>CM077005.1:117953568-122753568 GCA_039090855.1 Macrothele yani | reverse complement strand
TTGCCAGCAGGGTACTCTTCAAGCTGGTGGGGATGGCATTCTCGTCCGGCGACTGTTTACGTGGACTGAAATGGGAACCCTGGTACGTGTGACATCGTTCCTCACAGGTCAACGTTACCGGGATATCCTGGACGACCATTTGCTCCCGTTTGTGCGCCTTCAACATCCCACTGGGGGCCTCATCCAGCAACAAGACAATGCACTGTGTCATCGCTCCCGAATTGTATCCCAATGGTTGGATGAACACTCCACCGACGTGACCTGACTTCCTTGGCCAGCTAGGTCACCTGACCTCAATCCCATCGAGCACATCTGGGATGTCATCGAGAGAGATGTTCGAGGCTCTGATCCACCTCCATCAAATCTTCGTGAAGTGCGGGAGCTTGTTCAGGGGTCGTAGATCCGTGTGGTTTCCCAACGCTTCCGGTGTCTTGTCGAGTCCATGCCGAGACGAATCGCCGCCGTCATCAGGGCGAAAGGTGGTGCCACACGTTACTAGACTGGTATCTCTAATTTAATTGCTCTTCAGTGTAAGTTATTATGGCCATCCAGAAAGTAAGCACCGTTCGCTTCATCCGTTAGCCATGCTCTGACGCCATTTTCTGAGCATGTGCATATGTTAAAGGTTTGTTCTGTGCGTTAATAATGTTTAAGTTAGTAGAACGGCCCGGCGACTTCGAGGAAGGTTATGTGCATTATCTTTCTGGAGAGAAAAGGAATTTTGTTGGTTGAATTCTTGCTTAAAGGCACGACAGTAGGCACGACAGTAAAGCCGGCTGTTTATTGCGAGACACTGAGGAAATTGCGTCGTGCAATTCACGATAATCGGCGCGACATGCTGAGCAAAGGGGTTGTTCTTCTCCATGACAACGCACGACCTCATGCCGCAAACCTGGTCACCAAATTTGGATGGCAGCAGCTGGTGCATCCTCCTTACAGCCCAGACTTAGCGCCCATGGGGTATAATTTGTTTCCCCACTTGAAACGATTTCTTGTCTGGCAACGGTTCGACGACGATGGCCTGAAGACGACGGTTGAGTCATAGCTCAAAACCCAGCCATCAAACTTCTACGAGGAGGTTATCCAGAAACTTGAGTCACGATATGATAAATGCTTTAAAATCGACGGGGGACATGTTGAAAAGTCAATTTAGGAATGTAGAATTCATCCCACGTTAAAAATTAGCTATCAACATTTTTTCTTTTTATCTTCAAACCGTATTTAATTTCTGGATTTTCCTTTTCGTTAGTATATTTGGAGGGTGGGCATTGTGTTCATTACTTTCCTAGTTCTCAGCCAAGCGTAAACGAGTTGCTTCTTGTTACACCTCTGATATTCACAAAGGGCCGTTTTTGGTCCAGTTATTCATGAATTTCAATTTAGAAATTACTTCATTGCTCTAGAAATGATTTTACGCCGTATCGTACTCGTGGATACCAGAGTTGGAAACGGGTCAAACATTTCGGACCCGGACTCTACCTTATCCGGACCCGTAAGTAACCCGGACAAATCTGTTTTAAACTATAAACGCGAAACTCAGTTTATATATACGTACGTACATATAAACGTAATTTCTATATTCATCCCAATAACTGCTTGATATATAATAACTGAAATCCTTTTTTAATAATAAAATTTTGTTACTTGCTAAATTTTAGTGTCATTTTTAGTGCCACTATTTTGCGTAATCCAAAAGAAATGGCTGACTATCACCGTTACCATGGAGTACTAGGGGTGTTCAAATGAAAAGGTACGAAACGTCATAAGAACGTAACCGTTAACATATTTGCCTATGCCGCTATGGGAGAACGTAGCGACACATCTAGGGATGCGATTGGAGTCGCCGGCGTGGATCGGAGCATGCGCGGGAGCCCGCATGCGCAGGAGAGAGCAGAGGCTCTTATAAAGAGCGCCGTCCAATTGACTACTTGTTGAATTCCTCCATCAGAGACGAACCATTAACTCCGATGTGTACTGTGTGACACTCCGAAGCCTACGCAGGTCCATCAAGAACAAAAGACCGGGGCTGCTCACGGAGGGTGTGGTTCTGCTCCATGATAACGCGCGTCCACACGTCTCCAGGGTCACACACGCGGAACTGGCCAAGTTCCAGTGGGAGCAGCTTGACCATCCGCCCTACAGCCCGGACATGTCGCCCTGCGATTTCCATGTGTTTGGTCCCCTGAAAAAACATCTGAAAGGGAAGCGCTTCCACTCGGACGACGAACGCAAGGACGCTATGCAGGACTGGGTCTCGTCACGGCCACAGGAATTCTGGGAACAAGGAATCCTTCGGCTCGTTAATCAATGGGATCGTTGTGCTACGGCCTATGGTGTATACTTTGAATAAAGTCTTCATTTATACCCACAGTGTCGTTTTGTACCTTTTCATTTGAACACTCCTTGTATATAACAAATGGGAATCATTATTTACGAGTACACAAATGTATTTAGATTGTTCACTCTTTCCACGCTTTGATGAAGGTGCGCATACTTTCATATGGTTCGTTAGATTTTTGGTTCCATTATCTTTTATTACACCGTCGTCATCTTTCTTTGTAATCATACACTTTCCACATTTTGAACTACAAGCAAAACTAAACAACACAGAATTATTCACTGGTTCCTAAATGAGACGAAACAATCTCCAGCATTCACTCTTCCCCTTGTGGTTTTCAACAAGTACGTATTTGTTGGCCTCGACGCCTTTCTCAACCTCTGTATTATTAAATCCATCCATATTAACAAATAAGAATAAGGAGTTAATTTCGACATGACATGTCATGAGAACGGGATGTCAGCACATCAATCGAAAACCTCTGAATGCTCAATGTAAAAGATTCGATGTGAAAAGTAACTCTTAGTCATACAGTGACTTCGCACGGAGAGAGTGAATCAGCTGAGAAGCAGGCGAATGACGTTTGCCTGTACCTTGCCCTGAAAATTCGCACTGTAAAAGAACGCAACGGAAGTATCTTTTTACGATATGGTGTCGGTGTGTTTGACGTGGGTCGGTGGAAATCTTCGCTGCTTTAAGAAAGAGACGACAATATTTTTGCATGGCAAATCATTATTCACTCCGTGGGCACCAGTATCGACTACAGAATTCCATAACACGCATTTTTCTTTGGAATATATTTTTCTCTTTTCAAAAATAAAACTGGAATAAAACCGGGTCCAAATCGCGTCAGGAACACCTTGACCCGACACGTTGACCCGTGACCCGTTTCCATCTCTGTTGGGAGCATAACATTTTCTGGCAACTTTATGTTTTAATGAGGTATTTCTCACAAGGAGGGTGAAAGTCACGATAATGTTGATTCAGCAACTGCCCATATAGCCCAAAATAGGGTATTATTTAATAAAGAGTAGCTCGCGTTTTTCTGAGGGCACGGATGGGAGGGGGGAGAGAGCCTTTGTCCAGCGTTCGACGGAGATGGGTGTGTATATGTAAGAAGGATTCTCCGCCGTGCAATGGACAGAAGTTTTCGGCTCCCCGAAGAAAAGAGGAGAAGATGTTTCTGATGCTGTGAATCGGGCGTCGAGGCACCAAAGTTACCGGGAAAAACGCCTGATAGGATAAGCAGGAACAGACCAATGCGCAAACATTAAAAATATCAATGTAAAAATCTGGACACGCAAATACGAAACTTTTTCCATATACTGCATTTAATAAAGAGTGCCACTGATGGTAATTCATTCTATCTTTCATCAGCGAAAAAGTATAACTGAAATCCATGAACTGCTTAATCATCTGAGAAGCGAAGCCCTTATGAACACACGACACAGGGCGCTCAGGGTAATTCAGTGGCACGAGGGAATGGAAGGCGGGGGAAGTAGTGTTTACACGAGGAATGGAGGGGTAACAGGGCCACAGAGAAGACAATTACTATCTTCGTTGTGTAAAACTGTTTTTTTACGTAGTGTACCCGGTATAAACACTACTCTTTGGTGAAAATGCAATATCAAAAAACGCATGCGTTCGAAAAGAACTCACAGAATGGGTAGGTCACGTGAGAAGGTTCAAATGTTTACAACCGCAGCGTACATGCAAATTATTTGTGCCACCTACTCCTCCGTAACTGTCCCGCCGAAAGCATAAAAGCAGGACGCACAGGGCAAGTTGCCATATTCGATTCGCGTGAATTTAGACAGTAAAGTAATTGTAGTAACTAAGTGTGCCCCGCCGCTGCAGACAAGACCGTACGTACAGATAGACGGACTTTGAACAATGGTCTATCATTGGACTGCCGAAATGGGTTCTTTCCTCCGCGATGTCGTCGCTCATGTTGAACGAAAAGCGAGAACGGTGATGCGAATATGAAGTCAGTGGGAAGAGGAAAGTCTGATGCACCAGAGTAAAGGGTTTGAAGCGCAGCGACGGTCGATCGCACGAGAGGACAGTCATCTCTGCAATATGGCGTTGGTGGATCGAACAGCCACTTCCCGAGGGTCCATGCAGCATAGTGGAGGTCTTTACCACATCAATGGCTGTCTGCAAGAGATCTATACGATGCAGTTTGCTTCAGGGAGGCCGCGTCACTTGCTGTCCGTTGCTTCGACTCCCCTTGGCGTTAATCCATAGACATCAGCGGCTGCAATGAGGCCAAGAACGCAGATACTGGCGTGCTGAATGACAGCGCGTAGTGTTTTCCGACGAGTAGCAGTTCAACTTCATGATCTATGGTTGGAGTATCCTTGTACGGAGATACCGTGGTGAATGGGTGCCTGAGACATTGCAATATGCAGAGACATATGGCCGGATCCTGGGTATTCTGCTGTGAAGTACTGTTGGATTCCATTCATATTCGCACCTCCTACGCATTGCAGGAACCATGACCAACCAGTGCTACATCGCGAAAATTGTGAAGGCTGAAGTGCTACCGTGTCTAAAGACGATTTCCGGTGCCATCCTTCAATAAGGCAATGTCTGACCACATATGGCGATGAAGCTGCTGGATGCCCAGCATGTGCAAGGTCTTCCTTGGCCAGCGTGTTCACTTGATTTGCCCCCCATTGAGCAAGCGCGGAATATGGTCGCTCGACGCCTGTCCCGTCAAACTCCGCCGCCAGTTATCTGGGAGCGAAACCTTCTGCCGTGCGACATTCAGAGCCCCTTCCTGTCGATATCAAGCAGGGTACGAGCCATTATAGCTGCTCATGGTAGATACACAAGATACTGAATACAGTGTGATCCACATCACTAACCGTCCCTACTTCTGACCCCTTACGTCTTGTATCATAAGTAATGTACCCTATAATATCTCAAGTCTTTCTTGGTGCTGCATTCTCAACACCGATTTTCTACCTCCTTTCACTGTGCCTGTGAAAGGAGGTAGAAAAATAATTTACTATCAAACGAGGAGGATATTTTTGCATAACTTATTGCACGAACATTGCCAAACTTCGTTCAGGTTGCGCAGTGTTGGTTTCTGATCATTCGTCCCAGATGGGTCCGGGTTGGTATCCCTGTGAGATATGCATGTTGTGTTTGCTGTTTCCCTTCCCTGGAACCAGTAGCCCTAAATTAGGTCGGGCGACTGCATTGCCCACCAACTTCCTCAGGGTGGTAGTTAAACCACAAACCAAAAAAGAATCAATCACATCAATAATACCTCGTGCTGAAAGTTTCAAGTACGTGGTAAAAGCAGTAACTGTCAGAGAAACGATTAACAAAAACTTTAGCCGAATTGAACGGCAAAGGCCGCCCCGGTGGCGCAGGCGCTAATAAAGGTTGTCCCGGTGGAGCAGTGGTCTGAACTGCATTCGCCCTAGTTGGGTCCGAGTTCGAATCATATAAGGCATGGATGTTTGTATTTGTGTTTGACTATCAGCACTGGATCTCAATGTGTTACTTTATCAACACTCGCTCTCTGTGTACATTGGTAATTTTACATTCTGTAAAACCATCTTTGATGTGTGCTTGTTCATAATGTTTTACTTTATCAACATTGGCTCTCTGTGTACATTGGGCATTTAACACACTGTAAAAACCATGTTTAATATGTTTTTCTTGATGTGGAACATCTGTCTTCTGTCTTTGTCTGCCTGTTCGTCATGTCTCTGTACCACCAGGTCCAATAAATCATTTTCATTTAAACCTCCAATCAAAACAAAACCGCAGAGCTAAAAAAATATTTTATTTACAATTTAAAATCAACTAGAAGATACAGGTAAGATCTTTCACAGCCGCATCATCAGGCCCAATCAGGAATACTGGTGTGCAGGTACAGTATTACGCAGTTAGCCCCCAATTCCCACAATGCATAGCGAGATAAAATCAAGATGCCAGATGGCAGTATGATTAACTCGAGACTATTACTAAGGTAGTAACATCATCATTATGTGTTTTTAATCGTGCCAATAGTGATTTCCACATATAGTTTACAGAGAATGGCACTTCCTCATTGCAGCACACTTCAGAGTAATGCGAAATGAATAATGCCTTCACAAAAAATAACGTCTGTTTATTACCAGCAGATGTAAGAATCCTAACCCAGACTCAGTCCAGAGTAAAAGGATCTTTCGCAGCTGTGTAAAGATCTTTCCTGTGTCTTTTAGTTGATTTTAAATTGAAAATAAAATCCTTTTTAGCTCTGCAGTTTAATCCGGCTAAGTTTTTTGTGAATCGTGCTTGTGACAGCTACTTTTACAACTTACTCGAACCAAAGAAAAAAATATTTCTAAACAAATTTGACGAAGATATCAAAGAAAGAAGCCCATTTGAAAATAGCGAAGTGATCACTGAATTATGACCACCTACCTAATACTCGCAGGTCCTCCTTTCGTCCTCAGTTCAGCTGCTATCCGACGTGGCATCGATTCAATGAGATGCCGGAAGCAGTTGGGAAAATGGCCAACCAAGCCGTGTGTTATTTGGTCTTCAATACAGGTATGGAGGTGATTGGTGTATCAGATATCCACACGCCTGGAATGCCGTTCCATAGTGTCCTCCAAATGCTCTATGGGATTGATATCGGGAGAGTTCGGATGACAGTCGGTATGCTGGAAGCCTTAACTGCCTTCCTCAAACCATTGCTGCACAACATTGCACCTGCAGCTTGCTGCATTGTCATCTTGGAAGACACCGTTGCCTTTCAAGAGAAAGTGCAAAACTGCTGACCGTCCAGAGTAATCAAGCAATTCACGATTGAGCAAACGTCCGCAAACGAGACTGCTTTGGAAACGGCGGAGTGCTTGTGTAGAGTGACATTGTGTTCATCATCTGCACCGGACTCCACGTGTTGCAATGTGAATGTTAAGAGCTGTAGTGATGACATCCTAGACCCCTATATCAGAACTTTTAGGGGAAGTGTTGACCCTCAGTTACTTTTGATGAATGATAACGCTCTCCAGCACGTTGTGAACGATTTCCTGAAGAGAGAGGATAATTTGCGTGTGGATTGGCCAGCAAGGTCTCCGGATCTGAACTCTGTGGAATGCTCTAGAACGACACGTAGCAGCTCGTTGGGGAAGTTGTCTGTCTGTACGAGGTGATTACACAGTCATATCAGAATAATATGACCACCCCCGGAACCACAGTGTTCTCGCCCAGGCGTGTCACAGAGTGCACATGACCAGATCGTTCACACAGAGATATAAGCGCCCGGCCAGGACAGATAAGCCATAGTGCGAAACGTGAGCACAATGGGCAGAGGTAGTGATCTGACGGACGTTCAGAAAAGGAATGATCATCGGCTGCCGCGTCAAGAGTTGAAGCATCTCAGAAACAGTAGACCTCGTGGGCTGTTGGGGAGGTACTGTAGTAAAGGTGTGCCAAGAATGGACCGCTGGCACACCGAGTAACTCCCGACGTCACAACTGCGGAGCCCCAAAAGCCACCTACACCAGAGGAGAACGTCGCCTCTGTCGGCTGGTAAAAGGCAGTCGAACCGCTACAGTGTAGCAACTGACCACGCAAATGAACGCCGGGGCACCCAGGTACGTGTCACCGATAAACGTAGAGCAAACCTTTTTTGCGCATGGGACTACCATCATTGGACAGTGGAAGAGTGGCAAAAGATTGCCTTCTCGGACGAATCCAGGTTTCTACTTCACGGAAGTGACGGGCGGTGGCAAATATGACGTCAGACACACGAGAACCAACCCACGGACAAGCTTGTCGGTCAAGCACAAGTGGAAGTGTGCATGTCTGGGGGATGTTTTCCTGGTACGACCTGAGACCGTTGGTACCACCGGATTACTTCCTGAACGCCAATGGCTACCGGCCCATCCTCGCTGACCACATGCATCTCTTCATGTTGGACGTTTACCCTGGTGGTGATGGTGTCTACCAACAGGACAATGCGCCGTGCCCCGTCGCTAAAGGTATGCGTGACTAGTTCCAGGAACACCACTCCATTCTCCCTTGCCCAGCGAGATCGTCCGACTTCAATCCCATGGAGCACTTGTGGAACTATTTGGATCAACAGGTTCGACATGCCGACCCACAACCACGTCCTCTCCGGGACCTTCTGCAGTCCGAATGGGCACGTGTTCCTCGGGCAACCTTCCAAGACTTCATTGCGTACATACCACGCCAGTCTCGCCGCTGCCATCTGGGCCAAGTGTGGTTATTCCCATTATTAGATAGGTGGTCATATTATTCTGATACGACCGCGTGTATATTCCTTATTAAGGCATTTTAAGATAGCATTGTAACATTTCACCTTGGTCACATTTGCGGATGTCACCTTTCATACTCCAAATGTGTACATATTTGTCTGTTGTTATAAAATGTTTATTACCCTTGAATCTCTTTACATGGCAAAGGTCTGTACTTGCTGTTACGTTTTTTTCTCGTTATCCCTGCTAATGTCTTTATTTTGCACACCCCGTGTGACGAGATTTTCTTCGAGTAAGCGTATGTGTTATCTCCATGCTGTTTCGTTACGATTGTTACTTTTCATTGTAATGTAGTATAAGCCTTCGGTGCGTTGAAATGCTTTTCTAATCAGTGTGAAAGTGTCAGTTGTTCTTGAGAGTTAAGTTCCGCTCTAGTTTGCTTGTAAAGCAAGCTGCAAATAACAGTCCCCCTCAACGAAAGTATTCACACCATGTATCTGTTTTGAAGATGACAATCCGATCTTTGGCGTAAATGTGGCAAGGATGGTAAGTCAGATAATACCCGAAAACTTCAAAATTTTCATCTTCCTGGAGCGGGACCCCAACCCGCGTCTCCCAGAAAACGCCCAGGTATGCTAACCACTACACCAACCAGAACGACCAAGTTTCAAGTTTCCGATCAATTTGAATATAACCGCTCCAGGACGATGAAAATTTTCAAGTTTTCGGATATTATCTGACTTACCATCCTTGTCACATTTACGCCAAAGATCGGATTGTCATCTTCAAAATTTGTATTATATGGTGCAATCCCGTATTTCTTTCATGATTTATCTGCTTCTCCGGGCAAACACGGGATAAGATTCTTTTTTTTTATTGTAGGTTTAACGACCACCGTGAGCAACTCAATGGGCTATAAGCAGTCGCCCGTCCCTAATTTAGGGTCACTGGTTCCTGGGAAGGGAGAGAGCCAGTGCCGTAAGACAAACACAACATCCATGCCTGACCGGGATTGGAACCCGGACCCCTTACGGACCAATGATCAAAGGCCAGCGCGTTAGACCACGGCGCCACCGGGGCGGCGGATAAGATTCTTAACCTCCAGATTCGCTAAACATGAATGCCGGTTGCTTGGACTAGCGAATCCTGTGATGTTTATATTCAAATTGATCGGAAACTTGAAACTTGGTCGTTCTGGGTGCTGTAGTGGTTAGCATACCCGGGCGTTTTCTGGGAAACGCGGGTTCGGGTCCCGCTCCAGGACGATGAAAATTTTCAAGTTTTCGGATATTATCTGACTTACCATCCTTGTCACATTTACGCCAAAGATCGGATTGTCATCTTCAAAATTTGTATTATATGGCGCAATCCCGCATTTCTTTCATGATGATGTATCTGTTATCTAATTATTGAAGTGTTACTTTTGATGTTGTAATGACTGAGAATTAAACTACGAGGGATAAGAAATATTTGAAACATTATACATATCAAAAAGTCTGAGTTGTAGAGAATGATTCTAAATTATTTAGCATTGCACTTACCTTGCTCTTTCTTGCTGTGGATAGACAAAAATTGGAAACCAAAACTTTGGCATTTCGTTCGGGCTTCTTCCCAATTTTCTCTTTCCAATACGTTCCATCCAAAAATTTGGTAACATTTGGCACCTTAAAGATGAAATGAATTACGTCCGAATGATTTGTTATTATATGCATAACACACAACACAAATGAGATCACAAGGCTCATACCCACCGGTGAGACATTACATTGTGTCCAGCCAAGAATAATGAGCGCGCCTGGAGACCAAATGGGGGCTCAAGTGAAGTTCACAGGGCAGTATGTACACTGAAGAGCAATTGAATTAGAGATACCTGTCTAATAACGTGTAGCACCACCTTTCACTCTGATGACGGCGGCGATTCGTCTCGGCATGGACTCGACAAGACACCGGAAGCGTTGGGAAGCCATAAGGATCCACGACCACTGAACAAGCTCCCGCAGTTCACGAAGATTTGATACAGGGGAGTCAGAGCCTCGAACATCTCTCTCGATGGAATCCCAGATGTGCTCGATAGGATTGAGTTCAGGTGACCTAGCTGGCCAAGGAAGCGAGGTCACGTCGGTGGAGTCTTCATCCAACCATTCGGATACAATTCGGGGGCGATGGCACGGTGCATTGTCTTGTTGCAGGATGAGGTCCCCAGTAGGATGTTGAAGACGCACAAACGAAAGCAAATGGTTGTCCAGGATATCCCGGTAACGTTGACCTGTGAGGTACGATGTCACACGTACCAGAGGTCCCATTTCAGTCCACGTAAACAGTCCCCAGACGAGAATGCCATCCCCACCAGCTTGAAGAGCACCCTGCTGTCAAGAAGAATCCATCGCTTCATGTGGTTTGCGCCGTACTCGTATCCTGCCATCCGCATGTACCAACGTGAATCTCGGCTCACCAGTCCAAGCAACATTTTTCCACATGTCTAGGGTCCAGTGGCGATATTCCCGTGCCCATGCTAATCTTTGAACCCTGTGATGTGCCGTCAGCTGCGGTACCCTCGTGGGACGATGGCTTCTGTACCCCATACCGAGGAGATGGTTCTGGATGGTATGACTGCTCACACGTTTTTGTGCACCAGCGTTAAATTGCCGAGCGATTATTTGCACTGTGGCCCGTCTATCCGCTGTCACAATGCAAGCTAGCCGACGATGACTCCGCTCATCCACACGCTGTTGTCCACGGCAGTTGGCCCTTGCAGGGATGGTTTTACCGAATTAGATATACTCACGGTGCACCCGTAACACAAAGGTTCGTGAAATTCCCAGTGTCTGCACGACTTCCGAGATGGAGTGAGCCATTCATCGTGCCCCGATAATTTGCCCACGATGAAATGCGCTTAGATCCTTCGTCTTACCCATATTGCGTCCGATTCTTACTGATTCCCGTCGCATCACTCCTTATATTGTCGGATCGCTGCATACGTCATGTCGTTTCCGTTTACAGGGCCGCCCACAGTGCCACATTTGCATAACGCCAGCTGTCTCTAATTCAATTGCTCTTCAGTGTATAAAACCCGAGGACCGACTTTCGGTTAGTAGAGTGTTCGGAGTCAAAATGGGAAAAGCTGCCGATTTATCGTTGTTTTATAAAGGACAAATTGTGATGGCACGGCGCTTGGGAACTGCAATCTCGGAAACGGAGCGCCTTGTGGGTTGTTCACGTGACGCTGTCGTGAGTACGTACCAAAAGTGGTGCACAGATGACCAAATGACGAACCGTTGTCCTGCCGTGTGTCGTACGGAGCTTATTGACGCCAGAGGTGAGAGAAGACTGTTGCGCGTTGTTCACGGCGACAGCATGGCCACAGTGCGACAAATCACTCCCAGCTACAACAGTGGTGATCATTGCAATGTGGCACAGCACAGCGTAAATCGCAGCCTTCTGCGCATGGCCCTAGGTAGCCGAAGACGCAGCCGGGTCCCCATGCTCACTGCACGTCATCGCCAAAAACGTAGGAAATGGGCCCAAGATCATCGAGATTGGACCGTGGATGAGAGGAAGAAAGTGACCTGGTCTGACGAATCAAGATTCTTGGTGCATCACGTAGACTGTCGAGCGCGGATATGCCGATTACCAACAAAGGTTATGGAACCTGTTGGGCGGAAACAGGCCGACTGTTGCGGTGTTATGCTGTGAACGACGTTTTCTTGGGACACTTTAGGCCCCGTCATCCCAATAGCACAATCCCTGACAGCTGTCAGGTATCTGAACATCATTGCGAACCACGTTCACTCATTCATGGCAACTGTGTTCTCTTCCGGGGATAGCCATTACCAACAGAATAATGTGCCACGGAACACTGCCAGAATCGTCAAGGAGTGGTTTGAGGAACATGTATGTTGGTGGCTTTCTGTTAATACCCTGGCCTCCAAATTCACCTCATATGAACCCAATCGAACATTTGTAATTCGACTTGGAAAAGCAAGTTCGCGCTAAATCACCACCACCACGTCGGAATGTACGGGAACTGGAGGACCTTCTGTTGACATTGTGGTGCCAGATACCCCAGGATACCTACCGCCACCTCATCGAATCGATGCCTCGCGGAGTAGCCGCTGTTTTACGAGCTAAAGGGGGGGGGTTGTCCTAAAACTTATTAGGTAGGTGGTCATAATGTAATGTCTCATCGGTGTAGAAACGTTTCAAATAGCTACAACGCACCTAGAAATATTTTCCGGAGCCCCAGTTCTGTACCTTAAAACAATTACCCCATCTTGCACTGATTGTGATATCTTGCTTTTCTCTCTGATAGCAGGGTTATACTCTTTAAAAACGCGTTCTACTCATTTCCGATTGGAATCAGTTGTGTCAGTAGAAGTACAATATTCTAAGCATTGCAGTAATTTCAAGAGCATTTCTATAACAGTCGAATCTCGTTGAATCGTCCTAGTTTGTTCATCGAGGTAAAGTAGTGGTAAAAAGATCCATATAAAAAATAAAGGGTAAAATTAATTGAATGACTGTATACGGAAGGAATAAAATACGCATACGTTCTTACGCATCGTATCTCTAATTCTGAGAACATAAGGATTGAAAAGACAGCGAAAAATTCTTAAAACGAAGTGGGGTTTTTTTTCAGTTTCCTGTGACATCAATACTTCGTTTATCAGTCCTATCTGCACTTACACAGTAAATTAGATAATTATTAAACCGTACACTATAGATGTGTAGAAGTAAAAATACCTCTTTGCACCATGCTCTCAAGGAGCTCCGGACCATGCCTTGCGGGAAGTGAAGGGAAAAAATCGAAGATAACAACTAATGCAATTAGCGGGAGGTTTTAATAATTTACACAATGTGTAATCCACAAACAATGGAACATATGTGGCCATTTCGTAAAAATTAGCAGCACAAAGTTCATTCAGATTTCAAAATGTGACAGGACAGTTGTATTCAACAAATTATATAAGCGGTTTCTAATGAACTTGTATTAAATACAGATAAAACTAAAGCAGGTTTTTTATCAAGACAACAAACCAGTAAACTTATTAATATAGCATTACTTCTCGACAAGAAATCAATTGACATAGCAAATGAGTTTACTTACTTAGGTATTAAACTTAATAATGATTTAAAATGGAATAAACACATTGATAATCTCTTGAATAAATTATCAAAAAATATAGGAATTGTAAGTCATGTTCTGACAAATCTTACTGTTAAAACATTAAAATTAATATATTTTACTTTAGTTCATACACACCTTAACTACTGTATATTAACATGGGGTCAAACAACTCAATCTAATATTAAAAAATTACAAATACTTCAAAACAAGAATATTAGATTACTAGATTTAAAATATAGTGGTAATAATGTTATTTTTTCTCAATCATGTATACATACATATACAAGAGTTGACCCTAACAAATATAACATAATGACTGTTAAACAACTATATAATTTTAACTTGGGTAAAATCATGTACAAAAGAATAAAAATAACATAGAGCAGGAATTAATTAAAATATCTACATATACGCATCAATATAATACAAGAAATCAACAGGCACTTATACCAGTGCTCCCTAAAACTTTAACTGTGAAACAAAGTTTAAATTATTGTGGGCCGGCGTTTTGGAATTCATTGCCCAGAGAACTGACATTGATTAATAACTTTAACCTTTATAAGAAAAAATTAAAAGCATTCCTATTAAGCTAACTATTTAAGGGAATAACAGGGGGGGGAAAGAGTTATACTAATGGCTGGTGGTGTACATTGCTGTACTTGATTTGTAAATTTCCTTCATGGAGCTCCGGGCTTAGACACGACTCAATGAGGCCTTTTCCTGGAGCTTCCTTGCTGTTATTTTATAACTGTCAATAATTGTGATCATCATTCAATAACCTGTAACAGCAGAAATAATAAAATGAAATGCAAAATGAAATGAAAACGGCACACTTAATGCTACCTCGTTGAACAAACACTTTAGATATATGTACTCAGCATTCCTGAAAAAACTTACTAAAGTACTCCCTGGGTGCAGATAGCACACACGAGAAACGGCTGTAGGTCGACTTCTTAATCCGGTGGCTTCCAACAACACTTCTAAAGTAGCCCCCAGGATTTGTGGGGACTTACAGTCAATTGTAGTAAGTTGACTTCACAGTCTGGTTATATCAGTTGGGTCAAATATCCATAATAAAAGTACTAGTACTTTTACTACTAGTACTTTTATAATGGATATTTGACCCAACTGATACACATTATATTGACAAAAGTCGCCGGACACCTAGAAGAGAAACACAACATAGCATTTATTGACATACATTAGTAAGGTGTCGGTCCACCTTTAGCCTTAATGCATGCCCTGACCCTTCGAGACATGCTTTTGACAACGTTTTGGAAAACAGCGATTGGTATGCGCTTGCATTTAGTACATAATGCTGCAGCTAACTGCTGCTTAGTAGTAGGTCTTGGTTCCAAACTTCTTATGCGGCGTTCTAATTCATTCCATAGGTGTTTTATGGGATTAAGATCAGGGCTCTGTGCTGGCCAGTCCACACACGATAAGATATTATCGTCAAACCACGCAGTAAAAGTCCTTGCTTTGTGGCTCGGTGCATTATCCTTCTGGTACCAACAAGGCTCGGTTCCATAGTATTGCCACAGAGTTGGTAGGGCATAATTGTCCAGAATATCGAGGTAGTACTTTTACTACTGGTACTTTTATAATGGATATTTGACCCAACTGATACACATTATATTGACAAAAGTCGCCGGACACCTAGAAGAGAAACACAACATAGCATTTATTGACATACATTAGTAAGGTGTCGGTCCACCTTTAGCCTTAA
This sequence comes from Macrothele yani, assembly GCA_039090855.1. Taxonomy (NCBI): domain Eukaryota; kingdom Metazoa; phylum Arthropoda; class Arachnida; order Araneae; family Macrothelidae; genus Macrothele; species Macrothele yani. The sequence continues at coordinate 122,738,149 of CM077005.1, read as the reverse complement.
TGCATGCCCTGACCCTTCGAGACATGCTTTTGACAACGTTTTGGAAAACAGCGATTGGTATGCGCTTGCATTTAGTACATAATGCTGCAGCTAACTGCTGCTTAGTAGTAGGTCTTGGTTCCAAACTTCTTATGCGGCGTTCTAATTCATTCCATAGGTGTTTTATGGGATTAAGATCAGGGCTCTGTGCTGGCCAGTCCACACACGATAAGATATTATCGTCAAACCACGCAGTAAAAGTCCTTGCTTTGTGGCTCGGTGCATTATCCTTCTGGTACCAACAAGGCTCGGTTCCATAGTATTGCCACAGAGTTGGTAGGGCATAATTGTCCAGAATATCGAGGTAGACGTGCTGGCTAACAGATTTGTCCAGGATAACCAATGGGCCGGGACCATACCACGAAAAACATCCCCACACGGGTACAGTGCCAGCTCCAAACTTGACCGTAGGAACCGTACACTGTGGTAAATGGCGTTCCCGCGGCTGCAGCCATACCCCACACACGGCCATCAGACTGATGAATCGTGTATCTGGATTCATCAGTCCATAGGACCCGTTTCCATTGATCTACGGTCCACGATAAATGCACTTTACACCATGCTAAACGACGAGTAGCATTCCGAGTACAGATGAAAGGCTTATGAGCAGCCGCAGGACCACGGTAACTCATGGAATAAAGTTCTCTGAGAATGGTACGTGTACATACCGAGGTTCCAGCATTGTTATTCACCTGTACACTGAGTACTCCATCGATTGGCTGTAACGACTCTCTTGAGGCTTCGACGTCCTCTGTCACTGATTTTCTTTAGTCTGCCGGTACGTTTTGCTGCTTCAGGCACGCCATGTGTCTTCCACTTATTCAGTACATCCAAAATAGTTGACTTTGGGTATGTTTAAATGCTTCTTGGTTTCTCTTGTGGACAACCAACTAATATAACACCCAACAATCTTTCCTTTCTCAAAGTCAGTTCTCTCCCGCAGCGACGTTTTCACTCAGTCGCAGAGTGCGATATGATCGCGGTCAGCTGCAGGCTTGGTTTTATACCGTTTGTAGCTCTTACGTGCATCTTAACAACGCAGCAGATCCGTCCGTTTACTTTTTTAAGGAGTGTCAGGTTACTTTTGTCAATATTGTGTATATCAGACTGTGAAGCCTGCTTACTACAATTGTCACTAGGTATGTTTAATTGTCACTTGTTATCTTCGAATTTTTTCTTCACTTCCCCAACGCATGGTCCAGAGATCCTTGAGAGTAACGTGCAAAGAGTTATTTCTACTTGTACACATCGTTACGGTGTATACGGTTTAATTATTTAGCTAAATAGCACGTTTTAAAAATATAGATACAGTAAATACTGTTATTAAGTTTATTACACAGTTAACTGTTGTTATTCTATCTTTCATCTTTTCGCAAACTTTCACATTTTTGTTTGAAATCCGTTTATCGGCATGGTTCTATAAAGCAAATCGGATTCATCCCTGTTAAACACACTTTGTAATTCATAGCGAAGTATGATCTCTAACATTTCTTTTTTTTTTCCTCATCCACTGAATTTTCAGAGATTTCGGCTATTTTATCCTGTAAGTATTCTCAGTGATAATTCGATATTTGAATCTTTGAAGTCCACCATTATTGTATCTGGATTCTTGAATTTGCGGTTTTTTCCCAAACTGTCTCGCTTTTCCAAAAAACTGATTAATGAAAAAAGTCCATACAGCAATCTGTCTTTATGAGGAACAGTGACTGCGGAAGGAGTTGGATAACTAGAGGATTTAGAATCCAATATGAGACAGGAAATGTCCTCTAAGGAAATATGAATCGCAGCAGTTAAAAGCTGTCATTTGTTCAAATCGTAAAGAAAATCAAACTGTAAATTGGTCTTCCTCAAAGAGTCCTCCCATTTAGCATGCTATAACGAAGTAAATGTCTCCGTCAATTCTGGTCCACGCCGGGGATCGAACTCGAATCCACTTATTCCGGAACAAGTCGCTCTACCAACTGAGCTACGCAGACGTTCGTTCTCGCTGCTATCGGCCTTTATGTCGTGTGCGTCCTGCGAGGCAGGCATGTCACAATGCTTTTGGGGCCCATTTAATAAAGTAAAATGAGGGATTCGGAAATTCGGTTGAAAGTTTTACGTTTTACATGATCACTTGGAGTTATGTGATGAGTTATCTGCAGTTCATACGGGTGCATTTCCAATGTCTAACGTAACACTCTGTGCACTGACGACTTGGGGATGCCAGGATGTCGTGCTGCTTGTCTGATTGACTTTCGAGGGCTACGAGTGAATGTTTGTCTCACAACCTCCTCCCTTTCTGGAACCAGCGATGGTCGTCCAGGATTTTTTTTTTTTTTGTAAGGACGCTGCCAGCTTCCTTGAAGGACCTTTACCACTTTTTGATGCTGTTAGGTGTGGGCGATTTGCTCCCATATTTTGCTCTGAAATTCTGCCGAACCTGAATTTCGGATCGGGTTTCAATAACCCATTCCGCAATCTGTGCTTTCGTCGTAGGATCCATTGGGTACACTTCTAGAAAACTTGAGGGTATTTCTTACCACCAGCAGCGAACAGAATGCTGATATTAGTTTTGCATCCAAAGTTCTCATCTTTTGAAATTGGTTACACTTTTTTGGTACACCCTGTGCTTTGGGAGGCGGTTCATCGGGGTATTTTCTCATGAGAAACGCCCAAAATGTTGTTATAATGTCCTGGCCGATGGCGGTTTAAAGTGGTAAATTTCCATTTAGTAGAATGGAAATTTACCACTTTAAATGATTTGTAACCCGTGATCAGTGGGAGGTTTAAAGGTGGCGGTTTATCGAGATTCGAGCGTATTTTCTTCCATCCTGATTAACCTCTGCACTGTTATTTGGGAGAAAAAATGAATAATAGTCAACATCACTTGCAAATATACGCACATAGATTGCATAGCTACCTTTCAGAGGAATGAAAACTGGTTTGGCAGTTGCATGTTGCAATTTTATAGCTCATTTAGTTTAGAAGTTTTGTTATCGTTTTAAACAATTCCATGAAAACCTTATCTATTGTCTTGGCAATTACATGTCGCAATTAGAAAATGCATTCAATTGCTTTGGCAAACACACGCTACAATTTAACGTACGTAACTCATTTGGTTAGTAAGTTCTGTTATCGTTTTAAACAATTCTATAAATACCTTGTGTTGTTTTGGAAATCACATGTTACATACAGACTAAGCTGTATGTATACATTTCTAACTGATTATTTACTTACTGTTGCCGTATCAAACTTCACCATTTACAGCGATCTTGACACACAACTCGGACTTCACTGGCATCCATCACACCCCGTACGCAAGATCTTCTATATACTTCATATTCATAACTTTTTCTCATACAGACACTCCTGAATCTGATCTTCTCATGACTTAATTGGCCTTTGCACTGCCTTTCTTTCCTGCCACTTGGGCTAAAAAGATTTTTTAGTAAGCATCTCATCACTCATTCTTCCAACATGGCCAAACCACCGAAGCATATTAATCTCCACCTTGATAACAACATTTTGCTTCACATCACACAACTGCAACACATGATTCCTCACACAATCAGAATGTGTCTTGCCACAACCTCCCCCCCGTAAGTAACGCATTTCTCCAGCACACAAAAGACTCCTATGTTTCTTCTGCAGTACCCAGGTTTCACTACCATACATCAGAGTAGGAACAATTACACTTTCATACACAGCCATGCGGGACTCTCTAGAGAACCCATCATTCCTGTGAAAACCTCCTAAAGCAGCTATGATGTTCAATTAAGAATTCACTCGCCTACTAATTTCACCATCCAATTTGTTCTCTCTGTCAAACATTCTTCCTAAATACACAAACTCACTCACCTGCTCAATCACTGTACCATTTAGACTCACATTACATTCAGTGCTACCAGTTCCTCTCTCAAAAACTATAATTTTGGTTTTTCCTTATTTATACTCAGTTTGACTTTCATGCAAACTTCGTACATCCAGGACAACTTACGTTGCAACTCCCTTTTGCTCTTTGCCAACAGGACAGTGTCATCAGCATATAGCAATCTGCACACACGGATATCACCAAGACATAAACCAGTATTATCAATTTTGGCATCACGCGTGCACGCATCATTTAATATATTAAACAGCCATGGGGGACATTACACAACCTTGTCGGATTCCTGCACCAATAGAAAACCATTTTGGTAAAACACCATTCACTCGTACACAAGCTCTACTGTCAGCACACATTGCTTTAACACTATTAAGTAGATTCCCAGTAACACCATATTTATTCAATACCTTTCACAAAAGTAACCTATTTACTCGGTCGTCAGCTTTCTTTAAATCTATGAAAGCAGCAAACATTTTCTTACCAACAGCCAGATATTTTACAATCATCATGCGTAATGCAAACATTTGGTTAGTGCAGCCTTTACCAGGCATAAAACCACTCTGAACATCCCACACTTTCTCTGATGTAAGACCTCGCACTTTTTCAATAGTAACTTTACCAAACACTTTTCCGGCTTCTGATCATTCGTCCGAAAGGAATCTGGGTACAAATCCCGTGAAGCATGGATGTTGTGTTTGTCTTACGGCACTGGCTCTCTCCATTCCCTGAAACCAGTGACCCTAAATTAGGGACGGTCGACTGAATGTAGCCCATTGAGTTGCTCACGGTGGTCGTTAAGCCTCCAATCAAAAAACAAAACTTTCCCTGGCCCACTCAGTAGGCTAATACCACGATAATTCTTGCAATCAGTCTGATCGCCTTTTCCCTCATACAAGGGAACAATGATAGCATCCTTCCAATTTCTGAGAGCGTGGTGGTCGTTAAGCATCCAATTCCTAACTCCTAGCACAACTGGCAAATTTCAGTTAACCAATCAATTGCAGAGTCACCACCATATTTCAACATCTCAGCAGTTATGTCATTAACTCCCGGAGTCCTACCGTTCTGAAGAAATCTTAGAGCTTTACACACCTCTTTGTAATGGGCGTTCTTAGTGAGAGATGGGTTTGCCTCCTCGAGGCCCTCCATGGGCAACAATGGCGCACAGTACAGCAACAAGAGCCTCTGTGAATCATGGAGAGGTGCCAGTTAGTTCTGTGTGACATTGGCGAAAAGACCCCAACTTATAACGAAGTAAATTTCTCCGTCATTTCTGTCCACGCCAGGATTCGAACCCGGATCCCCTCATTCCGGAATAAGTCGCTCTACCCATTGAGATACGCGGACGTTTGTTCTGACTACTATTTGCCTTTATCTCGTGTGCGTCCTGCTGGCAGGTACGTCACATCTCCCCCCCCCCCTCAAAGAGGGCCGGGGGCATGGCCCACGGGTCAGCCGTGACCATGAATCGTTGCAGGCAGCCATCCGCTGTAGAACGTGCACTCGAGAACTCCCCGTCAATCTAGTGGGTGGAATGCAACATCAAACATTTTTATTTTTCGAAGCGCTGGAGAAGGGATTTTCTTATTTTTCCTTTCTCGCGGTGTGGAAAGAACAACACACCATTGCGAGATTTTGAACGGTCGGGTCATCCGGATAGTTCGGGCGTCATTATAACGAAGTAAATTTCTCCGTCATTTCTGTCCACGCCAGGATTCGAACCCGGATCCCCTCATTCCGGAATAAGTCGCTCTACCAATTGAGCTACGCGGACGTTTGTTCTGACTACTATCTGCCTTTATGTCGTGTGCGTCCTGCTGGCAGGTACGTCACAAACTCACTGGGCTTTGTTCCAGAATCCTTAGTTTGAATGACCAACTGAAACCGTCAGCTGTTAGCTAATCCCCCCCCCACACACACACACACAGTGGTGTACTTACCTGATTAGAAACACATATAGAATTTTAATCACATATTGCGTTCTAAAATATGCATTTTATTGTTTTGCAATTGCATTTTGTAATTTAAAATATCTAACTCAGCTGGTTTTCCAGTTTTATACATTATCGGCATTTTAAACCATACTGTAAAAACATTACATATTAATACAGACACTTGACGTGGACTGGGAACGTCAAACAGAGGTCATCACTCTTTCCACGTTTATAAGTGAGCCACGGAAAAATTCTCCTTGGAAATTCCCGGTGGCGACCAATGAGAATTTTTCCATGACTAACTTATAAACGTGGAAAGAGCGATGACCTATGTTTGATGTTCCTAGCCCACATCAAGTGTCTGTATTAATTATTCATTCGCCTTCTAATTACTTCTTCAGTTGCTGCTTACCAACTTTGGTGAAACCCCAGCATTGTGCGGGGCTCCAAGAAGCAACCTGCCAAATTGGCTTGGCAGTTAGTGTATGTGAGTCTGGAGGAATTCAAGGCCGCTGTGGTGTAGTGGAAGCATGTCCGGCGCGTAACCGGAAGACCCTGGGTTCGATTCCCGGTGGCGTCCAATGAGAATTTTACCGTGACTCACTTATAAACGTGAAAAGAGCGATGAACATTACATATTGTTTTGGCCATTACATGTTACAACTTAAAAAGTGTATGGTATTGTTTTGTCGGTTCTGTGTTGCAATTTAAAATACGTACTCTTGTTTTGCCAATCTCATGTTGCAATTTAAAATATGCTTTGTAAATTACATGCTGTAATTTAAGATGTATAACCCATCTGCTTGATAAGTTTTAGACATTATGGTCGTTTTAAACAATTCTATAAAAGCATTATGCATTTTTCAAAATGTTTTCTTTTTATCCTTTCACTCACCAAATGTGTACCATCCGTCTGGACAATATTCTTCTACAGGAGCAGTAGACGTGGGAGTGCTTGTATCTGGATATTTCTTTCTTTTGCATATCGCTGCTAAAAAAGTATTGCAGTGATCTAGGGTCCAATATCCTGAAGAAAAACAGTAAAAACTAATTCCAGAGTAAAGCAGAAAAATAAGTCATGTTGTAAATTTTCATAAACACGTCGAACAAGAAATTATGGAATATAAACTTATTCATAAATGGAGTTATATCCCCACCTGCTCTTATTAAAGCTATAATTTTGTTTGGTATGCTGTCAAACAAAATTATAGCTTTAATAAGAGCAGATGGTGATATAACTCCATTTAGGAATACGTTTATGTTCCGTAATGACTCAGTATCACAAAGCACAAAGTTTATTCTACTCCATGCCCAAAAAATTCCATAATTCTACTTAAATTCCGTATTCTACCTTGAAAGCAATCACCAAATTGTATGACAGCATCATTTGCTGGTATTACTTTTTAATCGCACATAAATATTTGGGATTTATGATGTCATAATGTAATAGCATAAATACCGAAAAAAATTTAAAAAAATTGTAAGATGTATTTTTCTTCTTCATGGCCCTTTCAAACATGTCCCGGGATATTTTCAATCACATTTCGATCGGATGAATTTGCAGGCCAATTAAGATCTGGAACGTCCCTTTCATGCTCTTCAAACAAATCCAGCACCATTCTAGCTCGACAGACAAGAGAGTTATCATCTTGAAACACAGAATCCACTGTAAACAGACACGAGAGTTATCATCTTGAAACACAGACACGAGAGTTATCATCTTGAAACACAGACACGAGAGTTATCATCACAAACATTTTCTACGTTTATTTTTTTTTTTTTGACTGGAGGTTTAACGACCACCTTGAGCAACTCAAAGGGCTATAAGCAGTCGCCCGTCCCTAATTTAGGGTCACTGGTTCCAGGGAAGGGAGAGAGCCAGTGCCGTAAGACAAACACAACATCCATGCCTCACCGGGATTCGAACCCGGACCCCTTTCGGACGAATGATCAGAGGTCATCGCTTAGACCACTGCGCCACCGGGGCGGCATACGTTTTTTTGCAACAGGGGTCACAAACATTTTCTACGTTTGCTTGCAACAGGGGTCACAAACATTTTCAACGTTTGTTTGCAGCAGGGGTCACAAACATAATCAACGTTTACTTGCAACAGGGGTCACAAACATTTCCTACGTTTGCTTGCAACAGGGGTCACAAACATTTTCTACGTTTGTTTGCAACAGGGGTCGCAAACATTTTCTACGTTTGTTTGCAACAGAGGGGTCACATGCCGTTTCTTGTCATGGATTCTAATGTTTTCTAAAGGTCTCTAACCCTGTAATATGAAAAATATTGGATTTTCAATCTTCAACTTGCCTGGAACTTTCAAACAACCTTGAAAGCAAACATCAGATTGTATGACAGCATCATGAATGCCTAATTTCATATATTTGAGGCAAACGGAAACCTCCGGTTCCAAAAAGTCGCTGTCAAGTAACATTAAAGTAATTGCAATCCATGTTCTAAAAAAGATAGAAACAAATTTTAACAGGACTTAGAAATATAAAAAAAACGGGATTTAATATTTGAACGAAGTTGGGAAATCGATTATTTGACTGAAAATCGTATTTTAAAGATGTAAGGGTACCTTAAAAGTGGCACATAATCCTTATATTTCATGCGATTGGTCATCTCAACGTGTGTGTGTGTGTGTGTGTGTGTGTGTGTGTGTGTGTATGTGTTTTTACACACACACATATTATGTAACAAGTTAGTAAAATCATGCAATGCATTGATAATGATACGCTTTCGAACATACCAGAAATCATTATTCAAGTTATTACTCAAGTTATGAGGATAATGGCTGTGGAATAAATCTCGCTCCTGTGCCCTGACCTTTGACACCATTTCGATTATATTAAACAGAACCAGTTCACTATATCTCCGGAACAACATACTAAAGTTTTGTCGCAATCGAAGCATTTTTAGTCAGGTTATGTGGATAATGTCTGAGGAATAAATCTGGCTCCTGTGTCCTGACGTTTGACTTCATTTCTATGATATTAAACAGAATTGGTTCAGTATACCTCCGAAACAACGTGCTAAAGTTTGTCGCACTCGAAGCATTTTTAGGTAAGTTATGAAGCATAAGGACAATGGAATGGATCCCTCTCATATGTCCTGACCTTTGACCCCCCCATTTCGCTGTTTTAATAGGGTTCGTCTCCAGGTGGTCCCCTACCAGATACTAAAATTTCATCGAAATCGAACCATGTTTACGCAAGTTACGACGCATAAGAGCAATGGAAAGGATCCCGCTCCTATGTCGTGACCTTTGACCCCATTTCGTCCATTTTCAATAGGGTTTGTCTCCAGGTGGTCTCCTACGACATACTAAAATTTCATCGAAATCGAACTATTTTATCGTGCGGAGAGACGGACAAAGCTGGAGCATATACGCTTCTTCAACCTACGGTTGGAAAGCGTAAAAAAAGAACAATCATCAGAGTTGTGATGTGGTAGTGAAAGAGTCCAGTAAAAGCACCAGTGTTAATCTTCATTTCAGGAGAAGAAAACTTTTTTTTCCATTCATAATAATTGATTAATAAAAATAAAGCCCATTTTTTTTCAGTGCGATTCTGAGGACCCTAGGCGTAAATCTGGCGCTGTACGTTGAGCGCCGGACACTTACTCATAGACGTAATGTAAAATTGCAGAAAAATTTTGCAACTTGAAGTTGATCTTCAAGTTACAAAAATGTTCACCGATTTCATATGATGAGCTACTGTAAACTCCGAATTTCCTCATATTAAATTCCATACAACATGCTACGATGGAATTGATTGCACCATTTCCGGTCTACGCGATGTCTGCCTCAATAACTGAACTTTAATACGTCATTCTGTCCAGCTCATACAGATTACTTGAAGATGCTTTCTGTGGTGAGTCCGTGCGCAGCCAGATAAAAACAGATATCGCAGAAACAGATATCCGGGAATGCTATTAAGTGGGAGATTACAATGCCATGGATCATTTATTTACATATTTTTTTTATCGATTTAAGAGGTGTTATTAATCTTTCGATGACCTTAGTCAGAAGATTAGGGATACGGAAATCGATGTGTCTCAACATCTTTTCATTCTCCTGACCAGACTGCGTTGTTTGGAACAGGATTCGAATTAAAAAGCAAAGTACTAAAGAAGTGAAATGACGACTCACCTGGATACGTAGTTTCACTCGGAGATACGCACGACGATTAGGTTTAACGATGTAACCGAAAGAAACATTGGCATTTGCAGCAACCAGACGCAAAGTACCCCGCCATGTCTTCTTGCACCAGAACGTGCACGCACACGCCACGTTGCTGCCTGTTGTTGATCTTGAAGGCGTGCCACTGCATTTCTCATCCATCAACGTATTCGTCCGCGTGAGAATTTCGAATATCTTTCTGACACGCTGCCAACGCTCACGAATTGATAACTTCTTACAGTGTGACTACACTACTTGAACATGTCAAGACGGCAAATTTGCAGAGAAACATTTTGTCGGCGTAGCTTAGTTGGGAAAACATCCGACTCCGGAGAAGAAGGATACGGGTTCGATTCCTGCCATCGACAAATGGCGTTTACGCTGTATTGACGCCCAAACGTAAAGTGAATCTCCTGGCCATTAGATTCTTCCAAAAATGTGTGATATCCGTCACACAGTTTTCAAAGAGTCCAACGACATCGTCTGGAATTAATCATAATTCCTTCTTGTACAGTAAGTTCCCCTTTGAGCGTAGTTTGCCTGCTTACCCGAAAATCTACGTTTCCGTCCCAGCCCATTCTCAAGGAAGAGATATCAATGTGAAGTACCTTCTTCCAACGACATCGTCTGGAATTAATCATAATTCCTTCTAGTACAGTACGTTCCCCTTTGAGCGTAGTTTCCTAGCTTACCCGAAAATCTACTTTCCGTTCCAGTCCATTCTCAAGGAGGAGATATCAATGTGAAGTACCTTCTTCTAACGACACCGTCTGGAATTAATCATAATTCCTTCTTGTACAGTAAGTTCTCCTTTGACCGTAGTTTGCCTGCTTACCCGAAAATCTACGTTTTCGTCCCAGCCCATTCTCAAGGAGGAGATATCAATGTGAAGTACCTTCTTCCAACGACATCGTCTGGAGTTAATCATAATTCCTTCTTGTACAGTAAGTTGTCCTTTGACCGTAGTTTGCCTGCTTACCCGAAAATCAACGTTTCCGTCCCAGCCCATTCTCAAGGAGACATCAATGTGAAGTACCTTCTTCCAACGACATCGTCTGGAATTATTAATAATTCCTTCTTGTACAGTAAGTTCTTCTTTGAGCGTAGTTTGCCTGCTTACCCGAAAATCTACGTTTCCGTCCCAGCCCATTCTCAAGGAGGAGATATCAATGTGAAGTACCTTCTTCCAACGACATCGTCTGGAATTATTAATAATTCCTTCTTGTACAGTAAGTTCTTCTTTGAGCGTAGTTTGCCTGCTTACCCGAAAATCTACTTTCCGTTCCAGTCCATTCTCAAGGAGGAGATATCAATGTGAAGTACCTTCTTCTAACGACACCGTCTGGAATTAATCATAATTCCTTCTTGTACAGTAAGTTCTCCTTTGACCGTAGTTTGCCTGCTTACCCGAAAATCTACGTTTTCGTCCCAGCCCATTCTCAAGGAGGAGATATCAATGTGAAGTACCTTCTTCCAACGACATCGTCTGGAATTAATCATAATTCCTTCTTGTACAGTAAGTTGTCCTTTGACCGTAGTTTGCCTGCTTACCCGAAAATCAACGTTTCCGTCCCAGCCCATTCTCAAGGAGGAGACATCAATGTGAAGTACCTTCTTCCAACGACATCGTCTGGAATTATTAATAATTCCTTCTTGTACAGTAAGTTCTTCTTTGAGCGTAGTTTGCCTGCTTACCCGAAAATCTACGTTTCCGTCCCAGCCCATTCTCAAGGAGGAGATATCAATGTGAAGTACCTTCTTCCAACGACATCGTCTGGAATTATTAATAATTCCTTCTTGTACAGTAAGTTCTTCTTTGAGCGTAGTTTGCCTGCTTACCCGAAAATCTACGTTTCCGTCCCAGCCCATTCTCAAGGAGGAGACATCAATGTGAAGTACCTTCTTCCAACGACATCGTCTGGAATTATTAATAATTCCTTCTTGTACAGTAAGTTCTTCTTCGAGCGTAGTTTGCCTGCTTACCCGAAAATCTACGTTTCCGTCCCAGCCCATTCTCAAGGAGGAGATATCAATGTGAAGTACCTTCTTCCAACGACACCGTCTGGAATTAATCGAAATTCCTTCTTGTACAGTACGTTCTTCTTCGAGCGTAGTTTGCCTGCTTACCCGAAAATCTACGTATCCGTCCCATCCCATTCTCAAGGAGGAGATATCAATGTGAAGTACCTTCTTCCAACGACATCGTCTGGAATTAATCATAATTCTTTCTTGTACAGTAAGTTCTTCTTTGAGCGTAGTTTGCCTGCTTATCAGAAAATCTACGTATCCGTCCCATCCCATTCTCAAGGAGGAGATATCAATGTGAAGTACCTTATTCCAACGACACCGTCTGGAATTAATCATAATTCCTTCTTGTACAGTAAGTTCTCCTTTTACCGTAGTTTGCCTGCTTACCCGAAAATCTACGTTTTCGTCCCAGCCCATTCTTAAGGAGGAGATATCAATGTGAAGTACCTTCTTCCAACGACACCGTCTGGAATTAATCATAATTCCTTCTTGTACAGTAAGTTCTCCTTGGACCGTAGTTTTCCTGCTCACCCGAAAATCAACGTTTTCGTCCCAGCCCATTCTCAAGGAGGAGATATCAATGTGAAGTACCTTCTTCCAACGACACCGTCTGGAATTAATCATAATTCCTTTTTGTACAGTAAGATCTCCTTTGAGCGTAGTTTGCCTGCTTACCCGAAAATCTACGCTTCCGTCCCAGCCCATTCTCAAGGAGGAGATATCAATGTGAAGTACCTTCTTCCAACGACATCTTCTGGAATTAATCAAAATTCCTTCTTGTACAGTAAGTTCTTCTTTGAGTGTAGTTTGCCTGCTTACCTGAAAATCTACGTTTCGGTCCCAGCCCATTCTCAAGGAGGAGATATCAATGTGAAGTACCTTCTTCCAACGACATCTGCTGGAATTAATCATAATTCCTTCTTGTACAGTACGTTCTTCTTCGAGCGTAGTTTGTCTGTTTACCCGAAAATCTACGTATCCGTCCCATCCCATTATCAAGGAGGAGATATCAATGTGAAGTACCTTCTTCCAACGACATCTTCTGGAATTAATCATAATTCCTTCTTGTACAGTACGTTCTTCTTCGAGCGTAGTTTGTCTGTTTACCCGAAAATCTACGTATCCGTCCCATCCCATTATCAAGGAGGAGATATCAATGGGAAGTACCTTCTTCCAACGACATCGTCTGGAATTAATCATAATTCATTTTTGTACAGTAAGTTCTTCTTTGAGCGTAGTTTGCCTGCTTACCCGAAAATCTACGTATCCGTCCCAGCCCATTTTCAAGGAGGAGACACAAATGTGACGCACCTTCAGCAGGAGTGACGCACATATCAAGACCTTAAAGTTGCACCGAAAAACTTCGTCGGTGTAGCTTAATTGAAAAATCATTCGGGTTCGATTCCCGCCATCGGCAAATGGCTTTTACCCTGTAACAGTTGTCAACAGATCTCCGTTGCCTGTAGGCAGAGATGCCCAATCACTGCGAGTACCAGCGAGTGAGGCCATGTTTCCGGACGAACAGCCATTCTTACTTTAGCGTGTTGCTTTTTTATTCAGGCTTCTGCTCAAAACAGTGCCCTCTATTCAGCCGAGTGTAATAGCATTGGAGACGCCAACTAACATATCAATAATCCGCAACCAAACGCCATCTGAAGTTCGTTACTCATCAACCTACGCAGTTTAAATTGTGGCGTAGACTGTTGGACGTAGAAAATACCATGCAAGGAGATATTTTTCGGAGCACCATACAAATAGGTTGGTATGTGCGACAGTTGGGTAAAGTAAATTGTCGCAGTAGCAAACAAATCACGTGAGAGGCGAAGAAGATGAAAGGGCTCGGCGTAGTTAAACTTGTTAGTCCTCAATTGGGCATGTGGACACAGCATCGGAGCCATTACGGATACGAAAGCGCGTGTAAGGAGTAAGAATGCCTGGGCAGCAGCATCCGGATTCCCATCATCACATGTGTACCTTTTTCACAGTCTTTATGATAGGGTTACGTACGTCTGGTTGGTCTGTGCGGGAATCTTGTCATCACACGGGTACCTTTAACACAGGCGTCTGACTGGTCCCTGCGGGAATCCTACCGTCACACGGGTATCTGTGTCACAGGCTTCATGATAGTATTACGCACGTCTGGTTGGTCCCTGCAGGAATCCTGCCATCACACGGGTACCTTTGTCACAGGCTTCATGATAGGGTTTCGTATGTCTGGTTGGACCCTGCTTCGCATTGCAGCTGAAACGCATCGCGATGCATCAACTACTGACGGATATCGCGACAGTGGTTGCTGTAGTGGGACTGGTTCGCGTAGACGATCGTCCGAATTCCTCTATCGTCGTATTCAAAGGCAAGCCGTGCTAGTCCCCCAGTCCACAGAGGAAGACATTGGACAAGGTGTACAGGCATCCTCATATTGACACGGACTGTGAATCACAAATTGGCTGATGAAGGTTTGGGCTCAACCCAGCCATTGTGACAACTGTTACCCACTGCAGTATATCATCGTGCAACGTTGGAGTGCTGCCGTACCAGTCATGTGTCGAGGGACGAGTCTCACTTCTGTCTCGGTGCCGAAGATCGCAGATTGAGATTCTGGAGACGATCTGGTTACTCAGCTGGTCTTGCTGTCATCCGTGATCGTCATGTACCTCCTCAGTCTGGTGTCATGATTTGGAGCGCTATCAGTTTCAACAGCCCTTCACCCCTCGTACGCATAATGGATTCAGTGACAGGCTGACAATATGCCGATGCAACCCCGGTGGCGCAATGCTCTAAGCGCTGGCTTATGACCGTTTGTCCTAGTGGGGTCCAAGTTCGAATCCAGTGGGGCATGGATGTTGCGTTGATATTACTGTAAAAACAGGCATTTATCGGTGATAGAGATCGAAATCGCGTCTCTTCGCTCCGGAGTGAGTTGCTCTAACCGACTAAGCTACACCAACGGAATGTATCACTGCAAATTCGTCGCTTGACACGTGTTTCATCAAAAACAAAACAAAAATACGTCGACACGGTGGTGCATCCCGTTTTTTGCGATAACTCCGCGACATTACTGATACTCATTTTCAACAAAATACGTAGCGCTTGTCCTTCCACAGTCAACATCAACAGACAGTGTCCAGAAGGTTTTCAGGTTTTCCCTGGTCAGCAGGACATCCAGACTCCCTTACCCGTCCTAATGAAGTCAGAGGACGTCGTTGGTTGACGACTTAAAGCCTCTTCTCGATTCCTTCGCAATGTCGAAGAACTATGGACAGAAGTCAATGAATGAGGCATCGTCAGAAATACCTCCAATGTGGATATTTCCACTTGATGCCATTGCATGCTGCCGAATGCATTGCCCAGCATGGAGGTCATACGCCTACCAACTCAGGGTATATTATTCCTTCTCTTTGCCCGGTGAATTCATGTAATCCCTTAGAAATTAGGTCAATTCTTTCCCACCTACAGGTCTACATATATGGTAAGTAAGTTTCGTTTAATTATTTGCATTCTTTCGTTGTGTGCCATTTTCTATGTCGAACAGGATACTTTTTTATCAGAGGGCAATTTTGATGTACGGGGAAATCTTTCTTCGCTAAGGAAATAGGGTTGATTTTTTTTCCAATGGAAGTATAGGGAGCAAAATCACCAGACGTCCGCCTCAGTGTATCAGGAAAATCTTGTGTCTGTGTGTGTGTTTGTTGTGTTTTCAACAAAATAACGCCTGCCCTCCCACTGTCAACATCAGCAGACAGTGTCTAGTATGTTTTCAGGTCCAGCCTGGCCAGCACGACCTCAGACTCTCCCTATCCGTACGGAAGATTCGATATGAAATTTTTGTGTGGCGCTTTGGGTGTACAGTACTTTGCTATTTTAGAAATTAGCTCAACAAAAGTAAGTCTTTGAGAATTACTATAATTTAGCTAATCGTAATTTTGCAGATGGAGCTCCTAAGTGTTTCAAAATCGAATCATTGCAATAGCTTTATTTCGCGGTTCGATCCTATATAAGCATATGAAGCTAAAAGACGTCGGTCGTCTGCATTTTATACCTGTTGTTTCAGCTGGATATAAATGATCACCCTCAAAAGATCAAACATGACGTTCGAACCAGGAAGCTTTTCCCAAACCTACGCGAATCTAAAACCCCAAGGCCTAAAACACTCCACTGTTAAAGAACATTTTTGTGACATATCTGCAAATTTAACGTGTTTCCTTCGAGAAACGCGATTTTGTAAAATAGGAAGTGCAAGTGCTTACCAGTTCTGCTGTGCATAGATACGCAACCCACTGTACCGTTATGAGTGCTGTTAGCATCTTTGTTTTCCCAGTTCTCATAATCTACAAGAGATTTGTCGGTCCATTTGTAGTCTTTGACATTTAGACCGATCCAGGAATCCTTTAGTTGCTCGCCTTTATGCTGTAAAGGGTTTGAATGATATTATCACAAATATAAATGCACTATAATTTATCTGTGAAAATTTAAGGGCAGAATTAACAGGTATCTTATACTATCTACGAGCAATCAATAATGCAACATTCATCTAGATAGCAACTATGTGAAATCAGAGGTTTATCCAGTCAGTTTTGAATTAGGTAGGTGCTGAAAAGGCTTAGGAAAGTATTCAAAAAATTTGAGGGGATGTTGGATGAAACCAAACTTTATCCAGCAGTTTCAAATTAGGGGGTGCTGAAAAGGTTTAGGAAAATATTCAAAAAATTTGAGGGGATGTTGGATGAAACCAAACTTTATCCAGCAGTTTCAAATTAGGGGGTGCTGAAAAGGTTTAGGGAAATATTCAAAAAATTTGATAGGATGTTGGACGAAACCAACCTTTGTCCAACAGTTTCAAATTAGGGGGTGCTGAAAAGGTTTAGGGGAATATTCAAACATTTTGAAGGGGTGTTGAATGAAACTGAACTTTATCCAGCAGTTTCAAATTAGGGGGTGCTGATAAGTCTTAAGGGAGTATTAAAAGAAATTAGGGTATAGTTGGATGAAACCAAACTTTGTCCAGTAGTTTCAAATTATGGAAGTGCTAAAATGGTTTAGGGAGCATTGAAATAATTTCAGGAATTGTTGGATGAAACCAACCTTTATCCAGCAGTTTCAAATTAGGGAGTGCTGTAAAGGTTTAGGGAAATATTCAAAAAAATTGATAGGATGTTGGACGAAACCAACCTTTGTCCAACAGTTTCAAATTAGGGGTGCTGAAAAGGTTTAGGGGAATATTCAAAAATTTTGAAGGGGTGTTGGATGAAACTGAACTTTATCCAGCAGTTTCAAATTAGGGGGTGCTGATAAGTCTTAAGGGAGTGTTAAAAAAATTCAGGTATAGTTGGATGAAACCAAACTTTGTCCAGTAGTTTCAAATTATGGAAGTGCTAAAATGGTTTAGTGAGCATTAAAATAATTTCAGGAATTGTTGGATGAAACCAAACTTTATCCAGCAGTTTCACTTTTCGTTTTCGATTTGCAATGGCTAAATTGCGCATTTCGCCACTAGGGGTGTTGCTATTGGTTGCATTCGATCGGACGTAGTCGCTTTACTATACCGTTATCTCACTTTCATAGTTGTACCTCTCTCCGTCCGCAAGTTATTTCAGGCTAAAGGGGCTTTCCTATGCACCCTGTATATATATATACAATATGTTTACGTCAATAGATCTATATGTTTACGCCTAACTGACAGCAAACTTATTATCAGTATCTATGATATAAGAATGGCGTTGGGCTTTGACATCATATTTTATACAAAGTGGGAATCCCAAGTTTCCAGAGGAGTCCATAGGAATATTATTATTTCGCAAATTCATAGATGTTTATCTATATGCAATAGTGCGGAAGTATTAGCTAACACACTGTATATACTTTTTTCGCGCCTGAAGGCAAATAATTATCCCCTTGGCTTCCTGTTATGTATGTTTCGGCAATTCCTAAGCAGCCACAAAGTAATTCGTAAATTTCCGCTTCTTGAGTCTTTGGATATTAAACACTTAGTATATTGAACAGGCTGCCATTTGATGCTGACCTTGGCTACTTACAACGGACGCTCCTTATCTTCTGATTCAAGGATTCTTAAATTGGAAAAGGAACTACAAAGAATCAAGTGGGACATCGTCGGGCTAAGTGAGGTAAGGAGAAAAGGAGAAGATCTCATTGAACTGAAACGTGGATATCTCTTCTACTATCGTGGGACAGGTACTGGCCGACCTAGTGGTATTGGATTTATAATAAACAAGAAACTGAAGGATAAAGTTGTAGAAGGTGAAAGTTCCTCTGACAGAGTTGCACAACTCGTTATCCAACTCTCGAGAAGATACCAGGCCCAGATTATTTAAGCTTATGCACCCACCAAAAGTCACCCTGAAGAAGAAATTGAAGAATTTTACGAGGAAATTTGGAATCTACATAAAAATGGCTAACAGCACTTGAAGATCATTATGGGTGATTTCAATGCAAAAGTAGAGCAACAGCAACAGAATGAAACTTCGGTTGGTAAATTCGGTTACGGGAATAGAAATCAACGTGGAAATACTCTCGTAGAATTTGCAGAAGCAGAAAGGTTTTTCATCATGAACTCCTTTTTCAAGAAAAAGCCACACAGAAAATGGAAATGGAGACATTCAAATGGAACGATAAGTGAAATTGATTTGATTATGTGTAACAAAAATTCGTCATCGAAGACTGCAATGTGCTAAACAAGTTCAGCACAGGTAGTGACCATAGATTGGTGAGATGTAAGATGCACCTCAACACTAAACTCGAACGCGGCAAGCTCATAAGACAAACAAAATGTATTGACATAACCAACCTTAAAAAACACCATAAAACCTTCAAGTTGGAACTGAGAAACAGATTCTCTGCTTTAGAAGGCCTAACATTGGAAGAAGTGGATATTTCTGAAGCTAACAGAGAATTCACCAAGGCTCTTATGGAAACAGCAACACAAATAGGTGGTACTAAGAACAAGTTACATATGAAGAAATTTCAGGAAAAACAAAAGTGTTGATGCAAAAGAGAAGGGAGATGAGAACAAATAAAGACGTAACTTGCAACGTGGAATATATAGAGCTATGCAAGACAGTGCGAAAAGGTATCACTGAAGACATAAGGAAATTCAATTGTGAACTAGTGAGGAAAGCAGTTGAAAACAGCCAGAGCCTGAAGAGAGCAAAAGAAAATCTCAGTAATAGAAGAAAACAGATTATGGCTCTGAGAAAAGAAGATGACACTGTAACAAGAAATAGAGGCGAAATTTTGACAAGAATGAACGATTTCTATTCAAAACTATATGAATGGATGACACATCTATTCTAGCCATTACGACAGGTACCAGTGCCGAAGTCCCTCCGATCCTCCCTGAAGAAGTTACATCTGCAATTAAGAACATGAAACGGGGAAGAGCTCCAGGAGAAGATAGAATTACCGTGGACATTATACAAGAAGCAAGTGGAGAAATTGAAAATACACTCGACCAAGTTTTCACCAGATGTCTTAATGAAGAGAAGATTCCTGAGGATTGGAACAATGCTACAATGATCTTGCTCCATAAAAAAGGTAATATTGAGGATCTCAGGAACTACAGGCCCATCAGCCTCCTTTCGGTGGTTTATAAAATCTTCACTAAAGTTCTTTCACCTCGCTTGAAGGTAACAATAGACATGGCCCAACCAAGAGAACAAGCTGAATTCAGGAGTGGCTACAGCACTATAGATCATATCCATGTACTGAGAGAAATAATTGAAAGAACAAGAGAATATGAACTCCCATTATGCACGGCTTTTATTGATTACGAAAAGGCCTTCGATTCCGTGAAACCATCAACAGTAACAATGGCTTTGAAATCCTGTGGCATTGAAGATGCATACATTAGCATTATTAAAAACATCTATGAAAATGCAAGTGCAAAGGTTCGGATATTTTATGATACAGTACAAATAAGAATTGGAAAGGGAATGAAACAATGTGACACCATATCTCCCAAGCTCTTTAACGCCACATTGCAAAATGTCTTTCAATCATTGAACTGGGAAAACAAAGGGATAAAGATTAATGAAGATTACTTAACTCACCTTCGTTTTGCTGATGACATAGTCATCTTTACAACCCCTCGTCAAAGCTGCAGAGTATGATCCAAGAATTTGCTGACAAGAGTAAAGAAGTGGGATTAAAAATGAACTTTCAGAAGACAAAAGTGATGTACAATGCTTTTACAAGAAACGAAGATTTATCGATTGATGGAGAAAAGCTTAAGACAACCGATTCCTACGTTTATCTTGGGCAGTAGATATCGAGTGAGGGTCACATTCATAAAGAAATTAATCCGCGTATAAAACTTGAATGGAGAGCTTTTGGAAGAAACAGTAAAATTTTTAAGAGCAGTATGCCATTATGTCTCAAAAGAAAAGTGCTTAATCAATGCATCCTGCCAGTGCTTACGTATGGAGCAGAGACATGGACCTGAACTAAAAAAGACATACAAAGACTGCAGACAACTCAAAGATGCATGGAGAGATGCACGCTTGGTGTAACCAGGAAAGATAAGAAGATGAACCTGTGGATAAGGAAGATGACAGGAGTGGAAGACATCATGACCCGAGTGAAATCACTGAAATGGCAATGGGCTGGACATGTTGCCAGAAGAACGGATCAGCGATGGACAACCGAAATTTCAGACTGCATTCCGAGGAACAGGAAAAGACCCAGGTGAAGACCCCATGGGAGATGGAAGGATGAAATTCGAAAGTATGGTGGAGTGACATGGAGAAGACAGGCCCTAGACAGACAATTGTGGAAGAAATTTGGGGAGACCTTCATCCAGCAATGGTTTGATATTGGTTGATGATGATGATGATGATGACGACGATGATATTGAACATACCCTTCGCTTACTATTGGGTTTTGCTAATTTCCTCCGTATGGTTTCTGGTTTTTCTCTAACCGCAGCCTTCTTTTGAGCATTTAAGGTTTACTGTACCTTGTTGCCCTTTGATCTTGGGATTTGCCAATTTGGGTCTAGCTATTCGTTATACCTTAAAGTTTCAAGCTTCATGTCTTTTCCAGGTTTGATGGATTTGGGGGCACCTCCGCAAGTTTTTAATGTATCCATCCTTTGTGGAGTACAAATAACGGTGTTCTCCTGATGAAGGCGACATTTCTGCCTTTCTGTCATAGTTTAAGGTTTCTGGTGATTGGTGTTCCGTCTCACCTCTTGGAGTTGTAGGTCAGTGGTCTTCTGTGTTTCTGTTGTTTCTTCGCTTTTGCTTTTTGTCTTCCATGTTATTATATTTCTGTTTATGGACTCTTTTATTATATTTATTGGCTTCTGCCATTTCAGTTCATATTTGAGTCTTGCTTACTTTAGAGTTCTTGTGGTTCGTCTGGGTTTTAATGAATCTGTATTGATGTGGTTATTGGTTTGCTGCTTGGCGCGTCCTTACTTGCATCTTACGTTACTTTCTTTTATTTTCAATACACCACAATTGAATAATACTGAAACGCACATAGAGTATTAAATCCGTTTATTTTTGTGGTGTAGCTGACTACACCACAAAGATTCGCCAAGCTTTCGCACTCCACTGGGAGGCTTTTTCAAGGCAATGGTAGACACGAAAATGCAGAAAATTGGAACATGTTAAGAACGAAGATGATTTTTGAAAATAACGCGGGTGACATCACGAGCATATTACATGAAGTTTTATCACGTAATTATACGGTGCGTCGTGATGTGTTTCCATCTTTTAATAACGCATGCCAAACCATTAGTAGCTCAGTAGAGACTATATCATTGCATGCCACTTTGCTGGATAGGATTTCCACTTGTTCCCTGATGGTAGTCTCTTTGAAATAGCCCCTTACACGAATTTCAAAGAGACTGCCAATGTGTCTACCATTGCCTTGAAAAATCCTCCCAGTGGAGTGCGAAAGCTTGGCGAACATTTGTGCTGATTACACCACAAAAAATAAACAGAGTTAATAAGCTATTATGCGTTTCATAAATACATTACTTTATTTTATTCTATTTTATTTTATTATTGTTTACACGTTGTAACTTCTTTAGCATATATGTATATACAGTATATATAATTTAATCTCGGGCGATTTATGTATATATAAAAACTGAGTGGCCACTTAATTAGGACCACCCCCACAGTACTTCGTTGGGCCACCTTTTGCCTTTAATACTGCGTCGATTCTTCGTGGCATGAACTCCACGAGATGTTGATAGGTGATTTGTGGAATCTGAAACCATGCTTGATGAATAGCACTTTCCAGGAGTGTGAGATTGCAGGGTTGTGGATCCAACTGTTTGATGGCTCGTTCAACTTCATCCCACAATTTCTGAAATGGGTTGTGATCTGGAGATTGTGGGGCCACCTAAGCAAAGTAAACTCGCCTCCATGTTCCTGAAACCAATCCTGTACAATACGAGCACTATGGCCGGACGCATTATCTTGTTGAAAGTAGCCATCGCCATTGGGATAAACCGTCCACATGACAGGATGCACTTGGTCCGCAACGATGTTTAGATATGACGTGCCAGTCAGACGTTGATCAAAACGAATTAAAGGGCCCAAAGCATGCCAGGAAAACGTTCCCCAAACCATAACGTTGCCCCCACCAGCTTGAAGGGTTGTAGCAATGCATTTGGGGTACATGCTTTCGTGCTGTTTCCGCCAAATTCTCACTCGGCCATCGGCATGGTGCAACTGAAAACGTGGTTCATCGGACAACATAATTTGTTTCCAATTATCGACTGTCCAATCCTTGTGCTCCTGTGCGAACTGGAGACGTTTTCTCTTGCTAACTGCAGACAGAGCAAAAGTGTTCGAACAGGCATTCGGCTGCCATATCCCAACCGATGCAGAGTACGGCGAACAATGCGTACAGAGATCATTTGAGGGGATCTTTGATTAAGATGGTCTGTAATTTGTGCACTGTTGCCCTTCTGTTGTCTGTTACCAGTCTGGACACTCTCCGTTCCGCCCGAGCAGTCACTAGTTGATGATGACCACACGCTGCAGGTAGAGATCCAGTTTTTTTGGCTGACAATCCAGTCTTCAAACACTTTAACAACAGCTTCTCTGGAACAATTCGCGAATGTGGCGGTTTCGGTGATACTCGCTCCATGGCTCCGAGCTGCTACAATCATCCCACGTTGAAAGTCCGTCAAATCGCAGTTTTTACCCATCTCGTCACCCAAAAATCACTAGTACTACTGTCGCAAGCACTAAGCTTTCCCTTTTTATACTAGCATCGCCCTCTGGCGACAACAGCGTGCAGCCATAGCTCATCTGCATAAAACTGTCAGGTGTTCATAATAAAGTGGCCACTCAGTGTATATGTATGAGATTATGCATGTACAGTATACTCGTAGTGCGATCAAAAAGTTCGCAGACTAGATGCGTAGCGTGCCAACAGATGGTAGTACGCGGATGCGCGAGCAGTGGTCAAAGGCAGTGATCTTCATGAGTCATTATGCAGAGTGGCGTCGTTCTGTAAACATCGGGAGCTGTGCTACACGATATTTGGTGACCACGTGCAGAACACAGCTGCGATTTCGATATGGACTGCAAACTAGAGCAGCGAGCGAACATCAAATTCTGCGTCAAACTCGGCAAATCGGGAACGGATACGCATCAAATGTTGACGGAGGCTTATGGTAATGAAGCAATGAGTCGTGCAAGATGTTTTGAGTGGTACTAACACTTCAAGAGCGGCAGAACGACACTGACTGGAAGACCACGAGAGGTCAGGCCGACCGTCCACAAGCAAAACCTCCGAAAATGTGGACAAAACTAGGAAACCGTTTCATGAGGATCGACGGAGAACCATTCACGACATTACTACCATCGTTAATGTGTCATACGGAACAGTGCAAGAAATTCTGACGTCGGTTTTGAACATGAACCGCATTGTTGCAAAGTTTGTCCCAAAGATTCTGAACCCCGAACAGAGAACGCTCTGTGTCGAACTCTGTCAAGATCTTGGACAGCAGATGGTGAATGAACCAACGTTCCTGTGGTGGGTCATCACTGGGGACGAGACTTGGGTCAACGGTTAAGACCCTGAGATCAAATAACAGTCGTCGCAGTGGTACAGCACGGTATCTCCACGACCGAAGAAGGCCCGACAGGTCCGCAGCGTAACCAAAAGCATGCTCATCGCGTTCTTCAACATTCGTGCGTTAGTGTACCGTAAATTCGTTCCCCACGGCAAGACCGTCACCTCCCTTTTCTTCTGCAATGTTCTGCGGCGTCTTAGGGAGGACATTCGCCGCAAACGACCTGAAATGTCGCGCAGGGGCGATTTCCTGCCCCATCACGACAATGCAGCAGCTCACAGAACGTTAGCAACATGCCAGTTTTGCAGCCGCAACAGCATGACTACCCTTCCTCACCCACCTTACTTGCCGGATTTGGCCCCCTGAGACTTCTTTCTGTTCGCGAAGATGAAGCTGAAGCTTAAGGGTCCCCGTTTTAAAACCGTGGATGAGATACAGCGCGAATCGCAGACGGTGCTTGAAACGATTCGCGAACAGGACATATATATACACTGGCGGAAAGTGAAAAAAGAACACCAAGAAGGAGGCGTCTGATACCAACGAAATTTATACAGCATAATAACGGAATACAGAGGATAACGTGATCAAAACATTATGGCAAAATACAGCTGTATTTGCTGGTAAACTGAAAAATAACATTTCCATGTAACATGGTTAGCTCGAGGTTGAACCGCCATGAACTGCGTCACACTGTGCAATTCTGGCATGGAGTCTGTCGTACAGATGTTGGATGTAAGTTTGGGGTATTGACTTCCAAGCATCCTCAACCTGGACGTGTAAATCGGGGATGGTCATGGCTGGCCGTGGAGACCGGATAAATTGTTGTCCCATAAAATCCCACACGTGCTCAATGGGGGACAAATCCGGTGAACGTGCAGGCCATGGAAGTTGTCTCACACCCTGAAGTGCATGTTGCGTTACACGTGCCGTGTGTGGGCGTGCTCTATCTTACTAGAAAACACCACGATGGACCGACCTTACAAATGGCACAACAACGGGCTGAATGATGTTGTTGATGTAGGCGGTGCTGTTTAACGTACCCGGTACAAACACTAGTTGTGTACGGGAGTGATAGCTGATCGCTCCCCACACCAGGAGACCAGGTGTAGGCCCTGTGTGTCGCTGGCGGATGCAAGAAGGATGGAGACGCTTCCCTGTGCGTCTGCGAACACGCATACGGCCATCAGAGGCTCCCAAGCAGAATCTTCTTTCATCTCTGAACACGACAGATCGCCATTGCGTTCTCCAGTTTAGACGTTGGCGACACCACTGCAGCCATTCCTGACGGTGGGCTGGAGTCAGAGGTACGCATGCCAGAGGCACACGTGTATGTAGTCCTGCATCCAGTAGACGGTTGCGGATTGTTCGCACAGTCACCTCAGGTGCAACGGCTGCTCGGATTTGCGTCGCAGTGGATGTTCTGCTTGACAACGCCGCTCTTCTTATGCGTCGATCGGTCCGCTCATCAGTCCGTCTGTGACTCCCGGTTCCACGTCTTCTCGTGTGGAAATGTTCCTCGGACCATCTACGCCACCATCGTACCACCACCGATACTTCCTGTCCAATTTGCTCCGCAATACGACGATACGACCACCCGGCCTAGCGGAGTCCGACTAGATGACCTTGCTCAAAGTCCGATAACTGCTGAAATCGTACACGTCTTCCATGTCCAGGTATTGCAGCTTCTTAAGGGTCTTCGCACGTGTCCGTACGCCGACGACTGATTACCTTCACTTCGCCGTACTCCTTAAATACCACCGACGATAATTTTCATATTATGCCGTGCTGTGGTGTAAGCGCTCACCGGTTGGTCCCGAAATTAACATCACACCTACGTAAACTCGACCCCATTAACATATGTAAATTTCATGATCGTCCGCCAATTCCTTCTTGGTGTTCTTTTTCCACTTTCCGCCAGTGTATAAATTTTCACTAGGAGAAAAGGAATTAGGAAGTTCGTGGATGAAGTCTGAAGCGTGACAACTGTATGAGGATGGTTAGCAGAGAGATATTTGCATTTGAGGATCAATTTCTTTTCAAGGTTAATTGCTGGAGAAAAAAATATTCAACTAAAGGTCTGATGGAGTTACCAGCTTCATGCAATTTAACTTTCATGAAAAGCCTGGGAGTCCTAAAGTAGGAGGGGTTGAGATATCTCCGAGGAAGGATTGAAGTGTTCTTTCTTTGATAATCTGTCAACTGAGTTTTTGAGTGAGTTGGTGGTGTCTGACTGTAGAGGGGTGCAATTAGCAGAAGTAAGAAATGAATGCACTTTTTGGTTTAGTATTTCTTTATCAATGATGACTGGGCAACCAACTTTATCTGTTTTGCATATGACAAGGTCATTTTCTTGAATAAATGACTTGAATTCTTTAAGACAAGAAGAAGAGTACTTTATTGGCACAGAATATTGCTCGGATAATATAACAGCAGCATTGGTAGGGAGGATAGGTTGTTGTACAGTATCAGTTCTATGAATGGCTGATTCTATAAGAGAAACAATTTGTGGAAGATTGATACGATGTGCTGGCGCAAATTTTGGGCCTAATGATAAGAATGTATCCAAGCTAGGACAAAGAGTAACAGAAGAAAGATTTACATACTCTGGCTTGGCAGTAGAGGCTGAAGACGAAGTAGATGTAGTTTGACTTTTTTGCTTGGAAAGAAGAAAATTAAATTTGAGACGCGAGCAGATACCTTAACTATTGTTGAAAGTGTTTGATTGATACGAATCTATCGGCTTGATTGATATGAATTTAAACTCACTGAATCTAAGGAAGTAAACATGATTTCCTGGATGTCTCGATCTGCAGGAACTCTGATCTCTCCATCACTCGTTCCGTCTATCGTAAACCTTCCGCTGCCACCAACATCATTCCCTTCGAATCATTCACTTTGCATCTCTACAAGCTCGCAGCATTGAAGTCTGACATCCACAGAGCTCATATCCTTTGCAAGAACCAACTTCTTTTTTAAGAAGAATTCTCCAGAATTTCTACAGTAGCCCTCTCTCATGGTTTCCCTGCTCTTGCAGTCAACTCCCTCATAAAGAAATACGAAAACAAATTGAAAATTGAATGCCTCCATCCTTAAAAGAAAGAAAACCTGAAATCCTCCGTTAATGTTCCTTACCATCCTTCCTATGTTTATAAGTTAAAAATTATTTTCAGAAGTTTTGGTTACCATCTTGCCATTAAATCCCCCGTAAGCATCTTGAAACTTCTACAAAGTGATAGGGACAAAGTTGAAAATCTGGATCTCTCAGGAATTTACTGCATTCTTATCTCTTCTTCAACAGCCTATACATTGGAAGCACATACAGGAGCATTAACCACAGAATTTTGGAACATAAGAAAGATGTTTTGAAAGCCAACCCAAATACAGCCTTGTCTATTTTGACAATGGAAGACACTTCTGCAATTCACCGCTGGAACGAAGCAAAACGTATTGCTTCTTTTGGCAATGGGTTTGCTCTCCGTTACTGTGAAAACCTGGAAATTCTTTTCAACCCAAAGACTTGCAATTCCGAATCTCCTCTCTACATCCCGATGATCTGGAGATCCATTCTAAGATCTGGCAACAATGATAGCAAAAATTCAAATGTAGAATCTGGAAACAATCTTAGTCCTCCATTGGCGTGATGAAGACCTAGAACAAGATCGAAAGCTCCCAACTTACGGACTTTCTTGTAAAAGTTCTATTCTCTTAACGTAACTAGCTTGATTGATTTGCTTTTATTTGTTATTCTTGTTAAGTGTTTTGCCCATCGTCGTCATGCCTTTGGTGCAATGTACTTATAGCGTAATGTTCCAATGGACCGACTAGATGCTTCGGAAATAATACTACGCGAATAAAATGACTCACTTTTAAGTAAAGTAGTCTAATAAAAGGATGAAGAAGCACTTAAAACTAAAATTTTGCTTGTTGCTGCATAAAACACACACATAATGCTCTAAATGAATAAATGGAGTTTCCAAAGTATAACCCTTAAAACTAAACATGAAATATCAAAGAACTCAATGTACGCACCGTTTGCAAAAAACGCCGCAGCATGAGGTACTGCACAAGGCGTGTGAACATTGGCGAGTTGCTTTTCTCACCAACTGTTTCCCGAGGACTAACCACGTGATACGGGGTTAGCACTTAACTCAGAGCAGTAAAAAATAAACAACACTTTCTCCGCGCGTAGAAACAATTATTGCTACTGTTGTCAGATGTACAACAGTCGTTCCTTAAAATCTGAGAGTAAAATCACACAAAATGAAGAAATACAGGTACCGCAAAATGTATGCTATTCTTTCACAAAGCATCTTCCTTCGGATGATATGTAACGATCCCATCGTTCAGTCCACTTTTCAAAACATGTGGCGAATGCATTTGGTGGAAGCTGCTTTAGCGACCCCTGTATAGCTTGAATAACTTCAGCAGATGTGTCGAATGTTGCGCCACGGAACTTCTCTTCATTGTTGGAAACGACCAGAAATCGCACGGGTCGAGGTTCGGACTGTAGGCAGGCTGTGGTATGATTTCAATACTGCATTTCGTAAGAAGCTGTTGAACGCAAGCAGTCATATGTGGGCGGTAGTTATCATAGTGTAGGGTCCACTTGGCCAACAGTTCCGGTCGCTTAATCGATATGTGTCGTCCCAGACGCTTCAAGACTGAAATTTAATTCTCAGCATTGGCAGTAATTTGTAAAGGAAAGGTATGCTGGTAGACTACACCTTTATGATAAAAAAAAATATCATCATCATATCTCCCCGGCTGATTTGGTTTTGCGGATTTTTTTTTTTTTTTTGCGGGAGGCGAACCTGTGTGTTTCCAGACAATCGTTTCGCGCTTCGCGAGGGGGTCCAAATAGTGGACCCATGTTTCATCGGCAGTTATTACTGTGTTTAGAAAGTTTGGATCCTTTGCAATCATTTTTTTCCACTCATGGCACACCTGAACTCTGGCTAACAATTGTTCTCTCGTCAGGTGATGAGATACCCATCTGGAACACACACGATTCAGGAAAGATTTTCGTGTAGATTGCGGAATGTCGACGTTTTTGAAATATTAGTTGACGCCGCTATGTCGTCAAACGTTATTCGTCAATCTTCTTGCAAGATTGCCCAAACATTGTTAACAATACTTTATTAGTGATTGCTTCACCTTCATTGAAGCTGCTTTATTTGATGGAAGAGTTGGACGACCCTGATTTAACAGTAAAAGCAGTGGTATTGGGTTTATGAATACGCGGATTTGGGGGGAAAGGTGTATGAGTCTTTTATGAAACCTAGAGGGGAAGAGGAGTTTGTCACTTTCAGGTCGACCAGGCCTAGGAGCGAGTTCTGCCAACAAACGCCCTTTTTGAAGTTATGGTGCCAACTAAAAATCGTTGACTCACTCACACATTTACCTTTGTGAGCTTTTTTCATTAAATCAACTCTTTCTGGACCCGTTTGACCCAAACGATAGCAAAAATTTATCGCACAACGCATTTCCCTTCTTAACTCTGAATCGCTCACCTCCATAGCCGCATGGCGAAATGCAGACGTACCTGAAACAACTGCGCAATAACAAAACCAGAACCGTCTGCCACGCTAAAAACTGTTGCCACAGATATTTCCTTGACTCAGTTAGTCGTCTGCGTGGTTATTTTTCCCACTGTTGCCAACTCGAAAAAATTACTCTGTGACGTACCGGCCAGCAGGACGCACACGCCATAAAGGCAGATAGGAATCAGAATAATCGTCTGCGTAGCTCAGTTGGTAGAGCGACTTGTTCCGGAATAAGCGGCCTCGGGTTCGAATCCCGGCGTAGACCAAAAATGACGGAGAAATTTACTTCGTTATAATGGCTCCCGAACTATCCGGATGACCCGGCCGTTCAAAATCTCGCATTGATGTGATGTTATTTCCACACCGCGAGACAGGAAAAATCAGAGAATTCCTTCTCCAGCGCTTCGAAAAATAAAAATGTGTGATGTTGCATTCCACACAGCAGATTGATTGGGAGTTCTCAAGCGCACGTTCTACAGTGGATGGCCGCCTGCAACGATTCATGGTCACGGCTGACCCGTGGGCCATGCCCCCGGCCCTCTTTCGGGGTGGGAGATGTGACGTACCGGCCAGCAGGACGCACACGACATAAAGGCAGATAGGAATCAGAATAATCGTCTGCGTAGCTCAGTTAGTAGAGCGACTTGTTCCGGAATAAGCGGCCTCGGGTTCGAATCCCGGCGTAGACCAAAAGTGACAGAGAAATTTACTTCGTTATAACTCTTAGTTTTTTTTTAACTGCCTTTGGTACTTATTGTATGACTTATTTTTCCAACAGGTTCTACTCACCAAACCAGTCAGGTAGGCGTTATCTTCTTTGGAATGAACAGATGTTAGGGAAGCTCCATTTTCCTGGCAGAAAGCCTCCGCGCTATGCCACGTAAATATTCCTGAACCATGACGCAAGTAACATCCATCACCATGTTTCTCCCACTCCTGATCGTCCTGTTTCACACACTGATCTTCGTCTGCAAGAAACGAAACAACATAATCAACAGCAGCTAAAATTCGCGTTACTTAATAAGCAGAAATATTTGTAAAAAAATTTAGTCAGAACTTGTTTGATAACTTAAACCGAAAGATTATGATCAGCATTTTTAATTCATGCATGCAAAAGTTAGGTATACAGTAGATGGCGCATTTAATCGACTGTACGTATACAAAACAGTTGGGTAGTAGTAAAATTACAGTGGAACCTCTGTTATACAATTTGCAGTTGTACATTTTTCACTTTTACATGGTACTGATGAAGGCACACGGGGTTGCCCGGGTTTAACAAAAAATACATGAATCAGATTCTGGTCCAGGGCTTTCCTAACATTTTCCTTGGATTTAGATTGATTTGTCCAATAGATTTTCGTGTTTTCTGGGGCATACTGGAATTCACGCTGTTGAGGGGTCTCAGTTTCTCTTAATAATGTCACTTTCTTGGATTTTGGATTGATTCGTCCAATAGATTTTTGCTATTTCGATTTAAGTTAAAATTATATAAAAAACCATAGAAGTTTCTAATAAAAAATTAACTGAAATTCATTTGGTCGTTAGACAAATCCTGTTTTTCCTTTATTGCATCAATTTATCAAAATATAACATTTTAAAATTACCTGGCGCCTTCATGCACTAAACATAATTATCACAAAGTGCCCAGGGAATGGAATCAGGAGGAGGCAATAGCCTGTCCAGGTTTCACGGTAGCCTATATCTTCAGCAGGGTCCTAGATAGTAACTACGCAAAATTTGGTTCAAATCAGTCAAAGGGTTTGACTAGTGTATATATATATTATTCATCCAAAAGACAAATATATGAAACAAGAAGTGTTCACTGTTACCATAAGGGGCAGTAGGCATGTAAAAATTTATTTTACTTTTAAAGTAGACCTCAACAATATCCATTTGCTAAAATGCTTGACCAAATTAATTAACTAAGGTCCTGTGTTATTAACTAAGGTCTTGTATTTAAATTATATGTAAAAAATGTTCTATGTAGCTTACATACCTTACTATGTGGTCTAACTGTGAAGTTATATCTTTTAATATCTTTTAATGCCACGAATCCACTTAGAACACAAATATTGGTCTTTTGGAAATCCATACACACGAACTTCTGATCCTGTTATATAATTTCCACGGCAGCCGGGAACACGACACGAATGTGGCATAATCAAATACCTATCCCATTCAATTACCAGTATATACACTAAAGAGCAACTGAATTAGAGACAGCTGGCGTTATGCAAATGTGGCGCTGCGGGCGCGCCTTTAAACGGAAACGACATGATGTAAGCAGCGATCCGACGATATAATAGTGATACGACGAGAATCAGTAAGAGTCGGACGCAGTACGGGTAAGACGAAGGATCTAAGTGCATTTGATCGTGGATAAATTGTCTCGGGGCCCGACGAATGGGTCACTCCATCTCGGAAGTCGTGCAGGCACTGGGATTTTCACGAGCCACTGTGTCACGAGTGCACCGTGAGTACATGGAATCCGGTAAAACCATCCCTGCAAGGGCCAACTGCCGTAGACAACAGCGTGTGCATGAGCGGGGTAATCGTCGGCTAGCTCGCATTGTAACAGCGGATAGACGGGCCACAGCGCAAAAAATCACTCGGCAATTTAACGCTGGTGCACAAAAACGTGTAAGCAGCCATACCATCCAGAACCATCTCCTCGGTATGGGGTACAGAAGCCATCGTCCCACGAGGGCACCGCTGCTGACCGCACATCATAGGGTGCAAAGATTAGCATGGGCGCGGGAACATCGCCACTGGACCCTAGACATGTGGAAAAATGTTGCCTGGACTGATGAGTCGAGATTCGTGGATGGCAGGATAAGAGAACGGCGCAAATCACATGAAGCGATGGATCCCTCTTGCCAGCAGGGTACTCTTCAAGCTGGTGGGGAGGCATTCTCGTCTGGGGACTGTTTACGTGGACTGAAATGGGACTCCTAGTACGTGTGACATCGTCCGTTACAGGTCAACGTTACCGGGATATCCTGGACGACCATTTGCTCCCATTTGTGCGTCTTCAACATCCCACTGGGGACCTCATCCTGCAACAAGACAATGCACCGTGCCATCGCTCCCGAATTGTATTCGAATGGTTGGATGAACACTCCACCGACGTGACCTAGCTTCCTTGGCCAGCTAGGTCACCTGACCTCAATCCCATTGAGCATACCTGGGATGCCATCGAGAGAGATGTTCGAGGCTCTGACTCCCCTCCATCAAATCGTTGTGAACTGTGGGAGCTTGTTCAGGGGTTGTGGGTCTGTATGACTTCCCAACGCTTCCGGTGTCTTGTCGAGTCCATGCCGAGGCGAATCGCCGCCGTCATCAGGGCGAAAGGTGGTGCTGCACGTTACTAGATAGGTATCTCTAATTCAGTTGCTCTTCAGTGTAATATCCCAGCAGATCATTGAGTTTTAGTAACTCTAATGACTGTATTTTAACGCTATTTCATGAATTTATTCATCTAGTACGAAGCACAAAACCTTTAGTGATTATAAGTTTTGTGTAATTGGTAAGGGTTACATATTTTACCTTGGAGTTCTACATGACCCCAAAGGTACTATGTATGTACATTAGATTTGAGGGACTTAGAAAGGTTAATGAATGTTTCACTAATATCCACCAAAATATCTTAAAATATTTGTAATTGTAAGCAAGCATTAAATTTTGCAACTGTAAGATTGAGCATTTGGAAGATGCTTTCCTGGAAATTGAAGTAATCCAGATCTTCAATTTCTTCTAAATTTATCATCATCATCATTAGGGTTTTGTCTCTTAACATGCCCAACGATAACTTAGCAAATTCTCTTCCTCCAGTTTTTGCTGTCCCTTGCTTCCTCCTCCAATTCTTGGTAGCTTCCTGTGCCTATTATATCATCAATTAAAGTCCATGGGTAACACAGCAAATTCTCTTTCTCCAGTTTCCTTTGTCCCTTGCTTCCTTCTTCAATTCTAGATGTCTTTCTGCGCCTATTATGTCATCATCCTGTGCCTATTATATCATCAATACAAGTCCATCGGTAACTCAGCAAGTTCTCTTTCTCCAGTTTCCTTTGTCCCATGCTTCCTCCTTCAATTCTAGATAGCTTCCTGTGCCTATTATGACAGCAAGCCAAGTCCATCGGTAATTCAGCAAGTTCTCTAAATCCAGTTTCCTTTGTCCCTTGCTTTCACCTTCAATTCTAGATAGCTTCCTGTGCCTATTATGTCATCAGCCTGTGCCTCTTATATCATCAATACAAGTCCATCGGTAACTCAGCAAGTTCTCTTTCTCCAGCTTCCTTTGTCCCTTGCTTTCTCCTACAATTCTAGATAGCTTCCTGTGCCTATTATGACATCAAGACAAGTCCATCGGTATTTTAACTCAGTTGACATTAAATGTCCGTAAATACTGTTTCACACGTTATGCAAGTTCAGCTATCGGGAGATTGCAAAAGGACGTTAACATAGTATTGGCAATTGAAGTCAAGTATATAATAATAAGTATCTGTACTTACAATATTCATAGTGGCTGTCGGGACTTCATATGTGTGTCATCTAAGAATGTGAATTCCTTCAGTTGTGAAGTTAAAATTCATGATATTGTAAAATCTGCACCAGATAAATTTAAACAAGATGAATTTTTTACAATGCAAAAAAATCCATTAACATCGATGAAATAAGAAACTGAATTAAAACCTTGTTGAATTTTTTTAAAAACGAACTACAATCCTGAAGAGGAGACAATCTTGACCGCGAAGCACCCTGATATATAATGAAAACTGAAGATGAATTATACTTTTGCCAAAACCTCAAAAATAAACAATCTTGAAAAAGAAAATACAAACATACAAATCTCCCGAATGCGAAGCACCAAACTAGTTTCTGCTAACTTTTATAGCCATCATCAGTGGTAGGTGCACGGACATTAGGATTACCGCACTCACTCGCTCAGGTATGCAGCCTAATCCCAATGTATGTTCAGCCCTGTCGTGTAGATATTTGCGCATCATGATTTGGGTTCCACTGCACATATCAATGGTGTCGCCATCTGTAGTCAAGCAAAAATATACTAGTAGCATTTACGTAGAAATATTCAACTGTATTTTTAAGTAACATTTGATGCCATATGTTTTTTGTTAATGTTTTTCCTCTTGAAATGTTTTCTCTCCTGTTCAATAAGGTATCTCCATGCAAACTGAAGCTCTACTGGACTATTAACGTTACAGTTGTATCTTTTGGTTTTCTCAATGACTACAGCCTCGGAGGTTAGAATCTGGGCATGTGATCTATGTGATGTTAGAATTTTTGTGTTAGTCCAATCAGGAGTTACATGATTTTTGATACAATGTTGTATTAATGAAGTTTTTTCATCTTTTCTTGTCCAGTTCGCAATATGTTCATTTAATCTAGTCAAAAATCTTCTGCGCGTATTTCCGATATATACTTTGTCTTTTTGGTTATCATCCGTAACTGTTGGAATGACATAAACACCAGATTTATTTAGAATTGATCTATTATTAGTAGTAGTAAGTATGCTTCCATTGTCAATAACTGTTTCTGCAATGTTAATATTGTTGTTGTAACATTCTTTTTTTAAAATAGTACTAATAGGAGGTAAGTATGGAAATTTTCCATAATATTGCTGTATTTCTTTTTTAATGTTATTATCGAAACGATGTATATTGGACGTAATGTTGTTATATAAAGACTTGACTAATCCTTTACTATATCCAAATTCTTCTGCAGTTTTTTCAATCCATTTTAGCTCTTTGATCTCCAATTCTTTATTGGATGAGTGTGTCATGGCTCTTTTAATATGATAGCGGAATGCTGCAGTCTTATATTTCCAAGGGTGTGTAGAATCTCTTGGGATAACAGCCTGTACATATGATGGCTTCCGGTATACAGAATATTCTATAATTCCGTTATCCTTTTGTATAGATATATCCAAGAAGTTTAGCTGGCCATTAACCTCAATTTCCTTACTAACCTGTATAGATTGATAACAATTGTTAAATTTAGCAATGAAATTATCCATTTCAAGATTGGAGTGCTGCCAAAATAGTAAAATATCATCTACATATCGGAGATATACATATGGTAAGTATATATTAGAATGATCTAATATACAGTTTTCAATATCTTGCAGAACGACTTCGGCCAGTAGCCCTGAAATTGGGGACCCCATAAGGGCGCCATATTGCTGTTTATAAATTATCCCATTAAATGTGAAATGATTATTATTTGCAACAAAAAATAATGCTGATACAATACTGTTTCTGACTTTATCAGTAAGATTTTCTTCATCCTAACTACATCAAACCATTTAACTACATCAAATCATTCTACAATAGCCATGAAGCCAGTATTACTAATGCTACTGAAGTTATCAACAAGTTAACAACAATTAAAACCTGAAATTTCACAATGGCCAGTTTAGATGTTCTTCTCTTATATCCCAATACTCCAACAGATGTCGCTATTGACTTAATTAATTCCCGATTGGATGAAGAAAATCTTACTGATAAAGTCAGAAACAGTATTGTATCAGCATTATTTTTTGTTGCAAATAATAATCATTTCACATTTAATGGGATAATTTATAAACAGCAATATGGCGCCCTTATGGGGTCCCCAATTTCAGGGCTACTGGCCGAAGTCGTTCTGCAAGATATTGAAAACTGTATATTAGATCATTCTAATATATACTTACCATATGTATATCTCCGATATGTAGATGATATTTTACTATTTTGGCAGCACTCCAATCTTGAAATGGATAATTTCATTGCTAAATTTAACAATTGTTATCAATCTATACAGGTTAGTAAGGAAATTGAGGTTAATGGCCAGCTAAACTTCTTGGATATATCTATACAAAAGGATAACGGAATTATAGAATATTCTGTATACCGGAAGCCATCATATGTACAGGCTGTTATCCCAAGAGATTCTACACACCCTTGGAAATATAAGACTGCAGCATTCCGCTATCATATTAAAGGAGCCATGACACACTCATCCAATAAAGAATGGGAGATCAAAGAGCTAAAATGGATTGAAAAAACTGCAGAAGAATTTGGATATAGTAAAGGATTAGTCAAGTCTTTATATAACAACATTACGTCCAATATACATCGTTTCGATAATAACATTAAAAAAGAAATACAGCAATATTATGGAAAATTTCCATACTTACCTCCTATTAGTACTATTTTAAAAAAAGAATGTTACAACAACAATATTAACATTGCAGAAACAGTTATTGACAATGGAAGCATACTTACTACTACTAATAATAGATCAATTCTAAATAAATCTGGTGTTTATGTCATTCCAACAGTTACGGATGATAACCAAAAGACAAAGTATATATCGGAAGTACGCGCAGAAGATTTTTGACTAGATTAAATGAACATATTGCGAACTGGACAAGAAAAGATGAAAAACTTCATTAATACAACATTGTATCAAAAATCATGTAACTCCTGATTGGACTAACACAAAAATTCTAACATCACATAGATCACATGCCCAGATTCTAACCTCCGAGGCTGTAGTCATTGAGAAAACCAAAAGATACAACTGTAACGTTAATAGTCCAGTAGAGCTTCAGTTTGCATGGAGATACCTTATTGAACAGGAGAGAAAACATTTCAAGAGGAAAAACATTAACAAAAAACATGTGACTTCAAATGTTACTTAAAAATACAGTTGAATATTTCTACGTAAATGCTACTAGTATATTTTTGTTTGACTACAGATGGCGACACCATTGATATGTGCAGTGGAACCCAAATCATGATGCGCAAATATCTACACGACAGGGCTGAACATACATTGGGATTAGGCTGCATACCTGAGCGAGTGAGTGCGGTAATCCTAATGTCCGTGCACCTACCACTGATGATGGCTATAAAAGTTAGCAGAAACTAGTTTGGTGGTTCGCATTCGGGAGATTTGTATGTTTGTATTTTCTTTTTCAAGATTGTTTATTTTTGAGGTTTTGGCAAAAGTATAATTCATCTTCAGTTTTCATTATATATCAGGGTGCTTCGCGGTCAAGATTGTCTCCTCTTCAGGATTGTAGTTCGTTTTTAAAAAAATTCAACAAGGTTTTAATTCAGTTTCTTATTTCATCGATGTTAATGGATTTTTTTGCATTGTAAAAAATTCATCTTGTTTAATTTTATCTGGTGCAGATTTTACAATATCATGAATTTTAACTTCACAACTGAAGGAATTCACATTCTTAGATGACGCACATATGAAGCCCCGACAGCCACTATGAATATTGTAAGTACAGATACTTATTATTATTATACTTGACTTCAATTGCCAATACTATGTTAACGTCCTTTTGCAATCTCCCGATAGCTGAACTTGCATAACGTGTGAAACAGTATTTACGGACATTTAATGTCAATTGAGTTAAAATAACATAGCCACGTAAAAAGTATGTTCATAGCAACTTAGCGTAAATTGAACAACGATATAAGTCCATCGGTAATTCAGCAAGTTCTCTATCTCCAGTTTCCTTTGTCCCTTGCTTCCACCTTCAATTCTAGATATCTTTCTGCGCCTATTATGTCATCATCCTGTGCCTCTTGTATCATCAATACAAGTCCATCGGTAACTCAGCAAGTTCTCTTTCTCCAGTTTCCTTTGTCCCTTGCTTCCTCCTTCAATTCTAGATAGCTTCCTGTGCCTAATATGACATCAAGACAAGTCCATCGGTAATTCAGCAAGTTCTCTATCTCCAGTGTCCTTTGTCCCTAGCTTCCACCTTCAATTCTAGATAGCTTCCTGTGCCTATTATGTCACCACCTGTGCCTCTTATATCATCAATACAAGTGCATCGGTAACTCAGCAAGTTCTTTTTCTCTAGTTTCCTTTGTCCCTTGCTTCCTCCTTCAATTCCAGATAGCTTCCGGTGCCTATTATGACATCAAGACAAGTCCATCGGTAATTCAGCAAGATCTCTTTCCCCAGTTTCCTCAGTCCCTTGCGTCCTCCTTCAATTCTTGGTAGCTTCCTGTGCCTATTACACTAAAGAGCAATTGAATTAGTGATACCTGTCTAGCAACGTGTAGCACCACCTTTCGCCCTGATGACAGCGGCGATTCGTCTCGGCATGGACTCGACAAAACACCGGAAGCGTTGGGAAGCCATACGGATCCACGACCCGTGAACAATCTCCCACAGTTCACGAAGATTTGATGGAGGGGGTCAGAGCCTCGAACATCTCTCTCGATGGCATCCGAGATGTGCTCGATGGGATTGAGGTCAGGTTACCTAGCTGGCCAAGGAAGCGAAATCCAACCACTCGGATATAATTCGGGAGCGATGAGGACGGTGCATTGTCTTGTTGCAGGATGAGTTCCCAGTGGGATGTTGAAGACGCACAAAAGGGAGCAAACGGTCGTCCAGGATGTCCCGGTAACGTTGACCTGTGAGGGACGATGTCACACGTACCAGGGATCCCATTTCAGTCCACGTAAACAGTCCTCGGACGAAAATACCACCCCACCAGCTTGAAGAGTACCCTGCTGTCAAGAAGGATCCGTCGCTTCATGTGGTTTTCGCCGTTTTCGTATCCTGCCATCCGCATGTACCAACGAGAATCTCGACTTATCAGTCCAGGCAACATTTTTCCACATGTCTATAATCCAGTGGCGATGTTTACTTGCCCATGCTAACCTTTGCACCCTGTGATGTGCGGTCAGCAGCGGTACCCTCGTGGGACGATGGCTTCTGTACCCCATAGCGAGGAGATGGTTCTGGATGGTGTGGCTGCTTACACGTTTTTGTGCACCAGCATTAAATTGCTGAGTGATTTCTTGCACTGTGGCCCGTCAATGCGCTGTTACAATGCGAGCTAGCCGACGATGACCCCGCTCATCCACACGCTGTCGTTAACGGTAGTTGGCCCTTGCAGGGATGGTTTTACCGGATTCGATGTACTGACGGTGCACCCGTGACACAGTGGCTTGTGAAAATCCCAGTGCCTGCACGACTTCCGAGATGGAGTGATCCATTCGTCGGGACCCGACAATTTGCAACGATCAAATGCGCTTATATCCTTTGTCTTACCCATACTGCGTCCGACTCTTACTGATTCCCGTCGCATCACTCCTTATATTGTCGGATCGCTGCATACTTCATGTCGTTTCCGTTTACAGGGCCACCCACAGCGCCACATTTGCATAACACCAGCTGTATCTAATTCAATTGCTCTTCAGTATATATCATCAAGCATCATTAGTCGTCTCCTTCCTCTTGGACGCTTTCCTTCAATTTTCCCTTCTATCATTCTTTTCAATAGACTGTCTCCTCTTAATACATGCCCCATCCAAATTTATGCAGTAGCGAATTTAGAATAAAATGTTACGGTCGCAATTTTGCATCTTGTGCTCGATAATTTCATACCCTACTCCCCATGCTATGGAATGAAATTTATAAACAAAATGAAACCAAATTTGATTTCGTAAAAGAAAGAATCGACTTTAATTTCCCTTTAAAGTTAATTTCTTTCGTCCTACCGTTTCTCTTTCCCTTGACCTACATCCACAAAGCTCTCTTTTATCTTTTTATCGTGATTTAACGACCATCATGAGTCATTTGAGAACCACTTGTCCCGAATTTAGGACCACTGCTTTCAGGGAAGGATCAGAGTCCGTACCATCGAAGAAGCACACCACCCATGCCTTGCTGGGTAATGGAATCGGGGACCAAGACATGTAATTAGCCAAAACTAAGGGCCTGAGACTACTCGGCCGCATAGATGACCTAATAGGAATAAAATTCAATATTTTCGGAACCAAAACAATTCAAACTGTTTCTTTCTTTCTCTTAATGCTCTTAGTTATGGTAGTCCAACGCTGCTTCATTTGTTACTACAGATGAGCACCTCTTGATTGAAATGCAGATATCCCTCACATCGGAAATCGCAATTTAAGACGAATTCATTTTAACATGGATAAAATAGGGATGTGTTTAAAAAAAGAAAATCTACGTATTTAAAATTTGCAAAGAAATTGTTTCATTGCTTTCTTCAGTTAGTAGTGTTGCAGAGCTTGGTACTCAGTTATATTTCAATACCATGTGAGAGGGGTTTGTTGATGCTCCGCTCTTAGAGGGTTTTATTTCGGGGGTTTAACCCGTACTTTACCCGACTGGTGCAGATAAATAAAATATAAATAAAATATCGACTAAAGTTATAACTCGCTCTTCCAGTGAGCAAAGTGTTTATTCAGTTAATACGGGGATGGTCTCAAGCATTGTTCGTAATTTCCATTCATTCTCTGTATCATTATTAACACGTTGATCTCCTTCTCTTGTGGCCAGTATTCCTCTTTCTAATCATCAGCGTTCATTCATTCCCTTTACCCCTTATCTCGGTTTCTCACTCTCGAGTGAGATTCTCCTCACCTAGCTCTTCCCCTACCACCAGCACACTCCTCTTTTCCCTTGTCCTCACTTTTCAGAAGGCGTAGATGTTCTTTCATTGGCTTCACTGACCCCTCAGAGAACATTATCCAGTTCCTCCCTCGCACAGCAACCAAACCCATAAATCTACCTTTCCCTCGGATGGGACGCTGAGAAAGTGAAAGCTGTGCCCACTGACCAGCTGCATCGAAAATGGTGCACAGAGGCACTGAGAAAAAGGAAGATGATTCTAATTCACTATACTCAAAATTGTTACCTAAATTTACTCCTGACAAACATTGATGCCCTTGGTTACAGTAGAATGATAATATAATTCAATCGGATAATACACTGGTTTCCATAAATTAAGGAACAAAATGAAAAATCGCTAATTATTGTCTATAAGTTGGCTAACCACGACATGCAATGCTGTTCAGATCAGATCAGATGTAGAGGATTTTAGGAAGGGAGTATCTGACCCCAGGTCTTAAACAACCCTCAGAAATAGGAAGCTAGGAGATTTGGGCTAGAGTGCCCGATAGGAAAGTAACACGGAAGCGAGGTAGAAAGGAGGAGGAAGACGTCCTTATTTATTACCGGGGGGGGGGACAGTATCCGAGGTCCGACGGCATAACGTGCCCATCCGACGCACGGCGGGTATTTAGTGGTTCGAACGTTTGTACCTTCCCAGGATCGAACCTGAGGTTATCTCCATGGCAGTCACGAACGCTGCCCACTAGGCCACCCGCGGCCTGCAATGCTGTTCACAGCAACGACTACCACTTTATATTCCTTTCGACTGACTGCAGTGCGCGACTTGAGCTAGTTTAAACACGTGACATACCCGCTGCAGCACATGCGTTTATGCAAATATTGCAAAACTTTCGACTCACCCTCTGTAGGTAAGGGATGTTTTTAATGTCTTCATCCAGGGATTGTATAAGGGTTGTTTAATTTCTTCTTCCAGTGGTTGGACAAGGGATGTTTGTTATTCAATGTATTTAGCCAATGGTTAAATAAGGAAGTTGTTTAATGTATTCATTCAACGATTCATAAGGAATATTTTTAATGTATTCATCCAATGGTTGGATAAGGCATGTTGTTTAATATGGTGTCTTTATCGAATGGTTGGATAAATCGATAATAAAGATATGGAATTAAATGGAAAATAAGAGAAATAGATAATGAAGATACGAGATTTTGACGGATAAAGAATGTTTTTAAGGTCTTCATCTAATGGTTGGATAAGGGATGTTGTTTATGTCTTAAACCTTAGGTTGGATAAGGGATGTTGTTTATGTCTTAAACCTTAGGTTGGAATAAAGAATTTTGTTCAATATCTTCATCTAAAGGTTACGTAAGGAATGTTGAGTTTCGCGGCAATAACATGACATTAATGTTCTCGTCAGCATCAGCGATTCTTGGGGATCCACGTGAACCTTAAAGGGCGCATTTCTTCTAACACATTCAGTAGGATACCCAAAGACAAAATGACAGTTATCAAACATACGACAAACAAAATGAAAGACTTCGTTAAAAATACTTGATTAAAATGCTAAGCCGTTACCTCCCTTCTTAATAGGATCATCACCAGTCTCATCTTCAGCACCCTTGGCATGGTTATTTTCATGTAAGCTGAATGTCAAGAAGAGTAGAACCCAGAGCAAACCCATACGCATCTTAGTGCCATAGAGATCTTAACATACAGGCTATGCTGTTGACCTGATAAATAAACCAAAAGAAAAATACACATCATTCTTTTAAGAATTGCAAAAATTATCTGCTTTGTGTTTCACTGAAATATCTTAAATAAAAGGTACTGTGACGTATATCTCTAAATTTACCTTCCTTTCTGAGTTTCTGTTCTTATGTGGCTCTTTGTTATACATATATACTGTACTAGATGAAAGTCCGTCAATAATGACGGGGGGAAATTAAATTTATTGTACAGAAATTATTGACATTTATTTATTGAGTTTTTGAGTTCCACGTCAATAGATGGCGACTTTGGCTCACAGCTTTGTGAAAATTTCCCGAGCAGTCGGTTATGGAATTTGATATGACGGGCTGTCTGTTTGTTATATGTTTTGTAAAACCTTTAGTCCCTATTTCTTCAACACTTCCTTGTACACAACATTTTTCGTATACACTGACTGTAAACCCTGTATCAATTTTCCCGTGTTCTTTACCGTGAACTATTTTATCTTGACGTCGTCAGATCGTCATACTCTGGATGTTGCCACATACAGATGGCTAAACACCGGTTCAGGTAGTGAACCGAAATTCCTGATGTGAAGTTTTTCGTAGCCATCC
This sequence comes from Macrothele yani, assembly GCA_039090855.1. Lineage (NCBI taxonomy): Eukaryota > Metazoa > Arthropoda > Arachnida > Araneae > Macrothelidae > Macrothele > Macrothele yani. The sequence goes on along the minus strand of CM077005.1, from coordinate 122,694,755 downwards.
TGGTGGCGCAGTTGTCTAAGCGATGGCCTCTGATATCATTCGTCCGAAAGGGGTCCGGGTTCGAATGCAGGTGAGGCGTTAGTGATGTGTTTGTCTTACGGCAATGGCTTTCTCCCTTCCCTGGAACCAGTGACCCTAAATTAAGGACGGGCGACTGCTTATAGCCCACTGAGTAGCTCACGGTGGTCGTTAAACTCGAATCAAAAAAAAAAAAAAAATGTTCGTTTCTCTAGAGTTGACCGACGTCATATGAGAATGATTGACGTCATATGAGAATGATTTGTATTAGATGACGTCACACCAGCAGCTGTGTTCTTTGTTGCCATGACAACAAAACAAAGTGGTATACGCGTGTAGGTGATTTTTTTTTTTTTTGAGGTTTAACGACCACCGTGAGCAACTCAATGGGCTATAAGCAGTCGCCCGTCCCTAATTTAGAGTCACTGGTTCCAGGGAAGGGAGAGAGCCAGTGCCGTAAGACAAACACAACATCCATGCCTCACCGGGATTCGAACCCGGACCCCTTCCGACGAATGATCAGAGGCCAACGCCTTAGACCACTGCGCCACCGGGGCGGCATGTAGGTGACTTCATCACCTACACGAAAACACGAAAAGCTAAGCGTACATTTGTTTCTCGGTTGCTGCTGTGACGACTTAAAAAGTGGCACGGAGGAGGAGGACTCTAGCAGATTATTATTAGAGATAGATAGATAGATAGATAGAATGAATGGCATGACAAATCCTTCAAAATGCCTTAAACATTTTCTGCCGCTGACAGTGAGCTGAACTGGATAAAAATCCACGTATTTCCTGATGTAGAACCGCATGTCACGTTGATGACATTCATGTCGAATACGTGTTATCGATCTTGATAATGAAACTCAATTGACGAAGCTATCTCAGTTTTTTAAAGAGAAATTGGATTTATGTCCAAACTACGTTGTGATTCCACAACGTGCTGTAGTAGGGCGACAGAGAGAAAGCGCATAAACTAGTTTTTTGGATGCTATTAAATTCCATTTTTTACTATGTGCCATTCCCACCCAAGTCCCCAGATCTGAACGTGATAGAACATATTTGGGATGCCATGCATCCCAAATATGTAGCCTGGTCTGACGAGTCGCATTTCCAACTGTATCGGGCAGATAAAAGGATTCGTGTGTGGCGCAAACCCCATGCAGCCATGGATGCCGCCTGTCAACAGGAAAACTGCACCGGCTGGTGGGGGCCGTAATGGTATGGGGGGTGTTTAGCTGGACTTAACTGGGACCACTGGTACGTCTACAAATGTCTGTGACCGGCCAACGCTACTTGCGCATCCTTTCTGAAGAGGTACACACGTTCATGTCCTGCATTCATGCTGATGGGTTGGGCCTGTTCCAACAGGACAATGAACCTCCACATAAATGTCGGGACGCCACATTTTGGTTAGAGGAGCATTCATCTGAGTTTGGAGTGTTGCCATTCCCACCCAAGTCCCCAGATCTGAACGTGATAGAACACATTTGGGATGCCATGCAACTCGCTATCGAACACAGGAATCCGAGACCTCGGAATACACCCGAATTGTGGAACACTCTGCAGGAAGTATGGTGTACATTGCCGACAGCATATTTCCAGAAGCTAGTGGAGTCCATGCCCCATCGTATTTCTGGTACTGCGCTCCAGTCTATTACCTACCAAGTAATAGACTGGTGTACCAGTTTTTCTGGCACTTTAGTGTATCTTCTAAATATAAAAATAAAAATATAATATATATGGTATATATCTTCTAAATACATTCCGAACTGTACTAGAAAATACTTAGAAGATACATAACCTGACCAGCCAATTTATTAGGACTAATGTGTAGACCATTTTATGCAAATAGGCTGATATATCATCCTTTGTCGTCATGTCCTTACGGCTGTACAATCAAGGGTGCAATCTCAGTAGTTCCATCGGAATGTACACTCAGTAGACGAAACATTAGAGGTAGAGTTGATGGGCAGTTGGCATAGCCATCCGCTGTCCAGAGTGGAACAAACCCAAACCGTACGCAGGCGATAAATAGGTGGACAGCAGGACTTCCCGACAGTGTATGGCAATCGACGAATATGGGTAAGCATGGTGATCTGAGCGACTTTGATCGTGGAACGCATTGTCGGTACAAATCAGATGACTCATTCTATCGCCCAAGTGGTAAGAACTCAAGGGTTCTCTAGAGCGACCCTATAAAGAATGTACCGCGAGTATACCGTAGACGGACATACCAGCGCCCAGAGAGCAAGCAGTGACTGATCACACGCCATTGATGACCCGAGGTTGATGTAGACTAGTAAAAACTGACCGCTTGGCAACGGCGGTACAAATCACATCCAGTTAAAAGCTGGAAATCCAATCAGCGTCAGGGAGCGAACGATATGTTGTAAGCTACATACCCTGGGCTGCGGGAGCCCACTCACTACCCGTGTGACCCTGTTGACTACTCTTCATCGAAAATTACGCCTCGCCTGTTTCCGGGAACATTAAAACTGTACCTCTTCAGAGTTGCGCCCCGTCGTGTGGTCATATTAATCCCGATTTCAGTCGTACTGAGCTGAGGCGAGAGTGAGGATGTGGCGTCAACAGCATGAGGCCATAGTCCCGTCATGCCAGGTCGTCTCTGTTCAAGGCTGTGGTGTCTCTGTGATGATTTAAGGAGGGGCCTTCTCATGCGACACATTAGTACACATTTCCTTAGTGTATCTGAAGAGGTCCTTAACCGCTGCGCGCGACCAGGCTGATCACCAACACGTCTTCATAGCCTTCGCGTATCCTGCGGCTTATGGTCTGTTTCAGCAGAACGATTGACCGCCTCACTGGGTCGCAGCCACCCAAGCATAGCTCCAGGAACACCCGTCTGAGTTTTGAACTATACAGTGGACCCCAAGTTCCCTAGGATCAAAACCCAGTGGAAGCTATCTGGGATGCCGTGGAGCCAAACGTCTTATCCATGGATCCTGGACCGACGTCTCGTGTGGAGTTGTGGACAATGCTGCAACAGGCATGGCTGGCATTACCTCCGGAAATTCTGTGGCATCTAGTGGGGTCTATGCCTCGACGTATACAGGCTGTTATTCGCGCTGGTGGAGGATCAACGCGCTATTAGGTAGGTATCTCTAATGTTTTGTCCATTGAGTGTATTAAGAAGACATACACACTAACCAAACAATTTATTAGGACAAATACACCTTGCAAATAGGCTGATACGTCATCCTTTATCGCCATGTTCTTACGGCTGCACAATCAAGTGTGAACTCTCCGTAGTTCTATCAGAATATGTTAAGAAGACATACGATACCTGGACAATTTATTAAGACCTAAAAAGAATCACACTTGGTGTCCAGACTATTGGGGAATGTGCTTTTCACAGATGAATCGTGATTCAGCTTAAGGATTCACGACGTATTCTCATCTGGGGAGAACCAGGAACCATAACAGTCCCTCTAGCATCAGAGAAAGGGACTTCTATGATGGCTTATTGGTCAGGGCAGGGATCATGACGAATGGAGGCACAGATCTTCGCGTCTTTCAGAGTCGCTCTGTTAGTTACCTGAGGTACAGAGACGAGATCCTGAACTCATATATCTGGCCATTCAGAGGAGCCGTCGGTCCATATTTTTTTCTGATAGATGATAATGCCCGACCTCATCGAGCTCATTTGGTCGACGATTTTCTCGAAGCGGAAGATACTTGCAGAATTCTTTTTTGTTGTTATTTGGGGGTTCAACTTAGCAACTCGATGGACTCTAAGGAGTCGACTGTCCCTAATTTTGAACCACTAGTTCCAGGGAAGAGAGAGACCCAGTGCCGTAAGATAAACACAATATTTATGCCTCTCCGGGATTCGAACCCGCACGCATCTCGGGCGAATGCTCAGGAGCCAGCGCTTAAACCACTGCTCCACTTAGCAGAATTGAGTTCGTACTCAGATTTCCTGATCTCAGTCCCATTGAGCATGTATCGGATGCTCTAGGGAGACGCATTGAATCTCACGATCTCCTTTTCAGAACAGCTCTTGTTGAATAGTGATCGTAAATCTCTCAAGACCTCATCAATGCCCACATAAACAGTAGAAGGAGTCGTTGCTTGAGCTGCATGGTAGTCAGGGGTGATCATTCTCCATATTAAAATACCACATGTCTTAAGCAAGATTTTAAATATTGTTCCACGTGCTGCTCTCTCATGAAAATTACAAGATTATGATACTAATACATGCAATTTATAAAATTATGATTTTCTTCCCCTTGAGTTACATAAGCAATATAATTAATATAATCATGAACCTCTTAACCAAATTTCATTGTACTTCCTCAAAAATGCTTCGAGAAATGTACTAATTAATGAATTATTCTTTAGTTTTGAGCATCAGTGTAGTATTTAAGCGACCATTGTTTCAACTAACAATCTGCAACACGCACGAACCTAAGACGTTAAAATATCGTTCCAGTAGTTCATCGAATCACAGTCTTTCTCTATCCTCTTTGTGACTGATACTTCTAGAAGGTGAGTACGCCCATGCCATAATACGTGCACTGTCTCGGGAGGAGTTTAAAATCACGAAGGCTTTCTTGCTTCATTGGCCACCTCAATTCCTTGACCATATCCCACGAAACACTTGTGTGAGGAGCTAAACCTAGACCTAGATGACTTCTCCTGCACCGCCATATATGCTGGCTCTGCGGGGAGTAATGGGACATCTTTATCGAAATAGTTTTATGGTAAGGGAATTAAGAAGCAATCCTGCCAGTATCCGCTGAATGCTTCTCCTTGGACAGGATCGGTCGGAGGACTGACAGGTACGAGTTACTACCTCCACGGGCCACCATAATTCACTTCATTTCAGGCCCCACCGATGTGACGCGCCAATGAGCCGGGGCGACAAACATGCTGGCGACTGGTAGCTAAAGAGGACATCATTCTCAATCGGAACTATCCCCTCCAATCTGGGCAAGTTGGACGAGGTAATTCGACAAGCGTGGTCAAATATTTCACAGTTTAGTTACCGAAACTCAGTCCAGCCCATACCGAGACGAATAGCTGCTCTGGTAGCCGAGCAGTACGAGACGCTGGCTTGTAATTATCTGTCAGAGTCTAAAAATAAGCCCTTTTTGCCAGTTGTGAGTTCTTCGAAGCCACGTCTCCTTGCTGCGGATTCAGTTATTCTTCCGACTGAACCACACCGACCTTGGTTTATAGCTGCGACTTGCCGTTTTGACTCTTGTGTCACGACAGGCGCCTCCTCACTCCCGAGCCAGTTATTCTCCCGACTGAACTACGCCGACGTTGGCTTATTGCTGCAACTTGCAGTTTCGACTCTTGCGACACCTCAAGGCGTCTCTATCTCCGTAACCAGTTATTCTCCCAGTTGAGCTAGACTGACTTTGGCTTATCGCTGCTACTTGCCGTTTTGACTCTTGCGTCACATCATATGTTTCTTCGCTCCGGAGTCAGTTATTCTTCCGACTAAACTTCACTGACCTTGGCTTATCGCTAATTTGCCGTTGCAACTCTTGCATCACCTCAGTGGTAAGCCACATGAGATAGAAACGGATTCGCATCCCTGGTGAGGCATGGATAGTATGTTTGTCTTACAGAACTGGTTCTCTCTCTTTCCTGAAGCCAGTGGCCTAAATTTGGGACGGACGACTGCAAATACCCCAATGAGTTGCTCACAACAGTCGTTAAATCCCCAAACCAAACCGAACCGGACAAATTACTACTGTTCCGAAGGGGTGCAAAGTGTATATCTGCAGTGCGTATGAGTGTGCAGAGTTGACACTCGTGTGATGAGAGGTGCGGATATTGGTTCTGATCATTACTTGGTAGTGTCACGAGTGAAACTGAATGTTGGTTGGAGGAAAATAAATAGCAAGAGGCCCAAGGATGAAAAGAATAAAGGTTGAAAGGCTCCCTGAAAATCATCAGCGTTATTCTGACGTACTCAGAGAAAGACTGAAGGAGCTGAAGTCTTGTGAGAGAGATATAGAAAAGAAATGGGAATGCCTTAAGAACTAGTCACGGCTGCTGAAGAGGTCTGTGGCACCGTAATAGTGGGTAACAATAGAGGTGATGCTTGGTGCAATAGTGAGATTGAAGAAGCAGTAAAGAGGAAGAAGGAAGCCTATTTGGGGATGTTGCAAGGTAGTGTTTCTCTGGATGAATATCGCTGTAAGAAGTGTGAAGCAACTGAGCTGATTCGCCAGAGTAAGGCAAAAGATAGGAAGGAGAATGTGGAAAAACAGGAATTCACGTTTTGGAAAGATAGGAAGACTTTCTGGAAGTACATGAGACTCAGGAAAAATAGGGGAAACAAAGTGTGTATGTTGTGTGAAGAATGAGATCGGGGAAATGATATGGGAAGCCCAATGAATTAAGTGAAAGATGGGGTGAATACTTTTGTTTGTGAGTTATTAGATCAGGAAAGCAAAGATGATCCTCATGCAGAAGCAGATGATGCCACAATGAAGGATAGAAGTACAGGAGGGATCTCAAGAGAAGAGGTGTGTAAAGATCTAAAATCTCTGAGAACGGTAAGGCTCCGGAAGTTGATGGCATAACTGCAGAGATGTTGAAATATGGTGGTGAATCTGTAATTGACTGGTTAACTAAAATCTACCAGTTGAGCTGGGAGTTAGAAACAGTCCCTTGGGATTGGAAGGATGTTATTATTGTTCCCTTGTATAAGAGAAAGATTTATCAGACTGACTGCAAGACCTATCGTGGTACTGATGTGCCAGGGAAAGTGTTTGGTAAGGTCATTATTGAAAAAGTACGAAGTATTACATCAGAGAAAGTGTTTGGTAAGGTCATTATTGAAAAAGTACGAAGTATTACATCAGAGAAAGTGTTTGGTAAGGTCATTATTGAAAAAGTACGAAGTATTACATCAGAGAAAGTGTGGGATGTTCAAGTGGTTTCATGCCTGGTAAAGGCTGCACTAACCAAATTTTCGCATTACGCATGATGATTGAAAAGTATCTGGCAGTTGGTAAGAAAGTAGTTTTTGCTGCCGTTCTAGATTTAGAGAAAGCTTACGACCGAGTAAACAGGATACTTTTATGGAAGGTTTTAAATGAATATGGTGTTACTGGGAATCTATTTAATAGTGTAAAAGCCATGTTTGCTGGCAGTAGAGCTTGTGTACGAGTGAATGGTTTTCTATTAGTGCTGGAGTCAGACAAGGTTGTGTAATGTCACCTTGGCTGTTTAATATACTTGTATTTATGGATGCGTGCATGCGTGATGCCAAAATAGATAATACTGGTTTATGTCTTTGTGATATTCGTGTGTGCAGATTGTTGTATGCTGATGACACTGTCTTGTTGGCAGAGAGCAAAAGTGAGTTGCAGAGTATGTTGTCCCGGATGTACGAAGTCTGTATGAAATTCAAACTGAGTATAAATAAGGGAAAAACCAAAGTTATGTTTTTTGAGAGAGGAGAGGAACTGGTGGTACTGAATGTAATATAAGTCTAAATGGCACAGTGATTGACCAGGTGAATTAGTTTGTGTATTTAGGAAGCATGTTTGACAGAGAGAAGAAATTGGATGGTGAAATTAGTAGGCGACTGAATTCTTCATTGAAAGTCATAGCTGCTTTGGGAAGTTTTTACAAGAATGATCGGTTCTCAAGAGAGTCCCGCATGGCTGTGTATGAAAGTGTAATTGTTCCTACTCTGATGTATGGTAGTGAAACCTGGGTACTGCAGAAGAATCATAGGAGTCGTTTGTGTGCTGGAGAAATGCGTTATTTACGGGGGGTTTGTGGCAAGACACATTTTACTCTGTGAGGAATGAAGATGTGTTGCAATAGTGTAATGTAAAGCCAATATGTTGTTAGCAAGGTGGAGACTAATATGCTTCTGTGGTTTGGCCATGTTGGAAGAATGAGTGATGAGATGCTTACTAAAAAAATCTTTTTAGCCCAAGTGGCAGGAAAGAAAGGCAGAGAAAGGCCAATTAAGTCATGAGAGGATCAGATTCAGGAGTGTCTGTATGAGAAAAAGTTATGAATATGCAGTATATAGAAGATCTTGCGTACGGCGTGTAATGGACGCCAGTGAAGTCCGAGTTGTGTGCCAAGATCGCTGTAAATGGAGAAGTTTGATACAGCAACAGTAAAGAAAAATTATCTGGTAGTTTGTATTTCTTTGTGAAGCTAACCTCTGAATCTCAGAGAACAGCTTAGTGATATGTATGTATGTATGAGTGTGCCTGTTGCAGTTTTGGCAGTTATTGTCTAATTTTCAATAAACTGTTTCGTTACTTTTGCTGTCTTCTTTCCCCAGCTACAACATTTATAGCTCCTGTAGTTTATGGCTTTCCATATCGTTCTTTTCAAATAGTTTAAAATAATAAGAGTTAAAAAATATTTATGAAATAATAGTTGTTCTTTATTAAAGAGAAACGATACTATTAATAAAATGTACTTACGTGGTAATTAATGCCTCGCCGAACAGTATCTGTCCGATGTCTCGGGGAACGTAAGAAACAACACTAAGAGGTTACAATGTATCTTCTGCCTGAAGGTGGTAATGCAGGTGCGCCAACAGGATGCGGCTTTCTTGAGTTTTGTTTTTATTTTTTTGTCACGAATTTTGACAACTTTTCAGGAAGTTTAAGTTTGTCAGCCGGATGGAAAATCTTTCTAATCGCAGACCTGAGAGAAATAGAATTTGTATTTCTTCAATCATCCTCTTTAAAACATTTTTTAAAGACAAATTACTTTGAAATCGAAAATAACACAGCATTTTTTATCCTATCTACTTGTACCTTGTTGAAGTTTAGCGTGGGTGTCAATACATGCAGACATATACCAATTAATTAAAAATTTAATACTTTGAAACAATTTACTCTTCACAAGAACATGCATATCTAAACTTGTTCTGGGGTACTAATGCAGCTTTCACACGGACTGTAGACGTCAGAATTTTTTCACAGACCCCAAACTGCAGCTATATCTTCACTTTGTGCATTATTTGTTGCAATATTAAGAAAAATGCCCTTCAAATCAACTTCATCAACTCAGTTCTTTGTTTCGATTTGCGCTCGTATTGTAAATTCTTCTGCTTCATATTAAGATATGCCTTCCGTCTTATACAGGATGATTCAGAAGTACAAATTCTGAAGATGACAATCCGATTTTTTGGTGTAAATATGACAAGGATGGTAAGTCAGATACTATCCGATATAACGAAGTAAATTTCTCCGTCATTTCTGTCCACGCCAGGATTCGAACCCGAATCCCCTCATTCCGGAATAAGTCACTCTACCAGTCACGACATAAAGGCAGATAGGAATCAGAATAAAACGCGGACGTTTTATTCTGATTCCTATCTGCCTTTATGTCGTGTGCGTCCTTCTGGCAGGTACGTCACATCTCCTGGTACGTTACATCATCTCCCCCTTATTTTTTTTTATTTTTTTTTATTTCGAAGTGCTGGAGAAGGGATTCTCTTATTTTTCCTATCTCGCGGTGTGGAAATAACATCACACCATTACGAGATTTTGAACGGTCGGGTCATCCGGATAGTTCGGGCGCCATTATAACGAAGTAAAGTTCTCCGTCATTTCTGTCCACGCCAGGATTTGAACCCGGATCCCTTCATTCCGGAATAAGTCACTCTACCAATTGAGCTACGCGGACGTTTGTTCTGATTGCTATGTGCCTTTATGTCGTGTGCGTCCTGCTGGCAGGTACGTCACATCTCCCCCCCCCGAAAAGAGGGCCGGGGCATGGCCCACGGGTCAGCCGTGACCATGAATCGTTGCAGGCAGCCATCCACTGAAGAACGTGCACTTGAGAACTCCCAGTCAATCTGGTGTGTGGAATGCAACGTCACACACATTTATTTTTCGAAGCGCTGGAGAAGGGATTCTCTGATTTTTCCTATCTCGCGGTGTGGAAATAACATCACACCATTGCGAGATTTTGAACGGTCGGGTCATCCGGATAGTTCGGGCGCCATTATAACGAAGTAAATTTCTCCGTCATTTTTATCCACATCAGGATTTGAACCCGGATCCCCTCATTCCGGAATAAGTCACTCTACCAATTGAACTACACGGACGTTTTATTATGATTGCTATCTGCCTTTATGTCGTGTGCGTCCTTCTGGCAGGTACGTCACATCTCCTGGTACGTTACACCGAAAACTTGAAAATTCCATCGTCCTGGAACGAGACTCGAACCCGCGTCTCCCAGATAACGCTCGGGTATGCAAACCACTACACAACCCAGAATGATAAAGTCTCAAGTTTCCGATTAATTTGAATATAACGATCACAGGATTCGCTATAGTCGAAGCAACCGGCATTCATGTTTAGCGAATCTGGAGGTTAGGAATCCTATTTCGTGATTGCCCGGAGAACCAGATAAATCATGAAAGAAAAACGGGATTACACCATATAATACAATTCTGAAGATGACAATCCGATTTTTGGTGTAAATGTGACAAGCATAGTAAGTCAGATAACATCCGAAAACTTGAAGAAAAAAATTTTCAATTTATTTTGAAAACTTGAAAATTTGAATTAACCATCCTGTGATGGTTATATTCAAACTAATCGGAAACTTGAGACTTGGTCGTTCTGGGTTTTGTAGTGGTTAGCATACCCGGGCGCTATCTTTGAGACGCGGGTTCGAGGACGATGAAATTTTCAAGTTTTCGGATATTATCTGACTTACCATCCTTGTCACATTTACACCAAAAATCGGATTGTCATCTTCAGACTTTGTATTATATGGTGTAATCCCGTATTTCTTTTATGATTCAGAAGTGTTGGCCATAAATGAAAACATAAGTAGTACTCATGAAAACAAACATAAAAGTGTTAATTAACACAGGCCCGGAAACGAACTGTTTCCGAGATAATTGGCACTTTATTACCAGGTAGTGAAAAGTTGTTTTTCCACCAGCTGTTCTCCATTTAGATAGTTTTTGAACCCCCTGGGAAAGAAATAGGGGGGACTAAATTGTGGGGCGGGAGCAGCTAAACCCCAAACTAGACCCTCCACGAAAGTGTTTCCTAGATTTTCCCCCAAGCTAAAAAGCAAACCACCCCAGTTTTTGGAGTGAAACACCACATGCGGGCAATACTCTGAGATCCTGGGCGACAGTGGAGGGGATGTTTTAGGGAGGGGATGGGTTGAGGGTCCGAACTACCCAAAAAATACAAATTCCTCCGAGAGGTGTCGCGCAAGAACTTGCCAAATACAGCACAAAAAGGACTGTGGGGAGAAACCAACATTACATCTGGCAACCCTGCATGATGGTCAAAGGGCAAACAACACATATGAATACGGACAGAAGTGTCATGTAAGGTGCTTACCTTCACAACAAATGTTCAAAATATCCCCCGTTTGCCTCCAGAATCCTCAGTGAGAGGCGCATTCATTCAAACATGCCTGTGTATTGTCTTATTTCTTCACACGCAATTTCGACTCTTATCCGCCATTCGTCTACATTGTCCACGGTGACTGCATACACTCGTCCTTTCAAATAGCGCCATACGCAGAAATTCAATAGACTGAGGTTAGATGAGTGGGTACGCTACAAGCGGGGCCCGCCCTGACCTATCCATCGCTCTCCAAAAGTTGCATTGAGATGCTACTTCACCGTGCGACAAAAATGCACAGGTGCACCATCGTGAAAAAACCACATTGTTGCACTTGTACGAAGGTGGACATCTTCCAGTCGCTGCGGGAGGTTATTCTGCAGGAAGTGTTGATACAAATCATCTGTAAACCTTTTGGCAAGCACAAATGGTTCTATGAAACTAACACCTAAACACCAACCCACACGTTAATTGTTAATCTAACCTGGTGACGTGATTGCTTGATAACGTGCGGATTTTGGGCTGCCCATTCATGGCAGTTATGGAAGTTGAAAATTCCAAGTCTGGTGAACAAGGCATCATCGGTGAATGTAACATTACCAAGGAAGCGCGAATTACGCGCGCATTGATGTATCCCCCACCGGCAGAATGCAACTCTCAGTGGAAAGTCCCTCACACCTAGGGCTTGCACTCGCTGGATGCGTAAGGGTGTAGCCGATTGCCATGCAGAACTCTCAAGATGGTAGTTTGACTCCTATTCTCCGCAAATGCAATTCTTCCAGTTCTTGTCGCCTGTTCTTGTTCTATTTTTCGTAACAGTCGCTGGTCCGATCTAGGATCTTCGGCAGTTCTTGGCCTCCCGGGTGGTGCAGCAAACTGAAATGACCCATGCTCTGTTAGCCGCTAGTGAATCCGCACAACCATACAACGATCGGGAAGCCTTCGGTTTGGATAGGCCTCGGTGTGCATAGCAGCTGCTAGCACTGCATTTGCATTTGCCTGACCATACGTGAAATGCATGTCCGCTAACTCTGCATTTGTGAAAGCACCAGCCGTAACAGCCTTTAATAGTAACAGTACGGAAAACACTTCACTTCGATATTGCCTGTAATGTACACGTTTGAGCCTCCACGTGCTAACCGATGCCAAACAAGCGTGTTGCATTCGTCTAACCGCGATACCGTCACGGCAGCATTTTCATGTCTTCTGTCATGTATTACAAGTAGGAGGTGCTCGCTGTACTAATACGGAGTGAACCCGGTTAGTATCATACAACAGGTCCCTATCTGTGTGCCACCAGACTTCCGTGCACCTGGATATGCCATTGATTTGTCAAGCTCCTGCGAGAGACATCTCGGAGGAATTTGTTTTGGGGGTGAAAGTCCGGACACTGAGGCTACCTCTTTTCCTAAATCATAGACTTGACTATCCACCAGCAGCTCAAAGTAATGTTCGTGTGTGGTGTTTTACTCCAAGAACTGGGGTGGTTTGTTTCTTTAGCTTGGGGGAAAGTCTAGGGGGAACTTTCGAGAATTCGGAGTTTGAGTTCTAACTGGTCCTTCAAACAATTCAGTCCTCCCTATTTCTTCCACAGAGGTACAAAAACTATCGAAATAACGGACAGCTAGGGGAAAAACTACTTTACTTTGCCTCTAGCAACCCTGCAATAAAATGTCATTTATCTGGGGAACGGTTCGTTTCATGACCTATGTTGACTAAGACTTTTTGTTTGTTTCGATGAGTACTACCTATGTTATAACAAACATTTCTGACCTCAATACGTAGTATCATAAATGCTACCTTATTAATCTTCCATTGTTATGATTTTTCCTTGGGTAAATTTTGGTTGCTGCCTGTTATGTTTCCCATATTGAAGGCTCCGTCTGAATAACCATTAGATTTTCTTCTTTTGGTTGTATCTGGCTGTCCATCAAATCATGTAAACTTGTAAAAATACAGGGACCTTGCAACTTGAAAGACAGGTTCTGTATATCGCTCACATCTAACCTACTCCGTCTATAAAGCTTGCGCACATTACCTCGGAACCAAAACGCCGGAAAAAAATTGGCAACTATTGTTTCCAATGGGAGACCGCACATTACATCGGAAATGCGTCCGAATTATTGCTTCGAAAACGAACGGTCGGAAACGAAATTTTGGATATTGCTCGCTCAGAGTATTTCTTCCGAAACGATTTTTTCCCAAAGCATTTGCACGTGCATTAAGTCAAGAACATCTGCCTCAGCTGTTCATTTTAACGCATCAGTAGGCAAGCAAACTCTTGACACGACCTGATCTGCCTGCGTGCGATCTTTGGTTCTGCTTTTTGAAAGTTCCTCGAAACCTGCTGACTGATACCGCCGTCAGATCGTGGCTCTGGTGGAACATTGGCAAAGGATTGTAGAAACAACGGCCTTTGCAGAATGAGGTGAGCATGTATGGCTTTCTTGCATTATAAAAGTTTTTAGCTCCGAACGGGACGAACTTTTTTATTCAACTTAGTAGAACTCGAGAGAGCGGTTTGAAGACAGAAGCGTCTGTTAAGCACTTAACGTGGCCCGTTACCTGTTAAACATTCTGTGGTAGGTTGCTGGCGCAAGGTTGCGTCATGTTTTTGGCTTTATTTTTACCACAAAATGGTGTATCTTTTCCAGAAAATGGTGCAGCTGGTGTAGTACCACTTTTTTTTTTTTTGTGTGTGTGCAATCTACACCGAAATTTTTTAACACGCTATATGTTGTAGGTTTAATGAATAATTACTTCCTGAAAAGTTAAATGTGTCTAGTTAGTAATTTTATTTTTGCACAGCTGGCCACCGCAAGAATTATTTTTGCCACGTTTCAAAAGCGTTCAGCAACCATTTTGTCTCTCTTTTTCTAAATATATCAAGAAACTTGTTCTCAAAAAAATGACACCTGTTCTTTTCGTCCACCTTTCTCATAAGCGAAAAGAATTGAAGAAAAAAAGATAGTACACTATCTGCTTCCTGTCAGACGTCTTGACATTCCCATCTTGCATCCGTTGTCTAATTTTAAAGATTTATAGTAAACTCAAGGTCGCGCGACTTCAGTAGGTACCATAGAAAGGGCGGAAGTGCTGAAGCGGATGTGAAAACTCACTAAAAAACGTCTTATCTACAAGCAAAAGAAATTATGTTTTAATTTAAATAAATAAAAAAAATACAGAACTTTTACACTATAAAATTTTCTATTTGGACCGCAATTTTTGTAATTTTTCTATTGCGGACAATCACAGTCAGAAATTTAAAGATTTTTAAATATCGTGGCGAACAGATTCTTCATTTAGTAATCATATATTCGTATGTGTTTCAATTACAAAACGTGCTTTTATGCTGCGGTTATGTATTGTAAAGACACCTTACTAAATAACGCAAATAAAACATTTTGCAACTTCATGTTTAAATGATATCTTCGTAAATGCCTTCGTCTGCAGCATTTGTCAGTTAGCACAAGGAGCGTAGGCTACGCAGCTTACGCTCCTTGTGATAACTGACAAAAAAAATGTTTTACGCAGGTAGAACATTTCGGGGAAAGAGATCGTATATGAACATCCCCACAAATAATCATACGGCCGCCCCGGTGGCGCAGTGGTCTAAGCGATGGCCTCTGATCATTCGTCCGAACGGGGTCCGGGTTCGAATCCCGGTGAGGCATGGATGTTGTGTTTGTCTTACGGCACTGGTTCTCTCCCTTCCCTGGAACCAGTGACCTAAATTAGGGACGGGCGACTGCTTATAGCCCATTGAGTTGCTCACGGTGGTCGTTAAACCTCCAATCAAAAAAAAAAAAAAAAAAAAAATAATCATACAGTTATTTCAAAATAAGTTCTTGATATTATTAGCTTTCACTCTGAATTCTGTGTTGTCATATAGTGGATAGTACATCCCATAATGACCATTATCTAGCATTGTTCTGCAACTTTATCAAACATGGGTGAGTATTTTCACTATATTACTTTAACCAAAGTAGTGAGCAAAAATTTAGCCCTGTTCATCCTCCATCCCAATGCTGTTAACATACGTAGATGGTTGTGCCTCCCGATTTTTCCTGATGCCAGGCCCCTCGAAACATTTCACGATGAAATGAATGGTCGAAGAAACCATAGAAATAGACATCCTTCTCCACTCCGCAGTTGAGAAAGACATCGGTTAATTACACGGGGAAGAAGGAGTGGAAGTTTAGAAGCGGAGATTTTTTTCAATGCCTAAACAGATTAATCATAGTTTTCGGGCTAGTTCGGGCTCGGGCTCTATCTTGCAATATAAAATTCAGGCTCGGGCTCTATCTTGCAATATAAAATTCGGGCTCGGGCTTTTAAAATTCAACCCGAATTCAGCTCTTATGAGTACATCGCTAAAGCCTCCTACACTGCTGGCCACCCAAAATGCAACACCAAGAAGGAAGCATCCGATTGGCCTGAAATTCGCAGCATGCGTCGCCTACGAGAAAACATGCAAACGATTAGCATTGCAGGGCATATGCAAATCATATGCGCCCGAGACGCCACCGAGAAGCACTATAAGAAGGGTGCACAGAAGGCGGGTTGTAAATAGTGGAAGTGTGTTGTGCTGCCGGACGTGTGCGTGGGAAGCTTCCTGATGCCTCGTCGCAAAATACGGCAGTCATTCCAGCACGTTTCGGAGTTCGACAGAGGACGAATAGTGGCTTATCGCGACAGTGGTTTATCGTACCGAGACATCGGCGCCCGTGTGGGATGACATCCAGCCACAGTGAGGCGAGTATGGATTCGGTGGGTGCAGCAGGGACGGACGGACCGACGTGAGCGATTGCCGCAGCCGCGGCACTCCACCGAACGAGAGGACCGGCATGTTGTGCGGCGGGCTTTGACGACTCGCACAGCCACATCACGAACGTTAGCGCAGGAATTAGGGTGTGTTGCGCAACAACCTGTGTCAGCACGTACCGTTCGACGTCGTCTGCAGGAGCGGGGACTTGTCGCACGGCGCCCATTGCTCCGATTACCATTGATGTTACACCACCGGCGAATGCGGCAGCAGTGGGCCGTTGAACGCCGCACCTGGACTAGGGAGTGGCACGACATTGTCTTCTCTGACGAATCCCGCTTCTGCCTGCAACACCCCGATGGTCGGATCCGCGTGTGGCGGCACCACGGCGAGAGACTGTATAACGTTTGCATTATGCATCGCCATACCGGTCCGTCGCCTGGCGGTATTGTTTGGGGCGCAATTTGGTATGACACCCGCATTCATCAGGTACGCATCGCCGGTACACTCAACAGCCACCGCTACACCTCCGACGTTTTGGAGCCTGTAGTTTTCCCTTACCTGCAGGATCTGCCAGCGGCCACGTTTCAACAGGACAATGCGCGCCCGCACGTGGCACGCATCGTGCAACAATTCTTCGCGGCCCACTAGGTGCCACTGCTGCCGTGGTCCGCCTGTTCTCCCGATATGTCGCCCATCGAACACGTCTGGTCGCTGATCGGCAACCGAGTGGCCCGGCAAGCACCACCCGCGGCTACGCCTGATGAACTGTGGCAACGTGTGGAAGCAGCCTGGACCGACATACCCCAAGCCCACATCCAAAGCCTCTTTCGTTCGATGCCGCGGCGTGTAGCGGCCGTTATTGCCAGCCATGGGGGCCACACGAACTATTGATGTCAGCGTGTTCCGCAAGTCGCACGGGCCTGTAAGCTCAATCGTTTCATCTTTGCATCTGTTGTTATGTGTCCAGTAAATCTGGCTTTGCTATCTCGTGTGCTTCTTGGTGTTGCATTTTGGGTGGCCAGTAGTGTAAAACCAACGGGAGTAAAATCAACTACCCTTCCCCCTTCCTTGGAGAATATATACAACATCTTGTACACCCCCTCCCCCCCCCTACCCTCCCGTAACATACATTCTCGTTCCTCAGTTACTAAGTGAACCCAGAAGTTTGCAAACAAACACACATGGCCCATCTATTGTAGTTGGGATTCTAGGAGTTGCCTGGTGAGGGGATTCTTTTCACTAATTCAAAATAAAAGTCCCTTCCCCCGCGCTTGTTATAATTACATTACGTGCATTTCGCTCATAAAAAAAGTTTTGTGGTTCAGTTGTGTGTTTAAAACAACTAATCTGAAAACATTTTTAAGAAAGTAAGAAAGAAAGAGACAAAATATACGGAAGGGGCCCACCGGGAGATATGTCCCGGTGTCCCGGTGGGCCGATCCACCCCTGCATTATGTGTTCCAGCGTTAATATAAATAGCTTTGGCGAGATAGTATCTCCTTGTCTTATTCCTCTATTTATTTTAAACTTTTCACTTTCTTTATTTACGTAGGATAATATTAGAAATACTAGCAACAGTAAAAACTGCAGAAGAATTCTAAGGCCAATAACGTTTTGTGTTTCATTAGGTGCAAAAAACTCAGTCTTCCGCTTAAAAAATAGAAAGGAAAGAGAAGGAAACGGAAGTCTGGTGAGGAACGAAGTTCACCTTTATTCATTGTTTACCTATAATGTCTACGACTACAGTTCTTGTGGAATTCGTACCAATGAGGAAGCATCCAAATCAATTTTGTTTAGCACTGTTTAAGTGTATAATACTTTTACACTGATAAACTCTACATCGATATGAAGCATACTTTTTTATAGGTCAATGTTTGACCGATGTAATCGCCTTGTCTGCAGCTTTACCAAATGTCGTCAGCTCCTATTTTACATCTCACGAGTAAAAGCCGTCTTTGTGCGGATAATTGAAAGTAAAATAAAACTCGGCTTAGCTTAAATCAAATTAACTCATATTATGAGACATCAATTTAATAAAACCTTATGTTATCTTAAAAACAGATTAAAAGACATGAGTACTTTCGGGCCATCGCATGGCCCATCTTCAGATGGAACAGCCAAATTGACAAGATCCGCATAATATATACACACATGAACACGTCAAAGTCGGTTGTTGTACATATATGCAAAGAAGGAAGATATTCCTCCCGGCACATTATCCCACGGTTATAGGTAATTTAAAGCCCCTAGGATTAGAGTTAATTAATACCTTATAGGCATTGGGGAGCTCATACGGCATATAGTCATTACAACAAATATTTTGTGAGTGAAAAATGAACATGCTCTCAGTAAGAAACAGCGTGCTACGATTTTTAGGGGTAACCACAATTTTAAAATTTTCCCAGTCCGGGTATAAAATCCCTTTTGTAACTTCCCTAGCAAGTGCAGTGTTGGTACCTCCTGTCTGGATATTATATTTATGTTCCTTGACCCTGCAAGACAAATTCCGTCCGGTCGATCCTATATAGACAGATTGAGTAGTTCCGAAAACATCTTTCAATGGAACACAATAGACACCCCATCTTTGTAAAATATCCGTCGGGGTCCTGTCCTTTCTAACAAGTGGTAGTATATTAAGGGAGCGAGTGCCGAAATCCAATCCAAATTTCCGGCAAATGTTACGAAGAGGTTGAGTAATTGAAGGGATGTAATCGATGGAAGCAATGAAACGAAATGGTGTGGGCAAAAACGGTTGTAATGTAGTAGCAAGTTTACTTTTAACTCGGGAATGGATCCGGTTAAAAACGTATTCAGGATATCCAAATTGGGAGGCGAACGACGAGACCCATTGTAGTTCTGTAACGCGTGCAGTACGAGTCGAGGAATGGGTGTAGGCTCTACGAATAAAAAAGTGAAGAGACGTTAACTTTTGGTTTTGTGGGTGATTAGAGGAGTATGGGATCATAGTTGGGGTACAGGACGGTTTTCTATAAACAGCAAAATGCAATGGTATAACCTGGTTTGGATGACGGGTAATCAAAATATCAAGAAACGGGAGTTTTAGGTCTTGTTCAATTTCTAGGGTAAATTGAATTGACGGAAATTGTGAAGAGAAAGAATTCGTGAATACTTGTAATTCAGATATCGAGTGGGGCCAGAGTAATAAGATATCATCTACGTACCTGAGAAATAACAGAGGTTGGTGGGGATAAGAGGTCAAAAATGTATTTTCAAGGTACTGCATGAAGATTTCGGCTAAAATGCCAGAAAGCGGTGATCCCATGGCCGCGCCATCGGTTTGGCGATAAATTTTATCTTGGAATTGGAAATAGGACCGTTTTTTAACAAACCGAAGCGCATTCATTATGGCTGAAATCTCAGTAAGTGGGTGCCCTAAGGAATGAAGTTGATTTTCGATAATCTGATGTGTGAAATCAACAGGTACATTGGGGTAGAGTGACACCACGTCGAGGGAAGCCAGAATAAATGGTTTAGCCTGGGTTGGAAGACTTGAAAGTTTTGAAACAACTTGGGTAGAATTCTTTATAGAGTAATGGGAGTCCTGAACCAGATGTGAGAGGTATTTAGAAAGGGTGGCTTCAAGGGGTCGTGTAGGACTAGACCTTCCAGAGACAAGTGGCCGGAGCGGATGGTTAGGTTTATGCAGTTTAATTTTACCAAATACGTTGGGAACGCAGGGTCCTGGTGGGGGCTTAAAGAGCACCGGAAACTAGGGGGAAAACAAAGTCCTTGCCTAGTTTTGACAAAGCTGAAATAGTGGAGTTTATAGGGTTATGATTGATGATACAATGTGGGATAGTGGAAATGGCAGAGATCATTTTATCACAGTAATTAGCAGTGTTAATAATCACAATTTGAGAGGTTTTATCGGCAGTAATAATAGAGATAGTAGATTCTTCCTTAAGTGTCCGTAAAAGTCTTTTTTCAGAAGTGGATGAATGTTTGATTAGCTTATTATGTTCCTTATTGATAATCTTGGAGATCTTTAGTCTTGTAAAAGTTTGCTCCGAAGCTGGTAGTTGAGAGATAATGTTTTCAACTTGCGATATGGTGTGTGGTAAGCTAACTCTCTTAGGAAAAGCAAATTTCGTCCCAAGTTGAAGGACACTCTTTAGTTGGTCACTAGGCTGAAAATCACTAAGGTTAATGACTGTCTGTGGTGCTATTTCTGGAGGGTTGGGATTTTCACTGTAGGTATTTTCGCTGACACATTGTTGTCTCCTGGTTTTTATGTCCACTAACCCCCGCAATTTTTTGACATGAGATGTATATAAAGCCTTTGCAAGGGTATCTGCAGTCGAGGCCAACATAGTTAATGTTCTGTCGACAATAAGTGGGTGAGAGTCCTTGACAAAAATGGAGAATGAATAATAAGTCCTTCTTTGCAGATAATTAATGAACCCCTTCTTGGACTTAATTTCCTGTTTAAGCCTCTTCCCTTCAGCAGTTTTCAAAATGTAATTGTCTTTCCAAGATCTAGGTGTGGTGGTTATTTGAAGGAACTTAGGAATAACCGATAATTCACTACAGTTAATCAGGAACTGCAAGTGGGACTCTTCTTTGACGAGTTTCAGTCTGTTTCTTCGAAAAACATCAGCGGACCTTGCAAACATATTCATGATAGTTGATGATGCAAAAAACATACCTTTAAATGCGGCGAGGTATTCCAATACTGATGAGTCGCACAAACTTATCTCACGAGTAAAAGCCGTCTTTGTGCGGATAATTGAAAGTAAAATAAAACTCGGCTTAGCTTAAATCAAATTAACTCATATTATGAGACATCAATTTAATAAAACCTTATGTTATCTTAAAAACAGATTAAAAGACATGAGTACTTTCGGGCCATCGCATGGCCCATCTTCAGATGGAACAGCCAAATTGACAAGATCCGCATAATATATACACACATGAACACGTCAAAGTCGGTTGTTGTACATATATGCAAAGAAGGAAGATATTCCTCCCGGCACATTATCCCACGGTTATAGGTAATTTAAAGCCCCTAGGATTAGAGTTAATTAATACCTTATAGGCATTGGGGAGCTCATACGGCATATAGTCATTACAACAAATATTTTGTGAGTGAAAAATGAACATGCTCTCAGTAAGAAACAGCGTGCTACGATTTTTAGGGGTAACCACAATTTTAAAATTTTCCCAGTCCGGGTATAAAATCCCTTTTGTAACTTCCCTAGCAAGTGCAGTGTTGGTACCTCCTGTCTGGATATTATATTTATGTTCCTTGACCCTGCAAGACAAATTCCGTCCGGTCGATCCTATATAGACAGATTGAGTAGTTCCGAAAACATCTTTCAATGGAACACAATAGACACCCCATCTTTGTAAAATATCCGTCGGGGTCCTGTCCTTTCTAACAAGTGGTAGTATATTAAGGGAGCGAGTGCCGAAATCCAATCCAAATTTCCGGCAAATGTTACGAAGAGGTTGAGTAATTGAAGGGATGTAATCGATGGAAGCAATGAAACGAAATGGTGTGGGCAAAAACGGTTGTAATGTAGTAGCAAGTTTACTTTTAACTCGGGAATGGATCCGGTTAAAAACGTATTCAGGATATCCAAATTGGGAGGCGAACGACGAGACCCATTGTAGTTCTGTAACGCGTGCAGTACGAGTCGAGGAATGGGTGTAGGCTCTACGAATAAAAAAGTGAAGAGACGTTAACTTTTGGTTTTGTGGGTGATTAGAGGAGTATGGGATCATAGTTGGGGTACAGGACGGTTTTCTATAAACAGCAAAATGCAATGGTATAACCTGGTTTGGATGACGGGTAATCAAAATATCAAGAAACGGGAGTTTTAGGTCTTGTTCAATTTCTAGGGTAAATTGAATTGACGGAAATTGTGAAGAGAAAGAATTCGTGAATACTTGTAATTCAGATATCGAGTGGGGCCAGAGTAATAAGATATCATCTACGTACCTGAGAAATAACAGAGGTTGGTGGGGATAAGAGGTCAAAAATGTATTTTCAAGGTACTGCATGAAGATTTCGGCTAAAATGCCAGAAAGCGGTGATCCCATGGCCGCGCCATCGGTTTGGCGATAAATTTTATCTTGGAATTGGAAATAGGACCGTTTTTAACAAACCGAAGCGCATTCATTATGGCTGAAATCTCAGTAAGTGGGTGCCCTAAGGAATGAAGTTGATTTTCGATAATCTGATGTGTGAAATCAACAGGTACATTGGGGTAGAGTGACACCACGTCGAGGGAAGCCAGAATAAATGGTTTAGCCTGGGTTGGAAGACTTGAAAGTTTTGAAACAACTTGGGTAGAATTCTTTATAGAGTAATGGGAGTCCTGAACCAGATGTGAGAGGTATTTAGAAAGGGTGGCTTCAAGGGGTCGTGTAGGACTAGACCTTCCAGAGACAAGTGGCCGGAGCGGATGGTTAGGTTTATGCAGTTTAATTTTACCAAATACGTTGGGAACGCAGGGTCCTGGTGGGGGCTTAAAAGAGCACCGGAAACTAGGGGGGAAAACAAAGTCCTTGCCTAGTTTTGACAAAGCTGAAATAGTGGAGTTTATAGGGTTATGATTGATGATACAATGTGGGATAGTGGAAATGGCAGAGATCATTTTATCACAGTAATTAGCAGTGTTAATAATCACAATTTGAGAGGTTTTATCGGCAGTAATAATAGAGATAGTAGATTCTTCCTTAAGTGTCCGTAAAAGTCTTTTTTCAGAAGTGGATGAATGTTTGATTAGCTTATTATGTTCCTTATTGATAATCTTGGAGATCTTTAGTCTTGTAAAAGTTTGCTCCGAAGCTGGTAGTTGAGAGATAATGTTTTCAACTTGCGATATGGTGTGTGGTAAGCTAACTCTCTTAGGAAAAGCAAATTTCGTCCCAAGTTGAAGGACACTCTTTAGTTGGTCACTAGGCTGAAAATCACTAAGGTTAATGACTGTCTGTGGTGCTATTTCTGGAGGGTTGGGATTTTCACTGGAGGTATTTTCGCTGACACATTGTTGTCTCCTGGTTTTTATGTCCACTAACCCCCGCAATTTTTTGACATGAGATGTATATAAAGCCTTTGCAAGGGTATCTGCAGTCGAGGCCAACATAGTTAATGTTCTGTCGACAATAAGTGGGTGAGAGTCCTTGACAAAAATGGAGAATGAATAATAAGTCCTTCTTTGCAGATAATTAATGAACCCCTTCTTGGACTTAATTTCCTGTTTAAGCCTCTTCCCTTCAGCAGTTTTCAAAATGTAATTGTCTTTCCAAGATCTAGGTGTGGTGGTTATTTGAAGGAACTTAGGAATAACCGATAATTCACTACAGTTAATCAGGAACTGCAAGTGGGACTCTTCTTTGAAGAGTTTCAGTCTGTTTCTTCGAAAAACATCAGCGGATCTTGCAAACATATTCATGATAGTTGATGATGCAAAAAACATACCTTTAAATGCGGCGAGGTATTCCAATACTGATGAGTCGCACAAACTTATCTCACGAGTAAAAGCCGTCTTTGTGCGGATAATTGAAAGTAAAATAAAACTCGGCTTAGCTTAAATCAAATTAACTCATATTATGAGACATCAATTTAATAAAACCTTATGTTATCTTAAAAACAGATTAAAAGACATGAGTACTTTCGGGCCATCGCATGGCCCATCTTCAGATGGAACAGCCAAATTGACAAGATCCGCATAATATATACACACATGAACACGTCAAAGTCGGTTGTTGTACATATATGCAAAGAAGGAAGATATTCCTCCCGGCACATTATCCCACGGTTATAGGTAATTTAAAGCCCCTAGGATTAGAGTTAATTAATACCTTATAGGCATTGGGGAGCTCATACGGCATATAGTCATTACAACAAATATTTTGTGAGTGAAAAATGAACATGCTCTCAGTAAGAAACAGCGTGCTACGATTTTTAGGGGTAACCACAATTTTAAAATTTTCCCAGTCCGGGTATAAAATCCCTTTTGTAACTTCCCTAGCAAGTGCAGTGTTGGTACCTCCTGTCTGGATATTATATTTATGTTCCTTGACCCTGCAAGACAAATTCCGTCCGGTCGATCCTATATAGACAGATTGAGTAGTTCCGAAAACATCTTTCAATGGAACACAATAGACACCCCATCTTTGTAAAATATCCGTCGGGGTCCTGTCCTTTCTAACAAGTGGTAGTATATTAAGGGAGCGAGTGCCGAAATCCAATCCAAATTTCCGGCAAATGTTACGAAGAGGTTGAGTAATTGAAGGGATGTAATCGATGGAAGCAATGAAACGAAATGGTGTGGGCAAAAACTCTCAAATTGTGATTATTAACACTGCTAATTACTGTGATAAAATGATCTCTGCCATTTCCACTATCCCACATTGTATCATCAATCATAACCCTATAAACTCCACTATTTCAGCTTTGTCAAAACTAGGCAAGGACTTTGTTTTCCCCCTAGTTTCCGGTGCTCTTTTAAGCCCCCACCAGGACCCTGCGTTCCCAACGTATTTGGTAAAATTAAACTGCATAAACCTAACCATCCGCTCCGGCCACTTGTCTCTGGAAGGTCTAGTCCTACACGACCCCTTGAAGCCACCCTTTCTAAATACCTCTCACATCTGGTTCAGGACTCCCATTACTCTATAAAGAATTCTACCCAAGTTGTTTCAAAACTTTCAAGTCTTCCAACCCAGGCTAAACCATTTATTCTGGCTTCCCTCGACGTGGTGTCACTCTACCCCAATGTACCTGTTGATTTCACACATCAGATTATCGAAAATCAACTTCATTCCTTAGGGCACCCACTTACCGAGATTTCAGCCATAATGAATGCGCTTCGGTTTGTTAAAAAACGGTCCTATTTCCAATTCCAAGATAAAATTTATCGCCAAACCGATGGCGCGGCCATGGGATCACCGCTTTCTGGCATTTTAGCCGAAATCTTCATGCAGTACCTTGAAAATACATTTTTGACCTCTTATCCCCACCAACCTCTGTTATTTCTCAGGTACGTAGATGATATCTTATTACTCTGGCCCCACTCGATATCTGAATTACAAGTATTCACGAATTCTTTCTCTTCACAATTTCCGTCAATTCAATTTACCCTAGAAATTGAACAAGACCTAAAACTCCCGTTTCTTGATATTTTGATTACCCGTCATCCAAACCAGGTTATACCATTGCATTTTGCTGTTTATAGAAAACCGTCCTGTACCCCAACTATGATCCCATACTCCTCTAATCACCCACAAAACCAAAAGTTAACGTCTCTTCACTTTTTTATTCGTAGAGCCTACACCCATTCCTCGACTCGTACTGCACGCGTTACAGAACTACAATGGGTCTCATCGTTCGCCTCCCAATTTGGATATCCTGAATACGTTTTTAACCGGATCCATTCCCGAGTTAAAAGTAAACTTGCTACTACATTACAACCGTTTTTGCCCACACCATTTCGTTTCATTGCTTCCATCGATTACATCCCTTCAATTACTCAACCTCTTCGTAACATTTGCCGGAAATTTGGATTGATTTCGGCACTCGCTCCCTTAATATACTACCACTTGTTAGAAAGGACAGGACCCCGACGGATATTTTACAAAGATGGGGTGTCTATTGTGTTCCATTGAAAGATGTTTTCGGAACTACTCAATCTGTCTATATAGGATCGACCGGACGGAATTTGTCTTGCAGGGTCAAGGAACATAAATATAATATCCAGACAGGAGGTACCAACACTGCACTTGCTAGGGAAGTTACAAAAGGGATTTTATACCCGGACTGGGAAAATTTTAAAATTGTGGTTACCCCTAAAAATCGTAGCACGCTGTTTCTTACTGAGAGCATGTTCATTTTTCACTCACAAAATATTTGTTGTAATGACTATATGCCGTATGAGCTCCCCAATGCCTATAAGGTATTAATTAACTCTAATCCTAGGGGCTTTAAATTACCTATAACCGTGGGATAATGTGCCGGGAGGAATATCTTCCTTCTTTGCATATATGTACAACAACCGACTTTGACGTGTTCATGTGTGTATATATTATGCGGATCTTGTCAATTTGGCTGTTCCATCTGAAGATGGGCCATGCGATGGCC
Organism: Macrothele yani; assembly: GCA_039090855.1. Lineage (NCBI taxonomy): Eukaryota > Metazoa > Arthropoda > Arachnida > Araneae > Macrothelidae > Macrothele > Macrothele yani. Next base: position 122,668,517 of record CM077005.1, on the reverse strand, counting down.
CGAAAGTACTCATGTCTTTTAATCTGTTTTTAAGATAACATAAGGTTTTATTAAATTGATGTCTCATAATATGAGTTAATTTGATTTAAGCTAAGCCGAGTTTTATTTTACTTTCAATTATCCGCACAAAGACGGCTTTTACTCGTGAGATAAGTTTGTGCGACTCATCAGTATTGGAATACCTCGCCGCATTTAAAGGTATGTTTTTGCATCATCAACTATCATGAATATGTTTGCAAGATCCGCTGATGTTTTTCGAAGAAACAGACTGAAACTCGTCAAAGAAGAGTCCCACTTGCAGTTCCTGATTAACTGTAGTGAATTATCGGTTATTCCTAAGTTCCTTCAAATAACCACCACACCTAGATCTTGGAAAGACAATTACATTTTGAAAACTGCTGAAGGGAAGGGGCTTAAACAGGAAATTAAGTCCAAGAAGGGGTTCATTAATTATCTGCAAAGAAGGACTTATTATTCATTCTCCATTTTTGTCAAGGACTCTCACCCACTTATTGTCGACAGAACATTAACTATGTTGGCCTCGACTGCAGATACCCTTGCAAAGGCTTTATATACATCTCATGTCAAAAAATTGCGGGGGTTAGTGGACATAAAAACCAGGAGACAACAATGTGTCAGCGAAAATACCTCCAGTGAAAATCCCAACCCTCCAGAAATAGCACCACAGACAGTCATTAACCTTAGTGATTTTCAGCCTAGTGACCAACTAAAGAGTGTCCTTCAACTTGGGACGAAATTTGCTTTTCCTAAGAGAGTTAGCTTACCACACACCATATCGCAAGTTGAAAACATTATCTCTCAACTACCAGCTTCGGAGCAAACTTTTACAAGACTAAAGATCTCCAAGATTATCAATAAGGAACATAATAAGCTAATCAAACATTCATCCACTTCTGAAAAGACTTTTACGGACACTTAAGGAAGAATCTACTATCTCTATTATTACTGCCGATAAAACCTCTCAAATTGTGATTATTAACACTGCTAATTACTGTGATAAAATGATCTCTGCCATTTCCACTATCCCACATTGTATCATCAATCATAACCCTATAAACTCCACTATTTCAGCTTTGTCAAAACTAGGCAAGGACTTTGTTTTCCCCCTAGTTTCCGGTGCTCTTTAAGCCCCCACCAGGACCCTGCGTTCCCAACGTATTTGGTAAAATTAAACTGCATAAACCTAACCATCCGCTCCGGCCACTTGTCTCTGGAAGGTCTAGTCCTACACGACCCCTTGAAGCCACCCTTTCTAAATACCTCTCACATCTGGTTCAGGACTCCCATTACTCTATAAAGAATTCTACCCAAGTTGTTTCAAAACTTTCAAGTCTTCCAACCCAGGCTAAACCATTTATTCTGGCTTCCCTCGACGTGGTGTCACTCTACCCCAATGTACCTGTTGATTTCACACATCAGATTATCGAAAATCAACTTCATTCCTTAGGGCACCCACTTACTGAGATTTCAGCCATAATGAATGCGCTTCGGTTTGTTAAAAACGGTCCTATTTCCAATTCCAAGATAAAATTTATCGCCAAACCGATGGCGCGGCCATGGGATCACCGCTTTCTGGCATTTTAGCCGAAATCTTCATGCAGTACCTTGAAAATACATTTTTGACCTCTTATCCCCACCAACCTCTGTTATTTCTCAGGTACGTAGATGATATCTTATTACTCTGGCCCCACTCGATATCTGAATTACAAGTATTCACGAATTCTTTCTCTTCACAATTTCCGTCAATTCAATTTACCCTAGAAATTGAACAAGACCTAAAACTCCCGTTTCTTGATATTTTGATTACCCGTCATCCAAACCAGGTTATACCATTGCATTTTGCTGTTTATAGAAAACCGTCCTGTACCCCAACTATGATCCCATACTCCTCTAATCACCCACAAAACCAAAAGTTAACGTCTCTTCACTTTTTTTTTTTTTTTTTTATTCGTAGAGCCTACACCCATTCCTCGACTCGTACTGCACGCGTTACAGAACTACAATGGGTCTCGTCGTTCGCCTCCCAATTTGGATATCCTGAATACGTTTTTAACCGGATCCATTCCCGAGTTAAAAGTAAACTTGCTACTACATTACAACCGTTTTTGCCCACACCATTTCGTTTCATTGCTTCCATCGATTACATCCCTTCAATTACTCAACCTCTTCGTAACATTTGCCGGAAATTTGGATTGGATTTCGGCACTCGCTCCCTTAATATACTACCACTTGTTAGAAAGGACAGGACCCCGACGGATATTTTACAAAGATGGGGTGTCTATTGTGTTCCATTGAAAGATGTTTTCGGAACTACTCAATCTGTCTATATAGGATCGACCGGACGGAATTTGTCTTGCAGGGTCAAGGAACATAAATATAATATCCAGACAGGAGGTACCAACACTGCACTTGCTAGGGAAGTTACAAAAGGGATTTTATACCCGGACTGGGAAAATTTTAAAATTGTGGTTACCCCTAAAAATCGTAGCACGCTGTTTCTTACTGAGAGCATGTTCATTTTTCACTCACAAAATATTTGTTGTAATGACTATATGCCGTATGAGCTCCCCAATGCCTATAAGGTATTAATTAACTCTAATCCTAGGGGCTTTAAATTACCTATAACCGTGGGATAATGTGCCGGGAGGAATATCTTCCTTCTTTGCATATATGTACAACAACCGACTTTGACGTGTTCATGTGTGTATATATTATGCGGATCTTGTCAATTTGGCTGTTCCATCTGAAGATGGGCCATGCGATGGCCCGAAAGTACTCATGTCTTTTAATCTGTTTTTAAGATAACATAAGGTTTTATTAAATTGATGTCTCATAATATGAGTTAATTTGATTTAAGCTAAGCCGAGTTTTATTTTATTTTCAATTATCCGCACAAAGACGGCTTTTACTCGTGAGATAAGTTTGTGCGACTCATCAGTATTGGAATACCTCGTCCTATTTTACAATAGTACGATAAATTCTATGTTCCGAAAAAAATTTTGTATTCTGAAACAGGGGCGTCGCCTTCTCCAAATTATTGAGGGGGCGTGCTTAAAGAGATCGGACGTGGGAGGAGCACGTCTGTTCTTTTGTCAGGAGGAATATAAAAATTAAAAGGGGGTGGGGGGAGCAAAAAGATAAACTACGAGATTCGAGGTATATTTTTAAACGCAATTGTAATTGCTCATCATCAAATGAACAAGGAAATAGAAATATCCTTTTGCTGAATATTAATATTTTTAAAAATTAAATTCAGCCTGCGATTTCATAAAAATATTCCGAGAGATTTTGTTTCCAAACTTTTATCAAAAATATGAAAAATTAGCGCTGTTACTCATGCAAAGAACAACAAGCGCAAAAACTAAATTGATACATAAAGGCGCTAGAGATTATACGTTTTTGTTGTATATTTATTTTATTTTTCATGATTGTTTTAAACATCACGAGAACATGTCGAACAAAATACGGGGCTGACAATCGAGTTTCTCATCAAATAAGCAATGTTTTATATGGGGGAAAAGTTTACTTATTTTGTTATTTATAAATTTTTCGGAAATAAATCGTATTGGCCTCAAAAGGTGAAGCTTGGTCTACTTTATGAGGCCGAAGCGATTATTTAATTAAACAGGACGAAAAATATTGTATGGACACTGCCCCCTGGTAAAATTATTAGGGGACAAGATTCACCATGCCCGCCTATAATCAGCGCCTATGCTCTGAAATTAGTCCACGCTGTCAAGAAGTACAGGGTGTTCCAAAATTATTTTCACAAATTTGACCCTCGATAAAACAGAAACGGAATAAGAGAACAAAAAATGGTTTACTGTATATTGAACAGTTCGTTCCGAAGTTTGTTGGGATGCTAGTAGAGCTCCACATGCGCACCGTTGGTTGCACGAATAACGTCGAGACGGTATTCGATTTCTTGCTATATGTTGTCAGGAATTGTGATGAAACGTTGCCTCATCGCTTAATAAAACACGTTTCAGGAAGCTTTCTCATTATCAATCGTGTGTAGCATATCAACAGCAAAATCGAAACGTTTCGGTCTATCCCCGGAGTGCAGTGCCTGTGCCAAATGCACTTTGTAGGCAGTCAGGTGCAAGAGCTTGTGCAGCACCCTGTGCATCGTTGTAGATGGTAACCCCAAATGCCTACTGTCCGTACGAATGGTCTTCTCGGGACTTCATAGGAAACTGTCGATGACGTTCCGTATTCTCTTCACTTGTGCTTGGCCGGCCAGCGCTCTTTTTATGAAGCACACTGCCAGGCTCCATGAACTTCTTGTGCCACTCGCGTATTGAGGGTCTGGATGGTGGATTACATCGGTATTTGGTACGGAAATACCTTTGAACTCGTGTACCTGACTTCGTCTCTATGAAAAATGCCACACACTGGTTCATAGAGACGAATGCCAGTTACTGAGCTTTATGAAACTACAAATGCCGCCATTGAGCTTTATGAAACTACAAATGCCGCCACTGAGCTTTATGAAACTACAAATGCCGCCATTGAGCTTTACACAGTGCGTCAAAGAATTTTTAAGACTGGCGCTAGATTTCAGCCTACGGTGGCGCCACCAGTGTAATCGCGAATGCGTTATAAACCGTGACCATCTGCTTGTTTTCTGCCAAAAGTACTGCGCAATTGTTAAAGTAACTCAAACGAAACGGGTGTTCATTAGAGAAGTAACATTTTTTTCATGTTGACTTATTAAGATGGAACAAAGGGCTGTTATTAAATTTAACGCAAAACTTGGTAAAAGTGCCTCGAAAACGTACTAAATGATAAAACAAGTTTACGGTGAGTTTTGTTTAAGTAGATCAAATGTTTTCCTGTGGCACAAACGTTTTTTGGACGGAAGAGAGATGCTAGAAGATGATAAGCATACCGGAAGACCAAGTTCATCTAGGACACCTGAGATTATTGAAAAAGTGCGTGATTTCGTGGCAAACAATCGATGTGCGTCACTAAGAATGATGTAAGAGTCTTTAAACATCAACAAAGAAACGATTCGAACCCTCCTACATGAAGATTTCGGTAAAACAAAAGTCTGTGCTAAATTTGTTCCACACACGTTAACCAATGAACAAAAATCAAGGAGAAGTGCACATTGCAGAAACATCATTTCAGCCGCTGAAAATAATCCAAACTTCTTAAAATCGATTGTTACTGGTGATAAAACATGGTGTTTTCAATATGATCCTAAAACAAAGTGCGAAATGGAAGTCAAAAAAACGCGCCACAAGCCAAAAACAAGAAAAGTTCCATCGTAAATCAAAACAATGCTCATTACATTCTTCGATAGTAAGGGTATTATCCACAAAGAATTTGTTCCAAGTGGACAAACAATTGCTGGTGAGTTTTATTTAAATGTTTTGAGGTGTTTGATGGGCAGAATTCGTGGCATTCGTCCAGAATATCGAGATGAAAACAGTTGGTGTTTGTTCCACGATAATGCACCCAGTCACACCTCACTTCTTGTTCCTAGATTTTTGGCGAAAAATAACGTCTGTGTGTTGAATCATCCACCTTATTCGCCTGATTTAGCACCCTGTGACTTTTCTTTGTTCCCAAAACTTAAAATGACGTTAAAAGGGTGTTATTTTGATGATATTTCGACCATACAAACAGCTTCGACGCGTGCTTTGGAGGCAATTCCGCGAAGTGAACTGGAACAGGCATTCGAATCATTATTAAATCGCTGTAACAAGTGTATTGAAGCCGGAGGGTCTTATTTTGAATAACAAACCAAACCAAATTATAATTTCTTGTTTCTATTTCATTTTACAGAACCAGTCTTAAAAATTCTTTGACGCACTGTGTATGAAACTACAAATGCCGCCACTGAGCTTTATGAAACTACAAATGCCGCCACTGAGCTTTATGAAACTACAAATGCCGCCACTGAGCTTTATGAAACTACAAATGCCGCCACTGAGCTTTATGAAACTACAAATGCCGCCACTGAGCTTTATGAAACTACAAATGCCGCCACTGAGCTTTATGAAACTACAAATGCCGCCCCTGAGCTTATGAAACCACAAATGCCGCCCCTGAGCTTATGAAACCACAAATGCGGCCACTGAGTTTTATGAAACCACAAATGCGGCCACTGAGTTTTATGAAACCACAAATGCGGCCACTGAGTTTTATGAAACCACAAATGCGGCCACTGAGTTTTATGAAACCACAAATGCGGCCACTGAGTTTTATGAAACCACAAATGCGGCCACTGAGTTTTATGAAACCACAAATGCGGCCACTGAGTTTTATGAAACCACAAATGCGGCCACTGAGTTTTATGAAACCACAAATGCGGCCACTGAGTTTTATGAAACCACAAATGCGGCCACTGAGTTTTATGAAACCACAAATGCGGCCACTGAGTTTTATGAAACCACAAATGCGGCCACTGAGTTTTATGAAACCACAAATGCGGCCACTGAGTTTTATGAAACCACAAATGCGGCCACTGAGTTTTATGAAACCACAAATGCGGCCACTGAGCTTTATGAAACCACAAATGCGGCCACTGAGCTTTATGAAACTACAAATGCCGCCACTGAGCTTTATGAAACTACAAATGCCGCCACTGAGCTTTATGAAACTACAAATGCCGCCACTGAGCTTTATGAAACTACAAATGCCGCCACTGAGCTTTATGAAACTACAAATGCCGCCACTGAGCTTTATGAAACTACAAATGCCGCCACTAAACTTTATGAAACTACAAATGCCGCCCCTGAGCTTTATGAAACTACAAATACCGCCCCTGAGCTTTATGAAACTACAAATGCCGCCCCTGAGCTTTATGAAACTACAAATGCCGCCCCTGAGCTTTATGAAACTACAAATGCCGCCACTGAGCTTTATGAAACTACAAATGCCGCCACTGAGCTTTATGAAACTACAAATGCCGCCACTGAGCTTTATGAAACTACAAATGCCGCCACTGAGCTTTATGAAACTACAAATGCCGCCCCTGAGCTTTATGAAACTACAAATGCCGCCCCTGAGCTTTATGAAACTACAAATGCCGCCCCTGAGCTTTATGAAACTACAAATGCCCCCACTGAGCTTTATGAAACTACAAATGCCGCCACTGAGCTTTATGAAACTACAAATGCCGCCACTGAGCTTTATGAAACCACAAATGCCGCCACTGAGCTTTATGAAAATACAAATGCCGCCACTGAGCTTTATGAAACCACAAATGCCGCCCCTGAGCTTTATGAAACTACAAATGCCGCCCCTGAGCTTTATGAAACTACAAATGCCGCCCCTGAGCTTTATGAAACTACAAATGCCGCCACTGAGCTTTATGAAACTACAAATGCCGCCACTGAGCTTTATGAAACTACAAATGCCGCCACTGAGCTTTTTGAAACTACAAATGCCGCCACTGAGCTTTATGAAACTACAAATGCCGCCACTGAGCTTTATGAAACTACAAATGCCGCCACTGAGCTTTATGAAACTACAAATGCCGCCCCTGAGCTTTATGAAACTACAAATGCCGCCCCTGAGCTTTATGAAACTACAAATGCCGCCCCTGAGCTTTATGAAACTACAAATGCCCCCACTGAGCTTTATGAAACTACAAATGCCGCCACTGAGCTTTATGAAACCACAAATGCCGCCACTGATGAGCTTTATGAAACCACAAATGCCGCCACTGATGAGCTTTATGAAACTACAAATGCCGCCACTGATGAGTTTTTTGAAACCACAAATGCCGCCACTGATGAGCTTTATGAAACCACAAATGCCGCCACTGAGCTTTATGAAACCACAAATGCCGCCACTGAGCTTTATGAAACCACAAATGCCGCCACTGAGCTTTATGAAACCACAAATGCCGCCACTGAGCTTCATGAAACCACAAATGCCGCCACTGAGCTTTATGAAACCACAAATGCCGCCACTGAGCTTTATGAAACTACAAATGCCGCCACTGAGCTTTATGAAACTACAAATGCCGCCACTGAGCTTTATGAAACTACAAATGCCGCCACTGAGCTTTATGAAACTACAAATGCCGCCACTGAGCTTTATGAAACCACAAATGCCGCCACTGAGCTTTATGAAAATACAAATGCCGCCACTGAGCTTTATGAAACCACAAATGCCGCCACTGAGCTTTAGAAACCACAAATGCCGCCACTGAGCTTTATGAAACTACAAATGCCGCCACTGAGCTTTATGAAACTACAAATGCCGCCACTGAGCTTTATGAAACTACAAATGCCGCCACTGAGCTTTATGAAACTACAAATGCCGCCACTGAGCTTTATGAAACCACAAATGCCGCCACTGAGCTTTATGAAACCACAAATGCCGCCACTGAGCTTTATGAAACCACAAATGCCGCCACTGAGCTTTATGAAACTACAAATGCCGCCACTGAGCTTTATGAAACTACAAATGCCGCCACTGAGCTTCATGAAACTACAAATGCCGCCACTAAGTTTTATGAAACTACAAATGCCGCCACTGAGCTTATGAAACTACAAATGCCGAAACTGAGCTATAGCCCACTGAGTTGCTCATATGGTGGTCGTTGACTTCAAACAACAAAAAATGAATCGGAAGATGTTAAAAGCTCTGTCTTGAGCGCGCAAACGGGATTTCCCTTTAGTACTACAGTGTTTTCTAACGCCTAGGGAATACAAAATTTAGTTACTCCAAACATCCCCTCTCTTCAACAATATTTCTTTGCAGGCAATTAATTGCATGAAAGTTTCTTAAGAGCACTTAGCATCTCATAGTCACTTATCAAGGGACGAACCACAGAGTACGAACAGTCTTTTAGCTTTCTGGGCAAATACGCATCCACCTCGGACAGTTTTTGTTCGTTTGTTTGTTTTATTTCTTTCCTATTTTCGTTTTCTTGTGTGACGTTCTTTCATATTTTCGTTTTCTTGTGTGACGTTCTTTCATATTTTTGTTTTCTTGTGTGACGTTCTTTCATATTTTGCGTTTCTCTCTTCCCTGACCCTTAACACCTACAACTCTGGTTGAGAATCATTGGCGCAGCTGTTCCTACTGATTCACCGCGAGAACTAATTTCTTCTGAGTTTTCGATCGTTCGTGCTTTATCATTTCGATTGTGCATTTAAAAGTTCATTACACGAATAAATAATGTATTTATGCTATAATGAATTAGCTTTATAATCTTTTTGCTAAGCTAATTATTATGAATGAATAATGCTCTAAGCTTCAAAATAATGAATTCCCAAAAGGGTGTTGTTACTCGTTAATTATGAACTTAAACAAAGTCTCAACGCTGGTTATTTATATTAAGTAATCAAAGTCATAAACCTAACAGCCAGACAGAGGTCTGACAAAACTAAGAATTGAGAAAGACTGAACTTACTGAACAACTGTTTATTTCCGACACTCTTGGTCAACTAAGGCACTCATATATCTTGTACATAATAATGAATAAACTTTCCTCTTATAGTACGCACACAACCAACACAACTCCAACACAACCTCAACCTCCAACAACACACCACCACACACACAACACCTATATCTTCGTCTCGATGAACGCGCCTATATACGAGCTACCACCACGTCATGACTTACACTCATTGCCAGATCTCATTCAGCGGGTGAAATAATATTTCGTTCAGTAGGAAGATAATTTACATAGTAAAATAAAATAACTAGAGATAGTAAAATCAAAAGGAAAGTGAATATAGAATATACGTTACAATGCTTATAATGAAATATAAGAGTAATTTTCATAAACCACCGATGTAAATTCTAGTTCAGAGAATTTACAAACAACGTCCATCTTCAACGTGGAGAGCTAGATAGCTTACCTTGGAGGGGGGCTGATATTCCTCCATCCTCTTACTAACCATGGCCATGGTCCACACGTTGTGTAGTTCTGGGGTTTTTTACACCTCTCCCAGCATGAATTTACATCGGTAGTATGACATTTCTTTTTTCTTCTTTTGATTGAAGGTTTAACAACCACCATGAGCAACTCAGTGGGCTATAAGCAGTCGCCCGTCTCCAATTTAGGGCTACTGGTTCCAGGGAAGGGAGAGAGCCAGTGCCGTCAGACAAAAATATCCATGCCTCACCGGAATTCGAACCCCGACCCCTCATCAGTTCTAGCAATATGTCTAGCCCATTGCCACTTGAGAGTCTTTACTTTGGTCGTAATATTAAATCGTGTAATTTCCCGATTTCATGAGTTCCTCTTCCTATCTTTCCTGGTAACACTAATCACGTATCTCTCCAGGCTTCTTCGAGTTGTTTGCAGTCTCAAAATATCTTTCTTTGTTGAGGTCCATGTCTCCGCTCCATAAGTAAGAATTGGGAGGATCCATTGATAAAACACTTTTCTTTTAAAGCATAATGATAAATTACTATTGAAAATTGTACAAAAGTTCTCCTGCCAAGTTTTGCACGGCTATTTATTTCTTCTTCTATGTGGCTCTCCCTTGACATTTGTTGTCCAAGGTAAATGTGGGCACCGGTTACTTCTAGATTTGCCCCAACATTTTCCAAACCTTTAGTTTTTGTATATCAATTTTGTCTTGTATCAAAGTTCATTTTAGAACTCATTTCTTTTCTCATGTCTGCCAGCTCTTGACTCATACACTGTAAATAAAGATGTAAATGAAAAAATTGTGGTTGAAAAAATAAATAAATCTTGCAAGCTTGTAGTAACAGTGAGGATATTTTATAACAAAATGAATAAAGGGAGAAATCACATGAACTCGCGCAAAATACATAAAATAAATACCGAGTGCTTTTGTCAAAATTCATTCAAGTTTATAAAAGTTTTAATTCAATATATCAAACGTTTTATCGAACTTATGGGGTAGGATTGCAAAGATCAGTTGAGAGTTGTCTATTCTTAAGTACTTTCTTAGGAGCATTAAAATTGAGTTTGTCTCTTGGGCGTTTTGTAAGATTGATATATTTTGAGATCAGAAACTTCAGTTAGGATCTGCTGGGACAGGTTTTACTTGAAGATTGTGATGGTAGAGCGTATTGTTGCAACAGCATGATCCCGAATTATGTCTTCTCTGGTTTTGACAACATTTTCCTATCTCTAATCCAAATTTTGGTAATTCATTCACATCTAGATAATGCTTTATAAAATAAATCTAAGTTATTGCGACCCCTTATGTTCGTGGGTTGTTAAACCCGATTCAAAGAAAAAGTTTGATAACGCAATTCTTTTGTACATATGTTTTATGGTTGAGCGTCCCCCAGTAACAAATAACTTTTGAAAAAAATTTCCGTTTTTAATTCAGAGCTTGGCGTCATGTAAGATATACAAGCAGTCGCATTAGAACGAATGTATCGTTCTAACGCGACTGATGGCTCATAGCCGAAATTCGAAACACAAGTTCAGTAGTACGGAGTTAAAATCACTTTTCCTGGAACACAAGGGCGACACGTGTGTCGAACTAATACTAAACCCCTCTTTTATATATATATATATACATATATAGGATGTAAGGTCAGGTGATGCGTAACATCACAGCCTCTCCTTGACAAATGTCAACCTCGACTTCTCGTGGTATATCCTGTCCCCACTAATGGAGCTCTGACGACCGCCAATAGCGGTATAACTATACCATCGGGATAAGAGGAAATTCTATCCCACACTCACCAACCCGCTTGGCCAGCGTGGTGAGTTATAGCCAAACCCCTCCAAAATGACTCCACAACTTAAATCTTGGCCCTCAGTCTCCGGCAGCTGGAATGTACCTGGCCAAGGCAGCGGCCAGTGCGACATGAAGGTAAAGGGTGCTAAGAATCCCCGGAGGACTGGACTAGGCTGCCATCTGATGCTGACCTTGGCTACGTATAATGAACGCTCCCTATCTTCTGATTCGAGGATTCTTGAAGTGGAAGAGGAACTACAAAGGATCAAGTGGGACATCGTCGGGCTGAGTGAGGTAAGGAGAAAAGGAGATCTCATTGAATTGAAAAGTGGACATCTCTTCTACTATCGTGGGACTGATACTGGCAGAACTAGTGGTGTTGGATTTATAATAAACAAGAAACTGAAGGATAAAGTCGTAGAAGTTGAAAGTTCCTCTGACAGAGCTGCACGACTCGTTATCCAACTCTCGAGAAGATACCAGGTTCAGATTATTCAAACTTATGCACCCACCACAAGTCATCCTGAAGACGAAATTGAAGAATTTTATGAGGAAATTCGTCATCTAAATAATAAGGGTAAGCAGCACTTAAAGATAATTATGGGAGATTTCAATGCAAAAATAGGGCAACGACTACAGAATGAAACTTCAGTAGGTAAATTCGGTCACTGCAACAGAAACCAGCGTGGAAATACTCTCGTAGAGTTTGCAGAGGCAGAAGGGTTTTTCATCTTGAACTCCTTTTTCAAGAAAAAGCCACACAGGAAATGGACATGGAGACATCCAAATGGGACGACAAGTGAAATTGATTTGATTATGTGTAACAAAAAATTCGTCATAGAAGACTGCAGTGTGCTAAACAAGTTCAACACAGGTAGTGACCATAGATTGGTGTGATGTAAGATGCACCTCAACACTAAAGTCGAACGTGGCAAGCTCATAAGACAAACAAAATATATTGACATAACCAACCTTAAAAAACACCATAACACCTTCAAGTTGGAACTGAAGAACAGATTCTCTACTTTAAAAGGCCTAACATCGGAAGAAGTGGATATTTCTGAAGTTAACAGAAAAGTAACCAAAGCTCTTATGGAAACAGCAACAAAATTAGCTGTGTCTAAGAACAAGTTGCATGTGAACAAATTATCAGGAAAACCCAAAATGTTGATGCAAAAAAGAAGAGAGATGAGGACAACTAAAGAAGATGTGACTTCCAAAGTGGAATATATAGAGCTATGCAAGACAGTACGAAAAAGTATCACTGAAGACGTAAGGAAATTCAACTGTGAACTAGTAAGGAAAGCAATTGAAAGCAACCAAAGCCTAAAGATAGCAAAGGGATATCTCAGTAAGGGAAGAAAACAGATTATGGCACTGAGAAAAGAAGATGATTCTGTAACAAGAAATAGAGGCAAAATTTTGACAAGAGTGAAAGATTTCTACTCCAAAATTATATGAAAGGGATGATACGTGTACTCCAGACATCACGGAAGGTACCAGTACCAGAGTTCTTCCAGTCCTACCAGCAGAAGTTGCACATGCAATCAAGAACATGAAGCGGGGAAAAGCTCCAGGAGAAGATGGGATTACTGTAGACATCATACAAGAAGCAAGTGGAGAAATCGAAACAGTACTCGCCCAAATTTTCACTCGATGCCTTAATGAAGGGAAGATTCAAGAGGATTGGAACAACGCTACAGTGATCCTGCTACATAAAAAAGGTGACATTGAGGAACTCAGAAACTACAGACCTATCAGCCTCCAATCAGTGGTTTATAAAATCTTCACTAAAGTTCTTTCAGGAGTGGCTACAGCCATTCCTGAATCCAGCTAGTTCTCTCGGTTGAGCCATGTCCAGTGTCACCTTTAAGCGGTATGAAAGAACTTTAGTGAAGATTTTATAAACCACTGATAGATCATATCCACGTACTGAGAGAACTAATTGAAAGAGCAATGGAATATGAACTTCCATTGTGCATGGCTTTTGTCGATTATGCAAAAGGCCTTTGATTTAGTGAAACCATCAACAGTTACAATTGCTTAGAAATCCTGCGGTGTTGAAGATGCGTACATTAATATTATTGTTAACATCTATGAAAATGCCATTGCAAAGATTCGGCTGTTTGAAAATACAACACCCATAAAAATTGGGAAAGGAGTGAGACAAGGGGACACCATATCTCCGAAGCTCTTTAATGCCACATTGGAAAATGTCTTTCAATCATTGAACTGGGAAAACAAAGGAATAAAGATTAATGGAGATTATCTAACTCACCTTCGTTTTGCTGATGACATAGTCATTTTTGCAACTACCCCATCAAAGCTGCAGAGTATGATCCAGGAACTTGCTGACAAGAGTAAAGAAGTGGGATTAAAAATGAACTTTCAGACGACAAAAGTTATGTTCAATGCTTTTACAAGAAATGAATATTTATGGATTGATGGAGAAAAGCTGGTGATAACAGACACGTACGTTTATCTTGGACAGCAGATATCAAGTGAGGGTCACATTGATGCAGAAATTAATCGGCGTACAAAACTTGCCTGGAGAGCTTTTGGAAGAAACAGCATAATTTTCAAGAGCAATATGCCATTATGTCTTAAAAGAAAAGTGTTTGATCAATGCATCCTTCCAGTGCTTACGTATGGTGGAGAGACGTGGACCTTAATTAAAAGAGACATACAAAGCCTGAAGACAACTCAAAGCAGCATGGAGAGGTGCATGCTTGGTGTAACCAGGAGAGATAAGAAGAGGAACTCGTGGATCCGAAAAATGACAAGAGTGGAAGACATCATGATCAGAGTTAAATCCCTGAAATGGCAATGGGCTGGACATACTGCCAGAAGGACAGACCATCGATGGAATGCCGAAATTTTAGATTGTATTCCAAGGGACAGGCAAATACCCAGAAGAAGACCACATGGGAGATGGGTGGATGAAATTCGAAAGTATGCGGGAGTGACATGGAGGAGACTGGCACAAGACAGACCGTTGTGGAGGAAACTTGGGGAGGCCTTCGTCCAGCAGTGGATTGATAATGGTTGACAATGATGATATATATATATATCCTGAAAACAGAAATAGAAAGAAAAATCACAGTTTTAAATGTGCATTGTAGTGAAAAACTGACCACTGTGGTCTTCCCAGCACGTTTGGAACGTTTTATTTTGTTCTGTAAGGACTGTAAATCACAATATGAGTTTTTCTTTCAAAGCTAGAAAGCTCGTCAATCGTTTGCGGAGAGCAAACATGTACCCCCCCTCCTCCCCCGCTCTTTCTTTGAAATGAAGTGAGGCAGCGAATTATCCGATCACATAAATCTAAAATATACGCATGCGCAGATGGTCTACACATTTTCTTTTTAGTTTTTAGTTTCCTGTTCCCGATTTGCCATCTAAGGACTCATTTCAGCGAGTGCTTTTCAGATCCCAATATAAATTCGAAGCATTCTGCCTCAGTAATCCAATTAAATCTATATGATAGCGATATATAATTCACTGATAGTTTTTTTCCTTAATTTTTTATTATTTGTTTCGAAATGGCTTTCTAATATTTTTCGAAAAAAACTGACTTACGATCGCTGCATAGCGATATTGCAGAGTGCCACGGTTTTTTTTTTTTTGATAAATCTGTATGTGCAGAACAGTGACACAGCGAAAGTCGCTGCAGCCTGAGGGAAAGATATATAAATTGCTTTCCTAGGAAAACAACAGCACGGGCGATTGAGAATGTAGTTTCAGGAAATGGCTTGGGTATCGATAAGCACCTACCTGAGAAAAGTTCGTTCCATTCCATATTGGATATATTCGGAGACTTTAATCAAAGCAAATAAAACTTTCATATCATAATGTGCTTAAAAACATTAACTTAGA
Organism: Macrothele yani; assembly: GCA_039090855.1. NCBI lineage: Eukaryota > Metazoa > Arthropoda > Arachnida > Araneae > Macrothelidae > Macrothele > Macrothele yani. The sequence continues at coordinate 122,652,978 of CM077005.1, read as the reverse complement.
TAAGGCAACAAAAACGGAGCACGGTAGATTCCGGTTAATTGGGAGTCATCGGGACTAGAACAACTTTGTCGTAATTAAGCGCCTGCCCCAGTTACGTGAAGCTACACTATAAAAAATAAGTGGTGTGAATTCACGGAAAAGTTCTGAAAATAACGTGCAGCAAAGTTGCTGGTAACTGTCCGTCTTTTAACGGAATTTCCGTTAAAAGACCCATTTTTTTTTACCTGTATTTTCGCAGATTTTCCGTAGTTAATAATTCCGTTTATTTCAGAAAATTCCGTTTCATTCTTTCCCGTACTTAGACTGAAATTTCGCAAAATCCAACACGCTGAATATTACTCCAGAGAATCCTCTTGCGGCGGTAGTGAGGATTGAGCCCGGTAAGTTTAGGTTGAAACCGCGCGTCTTAACCACTGAGCCAGAATGCCACAGAAACCAGGCCTCGCGTTCAAAGTAAAACTTAATTGCGCGATGGGAATTTTTTTTTTCTTTTTTCGTTAATGCGAGGGATTTAGTAATTTTTATTTTCTATTAGACTTTGTTATTTTTCAATACGTTTTTAATAATTTTATTTTGTCTGTACGAGGTCATATTACAAATTACGTTTTTTTTTTCATTGAGATTTTTCGAAGAAACAGAATGATTTGGAGTTTGAGATCTTTTTTCAACTGACAATAACTTTCAATTATCTTTAAGAGAAGGTGCAGTGTACTGTTTTATACAGTAATATCATTTCACAAAAATTCTAAATGGAAAATTTACTCTAGATAACAATATAGCTTTTGTCTTGAAGACTCCACAGACTGATACACAGACATCGTATGATTACCAGTGCAATAAATTAAGTACCCCGTTTCTTACGGTAGCACAATATATAATAACTGGTCCACAAAATGGGAGAAAGGAGAAGAAATATCCTGTGATGAAGTAACAAAAATCAATTCGATATACTATCCACAATATCTGATCTCGCTACAGAACTTCAAAATCAAATACTTCGACAGACTATAGAAATTTAACAGTTAATCAAACCCCCAAGTATTCCCGTAAATATCTCCTATTGCTAGAAATGTTTCGTTTTATAATTCATGCGATCTACTATCCACAATATGCGATCTCGATACAGAACTTCAAAATCTAATACTTCGACAGACCTATGGAAATTTAACAGTTAATCAAACTCCCAAGTATTCCGGTGAATCTCTCCTATTACCGGAAAAGTATCGTTTTATAATTCATGCGATATACTATCCACAATATCCGATCTCGCTACAGAACTTTAAAATCTCATACTTCGACAGACTATGGAAATTCAACAGTTAATCAAACCCCCAAGTATTCCCGTGAATCTCTCCTATTACCAGAAATTTTTCGTCATAAGGATATGGAAAAAGTGAGAACGGAGTATTTCCGTTATTATAAGAAAGCAATTGCGGAAAGGTTTCTGAAAATTCAGAATTTTCTGTTAACACCTCTTGAAAACGGTAATTTACCGTCAATATAAGAAAGGAATTGCTGAAAAGTTTCTGAAAATTGAGAATTTTCCGTTACCTTCTGTAAACGGAAATTTACGGACAATATAAGAAAGAAATTGCAAAAGGTTTCTGAAAGTCCCAAATTTTTCTGGGGTACGAAAAATACATGAAATTCGGAGTTCTTTCCCTCATTTGACGGAAAAAGTTGTATCAGAAACATGCTTCGTTAATTCACGAAAGAAATCACAAAAAGTGGCTCTTGAATTTCAGAATTTTTTTTACACTGCCCCCATGCCTCATTCGTGGCTCACAAGCTCCCAGCCATCTGGGAGGAAAGTTCAAAGCCAGCTCCTTGGACCACTCAGATACTGGCATTGTCCTGTTTTTCTTCAATGATTCTGTTAAGTTAATAATGACTTCATAAGTACATAATCTTAAATATGCTCTACAATCTTGTGTTTGCAAAATCGTCGATTCATTCATGTCGTACGCATGTGCCTCGTTCACAACTAATCGCCTGTCTTGACGATTTCCATTTCATTAATTAATTAATATTAGATTTCAATTAAAATAGAGAAAACAAAAAAATAAGCTGGCCCTCCCATAAAACCTCAAGAAAAATTCCCATAAAAACAATTAATTTAAGAGGGCTCAAGAAAGGCGCCAGCGCAAACTTTCTCAGCATCAGAAGAATGAAAAATTAGGTGGTGAGCTCAGATGTCTCCAAAAAATAAAATTAAAAAACGTTTATCAAAAAACGCAAATAAAAATATTCGAAACCTGCCTCACAATTCTGACCTAACCAATTTTGCGAGGGAAAACCAAGAAACGAAAATGGCAATGGATCCTGGCTTTCCCAGGCATCAAGGAAGCAGTAGCCCCACAAAAGGCAGCAAGTAGGCAGACGCCATCGTTTACTACCAGACTGGAAAAGCACAAAAAAGGCAGTAAGCGAGCTAATTAATGCCTGCGTTTACTGCGAGAAAGATGTTTCTTCAATTTTGCAAATGCCGCATCTGATTCTTCTTCATCTGAAGAGGAAGATGGAGATCTAATCTTTCTCCTTTTACCAAATCCTTAAACACCACGTTGACAAACCGTCTATACAGGTTATAACGAAGTAAATTTCTCCGTCATTTTTGGCCTACGCCGGGATTCGAACCCGAGTACGCTTATTCCGGAACAAGTTGCTCTACCAATTAAGCTACGCGGACATTTGTTCTGATTCCTATCTGCCTTTATGTCATGTGCGTCCTGCTGGCAGGTACGTCACATCTCCTCTCCTGGTACGTTACAAGGTTATTAACTCAAAGTAGTTGCAAACCACCTTCAAGTCACAAAAATCTCTTCTAAAAGCTAAAACATTATGTACAAATAAAAGTAAGATCTTTCGGGAAACACTCTGTTCCCAGACTAAGAAAAAGTTGCCGTGTGCCCGATATATATACGGAAATGTTAGACATAAAAATAACGTTTGTTGATGTAGTAATCTGCACATTGACTATCCTCTGGTGGCGGAGAGGTTACGGCAATTATTAGGTCTACTAGATTGCAAAAGGAAAATCACGCGTTTGATTTTCTAATGTCCATTAAGAACACAAGCTTGACTGGCTGGAGTACTTTTCCATGAGAAAGAGACAAAATAACATATACTTGGTAAGTATTACACAACACAAATTATACATCATGTAATATACACTCACTGTCATAAAAATCCGTGCACCAAGAAAAAAACGTGCGATTAACGCGAAACTCAGCGAATAGCTACGAGGAGGGCAGACACATCACCAGCAGAGAGGACCGTGGGATCGTGAGAGCGGCACGCACAGAAGCAACGACGTCCTTGTCCAATATCAAGAGGCATGTGGCGGCTGTACAAGGGACTCCTGTGTCTGCCAGATCCATTTTCGGACTCCTGGCAGAGGTGAATCTGCACTCTTGACGGCCCTTATGAACTATATGAAATTTGAAGTCTAGTGTTCAAGCCTGTCTTTATGCACAGGGCGAAAACTTTCAACATCTCTTACAATATGGTTCTGTTTTTCATGGATGAAGGTATGTTCTTACCAAATATAATTTAATTACTGTAATTATTCAGGATCTTATCAGCAAAACCTTGGGTAAAGTAGCGAGTGGGACATCCTGTATTTCATAAATGATAGAACTATTCAGGATGTTATCAGCCAAAACCTTGGGTAAAGTAGCGAGTGGGACATCCTGTATTTCATAAATGATAGAACTATTCAGGATGTTATAATCCAAAACCTCGGGTAAAGTAGCGAGTGGGTCATCCTGTATTTTATAAATGATAGAATAACATCCCTCCGAAAATTCGGTAACTATGTTAAGTTGAGTGTGTCAGCCCAAACACAGGCGACTTAAAAGGATGGTGGAGTTTTTCCCCCGCTTCGTATGACCGATATGCCGCAACTAAGCATGGCTAAGGGCAATAATTCTTTTCCTCAATAACAGAAATGGAAAACCGAACTCCGTCCCCATTTGTCGTCATTGCTACTAAATGTCCTGATTTAATTATGAGCATTGAATTCGACTTTGTTTTAGCCAAGAGCTGCATTGTCCCATGTCTTTTTTTGCTGTTTGCTGTGACCAGGAGCATTTTGTATCGAGGTCAGTCCACTTTTGTCCGTAGGTGAAACATTTATCGCTTTTGTGAAAGATGAGTGCAAGAAAGCGTAACTGATGGCAAAATTCAATCTGAGAGAGGCGTTGTTATTAATCGTCCTAAGCGGACATCGATCACGGCGACGTTAATAGATTCGCCGTTAGCTGCACGCCCCGTTGCCGATGATGATGAGCCGCAGGTGTGTGCCTTCTGCCGCACAAGTTCTTTCCAGCGCTGAATCTCCTCGGACTGAGTCCACTCATCGGCAAAGAACTCAAAGAGAATCTTCTCAGCCTCATCGGAAAGAGAGTTGGAGACATTCGAAGAAAGTCAATACGAACGGTAAGTTCAGTTCGTTTTTCTCTGCATTACAACATAAAAAATACACAAAGCGTCTCGTATAGTATGCATCAAAAAAAGCTTACGTTTAATTTGTGATGTTTTTGTACAGTTTTCATTTGTTCTTTAACTCTAATATTGGTGCTATACATCTTTTCCGACAGTGGTAATGCAAATCCCAAGTAAACAATTTCGATGTAACGGAAATGGGCAACGGTGCGTCATTGGTTTTTTTTTAGGGTTTAACAACCAACGTGAGCAACTCAATGGGCTATAAGAAGTCGCCCGTCCCTAATTTAGGGCCACTGGGCCGTGGGGGGCCTAGTGATCAGCGTTCGTGGCTGCCATGGAGATAACCTCAGGTTCTATCATGGGCAGGTACGAACGTTCGAACAGCTAAATACCCACCGTGGGTCGGATGGGCACGTTAAGACGTCGGACCCCGGGTACTGGCCTCCGGTAATAAATAAGGGCTTCTTCCTCTCCCTTTCTACCTCGCTTCCGTGTCACTTTCCTATCGGGCACTCTAGTCCAAATCTCCTAGCTTCCTATTTCTAAGGGTTGTTTAACACCTGGGATCAGACACTCCCTTCCTAAAATCCTCTACATATGATCTGATCTGATTTAGGGCCACTGAATCCAGGAAACGGAGAGAGCCACTGCGTGCCCAACAAGATAAATGAAGGCCTGGGCAGTTGGGGTGGGGAGAGGGCCGCGGGTTGCCTAGTAGGCAACGTTCGTGACTGCCATGGAGAAGACCTCAGGTTCGATCCCAGGCAGGTACGAACGCTCGATCCACTAAATATCCGCCGTGCGTCTGATGGGCACGTTAAGCCGTCGGACCTTGGGTACTGGCCCCCTGGTAATAAATAAGGGCGTCTTCCTCCCCCTTTCTACCGCGCTTCCGTGTCACTTGCCTATCGGGGCACTCTAGCCCAAATCTCCTAGCATCCTATTTGTAAGGATTGTTTAAGACCTGGGGTCAAACAGTCCCTTCCTAAAATCCTCTACATATGATCATTTGGGGTGGGGAGAGTTGCTACGTCACGACCACCGTCCCTTCTCATCGCTTTAGTCTTATCTCCGACGCATTCTTCAATCTGCTTAAAGTAGCGGAAGTGCATTGTTTCCTGTTTTTCCACAGAGTTTGTCATTCGGCGTAGCTCATGGTTGTTTTATTATTATTTTACATTTGTTGAAAGCTTTGTAGTTATTGAAAAATGCCTGATCGATCAGGAACATTTAGTGAAGAAACATTTTTCGCCTTAAAACATACTTCACTTACGATGGTTGAGATGACAAAATATTAGGGAGCTAAATATGTATTTACTGCAAAGTTTCAAACTGATAACTTAGAGATGAGATTTCGGCAGTACCGTCAAATGAGCGGCGCCAATTATCATATCTCTGTACAGCAAATTTTAGAGTCAGAGAGAAAACTGCGAATAAAAAGTATTCTCCGACTGCGCTCAAACAGTCTAGGAAATATTGCTGTAAAAGTTTTGTTTTCATCTTTTTCAGGACAACGTGAAACGGAATTAGATACAACACCGTTTTTCAATATACTGGAAGAAATTGATGTTAATATGATTTGCAGAGGTGACTCAGCCGTTTAGATTTACATAGCAGGTTACTGCATTCATAAACTCGATGTTAGATGTCCTGCATGCAGATCGGTTTTTATCTCAACCAAGGAAGCAAATATCCAAATCACTGGTGATGACGTAAAGAAGCATTAAATAAATGATGAAGTGTATTTTAACCTGCTTAACCGAGGTGGCTTGAAATATCCGTCGCCTGAAGCAGTTAATGCTATTTCAGCAGCATACGTGATCTTCCAGAAGTACAACTAACTAAAATGTTTTTGGAGAAAAGTAAAGAAATTTCTTTTTGTGCCAAATGCATTCAGCGTGAAAGTGGATATTCTTATTTTTCATTAAAGAACATTTGCAAACATATGCGTGAACAATTACCCTAAAGTTTTAGCTGACCGCAAATTTAATGCTTCTGGTGAAAGAAAAGTGAAAAACTTTAAGTGCCAGTAATTCAACTGTAAAATGGAAATTCAAAAATAACTTTTTTGTAATTGAAACCATGTCTTTTTGGAAGAATATTTTAAACTCTAAAAATTTTGTTTCGATCATACGAAACAAAGAAAACGTAAGTCATTTAAATTTTCAGAAACCTGTTAAACTTACAAAAAAGTTATTTCAAAGAGATTTAGTTTAATTACTAGATATTTTGATTAAAAGTATTTATTTGCTACTTTAAGTAATTCATCATCATCATCATCATTGTCAACCATTATCAATCCACTGCTGGACGAAGGTCTCCCCAAGTTTCCTCCACAACAGTCTGACTTGTGCCAGTCTCCTCCATGTCACTCCCGCATATTTTCGAATTTCATACACCCATCTCCCATGTGGTCTTTTTCTGGGTCTTTTCCTGTCCCTTGGAATCAAATCTAAAATTTCGGCTGTCCATCTATGGTCTGTCCTTCTGGCAGTATGTCCAGCCCATTGCCATTTCAGGGATTTAACTCTGATCATGATGTCTTCCACTCTCGTCATTTTTCGGATCCACGAGTTCCTCTTCTTATCTCTCTTGGTTATACCAAGCATGCACCTCTCCATGCTGCTTTGAGTTGTCTGCAGCCTTTGTATGTCTCTTTTAGTTAAGGTCCACGCCTGTGCACCATACGTAAGCACTGGAAGGATGCATTGATCAAACACTTTTCTTTTAAGACATAATGGCATATTGCTCTTGAAAATTATGCTGTTTCTTCCAAAAAGCTCTCCAGGCAAGTTTTGTACGCCGATTAATTTCTTCATCAATGTGACCCTCACTTGATATCTGCTGTCCAAGATAAACATACGTATCTGTTATCTCCAGTTTTTCTCCATCAATCGATAAATCTTCATTTCTTGTAAAAGCATTGAACATCACTTTTGTCTTCTGAAAGTTCATTTTTAATCCCACTTCTTTACTCTTGTCAGCAAGTTCCTGGATCATACCCTGCAGCTCTGATGGGGTAGTTGCAAAAATGACTACGTCATCAGCAAAACGAAGGTGGGTTAGATAATCTCCATTAATCTTTATCCCTTTGTTTTCCCAGTTCAGTGATTGAAAGACATTTTCCAATGTGGCATTAAAGAGCTTCGGAGATATGGTGTCCCCTTGTCTCACTCCCTTTCCAATTTTTATGCGTGTTGTATTTTCAAACAGCCGAATCTTTGCACTTGCATTTTCATAGATGTTATTAATAATATTAATGTATGCATCTTCAATACCGCAGGATTTCAGAGCCGTGGTAACTGCTGATGGTTTCACCGAATCAAAGGCTTTTTCATAATCGGTAAAAGCCATGCACAATGGAAGTTCATATTTCCTCGCTCTTTCAATTAGTTCTCTCAGTACGTGGATATGATCTATTGTGCTGTAGCCACTCCTGAATCCAGCTTGTTCTCTCGGTTGAGCCATGTCCAGTGTTACCTTCAAGCGGTGTGAAAGAACTTTAGTGAAGATTTTATAAACCACTGATAGGAGGCTGATAGGTCTGTAGTTCCTGAGATCCTCAATGTCACCTTTTTTATGTATCAGGATCATTGTAGCAATGTTCCAATCCTCAGGAATCTTCCCTTCATTAAGGCATCGAGTGAAAATTTGGGCGAGTACTGTTTCAATTTCTCCACTTGCTTCTTGTATGATGTCTACAGTAATTCCATCTTCTCCTGGAGCTTTCCCCCGCTTCATGTTCTTGATTGCATGAGCAACTTCTGCTGGGAGGACTGGAAGAACTCTGGTACCTTTCACGATGTCTGGAGTACATGTATCATCCCTTTCATATAATTTGGAGTAGAAATCTTTCACTCTTGTCAAAATTTCGCCTCTATTTCTTGTTATAGAACCATCTTCTTTTCTCAGAGCCATAATCTGTTTTCTTCCCTTACTGAGATGTCCCTTTGCTATCTTAAGGCTTTGGTTGTTTTCAATTGCTTTCCTCACTAGCTCACAGTTGAATTTTTCTTACGTCTTCAGTGATACTTTTTCGTGCTGTCTTGCATAGCTCTATATATTCCACTTTGGAAGTCACATCTTCTTTAGTTGTCCTCATCTCTCTTCTTTTTTGCATCAACATTTTGGTTTTTCCTGATAATTTGTTCACATGCAACTTGTTCTTAGACCCAGCTAATTTTGTTGCTGTTTCCATAAGAGCTTTGGTTACTTTTTTGTTAACTTTCGAAATATCCACTTCTTCCGATGTTAGGCCTTCTAAAGCAGAGAATCTGTTCTTCAGTTCCAACTTGAAAGTATTATGGTGTTTTTTAAGGTTGGTTATGTCAATACATTTTGTTTGTTTTATGAGCTTGCCACGTTCCAGTTTAGTGTTGAGGTGCATCTTACATCTCACCAATCTATGATCACTACCTGTGTTGAACTTGTTCAGCACACTGCAGTCTTCGATGACGAATTTTTTGTTACACATAATAAAATCAATTTCACTTGTCGTCCCAATTGGATGTCTCCATGTCCATTTCCTGTGTGGCTTTTTCTTGAAAAAGGAGTTCAAGATGAAAAATCCTTCTGCCTCTGCAAACTCAACGAGAGTATTTCCACGCTGGTTTCTGTTGCCGTGACCGAATTTACCTACTGAAGTTTCATTCTGTTGCCGGTGCCCTATTTTTGCATTGAAATCTCCCATAATTATCTTCAAGTGCTGCTTACCTTTATTATTTAGATGACGAATTTCCTCATAAAATTCTTCAATTTCTTCTTCAGGATGACTTGTGGTGGGTGCATAAATTTGAATAATCTGAACCTGGTATCTTCTCGAGAGTTGGATAACGAGTCGTGCAACTCTGTCAGAGAAACTTTCAACTTCTACCACTTTATCCTTCAGTTTCTTGTTTATTATAAATCCAACACCACTAGTTCTGCCAGTATCTGTCCCACGATAGTAGAAGAGATGTCCACTTTTCAGTTCAATGAGATCTTCTCCTTTTCTCCTTACCTCACTTAGCCAGACGATGTCCCACTTGATCCTTTGTAGTTCCTCTTCCAATTCAAGAAGCCTTGAATCAGAAGATAGGGAGCGTCCATTATACGTAGCCAAGATCAGCATCAAATGGCAGCCTAGTCCGGTCCTCCGGGGATTTTTAGCACCCTCTGCCTTCATGTCGCACTGGCCGCTGCCTTGGCCAGGTACATTCCAGCTGCCGGAGACTGAGGGCCAAGATTTAAGTTGTAGAGTCATTTTGGAGGTGTTTGGCCATAACTCACCACGCAGGCCAAGCGGGTTGGTGAGTGTGGGATAGCATTTCCTCTAATCCCGATGGTATAGTTATATCGCTATTAGCGGTCGTCAGAGCCCCTTTAGTGGGAACAGGATGCACCACGAGAAGGCGGGGTTGACATTTGTCAAGGAGAGGCTGTGATGTTAGGTATATATATTTTTTTAATTTCACATAATTATGTGCTTCGTAATGTGTGTATCACTTTAGTTTACGTGTTTGGTTGTAGTTAGAGTTAATCGAGATTCTTTGAATTTCGAACATAAAAGTAATCATGTAAACCTTGCAGGAATGAACAGATTTAGCGACGATATCAGTTTCATCTGCTAACTTAAAGATTCTATGTTTACATTTGTTTTCCTGTTAATCCATGAGCCAAACTGTTAGCGCAGAAAAGTAATAATCTTCCGAAAAATCGCAGTGCTCTGTGTAACGAGGGACGGTGCTGCTGACGTCACAAAAATCTGCCCGGGTCTTCAGAATCTCGTTGGCCACGGCCTGTGCAGTAAGACACACACAATATCCGGTGTCGTGGCAGATCCGGACATGGCACTTCCGTACAATGAAAATTTTGTGTCAGATTCGTACAAGCAAGCATTTATCCACTGCGTCCCCCAAATGGAAGAGGGAGGTAAACTGATCGTATGTCACTTGCGTACAAAGTGTTCCCTTAAGAAGGACGTCAAGTAATTTCGCTTCCTATACTTCCAATGGAAAATCTTCTGTACACATTTTCTTCACAATTAATGCGTTCCCAAGGATTAAAATTTGAAGATCGATTAAAATAGCTTCATTTTATAACTTGGAATACTTAATATTTTCTAAAACATAACCATAATTATGCAATCCAACATTTGTTTGTCTACTGAGGTCATCAAAGTACAAGTGGCGCCATCTTTTTTCTGGTTTCAACACCACCAAACGAAAAGTTGTTGATTTTTAATATAATTATGGTTATGTTTTAGAAAATATTAAGTATTCCAAGTTATAAAATGAAGCTATTTTAATCGATGTTCAAATTTTCATCCTTGAGAACGTATTAATTGTGATGAAAATGTGTACAGAAGTTTCTCCATTGGAAGTATAGGAAGCAAAATTACTTGACGTCCACCTTAATCCTTTCGCAAGGGGAAAGGGAGGCAAACTGATCGTGTGTTACTTCCATACAAAAATTCGTTAGTTCGTTCTTTTAAAATTATGCCGCACAGTGCTCTTGTCGCATCTGGAGATTTTATTTTAACAAAATAGATCTTCAAGTCTTGTGTTGTCTTAAATGATTTTTGATACGGCCAACATCGTAAAAATTTATTTTTCTCATATGTCATCATATTAAAAAAAAAAAAAAATTCAGCACCCCTTTAATATGAAATCGATCCATTCCTTTACAGTGTCGTTGGTATTAACAGGGAAAACGCGATGATTGATGAACCACACACCCGGTCCATAGTTTTCTTATATTTCAGCAACTGGCCAAAAGTCCACTGCAAAAAATGAAGGCATTTTGTGAATTAAAATAAATGCAAACAACAGACGTTGTTCACAAAGAAATGGGAGCAAAAATATTACTCCGTTCTCAGGTTTACTGCCAAAAAATTAGTAACTGAGGCTTAAAATACTCCTCCTACAACAAAGGAATGAGCCAACCCTTCTCTAACTAAAGCCCTGGTTCACATAAAAGGAGCAAAGCCAAAGATGACCCACGGGCATCTTCTGGGTATGAGAGAGTTAAATTCCTTTTTGTACGGAAGTGACACAAAGACGGCAGAGTTGTAGGAGATCTCAAATGCGATGGGTTATTAGCATTGCATTTGTACGGAAGTGACACATAAATTTCGATTTACGGAAGTGCCATGTCCGGATCTGTTAGTAAACCTAAACATCCACGCCTCACTGGATTCGAACCCGTATCCATCTCGTACGAATGATCAGAAGCCAGCATGTAGACCACTGCGCCACCTGGGCGGCGTATGGCACGGTCAAAACCATTACTGAAATGTGATCTTGCCGCACGCTATCGCACGATGTGACGCACCAATAGTCAATTTCATTGTCACTCAACAGTATATTTTACAATCGCCAAATGTTATTCATAAACGTAACAATATCTCATTGCAATATGCGTAAATTACGAGAACCTAATGCTAAATGTGATGCAAGCCATTACAAAAATGTATTTTTGGTGCTATGAAAACCGTGCGTCGTGGAGAAATTTGGCTTCCTCTTGACCCCTCGGGGGAGGCTATTACCAGCTATTAACGAAAGCTTTAAAATAACATATAAGACGATGGGGTGTAACCAGCAGATATCTTAGACAAAGCGTTACCGATCCGCCTTACTAACACACTTGCGATTCAGCTTTTTTTCTATCTTGAGGTCACATTTTAGCTTGCGCATGCGCAGACGTACTTTCTCAGCTACACCACATTTCATTGCAGTCACGGTCGTTTCTTACGTTCGTCTAAATCTAAATAACATATAATAATAAAAATAAACATTGTTTTTGAAAAACCAAACAGTTGAAATACTTCCTATTGCCGCTGCCATAGTTTGGTAAATACTTACTTTTATGACTCACATATCTTCTTTCATTGTTTTTATTTTATTAACGACCACCGTGAGCAACTCAATGGGCTATAAGCAGTCGCGCGTCCCTAATTTAGCGTCACTGCTTTCAGGGAAGGGAGAGAGCCAGTGCCGTAAGACAAACACAACATCCATGCCTCACCGGGATTCGAACCCGGACCCCTTTCGGACGAATGATCAGAGGCCAACGCTTAGAACACTGCGCCACCGGGGCGGCTTTTATTGGTTTTACGACAAGAACATTCATTAATCCACCTACCTAAGTACCGTTCAATGTCAGGAATCAGTAAACCTTATTGCTTTTTACGATTTAATTCCATTTAGTATGTACCGGACTATGGCTCGGTACATACCGAGCCATAGTCCGGTACATACTAAATGAAGCGAATAAATGCAATGTGTTGTACATAAATTAATGTGTATTCTGGAATCACTTGTTTTATTTTTTTTTTTTTTTTTTTTTGATTGGAGGTTTAACGACCACTGTGAGCAACTCAATGGGCTATAAGCAGTCGCCCGTCCCTAATTTAGGGTCACTGGTTCCAGGGAAGGGAGAGAGCCAGTGCCGTAAGACAAACACAACATCCATGCCTGACCGGGATTCGAACCCGGACCCCTTACGGACGAATGATCAGAGGCCAACGCCTTAGACCACTGCGCCACCGGGGCGGCACACTTGTTTTACTTCACACCCACAAAGATCTTAGCAAGCGAAAGACGCATAGCATTAATTATCTACACACAGTACCGTCGTACATTCCCGAATTTTTTTATCCGTTTACGATGAAATTTAAAGATTTACTTCTGCCCCATCGAAAATTACAGGAAAAGATTTCCAACCTCTGCAAGGATTTCAAAATGCAGATGGTATAATTTTTTTACGCTTTCCAACCGTAGGTTGAAGAAGCCTATATATGCTCCAGCTTTGTTTGTCTGTCTGTCCGTCCGCTCGATAACTCACGTAAAAATAGTTCGATTTCGATGAAATTTTAGTATGTGGTAGGAGACCACCTGGGGATAAACCCTATTGAAAATGGGTGAAATAGGGTCAAAGGTCAGGACATACGAGTGGTATCCATTCCATTGCCCTTATGCATCATAACTTACGTAAAAATGCTTCAACTGAGACAAAACTTTATCATGTTGTTCCAGAAGTATACTGAACAGGTTCTGCTGAATATCATCGAAATGGGGGTCAAAGGTCAGAACACAGGAGCGAAATTTATTCCACAGCCATTATCCTCATAACTTGACTAAAAATGCTTCTATTGAGACAAAACTTTAGTATGTTGTTCCGGAGGTATACTGAACCGGTTCTGTTGAATATCATCGAAATGGGGTCAAAGGTCAGGGAACAGGAGCGAGATTTATTCCAGAGCCATTATCCTCATAACTTGAGTAATAACTTGAATAATGATTTCTGGTATGTTGGAAAGCGTGTCATAATCAATGCATTGCATGATTTTACTAACTTGTTTAAATTTTCCCTTCATAACAATTAACACTGCAAAGGGTTGTACACATACCTTTAATTTAACCTTCCTTTTGAGTATCTGTATTCTTATGTAACATTGGTTTCCTTCTCGTTCAACATTTTCTGATTTAACGACACATTTTTTTCTCGCGATGAGTGTGCTAAGTTAACGTCACTGGTAGTAAGTCAAAGGTAATGATAACGATGCGAAAAGGATAGAACAGCGATTTGTGACGTAACGAGATTTCTTGTTAACGATAAGAGCAGAACTGATGAATCGGTTGTTTCAAGCTAATGATTCGTTATGAGACAGTATCTTTTGAATTAAATATTTGTATTCATTCAAGATCTTCCCTTCATATTTTGATAATGGATGGATAAGCTATAGTGTTGGGCCATATCCCTTCGCTGCCAAAATTATATTCTTGTCAATGCAAATTTTGAAGTTGTGAATCCGTTTACTGGTGTAAATATGACATGAATGGTAAGTCAGATAATATCCGAAGACTTGAAAATGTCCTCGTCGTGGAGCGGAAATCGAGCCCGCGTCTCCTGGTTGCGCCCAAGTATGCTAACCACTACACCACCCAGAACGACCAAGTTTCAAGTTTGGCGTAGTGGTTAGCATACTCGGGCGCAACTCGGGAGACGCGGGCTCGATTTCCGCTCCAGGACGAGGACATTTTCAAGTCTTCGGATATTATCTGACTTACCATTCATGTCATATTTACACCAGTAAACGGATTCACTACTCCAAAATTTGTATTGTACAATAGTGTAATCCCGTATTTCATTCATTGTTATATCCTTGTCTTCTTACATGTGAAATTATTGAGATGTTTCTTTATCTTTTCCTCTTATTCCTTTTTATGTGTATGCGTGCTGCTCACATATGAATTAGGAAATCAGCATCTCATGTTTTACATATTTGTCCTTTATTTCCATTTTTTCTAAAAGTGCTCAGGGATGTTCCCACTAAAGGGAGTAAGGGATGTTCTCGCCAGAGAGAGTGAGAACATCCTCTTCAACGCCTGTGTTTTCTGGTGCTTTTACAGGGTGTCCCCAAAATAACTGTGCACTAAAAGTAGCACTTACCATGTCGAACTGGTTCCTACAGGAGGTGTTGGAAATGGGCCTCACCGACGTCCAGACATGTCTGCACACGCTTCTGCATGTTGGTGAAGACCTCTCTCAGGGTATGCGGTGGGATTTGTTGGATGTGGGTCGTTATTGCAACCTGTAGCTCTTGAAGTGCATGCGGATTACGTGCGTACACTTTCCCTTCAGTTCTCCCCACAGAAAAAAAAAAAAGTCAGCGGTGTCAGATCCGGTGACCAGGCAGGCCACAGTCCCCGGGAGATGATGCGATTTCCGAAGAATTCCTCCAGAAGCAGTATTGATGCGCCAGTGGTGTGAGCAGTTTCACTGTCTTGCTGGAACCATTCTTCGTTGATTTCCGGTTCCGTGAATTCGGATATGAATGGTTGGATAATCTGAGCACGATACCGACTGAGTTAATGGTTTCTGTTGTATACTTCACTTCTATTTTATATGAATTAAATACTCAAGAAAAGCACTTCTTTTGAGGCACAACATTTTAATAATAAGGCTAGTCGGACATCACTCTACAAATAACAAAATAGCTTGTCAGCCTAACTGCATAGAACAGAATATAACATAAGCTTACCTACATGGTACGTCTGTCTTGCCCGTTGCGCCTGAGCTCTCTCTGCTCTAACGTTGTTTTGAAAACAGTACGTGCCTTTCAAGGGACCAGTCCCTTTTTAGGCTTCGCATGTTAACCTTATGGAAGGTCTGGATGTGCTTAGGTATACATGTTTCTCACGATAGACTTGGCCTATCAATTGCAAACTTAGCATGCATTTCCCTAAGGATATTATACAACACCTGAACTAGAATTATCGCAATCGGTCAATTAATTAATTTTGTATTAATTAATCAAAATTGCTGTCGATTTTGCTGACGTATTCATTAGCAATTGTATTTATTATTTTAATTGAGTGCATTATTTAGTCATGATTCTAGTTCAGGTGGTTGTTGATATATACAGTAAGGTATAAAAAAAATTTCAAGCCATTATCTTCAGTGGTTTACGAGAAAAATGTTTCTAAATGTGCAAAACCACAACTTTTTAGGGGAGGCAAAAAGCGAAGAAGGCATGTGACTAGAAGCCTCCCGCGTGATACTCCTTTTCCTTTGCTTTGCTGAACTTCCTCTGCTTTGCTCAAGTGTCGTATACCATTCGATTCAGCAAACTCTGTAGAAAAAAAAATCGAAATGAAAAATGTTTACATAAAATTTTTGTTTTTGCAGGACTAGTCCCCTTAAAGCACGCAACAGTCTCGTGCGCTGCATGACGTATTACCACAAGCGACATCATAGACAATTACACATCAACCACAGCAGTTTCATTGAAGAAAATTAGCCCAATAATGCGCGTAGGAGTCATGGCACACCAAACACAGACCTTGTGGTTGTGGAGAGGCACTTCCTTAAATTCGTGGGGATTTTCAGTACCCCTCAGACCAGTGTTTTGGCTGTCGATGTACCCTGACAAGCGGAACCACGCCTCATATGTGAAGAAAGTCACACCCAGAATATCCTCACCTTCTTCAGACAGGACTCTTGAAACCACCTGCAGTACCGAACACGGGTCACGGGTCACGTGGTCTGTTTCTTTCAGCTGATGCTCGACAGATACTTTGTACCGGTGGAAACACAACTTTATTTCCAGAATATCGTACTCTTTGGCACATTAGCTTGTTGTGACAGCCACCTCACGGACTTGTGTAGATTCCTTTGTATCCTGTCCTGGATAAACTGTACAATCTCGCATGGCGTAGATGGTCTACCGGGGCAGGGAGCATCCAGAACTCTACTAGTTTCCCGAAACTTCGCTATGAGCTGACGCACCGGGGGGACGTCTGCATCACGAAATTTCCTAGTGAACTGTTGTTTTCACTTCGTCCGTGTACTTGTCGTCATGGCGAAAGACGTGTTTCACCATAAACACTCTCTGCTCAACCGTTAGCACTATTGTCCTTTTGCCGAGACGAGTGATCAACCGACACGTCTACCTCCATTGACCATGCGCTCGCGAATGACCTTCTCTGGGAGTGACAGCTGCGCACACTTCGGGGTGAGAAGACATGAAGGTTACCAGACACAGAGCACTTCCACGTGTCGGGTCACTTCTACTGTACTTCCATTCAAAATTTCTTTATTATCACGTTACTGCAATTCGTACATTCAGTGCACAGTCATTATTCGGACACCCTGTATTAAGACCTAGCGGATGAGGTCTGTTTATTTTCAGATATCTTCATTTTCGATTGTCTGATCCTATTTTTATATCTCCACAGTTTTCGATTTTAAAAATGTGCATACCCGTTTTCGTATCCTTCTTTGACCACTGAAGTTAAGCAGTAATTATCCGGAACAGTTTGTGAGGGAGTATCCAGCCAATGATTTTGTTTCTCTCTTGTCTTTCTTAAATCATTGCATTATTTACTGAATTGGTCTCCTTTTTTTATCAATGGAGTTTTCCCTCTGTGTTCTCAAAGGGTTTCTCCGTATAGTATTTGTATGATATGTTATGTTTTACCATTTCCTATTGTATTTTTATTTCTGGTTTGTTCTTTTTCCTGCTTTATTGGAGTTCCTAGATCCCAAGAAGAATTTCCTTCTGGTGTTTGTTCGATTTCCTGGAAGATTACAAATGAAGAGACTAGACTTTTCGTGGTGCTTTCAAGGGGAGGAAGAGTAGCCATACTTTTAAGGATTTTGGTCCTTGTGTGTTTGTGTGTGTGTGTTCCTTTCGAAATTAGTTAGGTAGGCTTCTAGTAATGTTATTTGCGTTTTGTTAGACTTCGTACTTTTATTTATTCGAGACATTCTGAGATCACAATCAAAGTTTCCTTTTGCTGTTGAAGAGAGCCATATGCTAGCGTCTTTCTTGAATCCGCTATAATTAAACTTTATTTATTATTATTTATTTATGGGCATTTTGAGCGGAGGTTGTGTGTTAAGGGATGGAGGGGGATGAAGATTTTCTCTGTTTTTTAGTAAAGTCTTTTAATTCACGTTCACATAAATATTTGTTGAACGGGATTTATTTAGCGCGTCGATATTATGTGAAGTGCATGTTGATATCAGCCGTTACAGTCGATATTATGTGAAGTGAATTAAAATCAACTTCGTGTTGCTATGATGAATCAATCACAGAATAAAAAGAGACATTGGAATGCATGTACTACTTCTGGCTCATTGACTCATTGGACCGTTTTAGCTAAATATGGTTAGGGACATTTGAAGATAATTAAGTTTGCAGCTACTAAAACCAACAAATCAAACCTAACATTAACTTTTCAACAAGAAACTTAAGGCTGTCTTTGAATGAGTGTAATAGAAATCCTATCCTATATCTGCAATGTAAATTCTTTTGTACAAATTTTCTTGTAGTGTTTGAAATTTTGAGCACAAATAAAAATGACCTATAGCTAATATGTGCCACAGCGCTTCCATTCAGTACATAATGCTGCCGCTAACTGTTGCTTAGTATTAGGCCTTGGTTCCAAACTTCTTATGCGGCGCTCTAATTAATCCCATAGGTGCTCAATGGGATTAAGATCAGGGCTCTGTGCTAGCCAATCCACACACGATACGGAATTATCGTCAAACTACGCCATGTGCACGCTGTGTTTTTATCTCATGTATGTAATGTTTAACCTTCACGGCGGTGTTTGTGCTGTTCTTTTTTTATTTGTGTACTATTGTTTCGCCTGTGTTATCCTGTAAATCATGCCCAGCCAATGTCATGTGACACGATGTGTTTCTCTCTGTCACTTCTGCAATTTTTATGCAATAAGCTTTGCTTGCAGCATCTGTTATTCATCCCCATTGTCATTGCAGTGTATATACCATCATGTTTTAACAGTTTGTATTATTTCCCAGTGAGACGCCCAACGCTGTACGTCTCCCTCTTATGTTTTCTTATGATGAATAATAATAAAGCGATTTTGAAACCTTGCTTTAGGGCTCGGTGCATTATCCTGCTGGTACCAACAAGGCTCAGTTCCACAGTATTGCCACAGAGTTGGTAGGGCATAATTATCCAGAATATCACGGTAGACGTGCTGGTTTACAGGTTTGTCCACTATAACCAATGGGCCGGGACCATACCACGAAAAATACCTCTACACGAGTACACTGCCAGCTCCATACTTAAGCGTAGGAACATTACATTGTAGTAAATAGCGTTCCCCCTGCTGCCGCCGCCATATACCCACACACGGCCATCAGACTGTTGGATCGTGTGTCTGGATTTATCAGTCCATATGACCCGTTTCCATTGATCTACGGTCCACAATTAATATTCTTTACACCATGGTAAACGACGAGTAGCATTCCGAGTGGAGATGAAAAGCTTTTGAGCAGCTGCACGACCACGGTAACCCATGGAAGGAAGTTCTCTGAGAATGGTACGTGTACATACCGAGGTTCCAGCATTGTTATTCACCTGTACACTGAGTACTCCGTCGATTAGCTGTAACGACTCTCCTGAAGCTTCGACGTCCTCTATCCTATCACGGATTTTCTTTGGTCTGCCGGTGCGTTTTGTTGCTTCAGGCACGCCATGTGTCTTCCATTTATTCAGTACAGTTGACTTGGGTATGTTTAAACGCCTCTCGGTATCTCTTATGGACAACCCACTAATGTAACACCCAACAATCTTTCCTTTCTCAAAGTCAGTTCTCTCCCTCCCCGACATTTTCATTCAACCTCACACAATGCGATATAATCGTGGTACAACAGTATTTGTCATTTTCTTGTAGGACTTCCGTCCACAGTGAGTGGAGTTTAGGTCCCAGCCACCTACAGCGAGATCGCCTTTTGGGCAGGACACAGAAACGGAAGGAATGAGAGCAAGTCTAGCGACTTTTGACAGAACAGTTTGTAGTGAGATTAGAGTACAGTAGATGGCGCCACCGTTCAAGTACGATGTTGCACACAGAGGGGTGAGAGAACTTTAGGGGGGGGGGGGCATAGGGAAGGATACCCATTTAACCTGTGGGTCCAGCCTGAGGGCCGTCACTTAACGTGCTCGTCCGATGCACGGCGGATATTCAGCGATTGTTAGTAAATCCCACCATCTCAGAAAGATTAGCCCAGGCTCGAACCTGAGGACCTTGCATCGATAGTCTGACTCGCTAATCACTAAGCCACCCGCGGCTCATATGATTGCGGTCAGCTGCAGGCTTGTTTTTATACCGTTTGCAGCTGTACCGTGCATCTTAACGACGCACCGGATCCGTTCACTTACTTTTGAAGGGGTGTCCGATGACTTTTGTCAGTATAGTGTATATAAAGTAAAGGAAACAAAGGGACGGCCGACTGAGTACAGCTAATAAAGCTGCTTGCAGAACCCGAAACAAACAAAAAGGTAAGAATTTTCAGCTGTTTGAAATCAGCTTTTTTTTATTTTATTTATTTATTTTTTCAGCTTTTCGATCGCGCTACTGGGGCGATTCTTTGCTGCAGCGGAGATCAGGAAGTGACATATTTGGAGATAAAAGCTACCTTGCTACCTTTTTTATACTTAAATTTAGCACAGATAATGAACTCACATATGTAAAACACAAGTAGATAGTCAGGTCTAAGCCTCATCTGTAGCAAGAATTCCTACGAGAAATGGCACGTCTCGCTGCGTTGCATTCCGTTTAGTACTGAGGTAATTCAGCTCATCAGAGCAGCTTTGTTTCTCCAGAAGATGCATTGCGTTGCTTGCAATGAGGCGGAGAATGCGCGGTGAAAATCTGAAAAGGGCATCCCATGCAGAAGACCGCAGTCGTTCCCACATCAACAACGAAAAAACACCAGCAGATGAATAGAGACAAATATGTTCTCTTTATAGTCAAATGTTGAAAATTATCTTTGCTTTGTTTTACCTACTTCTTGTTTCATACGTTCTTCACGACATGCTTACCCTTATAGGCAGACGTATTTAGAAATCCATGGGACATTTTACCAATTTTGTCAAAATCTTCTCACTGGAAATAAAATTACTGGATGCACTGTAAAAAAAATTCTGAAATTCTCGGACAAGTTTCTGTCATTTTCTTTCGTGAGTTAACGAAGCATATTTCTGATACAACATTTTCCGTGAAATGACGGAAAGAAACCTGAATTTAACGGATTTTTTCGTACCCCGGGAAAATTCTGAATTTTCAGAAACCTTTTTGCAGTTTCTTTCTTATATTGACAGTAAATTACCGTTGTAGAGATGTGTTAACGGAAAATTCTGAATTTTCATTAATATTTCCTCAATTTTTTTCGTATATTAACGGAAAATCTCCGTTCTCACTTTTTCCGTATCCGTATGACGAGAAATTAGCAGGAATAGGAGCGATTCGTGAGAATTCTTGAGGTTTGACTAACTTTTAAATTTTAATCGTCTATCGAATTTTGAAGTTCCGCAGCGAGATCGGATATTATGGATAGCATACCGTATGAATTTTGTTTATTGTGGCACAGGATATTTCTTCTCCTTTCCCCTATTTGGTGCAACAGCTTCGAATTATACACTGAAGAGCAATTGAATTAGAGATACCTGTCTAGTAACGTGTAGCACCACCTTTCGCCCTGATGACGGCGGCGATTCGCCTCGGCATGGACTCGACAAGACACCGGAAGCGTTGGGAAGCCATACGGATCCACGACCCCTGAACAAGCTCCCACAGTTCACGACGATTTGATGGAGGGGGTGAGAGCCTCGAACATCTCTCTTCGATGGCATCCCAGATGTGCTCGATGGGATTGAGGTCAGGTGACCTAGCTAGCCAAGGAAGCGAGGTCACGTCGGTGGAGTGTTCATCCAACCATTCGGATACAATTCGAGAGCGATGGCACAATGCATTGTCTTGTTGCAGGATGAGGTCTACAGTGGGATGTTCAAGACGCGCAAACGGGAGCAAATGGTCGTGCAGGATATCCCTGTAACGTTGACCTGTGAGGGACGATGTCACACGTACCAGGGGTCCCATTTCAGCCCACGTAAACAGTCCCCAGACGAAAATGTCACCCCCACCAGCTTGAAGAGTAATCTGCTGGCAAGAAGGATCCATCGCTTCATGTGGTTTGCGCCGTACTCCTATGCTGCCATCCGCATGTACCAACGAGAATCTCGACTCATCAGTCCAGGCAGCATTTTTCCACATGTCTTGGGTTCCAGTGGCGATGTTCCCGCGCCCATGCTAATCTTTGCACCCTGTGATGTGCGGCCAGCAGCGGTACCCTCGTGGCACGATGGCTTCTGTACCCCATAGCGAGGAGTTGGTTCTGGATGGTGTGGCTGTTTACACGTTTTTGTGCACCAGCGTTAAATTGTCGAGTGATTTCTTGCACTGTGGCTGGTCTATCCGCTGTTACAATGCGAGCTAGCCGACGATGACCCTGCTCATTCCACACGCTGTTGTCCACGGCAGTTGGCCCTTGCAGGGATGGTTTTACTGGATTCGATGTACTCACGGTGCACCCGTGACACAGTGGCTCGTGAAAATCCCAGTGCCTGCACGACTTCCGAAATGAAGGTGACCCCATTCGTCGGGCCCCGACAATTTTGCGCACGATCAAATGCGCTTAGATCCTTCGTGTTACCCATACTGCGTCCGACTCTTACTGATTCCCGTCGCATCACTCCTTATGTTGTCGGATCGCTGCATACGCCATGTCGTTTCTGTTTACAGGGCCGCTCACAGCGCCACATTTGCATAACGCCAGCTGTCTCTAATTCAATTGCTCTTCAGTGTATATTGTGTTACTGTAAGAAACCGGGTACTTAACTTATTGTACAGATGATTATACGATATCTATGTATCAGTGTTTGGACAACGTAAGACAAAAGCTATTACAGCTATCAAGAGTAAATT
The DNA here is from genome assembly GCA_039090855.1 of Macrothele yani. Taxonomy (NCBI): domain Eukaryota; kingdom Metazoa; phylum Arthropoda; class Arachnida; order Araneae; family Macrothelidae; genus Macrothele; species Macrothele yani. The sequence goes on along the minus strand of CM077005.1, from coordinate 122,630,245 downwards.
TTATATTTATTTTTTTTGCGGGAAATAATACTATATAAAATACATTTCACCTTTTTTAAAGATAACTGAAAGTCATTTTCAGTTTAAAAAGATCAAATTGCAAAGCATTTTGTTACTTCGAAAAATCACGATGAAAAATGCTTAATTTGTAAAAAAAGTCCTCTTACAGAAAAAAGAAAAATTACAAACCTATTCAGAAAAAATATAAGTTCCAACAGAAAATAAAATGACTAAATCACTCACATTAATGACAAAAAAAATCATCGTCGCGGAATTCGTTTTACGATGTACGTAAGTTGTATTGCCGAGCGTTTGTGGCTCAGTTGTTCAAGGCGCCAAATACTTGTTGAGACAGCTCTGACGACGGGGGTTTTGATCCTGACCTTAGGGGAAGGATTATCTGGGGTAAATGCTGTACAGGGTCGTCGATTTTGTGGAATTTCAGTTTCAATATGGAAAAACCTGTAATGGACTTTTGTGAAATAAACGGAATTTCTGTCTATGGGAAATCTGTGAAAATACCGAAGTTAAAATAAAACGGGCACTTTTAAAAACGGAAATTTCTGAAAATCACGGATACCTACTGGCAACTTTACTGCACGTTATTTTCAGAAATTTTTCCGTGAATTGACACCACTTATTTTTTCCAGCGTGGTTTATTACTGATTGATCAGTGAGTAAGAAATATTATTTTACACTTTATTTATTATATATATATTTTATATCAACTTTTGCTTACAACAATGCTCGCCAAATGTGAATATTCACTGCGTGTAATTGAATATCCAGTATTTTTCTCTGAAATTCTATCGAGCAGTGATTCTCAATAAGCGGCCCGCGGGGAAATGTGGTCCGCGAAGAGTGTCTCTCGATAAAATATTAAACCGAAAAGAAATGTATAAAATCCACAGGCGGAAATAAAGAATGTTTTTCAACATTTATAATATAAAACAATGCAAATATTTTTGTTTGATTTAATTCTGTGATTGTGTTTAAAGGTTTCAGAATGTATATTCACACGTGACAAATGATAAACGTAATTTGGTAGATAATATCCGAAAACTTGGTCGTCCTGGAGCATAACTCTGGCGCTATCCGGGAGACGCGGATTCAGTTTCCGCTCCAAGACGACGAAATTTTCAAGTTTTCGGATATTATCTGACTTAATATTCGTATCATATTTACACGAATAAACAGATTCACATCTTCCGAATTTGTATTGTACATTGGCGTAATCCCGCATTTCATTCGTTGTAATTCGGTAGCTTTCACCGGAATTCTCTGACGCTCCTATGCAACCCTCTGCTAGGCATCACGGGAGAGAGAAAGCAGGATTCACTTATCCGTGTCTTCGTTTCTCCACTATACGCGACATCTATGCATTCTTGCTGATGCCACGTCCAGTGGAGAACCATTTGGAACTAACTGTTCCCACGGTTTATCCCATATCGTGTTTCGTGAAGGGCAGACCACGACAGTTCTAATTAACGTGATCGTTCAAAAACAATGACAGTAAAAATCACGAGTTTAACAGTGACTGGACAGAGAAGTATTTGTTTATTTTACCACAGAGAAAAGTGGCTATTTCATAATTTTCACGTTACCTTTAATAAATCTTAAAATAAAAATAATGTTTACATGAGTATCAGTATGATATGCACCTTAAATTTCCCAAATTAAATGTTCACACTCTGGCAAGGTTCCACGAACAAAAAAATGCGGACCATGATGAAAAGTAATTAAAAATCTGTGTTCTAGGGTAATCCAGCAAATAAAGTGCATTACCTCATAGCTTGATAGATAACGTAATCTTTTCTGCTGCACCAAAAAAAAAAAAACGACTTCCACACTAGAAATAAATGCTGATGTTGGAGCGCACTGTTCAGTTGCATATACACTATATTAACAAAAGTCACCGGACACCCCTTCAAAAAGCAAATGAACGGATCCACTGCGTTGTTAAGATGCACGGTACAGCTGCGAACCATAAAAACAAGCCTGCAGCTGACCGCGATCATACCGCACTGTGAGGTTGAGTGAAACTGTCGCGGCGGGACAGAACTGAACTTTGAGAAAGAAAAGATTGTTGGGTGTCATATTAGTGGGTTGTCCATAAGAGAAACCGAGAGGCGTTTAAACATACCCAAGTCAACTGTACTGAATAAATGGAAGACACATGGCGTGCCTAAAGCAGCAAAACGCACCGGCAGACCAAAGAAAATCAGTGATGGAGGACGTCCAAGCCTCAGGAGAGTCGTTACAGCTAATCAACGGAGTACTGCACGAGACCTCAGTGTACAGGTGAGTAAAAATGCTGGATTCTCGGTATGTACACGTACCATTAGCAGAAAACTTCATTCCATGGGTTACCATGGTCGTGCAAGCTGCTCATAAGCCTTTCATCTCCACTCGGAATGCTACTCGTCGGTTAGCATGGTGTAAAGAACATTTATCGTGAACCGTAGATCAATGGAAACTGGTCCTATGGACTGATGAACCCAGATACAAATTCCATCAGTCTGATGGCCGTGTGTGAGTATGGCGGCAGCCGGGAGAACGCTATTTACCACAGTGTACTGTTCCTACGGTCAAGTTTGGAGCTGGCAGTGCACTCGTCCGGGTGTTTTTCGTGGTATTGTCCCGGCCCAATGGTTATCGCAGGCAAACCTGTTAACCAGAACGTCTACCTCGATATTCTGGACAATTATGTTCTACCAACTCTGTGGCAATACTATGGAACCGAGCTTTTTTTTTTTTTTTTTTTTTTTTTTGATTGGAGGTTTAACGACCACCGTGAGCAACTCAATGGGCTATAAGCAGTCGCCCGTCCCTAATTTAGGGTCACTGGTTCCAGGGAAGGGAGAGAGCCAGTGCCGTAAGACAAACACAACATCCATGCCTCACCGGGATTCGAACCCGGACCACAGACGGATGAATGATCAGAGGCCAGCGCCTTAGACCACTGCGCCACCGTGGCGGCGAACCGAGCTTTGTTGGCACCAGCAGGATAAGGCACCGAGCCATAAAACAAGGACTGTTACAGCGTGGTTTGACGATAATTCCGTATCGTGTGTGGACTGGCCAGCACAAAGTACTTATCTTAATCCCATAGAGCACTTATGGGATGAATTAGAGCGCCGCATAAGAAGTTTGAAACCAAGGCCTACTACTAAACAACAGTTAGCGGCAGCATTATGTAGGTGTCCGATGACTTTTGCTAATATAGTGCATTTCTTACTTTTTTTCAATTTAAAGTGTTGTATTAATATAAAGAAATAATTACATTTTATTTAAAAAATGGATTTACCATCTATTAAAGCCTTACTGTGTTTTTTTTTTTTTTTTGTTTCTGCTTCTTCTAGAAATTTCAATGGTTCTGTGGATAGTGGACGATGTAGAGAATGACACGAGAAACAAATTCAGACATACTACAGTCCAATTCAAAAATTAGGACACCGTGAAGCTTCAAGATGTGACCGAAACAGATAGGCCGAATGCTATGCTCTAAACCTTGTAAAAATGAATGCGAAGATTTTTGAGATTAAACTTCAATGTTGATTTGAAGTGCACTTCTTTCTCTTCAAACTGAAGCAAATTTAATTAATCGGCTTCTCGTTAATAACTCAGTAGTTCAGCTTTTATTTACCAAGTTACACTTTGCTGAAACCAAAATCCAGATAACTCTGAAATTTCCGTCACTCTGAAAACAGAAAAACATTTTAAGTAAACTTTTGTGAAAAACGCCGCTGTGGATGATAGTGATATCCTGGTTATTTCTCGTATAAGAACAAATAGAAAAAGGCGTGAATTTGGTGAAAAACGAATGAGTTAAAAGCCGAAAAGGAAATTTTTTCCTCCAAGAAAGTCGAATTTCAGCAAGATGGTAGATATTTCGGTTCCAATCGGTCAAATTTCTTCAGCCTTTGGCTATAAAACGTGGTCGCCCCTACGTCGTTTGGGCATATTGGTTCTAATAATGTACTGCGTGGGAATTGTATGTTTCTTGTGGTCATCATATACCATTTGCCACGATGACAGTATTTTTACCGAAGTCCTTAAGCTGACTCGTCAATCGTGGCAAACTGAACGTAGAGGGGATTACCTCATCATCTACAACTATATTCGCGCTGAATTAACTCCCGATAAACAGAATGCAGTAACTTTCGTTTCTGCAGCAACGTTGACGGACCTCCACCACGTACCGGAGGTATGCAAACGGTGGAAAGGTCCTATGTCCATCGCCATCTATGCTCCCGGGTCTGACTTCAAGGCCACGCTCCAGTGGGTATTTAACATGAGGCTCTGTGCAGACCCTTGCGTTCTACAGAACGTCACGTGGCACTTGTACTATGACGTCGAGCTTGGGCAAGACCCTTCGGAGATAACTGCCGCCCACGAAGCTGCTGGTCTGACATTTACTGACTGCGCGGCCATGCCCAGGCCTCAAAGCTCCTTCCGCTCCCATGTGAATCTTCCACTTCCGGCTAATATGGGTAGGAACGCCGCTCGGCTGAAATCTAAAACAAGTTTCGTACTAGTATCTGATCTACACATGTACCCAAGCGCTGACGTCATTCCTCGTTTTCGAAATTTTCAAAGGCTTCAGAATTCTAGGAAGAAGGTGTATGTACTGCCGGTGTTTCAAGTGGCAAGAAAGAAAAGGCCGCCTAGTACAAAAGCAGAGTTAATAACAATGATATTGCAAGGCCAAGTGACTTCGTATTCATACAGTGGTGATCATAACACCGCTTCAAATGTTAGCGGATGGCTTCACACGCCGGTGAATCCAGACACGTTGTCGACGTACAAGATCGTTTCTAAGGAGAACAGGTTTCCCCAGTGGCAGCCTCATTTCATATTCAAAAGAGATATTTCCTTTCTTCCAGAAGGTCTGAATCTTGAAGGACGTCACGACCGCATTACTCAGGTAAGTGGTTGATTTAGGTAAGCAGAAGCGACATTTACTTCTTCCTGGCGCATGCGCACTCACTACGTAGTTCTGCTCGCGTTAGGTAGATCACAGCATCAAGTCTTCGCTTAGCTTGCCACGACTGAAACTTTGGTTGACGCAAACGCACAGACCGCACACGCCTGAGAAGAAGAAATGTTGTTTCATTCCCTCGCTCCTTCCTCTCTCTGCTGTTTGAGAGAGTTCTTTTGCTTTTTAGAAACAAAAAAGTACAAGACGTTATGAGACAATAATCAGCATCATTATACAAGTGTATTCATACAATATACACTATATTGATAAAAGTCACCGGACACCTAGAAGAAAAACACAACATAGCATTTATTGATGTACATTAGTACGGTGTCGGTCCACCTTTGGCCTTAATGCATGCACTGACCCTTCGAGACATGCTTTCGACAGAACACAGCGATAGGTATGCGCTTCCATTCAGTACATAATGCTGCCGCTAACTGTTGCTTAGTAGTAGGCCTTGGTTCCAAACTTCTTATGCGGCGCTCTAATTCATCCCATGGGTGCTCTATGAGATTAAGATCAGGGCTCTGTGCTGGCCACTCCACACACGATACGGAATTACACGCCGTAATAGTCCTTGCTTTATGGCTCGGTGCATTATCCTGCTGGTACCAACATGTCTCGGTTCCATAGTATTGCCACAGAGTTCGTAGGGTGTAATTGTCTAGAATATCGAGGTGGCCGTGCTGGTTAACAGGTTTGTCCACGATAACCAATGGGCCGGGACTATAAAACGAAAAACACCCTCTGAAGAGTACATTGCCAGCTCCAAACTTGACCGTACGAACAGCACACTGTGGTAAATAGCGTTCTCCCGGCAGCCGCCATACCCACACACGGCCATCAGACTGATGGATCGTGTATCTGTATTCATCAGTCCATAGGACCCATTTCCATTTATCTACGGTCCACGGTAAGTGTTCTTTGCACCATGCTAAACGACGAGTAGCACTCCGAGTGGACATGAAAGGCTTATGAACAGCCACACGACCACGGTAACCCATGGCATGAAGTTCTCTGACATATAGAGGTTCTAGCATTTTTACTCACCTGTACACTGAGGTGTCGTGCAGTACTCCGTCGATTAGCTGTAACGACTCTCCTGAGGCTTCGACGTCCTCGATCACTGATTTTCTTTGCACTGCCGGTACGTTTTGCTCCTTCAGGCACGTCATGCGTCTTCCACTTATTCAATACATGCAAAACAGTTGACTTGGGTATGTTTAAACGCCTCTCGGTTTCTCTTATGGACCACCCGCTGATATAACACCCAATAATCTTTCTTTTCTCAAAGTCAGTTCTCTCCCGCCGCGACATTTTTACTCGACCACACAGTGCGATATGATCGCGGTCAGCTGCAGGCTTGTTTTTATACCGTTTGCAGCAATACCGCGTATCTTAACAACGCAGTGGATCCGTTCATTTGCTTTTGAAAGGGTGTCCGGTGATTTTTGTCAATATAGTGTATGCTGAGCTTTCGCTTGCCAACGGGTGGCTTTTTTCAAGGCACTAGAAGGATTTCAGACTTAAACTGCAAAACGTAAATAGAATTAGAGGTCAAATGATTTGATTTCTTTAATCACTTATTCTATTTACGTTTTACAGTTTGAGTCTGAAGTCGTCCTAGTGCCTTTAAAAAAGCTGTCGGTTGGCATGCGAAAGCTCGGCAGATATTGTATGAATACATCTCTATAAAGGTCCTGATTATTCTCATAAAGTCTTGTACTTTTTTTGTTACTATTCATGTACGGTGCATCCCAAGGAGGTTAGAAGAAGAGGAGGTGAAACGACCCGTTTTGAGTGAAGCCGAAACAGATCAGCTGTTTTGATACTTTCTCTCTGAGGTAGTGCGAGTTTGCGGGAATTCGGCAACGTGACGTCACTTCCTGTGCCTGAAGCAGTTACGCTTAGCGCATGCAAACCATGCAAAACAAAGATACAAACAAGGAATATTTCTGACTTGGCATTTCTCAACATTAGAGTTTTGGTAATATTTTAAACATGGCTACTTGCACAAGCGCAGTATGCAAGTAACCATGCGCAGTATGGCACTTCCGCTCAAAAAATCTTTATTTTGTTCAATTTTTTAAAGAAATACCAACACATATTTGTTTACTTTTTCTGGATTCTTTTTAAATATGGGAATGAATATTTCAGCCTCAATTTTTTTCATGACTGTACGGGTAGAGTAAGGGTCCGGAAAACCCGTTCAAAATCGCGATTTCCCCATTGAAATATGCAGGAGATTCTCGGATTGGACGCATTGACGTAGTCAGCTGATAAAAAGTGGCGTCACGTCAGCAGCCCACGGAGAGGTGCGGTTGCCACTTACTCCTTCTTCTAACCTCCTTGGTGCATTAACAGTGTTTTGTTCTTTTGCTTATTGTTCATTTCAAAGCTCACAAATTAATTATTATTGCTTTTATTTTATTAAAAAAATTATTTGATGAACATGAATAAAATTAGCACTTTCCAGAAGCGTCACCTGCCCATTTAAGTTGGGTGCTGTCGTGTGCTGTTTTGAAAAAAACGTTTTTTTATCTTCACTACAAAATGCAATTATCAATTGCATTTTTATCGACGTGTGAAAGATTTAAGGGTATATAACGCAGCAGTGGTCTTCTCAATCACTCCAATGGGATTAATTGTAGATACATTAACTCCTAAATGATACAATTTTAACTATTTAATCCATAATTATGAACGCCGTCCCAGCATTGCAATAGCCTTAGCGCTGACTTCTTACCATTCGTCTGAGATAGTAAACACTGGTACTGCGCTTCTTCCTACCACGTGGGGAGGATGTTAGTTCATTATTTTCTCATTAGCTTGATTTCAGTGGATTCCGGATCCTTTGATCTAACGCCAACATTAGAAGTACTTAACTTTTTGACTATTTCTCGTTCTTTCAGGTCTCAGGGATGTTAAAGCCTGTTATTTTTTTAAAGTAACTTATTAAGTACGCGTACATTAAAAGATCAAATAAACTATGATTTTTTTTTGTTTCAAACACCGTAGAACCCGCTTATAACGAGCACGTACACTATCTACCAACAAGTAATTGGACACCCCTGCAATCGACGATATCTGCGGTCCTGATACACGTCACGGCCGCCGCCGTTAAATATCGTGTGGGAAACAACAACGCAACCAGTCGCATGCAAGATGCCACGCAGTTCGGAGCTCTCCGATTTCGAGAAAGGTGTAATCGTCGGGTATCACAGAAATGGCCGATCCATACGTGACATATCCAGCGAGTTGAAGTAGCCAAAATCGACAGTGGCCTACGTGATTGGCAAGTGGAAGTTGAGAGGTGACTGTCAGAACGTGCCTCGACCCGGCAGACCCACAAAACTAGGAGTTAGAGACCGACGGGTGCTGGCCAGAGAAATTCGGAAGAACCGCACCAAATCGATGAGCCACATCCGCGAGGAGTTTCAACAGGCATCCGGGAGTGTTCTTTCGATGAATACCATCCGTAAGGAAGCGCATCTGCTCGGTTATCATGGACGTGCTGCCGCCCACAAGCCTTTGATCACCAAGTCCAATAGCGCTGCTCGGCTAACGTGGTGCAAAGAACGTCGACAGTGGACCGTTGAACAGTGGAAACAGGTTCTCTGGAGCGACGAATCAAGGTTCACCCTCTAACGTTCGGATGGCAGGGTCTGGGTTTGGCGTCTGCCTGGAGAACGCCTCCTGCCGGAATGTATTGTGCCAACTGTGAAGTTTGGCGGCGGTGGAATTATGCTATGGCGGTGTTTCTCCTGGTATGGCACAGGACCCTTGGTCGCAATTCCTAGTAAACTCAAAGCCGAAACTTACTGCACCATTTTGGATGACCATGCGCTTCCTACGTTGTGGCAGATTTACGGGGTGGACCCATGTTACTTTCAGGATGACAATGCCACCTGTCATGTTGCGAGGTCCACCATGGCTTGATATGGTGACAGTGGGGTTAATCGAATGCACTGGCCAGCGCAGAGCCAGGGCCTTAACCCTATCGAGCACCTTTGGGACTTCTGCAAGCCGAGTGGAAGAAAATACCGCTAGCCGTCGTACAACGCCTGATTGAGAGTATGCCCCGGAGGGTCGCAGCTGTAATCACCGTTCGTGGAGTCTCCACCAACTATTGAAGGTGAATAAACTTCGTTTTCCTTTTCCTTTACAGGTGTCCAATTACTTGTTGGTAGATAGTGTATTAAGCAAGATCTCCCGGATTTAACGAGTAAAACAGGAACTTCTGCTTGGTATAATGTTAATTCAAAGCTAATTTGATCGTTTTTGACGAACAAAGTGCGATGAAATCCCCGGATTTAACAAGGGAGAGTACAGCTGAGATCATCAATTTTAATAAGCGCTGTAACAAAATGTAATGAAATCCCCCGATTTAACGAGGGAGAGAACTGCTAAGGGGATCAATTTTAACGAGTGAAGTAACAAAATGTAATGAAGTCCCCGGATTTAACCAGGAAGAGAACAGCTAAGATAATCAATTTTAACATGCCAAGTAACAAAATGTAATGAAATCCCCGGATTTAACGAAGGAGAGAACAGCTACGATGATCAATTTTAACGAGCGAAGTAACAAAATGTAATGAAATCCCCCGATTTAACGAGGGAGAGAACAGCTGAGATGATCAATTTTAACAAACGAAGTAACAAAATGTAATGAAATTCCATATTTAACGAGCCAGAGAGAATCTGCTTCGCACTGCCCTGGAATATAGGAATGGAAGTGGTGGTGTTCAAGCTAAAATCACAAGAGCATAATGGAATCTTGATTTAGTAAAGGAAGAATGTTGATAGAAAAGCAATGGGAAGGGAGTACATCAAATGCTCAACAACCGAGTTGTGCAAGAGAATCTCCACCACTCACTCCACTGATTGATGCCTTGGGAGTATATCGTCAGAAAAGTTGAAAACGGGCGCCCTGCTCCTAGGCAAACTGAGGATGGGTTGAGTTAACGCACATGTATTGAGTGGATTTCTGGGTAATGATTGCAAAGAAGAATAGGGGAGTAATGGAACAGGGATGTGGACTGAGGGGAAAAACAGGAGATAACAATATCTGGAATTGTGTCTTTTGCCTCTTTCACCCTCCATGAGCGCTGCATTGGGAAAATCGGTGCTGCTTTTGCTTCATGTATGTCGTTAATCAGAGGTCAATCTCTAGCAGCCATCAAAAAGAGAATTCTGAACTTTTATAAATGACAAAATGTCCGTAAACGACAAGGTTGCCTTCATTAGAGAGCTAGAAAACGGTGAAAAAATGTTTCCATATGCTATGATATACAGAATAATGTTAACACCACGGTCACCGACGTGATTTTAAGGCTGTCTTTGAATGAGTGTTAGGGTTTCTCTTTTGGGATAGATGGCGCAAAAAAATAATTCCTTGGGAGTGGCTTTTACGTCTTGAGGGACTGCCCCAGAAGTTGGCGTCACCGAATCACTGCAGACCTCGCCACATCCAAATGGAAGCAGTCTCTCGTTGGCTCCACAATGAAATGACAAAATACGCGCAGTTACGTTTTAATCAATAACGTTGTTTGGGGTGGAGCTTAGTATGTAGGCGGAGTTTCCATAGCTCAAATTCAGGGGTTCTCTGCTAATGCACACATTTTATTTTCAAAAAATGAACATACAGTAGGATTTAAGATGATTTGTCGGAAACAAGATTCCAGTCTCACTTTTGTCCCTATTCAATTATTTCTGTTTGGCCTAGATAATTCAAAAAAATCAGACAGAAATAAGATATTTCGTTTCTTCCAGACAGAAACACTAGTAAGCTAACTTATCGCGCCACCTAGCGCCCAAATTGGAATACTTTCCACTCAGATAAATTGAATTAAAAAAAAAAATCACCTCTCAAGGACCTGGAGCAGTTTCTGCACGAAGAATGATGTAACATCCCACTAACAACCATCCAGGATTTGCATGCTTCCATTCCAAGGAGGATTCACGCTGTTTTGAAGCCAAAGGTGGTCCCACACCCTATTCGGTGCGTGAAACCTTAGGTGTTCACATTATTCTGTCCAACCCCTGTATATGGATATACATAATATTCTACGTGGACAAAAGTGATCGGACACTAAGTAAATAGAAAAACAGTCTTGTATTGCATCAGTAGCGGATAGTTCCTTCATTTGCAGAGATTACAGCAGCCACCCGTCGAGGTAAACTGTCCACAAGTCCATGGAGTACATAGTGTGGGATATTCCTCCATTCCACCTTGAGTACATCGACCAACTCTGTCAGTAAAGGTCTTGTTCATCTAGACCTCGCCTATCGTTCAAGTTCATCCCATAGGTGCTCAATGGGATTGAGGTCCGGGCTCTGAGCAGGCCAGTCCATCCGCGAGACCTGATTTTCTTCATACCACTCCATTGCAGCTCTGGAAACATGACAAATGGCATTGCCCTCCTGGAAGAAGTAATCGCCGTGTCCGTAGAACTGCCACAACGTTGAGAGCATTGACTTATCTAGTATACCTCTATACAGCACAGAGTTCATATTGCTATGAATAACAACCAGTGGACCCACACCGTATCAGCTGAAACAGCCCCATACCATAACACCACCAACTCCGTTCTTCACAGTCGGCGCTGTCCGGAAGCTGACGCTCTCCAGATAACCGCCAAACTCAGACACGTCCATCCGATCGGAATAATGTGAAGTGGGATTAATCGCTCCATAACACCTGTCGCCATAGTTCTAATGTTCATGATGTTGGCACCATCGCAGCCGCGTGACTTTGTTAGCCTTTGTGATGAGAGGTTTATTGGAGGCTGCTCGGCCAACATACCCAAATGTATGGGTCTCTGTTCGAAGTTAGTGTCTTGGTGGAGACTATAGCATCTGTGGCCATCTGGAACTCATGTGCTATGGCGTGTGCTGGTCGGGACGTGGTTTTCCAGACTCTCTCTTCACACCCTCCAGTCTCTGTGTTGCAATTTCGTGGGTCTTCCAGTGCGAGGTGAATTCCTGCAATGTCTCAACTTCTTCCACTTGCTGATGACAAAGGCCACAGTCAATTTAGTGACCTGTCTGACATCAGCAATGCTGCTTATGCTCACACCTCCAACTGAGCAGCCTATTATAACGCCCTTTTCAACCTTGGAGAGCTCTCTGCTGCTACCCATTTTATCAGCAATTGATCTGAGCGTACTCCCGTTGCCGTTTTTTATACCTTATCGACCACGTATCTGCAGCGAGAGCATACCATTGCGCCTACGTGGGGGTGTCTGATAACTTTTGTCCACATAGAGTTTAAACGTATACATGTATTGTCATGTACGCATATTTTTACATGGTGGGATCTTTCCACCCAAAAATGGATTTATTGACCATCCGGATTTAACGAGGATTTTCGTCGGTTCCGAGCTCCTCCTTATAGGCAGATTCTACTGTACGCATTTTACGGGTAATTTGCGAGTTTTACGTATTTATATGCACTAACGTTCAAAACGACTAAGTACGCAGTTGCATATAATCCGAACTCTAGTAGTAAAGATGTTGTTACAAGCACTGTTTAGCATAAGAATTTCTGCGAATCAAGGGGCGTATTTTTTTTTTTTCAATCCGAACTGAAAACCCAGCTGCAAAGATTGCCGCATGCCACTGCTATATACGCATGTTTTATCATATTTCCATTTATTATCTCACAACTTTACACTATGATAGTATTACGCACAATACAATTTTTGCCGTGTGAAATTTATTAACTTCGGCATTACTTTTTTTAATGCTAATAATGTAATATTGCTATTGTTCTTATTCTTACATAAATACACTGCTAGATATGAAATATACCACACCAGGAAGGATTTGTCGGAAAACCGTACCAACTGGTGGGTATGTATCGACATTTGGTTTATGTATCGCGAACCAATCACGTGATAGCTGAGGAAGATTCAAGAGCGAAACGGCTCGGCGTAGCTAAATTTGGCCATCCTTACCTGGACGTGTGGGCCACTGCATGGGAGTGATTTCGGTGGCGAAAGCACGTGCAGGAAGAAAGAATGCCTGAGCGACGTCACCGGGAATCGCACTACCACATGAAACATTTATCACAGGCTTCATCAGCGGGTTACTTACAGTGCCTGGTTCCTGCCTCGCTCCTTGCGGAAACTGTTGGCTGAATGTGACGAGTGCTCGAAAGGAAATGTGCGTCGTCGTAGTAGGACTGGTGCACGCAGGCGGACGTCCAAAACTCTTGATTGCCGTATTCGACGGCAAGCCGTAGAAGCCCCACAATCCACAGCAGACATTAGACGAGATGTACAGACAGCTATGGATATCCCTTGGACTGTGAAATGAAGATTGGCTGAGGCTGATTTACGATCTCGCCAACCATTCCGACGGCTTCCACTCACAGCAGCACAACGTCGCTTGGGGTTGCGTGGTGCCGAACCAGACATTCGTGGCGGGACGAATGGAACGTTGCATTCAGCGACGAGTCTTGCTTCTTTCTCAGCGCCGACTGTCTGGAGATGACGTGTTCCCCCGGCTGATCTTGTTGCTTTCGGTCAGCGTCAACAGCTCCTCAGCCTAGTGTCATGGTTCAGGGCTCAATCAGCTTCAACAGTCGTTCAACTGTTGCTATTGGTCAGCTTGTTGCTATCGGTCAGCGTCAACAGCTCCTCAGCCTAGTGTCATGGTTCGGGGCTCAATCAGGTTCAACAGCCGTTCACCACTCCTCCTCAGAGTGAGTACAATGGCAGCACGAAAACATGTCGATGACGTGCTGCAGCCAGTTTTGTTGCCCTATCTCCGCGGTGTTCCTGATTCTCAGTTTCAACAAGATAATGCCTGCCCGCACACTGCCAACACCAACAAATATTGCCTATAAAATGACCAGGTGCTGTCTTGGTCATCGCGATTCGCAACTTCTCAACAATAGAAAACGTGTTGGATGTCATTAGCAGACGAGTTGACCCCTCTGCTCTACCCTCTCGCAATGTCGAACTGTGGACAGAGGTCACCGAAGCATGTTTGGTGATACCTCAGCACAACATCAGGAAACTTTTCCTCTCGATACTACGCCGTGTTGCCCAATGTACAGCGTAGCACGGCGGCCTACGGATTCAGGCCATAATACTGTCTCCTCGCACCTTCTGGTAATCACTCAGAAATTAAATCTCTTCTTTCCCACCCACTTGTGTAGATGCGTGGTAAGTTTCATTACGTTTCATGCATTCCTGTTGATAGCATGGCATTTTCTATGCCGAGAAGTGTAATTTTTGAAATAGAATATTTTAAATGTTTATTCTTTGAAATTTCCATAGATGTACTTCGTTTAAAACGAATCCTGTGAGCAGTATTTTGGGCGAAAGTTACTTTCATCTTAACAGCGCAGTAAATGGCCGATATGGCTGTTCGAAGTACGCGAAAAATGAAGCGCTCTACTTGAATCTTCAACCGACAGTTTCAAATAATGTTTTATTTTATACATACTGTCACGGACGATCGACCGCACCACAGATTGATTAGCTAGTTGTTACGTGCATACACGGTCGAGTCACATTATTGTGACCACCAGCTAATATCCAGAGCAACCGCCGTGTGCAGCGCGGACGGCAGCTAGACGGGCTGGGAGTGACTCAATAAGGTGCTGGAAGGTGTTCCCAGGTATGTGGAGCCATGCTGACTGCAGTGCATCTGACGGCTGCTGGAGGGTGCGTGGTGTAGGATCCATAGAGCGAAAAGCACGATCGAGGTGGTCCCACAGGTGTTCAATTGGGTTTAAGTCTGGGAAATTAGGGGGCCAGAGAAGTACTTTGAAGGCTTCATCGTGCTCTTCCAACCACTCTCTGATATTTCTATAGCTGTGTGACACATCGCATTGTCATGCTGGAAGATCCCATCAGCCCCAGGTAAGACAATCAGCATGTATGGGTGTGCATGGTCTGCAAGGATGGATTTATAACGAATTCGGTTCATAGTGCCTTCCACAGGCACTATGGACCCACAGAATGCTACGAAAACATTCCCCAGACCATAACGCTGCCCACACCATCTTGCGTTCTGCCAGCAATGGTTGAAGAGTTTGTTCTCCGATGTTTCTCGCCTTATACGTCAAAGTCTATCCGTTCGATGAAGCAGAAAGCGTGACTCATCGGAGAAGGCAATCCTTTTCCAATCCGCGGAGGTCCAATTCCGATACTGCGGTGCAAATGTAAGCCTTTTCTACTGATGCACCTTCGTTAGCATACGTGCAGCAACCATCCTTTTGCATCGGAAACCCATACGCAGCAGGGTTCGCTGAATTATCATTTTAGACACACTTTCGGTAGCCCTCTGGTTCATTCGGCCAGTGAGTTTTTCCACAGTAGCGTGTCGATCGGCCCTCACGCACCTTCGCAGCCCACGTTAACCTGTCCCATCAATGGCACGTGGTGCTCCGCAGTTTCCACATCGCTTATTCGCAATGGTGCCATTTCTCCAATCACGATACACTTTAACCACAGCTGCACGCGAATAGTTCACAAATTGCGTTGTTTTACAAATACTGCCACCCTTGGCCCGAAAGCCGATAATCATCCCCTTATTTTTATTGGAGGTTTAACGACCACAGTGAGCAACTCCCTAATTTCGGGTAACTGGTTCCAAGGAAGGGAGAGAGCCAGTGCCGTAAGACAAACACAACATCCATGCTTCATTCATTCGAACCTGGACCCCTCCTGGACGAATGGTTATAAGCCATTGCTTAGACCACTGCGCCACCGGAGAGGCCATCCCTTTTTGCAAATCTGATAAATCGCTCCTTTTATCTATGACAGCAACGAGTGATGTTTTCAGAATACATACAGCACACTTCATAAACCCTCCAAACCAGCTCACACGTGCTTTTTTCTTTTTGATTGGAGGTTTAACGGCCACCGTGAGCAACTCAATGGGCTATAAGCAGTCGCCCGAACCTAATTTATGGCCACTGGTTCCAGGGAAGGGAGAGAGCCAGTGCCGTAAGACAAACACAACATCCGTGCCTCAAAAGGATTCGAACCCGGACCCTTGTCGGACGAATGATTTTTTTTTTTTTGATTGGAGGTTTAACGACCACCGTGAGCAACTCAATAGGCTATAAGCAGTCGCCCGTCCCTAATTTTGGGTCACTGGTTCCAGGGAAGGGAGAGAGCCAGTGCCGTAAGACAAACACAACATCCATGCCTCACCGGGATTCGAACCCGGACCCCTTTCGGACGAATGATCAGAGGCCATCGCTTAGACCACTGCGCCGCCGGGGCGGCCTAAAAAGTTTAAACTAAGTTCTTCAAGATGTTACGCGATCATAGTTATGACGCTGGTACCTTTCTGCATCTGTATATTAAATTACATACGTAACACTGTTTTCATATAACGGAAGCCTACCTTGTCTTATACAACACGAACATATTATCAATTCATAAACACAATTCTTATCATCCCTAGCATCACTGTTGCTGTTTAAAGGCGTGTCATTTCTACATGGAAATCTGTCTTAAAAATGTCCTCTTTTTAATTTTTATGTTGGCCTACTTGATGTGTAAGGACTAATAATATTTGAAAAGTACAATACGGCTATTCACACGCTTAAAAAACACACTGCAACAACAAACCTATACATCATCGTGATACAGACAGCGGTTTACTCTCCTCCTGGAATTGATGGCCCGCATCTCCCCAGTGGCATCCGAGTACATTTTTTTTTTTTGATGAGGTTTAACGACCACCGTGAGCAACTCAATGGGCTATAAGCAGTCGCCCGTCCCTAATTTAGGGTCACTGGTTCCAGGGAAGGGAGAGAGCCAGTGCCGTAAGACAAACACAACATCCATGCCTGACCGGGATTCGAACCCGGACCCCTTACGGACGAATGATCAGAGGCTTGCGCCTTAGACCACTGCGCCACCAGGGCGGCACCCGAGTACATTAAGAGTCCACATTTTAGCTGAGAGTTGAATCACCTGTCTTATCGTACACCGTGGCTTAGACCACTGCACCTCCGGGTCGACACTTTTTTTTTTTAATTCAGGGTTTTAACGACCACCATGAGGAATTTTACGGGCTGGATTACAGAGGTGAGGTGGGTCATCTTGTACAGGACAATCAACGCAGCATGGTTTTGCAGTTGATGGCCCAACATACATTTTTTTTTTTTCTTTTGTTTGGGTGTTTAACGACCACCGTGAGCAACTTGATGGGCTATAAGCATTCGTCTGTCTTGTATGCAGTCATTGGTTCCAGGAAAGGGAAGACAGCCAGTGCTGTAAGACAAACACAATATCCATGCCTCACTGGGATTCGGATCTGGGGTCACCACGGATGAATGGCAAGGAACCAGCGCTTAGACCATTGCGCAACCGGAGAGGCCCCAATACAATATAGATCCACCATAAACAATAACCAGCATGACTATATGTCGCATGCTGGTACAAATGGGCTACAAGAGCAGAGGCCCTTTGCACCACCAGCTCCGAATGGTTCATTGACGTAAATGACTCTCCTAGTGCCAACAGCATGCTAATTGGATAGATTGGAAGCAGGTGCCCTGGTCCAGATGAATCACAAGTACTCAATTACACCCCTGACAGTCCTATTTGGCATCAGCAACATGAGGCTACAGACTCCTGAATGCATGGCATTAACTATCCATGCAGATGGGGATATTGGCCATGTTTAACTGGCATGAATTGGGACCCCTGGTGTGAATGGATCAATGTATGAACGCCACTACCACCACCAGGACGATAAGACCCCATGTCATCGGGCCAGCCTCAAGTACAAATGGTTCGATAGTGCTGATAAGACATCTCAAATGGACACCAGACTCACCTGACCTCAGCCAATTGAGCATGCATAAGATGTTGCAGAATACTGGGTGAATACCAGAACTGTGGACTGTAACACAGATTAGTTGCAAATCCCCACACAACTGAACACACACATTATGGAGTCTATGCCACACAAGGTGATGACCGTTCTCAGGGCAAAAGGAGGGCTTAAGAAGTACCAGGTAGGCGGTCGTAATTTATGGACCACTCTGCACGAGACTTAGTTTTCACTGACATTAAATAATCACTAAATATTTTGCATTCACTGAAAGCTACAATACAAATATTTTAGTGACATGTTTCTAATATTATAACCAAAATGCATTTTTTTTTAGATTCAAGAGCTGTGCTTTCAAAACTACGAGTTCCACATCCTAGACAATGCCTTCCTTGCCCAATTAAGCCATGATTCTGGATCCTCTATACATGATATGGCCATCCTACAGACATTTGTTGAAGAAAACAACAGAATGAGAAAAAGGATTCAGAATGCACTCATTTGTAAATATGGAGAAGATAAAAGCTGTTTAGAATCTTAACAAAAGAAAAACAAATCAATCATGCAGTTATGTTAACCTTCAACTGTAAAAAACATAAATTCTGTGAATTAAACTAATATGCTAACTATTAATTATTTGTATTGCCCTCAATGTGTATGCATAACAGATTTAGGCACTTCAGCAGATAGCCATAATCTGCCAACTTTTCCTACATAAAAAACAAGAAAAATGACACCGAATTTTCGGGTGTAATAAGCACGTCTTTTGAATCCGTTCTAACGTAAATTAAATTTATCAAAGCTATTCAAAGTCAATGGAACCGGTATGGAAAACAATAGTATCTGAGGAAGGAAGTTTTTTAATGGGGTTTTAATACCTCAGATATTGCTGTAAATGGAATCGTGAGATTGCGCCGTCTGATTGCAGACTTGTGCATTAAGAAAGACATGAATTTATATGAGAAACATTTCGCAGTGGAAATGCTCTCCAACACCGAAAGAATTTTTTCAAATCGGACTGATAGAAACGGAGATATCGACAAAAATAAGACGTGACTTTACGTCCCGTGGTGGGGAAACAATGCATTATTTTGAAAAGAAAGTATTCTCAAACAGTTTTTCCATATGAGCGGTATTGGTCCAAGAAAAAAAAAAAAAAATTGTCGAGTTTTCAGGAGCCCAGATTTTGCTACAAATACATCAGAAGCAGAAATTAACACTTATGCCTCCTGGTGGCCAAATCATTCTTTACTAAACATTAGAAATTATGTGAAAAATATTTTCCATCAGGTCTTGTATGCGATACAGGAAGATTTTTTTCAAATCGGAGTTTTAGAAGCAGAAATAATGCAGAAAACGCAATTTACCTTTGTGCCCCCAGTGGAAAATCGATGATTTACTTTTTTTTTTTTTTTTTTTTTTTTTTTTTGATTGGAGGTTTAACGACCACCGTGAGCAACTCAATGGGCTATAAGCAGTCGCCCGTCCCTAATTTAGGGTCACTGGTTCCAGGGAAGGGAGAGAGCCAGTGCCGTAAGACAAACACAACATCCATGCCTGACCGGGATTCGAACCCGGACCCCTTACGGACGAATGATCAGAGGCCAGCGCCTTAGACCACTGCGCCACCGGGGCGGCGATGATTTACTTGAAAATTTTGAATTTATAGGAAAAACTTTTCACATCGGAAACACTATCCAACAAAGAAGGAATTTTTCAAATCGGACTCTTAGCTGTAGATATTGAAAAAAATAAGATATACATCTACACCCCCTGGCGTAGAAACGATGCATTATTTGAAGAAAAAAATGTTTCTAAAAGGTTTGTCGACATGAGTAGTATCGGTCTACAAACGACATTTTTTTCAATTGAGAATTTAGAAGCTCATATTTTGCTGCATATACATCAGAAGCGGAAATAAAGACTTACGCCACCTGGTGGTCAAACCATTTTTTACAAAAATTAGAAATTATGTGGAAAGGATTTACCATCAGGAGCTGTATCCAGTGCAGAAAGAATTTTTCAAATCGGAGATTTAGAAGCAGAGATATAGGGGGAAAGCAATTTACCTTTACGCCCTAGCGGAAAGTCTAAGAATTACTTGAAAATTTTGAAATTATGTGAAAAAAATGTCACACTGAAAACACTATCCAACAAAGAAGCAATTTTTCAAATTGGACTCATAGAAGTAGAGATATTCACAAAAATAAGATATATATCTACACCCCCTGGCGGAGAAACTGTGGAATATTTTAAAAGAAAATGTTCCGAAAAGGTTTATCGATGTGAGTGGCATCAGTTTACGAAAGAATTTTTTCAATCGACATTTTAGAAGCTCAGATTTTATGGCAAATACATCAGAAGCAAAAATTAACACTTACGCCACTGGTGGCCAAAGTATGCTTTGTCAAAAAAATTAGAAATTATATGCAAAAGATTTTTCAACAGGAGGTGTATCGCTGAAGAAAAAATTTCAAATCGGAGTTTTGGAAGAAGAGTTATCGGTGAAAATGTAATTTACTTTTATGCCCCCTAGCAGGAAATCTATGCGTAATTTGAAAATGTAACTATATCTAAAATATTCTTCGACATAAATGGAATCGAAAGATAAAATAATTTTTTCAATCGGATGTTTAGAAGCAAATATGTGGAATAAAATGTATTTTTGAATTCGACATCATCTGCATTTACGCCCTTCTAGGAGACAAAATTGCACATCGTAAAAAAAAAAAAAACGAAATAAAGGATCATCATTCGCATATTTCAAGCTTCCCAATGCAAAAAAAAAATGTTTTTTTCAAATCGGACTAATAATTGCAGAGATTTCGTGGGTACAGATGGACTGACGGACGGACAAACCGATAACATAAGCACGATCTTTCTTTACAAAGACGTGCTGAAAAAAGGTGGATTTTTCATATCACAGCATCTAAATTTTACTACCATTTTAATGCTACAAAAGTCCTTTTTCTTTACATCAAACAGAAGTCTTCGCTCTTTCCACGTTTATAAGTGAGTCACAGAAAAATTCTCATCAGCCACCACCAGGAATCGAACCCAGTGTTTTCCAGTTACTCACGGGACATGCTACCTTTTCTTTAGCCTAACCTCATGAAGTGAACAAACATCCAACAAATAATTTACTTGGGAAAAACTAAAACTGAAAGTTAATAAATTTTAGCTTCTTGAGGTAAATCCTCCACAATCCAACTGTGATCTATTTTCCCCTATATGAGTTTTGTATATGAGTTCTGTGCAGCTTTTTTTTTTTTTTTTTTTTTTTGAATGGAGGTTTAACGACCACCGTGAGCAACTCAATGGGCTATAAGCAGTCGCCCGTCCCTAATTTAGGGTCACTGGTTCCAGGGAAGGGAGAGAGCCAGTGCCGTAAGACAAACACAACATCCATGCCTGACCGGGATTCGAACCCGCACCCCTTACGGACGAATGATCAGAGGCCAGCGCCTTAGACCACTGCGCCACCGGGGCGGCTCTGTGCAGCTTGAAGAGATGTTCTTGTTTTACTCAAGATCATCATGTGTTTCCACTGCTAACACAGCACCAGTCATTCCCATTCCCATTTTTGATAACCTGACCCTTTGCCTCCACTGTAAAATATTCAGAGCTTACTACTATAGCACATACAAACTGCTCAAAAAAAGTTCATGATATTACGATATAGAAAAGCACATGCATGCAAATATACATAGCCGCCCCAGTGGCGCAGTGGTCTAAGCGATGGCCTCTGATCATTCGTCTGAAAGGGGTCCGGGTTCGAATCCCGGTGAGGCGTGGATGTTGTGTTTGTCTTACTACACTGGCTCTCTCCCTTCCCTGGAACCAGTGGCCCTAAATTAGGGACGGGCGACTGCTTATAGCCCACTGAGTAGCTCACGGTGGTCGTTAAACCTTCAATAAAAAAAAATATATATATATATATATATACATAGGTAAATCAAAGAGCGAAGGCAATTTGAAAATTACACAGATGCAATGAGTAGAAGCTGATGCAATGCCATACATTTGGAGTGGCTTATGGGTAGTTAAAACATGCAAAGCATAGCACTCTGCCATTAGTCTTGTTGAAGCCAAGGTCAAATAAACATGGACGCTTCACTGTGGGATTGCACCACTGTTGAACAACGCACCGTAGCGAGATAGATTTCTTTGGGCAACGGAAGGGAAACCGATTGAAATTCGCCAAAGGATGTTGGCTCAGTACGAAAGTCAAAACAGCATGACTCAATAAAAAGTTTATGAAGGGAGTAGAAAGGTTTAAAGTGAGAACAAGTTTAACCAACGAAGCTCGATCTGGTCGGCAATCAACATCGTAAACCCAAATCAACAGGGTGAATGGTTTGATCACAGAAGATCAACGGATTATGATGTCCGCCGTTGCTGCACATTTGGATGTCAGCTATGGATCCACACATGCCGTTGTACACCATGACTTGGGGTAACATCAAGTTTGCACAAAGATGTGTTCCCAAGCAGCTTACTGGTCTGCACAATCAACAGCACACATAGAGGTTGCAACCCAATTCCTGAAATAATACAAAAAAGATCCGAGTGTTTTGGAGCGGACTGTCACCGGCGACGAGACTTGGGTTCATCACTGTGAACCAGAAAGCAAGAGACAGAGCATGAAGCGGAAATGCCCATCTTCTACAGTACAGTAAGAATTCAAACAGCAAATCATACACCAAGAAAATCATACTGACCTTCTTTTGGGTCATGAAGAATCCTATTCTGGTGAATTTTTTGTTTTGTTTTGTTTGGAGGTTTAACGACCTCCATGAGCAACTCAATGGGCTATAAAGCAGTCCCCATCCCTAATTTAGGGATCACTGGTTCCAGGGAAGGGAGAGAGCCAGTGCCGTAAGACAAACACAACATCCATGCCTCAACGGGATTCAAGCCCAGACCCCTTTCGGACGAATGATCAGAGGCTATCGCTTAGACCACTGCACCACCGGGGTATTTTCAGGAACACAGGCAGTGACCAGGACAACATACTCTGCTATGTTCAGAGAGAAACTGAAACCTGCAATTTGCATCAAAAAAAGAGGGATGCTGTGAAAAACAGTCTTGCTGCATCATGAACAATGCATGTCCCCATGTCATGATTGCAACGGTGAAGGCAATGCAACATTATCACATCTTCAGTCCACTTAAAGAGGCTCGATGTGGTCACAGATTCACTTCTGATGATGAGGTTAAGGAAGGCACTTGGGAGTAGCTGAAAAGTATCTCCCAAGGAATGAACAAGATAGTGGAACAATACAAGAAGTGCATCAACCTGAAGGAAGACTATGTGGAGAAGTGAGATAACAGTTATATTCATTTGCTCACAGTTACCAGCATTAAAGGCTATGCTGCTTTTCCTTTCCGATTCCCTGTCGTAAAATCAGAATGGTAGCCGAGAGTTTGAAACACAACAATTTGCAAATTTTGTGTCCACCATTGCTGCCACATACATGCAAGAAAGATGTACCAGATTTAACTTAACTTAAAAGCAATCAGTGAGGTGCATGTGACTTAACAGTGCATGTCTGTAATGCTACTGTCAGACTATAGACAACACAGAGCCATTTCTCGGTTAAAAAAGGCAATATGACCATTGGAGTTACTGAAATATCTATCAGATAGATATTGCAGTAACTCTTCGTGTACACTGAAACACGATAGGTAAACTCCATGTACATTACCGGGAGCGCAGCGATGTTGCAGAATGACTGAGAAGTGGCCACCTGAGAACTACTACTACTAACAAGGCCTGTACCTCATAATGAATACTCACAGAAATCCCACAAAGTTCTGCAGTCACAGAGGAGATTCTCTGAGAAATACATCTACCACTAAAGTCCACCACTGATTAAATCAAGGAAGCTTATGATCGAGAGAGTTGAGCAGAATATCACTCCTTGTTTCTTGCAAGAAAGATGTGGGCAGGTGCAACACCTATTGCAGCAGGCAGAGTGGTAGTTCGTTTCTGTAAGAAATCCAGGTCTGGCCTATATTTTAATAGCTGGTGACTGTCTAAAAACCCAAAGGAAAACACAGTAGTAAGCACTTGTACCAACCTGTGCATGTGTTTTAATGTGGATCAGCCATGATTGTGGGAAGGGGTCTGCTCTGATGGACACACAGATTAATACATTTGTCGAGGGGTATTGATACACTTTTCCACAATGCTATAAAGCCCAGGGTCCGAGAACATTTTCAGGAGTGCGAGTCCAAATTATAGATATTCTTCTAAAAAATACTCCCATGTGTCCATGATAATTTTTAACACGTTATCACTGATCTCCCACAAACAACAGAAGACACGTACAAGTACTTCTGTTATTACCAACAATGTGCACGCTACATCTAGGATTTCAGATCGTGCCACACATCACATATTCTCACAATTACCAAGCTGGTGCCAAGTTTGTGAGAGACATCTGCTGTAAATACTACTCTCATCAGTGCTCAAAAAGAGCAGGGGTAGCACTGCACGTTCCCCCTTCCTCCTAGCCTGGAAAGAAAAGTGATCAGTGTGCTAATATTGTTTGTTTGCACCTCCTTTGCGTTGTGCATACTCAAACATAAGCCCCAACTTTAGTGGAATATTTGGTTTCCCATATTCAACAGCAAGCCAGCGATTTTCATAGTGACCCTGGAGAGTTCGCTGCACTTGGGAGTATCTGGGTCTTCTCCAAAGTAATACCAACTCGCATGACAAAGTCTATCCAATCACACCTACAGAGCAGAGTACACATCAGCTGGGAAAGGTGAACTCAAAAAATAGAAGATAAAAGGAAATTGCAAATTTCATACCATAAAAAAAAAAAAAAATTATGGAAAAGTTTACTTCCCACCTGCTAAATTAGCAATACAAGACATTGCAAAGTACAATCATTTCCCAGAGTCTAAGGAGAAAAAGGCCCACTTGAAAGTTGATTACAGGAGTTTATACAGTGCCTGACATAAAAATGCCACACCAAGAAGACTTCAATGCAGTGCCATGCAAATTGCAGGGTGGGTACACACGTACAAGTTATGCAAATGATTGCATTTGCAGGCCAATCACTCAAACAGAGCACTGCAAAAAGTACAATAACTTCCCAGGGTCTAAGAGAAAAAGGCCCACTTGAAAGTTGATTACAGGAGTTTATACAGTGCCTGAACTAAAAAATACCACACCAAGAAGATGTGAACGCTGTACCATGCAAATTGCAGGGTGGGTGCACAGGTACAAGTTATGCAAATGATTGCATTTGCAAGCCAATCACACAAACTGAGCACAGGATATAAACGGACCAGCGGACTAGTCCGTGAAGCAATCAGTCAAGATGCCGTTACAGCTGCGAGTGGTTCTGATGTAACTTTTTTTTTTTTTTTGATTGGAGGTTTAACGACCACCGCGATCAACTCAATGGGCTATAAGCAATCGCCCGTCCCTAATTTAGGGTCACTGGTTCCAGGGAAGGGAGAGAGCCAGTGCCGTAAGACAAACACAACATCCATGCCTCACCGGGATTCAAACCCGGACCCCGTTCGGACGAATGATCAGAGGCCATCGCTTAGACCACTGCGCCACCGGGCGGCCCTACTGTAACTGTGTCTGGAGAACAAACAAGGGGTGCCAATGCCATTAAGGCGCAGTCATATGTGCTTTCGTCAAACGGATGAGTTTACAAGAGGTGTCATCGTAGGCCTTTGTACTGCTGAATGGTCCTCGCGTCGTATGCGGAAGAAACATATGATGCCACAACCGTCGATCGTATTTGGAGACGGTGGTCCCAGAAAAGATCTGTGCAATGTCATAGGGGGACTGGAGCACAAAGACGGACGTCTGAGCGCACAGATGGTTGCATCCGACGTCATGCCGTAGCGGAACCACAGGCCACAACGGGTGAAATTTTGCGAGAGTGTACAGGAAGGCTTGGATGCTCCAATATCGACGCAGACAGCGTTGCGCCATTTGATGCATCTGGTTTGCTGTCCCACTGGCCTTTACGAAGGCTACTCTTAACAGCGAGCCATTGTCGTAGCCGCTTGGCGTGGTGTCGCTCCAGAGCTGCGTGGGGTACTGAATGGAACAATGTCGTGTTCAGCGTCGAATCGCGGTTTTGTCTCGCCACAGATGATCGCCGTGCGAGAGCCTGGAAGCAACGTGGCCAACGGGAGGATTCCTCTGCCATTGTAGAGTGTGCCACACGGCCCGTCAACGTGGAATCATGGTGTAGGGTGCCATCTGCACCAACAGCCGCTCACCGCTGGTACGCATTACAGGCACACCGACGGCTTGCACCTATGTTAACTAGGTGCTGCGGCCCGTGCCACTACTGTATCTGCAGGGCTGCACAAACGCCATTTTTCAACAGGATACCATCTGGTGGCCGCACACCGCTTGAATCAGCCCGAATGCTTTACACGGTGTGCGGATGCTTCCGTGGCCAGCACGACCCCCCCCCCGACTTCTCACCCAACGAGCATCTGTGGGACACATTTGGACATTGGTAACCCCCCCCCCCAATAAAATGAAGATGAACTGTGGACACATAACACATGGTCCACAATACTCAGGGATTCTTTTCGGGCTCTCATTATGTCGATGCATGTCTGATTCAACGCTGTTTCACCCAAAATGGGGGCCACACTCATTATTGATCATCCCGTATAGTCAGCCTAGTCTGTATGTGACAATTAAATCATTTGTTCAGGACCAACTTGGCTATCTGTGTGTGCAGTTTGGTCTGCTTTTGAGCATATCTCCATGGTGTGGCATTTTCTTTGTCAGGCAGCATATCGCACAATGATATTATGGGCAACTCACTTTTCATAGTCGTCCACATCACGGCCTTTAAATTTTTCGAAACACACCCCATTAATGAAATATCTTTATGGTAATATGTACCATGGTATTCTGTTCAACACGTTCAATATTGTTCATAAAAAGTTGAATAAACTCCAATATTGAATGTGTTGAACACAATATCATGGTACATATTACCATACAGATATTTCATTATTAGTATCTACATATATATGCTAACTAATTGGTACATACGGTACTAAATGCAAAATTTTTGTGACACCCCATTAATTTTATTAAATAAAGCAGGAAGAAGCCTCTAAGTAGTAAGAAAACTGACTCGTAAATAACAAAAATTGCATTTTAACTTTTTATCCTGTACAGAGATAGATTTTTTTTTTCATGCTCAGTTCAGCATGTAGGGGAGGGGAAACACATGCCAGGACAGAATTTTTACATGCCCCGGGCATGTTGGGCAGCACAGTTTTCAAGCCCTGCTGCTGAATAAAACTCAATATAATTAAATAATTCATAGTGTGGAGGATTTTAAGAAAGGCAATTAAGGTTAGGGAAGAGTCTATGGGAAAGATAAAAAGTAAGAAAAATGTTAGGCGGAGAAGTGTGACTGGCCAGAAAGCAGGAACAGAAACCACAGGCAGGGGTGGTTGTTATGCCTGGAATGTTACCGCTGCCAACAGGCAACATTCCAGGCACCAACAGCTGCCCCTGCAGCGATGACTGCAACACAGGCTACACGGGAGCTGGAGTTCACCTCACATAAAACTAACTCCTTCCTTTTCACTTATGCACACCACTGTACCTCCCGTAATCCAACCAATCACACCTGAAGTACAGTTCCTTTAGCAATATTTTTTTGTCCCTATCACCAAAGTACCAAAGGAATTGCATAAAATCAATACCTGTCAACATTGGCAAGAGCCTTGTCAGTAGTAATGTAACTAGCATTATTGCATGGCATACATAAACACAGGAGAGAGCGAACATTGCGGGAGATGGGGCAGGGGGGGGGGATTACGGAGGAAATCTTTGATCCGTCCATCTTCTGTTTTCGTAATTTTTAACCTATTTTCAAGCTGAAATACAATTACTTATGCAGTAAAATGTTGATCCTTCTGTCTTCCGTTTTCGGAATATTTGACCTATTTACAAGCTGAAATGCGATTACTTATGCAGTAAAATGTTATTTAACAATAATACTGGACAGAGGTAACCACAAGAGAAAATGAATTTACGATTATGGAAAAAATCTGAACTCTGTCGACCTTCCGTTTTTTAAAGTTTCGGAAAGATGGAATTCTATCCTCCGACCCCCCCCCCCCCCCACACACACACACACACACACACCCCAAATTTGCGTTCATTTGGATGCATCGATTGCATGAATGACCGAAATAATAATGAAAAAAGCCGAATTTGCGGAAGAATCTCATGCCTGAAGATTACTGGGAAGTTTTCACAGCATTAACTTCCATTTTCCCAGATTGCTGCCAACAGTTTCACGGTGAAATACAATACAAACATTTATATTGGGTATATAAATAAGTTTTGAGGGATTTGAGGTGAACAAAACACGTTGTTGGAGAACAAACAATATTTTAATATTAATCAAAGTATGCTCCCTCTGAAGCTACAACTTTACCCCATCTTTCGGGCAGTGAACGTATGCCCCGAAGGAAGAATTCCGGTTCCTTGGAAGAGATCCAGTTGTCCAGCCAATTTTTGATGTCTTCATAAGAACTAATCCATTCTCCAGAAAGTGCTGACTGCATCGACCGGAACAAATGGTAATCCAATGGCGCAATATCTAGCGAATATGGCGGATGGGGTAGCAGTCGGATGCTTTTAAGTACTTTTTCACAGGTCGAGAAACATGTGGTCTTGTGTTGTCATGCTGTAAGATAACTTTGTTGTGTCTATTCTCCCATTCCGGCAGTTTTTGCGCGAGAGCTCGTTTTAAACGCATTAATTGGGTTCGATACTGATCACCAGTAATAGTTTCTGACGGTTTCAGCAGTTCATAGTGGATCACACCCTTCTGGTCTCACCAGATACACAGCATTGCCTTTGAACCATGGATATTGCATTTTGGCATTGAAGGACCTAGTTCACCTGGCTTCACCCATGTTTTCTGCCGTTTAGGGTTATCGTACCATATCCATTTCTCGTCGGCAGTAATAATACGATGCAAAAAAAACTTTCTTTTTTGCCTTTGAAGCAGCAATTTGCAAATGGTTTTTCGACGTTCAAGGTCTCTTTCCTGCAAAGCACGTGGAACCCAATTCCCTTCTTTTTGCACCATTCCCATGGCAGCTAAACGTTGTGAAATGCATGGTTGACTAACATTTAATGCTGCTGCTAGTTCTTTTTGGGTCTGGCACGGATCCTCGTCGAGCAAAGCTTCCAAATTCTGCATCAGCACTTTTTTTTTTTGGTGGTCCAGAATGTTTTTTATCACAGACATCGCAATCATTACCTTTTGAATTGTCTAAACCAATACTCACATGTTTTTATGGATGGGGAATGTTCACCATAGATTTCTGACATTAAGCGATGGCTGTCGGCAGCACTTTTCTTGACAATAAAGAAATGCACTAACACTTCCTGCAAATGCTGTTTTGTCGGGACGAAAGTTGCCATTTTCCATCGAGTAAAACAAATATGTCTTCGCACCTCAATCGAACATCATATACCGACTCTGACAGCCGGTGTCTCGTACTGCGATATCGCAGTGTTGCCACCTTAAAATACATGCGAGCAGTAATAAGTACGACACCGAACGGAAATCCCTCTAAACTTATTTATATACCCAATACAATAAAATGATTTTTTTTTATTGGAGGTTAAACGTCCACCATGAGCAACTAAGAGGGCTATATAAGCAGTCGCCTGTTCCTAATTTAGGACCACTGGTTCCAGGAAAAGTAGAGAGCCAGGGCCGTAAGACCAACACAACATCCATGCCTCACTGGGATTCGAACCCGGGCCCCTTTCGGGCGAACGATCAGAAGCCATCACTTAGATCACTGCACCACCCGGGCTGCAAAAACAATATTTAACAAGAATACTGGGCACAAAGGCAACAATGGAAGAAAAAAAATTAAGATTACGGCAAAATTTGCACTCCGTTTAACTACCATTTTTGAAAGTTTTGAAACACGAAATACAGTCCCCAGATGGAAAATGATCCCTCTCCTTTAAAAAAATTCTCAAGTTTTGCTTCAATTTTAAGAATGATCTAAATTTTGGCAGCAGCAGCAAAAAAAAAAAAAAAAAAAAAAATTAATTTCAAGAGTCCCTTTCAGAATTTCATAATATATATATATATCATCATCATCATCATTGTCAACCATTATCAATCCACTGCTGGACGAAGGTCTCCCCAAGTTTCCTCCACAACGGTCTGTCTTGTGCCAGTCTCCTCCATGTCATTCCCGCATACTTTCGAATTTCATCCACCCATCTTCCATGTGGTCTTCTTCTGGGTCTTTTCCTGTCCCTTGGAATCCAATCTAAAATTTCGGCTGTTCATCGATGGTCTGTTCTTCTGGCAGTATGTCCAGCCCATTGCCATTTCAGGGATTTAACTCTGATCATGATGTCTTCCACTCTTGTCATTTTTCGGATCCCACGAGTTCCTCTTCTTATCTCTCCTGGTTACACCAAGCATGCACCTCTCCATGCTTCTCTGAGTTGTCTGCAGCCTTTGTATGTCTCTTTTAGTTAAGGTCCACGTCTCTGCACCATACGTAAGCACTGGAAGGATGCATTGATCAAACACTTTTCTTTTAAGACATAATGGCATATTGCTCTTGAAAATTATGCTGTTTCTTCCAAAAGCTCTCCAGGCAAGTTTTGTACGCCAATTAATTTCTTCACCAATGTGACCCTCACTTGATATCTGCTGTCCAAGATAAACGTACGTGTCTGTTATCTCCCGCTTTTCTCCATCAATCGATAAATCTTCATTTCTTGTAAAAGCATTGTACATCACTTTTGTCTTCTGAAAGTTCATTTTTAATCCCACTTCTTTACTCTTGTCAGCAAGTTCCTGGATCATACTCTGTAGCTCTGATGGGGTAGTTGCAAAAATGACTATGTCATCAGCAAAACGAAGGTGGGTTAGATAATCTCCATTAATCTTTATCCCTTTGTTTTCCCAGTTCAGTGATTGAAAGACATTTTCCAATGTGGCATTAAAGGGCTTCAGAGATATGGTGTCACCTTGTCTCACTCCTTATCCAATTTTTATGTGTGTTGTATTTTCAAACAGCCGAATCTTTGCACTTGCATTTTCATAGATGTTATTAATAATATTAATGTATGCATCTTCAATACCGCAGGATTTCAGAGCCATTGCAACTGCTGATGGTTTCACCGAACAAAGGCTTTTTCATAATCGATAAAAGCCATGCACAATGGAAGCTCATATTCCCTCGCTCTTTCAATTAGTTCTCTCAGTACGTGGATATGATCTATTGTGCTGTAGCCACTCCTGAATCCAGCTTGTTCTCTCGGTTGAGCCATGTCCAGTGTCACCTTCAAGCGGTGTGAAAGAACTTTAGTGAAGATTTTATAAACCACTGATAGGAGGCTGATAGGTCTGTAGTTCTTAAGATCCTCAATGTCACCTTTTTTATGTAGCAAGATCATTGTAGCGTTGTTCCAATCCTCAGGAATTTTCCCTTCATTAAGGCATCGAGTGAAAATTTGGGCGAGTACTGTTTCGATTTCTCCACTTGCTTCTTGTATGATGTCTACAGTAATTCCATCTTCTCCTGGAGCTTTTCCCCGCTTCATGTTATTGATTGCATGTGCAACTTCTGCTGGAAGGACTGGAAGAACTCTGGTACCTTTCATGATGTCTGGAGTACATGTATCATCCCTTTCATATAATTTGGAGTAGAAATCTTTCACTCTTGTCAAAATTTCGCCTCTATTTCTTGTTACAGAACCATCTTCTTTTCTCAGTGCCATAATCTGTTTTTTCCCCTTACTGAGATGTCCCTTTGCTATCTTTAGGCTTTGGTTGTTTTCAATTGCTTTCCTTACTAGTTCACAGTTGAATTTCGTTACGTCTTCAGTGATACTTTTTCGTACTGTCTTGCATAGCTCTATATATTCCACTTTGGAAGTCACATGATATATATATATATATGGGATGTAAGGTCAGGTGATGCGTAACATCACAGCCTCTCCTTGGCAAATGTCAACCCCGCCTTCTCGTGGTACATCCTGTTCCCACTAAAGGGACTCTGACGACCGCCAATAGCGGTATAACTATACCATCGGGATTAGAGGAAATTCTATCCCACACTCACCAACCCGCTTGGCCAGCGTGGTGAGTTATGGCCAAACCCCTCCAAAATGATTCCACAACTTAAATCTTGGCCCTCAGTCTCCGGCAGCTGGAATGTACCTGGCCAAGGCAGCGGCCAGTGCGACATGAAGGCAGAGGGTGCTAAGAATCCCCGGAGGACCGGACTAGGCTGCCATCTGATGCTGACCTTGGCTACGTACAACGGACGCTCCCTATCTTCTGATTCAAGGCTTCTTGAATTGGAAGAGGAACTACAAAGGATCAAGTGGGACATCGTGGGGCTAAGTGAGGTAAGGAGAAAAGGAGAAGATCTCATCGAACTGAAAAGTGGACATCTCTTCTACTATCGTGGGACAGATACTGGCAGAACTAGTGGTGTTGGATTTATAATAAACAAGAAACTGAAGGATAAAGTTGTAGAAGTTTAAAGTTCCTCTGACAGAGCTGCACGACTCGTTATCCAACTCTCGAAAAGATACCAGGCTCAGATTATTCAAACTTATGCACCCACCACAAGTCATCCTGAAGAAGAAATTGAAGAATTTTATGAGGAAATTTGTCATCTAAATAATAAAAAAGGTAAGCAGCACTTGAAAATAATTATGGGAGATTTCAATGCAAAAAATAGGGCAACGGCAACAGAATGAAACTTCAGTAGGTAAATTCGGTCACGGCAACAGAAACCAGCGTGGAAATACTCTCGTTGAGTTTGCAGAGGCAGAAGGGTTTTCATCTTGAACTCCTTCTTCAAGAAAAAGCCACACAGGAAATGGACATGGAGACATCCAAATGGGACGACAAGTGAAATTGATTTTATTATGTGTAACAAAAAATTCGTCATAGAAGACTGCAGTGTGCTAAACAAGTTCAACACAGGTAGTGACCATAGATTGGTGAGATGTAAGATGCACCTCAACACCAAACTTGAACGTGGCAAGCTCATAAGACAAACAAAATCTATTGACATAACCAGCCTTAAAAAACACCATAATACCTTCAAATTGGAACTGAAGAACAGATTCTCTGCTTTAGAAGGCCTAACATCGGAAGAAGTGGACATCTCTGAAGTTAACAGAAAAGTAACTAAAGCTCTTATGGAAACAGCAACAAAATTAGCTGGGTCTAAGAACAAGTTGCATGTAAACAAATTATCAGGAAAAACGAAAATGTTGATGCAAAAGAAGAGAGATGAGGACAACTAAAGATGATGTGACTTCCAAAGTGGAATATATAGAGCTATGCAAGACAGTAAGAAAAAGTATCACTGAAGACGTAGGAAAATTCAACTGTGAACTAGTGAGGAAAGCAATTGAAAACAACCAAAGCCTAAAGATAGCAAAGGGACATCTCAGTAAGGGAAGAAAACAGATTATGGCACTGAGAAAAGAAGATGGTTCTGTAACAAGAAATAGAGGCGAAATTTTGACAAGAGTGAAAGATTTCTACTCCAAATTATATGAAAGGGATGATACATGCACTCCAGACATCATGAAAGATACCAGTACCAGAGTTCCTCCAGTCCTTCCAGCAGAAGTTGCACATGCAATCAAGAACATGAAGCGGGGAAAAGCTCCAGGAGAAGATGGAATTACTGTAGACATCATACAAGAAGCAAGTGGAGAAATTGAAACAGTACTTCGCCCAAATTTTCACTCGATGCCTTAATGAAGGAAAGATTCCTGAGGATTGGAACACCGCTACAATGATCCTGCTACATAAGAAAGGTGACATTGAGGATCTCAGAAACTACAGACCTATCAGCCTCCTATCAGTAGTTTATAAAATCTTCACTAAAGTTCTTTCACACCGCTTGAAGGTAACACTGGACATGGCTCAACCGAGAGAACAAGCTGGATTCAGGAGTGGCTACAGCACAATAGATCATATCCACGTACTGAGAGAACTAATTGAAAGAGCGAGGGAATATGAACTTCCATTGTGCATGGCTTTTATAGATTATGAAAAAGCCTTTGATTCGGTGAAACCATCAGCAGTTACAATGGCTCTGAAAACCTGCGGTATTGAAGATGCATACATTAATATTATTAATAACATCTATGAAAATGCAAGTGCAAAGATTCGGCTGTTTGAAAATACAACACACATAAAAATTGGAAAGGGAGTGAGACAAGGTGACACCATATCTCCGAAGCTCTTTAATGCCACATTGGAAAATGTCTTTCAGTCGCTGAGCTGGGAAAACAAAGGGATAAAGATTAATGGAGATTATCTAACCCACCTTCGTTTTGCTGATGACGTAGTCATTTTTGCAACTACCCCATCAGAGCTACAGAGTATGATCCAGGAACTTGCTGACAAGAGTAAAGAAGTGGGATTAAAAATGAACTTTCAGAAGACAAAAGTGATGTACAATGCTTTTACAAGAAATGAAGATTTATCGATTGATGGAGAAAAGCTGGAGATAACAGACACGTACGTTTATCTTGGACAGCAGATATCAAGTGAGGGTCACATTGGTGAAGAAATTAATCGGCGTACAAAACTTGCCTGGAGAGCTTTTGGAAGAAACAGCATAATTTTCAAGAGCAATATATACCATTATGTCTTAAAAGAAAAGTGTTTGATCAATGCATCCTTCCAGTGCTTACGTATGGTGCAGAGACGTGGACATTAACTAAAAGAGACATACAAAGGCTGCAGACAACTCAAAGAAGCATGGAGAGGTGCATGCTTCGTGTAACCAGGAGAGATAAGAAGAGGAACTCGTGGATCCGAAAAATGACAAGAGTGGAAGACATCATGATCAGAGTTAAATCCCTGAAATGGCAATGGGCTGGACATACTGCCAGAAGGACAGATCGATGGACAGCCGAAATTTTAGATTGGATTCCAAGGGACAGGAAAAGACCCAGAAGAAGACCACATGGGAGATGGGTGGATGAAATTCGAAAGTATGCAGGGGTGACATGGAGGAGACTGGCACAAGACAGACCGTTGTGGAGGAAACTTGGGGAGACCTTCGTCCAGCAGTGGATTGATAATTGTTGACAATGATGATGATGATGATGATATATATATATATATCATCATCATCTGACTACGGAACTCACTGTCGAAACTACGGATTCTGCGAATTTTCATTTTTGTAATTGTTCTATTATTTTATGATATATATATATTATTTTATGATATATATATCATAAAATAATAGAACAATTACAAAAATGAAAATTCGCAGAATCCGTAGTTTCGACAGTGAGTTCCGTAGTCAGACAACTAAATCCGTAGAAACTATGGACATTCCATAGTAGTTGGCAGGTATGAAAATCCAAAAGGACAGGGTGTCCATTAAATCTCCTTCAGGACTGACTGGGGTGTCAGTTCATCACTATCAATAGGTTTTGTTGTTAATATTAACCCTGTGGCAGCTGTTCTGTACCAACCAAAACTTGCTGTTGCTCGAAGGTGTCCCTTAATGGAGGTTTCACTGTATAACTTATTACCTGTGTTATATGACTGACTGATCATTAAAACTATTAACAGTGATACAGGCAGATTTTATGAGTGAAATAACTTGCTGAAATTATTCATTTAATAAAAAAGAGGTGAAAATGACATGTTGTAATGGTTGCAATGGTACTATTGCTCTTTTTTTGTATCCTACAATCAGGAGGACACATCCGATGACTGAGAAAAAGAAAGGAAAAGCAGTCTGTACATAGCTATGAATTACAATTATATGAGTTTGTGTCTTCTCTTAGCTCATAATTTTCGTTCTGAAACTTATTATTAAAGCAGTGATTACTTTTAAGCATCATGCTTATATAAAAATTACACAATGCAAATTTCCACTGATCCTTTTTTCTAACTGAAAAACCATACCATAGCATTATGAAGAAATTGCAGAACTTTAACATAATCAACTATGCAAGAAGTACACGCACACAAACTATGGTCAAACTAATTTTATTAACAAAAAACTCTGATCACAGTGGTTGATGATGACAAAAAGTAGTAACAGATGATATGAATGTAACATTTTATGAGGAAATAATATAACAATCCCAAACAATTCAGGTTTCCACACAAATTCTACCTCTGGGTGAAAATTCCTTGGGTAGGTATGTATTTGTATGGACGACTGTGGTTAAGGCCCCTGAAATCAAGAAACAAACATATGACTTGACTGGAAAATAATAATAATAATAATAATAATAATAATAATAATAATAATAAAATCATTAACTTTACTTGCACAATAATGGACTTATTCTACAGATTCGATTTTTTCTTCACTGTATAAAAAAGCACAAGAATTGTCACACAGTTTGATGTTCAATTATTGCAAGTATGGTTGTTGGAACTTGTGTTTCTCCAACATGCCAGAATACATTGAATTCCTTTCCATTTAAAATAATTCCCAATTTGGTACTGGTAACCATTTTTCATTTTTTTTTTTTAACTAAAAGCTATGAAAGAACCATTTGATATACGCAACTATGTATTTCACAAAATCTGCATAGTAGCACATTATGTGTTACAAATAACATCTTGAACCATCTACCATTAAAATGTCTTTTGGCAGTTCTCAACCTTTTTGGCCGATATACTCTCCCAAGGTAATTGCAGGCACAGAATGATTAAAAAAAAGGAATCCCCCTCCCCCATATAAGTACTACCCATATAAGTACTACATTATTATAGTGGACATAGAATATCCTAAATCATTGTTCTTAACATTGGAATAATTCTTGAAATCGGCATCACACATGTAAGTTACGTTGAAAAATTATGAGCGGGACGTTTCAGTAGCGACTTCTACCTTCATCAGCCATGGAATGAGACACGTGGTAACAGCGTCAGTTGTTGCCAGATTTCAAAATATCGCTTTCCAAATAATAGGGATGTTAAAAGGTGCATCAGTATTGCAGGTGTTAGGGGTAAAGTAGATTTTTCAATGCTTTTGCGGTATCGCGATCGCCCCGTTCAGCAATCGGCATGCCCTCAGTTACTGCGAAAGCATTGAAATCTACTTTACCCCTAAATCCTGCAATACTGACGCACCTTTTAACATCCCTATTATTTGGAAAGCGATTTTGAAATCTGGCAAACAACTGATGCTGTTACCACGTGTCTCATTCCATGGCTGATGAAGGTAGAAGTCGCTACCGAAACGTCCCGCTCATAATTTTTCAATGTAACTTACGCGTGTGATGCCGATTTCAAGAATTATTTTAATGTTTTGTGTGTTGCGTGTTTTCCTGCCAATTCTTCTCACTATGATTGTTCTTAAAATTTTAAACTACAAAAATGCACTATTCAGATGTAAATTGAAAAAAAAAAAAAAAAAACCCCGAAAACTCGATTAATCAGGTCAGAGACCTGCAGCAATAGAATTTTGACAATTTTGTAGAAATTAGGCATCAAGGCTGATAACCAACAGAAAATAACTTCAGAAGCATCTCTCACGTATGCTTGAATTTTCTGATTTTGAATCATAATATATTTGACAAATCCACATTCACGTACTTCATCAAAAATGGTAAAAAAGGTATGCACCAAAGATTAGCATGTATTAGGGTGCCGTCAGTACACGATTGTAAGTGAAGGTTTTTACACATATCCATACTTGATTTAACATAAATTTAATACAAGTCTAGATTACAAGACCTTTTGAAGCGCAGTGCATTTCAACATCAGGTACAACAACAAAATTATTATTATTATTAATAAAAAATAACATTAATAATATCGTTGTATCTAACAAAACACAGTGTTTCAAAAAATCTTGTACTTTATATATATCTAGACTTGTATTAAATTTATGTTAAATTGAGTATGGATATGTGTAAAAACCTTCACTTATAATAGTGTACCGAAGGTTAACTAATCCACGCTAATGGTAAAAAAATTTACAAACTGCTTTGTCTGCTACTAGGGAAAGAGTCTAATGAAGTGGCCTATAAGTAAAGACAGTGG
Organism: Macrothele yani; assembly: GCA_039090855.1. Lineage (NCBI taxonomy): Eukaryota > Metazoa > Arthropoda > Arachnida > Araneae > Macrothelidae > Macrothele > Macrothele yani. The sequence goes on along the minus strand of CM077005.1, from coordinate 122,592,370 downwards.
AACACGAAAAAAACTTTTTTTTTTTTTTTTTTTTTTAATGATGTATCACAAGTGAGCGATATCAATCAGGCTTTAAATGTCCAGGCCTCGGCTGGACATGTGCTCATCTCTACAGTAGATGTGTTTATCTCTGGAGTTACTGAAAGTGATAGTTACGAATATCAATTAAGGAAAATTTTTTTGGAATGATGTATCACAAGCAATATCAATCAGGCTTTAAATGTCCAGGCCTGGGCTGGACATGTGCTCATCTCTACAGTAGATGTGTTCATCTCTAGAGTTACTGAAGGTTATAGTTACGAATATCAATTAAGGACAAATTTTCTTGTATTTCAGAACAGTGGAGCCATGCAAAGCTATGAGATCCAAACACACTGCTAGGTTGAATCCAAATTGCTCATCCGTGGTGCCCGGGTTTTTTACCAACACAGCATGCTTGTCACTAAAACAGCACAGTGGCAGTGAACGTGTTAAGAGGATGGCATAATCATTATTCCAAAATAAGTTGCTAGAAATGGTCCCTCGGGATTGGAAGGATGCTATCATTGTTCCCTTGTATAAGGGAAAAGGTGATCAGACTGATTTAGCAATCATGGAATTAACCTACTGAGTGTGCTGCGGAAAGTGTTTGGTAAGGTCATTATTGAAAAAGTACGAAATCTCACCAATCTGGAAACTATTTACAGTTCCGAATACGAGGCAAACTGAGGACGAAATCACTTAATCTAGATTTCTGCTATAGTGCTCTTTGTTGTGTCTCCTGATGAGAACAACACAATTTATACCTACTAACCCTCCTTTATTTTTACAATGCATTATTCTATGTATACCTGCATTCTATTTCCTTTATTTTCTTTATTTCATGATACATGCCATGTCGTTTGATAATTTGATGCCACGTGGCATTATGTCGTATTCATATCTGATATCTATATTATGTTCACGTAACACTTTATTTAAATTTATTCCTTCTCCTGTATCTGATGATGGGTTCTAGGGAAACCCGAAAGTTCTTATACAATAAAATCTTTAAAATTCAGCCAACGAATTTAAATTTGTATTGTGAGTGACTCTTGTTTTTAAGATCGTGCATTGAAGGCAACTACCTCTATTACTTTGGACTATTTCTGCACGAATTTGAATTCTCCTAATACGAAATCTCACATCGGTGAAAGTATGGGATGTTCAGAGTGGTTTCATGCCTGCTATAAAGGCTGCACTAATCAAATTTTCACATTATGCACGATGATTGAAAAGTATCTGGCTGTTGGCAAAGAAAGTTTTTGCTGCCTTCATAGATTTAGAGAAAGCTTACGACTGAGTAAATAGGACACTTCTGTGGAAGGTATTGAATGAATATTGTGCTACTAGGAGTCTACTTAATAGTGTAAACGCCATGTATGCTGGTAGTAGAGCTTCTGTATGAGTGAATGGTGTTTTATCAAAATGGTTTTCTATTGGTGCAGGAGTCAGCCAAGGTTGTGCAATGTCACCATGGATGTTTAATATATTTATGGATGCATGCATGCGTGATGCCAAAATAGATAATAGTGGTTTATGTCTTGGTGATATGTGTGTGTGCGGATGGCTGTATGCTGATGACACCGTCCTGTTGGCAGAGAGCAAAAGTGAGTTGTAGAGTATGTTGTCCCAGATGTACGAAGTTTGCATGAAATTCAAACTGAGTACAAATAAGGAAAAACCAGAGTTATGGTTTTTGAGAGAGGAACTTGTAGTACTGAATGTAGCATAAGTCTAAATGGCACCATGATTGACCAGGTTAATGAGTTTGTATATTTAAAAAGTATGTTTGACAGAGAGAACAAATTGGATGGTGAAATTAGTAGACGAGTGAATACTTCATTGAAAGTCATAGCTGCCTTGGGAGATTTTCACAGGAATGATGGGTTCTCAAGGGAGTCCCGCATGGCTGTGTATGAAAATGCAATTGTTCCTACTCTGATGTATGGCAGCGAAACCTGGGTACTTCAGAAGAAACATAGGAGTCGTTTGTGAGCTGGAGAAATGCGTTACTCATGGGAAGACATGTTCTGATTGTGTGAGGAATGAAGATGCATTGCAGTTGTGTAATGTGAAGCAAAATGTTGTTAGCAGGGTGGAGACTAATATGCTTAAGTGGTTTGGGCATGCTGAAAGAATGCGTGATGAGATGCTTACTAAGAAAAACATTTCAACACAAGTGGCAGGAAGCAAAAGCAGAAGAAGGCCGAGGAAGTCGTGGGAGGATTAGATTCAGGAGTGTCTGCATGAGAAGAAGATCACGAGTATGAAGTATAGAAGATCCTGTGTGTGTCATGTGATGGATGTCAGTGAAGCTCGAATTGTGTGCCAAGATCGCTGTAAGTGGAGGAGTTTGATATGGCAACAGTAAGTAAATAATCAGATAAAAATTATCTGATAGTTTGTCTTTTTTTGTGTGTGGAGCTAACCTCTGAGTCTCAGAGAACAGTTTAGTGATATGCATTTACTGTATGTATGCAGAAACACAGAAAAATAGTTTAAATACTAAGCACTTGGACAGTGTCAAAGATACAACAGCAGACAAAAGGAAATTAGTGTTCATTATATTGTTTGACAAAAAATATTTGCACTGATGCAGGACTGAAAATTGTGCTGCTTACATACAGTTCCTGATACTAAAACAGTGAAGAATTTACACTTAACAGCAAATCAATTCTGTTAATAACAGGGTTGGAATTTTAATAGTGGCAACTGCATAATTACTACAGATACAAAATGCATACCTGTTTCAAATTTTTCGTCTATCAATGTAGTCGCCAGCATTGTGTAACACCCATTGCCGCAATGTGGAAGTTATAGGATGCTGTTAGCAGTGCCTATTCAGTTGATTGTTTGTATAGAGCGACCTACTGCATGAAGAATGCCTGGAACAGTTCTGAATCGAATGCCATGAAGTGATCCCTTCATTTTAGGGATCAAGTCAGGAGAGTACGGCGGATGGAAGAGCACCTCCCAGCCCCATCGAGTGAACAACTGATCCACAGCATATGCAGCATGTGCTTGAGCATTGTCATGCAAAATGATGAGTGGGTTCTGCATAAAGTGTATCCGCTTCTTCCTCAAAGCTGGTCGCAGATTTTGTTCCAAAAATGTAGAGTAATACCGTTCAGCGACAGTCTGGCATTGGAGGTATGGCATGCCTCAGGATAACACCATCAAGGTCACACACGAGAATAACCATAGCCATTACATTGCTGAAGTTCTGACGAAATTTGGATTTGTGCTGTGACCCATAATGATGCCACTCCTTAGATTGGCGTTTCATTTCTAGCTCATATGATCTAGCCCATGTCTCCTCCAGAGTGATGATATGGCAAAGGAAAGCTTCTTTGTGCTTTTTTTTTTTTTTTTTTTGATTGGAGGTTTAACGACCACCGTGAGCAACTCAATGGGCTATAAGTAGTCGCCCGTCCCTAATTTAAGGTCACTGGTTCCAGGGAAGGGAAAGAACCAGTGCCGTAAGACAAACACAACATCCATGCCTCACCGGGATTCGAACCTGGACCCCGTTCGGACGAATGATCAGAGGCCATCGCTTAGACCACTGCGCCACCGGGGCGGCTTCTTTGTGCTCATAGCGTTCTAAGCGGATAGGAGCAACCTCATGCCGTTGCCATTTCTGGATCTCAGTCACAGTGTGCGGAACCCTTCACGATGCAATTTTTGTCATTCCCAGGCATTTGTTCACAATGTAGCACAGTTGTATGTGACACTCCTGTCCGATTGGCTAACTGATGAATTGTAAAGCACCAATCTGTCTCCAGTAATGTGGAAATAGCACTTCTTCACTTGCACTAGAAAGACCTAGCCAAGGCTGATCTTTCACATTCTGGCATCCATCATTGAAGGCTTTTACCCATCTTCAACTGTTCTGTATGGTAATGCAGATTCCCCACCAGCTGCTAAAAGTCCTTGATGGCACTTCTTGTTACTGTGCAGGTGCATGCAGTTGGGAGGGAGAGTCCATTTTACAACGATGTATGTATGCTAGGTATCCGACCAATGTGTGGTGTAAGCACCACAAACTTGCTGTGTTCTGCTTTGATTCTAAAGATGTGTTGCCACTATTAAAATTCCAACCCTGATATGAAAGACTAAACCAGAATTACTATCATCCTGGTAAGTTCCTACCATTATATCTGTGCTTTTACTGAAATAGAAACTTCTTCAATACTGAAACACTCGTGTTTCATAACACTTATTGAAAATTTCCTGGAATACAAACAGAACTCCAGAACAAGAGCTTGTGAGAATTACAGTGGCTCTGATTGAGTCTTTTTCTAAAATCAGACTGGTGGCATCCGCTACATGAACAATTCTTGAATTTGTTTTTCAGCACCTAGTGTGTTAAAATGTCTGCTTTCATTATCCCAACACTGAGGAACTTCAATAGTTTATTTTATTGGTCATACATGTGCTGCACACCTAACTCTTTCAATTACTAGCCAAGTATGTAAAACCAAGGTTCGTACTCTTCCAAGCAAAATAAATTCAAGCGCTTTTCAAGGACTTTTTAATACCAAATTATGTGTGTGAGCTGTCGGTCAGTCAGTATGTAGATATTTTAACAAGTTCAAACCATTAAACTTAGCTGGGACGGGCACACCTTCAATGAATTGCCTCTGTTACTCCCAAAACCCCTGTTGGTTTATTATAATAACTTTGAATTGTCCCTCTGTTTTGGTGTTCTTCTAAATCATTTTATCTTGTGGAATATTTTGAAGGGGTACATTATTTTCATATTCAATCATCTGCTGGTATGATATTTATTGTTTGCTTAACTTTTTATTTTTGATGCAGCCAGGAGACGAAGGGACCATGCATGAATCACATGCAATTCCTAGAAGTTTCACAATCCCGCAAGTGTTATGGTGAGAAAATCTCAGCCACGTTATATATTTATTAAATAGGTAGCCAAAATTAAATCGGAAGAGAAATTTTGAATTTCGACTAAAATTTAACTTTGGGAGATGGGTGGATGCATTTCAAACAAAAATATTTTCTAAGTATTAGAAGGCCATGAACATCCTAAACAAAAATGCATCTGAAAATTTACACTCCACAAGAAGTTATTGGAAAGTTTGCGTTGTTTGTGTTTACGCAGAGTTGAGTCCCCTGAAAGTGCAAAAATAAGTGAATATTGTTGCATGTGTATGAAAAGGTGTCACTATAAGTCCTAGGATAAAATGTACTCGTTCAATAACAACTTGTGGAGGCGGTGAAAGTCAATTTAAAAGGATAGGACAAAAATTGCAGTTATGAAATACCTTATAAAACCAGGATTCGGATCGATAGCCTTAGTCAAGCTAAGGTGGGGGTACATGGGACCAAGTCATGGAAGACAACAGCACACAAAAATTTTCACACTGCACTAATTTTGGACTTTTTTTGAAAGGCTACTGCCTGTATTTATTATTTTCTTTAAAAACTTAATAAGGTCATTTAGTGGACAATCAGATGGCATTTCCTTTTTGTTGTTTGCTAAAACACAGCAGTATAAAAACAGAATCTCAATTTCTTTTCTATTTCTCTTTGGCCACTGGCCCTATGAACAGCACAACTTTACATATTTCAACACAGTTGGTTTGAACACTAGGCATGCATCCAAAATTATACCATGATTCACATAGCTTACACAAAAAAAAGATACTGGATTATTTTTAATTCCACAAGGTGGACAAGTTCTGTTCTTTTGAAACGTACTCTCTTCTCTCTCACCTAGTTAGCTCAATGACAAATTTACAATTTTACACTTATTGATTACAATTTACAGCACCTAAACAATCTTAGCAAACTCCGCAATTCCAGACCAGCTTCGAAGACTTCAATTTAAATTTACAGTTATTTTAAGAGCCACCAATTATACTTTAACAAATCTACTATCAGCAAGTAAACAAACCAAGTAAATTATCCTCAAAACAGAATTTACACTGAGCACAAGCATTAATAAACATTACATAACCTATAGAACTACCCTGAATGAACCCACTTCACTTATAAAGAAACCTCACTAACTTAAGAATTATCACTACTCATAACATCAACATAATTCAGAAATTCAAACAATCTTCTTGCACTAGCTTGCTCATAAAAATCACCTCACTCTGCACTTCACATAATAGCTCAAGATACTTAATAACTCTATACTGTAAACAAAAGCTCAAAATACCAATTTACTAAATTTCCAAACCAAATATCATGCTCACTAACACTAACAACCAGAATTTACATCCCTAGCACTACAGCAATTCATAAACAAATAAATTAGATACTTTAAATCACCAAACAAACTTAAATTTAACACCTGCAGTGAATTACTGAGGTAGCGGTGAGGCAAATACCCTCAGTTCAGACACTACCCTGGGTTTTTGAGAACCAACACAGGAAGAAAATGCCAGTCAGGCTGAAGGCGTGAAATTGGGTCGTGAATCCAATTTCAGCCTATGCAAAAGGAAAGGAAAAAATCCTCAAGTGCGACACATCATCATCAGGCACAGAATTTCCTCTAACATGATCTCACCACATTTCTTGAAGCAACGCTCGACCGACCCTCGCTGGCAGTACATATCTCCGTGAGCAGCGAAACTACTGGGGGGGGGGGTTTGAAGACAAGTTTTCCCCCAAAAACCACGTCCTCAAGGATCTCCTTTTCGAACCAATGCATGATCCCACCTTGATCAACCACGGCTGCAAGAGCCTGTCGTACTTCAACCCTAAATACTCCAGGCACATCCGGCCCAGAACCAACACAACTATATCCCAGGAAAAATTCACTTATCTCTCTATATCCCAAGAAATCCTAAATCACTATATCCACATATATCCCAGGAAAATTCACTTATCTCTCTATATATCCCAAGAAATCCTAAATCACAATATCAACATATATCCCAGGAAAAATCACTTCTCTCTCCACATATATCCCAGGAAAAATCACTAGCAAGGAAATTCTTCTGCACCATGGCAATGCGCAGGTCCACTTCAGACAATAACACTGACCATTTACATAACCCACTAAATATTTTCACCTTATTGAAAATTAAAATTACATTTAGACTTTTAACCTTATAGTAAAAACAAGAAAATTTAGGCCAAAGAAAAGAACAATTAATACTGGAACTGGTGAGCAAAAGTGTGTCTTCTCAACCCATGATGTTCATTCTTTTTATGAAATACTAAACTTGAGAACAAAAAAATACTTTAACTTCTATTCTGCACATATCGCATCCTGGTGAAAATTCCCTACTCAGAGCCCTCTGCCCTAGGACAAGTTCCCGGTTTGCCCTAAGATCACCCCTTTCCAATGGGAGATTAACACTCATCTGGAGCATGTAAAATACTGGTCCTCAATTAACACTCCTACCATCTCAGTTTCGACACTCAACACTCCAAGAATGTAAACAACACTTTAGGTTTCCAATTTCATCACACTATAATATGTTCCCAAAATTCCAATATAAATCATCCCATAATTTATCTTCACTCAAAAAAAAAAAAAAAAATAACTCAACGCAGTAAAAGACTAGAGAGAAATGCTTACTATTATTTTATCACCCACGACATCACAATAACACTGCTTTTCAATTATCACATGCCCAACTAAACTATTATCGATGCACCAAAATTTACGGTGCTCAAACATTAAACCAAATTTTTCTGATACATCAAAATTTACTGGCCTGGGAAGTTGCTAAAATACCAGACATGACAACAAAAAAAAGCATAAATAAAAACATTTTCAACTCCCTTTCTTTTTTCTGAACTCATACCTGAGGAACGAATAAATTGTAATTTTGAAAACTGAATGACAACACAGCCATAATCAGAGGCAAAAAAAAACTTGCTTTTTTTCGTTTTGTTTCTTATGCTCAGCTCGAAGTTTAGGTACCCTGCGTGGGATGTTATATATCAATACAGATCGAAAGATATGGACTAAAACATTACCTTTGAGCTGGCGTTCTTTTTTCCTTTTTTTTTTTTTCCACCACAGTTTACAGTCCTGGCACAACCAGTTTTTTTTTCTTTCCTACTGCAGCAGAGCATCGCCGGAGCCAGCAGGTACCTCCCATTGTGGTGGACTGGTGGTCATCAAAAAGCCGTCAAGCAAAAAAAAAGAACTCCTCCCCAAACTTTGGGAGGAGTTGGAACTGTTTTTGGCCTCTCTCCTTCGGTCTTTGAAGCAGGCCTCCTCCTCCTCCTTGGGGCAGCAACCGCATGGAGAGGTGTAGATGCTGTTGGCGGTATATCCTTAAGGGAGAAGGCATGTCTTGCCTTCCCTCGGCTAAGTTCTCTCCAGGGCGGAGTTTCCGGATGGCGGGAGGCTTCTTTATCGGCGTGCTAACATCGTCAACCCCTCGAATGCGAATACGAATACCAGAGCCAGAGTGTCCCATTGTGGTGGACTGGTGGTCAGCAAATGCTGCCATGGAAAAAAAACTCTTTTTTTTTCTCTGTGGTTCTCTCCCGCCAAAAGGCGAGGAGAAAAAACTCCGCCGTCCCCTCTTTCTCTGCCGGCCAGCAAGAGGACCAGAACAAAAGTGTCTGAGCCAAGCGTCTCAAAGTGTCAAAGAAACTCTGTGATGTTGGAAAAAAAATGCTGACCCCTGATTGGCTGAACTCTGCAAACAGCGGAATTTCTCTCCCACGCCTCGAGTGACCTCTGACCTTCACTCAGGCATCGTTGCAGCATCCAACACTCTCCACGAAAAAAATGTTACTAGCACATGCATCCTCTGGTCGGCTAGGGGAAGATGAACTTGACCTTCAACACGTAGGGGACCCAGCTTTTTTGACCCTGAGGTCTAAAAATAGATTCTGTTGCTGAATTCCTTACCCAAAAGACGAAAAGATGTTACACTTTTGTGCAACTTTTTCACGACGTTTGGAAACAGGAACGCATAAAAATGGCGAATTCTTGCCTTGCAGAAAATCGCTAATTTTAATTTTCTTTTTTCTCTCGTTCCGTGATGTGAAAGTAAAATTAATTTTGATTCTCTGAGCTGCACACCTACTCGCCTTTTCCTATCGCGATAAAAGAACAGATAAATTAATTATTTTCAAAACCCCAAAGTCAGTTAAATCAAATATTATTCTCTTTTTTTTTTTTCCTTCTCCAACATGAAATTTTGTTTTCCTGGTTGTGATTAAGACAAGCGAATTTTGCGCACGAATTCCCCTGCCTTTCAACCAGGAATTTTCTTCTAACGTATGTCATGGGAGAAAATTTTTGCATTAATTAATCTCTGATAAACCAACAGAAAGATTGATCAGGTCTCTCTGAAATTCACCAGAAGTTAAAATTTTCGCCATGACAAATACATTCCCCCTGCGAAAAGACGAGCAAAGCGAGTCGAAACATAAAATAAAATCTCAGAAAATTCGCTTCACCTACTACTCAACACAAACATGTGCTCCGACCATGTCAACAAACCGATGAATGTAAACAAACCTGCAGCGCCACCTACCTCCGGTGAGCTGACTTCCGTTCCAACATGGCTACCACTGAACTAGGAAAAGAAATGTTCCTAAGCAAAGCTATTTATCACCTGACCTTAATTACAGAGGTAAAAGAATTTTTTTTTTTTTTTTTTTTTAAGCCAAAAATTTTTACGGAACGAAGAAAAAAAATTCTGCACCGGCTCAAATACTAACCTTTTAACTAAACTGAGAAAATTAAATTAAAAGAAATTTAACTGCTTATTAAATTCCTAACTCACTGGCTATTACTACAGTAATACTAATCCTACCCAACACTGAACCTACACTGCACTCCAATAGTAAACAACCTAACTTAAAATAACTAACCAGTGCACCTGGGCACTAAATTAACCAGCGTGAGGAGGGAAGAGAAGTTACGCCTCTTACAATTTTGCATTATGCTTTCACCAATTTGACATCACCAACAACAGGCATTTTCGAATGACAACATTACTTTACAATACACTTTCTTCGCTTAGTTCAACAGAATATGATAAATTGCGTGAATGCAACACCTTAAAAATAGACTTAATTCAACACTCGGACTGTAGAGGTAAAAAAATTTTTGCAACACATGAAAAATACACCTAGAAGTTCAATATTTGGAAAAGTGTGAAATTGCATATATATATGTGACACACTGCAAACTATTAATTAGCATTAGTTATGTTCGAAATGCCAAATTATACATTATGCAGGCACGCTTGAGAAATTATTTGTGTGAAAACTCATGTAGGTAAACACCCTCAAAAAAAAATTGTATGTGTGTCAGGCACCTAACAAAATTATTTGTATGTCACACACAAAATTACTGAAATTACTCATATATGTCATTGAAAATATTACACCAACACAAAAAAAAATTTCTATGTGTCAAGCCCTAACTGGCTTTCATGTTAAGCCCAAAATTATTCAAATATTATAAACACTGCTACTGAAATATTATAATACTTATACACAGATATTCAGCTGAAATCAAAAAATATGCACTTTCGCTACTTTGGTCACCGAGAGAGAGAGAGACTACCAGAACTTATCACTACGAGAAAATAATTCACATCACTTATCTCTCTCCACATATATCCCAGGAAAAATCACTAGCAAGGAAATTCTTCTGCACCATGGCAATGCGCAGGTCCACTTCAGACAATAACACTGACCATTTACATAACCCACTAAATATTTTCACCTTATTGAAAATTAAAATTACATTTAGACTTTTAACCTTATAGTAAAAACAAGAAAATTTAGGCCAAAGAAAAGAACAATTAATACTGGAACTGGTGAGCAAAAGTGTGTCTTCTCAACCCATGATGTTCATTCTTTTTGTGAAATACTAAACTTGAGAACAAAAAAATACTTTAACTTCTATTCTGCACATATCGCATCCTGGTGAAAATTCCCTACTCAGAGCCCTCTGCCCTAGGACAAGTTCCCGGTTTGCCCTAAGATCACCCCTTTCCAATGGGAGATTAACACTCATCTGGAGCATGTAAAATACTGGTCCTCAATTAACACTCCTACCATCTCAGTTTCGACACTCAACACTCCAAGAATGTAAACAACACTTTAGGTTTCCAATTTCATCACACTATAACATGTTCCCAAAATTCCAATATAAATCATCCCATAATTTATCTTCACTCAAAAAAAAAAAAATAACTCAACGCAGTAAAAGACTAGAGAGAAATGTTTACTATTATTTTATCACCCACGACATCACAATAACACTGCTTTTCAATTATCACATGCCCAACTAAACTATTATCGATGCACCAAAATTTACGGTGCTCAAACATTAAACCAAATTTTTCCGATACATCAAAATTTACTGGCCTGGGAAGTTGCTAAAATACCAGACATGACAACACAAAAAAAAGCATAAATGAAAACATTTTCAACTCCCCTTTCTTTTTTCTTTCTTTTCTCTGAACTCATACCTGAGGAACTAATAAATTGTAATTTTGAAAACTGAATGACAACACAGCCATAATCAGAGGCAAAAAAAAACTTGCTCTTTTTCTTTTTGTTTCTTATGCTCAGCTCGAAGTTTAGGTACCCTGCGTGGGATGTTATATATCAATACAGAAAGATATGGACTAAAACATTACCTTCGAGCTGGCGTTCTTTTTTTTCCTTTTTTTTTTTTCACCACAGTTTACAGTCCTGGCACAACCACAGTTTTTTTTTTTCTTTCCTATTGCAGCAGAGCATTGCCGGAGCCAGCAGGTACCTCCCATTGTGGTGGACTGGTGGTCATCAAAAAGCCGTCAAGCAAAAAAAAAAAGAACTCCTCCCCAAACTTTGGGAGGAGATGGAACTGTTTTTGGCCTCTCTCCTTCGGCCTTTGAAGCAGGCCTCCTCCTTGGGGCAGCAACCGCATGGAGAGGTGTAGATGCTGTTGGCGGTATATCCTTAAGGGAGAAGGCATGTCTTGCCTTCCTCGGCTAAGTTCTCTCCAGGGCGAAGTTTCCGGACGGCGGGAGGCTTCTTTATCGGCGTGCTACATCGTCAACCCCTCGAATGCGAATACCAGAGCCAGAGTGTCCCATTGTGGTGGACTGGTGGTCAACAAAATGCTGCCATGGAAAAAAAACTTTTTTTTCTCTGTGGTTCTCTCCCCGCCAAAAGGCGAGGAGAAAAAAACTCCGCCGTCCCCTCTTTCTCTGCCGGCCAGCAAGAGGACCAGAACAAAAGTGTCTGAGCCAAGCGTCTCAAAGTGTCAAAGAAACTCTGTGATGTTGGAAAAAAATGCTGACCCCTGATTGGCTGAACTCTGCAAACAGCGGAATTTCTCTCCCACGCCTCGAAGTGACCTCTGACCTTCACTCAGGCATCGTTGCAGCATCCAACACTCTCCACGAAAAAAAATGTTACTAGCACGTGCATCCTCTGGTTGGCTAGGGGAAGATGAACTTGACCTTCAACACGTAGGGGACCCAGCTTTTTTTGACCCTGAGGTCTAAAAATAGATTCTGTTGCTGAATTCCTTACCCAAAAGACGAAAAGATGTTACACTTTTGTGCAACTTTTTCACGACGTTTGGAAACAGGAACGCAAAAATGGCGAATTCTTGCCTTGCAGAAAATCACTAATTTTAATTTTCTTTTTTCTCTCGTTCCGTGATGTGAAAGTAAAATTAATTTTGATTCTCTGAGCTGCACACCTACTCGCCTTTTCCTATCGCGATAAAAGAACAGATAAATTAATTATTTTCAAAACCCCAAAGTCAGTTAAATCAAATATTATTCTCTTTTTTTTTCCTTCTCCAACATGAAATTTTGTTTTCCTGGTTGTGATTAAGACAAGCGAATTTTGCGCACGAATTCCCCCTGCCTTTCAACCAGGAATTTTCTTCTAACGTATGTCATGGGAGAAAATTTTTGCATTAATTAATCTCTGATAAACCAACAGAAAGATTGATCAGGTCTCTCTGAAATTCACCAGAAGTTAAAATTTTCGCCATGACACAAGAAAGCTCCTTAACCCCAGTCAACAGAAGCACATCACAATTCGCAAATACATCATTCCACTTATTTTACTCCCTTGCTGATGTTTTACTATGTAGCGATGTCATAGCCAAGGTACTTGCGTTCAACAGGCTCCTCTGGGTTGAACACAAGTTTTGCACTATTTGATCAGCTTGGTGTTTTTATCAGAACTATACAGAAATAGCCTGTACAACTTTTTAGCACAAACAATTATTTTACATATACTCTTTCATACCAATGCTTAAAAACCAAAACAATTTTTTTTACAAGAACTATTTTAAGGAGTCAAACTTTTTCAAGTTCTTTCAAGGACTTGAAAATAAACTTTTATTTTTCAAGGACTTTTAAGGTTTTCAAGGAGCTTAAGAACTATGAAAACATAACACTCAGCTGCAAATTAGATTCACAACAATTTACTAAACCTGTGACAAAGAATTACATTGAACCCTTACTAAGTGATATAGTATTCCATCCCTGTTACATTAAATTGACAATTAACAAAAATAACACATAGCAACCCCATTTGAATTTCACACATATTCCCCTCCAAACACATAAGTGTGAGGAAGGATACTGGGAAGACAGTCTACAGCTCAACCCTAAATTTTTACTTTCCCATTGACTACTGTACAATGAGTACTGCACATGGGGCAAATGTCTTGGCTTTTAAAAGTATTTTTAGTCTGTGTGACCTTCCTGCTAGTCACTGAGCAAGAAATTTTAATATTAAGAGAAAAAAAAAACATGCGTCACAAACCTTGATGTCCTGGTGACAACCTTTTCTTGTGAAAACTCTCTGGGTCCTTCGAAAGAATAGGCTGAAGACTCTGTTTCCAGGAAAACATCCAAACAAACAAGCAGATGATGCACTTGACACATTAGCACATGGTACTTGCAACTGTCAGGAATCATTTCTACACAGTGGATGTTAACCTCTTCCTCCAATTGCTGAAACAAATGCAGAAAAACTCACACATCTTAAATGGTAAATAACATCAACATTTTAACACATCAGCTAAAAAGAAAAAACATTTTCCACATCATAGTTTGTGCAACAGCAGCCAGCATTCTTTGAAAATATTCTAGTAGCCTTGAACTTTATTTAGTTTTTCTTTGTCTTTTGAGTAATCCAGGGGCAGTCCATCATTAGGGGCCAGAGGGGCCGGGCCCCACCTAAAAAATTTTATTTCAAGAAATACATTTTATTTTTTTTTTGCCCTGATTCTTATTCTCTCTCTAAACTACATGGTGATAAACCTTTCCCTTCAAAAACCATTACCTAAGGGAAAAGTTTCCTTCGAAAACGAAAAACTATTCTCTGAGGAAAGAGATCACGTTCAGAGTGTGAGGTTATTGGAGCCCAGCTCCAACAGGCCCCAGTAACATCAATACGCAAGCGAACAGGAGACGATTTCCTCCCCGTCTCATTCAGTACGATGACCTACATACAACACTGTCTTAACCGCGTGTGCAAAAAAAGCTGTTAGATCTGGCCCTGTGCTAATTTTATCGGAAGAGTATCCATTTCCTTAACACCGTGGGTTCACAGAGAAACTTACCCGACCAAGCTCAAGGGTTGCGGGAGTGGTTCAAATGTCGTAGCAAAGTTCAGTTAGTTGTTTTTTCTGTGTGTCTCTCTCTCTGAGATGTGTTGTTCTTTTGTGTTGTGACTTTTTTGCTTGTCGAGAACAATGAATGAAGTGGATATTTTTTTTAAATCTCAATTCTTTGTTTAAATCTGGAAGAAAAGCTTCACTTAAAAAAACTTGGTGCTTATCACCCCAAGAATTTTTAATTTGCGCTTCACTTAAAAAAACACAGAGCTCATCAGTCAGCCCAAGAATTTGAGTTGAAAACTTCACTTAAAAAAACTTGGTGCTTTATCAGCCGAAGAATTTGAGTTTTTTTTTTTTTTTTTATTGGAGGTTTAATGACCACCGTGAGCAACTCAATGGGCTATAAGCAGTCGCCCGTCCATAATTTAGGGTCACTGGCTCCAGGGAAGGGAGAGAGCCAGTGCCGTAAGACAAACACAACATCCATGCCTCACCGGGATTCGAACCCGGACCCCTTACGGACGAATGATCAGAGGCCAGCGCCTTAGACCACTGCGCCACTGGGGAAGCTAATTTGAGTTTCCAAGTGTATGAAGTTTACAAAGCGCTTTGCAGAACTAATTTCAGTTTTAACTAAGATGATTTTGTATGTTAAAAATAAATAAATAAATGAGAAAACCTGTAAGTATAATTTGCACGTGAGTACATACATGTTTTTAGGTTTCACAAGTTCTTTAAAAAAAAAAGGTTAAACCTTTTTTTTTTTTTTTTTTTTTTGATTGGAGGTTTAACGACCACCGTGAGCAACTCAATGGGCTATAAGCAGTCGCCCGTCCCTAATTTAGGGTCACTGGTTCCAGGGAAGGAGAGAGCCAGTGCCGTAAGACAAACACAACATCCATGCCTGACCGGGATTCGAACCCGGACCCCTTACGGACGAATGATCAGAGGCCAACGCCTTAGACCACTGCGCCACCGGGACGGCAGGTTAAACCTTTCAAATAATGCAAATGGTAGTATGGTACTCATTCTATATGGGACGAAATTCATGAAACATTCCCTTCCTGCATATATTTAGAGTTATTATTTTTTCACTACATTTTTTTATCCTATGAAAAATCTGAAGAAACACAAAGCACAACTAACAAATTAATGCTCATATGTTTTAAGGTAAAAATTTTATTTAAGGAGTTTTAAAAATTTTCTGTTAATAGTTATGCATTCTATTCTGAGGAATTTTTTTTCGTGTGCAATACAATAGTTGACACATTCCTGCTTGATTTGGGCATTATTGAATTGAGTCAAGGGGTTAAACAGAGGCACAGTAAAGGAATCTTGGGGGGGGGGGGGGGGTCTGGATAGTTGACCTAATAATGACAGGTTTTTTTATTTCGTTGTTTGACTTCAGCTACTGCCCCCCCCCCCCGTTTCAGTTGCCACGAGCCGCCACTGGAGTGCTCACATTACATCGAACTGATTGGGAGCCACAGAAGTTTTAGGATTAAAATGTTACTTACAGATTTTAGTGCATTACTTAAGGACAGATGCATTATTTACAGGTGATTTGTAGCAAGACACATTCTGATCATTAAAGGAACAAAGGTATGTTACAGATGAGCAATACGAAGCAAAATGTTTAGTAAGGTGGAGACAAACATTCTTAGGTGGTCTGGCCATGTTGAAAGAATGAGCAGTAAGACAATTTATTCAGCCCAAGTGGCAGGAATGGGAGGACCAGATTGGAATGCCTGCATGAGAAGAGGATAACGAGTAAGAAGTAGGCATGTGATTGATGTCAGTGAAGCTCGAGTTGCATGCTGCGATCGCCGTAAATGGAGATGCTCAATACATCAAAAGTAAGTAAAAATCTAGTTCCATCAGTTTTAAACTTTAACCTGGCAGATGAGCTTTGAAGAGCTAACCTCAGAAAATCAGAACAGCTTAGTGATATGTTACAGATGAGTAACTGAAAGGGGTTAAATGCTTCCATACCAACGGGTGGTCACAAAGCCCCCATTTCCACTGTCGACACCAGTCTAGAATGGAAAAAAGTGCCCCCCCTAAAAAAAAAGAAAAAAACAACAGTTCTGACATGATAAATAATAGTATCCCCACCACTAACCCCCTAACAACAACCCCTATATGAGGCCCTTGAAATCTTCTCTCTTGGACAACATACCGCCACTATAATAAAAAATCAAAAAGACAGAACCAATAAATCAAATTCTCTTAAAAACATCATCTTAGCCGCTCCTACCACCAACCTTAAAAGGCCCCAATCCCATTATTAAAAGCCACAGTCTTACCATATCAAATGGGTGAAACACATCTGATGTACATACACATATACACTAGATGACAGTTAATCAGGTACTCCTGCCCTTGTCACGTGCATAGTTTACTAACACACAAGATGGCATGTGAGCATGGTATAAATCAGGAAGACCAGCTCCATCTAGCACGAGTTATTCAGCATTCGAATCAGGTTAAGAATGGGCAAACAAGAGATCCGAGTGATCCTGGACATGGCACAATAGTTGATGTCAAGTGTACCAATTTGAGCACCTCCTAAACAGCAGTTTCCCTGGGCTTTTCAAGCACAAATATACCAAAGGTTTATTGTGAGTGATACAACATGCAAACAACTTTCAGCAGTTGGTGACTCGTGACTACGTGTTGGGGAAACAGCTAGTTAATCAGAAAGGTTAAAGGAGAGTGTCACCCATGGTTGGCGGTTGGCGTGTTGTAGCATACTTGTGACACAGTCCAATATGCTGTACATTCGAAGACAACCCACCAATGCTGATCCTGCAGTGATTTGCCAGGTAATGGAACATCTGTTCACTTGCAAGATTCTTACAAGTCTCCTTTGACTCCTCTGATCCACCAAGCTGTTTTTGTCAACAGAATTGCTGGATGGTTTGTTTTTTTTTTTCCTTTTTTTTTTTATGTCACATGTTCACGATCAACCCTTGCTATGGTTTTGCATGAAAAGTCTAGGAGACCGGTCACTTGGGAGATAATCAAACCAGCCTGCCTGGTAAACAACTAACATACTACATACAAAACCTACTAAGATCACTCATTTTGCCCATTGCAATATTCAGTAGAATGCTAATTGGTGGTCAATGGGCAAGTACACTAGATTTAAAACCACACATGCTGTCTTAAATACTGGAGTGAGTTGTTTATGTGATAAGGGCAAGTGTATCTAATAAACTGACATCTCAGTGTAGATATAACAGAATATACAATGTTCACTGAATAAATATGGTATTACTGGGAATCTACTTAATAGTGTAAAAGCCATGTATGCTGGTAGGAGAGCTTGTGCACGAGTGAATGGCAGACCTGCCAACCTCTCAGAACCAAAAAACGTAACACTCACATACAAAAATCGTAACATGACGCGTGCTGATCATTTTTTTAAGCCTATTTCAGCTATATTAATTCTCGTTGGTGTAAGGGAAGGGAGGTTGCTTTAAATAAACAGACACTCGTCCACATTCCATCGCCGACCAATCAGCAGCTTTAAGTGTGACAGAGTCGAAAATACGAATCAGTCTTGAACGTTATACGAAATGAGTTGGGATTTGTCCATTGGTTGCAGATTGTGCTTGACTTGACTTTATTTCTGTTGGGAAACTAGAGGCAGGGGAATCTGTTAAGAGAAATTGGAAACCTCTCCGAGAAAAAAATATTTCAAAGGGGGGAAAAACAGATTACACGTAAATTTTACCCTACTTCTGTCTGAAAAGGAGAAAACGTAACTTTTAAACAAAAATTGAATTTTTTGGGGGCAAAATTATATTATCATACTACAGCGTGATTTATCGTACTAAACATGATAAAATCGTAACAGTTGGCAGGTCTGGAATGGTGTTTTATCAAAATGGTTTTTTATTGGTGAAGGAGTCAGACAAGGTTGTGTAATGTCACCATGGCTGTTTAATATATTTATGGATGCATGCATGCGTGATGCCAAAATGGAAAATGCTAGTTTATAAGTCTCGGTAATATCTGTGTGTGCAGATTGCTGTATGCTGATGACACTGTCCTGTTGGCAGAGAGCAAATGTGAGTTGCAGAATATGTTGTCCCGGATGTACGAAGTTTGCATGAAATTCAAACTGAGTATAGTGAAATAGTAGGCGAGTGAATTATAAATAAGGGAAAAACAAATGTTATGGTTCTTGAGAGAGGAACTGATAGCACTGAATGTAATGTAAATCTAAATGGCACAGTAATTGACCAGGTGAATGAGTGCGTATTTAGAAAGCATGTTTGACAGAGAGAACAAACTGGATGGTGAAATTAGTAGGCGAGTGAATTCTTCATTGAAAGTAATAGCTTGCTTTGGAAGGTTTTCACAGGAATGATGGGTTATCAAGAGAGTCCCACATGGCTGTGTATGAAAGTGTAATTGTTTCTACTCTGATGTATGGCAGTCAAACCTCGGTACTACAGAAGAAACATGGGAGTTGTTTGTGTGCTGGAGAAATGTGTTACTTATGGGGATGTGTGGTAAGACATGTTCTGATTGTGTGAGGAATGAAGATGTGTTGCAGTTGTGTAATGTGAAGCAAAATGTTCTTAGCAAGGTGGAGGCTAATATGCTTCAGTGGTTTGGCCATGTTGAAAAAAAGAGTGAATGATAAGATGCTTACTAAGAAAAAATTTTTAGCCCATGTGGCAGGAAGAAAAGGCAGAGGAATGCAAAGGAAGTCATGGAAGGGTCTGATTCAGGAGTCTCTGCATGAGAGAAAGATTATGAGTATCAAGTATAGGAGGTCTAAGTCATGTGATGGATGTCAGTGAAGCCCGAGTTGTGTGTCAAGATTGCTGTAAATGGAGAAGTTTGATATGGCAACAATAAGTAAATAATCAGTTAAAAATTTATCTGGTAGTTTGTATTTCTTTGTGGAGTTAACCACTGAATCTCAGAGAACAGCATAGTGATATGTACAAGGTTCATACACATTTACATAAAATAAATTCCATAACCTTTCCAGGAGTTGATCAACAAATTCCAAAATTTTTGCTAGAATCATAGTGTCTTCAGATTACCTTATATATTGGACACCTGTCCAACACCCAAGATTTAACTTAACGTGCAAAACTATAAAAACCGATTTAGGGCAACTTACCATTCTCTGTTTTTTTGCTCCATATTTCACATTTCCAGCACGTGAGACATGTCTCACGTGCTGGAAATGTGAAATATGGAGCAAAAAACCAGAGAATGGTAAGTTGCCCTAAATCTGTTATCATAGTGTCTTGTTTTATGTTTTGCAAATTGAGGTTGCCCTGTCACATGTCCATTTATAGAACTAGCTTATAATGTGTTTTGCCAATTTCAGTAGCTTTGGCAGCTTAAAATTTGCATTTCTTCCTCAGAATGTTCAGGAAAAGTTAACTGCTCATATTCAGAAATCAAGTTGTAGTTAAATGTTGGTTGCAGGATGAAGATATCGTTGAAGATTCACTGGGGGTTATTCGATCATTACTGCAATTGCAAACTACAACTATCAGTTGCCTTCAGTCCATTTGATACCGTAGTGAAGGTCCGAAATCCAAAGCAGTTCAAAAAAGCTATACGAACAGTCACATTCTGAATAATCTCTGTATGAGAAAGGCATATATATATATATATATATATATATATATATACTTAAGAGCAAAACTGAAGACTAAAGAAAAAATTTTAGAATTTAAAACGAAGGATAGAATATATATATATATATATATATATATAGCTCAACCAAGAGAACAAGCTGGATTCAGGAGTGGCTACAGCACAATAGATCATATCCACGTACTGAGAGAACTAATTGAAAGAGCGAGGGAATATGAACTTCCATTGTGCATGGCTTTTATCGATTATGAAAAAGCCTTTGATTCGGTGAAACCATCAGCAGTTACAATGACTCTGAAAACCTGCGGTATTAAAGATGCATACATTAATATTATTAATAACATCTATGAAAATGCAAGTGCAAAGATTCGGCTGTTTGAAAATACAACACACATAAAAATTGGAAAGGGAGTGAGACAAGGTGACACCATATCTCCGAAGCTCTTTAATGCCACATTGGAGGGTGTTTTTCAGTCGCTGAGCTGGGAAAACAAAGGGATAAAGATTAATGGAGATTATCTAACCCACCTTCGTTTTGCTGATGACGTAGTCATTTTTGCAACTACCCCATCAGAGCTGCAGAGTATGATCCAGGAACTTGCTGACAAGAGTAAAGAAGTGGGATTAAAAATGAACTTTCAGAAGACAAAAGTGATGTTCAATGCTTTTACAAGAAATGAAGATTTATCGATTGATGGAGAAAAGCTGGAGATAACAGACACGTACGTTTATCTTGGACAGCAGATATCAAGTGAGGGTCACATTGATGAAGAAATTAATCGGCGTACGAAACTTGCCTGGAGAGCTTTTGGAAGAAACAGCATAATTTTCAAGAGCAATATGCCATTATGTCTTAAAAGAAAAGTGTTTGATCAATGCATCCTTCCAGTGCTTACGTATGGTGCTGAGACGTGGACCTTAACTAAAAGAGACATACAAAGGCTGCAGACAACTCAAAGTAGCATGGAGAGGTGCATACTTGGTGTAACCAGGAGAGATAAGAAGAGGAACTCGTGGATCCGAAAAATGACAAGAGTGGAAGACATCGTGATCAGAGTTAAATCCCTGAAATGGCAATGGGCTGGACATACTGCCAGAAGGACAGATCATCGATGGACAGCCGAAATTTTAGATTGGATTCCAAGGGACAGGAAAAGACCCAGAAGAAGACCACATGGGAGATGGGTGGATGAAATTCGAAAGTATGCAGGGGTGACATGGAGGAGACTGGCACAAGACAGACCGTTGTGGAGGAAACTTGGGGAGACCTTCGTCCAGCAGTGGATTGATAATGGTTGACAATGATGATGATGATGATGATGATATATATATATATATATATACACTGATGAGGCATTACATTATGACTACCTTCCTAATAAGCTGTAGGACCCCCTTCAGCCCACAAAACAGTGGCCACTCAGCGAAGCATCATTTCGATGAGGTGGCAATAAGTATCCTGGGGTACCTGGAATCGTAATGTTAACAGCAGGTCATCCAATTCCCATACATTTTGTGGGGATTTAGCACGCACCCACTTTTCCAAGTCAAACCACAAACGTTCGATTGGGTTCGTGTCAGGTGAATTTGGAGGCCAAAGCATTAACAGAAAGTCACCAGCATGTTCCTCGAACCACTCCTTGACGATTCTGGCAGTGTGGCATGGTGCATTATCCTGTTGGTAATGGCCATCACCAGTTGGGAACACAGTAGCCATGAATGGGTGAACTTGGTCCGCAACTATGTTCAGATACCTGACAGCCGTCAGGGATTGTGCTACTGGAAAAATGGGGCTTAAGGTGTCCTAAGAAAACATCGGCCACAGCGTAACGCTGCCGCCGCCAGTCTGTTTCCACCCAACAGTGCATCCAGGTGCCATAGCTTCCGTTGGTAATTCGCATATCCACTCTCAGCCATCTACGTGACGCACCAGGAATCTTGATTTGTCAGATCAGGCCACTTTTTTCCAATCATCCACAGTCGAATTTCCACGACCTTACCTTGGGCCCATTGCCTGCATTGTTGGTGATAACGTGGAGTGAGCATGGGGACATGGCTGGGCCTTCAGCTATGCAGACCCATGGGCAGAAGGCTGCAATGAACTGTGTGCTGCGACACATTGCCCTGATCACCACTGTTGTAGCTGCGAGTGATTTGTCACACTGTGGTCCTGCGGTCACGGTGAACAATGCGCGTCAGTCACCGCTCCCCTCTGGCATCATTGAGATGCGGACGACACACAGCTAGACGACGGTTCATTGTTTGGCCATCTATGCACCACTTTTAATACGTACTCATTGCAGCGCCACATGAACAACCCACACTATTTCTGAGATCGTAGTTCCAAGATGCTGTGACATCAATAAATTGGCAGCTTTTCCATTCCGACTCCGAACACTACTAACCGAAAGGCAGTCCTCGGGTTGTATATATACTGCTCTGTAAACTTCACCTGCGCTACCGTTCGGTCTCCACGCACATTCATTTCTCTAGGCTGCACCAGCTTATTTTCGTTCCATGGTGCATTCTGGTACCAACACCTCCCCAGGTTAATGAAAACATGAACCTGGCCATCCACAATGTGCAACAGAAATCAAGAATCATCAGACCAGATGGCTTTCTTCCAATCATTCAAGGTCCAATTTTGATGCTTGTATGCCTATTGTAGGCACTTTTGGTGAACCAAGATTAGCCTGGACACTTGGAATGGCCTGTGGCTATGCAGTCTTATTTTTTTTATTTTTTTTTTATTTTTTTTTTTTTATATTGGAGGTTTAACGACCACCGCGAGCAACTCAATGGGCTATAAGCAGTCACCCGTCCCTAATTTAGGGTCACTGGTTCCAGGGAAGGGAGACAGCCAGTGCCGTAAGACAAACACAACATCCATGCCTCACCGGGATTCGAACCCGGACCCCGTTCGGATGAATGATCAGAGGCCATTGCTTAGACCACTGCGCCACCGGGCGGCGCCTTATTTTCAGCAAGGTTTGATGTACCATTTGTTGTGACACATTACTCCCATCACCAGCATTCAAAATACCTGTGAGTTGATATATACTGTATCTAGTATACATCAACTCTACTGTGTATAAGTTATTGCTGTGCATATGGTGGGATCAGCGCGGTGTCGTACACTACGAGTTGCTCAATCCTGGTGAAACGGTCAATGCTGAGAATTATTGTGAGCAACTCATTAGTGTGAGTGACGCAATGGAGGTGAAAAGGCCATACACCGGCAAGGGTAGAAGGTCGGTCATGTTTCTTCAGAATAATGCACGTCCTCACACCGCAAAAACGACTTTACAACTGATCACAGACCTATGGGATATTTTGTCCCACCCGGCATCATTCTACAGACTTCGCCCCGTCAGATTATCACCTCTTTCGCTCCCTGCAACATCACCTGAGAGATACACACTTCACTTCTGTCGAGGAGGTCCACGCAAGTATTGATGACTTTATCAACTCGAAACAGCCATCTTTTTTCCGCAGTGGCATTCGGCAGCTCCCTCACCGATGGCTCAAATGTATCCAACACGACGGGGATTATTTCCCTGATTAGGTACGTATTCAATTTGCTATAACTTGCTGTCAACGTGTTGTGTTTGTGGCCGAGAATCAAGTTATACACCTAATACAAGAAGAATGGTCCCAAATCCCATTATCGAATGTGCATAACTTCAAGTTTATTCCAAGTCAAACTGGTTCTGTTCTGAATGCATGAGGTTGGATCACAGCTTATTAATAAAATGTTCTCCACAAACAGTGTTTCCAATATTTCGATAAACCCGTGTAAAATACACACAGTAAACTGAATTACCTGAGAAAAAAATGAATGTATGACATAATACTTGCTTCTTAAATTCTTCCTAAAATTGAAGCTAAGCTTACATACTTAGTGGAGAAAAACAATGTACAAATGGTTCAATTACACTGTACAAAATGTTGACATGATTTAAATATGTAACAGTGGTCAGAAAATATTAAAAACGAAAAAAAATCTGATGTGTTAGTTACAAGAACCCCAGACTCTCCTCTTAAATATGTCCTGGCCATAAACCTAATTCACATAGCTAAATACGTTATGTGTTACATGATGGAACAAGCCATATATATGATTTGAAGATCTGTCTCAGTGGCAGACAGCCAAGGGATGTCATGAAGAATTCTGATAACAGAAAGAACAGATTGTTCTTCACTAATCGCCACAGTATGTTTCACAAAGACCATAATACCAGAATGTCCACTTATTTCATTGGCTGATTTTACCGCTTTTTATAACCTACACAGAACCACACACCGAAGAGTCAAAACATCATGACCAGCGCATCTTTACATCAATTAAAGCAACGGCGAGTAAAAAATGACATGTGTGATGGTCATGAAATGCTATAAGTAAGCTTCTTCACCAGTTCAGGCATTTGGGAAAACGAGGCACACACTGTCTGAGCTCCATTCTGCCCTTTCTCAAAGTCCAATATATCCTTCAGTTTACCCATCACGGCCCGACTCAGCTTTGTTAATCAGTGTTGTACTTCAAATGGAAAAGGCAGAAGACTTAAGTGAGTTTGACAACGGTCAAATTGTAATGGCCATATGGCTGGGTCAGAGCATTTCTGAGACAAGCAAGTTTTGTGGGGTGCTTAACTCACAGTCAGCCGTGGTTCAAACCATCAATAAGTGGTCTGAGAATGGAAAAACCACGAATCGCTAGCAAGGTGTGGGTTGATAATGGCTCACCAATGCTAGAGGTGAGTAAAGTCTACCCCCATAAGGTACGAACAAACAGAAGAGATACTGTGAAGCAACTCACCAGTAATTTGAATGCTGGTGACAGGAGTAATGTGTCACAAAACACAGTACAAAGAACTCTGCTGAAAATGGGACAATGTAGCAGCAGGCCGCTCTGAGTACCCAAGCTAACCTCAGTTGACAGTCAAAAATGCCAACAATGGGCAAATAAGCATCAAAACTGGACCTAGAATAATTGGAAGAAGGTCATCTGGTACAATGAATCTGATTTTCTGTTACACCACATGGACAGTCACGTATACATGTGCGTCATTTACCTACGGATAGTCAGGTATACATGTGCGTCATTTACCTACGGATAGTCAGGTATACATGTGCGTCATTTACCTATGGACGTGTTGGCACCAGGATGGATGTGCCATGGGACGAAAATAAGCCAGTGGAGGAAACATAATGCTTGAGGTAATTTTCTGCTGGAAAGCACTGGGTCCAGTCATTTATGTGCAGGAACCTATGACATCTACCACCTACCAAAACATCATTGCAACCAGGTACATCCTTGCATGCTAATGGTATTCCTCTCTAGTAATGCCTTCTTTCAACAGGACAGTGCACCATGCCACCCTGCCCGAATTGTTCTTGAATGGCAATTACCCCATATATTGGACACATGTCCGATATAGTAAGGTTTAACTTAATGTGTAATAATGTAATAATACATTTAGGGGAACTTACTATTTTCATGGTCTTGCTTTGAATTTGACATTTCCAGCACGTGAGTTGTGATCACAATGTAGCCTGTTTCTAGAGGTAGCATGGGGGCTCTTCACTTTTGTTGGCTGAAGTCATGCACTTTATTTTATTCTTGGTCGTATAGGGATTGTTGTTTTTTTCCCTCCTTCCGAAGGCGTCATGTAGTAATCTTCAGGTACTTCATTTTTTTACCAAAATATAGTCACGTCAAATATGCTCACTAGACACACCGCGGTCTTATTTACATAACATATAAAAAAAAAAAAATAAAAAAACGTTTTTTTTCATCACACATGCATACCAAACATTTATACATTTAATTATACTCTATACAACCAACAAATGCCCTATGCACTCACTATATACATAAGACGTTTCCACCTCGGTTAACTACATTGATGTTTTATAATCCAGCCTTCAGCTTGCACACATTTCATGACCTCTGTAAAATGGCTTCGCAAAAGGAGCTCGCCACATGCCACATTCTATCCTCAGCAACATCCTAACCCAGGTGTTAGGGATGTTGCTGAGGATAGAATGTGACATGGGCGAGCTCCTTTTGCGAAGCCATTTTACAGAGGGCATGAAACCCGGGACTTAGGATGTTGCTGAGGATAAAATGTGGCATGGGTGAGCTCCTTTTGCGAGGCCATTTTACAGAGGTCATGAAATGTGTGCAAGCTGAAGGTTGGGTTATAAAACATCAATGTAGTTAACCGAGGTGGAAACGTCTTATGTATATAGTGTGTGCATAGAGCATTTTGGTTGTATATAGTGTATAATGAAATGTATGAATGTGTGGTATATACGTGTGAAAAAAAACGATGTTTTTTTTTAATGTTATGTAAATAAGACCGCGGTGTGTCTAGTGAGCATATTTGATGTGACTACGTTTTGGTAAAAAAATGAAGTACCTGAAGATTACTACACGACGTCTTCGAAAGAAGAAGAAAAAAAAAAAACCTATACGATCAAGAATAGAATAAAGTGAATGACTTCAGCCAACAAAAGTGAAGAGCCCCCATGCTACCTCTAGAAACAGGCTACATTGTGATCACAACTCACGTGCTGGAAATGTCAAATTGGGAGCAAGATCATGAAAATGGTAAGTTCCCCTAAATGTATTGTTCTTGAATGGTTCACAGAATATGTGGAAGACTTCCGGGTATTGCCCTGGTCTCTAAATTCTTCAGACATCAACCCAATCGAGCATCTGTGGTTTGAGTTGGAACAGCAAATCTGATCTGCAGCGGATCAACCACTTAACTTACAAGAGTTGAATGATCTGTTGGTAATTGTAACAATGGGGGTACAATGACCCAGCACCGCGACCTAAGGTCTATTGTGCATATCTGTTGGTAAGGTGCTGGTACCAGATACCACAAGACACCTTTAAAAATCTTGTAACGTCCATTTAAGGTAACTTGTTGGTACCAGATACTACAAGACACCTTTAGAAATCTCTTGTATCGTCCACTGAAGGTAACGTGTTGGTACCAGATACCACACGACACCTTTAGAAACCTTGTAACGTCCACTGAAGGTAATGTGTTAGTACCAGATACCACAAGAAACCTTTAGAAATCTTGAAACGTCCACTGAAGGTAACATGTTGGTACTAGACACCATAAGACACCTTTAGAAATCTTAAAACGCCGATTGAAGGTAACGTGTTGGTACCAGATACCACACGACACCTTCAGAAATCTTGTAACGCCGATTGAAGGTAACGTGTTGGTACCAGATACCACACGACACCTTCAGAAATCTTGTAACGTCCACTGAAGGTAACGTGTTGGTACTAGATACCACAAGACACCTTTAGAAATCTTGTTTCATCCATTAAAGGTAACATGTTGGTACCAGATACCACAAGACACCTTTAGAGATCTTGTAATGTCCATTGAAGGTAACGCGTCAGTACTATACTGCTGGACAATTGCTAAGGACGGATGACAATAGCAACCATAAAATGGAAGGCAGGAAAATGTGGAAATTAGCTTAAGTGCGGGATACAGATTGCCGAACTTGTTCGTGACGTCATAGCGCTGATAAGAGATATAAAGGATTTGACGCGTATTGACCGTTGTTGTTCAAACGCAAAGTTGAAAGGGAAAGAATCAATTGATGAACTTACAATTTTCAGTATGTCTTCCAGACATCACCTAGATGATTTTACGCATGCCATATTATTGGCAAGATTGAAGAAGGGCGAAAAATAACAAATGTTGCCAGGGAGTTCGACGTCAGCCACAGTGTTGTTTCAAGGCTTTGGAAATCATTTCAAACAAATGGAGAGTGTAGCGAACGTCACGGGAGAGGTCGTGTTCGCAGTACGACACCTGCAGAAGATCGGTACATAGTGTTATTAAAAAAAGACACCGGCGCAGCACAGCTAGTGAGGTAGCAAATCAGTTTATGGCTGCTACTGGCAAGCGGATCTCCCGAAAAACTGTCGCCAGATGTTTGCATGAAGGAGGACTATACGGCCGCCGTCCTGTTGTGTGCATCCCATTGTCCAGACATCACCGTACCGCCCGTTTGCAATGGCGCCATCAACATCGCAATTGGACTGACAACGACTGGTCTGCTGTCCTCTTCTCAGATGAGAGTAGATACAGTCTATCGTCTGATTGTCGACGACAACTGATCTGGCGTGATAGTGGTACTGCATATTGTCCAGCAAACATACAGGAAAGGGACCGATATCCGACATGTAGTGTCATGGTATGGGATGGCATCATGATCAATGGCCGTACGTCCCTCTATGTGCTTCCAACTGGGACTATGACTGGCCAACGATACATTAATGATGTTCTGCTACCTCATGTTCGCATGTTCCGTGGTGCTGTCGGTGATAGATTCATTTTCATGGACGACAACGCAACATGTCATCGAACAGTCGCTGTCCAGGAGGGTCTTGAGAGCGTGGATATTCAACGCCTCGTATGGCCAGCACGTTCTCCAGATCTGAATCCCATTGAAAATGTGTGGGATGCTTTGGGGAGGAGTCTTGCTGGTCGCCAATGTACTCCAATAAACAAGGACACCCTCATCCGTGCACTGACAGAGGAATGGGATAAATTACCCCAACAGCTGCTTGATAATGTTGTGCAAAGCATGACACGACGTGTGGAATCTTGCATCACCCTCCATGGTGGCCATATCCCGTATTGACATCTTACGCCGGAACGCCTGCGGACGGTAATTGCATTTTTTTTCATTTACGTATTCTGCACAAAATGGCCTGTTTGTCCCTTGAACACGTTCCAAAGCCTTCTGGATTTCAGAGCACAATAAATTGTCTTTCTTGTAATGTCCTGGCATTCTGACATTATTTTATTTCACTTGGCATCCAACCACACTTACTTTTTTATGTGCTATATAGCTGTTTATGATCCGTCCTTAGCAATTGTCCAGCAGTGTAGATACCACAAGACACCTTTAGAAATCTTGTATCGTTCATTGAAGGTAACTTGTTGGTACCAGATACTGCAAGACACCTTTAGAAATCTTGTATCGTCCATTGAAGGTAATGTATTTGGTACCAGATACCACAAGACACCTTTAGAAATCGTGTAGTGTAAATGTCTCACAGAGGAAGAACTGTTTTAGCAGCATGTGGAGGACTAACATCATATCAGGCAGGGGTGTTCATAATGTTTTAGCTCTTCAATGTATGTTCAATATACACCGATGAGCATTTACATTATGACCACCTACCTAATAAGCTGTAGGATCCCTTTTAACCCATAAAACAGCAGCTACTCAGCAAGGCATTGATTCGATAAGGTGGAGATAGGTATCCTGGGGTATCTAGTACCATAATATCAACAGCAGGTCCTCCAGTTCCCATACATTTCAGGGTGGTGGCGATTTAGCATGAACCCACTTTTCCAAGTTGAACCACAAATGTTGGATTGGGTTCATATCAGGTGAAATTCAAGGACAGGGCATTAACAGAAAATCACCAGCATATTCCTCGAACCACTCCTTTACGATTCTGGCAGTGTGGCATGGCGCATTATCCTGTTGGTAATGGCCATCACCAGCAGGGAACACAATAGCCATGAATGGGTGAACTTGGTCCGCAACGATGTTCAGATACCTGACAGCTGTCAGGGATTGTGCTATTGGGATAATGGGGCCTAAAGAGTCCCAAGAAAACATCGCCCATAGGATAACACCACCGCCCTGTTTCCACCAAACAGTGCATCCAGGTGCCACGGTCTCCATTGGTAATTGGTGTATCCGCACTGTACCATCTACGTGATGCACCAGGAATCTTGATTCATCAGACTAGGCCACTTTCTTCCAATCATCTACAGTCCAATCTCGATGATCTTGGGCCCCATTTCATGCATTGTTGACGATGACGTGCAGTGAGCATAGGGACCCGGCTGGGTCTTCAGCTATGCAGGCCCATGCGTAGAAGGCTGCGATGAACTGTGTGCTGCGACACATTGCCCTGATCACCACTGTTGTAGCTACAGGTGATTTTTCGCACTATGGCCCTGTAGTTGCTGTGAACAATGAGCGACAGTCTCTGCTCCCTTCGTAATTTGGCCATCTGTGCACCACTTCTGATATGTACTCACTACAGCAACACATGAACAACCCACAAGCCGTGTCGTTTCTGAAATCGTAGTTTCAAAGCGCCATGCCATCACAATTTGTCCTTTATCAAACTCCAATAAATCGACAGCTTTTCCCATTGACTCCGAACATTCTACTAAGGGCAAGCCAGTCTTCGGATTGTATATATACTGCTCTGTGAACTTCCCCTGCATCACTGTTCGGTCTCCAGGTGCGCTCATTTCTCTAGGCTTGGGGGTCATAATGTAATGACTCATCGGTGGATTCGTATTGATGAAAAGTTAACAAAAAAGCTCAAATATTTGTATTACAAATGTAAACAACAAGAATTACCTTGACAGCATCACTGGTTGCAGCAGTACGGTTAGTTTTCCACTGAACCAAAAGAAGAAACACAGGAGGTTTGACTGGATAGTCCGGAAACAAAAGAATTAAGGCAGACAAGCAAGCTATTAAAAGGAAAAAAAAAAAGAAAGAAAAAAAAACAAGCCTTAATTAGTTAAAGCTAAATCAGTGCATTTTTATACCAATTTTTAGTTAGTTTTTTTAACTAAGAAAATTTTAAAACCATATTCAACACTTTGTCATATCTTTGAACAGTCTATCCAGCAGAAACTGTATGTCACATACATTTTCAACTGCAATTATCATTAAGCATGGGCACTCTAGACCAAATGGCAACAACTACTCCAGTGACATAATCTTGATGAACTAGATTCTAGTTCAAAACTTTGACCACCAAATATAAAAATAGCCTTGATAAAACTCTTAAACTTCAATTTTTTAACTGTCAGATGTCATTCTGTGACTACCATACAGCGGCTTTTATCAGAAGAAGCCTCCTGCACACTCTTAGATCACCAAATGGCATATCAACAGGATACAGAGTGAATCTGATCACGGTCAGCAACCCTAAAGTTCCCCAATCCTTGGACGGGTTGAGGACTAATTAGGTGGGCTCCACGGTCCCCAGATTAGATGCCAATGATTTTTTTCTTATGGGGTTACATTAAGGATAAAGTTTATCTACACCCGCCAACTAAAACAAAGATTTTAGGCCACTGCTGCTACTTGTAAATGGAGATACACATTCCAGACTATGGAATGAAATGTGTTATAGGTGGAATTTTTGTAATGTAACACATGGCAGCTGCATAAAACATTTGTAAAAATTGTGACTTGTAAAAAAAAAATTGTGTTCGTACCTATACAATGTCATTTGTATTATGTTAATTGCTGCCTTAATATTTTTAAATCAGAAGCAAATTTTCATCCACAATGTACAGTGTTTGTGAAAATTGCAACACCAGGAAGGATTCTGGTATTAGCTTGAAACTTACAGGATATGTACAACAGGTTGGGACACACAAGTGATTGAAATGTCACTGAAAATGTGAATACAGTTTCAGAGCAGTGCCCTCTGAACTGCTTGGTCTTGGGTATAAAGAGCTGGCTCAAATGAGATGTTGCAATCAGTGAAGATCTGGCATTGAGTCAAAAGGGTGTTTCTACTGTCTCACTATGCCCTGTCACCGAACAGACTTTGAGCGAGGAAGGATTGTTGCAAGGATGAGAGACCTGATGGACTTTGAGTAAGGAAGGGTTGTTGAGATGAGAGAAGCTGCATTTTCCTATTGCAAAATGCCAGTACAGTGATGCGAATTTTGCGTCAGTGGACAGATGAGGCTCTTACAGAAAGAAATCCAGGAAATGGACTCCAAAGTCACATGACTGCATGGATGATAGACACTTCTACTGCATGGCAGTGATCGATTGCATAGTGACATTCACGGTGATAGTGCAGCAGCAGAGCACTGTCACAGGTCATGCTTTGCCCTCCAGCATAGTTCGACATCTGTTTAACAGAGAACTGGTCACTAGGAGCCCATTGCTCTGACCCTCAAATACAGATGCTTCAGGCTTCAATGTGGTCTCGAACACAGACAATGGCACTGATTGACAAAAGGTCATATTTCTTGACATGTCACGATTCAACTTGATGCACCATGATGGTCGCATACGTGTTCGAAGACATCACGGTGAACATTATCTTGCAGCACCAGACTGGTCCAATGCCAAAAG
Organism: Macrothele yani; assembly: GCA_039090855.1. NCBI lineage: Eukaryota > Metazoa > Arthropoda > Arachnida > Araneae > Macrothelidae > Macrothele > Macrothele yani. The sequence continues at coordinate 122,559,984 of CM077005.1, read as the reverse complement.
TCACAGTTTGGGGCACCATTGGATTAAATTTGCAATCTCGCCTCATATGAGTTGAGGGAACAATCAACAGCCAGCAATACATCAGGGATGCTTTAGAGGCAGAGGTGATATCCTTCCATCAGAGATGTCCTGCTGCTATATTCCAGTAGGGCAACGCTCACCCACATGTGGCCCAGACTGCCTAAGACCTGTTCCATGCATGGCAAATACTGCTTCTTCCCTCACCTGCATGTTCACCAGATCTGTTCTCAATTGAACTTGTCTAGGACATGGTGGCTAAGTGATTGGCCTATCATGCACCTCTGCCAGTCACTACAAATGAACTCTGGTCTTCACAGAAGCAGCCTGTTACGGCTATTTCCCAGGCCAGCATCAGAAACCTCTTCCATTCCATTCCAGGCCATGCCATGCCATGCTGTATAGGGGCTGTTACTTGAGGTGGCTTCACATGATACTGAGTTTTGAAGCAAAAAAAATCTAGTATAGCTGCACAAATGTCATCAGTTATGTCTTGTAAAATGAGAAATCAGTAATATAAATTCCATTTGAATAGCATAATTTTTTTCTTGGTGTTGCAATTTTTAGAAACAGTAGTGTTTCTAAAAATGTGGGAGTTGTTATGGCAACATCAAGATATGTTAAATAATTATATTCATCTTACACTGTCTCTTCGGCATGTGCATTGCTATTCTCCAGTTGCTGAATTCAAGAATGGGTGGCTTTCACCACGTAAAGAAACACACAAAACAACATGACAAATTTTTGGAATACTTTTAATCCTGCCTGAGGTCAACCACAGTCACAGTCAACAACCATTCCTGAAGAAGGGCTTATTTAAAATGATTACTCTGATGGTATTTTCTGGTCTCTTTTCAATTTCCAAACTTTCTAACTTCCCATTAAAGAACATCTGGCTGCTTTCTTCAGACCTATACTGAATTCCACATCACCTTAGATCTAAGTTTATCTAATTCAGTTTTATTCGATAAAGTTTTAGCGGCTGATTTATGTTCCATTTGAAGAAACAAATCGGTATTTAGCTGTCTGTCTTCCCAAATGTGCAAACCATACTTGCAACCCAATGCTGCTGCTTCTTCTTACAACAGGATTCCTCTTTCTCACTGATTTCTGTGAAAAGCATCTTTTTATTTTATTTGTAAGATCTAAAAGAACATAAATCACCTATTAAATTGTATTCAGTAAAACTGGATTACACAGGCACGTATTTACACAAAGTATGCCATAACATAAATTGAAATTCAGCAGAAACCTTAAGAAGTCAGGAAAGTGTGAAAATCAATCTAGAAGTTGGTCAGAAAATTCAGAAGAGACTACATGAAAATTGTCAATCACGTTTGGGTTGGACCTTTCTTTGATGATGGCTAGTTAACATGTAACTACAGATTACCTGAGATGCAACAGAAATATCCCCAAAATGTACCACATTTTTTAAAACATTTCTCTTCACAAAAACCACCTAAAAGTGGTATAAGCATGCTTTGCATATAACACACAAGTGGCTCATTATCAAATCGACGCCGGTGTTAGTCTGCCCAAGCTGACACAAGGTGTCACCACATCCACTCGCTTCCATCATGCAATACCTATTTTGTTTTCCAGTTACCTTTCTTTAAATAACTGTGAAAGATATTTTTGTGTGCTGGAGGAGCCAATAAAAAAATTCATTTATTCTGAAGAAAAAGCAACATTTCATTTCTTATGAAAGCAACATGATGAACTCTATGGTACATATGAAGGGAGTTGTTGCCACACACAAAGCCTATTTTTCAGAAAGAAAATAAAAATTCCAATGGCAGTTGGTTTCTGTGTTGTGCTGCCATGAATTGTTTTCCTTTATCTTTTTGTTTCTGTTCTCAAGGTTTAACACACTTCATTGATTTATGTGCATTTCAAAATATTTCCTTTCCTACACATTTTTTTGTTTCCTCATTTTCCACAAGTATGGATATATTTATATCAAAAAATAAGGGTATTGTGAATTCTTAAGTGCCCCTTTTACCAGCCAAGGAACTGGGCCACTATATTAACCATATACACTGATACGTTGTTGTTTTTTCATGAATTCCTAACAAGGAACACAAAAGTTGTGTGCTGCCAGCTTACGCAAAACTATACTTGCAATATAAAAACATCACTGATTGGCTGAGTGCTACTCAGACCATTTTTCAGCTCTCCGGTTAGTCCCAGTTGGAGCTAACATACAGGTACATAGGTGTACAGTAATTCTTAAGAAATCGTTAATGAATTCATCATTAGTAGCTGGATCAATATAATTCTATGAAGATCCCAATGGGGGTGCCTGCCAGCAGATCAGAACAACCAAACTGTGGTGTATTGTCTATCACGTGCCTTTCCAATGTGATTGGTACACATGTAATGTTATAACTACTGTTACCTGCATCAATGAACTGTGGTACTGTCATGGCTTACATGTTCCACTGCAAGGGGAATCATTTTTTCTTTTCAATCAATGTTAATAATCCATTCCCTCCTAAAGTCACTTAGCTTGGCATAAGGCTCAAAGTGGAATTCCTTTTCATTTCAAAACATACACCTTGAAATCAACAGATACCTTCACGGGCATTATATTTACAGGCATCCTAAAACAATTTTTCGCTAAAGAGATCTCTCTCCTCTTTTTTATACTTGAGTTTAGACCTGAAACCTAATTTCTTTTAGTCAATGCAACACAAACCCCATACTTCAGTTAGTTTTCATACACACAGCCAAAAGCCATTTTTTTTGTGTTTAAATTTTATTCACTGTTTCACAAAACATGACTTTAGCTATCATTCTGAGGTCCTACTGTATCAACTTTTAGAAGCTATTACATTCATTTTTCATCCATTGTTGGATGGATTTTATGTACCCTGTGGCTGGAAAGACATGCCTTAATTGCTAGTACATATATAAAACTTGTGAGATAGCTCAGCATTTATACTGGGATAAAATTTTGTAAAGATTCACTGCATAAAAAGTGCAATATTCACTATATCATATGGGATTAAATTCAAGCCAAAACAAAAAGGTTTCACAATAGTCAACAAAGGACAAAAACCCAGAAACCTCTTTTAGATTCAACACTTTTGCTATCCATGCAAGAAGCTTTTTCTTGACTTTTCCCACCTTTCAGGTGCAGAACATGCCCTGAAAGAAAATAATAAATATTTCATTTATTCTTGACTTACATACTTTGGAGTAGTAAATAGAAATTTGAAAGTAATCCACAATGAAACTGTTGATTAATGGTGGCTTCGCATAGCATCAAATTATAAGGAACATAATATTTTGTTACAACATAAATAATAACAATAAAACAACATAATATTAATAGAAATCATGAAATAAATACGGGATTACACCATATAATACAAATTTTTGAAGATGACAATCCAATTTTTGTGTAAATGTGACAAGGATGGTAAGTCAGATAGATATTATCTAACTTACCATCCTTGTCACATTTACACCAAAATTGGATTGTCATCTTCAAAAATGAATACAAATGTTTTAACTTTCTTAAACTGAAAGCAAGGTATCAGGTAGCAAATGCACTTCTTTTTAATGATAATGTTCTAAATATCTCATCAAAAAGTGAACACAGAACAGGCCACTTGTAATGTAAAAAAAACAGTAACTGATTATTTACTTTGATTTCAGTCTGTGAGAGGATGACAACATACTGATCAGTAATGCGACTTATTTCATCAAACATTAAGTGAATTTCCTAAAAATACATTCTACATGTTTTCTGAGATCGAGCCTGATTATGCTGATTTTATAGTACAGTCAGTCAGTACTCTACTTGATTTTATCACCATTATAAGAACAATATCAAAAGGAATACTAACATTTACAATGCACACTTTTGCTTCTGATGAACTGGCAAAGGTCAGCAGTTTATCTATATGGGAGAAAGTCCTGAAATACTGTAGTATGTATGAACAACAGCATGTATGTTTCCAATTATAAATTGCAAGGTTGGATACATTAAGCAGAACTACCCATTATGAAGATGACTTTACATCTAATGGCTAATTTAACAAATGAGGATATTGTGCTTGGGTCAAGGAACTCCCCTCGGGGGTGGGGAGGGAGCTGCTTACTGATGGCTTCAAGATCAGTGGATTGTGTTGGTACAGGGTATTGCGAGCTATCGGATGGCAACGAGACGTTCACGAAACAGATCAAACTATCATCCAACTCCTCTGTCTTCCAAGCAGAGTTGTTGGCAATCAGAGAGGTGGTTTTGTTCTCACTGCCCAGCAACAACACTAAAGATTTTCTCTGACAGCCAAGTGGCCTTAAAAGCACTTGGCCAGTTCAAGTGCAAGTTTCCCCCTTGTCAGAGAAATAAAGTCTAGTTGAGAGTGCAGGCAATACAGTGTTTTCTTTATACCGAGTCCAAAGCCATGACGGAACTACTGGAAATGAGCAAGCAGACCAGCTGGCAAAGGAAGCTGCTGGGAAAGGGGTCATTGATTTTCATCTGAGGATGCAGGTGCAAAGCGTGCAGACTCAGCTGAAAAAAGCAATGTTGGTGGAGTGGCAAAGAGGTGGTAAGACGGGGATATGGGGAATGAACCGGATCTCCTTCTAAGTCTCCACCAAGAGAGTGGAGTCAGACGGGTTCCTGAACCGGGTACTCACCGGCCATGGCGTATCGCCAGAGTACTTCCACCATTTTGCAGTAAAGGAATGGGTGTGCAGATGTGGGGCCCACTCTGTAGACGTCGCCCACATGATTCTTGAGTGGGCTGCTTTTGCAGGTCAGAGAAAAGTTCTCGCTCAAGAACTGGAGAAAACGAGGGACCTCTCGATCCTGTTCGCTCATCCCTGAGCAAGACAGGGACTCATTGAGCTAGTCAAAGACCTCGGCAAGGCAGGAAGAGCTCATGGTTGAAGGGTGAAGACTGAAGATTAAAGAGGAGAATGATGACTCCAACCCAGAGTCATCACCACAGCACACACCATAGTGCTGCAGATTCAGTAAATAATAACCATGTAAATATTCCTACTTTTTCATCTTTGTGAGAGGGCTCATGAAAATAAAGAATTTATTTCCCATGGCATGAGACCCTCAGTGCATATGTGTTTGTACCTTTTTAACATAGACATGTAAAAATAAAGGACTACAGTCCCAAAAATCCATCGCACTAGAGAACGGATCTCCCAGTGAGTCACAAAATTAGAACCCTGGCCCATTAGCACGTCACACATACGGGTAATGGTAAAGGGGTAGAAAGTGTTAGTCCCATGGGGGCAGCAGACTGTTGCCGGTCCCTGGAACAATCCTGTCCGGGTGAAAGACTGCTGGATCCAGGCAGGATTGCTTGCAAAACGCCTTCACTAACATATTTTAAGAGAGTTTCAGCATATCCCTCCAGAGTCTGCATTTGCCTAGCTTACTCATGTGTGCCACCCAAAAATTTATTCAAAAACAAATTTTTTGTGTACCACACCAAATGTAAAACACACAAGAAAACTGAAAATGTTTTTTTCATTCCGAGTTTCTAAAACAAGTCATTGAACATGAGCCAATTTCCCCTTTACTGAATTCTCATACAACAAACGAACCATCAGACAATCAACGGTGGCACCAACACTGGCTTGAAAGAGGGGATTTTATACCCCGTCCAAGCTATATCCCAATAGACACAATTTTAGTATGAATAGTGTGCTTGCTATGCAAATGGATCTTCAAAATAACTCGCAGCTTCCAGGAACTTCTCAGGAAGCTGGGCTCATGCAGCTTTCTGAAAAGCTTCATACAATAAACCAGGACTCACAGTACAGTGAAACCTGTGTAAGACAGAATCCAATGGACTGGAAATATTTTCCGTTTTACCCAGATGTATCAATGGGTGCCATTAAAATGAAAGCATTTGAATTTTTGTAATGATAATAACAGATTCTACATAATTAGCAATTACTTAGCAGAATGTATTGTTTGTACAAGCCCAAGTCACCTAAAAATCACTAATTAGTATTTTTTCTTAAATAATCCAATATTGAATTCTGTACAGTAAAACTTAATATATGACGCTCAGTGAAAGCATGTCCTATTTCATTAAATGAATAGACTCACCTCGCAGAGGTGCAAAATCTCAAATATCCTGAATATTTTGCAATACCTGATGACAAGTTTTAATCTTAGATGTGGTTTTTATATTTACCTCCTCTATTTCATCATCCTCACTACTGTTGTTTTTTTCTTCTTGATGTCGCCCAATAATTTTGTCAAGATTTTCATTACAAGGCTCAGTAGCAAAATTACTGTTGAGCTGTTACATTTATACCACTGCTCTATCTAATCTTTTTGCTTTAAAATGTCCCTAATCCGTGTTTTTCCAGCACTTCACTTCTTTGCCAGAATGCCTGACACTTGCATTTTCTTTTTTGTGCATTTCAATGACTAATGTTTGTACCTAAATCAAGATTGTTCTTCTTTGACGCCATGTCCAGAACAAATGAATGCACGCAACTCATTTCAATGAACAAATGTTTGAGAATTAAATCAGAGCGTCTTGTTGTAATCTGTATGAAACAGCCACTTCAGACATTGCATCCAGCAAAGAGAGCAATGCTGGTCACATGACCTAAGCCTGAGTCACACTACCTGAAAGGAGAAGCCAAAAGCCAAACAGGATGTATTGCAGTGTGTGTTCGTGTAAACAACTCAGAAGTTCTAAATCTCACTTAGTTCAATTACGTCATCTTTAACCCCCAGAAAATTTATTCCACGTAAATTCATTACACTTTATCGCGTAATGTTTTGTACTCAATTAAAATATCTCACGGCATGGGAACATCTTTCTGTTGTTACAAAGTACATTTGTTCTCTCTTACTATTTCTGTTTCCACGTCTGGCATGTTCCGTTTTAGACAGGTTAAATGGTATGTAATTTTCAATCTTTCCTTTTGGGACTAAAAATAAGTTCTGTCTTGAGCAGATATCTGTTTTATGCAAGTTCCGTCACAAGCAAGTTTTACTGTACATATAATGTTTATATATTTTGAAAAATCTTTTTCCAGGTACCTAGAAAAAAATTGAGGGTTTCAGAAATTAATGGAATATACAAGGAGTAGAGTGAACCTTCAATCACAGCCAAAATAGTTCTATGCCCACTATGATTGGGCGAATGATATTATTGAGTTTTACATTGCAAGAATGTAAAACCCACTAAACATTGAAGTAGATTTCTTTTTAAGGAAATCTGCTTCAATGTATATGCTAGCTGTTTGAATTTTGAACTTTTCCAAGAAATATGTTGCATTATTAGTGTCTCAAACAGGCTGTTTAGGATGTGCCTTCAAGATGAATGATATATTTTTTACAAGCTTTACCCTTTAAGTACCGGGTGTTTCACTGGGTAGTGACAAAAGAAAGAGACAATAAAGTTAACTTATTTTATTGGAAGAGGAAAAAGACGTTCATAGGAGTAAGAGTAGGCAAAAAGGAACCAATGGATGACATGTTTCACATGATGACCATCTGCTGTCACGACGTGGCGAATACGTGCTTCGAAGTGCTGCAATACCGACGGAAAGATGCTGGACGGAATCCGTGCAATTTTCTGTTGGATGGCACATCGGAGGTCAGGTAGTGCTCGCAGGTTGTCCTGGTACACCCGATCTTTCAGATAGCCACACAAGAAGAAGTCGAGCGGCGTTAAATCGGGGCTGTACGGAGGCCAAGGGAGATCGGCTGAAAAACATTGAAGGAATGGTCTGGCAATGACCCGTCCGTGGGCCGTACTGCTGGTGAAGCAAATCAAGAACAGCATTTGTGGAGTGTGGCGGTGCACCGTCCTGTTGAAACGTGCGGTTGTGAATCCAGTTTTTCTGGACTGCAGCGGGAGAAAAACGATTTTTCAAAAGGTCACTGTAGGTGGCAGCGGTAACTGTGGACTCCAGGAAAAATGGCCAAATGAGGCCATCACCACTCATTAGACACCAAACGGTTAGCTTCAGCAGATGGAGAGGCTTCACAACACAGACCACCGGCTCCAGATGCGGTAATTTTGCCGGTTAATGTAGCTATCCAACCAGAAGTGCGCCTCATCACTGAAGACAATAATGCTCTTCACATCAAAGTTGTGCTCATCGATCAGTGAACACATGTCATTCATAAACTCCTAATGCCGCTGGACGGCCATTGTGCTCAAAAGCTGATGCGCCTGAATTTTGTAGGGAAACATGTCCAAATCGATGTCACAATGCGCCATGCGGACGCTGGGCTAAGGTCTAGTTGCTGCGCAAGTCTTCGTATTGACGTACCAGCTTCTTTATGAAAGAGTTCTTGTCTGGCTTTGATGTCTTTCACTGTCCGTGCTGTTCTTCTCTTCGTCACCATGCTTGCCATGTCGTCTGCGGTTCATTCGAATTTCGCTACCAATTTTGTCAGGTACGCATCGGATGGCTGACGACGATTCTTAAACACTGTACCCCACTTTCGTAACACCTTTGTGGGGTTTACGCCCTCTGCATACCAATTTTTTACCAAGAAAACTCTTTCTTTCGAGGTATATCGCTACATGTCCACCATCCACTACTTCCTCATGAATGCCTATCGCCTGCTGATCGACGTCTTGGACTTATAACACCATCTTGTTATTCTTTAACGATCTATTCCACAGAAAAGTTGTCACTACCCACTGAAACACCTGGTACATTTGCCTAACAGTCACATATTTAATAACCTCTAGTTTGCACAGCCACGTAAAGTTGGCAAACAGAAAAGAATTTTTGGCTAACACATGAGGAGTATGAAACAAATTAATCAGTGTATTTGTTTGGCATTCTTACAGAGACAACAAAGATTTGTTCACTTCAGAATATGTTGTCAATGCTAAATTGTGTTGAAATTTATTACTCAATTATGGGGTATAATAGATCTATGTACCTTGATGGAATCAATTTTGAAGTAGTCACTTCCAGTAATAAAAATGATACTGTTTTTTCAGCAAGTTTAGTATTGTTACAAAGTTAACACTTTTTCATAGTTTTTTTTTTTTTTTTTTTTTTTTTTTTTGCTGCAGAATCATACAGGGTCTAACTAGTTTTTTTTTTGTTTGTTTTTTTTTATTGGAGGTTTAACGACCACTGTGAGCAACTCAATGGGCTATAAGCAGTCGCCCGTCCCTAATTTAGGGTCACTGGTTCCAGGGAAGGGAGAGAGCCAGTGCTGTAAGACAAACACAACATCCATGCCTCACCGGGATTTGAACCCGGGCCCCTTTCGGACAAATGATCAGAGGCCATCGTTTAGACCACTGCGCCATAGGGGAGGCGGCCCAACTAAAGTTCTTCAGCCACTGCTACAGGAATGCATGACATTGCCAATAACAATATTTTCAATTCTGGACATCTCTGGATTGATTTCTTTTTTTTTTTTTTTTTATCTTTGTTGTTGGGGTTAAGGTGGTTCATAATCAATGCCCTAAGATTAATGGAATCTAATTAATTATCACTCACAAATGCTTTTGTAACCTAGGTTGCTGCTTTTTAAACTGACACTTCCCGGTCTGTTATTGCAACACACACAATGCACTTTCCTTTCCAAGATTTATTTCAGTGAAGTGAGAGTTGCCTCTCGTTACTCCGACAGTACAATGGAGATTCTTACCAGCAACACATTTGGCAGTCTGGCTGGCAGCCATATCTGTAGCTTTCTGTGCTTACCCAGGGCTGCTCCCTTTGAACATACCTTTATTAAAGGGATTTTCTTTCACCAATGCATAGACTATGCAATTTTCATTTTTGGACTGTACAGAGAAAGAGCATGCAGGGCTAAGAGTGACAAATAAAAAATTTCTGGACAAGATTTTTCTTAATTTCAAGTATCTGGGCAACTCTTCCCTCATATGGCGTGGTTTGCAAATGGTCATTATCTGGAAAACAGAAACTTCACACATAAAAAAAAATATTAACTGATCTTATTTTCTATACTTTTGAGGGCATGAGAATAGGCCAAGTAAAAAAAATAAAAAAAAATATTTAACTTTTTCTTCTTGGTTACTCAGTCCAAGGACTGGTTGTTCAGTAGATGAACTGTCTCTCCATTCCTCTCTATTCTCCGATGTTCTCTTCAAGTCATAGTATGTCCTAGTATTGGTGTCTTGGAGTAGCTGTGCCACAAAACAATTCCTTGGATTTACCTTCTCTTCTTGCTTACTCAGTCCAAGGACTGGTTGTTCAGTAGATGTACTCTGTCTCTCCATTCCTCTCTGTTCTCCGGCATTCTCTTCAAGTCATAGTATGTCCTAGTATTGGTGTCTTGGAGTAGCTGTGCCACAAAACAATTCCTTGGATTTACCTTCTCTTCTTGGTTACTCAGTCCAAGGACTGGTTGTTCAGTAGATGTACTCTGTCTCTCCATTCCTCTCTGTTCTCCGCCATTCTCTTCAAGTCATATTATGTCCTAGTATTAGTGTCTTGGAGTAATTGTGCCACAAAACCATTCCTTGGTCGTCCTCTTCCTCTCTTGCCTTGAATTTTCCCTTCCAAAACTTTCAGAATCGGGCCTCCATGGAGCAATGTGTGTCCCATCTATAACATTCTTCTCCTTTTTAACATGTTGATCAGATTCTTGGGTTCTCCCACTCTTTCCAGGACCTCCTCATTAGTCTTTCTATCGAGCCAACTTATCCTCTCCATTTTTCTATAGCTCCAAATCTCAAATGCCTCCACAGCCTGTTCACTTCCCTCTTGGTCAATGTCCACGTCTCAGAACCGTAGAGAGCTACTGACCAAACATATGCCTTAAAAATTCTCTTCCTCAGTTTTAGATCTATATTTTTGGATGTCAGTAGGCTTTGATTTTCTCTGAAAGCCGTTTTTGCAATCCCCAGTCTCATTCTAATTTCCTTTTCGCATCTTCAGTAATAATTTGACCCAAATAGCGGAATGATTTAACTTGTTCGATGCATTGTCCTTCAATTTTAAGGAAAGGCTGTTTTGGATCCTTCCCTATTACCATTATTTTTGTCTTATTTTTATTTATCTTCATTAAATAGATATCTGCATTTTTGTGTATTTTTGACATCATGCGCTGTAAATGACTTGGCTGGTCCTGAAACTATTGCCTGGTCGTCAGCAAACTTAATGACCTTAATTCTCTCTCCATTAACCCAAACTCCTTCGCTGACGCTGCTCCCCCAAGGCCTGATCCATCATAACTTTGGCATAAATACCAAAAAGGCCAGGTGACAACAAGCATCTCTGCCTTACACCTTTATTTATTGAGACTGGATCAGTCATTCCCTCTTGAATTGAAATCAATGCTTCCTGATTTACATAGAGATTTTTGATAAGCTGGATACTGTTAATTCTTAAACTACACTTTCAAATTATACAAAATGAGACATCACAGATACTCTACAGAATCATGGATAAGTTGTTCATAGGGAGACAACATAAAACTATAATTATACTTATGCATTTTATTGTAGATTTAAAAAAGTGTGCACATGTGTGTGTGTGTGTGTGTGTGTGTGTGTGTGTGTGTGTGTGTGTGTTTTAATCCAGATGTTACTTGGTGAATTTCAATTAGTCTCTTCGTGATTGTGGCAATTGTTTGTTTCCTATCAACAGCATCATCTGGGGAACTCTAACTTCCCTCATATTATTTTCTCTAACACTATCTTTTTTTTTTTTTTTTTTTTTTTTTGGAGTTTTAACCTTTAACCAAGACCTCGTACAATATATCTTGTTCAATCATCAGATTTGCATTCAATAAATCATATATTTGTTCTTGGCATACACACCAGCTTTGCAGATTTTTAGTAACTGGAATGAAATGAACAGAGCCTTCATGCAACTGGATTCCATCTATCTTTACACAGATGTAAGGACAGCATGCATGAATTTACTCTTTCCTTTATAACAATGCAATTATTTTGCAAAAATAATTGCATTGTTATACAGTGTGTTACCAAACATTAGTGTTATCAGCTCATGTTTTAACATGAGCAGATAAAAAACCGAATTTGAAGTCACCAGCAGAATCTTGAATGCCAGCAACCTCAGACCAATATTTACAAATATTTGCATTTATAAAAATTTTTTATAGATGCAGTAACTTGGTTTTATAAGGTTACCTTGCACACACCACACACAAATTTCACTTGAATATAATGAAAAGTTACTGAATTATGCATAAAAAGTTTTATTCACATATTTAGTGAAACTGCCAATTATGCTTTGGGACAGACATGTTTTGTAGAAGCTGACAACCAGTGTTTGGCCCATTAGAAATGCTGAATTTTTTTGTGGTGGGAACTCCTGTTGCTTGTTATTGCTTGAAGAGGAAATGGAAGGGCTGCAAGTGGTAATCATAACATTCTAACTTGGGACAACTTCATTATTTTCACTACTGGTGATTGTGACTACTTTTGATTAAAAAGAGAAAACAGGTCAAATTTTAAAAGTCAATTATTTTAAAATTTCAGGAGTTTCAGGACAAAATAGTAAAAACTAAGGACTTTCAGGACATAAAAAAAAGAAATCAGGACAACAGGGATAGTGAAAACTAGTAAAATATACCCCTGGTTAGTAATAACTAATAAATTATATGCTATCTATCATGAATGATAATTTCAACTTCCCTTCATGGAAAATAAAACTATAAAAAAAAATTTCTGAAATAAATTATGCTACCTCAAAAAAGTGTCTGGTCTATCAAACTAGCATTACTTTCAATTTGGTGGTCTGACTTTATATCTACTTGCCTTGGATCTGCGGACTACCAAAGAATTCGAACACCATAAGATATATCAATGAAGGAAGAAATATTCTTCATAATATACATGGAAAATCTATAGAATATTCAGAGCAAACAGATAAATTTTGAATTTGCTTGCAACTCATACTGGTCATCCATGAAACTTTCTAATTTTCTGGACATCTCAGAAAATTTGAAAATTTCATTGCCCTAGCGAGAATCGAAACCGTATCTTCTGGTTTCTGTTCAGTATGCTTTCCATTACACAACCTAAGACAGTGGGCTAGTTTGACTAGCGAAAATCTGAAGAGTGTTCAGATTCTAAGTTAAGGTTGCTTAGTCTCAGTTGCTTGGAGCTACACTGTCCTGGGTGGTATAATGGATAGCATACTCGAACGGAAACAGGAAATGCAGGTTTGATTCCGGCTTTAGGGCGATGAAATTTTCAAGTTTTCTGAGAGATGTAACGTGGATGACCAGTATGAGTTACAAGCAAATTCAGAATTTACTATCTGCTTGCTTTGAACATTCTACTGTTAGATATGTTATTTCTCAAGATAACAAGCCTGGATGAGTAGGGTGGATAGAAGTGCAACACTAAATACTGGAGATAAAGGGAATTAATCTAGTAAAGGACTGAAAGATATCAAATTTGTACCAAAAGATTTTTTTTTTTTCCTTTCGTGTCTACAGCATTGTTGTAAACCAACACTGATCTAGTATTTTAAGTTGTCCATAGAATTGTTAAAAACCGTTTTTTTTTTTGTTTTTTTTTAACTATCTATGGTATTGCTGCAAACTGGCACTGACCCCCCTCCCAGCTGCCTGTGGTATTGCAGGCTACTTTTTTTTCTTAAGCTGTCTGTAATATTTCAGCAGAACACCAGGTCTTTTCCTTTTTTTAAATCTGTGTTATTGCTACTAACCAGTACTGTTAATATGGACTTTACCTCGTGCTTTGATCCAGAAATGTATATATATTTGGTGAATTAATGTTATTAGTAAAGTATAAGAAACCAAAATTCCAATGTAAAGTTAATACAGGCCATTTAAATTTAACAAACTAATAATCAAGTAAAGGAAAATCCCTCAGGGCTTTACCTTGCTTTTTTTTTTTTACATATATTTTGCATTTTTAGAAAGCAAAAAACATACTTACAAAAAGAGGTCAATTGTTCCACAGCTTGCCTTCCCATAGGCTATCCAAAAGAGTACTTCCCACAATGCTTTGCATGGCACATAAAAGACACATACTTAAATGAATGTCAGACCAAAGACTTACCCGATCCTCTTTCTATACGTGCTTTAAATACAACAGCATCATCACTTATTATTCCCAGCTCCAACATCTCAGCACTTGCTGGATGGTTCTATAAATAATAACAAAATATGTAGCACACAAAACAGAACAATTTTTTCAGAATTATTCAACAAGATTTCTGTATAAATTGAAATTATAGAAATGGCAAGAAAAATAAACAGCAATGAAATGCTGGAAAGTATGAAACACATCAGAAACAGTGAGGCAAATAATTTATAAGGTTTAAAGCCAAGAGAATTGCGCTGTCAAACGAAGTATTTCATCTCTTCATGGTCTAAATACAGTGTGTCCGGATGGAAGGTATCCAAAATAAAACATTTATATCTCAGTTTTTATTACATACACTTCTCTGGTCTGTACCATTATAAAGGTAAAATGTCAAAGTGTTTATACTCACTATAATTGTCTCAATGAATTTCATTGTAGGTACCCTTGGTGTCCTGACAAACATTTAGACAACAGTCAACCTCATTTCACATTGCTCAAAGCATGTTCAGTGTAACGGTAGCTACCGTGTCTGTTATGCAGGCTTTCAAGTGCTGAAGGTCGATGATCTTGATTTGGTAGCAAATGTTTTTGATATAGTCGCACTGGGAGAAATAAAAACAGTGGGTTTAAATTTGGCAAGCAAGGAGGCAAAGCAATTGGTACATATCTGCCAATCTCCCAGGCATCTCACAATCCAGGTGATCCCTAACAATGAGGCTGAAATGTGGCAGCGCCTCGTTGTGTTGAAAGATACAAACTTTGAGGTGGTAGCTGGGGTAGCCGTCCTGTTGACAGTTGCAGCATGTCCAGGTACGAGATCCCAGTTGACAGTTTCTTCCAAAAAGAAGAAAGGTCCATTCAGCTTATTGTGCATCAAGCTGATCCAGATGTTAATTTTGGCACTGTTTCTCACTAGCTCACAAGTGACAGGTGGATTTTCATTACCACAAATCCTGCAGATGTGCCAATTCAGTGTCTCACTGAAATGAGAGGTCGCCTTATCAGAGAAGCACACTTGGTGGAGGAAATCAGGTGTTGCATCAATTCTTTCCAGCAAGTCCACAGTGAAGTTTGTGCATACATCATGGTTATTCGGTTTCAGTGCCTGAAGCATTTGATTCTTGTATGCCCTTAGATTAAGAAGGTAGTGTAGAACATGCTAAGTTACGTATAAAAAAGTTTAAGGCAAATATATTTCAGCCATTACTATAGCCTTCATCAGTGCGACTACCATTGGTTTTCATTGCCAGCTTGGAAAAGTAAGTTTTGTAATGGTAACTCCAGTTGGCATGATGCAATGAGGGATTTCTAGATGTAAGGAAAGAAAATGGGGAGCTCAGAGTTACATATGGAAATCCCTCATTGCATCATGCCAACTGGAGTTACCATTACAAAACTTACTTTTCCAAGCTGGCAATGAAAACCAATCGTAGTCGCACTGATGAAGGCCATAGTAATGGCTGAAATATATTTGCCTTAAACTTTTTTTTACACGTAACTTAGCGTGTTCTACACTACCTTCTTAATTTGTTTGTTAGTTACGTGCATTGTCTACCACTCATTTATGCCCTTAGATGAAGGTGCTTGTGTACCACACTGTGCACCACTGAACGTGAAAGGTTTAGCTGCGAGCTGGTAGCCCAAATTGATTTGTGCGTTTGCAGGAATGCGTCTCTGATGCATTCGCCATTTTCCTTAGATGTCCATGGCTTTCCAGGAGACTACTCAGGTAACATACTTCCTTCCAGTAGACCCAGTTTGTTGTCTCAGAACCAGATGTGATTCCGTGTCAGATGTTTTTGTCCATATTGCGTTCTAAAACAACGCTGAACAGCAGCAATGCACTTTAATTCGGCAAGCCACAACACGCAAGCAACCTTCTCTTGTGATGTCAACATTCTGACTGAGCTCGTTTGCAGTCACTCTGGATGCCACACTAGCTGGCACATGCGCACGAGTGGGGTACCAGTTAACTAGTGCATGCGAGCAGCACAAATTGGATGTGAATATAATATATACTTTCAGAGACAATTTTTTTTTTTTTGATACCTTCCATCTGGGCACCCTGTACAGACAGGGTTTGTACACATTTACACAAAATAAATTGCAAGATTCTCTAAGGGTTTTTCAGAAGTTCAAAAAAATTCAGGAGCTTAAATTTTTGCTAGAATCCAGAGCATTTTGTTTTACCTTTTGCAAAGATGGGTGAAATTTATTATGCATTTAAAATTCTCATGGTCTAGTGGGTTCTGCTGTTACAGTGTTCTTCAGTATGTGTTATGTCAGTGAAGTGGAAAAATTTCCCCCTTATAAAGATCTCTGTACAGAACTGAAAACTTCCTATTCCATATTAATCTGTCCCCAATACACACTGGCAACAGGAAGGCCAAATATCAATCTCCTTCAGTTAGAAAAGAGTGTGCTAGAAGGAAGGGCCATCTTGGAACTGCAGGAAAGTTTCCACACGCTGTTGTAACTCCAACTGCACACAAACTCCTATACCATAAACCAATGTCACAGGAAATATAGCACTCAAACTTCTTGCACTACAGCCTTACACGAAATGAAAGAAATGACATGTCTCCACACTCCAATGCATGGTTCATATGCTTTTTCAATCACAAAATTCCAATACTTTTCCAGGACTTTGGATTTTTTCCTAAGACATACGATCCAAATGCTCTTACTTAAAATATAGTAAAACCAAAGGTTTGTTCAACCTGTAACCTTCAACTAACAACTTCCTATGTGCTTGGGCAAACTTAATGCAGAATGTTAAAAATGATATCCAGTGCAGCTAATCAGAAACTTAGAATCACATAAATGCTGAAATACCAAAACTGTCAATGAAAATGTAGCCAGGTTTAATATCTACTAAACTTTTATTTACAGTATACTACACTGATTTTGAGAAAAATTTATTTTTCTACTTTGGCTTTAATTCAATTATTGAAGCAAATTACAGAACAAAAACAACAACATAATACTCAAAAATACATAAATATGTGCCATTACTTTTGAAATGCTTTCATATACCACACAATCAATACATAAAATACTATTTATATTTAATTATATAAATAGTATTAAGGAAAGGTGAAATATTTGGAACTTTTTCAAAGGACCAAAGATATTATTTCTTAAATAAACATTCTTGGGAGCAAGAATTGTGTTACATTTTATTTAGGGAAGGAATTTTCAACATAATATTGATGCTGTAGCTATGTTTTAAATTTGTACTCGTCAGCAAACAAAGTATGTACAAAAATTTCCAACGAGAAATGAAAGAGAATAACGGGAAAGCCTTAAATCCAAAGGCTCTGTACAACTGCATTCATTGGTTATTTGATCAAAGCAAATGAACTGGGCATGATTAGAAAACTAATTATAGAAGATGCAAAGTGATTACTTAGCTCAGAAAATACTACGAAACAACTCGATTTTTACGTTTCTGATATCAGAAAGCAATCTGATTTTATGGCAAATTTTTATAAAAAGCATTCATTAGCAAATTTCAGTAAAGGTCAAAATAACCCACTAAAAAAAACAGCTACTTACTTTTACCAGTGGTTAAAAAGTATGTTACGAAAATTAACAAATGGCGCAAAACATTTCCCATAGCAGAAGGAAGGTATTAAAATAGAGACAAAAATCTTTTCAAATCGCACTGATAAAAGAAGAGATATAGAAACAAACATGATATAACTCTATGCCTTTTAGAGCATGAATTTTGCAAAATGGAAAAGTTGAAAACAGGCAAAAAGTATTCTTCATAGCAAAAGCTATTCTAGGGAAAAAGAACTTTTCCAATATGTCTCCCAGACGCAGAGAAAGCAAGAAAAATGTTTTGATCTTTACAACCCCTAGGGGGAGAGTTGTACATTATTTGAATAGGGTCTTCTTATTGTAGCAAAAAACTTATTCACTCTCCATCTTTATTATAGCGAATAGCATGCAATAAAAAAATAAATTTCTCAATAGGGCTTTTAGAGGCAGAGACAGGCTGCAAAAGGAAGTACACAAGCACCACCTAGTGGCAGAATTGTGAACCACAAACCTCCTCAAATACAAACCTAAAGTGTACCATAAGGCAAATGGTATCTTGTGTTAAAATAATTTTTTTAAATCAGACATACAGAAGTACAGATATTGAGAAAAAGAGATTCAATATTTGCGCCCTCTAGCAGCAAAATTGTGCATTATTTCGGGAAGAAATACACACTAGGAGTTTTCATAATTAGTAGTATCTGATCGAAAGATATTTTTCAGTCGGGTTTTTAGTCCCACAGATATTGCTGCAAACGGAAACCTGAACTTACGCCCTCTACTAGAGCACTTGTGCATTAAGAAATGTTTAAAATTATATGAGAAACATTTCGCACCGAAAAATGTTCTCCAGCAAAGAAAGAATTTTTCAAATCTGACTCCTAGAAACAGAGATATGGACAAAAATAAGAAATACATGTACGCACCCTGGTGGAAAATTTTTGCACTATTTTAAGCAGAAGGTATTCTCAAAAAGTCTTCCCAGCTGAGCAGTATCGGTTCACGGAGGAACGTTTTCAATCAAGTTCAGATTTGTTGCAAATATGTCAGAAGCACAAATAAATGCTCACACACTTCCTGGTGGCCAAACCATTCTTTACCAAAAATGAGTAATTATAGGCAAGAGCTGTATACGATGCAGGAAAAAAATTTCAAATCGGACTTTTAGAAGCAGAGATATTGGAAAAACTGCAATTTACATTAACACCTCCTTGCGGAAAATTTATGCATTATTTGAAAAGGGGACTGTAACTAAAACAGTCTTCGATATAAATATCGAAAGGAAAAAAATTATTTTTCAATTGGATACTTAAAAGCAAATATATGAAAGAAAATGCATTTTAAATCCGATACGATCATTTGCGCCCTCTAGCGGCAAAATTATGCATCCGAAAAAAAACTGAACGCATGGATCATCATTCTCATATTTTAAGCTTCCCAATACAAAAAGAAATTTAGAAATCACACTAATAAGTAATAATTGCAGAGATATGGTCTTTCCAGCCGGACAGACAAAGTGTCAACACGAGCATGGTGCAAAAGATGCTAATAATACAGCTTCAGTCATCCTAACAGACAAGAAAAGGAAACCACCCACAACCACCCACCCCCGCATTTTCAAGGGGGCGGGGAAGGAAATTTGTCAGGCATATGTTATGTCAGTAGAAAAATCCTCAACTACAAAACATCGCGCAGGTGCAAAAAGGCAAGAATGGATAAAATTACAGAACACGTAGAAGAATTTTATGACATTTTCAGGACAAAATGGAACCAGGACTTTTGCAGGATTTCCACGAAGCTTACGAGCCATGTCCAATGGAAGGAAAGTGATGTCATTATTGTAAGCAGATGCCACAAGAAAAGTGATGCAATCAATCCAAACATCGACCAATTTTTTTATTCATTGCAAGAAAAAATTCTGGGACTATTCGAGCACCTTTCACAAAAACATATCAAAAACTTTCCAGGATTCCAGAGACTGTGCAAACCCTCTGTATGATTTCTTTCATTAGAATCAACCACCAGCTTCCACTTTTGCAATGGCACAAGACTTATGGTTAAAGAACTAATATCTCATGTCATCAAGGTTACTATTCTTACAGGCTGTGGCATGGGAGATGTTTGTATACTGTGTACAGCACTCATACTACCTAACATGCCTTTTCAATTTAAGGGACTACAATTTCCTGTTTGGCTAAGTTTTGCCATGTCGATTACCAAGCCTCAAGGACAAACAACTTTGCTGGCTTGCAAATGGAGAAGTCTTGCATTTCCCCATAGACAACTGTATGTAGGATGTTCAAGAGTTGGAAAATCACATCAACTTTTTGTTTTTACTCACTGGAAAGACCTGCAACATTGTGTACACTAAGGTGTTCAGTAACAGCATTTATCTTAACTAATTATTTATATGTATCTTTCTATGAATCTGACTATGCATTGATAAAGAATACAAAACTATTTAATAGCTAATTCTTATGTCTTTGTTAACCAGTGGAAAACCATATTAAACGTTTGATTACTTTTGAGCCCAGGCAACAATTACCTCTGCTAGTTGTACATGTGCACTCAATGGACAAAACATTAGAGATATCTACCTAATAGCATGTTGGTCCTTCTCCAGTGTGCAAATAACAGCCTGTACACGGCAAGGCATCTACTCCACCAGATGCTGGAGGATTTCCAGAGGTAATGCCAGCTATGCCTGTTGCAGCATTGTCCACAACTTCACCCAAGACGTCGGTCCAGAATCTAAGGATCTGATGTTCCATTTCACAGCATCCCAGAGAGCTTCCACAGGGTTTTGATCTGGAGGCCTTGGGGCAACAGGATGGTTCCAAACTCAGATGAGTGTTTCTTGAGCCATGCCCGAGTGGTTGCAGCCGGGTGGGGTGGCGCACTGTCCTACTAGAACAGATCGTCAACTGCAGGATGCGTGAAGGCCATGAAAGCATGTAGGTGATCAGCCAGCCCATGCCGGTAGTGCACAGAGGTTAAAAACCTCTCCAGACACATTAAGTCCCTTAATGTGTCTGGAGAGGTTTTCCCATCAGAAGGCTCCCCAAGCCATCGCAGAGCCACCACTGCCTTGAACAGAGACGACCTGGCATGATGGGAGCCATGGCCTTATGCTGTCAACGCCACACCCGCACCCTCCTGCCAGCTTGATACAGCAAAAAATGGGATCCCTCTGCCCACACAACATGGTGCCACTCTGTGGAGGTCCAGTTTTGATGTTCGCAGTGCCAGGCGTAATGTCCAATGAAAAGCAGTCAACAGTGGCACACTAGTAGAGTGTTCGCTCCTGTAGCCCAGGGGTGCAGCACTTGCAGTGCCATTCACTCACTGATGCTGCATGGGTTCCGACATTTAAACTCGAAGTGATTTGTGCCGAAATTGCCAAGCTACTGGACTGTATATGCCTAGATAGTCTATGTTGACGACAGTCGTCAATGGCATGTTGTCAGTCACTGCTTGCTCTCTGGACGCTGGTGCATCTGTCGATGGTACACTCGCTGTACACCCTTCCTATGTGTGCCGTTGGGCACCCTAGGGTTCTCACCACTTGGAGGATTGAATGGACCCATCTGTCCTGTGCAAACAATGCATCCATGATCAAAGTCACTCAGATCACCATGTTTACCCATGTTCATCGATTGCAGTGCTCTCTGTTGGAAAGTCCTGCTGTCCACTATTTATTGCCTATGTTCGGTTTAGATCTGTTCTACACTGTGCAGGGATGCCCACGTCAACTGCCCATCATCCCTATCTCTAATTATTTCGTCTACTGAGTGTATATTGTTATGCCAGCACTAGGGCTGTTTCACCTGAACATAAATTCGATTTTAGGTACAGCAACAATTTGAAAGAATTTATTTGAATGGCTAGAAAGGAGGTGGATTCAAAGCAAATTGATAACTAACACACACAAAGAAGAAGTAAGGACTTAACACATACACAACAGTTAACTACATAATACTAAAGTAAATATAAATTTACAATAAGCAGGAGGAGAGGCACTGAAATATCTTACTAATTTGCAATGTAAGCTCAATTTAGCACATTTCTGACACTTCTCAAATAGTTATTCAGCTGTAAAGTGTTCTGTCTTGCAAGTGATGTTCTTTTCCATGACTGTCTCACACTACACTTGAAGTAGTATGAATATGATTGTCGACAACAAATGTTCCCTCATGTGTTCATCACCCCATGCTCTGACCAGCCTTGTAATCATGTGCTTGTTGCACCTCTTGCAGTCCAATAGTACACTGACATGAAATGCTGAGTTTTCCAATACCACCCTGCATTTGTATCTTAGGGAATACATAATTAACCCGCAGCGAACAATAACATAAGGGGTACTGATACAGATGAAATAAAGGAAATCCTACATAGTTAATAGAAGTGAGATATACAGGAAACAAAGTATTACCAGTAGCAAAAATACATATATATCACTAAGTCATTATCTGAGATTCAAAGGTTAGCTCCTTAAAGAAAGAACATCTGCCAAATCAAAGTTACTGACATTTAGATTTTACTTACTGTTGATGTATAAAACAACTCCATTCACAGCGATCTCGATACACAGCTCGAATTATTTTATGTCTACCACAAGTCTCAGGAATCACCTTTCTCATATTTCACATATTTATCTCTATCTTCCAGGAATTCATGAATCTAGTCATCCTATGATTTTCTCACCTTCCTCTACATTTATTTTTTGCTGCTTGGGCTGAATAAATTGTCTTATTTAGCACTTCATCACTTATTCTTTCAACATGACCAAATCACCTCAAAAGATTTGTCTCCACCCTACTAATAAACATTTGGCTTCTATTACACGTCTGGAACACATGTTCATTCCTCATTATCCGAACACATCTCACCACTACCCCCTCCCCTGAGTAATCATCTCTTCTGCACACAAATGACCCCAGTGTGTCTTCTCAAGTACTCAACTTTCACTTCTGTACATCAGAGTAGGATTAATTACATTTTCATACACTGCCATTTGGGACCTTTTTGAGAATCCATTGATCCTGCGAAATTCTTGTAAAGCAGCCACAACTTTCAAAGCTGAATTACCTCACCTACTGATTTTGCCATTTTTAATCTGTCGAACATGATTTCTTAATACACAAACTCATTCACTTGACCTAACTCTGTGTACCAATACTGATCTTTCATTCAGTACTAACAGTTCCTCACACAACAACCATAACTTTGGCTTCCCTTATGATTTTCAAGACTCAGAGTAATAAAAATATGAAAACAGTTTTTCTTGTTTCTTTAAAAATTAAATGGTTTCTGAAGTTATGGACAAACCACCACAGATTCATAGACACCTCTCTTTTTATCAGTAATTTGGTAGAACGCACTTCTACTTTGACAGTAGCTCTGTAGACAGGTCCTTTCGGCACAGTTGTTTCTTAACATTTCCAGTCGTCCTTCCTCAAAGAAATGAATAAACATCACTTATCAGAATACATATATATATCACTTTTCAGGATTCTCAATGTCGAGCTTTCAATTTTTAAGAAAACATGAGTCAGTTGTGATTTTCAAAACATCCAAGTAAATCGTTAACAGGGAGCACAATCTTTGTTTCACAGCAGCAGCATTTTAAGGCAGGTAGGCAGTGTACTTTTTGTTTCAGAGCTAGCAGAAAAAGATGTTTTAAAACTTAAAATATTATCAAAATGCATAATTCTAGTGCAGGAGCCGACAGGGTGGGATATTTCTAACATGTTGTCTCATGAGAATTGCCTACAATTAGCACAGGACAAAACTCACAAATGTAAGTTAACTCTGCCAAAGAAGGCAAGCACAAACATCAAACTAATTATACATTTCCATAAAAATGAAACAAAAATGCTGTGAGAGGGTAATTTCTGTAAAGCTGCGGCTGCCACGTTACACATGCTCCTGCATCTATGGCCGAAAGTGTTCCTTAAGTGAAATCTATTAGGTGAAGACATAAGGGGCCGTCCAAAAAGTACGTCCAAGATTACTGGCGGGGAGTGGGTTGACAACCAGACCAAATGTGAAATGGGGGAGGGGGCAGGTTTAGTAATTGGGATGCCCAGCAGCAAAAATATAGTGGATGGTAGCCTATTTCTTCGTTTTGTTTTCTCTTCTTTTAATAGTTACAGGTATGAAATATTTCAGATTTCTGATAAGTTAAATCAGAATATTAATATTAAGTTCTCGCATTTGTATTACCAAATCTATTGTGTTTTGTAGATGGTATAATCGGGAGTGTTGAAACCTTGAATGCATGTGTTCATTCGTACATCTTTATTTCAGAATGATAAAGTTCAGGTAGCATTTGGTAATAAATTAATGCCTAAATATTTTCTGAAGCAAAATATATGGAAGATTCCTACAAATAATTACATGTTTTCTCAACAGACTTCTAAAAGCAGTCATCAAAAATAAAGGGGGTTGCGGGAATTATGACATACTTTTTAGGGGGAGGGGTGTTAATAATCGGACAAAATGTAACAAGGGGAGGGGTGTCTGAAAATAGTAAAAAAATCACAGACATACTTTATGGACGCCCCCTAAGTTAACTTTCATTTTTCATTCAAAATTTTATTTCCAAAGAATTTTTTTTTACACTGGATCCTACTCTAAGGTATAGTCAGGGCTCAACAAATATATTCCAAATCTAGGAGCCAGCTCCCAATATTTACGAGCCAGGTGAAATGAAGTAAAATTTCAAAGAATAATGCATGAATGTAATGTGTGATGATGATGCTGGAAAGAAAAGTGATAAAGTATATTTCTTGTCAAATTTTTCTTTTTACCAAAACTACTTATTACAAAATAAAGTTCCAATTCCCGTTCTTCCAGTTCCTACTCTCAAAAAATAAAAAAATTTGATTTCATTAAAACAGAATTTGTGAAAGTCAAATTTTTGTACATATTAATTCATAGTACCATATATTTTCCTTCATAGAATCTGCAGACCATAAAATCAAAAAATAAATTTACTTGAAAGATCTGCAGCAGCATGAAGTGAAGAAGGAAAAAATCTGATGCATAATGTGGCAGCATATTATCCGTAAATCATGAAATTCTGAGAAAAACAATTTTTCACTTTGATAATCCTCAGCAGCATGTCCGCAGACCTTGAAATTCCAAAGGAAAGAGATTATCGTATAATCTGCTATAGTTAATTTGATCTGAAACATAATTTCCAACAGAAAAGCTGTGATTCACAAGACGACCTACCCAGAAGTCCAAAGATGTAGGAATGAAATTGTTTTATTAAAGAAGCAACTGTCATTTTTAAGAATTTCTGTTACTTATAAGAAAATGAACTAAAATCCTTGGCATTTACAGCATCATCCTAGTTCATTAGTTAGACCTAGAAATTACAGCCATCCATAACCCACGTCTCTTTTCTGAATGTGTTTCAACTGAATAGCAAACAAAAACCAGAACTAATATGATTAGTGCACCAAAACTAATAATGAATGTTATTCGCAAAATGATTAAAAGTCACGGAAGAGCTCTGCGTGCATCTCACAGCACGTTCCACAAATGCAAATAGTAACGCCTTTGTTGCATCTTTTCTCTCAGAATGTTCAAAAGAGGGGGACATATATTATTTCAATCTCTTTGCAGTTCTCCATTACCGAATTGTTTTATTTTTTTCTTTTACCTCGTTTTTTTGGTACTTTTCCAATAACACCACCTCTCCTGATAATTATCATGCGGAATTTTTAAAATGCCGAAGAAATGTTTTTTTCCATTACCATTGTATTATCCGCAGAACCAAAATTTATAACTTTTTAACAGATAATCTGCAGATTATACAACAGAAATGAGGGTATTTACTGATAATTACGAAATCTGGAAACAAATCAGGTTTTGTTTACAAAATTGGGGGGGGGGGGAGTCTAGGCACCTGAGCGACGCCCAGGATTTGTTAAGTCCTGGGTATAGTCGCCATTATTAACAATGACTTGTTGACCTCTAGTGTACAGCTTTTCAATTCTTGCATCATAGAAGTCCAGTCGTTTCCACTGGTTTTGAGGAAAACAAGTTGACAAACTCTCACAGTTGGTCACTGCTACCAGTATTTAAACACTGTCCACCCAATGCATTTTTGAAGGGCTTGGAACAGGTGGTAATCTGCTTCCACAATGTCCAGTGAGAATAAGAGATGTGGGCAAAACAGACCATCAAAGCTGTGAAATTTTTCCATTACTCTTTCAATATGGGGTCTTGCATTATCGTGTGGCAACACAACATTTTTGTGATTAACAAGCGCTGGATGCTTTTATCAAGAGTTTTTGGTGCACACACTGCAGTGCCTGAACATACACATATGCAATAATAGTTGCATTGTAGTTCAGCAACTCAAATTGAATAATTTCTTGGCAATCCCACCACACACACAACAGATATTCCTCCCATGATGGATGGCTTTTGGAACTGGTAATGGTCTTTTACTTTTGCAACCAACTGTCATTTCCAGACAATATTCTCATTTGTGTGATCCACTTTTCACGACTCATGACAACTGTGCGTAGGAATGCCTTATTCTACTGTGAAAGAAGACTTGTAACTGCATACTTGCCAACTTTGGAAAATGTGCATCAGTAAAACTTTTGTGCAAATGCTATTTACCACAAAACGTAATTATATTAATAAATATGCAGTAAAAATCTCTGCATATGCCACAATAACTAAACTAGTATTATCTGTGTTTAAAATAATAATTTAAAAACCATAAAGTAAAATATTAATTTTGTTCAATGTTAGCCTTGCAATGTTTCAATACTGAACTAAAATTTTCATAATTTTCATCACTTTTTAAAAAAATGTCAGCTTCGTAACTACTTTCACCCCCCCCCCCTATAATGAAACTGAAATGCACAACTTTGAGGGGGGGGGGGAATTTAAGAATACATGTTCTGATCATCGTTACATGTATTACAGTTACGGAGGAAATTGTTGCTACGTTCGATTTCCGTTTTCGGACAATTTCCCTCCATTTTCAAGTTGAAATGCAAATATTTATGAAATAAAATTATATTTAACAACAATACCAAGCAGAAGAAACGTCACGTGAAAAATAAAATTACGATTACGGGAGAAATCTTTACTGCATCTAACTTCCGTTTTCGAAAGTTTTATAAAACAAAACTTCCTCTTTCGAAAGTTTAGAAAGTTTCAGGCGGAAAACATCCCCCACCACTACTAATTGCCCCAAAATTTCTGTCCAGTTATGCATCAATCTCGAGGATAACCCAAATTATGACAGAAACTTATCCTTGAAGCTGTTGCACTTTCATGCCTAAAAGATTACAGTGACATTTTTTCGCCGTCGAATTTTTGATTTCGGAAATTTTTCCTCCATTTTCAAACTGAAATACAAATATTTACAGAATAAAATGATATATAACAACAATACTGGACAGTGGAAAAAGAAATTATGATTACAGAAAAAATTATTATTTTATTTACTTCAGTCTCTAAAAGACGAAATACTGTCCCGATGTGTATTTTTACGAATTGGTAAAATTTTTCAATGCGTAGTTTTACGCGCTGAGAAAAATTCAGGAGGCGTAATTTTACAAGTCGAGAAAAATTCTTGATGCGTATTTTTACGTGCCGACAAAAATTCTCGATGCATACTTTTACATGCCGACAAACATTCCCGACGCGTACTTTTACGTGCCGAGAAAAATTCCTGAAGCGTACTTTTACGTGCCGAGAAAAATTCCCGACGCATTCTTTTACGTGCCGAGAAAAATTCCCGATGTGTATTTTTACGCGACAAGAAAAATTCCTAATGCGTATTTTTACGCATTGGTAAAATTTCGATGCGTACTAGACGCGTAATTACGCAATTTGGAAAACTCTGGTCGGCACGTCATCGGAGTACTGCAAATGCAAATAGTACGTTCCACAAATGCAAATAGTAACGCCTTTGTTGCATCTTATTTTCTCTCAGAATGTTCAAAAGAGGGGGGGGGGACATATATTATTTCAATCTCTTTGCAGTCCTCCATTACCGAATTGTTTTATTTTTTTCTTTTACCTCGTTTTTTGGTACTTCTCCAATAACACCACCTCTCCTGATAATTATCATGCGGAATTTTTAAAATGCCGAAGAAATGTTTTTTTCCATTACCATTGTATTATCCGCAGAACCAAAATTTATAACTTTTTAACAGATAATCTGCAGATTATACAACACAAATGAGGGTATTTACTGATAATTACGAAATCTGGAAAAAAATCAGGTTTTGTTTACAAAATTGGGGGGAGTCTAGGCACCTGAGCGACGCCCAGGATTTGTTAAGTCCTGGGTATAGTCGCCATTATTAACAATGACTTGTTGACCTCTAGTGTACAGCTTTTCAATTCTTGCATCATAGAAGTCCAGTCGTTTCCACTGGTTTTGAGGAAAACAAGTTGACAAACTCTCACAGTTGGTCACTGCTACCAGTATTTAAACACTGTCCACTCAATGCATTTTTGAAGGGCTTGGAACAGGTGGTAATCTGCTTCCACAATGTCCAGTGAGAATAAGAGATGTGGGCAAAACAGACCATCAAAGCTGTGAAATTTTTCCATTACTCTTTCAATATGGGGTCTTGCATTATCGTGTGGCAACACAACATTTTTGTGATTAACAAGCGCTGGATGCTTTTATCAAGAGTTTTTGGTGCACACACTGCAGTGCCTGAACATACACATATGCAATAATAGTTGCATTGTAGTTCAGCAACTCAAATTGAATAATTTCTTGGCAATCCCACCACACACACAACAGATATTCCTCCCATGATGGATGGCTTTTGGAACTGGTAATGGTCTTTTACTTTTGCAACCAACTGTCATTTCCAGACAATATTCTCATTTGTGTGATCCACTTTTCACGACTCATGACAACTGTGCGTAGGAATGCCTTATTCTACTGTGAAAGAAGACTTGTAACTGCATACTTGCCAACTTTGGAAAATGTGCATCAGTAAAACTTTTGTGCAAATGCTATTTACCACAAAACGTAATTATATTAATAAATATGCAGTAAAAATCTCTGCATATGCCACAATAACTAAACTAGTATTATCTGTGTTTAAAATAATAATTTAAAAACCATAAAGTAAAATATTAATTTTGTTCAATGTTAGCCTTGCAATGTTTCAATACTGAACTAAAATTTTCATAATTTTCATCACTTTTTAAAAAAATTTCAGCTTCGTAACTACTTTCACCCCCCCCCCTATAATGAAACTGAAATGCACAACTTTGAGGGGGGAATTTAAGAATACATGTTCTGATCATCGTTACATGTATTACAGTTACGGAGGAAATTGTTGCTACGTTCGATTTCCGTTTTCGGACAATTTCCCTCCATTTTCAAGTTGAAATGCAAATATTTATGAAATAAAATTATATTTAACAACAATACCAAGCAGAAGAAACGTCACGTGAAAAATAAAATTACGATTACGGGAGAAATCTTTACTGCATCTAACTTCCGTTTTCGAAAGTTTTATAAAACAAAACTTCCTCTTTCGAAAGTTTAGAAAGTTTCAGGCGGAAAACATCCCCCACCACTACTAATTGCCCCAAAATTTCTGTCCAGTTATGCATCAATCTCGAGGATAACCCAAATTATGACAGAAACTTATCCTTGAAGCTGTTGCACTTTCATGCCTAAAAGATTACAGTGACATTTTTTCGCCGTCGAATTTTTGATTTCGGAAATTTTTCCTCCATTTTCAAACTGAAATACAAATATTTACAGAATAAAATGATATATAACAACAATACTGGACAGTGGAAAAAGAAATTATGATTACAGAAAAAATTATTATTTTATTTACTTCAGTCTCTAAAAGACGAAATACTGTCCCGATGTGTATTTTTACGAATTGGTAAAATTTTTCAATGCGTAGTTTTACGCGCTGAGAAAAATTCAGGAGGCGTAATTTTACAAGTCGAGAAAAATTCTTGATGCGTATTTTTACGTGCCGACAAAAATTCTCGATGCATACTTTTACATGCCGACAAACATTCCCGACGCGTACTTTTACGTGCCGAGAAAAATTCCTGAAGCGTACTTTTACGTGCCGAGAAAAATTCCCGACGCATTCTTTTACGTGCCGAGAAAAATTCCCGATGTGTATTTTTACGCGACAAGAAAAATTCCTAATGCGTATTTTTACGCATTGGTAAAATTTCGATGCGTACTAGACGCGTAATTACGCAATTTGGAAAACTCTGGTCGGCACGTCATCGGAGTACTGCCGTGGACAGAGAGCTACTGCAAGTCACGAAGCGAAGCCATCGTTATACTTGATGGCTCCGCAAAAAGACCGCGAGTCAAAGATGCCATCGCGTAACACAGCGCTCGTAAGGTCCAGTAGAAAATCTAAGTGGATAGTTGCAAGGGATTGAAATATTTTTATTAAGCAATCGAAATATTAAAAAATCCATAAAAGAAATACTTCTATCCGTAAATCAGTAAATTTACGCAGAAATCCGTAAATTTTACTGATAATCTGTTCAAGTTGGCAAGTATGCAACTGATAGTCGAATTGGAAAAAAATAAAACAAATAAATAAAGTGGAGAAAACATAAATATTTGTTAGTCTCAGAGCTAAACCCAGAGAGGAGAAAAGCAAGGATGATGGGGATTTTTTTTTTTTTTTACTTGAGATTAATTTTCCTTTATTTTTACAAATGTATGTTGCATGTACATGTGACAGTGAACAGTTGGGTTTTGTTTTGTTTTGTTTTGGAAAGAGGGGGGAGGGTACTGGTACTCATTCATTTCAGGAAAAGCTGAAAATGCCCCCTTGTCTTCACTGACAAAAATTAGGAAGATTTTTGGAGATTGTGGAATCATATACCGTACACAAGCGTTTTAAAAAAATACCTAAGAGGTATTTGGTTTCATTGCAGTTTTCATAAAAACATATCTGCAATTTGTTTTTATAAAAACTCCAATGAAACCAAATGACTGATCCAATATCCCAACCTACTTCCTTAATTATTTTTTTTACTTTGACTGATGTAACTTCTTTAACTTACATCTTACTGCTGTATGACAATTTTGAAGTAGTAATGAATCCAAGTATTTTGCAGAGTTAAAAACTATCACGGGTGGTTAAAAACTGTCAGAGTTAAGAACTGCCAAGTTTGTACATTTACTTACTCAACTGCTATAAATATTGAATTCAAAATAAATCATTAAAACAAGCTAGTTGGGAATGATGCTTTCAGCAAAGAAACCAAGGTACATGCAAGCATCCAAGGAAACACTTGACATACGAATAACTACCATATTAATATTAACTACCCCCAGGAAACTTATAAAACTGGAAGACTGACTAATGTAGGACTCACACATAACTTCACACATCTAGCCAAACTGAAATGTCATCAAAACAACCACATTAAAGACTGAACTACAGCACGGTATGGATGCATTGTCACGATACAACCAGACTAATACATCCACAGGAAGAATTATGACTACCTGCAGCATTTTCTTTAGCCAACATAAGAACAGCTGTTGCACTTTAAGCTAGTTTAACAATTATTAAAAATATAGAGATTTATAATTAATCCCAGATATTGGCATATAATTAGAAAATGTACTATTGCAATTAATATCACAAATTCGATGTCCTGAAAACATGCAGCATTTGATTTATAAGTGAGTAAATATGATACAACAAAGAACATTGCATAGGATCAGCCAAATGTACCACACTTACTGCAAAATCCACTTCAATCACAGTTCTCAAACACTAGTTCTTCAGCTCTGATCACTATGAGCAAGGCAAATGGTGCACAAGCTGTTCCTCTACAAGGTTTAAGTTGTGTGTAGCACACATACTCACAAAAGCAATAGCACTAGCTGCCAAATCTACTTTTCACTTCTCATATTTTCATTTGTTGCACTTTAGTTTCAGATATTTTCTGCACTGGTTTTCTTTGATCAGACAAACTCAGAAAAATGTTATAATGTAGTCTGTAAGTGTAAATATAAGAAGGAATAAATCAACATTTCAACGTACCAGAACCTCTTCCCATGAAACTCGGGTCCACCTTTTCAAATGGGAGATCACTTTCAAAGGAAACATAACTGCTAGTTCTGGCACAAGATTTATTGTATTATGCTCTGCAACAAATAAACAAGTGACATGAAGAATAAAAGTAAGAATTTTCCATGTAAAAAGCCATATAAAATTTTATGCCAAAAGCAAAACACTTAGCATGTGTTATATAAACAATTATAGAATAGTTAATAAGGTACACTCTAATGTCACTACATGCTCCAATATAAATACTGATTGCATATGAATTAAAACATGCTTTGAGAAAACAAGTACTCATTAATTTACAAAATATTTTAACATGTTACTGAACCATATTTTATTATCAGGATGGATTATGGCTGCTACACTGAGGCAAAGTCATTCACTATCATGTTTTGGCTAAAAAAGCAATGAAAAAGACTTCAGTCACTTTGAAGTGTGCTTTCATTAGTGGTGTAATGGCCAGTACACTCGGGTGGAAATCACATATGGTTCAATTCACACTCCAAATCCCGAAATGTTAAATTTTTACAAGCAGTTAGTTGCCTTTCGTAGAAGACAGTAGCTGAAAACTTTTCTGTAAATAAAAATTACACTCTGCAATGAACTTCACAGAATTCTACCAACAAAAATGGCATTCTTTTGATTAGTACTCCTTGATTTATCACATTTATTACAGTGATAATGTATGCAAAATTTGCACAGAAATACTGAGTAAGCATCTTAGATATATGGTGAAAAATTAACTGAGTAAAGGGCATAGAGAGTTCGGCGATTCATTCATTTCTGCATCACACCTACCCACAGCACATAGGTGAAAGCTAGGAGACTTGCCAAGACTGAAAATTTTGGCAAACATTTAGGTTCTGTGAATTAAATGCCAATAATACGTCACTTTAAAAAAAATGTTTTTTGTAGCATTTTGATTTTTTAAAAAGGTAGTCATAATTGTCAAGAGCAGGCATATATTTGGAAAATTACCAGAAATGTGCTAATAACAGGAAAACGTAATGCAATAAGATGGTGGTGGACCGCAAACGATAGGAAAGTTATATCATCATCATCAACCATTATCAATCCACAGCTGGACGAAGGTCTCCCCAAGTTTCCTCCACAACGGTCTGTCTTGTGCCAGACTCCTCCATGTCACTCCTGCATACTTTTGAATTTCATCCACCCATCTCCCATGTTGTCTTCTTCTGAGTCTTTTCCTGACCCTTGGAATCCAATCTAAAATTTCGGCTGTCCATCGATGATCTGTCCTTCTGGCAGTAAGTCAAGCCCATTGCCATTTCAGGGATTTAACTCTGATCATGATGTCTTCCACTCTTGTCATTTTTTGGATCCACGAGTTCCTCTTTTAACTCTCCTGGTTACACCAAGCATGCACCTCTCCAACCTTTTTTGAGTTGTCTGCAGCCTTTGTACGTCTCTTTTAGTTAAGGTCCATGTCTCTGCACCATACGTAAGCACTGGAAGGATGCATTGATCAAACACTTTTCTTTTAAGACATAATGGCATATTGCTCTTGAAAATTATGCTGTTTCTTCCAAAAGCTCTCCAGGCAAGTTTTGTATGCCGATTAATTTCTTCATCAATGTGACCCTCCTTGATATCTGCTGTCCAAGATAAACGTACGTGCCTGTTATCTCCAGCTTTTCTCCATCAATCGATAAATCTTCATTTCTTGTAAAAGCATTGAACATCACTTTTGTCTTCTGAAAGTTCATTTTTAATCCCACTTCTTTACTCTTGTCAGCAAGTTCCTGGATCATAGGAAAGTTATATATATATATATCGGTCTTACAGCTGCGAAAATTGCAGGAAAACTCAAAATATTTGCTTATTATTCACTTGAAAGTAACAAAAGCATTTTAAAATGATTTTTTTTTTATAATTTCTTTTGTTTGTTTGATTTTTTTCCTTTTTCTATTTCTTTGGATTGCTGGGTGTTCCCATGAATCATGACTTTTCTGTATAAAATTATGGCTTGGGATCAACGTCATAGCTACAAATTACACAGAGATTTTATCCTAAATTTCAAGGCCTGTGGATTACATGGAGGAATCATTTTTTTTTTTCTTGAATTTCACCATCTGAAGATTACATGAAAAAAATACAATACATTATTTTCATCAATCAGACTGGATTGATGAATCTCCATGTGCTATTCCTCAGACAACTTGAGAATTACTTCATCGCTCTGGAGTGGGAATCGAACCTGCATCACCCCATTTTGAACAGGCTACCATTACATCACTCAAGACAACAAAATTCCCAGTAACTGGATCTAAGCAATTACAGCTAAGGAATCTGAAACAACTTCAGATTTTCAATAGTCAAAACAACCTTATGCTTCTTCATAACATCTTAAATACAACCCTTTCAAATCTAAGGATAAACACAGATCACAAATCTCCTGGTCTTTAAGATGCTACAAGGACACACAGGATTGTTTTGACTAAAGCAAATCTGAAGTAGGTTCAGATTCCTATGCTACAATTTCTTGCTTTAATTACTTGGAATTTGATTGCCCTGGGTGGTGTAATAGTAGCATGATCAAACAGATACTGGGAGATGTGTGTTCAATCCCCACTCCAGGGCACTGTTGCCAGCTTGGAAATGCTAAATTTAAGGGATTTTAAATGGGAGATAGCAACAAAAATATTGTTATGGGATGTTTTAATCATGTTTTTGATGATTTCAGTGACTTTATATTTACGGTTTAAAACATTTAAAATATAGTTTTTAAGTCAGGTGAATATCTTATTCACTTTCCGTAGTTCTCATACCTGTAACCCTGAAGCTTCATGCTTCTAGATTTTTCTTGTTTTATTTTGTTTTATTGCTTCAGAGTTTAAGGGCATCATGAGCTATAAGCAGTCACTGGTCTCTAACATAAGTCTACTGGTTCCAGGAAAGGTAAAGAACCAGTGCTGTAAGACAAGCACACACCCCTACCAAAACCTCATCAGGACTCTAACCTAGGCCCATCCAGGACGAATGGTTAGGAGCTAGTGCCAGTGTGTAGTCCACTGCTGCCCCAAGATGGCTGCTTGTAGAATATAACTCCTTCCCCTCTAGCTTTTGTTTTCATGAGGCACAAAAGCTAGCCTGCAGTCACTGAGTTGGTCTGGGGAGAAAATTCGTTTCTGTGATCTATTAGGCTGTAAAAGTAATGGTGGTGGGACTTACTTCAATGTCTGTGTTAGCAGAAATATTTCATCATTAAGCCAAGAGTTTTGTTTTTATCTAAACTAAAACATTAATAATGCATAAATGAGAACAAAAACATGTTCTTGTTTCAACAAATAATTTCATCTTCAACCCTGTAATTTATTGATCATTGTTTGCAGCACATTTTACATAAGATACACTAAAGGTCTTTTTTAGCTATTTATATTTTTATTGCATCCCCTTTCACTAAATATTTTATTGAAGCCATATTAAGCACAGAAACAAGGCAAGTGTGAACAATGCCATCACATTTACTTCTTTTTTACATTAATGCATCACTAAATTTTAAATGACACACAGACAAGTATAAAAATTTTACATAATTTTAAATCTTATTTTTAAGGACAATTTTTTTTTTTTTTTACTTTTAGATACTTTTAATAGCTGATTTAGAGACTTTCACAATGAGTGAGTTAAGCAACATTGCTTCAGGGCAATGAAGTTTTCTAGCTTTCTAAACTAAATGCTATTCAGTACAGCAATCTCATTGCTGAAAGTAACGTATTAGTTTCACATGCTGTAGCTTGTGGTTTTGATATCTGCAGTTTGATGTACACTGATGAGAGCGCTGATTTCGACTACAGAATAACTTAAATCAGCTAAGTACAGTTAGCGAAAGATTTAGGATAAAGAAAAATGTTTTGTAAGTCTTAACCGATGTTGAAGTCACTCTCTACAAAAAATCAGAAGTTGCAAAGCAAAACAAGCAACAGTTTTTTTTTTCAATTATTTGGAAGTGACTAATGATGAGACATGAAAGTTTGATGTGGAATCAAACAACACAATTAGCAAAACACAGTGACTTTTAGCAGCAGTACAAAAATATTTCAAACAAAAAAGTTGGTCACAACTGAGCTTAATGAATACAGAGAAGCATTTCAATCTACTCCCTTTCATGGCAAAAAGAGTTGGATGCCAAGTAATGAGCTTCATACGAGGTTAGAAACTGGAGGGGGGATGAGTGGTAAAAGGAACATCCAGGAAAAACAGGGAGATTCGATGACAATTTGTAATGCAGATATTAAAACATTTAATCATTCAACAAAAGAAATTTGATGAGGGCATAGTGAGACAGTATGAGCAATCATGTGTGTCAAATCAGTGAAAGATTGCCAAAACAGATGTCAAATTCTGTGATAATGGGTCAGACTTTGCTCTGTGGCACACTTAGAACAAAGTAAAATCAAATTGCAAAATCGGCCATTAGAGAAAGAAAATCCTACAATGGACAGAAGAAAATGGTGAAAGTTTCCTTCCTTCTCCCCTTTTAATTTGAAATCTTTTCAAGTGGTCTGAGCCAAAAGCATGCCTTAAGAGCATATTGATACACAGGCATGACATGATGACAAACAATACAATGGTCAATGAACTATTGTAATCCATGCCTTGCAGCCTAGTGCACATGTCATCTTTCTCTGTCTGGTTTAGATCTCCATAAAAACTGGTTTTCCACTGGGGTTTGTTTCATGCTGCAGTTGGTGGTAACTATCGAATCCAGGTAACCCACTTTCAGCAATCTTTGGCAGTCTGTTGTTATGAGTAAATTCTAACAACAAGCCCAAATTGCTGCAGCTGTTTCCTTGTAACTCTACCCACAATGGCTCCTTACAAGTGCATCTCTGATCTGCCCTGGTCATTCATTTTAAGCTCTCTCCGTGATGTCCTGTCTTAATTTACTTTCGAATACCAGTAATCTGTCTTTCTGTTTTGTGATGATGCATACTTCTAAACCTGAAAAGTTACAGTTGAAACTCTGTTTCAGCTGTTTAAAAATTCCATTGTTCTAACAAACTTTATTCAGTAGCATTATGGATGCCATGCCTAATAAAATTTTCCTATTTTTTATGGATTTAAGGCAGCTCATGTTTTTGATTAATATTGTGCCCAGAAATATTTGGACTTGTTCTGCAATTTGTCCATCCAGGGCTTTTACAGAAATGCTTTATGGTGCGTTTCCAATTTCAATTATTTTTCTTTCACTCAAGTTCTCCGTATGGCAGGATTTCCAGATCCTGTTCAATCTGCTAATAAGATTTTCTAATCTGATATTGGTGTCTGCCATTAACTATGATCTCTTCCTCTCCAATGGATCATTCTATCATTTCTTCTAAGTTGAAGAGCAGGGGAGAGAAAAGGCACCCTGCACAACTCCTCTATCAAGGATAATTTTAACAAGCCCCCCCCTTTTTTTTTTTTTTTTTTTTTTGGATGCCTAGATCATCTTGTAGTAGTTGTTTAAAAAGCAGAGTTTTTCAAGGTTGAGGAGGGGTTAACCTTTTAACCAGGTGGAATGAATTAACATGAGGTTAGCAAAACAGGCTGAAATCAGCTCAAAAAATATATTCGCTGTCTAAAAAGTGGGCCAAACACAGCTGGAATGAGTGAGCCAGCACATCAGAAACATCACATCATCATCTTCATTATATCCCTTTAACTTTGCTATTCAAAGTGGTCATTTAGGGGAATTATTGACATTATTTCCTTTCTGCTGACTGATTACCTGCTAAAAGAATCATAGCAATGATGGCAAATCTAAGAAAGGAGACACTTACCTCACAATGTTACCCAAATTAAACATTTTTCTCAGCTGTCTAAATGAAGCTTATTTTTTACAGATTTTTCTTTTAATTAATAAACTTGACCACAATCCTTTTGAACTTATGAGTTAAATTAAAGGGGCAGAAATGAAATTCAACAGTACAGTTTAATTTAATGTTAGAAAATATGCACGCACGCACGCGCACGCACCACCTCAAACAGAAAAAGGTCTCGGGACAAAGAAACCCAATAACTATGTTTTTTGATAATGAGGAACAGTACACCAACTATGTAGAAAATAGTAACTATACTAGTGATCCGATTTATTGACATAGGAATTTATACATAATCATTTCCAAGCTTTTGCGCATCAACCAGATGGCTTTTCCAAGGAAGTTAAGACAGTTTGAAAAAGCCATCTGGTTGATGTGCGAAAGCTTGGAAACGCTTATGCATATATTCATTCCTACACCAATAAATCAGATCACTAGTATGGTAACTATGTTTTTATGATACACTAATTTAAAAAGCAGCTATTATTTACTGTACAGCAAATTCGTGCATCACACGAAAAAAGATTTGTGCCTCAGCAAGCAATTTTTGCACAGCACACGTTCATGGGTCAGTTGCAATTTAAAAGTGTGAGTAAAGAAATGCAGTAGTCTGCAAATACGGAAGTGGCGTACATTTTCTTAACACTAACGAAACTTAAAGCAACAAACAAGGTACAACATTCACAACTCTGAGTTGGAGTAGGACTGAAAAGTAGGACTAAAAAGTGAGATAGAAAAATGGCTCAATACAGGTGGACACTGTGACATATGCAGTGAACACCAGCTTAGGTCTGGGATCATTAATTACACGACAAAAAAGCGGTACATGTGATGAAATACTATATTATTATACATAGCAATAATTGGCAAATAAACAGAAACAGAATATTCCAAACAGAGTAGTGGGTTTTAAATTACTCATACCTAAAGCTAACAGTTGGTTGTAAAGATGAATTCTTGATACTAAACGTGACCGGAGAGCCTCAACAGTTCTTTCCATAGATGCACTGACTTTGGCTATTTGCTTTGTTCCATTGCTCTCTAGATCATATGGAAGGAACTCCAAGCCACCCAGTCTTTGTGCCCAGTTAAAAGGGCAGCCTGTGCCTGCATTGGTGAATGGGGATTCCTCAAACCTAAATTAAATAAAATTCATTTGCATGACGGCAGGAAAACACCCAACAAAACTATCGCATCCTTAATACAAACACCATTTTTAATTTTTATAATTAATGCACGACACTCACAAAATATTACCAAAATATGTGGAAAAAAACAAAGGACAACATAAATGCAGCACATTGATGATTTTCAAACATGGACTCCACCATTTTTATAAATCTATATAACAAATGATTTCACAGATATAGTTTTTAACATTATAGAACAAGAGTATGAAGTTAATTTATATAACAAGAGCAGCTATATTAATAAATGCAAAATTCATTTTTTTTTTTTTTTTACTTTCTTTGCTTTCGGCTGAACTTGTCCAATGGGTTTGCGTATTGCAAACATTTGGGTCAGCAAGGATTTCAATCGGTTTCATGTATGCACTGGCTCTTGAGCATTTGAACGTGGAACAATTTTCTTAACTTCATTCCATTTAGGGATAGCAGCAAGGAATTTAATGTACCATGCCAAATCAGTAGTCAATTTGCCCAACTTGACATCATATTTGTGTTCCACTAGTCTTATCCTGAAAGAGCACTTGGTCATGCAAATATAAAGTCTTATACATCCATCTGGGAACTCTAAAAAGATAAAGTAGGTTTCAGCATCTGCAGTTAACCACTGAAATCTTTACCAATTCAAATTTTTACAATGAACACCTTTACACCCACGTTCTCCCTGTTTGGCAAGCATTTCTTGGAGTTTCACAGGTATCATTTTAGAGCTAATGTTCCCTGTGTGTGCCTTAATGGTAGCATTGATCACACTTTATATTTTGTTCATAAATTGAATTTTTTAGCCAGATTCTTTCTTCATCTAGTTTAGAGTCGGCAACTGCTTGATGAAGTCACTTGTCTTGTGTGAGAAAGCCTTCACAAAGTTTTTATGTTCACAACAATAAAAGGATTTTCCATTCATAATAGCAGCTCTTCTTATATTTTCCTTAGTGTACTTTTCATAGATCTCTACAAATCCTTTTAAGTCAATTTATATATACCGTATATACTCGCGTATAAGTCGAGAAATTTGGGACAAAATGAGAGCTTCAAAGTAATGAGGTCGACTTATACGCGGGGTCTAAAAAAATCGTAAGTCCAAAAGTTCTTCCCGTGAGGCAAAAGGCAATCCATCCCCAAAAAAAAAAAAAAAAAAAAAAAAAAAAAATGCCGATGCGGTATTAATTACGAAATCGCAACCCTCAGAAAGAAGAAAGAAAGAAAAAACGCCGATGTGGTAGAATTACGAAATCGCAAACCTAAGAATTTCTCCGCGCTTTGAGAAGTCTCTCTCCTGGCTTTGCGTATCCACAGCGCTGTCACAGCCGCGCATAGAAAGCTCCGCCCTTCCGACTACCAGTTGATTGCACTGATCTTCGACGTAACGGCAAAGAATATCGCGCGAAGCGTTTTTCTTTGGTAACGGAGCCATGCGACAGCCAGTGTTAGGTGTTGCTTGTTCTTAATCGCACGTGTCTCGCTTCTATTATGGGCGACACGGATTGTGTAAAGAAACGGATGTCCTATAACGCAGGATTCAAGTTGAAAGTGGTTTCTTTTGCAAAAAATACTAACAACTGTGCTGCTTCACGTCAATTTGGCATTAACGAAGAACTGATTCGAGATTGGCGTAAAAAATAACCAAACTTGGTGAAAATCCCGAAATCGCAAAAGGCGCTGCGCCGTGGAACGACATCTTTCCCAGAGCTGGAAAGTGTCTTGAATGATTGGATTGTGGGCTGCAGACAAAACGGTTACATTGTAACGCGAACTGGTATACGTTTGCGAGCAATGAAGCTCGTAAAAGATGAAAAGTTTGCAGCCGCAAATAACACTTTTCGTGCCTCACCCGGTTGGTGCACAAGGTTCATGAACCGCTATGGGTTGTGTCTACGCCAGCGCACCAAAATTGCACAAAAGTTACCTCGTGACCTCGAAGCAAAGATAATGGAATTTCAAAAGTACGTAATTCAAAAGAGAAAAGAGACTGCTTTTGAACTTTCCCAAATAGGGAACATGGATGAAACCGCCATGTGTTTCGACCTTCCTGGAAATAAGACGGTGAACCAAAAGGGCGAAAAAAATATCTTGATCAAAACGACTGGCCACGAAAAATCCAGTTTCACGGTTGTTCTTTCCTGTTTGGCCGACGGCAGTAAGCTACCTCCGGTAATTATTTTCAAACGCAAAACTCTGCCGAAAAGCGTTGTCTTTCCGTCTGGTGTGCTCGTTCGTGCCCATGAAAAAGGATGGATGAACAAATCCGGAACAATTGACTGGTTACAGAATGTGTGGAACAAAAGGCCAGGTGCACTTTTGAGGAAACCTTCTCTTTTGGTGTGAGATATGTTTGTTGCACACCGTTGTGCAGAAGTGAAAAAAACTGCAGAAAATTCAAAAACAACTCTTGCTGTCATCCCAGGTGGGTTGACATCTGTTCTTCAACCACTAGATGTCTGCCTTAATAAGCCCTTCAAGGACAATGTGCAGAGGTATTGGGCAGATTGGATAAAGTTACGATTTGCCGACTGAAACCAAGGGCGGAAATCTAAAGAAGCCGGATATCGTTTTGATTGCGCGATGGGTCAAGGCTGCTTGGGATGAGATACCTGCAGAAATGTTCGTGAAATCATTCAAGAAATGTTGCGTTAGTAACAAACTTGATGGCACAGAGGATGATGAGATTTTTATGAGTGATGATGACAGTGATTCTGATGACACAGGCATAGATGGGAATACTGATGTTTATGATGACGCGCCGATGACAGAGAAAAATTTTTTTTTAACTGTTTGGCGAGTCTGACTCAGAATCGGATTTTGAAGGGTTCCGTTGAAGTTTTTGGGTATGCAAATTATATTTAGTATTATATATATAATTTTTTTCGTTTTCAAATGTTTTTGAACAAATTGATTGAATTTTTTTTTTTTCTCATTCCGGGATTGACTTATACGCGAGTTTCCGATTTCTTACGATTTTTTCCTCTGAAAGTGGGGGGAGGGGGTCGACTTATACGCGAGTACATACGGTATATTTTTTTTTAAGAAAATTTAAGTGTGGTTTCGGCAGAGTTACTCAATATTTCAGTTTTCGAAAGGATTGAATTTATTTTAAATTATCACTAAAACAGATGAGGTTACATTCTGTTCATTTCTGTGACACTACATATCCATCAAGGATAGAGCTAAGGGCAACACAATTTTATCAATCATAGAAAAATTCAAAACAGACAAACTCCCACTAAGTACATCAGCAAATCACTAATGTGCATGCAAAATTTAACGTCTTCCCCTCACACACCAATATATTACAGGAAATCCAAAATCTGAAATACAAGAAATATTATTTTATCATACAGGAAGTTAATAAAGCAGCAGTGATTTCTTTTATAATGTACGCACAAACAAGCTGTGCCCAAGATGAGCTACTATTAGAGAAACAAGACTCAATAAACATTGAAAACTGTAGATATCATGTATAAATACATAACCAAGTTACTAGGATAGTATTATCAGCCTGGCATTGATGCCATAGCCTCCGATACTAAATTGAAGGTAATAATACAAATTACCATAATTATGACAGGAAAGGCACAAAGAAACAGCATTGAGAGAAACTCCTTTAACAACATCCCATAATTAATAACAAGGAACTGTACACCAATTTCGATTAATATAGTACTAGTGATCCGAATTTCGTGGCGTAGAATATAAATAAAACTTTTCAAGCTTTCGCACACCAACCAGATGTTTTTTTCAAGGAAAGAAGACACTAACTGCAAACTGGATAATGGAACACTTCAACAATTTGGAAACTTTTATTTATTAACATCCCACAATCTTCGGCAAAAAAAAAAAAAAAAAAAACAGGTTATAATAGGGCAGGTTAGTCTGAGAAATAGTGTAACACAGAAAAAAATACAATTATTATTATTATTATTATTATTATTAGTGTAGTGAAAGTAAGATCTAAAAGTGAAGGGATCATTACTTGGCTAAGAGTTGTTAAGATGAATGTGGTAAGAAAAATATTGAGGGGGAGGTACATTAATTTACTGGCACAACTAAATGAGCAAAATACATACTGAGATCAGAACTGGCTCCACACAAGTTTAATGAACATTTTTTTGCAGTGACAGTTCTACGAAGAACAACCTCCCTCGACAGGTACTATATTCTCAGAATCAATAAAACAAGAATAAATTACCATAGACTATGAAGAAGATTATATAACTGTGAAGGAAAACCAATTACCACTGACAAAAAAACACTTGTTATGGGTAATACTTTACAAACTTATGCAATTCACTGTAACAGACTGCTTTTTTTCGTCATTTTTTTATTGAGAGAGAGAGAGAGAGAGAGAGAGAGAGAGAGAGAGAGAGAGAGAGAGAGAGAGAGAGAGAGAGAGAGAGACAGAGAGCACTCCAACAAACATTTTGGAAAAGGGAATTACATTCTCCATACCATTTACCTCTTTGACAGGGCAAAATTTTTCATTTTCTGGAGTAGAGAAAGCATCCAAGATAAAAAAAGTTTAATTGTTTAAAAAGTTTAAAAAACAATCTATTTACCTATTGCTCCATAAACATTTCAAAAATAAAGGTTATTTTCACACAAACAGCCTAGCCTGTTTCACCTGAAAGGTTACTCTTTTATTATTATTATTATTATTAGTGTGTGTGTGTGAGGGGGGGGGTGTAGTTTAATGATCACCATAAGCACCTTCTTGGGCTGTAAGTAGTCACACCTTTATCTGATTTTGGGCCATTACTTTTAAGGAAAGGGCAACGCCAACACTACTAGACAAGCACATCATCCGAGCTCCAGGATTCATCCTAGGACTAAAAAAGGGCAGGGTGCTTTGTTATGGAAAAAAGGCTTACACTTTTAAAGGGCATTAGAGTACACATCAACCTTACAAAAACAAGACCGTATAAGCAGTGTTAATTCACCGAA
The DNA here is from genome assembly GCA_039090855.1 of Macrothele yani. NCBI lineage: Eukaryota > Metazoa > Arthropoda > Arachnida > Araneae > Macrothelidae > Macrothele > Macrothele yani. The sequence continues at coordinate 122,516,353 of CM077005.1, read as the reverse complement.
AAAGTTCTGTAATTCACTGTGAATATTAAAATATCATTATATACAGGGGTTGAAAAATGTGGTTACCTGGTTGTCCAGGCCACCACGGAAAACACCACTGAACAACATGTAAATCAAGGATTTGTGCGGGGGGGGGGGGGGGGGGGATATGTTTTGTTTTTTCTAGGAGGAGATAATAAGCTGATGGTAAATGATTATTTTTGTTTGGACAGAAGTGTACATAAATTTGATATTACCCTCCCCTACTGTTCCAATGTTTTGATTCTATGGCCACTAGAAAAGTTAGCTGGCCACCAGATTTCACAATGTTTCTACCCCTGATTACACATATTGTTAAGTACCACCATGAGCAACTCAATGGGCTATATAAGCAGTCGCCCTTCCCTAATTTAGGGTCACTGGTTCCATGGAAGGGAGAAAGCCAGTGACGTAAGACAAACACAGCATCCATGCCTTACCGGGATTCGAACCCGGACCCCTTTCGAACGAATGATCAGAGGCCATTGCTTAGACCACCAGGGCGGCGAAAATACTCTTTCTACTTCAGCTTTTGAAATTACTAAGGTAATGCATTGCTTAAAAAGTTTCCTTATTGGTGGGAATCTTCTACCCACAGTTCCTTTTGATTTTGACAGAATTGAACATATAAAATTTTGGAACTGACAAATTACTACTCTCAATATGAGTTTGAGATAGAAACATTGATTTGTACTTGTCCCACTCTAATAGCAAAATCATCTTCACCTAGGCTGAAGTACCATAATTTTAGTCGTATAATCCACGGATTATCTGCTAAAAAAGTTTAAAATATAGGTTCTGCGAATTATACGCCGATTAAAAAAAATTACGACTTTTCGATTTAAAAAAAAAATCTGCATCGTAATTGTGCAGGGGAAGGGGTATAATTAAAAAGGAACTCCCTCAGAATAATTTTCCTCAGTTCAGGAGTTTTTATGGAGCGGGAGGTCGGGAAGCAGTAATGTCGTAACGAAAGATCAGTAAAGTTGTGGGGAGAGACGACAGGGATCATTTTGTATCGCTGAGAAGATCGTGCCATCTCTGTATTTGGCAAGAAGCCAAAGAAGTACGCACTGCACTTGCTGCACGAATGTATGCGTTCCTCCTTTCGGATCTCGTGTGCGCAGCTTTGTGTTTATTTCGTGTTTCACCATTTTGACCAACGCTGTTGCTATGATTTCCCTTCATTGCTATTCATGATGTCTTTGAAAAGGAAATGTTTCAGTTACTGTTACACTGCCGAATTTAAGTTTGAAGTGGTGGAAACAATTGGGGATATGATCATGTCACTGCGTGCTAGTTTTGAGAAGGTCAGAAAACAATCGCGTGGTAACAGGCGGAAAGCCTCTGTGCTGCGGTTTAAAACGTAAACAAATCCGTAGGTAAATTCCGCTGGTGAATTCACGGAAGTATTTTTATTGGCCCACGTATAAGCCGATCTCCCAACTCTGAGAGCAGGATTTCTTCCAAAAACTTTAGACTTATACGCAAGTACATACAGTATTTCTATGACTTGCTTTGTATCAGCCTTTCGTCATTGGCAAGGTGTAATGCAATACTCTGGAGTTGCATCAGCGTGATCTATGGATGCCACACACACTCTTTATCTGTTTGGAGATAAAAATATGAAAAAGTAACCTTTAAAAATGAATTTCTTCATTTAATAAAATTGTTTTTGTTTTTTCTCTTCAAACGTCTTCGGACTCGTGGGTCATTATGTGACCGAGTTTTCTGTAAGAAATTCCACTTCCAGTTCAACATCTACGATGTGCAGATTATACGGCAATTTTTTTCCTGAATGTCACAGTCTGCGAATTATACGAAGAAAATTTATTTTTATGTGAATTTCGCAGTCTGCGGATTATACAATAAAAATTATGGTGTACTTAGTCAGCTCCATTACTTCAGCAATGCCATAAAGGCTTAGAGTGGTTTCCTGACCCTACTTCTCTAAGATACCAAGGTTTGTAAAATAGACTGGTTTTTTAACAGTCTAGAAACGGTTTCATGCAAATGATACAAAAAAATGCAAGCGCATCTTTTTCAAGTGCACTGTTACGCGTGAGGTAATAATTTTAGGCTCGAGGGCAGGCAGGGTGCAGCACCCTTCTAAAAATGGCTAGGATGAGCCCTGCAAGCTCCATTCGGAACACAATCTTGGATGAATGGTCAGAAGTCGGCACCTCAGAACACTCACCCACCAGGGAGACAGGAAGTCTGCTTATCCTTCACAAGTAATATTTTAAACACTGCAAACTAACCTAAAAAACAAAATTATGGAAATATAGGAGTGTCCGATTTTATTAGTCATGTTTATTAAAATGCACTGAGGTAACAATACTATAATTATGCAAAGAAAGGCAACTTATATAGCACAGTTATTCTGTTCAAAACAACCACAGGTAGTGTCCAAAGTTCAATTTTGATGCTATGACAAGGTACCAAGACCACCCTCTAAAACACATGCAAAGGTTTGATGAAGGAAACCTCTGATATACAGGGTGATTCATAAAGTATACAGTTTCCAGATGCTGTAAAACAGTAACAGTTGAAGACACGGACCACAACTGTGAACCGCTAGGTAGATGTACTCATAAAGTTTGTGTCCCGCTACTGAGGGAAGTGAGGTAGGCGATAGCGCGCGTGTCACGTCACTTAGTCAGTCAAAATGGCAGCGTCTGCAGTGGAGAAGGCGTTTTGTGTTCTTGAATTGAGCAAAACAGAATCTGTAACTGTTGTGCAACGGTCTTTTCGATCACGATTTGGAAAATAACCTCCAACCAGAAAATCTATCTACGATTGGCATACAAAATTTGAAACTGCGGGCTGTTTGTGCAAACTTAAAAGTCCTGGATGACCGCATGTATCGGAAGAAGTCGTCGATAGTGTTTGCACCGCCATTCAATGAAGCCCAGGAAAATCAACGCTGAGGGTGAGTCATGAAGTGCAGATTTCACAGCCCACTGTCTGGAGAATTTAGAGAAAGAAGCTGAAAATGATTCCATACAAGATGATCACTGAAAATGATCACAACCATTATCACTGCACTTGATTCAGAAACCTAGCGTTTGGGAGGAAATGGATTACCGGCTCGATGTGTGTCGTGTGACTAAGGGTGCACACATAGAACATCTGTGACTGTCTCTAAAAAAAAACTTGAAACATTCCCCTACAAGTCTGTTACAGGTAACATAAAATATCTTACACTGTTCTTGTTTTATAGTGCATTGAAACCATATACTTCTTTATGAATCACCCTGTATTTTTCTACAGTAAAGTGAAATTATCTATTTCTCAAGGAGAAAGAATGCAAAACATTCCACATCTTTAGGAAGAATTTCATTAGCACATGATTTAATTATACTGAAGCCTCAAATAAATGCTTCACAGGGACAATGAAGTGTTTACTTGAAAATCAAAAGGCATACGAAAGAACAGCCTGTAGATACTAATAATAAATCTTACTTTTTCAGTTGAAACTCATTAGCAGGATTTGGAGATATTTTTCCATAATCCCCGGGAAACAGGCAGTTGAGGAAACTATCTAGCTTAAGCAAATCACTGAAAATGTAATTAAAATATAATAAGTGTGATTGCATATATATTCAACATTATTTACAATGTATAAACACACATTCATTTTGCTCAAAATAATGTCAAAAAATTAAGTGATCAAAGAATGCCAATAATATAAACAAGTCAGCAATATAAAAAAAACAATAGGCACATGTGCATGCATGAACATATTTCAATTATAAATATAAATGAACTTACCAAGCATATACACCAGATGTTGGGTGAGGTGAAAGAGACTTAACAGAGACTGTGACAATCTTCAGATGATACAGATAGAAGAACTCCACGCATATCTTCCCATCTGAAGCATTAAAAGAGTTGTGAATAACTCTCAAAATATGAGACTTATTAGGATAAAAATATTACCAATATTATTTAATCTGAATCAGCAGAACACATGCAAAACAGTCAATTTAATGCCAAGGATAAAATTGTGTGTAAAACTACATTTTACATTTGTGATACACAACCTACATGTGAAAACGGATGCAGAACTCAACTAACTTAAGGTTCCCACTCATTTTCTCCCGAAAAATATAAGCACTTTTTAAGGACTTTTAAGCACCCTACAAAAAAAAAAAAAAAATTTAAGGATCTTACAAATTGTGCATGCGAAAATAACATATACTTTTACACATGACAACTATACAAACTAAAATCTGTTGGTGAAGCTGCAACATTGCTGCATATAATTCAAGTTTGTGGATGTAATAATAAATTAGAATTTGTGCAATTTAAAAGACAATTCTGCTGGTCAAATCAGTTTACATAGGAGGGAATAATCACATATGCAACAAAAAGAATGTAAATCATAAAACTGTAGTTAAAGTTACAAGACCTAATTTTTGGATATTGCACATAATTATTTCAAGGCTTTAATTGTAAAACCAAAGTCCAAATTACAAAGTCAACGCCAAGTTCATGAGTCACTGACGAGAGCTCCTACTGTCCCGTGCTCTCCCATGGGCTTTCTGCCGATGTCGCATGACATCATCAACATAGCCAACCAGCAGCAGTTGTACACACTGCATTGTAACATCTGCATTACACACTGGCAGTTAGGAAAATAAAAAGTAATTTTTAAGCATTTTGAGGAATTTCTAGCAAAAATTAAGGACTTTTAAGCACCCTAAAAAAATTAAGCACTTTTTAAGGACTTTTAAGGATTTATAAGGAACGTGGAAACCCTGTAACTGGTTACTTAAATAACTTATTTGATGACCATGTGTAAAAGCTGAATATTTACACAAAGCAAGCCCTATAAGTGGTTTTCTCAATCTAATATAAAGAATCTACGTAAAGTGATCCACACTTAATTTGCAATTATTATCCTCAAGGAAACAAAACCAGGTTGACAATAAATATAACACCCATCTTTCTCCTGATTTTCAAAAATAAGCTATCAGAAAGTAATATACAGTCGAACTTGGTTAAGACAAGCTCGGGTATAACGAGGTCACGGCTATAGCGAGTAAATGCCCGAAGAAGTTTGGTTTCGTATGCAATTAGTGTTAAATTATCCCGCTTGTTACGAGTATCAACTCTGTTATAGCGAGCAAATTTGCAAGACTTTCAGATATATATATATATATCACTCGATGCCTTAATGAAGGGAAAATTCCTGAGGATTGGAACAACGCTACAATGATCTTGCTACATAAAAAAGGTGACATTGAGGATCTCAGGAACTACAGACCTATCAGCCTCCTATCAGTGGTTTATAAAATCTTCACTAAAGTTCTTTCACACCGCTTGAAGGTGACACTGGACATGGCTCAACCGAGAGAACAAGCTGGATTCAGGAGTGGCTACAGCACAATAGATCATATCCACGTACTGAGAGAACTAATTGAAAGAGCGAGGGAATATGAACTTCCATTGTGCATGGCTTTTATCGATTATGAAAAAGCCTTTGATTCGGTGAAACCATCAGCAGTTACAATGGCTCTGAAATCCTGCGGTATTGAAGATGCATACATTAATATTATTAATAACATCTATGAAAATGCAAGTGCAAAGATTCGGCTATTTGAAAATACAACACACAAAAAAATTTGATAAGGAGTGAGACAAGGTGACACCATATCTCCGAAGCTCTTTAATGCTACATTGGAAAATGTCTTTCAATCACTGAACTGGGAAAACAAAGGGATAAAGATTAATGGAGATTATCTAACCCACCTTCGTTTTGCTGATGACGTAGTCATTTTTGCAACTACCCCATCAGAGCTGCAGAGTATGATCCAGGAACTTGCTGACAAGAGTAAAGAAGTGGGATTAAAAATGAACTTTCAGAAGACAAAAGTGATGTACAATGCTTTTACAAGAAATGAAGATTTATCGATTGATGGAGAAAAGCTGGAGATAACAGACACGTACGTTTATCTTGGACAGCAGATATCAAGTGAGGGTCACATTGGTGAAGAAATTAATCGGCGTACAAAACTTGCCTGGAGAGCTTTTGGAAGAAACATTATAATTTTCAAGAGCAATATGCCATTATGTCTTAAAAGAAAAGTGTTTGATCAATGTATCCTTCCAGTGCTTACGTATGGTGCAGAGACATGGACCTTAGCTAAAAGAGACATACAAAGGCTGCAGACAACTCAAAGAAGGTTGGAGAGGTGCATGCTTGGTGTAACCAGGAGAGATAAGAAGAGGAACACGTGGATCCGAAAAATGACAAGAGTAGAGGACATCATGATCAGAGTTAAATCCCTGAAATGGCAATGGGCTGGACATACTGCCAGAAGAACAGACCATCGATGGCCAGCCGAAATTTTAGATTGGATTCCAAGGGACAGGAAAAGACCCAGAAGAAGACCACATGGAAGATGGGTGGATGAAATTCGAAAGTATGCGGGAGTGACATGGAAGAGACTGGCACAAGACAGACCGTTGTGGAGGAAACTTGGGGAGACCTTCGTCCAGCAGTGGATTGATAATGGTTGACAATGATGATATCATCATCATCATCATCATCGTCAACCATTATCAATCCACTGCTGGACGAAGGTCTCCCCAAGTTTCCTCCACAACGATCTGTCTTGTGCCAGTCTCCTCCATGTCACCCCTGCATACTTTCAATTTCATCCACCCATCTCCTATGTGGTCTTCTTCTGGGTCTTTTCCTGTCCCTTGGAATCCAATCTAAAATTTCGGCTGTCCATCGATGATCTGTCCTTCTGGCAGTATGTCCAGCCCATTGCCATTTCAGGGATTTAACTCTGATCATGATGTCTTCCACTCTTGTCATTTTTCGGATCCACGAGTTCCTCTTCTTATCTCTCCTGGTTACACCAAGCATGCACCTCTCCATGCTTCTTTGAGTTGTCTGCAGCCTTTGTATGTCTCTTTTAGTTAAGGTCCACGTCTCTGCACCATACGTAAGCACTGGAAGGATGCATTGATCAAACACTTTTCTTTTTAAGACATAATGGCATATTGCTCTTGAAAATTATGCTGTTTCTTCCAAAAAGCTCTCCAGGCAAGTTTTGTACGCCGATTAATTTCTTCATCAATGTGACCTCACTTGATATCTGCTGTCCAAGATAAACGTGCGTGTCTGTTATCTCCAGCTTTCTCCATCAATCGATAAATCTTCATTTCTTGTAAAAGCATTGAACATCACTTTGTCTTCTGAAAGTTCATTTTTAATCCCACTTCTTTACTCTTGTCAGCAAGTTCCTGGATCATACTCTGCAGCTCTGATGGGGTAGTTGCAAAAATGACTACGTCATCAGCAAATATATATATATATATATATATGACGAATTTTTTGTTACACATAATAAAATCAATTTCACTTGTCCCATTTGGATGTCTCCATGTCCATTTCCTGTGTGGCTTTTTCTTGAAGAAGGAGTTCAAGATGAAAAACCCTTCTGCCTCTGCAAACTCAACGAGAGTATTTCCACGCTGGTTTCTGTTGCCGTGACCAAATTTACCTACTGAAGTTTCATTCTGTTGCCGTTGCCCTATTTTTGCATTGAAATCTCCCATAATTATTTTCAAGTGCTGCTTACCTTTATTATTTAGATGACAAATTTCCTCATAAAATTCTTCAATTTCTTCTTCAGGATGACTTGTGGTGGGTGCATAAGTTTGAATAATCTGTGTGCTAAACAAGTTCAACACAGGTAGTGATCATAGATTGGTGAGATGTAAAATGCACCTCAACACTAAACTTGAACGTGGCAAGCTCATAAGACAAACAAAATCTATTGACATAACCAACCTTAAAAAACACCATAATACCTTCAAGTTGGAACTGAAGAACAGGTTCTCTGCTTTAGAAGGCCTAACATCGGAAGAAGTGGACATCTCTGAAGTTAACAGAAAAGTAACCAAAGCTCTTATGGAAACAGCAACAAAATTAGCTGGGTCTAAGAACAAGTTGCATGTAAACAAATTATCAGGAAAAACGAAAATGTTGATGCAAAAAAGAAGAGAGATGAGGACAACTAAAGAAGATGTGACTTCCAAAGTGGAATATATAAGAGCTATGCAAGACAGTAAGAAAAAGTATCACTGAAGACGTAAGAAAATTCAACTGTGAACTAGTGAGGAAAGCAATTGAAAACAACCAAAGCCTAAAGATAGCAAAGGGACATCTCAGTAAGGGAAGAAAACAGATTATGGCACTGAGAAAAGAAGATGGTTCTGTAACAAGAAATAGAGGCGAAATTTTGACAAGAGTGAAAGATTTCTACTCCAAATTATATGAAAGGGATGATACATGCACTCCAGACATCATAAAAGATACCTCCAGTCCTTCCAGCAGAAGTTGCACATGCAATCAAGAACATGAAGCGGGGAAAAGCTCCAGGAGAAGATGGAATTAATGTAGACATCATACAAGAAGCAAGTGGAGAAATCGAAACTGTACTCGCCCAAATTTTCACTCGATGCCTTAATGAAGGAAAGATTCCTGAGGATTGGAACACCGCTACAATGATCCTGCTACATAAGAAAGGTGACATTGAGGATCTCGGAAACTACAGACCTATCAGCCTCCTATCAGTAGTTTATAAAATCTTCACTAAAGTTCTTTCACACCGCTTGAAGGTAACACTGGACATGGCTCAACCGAGAGAACAAGCTGGATTCAGGAGTGGCTACAGCACAATAGATCATATCCACGTACTGAGAGAACTAATTGAAAGAGCAAGGGAATATGAACTTCCATTGTGCATGGCTTTTATCGATTATGAAAAAGCCTTTGATTCGGTGAAACCATCAGCAGTTACAATGGCTCTGAAAACCTGCGGTATTGAAGATGCATACATTAATATTATTAATAACATCTATGAAAATGCAAGTGCAAAGATTCGGCTGTTTGAAAATACAACCCACGTAAAAATTGGAAAGGGAGTGAGACAAGGTGACACCATATCTCCGAAGCTCTTTAATGCCACATTGGAGGGTGTTTTTCAGTCGCTGAGCTGGAAAAACAAGGGGATAAAGATTAATGGAGATTATCTAACCCACCTTCGTTTTGCTGATGACTTAGTCATTTTTGCAACTACCCCATCAGAGCTGCAGAGTATGATCCAGGAACTTGCTGACAAGAGTAAAGAAGTGGGATTAAAAATGAACTTTCAGAAGACAAAAGTGATGTTCAATGCTTTTACAAGAAATGAAGATTTATCGATTGATGGAGAAAAGCTGGAGATAACAGACACGTACATTTATCTTGGACAGCAGATATCAAGTGAGGGTCACATTGATGAAGAAATTAATTAGCGTACAAAACTTGCCTGGAGAGCTTTTGGAAGAAACAGCATAATTTTCAAGAGCAATATGCCATTATGTCTTAAAAGAAAAGTGTTTGATCAATGCATCCTTCCAGTGCTTACGTATGGTGCAGAGACGTGGACCTTAACTAAAAGAGACATACAAAGGCTGCAGACAACTCAAAAAGCATGGAGAGGTGCATACTTGGTGTAACCAGGAGAGATAAGAAGAGGAACTCGTGGATCCGAAAAATGACAAGAGTGGAAGACATCATGATCAGAGTTAAATCCCTGAAATGGCAATGGGCTGGACATACTGCCAGAAGGACAGATCATCGATGGACAGCCAAAATTTTAGATTGGATTCCAAGGGAAAGGAAAAGACCCAGAAGAAGACCACATGGGAGATGGGTGGATGAAATTCGCAAGTATGCAGGGGTGACATGGAGGAGACTGGCACAAGACAGACCGTTGTGGAGGAAACTTGGGGAGACCTTCGTCCAGCAGTGGATTGATAATGGTTGACAATGATGATGATATATATATATATATATTTTTTTTTTTTTTTTTTTACTCACAGTAAAGATAGCGCAGCATTGAAAGGTGGCATCAATTAGCCATCTGCTACCCAAAAAGACAGTCGTCTGTGTGTCACCTACTCCGAGAGAAAAGCGGGGAGTGTTTTATGACGTCTTGCATTTCAGCCCAAGGGTAGGTGGGGCGGCATTTTGTGGGGGAAAGCTTCCCAGCCTTTCCTTTGCCACTGTTTATGAGAGGGTTCCTGGAATTTGCTTTCTCTCATTGGCTGCTATGGTCTAACCCCACGTGATGTTTTCTTAGTGCATTCAGTATTTCAACTTCGCATGGGACATATCGTTACCTCTTTTTAATCAGAAAGTCACACGCAGCCCTATGACCAGTAAAGGGAGTACCATGTCAAATCAGATAATAGCTAGTTTTCTCCTCATATTGCACAGAATGTATCTAGGAGATTCAGAGTGATGAACCACCAATTGAGGATAGACATAAGTAATCAATCATATAAGTAAATCTTATTATTTTAGTTTCAACCATTCTGTGATCGCAAGGTATTGCAACTAATTTCAAACAAGTAGATTAGTCATCCAAAGACCTGATCCAAGCTGTATGAGAGTGACAATCTCCTACAATGACTACTATATCACATTACTGGGCACATGGAATTTGAGAGCAATACGCCAGTCTGTTCAGAACTCACCACAATCACAGAAGTAATGCATTTATCTCTACTGTGATCAGAAAGTTCTATAAATATAGACTATGTCCACAAACCTGCTGCATTCCTGTCATTACAAGCCAACCAGAGTCAAACACCCTTTGGATGGTGCCATAATCATGTGGATTAGACCTTGGAACAGTGGAATAATGTCTTGTCAACAGATGTGTAGCATCAATCTCTGGAATCATACAGCAGAAGGTGTTTTGGTTTGTTGAGGAGTTGGAACCTACAAGCACTACACAATTTGTATCTTATTCAAGAGCCTATGATGGTGGTGGCATGACTACATCAGCTGGCTGTCATCATTGTGTGGCCGTCCAGACCACAGTGTGTTTTTAAAGGTCCTGTGACTGCTATAAAGTTTTGGGCAGTTGTACGTTTCATCCCAATGGATGACAAAGTGCATCCTCAGAGTCTGCCACCAGTTGTTGTACATGTTCTTCTTCAAGATATGTTTGCAATGTTGCAAACATATCTTGAAGAACAACATATACAGCAACTGGACTGCATTTTCCCCTGGCTTCAATCCCACTGAACAGCTGTGGGATGTCCTAAGAAGAAATTGCTGCCCTCCAGCCTCTCCTAGAGTCCTCAAAAAGCCTCAAGATAGATCGCATTCAGCAGTGATAATTATTGCCTTCCCATTCACTGGATCATCTTATTGAAACAGCAACTCTTTGGTGTCCAATATGCATTACTCCCAGAGAGGATCACATTCCACAATGACAATACACTTTTATACAAACACCCATCCTACTTCAGGGTTGCATCCTTCAGGCTTCTGTTCATCAGTTATTATACACAGTTGAATCAGAATAATATGGCCACCGATCTAATAATAGGAATCACCACTGTTGGCCCAGATGACAGCGGCGAGATGGCATAGCATGGATGTAATGAAGCCCTGGAAGGTTGCCCAAGGCACATGTGCCCATTTGGACTGGAACAGAGCATGGAGGTCCTGCAGATGACATGGTTGTGGGCCGGCACGTCGAACCTGTGGGGGCAATTTCGACAGCCAAGGGAGAACAGAAACATCGTTGTCATGTTCCTGGAATTAGTCACACACACCCTTAGCAACGTGGCATGATGCATTGTCCTGTTCGAAGACACCATTACCACCAGGGTAAATGTCCAACTTGAAGGGATGCATGTGGGCAGAAAGGATGGATAGGGAGCCATTGGTGTTCAGGGACCCATCCAGTTGTAAGAGCAGTCCACAGGTCATACAAGGGAAACATCCCTCAGACATGCACACCGCAACCGCTGACCTGTACTTGACCGACAAGCATGTCCGGGTGTTGGTCCACGTGGGTCAAACGCCATATCCCCCACCGCCAGTCCCTTATGTGTAGTAGAAACCTTGATTTGTCGGAGAAGGCAATCTTTTCCTACTCTTCCACTATACAATGATGCTAGTCTCAAGTGAACGGCATCATTGCAGATGGAACTGGGTTAGCATGGGCGCCTTGGTGCAACGTCAACTCCGGAGACCCATGCGTAACAGGGTTCGCTCTACTGTTATCGGGGGCACATACCTGATGGGGGCCCCAGCATTCATTTGTGTGGTGAATTGCTGCACTGTTGCACATCGATTGCCCTTTACCAGTCAACGGAGGTGACATTCTCCTCTCGGGTCGATGGCTTTCGGAGCTCCATAGTTATGAAGCCGGGAGGCAATCGGTGCGCCAATGGTCCCATTCTTTGTACACCCTAACTAAAGCACCTTGCGAACAGTCCACGAAGTCTGCTATTTTTGAGATGCTTCCACCCTTGGCGTGGTAGCCAATGATCATTCCGTTTTGAACATCCATGAAATCACTACCTCTGACCATTGTGCTAACGTTATGCAATATGGCTCATCTGTCCTGGCCGGCCACTTATATCTTCATGTGGTAGACCTTGTCACATACACACTGTGGTGCGCCTGGGCGGGTACACCGCAATTCTGGGGTGGTCATATTATTCTGATACAACCGTGTATGTACTTGCTTTGTACTTGTAAAGGCCTATGTGTCGCCATGACGTGTGGTATGAAATTAAACACAAACTCATAAATGCCAACTTTCAAGAAATGAAATCTGTAGAGACAGAAAAATTAGCAAACATTTAAATGATATGTTCAAACAACTCCTATATCGACCACAGTGATTAAATGTCTGGAACATGTCAATTAAAAGCAGATACATTACACTGCCAGTTTGTTCATTTTAATCAATTTCATATGTTATAATTAAAATATTTGCCACTACTTCACGCTTCCAGCGATTAAAATGTAATTAATGCATAATCATCTCATTAGTATGTAATCAATGCATAATCATCTCATTAGCATTAGTATAGAAACACAGATAAAAATTTCATTTGTAAGCATGAAATTACAGCAATACATTGCGCGGTGACCTTTTACTTTAACATAACGGAGGTTTTCACTTTTTGCACCAACATGTTGGAATGCTTTTAATAAAAACGCAATTTTAAGTCAAATGTCTGGCAGATATATTTTTCATTTCTCTCTCTTCAGAGTTATTGCGAACCGTAATCGTATATTGCTTTTACCCAAGTCTTTTCCAGTAGGCTGCGAGTAAAAAAACGGGACAAAGAACTGAGATCAGGATATACAGGCACAGTGGCCTGTGGAGTAACTTACTCTCCCCTCGAAAAAGAAACACACACACACACACACACACACACACACACACACACACACACACACACACACACACACACACACACTTCAAGTTGTTCTCCGAGATTCAGCAGTTAGAAAGAAAAAGACAATGTGCCAAGTACACATTTAAACTGATAGAACTAGAATTTACCTACTGTTGGTGTATCAAATGTCTCCATTTACAACGATCTCCACACACCGCTCGAGCTTCATTAACATCCGTCACACACATCACATAAGACCTTTTGTACTTCATACTCCTAATCTTATTCTCAAGCAGACATTCCTGAATCTGGTCCTCCCATGATTTAATTGGCCTTCCTCTACCTTTCTTTCCTGACACTTGGGCTGAAAAAATTCTTTTAGTCAACACCTCATCTCCCATTCTTTCAACATGGCCAAACCACCCAACCATAAAAGAAGTAGAATCTCTGTATATTTTACGAGTAAACCGTAAAACCTTACTAACAACATTTTGCCTCTCATTACACATCTGCAACACGCCCTCACATGATCAGTGTGTGTCTTACCACAAACACCCTGAAAGTAATGCATCTTCCCCAGCACACAAATGACACCTATGTCTTTTCTGCAGTACCCAGGTTTCACTGCCGTACATCAGAGTAGGAATAAATAAACTTTTATACGGAGCCATTCAGGACTTTCTTGAGAACCCATCATTCCTGTGAAATCCTCCTAAGGCAGCTACGACTTTCAATGAAGAATTTACTTGACTACTAATTTTGCCATCTAGTTTGTTCTTTCTGTCAAACATACTTCTTAAATATACAAACTCATTCATCTGGCCAACATCTGTACCATTAAAACTTATCTGGCATTCAGTAGGAACAGTTCCTTTCTCAAAAAACATAACTTCAGTTTTTCCCTTATTTATACTCAGTTTGAATTTCATACAAACTTCGTACATCTGGGACAACATACTCTGCAACTCACTTTTGCTCTCTGCCAACAGGACAGTGTCACCAGCATAGAGCAATCTGCACACACACACATATTGCCAAGACATAAACCAGTATTATCCATTTTGGCATCACGCATGCATGCAGCCATACATATATTAAACAGCCAGGGTGACATTACATAATATTGTCTGACTCCTGCACCAATAGAAAACCATTTTGATAAAACACCATTCACTCATACACATGCTTTACTGCCAGCATACGAAAAGACCCCAACACACTGGGTTATGTTTCAGAAGCCTCCTGCACCCCAAGGAGGCAAACCCATCTCTCACGAAGACCGCCTACAACAATATGTCACCAGTAAAATAACCATAAAAGAAGTAGAATCTCTGTATATTTTATGAGTAAACCATAAAATTTGGCAGGGGTATGCAAATTGTTTTATTTTGAATAACTGCCACCTCCAGATCAGTCAGGATAGAGGCCCCATAGCAGAAAGTTCCTGGTCAGTCTGCGACAGATATCATGGTACCCCAAAATCATCTGCATATGGTCAATGAGCAAGATAGCTACTACATGCGAAAAACAATACAAAAATTGCACAGGTAGAAATTAAAAAAAAAAAAAGAAAGATGACACCGAATTTTTGAGTGTAATAAGCACGTCTTTTGAATCCGCTCTGACGCAAATTAAATTTATCAAAGCTATTCAAAGTCAATGGAACTGGTATGGAAAACAATAGTATCTGACGGAAGAAAGAAGTTTTTCAATCGGGTCTTTAATCCCTCAGATATTGCTGTAAATGGAATCGTGAGCTTACGAACTCTTAGAAACAGAGTTATCAACAAAAATAAGATGTGACTTTACGTCCCTTGGTGGGAAAACCATGCATTGTTTTAGAAAGAAAGTATTCACAAAAGGTTTATCCATATGAGCGGTATCGGTCCAAGAAAAAAAAAATTTTAATTGAGTTTTCAGGAGCCCAGATTTTGCTACAAATACATCAGAAGTAGAAATTAACACTTATGACCCTAGGTGGCCAAACCATTCTTTACCAAACATTAGAAATTACGTGAAAAATGTTTTCCGTCAGGTCTTGTATGCGATACAGGAAGAATTTTTCAAATCGGAGTTTTAGGAGCAGAAAACGCAATTTACCATTGTGCGCCCTAGCGAAAAGTCTATGATTTATTTGAAAATTTTGAATTTATAGGGAAAACATTTTGCATCGGAAACACTATCCAACAAAGAAGGAATTTTTCAAATCGGACTTTTAGAAGTAGATATATTGACAAAAATAAGATATAGATCTACGCCCCTGGCGTAGAAACCATGCATTATTTCAAGAAGAAAATGTTCCTAAAATGTTTGTTGACATGAGTAGTATCGGTCCACAAAAGACTTTTTTTCAATCGAGATTTTAGAAGCTCATATTTTGCTGCAAATACATCAGAAGCGAAAATTAAGACTTACGCCACCTGGTGGCCAAACCATTTTTTTACAAAAATTAGAAATTATGTGCAAACGATTTCCCAGCAGGAGTTGTATCCGGTGCAGAAAGAATTTTTCAGATCGGAGATTTAGAAGCAGAGATATAGGAGGAAACACAATTTACCTATACGCCCCCTAGCGGGAAAGTCTATGAATTACTTGAAAATTTTGAAATTATATGAAAAACATGTCACACGGAAAACACTATCCAACAAAGAAGGAATTTTTCAAATCAGACTCCTAGAAGTCGAGATATTGACAAAAATAAGATATACATCTACGCCCCATGGCGGAGAAACTGTGGAATATTTTAGGAAGAAAATATTCCGAAAAGGTTTATCGATGTGAGTGGCATCAGTCCACGAAAGAATTTTTTCAATCGATATTTTAAAAGCTCAGATTTTATAGCAAATGCATCAGACACGAAAATTAACACTTATGCCCCCTGGTGGCCAAAGTATTCTTTACCAAAAATTCGAAATTATATGCAAAAGATTGTGCATCAGGAGATGTATCCGCTGAAATTTATTATTTTTCAAATCGGAGTTTTAGAAGAAGAGTTATCGGAAAAAATGCAATTTACTTTTATGCCCCTAGCGGAAAATCTATGCGTAATTTGAAAAAGAAACTATATCCAAAATACTCTTCGACATAAATGGAATCGAAAGATAAAAGATTTTTTTCAATCGGATGTTTAGAAGCAAATATATGGAATAAAAGGTATTTTTGAAATTCGACATCTGCACTTACGCCCTCTAGCGGCGAAATTGTACATCGTAAAAAAAAACGAAATGAAGGATCATCATTTGCATATTTCAAGCTTTCGAACGCAAAAAGAATTTTTCAAATCGGACTAATAGTTGCAGAGATACCGTGGGGACGGACGGACAAACCGATAACATAAGCACGATCTTTTTTTACAAAAGACGTGCTAAAAAACTGGCCACCTTACATTTCTTCTACCTAAAAAAAAAATGAACCTAGTTACTACAGCAATTGCAATGATAATTAGGATCTGGAGCACTCTAACCTCTGTACCTAGAATTCCCGTCACTTTCAAACTCAACCACAAAAAGTTTATGGAATAAAATTGTATTTAACAACAATACAGGACAGAGAGGGAACATCGCTAGAGGAAAAAAAAATTACGATTACACAAGAAATCTTCGCTCCGTCCTACTTCCGTTTGCAGAAAAATTTTCCCCATTTTCAATCTTAACTGCAAACATTTGTGTAACTAAATGATATTTAAACAATAATATAACGCAGAAAAGACAACGCAAAAAAAAAAAAAAAGAAAAAAAGGTGATGATTACAGGAGAAACCTTTACTGTGTTTAGCATCCGTTGTCGAAATATATTGCTTCCATTTTACGACTCCAGGAGCGTTCGGTCCATCCAACTTTCGTTTTCAGAAAATTTTCTTGCATTTTCAAGCTGAAACACAAACGTTTATGCGGTAAAGTAGTATTTACAGACTATACCGGACAGAATGAGCATCGTGGGGAAAAAACTGCGATTATGGGATAAATCTTCACTCCATCTAACTTCCGTTTTCGGAAAGTTTTGAAAGACGGAATTCCATTCAAAGTTGCGAAACCTGTATCTATGATTGAGAGTTTGTAAGAGAGGATTTAATAGGGTTACTGGGATATCGTTTTTGTCTGCAGGACCAAAATAAAATATGCGACTTAAGTCATCTGTCACCGTGATTCTGCTACAGAAGATAGAGGGATTGTGAACTGATCAACAAGCTTATGGGCAAATCAAAGGACAAGTTCATTAAAGTAAGAACTCTCCCCATTATTATAGACGGATGTAACAGCTGAACAGTAGGTATTTATTTAACCACAAGAATCCCCTGGATCTCTACTCTCATCACCCTGCAATGGACTGAACTAACATGTTAGCATCACCAAGAACTAAAATAGAACAATATTTTCAAATATAAAACGTTATATTAACAGAGTTCTTTTTACTATTAAGCATACCTCTAGTCAGAGTTTAAGGGAGCTCAAAAAATGCTGTAGCAGATATGCTAAAATGGGGAAGAAAGTTGTAGCAAAATGCTAAAGAAAGTTAGCTGCTTCTGTCGCTCGGAAGATCATAACATCAAGTGAATTGTTCACACCAACAACGTTTTGGACATCACTGAAAAATTAATGTTTATGGCCTTGGGGAATGACATGGACATCATAACTGATTCTGGTTCAAACTTGAACTTTGAATGGGGTCTAATCCCTCTAGCCTCTATAATCTCACCTCGCTCTTTATTAAGTGCTCATGGCTTTACAGTGTATGGAAGGGTGGGAGAATTGAGCCAACAGGTGCTATAGGAACATAACTCAAGGATAAGAAAATAACCTTAGCGAAGTGTAAATCGCTGTTAGAATTTCAGAAACTTCAGTTTTTGCAGAAATTCAAAGGCCACAGCAGAATCTACTGATGGATTGATATTTAAACAGCTGGGGCCATTTTGCAAATGCACACCAACTTTTCTCTCGCATTTTAGATTAACTCTTTTCATAAAAATAGCGACTGTAGCTTAGCCTGTGCTTGTAGTTTATTCTTTTCAATTCTACACAGAAACAAAACAAAAAAATGTTTCAGAGCTGAACGTAATGTATAAAAGCATATGACACCAAAAAAACAAACTGCAGTTGCATATAAAAAAAATTATGCAAACTTGGAAATAACACTTAAATATCAGAATGGCTCAAAACTTATATGAAAAAACATTTGAAAAACAAAAAAACACCACCTCCAAATTTTCAAAATTCTACCGGGTTAGATTTAGATAATTTTATAATGAGTTTATAAGATGTTTTACACAGTTATGAGATTTATTTACATTCAATGTTACTCTGATTTTTGTTCTACAAACAAATGCATAACTAAAATATGTATAACATGGTACTGAATTATTTATACGATATGACAAGAGATCCAATGTTCAAATAACAGCTGGGGGTTAATCAAAATATTTCATATTTCTGACCCCACCCCCACCCCAAACAATCTAGGATTTTTACCTCCTCCTTGAACTGTTAAGCTCACAGATAATGGATGCTTGTTCAAAATATTTTGACTAGAATCATCTCGTTTTTCAGATGCTAGGTGTCTGTGCCGTTTCTAGAATGGAGAAGCAAGTATTAGCAAAACTAGCATATTGTGTATAATTTGTACTGGAAGATATTATTTGCAGTAACACATACATTCAGTTTAAAAAAAACTATTTCCTACAAAGAATAAACATATGAAGCATTGCCATTCATTATCATTTTAACTCAACTCTGAAATGTTCAGGCTGATGCAGAGTAAAGAACACAAAGAGAAAAAAAAACTTCAAACATATAAAACAATAAAGGAATACTACTGCAGCAAGCATGAATTTCATCTACTTCATGCAGTTCACAGCAAACTTTAATGCCTGTAGAAAACAACTGCCTCTAATGCTTGATTCAACATCAATGCATCCTGTTCTAGTTCTGTCCCTTGATCTGACAATGCACATATCTTAGGAAATTTTCTTTTCTCATACAGAAATACATATTCAAACCACATCTCATCACATCCCTAAACTTTGCCTTCTACATAAATACCCTGTTCAGATCCATCATCTGCCTATCTAATTCTGTTTTAGAACCAATTCTATCAATTTTTCCAGGTACCCGTTTAAAAATTCCGATCTCTGTCACTTCTAATCTCGGAAAATAAATCTTTACTTTGTACAAACTATATCATACAAAAAGTTTAAGTATAAATAATCCATTTCATATGCTGATGTTTACTCTTAAACTGTTCTTACTAGGTGAAGACATTCTTGTACATCAATTGACAGACTTTTCTTAGTTTACTATTACCTAATATCTTGTCAAGTTGTCCTCACTCTGTACATATGCCTAATTAAAATTTCACCTTTCCTTGAAACCTGCAGTTGTTTTGTATTTTTTTAAATTAGATTCAAAACCACTAATTAACATTTTTTAAAAACAATTCTCATCTTAAACCCTTTTACAAGTCATTCAAAATATAATATATTACCAACTGATTTTCAGCTTTAAGAATTTATGCTGAATCATCAGCCAAAACTGAAATCATCCAATATCACAAACAAAGTTGCTTTCTTTTAACAATTTGCAAATGCTTTAAAAAATAGAAGTGATAAGCAAGTTGTATCCCTATTATGGGGGCTATACTGAACTTAATGACCAACAATGTTTTAAAAATTGCAAGTTGTAATGATTGAAGAAATAAGTACAACACTTTAATCTACATACCTCAATCTATTTTTCTATAAAAAAATCCCCATTTCTTTAGACATATTTATCCCATTATTCTGGCAGTTTAAAGATATCCTTGCAGAAGAATTTTGTTCCAGCTGCACAAAGACACCGACATAGAGTTTGCTGTATTGCTTCTGTGCTCTGGTAAGTGTTGGCCGCTCATCTGGTCCTTTAGGAATCCAAAAAGATGATAGTCATAGTGTGCCAGATCTGAACTGTAAGCAGGGTGAGGTAAAAGTTCCCATCTGAACTTCTGGATTTTTTTCAGAGTCAAACGAGCAGAGAGGGCCTAGCGTTGTATTGGATGACTTCCTTTCCTGGGCATTTATCACGCAATGCATGGCAGAGCTTTTCTAATGTTTGGATGTAACAAGCTACATTTAAAGTTCAGGCTCTTAAAAATCAACCAAAATGCACCCATCTGCATCTCAAAAGACAGTTCCCATAACATTTGCAGATGACAGAACTGTCTTAGGCTTCTTCCTGTTTGGTGAATGAAGATGCCATTCCATGCTCTGGCATTTTGTTTCAGGTTTGAAATGGTGGAACCAACTTTCATCACCTGTCACAATACTGTGTAAAAAAAAAAAAAAATCGACTCCTCGTTTCAGAACTACTCCAGCAGTTGTGTACTGGTCTTTGTGGTCTTCAGTCTGTAAATGTGAGGCCCAGCAAGCACAAATTTTCCAATATCTCAAGCTGCTAATCATTTCCTGATATGTCCTATACCCAAAGTTAGCCACAATTTCCTTCACTGTCACATACCTGACATCATGAACTATGGCATCAACCCTTTCCTTGTTGTGTTCCATAGAGGCTGCTCGATGGTGACCAATATGAGGCTGATCAATGTCTGTGAAACTGTCTTCATAATGTTTCACCCACCTTTTCACACTGCTGGCACCCATACACACACACACCTATGTGTGCATGCTAAAGCCTAGAGTGAATATTGGCAGCAGGAATTTCTTCTTTCACAAGAAACTGAATCACAGCATGCTGATGGAACGATGCATCATGGTCATCCATCTTTTCTCGCATCTGTTTGGTCACAAAATTGATGTTGGCGACACCATTTGGCATTCATGGACACAACTAGAGACGGCACAACTTGTCTACAGACTATCATTCTCCCAACACACAATCTTCCTGTGTAATACAGCTTTACTGATTACTTTCAGTATGACCTATATATACACGTGTGTGCCCATTAAGTAATAAGACTGATTTTTTACAGGACAGCCCTCTGAATTAAAGTATCAAACATGTTTATAGTTTTGACCACTAGAGTGCACAGCGCTGTAATCATAGGAGCAAATTTCAAGTTGGATTATGTAAGCAGTTTTCATGCGGCCAGCACTGAAGTACAACTGTGTGAGTGGAGGGTGTCAGAAGTTGAGTAATGGAGCAAAGAGCTGTGATAAAATTTTACTGTAAATTAGGGAAAACTGCCAAAAGTTTATAGCGATGACTGAGCCGTGCATAGGTGTTCCGCTAGATTTCAATGTTTAAAGATGGGAGGGAGTACCTCGAGGATGCACAACACACAGGACGTCCAGTTTCTGCATGGACAAATGAAAATGAGGTGAAGGCTGGTGAAATTGTTGCTCATGACAGGCGAATAACCACTAGACTACTCACTGAACCGCTCAGTGTCTGTAAGGAAAATGCCAGGGCAATCTTAGAAAAAGATCTGCACAAGAGGAAGATTGTTCGAGGTTTATGCTGCACACATTGACACACAAACAGAGAGAGCACCAGGTTGCATATTGTCAAACTTTCATTCATGCAGTTGTTCAAGATTTCAATTTGTTGCAAAGAATTTTCACCAGTGATGGAAGTTAGTGTTTTCAGTTTGATCCTGAAACAAAATGCCACAGCAATGGAATGGCATGGAACATCTCTCTGACAGAAGAAAATCTGGTTGCAAAAATCAAGTGTCAAGACAATGGTCATTGTTTTTATTCAACTCTGCTGGAATTATCCTCCGCAAATTTGTTCCGGAGGGCACCACAGTGAACAGTCAGTATTGCCTAGGAGTAATGCAATGTCTATACACCCGCATGTGACATGCCAGGAAAGAACTGTTCCACAAAAACAATTTATTTCTGTGGCAAGGCAACGCACCAGCACTGTGTGTGCTGCCTGTGAAGCAGTTTCTGGTTTCAAAGTCTATCTGTGTGATCAAACATCCACCCTACTTGCCAGATTTGGCTCCCGAAGACTTTTTTTCTCTTCCCAAAGGTAAAGTATACCCTGAAAGAGGAACATTTCAGCCATTGAGGGACATCCAACAAGGTGTGGCCAACAGAATGAAAGAGGTTCCGGTTCAGGACTTTAACTGTGCTTTCGAACATCTGTATGAAAGACCTCACCATTGTGTGGAGTTGAAGGGAGATTATTTTGAATCTGTGTGACAATTCAAAATGTAGTTCGTTGAAAGAAATATGGGATTACACCATATAATACAAATTTTGAAGATGACAATCCGATTTTTGGTGTTACACCAAAAATCGGATTGTCATCTTCAAAATTTGTATAAAGCTTGTTGTTTTGATATAACAATTTTTGTTTCATTACTTAATGGACACTGTGTTTTCAGAGTTATAAAATGATTTATCAGTTTCTATGTGAATACCAGCAACTGGTAAGATTTACACCATAGATTTGCAACAAATTAAAGAATCTGTTCTTACAATCAGTCTGTAAACATAGCATAAGAGTTGTGTTAACGTTGTGTAACTTTTTAGCAAGCAGTCAAATGCAAAAGTGAATTATCTTGACAATTTCAACTAGTACAGAATTCACCCAGCACTTCAACCTGAGAGATTTTCTAACACAATATATTTATACAAACTTTACAATGAATAATACCAGAAAGTCCACAATAGTTATCATTTCAGATGAACAGCCCTTTCCAGCAAACTGACAATCATGATGAACTGGGCCATTTTCTAACACCAGCCAAATTTTAAACAAAGCAGCCTATAATGTAACTGCATTAATTAGGCCTGAGTTGAC
The DNA here is from genome assembly GCA_039090855.1 of Macrothele yani. NCBI lineage: Eukaryota > Metazoa > Arthropoda > Arachnida > Araneae > Macrothelidae > Macrothele > Macrothele yani. The sequence continues at coordinate 122,493,372 of CM077005.1, read as the reverse complement.
TTTCTTAAACCCTGCAGCTCTTTTGTACTTCAAAGGTGAAAAGGGCTCTTTTACTTCATAAACACTGATGGTTATCTTGTTCATACAATACAACTTCCATGATGAGATGGTCACCTGATTTTTTACCAAAATTATTATTCCTCTATTTATATACAACATACTTTCCAGCTATGTAAAAGATGGTCATTTACGTCAAGTATTTCCTGAGATATAGCCTTGACACTCTTTCACAAACATTTAGCAAAAGTAATGTACAGTATTTTAGGGCCATTCTGGAAACTTACTGTGAAATAATCAAGTATCTTCTTGCCAATGAAAGAAGAAATATTCTTCATAATACATGGGAAATCGATAGAATATCCAAAGCAAACAGATTACAAATTCTGAATTTGCTTGTAACACTTACTTGGTCATCCATGTAACATCTATCAGAAAACTTCATCGCCCTGGAGTGAGAATAGAGCCCGCATCTCGCAAGTTCCATTCGAGTATGCCACCCACTGGTAGCTCTGAACCAAGATAAGAAATAGGGATGTGAATTCGATTCCAGCTCCAGGGTAATGAAGTTTTCTGAGAGATGTTACATGGATGACCAGTAAGTGTTAAAAGCAAATTCAAAATTTAGAATCTATTTGCTTTGAATATCGTATCTTCTGACTTGTGTTTTAGTATTGTAACATCAATACTAAGACAAAAATTTTGAGGTAGCCCCAAAACTTGTGGTATTGTTGTCAAATGTGAAACAAAAATCCAAAATACTTTTTGATTCAGATTAAAAAATTTGCTTTATGATCAATCCCATGATTTTTTTTATCTTTTTCAATTTCTTATAAAATTGTATTAATTTCTATTCTCTTGCTTGACAGCTATCACACCATGTCTGACACATACAATTGCAATACATATTTTTGCATCTGCTCCAATAAATCACAATATTTCTCCATGGGTGTTTCAGTTTTGATGAAATCTTCAGATGGGTTCCATTTCAACTCAGGCAGGGTCGTACCATCATGGTCTCAGATTTCTCTAAAAAAATTAAGGGGTGTTCCTTGACTAAAATAAGGAGACCCATATTTTTCTTTCGGCAAGAAAAAATTTTCCCTTCGAGATAGAGGGTTTCAAATCTTGCACCGTCAAACAAGCTCTCTAGAAAACGGTTATTTTTTCCTAACTTCAGCAAGTCATTGCAGCAGAGTTAAAAGATATCGTGTTCTTGTATTTTTACATTGTGTGTATAACATATAATAATATATGGTGCTAATATTTGCTACACGTCGTATGATTAAAATTTAAAAAAATCGTAAACTTTGTGATTTTTAAAAAAAATTGAATTTTTTTAAGTTTTTTTTTAAACAGGTTTGGATGGAGTTTTTTCTATATTCGTTTTTTTCGTTAAAGACATACAAATGTGCACTTTATTTGTAATTTTTTGTGTGTCTGTGAAACTGCTAGTTTCCGCGTTTCGGCAGCGTTAAAAACAGCCGATTTTGAAAAATCTCTAACTTTGCCAACGATTTTCTCAAAAAGGCCATTTTTAAAATTCTGAAAATTAAATCCCTGTTTCATTATCAACAGGAGAATATCTGTGTAAATTTTCACGGACCTAAAAACGCCCGTTTCCGAGTTAGACGCGTTTGAATTCGGTTTGAAAGCCTACGATTTCCCGTGCTCTAAAGGCGCCATTTTGGGAAAATCTCAGGCGCAAAGTATCGTAAATTCAAATCTATATATATAGATTTGTTACTTTTTTTTTCCAAGACCGTTTTTTAGGCATGTTATCGCCCAGGGTAGGGTCAGGTGGACGGATCCAACGCTCTCATTCGGGTAAGAGAATACGTACTTTGCGCCTGAGATTTTTCCAAAATTGCGCCTTTAGAACACAGAGAAATCGTAGGTTTTCAAATCAAATTCAAACGTCTCTAACTCGGAAACTGACGTTTTTAGGTCCGTGAAAATTTACACAGTTATTCTCCTGTTGATAATGAAACAGGGATTTAATTTTCAGAATTTTAAGAAAAGGGCTTTTTGAGAAAATCGTTGGCAAAGTTGGAGATTTTTCAAAATCGGCAGTTTTTACCGCAGCAGAAATTAGCAGTTTCACAGACACATAAAAAATTGCAAATAAAGTGCACATTTGTATGTCTTTAACAAAAAAACGAGTATAGAAAACAAAAACTCCATTTGAACCAGTTAAAAAAAAATCTTAAAAATTTCAATTTTTTTTTAAATCAAAGTTTACGATTTTTTTTAAATTTTAATCATACGATGTGTAAAAAATATTAGCATCAAATATTATTATACGTTATACACACAATGTAATAAAAAATACCCGAACAAAAGATCTTTTAATTCTGCTGCAATGACTCACTGAAGTTAGGAAAAATAACCGGTTTTTTAGAGAGCTTGTTTGACGGTGGAAGATTCGAAACCCTCTGTCTCGAAGGGAAAAAATTTTTCTTGCCGAAAGAAAAGATATGGGTCCCCTTATTTTTATCAAGGAACACCCCTTAATTTTTTTAGAGAAATCTGAGACCGTGATGGTACGACCCTGCCAGAGTTGAAATGGAATCCCTCTCTCATTACCAGCCAACTAAGTTGAAACATTTTTGAAAGCTACCTAGCTTTGAGACACCTCACCACCACGTGAGAGGGGGGGGGGGTGTCAATACTCGCTGGTCTCCCATCGATCCAGGATTATCTTCTAAGGGAACAGAAGACATGGGCAGTGCATGGTTTATCGTGGCCCAAGTGTGGAGATCACTGTGAACACAATCACCCCCCCCCCCTCTTTAAAAACATTGAAATCTTTGAATATGTTTTAAATAGATAAAAATCTTTACACCATTATAAGTGCATAAGTTGTATATGGATTTTACTTGTAAAATCAGCTGATTGAACAGGAAATATACTCAACTTACATTTTATGAATAAGCATGCACACGTATGTGTTAATTGTTATTTATTTAGTAGATTAGACAATTGCCGTTATGTTTTGGAGAGGAGGTAAGCAGAGTTTCGGTAGCGACCAGCGCTATCAACCCAGCAGCGAGGTCAAGAGCATTGCACCTTCTCCCCCGTTCGCAGAGGACAAAACTCTCCTGAGCGAATATTTTACTATTACGAAAAACTGAGAAGTTAATTTTAGCAACTATAACAAAACAGCAACTGCTCTTCTGACAGTAGCCTACAATTAGCATCTCCCAGAAAAACTCGAGGGTGTTTAGCCATCGAAAATTAACTTACAGTACACGTGCCTGCACTCTTTTTCTTAAAATTGTTTCACAACAGTTTTCTACTCTTTCATAGTCTTTTCTTATGCGATGTTTAAGTATATACGTAAACAAACAAACAACTGCTGCTGCTGTCTTTCGCAACTCAACTTTGTTAGTGGAGCAGCAACAATTTTCTTTATGTATCGGTTACCCCCCCCCCCCCCGACAGTTTTATAGGCATGTCATCACTCGGGAAGGGTGAGGTGGATGTATCCAACCAGGGCCAGCTGACCCAATGCTCTCATTTCCATCATTCGGGCAAAGAATATCTAACGCTTTGATTCGGGTAAGAGATAACGTACGTACTTTGCGCCTGAGATTTTTCCAAAATGGCGCCTTTAGAGCACGGGAAATCGTAGGCTTTCAAACCGAATTCAAACGCGTCTAACTCGGAAACGGGCGTTTTTAGGTCCGTGAAAATTTACACAGATATTCTCCTGTTGATAATGAAACAGGGATTTAATTTTCAGAATTTTAAAAAATGGCCTTTTTGAGAAAATCGTTGGCAAAGTTAGAGATTTTTCAAAATCGGCTGTTTTTAACGCTGCCGAAACGCGGAAACTAGCAGTTTCACAGACACACAAAAAATTACAAATAAAGTGTACATTTGTATGTCTTTAACGAAAAAAAACGAATATAGAAAAAACTCCCATCCAAACCTGTTTAAAAAAAACTTAAAAAATTCAATTTTTTTTTAAAATCGTAAAGTTTACGATTTTTTTAAATTTTAATCATACGATGTGTAGCAAACATTAGCACCATATATTATTATACGTTATACACACAATGTAAAAAAAAAATGCAAAAACACAATATCTTTTTTAACTCTGCTGCAATGACTCGCTGAAGTTAGGAAAAATAACCGTTTTCTAGAGAGCTTGTTTGACGGTGCAAGATTTGAAACCCTCTATCTCGAAAGGAAAATTTTTTCTTGCCGAAAGAAAAAATATGGGTTTCCTTATTTTAGTCAAGGAACACCCCTTAATTTTTTTAGAGAAATCTGAGACCATGATGAGTACGACCCTGCCTGAGTTGAAATGGAACCCATCTTCAGTGATTCTTATAGAAAATCTCTAGCATAACTATAATTTTATTCAATTAATCACAAACTGAGACACACCTTAATATATTTCAATGCTTCTTAATCACTAACAAATCCCACTCAAACAGTAGCCTGCTACTCATATTAAAAAATTATTTACTTCGAAACTACTGAAAACCCTGATTTCTTTAAAGATTAAAAACTTATGATGTAGTCAATCACACTTTTTCTACTCCAAATTACTTTTAAATTGGGTTACTAATTAAAGCACAAATTTCGTATGAAATAGATAAATTTGACAAACTTGTTTGGGAAATATTAATGGGAAGAGACTGAAATACACAGGTTTGAGAAATGAGCTTTAATTAGTAACACAATAAATTGATTACATATTTCAATTCCACATTCTTGTGCCTGCCTCTTTAAAATCAGCCTTCCACAAATCCTCAGATCATTATAACCAGCAAATTCATGACAAAGTTTAAAAATCACCTAATGAAATGCATACATCCGTGAGATTTCCACGAGTTAACTTGATAATCAGAATTCAAGTGAATGAGTCCAAAATATCAATTTCTTTAACATCTGCATCAGAATTATAACTCAAAGAAAAGAATGAACAAAAATGAAAAACCAGCAAAACTTTCTCTTTTTGAGTTGAAAAGAACTTGGTAGTCTTCAAACCATGGGATTCGTATTTTATTCATTAGAAATTACATTTTGGAAAATTACATTGGAAATTTACTAAACAAAAATGTTTTATCATTGCATCAGAACACTAAAATAAAAATGCAATTTCACATTCACCAGTTAATACAACAATTAAATATAAAATGATAACCAAGAACAGGAAAAAACTGCAATACACACCACATTTGAGTTTTCATCTTGATCAGATTCACCACTGTCTTCATCTAAATGAAAGCAAATTAATTATGTGAAATAAACTTAAGTCCAAAAGAATTTGAAAACAATATAGCTTATAAGAAAATGTTTAACAGGATTTTTTCAATAAGAGATTACAAAAAAAAAAAAAACTTTTACTTATTAACGTGATTCTTACAGCATACCATAATCAGAAAACTTAAAATAAAATTCAAAACAATGCTGGAAAAAAAAAACTTTTAAATGAAATTCAAAACAATGCTGGACTTCACATTTGGTGCGTGTCCCAAGGCAACAAACACTTTAGCAGTCAATGACTTCTAACTCCTCCTTCTCATTAAATATACCCAGACTTGCTTCTTATTTGTACTTGACAAAGCACAATGTATTTTAGAATTAACCCCTTCACTGTATGCTATTTTTCTACTATTCTTACTCCACTTTATAAGCATCATTCTTAATCATACATAGATTGCAACTTTACAACACTGAAATTTCCCTCTCTTCCTGTTCCATCTATGTATGAAGGACTGCATACCAGTCTACAGAATGCAAATATGTTAATCAATTTCTTCTACAATGAAACACTTCATTATTGTATAAAGGTAATAATATTCTGATTTATTTCGTTCCACATTTTCCTTTGAAAATTAGGTAGTAAGAAAAGTCTTCTCTTGCAATCCCTAACCAATGTTGTCTCAAAATATGGTCCTATTACTAAGAAAAATCTTTCATCAATATAGCATTGTCAACTAAAATATTTCAAGATTTTAAACATCTCACTGCTGCAAAATTTAATAACACAGCTTCCATAAAATGATGGTTGTGTTCCCTCACTTTCACATTTTTTCTTAACAAGAATGAAGGAAAGAAGGATGTGCACCCCAGGATGTACGTTTACTAACACCAGTGAAAACAATTTTAAGTTAGAATTAATGCTGATAAAGCAAGGCCAGCATGAGATTTCCAGGACAAAATCCTTTCAAGCTGAAAGAACCAAGAAACTCAGATGTTCTGGAAGAAAACAATTCTGACATAACAATATGAATGGAATATGTTTCGCACAATCTACATGGCTTTCCCAGCATTTATAAGTAACTGGCAGTCAAAAAGAATAGACTGAAATGAAAATACATAATTTAACCTCCCAGATTATGTCACATAAAAAATAGTGCTTCCATGTCTGTGAAGTTGTTACTCATACACAATACAGATGGCAAAAATGAAGCCTGATTTAACTTACACAAGGGGGTGTCCCAAAAGTTCTTGGTCCGCCCATACAGAAATAGTTGTGGGAAAATATGTCAGGCCTGTTTTTCTACGAAGTCGCCTTGAAGGTTCACACGCAACTCTTTCCAGTAGTGCTGTAAAGCTCTTATAACCTCCAGATAAAACCATTTGTCAAGGCTGTCCAACAGATTTCCACAATGTCAATAAAATTTCCATCCATCTCTAAATGCAAACCAGACTTTTTATTTATTTTTTTAGATTGGGGAACACATGTTTAATCTGGGGGTGCAAGTTATGGTGGGAAGGGAAAGTGGGATAGCAGTTCTTACTAACATTGAAAATGACAACTATAAATTTGCATGACAACTTAAATTTGTGGCTTAAAGCATTATCCTAATGAAACATCACCCCTTCGATCAGCTTTCCTTGGGACTGAACCTTCAAATACTGTCGAAGTTTCCTTAGTAGGCTAGTTAGCATAGCATGTTCTAGTGATGGTTTGGCCCTTCAGAAGGAAATCCACCATCACCACCTCCTCCACAACCCAGAAAACTGTTGTCATCACCTTACCAGCAGAAGTGACAGATGCTGATTTTTGCAGTGGGTGAGCGACCATACTTCTGTTGTTTTCACTCTAGAACAGGGGTGGGGAACCTGCAGCCTTAAGGCCACAAGTGGCCTTTTAAGTGAATCCTAATTTTCCAGAACAGACCCTTTCATTCTTTATTTTCACTCGATGCCTTAATGAAAGGAAGATTCCTGAGGATTGAAACAACGCTACAATGATCCTGCTACATAAAAAAGGTGACATTGAGGATCTCAGGAACTACAGACCTATCAGACGCCTATTAGTGGTTTATAAAATCTTCACTAAAGTTCTTTCACACCGCTTGAAGGTAACACTGGGCATGGCTCAACCGAGAGAACAAGCTGGATTCAGGAGTGGCTACAGCACAATAGATCATATCCATGTACTGAGAGAACTAATTGAAAGAGCGAGGGAATATGAACTTCCATTGTGCATGGCTTTTATCGATTATGAAAAAGCCTTTGATTCGGTGAAACCATCAGCTGTTACAATGGCTCTGAAATCCTGCGGTATTGAAGATGCATACATTAATATTATTAATAACATCTATGAAAATGCAAGTGCAAAGATTCGGCTGTTTGAAAATACAACCCGTAAAAATTGGAAAGGGAGTGAGAAAGGTGACACCATATCTCCCAAGCTCTTTAATCCCACATTGGAAAATGTCTTTCAATCACTGAACTGGGAAAACAAAGGGATAAAGATTAATGGAGATTATCTAACCCACCATTCGTTTTGCTGATGACATAGTCATTTTTGCAACTATCCCATCAGAGCTGCAGAGTATGATCCAGGAACTTGCTGACAAGAGTAAAGAAGTGGGATTAAAAATGAACTTTCAGAAGACAAAAGTGATGTTCAATGCTTTTACACAAAGTGAAGATTTATCGATTGATGGATAAAAGCTGGAGATAACATACACGTACGTTTATCTTGGACAGCAGATATCAAGTGAGGGTCACATTGATGAAGAAATTAATCGGCGTACAAAACTTGCCTGGAGAGCTTTTGGAAGAAATAGCATAATTTTCAAGAGCAATATGCCATTATGTCTTAAAAGAAAAGTGTTTGATCAATGCATCCTTCCAGTGCTTACGTATGGTGCAGAGACATGGACCTTAACTAAAAGAGACATACAAAGGCTGCAGACAACTCAAAAAAGCATGGAGAGGTGCATGCTTGGTGTAACCAGGAGAGATAAGAAGAGGAACACGTGGATCCGAAAAATGACAAGAGTGGAAGACATCATGATCAGAGTTAAATCCCTGAAATGGCAATGGGCTGGACATACTGCCAGAAGGACAGACCATCGATGGACAGCCGAAATTTTAGATTGGATTCCAAGAGACAGGAAAAGACCCAGAAGAAGACCACATGGGAGATGGGTGGATGAAATTCGAAAGTGTGCGGGAGTGACATGGAGGAGACTGGCACAAGACACACCGTTGTGGAGGAGACTTGGGGAGACCTTCGTCCAGCAGTGGATTGATAATGGTTGACAATGATTATGATATAAACACAAGTAACCATTATACCAAAAAGAACACCCAATCAACCAACAATCAACCAGAATCAAACAACCCAAAAAAAACTACGCACATCAATAAAAACCAAAATAAAACCTAAAATAAAAGAGAATCAGACTATCTTCCAAACCTAAGAACGTGTAAAGTAGACAGCCACAAACCCGACAGGTCAAACGGACAAAAAAACAGAAGACACCGAATGCCAAGAACCACAGGCAAGAATACTGAAATCATCAGGGGAAGCACCGGCACTCAAAAGAACATAGCTTTTCAAATGTTCACAATGGCTGGCACACACCAAACGCCAGAAAACAGTGCTCCCAAAGCCATGCAATAACAATCAGATGGACTGAATCCAAAAGAAAAACCTTGCAGGACATAAGAAAGTTTTACATTATCACTCACTAATGTTGAAATCAAAGTAGCCCAAATGCAAAAGCACTGATAAGACCCCAAATAAAAATCATGGTTAAGTGTGTAGAAGTATATGACTAGATAAAGCTGTGTGAAATAAAAAGGAGGTTAGAGGTTATTAGAAATCTTTAGCTGCAAGCAATCCACCAAGCAGCACTTAGCAACCTGACAAATTAAAATTGTTGGATTAAATATTAATAATCTGTGTCAGCAAAATAGGTGTATTTAAAGAAAACCGTTTAACACATTTAGTGACGAACAAAAACCTATATATATATATATATATATATATATAGCATAAGAAAGTTAAATTTTCACTCATGTAATGTAATATAAAATAAACCACAACAAAACTGCGCAACGCTGCAAGTATTAGATGTAGTTAGTGTATGTAAAAGAATATTAACATACAAGCAATCTACCCTCATAAACAAATAAGGCCAAAAACCTTCAGATAAAAAAAAAAAAAAACAAGTGAATAACAAAATGACAAAACAATGTTAAGAAAATATTTATAAAAACATTTACTCAGAACCCCTGGATCACTCTTCAGGGAAATTACGAAAAATGCAATTCATGAGACAACCTTCAGGGAAAGACATCCAGAGGCTCTGAGCACACAAGTTCAGTTCAGGTTTCATGAGAATGCAAAAATCTCAAAAAGCAATAATGGATATCTAATTTGAAATTTTGTGTTGTAAATTTTGATGCATTCTGTCTTCCCTACTTGAACTATAGAAAATACAAAAGAGTCACTGAGATTAAAATTGAACTAAAAAATGAATTATAAAAAACCTTACCAAAACAATAATGTCACATGTACTGTTGTATAAATGAAAAAGAAACATCAAAACGAAAACTGAGTCAAAAATTCTCCCAATAAGATTAAAAGACAGTAACAGTAACATGAACTTGTGTGCTCACTGCCTCTGGATGCCTTTCCCTGAAGAGTGATCCAGGGATTCTGAGTAAATGTTTTTATAAATATTTTCTTAACATTGTCTCATCATTTTGTTATTCCTTTTTATTTATTTTTTTATTTTTTTTTAAATCTGAAGGTTTTTTGGCCTTATTTGTTAGTTTATGAGGGTAGATTGCTTGTATGTTAATATTCTTTTATATATATATACATTTTTGTTTGTCTCTTATTAACTTTTATTTTAATCTTAAAATGACCATATTTAAAATACCAAAGAGTAAACAAAGGATCAATGAAATAATGCTCCCCAACTGATGGCCACAATTAAAACATTAGTAAGACATATGCTATTTTAACACCTGCTACGCTTTTTTTTTTTTTTTTTTTATGGCTCCTAAAGAACTACAGATGGAATTGATTGAGCTCTCAGATGACATTTTAAAATCCTTATTTGATGCTAAAAAAGATCTAGTTGAAATATGGAAAATGCAATAAAATACCCACGCCTTCGACAATGTGCACAAACAATGCTTTCTTGCTTTTTCAAGCACTTATTGCTGCGAATCTACATTCTCCTACCAAACCCAAATCAAGATTCCCTTAAGTTCACAAAAGATGGATACCCGTCTAGATGATCAGCTAAAACTGTGCACCTCTGTGTTGCAACCAAATATTCAAATGCTTTCCAACAAAAAAACAGTCATAACAAAGTCATTAAAGGTTAGTTAACTTTAGAATTAACTTTTTTCTTTTTTTTTTTCATTTTTTGAAGTTAGTTAGCACATACGAGGGTCATTTTAAAAGTTTTGCACATGGTGGGTTATCTCTTTAAAAACTTATTTATTTCACAACATACCTTTACAGGCCTTCCAAGTAATCTCCACATTTCTTTATGACAGCACCCCAACGTTTAGGCATATCTTGTATTCCAATCATGACACCTCTATTATTGTGGCATTAGATTACTCGGTTCACCTCATTAGAAACATCCTGAATCATTCCTCGTGGAGTGGCTTCTTCAGTTTTGGGAATGAGTCATAGTCCGGTGGGTTCATGTCAGGACTGTATGACGTGTGGGGAAGCAATTCCCATCCATACTTTTCCAGAATGTCTCTTACGGTACGGGTAAAGTGCGACCTCGCATTGTTATGCAAAATGATGACACCAGCTTCAAGCATGTTGGGCCTCCTTTGGCAAATCTTTGGGCGTAAAACATTTTGCAGAAACCTTCTGTAGTATTCTGCTGGTACAGTGGTCCCTTCGGTCACTTTCTCTGTTGCTATCACTCCAACCTTGTCACAGGGAATAATCATAATAATCATCATCAGCTTAATCTACAACTGTCGGCGGCGGAATTTTGCATAATGATGTCTGACTCACAACTGGTGCAATGATTGGAGCGATTGCATCATCCTATGGGCAGCGCCTGCGCAGTGTGCAAAACTTTTGAAATGACCTGCGCAGTGTGCAAAATGTTTGAAATGACCTACGCAGTAAGGTTTTTACAAAATAATGTACATTTTGACATATATCTAATTTAAGTTTCTTGAATGTGGTCTTGTTAGATAACAGCTACTTTCCAACATGAAAAGATTCCCCACCTCTGCTCTAGAATACAGGGTGTTTCAAAATGATTTGAACGATAACAACATGCTCCATCTGGAACACAACATTACCAGCAATCGAATATCCGATGAAATACATAGGAACGCATCCTAAAGTTTATTTCTGAACAGGCCCAGTAGTTCATAATTCTAATGTCAGGTGGCAGGCGGACTACTTGTGAAAATGGCTACCAGTGGTGAGGAAGGTCAGTTTCATACACAATTTCAAAAAGAACCACTAGCAAAGAACTCTATTCAAAGGTAGTACGATTAATTCCAGTGAACAGGCTGTTTTTATAAGGGTAAATCGTCAGACAGACCTTCGACTTCTCAGGCCGACGTGGAGAGAATTAGGGAATGTTTTCAGCGTAGCCCTCGAAAGTCTACAGCAAGAGCCAGCCGGGAGCTTGCAATTTCCAAGACAACTGTGTGCCGAGTATTGCACAAGCGTCTAAAAATGCATCTTTATCCAGTACAGTTGCTGACGCACCTAACACCCGTGGGCCACGCCACCCGCTTCCACTTTTGTGAGTCATTTCAAGAGTTGAGCCATGACTATGGTTTTTTAGGGAAGTTGCGGTTCAGTGATGAGGCTACATTTTATGTTAGTGAGAAGGTGAACAAGCAAAATGTTTCGCATTTCGGGGGACTGGACAGATTTCGATTACCACGTTGATGTTTGCAGAGTAACGAAGGGAGCTCACATTGAGCATTTGTGACAGCCAGCTTCATGTTACCCACTGACAATTAAACTTGGAGAGTTCCATTACATATGTGTGAAATTATATCTTGTTTTGACAATTTATGAAGCTTATATAACAATGATGTAAGGTCAGGTGATGCGTAACATCACAGCCTCTCCTTGACAAATGTCAACCCCGCCTTCTCGTGGTGCATCCTGTTCCCACTAAAGGGCTCTGACGACCGCCAATAGCGGTATAACTATACCATCGGGATCAGAGGAAATGCTATCCCACACTCACCAACCCGCTTGGCCAGCGTGGTGAGTTATGGCCAAACACCTCCAAAATGACTCTACAACTTAAATCTTGGCCCTCAGTCTCCGGCAGCTGGAATGTACCTGGCCAAGGCAGCGGCCAGTGCGACATGAAGGCAGAGGGTGCTAAGAATCCCCGGAGGACCGGACTAGGCTGCCATTTGATGCTGACCTTGGCTACGTATAATGGACGCTCCCTATCTTCTGATTCAAGGCTTCTTGAATTGGAAGAGGAACTACAAAGGATCAAGTGGGACATCGTCGGGCTAAGTGAGGTAAGGAGAAAAGGAGAAGATCTCATTGAACTGAAAAGTGGACATCTCTTCTATTATCGTGGGACAGATACTGGCAGAACTAGTGGTGTTGGATTTATAATAAACAAGAAACTGAAGGATAAAGTGGTAGAAGTTGAAAGTTCCTCTGACAGAGCTGCACGACTCGTTATCCAACTATCGAGAAGATACCAGGCTCAGATTATTCAAACTTATGCACCCACCACAAGTCATCCTGAAGACGAAATTGAAGAATTTTATGAGGAAATTCGTCATCTAAATAATAAAGGTAAGCAGCACTTGAAGATAATTATGGGAGATTTCAATGCAAAAATAGGACAACGGCAACAGAATGAAACTTCAGTAGGTAAATTCGGTCACGGCAACAGAAACCAGCGTGGAAATACTCTCGTTGAGTTTGCAGAGGCAGAAGGATTTTTCATCTTGAACTCCTTTTTCAAGAAAAAGCCACACAGGAAATGAACATGGAGACATCCAATTGGGACGACAAGTGAAATTGATTTTATTATGTGTAACAAAAAAATTCGTCATTGAAGACTGCAGTGTGCTGAACAAGTTCAACACAGGTAGTGACCATAGATTGGTGAGATGTAAGATGCACCTCAACACTAAACTGGAACGTGGCAAGCTCATAAGACAAACAAAATGTATTGACATAACCAACCTTAAAACACCATAATACTTTCAAGTTGGAACTGAAGAACAGATTCTCTGCTTTAGAATTCCTAACATCGGAAAGAAGTGGATATTTCGGAAGTTAACAGAAAAGTAACCAAAGCTCTAATGGAAACAGCAACAAAATTAGCTGGGTCTAAGAACAAGTTACATGTGAACAAATTATCAGGAAAAACCAAAATGTTGATGCAAAAAAGAAGAGAGATGAGGACAACTAAAGAAGATGTGACTTCCAAAGTGGAATATATAGAGCTATGCAAGACAACACGAAAAAGTATCACTGAAGACGTAAGGAAATTCAACTGTGAGCTAGTGAGGAAAGCAATTGAAAACAACCAAAGCCTTAAGATAGCAAAGGGACATCTCAGTAAGGGAAGAAAACAGATTATGGCTCTGAGAAAAGAAGATGGTTCTATAACAAGAAATAGAGACGAAATTTTGACAAGAGTGAAAGATTTCTACTCCAAATTATATGAAAGGGATGATACATGTACTCCAGACATCATGAAAGGTACCAGAGTTCTTCCAGTCCTCTCAGCAGAAGTTGCTCATGCAATCAAGAACATGAAGCGGGGGAAAGCTCCAGGAGAAGATGGAATTACTATAGACATCATACAAGAAGCAAGCGGAGAAATTGAAACAGTACTCGCCCAAATTTTCACTCGATGCCTTAATGAAGGGATGATTCCTGAGGATTGGAACAATGCTACAATGATCCTGCTACATAAAAAAGGTGACATTGAGGATCTCAGGAACTACAGACCTATCAGCCTCCTATCAGTGGTTTATAAAATCTTCACTAAAGTTCTTTCACACCGCTTGAAGGTAACACTGGACATGGCTCAACCGAGAGAACAAGCTGGATTCAGGAGTGGCTACAGCACAATAGATCATATCCACGTACTGAGAGAACTAATTGAAAGAGCGAGGGAATATGAACTTCCATTGTGCATGGCTTTTATCGATTATGAAAAAGCCTTTGATTCGGTAAAACCATCAGCAGTTACCACGGCTCTGAAATCCTGCGGTATTGAAGATGCATACATTAATATTATTAATAACATCTATGAAAATGCAAGTGCAAAGATTCGGCTGTTTGAAAATACAACACACATAAAAATTGGAAAGGGAGTGAGACAAGGTGACACCATATCTCCGAAGCTCTTTAATGCCACATTGGAAAATGTCTTTCAATCACTGAACTGGGAAAACAAAGGGATACAGATTAATGGAGATTATCTAACCCACCTTCGTTTTGCTGATGACGTAGTCATTTTTGCAACTACCCCATCAGAGCTGCAGAGTATGATCCAGGAACTTGCTGACAAGAGTAAAGAAGTGGGATTAAAAATGAACTTTCAGAAGACAAAAGTGATGTTCAATGCTTTTACAAGAAATGAAGATTTATCGATTGATGGAGAAAAACTGGAGATAACAGATACGTATGTTTATCTTGGACAGCAGATATCAAGTGAGGGTCACATTGATGAAGAAATTAATCGGCGTACAAAACTTGCCTGGAGAGCTTTTGGAAGAAACAGCATAATTTTCAAGAGCAATATGCCATTATGTCTTAAAAGAAAAGTGTTTGATCAATGCATCCTTCCAGTGCTTACGTATGGTGCAGAGACGTGGACCTTAACTAAAAGAGACATACAAAGGCTGCAGACAACTCAAAGCAGCATGGAGAGGTGCATGCTTGGTGTAACCAGGAGAGATAAGAAGAGGAACTCGTGGATCCGAAAAATGACGAGAGTGGAAGACATCATGATCAGAGTTAAATCCCTGAAATGGCAATGGGCTGGACATACTGCCAGAAGGACAGACCATAGATGGACAACGAAATTTTAGACTGGATTCCAAGGGACAAGAAAAGACCCAGAAAAAGACCACATGGGAGATGGGTGGATGAAATTCGTAAATATGCGGGAGTGACATGGAGGAGACTGGCACAAGACAGACCGTTGTGGAGGAAACTTGGGGAGACCTTCGTCCAGCAGTGGATTGATAATGGTTGACAATGATGATGATGATATAACAATGTGAAATCATTCAAATCATTTTGAAACACCCTGTATAGCAGCGTGCCAATGTCTCATCCACTATTACAAATCATTGCAAAAATTCTTGTAGACTGGCTTCAAACAGTGCAATGTTGTCTCATGACGTCCCGTCTGATCAGTTTTTGCTCAGATAAGAGTTATGGGACCACAAGGGCAGCGAGTGACCTTTATCACTGCCAGATGTCCTCTCAGAATGCAATCAACTGTTGTTTCTGACAAGTGCAATGCCTTACTAATCTGTTTGACCATTAAACATCTATCTTGAAGTACAATTTCATGCACCTTGTCCAAGTTTTCTGACTGATTGCCTCAGTGGGTCTGGTCTGTCTGAGTGAGCGAGTGTCAAATTCCACTCATTTTCCCAGGCTTTAATTCCACTGTCCACTTTATTACAGTACTGTACAATGGGGGGGGGGGGGTTATCCTCCTACAGTGGTGACCACCACCATATCTTCATGGGCGTGACAATGTAAAAAATTGGTTATACAGGAATAAATTATTGCATTTTCAAATGTCCTACCATGCATTTATGAAGAATTATTTCTTTGGGGAAATTCGTTTCCCCGATTGTATATGACATAATTGTTATTCCTGTTGAATTTGTCTGTTATTTAAATGCAAGAGTAAACAAAAGATGTTTACATGTGGAACATTGGAAATGTTTGTCAGAGCAGGCTCAGTTTCAGTACATAATCTAAAAGTTGTGTCTGCAGCTATGAAAGTGTGTGTGTGGTGGGGGTATTTGTTGCAGTTCTTTGATGAATCCATAGTCATTTGAAAATCACAAAATCATGACTATGGATTCATCAAAGAACTGCAACAAATCCCAACAGAAAACCATATATAACCCCCACCACCACCACCACCACCACCACACACACACACTTTCATAGCTGCAGACACAACTTTTAGATTATATACTGAAACTGAGCCTGCTCTGACAAACATTTCCAATGTTCCACATGTAAACATCTTTTGTTTACTCTTGCATTTAAATAACAGACAAATTCAACAGGAATAACAATTGTCATATACAATCGGGAAACAAATTTCCCCAAAGAAATAATTCTTCATAAATGCATGGTAGGTGTTGTAATCACTAATGCTATTATTGACATTTTTTCACTGTATTCGTGTAACCACTTCCTTCAGAAAACTTGAAAATTTTCATCCTCCTGGAGTGGGAATCTAACCCGCACCTCCCGATTTGATTTACAGTTGAGCATGCTTGTCATTTACACTGAAAATTTTCAAGTTTTCTGAAGGAAGTGATTACATGGAATACAAATTGATAACGACGAACAGTACACCAATTAAGTAGTAAATAGTAACACTGTACTAGTGATCCGATTTATTGGCGTAGGAAGTAGACACGACACATTAGCGTTTCCAAGCTTTCGCTCATCAACCAGATGGCTTTTTCAAGGATGTTAGACGGAAACTGCCAGTTTCTGTCTAACTTCTTGGTGGTGTCTAACTTCCTTGAAAAAGCCATCTGGTTGATGTGCGAAAGCTTGGAAACACTAATGTGTCTACTTCCTACGCCAATAAATCGGATCACTAGTACAGTGTTACTATTTACTACATGGAATACAGTGAAAATATGCCAATAATAGCATTACAATGCCTACCATGTATTTATGAAGAATTATTTTTTCGGGGAAATTAGTTTCCCAGTTGTATATGATGTGTGACCTACATTCGACCCTGGATGTGAGAAAAGGTCGTGAGATGCTACGATGGGGCAGGAATGGCTTCGACTAGTGCAAATCTTAAGGTTCACAGATATATATGTTCAGTTGCTTGGAATTTCCTTGTCCTGGGTAGTGCAATGACTAGCATGCTCGACCGGAAATTGGGAGGTGCGGGTTCGATTCCCACTCCAGGAAGATGAAAATTTTCAAGTTTTCTGAAGGAAGTGGTTACATGGAATACAGTGAAAATATGCCAATAAATAGCAATAACAATTAAGCTTATGAAGATACTTGAAGGCGAGGGGGGATGAAAAACAAGAATGAAAATGGACTGCATTACTTCCCACAATCCAAATTCATACCTTCAAAAAAATACATTCAGCTCTGAAATTGTATGTATATTAAATGTCATCGTCAACCATTTTGAATCCACTGCTGGATGAAAGCCTCTTCCACAACTCTCAGTCTTCACCAATTCTCTTCCACGTCACTCCAGCATGCTTTTAACTTTCATCCACTTATCTAACACATGATCTTGTTCTGGGTCTTTCCCTGTTCCTCCACGACGTAAGTTCCAGGTACTGGAGACTTACAGGCCATATTTTGTGTTCTCAGGTAATCGTGTTCCTTGAACTAAAATAAGGAGACTCATATTTTTTCTTTCGGCAAAAAAAAATTCCTTTCAAACAAGCTCTCTAGAAAACAGTTATTTTTCCTAACTTCAGCGAATCATTGCAGCAGAATAAAAAAATATATCTTGTTCTGGTATTTTTTTTTACATTGTGTGTATAATATATAATAATATATGGTGCTAATATTGTTTACACATCGTATGATTAAAATTTTAAAGAATCGTAAACTTCGTGATTTTTTTAAAAAATATAATTTTTTAAGATCTTTTTAACAGGTGCGGTTGGAGTTTTTCTACACTAGTTTTTTTTTGGGGTTTTCTTTTTTTTTTTTTTTTGTTAAAGACATACACAGCTATTCTCCTGTTGATAATAAAACAGTGATTTAATTTTCAGAATTAAAAAAAATGGGTTTTTTGAGAAAATCGTTGGCAAAGTTAGAGATTTTTCTAAATCGGCTGTTTTTTAACGCTGCCAAAATGCAGAAACTAGCAGTTTCACAGATACAAATGTGCACTTTACCTGCAATTTTTTATGTATGTCTTTAACAAAAAAAAAAAAAAAAAAAAAAAAATAAAAAAAAATACTCCATCTGCAAAATCTTTAAATTTTTTTAAATCACGAAGTTTACGATTTTTTTTTATTTTAATCATACGATGTGTAAAAAATATTAGCACCATATACACTGCTGGCGACCCAAAATGAAACAATGAGGACACGAGATAGCAAAGCCAGATTTACTGGACACATAACAGATACAAAGATGAAACGATTGAGCTAACAGGCCCGTGCGACTTGCGGAACACGCAGACATCAATAGTTCGTGTGGCCCCCACGGCTGGCAATAACGGCCGCTACACGGCTCAGCATCGAACGAAAGGGGCTTTGGATGTGGGCTTGGGGTATATTAGTCCAGGCTGCTTCCACATGTTGCCACAGTTCATCAGGCGTAGCTACGGGTGGTGCTTGCCGGGCCACTCGGTTGCCGATCAGCGACATATCGAGAGAACAGGCGGGCCACAGCAGCAGTGACACCTGGTGGGCCGTGAAGAATTGTTGCACGATGCGTGCTACGTGCAGCCGCGCATTGTCCTGTCAAAACGTGGCCACTGGCAGGTCCTGCAGGTAAGGGAAGGATTATAGGCTCCAAAACGTCGGAGATGTAGCGGTGGCTGTTGAGTGTACTGGCGATGTGTACCAGAGGGATGCAGGTGTCATATCCAATTGCACCCCAAACCATAACGCCAGGTGACAGACCAGTATGGCGATGCATAATGCAGGCGTCATACAGCCTCTCTCCGCGGTGCCGCCACATGCGGATCCGACCATCGTGGTGTTGCAGGCAGAAGCAGGATTTGTCCGAGCATACAATGTCGTGCCATTCCATAGTCCAGGTGCGGCGTTCAACGGCCCAGTGCCGCCAAACTCGCAGGTGGTGTAACGTCAATGGTAATCGGGGCAATGGGCACCGTGCGACAAGTCCCCGCTCCTGCAGACGACATCGAACGGTACGTGCTGACATAGGTTGTTGCGCAACACACCCTAATTCTTGCGCTAACGTTCATGATGTGGCGGTGCGAGCCATCAATGCCCACCGCACAACATCCAGTCCTCTCGTTCGGTGGTGTGTCGCGGCTGCGGCAATCGCTCACATCGGTCCCTCCGTCCCTCCTGCACCCATAGAATCCATACTCGCCTCAACTGTGGCTGGATGTAATCCAATTTGGGAGCCGATGTCTCGGTACGATAAACCGCTGTCACGATAATCCACTATTCATCCTCTGTCGAACTCCGAAACGAGCTGAAATGACTGCCGTATTCTGCGACGAGGCATCAGGAAGCTTCCCACGCACAGGTCCGGCAGCACAACACACTTCCACTACTTACACCCCGCCTTCTGTGCACCCTTCTTATAGTGCTTCTTGGTGGCGTGCCGGATGATTTGCATATGCCCTGCAATGCAAATCGTTTGCATGTCCTTTCGTGGACGACGCATGCTGCGAATTTCAGGCAAATTGAATGCTTCCTTCTTGGTGTTGCATTTTGGGTGGCCAGCAGTGTATTATTATATATTATACACACAATGTAAAAAAAAAAAAAAATACCCGAACAAGACAAGATATCTTTAATTCCGCTGCAATGACTCGCCAAAGTTAGGAAAAATAACTGTTTTCTAGAGAGCTTTTTTGACAGTGCAAGATTTGAAACCCTCAATCTCGAAGGGATTTTTTTCTTGCCAAAAGAAAAATACGAGTCTTCTTATTTTAGTCAAGGAACACCCCTTAATTTTTTCAGAGAAATCTGAGACCATGATGGTACGACCCTGCCTGAGTTGAAATGGAACCCATCTAAATCTCTTCAAGGCCTACTGTCGAAAATACCTGTTTTCACAAAATACAGTTCTAACAAGATGTTTACATAACAGTACTACTATAAACACTGTACAAGGAATAGTTATTCTTCGCAACATAACAGGTTACACACAATTTTTTTCATACAGTGAGTTAATAAAATCAAGAAAGTTTTAACTTGAAGAATTTTCAAGTATTTCTTATATTTTCTGAGTAACTTTTGCAGTTTCCAGATCTTTATCAAGGACTGTTCTCAACTGCATTCAAATATTTGTTTATACAGAAGGTATTTAAATTTTGTTACCAGGTTCAATTATACTGTTTCATAATAAAACAAAATTGATTCAAAATAAAACATGGCATTACAAGCAACACTTCTTATTCATTTTTACTATGTTCATTTATTTCAAAACTTAAAGGACAGTTTTATAAACAAAATAAAGTCTTTCAATTGCATCTGTTACTTCTCTAAACTGGCTGTGCATCTGTTACTTCTCTAAACTGGCTGAATATTATATAACTTCTTTAGAACAGCAGATTTTTGTAAAAAATAAAATTGTACTTAATATTTACTTCAAGTAGTAGTTGATATCTTGATTTTGTTATGACTCAAAACTACAGTCAGCAGAACTAATTCTGAATTACTTTAATACTTTGGACCACAACAATAAAATCTTAACATTAAGAAGAAAAGGACCAAAAAAAAAAAAAAATCCAGTTTCTCGGTATCAAAATCATCACAGCCTGGACTTCATACATAATTTCATGGGGGAAAAAATCAAATATAATACTGAATTATAGCTTTTACCAATAAATTTAAGAATTGTGATTAAATTTCTATCATCAAAAGAAAATCAAATTACAGCTATGACAAAACAATTAATAGATAATGATTTTCTCCAGAAAATTATCATTAACACCATGCAGCAAGTTAGAGACAATCCACACACACACACACACACACACACACACACACACACACACACACACACACACACAGTCACAATGAGGCCAAAAAAGAGACAAAATAATCAATTACATATTCATGGCAAATTAAGGAAGACTGAATAAAAGCATTATCTAACATTTACTATATTAATGTGAAAATTGCCACTACAGAACAAGGAAGCAAATTTAGCTAATAAGGACCCTTACAATAGAACACAAGACAAGATGGCAAGAAATAATGTAATATACCAGATTTCATTGGACTGCAACAATAATTATATGGGGGAAGTCTTGAAAATCCGGAAATAATTAAAGAATATTTAGCAATTATTAATAATAGAAATAACAGTGGTTTGGCAAATCACATACAATAAATGTGACCTTTTGTGGCATGAAGTTAAAATATGGTCTATAAATTAAAAAAAAAAAAAAAGGCTAACTTAAGAAAGTTTCTACATTAAAAAAAAAAACAGTTCCATTAATGAACCTACAAACTTATAAATGTCATTAACAACTTCATTAGAAGGAATAGATTTTCAAAACGCATTAACACATACAATTTTTATTAAGAATTGTCCGACAAAATTTGGGAGCCTCATAACAAAATTTAATTACTTTCTGTGTAAACAAATATTTGTGTAGAGCTTTAAATCATTGAGAACAGGCTTTGATATATTAATGTGAAAATTGCCGCTACAGAACAAGGAAGCAAATTTAGCTAATAAGGATCCTTACAATAGAACACAAGACAAGATGGCAAGAAATAATGTAATATACCAGATTTCATTGGACTGCAACAATAATTATATGGGGGAAGTCTTGAAAATCCGGAAATAGTTAAAGAATATTTAGCAATTATTAATAATAGAAATAACAGTGGTTTGGCAAATCACATACAATAAATGTGACCTTTTGTGGCATGAAGTTAAAATATGGTCTATAAATAAAAAAAAAAAAAAAAAAAGGCTAACTTAAGAAAGTTTCTACATTAAAAAAAAAAAACAGTTCCATTAATGAACCTACAAACTTATAAATGTCATTAACAACTTCATTAGAAGGAATAGATTTTCACAACGCATTTACACATACAATTTTTATTAAGAATTGTCCGACAAAATTTGGGAGCCTCATAACAAAATTTAATTACTTTCTGTGTAAACAAATATTTGTGTAGAGCTTTAAATCATTGAGAACAGGCTTTGATAGAGATCTAGACACCAGAAATAAATGTCAGAAAACAGCAAAAGGAACTCACAAAAAAAAGAAGAATTGGAAATTCTTAAAGGCTGATTTTATATGCTTCTGAGTGAAATCTGTAAGCATCTAAATTTCTTTTGTGAGTTATTTGAATATTTTACTTGACACCATTTTGGGTTGCATGTCATAATGTGAAAAAAGTTAACAATAATTAACTCAAAATGTAGATTTTGCAATAATATGAATTTCACAAATGTAATGTGAAGCACTTAATGTTGCATCAACTTGTGTGAAGTTGTTTTAGCAAGTCATAATTTACTTCAACATAGATAAACATTGCCAATGTTATACCTCCAGTGTTAAGGGTATCTTCACACAGCCAAAATATAACTGATACTTGCAAGAGGTATATTTTATTACACATTTTTTAAATTCAATTTAATGCTACCTTTTCCAGAAATGCTTAACTCAACATATGACCTACATCTCACACATTTTTGGACTGATAACAGCATTCCATATTTATCACCAACAAATATGGAATGCTGTCATCATCCCAAAAATGTGGCAATTCTCAATCATTGTCATTATTATTTCCTTTACAATTATGCATTCAATGTGTAACACAAGAACAGAACTTACCAACATCATCCACCTTGAAGTTCAGCACTTTAGCATCATCAACACTACCTTCAACGCTGATATTAATCTTCTTATCTGAAAGATATTCTAACTTTAGATAATTACATGATTTTATCAAAGTGCTATGCTTTTCAGTTCAGATAAAATCATAACTACAAAATTTAGAGAGACCTGGAAGTACTGAACTTGGAATTTCATCAAAGCAGCAAAACCACTAATTTTGAATATTCTGGCAATGATAAAAAGTGCGCTTATTTAGTTAAAAACCTGTCGTTCTGAAATTTCTTCCAAAGCGAAAAAGAACTTCTACATTTGAGAATATTAACTACACAGAGTACAATTACAATAAAACTGGTTTACCATAGTTACTACAATCATACAAATATGCAAATTAGATTTTTTACGCTGGTGAGGTGGGGAAATTTCATCTTTGAAACACAAAAAAAACTGCAAGTTATTATGTATTTGCTTAAGGATACTGAATGACAGATACCCTTGGTTATACAGTCATTACATTGGCACAGGAAACCAGGTTGTTTCATCATCACTGGGAAACATCATGTCACTAAAACTAAGGTAACACAGGAAGCACTGTATTAACTATTATGGCATCTCCTTAATTACTGTTCCTTGAAAGCCAAGTAATACTCCCATGGAAACTGGTTACTATAAACATGAAGTACAACTTTATTAACACAACTTCTGTTCTTTTATTTGAAAAACAGAAGTTCCCCAAAAATATATGCAAATGAATCAAGACTTCTACAAAGATCTGTGGATTTGGAATTCAGGGCAAAAAGAAGAACAATTGCTTTTAAGTATCAAATAATAAAAAAACAACTTTAATTGTTTGTAATTATTTGGTACTTTAATAATTTTTAAATATTCTTATGAATTTTATAAATTGATTCCTACAAATCTAAAGACAATGGACAAGGAGCAACATTTTTATGTGCTTAATAGCACAGGGGTCATGCTGCTGATCACATCCTATGCCATTTGTAAAAAAAAAATCCTTTTGGAGATGGGGAAAAAGTTTTGGCAAAAATATTGGCAATTACCTTTTTGTATTTTTATAACAATTTGGCGAAAAAAATTGAATTTCGCAAATGAGTTGGCGAAAACTTTAAAAAAGCCAGAGCAACTGCTGATAATGTATGTTACAACAACAATCCAGTTAGTAAGACTATTTTGTGCTGATACAAAATTATAGATCTTGAATATTAACTTAGTTTAACTAAGACTGAACTGAATAAAGAACATGTTACAGCATTAACCTTGAAGACAATGGACTTTTGGTGATTGGCCAGCTGGCGTGAAAGATGATTTCTGCCATTAGATGGAACTGTGTCCTAAGGTATAAACAATGGTTTCTACGCTATTCGAATGGCTAGATCATATCTGTTAACAAAATTCCACTACAGTTTTAAAAACAATCCATTGTTTTTACAACAAAATATAATCCATGTTGAATATGGTTTACTGCAGGTTGCTGATGTGCATGTCTCATAAAGAGAAAAATGTAAAAATGTCATTTCACAAGTTTCCATCAGATAAGAACCTGAAACAACTGTGGTTGAAAGCTATGTCTTGGCAGAATGTTCAACCAAATGACAGTCACCATCAAGTGTTGTTCGTGGTGAGCATCTGCATCCTGATAATTATGTACCTAGCATGAGATACAAGCGGCTGAAGCGAGATGCTGTACCATCTACGTACATACATACATATTCCCAGGTTATCCATACTACTATATACAAAGTGCCTTTTACAAAAAATAGCAGACAATATTCTTAAGATATGGAATGATGCCACAGACTAACTGTACCAGTACAAAAAGGAAAAACAAGTATAACATACTTGAATAATACAGAATTATTAGTTCATTTTGTAAATACTGTCAGGAATGACTTTAATGACAGATTTTATGTGCCATTTCATCAGTAGCCATGTTTTATTTTTTTTTTTTTTTTGATTGGAGGTTTAACGACCACCGTGAGCAACTCAATGGGCTATAAGCAGTCGCCCGTCCCTAATTTAGGGTCACTGGTTCCAGGGAAGGGAGAGAGCCAGTGCCGTAAGACAAATACAACATCCATGCCTCACCGGGATTCGAACCCGGACCCCTTTCGGACGAATGATCAGAGGCCAACGCCTTAGACCACTGCGCCACCGGGGCGGCGTAGCCATGTTAGGCTTAGGTAGCCATGGTGATGCTTTTGCAGAAAAAGTAACCAGTTTATTGTTACAGTTTTTTCACCTATTAAACAAGGACTGAGACATATATATAAATTACATCTGTTCCTGTAGAAAAATTCCTTCACCCAAATGGTAGGAGTTTAGAATGCAAATAAAATTTATCTGTTGGAATGACATAAATAATAACAGAAAATATGTGCTTGGTTCTAAGTCACACGTCAATAGATGGCACAGTGTCCCAACTCCTAACTTGTGTCCTCGCTGTTTTTGTTCAATGTTACAGCCTTGTAGATGATCTGGTACAGCCTTGGTTTAACCAAGTGTCAATTTAACGTGGCACATATAACAATTAAAGCATTAATATTAACTGAGTTATCCGATCTTACCAGGTATAACAGAAAGCATACTTCTTGCACAAGGTGGCCATCCTAGCTTTTCTGGTGATGTTACATATTTCGTAATGAGTAGGTTATTGTGAAAAAGATAAAAAGCAAGGAAAAGGGGGAGGGGGGAAGGAGAGAGTGTGTTTTTCTTCTTAAAACTTTTTATCCCCCACCCCTGTCGGGAAAGAAAAAACTTTTTTTAATCATTATAAACTAGATTCCCTCATGTATCATAAGAAAACTACTCAACTACACGCCAAATGCTTTGGAAAGCATGCACAAATCCATTGGACATACACTTTGGAACTTCGGAATGCAGTTTCCTAAAACATCTATACCAATATTCCTATACAGGAAACAGAAGATTGGTCCCAAAAAAATTTACATAAAAACAGCATGCTCCATTTCCCAATAACATAGTTATTTTATGTTAGTGATACATAAGAGCTATCCAAGCACATGAAAGTATATTATTACAAGCAACTTAACAACTGAATCCTAACTTTAAAAGTTACATGCACACAAAGATGTGCTTTCAAATGTAAAGTAATGTAAACTTAAATAAGAATTCATCATGCACTAAACATTATTCCAGTCAGAAAAAGCTTTCATAGCACAATATTTTTTATTATAAAAGCCTGTACTAAGAAAATAGACATTTTTTAAAAGTTTGTGTATTCTCTTTGCACAGCACTGACTTCTGTTCCCATGACTTGGGCCATTGTAATCCAACCAAGAAAACATGAACATTTGCACCAGCACTCTACTCCTACTACTTTATTTAGAGTTTGAATTTTTTATGTATACCTATTAATTCCCTATGTGCAAATATTTCTTCCTCTATTCAGTAATGTTTTCTTAGTATTATTTAGTTGAATCCTTTAACATGAATGAGCCCACATTTCTAAAGTATTTATGGTATACCTTATTATTATAATGCGCTCGCGTAATTTGAAAAAGCTTCTTGTTTTTATCCGTTGTTTTTATTTATATCGGTTATGTATTTATTGAAGTACCTGACGATGGAGCACTTGGTGCTTTGAAAGATCATGTACATTGCTGTGCTATATAAAATGTTTATTTTCTTAGTACAGGCATTTATAATAAAAATATTATCGTGCTATGAAGGCTTTTTCTCATTGGAATAATGTAAAACAATGTAATTTCATAGTAATTTGCAGTTTATTTACTTACCACATGCCTCTTTGTATGCACAAGCCTGCACATACAAAACATATAAGGGTTTAGGAAGAAACAAAGCTGGCTTGTGTTGAGACTGTGTTGCTTGAAGAGGCATCCCTAGCTTGCTCTGTAATGGTTCTGTAGCCTACCAAAATAATTTACAATTTCCTTAATTAGAAAAAATTGTGCAGGATTTAAACAAAAGTTAATCACATGAAAGATACACATGTGCTCATGCATGCACACTAGAGAAAGTATCTAGTATTTTTTAAACAAACAACAGTTGTAAGTTAGATCAGTGGTATTATCTAATTTGATCAATGTTTCTAGTAAATCATCTTTCTTCCCCAGGAAAGGCCAAAATTCCATATGAACATAAAACTGAGAAAGAGATCTTCAAAATTATCTGCAACTAAAGATAAATAACAGGCTACTATAATAATAAATAGCATGCCACTCCACAAACATGGTTCTTTGAGATATTTCATGTTTTGTTTTGTTTCACATTCACTGGCTTGCTCGAAGGATTTTACAAGTGTTGTGCTCAGTAACTGTTTTGTTTTTGTAAAAACTATGCACTCACACCACAACACACAACACCACACACACACCTTAATTTAACTGATCACTTGGCAACTGCAATAAATTTTGGTATTTTGTTGGCTTTGGAGTTATTCTGTATGCAATCAATCAATGAAATAGCTATTTTTTTACCTGACCCCTTTCAACTTCCTTAAATGTTGGCATGATTGTTAGACATGTACACTAGTGCATAAATCCAAAATTTAGCTTTGTCCACTCACTGGGTTTCAAATTACATGACCTTGAAAATCAGAAAATTATGACCTTTTGGCAAACCGAGTAGTTATCTAAATAAACTAAAGGTGAAATCAGTATCTTTCTTATAGTACTTCATATGAGCTTTAATATCAAGTGCTGAAATTTTTGTTCAATGTTGACCTTTTTAAAAGACAGAAAAATAACCTTTAACCATGATATTTTTAAAAACTAACTTTAAAATTCTGAAAAAAAATTACATGGCATCCTTCAAGGTTTGAGTACCAGTATGCAAACTTAAAGTTGAGACAGGAGAACTATGGGATCACTCATAATAATAGGATCACTTCAGTTAAAGGAAATATTTAACTGAAGTGAATCTCAACCAAAAATTCTTCAAAAATGACAAAATCTCATTTTGCAAGTGTACAACAGTTAAAAAGTTTAACTTGACATATTCATAAAACATTTCATAAATGTTCATCCACCATATGATACATTAAAAGCATCCTTTCATTGCAAGCATTGTGTGAGTGAGGGAGAAGACTGCTGAGAGTAAAAATAAAAGTCACAGCTCTTTTTTCATAAAAAAATCCATTTCTCATCAGTCCTTCCATTTTCTACATATACATGGGCAACATAGATGACATCTCTTTCATAGCTGATAACTCTACAGATTTACCATTCAAATTTTTAAAAGAATTTGCCTCTCAAAATGACTCAGTGATATTTACTATGACACAGCAAAAAGAAAAACTGGATTGCTTGGATGTCACTCTTAAATGGAGAAAACAGAATTACAACAGAACACAAGAAACCTACCAATACGAATAAACATCTGGATTACAACTCAGAGCATCCTTCTTACAACAAGCAGAATCGTAGCTTTACAATTCTGGACAAAAATAGTACAAGTAAATTTATCTTTAAGAGATAAAAAGTAACAAAAACAATCTGCAATTAATATCTTGAATGCCAACTACCCAGTAACAGTAATTAACAAGCAAATGAAAAGGCAAAAATCAAGCTCACCAAACTTATCAATACTGCATTCACAAGGAAAGTTACATATCATAGGCCTTTTTGCAAAGTTGAAAAACATTAGCAAAAAAAAAAAAAAAAACAGCTCCATGTTTTACTTTAAGAAGGAGTAATTTATGGTGTGAAATACTCCTGTTGTTTACCTCATATAGGTGAAACAGGATGCAGATTTCAAACACCAGGCTGAAAGAACATAAAGCAGCTTAATATTAGGAATATTTGCAATAAAATAGGACTATATTGTAATGTTCACAAACAGACCACAAAATGGGCTGGGGCTCTCTTACAATAATTAGGCATCAAGTCAGCTCAATTATCTGAAAGCTTGAAATTTTGACCTCTAAAACTGGCAACATTAATGGTCATGCAGGTTGGTAAATCTATCCCACCTCATCACCAGTTCTCTGGAATTACACCTGACAACAAATGAGAGTCTCATTTGAAAACTTAAGGCATTTAAGATAATCCTCCATTTTGTTTCGTTTTCTTCTTAATACCCATAGAAACTCTTATTAAGCCTGCTTTAAACAGAGAAAGCTATGACATCTGTACCTGGAAGAATTAAAGAATGTGTTCTTCACCTAGGCACTTTTATTAAGAACATTGATGACAGGACAAATAATTTGATGAACTCGAACTAAGCATACATCTATTCAGCAACCCATTACCATGTTGCCACTGAAAGCAATAACCCCCATGTATCAAATGTAATTATGCACACTTCAAGCAGATGAATTTATTACAGATTGATCAGTGACTGAGGCAGAATTGTTTAGACTTTTTTTCACTAAGAAATACCAAATACAAGATATTTGGAATTGAAAGTTACTTCAAATGTTTGTAGAAGTTGCAAATGCGAAAGGGACTTTTCTGACATGAAGTCAAAATGTAGGAAGAGTATAAATGACTCTACTCTTGAACAATTACTTTGACTTTCAAACAACAAATAAGAAAGTGGACATGCAACAACTTTTAATGGAGTTTAATCACCCATAGTGCTTTCATTAAATGTGTTTCTTTTTTTTTTTTTTTTTTTTTTGCAAATCTAAATTTCAACTGTTCTAATATTAAATAAAAGAGCTTCAAGGATTAATAAATTAAGCAGAACATTTTTATAATTTGCATCATCTTGTATATATTTTTTAAAAAATGAGGCCCACCATCTAATTCTTCTAAAATTCTTGGCCAGCAGCACTATACCAGTTAGACAGCATTGGTCTAAGAAATAAATCTTTAGTAATCATATCAGAATTACAATGACTATAACACCCCACAGCTGTGAACTTATTTCAGGAAAAAAAAATTGTTAACCTATGTATGCATGACATGGATTTTAATGTCTGAAAAGCATTTTAGTGCAACTGCACATGGGAAAAGTTCATGTGACAGTATTGGGGAAACAGTCGGAAAAGCAGTTGCCCAATCAAATCTTCAGCATTTATACAATGAACAAATTATGACACCTCAGAAAATCATACATTAAAAAGTCATTACAGAAGGAAGAAAACTTGTAGACAAATGCAGTTAAACTTATGTCATTCGTGGTATTCGACAGTTTTATGGATCATTCTCCTGAGCAAAAACTAAGATTGAAAACAAAATATATTCCTATTCCCCCAGTCACAAAATTAAATATGTAACAACAAACAATGAAGAACTCCTGCAACTTTGTGAAATCTATGGATACATAAGCATGCTGTTATGATAGAAAATGAAAAAGGCAAAGAAAAGGAAAATTTAGCTGTTAGCCATCTGCACCAGAGTGGTAAACCTGTGCTATCTGCATATCCTGGAAGACCAGACATCCAGACTGTACATGAAACACACACAGTCAGCCCATGTACAGCAACTGGGCATACATAAAGTTGCTGTACATGAAATGTATCCCGAAACACTAGAACAAGGTACAAGAGATGCTGAATGTATCCAGAAACAACGCATATTTAAAATGAGACATTCACTGTACCAAGTTACAATGTATTCTAGTCAGTGGTGTTCTTCGAAGGTTCGTCTGCTGCATCTCCAGTGTCGCCGAATCACAAACACAATGCATGATTAATATGATATAGGTGAAGCACTGCTTGATGGCTTCCTATCCCCAGATGCACAGAGCTCAAATTATTTGGAACTAGTTTTATTATCTCAACTACAGAAATAACTCATTCTTTTGGCTTTAAGGTTAACATGGAAAATCTTCACAAATTTTTAGGATGCACCAATTGCTGAGAAATAATTTTGTTTCCCATTTGGTTACATATTCAAAAGAATTTTAGTAGTTTTACATTTGTGTTATCTTATAGTAATTTTTAGTTCAAAAAATGATAGTTATTAAAAGTTTACTGCTTAGCATAATCTGACGGAGATACTTTCTGCCTGATGAATCCTCCAAAATTAAATTTGCTGTTTTAATACTAAAACACTTTCAACATTTCATTAAGTCATTTTGGGTCATTTTTATGAGGGTGTATTTCAATTCAATATTTTATAAATAATTATCCCATTGCTGTCCCAACTTGAGAGTTGGCATACTGGTACTCCAAATTAGTTTTTCAAAATATTCAAGGTATTTTTTCAATTAGTTTTGTAAAATATTCAAAGTCAAAGGATTTTTGGGGCCTTAAAAAGGTTTGCACTGTTTCTCTTTTCAGCAAATGATATAAAAATTCATATAAATATACAGCGGAAGCCTGGTATAATGCAGTCAGTTATACCACAGAATAGCATACAGCGCTGGTCCAATCGTGTCTCCGAAACAACACATACTCAGATTCGGATATACCGCGGGTACTTCTATAATGCGGTTATCGCCTTGTTCCTCCTCGTATACCCATTTTATAACAACCCTGTACTATAAAAAGACGCCAATTTCAACTTTCTAGTCTGATTAGGTAATAAGATACAACTACTTAAAGATTGTCTGAAGGTCACAATGTTAGAATTTTCAAGGTCGTGTAACTTTGAAACTCCGGGGGTAGGCTGGTCTAAAATTTAGAATTTATGCACAAGTCTACATACCTAACAATCACACTAAATTTCAAGAAAATCAAAAAGGTCAGGTTGTGACCCTTGTTAACTTAACATGGAAAATGACACAAAAAGCCAATCAAAAATCCAAACTATAACTAGCCATGGCTTCCCAAAAATGACACCAAAACAAAAAGTTATCAAACTTTACCTTACTTGATGTGACATCCAGGGCTCGATTTCGACCAGTAGTTAGTAGTAAATTGCTAGCAAGCAAATACATGTTTGCTAGTGATAAAAAGTGGTTCTAGCTAAAGTTGCTAGTGGAAAATTTTCGAATGTTTTAGTGTGAACTGTAAAGTGCCACTGCATTGCGCGTGTGGAATATTTTAGGCACACATGAAAAGGAACAACTGCTTTCTGGAAACGAATGTTTCTTGAAAAGTACAAACATTATAAAAACCTTTTGGCACTAGTAGAAATATCCAGTATATTTCCCTTATCTACTTCTGCATGTGAGGTTGGGTTCAGTTTCATGAAGAGAATCCAGGGCGATTGGAGGGGCAGTTTAAACTTACAAACATTGAATGCTCTCATGAGTGTTGAGGTTGAAGGTTTGTCCGAAGACAAGTTTAACTCCACAGGCCTGCTGTTGCAAAATGGTAGGATGAAAAGACCCGAAACCCTGATCGTAAACCATACGGAAAATAACTTAAGATTTTGAATAATGTTTTCTAAGTTTGTAAATAAATTAAATAAAAAAAAAGTTTTTTAAATATCTGCATTTGAATTAAATTGTTAAAATTAATCTGTCAGGTCATGAAAAGGTGAATTATATCTAAATATTTTTAATCTTTTCAGCATTACAATGTGACAGTTACAGGGGATGAAATCAAAATTTGCCACAATTGCCTGATGGAGGGATACATTAAAGTTTCTTTTGTATAATGTTAATAAACTTTTGCTAGTATGTAATGCAATTTGCTATTGGGTTGTCTGAAAACTCATGGTGTATTTTAGCCATATTTTGCAAAGGTCGTTTATTGATGGAGAGAACAAAGATCAATCAATGATATAATGCCCGTTTTGTTCGATAACATTTTGCCATCTTTCAGTGAGATGCAGAATGCCTCCTTCATAGAAGAACCTGTCTTTCGTGGCGAAAAACTGTACATGGTGCTGATTTACAGCCTCGTCTGAATTGAACATTATACCACGCAAGGACTGTTGAAGAGAGCGAAACAAGTGGAAGTCTGACGGCACAAGGTCAGGAGAGTATGCTGGGTGTGGCAACACTTCCCACCCAAGCTCCAATAATTTTTGGCGGGTGATCAAACTTGTGTGTGGTCTCGCGTTGTCGTGATGGAACACAACACCTTTACGATGAACGAGCTTTGGAGGTTTCTGGATGATGGATTCGTTCAAACTGTCCAATTGCTGACAGTACACATTCGAATTGATTGTTTGGTTCCGTGGTAGGAGCTCAAAAAACACAACACCTTTAAAATCCCACCACACCAAGACCAGAACCTTCCGCTGATGAATGTCTGCTTTGGATGTCATTTGAGGCGAAGCAGCGCGTCGGGACCACGACCGTTTGCGCAGTCACATTGTTGTACACAATCCACTTTTTGTCACCAGTTATCAGTCACTTCAAAAAAGGGTTGTTTTCCTCACCTTTAATGAGCATATCGCAGATGTTTATACGCGCTGTCGATTGAGCTTCTTTGAGTTCATGAGGAACAATACATAGAGTTTGCTTACGTATCCCAGCTTTTTCAGGTGGTCGTGAACACTTGAATGATGGATGTGCAATGTCTGCAATCTCTCGTGTGTGTAATGTGGGTTTGACTTGATCAATGCCTTGATGTGGTCGTGATCAACCTCGGTTGGCCTCCCGGACCGAGGAGCATCGTTGAGGACAAAATCACCAGCACGGAATTTTTGCGAACCACCGCTGGCACTGACGTTCTTGTAGAGCATTATCCCCGTACACTTTACGCAGCTTTTCACAAGCTTGATGTGCGTTCTTTTCTTTACGGAAGTAAAACAGTAAAATATGGCAAAAATGCACAGTTTGGTCTTCCATCTTCAACTTTATGTCAAATCAACCAAATCACTCACTATTCCTTTTCAGACTGCAGTTAGAACTGGCACCTGTCGAATGCCATAGCGATAACAGAGCTGTGCATGCCTCTAGTACTTCCAAAAGCACCCAACCGCCATCGGATGCCAAAATACGTCATGACTTTTCCAACAACCCAATAGTAAAAGGTGAGGCCACTAGCAAGTGTTGCTACTGCTATAAAAAACAATATCAAGGCCAGGTGACATCACTTTGCTTTTGAACAGAGGATCTCTCTATATGGGGCCTGTATCAATCTGTTCCCTTTTGTTTCATTCTTCTAAAACTTACCTATCATTATAAAAAACATGTGTAAAACATATTTTAACTAAATTCTCCCTCTTGCTTTCTTGTAGATGTAGATACAAGATCTGGTTTCTACAGGTTTGTTTAGGGTGTAGAATACATACAAGAAGAACTGTTTATCGACAGCTTTTTTTAATACTCAAACTGATTCAGATTTTCTTATCACAAATACATTTTTGTCAGCCAGTCTTTACAGCATTTATGAAATAATCAAAAATATTAATATTGAACGTCAAAACTATTGGTTACCATGAGCAAAAATTTAAAACTGACCTCCAGAATTGCTGCTAAAGTTGGTTGTATGTTATCAAGACATTCTTTACGCTTGCGTATAATCACCTGATACTTTTCAGTAGTCTGTTCAGCTTCTTTTAATTGAGCGGCAAACCTAAGATGCAACATACAAAACATTATTCAATGTCATCAGACAAAAATTATATTTCTACTAATACATAAACAAGATTTTACTATCCCAGCAACTCTGGTATATAAAATACTGGCTGCAGCAGGAAAATATTTGTAAAAAGCCAACGAATTCCTTATGTGGTAAGAAATACAAACACAAATTACACAACTGCGAGTGTGCACTAACTTAATAACAATCAGCAAGGTATAACATAGCACAGAAATTAAAAGAACAAAACTGCAGACAATGCAAGAAAAAATTACTGAAAGATTAATAGTATTTTCAGTTGACTTTGGTAACACATGAGATTGAGGAAGATAAAAAAGGAGAACTTTTTAACTGGGTGAAAAATCAAAATGCACAGCACAAAAGTGTGAATCTAATGCAGCATGACCAAGACAGAATTGTTCACAGTAATTTATGTGATTATTCAACTGGAGCACATCAAACATAGTCACAATACAAAATTACTGAATTCAAAAAAAAATAAATGGTTTTAAAAAACAATGTTTTAAACATGCTTTATTCTTGGTTTGTTTTACTTGCTAGAACATCAACAAGTTCCCTCTTGCAGGCAAGCCTTTGTTTTCTTTTCAGTAACACTTGTCTTTTGTTTGTTCTGCATCAGCACAGCATACATTGCTTAGTTACGCTTTCTTCCGATACCTTTCTCTTTGCATTTCTTTGTCAGTTTTCTTTCTTTTCACGGCCTCAGATGACAATAATTTCATCCATCCTGCTGAAAGAACTTTAAGCCTGAGGACCATGAATGCATATCACAGCTTTCACCATTTTAGATAGACAGTGCAACTTTTGAGAATATGAATAATTTTGAACATCATGCATCAATTTTGCAAAACTTCCAACTTCACTTCCACAAATTTTTGCCCTCTCTTTCAGCTGAAATGCAAACATGTTTTGGGGGAAATAACATTCATACACTTTTTCAATCGCAGAATTCCATACACTTTTTCAATCGCAGAATTCCAGGACATTTCGAGGACTTTTGGACATTTTTCCAGGACATACAATCCAAATGCTCCTACTTAAAAATACAGTAAAACCACGGGTCTGTTCAACCTGTAACCTATGACAAACAACTCCCTACATGCTTGAACAAACTTAATACAGAAAGTTGAAAATGATGTCTGCTGCAGCTAATAAGAAACTCTGAATCATAGATAAATCCTGAA
Organism: Macrothele yani; assembly: GCA_039090855.1. Classification (NCBI taxonomy): domain Eukaryota; kingdom Metazoa; phylum Arthropoda; class Arachnida; order Araneae; family Macrothelidae; genus Macrothele; species Macrothele yani. Next base: position 122,457,826 of record CM077005.1, on the reverse strand, counting down.
ACACCAAAAAACTGTCACTGAAAACGTAACCAGGTTTAATTTCTACAAAACTTCTATATACATTATACTGTACTATACTGATTTTGAGATGAAAAAAATTCTACTTTGCTTTCAGTTCAATTATCAAAGCAAATTACAGAATAAAAAACACATAAAACTTAAAAATATATGCTTATAAAATCTATAGTTAGAACACAAACATGGCATTATTCTTGAAATGCTTTCATATACCACACAATCAACACAAAACATTATTTATATTTAATTATTTTGAAATAATGCTTACATTGGAAATTTAAGGATAAGGAAAGGTGAAATATTTGAAACTTTTTCAAAGGAACAAAGGGATTATCATTTCTTAAACACTCATGAGAGCAAGGATTTGTTTTAACATTTTATTTAGAGTATGAATTTTCAACATAATAATGATGCTCAAGCTCCTAATATTGATGCTCTAGCAATATTTTAAATTTGTTCTCACCAGCAAACAAAGTATGCACACAAATTTCCAAAATGAAATGACAGAGAATAACAAGAAAACCATACATCCAAGGTCTATGTGTACAGCTGTATTCATCAGTGACCAAGGCAATTTAACTGGGCATGATTAGTAAACAAAAAATATGGAAGATGGGTGGATGAAATTCGAAAGTATGCGGGAGTGACATGGAGGAGACTGGCACAAGACAGACCGTTGTGGAGGAAACTTGGGGAGACCTTCGTCCAGCAGTGGATTGATAATGGTTGACACTGATGATGATGATGATGATGATTAGTAAACTAATTATAGCACATGGAAAATGATTAGTTAGCACACAAAATACTAAGAAAAAACTAGATTTAAGTTTTTGGTATTAGAAAGCAATCTGATTTTATGGCAAATTTTTGCATAAAGTACTCATTAGCAAATGTGTGAAAAAGGTCAAAATAAACCACAAAAAATTAAAAAATCAGCTACTTATAAAAAAATATCAGCAACTTACTTCCACCAGTAACTAAAAAGTATGTTACAAAAATTAACAAATGGCACACAAAAAGTTACTCGTAGCTCTAGAAGGAAGGTAGAGACAGATTTTCAAATCGAACAGCTAAAAGATGAGATATGGGAGGAAACATTATATAACTTTACGCCTTCTGGTGGAAGAATTTTGCGTAATGGAAAAGTTGAAAACAAGCAAAAAGTGTTTTTCCTGGCAAAAGCTATGCTAAGGAAAAATAACTTTTCAAATACATCCCCAGGAAGCAGAGACAACAAGAAAAAGGTTTTGACCTTTCTCCCCCTAGGGGGAAAGTTGTCATGCATTATTAAAAAAAAAAAGCTTATTGTAGCAAAAATCTTATTCGTTCCCCATCCTTATTGTAGTGAATGGCATACAGTAAAGAAAAGAAATTTCTCAACAGGGTTTTTGGAAGCAGAGATACAGCTTCAAAAGGAAGTACACAAACACCACGTAGCGACAGAACTGTGAACAACAAACATCCTCAAATACAAACCTAAAATGATCCATAAAGTAAATGGTATCCAGTGTTAAAAGAATTTTTAAGTCAGACATTTAGAAGTACACATACTGAGAAAAATAGACTAAATATTTGTGCCCCTAGCAGCAAAATTGTGCATTATTTTGGGAAGAAAATATACACAAGAAGTTTTCATGGTTAGCAGTATCATGATCGAAAAGGAATTTTTTTTCAATCAGATTTTTAGTCCTGCAGAAATATATTGCTGTAAATAAAAACGTGAACGTACGCCTTTTAGCGGCACACCCATGCGTTAAGAAAATTTTCAAATTATATGAGAAAGATTTCGCACCAAAAATACTCTCCAACAAAGAAAGAATTTTTCAAATTGAACTCATAGAAACAGAGATATCAACAAAAATAAGATACATATCTACACTCTGTGGTGGAAAAACTATGCACTATTTTAACCACGAGGTATTCTCAAAAGGTTATACTAGGTCATTGGCGCAGCCACGGAGGGAGCTTTGGAAGCTTAAGCCTCCTCCAAGGAAATTAAGAATGATGTACGTCACAAATTAAACATTCAAAAATATTATTTTACAAGTTCAAAAAATTACATAGTGTCCGACATAGTATCTTCTATTACACGAGGTCTTCCCAAAGCCCCAAAGAGATTAAGAGCGACGTACGTCACAAATTAAACATTCAAAAATAGTATTTTACATATAGAAATAAACAGGTGGGTAGTTACACCAGATGATAACAATTCATGTGAAAACTACTACAAAACATCGTGCTGGGAACAAAAAGGCAGGAATGGATAAAATTCCTGGACATGTAGCAGAATTTTAGGACATTTCCAGAACACAATGGAATTCCAGGACTTTTAACAAGATTTCCATGATGCGTACAAACCATGCTTTAACAATAACACAGAAGTGGGAACATCGCAGGGGGAGGGGGCTGCAATTATGGAAGAAGTCCACTCCATTTTCGGAAATGAATCCCCCATTTTTTACCTAAAATACATACGTATCAATAAGCTGTTCTCTGCGATTCAGAGGAAATCCACAAAGAAATACAAACCACCAGATAAATTTTTAACTGATCATTTATTTACTGTTACGGTATCAAACTTCTACATTTACAACAATCTTGACACACAACGTGGGCTTCACTGACATTCATCACATGATGCACACAAGATCTTCTATACTTCATACTCAATCTTTTTCTCATGCAGACACTCCTGAATCTGGTCCTCCCATGAGTTCCTTGGCCTTCCTTTGCCTTTCTTTCCTGCCAATTGGGCAGCAAACATTTTCTTAATAAGCATCTCATCACTTGTATTTAGGAAGCATGTTTGTCAGAGAGAACAAATTGGATAGTGAAATTAGTAGGCAAGTGAATTTTTCATTGAAAGGTCATGGCTGCTTTGGGAGGTTTTCACCAGAATGATGAGTTTTCAAGAGAGTTCCGCACGGCTGTGTATGAAAGTGTAATTGTTCCTACTCTGATCTATGGCAGTGAAACCTGGGTACTACAGAAGAAACATAGGAGTCATTTGTGTGCTGGAGAAATGGTCTGATTGTGTGAGGAATGAAGATGTGTTGCAGTTGTGTGATGTGAAACAAAATATTGTTAGCAAGGTGGAGACTAATATGCTTTGGTGGTTTGGCCATGTTGAATGAATGAGTGATGAGATGCTTACTAAGAAACTCTTTTTAGCCCAAGTGGCAGGAAGGAAAGGCAGAGGAAGGCCAAGAAGTCATGGGAGGATCGGATTCAGGAGTGTCTCCATGAGAAAAAGATTATGAGTATGAAGTATAGGTCTTGTGTATGGCGTGTGATGGATGTCAGTGAAGCCCGAGGTGTACGTCAAGATCGCCATAAATGGAGAAGTTTGATATGGCAACAGTAAGTAAAAATTATCTGACAGTTTGTATTTCTTTTTGGAGCTAACCTCTGAATCTCAGAGAACAGCTTAGTGATATGTATGCATGTATGTATCTCATCACGTATTCTTTCAACATGGCCAAACCACCTAAGAATATTAGTCTCAACCTTGATAGCAAGATTTTGCTTCACATTACACAACTGCAACACATCTTCATTCCTCACACAATCAGAAAGTGTCTTCCCACAAACCCCACGTAAGTAACATCTCTCCAGAACGCAAACAACTCCTATGTCTCTTATGTAGTACCCAGGTTTCACTGCCATACATCAGAGTAGGAACAATTACACTTTCATGCACAGCCATTCGGGACTCTCTTGAGAACCCATCATTGACATTCCTGTGAAAACCTAAAGCACCTATTACTTTCAATGAAGAATTCATTCGCCTACTAATTTCTAATTTCGCCATCTAATCTGTTCTCTCTGTCAAACATGCTTCCTAAAGACACAAACTGATTCCCGTGGTCAATCACTGTGTCATTTTAGACTTATCTTGCATTCAGTACTAACAGTTCCTCGCTCAAAAACCATAACTTTGGTTTCTCTCTTATTTATACTCAGTTTGAATTTCATACAAACTTTGTATAAACGATATTTATGGAATAAATTATACTTAACAACAAAACTGGGCAGAAGGAACATCACGAGAGAAAAAGAAATTATGGGAGACTTTGTCTAATTTCCATTTTCAAAGCTTTCAAAAGACAGAAATCCATCCTCATACAGAGATATATGCCCCACCCCCAACCAAAAGAAATTCTGTCCAGTTATGCATCGTCGTGAGAATAACCCAAACGATTACGGAAAAGGCAAAATTCCTCAAATACAAGGAGAAATATCATGGCTGAATATTAATTACATCATGGAAGTTTTCGCACTGTTTAACTTTCATTTTCACAAATCACTGCAGTTTCAATTTAAAATACAAACATTATCCAATAAAATGATATTAAACATCAACATGATGTTACCGCTGTCCGTGATGTTACCAGACAGAGGCAACATCACAAGAAAAATAAATTATGACTACAAGAGAAAAATTTCACTCCATTTAACTTCTGTTTTCAAAAGGTTTACAGGATGAAATACCATTCCCAGATGGAAAATGACACCTCCCCACTAATTCCAAAAACTTTTTCATTAGTTTTGCATCAGTCTCGAGAATGACTCAAATAATGACCAAAAAAAAAAAGTGGAATTCCGGGAATTAATCTCTTGCATCTATGGTAAAAAAATTTGGACATAAATATTACTGCTATAAAAGAAAAATTGATACTGCAAGAATTATATAATAAATAAGCATTGTATATCTTAAAAAGAATTATGAAAAGGAGGTTTATGTTGTGAAACAGCAATATAATTTTCCTATAAAAAAGAGGGAAGAGGCTGGTAACTGAACAGAAAACAAAAGAAAAATTAGACTAAAACAAAACATTAAAACAGTAGTTCGGAATAAAACATTAAAACAGTAGTTCAGTAATTATTATTGTGATGTTCTGAACCATCACAATAATAATCACACTGCTAAACTTGACTCAAAGTCAGAAATCAAAAAGTTGCATTTTATAACAGACATTTTTTAGGTCATTAAAATGACAAAAATAATTACAGCACTGTTCATCAACATTTTTTAACACAAGAATCAATTAAAAAGAACTATTAGTAATGAAGAGTGCAGGATGTCCATAAAGTCTTACCCACATTACAAAAATTAATATTAAAAATGTTTATAGGTACAAGAAAGGGATTGCACGACAATGATGGTGCACAAGTTTTTCTTTCAGTGTCAGTCAACCTTCCCGAATGTCGGGCGCCAGGCGCCAAATGGCGATCAAAAAAATTGTACTGGCGGGTAAATATTGAAGCACAATCACCACCATTGGCGAGTAGTTTTTTTTTTTTTTTAGTTTATCTGTTTTCAGAATCGGAATCCGATTCTTAAAAAAGAAATCGGGATTCTGATTCTGAAAAATGACCAAACTTATTTTAGCAGTATCTGCTAAAAGAAGTTCGGCTGGTCACTGATAAGAATGAATACCTACCCCTAGCATTCCCTCTTCCTTTGCACGCGCTTTGGGAACGGCGGCTAAGAGCGGAGCCTAAGAGCCCCTACATACCGGGTTTCTGACGCCGCATGGTCATTAGATGACACTTTGCATCTGTGCTCTTGCAAAGGCTGCATTATTGTTGAACGCAATGTGCTTTTGGTTTGGTGTTTGGTTATAGCTTATAGTCGATCTCGTTTAGGTCAGAAACAGTTTGGTTGTTTATTGATGTCGCAAACAACTTTTTGCGTTTTGGGGTGGGAACTCTGATAGTAGAAATTCTATTCGGGAAAATTATTCTCCTAAACGTGAGAATGTACAGCACGGCGCAGTCGAAAGTTGTAATGTGCAAATTAATGCTGTTTCAGCTGAAACTGCTAACGCTGACGTACAGATTTGTGAATTGGAAATTTGCGATTCCTCAGACTTGACACAGGCCAAAAAGCTTGCATATTTAACTGTGGTACTTTTGAAAAGTGGCAAAAAACTTAAGCTGGCTGCAGACGGAAAACAGAAATCTGTTTTGTTCTGTATGCCGACGGAATGCTCGAGCTGATCACACCAGTTTTGGAAAAGGATGCTCAACGTTCAAGTTGGAAGCGGTAAGTTATATTACTTATTTTTTAGTTTATTGTAATAAAATTGCTCACAATTTTTCTTAATCTTTTTATAATGTATTTATTTGTTTTCATGTAATTAATCATGTTTTGTTTCATTCTTTGTTGTTTTTGAAAACGGGAACATCGTAGCGCATACCGACGCTGGAGGCCAGCCATTTTTAGATAAAGTTAACTAATAATAATCATTTTAGATCTAAAAAATATTATCATAAATTGACATTTCAAATGATTTTAAAATAAAAAGTTTATTTTTTCTATTAATAGTTGGAAAACTTCAACTTTGAGTTAATAAAACTGTCAGGATTTTCCGAAAAAATAAAGATAATATTATAGTTTACAGATATCAAAAACTAGTTGACATATAAATTAGTATAGTTAAATGCTTATTTTTTGGAGGATTATCAGAAAAATCTATTGATGACTATTGCAACAACTGCATATCTCCCCCTTTGTGTCCGCTTTGTAGATAGGTTTTTGTGACATGCAGCGGACACATTCCTGGTGAAAAGATAGACACTTACTAAAGTTCAGGATTACCAACATTCGGTACTAAATGCGGTTTTTAAACTGCAGACTTAGGAAACAGTGCTTTACTCACCATATGTTAAAAATATGCATATTTCTGCCCTATTTTACGCTTTCCAACAGTAGGTTGAAGAAGCGTATAGGCTTTCAGCTTTGTCCGTCTATCCGCACGATAACTCGCGGTAAAAATGGTTCGATTTTGATGAAATTTTAGTATGTCATAGGGCACAACCTGGGAACGAACCCTATCGAAAATGGGCGAAATGGGGTCAAATGTCTGGACATAGGAGCAGAATCCATTCTATCGTCCTTATGCGTCATAACTTACGTAAAAATGCTTTGATTGCGACAAAACTTTGTCGTGTTGTTCCGGAGGTATACTGAACCTTGTTCTGTTGAATATCATCAAAATGGGGTCAAAGGTCAGGGCACAGGAGCGAGATTCATTCTGCAGCCATTATCCTCATAACTTGACTAAAAATGCTTCTATTGCAACAAAACTTTAGTATGTTGTTCCAGAGGTATATTGAACCAATTCTGTTTGATATCATCGAAATGGGGTCAAAGGTCAGAGCACAGGAGTGAGATTTACTCCACAGCCATTATCCTCATAGCTTGAGTAATAACTTCCGGTATGTTGGAAATCATATCATAATCAATGAATTGCATGATTTTACTAACTTGTTTAATTATATTTTTAGAAATCTAAACAAATTATGTAAGTGATATTCCAAGTGCAAATTCTCATAGTCTTTTATGTTTACTTTTCAGGTTAAAAGTCATAATGCTTCTAAAGTACATCAACAAGCATGTTCTGTGTACAAAGCACAGACCAAACCATCTGAGGCTCCTCTTGCTATAGCTGTATCTAAGATGACCCAAGAATCAGAAAAATCCATGAAGGTGTTATTTCTTATTTCATACACAATTGCAAAAGGCAACTTTTCATTTAATGATTTCAAAAGTTTATGTGCACTTCAGAAAAAATTAGGAACTCAGTTGAGTGATACATACTGTACATTAATCATCAGGCAGCAAAAATATTTGTAAACTACATAGCAAAAGAAATTCAAAGCAACCTTGTGAAGGATATTAACGAATCTAATTTTCTTGCAATAATGTCAGATGCCTCAACCGACAAAAGTATGTCAGAAAGTGAAATTGTGAACATCCAGTATATGGATGGGCCAAATCAAAAAGTTTCTTTTCTTGGTCTTCAGCCTCTTTGGAAAGCTGATGCATCTGGCACAATGGAGGCCATAGAAACAATGATGAATGAGAAAGGCATTGCTAATTGGAAAGAAAGGTTAATTGCTTTGATGGAGCATCAGTGAACATGGGATCAATTAAAGGTGTTGCCAAATAACTGAAAGATAAAGTTGATGGTTTAGTTGTGGTTCACTGTTTGAACCACAGATTAGAACTTGCCTTGAATGATGCCTGCAATGATGTGAGCTACTTCACAACTTTTGAGGATGTAATAAAGGGACTATATAAACTGTATAATAAAAGTCCGAAACTATTATGAAATGTAAAGGAAGTGGCTGACTTTCTTAATGAGTGCCGCCCAATAAACAGCATCCGATGTGTCATGTCAAAGTATAGAGCAGTTTCTGCACTGCGTAACTATATACACATAATTTGTAGCCATTTGCAGCACATGTATGTGCAGACAAAAATGAAGCAAGTAAATTGAAGGCTAAAGCTAAAGGGTTCATGAAACATCTGACAAGTGCTCGTTTTGTGAAATTCTTATTTTTTATGTGTGATTTTAGTAAATTGCTAAGTGATACATCCCTGTTTCTACAAAGAGAAAAATTGGTATTACATCATGGAGTTAATGAAATGAACACGTGCATATCAAGATTACAAAATTTCCTATGTTCGAAAAGTGTCCGTGAAACTGAACTTCATGGTTTGATCTCCGATGGTACATTCCGTGATATTAAATTGGTTTCTGAACAAAGCTGAAATGAACTTGGTTCTTTTTGAAGAGGATAGGAGAAAACTACTTGTTGCAGTTAAAAGCTATATCAAAGAAATATTATTTTCAGTAACTGGCAGTCTTATTGTTCCCTTGGCAAAAATTTTAAACCCCTCTCACTTTCTAGACAACAACACTGAAATCAATGAATATGGGAATGAAGAACTCTTGCAGGTGAATCGTTTACTGCCCAAGTCTGTTTTTCATAATGGGAATGAAGATTCAGTGATGATAGAATATTGTAGGCTAAAAAGCAATGCAACGAGTATAATGACATCGACTGGAAAAAGAGTAACATTTGAGGCTTTGTTTAGTCGACTCTATGCTGAAGAAGATGCAACACATTTTTACAGCAACATTTTAAAGTTAATGGAGTTAAAGCAGTTAGTGCCATGCAGTACTGCTGCTTGTGAACGAGGATTTTCTGCAATGAACAGAATAAAATCATGTTTCAGGGCAAACATGGACCACCATACTTCGAATTATTTAATGATGATGAGGTGCAATGGACCACCCATTGAACAATATGAACCATGTGGTGCTATCAAACTATGGTGGACAGACACGTCTGATGGGAAAGTCCGGCATAGTGCCTACAAATGTTAAATGAAAATCCAAAGTTCCTACCCTACTTAAATAATATTTTATGCTTTCAGTTTTATATATATAAAGACCTATGCAAGTTTTTTTTTAAATCATAATGTGTAAAAAAAATGTATATCCTAAACTAGCATTCATACTGTGTAAAAAAATAAAAAATAAAGCCCAAACTAGCATTGTGTTAATACAATATCGATCAATTTTAATAAAGCTAATATTAATTCAAGTTTATGTTATTTGAATTGTTTAAATGGATCCAAACTGTAAATTAGACAGGAATATCACCAAAAAACACCAAATTTGCAAAAATATTTCCGAAAAAAAAATTGTCCAAGCTCGTGCTTCAAATGTACAGATCTTGCAGATTAGCCCAGGCCTGTATCTAATATGCAGCTTTGTTTTTAAAATGTCATAAATAGGCTTGCATCAATCAAAAAATTTGCTAGTATGCATTAAATATCTTTTCATTAATATTAGTTCATTTAGAACTTAGTTTATATTTTGGCGGGTAAGATTTTTCAAGTGGCTGCTAAAAGTAGACCTTACCAGCCAAAGTGGCTGGTAAAAATTTGGGCACATTCGGGAAGGTTGGTGTCAGTGCACCTCCACATGGGCGATATTTGTGTCCCGAAGGACATCTGAAAGATATTAGATTTCACACCATGTTTTGTTTAACATCTCAGCAGAGACAGAACCAATGAAGTCCGTTATTCTACTCTTCAACATCTCGACATCCGGAACACTGCTAGAGTAAACTTGGTCTTTCACATAAACCCACAGGAAAAAGTCTAGAGGGGTATTGTCGGGCAATCGAGGTGGCCATGTCATGGGGCAGTTGTGGCCAATCCATCTGTTTGGAAATGTGGCATTCAAAAACTCATGAACAATTATTGACCAATGTTGTGGGGCACCATCTTGTTGGAAAATAACCTAAGGTTGGAGTGCATGCAACTGAGGGGCTACAAAAAGTTCCAGCCTGTCCAGGTACACGTTACTGTGGGCTCTGTAAAATAAAAGGGCCTGATTATTCTGTCACACATCAGGCCGCACCATATGTTCACTTTCAGGCTAGCCCTCTGTTGTTCAATCACATAATGGGGATTTTCTGATCCCCAGATTTGCACACTGTGCCTATTTGCTATACTAGAGATGTGGAATGTAGCTTCATCTGAGAAATGGACACAGTGCAAATAATCACTATCATGAGCTATGTGCTATAACATCTCTTTCGCAAATGCAGCACGGCAAGGCAGGTTATCAGACTGAAAAGCTTGAATGATCCGTACCTTATAAGCAAACAGATGAAGACATTTGTGTAAAATTTTGTGAACCGTCGCACAGGGAATCCCAGTTTCCAGTGAAACAAACCGAATGGATTTCTTGGTGCTTTGCAAAAATGTCTCCTGAACAGCTGCAGCTGTCTCTTCTGTAACTGGTTGGCACACTTGGGGGAGAGCACTAACAACACTACCCTTTGCTTTAAACTTTTCATGGCAAGCTTTTCATGCTTTCTTGGTCCGGTGGTGATCGTCTGTACTCTTTTCTGAAATGACACTGAACAGTAACAGCCGATTTGGTCTCATGGAATCACAACACGCACGCCGCCTTTTCTTGCATGGAAGCCATTATCAATGAAATGCTCCTCTTATTCAGCAGTAGAGCTTATCTAAAGTACAGGAAAAAAAACTTTATGAGTGCTACTATATTATGTTGCCAACCACTTTATTTTACCTTACATAGATTTTTTTACATTACTTTTTCTAATGTGGAAAAGACTTTATTGGACACCCTGTATTACTGAATGGCAAGACTGTAACATGTGAAAAGGAATTTTTATTTCCATTGAACAGAACCAAAGAAAATTCCTGTATTTTCTAGTTGCACATGGTTAAGTATTTTTAGCCCACAGCAAACTTATCTACAACTTAAAACATTTACGATTAACTCTGCACAAAATTTTTGAAACTACTAAATTTTATTCTACAAGACACTCAAAAATAACAGATTATGCAACAAGTCATACCTTTTCCTTTGCTCCAATTCCCATTCCAGTCGAGCAAGTGTCAGTTCATGAGAATCATCCTTAGTACTTTCCTGTGAAAACAAATTTAAAAAAGAAACTGCAAAATTTTCTGTGATAAATAAAAATGCAACTGACTTTACAACACTGGTTTCCATGAACTGTACAATCAAATTATACTCTATTTTTAACATTTTGAACTTGTCAACTTCCAATTGGAAGATCAGTTCACATGAACACTGGGAAAAATTATAAATACAATGAATGTTCAATTGCTCAGACATTTCACTGCATGTCTAAAGAAAAAGGTTATAAAAAATACAACAGACAATACAAATGTACAAATATTAAATAATCAAAAGTATTTAATGTTTTTGTTTTATTTCACAGAGATAGCTTAACTAGTGTGCTTAGTATAATAATGCCTAGCACCTGCAACCTGTGTCAGGAAGTTTTCAAAGAGCACTTGTAATTTGTATTTGTTACAAGCAGGAATTGAACTCAAATTGCCCTGATTCTTTCAACCAAGTACATTATGTGCATTATATTTATACCACCTAGACAATGCATTTATCAAAATCACTAAATCTAATGTAAAAATATATTTTTAATAATTATGCTGTGCTCACATAATTGGGAAAGAAACAAAAATAACTAAATGTTCCATCATATATTCATACAGCATTGCAAATGTCATCTAGCTGCTTAATTATTCACGTGCTATTTAGACAATCTATATTTTGAAATTACTCACCTTTATTCCCCAAATCTTTTAGGAGGTTTTCATCTCTACACATTTCCAACACGTATTTTTCCTATTTACATAGTGGTTCGAGGCCACAACAAAAAAAAACAAAAAACAAAAAAAAATCAATTTCAACTCATGCAAACTTCACTCCCTTCCCTTCTTTTCCCTATGACCAAATTCAGATTCAAAATAATCCACCACAAATATACACAATTGAACTCCCTAAAACACTTTAATCTAATTAAAACATCAATCAATAAAAACCTATTTACACATTTCCTAAAACATCAAAGTTAAAAAGCTGTAACCCAAAATTATTTACAATTGCACATAAGTGTCCAATTAAAATAAACCCAAATACCTGATACAACCACTATATTCAACACTCACGGACCTCTCTCCCCTCAGAAACAAGCATAACAACCAAGCACTTTCAGCCACTGCCCTGGCCATTTTCAAGGAGCGGACACAACAGATGTACCACCCGTCACCATCCATGAAACGTAGCGAATGTTCCAGTGCCCGCAGTGGCGCCATCTGTCAGATGACCCAATAGCCTTCTTTTTCTTTCGTACCTATAAATATTTATAGGTACGAAAGAAAAAGGCTAAAATATTTATAGGTACGAAAGAAAAAGAAGACTAAAATATTTATAGGTACGGAAGAAAAAGAAGGCTAAAATATTTATAGGTACGAAAGAAAAAGAAGGTTATTGGGTCATCTGATAGATGGCACCATTGCGCCTGAATGACGGAGAACGTAAAATGAGACGATGCCGCGCGGGCACTGGAACATTCGCTACGTTTCGTGGATGGTAATGGGTGGTACATCTGTTGCATCCGCTCCTTGAAAATGGCCAGGGCAGTGGCTGAAAGTGCTTGGTTGTTATGCTTGTTTCTGAGGGGAGAGAGGTCCGTGAGTGTTGAATATAGTGGTTGTGTCAGGTATTTGGGTTTATTTTAATTGGGCACTGATGTGCAATTGTAAATAATTTTGGGTTACAGCTATTTAACTTTGATGTTTTAGGAAATGTGTAAATAGGTTTTTATTGATTGATGTTTTAATTAGATTAAAGTGTTTTAGGGAGTTCAATTGTGTATATTTGTGGTGGATTATTTTGAATCTGAATTTGGTCACAGGGAAAAGAAGGGAAGGGAGTGAAGTTTGCGTGAGTTGAAAATGTTTTTTTTTTTTTTTTTTTATGTTGTTGCGGCCTTGAACCACGATGTAAATAAGAAAAATACGTGTTGGAAATATGTAGAGACTAAAATCTCTAAAAGATTTAGGTAATAAAGGTGAGTAACCTCAAAATATAGATTAAATTTTCCATGTTTTCCTAAATTCACATAGGTGGGCATCTAAATTCTTGTGCCACTGGTTCTGGGTTTGAATCCTGGGACAGAAATGGATGCCGAGTTTGTACATTCGGAGCTGTCTCTCTCCCTTTCTTGGAACATGTGGCTCCAAAATTAGAAATGGGCAACTTATTATACCCGAAATGCACATGGGGGACATTACCCCCCCTCCCAGGAAAAAACCTGGAATAACCTAAAAAGATTAAATACTTGCACACTTTTTTAAAAATACATGTTTTGCAACTTTGCAGGCTTATAAGAAATGTTATGTTTCACTAAATGTAAATGTTTACATATCAATTGAAAGAGAATTTAATGCTGAATTCAAAGCAAAAAAACAGAATTCAAATATGCACAGTACAAAAAAAGTTATGCTTACTTTAGCCTAAAAATCAAATACAGGTGTGATTCAGTTAAGAAGAGGAATGTGAGTGCAAACCCTACTGGCTAATCACTGTCCTTGTTTTGGAGACCAATCAACTGGCAGTAATTGTGACACATCATGTGTCAAGTTGGGGAAAGTCATTTTTGCTGTTTGTTCTGAAGAAGAAAGTTGGTTATTGGTGTAAGTGAAGCACAATTGGATATTGTGAGCATACTTTTAGTTATTTCTTGAAATTTCAAGTGTAGATAATAGAGCAATGGTACCAAAGAAAATAATTAATTGGACACCCACAAAAAGAAACTAAATTGTATTACGTGAATCGTGTCTTTCCTATGCTGAAATTGCAAGGCGAGTAGGTGGGACAGTGACGACATCTGGAGTACAAAAGTTGTGTTCACGTTACCAGGAAACAGTCATTGAAAGCCAAAGCAGGAAAAGGCTGGAAAAAAAGAGCACAAAATCTGTTGATGAAAAGAATAAAAAGGCTGTGTCTCAAGGACAGAAGAATCATCTGAGGCTATCAAAGGTGAGATGAGAGCAACTAGTGTTTCTTTCTGTTCAAGAATGATAAGGAGAAGACTACTAGATATGGGATTAAGAGGTATAGTGTTCTCCCTAGACATTTTGTACAGCTGGGTGGCAAGAAATTTTAGCTGGATGGTACTTTTAATGAACCCTTCCCCAATCGAGAAGAAAAATAATGTTGTTTGCTTAACATTATTATACTTATTAAACATCTTTAGCAGTGTGATAGGCATTAATGCAACATAACATAAAAAAAAACATTAGAAAACTGTATATAAATGGTAAAAAAATGAATTCTTAACTAATAAATGGATGATGTCCTAATTATAGTAGATACTATGGACCAATCTCTACCCTCTCAGATTCTGGCAGAATTTAACTTACTAGAAAATACCTTGTGCAGTACACCCGTGGAGCAGGGAAAAAGACCATAGCATCAATTACCTTGATTTAACCTTGACCTCAATCAAGAGAGGGGAGAATATTCACTCAGCTTTTTAGAAAACCCACCAACACAGGGAAGATGTTAGACTTCTGCTCATTCCACCCTGATTATATTAAATCGAATATGGCGAGACAATTTTTGGAAAAAATTGAAATCCTGGTCTCTTCAGCTACTCAAAAGATCTTCACAAAGAAGAATTAATAAAAGAAATATTGGCAGAAAACAACTACCCCTCCCCATATGTTAAAAAAATATTTACACAAGTGCCAAGAAAGAAGCAGGAAATAACTTCAAATTCACCAGCAAAATTACGTACCACAAGGGACTTTTCGAGAAACTGAAGAGGATCAGAGCAAAATATAATATCAGGCTTGCTCCAGATCTTAATAACAAAATAAAGAAATTCCTGCCATCTTTAAAGCAGAAAGAAGTGGACATCCAATTGCAAAAAGGAGTAATATATTGCATCGACTGTAACTGCGGACTCAGCTATATAGGAGCAACAGGGAGAAGTATTAAGGTCCGAATGAAAGAACACCAAGCAGCGATTAGGAACATTAGTAACAAAACAGGGCTAGACAGACATATACAAGCAAGTGGACACTCCATATATTGGGACTCAGTAAAAATAATCGCCCACCAGTCAAACTTAGTAAAGAGGAAACTAGAAAAAGGGATCGAAATAGCAAGAAGAAGAAATACCACAATTAACGATAATTGCGGTTGGACTCTTCCAACTGAGTGGCAGCAACTACTCCAGTGACGTAGTCCTAATGACGAACTAGGCTTTAGTTCGAAAATTTGACAACCAACTTTTATGAATAATAACCTCTATAAGACCCGTATAAAAGTTAAATTCCACAGTACACTATGAATAAAGGTGCCATAAATTCATTTACAACTCATAAATCATGTTCAACCCAGATTTCAGGCAGTTTTTATCAATATTTAAGGTGAATGCAGAAGTACGTTTTCCACTCTTACTATCATGTATGTTGTAAAAGCGTTCATTAAATGAAATTCAGCTGGGCGGCAGAGAAAATTAGCTGGGTGGGCCGCCCGGCAAAAAGGCTCTAGGGAAAACACTAAGGCAGGATTCTGTGAGAAAAGCAATATCTGAATCTACAATAGTGCAAGAAATTACTACAGTGGGCAAAAAAACACATTGAATGGACAGGAGATCAGTGGATGCAAGTTATTTGGAGTGACAAAAGTAAGATATCCTACCTAGTAGATAGGAGAAAATGTGAGATGTCGAGTGGAGAAAAGAGCTACATCTTGACTGCATGGAGGCAAATGTAAAGCTCTCAACAAACATTGTGATTTGAGCCTGTCTGGCAGCAGACGCTGTTGGTTGCCTTCATGTAATCGATGGCACGCTGAATGCAAGAAAATACATTGACACCCTCCTGCAACCAAAACTGCTATCTCTTACATCAGGGATCTCCATCCCAACAATGCACCATTTCTTCTACAGAAGGATTCAGTTCATTGTTGACCTAGCCACGAAGCAGCCCTGATCTGAACCTGATAGAAAATTTGTAGCACTGTTTGAAATAACCTTGTACAAATGTGGCATCCATCAAATAAAAGGCAAATAATTGAAGCTATAATTGCTTCCTGGCACCACGTAATAACGAAGGCAGAGTTTCAAACACTTGTTACCATACTAAATACTGAATACTGACAGTACATACTAAATACTGAATACTGACTACCATACTAAATACTGACAGTACATTGTAAGTATCTGATGTCATTTTATCGGATTGTAGGGTAGATTTATCATGATTGCAGTATCTGCAGCATAACGTTTTTTGTACTGCAGATATTTGAATTGAATTCAGCATTAAATTCCATTTGAGTTGATATACAAATATTTGCATTTAGTGAAAAATATAATTTTCTATAAGCCTGCAAAGTTGCAAAACATTAATTTTTCAAAAAGTGTCCACAATTTTGGCCACCACTGTACATATTTTTATATCATCCTCATCAACCCTTATTATTAATCTACTGCTAAATTAAGGTCTCCAAGTCTCTTCCACAACTTTCTGCCTTAAGCCAGTCTCTTCCAAGTCACTCCATCACGCTTTCGAACTTCATCCACCCATGTTCCATATGGTCTTCTGGGTCTTTTCCAGCCCCTTGGTAAACAACATAATATTTAAGTTGCTCAATGGTATTGTCAGTTCTTCTAGAAACATGTCCAGGCCATTGCCACTTCAGGATCTTAATTTTGATCATGAGGTCATCAACATTATAATCATATATCGTCATCATCATCATTGTCAACCATTATCAATCCACTGCTGGACGAAGGTCTCCCCAAGTTTCTTCCACAACGGTCTGTCTTGTGCCAGTCTCCTCCATGTCACCCCTGCATACTTTCGAATTTCATCCACCCATCTCCCATGTGGTCTTCTTCTGGGTCTTTTCCTGTCCCTTGGAATCCAATCTAAAATTTCGGCTGTCCATCGATGATCTGTCCTTCTGGCAGTATGTCCAGCCCATTGCCATTTCAGGGATTTAACTCTGATCATGATGTCTTCCACTCTTGCCATTTTTCGGATCCATGAGTTCCTCTTCTTATCTCTCCTGGTTACACCAAGTATGCACCTCTCCATGCTACTTTGAGTTGTCTGCAGCCTTTGTATGTCTCTTTTAGTTAAGGTCCACGTCTCTGCACCATACGTAAGCACTGGAAGGATGCATTGATCAAACACTTTTCTTTTAAGACATAATGGCATATTGCTCTTGAAAATTATGCTGTTTCTTCCAAAAGCTCTCCAGGCAAGTTTTGTACGCCGATTAATTTCTTCATCAATGTGACCCTCATTTGATATCTGCTGTCCAAGATAAACGTACGTGTCTGTTGTCTCCAGCTTTTCTCCATCAATCGATAAATCTTCATTTCTTGTACAAGCATTGAACATCACTTTTGTCTTCTGAAAGTTCATTTTTAATCAAACTTCTTTACTCTTGTCAGCAAGTTCCTGGATCATACTCTGCAGCTCTGATGGGCTAGTTGCAAAAATGACTACGTCATCAGCAAAACGAAGGTGGGTTAGATAATCTCCATTGATCTTTATCCCCTTGTTTTCCCAGCTCAGTGACTGAAAAACACCCTCCAATGTGGCATTAAAGAGCTTCAGAGATATGGTGTCACCTTGTCTCACTCCCTTTCCAATTTTTATGTGTGTTGTATTTTCAAACAGCCTAATCTTTGCACTTGCATTTTCATAGATGTTATTAATAATATTAATGTACGCATCTTCAATACTGCAGGATTTCAGAGCCATTGTAACTGCTGATGGTTTCACCGAATCAAAGGCTTTTTCATAATCGATAAAAGCCATGCACAATGGAAGTTCATATTCCCTCGCTCTTTCAATTAGTTCTCTCAGTACATGGATATGATCTATTGTGCTGTAGCCACTCCTGAATCCAGCTTGTTCTCTCGGTTGAGCCATGTCCAGTGTTACCTTCAAGCGGTGTGAAAGAACTTTAGTGAAGATTTTATAAACTACTGATAGGAGGCTGATAGGTCTGTAATTTCCGAGATCCTCAATGTCACCTTTCTTATGTAGCAGGATCATTGTAGCATTGTTCCAATCCACAGGAATCTTTCCTTCATTAAGGCATCGAGTGAAAATTTGGGCGAGTACTGTTTCGATTTCTCCACTTGCTTCTTGTATGATGTCTACAGTAATTCCATCTTCTCCTGGAGCTTTTCCCCGCTTCATGTTCTTGATTGCATGTGCAACTTCTGCTGGAAGGACTGGAGGAACTCTGGTACTGGTATCTTTCATGATGTCTGGAGTGCATGTATCATCCCTTTCATATAATTTGGAGTAGAAATCTTTCACTCTTGTCAAAATTTCGCCTCTATTTCTTGTTACAGAACCATCTTCTTTTCTCAGTGCCATAATCTGTTTTCTTCCCTTACTGAGATGTCCCTTTGCTATCTTTAGGCTTTGGTTGTTTTCAATTGCTTTCCTCACTAGTTCACAGTTGAATTTTCTTACGTCTTCAGTGATACTTTTTCGTACTGTCTTGCATAGCTCTATATATTCCACTTTGGAAGTCACATCTTCTTTAGTTGTCCTCATCTCTCTTCTTTTTGCATCAACATTTTCGTTTTTCCAGATAATTTATTTACATGCAACTTGTTCTTAGACCCAGCTAATTTTGTTGTTGTTTCCATAAGAGCTTTGGTTACTTTTCTGTTAACTTCAAAGATGTCCACTTCTTCCGATGTTAAGCCTTCTAATCATATATATATATATGATCCTGCTACATAAAAAAGGTGACATTGAGGATCTCGGAAACTACAGACCTATCAGCCTCCTATCAGTAGTTTATAAAATCTTCACTAAAGTTCTTTCACACCGCTTGAAGGTAACACTGGACATGGCTCAACCGAGAGAACAAGCTGGATTCAGGAGTGGCTACAGCACAATAGATCATATCCACGTACTGAGGGAACTAATTGAAAGAGCGAGGGAATGTGAACTTCCATTGTACATGGCTTTTGTCGATTATGAAAAAGCCTTTGATTCGGTGAAACCATCAGCAGTTACAATGGCTCTGAAAACCTGCGGTATTGAAGATGCATACATTAATATTATTAATAACATCTATGAAAATGCAAGTGCAAAGATTCGGCTGTTTGAAAATACAACACACATAAAAATTGGAAAGGGAGTGAGACAAGGTGACACCATATCTCCGAAGCTCTTTAATGCCACATTGAAGGGTGTTTTTCAGTCGCTGAGCTGGGAAAACAAAGGGATAAAGATTAATGGAGATTATCTAACCCACCTTCGTTTTGCTGATGACGTAGTCATTTTTGCAACTACCCCATCAGAGCTGCAGAGTATGATCCAGGAACTTGCTGACAAGAGTAAAGAAGTGGGATTAAAAATGAACTTTCAGAAGACAAAAGTGATGTTCAATGCTTTTACAAGAAATGAAGATTTATCGATTGATGGAGAAAAGCTGGAGATAACAGACACGTACGTTTATCTTGGACAGCAGATATCAAGTGAGGGTCACATTGATGAAGAAATTAATCGGCATACAAAACTTGCCTGGAGAGCTTTTGGAAGAAACAGCATAATTTTCAAGAGCAATATGCCATTATGTCTTAAAAGAAAAGTGTTTGATCAATGCATCCTTTCAGTGCTTACGTATGGTGCAGAGACGTGGACCTTAACTAAAAGAGACATACAAAGGCTGCAGACAACTCAAAGTAGCATGGAGAGGTGCATACTTGGTGTAACCAGGAGAGATAAGAAGAGGAACTCGTGGATCCGAAAAATGACAAGAGTGGAAGACATCATGATCAGAGTTAAATCCCTGAAATGGCAATGGGCTGGACATACTGCCAGAAGGACAGATCATCGATGGACAGCCAAAATTTTAGATTGGATTCCAAGGGACAGGAAAAGACCCAGAAGAAGACCACATGGGAGATGGGTGGATGAAATTCGAAAGTATGCAGGAGTAACATGGAGGAGACTGGCACAAGACAGACCGTTGTGGAGGAAACTTGGGGAGACCTTCGTCCAGTAGTGGATTGATAATGGTTGACAATGATGATGATGATGATGATATATATATAGGGATGTAAGGTAAGGTGATGCGTAACATCACAGCCTCTCCTTGACAAATGTCAACCCCGCCTTCTCGTGGTGCATCCTGTTCCCACTAAAGGGGCTCTGACGACCGCCAATAGCGGTATAACTATACCATCGGGATCAGAGGAAATGCTATTTCACACTCACCAACCCGCTTGGCCAGCGTGGTGAGTTATGGCCAAACACCCAAAATGACTCTGCAACTTAAATCTTGGCCCTCAGTCTCCGGCAGCTGGAATGTACCTGGCCAAGGCAGTGGCCAGTGCGACATGAAGGCAGAGGGTGCAAGAATCCCCGGAGGACCGGACTAGGCTGCCATTTGATGCTGACCTTGGCTATGTATAATGGACGCTCCCTATCTTGTGATTCAAGGCTTCTTGAATTGGAAGAGGAACTACAAAGGATCAAGTGGGACATCGTCGGGCTAAGTGAGGTACGGAGAAAAGGAGACGATCTCATTGAACTGAAAAGTGGACATCTCTTCTATTATCGTGGGACAGATACTGGCAGAACTAGTGGTGTTGGATTTATAATAAACAAGAAACTGAAGGATAAAGTTGTAGAAGTTGAAAGTTCCTCTGACAGAGCTGCACGACTCGTTATCCAACTCTCGAGAAGATACCAGGCTCAGATTATTCAAACTTATGCACCCACCACAAGTCATCCTGAAGAAGAAATTGAAGAATTTTATGAGGAAATTCGTCATCTAAATAATAAAGGTAAGCAGCATTTGAAGATAATTATGCAAGATTTCAATGCAAAAATAGGGCAACGGCAACAGAATGAAACTTCAGTAGGTAAATTCGGTCACGGCAACAGAAACCAGCGTGGAAATACTCTCGTTGAGTTTGCAGAGGCAGAAGGATTTTTCATCTTGAACTCCTTTTCAAGAAAAAGCCGCACAGGAAATGGACATGGAGACATCCAAATGGGACGACAAGTGAAATTGATTTTATTATGTGTAACAAAAAATTCGTCATTGAAGACTGCAGTGTGCTGAACAAGTTCAACACAGGTAGTGACCATAGATTGGCGAGATGTAAAATGCACCTCAACACTAAACTCGAACGTGGCAAGCTCATAAGACAAACAAAATGTATTGACATAACCAACCTTAAAAAACACCATAATACTTTTAAATTGGAACTGAAGAACAGATTCTCTGCTTTAGAAGGCCTAAAAATCGGAAGAAGTGGATATTTCGGAAGTTAACAGAAAAGTAACCAAAGCTCTTACAGAAACAGCAACAAAATTAGCTGGGTCTAAGAACAAGTTGCATGTGAACAAATTATCAAGAAAAACCAAAATGTTGATGCAAAAAAGAAGAGAGATGAGGACAACTAAAGAAGATGTGACTTCCAAAGTGGAATATATAGAGCTATGGAAGACAGTACGAAAAGTATCACTGAAGACGTAAGGAAATTCAACTGTGAGCTAGAGAGGAAAACAATTGAAAACAACCAAAGCCTAAAGATAGCAAAGGGACATCTCAGTAAGGGAAGAAAACAGATTATGGCACTGAGAAAAGAAGATGGTTGTGTAACAAGAAATAGAGGCGAAATGTTGACAAGAGTGAAAGATTTCTACTCTAAATTATATGAAAGGGATGATACATGTACTCCAGACATCATGAAAGGTACCACAGTTATTCCAGTCCTCCCAGCAGAAGTTGCTCATGCAATCAATAACATGAAGTGGGGGAGAGCTCCAGGAGAAGATGGAATTACTGTAGACATCATACAAAAAGCAAGTGGAGAAATTGAAACAGTACTCGCCCAAATTTTCACTCGATGCCTTAATGAAGGGAAGATTCCTGAGGATTGGAACAATGCTACGATGATCCTACTACATAAAAAAGGTGACATTGAGGATCTCAAGAACTACAGACCTATCAGCCTCTTATCAATGGTTTATAAAATCTTCACTAAAGTTCTTTCACACCACTTGAAGGTAACACTGGACATGGCTCAACCGAGAGAACAAGCTGGATTCAGGAGTGGCTACAGCACAATAGATCATATCCACGTACTGAGAGAACTAATTGAAAGAGCGAAGGAATATGAACTTCCATTGTGCATGGTTTTATCGATTATGAAAAAGCCTTTGATTCGGTGAAACCATCAGCAGTTACAATGACTCTGAAAACATGTGGTATTGAAGATGCATACATTAATATTATTAATAACATCTATGAAAATGCAAGTGCAAAGATTCGGCTGTTTGAAAATACAACACACATAAAAATTGAAAAGGGAGTGAGACAAGGGGACACCATATCTCCCAAGCTCTTTAATGCCACATTGGAAAATGTTTTTCAATCACTGAACTGGGAAAAGAAAGGGATAAAGATTAATGGAGATTATCTAACCCACCTTCATTTTGCTGATGACGTAGTCATTTTCGCAACTACCCCATCGGAGCTGCAGCGTATGATCCAGGAACTTGTTGACAAGAGTAAAGAAGTGGGATTAAAAATGAACTTTCAGAAGACAAAAGTGATGTTCAATGCTTTTACAAGAAATAAAGATTTATCGATTGATGGAAAAAAGCTGGAGATAACAGACACGTATGTTTATCTTGGACAGCAGATATCATGTGAGGGTCACATTGATGAAAAAATTAATCGGCGTACAAAACTTGCCTGGAGAGTTTTTGGAAGAAACAGCATAATTTTCAAGAGCAAAATGCCATTATGTCTTAAAAGAAAAGTGTTTGATCAATGCATCCTTTCAGTGCTTACGTATGGTGCAGAGACGTGGACCTTAACTAAAAGAGACATACAAAGGCTGCAGACAACTCAAAGAAGGTTGGAGAGGTGCATGCTTGGTGTAACCAGGAGAGATAAGAAGAGGAACTCGTGGATCCGAATAATGACAAGAGTGGAAGACATCATGATCAGAGTTAAATCCCTGAAATGGCAATGGGCTGGACATACTGCCAGAAGGACAGACCGTCGATGGACAGCCGAAATTTTAGATTGGATTCCAAGGAACAGGAAAAGACCCAGAAGAAGACCACATGGGAGATGGGTGGATGAAATTCGAAAATATGCGGTAGTGACATGGAGGTGACTGGCACAAGACAGACCGTTGTGGAGGAAACTTGGGGAGACCTTCGTCCAGCAGTGGATTAATAATGAATGATGATGATGATATATATATATATATATATATATATATATATATATATATATATATATATATATATATATGGGATGTAAGGTCAGGTGATGCGTAACATCACAGCCTCTCCTTGACAAATGTCAACCCCGCCTTCTCGTGGTGCATCCTGTTCCCACTAAAGGGGCTCTGACGACCGCAAATAGCGGTATAACTATACCATCGGGATCAGAGGAAATGCTATCCCACACTCACCAACCCGCTTGGCCAGCGTGGTGAGTTATGGCCAAACACCTCCAAAATGACTCTACAACTTAAATCTTGGCCCTCAGTCTCCGGCAGCTGGAATGTACCTGGCCAAGGCAGCGGCCAGTGCGACATGAAGGCAGAGGGTGCTAAGAATCCCCGGAGGACCGGACTAGGCTGCCATTTGATGCTGACCTTGGCTACCTACAACGCACGCTCCCTATCTTCTGATTCAAGGCTTCTTGAATTGGAAGAGGAACTACAAAGGATCAAGTGGGACATCGTCGGGCTGAGTGAGGTAAGGAGAAAAGGAGAAGATCTCATTGAACTGAAAAGTGGACATCTCTTCTATTATCGTGGGACAGATACTGGCAGAACTAGTGGTGTTGGATTTATAATAAACAAGAAACTGAAGGATAAAGTGGTAGAAGTTGAAAGTTCCTCGGACAGAGCTGCACGACTCGTTATCCAACTATCGAGAAGATACCAGGCTCAGATTATTCAAACTTATGCACCCACCACAAGTCATCCTGAAGAAGAAATTGAAGAATTTTATGAGGAAATTCGTCATCTAAATAATAAAGGTAAGCAGCACTTGAAGATAATTATGGGAGATTTCAATGCAAAAATAGGGCAACGGCAACAGAATGAAACTTCAGTAGGTAAATTCGGTCACTACAACAGAAACCAGCGTGGAAATACTCTCGTTGAGTTTGCAGAGGCAGAAGGATTTTTCATCTTGAATTCCTTTTTCAAGAAAAAGCCACACAGGAAATGGACATGGAGACATCCAATTGGGACGACAAGTGAAATTGATTTTATTATGTGTAACAAAAAATTCGTCCTCGAAGACTGCAGTGTGCTAAACAAGTTCAACACAGGTAGTGACCATAGATTGGTGAGATGTAAGATGCACCTCAACACTAAACTGGAACGTGGCAAGCTCATAAGACAAACAAAATGTATTGACATAACCAACCTTAAAAAACACCATAATACTTTCAAGTTGGAACTGAAGAACAGATTCTCTGCTTTAGAAGGCCTAACATCGGAAGAAGTGGATATTTCGGAAGTTAACAGAAAAGTAACCAAAGCTCTTATGGAAACAGCAACAAAATTAGCTGGGTCTAAGAACAAGTTGCATGTAAACAAATTATCAGGAAAAACCAAAATGTTGATGCAAAAAAGAAGAGAGATGAGGACAACTAAAGAAGATGTGACTTCCAAAGTGGAATATATAGAGCTATGCAAGACAGCACGAAAAAGTATCACTGAAGACGTAAGGAAATTCAACTGTGAGCTAGTGAGGAAAGCAATTGAAAACAACCAAAGCCTAAAGATAGCAAAGGGACATCTCAGTAAGGGAAGAAAACAGATTATGGCTCTGAGAAAAGAAGATGGTTCTATAACAAGAAATAGAGGTGAAATTTTGACAAGAGTGAAAGATTTCTACTCCAAATTATATGAAAGGGATGATACATGTACTCCAGACATCATGAAAGGTACCAGAGTTCTTCCAGTCCTCTCAGCAGAAGTTGCACATGCAATCAAGAACATGAAGCGGGGGAAAGCTCCAGGAGAAGATGGAATTACTATAGACATCATACAAGAAGCAAGTGGAGAAATTGAAACAGTACTCGCCCAAATTTTCACTCGATGCCTTAATGAAGGGAAGATTCCTGAGGATTGGAACAATGCTACAATGATCCTGCTACATAAAAAAGGTGACATTGAGGATCTCAGGAACTACAGACCTATCAGCCTCCTATCAGTGGTTTATAAAATCTTCACTAAAGTTCTTTCACACCGCTTGAAGGTAACACTGGACATGGCTCAACCGAGAGAACAAGCTGGATTCAGGAGTGGCTACAGCACAATAGATCATATCCACGCACTGAGAGAACTAATTGAAAGAGCGAGGGAATATGAACTTCCATTGTGCATGGCTTTTATCGATTATGAAAAAGCCTTTGATTCGGTGAAACCATCAGCAGTTACCACGGCTCTGAAATCCTGCGGTATTGAAGATGCATACATTAATATTATTAATAACATCTATGAAAATGCAAGTGCAAAGATTCGGCTGTTTGAAAATACAACACACATAAAAATTGGAAAGGGAGTGAGACAAGGTGACACCATATCTCCGAAGCTCTTTAATGCCACATTGGAAAATGTCTTTCAATCACTGAACTGGGAAAACAAAGGGATAAAGATTAATGGAGATTATCTAACCCACCTTCGTTTTGCTGATGACGTAGTCATTTTTGCAACTACCCCATCAGAGCTGCAGAGTATGATCCAGGAACTTGCTGACAAGAGTAAAGAAGTGGGATTAAAAATGAACTTTCAGAAGACAAAAGTGATGTTCAATGCTTTTACAAGAAATGAAGATTTATCGATTGATGGAGAAAAACTGGAGATAACAGATACGTATGTTTATCTTGGACAGCAGATATCAAGTGAGGGTCACATTGATGAAGAAATTAATCGGCGTACAAAACTTGCCTGGAGAGCTTTTGGAAGAAACAGCATAATTTTCAAGAGCAATATGCCATTATGTCTTAAAAGAAAAGTGTTTGATCAATGCATCCTTCCAGTGCTTACGTATGGTGCAGAGACGTGGACCTTAACTAAAAGAGACATGCAAAGGCTGCAGACAACTCAAAGAAGCATGGAGAGGTGCATGCTTGGTATAACCAGGAGAGATAAGAAGAGGAACTCGTGGATCCGAAAAATGACAAGAGTGGAAGACATCATGATCAGAGTTAAATCCCTGAAATGGCAATGGGCTGGACATACTGCCAGAAGGACAGACCATAGATGGACAGCCGAAATTTTAGATTGGATTCCAAGGGACAGGAAAAGACCCAGAAAAAGACCACATGGGAGATGGGTGGATGAAATTCGTAAATATGCGGGAGTGACATGGAGGAGACTGGCACAAGACAGACCGTTGTGGAGGAAACTTGGGGAGACCTTCGTCCAGCAGTGGATTGATAATGGTTGACAATGATGATGATGATGATGATATATATATGAGATGTAAAGTCTATCAATGCACACACATGGCCTGCCCTGGATATACATGAACCCCGCCTTCTTGTCGTGTATGTTGTTTTTACTGAAAGGGCTCTGATAATCAATCAATAGCAGTTTAACATACTTGCCAACTTTGGAAAAAATGTGCATCAGTAAAACTTTTGCGCAAACACCATTTACCACAAAACATTAAGAAATATGCAGTAAAAATCTCTGCATAAGCCACAAACTAGTATTATCTGTGTTTAAAATAATAATTTAAAAAACCATAAAGTAAAATTTTAATTTTGTTCAATGTTAGCCTCACAAACATGTGGTGTTTCAATACTAAACTAGAAATTTCATTTGCTGATATCTTTGTTCCCTTCCCATTTCTTTATTATCGTTCATTTTTTGTTTTTTTTTAATGCCCTTGGATAACAATTTTATCCATAGTGAATGCATGACAGTTTCACTATTTTAGATAAAAGATGAATAGTGTAACTTTGAAAATATAAATACTTTTGAACACCATGCATCAATTTTTATAAATTTTCCAGTTTAGTCACTTTCATTTTCGAACACACACACCCTACCCACCATTTGTCAAACTGAAAAAACAAAACTTGGGGGGAGGGGGATATTTAGGAATGCATGTTCTGATCATCGTTGGAAATAAACAA
Organism: Macrothele yani; assembly: GCA_039090855.1. NCBI lineage: Eukaryota > Metazoa > Arthropoda > Arachnida > Araneae > Macrothelidae > Macrothele > Macrothele yani. Next base: position 122,430,443 of record CM077005.1, on the reverse strand, counting down.
TTACAGTTACGGGGGAAATCTTTGCTATGTCCGATTTCTGTTTTCGGACATTTTCCCTCCATTTTCAAGTTGAAATACAAATATTTATGAAATAAAATGATATTTAACAACAATACTAGGCCTCTGAGGAAACATCACGTGAAAAATAAAATTACGATTACGGGAGAAATCTTCACTGCATCTAACTTCCGTTTTCTAAAGTTTTGAAAGACGAAACTTCCTCTTTCTAAAGTTTCAGGCAGAAAACATCCTCCACCACTACTAATAATTGCCCCCAAAATTTCTGTTCAGTTATGCATCGATCTCTAGGATAACCCAAATTATGACGGAAAAGGAGAAATTCCTCGAAGCCGTCGCACTCTCATGCCTCAAGATTTTGCTGTCGAATTTCCGTTTTCGGAAATTTTTCCTCCATTTTCAAACTGAAATACAAATATTTATGGAATAAAATGATATATAACAACAATACTGGACAGAGGCAACATCACAGGAAAAAGAAATTACGATTACGGAAAAAATCTTAATTTCATTTACTGCTGTCTCTGAAGGACGAAATACCGTCCCGACGCGTATTTTTGCGAATTGGTAAAATTCTTCAATACATAGTTTTACGCGCTAAGAAAAATTTCTGATGCATATTTTTACACTTTGGTAAAATTTCGATGCGTAAACACACTCTTCAATGCATACTAGAAGTGTAATTACGCAGTTTGGAGAACTCTGGTTGGCATGCCACTTGAGCACTCCCATGGAGAGAGAGCTAACTACACCGCAAGTCACAAAGCGGGGATTTGCTTGATGGCTCCTCACGAAGCCAGCGAGTCAAAGATGACATCATCGCGTAACACAGCGCTCGCAAGGTCCAATAGAAAATCTAAGTGGATGGTTGCAGGGGATTGAAATATTTCGATTCAGCAAAAGAAACATTAAACAAATTTAAAAAAAAAAGGCTTCTATCCGTAAAATCATGCAGAAATCTGTAAGAGTTGGCAAGTATGGTTTTACCATACCATTTGGATTAAAGCAAATGCTATCCCACACTCACAAACCTATGAAGCCTTTCCCAAACTCTTTACCAAGTTTCATACGCCTATTAATATCTTTTTCGATGTAGCCCTCATTTAATATCAGTTACCCAAGGTAATGTAAGCATCAGTTACCTCATGATTTGTCCCATCAACTGCTAAATCTTCAGTTCTTGTAAAAGCATTATACATCACTCAGGGTAAAAAGACTTCCTGTTAATGCACGATGTTCAAACTTGCTGAATGGTTCCAGTAATAGGCAAACTTTAATAACTAAAAACACACACAAGTTAAAATATATTTTACATGGTTAAAATAGCATGAGTACTTTCGTGCTCTCTACGAGCACATCATCAGATGAAAGACCAAGTTGGAATTCCAGAAACACCTTCATATATGGGTGCCGTTGCCAAACGTTCTCAATAATGAGGAAAGAAATTCAAAAACGTTCACTTGCTTTAACGTAATATGAGAAAATAGAGGCCTATAGAGTTCCATTAATGATGGGCAGAGTGTGCGGTGTAAGAGGTAGAAACCGGAATCGAGGACAGTAAAGTTTTCCAGGCCTGGGAAATATAGCTGGGTACTTCATCATTGCAACAAGTGTCCACTTGATGCAAAATGTGCAGACTCTCTGTAAAGAGCACCGTTTCCCTCGTTGTAGAGGTAGATAGAATGGAGACGTCTGTCCAAGATGGGTAATGTGTACCAGATGAAGAAAGCCAAAATAAAGCAGTCGATGACGAGCCATTTTTTACACTATATTGGTGTTCCTTAATTCTTGTTTGCGGTCTTCGTAGGGTTGAGCCGATATATACACTATCTACCAAGTAATTGGACACCCCTGCAATCGCAGGGATCATAGCATACTTCTGGAAAATTTTAGGTAAGAATTTTAGGAATTTTAGGAATTTTTAGAAAAATTTTAGGAAAATTTTAGGAGTGTATTTCAATAAAAACTAGATGTATATTTGTATACATCTAGTAAAACAACTTTGTATGCATTGTAAAGAGTTTGCTTCACACCCTTCAACCATATATACTGATAGACTAGCATGACATCAAAATTTCTGGCTCCAACATAAAATCACATGACAACAGTCAAAAAGATGGGTTACACCTGCTGTGCTTATGGTTGCTCTGACCGATATAGTAAAGAAAGTTCTATGATTTTTCATGGGTAAGAAACGAATTAAATACCTAAGTCAATAAAGTTCAATTACTTAACCAGAAACTTGCAGCTATTGATATAAAAATATAGTAACTTAAGAAAAAAAAAATGGAATGCATGTTCCAAATTCTTCGCAAATGTTCATCACATTATAAATCACAAAATGTAAACAACACGATCATGCATGTATATAGCTCATAAGTAAACTTACCTGAAGAGTTTCATTATATATGAGGTGCATTCACATAATACACCGAAAACACTGAAGTTCTGCAGCGTAAATTAGTAATCATAACAGCATTTGTACACGAAATTTGGAGTCTGATGATGACGTGCCCAATGTTTGAGCCATGGTGGCTTTGATGCAGCTATTGCCAATGCGCAGTCCATTAGTATATATGGTCAAAGTTCACACCCAAATTTTTTGCATAACGTCCTAATGTCTAAAGTTTAAGTATGATTTACTTCTAATGTTCAGTTCTTATCTTTTCACGTGTTATTATCATATTCAAGTATATTTACCACATTCAAGTTTCACTTTGAACATTAATATGCTGTTGAACCAGAAGCAATTCACAATTTTCACAGTAAAGTTTTCAGGTTTCACATTAAACTATAATATCCTAAAAAGGTAATTGAAAACCAAGAACTATGTACAATTGTTCACTGAATTACTTTTTTCATATTATTGTTTTAACCTTTTCCTGATTAGCCTATCTTTTTCTGCTTCCACCACAACTAATTTACTTTCAGTTTTCTTTATTTCAGCTGAAACTTGTATGATCAAGTTAGAGGCAACTGCTATTTCAACAGTATTTTGTTTTTCTACAGCTTTTCTCATTCTTTCTGTTCCCTCTTGAATTACTGCTAGGGAGGCTTCTTTATCTTTTTTAAGCCTATTTATTTCTGCATCATTTTCTTTTATTTTGTCATCAAACTCAGCTTTTCTTTTTTTCTCTAGCTGCTTTTCCTTATTTTCCCTCTCTTTCTTCGAAAATAAAAGCATAACAAACAGCGCGAAAACTAGCTCATAAATAGAATATTTGAAACACTCTCAATGTATGCACTCTCAATTATTAGGGATGGTAGAGGGGAAGGGAATAGAACTATCCAAAATTAGCATGTTTTAAGTTGCGCTAGGGGCGCTTAAGCACGGCTGAATTCCTTCAGATACCCCCAATGTTCAAATGATTGAAATGTGCTGATGTTCATGGAATGAAATGGTTGATCAGCTATGATGACCGCATAAAAGTTCGGGGGTGGGGGGGGGCTTTATTTTTTTATTTTTTTAGTTTATGCAACATTTTACATCACTCCAGTATTTATCTTGTCATCATCAACAATCGCAATGCAACTACCGCTTACGATCGCGGATATCAGCAACCGAAAATCTGCCATATCTCTAAGTGATATAACACACAGTATCCTATTACAGTGTATTGTAATTGAAAAAAAAGATGTGGAAAAAGAAACTTTCAGAAATTAAGATCATCAAGTCATGCGTTTCAAAAATCCGTTTTCCTTTATAACGTTTGAAAACATGTTTTTGCTTTTTTACCTGTAGTGTAAATAAAAAAACTATGTTGATTTTTTTATGGAATCAGACGTCCGTATGTCTGATTGTCTTCATCTGAGTTCACACTTTAGCTACTGTGTACAAGTAGACCTATTTTTCAGCTCAAAAATATGTAGTTTTGTATATATTCACAGTATAAGTCATTCCTTATTCCCACAGAACTGAATTCAGCATATGCAAAATGAAGATCATCAAGACCCGCCCAACACTATGTTTCTGATTGTCTGCTGTTTATATTCAAGAAATGCAAACATGGATCAATGGTGAATGCAGCAACTATGATTTTTATTTATTACCAAGAAAAAAAAAAAAAAAGAGCCGTGAAAGCTGTAAAGCTGAAAGCGGATATTTCTCTCGACCCCCCCCCCCCCATGCACAAAAACATTCCAATTAAGATCAAGCAGCAGGAGGACGCGTCCACAACACAACCTTTGGAATTACCTGATGGAATGGCTTCTTTTGATTTGGCACATCGCCATAAATCACCACCTGCAGCTCACTGAACTGTCAAGTTGCATCCTTCCTCCTTCACTTTAACTATAATAGAAACTGTAAAAAAAAAAATGCTCCCCAATTTTCGACAAAATTAAATTACCAAATTTACGTCATGATGTTGCAATTTACTAAAATACGTTTGTTTATCTGCTGAATATTGCTTAAATCCATTGAAAACTTTTTAATTATAGATGATTTTTTTTATTAAAACAGTAACTCAGACGTCTGAATAAAAACGTGTTTGTAATTCAAATAGAGTCCATATCATCACAGAAAAAAATTTAAGGATCACTCTGTTTAAATAAACCATGGCATCTAAAAAAAATAATTCACTTGCTTTTCCCGTAATTTATAATTACTGTTTCTTTTTTTCAATCCGATTATGCAACGTTTTTTTTTTTTTTTTTTTTTGCATCTGCTAAAGTTCCTAACGGAATTTGGCGAAATTTGCACTAGAACTTTATTGTGATGTATCTTAACTACTGTAAAAATTTTACTGTGTTATTTTTCAAAATTCAGAAAAATGGATTTCTGAAAATATTCTCTTAGTCCTTTAGTGCTGTGGAAGTGATAAACAGGTGTTTGCTTTCTTCCCAACCAAGGGCTTCAGATCAGCGCTCCCAGCTGTCAATCAACCGTTGCTATGGTAACACCCTTTCTGCTGGAGGCTCACTCTGTCCAAAGAGGCACACATACTTGTCCATAATAAAAATTACCAATGCTAACTTTTAAAGTTTTAAACCGATTCAACTGGAATTTTGGAAGTGAGCTTCTGTAATCCAATTACAGTGAATGTAAAAATTTCAGCCACTTTCGTGAAAAATTCGCAAAGATAGTTTTCTTATTTTTTATCATAAGTAGTGGAAGTCTCTTGAGGGGAGGGAGGGTGGCATGCACATAAACAAGAAGATGATGAATGTGTTGTTCAGGCATACTCCTCACTGGTGGATGCCAGCTGACTTGGTACATACGCGACCCCCTGCAAATGCTAAATGCCTCTTCTTTCCCCTTCTGTTCTCAATTGTCGGACGGACATCAAGCTCCCCTTCGACCTACTAGTAATCATCCAATTTTATTGCACTGGAAGTAGTGCCTTTTTTTTTCTTTTTTTCCCCCAGCCAAATTAGGATTTGGTGCACATCGAAAACCGCTGCCGGTGGTTTCTTTGAGAACAGAGAAAAGGAACTTTAAAAACTGAAGGGGTAACAGTAACACGATTTCCTAAAAGGGCATAAAAGCACTAATTTCAAATTTCAAGGCTTTTCAAGACGGCATTAAAAAAACACCGTTTTTCCAGGATATTCCAGGCCTTGAAAACATAATCATGATTTTCCAGGACTTTCCAGGTTTTCAAGCACGCGTGCGCACCCTGCGTAATGGTAAATTTATTGGCGTTAATAACGGTTGTGTTTTTAATAAATAAGCTTACGAAAATTTTAGGATGAATAGCAAATTTTAGGTCTAATTTTAGGAATTTAAGGAGGGTCACAAAATATTAGGAATTTTAGGAATTTTAGGAGGAATGCGATCCCTGCAATCGACAATATCTGCGGTCCTGATAAACGTCACGGCCGCAGCCGTTAAATATCGTGTGGGAAGCAACAACGCAATCAGTCACATACAAGATGCTACGCAGTTTGGAGCTCTCCGATTTCAAAAAAGGTGTAATCGTCGGGTATCACAGAAATGGCCGATCCATACGTGACATATCCAGCGAGTTGAAGTACCCAAGATTGACAGTGGCCTACGTGATTGGCAAGTGGAAGATGAGAGGTGACTGTCCGAATGTTCCCGACCCGGCAGACCCACAAAACTGGGAGTTAGAGACAGACGGGTGCTGGCCAGAGATATTCGGAAGAACCGCACCAAATCAAAAGCCACATCCGCGAGGAGTTTCAACAGGCATCCGGGAGTGTTCTTTCGATGAATACCATCCGTAAGGAAGCCCATCTGCTCGGTTATCATGGACGTGCTGCTGCCCACAAGCCTTTGATCACTAAGTCCAATAGCGCTGCTCGGCTAACGTGGTGCAAAGAACGTCGACAGAGGACCGTTGAACAGTGGAAACAGGTTCTCTGGAGCGACTACTTAAGGTTCACCCTCTCTACCGTTCGGATGGCAGGGTCTGGGTTTGGCGTCTGCCTGGAGAACGCCTCCTGCCGGAATGTATTGTGCTAACTGTGAAGTTCGGCGGAGGTGGAATTATGCTATGGAGGTGTTTCTCCTGGTATGGCACGGGACCCTTGGTCACAATTCCTGGTAGACTCAATGCCGAGACCTACTGCACCATTTTGGATGACCATGCACTTCCTATGTTGTGGCAGTTTTACGGGGTGGGCCCATGTTACTTTCAGGATAGCAATGCCCCGTCATGTTGCGAGGTCCACCATGGCTTGGTATGGTGACAATGGGGTTAATCGAATGGACTGGCCTGCGCAGAGCCCAGACCTTAACCCTATCGAGCACCTCTGGGACGAGTTGGAGCATCGACTTAAGGGGTGGTATAAAGGAAGTGTTGTGCAGTTGCTTTCACTCTTGGATATCAATAAATTGGCTTATGGTGGGTACTAAATCTTCTTACATGTGAGATGAAGCAATTAAGAAAAGAAATCTGCACCAACCTTAAAGTTTCATCAGGGTAATGCAAAACCCCACATGCTGCATTCGACTTTTTTAACAATTGCAAGATTCAGTTGGACTTTAATGTATCACCTTGCAAACACAGAGGGTGAGTCGAAAGTTCTGCAATATTTAGATCGCTTTATGTCTTTATACATACCTTTACAAAGAAAGTTGACTAACATTCAAAGTATAGGCCATCGTGCTGCACCGTGTTTAGCCATTTGTCTGCCAGTTCTTCAATTTTGCAGCGGTATCAGTTCTTGTCCTTCAAAGCAAAAAAACTCCTTCACCCCAGCTGCCACCTCCTCCTGGTTGTTGAAGTGCTGCCCACAAAGGAAATGGGCCATGGACCAGAACAAGTAATAATCCAATGGGGCAAGGTCAGGACTATATACTGGGTGTGGCATCAGTTTGATGCTCTCAAGTTCCTGAAGTTTTACTCGGGCCATTCGCGCGGAATGAAGCCGAGCGTTGTCCTGCTGTAGAAGAGCGCGCTTTCTGTTCACCAGTGCCGGTTACTTCTCCCCAAAATGGCATACATCCGCTCCAGCTGTTCAGAGTAGAGGTTGGCGTTGATTATCTGACCATCTGGGAAAAAAATTCATAATGGATAATCCCCTTGAAATCACACCAAACACAGAGCATCACCTTGTGCTCGAAGTGCCCACGTTTGGCAACAGGTTCAGGAAGCTGGCCCGGGCTCAACCACAGCCATTGTGTGTTAGGATTACAGTAATATATCCACTTTTCATCGCACGTAACAATGCTCTTGATGAAATGTATATTGCGCAGGTTTTCTGGGAGTTTCGTGCACACTTCCATTCGGCGGTTTGTTTCAGTTGGCTGTCAGTTCACGAGGGACAATGTGGCAGCTCCTGTAGACCTTGCAGAGGTCCTGAAGGTGACGAACCATGGTGGTCTGTGATATACCCAGCTTGCCTGATAATTTCCAAGTGCTGGTTGTCAGATTTGCTTCCACATCCTGGCGCACAGCCTCCGAATCCACAGTTTGTGGCCTACCTCACCTTGGCTGATCGTCAAGGATTCTATTACCTGAGCAGAATTTCTGAACCATCTGATTGCAGTGCTGTGGTCCACGGAACCTTCCCCTTTCGCATGACAAATGTTTCATGTTGCTTGAGCAGCGTTATGACAGAGTTCAAACTCGTAAAGCAAAAGTTCCCTAATTAGCCGGTTGTGGCTGTTAATCTTTTAGGCATCCCAACCACAGACAGAATGATGACATGTAATGCTGTTCACAGCAGGGACTACCACTTTATATCCCTTTTGACTGACTACAGTGCGTGACTTAAACTTGTTTAAACATATGACATACCTCACATGTGTTTTTGCAAATATTGCAAAACCTTCAACTCACCCTAGGATTTTTTTTTTTTTACCTTTTGATAGATTAAAGAGGCTGTTCTGTGAGAAACACTTGATTTGGATGAACACTTGGTAAAGGAAGTCAGCCACTGGTTTCGAGCAACAACCTGCATTTTACCAAGGTGCTTTTGTGGACTGGCATTAATGCTGGACAAAATGCGTGGAATATAAAAGGTGAATATATAGAATGACACCAATACACAGATAAAGGTTGGTGTTATTATCTATACCAAATTTCCATTTCGTAGCTGCTGTAGATAAATTTTTATGACCGACTGTGCATCACTTTTTGACCAACCCTTGTACTTAATCTAAAACTGTTAATCTGACACATCAGAAACCCACCTGCTATTCAGAGCAGCACACAGCATTTTACCTTTGATAATCAAGTGATCATCGTGGTAGCATTACCTGTTCTTGCTGATACTAAAAACATGCAACTAACAAGGGCAGCCAATTAAACATATTATGAGAAAGGCAAATAATAACTTCCTTGCCACTGTCTTCACACATCCTGTTTCACAATGGAACTTGTATAAACTGGCACAACTTTGAAAGACATATTTAACTTTGCTCGATCTACACCTTTCCAAACACTGAAGTTGGCACACAAAGATATTTCTATCATGTCAATTTCTTATTGACCAAAACACAACCCATAGCATATAGCCAAATATTTTTTTTTTAATTTTGTCACGAAAAGCTAATAATGTACGAAAGACCATTCCTGAATGACTTTTAGTGCAATACTCACAGAACAAAGTACTGTCATCATGAAACAAGATATATATATATATATATATATATCATCATCATCATCATTGTCAACCATTATCAATCCACTGCTGGACGAAGGTCTCCCCAAGTTTCCTCCACAACGGTCTGTCTTGTGCCAGTCTCCTCCATGTCACCCTGCATACTTTCGAATTTCATCCACCCATCTCCCATGTGGTCTTCTTCTGGGTCTTTTCCTGTCCCTTGGAATCCAATCTAAAATTTCAGCTGTCCATCGATGATCTGTCCTTCTGGCAGTATGTCCAGCCCATTGCCATTTCAGGGATTTAACTCTGATCATGATGTCTTCCACTCTTGTCATTTTTCGGATCCACGAGTTCCTCTTCTTATCTCTCCTGGTTACACCAAGCATGCACCTCTCCATGCTTCTTTGAGTTGTCTGCAGCCTTTGTATGTCTCTTTTAGTTAAGGTCCACGTCTCTGCACCATACGTAAGCACTGGAAGGATGCATTGATCAAACACTTTTCTTTTAAGACATAATGGCATATTGCTCTTGAAAATTATGCTGTTTCTTCCAAAAGCTCTCCAGGCAAGTTTTGTACGCCGATTAATTTCTTCATCAATGTGACCCTCACTTGATATCTGCTGTCCAAGATAAACGTACGTGTCTGTTATCTCCAGCTTTTCTCCATCAATCGATAAATCTTCATTTCTTGTAAAAGCATTGAACATCACTTTTGTCTTTTGAAAGTTCATTTTTAATCCCACTTCTTTACTCTTGTCAGCAAGTTCCTGGATCATACTCTGCAGCTCTGATGGGCTAGTTGCAAAAATGACTACGTCATCAGCAAAACGAAGGTGGGTTAGATAATCTCCATTAATCTTTATTCCCTTGTTTTCCCAGCTCAGCGACTGAAAAACACCCTCCAATGTGGCATTAAAGAGCTTCGGAGATATGGTGTCACCTTGTCTCACTCCCTTTCCAATTTTTATGTGTGTTGTATTTTCAAACAGCCGATCTTTGCACTTGCATTTTCATAGATGTTATTAATAATATTAATGTATGCATCTTCAATACCGCAGGTTTTCAGAGCCATTGTAACTGCTGATGGTTTCACCGAATCAAAGGCTTTTTCATAATCGATAAAAGCCATGCACAATGGAAGTTCATATTCCCTCGCTCTTTCAATTAGTTCTCTCAGTACGTGGATATGATCTATTGTGCTGTAGCCACTCCTGAATCCAGCTTGTTCTCTCGGTTGAGCCATGTCCAGTGTTACCTTCAAGCGGTGTGAAAGAACTTTAGTGAAGATTTTATAAACTACTGATAGAAGGCTGATAGGTCTGTAGTTTCCAGATCCTCAATGTCACCTTTCTTATGTAGCAGGATCATTGTAGCGGTGTTCCAATCCTCAGGAATCTTTCCTTCATTAAGGCATCGAGTGAAAATTTGGGCGAGTACTGTTTCGATTTCTCCACTTGCTTCTTGTATGATGTCTACAGTAATTCCATCTTCTCCTGGAGCTTTTCCCCGCTTCATGTTCTTGATTGCATGTGCAACTTCTGCTGGAAGGACTGGAGGAACTCTGGTACTGGTATCTTTCATGATGTCTGGAGTGCATGTATCATCCCTTTCATATAATTTGGAGTAGAAATCTTTCACTCTTGTCAAAATTTCGCCTCTATTTCTTTGTTACAGAACCATCTTCTTTTCTCAGTGCCATAATATGTTTTCTTCCTTACTGAGATGTCCCTTTGCCATCTTTAAGCTTTGGTTGTTTTCAATTGCTTTCCTCACTAGTTCACAGTTGAATTTTTCTTACGTCTTCAGTGATACTTTTTCTTACTGTCTTGCATAGCTCTATATATTCCACTTTGGAAGTCACATCTTCTTTAGTTGTCCTCATCTCTCTTCTTTTTGCATCAACATTTTCGTTTTTCCTGATAATTTGTTTACATGCAACTTGTTCTTAGACCCAGCTAATTTTGTTGCTGTTTCCATAAGAGCTTTGGTTACTTTTCTGTTAACTTCAGAGATGTCCACTTCTTCCGATGTTAGGCCTTCCAAAGCAGAGAACCTGTTCTTCAGTTCCAACTTGAAGGTATTATGGTGTTTTTTAAGGTTGGTTATGTCAATAGGTTTTGTTTGTCTTATGAGCTTGCCACGTTCAAGTTTAGTGTTGAGGTGCATCTTACATCTCACCAATCTATGGTCACTACCTGTGTTGAACTTGTTTAGCACACTGCAGTCTTCTATGACGAATTTTTTGTTACACATAATAAAATCAATTTCACTTGTCGTCCCATTTGGATGTCTCCATGTCCATTTCCTGTGTGGCTTTTTCTTGAAGAAGGAGTTCAAGATGAAAAACCCTTCTGCCTCTGCAAACTCAACGAGAGTATTTCCACGCTGGTTTCTGTTGCCGTGACCGAATTTACCTACTGAAGTTTCATTCTGTTGCCGTTGCCCTATTTTTGCATTGAAATCTCCCATAATTATTTTCAAGTGCTGCTTACCTTTATTATTTAGATGACAAATTTCCTCATAAAATTCTTCAATTTCTTCTTCAGGATGACTTGTGGTGGGTGCATAAGTTTGAATAATCTGAGCCTGGTATCTTTCGAGAGTTGGATAACAAGTCGTGCAGCTCTGTCAGAGGAACTTTCAACTTCTACAACTTTATCCTTCAGTTTCTTGTTTATTATAAATCCAACACCACTAGTTCTGCCAGTATCTGTCCCACGATAGTAGAAGAGATGTCCACTTTTCAGTTCGATGAGATCTTCTCCTTTTTCTCCTTACCTCACTTAGCCCCACGATGTCCCACTTGATCCTTTGTAATTCCTCTTCCAATTCAAGAAGCCTTGAATCAGAAGATAGGGAGCGTCCATTGTAAGTAGCCAAGGTCAGCATCAGATGGCAGCCTAGTCCGGTCCTCCGGGGATTCTTAGCACCCTCTGCCTTCATGTCGCACTGGCCGCTGCCTTGGCCAGGTACATTCCAGCTGCCGGAGACTGAGGGCCAAGATTTAAGTTGTGGCATCATTTTGAGGGGTTTGGCCATAACTCACCACGCTGGCCAAGCGGGTTGGTGAGTGTGGGATAGAATTTCCTCTAATCCCGATGGTATAGTTATACCGCTATTGGCGGTCGTCAGAGCCCCTTTAGTGGGAACAGGATGCACCACGAGAAGGCGGGGTTGACATTTGTCAAGGAGAGGCTGTGATGTTACGCATCACCTGACCTTACATCCCATATATATATATATAAAAACACACAATACATCTTTTTGAATTTGTTTGTTAAGAACTCCAAGTTTGCTTTAGCCGGTAATCCTGCCTGACGAAGCCACACATTTCATGGTGAAAGCTTGCTTGTTTAATATATCAGTATACACCGATAAAACAGATTTTTCCATCATTTTTCTTGTCTGGTGTATCTACCCATCGTTCGTTAATATACATCTTGTTTAACAATAAATCACCAAGCATTCCCAACCACAAAAAATACAATAACACTAAATTAATATTAAAATCTTTGTATTGATTTACATATCTAAGAATACTTTGAAATTTCTAAACTAAAACATTGTCTAAAGATTTGGGACCCATGCCATAAGCAACATTCAACAGCTAACATGGTAAAAATTTTTCTTGTTCACTACTTTTCTTTTTTACTACAACTTATTTCTATCTGATTAACTGAACTTTCCCTTATGATTACAATTTTGTGGAAATACAATGGTGAATATATTTTGTATAACAAATACAAAATACATACACCATTATATTCCAGTACAATAAATATTCCAATTCTTTCTTTTCACTACTTCCTACGATAAATAAATCTTTACCCGAGACAGCATACCTCTGTAAAACTTAGGAAATGATGAGATTTTGATCAACAATCAAGAAAATATTACTGTGCAAGAAATCAGCACCACTGCTGAAAATATTAAAGAATTATTGTGAATTTCCCCAGATACAGAATACAGTTGAAAAACTATATATACACTGAAGTGCCAGAAAAACTGGTACACCAGTCTAATACTTAGTAGGTCCCCCTTGGGAGCACAGGACTGAAGAAATACGACGGGACATGGACTCCACTAGCTTCTGGAAATATGCTGTAGGCAATGTACACCATACTTCCTGCAGAGCGTTCCACAATTCAGGTGTATTCCGAGGTCTCGGATTCCTGTGTTCGATAGCGCGTTGCATGGAATTCCAAATGCGTTCTATCACGTTCAGATCTAGGGACTTGGATGGGAATGGCAACACCCCAAACTCAGATGTTGTCCCTGAAAATCCAAACTTTGTTTCTACCTCTGAATTACTATGGCCCATCTCATGAGTGCCAACTATGACACCGCGTTGAAAATCGCTTAAATCGTTATTACTTGTCATTCTCATGCCAAAAAAAAGATCTGACAGCTGGCAAGGATGTCTATCACTTTATATACGCACTGGCGGACGCAACCGAATATGTGCATAGGTGACGTTGCATTTCTATGTATTTTGCATAAGTTCGTCTGTACCAGTTTTTCTGGCACTTCAGTGTACATCAACAAATATTTCCATAAATGCCAACAATAAAGAACTTTTGTTCTGGCTGCCCTGCAAATGTTGTATCCATAGACCAATGAATACACGAAACATTCACCATCGTATTTCTACGGCAAGGTACAGTAAAATCATCTGACAGTTTTAAGTGTTAAAACTTTTACATTCATATTGCAATCCCATAACCAGAGCTTGTGCATTATAAATGTTCATTGCTAACTAACTTACACTTCAAAAACATGAAATACAATAGCAATTAATATTTAAAAATCACGTGTACTTACATAAAATTAGGCCTTTCATTGAAAAGAGATTTTTTTAATAAATTTTTCTTTAAATTCTTTTTTAAATTCCAAACAAAAACCAAAAAATTGTCAAAAATGCTATTTTGTCTGTTTCTGATTCAAGAAACACATCAAAAGAAAACTTGTGCAAAAAAAACACTGTGTGTGAGGGGGATAAATGAATTTCAATTTTTGAGTTGCACATTTTCATGTTCATTTCACTGCTTGTTGTTCCATAGCAGACCAAACTCAGTGTTCAAAATCAAAATATAGATGCTTGCTTTTCTTGTCAGCATCAATGACAAGCCCATCTTGCATTAATATTATTACATAACTGGAAATTTGGGAACTGTCACAAAAAGTATATTCAGCTCATCTCTTTGAATAAATTCAAAAGTCCATAATTTTCTGATTCAAATTTCAGCTATTGATTATGACATATGATTCATTTTTCCCCCATGGAAAATTTATTTGGAATGAAACTGATAAAAGCAAGGGCATATAATATGAGAAAATAGCAAAGCAAAATTGCTAATGGCATTTTAACATGCATGGATACTTTACAAATCAAATTGATTTCATTTTAAAAATGCCAATAAAGGTACTAACTGGTGCCATAGTTTCAGCCACTTGAGCTCTCATCAGCCGATCATGTATATTGTTGCTGTGTTCTTGAGTAGTCTTTGAATCTTTCAACACAGGAACTGTTAATTATTTTGCTTATTGCAGATCTCACTTATATTTTTATTGCTAGCTATAGTTTTTAAGGGATAAGGAATATTTACCTTTGATATTGATAAACAGTTTCTTTTCTTCAGAAACTGTTTATCAATATCAAAGGTAAATATTCCTTATCCCTTAAAAACTATAGCTAGCAATAAAAATATAAGTGAGATCTGCAATAAGCAAAATAATTAACATAAAAATCTGAAATTTCATGCTTCATTTCATTTACTGTTTAAAATATTACTTTCGGAAATATGAGACAATTGTTACTTGTTTTGTGCTTGCCACAATAGCTGTTTTAAATGTTTTTCAACTTCCTCCAACATTGTGGTTGCGATGTTTCTAGATGCAAAATAAACTCTAAGCTAATTTTCTGAACACAGATTAAATCATTGAAGGTGGCAAGAGGATTGGATAAAAAACAGCCTTCCTCCAGATGTATGTGTGGCAATCAGAGAGGGGAGGGAGGATGTAGTAAAAAACAACTATAACATTCTTTTCTTCATACAAACTGACTATCCATAGGGATGAATCATGGAGTGTTGTCAACAGAAGATTATTCCTAGTTTTCTAGTGAAAAGAGTAAAAACTGGGTAAATGCCACTTATTTTGTTTGCTAATAACTATACCGAACTTCAGTATATGAAGTTTCTCCAAAAATTTGTTTCAAATATGCGGTTAAAATAACAAAGGGAATATTACACACAAAGCTCAAGGAATCTATAAGAAATTCTGTTTATGTGGAACTTTGTATTATGTGAGCTCATTACATGTCCGTTTGATTGTATAACTTAAAGAAACCAGCTCTATTAAAAGGCAATTTTTTCTCAGTGCTCTATTGCGCATCATGCTACCTGCTGTGTTAATGATTATCATTTGATGAAACAAAAACAAATGAATTTCAAATGGTATCCAATAAACTTACAGGTCTACTTATAGTTTCTGGAGCTTCTTTATAAAATTCTTCCACAGAAACAAGCTCAATCTCCTCATCTTTAGACCTGAAACAGAAAAGGTATCTTTCAGGCAATGTATGTCAGTACTGAAATAAATAATTGTGAGCTGGGGAGACAAAGAAAGAAAGCATTAACAGTAGTTATAATAACAATGTTGGTTTTGCTTTAACAAAACAGTTTGAACCCTTTAACCGGCTGAAACAAATTAACTCGTGGTTAGCAAAATGGGGTGAAGTCACCTAGAACAAATACATACATATATATATTTGCTGTCTAAGAAGTAGGCCGAACATGACCGGAAGAAATTAATTACATGACCGGAAGAAATTAATTCAGAGTACGCTAAGTGGTCCTAATGCAGCTCAAACAAGTGAGCTGCAAGATCAAAGCTTCAAAAAGCACTGATTTTCCCTCAGCTTTGTTATTCAAAATTGTCATTTAGGGTAATGACGGACACTAATCCTTCTGAAAGAGATACAATATCAATGAACTAAAAAAAAAGATAATTTTTTGAGTCATTTGTTTTTATCCAGCAGCATAATGTCTGTGTCAGAGGGACTAGCTCTTCCCATCATGTCTTGGGTCACGGAGCAGACAATAAAAGACTATGAAAGAGCGCTTAGGACTAGTAATACTAATAGGTTTATGGTCAGTACTGCTGAGATGAGGGGGGTGCTTTGCCGTAGCTTTAATAAAACCCAGTTGCTATGAAAACAATTCTGTTTGGGGCAGACAGAAAACTTCAGGCACCATTTATTTGGCAGCCACTTAAAGGGTTAAAAAAAAAAGGTAAAATCCTGCTGCTCATTTTACAGCCTCTCTTATGAAGCAATATTTAAAGCATTTATGTTGGCTTTACTCAGAGTTTAATTCTGATCAAAGTGTTTTTTCTTTTCTTTTTGTAGCTCGCTCTCTCACTTTTTCTTTTCACAGCAGCACAAGGATACGACACCTCCGTTCATCTGTTGTTATGAGATACATTACATGCTACACACACAAATTAAAAAACACCAGAATGATACACTACTACATATTATTTTCAAGGTCCATTACTGACCACAAAAATTCGAAAAACATCACTGCAGACAGCAGAGTGCATTTTAATATCATGATGGTCTAAATGTGGCCACATCTACTTTCTTCCACCTCCTGAAATCAGATACTTTTCATTGGGGAATGGATACTTAACAAATCACCTTGACCAAGAAGGCAGAGGAGTAGTTTAGGCTTACTGGCTCTAGAGAATGTTGAGGACTGAAAACTGAACACAATAGTTCTGTATCACATCCAACAAACATATCATCCAGCCCAGCTCATGATGTAAAGTTAACATCGTAAAAGTTTGGCCAATGGACAAAACTTGAAATGGCAATCTTGTTTTTCATCAGCCCATGATTGTTTATTTAACAGCCATAGAGGACTTTTTAAAGGTCTGACGAACTTCTTTCAAGGACTTAAATGATTTGAAAATAAATCCACTCATATGTAATCTTTAGCACACACATGTCCATGCACATGTGCACAAACAGATAACTTTAGGGTGGAAAAAAACTTAAGAGAATCTCTAGGATTTTTAAAAATAATAAATTTTAATTTCTTAACAAACAACTATTCAGTATGATGAAGTGCTGTGCATACTAAATTTTGTAAATTAATTTTTGTTATTCATTGTAAAAATTACTTGATAAAACAAAAACATGAGGAAAACTTACTTTACAATGAAATTTCAAAAACAAGTTTGTAAAGACCGCAATTTAATTTCATTATTCTGAGAATTTGGAATAAGCGAAAATCCAATATGGCAGCCCATCTGAACTTAAAAGCATTTGAAATAATGAAGCTATTTCTGTTGGATAAAAAATTAACTCATGGATATAATAATGTACAATTTATTAAACTGAATAAAAGTAAAATTGCATAATATTTTTTTACAATACTATTGAAAATTGAAATATTCCTGCAAGAAATGCACAGTTTTTAAAAACTGCAATTGTTTAAAATATCAGTTAATGGAGCAAGTATTTTTGCTTCTATTTTGAAACAAAAGTAAATTTCAAAATTGGTATTTAATCTGTCAACAATGGAATCGGAACCATTTCTATGACCTGTAAAATAGTTTTCACAGCAGAGCCAATTTTTTCATTTAATTTTACTTAAATTGCATGCTTTTCCATTCCTCAGTCACCACTTGTTATACCAAGAAAAAAAAAAAGTTGACACTGAATTTTGGGTTGCAATGAACACATCTTTTGAAACCTTTCTGACACAAATAAAATATTTCAGTCATTCATAGCCAATGTGACCCATTACAAAAAAATCAAGCAGATTTCTAACAGAGTTCAAAGACATTTGAGTGGCCCAGTGGAAAAGAGGCACATGCCGCAAAACACATTTTGTTCAGAAAAGGCACTTTTACTAAAATCGTTGTCTCATAAAAAATAATTGGAAACGTAATTATTTTAACAGCACGTTAAAATAGAAACTGTAGGAGGTTTACTTCCAAATCTTCACTGAAGTATCATCATTAATAATATGATAAAAATGTTAATACGGTGAAGAATCAAAGGATGGTCAGAGTGAAATGTACTCACTGGAAATAAATTCTGAAGTTTGTTATCAAAATTACATGATATTTCATATAAGTAATAGTTATTAGAAGACCACAAATAATGTAAACTTTAAGCAGATGACATTTGTTATTGTTTATGTTATTTGTTCCAGAGTTCTCTTATAAAATACATTTTCAATAGAAATATACGGAGTTGGAAGAGCTTGCTGCAAATCGATACACAAAAACCAGTGTGTCACTACTATCCTGTTTTGCATCGTTTGTTGCTTTCTTCTGGCTGTTGTATGCAAATTCAGCTTTACGCACATGCAGTTGAAAATCTGCTGATTGAAGATAATTCGCTACTTTTGCGGAATCACAAGTATTGCATGTCTCACTTGATGGCAGCTTAAAGCCAATATTAAATTTGCTGTTAAATATATTTTGATACACATGCTTTTTTCACAGACTCTTCCCTAGTAATCAGAGTATCACTGTACAAATGATACATTTCTGCAAGTGAATGTACTGAAGTTATGTATGTCCTGTATGGGATACGCCTTCGACTATAGTGTGAAGTGTATCTTTTAAACATTCGAATATGTTTTCGTACTTCATCCTTCCTCTCAGAAGTGATTCCGTGGGTTCTGTTGAAATGGATACCTTTTTTGTCCTCCGGTACTGTATGAACTGGATCATGTGGAGGCATGCGTTCAGACTGAAGAGAATAGGAAGAATGTGGTCTGTCTTCTACTTCAGAATCCTCAGTCTTTATTGGCATCGAATAAAATACTTGATCGAAACTCTCCTCTGGCTTTCTGTTGCAACTTTCCTTTTATTAATGCAAGCACACTTTCACTTGTACGGCCTTACTAGTCTGAATAAGTAAAGCATTTTGCTTGTTGTAATCTCCAAAGCTGTAAAACTCCATAAATATGTCTTCTCTGTGTTAAGTGTTGAATATTTACAACTTCGTTTACAGCACTGATTTACGTTTTCGAACATTTTAGCATGTGCAACAGTCTTATTTCGTTGAACATATTCTTGTCCACAGTTTCGTAACCTCTTCTTTTCGTTCTTTCCATTTATCAAGATTCCTAGAACGTTTCTTCTTCGAAGCTTCTGCACTTTCTTCACTACTCACCTTTATATCAACTCCCTGTATCTCCATCTTGAAAACACAGACATAACACAACTTCATCTCACACAACAGCTGTGATTGTTTGCTTGTGCACGTCACAGCCACTCAGTGGCACTGTACTATACTCCTAGTGAGCTAGCTGCATGGCATGTGCCCTTCTTCCACTAGAGATTTCACACATTACTGAAAACACAATATTTTAATCTGCTGTGGATGTACGTGCGCATGGGTCACATGACAAATTTTTAGTGAAATAGACTCTAAATGTCAGCAACTATCAGATACATACCTTAACTCAAATTTGACTCGTATGTAGCATGTGCCTCTTTTTCCATTGGGCAACTCATTTGAAGAAAATAAATTCCAGGACTTTTACAGTTCATCAAAAAAATTCCAAGAACTTACTACAATCATAGAGCTTTGTTTTATATTTTGCAAACTGGGTTGAAATTTACTATGCATTTAGAATTCTTATGGAGTCCTATGGTTTCCAACATTACACTGTTCTTCAGTGTTTGTGTGTTACATCTTCAATGAAGTGCTAAAACTTCCCCATATAAAAATTGATCTGTATAAAACTTATGTGAAGCAATCTGGAACATAGTACAATAAAACATTTTTTATTTTTTATTTTTTATTTTTTTTGCCATGGCTCTGAATATCCCTTATTCCAAAGTAATCCATTCCCACACACATTGGTTGCAGGGAGGCCAGATATCAATCTCTTTCAATATGGAAAGCACATGACAGAAGAAACAGCCCTCTCAGACTCACAGGAAGGTTTCCACATGCTTTTGTGACTCCCAACTGCAAACAACTGCTATGCCACAAACCAAGGTGGCCGAAAATATAGAACTCAAACATTTTGCACTTCAGCATCACATGGCATCATGTCTTCAGACTCTGTAGTGGAAAGTGATGTCATTGTAAGCAGATGCCACAAAGAGCTAAAAACAAAGTGATGCCATCAATCCAGATATTTCAACCAATTCTTGTTTTCATTGCAAGAAAAAATTCAAATGCTATTCCAGGACTTTTTGCAAAAATAAGAAAAATCAAAGTCTTTCCATTCCAGGCCTGGAAAAAAGGGAAATCAAATTACAGAACTTTTTCCAGAATTCCAGATATAAAATTATTATCGATCCACTGTTGGAGGAATACCCCGCCCCTCCAAAATCTTTTTCATAACTCTCTATCTTGACCCAGTTCTCTTCCAAATCCCAACATGCGATAGAAATAAGTATGGGTATGGTGCACCAACGATAAGCAGAACTAACAGTTGTAGATCCGTTTAATGGTACACGGAACTTTGTTAAATAAAGAATAGCAAGCATTCACCACAATCGTGCGGCTTCGTCAGGCTAAGTAACAGATAACAGTAATCCAAGATAAACCCACAAAAATCAGACTACATTTAAAATGGTAAACAATAGAACACAAGAAAAGTATGCTGCCTTGTGCTTTGCGCATGGAGACACGATTCCTTAGAATACTAGCGGTTCTGGATATCTAGCATCACACGCCAGATGTGCAGCAAATCAATGGAAGTATTACATGCGGTGGAGTTTGCGAAGATCTGTATGGCTTCCCAGTAGGCTGTCCCTTTGGTCGTTGTGAAAGAGCCCAGGTACCTTGCCATTCTGGTGTAGCGCAGTGGTTGTTGACCTCCCTAGCAAGGGCAGTGGTGATTCTAGCATAGGCTAGTCGCACTTATATTCCTGTAGCCTATGTTTGAATGAACGCTTTGTCATGCCAATATAGCTTTTATAAGCTCTATCTGGGTACTTGAGGGGCACCGCGTATACCCCTGCATTCATAAGATTCATGCCTGAGGGCTTCCTTGATGTAAGTATGGATGAGATAGAGAAAGGAACTCTTATACCCAAGCTGAAACTGAGCTTCTTGAGAGCATTCTTAAAAGAGGTGAAACCTGGTATGTAAGAGCAGGACACCAGATAGCGTAACTGAGGTTTCGGGGCCGTCATAGGTGGGTTGAAGAAGTCTGTGTCTGCCCGGCGTACAATGTTGTTAAAGAAGTGGCGGTCCAACCCAGAGTGAGCTGCCAAATCTCTTAGATGGTCGATCTCACTAAGATGCTCCTTGGTTCCAGACAATAAGGTGAAGGCTCTCCGTGTCCTGTACTGCCATAGTGCCAACTTATGTGACATTGGGTGTGCAGAGTCTGGTTGGATGACATTGGGAAGGTGCGTAGGTTTATAGTAGACTTGGGTGCGTAGTGAACCATCCTGTCTTGCTGACCAACAAGTCAAGAAATATTAGTGATTTGTTTTATTCACGTTCAATGGTAAATTTCAGATCTGGGTGCTCACTGTTGATGGAAGTGAAAAACTGATCAAGCTCATGATTGCTACGTTCCCACACGAAAAAAATATTGCGTACGTAGCATAGCCATATGAGCACCGTAGGTGTGGTAGCTTTTAGAATACAAGTTTCCAGAGGTCGTAGGATGACTTCCACAAGCACAGCAGAGAGAGAGAGTAAAGAAACATTGGGACACCTTTAGTTTGCTTAAAAATGCATCCTTGGAATGAGAAAAAATTGAAATCTGTGATCAAATCCAAAACAGTTGCTATGTCATCAACGGCGTCCTGGGTGAAAAATCCAGAGTTGGATAAAGCCTTCTTAAGAACGTCAGTGGCTTCCTTTATTGGAATGGAGGGGTATAAAGACATCACATCAAAACCATCCAGGATATGGTTGACTTTGCAAATTTCTTATTCTATTAATGAAGTCCTCAGAGGAGCGTAGGACCATTTCTGACGGATGAAGTTGGTGAGAAAAGAGGTTAGGGCCTTTTCCAAGTGACAGGAGGGAGCACACTTTCTGGCGTGCCCTCTTGCCAATGGGGCGAATCGGGTGACCAGGCTTGTGATGCTTTAGGCCAGCAAAGATAGGTGGTATATCTGCTCCCGGTGGAAGGCAAGTTTGTTTTTTGAGGGTGTCTGGGAGTGCTCTCATCTCTGTAATCCTCTTTACTGTTGCAATCCAACGATTTAACGGGTCGCAAGTTTGCTGTGTAGACTGAGATTGTAAGATGAAGCCGTTGATCTTGCATTCATAATCGGTGCGGTCCATAATAGCTAGCTGGCCTGACTTGTCAGTCAGAGTGAAGACTATGGCAGGGTCCAAGTGTTGCTAAAGGCCTACGCTTCTTGCTGCTGGGGTTTACAACTTTCTTGCAGACATACTCAAACTTTGCTGTGCAGGCATGGCATATAAAGTCATATATAAGTCTCTTCTTCCAATCTAAGTCTCATGCTTTCAACTACAGGAATGATACCCTTTAGGGAGATAGGGGTGGCCATAGAGAACTTCGGGCCTTTCTCAAGAATGGCTATATCCACTAGGGAGAGGGTTTCTGAGGATGTGTTGATTATTGGGACCTTAATACATGAACTTAAAGAATTGGTAGGTGCCTACAAACCTGTAGGGCTTTTTAGCGTGGATTGAAGTCAAGTTCAGATACTGTCATTGAACTAGCACGTCAATGCTTCTCAAAACAATGTCCAGTTCTAAAGGAGAGAACTCCTCTGCCAAGAGTAGGTGAAGCCTAAAGAGGTTTGTCTACATTGCCATTATGTGCTTTTGCTTCTGCTGAACTAGGTGGGAGACTGTCTGGTGCTGGAAAATGTCCTTTCTTCTTTGGAATCAGACCACATGCAGCATGGACTTAAAATCTAAGGAAATTCAGGATAACATTGCTACACTTGCAGCTTGTTAGGAAACTGAGATGGCATCTTTGCTCTTCCAATCTAAGTCTCAGCCAGCAGAACTGTTGATATCTACAACTATTAGTTGTAGATATCAATAGTTATAACAGTTGATATCTACTACTATTGAGTAAATAAATCCATCCACATTAAGCAATACACAGCAACCAAAAAATTATCATTCGGCCGCCGTCGGGGAATCGAACCCCAAATCTCTCGATTTCTAGCCGAGTGCGTTAGCTTACACCATAGCGGCCAACAATTCACGGTGCTATGTGTGTTTTTCTTTTTCAGGCAGCATCTGACATCATAAATCCATAAGATGGGCTCAGCTACTGAGACGTCTCCATCTGGTGAGTATTAACGGCACTGGCTATATACACTGAAGAGCAATTGAATCAGAGACAGCTGGCGTTATGCAAATGTGGCGCTGTGGGCGGCCCTGTAAATGGAAATGACATGACATATGCAGCGATCCGACAATATACGGAGTGATGCGACGGGAATCAGTAAGAGTCAGATGCAGTATGGGTAAGACGAAGGACCTAAAGGCATTTGATCGTGGGCAAATTGTAGGGGCCCAACAAATGGGTCACTCCATCGCGGAAGTCGTGCAGGCACTGAGATTTTCATGAGCCACTGTGTAACGGGTGCACCGTGAGTACATCGAATCAGGTAAAACCATCCCTGCAAGGGCCAACTGCCGTGGACAACAGCGTGTGGATGAGCGGGGTCATCGTCGGCTAGCTCGCATTGTAACAGCGGATAGACGGGCCACAGTGCAAGAAATCACTCAGCAATTTAATGCTGGTGCACAAAAACATGTAAGCAGCCAAACCATTTAGAACCATCTCCTCACTATGGGGCACAGAAGCCATCGTCCCATGAGGATACCACTGCTGACCGCACATCACAGGGTGCAAAGGTTAGCATGGGCAGGAGAACATCGCCAGTGGACCCTAGACATGTGGGAAAATGCTGCCCGGACTGATGAGTCAAGATTCACGTTGGTACATGCGGATGGCAGGATACGAGTACGGCGCAAACCACATGAACTGATGGATCCTTCTTGACAGCAGGGTACTCTTCAAGCTGGTGGGGGTAGCATTCTCATCTGGGCACTGTTTGCGTGGACTGAAATGGGACCCCTGGTGCGTGTGACATCGTCCCTCACAGGTCAACGTTACTGGGATATCTTGGTCGACCATTTCTCCAGTTTGTGCATCTTCAACATCCCACTGACGACCTCATCCTGCAACAAGACAATGCACCAAGCCATCACTCCCGAATTGCATCCGAATGGTTGGATGAACACTCCAATGACAATACCTCACTTCCTTGGTCAGCTAGGTCACCTGACCTCAATCCCATCGAGCACATCTGGGATGCCATCGAGAGAGATTTTCGAGAGAGATCTCTAATCCAATTGCTCTTCAGTGTATAATTATAGCAATAATCCAAAGGGTGAGATCCAAGATGAAAATCATCTAAATACGTGGCTTCTGTTGAGTAAATAAATCCATCACTCTTGACATGTTAAGCAACGCACAGCAACCAAAAAATTTTTATTTGGCCGCCGTCGGGGAATCAAACCCTGAATCTCTCGATTTTCAGCCGAGCTCGTTAGCCTTGCACCACAGCGGCCAACAATTCAAGGTGGTATGCGTGTTTTTCTTTTTCGGTCAGCATCTGACATAAATCCGTAAGTTGGGCTCAGCTACTGAGAAGTCTCTATCTGGTGGGCATTAACGGCACTGGCTATATATAATTATAGCAATAATCCAAAGGGCGAGATCCAAGGTGAAAATCAGCTGTGCAATGCTTAAAGTGGAAATCATTGCTGTGCATTGCTTAATGTGGAAAGAGTGGTGGATTTATTTACTGAACTGACGCCACGTATTTAGATGATTTTCATCTACTACTATTATTTTGGATCTACAACTATTAGCTTTGCTTCCCAACATGCTTTCGAATTTCATCCACCCATCTCCCACGTGGTCTTTGGTAATTTCCTGTTCATAGGTACCCAATCTGGTATTTCATTTGACCAATGGTCAATGGTGACAAGTTCTTCTAGCAGTATGTCCAGCCCATTTCCATAGGGTCTTCATTTTATCATGATATCAACTAAAGAAGGCATCGTGAAAGTAATGCCACATTCCTCATAAGATTTTTATTTGTAGCAGAGCAAAAATATGAAACTCAGTGGCAAAATACTTGGACATATTGTTAATAATGCTAACCTATTCAAAGTATTGTCCATCACTTTCTATACATTTCTGTCGTCTTTAAACCCATTGGTAAAATCTATTTTGGAAAAATTCCTGAGGCTCTTGTTTCACCCATGAGTTTACAGCCAGTTTAACATTTGTCAAATCGTCAAAACATTCCTTATGAAGGGTGTTTTTCAAAGGGGGCAAATAGGAAAAAGTATGAGGGAGCTAAATCAGGACTGAAGGGGGATTGGGCCATCACCGTTCACCCCATTTTGGCAATAGCCTGTGAAGCCTTCATTGAGGTGTGAGGACGTGCATTACCATGGTGTAAAACAACACTATAAAGTGGAATGTCATGTCTTTTCCTTCTGATAGCTTCCTTTAGCTACTTCAATTCTGCACATAGTGAGCACTGTTTATTGGTCAGCGCTGCCACTGACGCGCTATAGTAAGTAACTTACCCAAAAACAAGAAAAAAGGACTCATAATTACAAATTCCACGCGTCCTTTAGGGCCCACATTTTATTTCAGATTTTTTTAGCATGCCATTTGGGAAAAGTCAAATATGTGAAGATTACGGAAAGAACGAAAACAGCCAGCAATGCATTGTGCCTGAAGATTATGTAAATATACAATACTAAATTGCTCTTGAAAATTTGGTTCTGAAACTTTGCGTGTGTTTATATTCTTTCTTGAAACATTTTTAGTACAGATAACACTGTCCATATAAAGTTACTGCACTATGAACTCAAACACAATAACCAATTTTAAGTGCTTTCATTCTCATCTACAAGTTCACTCACTGCAAATCTTTCCCCAAATCATCAAATAGAAGTCATCACTCTTTCCATGTTTATTTGATGTTCCTGGTCCACGTCAACTGTGTATTTATCATTCCTTTCCCCAAATCAAAATATGAGTTAGTTGGTTGATTGATTGCTTGCTGAAGCCATCTGCCCAGAAGAAGTGAAATCAAAACTGTCACCACCACAAAGGGATACTCAAATATTTCACATCTTGCCAACACAAGAATAGAAATGGCAGAATTTCCTATACACAGGTAATCACTTTTAGTACATATTAGTATGATCAGAGAAGCATGTGTAAAGGTGATTTTAAGTGACCTCTTAAAAAACCAAGGAACTTAAGATGGAACATGCAAGTGCAAATTATACTATTCATATACAATGCTTTTCAATACCTGAATTCCAAACACTTCGTTACTTCCTTCTGTAAATGCATTACTTCATAGAGAAGGTTCTGTAGCTGCAAGTGGAAACTATCCACTTTTTGTTTCCTCTGAAATAATAATAATATAGCATCAAAATCGAGCACAAAAGCACATTTTTTTTACAAAACTAAGGCACAAATCAACAGGTTAAGCTACAAGTTAAAACTATACTAAAAGATGAAGACTCCGAAACATCACTGATGCTTAATATGAAGATGGGACTCTAAAGTTTCAATGGCACTGAAAGCTGAAGAGAGAAAAAAGCACTAACATCAGAAAGCTGCCATTAAAATTACACTTGACAGTTACAAATAGGAAACAATGTAATTCAAAAACTGACTCTGGAAACCATGGAAATTAACTTGCATTTGGTTTAGGGTTCGTACACATTTATAGAAAATAAATTCCTGGATTTTTTTCCAGGAGTTCAAAAAACTAAATTAAGGAAAGTGGATCATGCTATGTTATGTAGGAGATTAAAACTTTTTAATAAGGTCAAAAGTTGGGAGCTTTCAACCTTGTCTTAGGTCTTCCTCACGCCAATGGAGCACTAAGATTGTTTCCAGATTCTAAGTTTGTGTTAATGTTTTTGTTGCCAGAATCTAGAATAGATCTCAAGATCATTAGGATTTAGAGTGGAGATTCCAAATTCCAAGTCCTTGGTGTAAAAAAAAATTCCAGGCTTTCACAGTAGCAGAGGACGAACTGGTTATCAAAAGAAGCAATACACTTTGTTTCATTCCAGAGGGGAATTGCCCTTCAAAACATCTTTTTTGTGTTCTAAAATTCTGTTGTTAATGCTTCTGTATGTACTTCCGATACAGAAACTATCACCTGTGGATGAAGAAATAGGGATTAGGTAAACCCCTGGGAAATCTAGTTTTTCAACTTTGTCTCGACCACTTTGTAAAAGCTTCATCAAGTTTAGGGGGATTTATTGTAACCAAAACACTGAACAGATTTTGTAACTTATAAGCAGAAGAGGGGTGGTATGGAACAGATCCAGAGAATCTTAGGTTATCCCTCTTTTGAGGATGGAGACATTCAATTCAAATTTATTTTTGTATTTATTGGTGAGGTTGTTTGACTGTAAGAGGAGGGAAACCATGAAAAGAAGCTATTGTATAATTTTTTGAGAATTCTTCTTGAAGAGAAATTCGTCCACTTATAAGTTATGAAATATGTTCAGAAGTTTTTTTGGTTATCATCTTGCCGTTAAATCCCCCCAAACATGATGAAGCTTTTACAAAGTGATCAAGACAAAGTTGAAAAACTTGATCTCCCAGGGGTTTACCTCATTCTTATCTCTACATCCACAGGCGATAGTTTCTATATCAGAAGTACATACAGAGCATTAACAACAGAATTTCAGAACACAAAAAAGATGTTTTGAAGGGTAACCCAAATACTGCCTTGTTTATTTTTACAATGGAAGATACTTCTGCAATTCCCCTGCTGTAATGAAACAAAGAGCATTGCTCCTTTTGGTAATTGATTCACCCTCCACTACAGTGAAAAGTCTGGAAATTCTTTATTTTATTTTTTCATATGCCACTCCAATATCTACTTTTAAATGTAACTTTTGGAGGCTAAGAAAATATGTCAGAAGACAGGTTATTTCTCCTTTACACTTGTCTCATTCCAGGAAAGATACTACAAAATTTGTTATGCACGTATTTCTCGATGTATCAAGATTAAAAAACATGTTTTATATATGTTGTTATTTTCAGTTAAATCATACAAAATGTGTCAGTGATGTATGTTGTTCTCTTCAGCATCTATACCATATGAAGGATTAACATAACCAGGGGTAGACAAAACCACAAAATTTTCAGGCACCAGCCCCCTTTTCTTCATGGGACAGCACAGTTTTTCAAGAGACACAAGGAGAAAACCACATCACAATCGATTTGAACAAAAACTACAAATATGGAACTGTGATCACCAGTCAAAATTAATTTATTTCTTAAATAGTTTAATAATTCAGTGCAATATACCCACAACTAAAACTAGGGAATATATTATGTACTTATATTACACAGTAAAACCTGTTTGAAACAGAACCTGCATAAAACAGTTTTTTTTTTTTTTTTTTTTTTTTTTTTTGGTCCTGACACGAAATGTAGAAAAAGTATGTACTATTTAATCAGTCCAAAACAGAACCTGCTTAATAAAGAAAACAGAACCTTGTAACAGTGGAAAGATGTTCCTGCGCTGTCAAGTATTTTAATTGAATACAAATATTTTTGCGATAAAGTGTAATGATGAATTCACACGGAACAAATTTCCTTTATGTTGAAGATACCATAATTAAACAGAGATTGTTGAAGATTGTTTATACAAACACGCACTGCAGCACATCCACTGCTTCTCCTTCTTAAACAGATTTAACAACAGTAATCCAACCATAAAAAGTCACCATGGAAAAAGAACATGATAAAAATAAATTTCCTAAGATATAAAATTACATAAGATCAACAACAGCTTACAATATTCTGTCTACAGGAAACCTATGTATGTTCCGACAGTTATATCAAACGATCAAATCACCCATGGAAATGCAAGACATCAGCATTTAGATTCTACATTAAAAGCGCTATAACTCATTCCTCAAATAAAACTGCTGAAAAGACTGGAATAAGATGAATTAAAGAGGTTGCTGGCAACTTTGGATATGATGAACGATTAATTGATCGCATCTATTAAGAATGTAAAAGATCACCGACTACAGACAGGAAAACGACTGAAAAGCAATACTGCAGAAAGTTTCCAGCAATACTGTGGAAAGTTTCCATATGCAAAACCCATCAGTAGTATTCTAAAAAGTGAGTGCAAAAAGTATAATTATGAACTGGCAGAATCTGTAAATGACATCTCCAGAATGCTAACAAACGCTAATGATATAGTCTATCCTTGATAGGGCAGGTGTATAAAGCCATACCAATAAAGCACCAGCAGTACAAACAACTGGATGAGAAAGTATACATAGGAAGTACATGTAGAAGGTTCCACAGCACATGATGAACTGAAGCAAAAATGCTGAAAAACATCAATGATTAAATATTGCTTAAATAATAAAGCTATCCCAATATGGCAAGATGCAAAAATTTTGACATCGCATAAGACACACAAGCAAACACTAACATCCAGCAGTAATGATAGAAAAAAAACTAAAAATAAGAACTGTAACGAAAATACACCTATCGATTTGCCATATGCATGGAAATTCCTGATAGAACAAGAGCAGAATCAGAAGGCAACCTTTAGGGCTTGGAAAAAAATTTTTAAAAATCGTGAGAACAAATATTTGTACCGATGACAGAAAGAGCATGGCAACATAAATCTATCGGACATGATAGTGATGAGTGCAATAGAACCCAAAAAATGATGAGCAATAGAACTAAAGGACATGGCACCTAGCAAGATGTGGCAGTAGCTCAAGACAAAGGGGACATGAAACATCTGGCGCTAATGACTTGCGGAAGCTAACCACTGATGATGGCTATGATTAAATAAGCTGAAATTAGTATGGTGATATGTTCAAGAGAGTTGTAGAGCCTTTAAGATATTTTAATATCATATTTTTGAGGTTTTTTAGCAATTTTAGTATCATAATTTCAAGGTTTTAAAGTTCATTCTACTGATTCATTTCACTTGCATATCGCATAAATTTTTGAGTTTCTTGTGCTTACGAAAGTTATTTGAACTAAATTGCATTAGAACCTGGTCTTTTATGTTATCGTTTGCCACAATGATAGCTGCATTTGTTAATGAAATAGTACGGCCTGCACTGAACTCTAGATTTATAACATGATAAACAATAGCAATAGGCAACTTCTGGATTACAAGGATTTGCAAGAACAGCAGTGAGTTCACATTGTTCAATTATATTACGACTGATTTTTACCAAAAAAAATTTATATTGTGCATGAATATTTATCTTGCTCTAAGCACTGCGCTCCTACTTTTTTTAACGTGAGAAACAATAAATATGCGGAAAATTTCATTTTCTACTTAGCAATTCTTTGAATCCATGTAACTGAGCTCTATGTAACTCAGAGAATTTGAATAGGCTCAACAATGACGTTGAAGCAAGTCTTATAATGAAAATCGTGGCGAAATTAAGCGACATCAAATCTAAGAAAACAACAATAGCATGACCATGATGGCATAGAGGAGGTACACATAAAAACCCCATCTAGGATAAAAAAACATATCAAACATCGCAAAATATTCAGGATATTTGAGATTCTGCACTTCTCCGAGGCGATTCAGAATTTTTTTATAGTTAATGAGCAGCACACATGCTTTCTAGCTGTTAAGGGCACATACAAACAATACATTCTGTTAAGTAGTCACTAAATATGTAGAATCTGTTATTAGCATGACAAAAATTCAAATGCTTAACATCACAATGGCTTCCACAGATGAGCCTGTATAAAATAGAAAATATTTCCAGTCGCTTGGATCCCATCCTCCACAGGTTGCACTGTAATAGTTGCATTTCAAAATAGATTTTCATTTCAGAAAGTTCAGTTCAGAAAAAATTAGTATACTGTACTTATTGCTTTATTAAAGAGATGGAAGCTTCATCAAGGTGAGAATTTTTAAGTGCCATGTCAACTGAGAGGCTTGGATTTGTCTATCCCTAGACATAATATTAATATCAGTGGTGATCAGCAGTTAACTGTGAGTATCCAAAATGCTGAACTTTTTATTTACATGTATAAATTACTTAGTCACAAAATTATACTCAACCACAGAAAGGAAGGGATAAACACTAACATCAAATACATGTGCCACTAAACTTGCTTTCACTTTTATTTTTGCATAAACTATAACTATAAAATTTTACATTCTGAATTGGTAGATTAATAACACAAATCATATAATACAAAATCAACTGAAGGTAGATGAATAGTCATGCTTGTTATGTTCAAATAAAACTGAAAAACACAGAAGACTTTCGACAGTATTAGCCAGGGTAGACCTAACACTTCCTTGGCTTTATTGACTATTTCAGATACTTCAGCAATGCTCCTCTGGAAGTGTACTCAGAAAAGTACTCCTTTGTTTATAAAAGGGCTCTACGTTTTTGTGAGATCAATGAAATATTTACATCTACAAACTGCAATACTGTTAGTACTTATTTTATCCCCATCATTTGGAAATTCCTCCTATCTTTTGGCAACAACCATAATGAAGAACTTAAAAACTGAAATCTGACAACCAGTCTTGCTTCAACTGTTTACAGGTGATAAAGACCCTAAACAGTGTCAAAAGGCTAGTGTGTTTTTTTAATTTTACTTTAACATAATAGGTGACAATTCATCTACCTTCAGTTATCTGTTACATGTATAGTGCATACTTATTATTCAACAAAAAATAAGCTTAATTATCACAGCACATACTTCAACGACTTCATCTCTTGTCTTTTTGCACCTGTGTTTATCCAAACGATTCAACTTCTTCAAAGTTAGAATCAGTGGGAAAACTTCACGACGAAGAGCATTTATTTCTTCCTGAAATCAATAAAAACTTTAAGTTGTGAAAACACATACAAGCATACTTACATACAAATATAATTTATAATAAGCCTAAAAAAAACTTGGAAACTCCTTATTTGTGCAGATCTTTGAAAATGTATAAAAACACTGATTAATAAATACACTACTGACAAACTCCACAGTGCATTTAACAGGAATGAAACCCATCCACAATATATACTGCACAATGGATTTTTAAAGGTATATTTACAGTAAATTACTATATGCAATAAGTGGTATCAATTTCCATCCACAAATGCTGCAGGATCAAGATACACAAATTGAGTCATCAGTCACAAAGCTTTTTAGAGAACCATAGGCATGTTAAAATTCTTCCAAGTTTGTTTGGTTTTTTAGTTCTTTACATCATGATTATGATATTTAAATTTCCATTTTCGAAGTTCCTTGGATCTGCAGCCCCATGAGAGCCTCAATTAGTTCTCCTGAAGACTGCAAAAAATCATGTGCAGAAAATGAATCTTGTAGAAATGTTTTTATTTTATCTTGCATTTTAAAAATGGTTACATTGCGCTACTGAAGAAACAGATTTAGGTTGTTAAGGATGCTGAAAATATAGCTGAGATATGCCACCTGCGCTAGCCACTTGAAATCGTGGAAGAGAGATTTATTTACTTCATTGGTGTGGAAGATCTTTATCTTGTCCCTCAGCTCGAAAACATTTGAAAGCACTTTTCCCCTTGACAACCATTGTACTTCGATGTGGAAAAATAAATTTTTG
The DNA here is from genome assembly GCA_039090855.1 of Macrothele yani. Lineage (NCBI taxonomy): Eukaryota > Metazoa > Arthropoda > Arachnida > Araneae > Macrothelidae > Macrothele > Macrothele yani. The sequence goes on along the minus strand of CM077005.1, from coordinate 122,397,752 downwards.
TGCACATTTCCCATTTCTTCACACAATACACTAAAAATGGTGAGAGTTCAGTGACCATGATTTAATTAAATTAACCACTTTAGCTACAAGATCCGGTTCATCAGAAGGCATTCCTTTTACTACTAACTGTTTTCTGTGGATAAAACAGTGAGTTGAACTACATTCAGGCACTAACTATTTTATCTTTGCTGTAAAACCCTTTCTTTTCCCACACAAAGCTGGCGCAACTTCGGTACTGACTCCAACACATTTTTTCCAGTCCAAATTGTGTGTTATGAAATAACCATTAACCAAACCAAAAATATTATCTCCTGTACTGTGAATTTTTAACGATGAACAAAACAGAAAGTCACCATGAACTTCGTTTTGTACATGTATCTTACATATGTTAAAAGTTAACACAAGTTTTCTATATCTGTACTTTCATCCAATTGTAAAGCAAAATAACTACCACGCATGTGTGATTAATTGCTCCTCCACATTAGATGCCAAAGATGTTACGCGATGCTGAATTGTATCATTTGACAAAGGAATCTTGTCTATTGCTCGCCCTGCTTTCTTCCCAAGCACACTATTTACCATCAATTTAGCTGCTGGCTTTACAAGTATTTCAATGACCGTATGCCCTTGAACAGTTTTTGCCACAAGTAACCACTTGGAATGATGCCTCTGTAGTTTTACTCTCTTTCTCACTCATAGCAAAGGAAGTAATTGATTTTTGTGATGACAACATCACTTTATGCTTGTTTTGAAAATATCCAACAGGTTTATGGCCTAAATGTGCATGTTTTGTTTGAAAATGTCGTTAAAGTTTTGAAGGTTTTGTCGCGTCATTAGACAAAGTGTCATAGCACACAGCACAAAGAGGGTTAGGTTGCAAGTTGGTAATTGGTCCAATAAAATCCCATTTTCAGGTAATCCATCATATTTCCTGTTTACACATCTTTTTTTTTTTTTTTTTTTTGGCGATAACAGAGCAACTAGTTTGAAAACGATCATCAATGATTTTAGTTTTAGCAGGCCCATGTGGAGTCGTATTGATTTCATTTATATTCAGTTTTAATGTGAACCACTATTATTAAGCCACCAATCCATTCTGAATATAAATTACAAATAGCACAATAATAATGTCAGTGGTATTCAATATTTGGGTAAACCCCACACACAAAAAACTCATAAGAATAACTAACTGTCGAACACATAGGACTACTCAGTACTACAGATGCATACCTGTCAACATTGGCAAGAGCCTTGTCAGTAGTAACTAGTATTACTGCACAGCATACATACACTTTTTTATGAAAAGATCCTTCTTGTGAAAAAGAAATGTGCGCCACAACAAAACGTTACAACAGACAAGGACACTAGTGAAGCAAACAAACTTACTACGTGCGAAACACAAAGTTGATTCCCCTGGTGAGGGCACGATAGGTAACATTCCGAGATTTAATTTCGAAACTTCTACCAGTAAAAATCAGTCAAATGCAATTCTCGTCATTCTAAAATCACTCAGATGATGATTCTCTTCCTATTTATTTTTTTTTTCTTTTTACGCCCTCTGATAACAATTTCACCCAACTTTCTCAGCTTGAGAACCATGAGAACATGATATCAAAGCTTTAACTAATTTAGATAAATGGTGTAACTTTGATAATATTAATACTTTTAACACCAGGCATTAATTTTTACAAATCTTCCAACTTCGTGACTTCCGTTTTCGGGAATTACTCCCTCCCTTATCAAACTTAAATACAAGAAGTTATGGGGCTGGGGTAGAGCCCTGCAGAGGCAATATTTTTAGGCCCGAGCCCTGCCCGGGCCCACCAAGTTAATGCCAGGCCGACCCGACCCATTCCCACCGGATTAATGTCAAGCCCGAACCGAACCGGCCCAGCCCAGCGGTTGGTTTTTTTTTTCAGGGCCCGACCATTCAGGTCCATCATAGGTTTCATTTGCGTAACTTACTTGCTTTAACGCAGACTGTATTAGTACAGAAACTTTTTGGACTAACTCGAAACTCATGTAAAAAGAGGGCATAAGTAAGTTAACTAAACACCACCAGTAACCAGAAATACGGCAAATGCAATAAATAGTATTCAGTGAACTTAAGTAAATTATAGTCATTTCATAATCGAACCCTTTGTAGGGTCAGATCACTGTTTATACGAGTCAAGTACTGTCTTCTTTGACACTTTTGCACAGAACATAACAAATTTATGCTCAGTTGCACACACACAATAACATGCTTAATGGTTAATAGTTAATACAACAAACTCTCATACGCAGAATATGATTCCGTTCTGTTGGCTCGACGTCTTTTATTTTAATTCTTCAAAGGGTTTAGGATATAACTCCCAAATTACAAATGTAACACAATTTTCTGATTGTTTTGTACCTCAAACACCTCTAAATTTACCCAACCCAAAATTAATCCATATTTAAAACAAAGCAAGTAGCAAATCAAAATTATAAAGACAGAATAGTTTACTAGCATAAGAATAGTTTATTACAGCATATTGAAGCTTTAATTGATTCCTGATTCCTATAAATGCGAATCATCGTACGGAGCAATTGTTTCTCTGGTGTAAACTTCCAGAATAAATGGAGTATGGATTCAAAGGGGAGTTCGATTGCCTAAGATTAAAGACTAAAAGACGTGCGCAAAATAAATAAATAAATAAATAATAGCGCAATGCGGGAGAGAAGAATGATTGCGAGAAACAAAAAATATGATCACGGGAAGGGAAAGAGCAACTTCAAAAACATAATGACCTAAATTTATCAACAACCTGACTACACGGTACACATGCAAGTGCAGGCCGGTCCAAGCCCACCTACGAAATTGTAGGCCCAGCTCGTAAGTTTTAAATTACAGGCAGGCCCGGCCCGCGCAGGGCTCTAGGCTGGGGATATTTAACAACGCAGAAGAGTGGAAACATCGCCGGGGGATACCATTACGGGAGAAATCTTTGCCCCGCCCAACTTTCAGTTTTAGAAATCCCCACACCCTATTTTCAAGGTGAAATACACATATTTATGCAGTAAAATGTTATTTAACAACAATACTGAACATAGGCAACATCGAGAAAAAAAGAAATTACGATTACAGAAAAAATCTGAACTGTCGACCTTCCGTTTTCGAAATTTTCGTAAAGATGGAATTCCGTTCTCCGAAGAATATCCCCCAGTTACCCCCCCTCCCCATTAGTGTTCACTTCTGCATCGATCTAGTGAATGACCAAAATAATAACCAACAAGACGGAATTCGTGGAGGAATCTTATATGCCTGAAGATTACAGGGAAATTTTCACAGCGTCTAACTTCCGTTTTCACAAAATGTTGCCTGCAGTTCCAATTTGAAATACAAACATTTATGAAATAAAATGATATTTAACAATACTGGACACAAAGGCAACATCACTGGAAAGAAACCGAGATGACAGCAAAATTTTTTACACCGTTTACGAAAGTTTTGAAACACAAAATACTGTTCCCAGAAAGGGAACGACACCCCCCCCCCAAATTCTCTGCAGTTTCTCATCGATCTTGAGGATGATCTAAATGATGACAAAAAAATCGGAATTCCACACATCTGCCAAGAATCTAGTGTATATCATAAAATAGCAAAAAAAAAAAAAAAAAGAACTCGTAGAATCCGTAGTTTCTTTTTTTTTTTTTTGATTGGAGGTTTAACGACCACCGTGAGCAACTCAATGGGCTATAAGCAGTCGCCCGTCCCTAATTAGGGTCACTGGTTCCAGGGAAGGGAGAGAGCCAGCGCCGTAAGACAAACACAACATCCATGCCAGACCGAGAAATCCGTAGTTTCATAGTCAGACAACAAAATCCGTAGAAACTACGGACATTCCGTAGTAGCTGGCAGGTATGCAGATGGGTCGGAAATCACGACACTGATATGAGTAAGCCACTGTCACCAGCTGTGACTTGTTTACTGAAATATCAGTGGCAGAATCACTGTCGGCATAACTTGTCGCTGTCACCGGCTGAAACCTTCAGTGCCACAGAATTCCTGCTCTTTGGAGATGGGTTTGGCGCCACTCAGCTGTGACTGTGATTTCCACGGAGGATCCTTGTTTGCGTCACTGTAACTTCATTCTGCAGCTACTGGGATTACAACATTACAGTACAATAGCGATGTTGGCACCGCTTTTTGACCTTGACGGCCGGAGCCGCATGGTGGTGGAGAAGGTACACTCCCATCTTAGTGCGCTAGACCACTGCACATGCCACTTATCTTAAAGTTGCATTACTTGTGTGCTACAAATGCAGATTTTCCATACAACACTTAGAAAATGTTGTGGACCACCTAGGACCTAGCCACAAGTGGTTCTCTTGTCTAGTGTGGTCGGCAGCTGATATCTGCAGATTGTGTTTATTCAAAAAATGAGCAAACAAACTTTCAGCCTTTATGACGCTTAAGGATTCGTCATCTTTAGTGGTGAAAAATGATGCAACATCTTTTGACTTCATTTTTACTTGGGCATATTCTTGCATCTTTTTTCGTAAACACATGACAACAGCAATCATCTTTTTGCCCTCCGTGGGAAATATTTATGTCCTTTGAACATTAAGTACAAAACACCATATTGGCTGAAATTTTTGATGGTTGAAGACATGGAAATTTAATATTATATAAATCTTTAAATTTTTTATTGCTATTGCACTTTTTTACCTTCGTGCCCGGAGAAAAGAAGAATTTTGTTTTCCGGAATTTATTGTTTCACCACGATTACACAAATCTCCAGACTAAACAAACAAAAAACCTGCTAACTGCTGCTATTATCCGAAACCGAAAGCACGGGAAATATCTGTTGACATCTAGAAAAGAAGCCAGCAACATGCAGTTAACGGTTAGCACAAACGAAACAAAGCATAAACAGCTTCCCACTACAATCTTAGTTCCACTACAATCATGTGAGCAGAAACTTTAAGACATCTACAAAACGTAAAAAAAATGTCAAAGGTAAATGTCATGATATTGAATTAACGTTCGTTAAATGTTTTTGGAATTCCAAGAAGCAATTCCAAAAACCTTTAATAAATGTTAGAATCTCTATATATTGATATCAATTTCACACAGATGCTTTTAATAACATTTTACTGAGATTTCAATTTCCGTAGTATATTCCATGCTTCCCATAATCCGTAGGTTCACTGATGATTTCCATAAAAACTACAGAGAATCCGTAGTCCTGGAGTCCATGCTTTCACATCTGGAGATCCCAAACAAAAAGAATACCTGGTTATTAAAAAATTACTCATCTTATTTTCCCCTGTCATTATTATTGACAGGCTTTCACCTAGTGCATATATACGTATGAGAAACAGTGAAACTTGGCAAATTTCATGACCTATTTCCAAAAATTTGAAAGACATCCTGGTGCCAAAACTTAACACCTTTATTTATTGTATATGCTGACAAAAATGTGAAATTTCATAAAAATCCAAGGGTAGACAATGTCTTTTTTTTTTTAGTTGATCTGATATACATCCATACAATAACCCAGTAATATGACTTTACCACTCTATATGCAGCACACTGAATGTATCAGCATTATGAAATTTAGGGAAATCATCATCAACACATAGTATTTATTAGCCATTTGTTTCCTCTCACTGTTTTACCTGTTTTCTCTTTTCCTGTTTAGCTTTATATACTTCTTTGATAAGATTACGAAAATCTTCACAGGTCTGCTGGAACAGAGCAAAATCATCATCTGCATTGGTTGCTAGTGCCTCTGCTTCTTCCTGTAGAAAACAATCAACAGTGACCTAACAGCACAAAAAAAAGGCAATTAAATGCACAATAAATATGAACAACATTCATTTCTTCATGACTAGTCAACTAAACTGATAAAGTTGCAAACCTCTTCTAATAACGTTAATATCTTAAGGATAAATAATCACAAATATACAAAAACAATGTATTTTCATCAGTAGACTGTACAGTAGATCTGCACAAGCAGGGCTTGAAAAATATCTGAAAAGTTACATACCCAGCTGGGCATGTGCAGAAAATATTTACCTGCCCAGGAAGTAAAATCTGGATGCCCAGAAAAATTTATCTATTATGAAAACAAAACAAAAGCTTCCTTTTTTTAAAGTGAAAAATGATGATAAACTTTTTATACATCTTTCGCATAGCCATTTTAAAGTGTCTGTATTCAAAATGCACAAAAGTGTATATCTCAAGTTTTAAGAAAGGCAAAGCTGAAGATGGTATTTGAGAAATTTAGTGATGATGCCATGTTCAAGAATTTTTAATATGTATCCTGCATTTTGCAGAAAAAATAAGCATAGGGAAATATACAGCAGTATTAGTTTTTAACAATTTTGAATATAAAAATTACCTTTTATTCTTGTGCAAACAGAAGTGATTTTGCATTACAAAATATCCCAAGAATGAAATCTAGTAAAAATGAAATATAGTTGCCTGACCACGCAACTATATTTCATTTTTACTTACCCCAGTCAATAATTTACATGCCCCAGGCATCTTGGGCATGGTATTTTTCAAGCCCTGACAGGCCTTAATTTGGAAAGTATGGCTTAGACCCAAACTTTAGGGAGCCCAGGCTAAAGATTAAAATTATTGGTCACCACTTGCCATGTGGCGACTGGATAAAACAAAGTGGCCAGTAAAAAAGGTTAGGTATTGTTTTGCTCTGAGAAACTATAGTAAAAAAACAAACAAGCATTGGTATTTTTATTTTATCTAAATACCACAAGTTCTGTAGTCATAAATTATATGTATACCCTTTCAATCTCTTTGTGACCCTATATGTCTGCACCACGTCACATTTTTTCTATAATTGCATTTTCGGTATTTTTCCAATAAAACACCAATCCGACAATCACCAGGTGTGTTTTTAAAAATGCGGCAGAAACAAGTTTTTTGTTTTTACCAACGTATTGCCTACAGAACCTAAGTTTATAACTTTTTAACAGATAACTCACGAATTATATGACAAATTTCAATATTTACTGCAAATTACAAAATCTTAGTAAAAAAAAAAAAAAATAGGCGCCAGGGTCTGATTTCTAGGCACCTAGGCAACCAGGATTTGTTGAGCCCTGGTTACAAGAATATGCTACTGTATTATATGCTCTTCCAAAATATAAGGCTGGTAAACTTTTTTTTTACTTCAAATTAAAGTAATTTCATATTCAACTATTTTTTAAATCTGAACTGTACTAGTGCTGACTGCGGCAGAAGTCTTTTTTTTTACTTTCACTTTTTTTCACAGAATTACAAAATTTTCAAGGGACCATTACTTTTCTTGCTAATCACATGTCCTAATACAAGCAACTTTGAAATCCACCAGGAGACGCAGCGAAGCCTCATGGTGTGGATCGGGGCAGAGCCGGCAGTTTTCTTCGCTGATGACCATTGAGTCTGGGACCCCTAAAGGGCCCGTCTGCAAATTGAGTTTGTAACAGTAACCTAGAAAACACAGCCACAATTGTCTAGGAATGGCATACATATTAAAATTGGACTTATTACATTGACAGAAAAGCATCTGTACTCTTGTTATAGCATCAGAGTTTAAGCTGGCCCAAAAAATGCTGTAGCAAAAATGCTAAAACGAAGGAAAAAGTTGTAGCAAAATGCTAAAGAAATTTAGCCTCTTTTGTCGACGAACTACGCGCTACGAATCATCATAGTGGACGCCAAACTGACGCGCTACGAATCGTCGTAGTGGACGACAAACTGACGCGCTACGAATCGTCGTAGTGGACGACAAACTGACGCGCTACGAATCGTCGTAGTAGACGACAAACTGACGCGCTACGAAAGGTCGTAGTGGACGACGAACTGATGCGCTACAAATGCTTGTAGTGGACGAGGAACTGACGCGCAACGAATTGTCGTAGTGGATGACGAACTGACCGTCAGACAGAACAATGGATGACGGAGTTTCCGTCGTATGACGGAATACTTTTACCCAGGAATTAGCGGAGGAATTTTAATTTTTCTCCTGGACTACGGGAGTTCAAATTTTCTGAATACAATCACCATTGTGATATTTAAATGTCTAGCGCCATTTTTCGACGGGACGCTAATTTTCTCGCGCATTTTAGGTTAATTAATCGCATTTTGCGAAAATAGCGATCGTAGCTTAACCTCTGTATAGCATGATGATGTATTTTATCCATATCCTTGCACCAAGCAATTGTGCAGCAGGAAAACGAGTGAGAGCCCAAATGAGAAAATCTAGGGGTCAGTATATGCAAATGTGCTGACACCATGGGCTATCTCCAGAACTAAGGAAGATACAGAAATCTAACGACTCATATTAAAGCTTAGAAAAAGCATTATCAGTAGTACACTGTTGGAATGGATCCTGGGCTAATACCAAAAGTTATTAACTGTTATTAGCCTGACTGTATGTAAAACAGTATGGCAACTAGTGAAAATAAAGCTACTTCTAGACGTAAGTTTTTACCATGTAATAACAGTACTTAGTAAGAAGCTCACAACACATAGCAGACAGGCAAGACCAGTTGGAAGCACCAAGGACCATTTTAGAAATTTGCATTTCAATTTTTTTTATTTGCATAAATAGATGGATCGGAATATTTAGGCTAAGAATTATGGGAACACATTACTTTGACTCCAGTGGAAGGAGTGACAAAAGAATACAAGTGTATATGGCATTAGCTGTTGTATATAGTGTACGACAGAGTAGCAGGGCTCCAACCCAAAGTAATACTATGGAGGAAACGTAGGGTATAAGCAGTAAAGGTAACCCTCCCAATTTTAAGTAAAAACATTTTATCCTGTTAAGATGCAATGTTAATATGAGAAAATAGTAGAGAAGTACATGTATTAGGTGTACAAATACGTTTTAAAGCGTTTTCTGCGTGACATATACCACTAATTTACATATCAGACATTCCCCTGCATAGTTGTCATGTGACCATGACTGGTCCAGAGTGTAAAATGTGTCACAGAAGTTTGCCCAACAGTCAAACGCACTTGCAAATATGTAGGTGAAAGATGCACGTGATACTGCATTTATTCGACACTGAATTCGTTACAAATTTCATCAAGGAAAAAGTGCTGCAAAAGCATGTGCATCGATCAATTCTGTTTTGGGGGAGAATACTGTATCGAAAAGTATGTGCGAGTTTTGGTTTAGATGGTTTAAAGCAGCCAATTTTGATTTCAGCGATCAAGAACGTAGCAGCGCCCCACAGAAGGTTGTACATGAGGAACTGTAGGCACTGCTGGATGAAGATTCGTCTCAAATGCAAAAGGAACCAGCTGAACAACTGGGAGTAACTCACCAAACCATTTCCAATCGTTTACGCGCAATGGGAAAGATTTAGAACGAAGGAAAATGGGTGCCACATGACCTGAGCCAGAGGAACAAGGATGAGCGTGTCATGAAGTGTTTGAATCTGTTGAATAAACAACACACGGTCTTTCCTGTGGAAAATAGTTACGAGTGATGAAAAGTGGATATGGTACGACAATCCCAAATGCAATGCTGGGTAGACCCTGGTGAAGCAACGACTTCGACACCGAAACGCAATATTCACTCCAAGAAAGTTCTGCTGTGCATCTAGTGGGATATGAAGGGTGTGCTCTATTAATGAGCTATTGGAACAGGGTCAAACTGTTACTGCTTGCTGATCACTACAAGCAACAATTGCTGTGATTGAACCAAGAAATCTGTCGGAAATGTCCATTCACAGGCAAAGGATTGCGCCCTGTGAAATTACTGCATAACAATGCTAGGCTGCATGTCGTGAAATCGGTCAAGGAAACGTTATTGATGCTTGGCTGGGAAGTTTTGGAGCACCCGGTGTGTAGTCCTGACATAGCCCCTTCAGACTATCATTTGTTCCAATCGATGCAACATGGTTTGTCTGCTGTATGGTTCTGGACACGTGAAGTGCAAAAATGGGTTTACGACTTCATCGCGTCACACAACGAAGTATTCTTGGGGGCTGGAATCCGTCAGCTGCTCGATCGACGGCGGAAGGTGATATAGATAATGACGGTGCATATTTTGATTTGTAAAGGTATTGTTGTTTTCTCTCAAATTGCATGTTGTGTTGTTTTAAAACGCTTTAAAACTTATTTGTACACCTAATATAAAAGTATGGAGAAGACACATTATCACTCTATAATAGAGTGCAGATGCTTTTCTGTGAATGCATTAAGTCAGATTTGAACTTATATGCCATCCCTAGACAATCCTGGCTGTGTTTCCTAGGTTACTGTTACAAATGCAATTTGCAGATAGGGGCCCCCTAGAGGAGTCCCAGCATTGAGAGTCATGAACGAGAAAAGCTGCTAGCTTAGCCCATAATCTACGCCAGGAGCAGTGCTAAGGAAACTACTTTTGAAAAATAGTTAGCTATGACTACAATTTCAAAAAAGTAGTCCACTACAAATAAAACTACATTTCCTGAAAAGTAGTTTTGCTACAACTACATCTTATAAAAGTAGTTTCACTATAAGTACTTTTTAAAAGTAGTTTAAAGAGCTTAGTGAGCATAAACACATGAATGCATCTGCAAATCAGAGCTTTCACACACACAAAGTATTTGTGAATAGATACCAATGAAGTATTCATGAAGGAAACATATGAAGCAGAAACATTTGGATAACACTACATTTTAGAATGAGTTCTAAATCTATTGAATGACAGCCATATTGAAAACCAGTAATAAATATTTCATGTTTCTAATAGACATAAAGAATCGTTTTATGAAATTAAATAACATTAGTTGAACTAAATGACATATCAATGTGTAGTGGATGCTGTAATAGCAAATTAAGAGCACATAGGTTTCCGTTAGTAATGAATGCTCAGACGTGTTTTTAAGAATTATGAGTAAATTATTGAACAAAGAAATTGAAAACAAAAGTTTGCATGCATGAAAGGTAAATAAATGGATAATCTGTGAATAAACACACAGCTCATAACTACTAGAAAAAGGAACTGGTGAAACACTGGCATGAAGATGAAGTTTGAAGTTTGATATGGTGATTTTGAAGTCGAAAAGTTTAGTTAACTTTTTTTTATGGGATTTTTTAGGTAAAGCAACAAATTTTCTGCAAATTTTCGGAGAAAACTCTTCTCCTTCATCAGGCAGTCTTTCAATCTAATCTGTCACGGTCTTCAATTATGGTTAACCTTGACGGTTACAGTGATGCCGTAAAATATCTTGCCAGATGTTAGACAGCATTAATCCCCTGCAGTCATTTATGATGGAGTTCTGGTATTTTTCAGTTTCAAGTCCCTCTTTCAATTTACGTTTCAGAAAGTTAGTTTGAAGTCAAATGACCGTTAGAGAGTCCTAGTCCATGAGGTGTTCTGTTGCTCTAATGTGTCTGTCCAATCTTGCCTTGTTCAAAAAAAAAAAACTTTTTTTTCTTTGTTTCATTGGAGGTTTAATGACTACCATAAGCAACTCATTGGGCTATGGGCAGTAGCGAAAAAAATTGTATTGCAGCTTTGTTCTTAGCGATGCAAGTTTCCAACCTACGACCTGTTTCACCTATGCAGAATTTTGCACAGCTCAAGATACTTTATAAATTACTCCTTGAATTTTTGACAAGTGTTGTTCTTTTTTAATAAAGCTTGGGCAAAATTTCTTAACCTTGCTGTCCAAAGTGGGAGCTAATTTAATATGATATTTACTGCTTATTCTCTTTAACGATTCAAACAAACGTTTTTGATGCGTAATTTTTCTAGTAAACCGAAACCCCGGCTAGTTTGTATTTTTCTGTTTCTCTTTTGTGAACAACTTATCAATTTCATTTTGAAGGTAGCTATTTTCTGCTAGCAAGACTCCCAGTTCATCTATTGGGTTGTCGGAAAAGTCGCGACGTATTTTAGCCATGTTTTGCAAAGGTCATTTATTGATAGAAGATCAATCAATGACAAAGATCAATGACAAAGATCAATCAATGACATAATGCCCGTTGTGTTCGATAACCTTTTGTCATCTTTCAGTGAGCTGCAGAATTCCTTGTTCACAGAAGGACCTGTCTTTCATGGCGAAAAACTGTACAAGGTGCTGATTTACAGCCTCATCTGAATTGAATTTTATACCACGCAAGGACTGTTGAAGAGAGCGAAACAAGTGGAAGTCTGACGGCACAAGGCCAGGAGAGTATGCTGGGTGTGGCAGCACATCCCACCCCAGCTCCAATAATTTTTGGCGGGTGATCAAACTTGTGTGTGGTCTCGCGTTGTCGTGATGGTACACAACACGTTTACGATGAACGAGCTCTGGACGTTTCGGGATGATGGATTCGTTCAAACTGTCCAATTGCCGACAGTACACATTCGAATTGATTGTTTGGTTCCGTGGTAGGAGCTCGAAAAACAAGACACCTTTAAAATCCCACCACACTGAGACCAGAACCTTCCGCTGATGAATGTCTGCTTTGGATGTCGTTTAAGGCGAAGCAGCACGCCGGGACCAAGACTGTTTGCGCAGCACATTGTTGTACACAATCCACTTTTTGTCATCAGTTGCTTTAAAAAAGGATCGTTTTCCTCACGTTTAATGAGCATATCGCAGATGTTTATACGCGTTATCAATTGAGCTTCTTTGAGTTCATGGGGAACTCACACATCGAGCTTGCTTACGTATCCCAGCTTCTTCAGGTGATCGTGAATGCTTGAATGATGGATGTACAATGTGTCTGCAATCTCTCGTGCCGTATAATATGGGTTTGACTCTATCAATGCCTTGATTTAATAGTCATCAACCTTGGTGGGCCTCCCCGACCGAGGAGCAACGTTGAGGTCGAAATCACCAGCACGGAATTTTGCGAACCACCGCTGGCACTGACGTTCTTGTAGAGCATTATCACCGTACACTTAATGCAACTTTTCTCAAGCTTGACGCGCGTTATTCCCTTTACGGAAGTAAAACAGTTAAATATGGCGAAAATGCAAAGTTTGGTCTTCCATCTTCAACTTGATGTCAAATCTCTGCAAATCAACCAAATCGCTCACTACTCCTTTTAGACTGGAGCTAGAACTGGCACCTGTCGAATGCCATAGAGATAGAGCTGCGCATGCCTCTAGTACTTCCAAAACCGCCCAATCGCCATCGGGTGCCAAAATACTTCATGACTTTTACGACAACCCAATATGTGGGCATTTTTCAATTCTTCCGAGACCATTTTAAAAAAAGCAAGATTGGACAGACATGTTAGAGCCACTTGGACTCTCTAACAGTTATTGGACTCCAACTTCCTGAAACGTAAATTGAAAGAAGGACTTGAAAAATACAAGAACTCCATCATAAATGACAGCAGGGGATTCTGCCTAACATCTGGCACATTTTGTAACTGAAGACAGTGGCAGAGATTAGATTGTAAGACTGCCTGCCAAAGGAGAAGGTTTTTCTCTGAAAATTTGCAGAAAATATGTAACTTTACCTAGAAAAATCCCATAAAAAAAGTTAAGTATCTAGGAATCCACAAAACAAAGATGAGTTTATTTACAGGTCAGAAAGCTTTTGCCTCCTGTACTTGATGCAGGCATAGTAATACAATTTCCCTTTGTTGTTTTGCTTTTTAATTTAACAATAATTATTGGAAACTACCCAAAGAAGCTCAGTTTCAGGACTGATTCTTAGATAAGGCATCGTGCCCAGGAGCAGAATGACGTTCAGCGTTCAGCAACGTAACTTCCAAAGATTGTAAATGTTCTGCGGGCAAAGCACGAAACACTTTGAACAAATCACAGTAAAACAAACATTAAAAAATTACCTATCATCAGTTGAAACCTCTTGTTAAATATAACAATACATAAACCTGTAATTTAAATCAAATAAATTTATTTAGAATTAGGGTATGTATTCAGAATTTGATATTCTGTTAGTAACTTAATAACTTTTGAAGTTAAATAGTGTGCCATTGCTGCAGATAAATTATTTACAACGCTTTTGTGGTAATTTGATCCATATGTTGAAACTAGGGCAGCTTTCAGTATTTTTAGGACTGATTTATGTCCAAACTGTGATCTGTTTGACATTATAAACTTTCATTTATCATTTGTTCCTACTACGAGTATAACATCTCCGTCATTAGTATTGGGTCTTTTATACAATATGTCAATTGTTGAACCCCAAGATTCACAAATTGCCTCTTAAACAGGCAGAGAAAAATAAAAACAGGAAACTTAATAAATTTTGGAATTTCTGCTTTCATTTTATTTAGAGCTTGTTTTGAGAGAGCTTTAATCTGGAAAAAATGTTCCACTTGTCCTACTTTCTTGCATATTTCTATAGATCCAAGTGACAAAAAACGTGTACTAAAAGATTTTTTTTTTTTCTTCAGAGGGTGGAACACATGGAAAACCCTTTATAAATTCAATGAAATTGGAAAGATATTCCAATTCTTTCTTCTGCTCAGAACTGACACGAGTTCTTGGAAATATTAATTATTCAAAATTCAATTAAATACCTGCTCTTCTTATAATTATGTCAACAATTTTTTCATTTTCAAAATATACGCTGTATTATTCTAATAGATCAGCTACGTAGCCTGTTATATTCTGAATATCACAACATAAGGGAGCTATGTCAGAGTTATTCTGAGTGGAGCGCAGTTTTTTTTTAGCTCTCCGCCTAATCCGATTTCCATTTTCAGAAATTTTTCCTCCATTTTGAAACTGAAACAATCATTTATTGGACAAAAGCATATTTTACGTTAATACTAAACAGAGGTATTCACGAAAAAAAAATCTATTATGGGAGAAATCGTCACTGCGTCTACCCTCCATTTTTGAATGTTTCGAAAGACAGAATTCAGTTTACAGCCAGAAAACGCCCCTCCCCCTTCTCAATTATTTTTGCTCTCGATAACGACACAAATGATGACCACAAAGGCCAACTTTCCCGAATCTGGGGAAGAAACTCATATCTAAAGATTACAGAGAAATTTCCACTCTGTTGAATTTGCGTTTCCGGAATTTCCTACAGTTTCAAGCAGAAAAACAATAGACTGATATTTAGCAACAATACTGGGCAGAGGCAACTTCGCAAGAAGAAGAAATAACGATTACAGGAAAAAATTTTAGTTTTGAAGAACAGAATACTATTCCCAGATGGAAAATTACCCCCCCCCACACACACACACACACACACACACAAATTATTAATCCCCTCCCCCCACTCCAAATTGCCTTCAGTTTTGTATCGATTCCAAATAATCCTGTTTCCATAAATTGATTATATTCCCGACATGAACGACGTATTGGACTGCAATTTTCGTAACTCAGGAAAGGATTGTTTTTAACGCACAAAATTTTTTATGAAGGATACGTTTTTAAAGCTTGAATTTTGTGAGTGGACAAAATATGGACCCAGATTTTATATATACAGTAAAACCTCTTTAACGGACACTCCCGAATAGCAGACACCTCCATTTAACGGACAGTTTTGTAATCCCAAATCCCAAAGTATAGGTGGTTCTGTGTTTTTACCTCTGAATAGCGGGCAGTGATTTCGGACGAAAAAGCTGAAAATGCGTTCACTGAAGGGAAGGAGAAAAAGGTATGCGAAATTTTATTGCGACACCAAGCCCACTGCACTGAAATCATTCGTAGCTATTGTTTGCCACCTCTTTCCTGTTAATGCTCTCCATGCCATCACTTGGGTAACCTCCGCAATCGAAGACGTTAAACCACAGTCTGTTGGTCGTCGTTTCCGAAAGGCAGGGTTTGTCTCAGCAGGCAAAGAGTATGGGCACTATGTACTTTCAATGCAGAAGATGATCTGCGCTCGATTTCTGAACTGACGACTTGTTTAAACTGTGAGGGAAATGCAAATGATTTTATTGCAGTTGATGAACTGTGTTTTGAACAGACTATACATGATTTGCAAGATTTCATTTCTTCAAACAGACCCAATGTGTACGACATGGTCGAAGAAACAGCAAAGTTACTGAAGAGGTGTGCGACATTAAGAGCTTCACAGCAGTGGTAATATATACTGAAAAACTTCATTAATCTTTTATTAGCAAAGGTGATTGTTAGGGACTGGCACTTTTGATGAATTTGAAATTCATATTGAAAAAGAGGCTGCAAACGGCGAAAGAAAAAATCAAACACTTTTGTCATTTTTTTTATTTATTTTTTGGAGGGAAGAATGCTAACACGTAAATTGATGAATTAGCTACAAGT
Organism: Macrothele yani; assembly: GCA_039090855.1. Classification (NCBI taxonomy): domain Eukaryota; kingdom Metazoa; phylum Arthropoda; class Arachnida; order Araneae; family Macrothelidae; genus Macrothele; species Macrothele yani. Next base: position 122,381,565 of record CM077005.1, on the reverse strand, counting down.
ACTTAATGTAAGTTTTAAAACATTTGTTAATCAGAAACATGCATTGAATTACGCATATACATATGTACGCAAATTGCACTTTTTTCATGTTTGAAAAACTCAAAAATATTTAAGTTACTATAAATATGTGCATATATTCAATTTCGTGTACAGTATCACTAATGCAGTTTTGGAATTTATTACTGCATAAAAATATATACATATAAAGTATGTATATTTATAGATGTGACTTTATTTTTAACAGCAAAAGAAGAGTTTGTATTGCGCGATGGCTTTGGTAGACAGGCGTGTACCTCCGAATAGTGGACAGATTATCAGGTCCGGTGGTATCCACTATTAAGAGGTTTTACTGGTTGTTTTTTTGTTTTTTTTCTTAAAATTTTCTAAGGAGGGAGACTCCTTTCTAGCAACTTTACTTCGGTGGGAGTTTAAAACTTGGGGCAGAAATCCTGCAATCCCTGTGTTCTGCTGTTGTCGACTTGAGATGATTTTTTTCCCAAGATGGACACCTAACTAACACTCTTCCCAGCAATATGTGGTTTAACACGGCTTGGTACCTCCCACTTTCAAAACATACATGTGGGGGGGAGTCTTTCAAAAAGTGCAGGGAGAAACAATCAGCTACCATCCAAATGGTAGGGGTGGGTGGATGGATGTGTGGGGGAAGAGGAGATTGTTTAGTGCTCTGGGTAGAAGGGTGGGGAGTGTAGACGAGGAGTTACCGGCAGATCGGGGTACATGAGCGAATTTTGTATGCGAAATTTAAGATAAAAAAAAATTTCTCCAAAGAGATTGAAACTTAAGATTTAACAAAATTTGTTCTACAAATAAAAATATCATAAAACGAAAGTGAAATCTAAGATAAAATATATCATTATCATCATCATCATTGCCAACCATTATCAATCCACTGCTGGACGAAGGTCTCCCCAGTTTCCTCCACAACGGTCTGTCTTGGGCTTGTCTCCTGCATGTCACCCCCTACTTTCGAATTTCATCCACCCATCTTCCATGTGGTCTTCTTCTGGGTCTTTTCCTGTCCCTTGGAATCCAATCTAAAATTTCGGCTGTCCATCGATGGTCTGTTCTTCTGGCAGTATGCCCAGCCCATTGCCATTTCAGGGATTTAACTCTGATCACTCCTGTCATTTTTCGGATCCACGAGTTCCTCTTATATCTCCTGGTTACACCAAGCATGCACCTCCCCATGCTTCTTTGAGTTGTCTGCAGCCTTTGTATGTCTATTTTAGTTAAGGTCCACGTCTCTGCACCATACGTAAGCACTGGAAGGATGCATTGATCAAACACTTTTCTTTTAAGACATAATGGCATATTGCTCTTGAAAATTATGCTGTTTCTTCCAAAAGCTCTCCAGGCAAGTTTTTTACGCCGATTAATTTCTTCATCAATGTGACCCTCACTTGATATCTGCTGTCCAAGATAAACGTACGTGTCTGTTATCTCCAGCTTTTCTCCATCAATCGATAAATCTTCATTTCTTGTAAAAGCATTGAACATCACTTTTGTCTTCTGAAAGATATTTTTAATCCCACTTCTTTACTCCTGTCAGCAAGTCCCTGGATCATACTCTGCAGCTCTGATGGGGTAGTTGCAAAAAATGACTGTCATCAACAAAACCAAGGTGGGTTAGATAATCTCCATTAATCTTTATCCCTTTGTTTTCCCAGTTCAGTGATTGAAAGACATTTTCCAATGTGGCATTAAAGAGCTTCGGAGATATAGTGTCACCTTGTCTCACACCCAGGGCAAGATTTAATCTTTTTTGCTCACTAGAAAATTTTGCTAGTGACCAAATAGTTTGCTAGCAAAACATTTGCATGACTAGCAAGTAAAACTAAATCACATCGTAACTTATTTTCTAATAAAGTTACACAGAAATTTAAGTGTGTGTATAAATATTTTGACTTACCTTTTTGAATAATGAATAGAATCTTAGATAAGTTTAGTGACTATCTTTATTATTAATTTCTAACAAATTCTCATACCACATGAATATATTTCACTGACATTCTAATTCAGATTTCTTCCCATATGGTTTATGCTCAAGGTGTCTGACTTTGTCATCATACCACTTTATAACTGCTGACCGTGGATTAAAAATCTCATCTTGTGGCCCTTCTACAGTATTTCAATTGTCATCAGAGCATTTAAAGTTTCAACAGACAAATTGTTCCTCCAATCCCCTTGTATTCTTTTTAAAAACCTGAATCCCACCTCACAACATGCAGTACTAAGTGGAAGTATCGCACAAATTTCTGCTAAACTTCTACACACTTCATATCTGCCAACAACCACACAATGCCGTAGTTTCAATGGAATTAGTTGTCTGAGTACGGAACTCACTATCAAAACTACGGATTCTACAAATTTTCATTTTGTTTCAAATTTTTCTTTTGCTATTATTTTTATGATATACACGAGATTCTTACAGGGATTCGCGGAATACCGCTTTATTTATTTTTTTTTTTTTTTTGTCATCAGATCATTTTGAAGATCGATATTTGGGAGAGGGGGGGGTTCGTCTTCCATCTGGAGACGAAATTTCGTGCTTCAAAACTTTCGAACACAGTAATGAAACAGAGTAAGAAAATTTTGCCGTAATCGCAAATTGTTCTCCCAATGTTGTCTTTGTGTCCGCTTTTTTTGTTAAATATCATTTTATTGCATAAATGTTTGCATTTTAGCTTGAAACTGTGGAGAACAATTTGCAAAAACGGAAGTTGGCTGCTGCAAAATTTTTCTGTAATCTTCAGGCATGAGATTCTTCCACGAATTCAAGGAATTCCGTCTTTACGAAACTAGAAAACGAAAGGTCGACGGAATTCGGATTTTTTCCGTAATCATAATTTTTTTTTTTCTCACGATGTTGCCTCTGTCAAGTATTATTGCTCATTAACATTTTACTGTATAAATATTTGTATTTCAGCTTGAAAATACAAGGAAAATTTCCAAAACCAGAAGTCAGACGAAGCAAAAGTTTCTTCCCTAATCGTTTACCCTCCACGAACACGTTTCGTAAAAAAGCATCTATCTATGCCACGCAATAAAGGTGATCGCTTGGCTTAGGGTACGACAGGAGTTGAGGACAAAGTTTGTGGGGCAAAAGAAGGGAGGGTGGCAGAGCAGGTGGTCAAACAACCGATCCATCCCAGAGCTCTGGGTTGCCACAGCAACCATTACCGACGTCACGTTCAGTTTCTGTAATAGACCAATGAGGGCACGATGGAGAGGAGTTTCAATGCGCTTCTACGACAGTTTGGAAGGGATGAAAGATATCGGGAGGATGGGTATTAAGTGTTGAAAGGAAATTGGCGAAAGAGAATTGCTGATCGTCGCTGTTTTAACAAGTGATAAATAGAAACTGTTATGTAAACTTCGTGGATTAATAATGATTTTTGGTTACTTTAAATAAAGAAATTACCTTACTACCAGTATTTGCTACTGCGATTTTTTTCACTAGCAAATTTGATTTTTCACTAGCTATTTGCTAGTTGCTAATCGGTGAAATCGCGCCCTGCTCACACCCTTTCCAATTTTAATGTGTGTTGTATTTTCAAACAGCCGAATCTTTGCACTTGCATTTTCATAGATGTTATTAATAATATTAATGTATGCATCTTCAATACTGCAGGATTTCAGAGCCATTGTAACTGCAGATGGTTTCTCCGAATCAAAGGCTTTTTCATAATCGATAAAAGCCATGCACAATGGAAGTTCATATTCCCTCGCTCTATCAATTAGTTCTCTCAGCACATGGATATGATCTATTGTGCTGTCTGTAGCCACTCCTGAATCCAGCTTGTTCTCTTGGTTGAGCCATGTCCAGTGTTGCCTTCAAACTGTGTGAAAGAACTTTAGTGAAGATTTTATAAACCACTGATAGGAGGCTGATAGGTCTGTAGTTCCTGAGATCCTCAATGTTCCCTTTTTTATGTAGCAGGATCATTGCAGCGTTGTTCCAATCCTCAGGAATCTTCCCTTCATTAAGGCATCGAGTGAAAATTTGGGCGAGTACTGTTTCAATTTCTCCACTTGCTTCTTGTATGATGTCTATGGTAATTCCATCTTCTTCTGGAGCTTTTCCTCACTTCATGTTCTTGATTGCATGTGCAACTTCTGCTGAGAGGACTGGAAGAACTCCGGAACTGGTACCTTTCATGATGTCTGGAGTACATGCATCATCCCTTTCATATTTTTCACTCTTGTCAAAATTTCGCCTCTATTTCTTGTTACAGAACCATCTTTTCTCAGTGCCATAATCTGTTTTCTTCATTTACTGAGATGTCCCTTTTGCTATCTTTATGCTTTGGTTGTTTTCAATTGCTTTCCTCACTAGTTCACAGTTGAATTTCCTTACGTCTTCAGTGATACTTTTTCGTACTGTCTTGCATAGCTCTATATATTCCATTTTGGAAATCACATCTTCTTTAGTTGTCCTCATCTCTCTTCTTTTTTGCATCAACATTTCGGTTTTTCCTGATAATTTGTTCACATGCAACTTGTTCTTAGACCCAGCTAATTTTGTTGCTGTTTCCATAAGAGCTTTGGTTACTTTTCTGTTAACTTCAGAAATATCCATTTCTTCCAATGTTAGGCCTTCTAAAGCAGAGAATCTGTTTTTCAGTTCCAACTTGAAGGTATTATGGTGTTTTTTAACGTTGGTAATGTCAATACATTTTGTTTGTCTTATGAGCTTGCCACGTTCGAGTTTAGTGTTGAGGTGCATTTTACATCTCGCCAATCTATGGTCACTACCTGTGTTGAACTTGTTTAGCACACTGCCGTCTTCTATGACGAATTTTTTGTTACACATAATAAAATCAATTTCACTTGTCGTCCCATTTGGATGTCTCCATGTCCATTTCCTGTGTGGCTTTTTCTTGAAATAGGAGTTCAAGATGAAAAAGCCTTCTACCACTGCAAACTCAATGAGAGTATTTCCACGCTGGTTTCTGTTGCCGTGACCGAATTTACCTACTGAAGTTTCATTCTGTTGCCGTTGCCCTATTTTTGCATTGAAATCTCCCATAATTATCTTCAAGTGCTGCTTACCTTTATTATTTAGATGACAAATTTCCTCATAAAATTCTTCAATCTCTTCTTCAGGATCACTTGTGGTGGGTGCATAAGTTTGAATAATCTGAGCCTGGTATCTTCTCGAGAGTTGGATAACGAGTCGTGCAGCTCTGTCAGAGGAACTTTCAACTTCTACAACTTTATCCTTCAGTTTCTTATTTATTATAAATCCAACACCACTAGTTCTGCCAATATCTGTTCCACGATAGTAGAAGAGATGTCCACTTTTCAGTTCAATGAGATCTCCTTTTCTCCGTACCTCACTTAGACCGACGATGTCCCACTTGATCCTTTGTAGTTCCTCTTCCAATTCAAGAAGCCTTGAATCAGAAGATAGGGGGCATCCATTATATGTAGCCAAAGTCAGCATCAGATGCCAGCCTAGTCCGGTACTTCGGGGAATCTTAGCACCCTCTGCCTTCATGTCACACTGGCCGCTGCCTTGGCCAGGCACATTCCAGCTGCCGGAGACTGAGGGCCAAGATTTAAGTTGGAGTCATTTTGGATAGGTTTGGCCATAACTCACCACGCTGGCAAAGCGGGTTGGTGAGTGTGGGATAGCATTTCCTCTAATCCCGATGGTATAGTTATACCGCTATTGGCGGTTTTAGTGGGAACAGATGCACCACGAGGAGGGGTTGACATTTGTCAAGGAGAGGCTGTGATGTTACGCATCACCTGTCATTACATCCCTAAGATAAAAAAAAAATATATATATATATATATATTCTGCAAGGCATTGAAATCTAAGATTAAAAAGAAAATGTCCTGCAAGGTGGGGGGGCTTTGTTCTGGAACGCACGTTGCAGTTTTTAGTACTTTCTGCTCCAGGGGCATCATGAAATATGAAACTAGGAGTTAAACCCAGGCACAGAGATTGCATCAACTTCTGATAAAGTCCAAGAACACAAATGCAATGTTCATGCACTGTCTTAAAGAATGGCTTTACAAGAAGGTCGAAGTTGAACATTTGCTTTGAATGTTTACCGAGGGTTCCTAGTTTTATGACTGTTTATACCCCTCAGATGTCTCTTAGCCTCACCAAGTCATTCCCCCTTTTATGCTGTACCTACGATCGTGACCAATGACCTAGCATTGTAAAGTTCTTCTGAAGGTCGAGCAGAGTTTGGCAAATGTTTCTTTCCAAGGAGGTTAGAATTCCTTGATTCCTTCTGTGCTATCAGAGTAAAATTTATTCCTCGTAACAAGAAAAATAGGAACAAAATGTACAGTGGAATTTCATTACAACTACACAATTTTTGAAGTGCATTACAAACAAAACTACTTTATTTATGTAGTTAAGCATGAATTACAACAAAAGTAGAGCACTACTGTAACGTCGCTAACACAGAGGGCGAGTGGAAAGTTTTGCAATATTTGCATATTTAATAAACACATGTATTGCGGCAGGTATGTCGCGTGTTTAAACTACTTCAAGTCGCGCACTCCAATCAGTCGAAAGGGATATAAAGTGGTAGTCATTGCTGTGAACAGCATTACATGTTGTCATTCTGTCTGTGGTTGGGACGCCTAAAAAACGAACAGCCACAACTGGCTAATTAAGGAACTTTTGCTTTACGAGTTTGAACTCAGCCATAACGCTGCTCAAGCAACATGGAACATTTGTCATGCAAAAGGGAAAGGTTCCGTGGACCACAGCACCGCAACCATATGGTTCAAGAAATTTTGCTCAGGTGACATAAACCTTGGCGATCAGCCAAGGTCACGTAGGCCACGAACCGTGGATTCAGAGGCAGTGCGCCAGGCCATAGAGGCAAATCCGACAAGCAGCACTCGGAGATTACCAGGCGAACTGGGCATACCACAGACTACCATGGTTCATCACCTTCAGGACCTCGGAAAGGTTGACAGGAGCTGCCACATTGTCCCTCACGAACTGACGCCAGCTGAAGCAAACCGCCAAGAGGAAGTGTGCAGCACAAAACTCCTAGAAAACCTGTGCAATGTACATTTCATCAAGAGAACTGTTACATGTGATAAAAAGTGGGTCTATTTCTGTAATCCTAACACACAACGGCAGTGGTAGAGCCCGGGCCAGCTTTCAGAACCTCTTGCCAAATGTGGGTGTTTCGAGCACAAGGTGATACTCTGTGTCTGGTGGAATTTTGAGGCAATAATCCATTATGAATTTGTTCCAGACTGTCGGACTATCAACGCCAACCTCTACTCTGAACAGCTGGAGCAGATGTATGTCATTTTGGAGAAGTACTGGGTACTGGTGAACAGAAAGCGCGCTCTTCTACAGCAGGACAACGCTCAGCCTCATAGCGCACAAACGAACCTGGCAAAACCCCAGGAACATGAGGGCATCTCCCTGATGACACACACAGCATATAGTCCAGACCTTGTCCCCTCACAAGGTTCGTATTTCTCCAAGCAAAATAAATTCAAGCACTTTTTAAACCTGAATTATCATAAGTGTGTACTGTCGGTCGGTCATTAGATAGGTATTTTAGCAAGTTCAGACCATTAATTTTAGCTGGGGTGGGCACATCTTCAATGACCTGCCTGTTATCCCTTGCCCCCACTTGGTTTATTTTAATAACCTTGAACTGCCTCCGTTTTGGTGTTTTTCGAAATCATTTTATTTTGTGGAATATTTTGAAAGGGTACATTATTTTTGTATTCATCTTCTGGTATGACACTTCTTGTTTGCTTTTTATTTTTGATGCATGGCTTTGATGCTGCCAGGAGACGAAGGGTCCACACGCATGAAGCACAAGCAATTCCTGGAAGTTCCATCCTCCAGCAACAATGCATCCCTAACCCCAGTAAACAGAACCCCATCACAATTTGTGAATACAACATTCCACTTATTTTACTCACGTGGCTGATGCTTTACTCTGTAGTCATATCATAGCCAAGGCACCAGCAGTCCACACACTCCCCTGTGTTGAACACAAGTTCTGCACTATTTGATCAGCTTGGTGTTTTTATCAGAATTACGCAGAAATCTCCTACACATTTTTTTAGCATAATTATTTTACACATGCTCTTTCATATCATTACTTAAAAAACAAAACAAAATTTTAAGTACTATTTACAGAGCCTTAAACTTTTTCAAGTACTTTCAAGGACTTGAAAATGAACTTTTTTATTCAAGGACTTTCAAGGTTTTCAAGGAGCATATGAACCATGCATCAGATTATTACTTGTTCTAGTCCATGGCCAGGGGTGATTGTGAGATGACACAAGAAACCCAGAAACTGTCAGCTCAGTGCCAATATACATATAATGCATATTAGAAATATATACATATTACACAAACATATAAACTAACTGCACAACAAATATGCTTGTGAAGTTTAACTTTGTGTCTATTCTTGTACCCAATTTACTTTCACTGTGCAAAATACTTCAGGCACTGTATCTTTGAACTCAAATTTTGCACTTCATATTATGTTAATCGAGCAGTCTATGTAGATCAGTCTTTTTTTTTTTTATTATTATACAATAAACAGAGTTCAAAACTGAAATCCATTTGCAAATACAAAAAAAAAAATGGGTTGTTTACTGAAATCACAAATCTGAGGATCTAACAGCAGGTATGTGGAGAAAGGCTATTATTCTGATTCCGTTCTGAGCAGGTGCTTATCTGTTTACTAAAGAATCGCTATGATTCCCAATGTGGAATATAGTACTATTTATTTTTTTCTTCACAATTTAATGTAAACATGAATTTCCAAGATGTAATGGGCACATAAGATCTGCTCAGTTTGAAAATGTTCATAGATGGAACCCCGCCTTTATTTCTTTGGCTCCAAAGTAGGATAATTAAATTCACAAAATAATAGCCATATCTTATTACTAAAATCGTAGCTCCTAGACTACAAAATACCCATCCCTAAGAAAACACCCATTCCATTCTTCTGACTTTAGCTCCCTCTCATCGTTACTTTTTTGGTTAGTTTTATCTAGGAATCACAGAGGGACTGAATGGAACACAAAAGCATGGCTACCGAGACTTGTTAGGTACTCCGAAACCACACCTTGGCCAGTGAAATTTGAGCCTGGTCTACGTTAAGCTCAAAATGTTCAGAAATTGGCACTCAATTACGTGGAAAGTAAAAATACGTACAAATGATTGTATTTAACAAACGAAAAAAATATTGGCAGGGTATCTTATGACACAAAACAAAGTATAATTGGAAAACACATTGAAAAAATATACGTACAAAGCTCACGGCATTTGAATTTTCAGAATGAGACTTCACCCTTTTAACTTTTTTATCTCGATGGCCTGTCCCTTGTTCTTGCGCCGCATGCATGGTGAAATACGCTGAACCTTAAAAGACGTATTCTTCTATTTATCAGCATAAAATGCACAGAAAACTTTTAACAATTTAAAATCCCTAAGCGCCTTATGTCGACCGTCCGACAGCAGATGTTCAAAACAGATCATGTGTTTCGTATGTTGCCACCTTACAAAACAAACTTATGTCAAAAACAGTAAAGAACAGAAATGCCAAAATTGGCAATCTCAGCGGTCCGCTCTTCCTCTAGCGGCAAAAGGAAGAATTACTGTAGTACGGGTAACGTTTTCGGCTCATTGCTTGGCTGTTGGTAGATCGCTCATTACGTTCAGTTGTCGTAGTTTGGTGTATTTTTGCATTCATTCTGGAATTAGAGTTGTATAATGGAGAATTCCGTGAAGAAGAACAAATCATATTGTTGTGTCCCGCAATGTCGTTCCCAAGGTTTCAGCTATGTTTTTCACAAGTTAGTATAAACGTTTGTGCATTGTAGACAGTAGATATCGAGCCGCGGATGGCTTAGTGGTTAGTGTTTCAGATTATCGATGCTGGGTCCCCAGGTTCTAGCCTGGGCTGATCTTTCAGAGATGGTGTGATTTACTAACAATCGCTGAATATCGGACGAGCACGTAAAGTGACGGCCCCCAGGCTGGACCCACTGGTTAAATGGGTATCCTTTCCTATGTCTTCCCTGAAATTCTCTCACCCATCTATGTGCAATATCGTACTTGTACGGTGGCGCCATCTACTGTACTCTAATCTCACTACAAACTGTTCTGTCAAAAGTCGTTAGACTTGTCCACATTCCTTCCGTTTCTGTGTCCTGCCCAAAAGGCGATCTCGCTGTAGGTGGCTGGGACCTAAACTCTACTCCCTGTGGACGGAAGTCCTACATGAAAATGACAAATGCTCTCTAGACAGTAGATATCTTTTTCATGTAGCTCTTCACCTATTTTTCCAACCACGAGCCGCCACAGCCTTTTGCTTGTATGACAAAAGCAACACGTCGAGGCATGCTATCAATCAATTTCCGATAGGTCTGTACACTAATAGCTGGCAATTCGTTCTGCAAAGCTGTTGCCAGAGCTGAGAGCGGTGACAGCCGTTGTGGTTTATTTCGTATCCATCGCTCCACTTCATCCCAGACGTATTCTATGGGAGGTATGCCAATCTAACAATTCGACCTCATTTTCAAGAAACCATTTCTGCACACGTCGTGCAGTATGGTAAGGTGATCGATCGTGCAGGAAGAGACAACAGTCATTTCCATAATTCTCCCACATATTTGATAGGGCAGAGTTATCCAGAATTTCGAGGTATACTTCAGAGTTCATGGTTTGTGATATAATAACCAACGGGCGAAGTCCCACCCACGAAAAACAACTCCATACTATGATGGAGTCTCCTCCGAACTTGACAGTTGGAAGAACATAGTTGGACAAAAATCGTTTGTCCGGCTGTCGCCAAATCCAAACACGCCCATCAGATTGGAAAAGGGAAAAGCGTTGACTCATTGCTCCAAAGAATAGTTTTCCAATCGCCCACAGTCCAAGAACGACGGGGGACACACCACTCAAATTTGAGCTTCGCATTCACGGTAGTGATGTGTGCAGCTGCTCTATTATAATAACCCACACTGTGCAACTCTCTGCGGATAGTTATGGCACTAACCGAGCCATTGCAATCATTTCCTATTTCAGCAGCGATGGGAACGACAGATGAAGAACGAAATATCTTAATATTTCTTACCATGAATCTTCCGCCACGTTCCGTCTGTTTTTGAACGGTGTTTTTTTTTCCTGTAGTTTCACCGTCCTATTTCCATCTCTTCACGACATCACTTGCAGTCTGTTTTGGTATGTTTAGTCCAGCTGCAATGCTCCGTATAGAAATGTTATTTAAATGGCATCCTATGACTAGCTCACGCTGGAACTCGGAAAGATCACGCCCACGTGAAATATCCGCTTCAAAGTTACTGATAACACGGCAGAACATCCCAGCTTTGCCGCCCCGGTGGCGCAGTGGTCTAAGCGATGGCCTCTGATCATTCGTCGGTAAGGGGTCCGGGTTCGAATCCCGGTCAGGCATGGATGTTGTGTTGGTCTTACGGCACTGGTTTTCTCCCTTCCCTGGAACCAGTGACCCTAAATTAGGGACGGGCGACTGCTTATAGCCCATTGAGTTGCTCACGGTGGTCGTTAAACCTCCAATCAAAAAAAAAATCCCAGCTTTATATATATGTACCTCCACACTTACAGCGCACCTTCCTGCGCAACCGTTCTTCGCACTCATGCAAATATTTGGAAGTGTCAGAATACTTTTGATAATATAGCGTAAATTGGTGTCAATATAACTGATTTTCTCAAATGTTATTCCTGGATGAGCTAAAGCTCTCCATGCGCGGATCTTGTCGTCTATTTTAAAAAATACTGTAGGTGAGATACTGTACCCTTGTCTCTTACCTTGATTCAAAGGAATTTAATATGAGATCCCACCGTTAAGGTCTATCTGAATCATGATTTGGCTGCGTGTGCATTTCGGGGGCGTATATTCTGTGTGTGCTAGGTGTGCTGCAAACCTATGGAGTCGCAGTATAACCGGCATTATATTTTTGGAGTTATTCCTACTAAAAATTCCCGTATGATTTGAAATTCCATACGTAACATTGTTTTTTTTTATGTTGTTTTTTTTATTGGAGGTTTAACGACCATCGTGAGCAACTCAATGGGCTATAAGCAGTTGTCTGTCCCTTATTTAGAGTCACTGGTTTCAGGGAAGGGAAAGAACGAGTGCTGTAAAACACACAACATCCATGCCTCACCGGGATTCGAACCCGGACCGCTTTCGGACGAATGATCAGAGGCCATCGCTTAGACCACTGCGCCACCGGGGCGGCCATTTTTATGAAGACTAGAAACATAATTCGGTGGGTAAATATCGTATTACGTTCGTGTTTTTTTTTTTTTTTTTTTGATTGGAGGTTTAACGACCACCGTGAGCAACTCAATGGGCTATAAGCAGTCGCCCGTCCCTAATTTAGGGTCACTGGTTCCAGGGAAGGGAGAGAGCCAGTGCCGTAAGACAAACACAACATCCATGCCTCACCAGGATTCGAACCCGGACCCCGTTCGGACGAATGATCAGAGGCCATCGCTTAGACCACTGCGCCACCGGGGCGGCTACGTTCGTGTTGAACACGATCGTGGGGTGTGCGGTAGAACACCTTGGAGCCCTTTAAGGACGTGCAGATACTGGTCGCAGCGCAAATTAAGCGTTGTGTTACCAATAGCCCCCCTGCCCCCCCCCTTTTTTTATGTGCGTATGCGATTGGAAATAGTGCATACATAAGTGAAGGTAATACGATTTTTATATTTTCTTGTTTTAATCCAGATAAATATGTTACAATATTTCCCTCTTTCAGTTTTGTGCAATTCGTATTATATAGTTGTATTTGTAAGTCATTAAATGCAAACAATTTGTGCCTCACGTTAGTATTTGTAAAGAATTTTAAGGTGGTTCCACTTAAAATCTCTGCCTTATGTTTCCAATGGTAAAAGTTCTTTACATATTTTCTTCGTAATTAATGTATTCCCAAGGATGAAAATTTGCACATCGATAAAACTAACTTTAAGTTATAGCATGGGATAGTTATTACTTGCTAAAACATAACCATAATTAAGCAATCCAACATTTGTTTGCCTACTGACGTCATCAATGTAAGGTCGCGCCATCTATTAACAGGTCTGAACATTACTCAAAGAAAAATCATTGATTTTTAATAAAATTACGGTTATGTTTTAGCAAGTATTGAGTATTCCATGCTATAAATTAAAGTTAGTTTTATCGATGTGCAAATTTTCATCAATGGGAATACATTGATTGCGAAGAAAATGTGTAAAGGAGGGTCACCATTGGAAACATAAGGCAGAGATTTTAGGTGGGACCACCTTAAGATCTCCGCTTCGCGGAATTTAAAGTCCTTCACCCTTCATGCTTATCACGTAAACGGTGCTCGTGACACACAGCTACTGTTTTTTTTTGTTGTTGTTTGTTTGTTCTTTAATGGGAACAGATCAGATCATACGCGGAGAATTTTAAGAAAGAAGTGTCTGACCCCAGGTCTTAAACAACCCTTAGAAGTTGGAAATTTGGGCTAGAGTGCCCGACAGAAAAGTTATATACGGAAACGACGTAGAAATGGGGAAGAAGACGCCCTTATTTATAACTCTGGGGCAGTAGAGTACCAGGTGTCAGACGGTCCAACGTGCTCTACCGAAGCACTGCTGAAGTTTAACATTCGTCACCGCCGAAGACCGAACTTGGTTATTTTTCTTTGGTAATCACGAACGCTAACCACTAAGCCATTCGGGGTTTAGTGGTTTTATAAACAAGGACATGTACGCTGTCCTTATTTATAGACTGAATAGTTAAGATTTAATTAATTGGTATATTAACGCACTGAAAATTATTCCACAATCAATTCCACTGGAGATTTTGAGAAAACCACTGCCGCGTTATTTACTCAATATTATAAAAATACATTAAATTTCACTCATAGATATAAATGCAATCGCATGTTCAAATGACTAAGTGAATCTTGTATTGAAAATTACATAAAACTATAATTTGCAATATTGCGCTCAACCTACATGCGGAAGGGACGCACCTGTTGCGTTTAATAGCATCATCGTACCCAAGGAGGCAAGGGCGCCCGTAAGGGGGCAGGGCGTCTAGAGCCCCCTAGCCGTTAATATAGCCAAATTGTTGATAAATTTAAAACACTAAAATAGACGAAACCTTTTTCTAAATCATTTTTAAAAATAATAAGATATTAAGGATTGATTGTATCAATAATTTTTGTTGTATTTTAGTATCTTGTACATTTACTAAAATGTTTCACAGCCTTGAAGGAGGTAAGGATTTTTCTTAGCCCCCTAAAAGTACTCATATGGGCGCCACTGCAAGGAGGTGCAAATCCCCCTTCAAAAAACTAACTTTATCGAAAAAAACAGAACCCGTCGTGTTGATCTTTTTATGCGCCAATTACGCTACTTGGCTCTATTCCCTGTACACACCAAATGTTTTCTGCCAACACAAGAACGCTCTCAAGACTATGAACTTAGGTGTCGGCATTAGGTCTTAGGCATCTTTATATACCATGCTTAAGAAAAATACTGACAAGTCTTGTCTTTTCAACTAGACAGCTGTTTATGCCAACCTCTATACGGCATCCGGACGGCTCCAAGCGATACTGCACAGGAATGACCAAACGTTTATTTAGAATCAGAATCAACGAGCATGAAAGAGACACAAAGGACGTAAGAGTAAGCACTGTCCTATACAGAGAAGTCAAGTTCAGGTCCGCTGATCCCATGTGGTATGATATAAAGAAATTAGCTTCCTACTCCACCCCTAAATTTATTGCCATTCGATAAACAGTTGAGATCATTACGAGGCTTGCAATGATAGTGTCTCTCTAGACTTGCCACGAATTTGGAAACAGTTCTTCAAATAATTCTTTTTTTCCTTCCAAAGTACCGCGTGCCCAACCAACATGACGCATCGTTTCTTTGAACCAATAATTACATTCTCATACATTTATTTATTGTCTAGTCAAATAACCGCGTTCAAATTGTTGATGCGCTCTGTTATTCAGTTTGCAGTCTACCTTCCTAGAAAATGACATGTAGTTGATGTGCGGAAGTTTGAAAACTTGAAATTCTATATTTTACGCCAATAAATTCGGATTGCTGGTATAGTTATAGTTTTAAATATACACTGAAGAGCAATTAAATTAGCGGCAGCAGTCGTTATGCAAATGTGGCGCTGTGGGCGGCCCTGTAAACGGAAACGACATGACGTATGCAGCGATCCGACAATATAAGGAGTGATGCGACTGGAATCAGTAAGAGTCGGACGCAGTATGGGTAAGACGAAGGATCCAAGCGCATTTGATCGTGGGCAAATCGTCGGGGCCGACGAATGGGTCACTCCATCTCGGAAGTCGTGCAGGCACTGGGATTTTCACGAGCCACTGTGTCACGGGTGCACCCTGAGTACATCGAATCCGGTAAAATCATCAATGCAAGATCCAACTGCCGTAGACAGCAACGTTTGGATGAGCGGGGTCATCGTCGGCTAGCTCACATTGTAACAGCGGATAGACGGGCCTCAGTGCAAGAAATCACTCGGCAATTTAATGCTGGTGCACAAAAACGTGTAAGCAGCCACACCATCCGGAACCATCTCCTCGCTATGGGGCACAGAAGCCATCGTCCCACGAGGGTACCGCTGCTGACCGCACATCACAGGGTGAAAAGATTAGCATGGGCGCGGGAACATCGTCACTGTACCCTAGACATGTCGAAAAATGTTGCCTGGACTGTTGAGTCTAGATTCACGTTGGTACATGCAGATGGCAGGATACGAGTACGGCGCAAACCACATGAAGCAATGGATCCTTCTTGCCAGCAGGGTACTCTTCAAGCTAGTGGGGGTGGCATTCTCGTCAGGGGACTGTTTACGGAGACTGAAATGGGGCCCCTGGTACGTGTGACATCGTCCCTCGCAGGTCAACGTTACCGGGATATCCTGGACGACCATTTGCTCTCGTTTGCGCGTCTTCAACATTCCACTAGGGACCTCATCCTGCAACAAGACAATGCAGTTCCCGAATTGTATCCGAATGGTTGGATGAACACTCCACCGACGTGACCTCGCTTCCTTGGCCAGCTAGGTCACCTGACCGCAGTCCCATCGAGCACATCTTGGATGTCATCGAGAGAGATGTTCGAGGCTCTGACCCCCTCCATCAAATCTTCGTGAACTGTGGGAGCTTGTTCACAGGTCGTGGACCAGTATGGCTTCCCAACGCTTCCGGTGTCTTGTCGAGTCCATGCCGAGACGAATCGCCGCCGTCATCAGGGCGAAAGGTGGTACTACACGTTACCAGACAGGTATCTCTAATTCAATTGCTCTTCAGTTTATGTACATATACACTGCTATCTGTTGAAAATGCAATAATAAGAAAGACCTGAGATATTGAAGTGAGATTTATAGGGTACATTATTTATGACCCAAGACGTTAGTGGTCAGAAATACAGACTTGTAAGGGATGTAGATCATACAATATTCACTATCTTGTGCGGTAACGGCTCGTAGACGGCGTGGTATCGACTGGAAGAAGAGGTTCTCGATGTTCTCACTGAGAAATGTCATTCCAAGCTGTCTCGTTTCATACCCAAACTTCATTTTGGATTTTGGGGTAATTGGAGTCGAAGGTTGACGGGCCAGACATCTAGCGACCATATCCCACACATGTGACAAATCAGGTGAACGCCCTCCCCAAGGATACGTGGCACATGTTGGGCGTCGAGGAACTGTAAGACATTCCGCGCCACATGTCGTAGTGATTGTCCTGTTGAAAGATGGCAACGTGGATCGCCTGCAGATATAGCATAACTTCAACCACCAAAACTTCCGCGATGTGCCGCTGGCCTGCCATGATTCCTGAAATGCGTAGAAGGCGGGAGCGTGAATGGAACTCAACAGTACTCGTACCAGAACGCTAGGTGTCGGGCCCGCGTGAAACTGCATAATGCATGCCTCCAACAGCCGTTCACCCGGTGTCTCAGTACAAGGATACGTCCATCACGAGTTATTAGGTTGAACCGAGACTCGTCGGAAAACGCAATGCGCTACCATGTTTTTTTTATTGAAGGTTTAACGGCCACCGAGAGTAACTCAATGGGCTATAAGCAGTCGCCCGTTTCTAATTTAGGGCCACTGGTTCCAGGAAAGGGAGAGAAACAGTGTCGTAAGACAAGCACAACATCCATGCTTCACCGGGACTGGAACCCGGCCCCATCTCGGACGAATGATCAGAAATCATCGCTCAGACCACTGTGCATCCGGGGCACTACCATTCATCATGCCGGAGTGTTCTTGGCCCCATTGCAGCCGCTGATATCTGTAATTTAAGGTGAAAGGCAGTCAAAGCAGTTGACGGCGATTAACGAGGCCTTTTTAAACAAAATGTGTCGGACAAAGCTTGCAGACAACCACTGACGTGATACAGACCTTCACTATCGTGCTAACCTATAGGACGTGGCTCTTCCCTCCGCCAAGTTGAAGATCACGGTATTTCCGTACGTTCACCCGTCACTGAGCTCTGGAGCTTTCACATCCGTGCATAAGACCTTCCTTTTCCCACTGGCGTCGTATTCGTACCGCTGTGATTGCGTTTCGTCCAACATGTGTGGCGATGTCGCAGAAGGAAAGCCCGACTTATCGCAGTCCGACCCGTCGGGAGCAAATGGTCGTCCAGGATATCCCAGCAACCTTGACCTGTGAGACACAAACGGGAGCAAATGGTCGTCCAGGATATCCCGGCAACCTTGACCTGTGAAGGACGATGTCACACGTACCAGGGGTCCCATTTCAGTCCCCGTAAACAGTCCCCTGACGAGAATGCCACCCTCAGCAGCTTAAAGAGTACCCTGCTGGCAAGAAGAATCCTTCGCTTCATGTGGTTTGCGCCGTACTCGTATCATGCCGTCCGCATGTACCAACGTGAATCTCGACTCAACAGTCCAGGCAACATTTTTCCACATGTCTAGGGTCCAGTGACGATGTTCCCGCGCCCATGCTAATCTTTTCACCCTGTGATGTGCGGTCAGCAGCGGTACCCTCGTGGGACGATGGCTTTTGTACTCCATAGTGAGCAGATGGTTCTGGATGGTGTGGCTGCTTACACGTTATTGTGCACCAGCGTTAAATTGCCGAGTGATTTCTTGCACTGTGGCCCGTCTATCCGCTGCTACAATGCGAGCTAGCCGACGATGACCCCGTTCATCCACAAACAGTTGGCCTTTGCAGGGATGGCTTTACCGGATTCGATGTACTCAGGGTGTCAAAATATCGGCGCCTTTCTGCTCAAGCTGGTAGTCGTTTGAACTCGTTTCCCTGCAGAACTAATTTGCTGGAGTTTCCCAGATGGTTGGCCAGTTTTCGGTTATAAAATTTTACAGTGCTGCTTCCCATGCTTCCATACGAAAAATATATCGTCGGCGTATCTTAGCCAAAGCCTTGGGGCAGGCCCTTGTCTGCCGAGGAGAACATTTACAAAAGGTCTCAGCACTGCTTCTGCTAACATCTCGGTGAGTGCTGATCCCATGGGCGCTCCTTTTGTTAGCCTATAGAGTTTGGACGGAACAGAAAGTAGTTTGACTTGGCTAGATCGTCTAGAATCTTTGAGATGGCTTTCAGAGCTCTCCTACAAGGTTTTTCGTGACTTCGTGCACGGGAATCGACGGCTACATCTGTGTTGCATCGAAGTTTCCTATTATATTATCATTATCCAGTTTAAGGTTTGCGATCCTTTCTATAAAATCTTTCGATGACTTCAGCAACCTGTTTGTTTGTGGTAGGAACGGTAGTAAAAATACGCATGTGTCACCGGAGTCGACGCTGCGTCAAGGGCCCATGTTAACCTAGGTCAGGGATGGCGAACCTTTTACGACTAGTGTGCCACTTATAGTTTGCTTTACTGCTTTCAGGTGTCGAGTGTGCCACCTCTAGTTTGCGTTTTTTTAATTAACATTAGTGTAAAACTTTTTGCTGAACGCTACTAGCCAAGGCATTTATGTTCAGTTCATAACCTGTTGTCTTCAGGTTATGGGCACCATCAGCAGTCATAACTACTATAATATTTTATTTAAATCAATCCCATTTTTACTACAATTTCCTGCTTCACTTCACACATTATATCTTCCCTGTGATTGTAGTTGGCAAACTCCAAAAATATCTAACCTTGCTTGTGACGTCATGTCAGTGCTTTTTTTTTTTTTTTGATTGGAGGTTTAACGACCACCGTGAGCAACTCAATGGGCTATAAGCAGTCGCCCGTCCCTAATTTAGGGTCACTGGTTCCAGGGAAGGGAGAGAGCCAGTGCCGTAAGACAAACACAACATCCATGCCTCACCGGGATTCGAACCCGGACCCCGTTCGGACGAATTATCAGAGGCCAGCGCCTTAGACCACAGCGCCTTAGACCACAGCGCCATCGGGGCGGCCATGTCAGTGCTTTAATCAAGACATATTGAAAACATATCCGCGCTTAGGAAGAATTAATATGACCTGTAACATCTTCACTCATTCTTTTTATTCTATCTTTAAGAGAGTTCCTTTGGGCTGGCATTTCCTTAATTCTATTTACAATTTGCTGCTTGTTGGGAAAATCTTTCAATAATGTGTCAGACCTGGCTAAGAAAGCTGCCTTCAAAAATCACCATCACAAAGTGGCTTCCCATGCTGTGCAGTACAGCGAAATACATGAAAACTAGCCGCAGTGATATTATTCCTTGGTTTGAAAGAAGATACGGAACAATTTGATTGTTTTTCATATTGTTTCACTTTTTGTGAAATGAACTTCCTTTCTTCATTTGACATGGAAAAAAAAATATGATTCCTCTCAAAATGACGCTATACATTTAATTTGCGAAATACTACTCTGTCCGTACACAGGTAACAAACAGAAAGTTTAATTGCTTTTCTCTATGACTCCGAAGTCTACTGTTCTTGAAATACTCGGCCACTATCTTTGTTAAGTTTCTGGGGTTTTTTTGCACCGAAACAATGTTCGCATGGTCCGGATACAAAAGCACCTGGAAAGAAAAAATTACAGTACACAAGAGAAATAAGTAGCAGCTACAAACAAATCAACCTTCTTTGACAAACTGAAGTTCTGGACTGGCTTCGCAGTGTTGCCAAGTTGTAAATTTGAAATCTCTCTCCATTCATTGTTCAAGGTTACTTTCAGTTCTCACAGTAACTCGCTGTTTCTCGCATGTCTTCATATCAGATTGGTTTTCTCTCCCTCCTTCAAAGGTAAGGGAGAAGGAGGAGAGATGGGGGCTTGAGCTAAAGCAGGTGTGGACTTCTCGTGGTGGATGTCCGTAGGAGCAGAATGATAAAATAATGGTGTGCATGTGATGCTTAACTTTTGGGAATTAATTCATAAGGCGATTAAATGAGGTGAGGTTGATTCATTTACTACCCCTTTAGAGGACACTTCTTGGCTAGATTAATTTTCTTGTCAAAGCTCAGTTATTTGCAAGAAAACACTACAGATATGCTGTTGAAAAATTCTCCCTAAGAGAATTAAAATTTCATTTAATGTTTTCATGTTGGTGAGCCACTCAGTGGCACGCGTGCCATAGGTTCGCCATCCCTAGACTAGGTCCATCGGCAACTACTTCTGCAGTTCGCATGGGACTACCGCCATTGGAAGAGTGGGAAAAGGTTGCTTTCTCAGACGAATCGAGGGTTCTACTCCACAGAAGTGAAGGGCAGTGGGGGATACGACGCCAGACACATTAAAACCAACACCTGGACACGCCTGTCGGTCAAGTACAGGCCGGTTGTGGCAGTGTGCATGTCCGGGGGATGTTTTACTGGTGTGACCTGGTACCACTGGATATGCACCCCTTCATGTTGGACGTTTACCCTGGTGGTGATGTTGTCTACTAAGAGGACAACTCAGATGTTTATATACTGAATTACCATTATTTTATGAAGTATGAAAAAGTTATATTTCAGGTTTGTTGACATTTTACTGCTTCAATTACGACTGTTAATTAGCATTTCTGTCGTCACTACAGTGAGATAAATGGGAAAACAATTATGCTACCCACGATTTATTGAAAACTACATGACCTGCAATATTTTAAGCGAAACACATTAATATCAGGGATTTTCTTCTTAATGCATTTGTTTCACTGTAACACGAATAGCATGCTGCCGAGTCCAAAAACTGTTGCTATTGTTTCTGAACGCTTGCGAATGAATATACATTTAGGAAGAATAAATAATATGTAACTACTCTTTGTTGTTTGCTTGGTTTTTAGCAGAATATTTTTCGAGATTCATGGCATTCAGATGAAAATACAGTATCTGTAACTTGAAGGACACCTCAGCTGAACCTCTTTGGACTGACACCAAATGAATTGTCCTGTTCATTAATTTTCATTACACTATTGAGAAAGTTAATTTTTTTTTCAGCCCCATGAACGGCAATTCCGATTCTCCTTTTATCATTCCATTAATATGGAATTAAATTTTTTTTAAAAAGAAACAGTGAATACACCTTTATGGATCTGGCAATAACCTACCATTATCATCGTCCATCCATCACAAAGCTGATGAAGACTGAAGTTATCAGTTGAAAGTTTCCTTACCAGGTCTTGAAAAATATCTGAAAAGTTACATGCCCAGGTGGACATGTGTTGAATTATTTTACATGCCCAAGTAGTAAAATCGCGAAAATTTATCTTTTAAGACAACAAATCTGAACAAATTTTTTTTTTCTGAAGTTAAACATTTTAAATGAATTTTTTTTTTTTCGCATTTCCGTTTTGAGGTCTATATTTAAAATGTTCAATGCACAACAAATGTGTGTATATCAAGTTTTAAGATGATGAAATTGGTATTTGAAAAATTCAGTGAGGTGATTCTGCAATGTTCATTTCGTTGAAGTTTCCACCCTTTGTCACTAAACACCAGAGGCTAGTTCCATGACAGGCATGCATCTTGTTGCTGAGACCAGTGGCGGCTCGTGCCTAGTTGATAAGGGGGCTGCATCCGAATTTTATGGATATCTTTCTCAAAGATAAATTTTTTTGCGTCTGTTCGTGCTTTGGTAAGGGTTATTTATTGCTGTGTTGTGTACACATACAGCCAAATTTTTTGTGTGATACAGTTGAAATGAATAAAAAATATTATATGCTTAGAGCTTAATTTCACAGATACACTTCAGCTTTTTCCCCTCCCGATACTTACATTAACAGAGATGATTAATTAAAAGTTTAACAAGCAAAAGATATCCAGTTTGCACTTATACACTTATTTTCCAAATGCAAGTAAATCACTTTGATGTTTTCTTTCACCGGTTGCCTGCTGGTTTATTTTCCATTATATATATAAAACATTATTAGCTGACCCCCACCGGTGATTATTTATGCTACACTGAGGGCTAAACGGCCTGGGCCAAACATCGGAAGATGGGAGTTAGGTTTATTTATAACGAGGAGTCATTACCCCGGTACCGCCGGCTTAACATCACTTCCGAACCACGACGGGTCTTCAGCGGCAACGAGACTCGAACCCTTCAAGTCGGGAGGCGAGCATGCTGCCATTGAGCTACCTCGGCCCAGCGCACTCCGTATTGGAATACTGGCAGTTATGTAACTTTCCACTGCTCAAGGAATATCAAGAATACATTTTGTAACAAAAACACATGGTTTGCGTAATTTACTGATATTTAGCGGAAGCCGCGGAAAATTTGTAGTGCAAGCGGGAAATGTCAAATTTAACAGTTTCTGACTTCCTTCAAGTGCTTTAAGAATTTTTAAACGGTTCTTAATTTTAAAGTAATAAAAAATTTACTTCCTAGCGTTAAAATTGAGAAATGACATGCAGAGATAGGGAGATCAAAATATTTTTTTTCAATTGATTTATAAATATGATACAAAGGAATTTCACCGTAATTAAAACTTCAGTACTGCTTAAATTAGTAAATTTATGTTTTACGAAGTGCATGTTAGATGTTAACGAACTTTTAAAGCAGCGAAGACTGTTTAGAAACGTAAGTTTAAAGATACGAGTATGCAGGACTTTCATCACTCCTAGGGGGGGGGGGAGGCTTAAGAACTACTTGAAATGTTACCGTATCAAACAAACTGTTATTGTGTTTCAGGATCAATCATACCGATAATTTTGGCTTCACCTAAAATACCTGTTCCAATGTGACTTAAAATTTTTCTAATTTCCTTTATGAAATATGTTGCAAATTTAATTGTACCTAAACATTACGATTTTTAAATGTTATCGGTCACAAAAGAATGTTTCTAAATTTTGGGAAAAAAAGTTATTCTGTTTGAGATATAAGATATTAAAAATATTTTATAGTGATCAACACCAAACAAGGCACCACATAGGATCAAAAAATACACACAAAATAAAATTGTTAGCAGTTTTTAGCAAAGCGTGCAAATTTTTTTAGCAGTGATAACATACATACCTGTCACTTGTAAATAAATTCCATGCGCCGATCTCGACGAGTAGCAAACATATCAATAACTTGTTCGTTGAATTTCTTGATGCTAGCAATAATGTTTTTTTCTATTGACAACATTGCAAGTGCTGTCAGTCGATCTTGTTCCATACTGTTCCTTAAAAAATTCTTGATTCTCTTGAGGGACGAGAAACAACGTTGTGGCTCTGATGTGGTCATTATGATAGTAACTAAGATGCGAAGAAGTTTCACAGTTTCCGAAAAGGATGCTTTCAAATTATTTTTCAGCATGAACTGTAACAGCTGAGTCGCACTTGTAATATTGTGGAAATCGCTTCGGTTACACAACACGCTGAGCTACGAATACAGCTTTTCCGTTTCTAGCACTCCAAAACGTTTTACTGCAATGTCCATCTCATGGTTTGGAAACTGCTTAGCGTAACTGGCAAAATTTTCAGGTAAAAAAGTTTGGCAGCTTCAAGATGATCTGTGAAATGAAACTGTTCAGTGGCTTGAGTGGTAATTACATCACATACTTCTTTTGCGGCAACTATTCTAATATTGTTGTTCTGCTCGACCCGTCTCTTTTTTGGAGGAGGCTGATCCGGAGTTTCGTCCTCAGAACAGTCTGTATTGTCAGTCGGCATATGAGCCCTTATGTTCTGCACAGCGTTAATGAAAGCTGAAACACAATGTTTTGTCTTCACTGCATCCGTTTGACGATTCTGCAATTGGTGGTATAATATGTCTACGTGAGGCATAAGATTATGAAAAAATGTCAACCAGAATTTAAATTCCGGATCTTTCAATAGCCGTTCAAGCCACTTGCAGCATTTATTGTAACTGCTGGAGATGTACTACTTTCCTTGAGTGATCGAAAACATTCCAATAGATTGACTTGTTGTTCGAAAACAGAATTCACAGTACGAATATTAAAATTCCAACGGGTCGTCACCGAATGTGGAATTTTCTTTCCAACTACGGTGTTAAGAGCTGCTAATCTTTGTGGTGAACGTGAAAAAAAATGTAGGTATTCCAGATAAGTT
Organism: Macrothele yani; assembly: GCA_039090855.1. Taxonomy (NCBI): domain Eukaryota; kingdom Metazoa; phylum Arthropoda; class Arachnida; order Araneae; family Macrothelidae; genus Macrothele; species Macrothele yani. The sequence goes on along the minus strand of CM077005.1, from coordinate 122,357,076 downwards.
TGAAAAAAAAATCCTGGCTTTAGTGTTTTGTGATGCGGCTTTCTCCATCACTAAATATAGCTGATGAGCATAGCAATGAATGTAAAAAGCATTAGGATACATCTGTCTCACCCTGGCCTGGACACCTGAAGCTGCACCATCATAGCTCTGTGCTATTAATTTCTGAGATTCATTGGGAATTATTTCTTCCAACACTTTTAGATGACATCCTGAAATGGAAGCAGCATCCTGCCCAGAAGGATTATAAAAGCCCCAGAAACGCTCGACAGCGCAACCTTCTAACTCATATCGGAATACAATTGCTATTTGTGTTATTTCCGATACATCTGTGGTTTCATCTGCCATAATGGACAAAAACTGTGCAGAATCAATTTCCTATTTTATTTGTTGGCGTGAAATTTCTAACATACAATCCAAGAGCTCATTTTAGATTGTTTTTGATGTGCCCTTTAAGACTTGAATTCTCCAAATGTTCCCTGACTGTTGGGTCTAACTGACTAGCAAAATCGAGTAAACCTCGAAATATTCCGGAATTATCCGATGTTTCATCATGCCCCCTTAGTGCAAGCTCGTGATTTCCACAAAATTTGATGCAATCAATAATTTTTGAAAACACTGACCTGTTTTTCTCGACTTCCTTATTGTGGCGTTCAGTGCTCAATTTGTACGCACTATCCATTTGCGTAGCAATATTGACACTCACCAACATCAAGAAATCCACTGAATTTTCTATGTGCTTCGTAAAATCTTCATGCTTTTTCATTTTTTCACGGAGTTTTTTTAAGTCGTTCACACCTGTTTTGGTCCACACAGAGTCCCCACCGTACAACAGACATGGGAAGCAAAACAGGGAGTTTGAGACTTCGCATCTACAAATCCAGTCATTTTCCATGTACATCTTAGTGTTAAAATTACGCTAACTTTTATTTCGGCTATGTGCTATCTGCGTTATTTTCAAATCAGGCATCGGTCTACCAAAGTTTTTCAAGTCTAATTTTTCTTGAAATGCCAAATTGCTGAACTGAATCCGCTTCAGATATTCCACAGTTTGCGCCATACTAACTACAGAATTTGATGACACGCAAGGGAAAATAACGTTTCGAACTGAACTCTCGAACAGCAAAAGAAAACTGACCGCTAATGCGAATGTCAAATAATCAACATTTCTTCTCCGGAGAAACACGGAAAGGAATATATTGGAGTGACCCCCCCTTCCCTTCTCTTTCATGTTCCCAAAGCTTAAGACGAATCGCAGAACGGGTTCTGAGCGGGAAATTTCTCTATTCACCACCCTCCTCGCCCTATCCGTCCAGCTTATCCCTAGGCGATCATCACCACGAGGACTGTTTTTACGGCAGCAAGTGAAAACGGATTTAGTACTAAGGGCTGCAGTCTCCGATGAAAAACAAGAAATGCATTCGAGTGACCTCCCGCTCCCCCCCCCCCACCACACACACCGTTCAGTCTTCCAAAGCTTTTGGGGAACGGGAATTGCAGTGGGGGTTCAGAGAGGGACGCTTCCCAATGAAGAGATATTTCGAAGCGAGGGCTGCAGAGATGCCAGTCCCGGTGAAGTTGTCTCCCCACCTTGTAAGTTTAAACACACAGATGTTACATACGGGAATTTCAGCCCCTCGCCACGCTCTTTAGATAAAGAGCTGCGAATTTTGCAGTCTCGCGCATTGCGTATATTGCAGCTGTACAATGTACACGGAAACTAAATAAGGTTAGTCCGTCAGGGAACTATGAACGGCAGGAAGGAGAGAAAAAAATTATAACATGTGCTTCGTAATATCTGGGGGCTGCAGCCCCCCAGCAGGAGCCGCCCCTGTTGCTGACTATAAATATTTACAGCAAGACTACATGTGGTTCCAATTTCTGGACCTAAAAAAGCACGACATAATCGAAGAAGTGATATTCTTCTGTCCTTGGGACTCAGTAACAGTAATACAACTTCCGGTGATCAGCAGTGAAATAAGACACGGCGTGTGAGGACTATTGTGGTAGGAAATTCTATTCCAAACTTTATAATTTTTAAATTTAGTTGACCGTACTGGGCAACTAGATTTTATTAATCTGCCCGAGCCAGTAAGTTACGTACATGCATACCTGCCAACTTTCAGAAACAGAAATCCGTAAAAAAAAAATTAATCGATATATTCGATGAAAATTTTAATCGGTATATTCGCTTAGATTCAAGGTTATATTACTGAAGACATCCCTGGCTCTGCCGCCATAGTCACAGCTAATCTGTGGTGTGACGTCACAAGCAGGCAAAAATGAACTAAATTATACCGTTGAAGAAACAGTAAGCTTGTGTATATTGATAAAGATTATTGAATTACTGATTTTATCTGTTTATACGCTTAGAAGCTTTTGTTCCATTGGTTTCCATGCAGCTTCTCTTCTGCGGCTGCGTCGTGCCTTCTCAGGACGTCATTTGCAGCACAGACTGTGACTTATAGCGGCCAATGCTGCGTGGATAGGAGTGGTGTCTTCAGTAATATAACCTCCTTGCTTAGATTACTTGCCGCGCATATTGATTAAATGCACCGAACATATCGATTTAAAAAAAAAACGGCGTTACCCAAATTAAGTATAAACTTGTAATTGAAGTGACTACAGATGTTTGAATTTATCGGCACATTTATATCGATTAAAATAGATTCTATACATAATTTCTCATTACTATGCTATCATTATGATCTATAAAGTGATAAAAGTTTACTTTTACAGAAGTTTGCATCTAAAGAGAAGGATGTTCTATTCTACCCTTTCAATGGGATCGTGTCCCACGCCGTCATGAAACATAAAATGTTTTCAAAAACGAACCATTTTCATGTTAGGCTTTTATCTTACGGAGACACGGAAGATGAGACAGTCAAATAAAAAAATGAAATAAGTGATTGAGAGACAGTAACTGGTAAATTATGTTCAACTAAAAATGAAGTGAACAAACATTTTGTACGAATCGCATCCAGTTCATTATAACTTTTAACAAAGGAAGTCAATTTCGTTATTTTTTTTTGCACGCAGTAAACATTACACAAGGTGTACACAAATTAGTTGGGCAAAAAGAATGGTTTGTTATGCGTAGTTATATAGGCACACATGAGAGTGAACAAGATTATAAGATAGTGAAACACACCAAGTTTATCTTTTTCACAAATGTTCGATGTGGCTGCCCTTCATTACTCTGCAAATGTCCCATCGGTACATCAGTTCTTGCCATATGTTAGTGAGCATGTTTACGTCGATCAAACCAAGTGCAGTGCTGATTCGTGATTTCAATTCAGGAATGGATTTCGGAAGCGGCAGACGGTAAACCTGGTCTTTAACAAAACCCCATACACTGAAATCTAGGGGGAAAAGATCTGGTGATCGTGTTGGCCATCGGCCGTTTTCGCAGGATTTTATGCAGTTGTTTTAGGAATTCCCAGTTGTAAACTAGCGCGTGCTGTAGATTTTCCCGGACTTCTCACAAATGATTCTCTCACTGCATCCACCATCTGTTCTCTCATTTTAGGTTTGCCTTGGCCACACATCCCGTTTCGGTAAATCGATTGTACCATGCTACAATGGTCTCTTTACGGCGCACTTTTGTGGTATTCTCGACGGAAATTGCGTTGCACTTGCACAGCGGAATGTTTCATGGAACCACAGACAGCATTTCGCTTTTTCACCGCCGGTATACGTCTCCATCGTTACGCGAACACAGAACGAATGATGAACAACCGCGACCCACAGCTCACTGAGACATGACAAACCTAGCGCCATCAATCCACAAACTTAGGATACACTAAGACTCATCTGCATTTGAACCGGTAATTTACAATTAATATTTCGCACATTATTCACTTTCCACCATGCGAAATGTTAAAATTGCATCGACACGTAGCACTAAACGCATATTTTCCATTTTTGAAGATTTCGCAATACACGGGAGTTCCGCAGAACACGCATCGCGGAATGTTTGATAGTACTTTTTTTCCCCTTTTATATTGCTGCTCATAGCGAATCACTAATACAAAATTTATTACCACTCGGAAAAAAAAATGCAAGTAAAAACTACTATAGTAAAATAGTAACAGCTTAAAGAGTTGCAATTTGAAGAGAAAAAAAATAACGATTGCAGAGTTATCTGATTCGATCTGGTCAGCTAGGAAAGGAGAGAGCAACTGAAAGGTTCTTTCATCTAGAAACAAAGGTTTAGGTTTTAGTTACGAATGTCGTCCTCTGGGGTCCTCCCCTCCCTCCTCATCATTCCTCACAGGCGGATCCGCCTGATCGATGCCTCTCAAATCCGACACCTTTCAGCGGCATCCTTCTTCCAAATGGCACTGATTTTATAGTTGTCTCCCCCTCCCCATCTTACTGAATAGAGCTTCTCTAGTCTAGTTATTAATTTACAAAAGCAATCTGGGCTCATCAACATCAACGTCTGAACTATCCCTCCGCCGCCCCGGTGGTCTAAGGCGCTGGCCTCTGATCATTCGTCCGTAAGGGGTCCGGGTTCGAATCCCGGTCAGGCATGGATGTTGTGTTTGTCTTACGGCACTGGCTCTCTCCCTTCCCTGGAACCAGTGACCCTAAATTAGGGACGGGCGACTGCTTATATCATCATTATAGGGACGGGCGACTGCTTATATCATCACGGTGGTCGTTAAACCTCCAAAAAAAAAAAAAAAAAGAACTATCCCTCCACTCCTGCAGTAAACTAACACAATTTGTTTTGCCGGAACAAAACCAACAGTCTTTTACATCAGGCGTCGCGAGAAATGATACAGCCACTTCGTCGGTGACATCCTCCCCATCTCGTCACTTGCTCCTTTTGCGGCGTAGCCACGGCACAATACGTTTGAACCAGGATTTTAATTCCAATCATATACATTGAAAAAAAATATATATATGGCTTAACATGACAAAATGCGGAATGTATTGTTTAAAAAAATTAAAATTTCTAAATATCACACAATTCGGTTTGATAGAAGTTACAAAAATAATGGCGTTTTTTTTAAACAGATTAAAAAAAAAAAAAAAAAAAAAGGAAAAAGTCTACTCCTCCCTAGATTAAACTCTTGCTGTTAAAATCCGGATATTTTAAAATTCAGAGTTGTTTTCTAAAAACCCAAAATTTCATACCTACAAAAAAGTGTGGGTTTGCAAAAGCAAGTGTTCTTCACGATACTTTACTGTTTTCTTTACGAAACTCTGAGTATGAATTAATTGATACTGTACATTTTGCGTGTTTTTGCTTTATTATAGAATTTTTTTGTGCCTGTCTTAAATACAAACGCGTCGTTTTATAATTAAAAATTCTATCCAAATCGGTCAATTTCCACGGAAGATATTGTGCTGAAATTCTAAAACGCGAGCGAACAAATCTCGCGCATGTACTACTGCACTGTCCCCGTGAATGCTGGCAGCAACCATTTTCAATAGGATAGGTCCACTATGTGTGCTGAACAGCATACCCAAACTTCATCACAATCATGCTTTGATTTTACACAAGTCATCACGCAAAAGGGCAGAAGAATGAATAGGAGAGAGCAACTGAAAGAAATAGAAAGCAGAGAGCATCTAAAAATAATGTCTTGACCTTACCTTTGGCCATTTTCAAAAGAGATTTGACGAATTAGTATTTACCCCAACATATTAATTTCGTTGAATCAAGCCAACATTTTTATGAACGTTATGGAGCCATGAACAAAGTACGGTCGTAAGGTGTAGAAAATTTACTGACTAACGGACCAGCAAAATAAATCACTGCTGGAGCAGGCAGCACTGGCTCGAATAAACATTGGACTTACTTTTTTTTTTTGTCAACTTCCTCTTATAGTAGTATTCTTTCGTTAGGTCAAATTTATTGCCAGAGAAGTAGTCACGAAACCATGGCCCCAATGCATTTTTAATTTCACAAAAGTGGCAGTTTTTGCTTCATTTCATCATGTTGGGTATTGATCTGGGCTTAAAAATTCCACAGATTTAAAATCCGTTTGCCTTTTTTTCTACGATAACTAAGTTCTGAGATAGTATTTCGAACTAGGAGGAATAAAGACACCTGCTCTAATGCAAGACACACCCCATGCTGGCCAGCTGAGAAGTTGCGACTCGACTCAGGAGACAGACAATGCATTATCTGAAAAGAAGGTGGGAAACAGCGCACGAGAGAGGGGGAAAGAGAATCAAGCCCAAGGCTAAACAAGCCCAGCTCGTTGGTGTTTTAGTGTTTGAAAAAAGGCAAAACAATAACCTAAAACGAGGGAAAACTACAGCAAAATGTTCCCAAATAAACATGTGTAACTGAAAACTTTTTCGTAACTTACATCGGCACTTTACTTTGAATGGATTAAGTTAAAAAGAAAAAAGTTTTAAAAGTGGGTGCAAAATCATCAGAAAAAGAAAAAAATCTCGGAGAATCATTAAATCCGTAAAATTAACATTTTGCCCATAAAACAAGTCACATTTCCGTAAATTTTACGGGTAAACCGTAAAACCTGACAGGCATGGTATTTTTCAAGTTTTAATACTTATTATTTACAGTTAGTTATGTGCTTACGTCCAAATTTTACCATGCTAACATGAATTTTATTTTTTTATTTTTTTAGTGATGGAGAATAATTCTAGAAATGCTGAGGGAAAGAAATATTTGCTGGTGTTCTGAAAATTAGGTGTAGATTTGGTTACTAAATGTTTTTTTTTTTTTTTTACCTCCAAACAACATCAAGTTTTGGTTGGTTCACAACAGATGCAATAGAACACTAGCTATGATCTTCAAACAACAGGACATTGTAAGGGCAGTCATAGGACACCCCAGCCAGTCAAGGAGGAGGACTAACAGACACCTTGTACCTTGGGATTCTACTTAGCTCCTTTGGAGAGTCAGTAAGATAAAGACAAAAAACACTGCTAAAGAAAGTGTGCCTTGGGCAGGATGGGTTACATTACAGCTGGCACTATGACATACTCACGTGAAAAGAAAGGAGTTCAAGTGCATGCAATGGTAATTATTTGAGGAGAGCTCCTGCACCAATGTATTTCACAATCCCACATCAAGACTGGCGTGGTTGGGTGCTGGTAGTGGCAGAAATTTTGGGGACGAGGAGGACTGCACATCATTTTTATATGCTTTTATTCTGTGCCAAAACAACTCTAAGCAAAGAAAAATGCCACCCCTCCCCCCATCAGCAGCAAATTAAGGAGAAAGTTGAATGTTTTTCTGGTATACAGTGGATGTAATATTTATTGTCATAAAAAGCTTGGCCTTTAACTATTCCCTCCAGCTGACTATTTCAAATGTTGTACAGACCACATACAAAATACAAAATTACACAATGCTGAAAACAGTTTTACAATTCTAGACTGCTGCTCTTACGTTTAGCAACACTTTTAGTTTATGTAATAGAATGCAAACAGAAAGAACAATGAGACTTATATGCAGATAAAAATAACATCTTTCCCTTTCCTCCTTTTTTTTAATCGAATCCTTATCATACAAAAAAAATTACATCTGATTATTTAGTTTGATTAAAGTGACACAAAACATTACAAGCATCTTAGCTGCTAAATAAGCCATGGGATTTATGAAGAATCCTCTTTATTTGTGCTCCAGTTTTTGAAAACATCCTACTCCTTCAGTTTTGTCTCTATGATTAATAAAATGTCTTGAATGACATCTTTCCTTCAGTTAAGAAACAGCCGTCATCAGTGCCATAACTAGCCCATGTTGCACCTGGTGTGAGTTAACCATTTTATGCCCCCCTCCTCCTCCAGACATAGTCAAAGAAAAAATCACAGGCAGTGTGGCCTTACACCTGCTGCAGGGGGTTTGCACCCTAGTTGTGATCCTGGCCATTGTATTTAGAGCAAAAACGCAATCTAGCAGAGACAGCAGGCGAGAAGTTGAGCTTGGTTAAATTGTAAGAACCTTTCCTGGGTGTCTGTTGTATGTGTGCATATCATCTGTACAACCTTCCAGATGGACTATAAAGAGCCCAGTACAGACAAAACATTCAAGTTTCCTCTCAAAAGTAATAATCCCTAACTTTCCAGGTGATAATACTTATCTCCTAAGAAACATTTGGAAAGTTTTTCCAGAATGGCAACCCCAGTCACCTTGTGATGAATTATTACATTTCAATCCATTCATACATTTTCTCACCAAAGCACACATTTGTACATTCAAGTAATTTGTCTTTATAAAATATTACCTGCTTTTCATTAATAACAACTAAATGTGCACATTATTTTCCAATACCATAATTCCATGAACTTTTGTGAATACTACCTACCCACATAGGATTTGTTAATACAGGGTGAGTCAAAAGTCACAGAACACCCTTGTCTTTCAGAAACGGGAAGGAAAATGAAATATCTTGAATACTTCAGCAAAGAATTAGCGATGGGGCCTATCTTTTAAGTTATTTCTGAAACATGGCCACCATCATGTTGGATAAAGGTCAAATTTCTCAAATGGTAAGGGGCTGAATGTTGCATATTAAGCAAGACTAGAATTTTCTCATTTTTTTTTTTTTTTTTTTTTTTTGATTGGAGCTTTAACAACCACCGTGAGCAACCCAATGGGCTATAAGCAGTCGTCCGTCCCTAAAACAAATACAACATCCATGCCTCACCGGGATTTGAACCCGGACCCCTTTTGGACGAATGATCAGAGGCCATCGTTTAGACCACTGCGCCACCAGGGCGGCACTCAGATATTGATTGCCGTAGTCAGATAATGTGCTGTGGTTCAAAAGTTATCAACACAGAAAGTTGAAATAACCATTGTTTGTTGCAGGTAACTGGAGATGGCATTGACGAAAGAGGAGAGGATTGAGGCAATCTTAATGTCTGGGGATGCAGCTGCCGTATCCAGAAAGACCATCAATTTTACACAGCATTGTTGCATACTTGATATCCAAATTCTGAGAAACTTGGACTGTGGACAAGCCACGTAGTGGTTGGCAGAAAACTGCTACTGACGAGGAAACCTCAACAATGGTCTTGGCATCCTTTGCAGAGTCCACAACGTAGCACGATGGGGCTCCACAAGCACTACAGGGCAACTGTTTGTCGATGGCTAGATGTTCAATTCCCTGGTCATGGACTGGCCACCCAGATCATCCAACATCACACCACTTGACTTTTATCTGTGGGGTTATCTGAAACACCTGGAGTATGCTGAGAAAATCTGCGACGAACACCACCTTTAGCAATGCATCCTGGACACCTGTAACCACATTTCTCCCAATATTCTCATGCGGGTGCATAACAACTGGATCAAATGTCTTCAGCTCTACGTTCAGCAACAGGAACAACACACTGAACACATCAAATAGCTGCACATAATAGAGGTTGTTATTTCAACTTGTGAACCACAACACATGTCAAATCTGATTACGGCAATTAATTTCTGAGAAAATTCTGGTCTTGTTTGATATGAAACATGACCCCCCCCCTGCATTTGAAAAATTTGACCTTGATCCAATATGGCGGATTTCAAGATGGCGGCCATGTTCTGGATATAGCCTGAAAGATAGGCCCCCGTACTGATTCTTTGCTGTGGTATTCAGATATGTTATTTTCCTTCAGTTTCTGAAACACAAGGGTGACCTGCGACTTTTTACTCGTCCTGTACATTCCCATAGAAAGGGGGTCATATAAGAATAAATCTTTCAGTTTTTCTGTAACACAATGCAGCTCAGTTTAATGATACAATGGCTCCTATTCAGAGAAACACACTGCAAGAGAACCAACAGACAAAGGACTTTGATCAGTTGTTTGGTTCTCTTGTGATGTGTTTTTCTGAACAGGAGTGAGTCAAGCCATTGCGCCCAGATGTTAAATGTTACCCAGATGTTAAATGTTAGAACTGTCTGCAGAAATCGAACAAAAACTTTATAAGAGGCAATTTTTAAAATTCAGTTTTCCATCTTTTTTGGGGAATAAAAGAATAATGTAACTAAAAGTATATGAAATGCCAAATTGTACGCAGGTAGTAATTGCAAACCAAAGTCTGAAATCTGAAAAAAGAAAGGCTTTTTGGGAAAAATAAACTATGACACTGACACTATTTACTGTTCCTAAAACTGTTCTGTTTTTTTTTTCCTATAGTGTACTTTAACCCTAATCTCCTAGCTTGCTTTCTAAAGCAGACAGAAAAAGCTGAACTTTTCCCACATAGGAATATGCAGAAATAACTAACCTTTCAGCATTTATTAACTACCCTAAGCACCATATATGCATATATAAAAGCATTAAAGTCCCCCCCCCCCATGGGCGGGGGGGGGGTTAATCATGTTATCGGTTTTGTAAGTTTAAAATTCCCACGGCCCGCCTGCAGTCATATGTAACGCAGACTCAGCCAGCTTCCGTCGACAGTAATCATTATAAGCTGTTTTTAATTTTTTGTAAAAAATTTCCTATGAATTTTTCAAAATTGGACTATTTACCTCTTTTCGTGTGCCGATGGCAGTTATATATATGGCTTTTATTTCTTCATCGGATCGGTATTATGCTTTCATTGACTGTGTGGAAACATCCAGGGCCTGAAGCTGTGAATGATGCAGTTCGAAAAAAATTGGGTGATTTCCCAAATTTTGATTAATTTTTCAGAAGACTGCTTACTTCAGTAGCGTGGAAGCGTGACGTCATTTCCGATTTGTGGTCGCAGCTGTCAGGCGAGCGAATCATATCCCGCTTCCGAGATCGCGCCATAGCGCTGAACACTCCTCACGCTTCCATGCTACCGAAGTAATTGTTGAATATGTCCAATTCACATCAATATTTTAATCTGGTATTTCAAAGTATTCTTCACGTGTAAAACGGACTGTCATCTTCAAAATTTGTAGTGTTGTTTATTGTTCATTATGTTCAGAGACAGTGCCAGTGTCAGAGGTTAAACTACGATCGCTATTTTCGTAAAATGGCGCCAAACATTTAAATATCACAGGCGATTGTGTTCCGAAATTTTGAACCCTCATAGTCCAGGGAAAAAATTTTAATTCTGCCGCTAATTAGTGGGTAAAAGTATTCAGTCATCCATTGTTCGGTCTGACGGTGTCGTGTCAATTCGTCGACTACGACAATTCGCCGCGCGCCAGTTCGTCCACTACGACAATTTGTAGCATTCAGTTCGTTGACAAAAGAGGCAAAATTTCTTTAGCATTTTGCTACAACTTTTTCCTTCATTTTAGCATATTTGCTACAGCATTTTTTGAGCCAGCTTAAACTCTGGCCAGTGTTCATACTGTTAAGAGGTTAGAGGCAATGTCCGGTTATGCACATTAGTCAGGTGCAAAAAAACGGTCAGAGAAAAGGAAACGATGAAAAATTCAAGAAAAAATTTGAGAAAATTATATAAAAAAAAAAAATACGTAGCTACATTTTTTCTGAAGATAGTTCAGCATCTTGTGAAAGTGAGCCATCAACATCCATGTCTTCTACAGAAGTAGAAACTTCTACTGAAAAGCAACCGAAAGCCGCTGATGTAGCTCTTTTGTAACCAAGTCAGAAGATGTAATCAAGCAAAAATTTGATGAGCGTAAGGACTGGAATCCATGCAATCCTGGGCAGTGGCCATATCCATTAAATAACAGTGATAGAGAAAGAATTGTTAGGAAAGGCGCTCCAAAATTTGACCTTCGAACAGTCAAACAGTTTGTAGACAAGCAAAATAGAAAATTTACTAAGCATCACTTGTATGCCAAATGCTCAAACAGAAAATTTGAAGTGAAGAGAGACTGGTTACTGTGGAGTGACAGCAAGAAAAAACTATTCTGTTGGCCATGTCTACTATTTCATAATGAATCAAGAAGCCCTGTTATTTCCAGGTTAGCTAAAATATATGAAGGCTTTTTTGACTACACAAAAACAACATGGAAAGAACTCTACTCTATCCTGCCTGATCATGAAAACAGTTCGTTGCATAATTTATCACGGAGATGTTATGAACAAAGACCAGCAGGTAGTGGCGTGGATTCTATGTTCTGCAAGCTGTTTCTGAAAGAAAGGGATTTCTTACGTGAGCTCTTGAAAAGACTTTTAAATATTACTATCTTTCTAGCCTCAAGAAATTTAGCTTTTAGGAAAAGCAGTTCCATGCTAGGAGAGCCAGATAGTGGTAACTTCTTGGGCCTAGTTGAATTATTGGCTAAGTATGACCCGTTTTTAAGAGAATACACAGTTTATGTGAAAAGGTGTCAAGTCAAACATGAAAAAATAGTCCATTATTTACCTTGGAGGGTGCAGAATGAGTTCCTTTCTTTGTGTGGTGAAAATATATTAAAGAAAATCCTAGAAGAAAGGCAGGGAGCTTTGCACTTCTCATTCATTTGTGATGCTACTCCAGATGTATCAAAGATGGAACAAAATATTCTGATTTTGAGATAAGTTTTGTTTAGCGAAAAAAGAGAATGAATGGCAAATTCATGAGAGGTTTCTGGAGAATTTTGATTTCCAGAAGAAGACAGGTGATGCAATTGCTAATGCTATTATATATGTATTTATAAAGCATGGAATTGATTTACAGCACTGTCATGGTCAGTGATTTGATAATGGATTAAATATGACTGGTCAAATCAAAGGTGTCCAAGCAAAAATTAGAGAGAAGAATCCAGTGGCAACATTTTCACCTTGTGCAGCTCAGAGTGTGAACCTAGTAGGCTTATATGCTACAAAAAGTAATGCAGTAATACACACATTCTTCAACTGCGTGAACCTGTTCTACAATTTCTTCAGTGCAAGCCCACAGAGATGGCAAGTGTTATTAAAACACACTGATGGGGTGTCTCTTCATGGTCTTTCTGAAATGAGATGGAGTGCAAAAATTGAAGCAGTGAAGCCCAAAACAGAAAAGCTACCACAGGTAATAAGAGCTTTACAAGATACACAAAAAGAATGTAATTTATCCAGTGACGGGAAGGCAGCAGTAGATGGGATGATAAATTATTTCTCCAAGTATGAAACATTATTTCTTTTTAATGTTTGGAGGGATATATTAGACTATATTAACGAAAGAAGTTTGATTCTGCAGTCGAGAGATATATCCCTTGACATTGAAATGAAAAATATTAAAGCGCTGAAAGTTACCATAGACCTCTGGAATGACTACTTAAAAAAATCTAAAAAAAAAAAAATCTTCCGACACTGGAATTGAAGCAAATTTTATGAAAAAGAGGGGAAGAAAAAGGAAGGTTTTATTTGACGAATCTGACAATGTCAGTGGAGCATCTCGAATGGAAACAGGTTCAGAAGAAACTCAAGAAGAAAGATTTAAAAAAAAATGGGTTTTTGATATAATGACAAGATTGTATTTCAGCTGGTTTTCGATATAAAGAAATCAGAAATATTTGTACAACGGTTGAAGCCATTCTAAAAATAAACACAACTTTTGATGACACTGATGCAATGAAGAGATTAATTACGAATTATCCTGATGATGAAAGTGATAATCTTGTGAAAGAAATGCAGATGTTCAAATCAGTGTGTGCAGCTACTTTCCCACATGTGACCAAATACATCTGAAAATAAAGGGCTTCCATTACATCTTCTCAATGAAATCTACAAACTTAAGTTACAGTGTTTTGTGAACTTTGCCTTGCACTCAGAATTTTCATCATCCTATCAGTGACTGTTGCTTCAGGTGAGAGACTTTAGTTAATTATCATTGATCAAGAATGATCCGAGTTCAACTTTGGGCCAAGAGAAACTTAATCATTCAGCAAATGTCATCGATAAAGCATGAACTTGCATCTAAAATGTGCTTTCTTGAGGTGATTGATAACTTCATCAGCTGCAAAAATAGAAGATTCAGCATTCCAACTCAATTCTTCAGAATTGTTCAGCTGATGAATTGGACCAGTTTATGTAAATCAAGAACTGGGTATATCGCAAAGTTTTTTCATTTAATGTTATATTGTTTTTTTCTGTATGCATATTATACTCACATATTTCTGTGTATCATATATTTTAAGTAATCATTTATCAGTGTTTATTTACTGCTTGCCTATAAAATTTAGTACGGTATTGTGGAATCCATATATATTGGCAAATGAAAAAAGCTCTGTGGCATAACAAAGTTGTTGGGGGCCTGTTAGACAAGCCATAAACTTGTCTAACATTTCTTTAGGAACGAATAAGAATTTTATTTTAGTCAATGTGCTTACACCAAACCAATAATGTCAATCCCATATTTATATTGATTTAATTTGTTTTCCTTTCCAGATTTGAGTAATTAAATAGTTTACAGACACAAAAATTTACATGATGCAGGCAATAGTTCTGGATGCCTGATGCCTATGGACATATATACAATATATGATCTACCCCCCCCCCCCCCAATCTCAGGAACACCCCAGATGACTTCCAAAAGACGGAATTCCACCTTTTGGCGGAACTCTTTCACCCCTGCTGGAGGCTGTTTAAGATAAGGCATCATACACTGCCTTCCTATAAAACCCTCTACATCACAATTAATTGTTTAAAGTTTAGCTGTAGGTCATCAAATTCTAGGGAACAATTGGTGGAGATAATGAGAAAACTTCTCTCATTTCAACTACTCTTGCTATTGCAAATCTGGACATTTTCACTTTTGACTTAAGCAAAGTTTCTGTAGGATAACATCATGCAATCTAAATTCTGATCTTCACATTGCTACAATCATCGACCATATTAGTCTTTAATTCTGCATTGAGTTCCAGGTTTTGTTCAGCCCAAACTCAACCGACAAACAATATTAATTTAGGCCTAACCTCAGAACAACAATCTCTTTTCTCCGGTCCAAGAGGCGAACATTATTAAGAGATTTCACGGTATCAGTACTTGCAAACTTTAGGTTAGATTATTTGATCAACTAACTAATATGTGGTGACTATGATACCTGGCCACTCTTAAAAGTAAAAATAAACAAGCAGAAATAAAACTAACACTGTTAGATTAAATCCAGGCTCCATTTTGTTTTTTAGTTTAATGACCAGCACGAGCAACTAAGGGATATATAAGCAGTTGCTTGTTCCTAATTTGGGGCCATTGGTTGCAGGGATGGGACAGACACAGCACACTGCATCCCAGAAAGAACAGAAAAACTGAGGTTAGCAGGAAAACTAAAAATTGTGATTTAAATGATTTTTCCAATCTTATAATCTTTTTAGTCAACTTATCAGAAATTTGTACCCAACTGTATTCCACTTGTACTTAAGTTTGTGTTAAATCATGAACTCATATTTTTCTGATTGGAGACTCCCTAACAGTTGCAAAGGCAAGCATGGAAAATCGTTCTTTCTTGGAAGGATCCCATAAGCAAAGAAAACAGACAAAAGGGTATGAAATAGGAGACTGCTCTTTCTGCTGTGTTAAAATGGATTCTAAGGCCTGTAGAAATCACTTCTCAAGGGAGTCACCCATAGAAATGCTACTTCTCTTGTTACATTTATCTGGTAATAGGACAGTTCCAAACATGCAGTTTATAAATCCTTACCCTTACCCCACTTGAATAACTTTAATAAGAAAAGAAGCATGCCAAAGTAATATGGATGCTCAGTAATAGTTATTTTCTTACCATACTTATAAGTTTATTTTCATAATTATGTAATCATTCACTTTTCAGTATGTTATGGCACAGCTTTTCCTCTTCATTTGGTATTAATTTGATGTGGTGCCATGAATGTTGTCACCTACACACTGAAATATGAGACAAAAAATTTGACTACAGAAAACAGCTTTTATTTTATCAGATGGATACACGGCACAAACTGAGCTATAGTGCACCAATGTTCTTTTTTTTTTCTTTAATTTTATCTCATTTTCCTCCCCTTTTAACTGGGCAATGCCAGTCTGGGAAACTACTAAGCATTCCTTTTTCTCATTGGGGGCACAGAAACCCATGCCAAAATAGATAACGTGCTATATAAGGCTACAACAAAATTTTGAGGCCTATAATCTATAGAATGTTTTTTCATTCTTTTTTTGGCAAGCGAAATTTAAATTTCTCATAAGCTGAATGCAATGGATGGAAACAGCAAAGGAAGTATATTTTGCTTACACAATCATTTGTGCACCATAATTACTCAGCTTAAAATACCAAACAAAAAAATAATAGTTACAAAATCCCCATTACAGTGTTTCTGAAACACAATGATGGCAAAAGGGAATGGATATGACCAGATACGAAGTAGTTTATAACACATGCCAGGGAACAAAAGTGGTAAATGGCTCAGCCAACCAGTACAGTAAAAACACACTAAATGTACACCCAGAATCATGTCATTTTATACCACTCTAAAAAATACGACAAGATGTGAAAAGACATGAACCATTTCATACCACTGGCTTAGGCATGTCTATTAAGTCTAAAATGTCGAAGACTAAGTATGTAATATAAAAGCTGACTGAAATCCAAAACAGATATTGGAGTCAAAGACTATCAATCACTTGCATCATTGTCAAAGACAAAATAAATTGCACTACTACATAAGAATACAAGTTTTATGGCTTGACCAAAAATGATTTGACAGGCTAACTTCACAAATACAACGAAGACTGATGCTTTTATGAGACACAGAACAGCAAAAACAATCTATGTTACATGTGACCAAATAGAGTAGGAAAAATAATAATAATAATAATAATAATAATAAATCAGATGGAATGCAGCATATGAACAAATTTCTACACTGACATGTACAACTCTTGGTAGTTGGATATTAACAAAAATTTAAAGTAACTCTTCTGGAATGAAAATACTAATTATTTGTGGGTATAATTTACATCTCAATATTTTGGTCCTTTAGCTGCACTGATTGCAAACTTTGAAGTGATGACAAAAACAAAAAAAAAAAAGGCACCAAATATCCCCTAGCACCTAAAAAATATTCTCTAGTTTCAAGTGACTTCAATTATTTAAAAGTTATAAGGTTTATGCTAGAGACTGAATGCAAGGTGTTATCATTAAGGAAATAAAGCATTACCTGATAAAAAAATAAAATGAAAAGTACTTAAGTTACCTTGAAGAGAATTGTTAACAAAAATTTACAAAAAAGTGACTGGAATTGAAGTGCTTGCAATTTTTTTTATCATAAAGGAGCAGTATTCAGAAAAGCTACTGCTCAAGGATTTTTTTCTTATGAAAAATCTTTCAAACCTAAAGATGTTCTTTAACTACATGCAAAAAAATACAAGCAGCTCTTTTCAAGTAAAGTATTCCAACATATAAAAAGTGGCACAGGAGGGCAGGAATAAAAGAAAAAATAATTCACGCTTTCAGCATCTACATACACACATGCATATTTTTAAGGACATATTTATACATACTACTCAAAAACCATTTTTGCAGATCCTTTGTCCTAGAGATTCATGTACAAACTACACTGAAGTTATGCGGAATACTTAAATGACAGGCAGTTATTTAAATGACCAGGATTCGGAGCAATACACTTATGACCCAGTTGTTTCAGTTAACGCCGCCGATTGCAGCAAACAGTCAGACAGCCAGAGGAAGTGTGACCACAGTTGCAGGGCATTAAAATATTCTGTAGTATGGAATATGTGCTCCAAACCAGAGAGAGAGAGAGCTCTAGATCAAGTTAAAGGTGACCGGTATCTAGACTGGTAGCAGAATGTGACAACTAACTCAAATAGGATATTCACAAGATGAGCAAAAGGAAAACTCTACAGGGCAACCAACGCAATACAAACAGTTTGTTTTCACAAGTCCTTATGAGTTATTGTAGCCATTAGTAGCCAAGCTACTCTTAGGACACATCTTGATCTTCAACATCCTGCACTTGTTCCTTTTGTTCACCCTCACCTAGAAATAAAATACCAGTGCATTCATTAAGTTATCACTAATTTACCTTGAAAATAACTGTGAACAAAGTTTATACAACTATTGAAAAATAATGCAACTTTAAAGCACAATCATCACTTTTTATGCTTACATTTATAGAAATATAATTAAAAAAACAAACACTTTCTTGAAAACATCATTTTAAAAGGAAATTTAATGGATACAGATGCAGCACTGTTTTTTATGTCACAAGATCAATGAATTCAACACAAAAGGGTCCGAAGTCAAAAATCATGAACAGCGGAGAAAGACTTCTCAGTACCCACCACAACTCACAAAAGCACGACTAATAAAAGATTAAACAATTCTGTGTTTTACAGAATCTCTAGAAATTATTTAAACACCCACATAAGAATTGCACATCATACATCTAAGGGCTTTTAATATTGTTTGCGTGTGTGTGTTGGTACAGAGGATGGTCACACATTTTTAGAACGACTTTCCAGCAATATAATTAATGTTTAAAACAAAATTTCTTTCTTAAATGTTCTACCACATAGCTCTTTCTCTGGGCTTTGAACCTACATCTAGATTTCCAAGATAACAGGGCATTTCTTAAAACTGGTAATGGTATTTTATTCCACTCCTCTTCCACTGCTTTCCATAGTCAAAATCATTGTTTTAGGTCTGCATTTAGAAAGTGCTCTTTTTAGCACTCTGAAGGCACAATAATAGCCCATTGGTGACACAATAGGGGACTTTGAAGGAATATCAGCAAAAGGCATAGACTTGATAACCATTTCTTTTTTCATTTTTTTTCCTCCCAAGAAATAAATTTCGATGTATGACTGGCAGCCTTATCCTGACAGAGTTCTACTCTTTGAAGGCTCTGTGGATAAAGTAATGGTATTTCCTCTTTAAATATAGGAGTTAAAAAAAACATTATTTTGGTAATGTGTAGAATTGATTTTAACATTTTTTTCAACTTCCCTTAACTTTAATGTAGCACTGTACAAGAAACAAGCAATAATCTTGAATACCTTACTGAAACTTTCTTTGGATTCTTGGAACCAAATTAGTTAAGTCTTTTTCTGCTGTTTGTAATAGTGAATCAGCCTCTTTTTGTTAGTCATTTAGGTAGATCCATGCTTCATCAAAAGTCCCAATAAATTTTCATCTGTCTCTGGCTAAGTGATTTTAATAAAGAAGTCTACACCATGCCATGTTCTGTGTTCAGTCATGTGTCTAGGCAGTGAACATTTTTATGTTTTTAATTCTTTGTTTGTTTTCAGATTCAAATCTTTGTTCATTACTTTGTTTACAGTTGATACAGATATTTTTAACAACTTAGCAATTGCTCTTGTGTTGGAGGATTTTCTTATATAAGACCAGATCTTTTTTTTTTTTGAAATAGTTGTAAAAGTATATACTTTCTTTGGATAATTGCTTCGTGTTCTTTTTCCTGTTAAAAGCAACACAAAATGATTTTCCCCTATTTTAAATAATATTGCTTATTTTACATTTAGAAATACTAATTCCATGATTCACAGCATTTTTTAATTACAGAATACATATATTTCTCTCTGTAAAGAGCAAAAACACAACATTCCATCCACAAGTTGTTTACGTGTGCCATTTCTCAGCAGACAATATTTAATCACAGCAGATGTTTCTTTCATGTTCATCTAAAATGCTGATGCCAGTTTCAATTCTTTTTGAACTTCTTTTATTTTTTGTAATTTCTTATCAAAAACCTTCTAAAAATGTGGGAACCTCCCTGTATTTACAGGTCTAGGGAAACTATTAAGTTTTACATTTAGAGCAAATCAGTTGCATTTCAAATCCAACTACTTATTACATTAACCCTCAGATCTTTCAGAACATTCAGTTTTTAACAGTTTAAGTGGTAAAGGAATAATTTTGTAACCATTTCTCCATTTTCTCTTTTGAACCCAGTCAGGAGTGCTTATTTGTGTGAGAATTTTTTAATGAATTACTTTAAATATTTTAAGCCATTTTCAAAACAAAACTTTTTTTGTTATTAAAGTTTTGCAAACACTTAAAAAAATATATATATATATAAAAAATCCAGGACTTTTCTATGACCCAAGAAAAAAATTACATTACTTGGCAAGTATGTGTGCAAACTGAAATTTAAAAATTTTACCTACGTGACCAGTAAGTTAAGGTAACAGTGAATAAAAACAAAACCGCAAATTAAATGTCGAACAGAAACTGTTACAGCTATAATTTACATAGGTTGAATTCATACATTTATATTGAAACCTATTATATATCTTTCAACCTATATCTACCATGCTTATTTTGTATGAACACTGACTTTGTAAGGCAAAGCAAAAAATACTTGCCACTTTTTGAAATAACCATGGGTTTAAATTAACAGAGCATTAAAAAAGGCATGAACTGTTCTAAAAAATGCCTTGGGTAGTTTGATCAAAACATGAAGAACAATTTTTGACACAAAAGCATTACTCCCCACATTATTAGCATTGGATGCCCAAAAATATCAGATCATTTCGAAACAAATCAGGGGAAATTTTTTCATGGGTGGTGGGGAGTCCCTACTTTTGGACTTAAGACAAGCAGGATTAAAAGAACATTTGCTTGGAATTACTATAAAAAGATCAAAAATTCATAGTGAAATTCCAAAATAATTTAAATGGACGATGTCATCACTCTTTCCACGTTATTATCCAAAATAATTATTACAATACAACAGACTGCCCAACTCACACATTCCTATGAGCAATCATGCTCCCAGTTATGGGTTACAACAAACCCAAAAGATATCGTTTGCACAAGTGATTCTGGGGCCCCATCCTTGCCCAAAATAACTTTGTTTTGGACTCCCACTACAGAATGCATTTGGTATCCTACCACTGAAGAAAAAGTGCTTTTCCTAAAGAGCAAATGCCTTCCCATTTCAGCTTTGCATTATATAAAATAAATATGTAAGTAAGTACAGTACATCATTTTCCAAGACTTTTTCAGAATTTCCATGACTTTTTCAGAATTTCCATGACTTTTTCACAATTTCTATAGCTTTCCATGACACATTACCCTGTTTTTCGATTCCATTGGAAGTCAACATAAAATCCAGCAGGACATGATAAAACAACCCTTCAAACAAATGATTGGTACATAGTGCAACATTAATCAACATTTTGATGACAATGTTTTTTTGTTGTTGTCTTTTTTGGTGTAAATATGACAAGGATAGTAAGTCAGATAATATAATATCTGGGAACTTGAAAATTTACGTCATCTTGGAGTGGGAATTGAACCCGTGTCTCCCAAATAGCGCCCAAGTATGCTAACCACTATACCACCCAGAACGACCAGACCAAGTCTCAAGTTTTCAATCTTTAAAATTTGTATTGTATGGTGTAATCCCGTACCCCATTCCTGATTAATAAACATCTCGAAAGCAGTCAGGAAATAGGGGAAAAAAAAAAATAATAATCAATGGGCATAAGGGCATGTTAGCTGGAGTTAAATATGTGTGTTGGTATAAAACATTCTGATTAGGGCAACCTGTTACTACTGAAGCTTCAATTACGTATACGGGACATGGATGTTTTTTCCCATACAACATAGTGTTATAACAGAACTGGTAGATATCAGTTCCTTAAAAGCATATTCAGTAATCAATCTTCAGAGAATCAGATCATGCGGCAGCATCACAAAACGTTCCAGGAAATTTAAGAACTCTATGTGGTAACATGTGGATTTGTTTGTCAACATCAGGTAACCCGACTTGCATGGTTTTATTTCTCCAGGCAACTGCACTAGAATTCCTATAATAGCATGCTACATGATGTCACACTGATATGATCTACCCTAGGCGACGCTGCATAGCAGTAACCTTGCCAAGTAACCTCTCATTTACTGCGTCTTTCTATTGTGATTAGTCGTCATGCAGCATTTATGTTATTTAAGGGCTTGCTGTGCATGTTCTTCAATTTTCAAGACAGACGAGTTTTGTGGAGCAGTGTATTCACATCAGATTTTGATTTAAACTTGTGAAATAAGTTTATAGCGATCAGTGCTTATGTCACATGCAGGTTCACGAATGGTTCAAGCAATTCAAAGATGGTTGACAATCAATTGATGATAATCACCATTCAGGTCGCCCTTATCATCCCTCACATGACCCAAGTTCACGAAATCATGGATGACTGCAACATTTCAGTAGGATCGTGCCATCATATTCTGACTGAAAAATTGAAAAAGCACTGAATTGCCACAAAATTTGTTCCACATCTGATGACTCGGGATCAAAGAGACAATTGCATTGCAGACATGCCAATCTTCAAAATGTGAAAATCAGGAGTTTTTATAGCTCATAAAATCATATGAGCGCTATTTTTTATTGACATTTTCCACACGTAAGAACAGTTTTACAGAAGTAGTATTATTGGTCCACTAAAAGTTGTGGAGAAAAAGAAACAGTGTGAAGATCAACACCCCCTCTCCCCCTATTGGAATTCGTTTTCAGATACGTCAATAATAGGAATTTGCTTTCAGATCGTAAAATAGCCTGCATGTTTTTTTTTTTACGAATAAAATTGCAGCCAACTGTTTTTCGTTTCTTCTTTAGGCTGTGAGCGAAGGCAAAGACGACAAAAAGCATCGTACTAACATCGCCTTTCGTTATAAGGCGAGGCTAGCTGTAACTACTCCCTTTTGTCGTTAAGTGAATTCTCCCCAACTCAACTGTTTATCGTCACTCAGAATGAGCACGGCTTTGCTGAGGCGAGGGGTTGAAAGACTGAACTGCAAGGAGAAGCATGGGCAGCTCTCATTTGTCAATCAATTACTGATCGTCCCCTGTCATTCTAGTGCCAGAGCGGGTCAATTCTTTGCTGAAGGCGTCGTATGACAATCAGACTGAGAGAAAAAACATTTCTGACCCATCTCCAACGATTAGTCAGAAACCAGGGCTTAGACCACTGCACCAGAAGGGCGGCTTTTTTTTCTTCCAGGAGACGAAAAATACCAGAGTAATGATTGTAATGCTGCTTTGCATCAACGCAGAAGGAAAAAAAAAAAAAAAAAAAAAAAAGATTTCACAGGGAGTTTTGAAATCATGGTGGTGATGAAATTTCGACCATTCGAACGGCTAATTTTCGGTGAAAATCGGGAGAATTTGACATTCATCCGGAGGGCGGGAGGAAGGACTGAAAATCCAGAGTCACCTGCCTAAACCCTGTGAGTTGGCACGTCTGACATTGCAATATATTAGGAACATTTGGACCATGCAAATGAAGATGAACAATTTCATGAAAGGACTTGTCACTGAGATGTGGGTTTATGGCTATGATGTCAAGACAAAAATGCAGTCTTCGCAGTCGGTTGGGAAAAGTTCAAGATCGAATAAAGTGCTAAAAGTCAGGTCAAATATGAAAGTCTTTTTTGACATAGAGGGCGTTGTCCATCAGGAACTTTTACCGAAGGGACAAACAGCCAAATTGTTGGTGGTATCTTGAACTGCTGAAATGTCTGTGAGAAAATGACGGGAGAAAAAGGCCTGAGCTGTGGAGAAACAAATCCTTGCTCCTCCTTCATGACAACACACAGGCACATGCATTGCTGCTAATCAGTAATTTTTGTGCCCAAACACAGACAACTGTGTTGCCCCAGCCTCCCTATTTGTCTGATCTGGCACCCTCAGATGTTTTCCTGTTTCCAAAGTTAAAATCCACATTGAAAGGATAAATATTTGATAAGATCGATAACATCAAGAAAAACTTGCAAGCAGACCAACGAGCAACCCTGAAAAATGCCTATCAGGGCTGCCTCAAGAACTGGAAACAGAGCTGTGAGCTGTTTATCAAGCAAGTACTTCTAAGGCAACAAGGCTGAATAAATTGTAAATATGCCCAAAAAAATTATTAAAAGAAAAAAAAAGTTCAGGAACTTTTTGCACTGGCCTCGTACATTAGCCAACAGTTCAACAAGAAATCAATGGCCAAAAATAGACTGTTATTCATATTTAGTTGACAGCCTAAATTTCCAGAGATATTGAAGCTTTTAAACATGGTTTCAGATCATTTACCTTGATTCCCTTTGAGGTTACTGGTAGTGTTTAGCAAAAGATGACAACAACTGTTCCTATTACTGGCTCTATTTATTATGAGATTTCCAAGGTGCAATCATATGACTTAAATGTGTGTCTTGAGCCACATGACTGCACCTTAAAAATATTCTGACACTGTAAAATCATCCTGTATAACAACAAGCTTTTGCAAAATCATGGCCTGTGCTGTCCTTCTGCTTATACTACACACTGGACTTTCAAAAATCAGCACAGCTTAGTGAAACTTTGAACACTTAATGGGATGTAACGCCACTGAAGAACGACATAAAATTATTTCCAAAGAGGCTATCTACAGTATTTTCATCTGTTGTCAAATTTGGATAAGAAACAAGAATTTGCTTGTTATTAATTTTGATAAGAAATGGCTTTTCCACTTCAACCACTGCATTAAAAATAAATAATGAATCTAATTTCTCACATACATTTGTATGTGCAACTCAGAATGACACTATGATGAGTAATAAGGGTAATTTGATCAACTGTTACCTAACAAATGAGAATGCATGGCATTGCACAACCCCATTGATAGATTTATGCTATTTGCACAACAGCGAAAGTCCTCATGCTTCAGTTCCCCGATTCTCTGACTTAAAGTAGCAGGTTTGCTTCACTACAAATTAGACAGACATGCCCATGTGAAAATTAGTAACTCTATGTCTTGCAACAATGCATTTCGAAATGAGTGAGTTACATTATAATAAGTCAAACCATTTTTCAGTCTCTGTAAATACATTCTTTTCATAAAGATTCATTTGTAAAACAGATAAAAAAAGTGCATGCTATAGCAGGATGATACATCTAATACTGTGCTTTTATTTTGCTTCAGGGTTTAACCACTGTGAACAACTCTAAGGGGTATATAGGGTAATACAAAAGTCCCCAAACTCTATATTTCAAAACGTATTTGCTGTAAAAACCATAAAAGATATCCGAGTATTGCGGCTTGTGGCTGTTGTGTGTGACCTTGGGGAACGAGCTGCGCCACATGACACTAGGCTTATGTGGGCGCTGGCAAGCAGTAACGTTCAGTTAGCCACGAGTCTCACGCAAGAACAGAGAGTCTCTTTGCTAGAAGTTTATTTTGCTGAAAAATCTTACCAATGTTGCATCCAGCTCTTTCAGAGGAAGTTTCCTGATGCTCCTATAATAGGGAAAACAACTGTGTATGACCTTGGGAACCGGTCTAAAAGCGTCCGTCTGTGGCGATGTTTCTGGAGAAAATTCACGTTTCCCTGCAGCGCTCTCTCTAGAAGTCACTTCGGCGGCTGTCTCCAGAGTTAGAGGCATCATATTCAGCCTGCCAGAGGGCTACTTAACATCTAAAGCTACAGCTGTGCAGAATTCGAGTAGTGCAAGAGCTATGCCCTTTGGACTCAGAAAAGCGCATTACCTACTGCCAATGGGTTTAAGAGTATCACATGCAACAATGTGACTAACCAGCTTAACAACTTTTCTCAGTGAAGAGGCATAGCTTCATTTGAATGGATATGTCAATAACCAAAACACTCGCATATGGGCTGTGGAGAATTCACACACATTGCATGAGGTTGGTGCGGCATGTCTAGACAGCGAATTGTAGGGCCGCTTTTTTCGATACAACTGTAAATTCTGCTGTGTATGCAGACATCATCTATCAATTTGTAGCGAAGCTGAAAGAACACGGACGTTACTGTTGGCTTCAACAAGATGGAGCAACATGCTACACATCAAACGACACAATGGAGATGCTTTGCGAGTTCTTCCACGATCGATTAATCTAAAAAAACTTTGGTTGCCTTGCTCACCAGACTTATTTGTGGAGCTATCTGAAAGACATAGTTTACCACAACAACCCTAAGATGGTACAGGACCTGCGGAACAACATCATTACAGATGTGAGGGATATACCAGCCAACACGCTGAAAAGAGTGTCCGCCAACATGTGTCGTCGGGTGAATTTGTGTCTTCAACAGAATGGTGGATAATTCTAGCATCTACTGTAAAGTGGTTTTCATTGCCTGTAAGTATGAGTGTCAGTATGTAAAAATAGTTATACATCATTATATTTGTGGTAGAAATATTTGAATTCAGAGTTTGGGGACTGTTGAATCACCCTGTATAAGCAGTTATATAACACTAATATAGGGTAACTGGTTCTAAGGAAATCAGACAGCTACTGCCAAAAGAAACATGCACCACTGATGTTCAACACCAGGGAGGCATTGTAGAAAAACGTCATTTACATATTGTTACTTCTCCCAGTGGAACTATACAGATGCAGTCTTTATTGCATGGAAAACAAGTTAAATCAGCACAAGATAAGGCAAAAGCAACTAATATATTCAATCAAATTGTTCAGAACATGATTTTTGCATATGGGGGTCCTAACAAAAGCTCTGCACACTGTCCATTTTTGAGGAAAGTGTGAAGTAATGGAGAAAACTTACCTTAATGATGTTCAATGTACTCTCCTCCACTGCTAATGACAATCTGCCAGTGGTGAGGTAGGTCCTGGATGCCCCGTAGTATGCCGTCATTTTTTTTTTTTTTTTTTTTATTGGAAGTTTAACGACCACAGTGAGCAACTCAATGGGCTATAAGCAGTCGCCTATCCCCAATTTAGGGTCACTGGTTCCAGGGAAGGGAGAGAGCCAGTGCTGTAAGACAAACACAACATCCATGTCTCTCCGGGATTCAAACCCAGACCTCTTTTGGACAAATGATCAGAGGCCATCGCTTAGACCACACTGCCACCGGGGCGGCACCAACTTTGTTCAGCTGTTGTATTATTCAGGTCACATCCAATGACAGTTCGTCCAGCGATTCACAGGGGGCTGCCATGGAGCCAATTTTTTAACTTTGGGAAAAGATAAAAGTCGGGTGGACTGAGATCAGGGCTGTATGGTGGGTGGGATAAAGTTTCCCAGCCATATTTTGGTAAAAGTCCACGTAACGATGCTGCACCATGACATGATGCATTGTCATGCAGCAAGATCGCTCCTGCTTCCAACAAGTTGAGGCGATTTTGACGAATTTTCAGTCTCAACTTTGTCCTCAGAAAGTCACGATAATATTGTGCACTGACATTTTTCCATACCGCCACCTGATCAGAGATTACAACATCTTGAGCATCGTAAGCAAAAATAATCATTTGCTTCACTTTGGATTGTTGCCAACGACACTTTGAGGGCGTGGGGAGCTTGGATGCCGCCATTCTGCCGATTGTGACTTCAGTTCCAGCTCAAAATCACGAGTCCAAGTCGCAAAAATTGCGACAATTCTGTTCAGGAAGGTGTCGCCCTCGCTTCTGAACCTGTGGAGGTGCAATGCTCACTCTGGCTGCCTTCTGCTCGGGGTGAGTTGATGGGGCATCCAGCTTGCGGCGATTTTCTTTTCCCCAGTGAGTCGGTCAAAATCCAGTGAACAGACATGGAGGACAAATTTGCCTGATCTTCTCGGCTGTCAAACGGCGTTTCTCTTTGAGAAGCGTTGCAACAATAGTGACAGATGTTTTGTATGTAGCCGTTTGAGGTTCGCCTAAGTGGTGATCATATTTAATGCTGCTTCGGCCCTCCTAAAAGCCTGATGCCCAGTGAGAAATTGTGCTTCAATCAAGAGTTTGTCGGAGCCCCCCCCCCCCCGATTTCCATTTTCACGTATGAACGAATGCTGGTCTAACGCCGTGACTTGAGCTGAGGAGCTGCATGCTCCCATTTCCAAACCCTCCCACGTCCACATAGCAAATGATAGCACGTCGTTCTGACACCACTGCATTGCTGAGAGTCTGATTTTGACACGACACAATAAATCATTTTCCCAATTGCATCACCAGCTTTCATTTTAGATTAGTGTGTGCAGAACTTTAGCTATGACCCTCGTGAAATATGGAGTTATACAATGTTACTAAATTACCTGAACTTTGTATTAGTCTCACTCACATGATAAGTTGGTCAAACTTTTTGCAGCCACATGGACAAACATGCAACTTCTTAACCCAAGTGAAAAATCAGTTTTGTTACAGAAATGCTATTCTCTTTAAATCAGAGCTTGCACAATGACACGTATTATCTGGTAGGTAAGCCATCATATTTTTTGTCTCTTAGGCTTTCAGATGTCAATACTTATGGTTAATATACCACACAGCTTGACAAACATTAAAACATTAACTGTGTATGTGGCTTTAACAAGGATCATCTGATGAATTATAAAATAGCTAAAACGTAAAAGCATAACATTTTTAACATTTAAGGATATCTAAACATTTTCATGCTACTCATGTAGTAGTAAAATGCACATCCCTTAGTTATAAAAATGTAATTTTCAAATTCCACTTTTGTACAACATATTAGACACGATTGACCTTTACAAAATCACGTCACTTACCATCATGCTGCATATCCGATGTCCACAAGGTTAGGTTGTCCCGCAACAGCTGCATTATGAGGGTTGAATCCTTATAACTTTCTTCACTTAGTGTGTCTAGCTCAGCAATGGCGTCATCGAAAGCAGCCTTGGCCAGACGGCACGCTCTGTCGGGTGAGTTGAGGATCTCAAAATAGAATACAGAAAAGTTGAGGGCCAAGCCTAATCTGATAGGATGGGTAGGAGGCAGTTCTGTCATAGCAATATCACTGGCAGCTTTATAGGCTACTAAGCTGTTTTCAGCAGCCTCTTTCCTGTCATTGCCAGTAGCAAACTCTGCCAGGTAGCGATGATAGTCACCTTTCCTGAAAAGCATTTGACATTAGAAAAAATGTGTGGAAAACTAGAAGTACTGACTAGCAGCTCAGTGTATAGACTATAACAAATGCTGTTCATGAATGCATACAAGAACTCCAAATAATTGTAAAACTTCACTCCATACAGTTAAGTATACTTCAAGGTGCCAAAGTACATGGAAGTTAGAAGGGGGCATTCTCACCTAGGAAACTGTTTTGCTGGTACACACACACACAAAGTTAAGGTCATATACAGGGTGCATAGGAAAGTCCTTTTAGCCTGGAATAATTTGCGAACGGAGAGAGGTACAGTTATGCATGTGAGATAACGGTATAGTAAAGCGACTACCCCCGATCGAATGCAACTGATAGCAGCGCCACTATGGGGAAATGCGGAAGTTAGCCATTGCAAATCGAAAATGAAAAGAGATAGAGCAAAATTTCCAATTACAAAGTTGTAGAGCATCAATTAATTAGTACAAAACAACATTTGTTTTACACAGATAAGATAAATTGTCGCCCGAATACCCTAAAATGTCCGAAATCGATGCACGACCTTTTGTGTGAACGTTTGAAGGGAACAGGCATAGGTATGAGCAAATACACACAATTTAATGCGTACTTATGTCAATACAGTTTGACGACATCAGACAAAACAAAAACAAAAAAGGCAAACTGGCGCACAGTGATAAAAAGTTAATGTCTAGTATGCTCGAAGAGTTTGCCATTGTCCACGATACACATTTGTATTCGCGAAAGTAACTCTGCATGCACATTTCTCAGCATGGAAGGTGTCACACTATTGCAAGCATCTGTAGCACGGCGACGTTGATCCAGCAGACTTGTAGGCGCTGTTCCATACACCTGATTTTTGGGAGTGAGTGAAGCTCGCCATTCTCACACAGCGTACGTATACCTAAACTTCTGATCAGGGTACATCCTGCTACTGGTTTTTATATTGTAGGTACGGTACAACGTCACAATCTGCATTTGCATACGGCTACATTTGCGAAATGCGAATATGCAGATTTGAATCGTTGCGTGTCGATTTCGGACATTGTAGGGTATTCAGGCGACAATTTATCTTATATGTGTGAAACAAATGTCGTTTTGTACTAATTAATTGATGCTCTAAAACTTTGTAACTGGAAATTTTGCTCTATCTCTTTTCATTTTTGATTTGCAATGGCTAACTTCCGCATTTCGCCACTAGGGGCACTACTATCGGTTGCATTCGATCGGGCGTAGTCGCTTTACTATACCATTATCTCACTTGCATAACTGTACCTCTCTCCGTTCGCAAGTTATTTCAGGCTAAAGGAACTTTCCTATGCACGCTGTACATACAATTGGGAAACTGATTTCCCCAAAAAATAATTCTTTATAGATACATGGTAGGCATTGTAATGCTATTATTGGCATATTTTCACTGTATTCCATGTATCCACTTCCTTCAGAAAACTTGAAAACGTTCATCGTCCTGGAGTGGGAATCCAACTTGCACCTTCTGATTGATGCTCGACTGGAAATCGGGAGGAGCGAGTTCGATTCCCAGTCCAGGACGATCAAAATATGCTAATAATTGCATTACAAAGCTAAGGTTTCAGTTACTATCATCACAAATAAGGATACCAACAGAAGTATTGCCATATTTGTATCACGTCTAGCTAGCACTATTACAGAAGGTCATACAGAATTCATGGTAGCAATCTGCATGAGCAAGCATGTTTTGACCAGATTTTATTAAAAAAAAAAAGCATTCAAAGAAAAATGCATACTGTGGAATTTTGTGTTTGATACTGGTGCCAGCTAAGTGAAAAATGATTTGCCATACAAAAATATTGCCTTCTCTTTCTTAAAGCAACAAAGATTTCCACTGACTGACACTAGACTTGCCAATGTAATACCATAAAACGATACTTCTTTTGCGTTTGTTTTCAGTGCGATTGTCCAGAGCAAGATACAGGAAACCGCCTGTCGCCTGCTTCTCTTGTAATTCACTCTCTCCCATTACAGATTTAATAGAGATTCAAAAAGGCGTCAAAGGCCAACAAATATGTGCTTGTTGAAAACAAAAAAAGGGAAGAGTGAATGCTGGAAGTTGTTTTGTCTCATTAAGAAACAATTTGAATATGTTTTACAGCAACACCAATTTTCACAAGCTTGTGATGAGTTGAAAGTTTCCAAAATGTGAATGTTGATTTTATGATTGTTCCCTCCTCCTGAGAGGCATTGATCGACACCCACATTTTGGAAACTTTCAACTTATCAAAACCTGGTCAAAATTGGCGTTGCTGCGAAACATATTCTGAAGCTTGATATGTTATCAAGAAAACACCAAAAACTGAAATTAATCGTGCAAGTTACTTAATCAAAAAATGTTGTATGTAGCACCAACAAAATTAAGTGAAACAGCCTTAACATTACTGCCGAGTGACTTTTCGACGCACGCAGATGTGTTTGAAAATGTGTAAAACAGTTAGGTTATGTGAGGCAGAGATTAAGCTACGGTCGCTATTTTCGCAAAATGCTCGACTTAATCCAAAATACGACAGAAAAATTAGTGTCCATAGCAAATTGGAATTAGCAGTTTAAATTTCAACCCATTAGCAGATTCTGCTCCAATTTTTCTATTTCTGTGAAAACTAGTTTCCGAAATTCTGCCGCGATTCACACTTCACTGATGTTATTTTCTTAATCCTTAAGGTACTACTGCACCTGTTGGCTCAATCATCCCACTCCCCTCTCCATACACTCTAGATCACTCCATAAATGACGGGGTAAAATTATAGAGCCTAGAGGGATTAGATCCCTTCCCCATTCAAAGTTCAAGTTTAAACCTCACTGAACTGATGTCTATGGCATTTTCCCAAGGCCACACACAAACATTAGTTTTTCACTGATGTCCAATGCATTGTTGGTGTGAATGATTCAGTTGATGTTATGATTTGCTGAGTGTCAAAAGTGGCTAACTTTCTTTAGCATTTTGCTACTTTTTTTCCCATTTTAGCATTTTTGCTACAGCACTTTTAGAGCCAGCTTAAACTCTGATGTGAGGGGCACAGTTTCAACACTTTTTGTAAGTGAGTGAGTGAATTATAGGTTCCTGTAATACATTTGTATGATTTCTATATAACATACGATACCCACTGCAGAGACTTTTTAAAGCTGTGCGTGCGCGCGCGCCCTCGTGTGTGTGAATTTATAGTTCAAAGTGGATTTGTTTAGGTCAAGTCCAATTATGAGATTTTAGGTTCTGGGTCCAAAATTTTTGACTCGTTTCAAATTCCGGTCTTGACCAGTTTGCATAGCAAACTAGCCGGCACTCACATCAAGGTCACATCTACATGCAGAATGCATTAAACCAGGGGTAGACAAATCCCAGTCACCTGAACATTTTCACCTGGTGACTGAGTTTTTACTTTAAATTCTGAAAATCTTATTTTGCAAAATTTGGATTTCTGTTATGATGCTTTCATCTCCTTAATAAAGCAGTAACTACAGTATATTGATTTTTTCTTCTTGTGTATTTGTTGTAAACTGCTTACCACAATAATAAAGATGCTATTATCTATTTTCGGCACTCTACCCAACAGAGCTATGAATTCTAAATATCGGCAGTAGTGATTCAAGTTCAAGTCCCACGGTGCAACCAAAGACAGATATCTATGGCATTGTTTTTGTGTGGGGTGATTGTAAGTGTATTCAATGATTAGTGGTTTTATTGAATGTTATACATCTGAATCCTGAACTTTCAGAAACAAAAACCTATTCTGAAATGCAACTATTAATACAAGCGCATAACATGTTCCACAGATTTAGTTGTGAATGCTGCACTGAATTACCGAAGAATAAAAAATAATACAATCACAATTCTTTATGTCTGATGTTCTCTTTGTAGCTCTTGAAAAATGTGCAGGCTCCAGAAGAAACAGAGCTGGCGCCGGAAATTTTTTGAGTTGTCTACCCCTGCATGCATTAAACTATTATAGTCTGACACAAATGCCTCCTCCTAGAGGAATGCACCATAGCCCTGTCTGATGTAAATTATTCCAGAATGATAAACACATGCAAGACTTTTTTTTAAGGTATTACTGGGATAGGTCAAAGATCTACACCATATAGCCAGAGTTGCATAAAAACAAAATGAATCTGTGTACACAACCATTGAAACAGAAAACTTGCTGCAAACCTGCGAAGAGCGAACCCCGATAACAACAGAATAAGATAGGTTATCAACTATAAAAAACTGCCCAGAAATCTGGGTAAGAAATATAACTTTGACACAGTTACTATATCATAGTGTAATTTAGAACTTCCAGCACGTCCACCTCGATATTCTGGACATTATGCCCTACCAACTCTGTGGCAATACTATGAACCGAGCCTTGTTGGTACCAGCTAATTTAAAGAAAAATCAATAAAACAATAAATAATTATTAGAACATTACAGATTCCAATGAGGATAGAATAAGTACATTACCGTTCAATGTGTGAAATGGACCCTTATGGCAAAATATTGGACTATGAACCTCATGAAAACAAGAGACTAATAAAAGAAAGTTTTTACATCCAGAAAATAGTTCGGTTAATCAAAAATTATGAAAGCATTCCAACAACTTAATTCAAAAATAGTAAACTTACAAAATACACAAGGACAAGATTTTATTTCACTAACTGGCAACCGCAGAGGAACTTGACAGTAAAATTTAAATTCTATGTGTGTAAACAAAACTTTTGATACAGTTCCTACATATTGCCAACAGGCCTAGTGGTAAAATCTAGAGGTCAGAAACATCTGTAAAAACAGGGGAACTCAGAAGATGTGAAAAATTATTGAACATTCTTCAAGTTAAAATACAATCAAGTACATTAATCTGAGTAAAGCCTGCCTTGAGTGTTTTAATTGCTGTAACAAACATTTTTATTTTTTTAACTATAAACAAAAACTATCTACAAAATCAGCTACTATTTTGGAAACTATAGGCCTACAGTGTACATTCATATTCTGCTACTCTGCATATAGCATTCAGTTTTTCATGTTTTAACTTGAATCAGGAATTGCATGAAAATTATGATGTGCAGGCTATAAGAATAGCTGGGTATTGAATTGAAATAATTAATTATTATTAAAAAAAACAAAAAAAAACATGACATATTTTGATGGCTTCTGTAGTCTTAGATACCTGATACACAGCGAGATATAGATGGTTGTTAGGCCTAGTTGTAAAAATTTTCATCCGCATTCATGAAAACTTAGGCCTAGACTATACGCCATAGCTGAAAGTTCCAAATCAGGCTGCGACGAATATCGTGGTTCTACAAAATAATCTACAGGCTGACACTGCGGAACACAACAAATGAGTCCGAAAAGCAAAAATTTGCACAGGTAGAAAATGAAAATAATAATAATGGGACTATGAGAATAAAAAAGGAGAGTCCAAGAATTTCCATCCAACTTCCATTGTTGGAATTCCTGCCTCAACTTTCAAGCTGAAACACAAAGATTTACGAAATAAAATGATATTTAACAAACAATGCTGGTCAAAGAGATCATGGCGAGAAAAATACAAGAAATCTTTGCTCCGTTAATTTCAGTTTACAAAAAACTTCCCTCTCCATTTTCAATCTTAAATGCAAATTTTATGTAACTAAATCCCATTTAACATGTAAGATGCGGGAACGCAGCAAATGGGGCTCACAGAGAAATAAATCTTCATTTTCTTTAAGCTTCTGTTGTCGGAAATTTTTGCCTTTATTTTCAAGCTGAAACAAACATTTCTGCAACAAAATGACATTTACCAACAATATTTGCACGGAAAAAGAAATTACGAGATCCGCCCAGCTACTATTTTCGGAAAATTTCCCTACATTTTCAAGCTTAAACACAAATATTTATGAAATGAAACATTTAGAGTACAGCGCTTCACCTAAACTCCATTTTTGGAAATTGTCTCCATTTTCATGCTGAAACACAAATATTTATGCAATAAATAACATGGACAGAATAAACCTCGTGAGAGGGCAAAAAGAAAAAAAAAAAGAAGAAAGAAAAAAAAATTACAAGTACAGAAGTAATCTTACTCTGTCAATTTTTGTTTTCGGAAAATTTTGAAAAATGGAATTCCATTCCAAGCTGGAAAACTTGCACTCCAATCACAAGTCTGCAAGAGAAGATTTAAAAGGGTTTAGGGGATTCCCCCCCCCCCCTGCAGGACCAGAATAAAGGTTCTAGGGATATTGTTTTTGTCTGCAGGGCCAAAATAAAATTTGTGATGTACGTCATCCACCGCCACAACTCTGCTACGGGGAAATCAGTCTTGACTAAAGGCTAAGATGTTAATGCTTTCTTTTATTGCACACTTAAGTTCAAAATAAAGGATGGTGAAATCCCATTGAGACTAGAAAAACACCATTGGGGAAACAGAACAGAATCAAAGAATGGAACATGACACAAATTTAAAAAAAAAAACAAAAAAAAAAACGAGCTGTGAGGAATTGCCTGCTGTTGTTTAAAAGGCCAAAGAAACTGGGTTGCTAAAATATTACTTACAAAATGTACCATAATTTTCGTCGTATTATTCGCAGACCTCGAAATTCACATTAAAAAAAAAAAAAATTCCTTCGTATAATCCGCAGACTGTGACATTCAGGGAAAAAAATTGCAGTATCACAGCACATCATAGATGTTGAAGTGGAATTTCCGATAGAAAACTCAGTCACATGTCCCAGCAGTACAAAGAAGTAACAACAACAACAACAACAACAAAAAAAAAAAAAACGATTTCTTTAAATGAAGAAATTCATTTTTAAAGGTTACTTTTTCATATTTTTATTTTCGGACAGATAAAGGGCGTGATATCCATAAAAAATGCTGACGCAGCTCTGGAGTATTGCATTACACCTTTCCAATGATGAAAGGCTGATACAGAACAAGTCAGAAATACTGTATGTACTCACGTATAAGTTGAAAGTTTTTGGAGGAATCCCGCTTTTCAGAACTGGGGGATTAACTTATATGTGGCCAATAAAAAAACTTCCGTGAATTCTCCCGCGGAATTTATCGACCGATTTGTTGTTTTAGACCCCGACACAGCGGTTTCCGCATGTTACTGCGCGATTGTTTTTTAACCTTCTCAAAACTACGAGCAGGGACACGATCATATCTTCCATTGTGTCCACAACTTTAAGTTTAAATTCGGCAGTGTAACTAATACGTTTGCTTTTCAAGACAGTATGAATAGCAATGAAGGAAATGGCAGGCCAACGTTGGCCAAAACAGCAAAAGATGAAAGTTTCACAATGCAGTGCACACAAGATCCGAAAAGAACACTTAGGTTCGTGCAGCCAGCGCAGTACGTTCATTGGCTGGTTTACAAAAAGAGAGATGGTACAAATGTCAGAGTTATCCTTCTCAACTATTCAAAAGGACCCCAGTCGTCTCTCCCCACAACTTGCCCGATCTCTTTCATTATGACATTTCTCCCCCTCTTCCCACATACTCCTGAACTGAGGAAAAATTTTCAGAGGGAGTTACTTTTCCAACTATATCCCCTCCCCTGCACAATTACGCTGCAGATTTTTTTAAATATCGAAGGGCTGTAAATTTTTTTTTTTTTAAATCAGCGTATAATCCGCAGAACCCATATTTTAAACTTTTTTAGCAGATGATCCGCGGATTATACGGCGAACGAAAATTATGGTACATATTGAAATATCAGTTGCAATTTTATGTTTTGTAAATAATATCTTAGCAACCCACAGTTTCTTTGGCTATGTTATGAACAGAATACTTATTTTCTCTTTGATTAAATGTTGTTCCTTAAGAATTAAGTATACTTCAATATCTCTGTGTGTGTGTGTGTGTGTGAGAGAGAGAGAGGGGGGGGGGAGGGAGGGGGGAGGGGTACCTTTAATGATTTTTATGAATAAACACTTGCATAAGTTGGAAAGAAGAAATTTTGTGTTCTGCTAGCTAACAAAAAAAAAAATCAATTTTATGCAAGTATTTTGCTGTAGAAATTAGTTATATTTTGTCTGAATTTATTCACATGCCCGTTTTGTCTATAGAAGAGAAATAAACACTTTTTACAAAAATCCTGGCAGCTAAGATTTTGTTCTTAGAAAACATGAATTTTCAATTTTCTCCCATTTCATGGGAGTCACATCTCTGTTAGAAATATTACATGTTCAATAAAAGCAGAAATAAACAAAAAAAAATTGTAAAAGCAAAGAAACTAGTTGAAACTATCACATAATAATACATTTGGTATTACTCTTTTTTTTTTTTTTTTTTTCATTTCACTATTTTATTTCATATTTGGCAGCATGATTGTATTTATTAACAAAGCTCATGGCATAGAATAAAACAGCAATGCATTCCTGCTATGTCACTGGCAGCAGTCCAGGGTGGTAAGAAACTCATCCCAATGGAGTCCCCCCACCCCTCCCAATGTAAATTAACTGATGAGGAGGAATAGGCTGTGATTCCCACATGAGTTTGTTTCAATAGACTTCAGCGCTGTGACCAGTTCAGCCCGAGGTTCATCTCTCTGGAGGACACTCACACACAGCATGTCATGCAGGAAAAACTCCCAGGTGAGTTAAAAAAAAAAAAAAAAAAAAAAAAACACTTTCGTACCACTTGTGGTGCATGTACCAAGTGGCCACTCAGTACAGCCACCGTTTCATACAATTACTGTTAAAAAATCTGAAGAAGAAAAATCACAATAGTATGTAAAGTATCATCATTGTCAACCATTATCATTCTACTGCTGGACGAAGGTCTCTCCAAGCTTCTTCCACAACAGTCTGTCTTGTGCCAGTCTCCTCCATGTTACTCCCGCATACTTTCGAATTTCATTTACCCATCTTCCATGTGCTTTTTTTCTGGGTCTTTTACTGTCCCTTGGAATCCAATCTAAAATTTCGACTGCCCATCGATGGTCTGTCCTTCTGGCAGTATGTCCAGCCCATTGCCATTTCAGGGATTTTACTCTGATTATGATGTCTTACACTCTTGTCATTTTTCTGATCTACAAGTTTCTCTTCTTTTCCTTCCTGGTTACACCAAGCATGCACTTCTTCATGCTTCTTTGAGTTGTCTGCAGCCTTTGCATGTCTCTTTTTGTTAAGGTCGTCTCTGCACCATACACAAGCACTGAAAGGATGCATTGATCAAACACTTTTCTTTTAAGACATAATGGCATATTGCTCTTGAAAATTATGCTGTTTCTTCCAAAAACTCTCCAGGCAAGTTTTATACGCCAATTAATTTCTTCATCAATGTGACCTTCACTTGATATCTGCTGTCCAAGATAAACGTACGTATCTGTTATCTCCAGTTTTTCTCCATCAATCAATAAATCTTTATTTCTTGTAAAAGCATTGTACATCACTTTTGTCTTCTGAAAATTCATTTTTAATCCCACTTCTTTACTCTTGTCAGCAAGTTCCTGGATCATACTCTGCAGCTCTGATGGGGTAGCTGCAAAAATGACTACGTCATCAGCAAAATGAAGATGAGTTAGATAATCTCCACTAATCTAACCCTTTGTTTTCCCAGTTCAGTGATTGAAAGACATTTTCCAATGTCGCATTACAGAGCTTGGGAGATATGGTGTCCCCTTGTCTCACTCTCTTTTCAATTTTTATGTGTACTGTATTCTCAAACAGCCGAATCTTTGCACTTGCATTTTCATAGATGCTATTAATAATATTAATGTATGCATCTTCAACACTGCAGGATTTCAAAGCCATTATAACTGTTGATGGTTTCACCGAATCAAAGTCCTTTTCATAATCGACAAAAGCCATGTACAATGGAAGTTCATATTCCCTCGCTCTTTCAATTAGTTCTCTCAGTACGTGGATATGATCTATAGTGCTGTAGCCAATCCTGAATCCAGCTTGTTCTCTTGGTTGAGCCATGTAGAGTGTTACCTTCAAGCAGTATGAAAGAACTTCAGTGAAGATTTTATAAACCACTGATAGGAGGCTGATAGGTCTGTAGTTCCAGAGATCCTCAATGTCACCTTCTTTATGTAGCAGGATCATTGTAGCATTGTTCCAATCCTCAGGAATCTTCCCTTCATTAAGGCATCGAGGGAAAATTTGGGCGAGAACTGTTTCAATTTCTCCACTTGGTTCTTGTATGTCTACAGTAATTCCATCTTCTCCTGGAGCTTTTCCATGCTTCATGTTCTTGATTGCATGTGCAACTTCTGCTGGGAGGACTGGAAAAACTCTGGTACCTTTTACGATGTCTGGAGTACATGTATCATCCCTTTCATATGATGCCAACATCACAGCCTCTCCTTGACAAATGTCAACCCCGCCTTCTCGTGGTGCATCCTGTTCCCACTAAAGGGGCTCTGACGACCGCCAATAGCGGTATAACTATACCATCGGGATTAGAGGAAATGCTATCCCACACTCACCAACCTGCTTGGCCAGCGTGGTGAGTTATGGCCAAACCCTGCCAAAATGATGTTAAGTATAAATAACATTAAATATGCAAAAATCAGGATATGAATTTTATCATTTTAAAGATGGTGAAAACATTAGACAGTTTTGATATATCTTGTGGGCTACAACAGTACAGCACTGACTCATGTGTTAACACTTTTTTTACATCTTTCAGTTCCAAAAAAGTTGCATGAAAGCATGAAATTCCTGCATGACAAAAATGAGACACCTTGAATGTAGCACATATCAAGTTTTTGTCTAGATGTATCAGGAACATTAATACAGCTGGGATGTAATTATATTTTGACACTTGTTCAACTTAAAACATTACAAAAGTGCATTCTTAACCCTTTAACCGGATGCAATTAACTCAGGGTTAGCAAAATCGGCTGAAATCAGCTCCAACGAATACATTCGCTGTCTAAAAATGAGCTGATTTGCGGCTGGACCAAGTAAAGCTTCCTACGCTTTGCTATAAGTGGTCATTTAAGGAGGATGACAGACACTAATAATTTCTTACCGATTACCTAAAAAGAGCTACAACAATGGCAACAAATTGAACAAAGGAAAGTGAAGATGTTAAGAGTTGTGACTTGTTTCTACCCAGTGGCACGATGCCTCTGCAAGTGGACTTGCCATTGCCCATTAAGTCGTGGATCATGGAGCAGAGAAAGGACTAGAAAGGAGCTTTTATAACTAGTGACAGGTTTATGGTCGGTATGCTGAGATGCCATGGGAAAGAAACTGCTTACCGCAACTTTTGTAAAATCAGGCAGCTGTGCGTGCATTTCTGTTTGGGGAGAGCAAAAAAATTGGGCATTATTTGGTTTAGTGCATTGGCCTCTTAAAGGGTTAAACGACATTTCAAAACACAATAATATATTATTTCTTGAGATGTCCACAAAAGCTTATTACCGAATAATTACATTTCTATAAAACAATATTAGAATCGGATTTTTTTTTTGCTATCATTCTTTACATTTTTGAGAGAGAAGAGAACAGTTAATCATTAATCAGTTGTTATATCAGTTCGTGAGTAACATGCAAGTGTAGCAGAACCCCAAAAATTTGTCAACTGGGGCTGAAATATGACTAAGTAAAAAGAAATACCAGGTAGCTCATTCCAATGGAAATATAATATGGCCATCAAACAAACGACTACTAACAAATTTAAAAAACTAGATGAAACCCGTTGGAATCAACGGTTAGTTTCCTCTCCTTTTTTTTTTTTCTTTTGAAAAGAATAAACTCATATGAAACAAAAAATGTAGTAAACTTTATTTGATTAACAAATTCAATGAACCACTTCAAAGGCAATAGTCCAGGTTCGTGATTTTTTTTTGACTGAAGGTTTAAACGACCACCGCGAGCAACTCAATGGGCTATAAGCAGTCGCCCGTCCCTAATTTAAAGCCACCGGTTCCAGGGAAGGGAGAGAGCCCGTGCCATTAAGACAAACACAACATCCATGCCTCATCGGGATTCGAACCCGGACCACTTCACGAACGAATCATCATAAGCCAGCGCTTAGACTACTGCGTCACCGGGGTGGCCAGGTTCGTGATGAGCATCACGACTGCACCCTATTTTCAGTCCTAAAATGTGAGGTGGAAGCCACTCATCTGGATTGTGTGCAAAAATTAAACTCGATAGTGCACTCTTTCACTTTCACTTCAGTGACAACTGTGTTTGTAAACGTTGTTGGAATGAGATTTGCGTTGCGAATACTCTTCACCCATTGGAATTGACGGTTAGTTTTTTTTTTTGTTTTTTTTTTTTAAAAGAATAAACTTATATGAAACAAAAAATGTAAACTTTATTTGATTGACAAATTCATTCGATCCTTTTTTTTTTTTTTTTTGATTGGAGGTTTAACGACCACCGTGAGCAACTCAATGGGCTATAAGCAGTCGCCCGTCCCTTAATTTAGGGCCACTGGATCCAGGGAAGGGAGAGAGCCAGTGCCATAAGACAAACACAACATCCATGCCTCACCGGGATTCGAACCCGGACCCCTTTCGGACGAATGATCAGAGGCCATCGCTTAGACCACTGCGCCACCGGCGCGGCTCATTCGATTCAACCACTTCAATAAAGACAATAAATAGTCCAGGTTCGTGATTTTTTTTCTGACTGAAGGTTTAACGACCACCGTGAGCAACTCAATGGGCTATAAGCAGTCACCCGCAATATTTTCACTAACAATGGTCAGCAGAATTTTTATTTACATCTTTACATAATGGGAAACGTCTTACCTACAGACGTGAATAAACTGAATTGAATGAATATTAAATTGTATATATACGTCACACAGTCCAAGCATAATCAGGTCTTCGAGAGTGTTTGCTGTTCTGATGAGAAGAACTTTAATACGAATAACTGCTACAGTTGCTTTGCTCAACAGTTCGCTCAGAAAAGAGACTTCGGACTTTGGACTATCTCAGTCCCTCCATGCATCCGCTTTCAGCAGCGCATGAGTCAACCACAGCAGGGGTAGGAGCGAAAAAAAAAAAAAAAAAAAAAATGCAGGACACAGTTTTTCTTAAAATTTCAGGACATATATTTTCGGAGCTGGGAGGTAAATTAAATAAAATATTGGTAATAATGCAGAAATTGTTCTTCTGTGACCAAAAAACTACCTAAATTATGGCCGGTTTGTTAGCAGGAAATTGTTTTCACCACAGCTTTCTTTTTTTCAGCATGGGAAACTGCTCCCGCTCTCATTGAAACTTCGTCCTAACAATCAGCCTTATTTCTATAAAATCATAGTAAGAGTGCTTCACCAAAAATAAAAAATTTTGATACTTACAACTTAGAAAACTTTATTAACATTTGGAAATTTTGCCTTCAAGTTCTACTACTGATTTATGTATTTCTTTCAATTTGTTGGTTGTTTTTTCTAGTTCTATATTTCCTGTTGATAACATCATTTGGGCAACTTTTATGTTGCTCATGCTGTTTTCTTTTATTGACCTATCCAATTTTTTTGAAGCTTCAGCCAAGAGCTTATGAGCAGTTTTCTGGTCGTTCATTAAGGAATTTCCTTCTGTCTTAAGTTTGGACAGCTGATCAAGCCTCACACACTTATTTTGCTTTTCCAAAGTCTGCATAATTTGTTCTTCAGCCTTTCTTTGAGCATTTCTTTGCATCCCTTCCTCTTCTTTCTGCTGTTCCAAGTAGGAAGCATATTGTGCGTAAGCCTGCTTTACACTATTTATGAGGCCTTTAGTTATGGGTATTGAAAGTATGAAGTTATTGTGCAATCGAATCACTTCTTTGCAGATACGTAATAATCTGATAGATAACTCTGAAAGTGACACTCTTTCTTTTGGGACAATGTTGTTGTTCTGAGAAAAAACCCTTTCAAGAGGTGCATTTCCATGTGACAATGTCAAACATGTCTTCACCAGGGCTGATAATGAACTGTATTTTAGTAAACCTGCAGAATCTTTAATGCTAGTCACTGCTGCCCAATACTTACAAATATCATTATCTTCCTCGTAACTTTTACAATTAGCTGCCATCTCCTCATACATGCACAGTGACCACTCTGTATTTATCTTATCATACACACTGTGACTTTAAAGATATATTCTCACTCAGGCGTTTCACAGCATCTTTTGCACTTTCCTTCTTCTGAAACAAAGGATGAATAGATTGGATGTCTCGTAGAAGAAAGTTATTCAGTGGTATTTTTTTTTTTAATATTCTGTTGCAGCAACGAAACAACTTTTCATCCCCAGTAACACGCTCTTCTCATTTATGTTTTTGTTCTGTGCTAGAATATGGCTGGCAC
Source organism: Macrothele yani (assembly GCA_039090855.1). Taxonomy (NCBI): domain Eukaryota; kingdom Metazoa; phylum Arthropoda; class Arachnida; order Araneae; family Macrothelidae; genus Macrothele; species Macrothele yani. Next base: position 122,314,213 of record CM077005.1, on the reverse strand, counting down.
TACTACCAACATCAATTTTATCTAAAGGCAACCAATAGTCACTTTTCTGAAAGCTAACTTTTAAAAGTTTAGATCTTTCTTTTGTGCCAACTGCATCCGGTTTTAAAAATTTCAACATTATACTGCACACCAGTTCATTTAGTTTGCTATATAACACGTGAATCATGGGGTCTTCATTCTGTAAAACCTTGAGGTATGGCATGAATATTTCTGTAGAAAAAAAAGCACAAAATGCAAGTAAATAATAGTATGGAGATGTTTCAATTGGGAAAGTATCTGATCATACCTAGAACCAAGTTTCACATTTTTCTTTTTTGGAAGGTATGTACAAAAATACTCAATTAATGCAGAATACCCATAGAGCAATGAACAGGGATCATAGCATACTTCTGGAAAATTTTAGGTTGGAATTTTAGGAATTTTAGGAATTTTTAGAAAAATTTTAGGAAAATTTTAGGATTGTATTTCAATAAAAACTAGATGTATATTTGTATACATCTAGTAAAACAACTTTGTATACATTGTAAAGAGTTTGCTTCACACCTTCAACCATATATACTGATAGACTGCGCATGACATCAAAATTTCTGGCTCCAACATAAAATCACATGACAACAGTCAAAAAGATGGGTTACACCTGCTGTGCTTATGGTTGCTCTGAGCGATATAGTAAAGAAAGTTCTATGATTTTTCATGGGTAAGAAACGAATTAAATACCTAAGTCAATAAAGTTCAATTACTTAACCAGAAACTTGCAGCTATTGATATAAAAATACAGTAACTTAAGAAAAAAAAATGGAATGCATGTTCCAAATTCTTCGCAAATGTTCATCACATTATAAATCACAAAATGTAAACAACCCGTTCATGCATGTATATAGCTCATAAGTAAACTTACCTGAAGAGTTTTCATTATATATGAGGCGCATTCACATAATACACCGAAAACACTGAAGTTCTGCAATGTAAATTAGTAATCATAACAGCATTTTTACACGAAATTTGGAGTCTGATGATGACGTGCCCAATGTTTGAGCCATGGCGGCTTTGATGCAGCTATTGCCAATGCGCAGTCCATTAGTATATATGGTCGAAGTTCACACCCAAATTTTTTGCATAACGTCTAATGTCTAAAGTTTAAGTATGATTTACTTCTAATGTTCAGTTCTTATCTTTTCACGTGTTATTATCATATTCAAGTATATTTACCACATTCAAGTTTCACTTTGAACATTAATATGCTGTTTAACCAGAAGCAATTCACGATTTTCACAGAAAGTTTTCAGGTTTCACATTAAATTATAATATCCTAAAAAAGGTAATTGAAAACCAAGAACTATGTACAATTGTTCACTGAATTACTTTTTTCATATTATTGTTTTAACCTTTTCCTGATACGCCTATCTTTTTCTGCTTCCACCACAACTAATTTACTTTGTTTTCTTTATTTCAGCTGAACCTTGTATGATCAAGTTAGAGGCAACTGCTATTTCAACAGTATTTTGTTTTTCTACAGCTTTTCGCATTCTTTCTGTTCCCTCTTGAATTACTGCTAGGGAGGCTTCTTTATCTTTTTTAAGCCTATTTATTTCTGCATCATTTTCTTTTATTTTGTCATCAAACTCAGCTTTTCTTTTTTTCTCTAGCTGCTTTTCCTTATTTTCCCTCTCTTTCTGCTTCCTTTCTTTTACCTTTTTTGATTGTTCTTCCTTCAGCTTATCAACATACTCTTTATAAAATTTATGTGAATCACGAACACTATTTAACAAATTTATTGTTATGGGAATTTCTTGTTATGGGAACTTTTTTTTCCTTTATGATGCGCTTTTACTTGTGAAAAGCCACTATTAGAAATATTGAAAATTTCTGAACACAATATACACTTAGCAGAAAATATTGTTTCAGTTGCAGAACACCATTCTTTCAACTTCACTCCGTCCAATTCTTTGGCGAGCCACGCATCTTGAAATTTCGTTTTGGATTTAGGCATCTTAAACACTTGTATTACTAACCAGAAAATGAAAGGGAAGTACAAAAACACGTTCCAATATTGCAAAACCAGACAACTTCCCGAAATTTGGCTGCGAGGATGTCAGAAGATATGAAAAAAAAAAAAAAAAAAAAGCAGGTCACCACTAGAGAACTGAACCTGCACAGAGAACACCATAAAAGACGTAAAACCAGAAACTATCATACGCATCTCACGCAAGTTCAGTCAAAGCGAGTCGGAGCCGAGATATATTGCGCATCGAAGGTCGCTGTCGCCGGCCCATGATCGAAGGTCAATGATCACGTGCTCTACTGCCTGCCAAGATAACTCAGCTACCATCCCATCGTCATTACCGGAGGTTACGGAAAAAGACCACATGTTTCCTCTTTGCTTCCACCCACCTGCGGTTTACAATAACAAAACATCAGCAGAAAGAGGAGGTTCCACAAGGCATGTACAAAAATAAAGTACGATCTTCTGCGTGCCACGGAGTTCGTCTGCAAAGCGCAAACCAGGGGTGAAAATGACCCCTCCCCTTTTCCCTTAGATCTCTTGTTACTCTCGAAAACTGTTCGAAGGCAAAAAAATGGAACGCCCGCCCCGAAGCAAGTGCATCTCGATGGCGTCATTTTTCCCTCCCTTCAGCAGCACAGCATATAGGCTGTGTTTCTACAATAACAGGTCTTTTTACCTTACCGTAATGGTAAATTTATTGGCGTTAATAACGGTTGTTTTTAATAAAAATAAGCTTACGAAAATTTTAGGATGAATAGCAAATTTTAGGTCTAATTTTAGGAATTTAAGGAGGGTCACAAAATATTAGGAATTTTAGGAATTTTAGGACGAATGCGATCCCTGAATGAACTACTCCAGCAGCACAATGTGCCTCCCTAGACTGGAATGACCTCCCCGTTCACAGGACATGAACCCTGCAGGAAGGTACTTTTGAGCTATGTATCCTCTACCCAGAAGTTTAACAGAATTATGGACAGCGATGCAGCAAGCATGGGTGGGATACCTGCAGAACACTTCTGTGACCTAGGGGACTCAATGCCTTGCTGTGTGACTCCCTTATCTGTACAAAAAGGGCCTACCTATTACTAGGTAGGTATTCAATGATTTCTGTCCACTGTGTGTGTGTGTGTGCACGTGCACACACATTTTTTTTTTTTTTTTTTTTTTACTTTAATCTGCGTCAGATAACTGGGCTTCTACTATAAATGCCACAAGCTTTAAAGCAATGAGACAGCATCTCATAATGTCCACAGTGAAACTTCTCTCACTCTTTCTCACACACTAAAAATAAAGAGAGGACTTACATTTTGTAATAGAACACTTTTGATTCTCCTGTTGATGCAGTGGGAATAAGGTGTTTATCCAAGACATCAAGGATATCCTGACAGATTTCTCTCAGTTCTGATTCGACCTAGTAATTTCATTGTAAGAGTTACATAACATTTTGGAAGATTATAACTGATAGTTAAATACTTGAATATATAATAAAAAAGACACAGATGTAGCTTTACAAAATACAAAAAATTTGAAACTACAAATCTTCAGTACTGAACAGTTCATTCAATGTAGCACTTACACTACTGAGTATAAAATATTTTTCTTTATGTGAGAACACGCATTAGAGCATACCAGATTCATGCAACTTAAATATTTTCAGCAAGACCTTTGTTTGTAAAAAATGTTCTATTACAAGGCAATATTTTCTCCCATATGGCAATAAACTGGGGCTTAATATTATTTACTCAATTTTTTATACCCTACAACATAGTTGCTAAACAATGTTATTTATTTGTGTAAACTACTGGTAAAGCAGACAACCCAAGAAGTATTGCATGAGGTATCAAATGAATACACAAATCTGAGAAAACCTTAAAAAGGATGTACGAAACAAGTTTTCAGAACAAGATGGCAGTTTGAATAATGGAATGCTATGAACAACACATGGAGTGCAACAGGTTGTAAAAATCAAAAGATTCAAGACCCAATTAAATAAGCAGTTGTGTGCTCTGATAAATGACAATACAGGGTTCTCACTCTTTTTCTCATACAAAAAATGAGCACTTTTTTTAAGCACCCTGCAAAAAACATTTTTAAGGACCTTACCAACTGCATATGAAACAATGACATACGCACAAATATACTTTTACACACCACTTAACTACACAGATTGAAGTATGCTGATGAAGTTTGCAACATTTTCCCATATAATTTAAATTTGTGGATGTTATAAATTAAAATTTATGTAATTTAAAAGGTAGTTCTACTAGTCAAATCAGTTTTCCTATCTGAGAGAATAATCACATATGCAATAAAAATAGAGTCTATGTAAATTGTAAAACAATAGTTAAAACTTTGAGCTCTAAGATTTGAATTTTGCATATAATCATCTCATGGTTTAAATTGCAAAACCAGGAAAAATTGTATATTCAAGACTTCAATTTTGCACTTAAATTGTCATGGTATATAACTGAATAATTGATATTTACATATACAAAAAGGGGAATAGAAGAGGGAAATATCAGTACCAAGAGATGGTGATAGGGCTTGTTGGGTGGAATCTGTTGGATATGTTTAATTTAGCCCATGGTCCTTCATTTTTTCATCAAATTACTTATCCCACACTGTCCCATGCTTTCCAATGGGATTTCAGCTGACATCACATGATGTCATCATAAACACAGCCAGCCTGCAGCAGAAGTCCTATGCACTACATTGTAACTTCCAGATTTCATGCAGCCAGTTGGAAAAATAAGTACTTTAAGCACTTTTTGCCATTTTCAACAAAAAATAAGCACTTTTAAAAGCATCCAAACAAAAAATAAGCACTTTTCTAAGGATTTGTAAGGACTATGGAGACCCTACAAGACGGGGAGGGTGTGTACATTTTGGATCAAATGCCTTGGCATTATAATAGCACTTGAATTTGTAAAAGATGACAATACACATTACAATTCATCTTAAAGAATTTCTTATAGTACAATAGTGTGTGTTTGGAAGCATATAATGCTTTCAAAGTGGGAAGTGTGCTACATAAAAAAAAAAAAAATAAAAAAAATCCACACATGTGAGAGAAATGAGGGGAGACAGAGTGGAAACAACAAAAAAAGAAAGGAAAGGAGAAAACCAGCAGCAACTGTAAAAATTTTGATCTTTTCCAGATTGATTGGGGGCAACCTACAACAAAACAGCGACGATACTCATCCCCAGATACTTTGTTACAACAAGCACTGACTGAATAAAGACATACTGATGTCAGTGACCTCTGCCTCATTTTTCCTAGCATCATATTCTTGTTGGTTTTCTTTTTTATCACAAAGAACAGAAAGCATTTGGGAGAACACACTACAATGACAACAGATCTTGCTAGAAACAGAAGAGGAGGGAATATAAAAGAGATTTGTTGGAATCAGCAGGTTTCAATATACTCAGTACCATTTGAGAGTGACAGAAAGAAAGATTAAAACAACAACAGGAATTTCCCGCATCAGGAATCTGCTCTTCAAAACTGACAGTTTTTAACAATGATTTAATGATTTTAGGCAACAACAAACATTCTGATTTTGTCAGCAGTAAACATTTTCAAACTTACTTGTTAACACTTTTACTACTGTATTTGTGGGAGAGAAATGCTCTTCTTGGCATATAACATTTTTTACTTGTTATTAAAATTTTACAGATTAGTGCACCATCTTTGCTTACTGATCACAAAATTACACACTACACTAGGAATTCCCAACCAGTGTGCCACAAAATTTTGGAAATGTTCAGTGAAATTTGATCATCTGAATTAAAAAAAACACTATTACTTGAATCAGTAACGTAACGGGTTCATTCAACGCTACCATAATTCCATTTCGTGATAGTCAACTTCTACTTCTGCCGCTTCCCTTTGTATTGTTTGAGCTTTTGATCACAAGATGCAAGCACAAAGCAGATGCTATTTTGTCCTCGGTAACTGTGCCTGACAGAGACGTGCAGTGCCCATTGGGTCGCATCAAACTTGCATCTACATGTCTCCCAGATTCAGTCGCTTCGTTTGTCTGCGTCTGTGATTGATTATTAACCATGGAAAAGTTTTTAGTGAAGATGCGAAAAACTGAAGAAAACGTCAGTGATGTTGAACTTTCAACTAGTGTGAATTCTTCCAGTAAAGTGAATAAAAGTATTGATGTGAACATTATACAACTAAGTGTAAGTGATAGAAAATGGAATAAATCATTTTGTGATGATAATTAACACAGCAATCAGACATCGCTAAATTGACTGTAATTACTGTTTCACACGTGTATACAATCACATCAGAAAACTTCTGATGTGATTGCATACACGTGTGAAACAGTAATTAGTCAATTTAGCAATGTCCGATTGCTGTGTTAATTATCATGACGTATTTGCCACATATTATGAGAAGAATATATCTTCCACTCAGTATATCATCTTGTGATGCCTCCTAAAGTGTTACAGAAATATAATGATAGTTACTTAGCTTTCGGTTTCACATGGAATAAAATATTGTGACAGGCCAGTTCCCATCTGTATTGTTTGCGGAGAACGACTGAGTAATGAAGCAATGGTTACGAGCAAAATGAAGTGGTATCTAACAACTAAACATCCAGGCGAGTCTCACAAACCTGCATCATATTTTAAATGTTTTTTTAAAAGAACAACATAAGGCAGCAAACACAATGGAAAAACAGGTTACCATTTCAGATAGTGCACTTGAGGCATCATTCAAAGCTGCTGAATTGATACCAAGAAACATGAAACCACATACTATCAGTGAAAAGTTAATTGGTCCAGCTTGTCAGGTTAATGCTGAAACCATGCTTAGAAAGAAGCTAAAGAGCAAATTTCTAAAGTGCCTTTCATTTGTCCAATAACATGATAGGTCGACGTATAGCAGAAATGTCCAAGGCTCTTCAAGTAATTTCTCTTCAAGTAGATGAGAGCATCGACAGAAACAACAAAGCTCAGTCACTTGGATCTGATCGTTTTGTTGATGAAACAAGTATTATTGAGCAATTTTTGTTTTGTTTGGAACTGAAGACCACAACGACTGGAAGTGGTTCATTGGAAAATGGTGAGTCATTACTTAGCAGATTCAGGTTTATTATGGTGTGATTGCTGTGCCCTTTGCACCGACGAAGCACCATCTATGTTGGGAAAATATGAAGGGTTTGTTTCCAGAGCAAAGAACGAAAATCCACTAATGATAGATAGCTACACACTGTTTTCTTCATAGGGAAGCATTGGTAGCTAAAACAGTTGGAGAAGAGTTGTGTCAACTGTTTAATGACACTGTTTAAATGGTGATTTTTGTAAAATCTTGCTCTTAACAGGTGCAGATTTTTGAGAAACTTTGTCATGAAATGGATTTTTGCCCATAAAACCTTACTTTTCCACACAGAGGTGAGGTGGTTGTCTAGGGGCCATATTTTAAATCGAGTTATTGAACTGAAGGAAGAGTTACATGCATTTTTTTGAGGAGAGTCAAGCTTTCATTTACAGAATTCTTGAACGACAAAAGCTGGTGTTTTAAACTGGCTTATCTGGCAGATATTTTCAAAAAATTGAACAATCTAAACCTGTCAATGCAGGATGCCAAGAAAATATAATTACCTCGACAAACAAAATGAAAGGTTTCCAGAGGAAACTCAGTTCTTGGAAGTACTATATTTCAAAAGATATGGTTTTGGGAAATGGAGCTGAAGAATTGAAACAATTCATTGCCGAGCATGTTGTGAACCTGGAAGTAAAAATTAATAACTATTTTCCATCACTGTCAACAACAAACCTAGACTGGATTATGACACCTTTTGACTTTGCTGACAAAGTTGAAGATTTGGATCTCATGGCAGGCAGTAGAAACAGACGAACTACTTGATATGTGCTGTGATTCTACATTGAGAGTGAGAACAACTGATCATGTGGAATTTTTCTGGAAAAGCATGACAGAACATTACACATCTATATAAAAAAAAAAAAACCTATTACATTGTTGCTACCTTTCCCAACATCGTACTTGTGTGAACAGGCATTTTCGGCATTGAACAATATAAAATCAAGTTGCAGGGTTCATCTGTCTAACGTTGAAACCGATCTACGAGTTGCATGTTCAAACATTTGACCCAGGATTGACAAGATTTGCAAGCTACATCAATCCCAAGTGTCGCAATGATAGAACTATTTTTATTTCAAAATAAAGCCCTTAAAATTTTTGTTTGTTTTGTAATTTGTAATAAGTTAATAAATGCAGTTTCTGTTAACTGCATCTGGACACTAATAACTTTAATTCAAACTTAAATTTAATAGAAATCTTTGGCAACGACAGTTCATCATTGCGAATTATTGGTCTGATATAACAGCCTTTAAACAAGCGTGCCACAAAAATATTTTCGTAGGTTTGGTGTGCTGTGATGTTGAAAAGGTTAGGAAACCCTGAACCCCTGCACAACATACATAAATTATGAATATAATGGCAGTTATGTCTTTACATTGCTAACTAAATACTTGACACCCTGAGGGTGATTAAATATCTTGGGGGTGGGGGGATTTGGAATACTGCTCCATTACTTATCCACAGGCATCACACTCCCACTGCTGTGAACACACACATGAATGGGAGTTTATGAGTGAGGTCCACATTTCTCTGTCTGTAACTAGATAAGGAGTTGTTGCTGTGTTTTCTTGTTGGAGTACTAGAATGTCTGGAAAACAGCAGAAAGTTATGCTCACTATAAAACAAAAGCTTCAGTTAATTGAAAAATCTGGAAATGGAGAATTGGCAACAAAGCTAGCAAACAACAAGCAACCCAAAGAGAAATAGGCCTGAAGAACAAATTAAATATGAATGCCAATCAAAGCATAGCACTGCAATGTGTTGACACTTCGTTACAGTATACAAGTCATCAGGAATTGGAATATTATCAGCCCAAGGAAAATACTTGAACTGACATGAAACATCTCAAGAGTTCAGAATTTTTTAAAACCCTTTTGATTTTAAACAATGTTCTACACATCCCAGAGATTCTCAAAAACATCTGGCTAAATAATAAAGTTTGTTATTAATATTTTTTAAAACTGAACAAAATATAAATTTCAGATCATCCATACACTTCAATTATTTATTAATCTCCTCCCTTCTAAATAATAAAGTTTGTAATTAGTATTAGCTCAGGTAACAATATACTTATTTTCACCCTCATGGTACTTTTTCACAGTATGCATCTGCAAAACATAATTTTTAGTGTGATTTAGTCAACAGCAAAAGTAAGGGAATAGACAGAAAAGTTATTACACTGCAGTGAGATGAATTATGAAACTCAAACAGGTAAGAACTAGCATGGAGGACGAACCAGGAAACAAATGGTTCCATCAGTGCCACTATGTCAAAGAGGACTGCAACAATGAACTGTTGATCACAGAAAACTGCAAAATTACTATACTTTAATTCACCCTAAGATGACACTGCAGTTTAATGTACAAGAGCCTATGAACTCACTGAGCCTTTCGGGACGGCTGAGAGTAATGCTCACCCGCTTCACTTAACACTGTGTCCTGCTGTTAGCAGCTGTCAATCACTTCTCCTATCAACTCATTGGCATCCTTGTCTCCCAAACACTGCATATCTATGCATGTGTGGGTTGGTCTAATTTTAAAACTTAAGTTCCGAAAATAGATCATTTTTAGATTTTTCTAAAATAACTATATGCATTTATAAGTAAACAGCTAGGACAATATAAAGTATGATTCTGGGCAATAAATGCGCTGGTTTTCACGAAAAATGTTGGGAACTACTTTTAGCAGCGGCGATAGGTTTCACGTACCTCTCCCTTCAGTATCATCTTAGGGTCGAAGTATACCCAAGAAGTTACAGATCATCTTTCTGTATCAACAAAACATGTGAACTGAATAACACTCTGTAGCCGAAGATTGAATGGTAAGTGCCATACAGACTCATATACCACATGAAAGAGAGAATGAAGATATTCCATTGAAAAAACAAAAACTGCCACAATTCTGTGCTAAGGAACTGTTACTTTTTAATGCAAATCAAGACATGGGTGATCCAGAAATAAAAGAACAGTGGGAATGTTGGACTATCAGACCACCTCCCCAAAGCCAGGGAAACCTTTGGACATGTTCTCAAGAAAACTAGGACCACAAAGCAAAAGTAGGGTGTCTTCTTTTTTGATGATAATGAGACTGCACATAAGGGATCCAGCATGAATATGCTTTGAAACAGTTTTTCAGCACTAGTCATTTGCCACAAAACTGACACAATTTCCATGTTCTAACAAAGAAACATTCGGACAAATCAGGTCTGCGAGACACTGACTTTGGGAGAATATCACGAAGTGGTGAAAGGTGAACTACATAATGCCAAACCTTTTTAATAGTGTTTTATTCATGATTTTTTGACAGCATCAATACAAATAATTCTTGGCATATAAACTAGGGAACACATTACAATTGAATGCTATTAAAAAGTCAATATACCTTAAACTACATACTTGTATTTAGAAACACACCACCTTCAATGTCATCAGCATCATAGCAACAAGCAGCACAACCTGATTTTCTCCTAGAAATACAGTGAAACCTCTGAATAACGGTCATCCCTCAGACAAGGAGAAAGTGACCGTTGCTTGGAAGGTTAGGCCTAAGATAACATTGCTAAGCCGTTGCGTTTTTGGAATAGCAGAATAAATGTACGAAGCTTATGCACAATAAAGAAAATGTTGCAGTGCTTTTTTACAAATGCTGTCTACTGAAAATAATAAATAATTCATGGTGTAGAGGATTTTAAACAAAACAGTGCCAGATGTCTGGTGTTAATTAAAACAGCTCTTAGAAATGGCAAGCTAGGAGATTACGGTTAGGGTATGCTATAGAAAATTTGCAAACTGTTAAGACAGTAAAGCATAAATGCACAGTTAGCTGGCTGCATGCCGCAAGGCAGGAACAGAGCCCACAGGGACTAAACCAAGAAACACTGTTCCAACGGGCAAAATTTTAGGTGTCATCAACCACCCTCGCAGTACCCCAGGGTGACTGAAACATACATGGAAGCTGCAGCATGCCTCACATTGAACTAAACTTTTAACTCCTTTTCATTAGGTATATCAGACGTAAACCAACCTACGATGCCTTTAGCAATAAATATTCATTGTCCCTATCTTATCCCTAATGCCAAAGTACTGAAGGAACTACATAAAATCCAAGTAACAGAGCGTCCATTAGTTCTCCTTCGAGGCTGACTGGGGTGTCCGTTGACCGCTGTCAACAGGTTTCGTTGTTCGGAGGTTACTGTTAATATTAATCCTGTGGAAGCTGTTCGGTTCCAACAAAAACTTGCTGTTGCTTGGAGGTGTCCGTTAATGGAGGTTTCACTGTACTAACAAAAAGTGGGCAGTCCGTTTTTGCACTCAAGAAATATGAAAATATAATGGTGGATTGAAAATCTTTCTGAATGAACTGCAACACATCCTTAATTCAGATTTGTTAATGCTAGGAAAGAGTAGGAACTTCAGCCATAGAAGAAACTTTCACGTGGAAACCCAGACCCTGGCACACTCAGTTAAATTTATAATTATTTGGACAGTGGGTACATGAATAATAATAAAGCAATTTGTTGATACTGTATATGATGGAATAAATTAATGCATTTAAAATTGCGCTCAAAATAAGCTGATTAAAGTACATTAAATAAATACAGGGTGCTAAAATCTATTAAATACTGCTACTCCATGTGAGAAAATCTGAATACATATATTTTTCCTCAGGTGAAGGAAGCTGTGTAATTACCCTAAATTCATACATGAGACTGACGAAGAAAAAAAAGGCTGAACTTTTTAATCGGGTGAAAAATAAGAACATACAATGAGGAAAAACAAATATAACCAGCATGAGTGAGATGGAATTGTTCACTGTAATTTACTTAAATTAATATTAAACTGGAGAACACCACTGTATTATCAATATAAAATTACTGAATTCAAATAAAAATAAAATGGTTTTAAAAGACAGTTTCAAGCACAGAATTTTTTTTTTTTTTTTTTGTTGTTGTACTTGCTACAACATCTGCTTAAACTTTCCTCTTGCTTTCTTCTCAGCAGTTTCCACAGCTGTATTAGTCTTTGCTGACTTTGCCACTGCACAACACCCATTGCTCAATTTTCCTTTCTGCTGACATCTTTCCCTTCCCATTTCTTTGTCACTTTTCTTTCTTTTTATCCCCTATGTTGTATGATGACAATAATTGCATCCATTACACTACACTGAAGGACCTATCAGCCTGAGGAATATGAATGCTGATATCAAAGCTTTTACCATTTTAGATAAATGGTGTAACTTTGAGCAGATGAATACTTTTGAATTCTAGCCATCAATTCTTACAAATTTTCAAACTTTGTCTTACGGCCAGTGTTTGAATTACCTAGTGGTCTGCTAGCCATTGGCCAGTAATTTTTTTTTTTTTAATTTGTCAAGTTACAAAATGGATTTCTATTTTTTTTATTTTGTTGTACAGTTTTCATTTTAGGCTGCAAACTAGTGATAGGTTCATTAAATGCTATTGGATAACTTTTTTTATCCCTCATTATTTGTAAAGACTACTACTAATCGTCATTTTAGTGCCAGAGCGGGTGAGCTCTTTGCTGAAGGTGTCATTATGACAATTGGACTGGGAGAATTTTTTTAAAGTTAATTGGTCAGAAGCCAGCGCTTAGACATATCTTCAAAAAGAACGCCACCGAGGTGGCTTTATTTTTGTAGATAGGAGAGGAAAAGTACAAAACTGGAAACTGTAATGCTGCCTTGCATTGACACAAAAAGAAAGATTTCACAGGCGGATCAAAATCATGGTAGTTGATGGAATTTCGACCATCCTAACGGCTAATTTTCGGTGAAAATCAGGAGAATTCAACATTCATCCGGAGGGCGGGAGGAGGGGCTGAAAATCGGAGTCTCTCGCCTAAATCCGGAGAGTTGGCACGTCCGAGACTGGAAATGCACTCTTACTCTGCTATATCACCAATCCATCATAATCTTATTCTGGAAACATTCTTTGTCCTTGTAAGTTTAGACTTTCAAATTAGATGTTTTAAAAACAAATGCAGGAGATAATTCCATTGAAATGTTATGTTATTTTCTACATATATTGTAAATGTCTGGTTTTTTTTCTTTTGGTTTTTTCTTTACGGACCAGTGGACATTTTGGTGGACCAGGGGTTTGCAAATTCTAGTAGTCCACTGGGCCAGTAGAAGACTTATTTCTAAATCTAATACTGATGGTTTTGGAAAATTTCCTTTCCCTTATCAAGCTTAAAAAACATATTTTTTGGGGAAAATAACATTTAAAAACAGCACATGAGAATGGAAACATCGTGGGGAAAAAAATTAAGATATAAGCTTCACCTGACTTCTGTTTTCAGAAACTTTTCCAACATTAATTATGGAACAAAATGATATCTAACAAGAACGACACTGCGCAGAAGGAACATTGCAACAAAAAATATTACGACTACGATAAAAATGTTCACTCCATTCACCTTCCGTTTTTGAAAGTTCCAAGGATGGAATCCGTCCACCCCACCCCCTTCCCAGCTTTTGAATTACCCAGTGGTTGTCCGCTGGCCATTGGCTAATAAAAATTCCATCGGACCACTGAAAATTTTATGTTACTGGCCCGGATGGCCAGTAAGCTTTTTTTTTTTTTTTCCCCGTTTGTTTCAGAATTTGTAAGTTTATAAAGTATTGAACAGCAGATTTCAAAAAATCTAGGTTTCACTATGGCAATTTTCAGAATTTTGGAATTCAGATATTCAACTCAAAAACTGAATATCGAGCTTGCAAACCATAATTCAGTTTTCTGAAAATTTTGGAATGTAGGAAACTGAGTTCCAACTCAAAATATTTGGATTAAGACAGGCCAATTTTTTGCCCATGTGATGACCGCAGATTATGGATGGGTCTTTTATTGTTTCCCAACTGGAGGTCATTTATGCTCTGACTTTGCTAAATTGTATTTCTGTCCACACGGGAGAACCTCCTGCCTTACACACTGAAGCAAGGTATTCCACGAAGGGTGGCTTTTGGTATGTTGCAAAGTGCTTCACAATCAGTGCACTGATAAGTGTATTATATCAGCACACTTACAATCAGGATATTGTCCTAGATACTAGCACTATGTGCAAATGTATTAGTATCTGTGCCATTCCTGGACCAGTAAAAATGAGTGAACTACTAAGTTTTGGTATACACTGGTCAGGAGTTTCTTTTCAAATTTCTACACCGCGTAGCACGTTTTGTGTTTTATTTATTGGTACTATTTTCATGTGTACACACACGCACATTCTTTTATACATTTGCGATACACTACAATGAAAATGATATGTTTTCTACATATAATGTAAATGTGCAACTTTTTTTTTTTTTTTTTTTTGCAAGGACCAGTGGCCATTTTGGCGCACCAGTGATTTGGAAATTCGAGTGGTCCGCTGGGCCTGTAGAAGATTTATTTCTAATTTTGACACTGCCCCAGTCACCAATCCCCACAAAATTCTGTTCAATTGTTCATCGATCTCTTGTATGACAGTCATATTATTTTGTGCTGTACATGATCTCAATCCTTAACCAACTGAAATACTGAATGTGCTCTGGCTCATGGGTTACATCACAGCAAAATAGTTGGTGAAAAGTCAGATTTACTTTCAGGTTGAATTTAAAACAGCTAACACATTACAACATAAATATACAAATTTCAGACAAACTTCAAAGCATTCATGTGCTTAGCTTACTTGTAATCGATACTGGCGTATCATTTCCAACTTGCTTTCTGCACCTTTGTTCTCTTCTTTCTGCTCAATACTGCTAATGATCCTCCATGAAGCACGTCGAGCACCAATGACATTTTTATATGCAACAGAAAGAAGATTTCTCTCTTCCACTGTTAATTCCACATCTAGAGATGCCACTTTCTTCATTGCTTCAACCATTTCTAGAAAAACACAATTTTTACAATTACATTCAGAAATTTCCAAAACACACAACACAGAAGATACTAATAATATAAACCGATTACCCATTACATTATGACCACCCTCAGCCTAGAGAAATGAGCGTGCCTAGAGATCGAACAGTGACACAGGTGAAATTCACAGAGCAGTACATATACTAGTACGTTCAAAAGTTACGGAACTTTTTGAATATTTGCCAAATGTCAGTGAATTATGTCATTCCCCGCTGAGCATCATGTGACCGACCAGCCAGAACCGGTTTGATCCAGATCCAACATGCACAGCACAGCGTATGTGCGTAGTTCATGATTAGACATTCGAGGCTCTCCGTCGCGAGGACAACAATGTCGACTTTTG
The DNA here is from genome assembly GCA_039090855.1 of Macrothele yani. Lineage (NCBI taxonomy): Eukaryota > Metazoa > Arthropoda > Arachnida > Araneae > Macrothelidae > Macrothele > Macrothele yani. The sequence continues at coordinate 122,298,832 of CM077005.1, read as the reverse complement.
AACAGCGTTCAAGTGTTAAATTTTGTGTACTGCTCGGAAAATCTTTCGCCGAGACTTTTCAAATGATTAAGTCAGCGTATGGTGAGAGTGCAATGAGTCGAACTAGAGTTTATGAGTGGCATCGACGATTCGAAAACGGGTGACAGAGTATCGAGGATGATGAGAGGTCAGGACGACCTTCAACACCCACAACGGATGAACAAATCGCCATTGTCAAAGAAATTGTGAAAAATGACCGTCGAAAAACTGTTGCAGCAATTGCCATGCCATTTTAACAGCAAAACTGTGCATGCATCACGTGTGCCGATTAAATTTTTCCCAAAAACCTGACACAAGAAAAAATGGATGAGTATATGCAAGTTTGCTGGGATAACATCGATGCAGTGGAATCAGATCCCGATATCTTGAATCGATTGATAACTGGCGATGAGACTTGGTGCTTTCTGTACGACTGCCAATCCAACTGACAGTCAAAAGGGTGGAAATCACTGTCGTCACCACGACCAAAAAAGTTCAAGGCTGACCACTCCAAAGGAAAGGTTTTGTTAACAGATTTTTTTTATTGTAAGGGGAGGAGGGGGGGGGTTGTACACAAGCAATTCCTTCAACATGGTCGTACAGTCACTAAAGAAGAGTATGTCAACGTCTTGAAACGTCTCCGAGAATCAGTGAGATACAAGCGACCCGATCTTTGGAAGACCAACTCGTGGGTGCTCAATCACCATAATGCACTGGCTCACATATCCCTCCTGGTGTCCGATTACCTGTCCAAACATCACATTCCCATTCGTCCACAACCAGCTTATTCCCCTGATCATGCCCCATGTGACTTTTTCCTTTTTTCCCAGATGAAGAATTTGCTTAAGGGGCGATGCTTCTCAAGTCCCGAAGAAGTGCAACGAGCTGCGACGGAGGCACTGGAAGATGTTTCCAAAAGAAGGCTTGCAGTCAGCATTTAAATCTTTGTATGAGCGCTGGCAAAAATACATAGTTGCACAGGGTAACTACTTTGAAGGAAACACTGCATAAACAGATATTATTTGTACTCATTCTTCTTTAATATAAAAAGTTCTGGAACTTTTTGAACGTACTGGTACAACCTGAAGACTGGCTTTTGGTTTAGTAGTGTTCGGGGTCAGAATGGGAAAATCTGCCGATTTCAGCCAGCTCACACCCATCATCAAAAATAAAAATTGTGACGGCATGGCGATGGAGCCTCGGAACTACAATCTCAAAAACAGCATGGCTTGTGGGTTGTTCACATGCTGCTGTGGTGAGTACTGAATACGTATCAAAAGTGGTGCACAGATGACTAAACAATGAACCATCATTCAGCAGTGTCTCGTCCGTAGCTCATTGATGTCAGAGAGGAGAAGAGACTGCCACACATTCTTAACAGCGACAGCAGGGCCAGAGAGCGACAAATCGCCAGCAGCTACAACAGTGGTGATCAGGGCAATGTGTCACAGCACACAGTTCATCGCAAACTTTTGCGCATGGGCCTGTGTAGCTGAAGACCTAGCGAGGTCCCTACGCTCACTGCACGTCATCGCCAACAACGCATGAAATGGGGCCAAGATCATCAAGATTGGACCGTTGACAATTGGAAGAAAGTGGCCTGGTCCGACGAATCAAGATTCCTGGTGCATCATGCAGGCGGTCGAGCGCAAATACGCTGATTACCAACGGAGGCTATGGCACCTGGATGCTATGTTGGGCGGAAACAGGTCGTCGTCGGCGGTGTTATGCTGTGGGCAATGTTTTCTTGAGACACTTTAGTCCCCATTGTCCCAATAGCACAATTCCTGACAGCTGTGAGGTATCTGAACATCATTGCAGACCAAGTTCACCCATTCATGGCAACTGTGTTCCCTGCTGGTGATGGTCATTACCAACAGGATAATGCACCATGCCACACTTCCAGAATCATCAAGGAGTGGTTCGAGCAACATGCTGGTGACTTTCTGTTAATGCCTGGCCCCCAAATTCACCTGACATGAACCCAATCAAACATTTGTGGTTCGACTTGGAAAAGCAAGTTCATGCTAAATCACCCCCACCCTGAAATGTACGGGAACCAGAGAACCTGATGTTGACATTATGGTACCAGATACCCCAGGATACCTCATTGAATCGATGCCTCGCCGAGTGGCCGCTATTTTGCGGGCTAAAGGAGGTCTTGCAGTTATATTACCTAAGTGGTCATAATGTAATGGCCCATCAGAGTATATATGTATTTTCATGAACTTCTGTAAACAAATCTTCCATTCATTCTGGGTGTTCACTATTAATAACCACATTTCTTGACTGTCGCTTAACTTCACAAAACAGTATGGTATCTAAGAAGTCTTTCCCTGCAAGCTCTGTAACATTAATACTAACCTCAAAACATATAACCAACTAGTTATTTGTGCATTTTTTTTTCTAGCTAATATTTACAAACAGATGGGAAAAACAACAACTTGACAGTGATTTCAGACTCAATATTGGCTTCCCACACTGCTCAATACTGTCACTTTGTTTGAATAGAGGTTGTCTTTCGATTACAAACTCCTTCAAGTAGTTTCCAAGTTTGTGTGTATCGCTGCGCTATGTTCACAAACAGCCAGCTCATACCCATCATCAACAAGCAAAGGAAGTAGTTCTGCATAATTTTTACAAACCAAAATAACAACTTCAAACTCTGCAATAATATAAATTTCTTTCATAAAAAAATCAGCTGGCTTCATATCAAAATAAATACAGAATGTTAATAAAATGCACATTTCATTGGGTTAGAATTTACCTACGAGTTAATTTACTTCGATCGGCTGCTGATTTTCACTTACCTCTAATGCAGACTCCTGCGTGTCCGGAGCTATGCACAATATTAATTTTGCAAATAGCAAGCAAATGCATTTTGCTAGTGATAAAATGTGGTTCCAGCAAAAGTTGCTAGTGAAAAAATTTTGAATGCTTTAGTGTGAACAGTAAAGCGACACTGCTTTGAGTGTGTGGAATATTTTAGACACATACAAAAAAGGAACAACTGCTTTCTGGAAACGAATGTTTCTTCGGCATTCCCATTAAATTTCAGCAATGAAATTCCCTGACTTTTCCAGGAAACTTTCCACAAAATTTCAGACCACACTTTTACAGTAGAAAAACTATTGATTTCTACTCAATATGCAGTAAAATCGACCTAAGCAAAAATTATCCTAAGCGTATTAACATAACAGATTAATAATAAAACCATATCTTACAATTTTAATTAGCAATCAAAATATTTTAAAATATAATTAAAGCCCAATTTTATGACTCGGTGAACTGGCAAAAATAATCGCTAAATAAGAGGTATCGTTAAACCGTGGAACTTTAGCAAAATTGGGACCTTAAGGAATAACTTACATTACATGAAATTCAAACTGAGTATAAATAAAGGAAAAACCAAAGTTATGAGTTTTGAGAGAGGAACTGGTAGTACTGAATGTAATATAAGTCTAAATGGCACAGAGATTGACCAGGTAAATGAATTTGTGTATTTAGGAAGCATGTTTGACATGATATGAGTACAATTGGATGGTGAAATTAGGAAATTAGTAACAGCTTAGTGATACGAGTACAAATTGGATGGTGAAATTAGGAAATTAGTAGGAGAGTAAATTCTTCACTGAAAGTCATGACTGCTCTGGGAGGTTTTCACAGGAATGATGGGTTCTCAAGAGAATCCCGCATGGTTGTGTATGAAAGTGTAATTGTTCCTACTCTGATGTATGGCAGAGAAACCTGGGTACTACAGAAGAGACATAGGAGTTGCTTGTGTGCTGGAGATATATGATAATTATGAGGAGTCTGTGTCAAGGCACATTCTGATTGTATGACTGAAGATGTGTTGCAGTTGTGTGATGTGAAGCAAAATGTTGTTAGCAAGGTGGGGACTAATAAAATAAGCTTCGGTGGTTTGGCCATGAGATCTTGTGTACTGCGTGTGATGGATGTCAGTGAAGCTCGAGTTGTATGTCAAGATGGCTGTAAATGGAGAAGTTTGATATGGCAACAGTAAGTAAAAACTATCTGGTAGTTTGTATTTCTTTGTGGAGCTAACCTCTGAATCTCAGAGAACAGCTTAGTGATATGAGGTGAGCTTGGAAAAATAAATTACTCCTACATGTACACAATATTTGTTTTTTAGTTCAGTAATTTCTTCAATTTTTTGGCTTTGAATACTTTTTTCTGTTTCAAGTCTCTTTTTTGCTGAAGCAATTTAACTTGGTCCCAAGTTAGTTTCTTTGCATTTTCAGCTTCTTTATTCTCTCCACTTTTTTCTCCTCCTCAAGTGCAAGATGATAGAGCCCATGACATCTTCATGCTCTGTAACATCTCAAGGGTTATTGGCACGGATAGTGGACCACCAAATGATTTCACTGCGTCATATGTGCTACGTAGAACAATTAAAGATTTTTCCTGTAGATTTTCAACAAGAATTTCTTTGTTTATTGCCATGGCATAAAGCCATAATAATTCTCACTATTTGCCACAGCTCTTCAAATTCTTTGTTATTCAGGTATTCTGAAAAACAAAACAAAAACCCCCACATCTAATCGTGTGTTTTTCACACAAAATAAAGATAAATCTTTTATCCACTCATTTTTTACTTTGTTTGTAAATGCTGAAAATTGCTGCTTGGCACGATCCTCTGATAATGCTGGTAAAATGTTGCTATCATACAGAAGTTGAAGCAAGTTATCCATTCATTTTTCACATAGTACAGCATTAGAACATAGTAGATGAGGATCTAAGCATGACATGGATCTCACGGTCGAAATCAATAATCTTGTTGGTCATATTAACCAGGAAATTTTTACATTCAGTGACAAATCTGTCCTCCTCGAATTCAGAGGCACCACTTTTTTTCATGTAGCTCCTGGCAACAATTATTCCAATATCAACTTCATCATTTCTTCTATGGGATTTAATGGAAGACACATCTATTTTCACTAATTTAAAAGGAAAGGAACTTCCCTTAAAGTTCATGTTTGACAAATCTTGCCATTATTTGCCTTAACAGATCCGCCCATCATTTCTTCTATGGGATTTAATGGAAGACGCATCTATCTTCACTAATTTAAAGGGAGTGGGAACTTCCCTTAAAGTTCAAGTTTGACAAATCTTGCCATTATTTGACTTAACAGATCCGCCAAGGAGCTGTACAGAAAAGAAATCATAGGTGAAGGACTTTGAAACAATTTTAGAAATGGCTCCAAAATAGCAGCAACTGTTATTAAAACTGATATTTTTGCCAAAATTAACTTATCATTACATGCATCTTAGATGTTTCCAACAGATATGGTTTGTGGTAAATCTTTCTTTGCTGTTTCAAAATATTTTTTTAACATGAGGGAAGACCTCCAGTGATCTTTCAGCTACCCTAAAATTTCCCATCCATCTAATTTGGGAGAACTTCATTGGAAAGACAAGACTGTTTGTTAGGGCTATGAAATCAGCACGCCTTGCTGATTTCATAGCCCTAACAAACGTTATTATTCTGTTTCCTCTCTGAAATGCTACGTGAATTACATGGAGACTACATGTCCCAATATTTAATAAAGAATGGCCTTTGTTTTCTTTATAGTTCATCACAAATATGTCTCCAAAATTTAGGATTAAAGTCTGGCGGCCCATCAATAGAAATTTGTAAAGATTTTCCAAATTTAAATTTGATGAGCCTTCACAAAATTTTTCATATAATCCTAGGCAGTAGAATGGCCAAGGAAAACTGAATTAAAAAACAAACCTTCACTTCATTAGAATTTTCAGGCCAGTATCTAATTATTAAGTCAAATTGCCCTTTTTGGGTAACAGCACTCAGAGCTTCACTACATAGTACAAAATATGATGATGAAATTTCTTTCAATAGCAAAGAATGAAAATAAGGAGCAAAACCAAAAATAACGAATTATGTCATTTTCATGCTCCCAAAGGTGAAATTCTTAAGATACCTCTCAGGAAACATGGCTTGAATTATCTGTGCTGCATCCTTGAAGACATTGTAGGATCAGTATGTCATCACTAATTTGAGAGCCCACAAAATTTGAATTTTTCTTTAGTAACATAATTCGCCACTGAAGAACATTCGCCACTGAAGAACATGTCTATGGTTTGAATCCTCTCTTTGTATTTTTTTATCACTTTCAAAACTAGAAGCACCGCTATATAAGGTAAAATAGATGCTTGCTTTGTACTCTCAATTGACTTCCGGTGCTTAACACTATTCTTGTGGCAAAATATCGCTTGTGTCCATGTTGCTCAAGTTGAATGTTTTACAGCAAAGTCGACAACATGCTGTATACGGGTCCATGAGTATCGCTTCGATCCAGTTCCCCCATTGTGGATTCAATTCTTTATCGGTCCATTCCAAATTGAAAACCGTTTTCTTATTGCTAATTTCAAACCAAATGCTAACGTGCACCAATGTAAAAGAAGCGTGAAGATCTTTTAACTCAAAGCTCACGTGTTTCTCACGGTTGCATTCTTATTAGTTGGAGCAACTTTGCATCAACAATGAGCTGGAGGAGGGAAGGGAAGAGCCACTAGCATTGGCATTTCCCCTATCCTGAGGAGACAGCAGAGGCACGGAAATCTTCACCTAGGCACGAATATTGTGCGCTCTCCCCCTGCTCAATCCCCCTTATTTCTCTCTCTCAGCAAGAGCGGCATGTGACCTTGTTCGTCCCTCGGATTTCCAGGTTTGGCAGCGAACGGAACCTGGCTAACGAACAATTCAGGTACAAAATCTTAACACTTGGCAGGTTTGACAAGAAATCGCTCATTTTTCACGATAGTTGTTTGGATTTTCCAGGTTTTGGTTAAAAATATCAATTTTCCCTGACTTTTTGGACAAAATCAAATTCCCTGAATTATTCCAGGTTTTCCCTGACCCGTGGGAACTCTGTTTATAAAAACATTTTTGCACTACTAGAAATATCCAGTATCTACTTCTGCATGGGAGGTTGGGTTCAGTTTCATGAAGAGAATCCAGGGTCATTGGAGGGGCAGTTTAAACTTACAAACATTGAATGTTCTCATGAGTATTGAGGTTGAAGGTCCGCCCAAAGACAAGTTTGACCCCAGGCCTTCTGTTTTAAAGCGGTATGATGAAAAGACCCAAATCGTAAACCATACAGAAAATAACTTAAGATTTTGAATAGTGTTTGTGAACAAAGTTAAATAAAAAAATGTTTTTTAAATATTTGCATTCAAATTAAATTGTTAGAATCAATCATTCAGGTCGTGTCAGGCCTCACCCAAAGCAGCACAGATCATTTACTGGGCTTCAGCAGCACTTTTTTTCAGCTGAAACGCGAGCAGGAGGCAGTGCCTCAAATGTTGCTTCTCGAGCGACATTGCTTTCAACGTCAACTTTTGTCCCTTCTGTCACTACAGCTGTGAGCGGTTACAGTTGCCTTGAAAGCTGCTTGATGGCGCTGCAATCAGCCATTATCGTACACAGCTATTTGCACTTGCCGACGTTTTATGATCGCTTGCGGTTAGGGGCCGAGAATTAAGTTGCACACCTAATATATTCAGAACTACTATAGTTCCTTAAGATTTTAGTCCTTAGGTGCCAAGACATTCATCACTGTTTTAATAAATTCATATGTTTCAATATGAGTATTGTTGCTCTATAAGACTAAAAAAATATTGGTTTCTTGATTCTATATGTATTAGTTAATAATACACCAATAAGCCATTATATTATGCCCAACTACCTAATAACTGTAGGACCCCTTTAGCCCACAAAACAACGGCCACTCGGCGAGGCATCGATCTGATGAGGTGGTAATAGGTATCCTGGAGTATCTGGTACCATAATGTCAACAGCAGGTCTTCCAGTTCCCATACATTTCAGGGTGGTGCTGATTTAGCGGTCACTGTGAACAATGCACGACAGTCTCCGCCCAAAAGGCAAAAACTGATGACAGGTTTTACTGTAAAAACAACAGATAATCAAAAATCTACATTAGATTTAAAAATTGCCAGGTTTTTATGCAAATAACATTTCTTTTAATTCAGAAACTACTGCAGAATACAAAGATATGGTGGAAAGTTTGTGCCCTGGTTATTCTGGCCCTAGTCGTATTGATCTAGGAGAGAAACTGTTGGACACAGTATCTGGTGAAGTAGATGATGCATTTAAAAATCATCTTGAGGATAACAACAGTAGCATCACTTTGATGTTGGATGGGTGGTCAAATGTTAATAATGATGCCATAATTGCAACAAGCATTCACACTGGGACAAGCTCTTTTTTTTTAAGTGCTATAGATTGTGAGAGTAATAAAAAACACTTTGGCGTATTGTGCGGAAATTGCCAAGACTGCAAGACTACACTCGGGGGAAATGTTTTTGCCGTATGTACTGATAATGAAAATAAGATGGTAAAAATGAGAGAACTCTTGGAACTGGAATACAAAACCTTGGTGACTTATGGGTTCTCTGCGAATTATGTCAATCTGCTTGCTGAGGAAATTACGAACAAAGCTGTTTTGAAGCACATAGTCGAGGTGCAGAAGTATTTCCGCAATCATCACCACCCCCACGGATTGTTGAAATGGGTGGATTTATGCCACAACTGCCAAATGCAACATGTTGGAATTCACAAATGGATTGCATAAATGTTTATGTGAAAAACTACACAAAGTATGTGGAAATTCAAACCTCTGAGCACTCAAATGATCTGCAAATTCCTCCAAACATAAATAAAATTCTAGTAGAGAATGTAATCATTTACAAAGATGCAGTACACATGCTAAAACAGTTAAAAGAGGTTAGTAGAGTACTTGACATTTTCCAGGCTGAACAAACAAACATTTCTGAGGCAGTGGAACTGTGGCAAGATATTATGGAAAATGCAGATCTTGAACTGTATACACCGGTGATAAAAAAAAAAAAAAAAAAAAGAGGAAGGATTAAGCACTTCAGCCTTGCCACTACTTGGCAAACTTAATGAATCCAAAATACCAGGGAAAGAGAATGAGCCCTGAGCAAGAACAAATTGCTGATAACTGGGTGTTAGAAAAGAAACCTGAATGGATAATTTTTTGTAATGGGTTTTAAAATATGTGACACAAAGTACTGTCCAAAGTCTATGTTTGTAAATGATATTGTGCAAAACTTCAGTGCTGCCAAATGGTGGCAGCTGATGGAGCAACATGCAAGTGTGACCAAAGCTGGAACCCTGAAAGATTTCTGTTCTTACATGTCAAGTCCATGTGGTAAGTTGTCCACAGCCAGTTCATCTGCAGTAGAAAGGATATTTCCTACTTGCGGACTAGTCTGGTCAAAACTTCGCAATCGCTTAGGTGTTGATAAAGCACAGAAACTTGTCAAGATCCACAAATATTTAAAAAACAAACAGTAAATTTATCACAAAAAATATTGAAATTTGTAGTTTTACTCAAATTTATTTAAACATCTCAGAAATGTTTAATGAGGGTTTAGAGTTTGATCAAATACTAGTTTATAGATTGCAGTGAATGGTGTGTAAAGTATTTTAGCCTTAGTGTATATTTAAATAAAAAAATTTCAACAGAGTACATAAAAAGGAGATTTTTGTTAACCAATAGGTAAGTTGCATGGATTTTTCATTAATAATATTTAATCTTTGGATATCTTAATGAAAGGATATGAAAACCAAATAGACCCCCAATAAAACCCAAAAAAGCCAGTTTTTTTTTTTCAACCCTGCTTCTTCTTGTCTTGTTCTTGAGTGGTGGTTTAACGACCACCGTGAGCAACTCAATGGGCTAGAAGCAGTCGCCCGTCCCTAATTTAGGGTCACTGGTTCCAGGGAAGGGAAAGAGCCAGTGCCGTAAGACAAACACAACATCCATGCCTGACCGGGAATTCGAACCTGGACCGCTTACGGACGAATGATCTGAGGCCAGCGCCTTAGACCACTGCGCCACCGGGGCGGCCAACCCTGCTTCATAGGGACCATTAAGACTTGCTTTTATTTAAATGAAGGTTAAAACATTAAATGATACTGCACAGTTGATCAGGGGTCGATCCAGGCAACACTTGATACCACTGGGCAACGGTAGCCACACAAAGTTTTAGCTTAAACAGTATCTTCACAAAAATATTGTACAATGTAAAGTTGTCTTTACAAAAAATATTTTAAACCTGCAATGGTATCTTCACAAATTATTTTCAGTAAAATTCTGTTTTAAAGAATATTTTAGTGTAAAAGGCATATTGAATATTGTCATGCGGAACTCTTTTTTTACACCTAGACTGTTGATTTTGCTGTGAAAGCAAAACAGGGCATTTGTTGCAAGTTTTTTTTTTTTTTTTTACGTACTTGGCTATGCAACTGGATTTCTTATTTACATACCCCGATAAATCATTTATACCTGCATTTCCAAGTCCTGACCCGATGCTGATTTTATCTACAAATTCACACCACTTTAGAGATGAGTTTGGGCTCAATTTTAGGAGACCGGGCCTGGCCCACTTTCTTTGATTACATGTGTTTGCTGAGCGTGGGCCCAGATTCTTGGAAAATTTTGATTACCAAAGCTTGCATTTATGCATTATACACTGGCCCAAGCAAGGATTAGTTTAAAAAGTTTAGTTCAGTTAATCCACTGCACAATATTAATATGTTTTTAGAAATACTATGCATAAAGCCAAATGTTCTAAAATGTGGATTTGAAAATAAATAATCAACGTCTTCAACCGTATCAGGAGAATTAGTAATTTTGGTAAAAGCTGAAGAAAAGAAAATCGTTTAGAAACAAAAAATTCCATTCGTTATTTCTTTTTGATTCCCAAATTTACCTTTATTTTGAATAAATTGCATTATAAAATGTACAACGCCGTACACACAGTTGCAAGTGTTTGAAATTTTGACTCTAGAAAACTAATCTTTGCAATTTAATTTACATATATGCTAATTGGTAAAGATAGTTTAGAGTGATGTAGTAGAAAAAAAAAAAAAAAAAGAACATAAAAGCATTCCAGACCAGATTATTCTGCATTTTGTAACATTAACAAAGCTTTGCACTTAATAGTATAATAATCACAATATTATCATATGTGTGTGCAGTTTCCAGATCAAGTTCATCATGGATGGAGAGAGAGAGAGAGAGAGAGAGAATTACATCCACTGCCTCAGCGCTTCAACTTGATCTTTTCTCTAAAACTTGACTTGCTGCACACCAACATCACTCCAAAAATCGCGGGAGTGAGGGAATTTAAAAAAATAAATGACGATACATCTGCACAATTTTGGAAATTAATACATCATTTTAAAGATAAGATTCTTGATTTTTAATAAAATACGAAAACTGGGAATGTGACTTTTCCCCAGTTTTTTTATACCAGACCTCCTTAAACTAATCCTTGCTTGGGCCATAGCTTTGGACAATTCATAATTCCACCATGGTAACAAATCCACAATGAAATTCAACACGTGTAATTCAACCAGGCTAGGAATTACACGTGTTGAATTAATCACAGTAATGAAATTCAAGATGTGTAATCCCGAGCCCGGGTTTTTCGTTAGTTAATGAATTCTGAGCCCATCCGAGCCCATCTCTACACTACTTTGAACCTTGTATACAGTCGAGTCCCGTTAGAGCGAACTTCACGGGACCGCCAAAATCTATTCGTTACAATGGAATTTTTAATTTTGCACATATTTTTTGGAATGACTCACGGGAATCGACTGTATTCAAAGTGCTTATACTGTATCTTAAAATATAAAAGAAAAAAGAAAACTCTCTAGTACATCTAATTCCATACATACCTTTCAAAAAGTTTACACTACTTTTGTACACGAGGTTTTTTCTTCTCTGTACACGTTGAGGTTTTTCTTCTTATACAGTACATATACTGTATGCACATAGTATTTACACTTTAAAGAAATGTTATTTTTGTTTGAAAATGGGAATTTGTTGCTGCTGAAACAAAGTCCTTGCAAAGAATGTCATTTCCTCCTTTTGCAACGAAATCCAGCGCTCAACTGCATCTTATCTCCCTTTTCAAGGACCGAAAAACTGCCTTTCAGTTGCAGAACAAAAGGGGGAGAAGAGGCTTACGGCACATGGCAGGTAGGTTGTTATGGAAACGCCATGGGTGGGTGAAAATGAGCGAGTCATCCAAGTGGAGAAAGGCGCGTACAGAAGTTGCCTTTTCTTTTTTAAATGTGGGTAAAAGAGCTTCGAAAGGAATGTGCCATTTGTTTCAAGGCTGAAAATTTCGTTATATTGTAAAAAAATTTCTTTCAAAATATTTCTTCTTTGTAATGAAAATTTCGTTTTAATGAATTTTGTTCAAACGGAATTAAAAATACATTTCGTTAATGGGAATTTTGCCAGGGAATGCTAAAACTTTCGTTATAACGGATTTTTCGTTCTATTGGACTTCGCTCTAATGGGACACAACTGTACTTTTATTGTTTTGCATTTTTAGCAAAACTGTTTCTCAACAAAAAAAAAAAAAAAAAAAAGGTAGGCAAACTTCACAAAAATGGGTATCTATCTTTAAAAACCTGGATCAACCCCCTCCCCACCTAATAAACTAACTAGTCTTCACAACATCTTTCATCATCCTCTTTTCTAACTTTTACCAAGCCTGTCTGCTCTTAATCATTTCAATCCGCTTTTAAAATCTTTAGCTGATAGTTCTGTGTCTGGCGCTCTTTGGCCAAGCCTGGCCCTTGCGCCACTAAAATCAATTAACTAACTAACTAACCCCCTCCCCTGGTTGTGACAATCTGTAGAATTCACCAAGGAAATTGGTAGGATATATAGTGAGAAGTACTGACAAAAAAGAAACACAGTAACAGAATAAAAATGAAAAATAAATCATGAAAAAATGACATGGGCCAGAAAAAATATTTGTACTATGATATTATCCCTTTCTAACTAAAGTGATCAAGAACTTAACATGTTCCTTTTCCAAATGAAAACGCACAAAAGAAGCCTGATTTATGCAAGTCATTTTTATGCACTTACATACACTCCAAGCTTGATATAGCAAATTTGCCAGTGCTCATTTTTGCAACTGACGATTGGACAAATGTTGCCATCAAGACAATCCATATTCAATAAAAGACATGCAAAGAAACAGAATTACAATACAACACAAAAGCTTTTTATTGCAACTTTTAACAGCAAAGTAACATTTGGGCATTTATTACAAGCATACTATGTAATTTAAACTGTACAACAGATTTCAGTTTCTTGAAAATTTGCATTTCTTGTCTGAAAATCACTAAAACTACAAATGTGCGTCTTAGAATTACATCTGTGTCCATGAATACAAGTCTTCTCACGATAATTAACACAGCAATCAGACATCTCTGAATTAGACTGTATTTTTACTGTTCTCATGTAATATCAAAATCACTCAGAAAACTTGAAAATTTCATTGCCGTGGAGCGGGAATCGAACTCGCATCTCCCGATTACCGTTGGAGCATGCTAATCATTACACCACGCAGGACAAAGAAGTCACAAGTATCTGAGTATTCAGAGCATTGGAATATTCTCCAACCGCATTCTTAATCAAAGCAAACGGTGCTGCCATCTAGCGTTGTTAAGCACATCACCAGTCGTTCAGGTATATAATATAGTGTGGAAGAAATATTCTTCTCATACGTGGAAAATACGTCATGATAATTAACACAGCAATCGGAGATCTCTGAATTGACTGTGTATTTTTACTGTTCTCACGTAACAATCACTCAATGGTAAATGCAGGTTTGATTCCCGCTCCAGGGTGATGAAATTTTAAAGTTTTCTGAGTGATTGATATTAACGTGAGAACAGTAAAAATACAGTCAATTCAGAGATGTTTCTAAAGCAGATTAATTCAGAATGTTAATTATCATGACGCATTTACACTATACGAGTCTTCTCACTTTCACGTACTGACTGTCAACACCTTCTTGATGATCAAAATCCCTAATGGGCACATTATACAAATCCTTCAGGGCATTAGTACTGAAGTAGTTTCAACATTCTGAATTAATCTGCTTTAGAAACAAAAATGTGGACTAGGTACATAATCATCCATAAATACATCATTCTTAATTCTCTGCTGGGTAAAGGTCTTCCCAAGACACTTCTACAACTCTGTCTTGAATGATACTCTTCTACATTACTCTGGCAGCATGATTTTGAATTTCATTTTATCCATCCACCCATCTTCCTTTCTGGGTCATTTCTTCTCCCTTGATATCTAGTTTAGTATTTCAGCTGTCCAAAGATGGTCAATTCTTATAACAATATGTTCACCCCCATGATCTTTACTTTGATCATGATGTCATTCACTCAACATTTTCTCGATCTATCTCTCAAAAATTGGGAGATGAGGGGTTGATCCTTGCTCCAGGGAGATGCAATTTTCAAGTTTTTTGAGAACTACATGGGCAACAGTGAAAGTAGTGACACTTTAGTGCCAGTAATAAATTAAATGTTTCCTAAATTTTTTGGTTACACCAAGTATGTTATATCAGATTCAGTGCCTTTTCACAACACATATGAAAAAATGGAATCAAGAAAACTTTTAAACAACAACAAACCAAGGGAATCATGTTTCTAATGTTGTGAATAAAGAGCAATTGTAATTCATTCAATTTTTAAATGTCCAACTGATTAGCAACATTTTGAAATTTTAGAGTAATTTGGCATTTTAAATTCACATTGTGTTTTCTGGGTTTTAATCTGATGAAACACTTCAGACTTTCTGTTTACTTAGCCCCTAATTTCAGATGTCCGCACAAGTATAAATTTTTTTTTCTGAATGAAAATAATTACAACTTAAAATAAAGCATTACAGTTTAGAGTAAGTAAAAACTAAACATCATTGAATATACTTTTTATCAAGGAAAAAAAAAGAACTGTTACAATGTGGGTATTTTAAAATTAATATCACAAATTTAAATGAAATGTCTGGTCAACTAATTTTCATTATAGTTAAAAGGGTTTTAAAGATTTTATTCGAACAATAATATATTATTGCCCTAAAATTATTATTTCACATGTTGTATGCGATAATATCCTTTGGTGCTGGACGCCTTGCTATAAATGTTGAATATAATACTATAATCAATCACAGTATCAAAACATAAAGCATTAAAAATAGAGTAAACTCGCACTATGTTGTCGTAAGTTATTTTTTTATTGGCTGAACATACTCACATTAGCGCCTTTGTTCCATTTATTCTAAATTCGTTCTCGGCGTTTTCCCAAAATGGCTGACTGTTGGTGCCATTCTATTTGGTGTGTATACACGGCATCATTTGATGAGCTTGACAAGCTATTGTTGAAACTTGTGAAATTTGAATTCAATTCTTCCTGACCAAAGGCTCAAAAGATTCTTTGTTAGTTCAAAGCAAAAAGTAGACAATTTACTAAATTCGGTGATTTGAATTTCCAAAACAAAATCAACCTTGTAAAATCTTGGAACAGAAACATAAAGCAACCTTTAAAAGCCAATAAAATCTTAAAATCCCTTTAAACAAGTTGTAAAACGCAAACATAGCATCCAGCCCTCAAACATTACCAGGCTAGTTTCAGCAGCATATCCTCCGCTGTCATCTTCAGTGGTCACATATGCCAGCGTTGCGGCCTGCTGAACTACATGCAATGTCGGTCTTCTTCAGGAATACCCCTTCCCCTCCCAAAGTTTTTCATTGCCCCGTTCCAGCACTTGCCGGAACAGGGTAGCGTGTAAACATTTTTCATTGCCAGGGAAGCACAAATGAAATTTTTTTTATGTGCTACGTTTTTCATCGTATCACAAGAAAAACAAACGTTTCTACATGTTTGTAAACGCTTTTCATTGCCCCATTCTGACACAAGTTTTGGGGGATTTGTGAAGACCGACATTGCATGTAGTACAGCAGGCCGCAACGTCGGCATATGTGACCACTGAAGATGACAGCGGAGGATATATGCTGTTGAAACTAGCCTGGTAACGTTTTGAGAGCTGGATGCTACGATTGCCGTTTACAACTTTTTTTCAGAGGTTTTTAAGATTTTATTGGCTTTTAAAGGTTCCTTTGCTTGATGTTTCTGGTCCATGATTTTACGAGGTTGACTTCGTTTTGTAAATTCAAATAATTGATTTTAGTAAATTGTCTACTTTTTGCTTTGAACTAACAACGCTTTTGAGGATTTGGTCATGAAAAATTGAATTCAAATTTAAAAAGTTTCAACAATAGCTTGTCAAGCTCATCAAATGATACCATATACACACCAAATAGAATGGCACCAACAGTCAGCCATTTTGGGGAAAACGATGAGAATGAATTCCGAATAAATGGACCAAGGGTGCAAATGCAAGTACGGTTCAGCAAATAAAAAATAATAACCTAATACAACATAGTGGCGAGTTTAATCTATTTTAATGCTTCATATTTTGATACTGTGATTGATTATAGTATTATATTTGACATTTATAGCAAGGTGTCCAGCACCAAAAAACATTATCGCACACGTGTGAAACAGTAATATATTATTGTTCGAATAAAATTATTGTAACCAAATAACCACATAACGTTTAAGATTATTGATCGTATAATAACCATAATGAGATTATTTGGTTTTTAAAGATATGGTAAGTTCCACAGAACTATTTTTCACAATACCATGGCTTTCTAGTTCTACACATAAGTGCTGACCAGAGTTGTATAAAAATAAAATGTATCTGCATACACAATCATTGAAACAGAAAACTTGCTGCAAACCCGCGGTATCACGATAACAATAAATAATTTTAGAGCATTACAGATTCCAGAGAGGACAAAAGTACATTACGACTGAATCCGCAAAAATGTATGTAAAATGGACCTTAAGGCCAAAACTTTAAAATATTGGACTATGAACCTCATGCAAACAAGAGACTAATTAAAGAAAGCTTTTATATCTAAAAAGGCAGTTACGTTAATGAACCTTCAAAAATTACATATAGCATTTTCAACAACTTAATTAAAAAATAGTAGACTTATAAAATACATAAGTAAAAGATTTTAATTTAATAACTGGAAACTGCATGAAGAACCTGCCAATAAAATTTAATGTCTTTCTGTGTATATGAAACTTTTGTTACAGTTCATATATATTGAGAACAGGTCTTGATAAAATCAACAGGCAAGAAACGTCTGCAAAACTCACTCTCACTATCGGAAGAATGAAAAATAGTTGAACATTCTCACGTTAAGATAGAATTAAATAAATTAATCTGAGTAAAGCCTTGAGTTAATGTTTTAATTGCTATAAATAACATTTTCATTTTTTAATCTACAAGCAAAAACTATCTGCAAAATCTGCTAATAATTTGGAAACTATCCGCATATGTCTATATTCTGCGACTCTGGTGCTGACTTTCCAGAAAATGGTACTTGAGCTTTGTACATGCAATCAGTGCCTGAGAACTTTTCACTCACACACAAATACATATACCTACAGTGGAATGTTGATTATAAACCAATTAGTCATATGATTTAATCAGTGACAAGTTTCTAAAATTAGAACTGATAAATATAATTATATCTCTTCTCTTCTGTCTAAGATGGGTTGAGTCTTCCATTGAGCAGATTCTCCCAATTTTTTCTGTTCCTTGCTTTCTAAAAAAGTTTCCCCATATGTTCTGTAGCCCGAGATGTTCTTTATTAATTTTAGCCACCTAAGTATTGGTCTCCCATATTTTCTTTTTTCTGTTGGGAAAGTATTTATTAAGATGTTAGATAGTCTGTTTTTGTCCATGGGTGTAGCGTGATCGAACCATCTCAGTTGCTGTTTTTTTTATTTTTTCCAATAATTGTAACTTGATATGACAGTTCTTTTATGACTGTGCTATTTGTTTTCTTTCCTGTTCAGCTTGTTTTATTTATTTTTCTTAAGCATTTCATTTCAAATGCTAATAATTTTATCTCGTCTCATGACTTAATTTTCCACGCTTCTGCTCCACAGATGATCGTTGGTATAATTATTGATTAATATAATTTGATTTTGGCTTATTTGGATACCTTGTTTGCTTTCCAGATCTCCTGTAATTTTTCCATTGCAGTCCATCCTATTACTATTCTGTGTTTCATAGTTTTCTTGTGAATCTATTGTTTCTCTTATTTTTGATCCTAGAAATAAAGCTCTCAACTTGATCTATTTGTTTAATGTGATGTTTGTTAATTGTGTTTCTACCTATTTTCACAACTTTTGCAGATTCATTACAAGATCATATACACTCTTGATATAATTATATAATTTTTTTATGCACCTTTTTGCTTTGGAAGTGAATTTTTTTTTCAGTGGGGATTTTTGTTTTTGATGATGTAATAGGTGCCTCAGCACCGGACCTCTCACGTAGTCTGCACAAGTGCGGACTGGACTACTACGCGGGCTTTATAAATAAGTCTTATGGAAAAAAAAGGTTCACATATTTTTTTTTTTTTTTGTAATGGATGGGATACTTTGCTAAAAGAACAAGAGATTTTTTTTTACTTATCTTGAAAAAAAAACCCATCCAAAATTATTAAATAAAAGGTAAAAGTAGATTATGCTTGTTAAAAGATTATAACTTCAAAAAGGCTTATACCTAGGGAGCTTTTGACCTCAGCTGGTCTTCACACCAAATGTAAGACTGACTGGTTTCCAGATTCTAAGTTTAAATGTGCACTGTAGTTGTTTTTTGTTGCCAGAATCTACAGTGGATATCCAGATCATTGTGATGTAAAGTGGAGACCGAATTGCAAGTCTTTGGTGAAAAAAGAATGTTCAAGCCTTCACGGTACCTTTTATTTTAATTCTCTTTCATTATGTGTTTTTGTCCATCACCGTCGAATCCAAAATTACTGAATTAAAAAAGTTGCTGTTTTTTTTCAATTTTTATTTTTAAGCTTTCATTTTTTACAATTTTTTAATAGGTGCTTGAGCTCCAGAGCACCTACATAGTTGGCGTCTGTCTATGCATACCATATTTTCCTGAATATAACATGAACCTAAAATTTTATGTTTGTAGCAAAAAGAAATACATTAGACTTCTGGGCATACATCACATAATTATTAATTCAAAAGATAAATCCAAATTGCAAAACACAAATCTAATTTTTTTTTAAATGTGCATTTATAACACAGGATGTGATACAAAAATTAGATTATATCAAGGAACAATTTTTATTTACTTACTATCATACCTTAAAAACATTGACCCTGACTGCAATGTTTTCTAGTATGGAAATATAATAAGCACACCGGACAAAAAATGACGGAATGCTCATTTTATTGGTTAATATGGGGTTACATTACCACGAGCTCGAAGCACAGCCTTGATTTTCTTTGGCGTGCTGTCAATATGGGAGGGTATGACATTGATGTCCAGTTTGCCACACGCCGTGAACAACTGGTCCTGCAGAGCAGTCAAATCGGGAGGGTGTTGTTGTCTCTTCTTAACGGCCCGTTCGAGCATGTCCCAAATTTCCTCTATAACATTGAGATCAGGCGAATTGGCGGGCAAGGTGAGATGTGGGACGTCGACTTCATCTTCTGCAAAACAATCCTGCACAATGGCAGCTCGGTGGGCAGTGCAGTTGTCGTCTTGATAACGTGGATCTGGAATGGCGGCATCTTGAAAAAATTGGACATATGGCAACACTTCATTATCCAACAGTTTCACATAGTTCATCACTTTTATGCCATTAGACACATGAACTATGGGACCCACCCCAGCACTGGATATACACCCACCCCCAAAACATGACACTTCCACCCCCTTCTGTACAGCCCTTTGCACACACTCTGTGTTGAAGGCTTCTCCGGCCTTCCACATGACACTAGATCGGCCATCATTGGAATACAGGCAGAACCTGGATTCGTCCGACCAGATGATGCGTCACCACTGTTCTGTGGTCCAGTAACGGTGTTCCCTTGCCCATTCCAGCCACTTTTTCTTGTGTATGGCAGACAGCTTAGGGCGCACCCTAGCTACACGACTGAATATTCCTACACCACGCAGTTCTCGTCGAAGCGTTCGTTCGGAAACAGGATGCTGACTGGGTCCCGCATTGTACTCTTGCAGCAATTCCTGCCGGGTTTGGAACCATTTTGCAGTTGATAATCGCCCCAGACGCCGACGATCACGGTTGTTCAGGACGGTTTTTCTGCCGCAGCTGCTTCGACGGGAATTGTCTCTGGCTGACTCCTTCCATGCTAAATGAACACTACTGACTGTGGACTTGGACACGGCAACGAACTCCGCCACCTCCCTCAGCGAATGACCCTGTTCACGACCAAAGACGATAGCTCCCTTTTCCCACTGTGTTACGTCACCTTTTCTACCCATTCTACACCTGTAAGCAACAATAAAACTGATTAGGCATGCACGTCTTGCAAGGCTGAAAAAGTAATATACAATACTTCGCATTCCATTATGTACACGTATTTTTCTCTGCCTGACCAGTTTCCAACTGTTCCTCCGGATGACAGCATTCCATAATTTTTTGTCCAGGGTGTTTAAGACCCACAGCTTTTGGAGAACTAAATGTAGAAAAAAACTAGTCACATATTCAGGTAAATATGATATATATACACACATTTCCTTTTTTGTTTTTTTTTGTTTCAGGGTTTAATTACCACTATGAGCAACTTTGGGGGTTATAAGCAGCATGATGAAATTTGATTGGATATGGTGGAATTAAAATTTAGCACATAACAATAAGAAATATCAAAACACACTTAAGTTACGTAAAAAGTTTAATGTACAGAAGTTTTCTACTAATAGCTTCAGTTTCATTAGCCTTGTGACGGATGGATAACACAACTGGTTGCCAGATCAGTAAAGTCGTATTCACCATCTTTTTTTTTTTTAATTGATAAAAAAACAGCCCAAAGAGGTTTTCCTAAGTTAGAGGTGTTGTTATATATAGTGGAATGTCCTCCTAAGTTAGAGGTGCCTGTTATATTATTAATGGAATGATAAAAGGAGAATCAGAATTACAGTTCTTTGGGCTCAGAAAATTTTTCAAACTTTCCCAATAGTTAACGAAAAACAATTGATGAACAGGACAATTATTTGGTGTCAGCAGAAATGTTCTCTAAAGTTAGAGGCGCTAGTTAAGTTTCAGAATTTTGTTTTTATGGACATCTTGGTGCTCCGGTAAGTGCTTCCAACGGGGTAATTTTCACCAGATGATGAGATCGGGATGAGGTAAACTCCAGGAAGATTGTGGAAGGGTTTCTTAGTGCCTCTATCATCCATAATAAATTTGATGATAGAAGGGTTGGAACTGATGGCCAAATGATATCCAAACTTCTTCAAAATTTGTTTGAGCTTGTAGGCAAGAGAAGGATGGTATGTGATCAATCCACAGAGGTGCAGATTTTCAATGAGGTTTTGATGGAAACTACTGATTTTTGGCCTTAATTCACAACAAGTGATTAGGTTTTTTATTTAGGAAGGACAGTAACCATGCAAAGTGGCAATTTTTAAAATTTTCTAATATTCCTTTTCAAGTGATAAAGGATGCAGATGATATTGACTCTATGAATAAAAGATTTTTGGCAGCAAATTTGTAATTGTCAAAGGTGGAGGAGTTAAAAGGAATAATATTGGTGGCCGCAGTGGGTTTATGACAGATCGGGAGATGGTATGGTCCAAAAAATAGATGTACTGGTCACTGTTCGTAGTAAATTTAATGGTAGGAAATGTATTGGTGACAGAGTTGGTTAAAAGCTCTTTGGAATGAGGCCCAAATCCCCAAAACATCAGCATATCTAAGCCAAGTAGTTCGTTCAACCAACTATTTGGCTTAGACATGTTATTTTTGTGATTTGGCCTCATCCCAAAGAGCTGTTACTACATTTAATCAACTCCATCACCAGCAAGTTTCCTGCCATTAAATTTGCTATGAACAGTGAAGAGAACTAGCACATCTGTTTTTCGAACCATACCATCTCACAATCCATCAGAAACCCATTGCAGCCACCAATATTATTATTCTTCACTCATCCACCTTTAAAAATTACAAATTTTCTGCCATAAAATCTTTTACTCATACATAGTCAATATCATTTTGCAATAATTCCTTATCACTTGAAAAGCAATATGAATTTTTTTGTGTCCTTCCAAAATAAAAAACCCAATAACTCGTTTTGAATTAAGGTCAAAAATCAGTAGCTTTCAGCAAAACCTCATTCAAAATCTGCACTTCTGTAGATTGCTATCCTTTTCTTGCCTACAAGCTCAAATAAATTTTCAAGTTTGGATATCATCCGGCCATTAGAAACCTTCTATCATCAAATTAATTCTGGATGATAGAGAGACAAAGTAACCCTCCCACAATCTTCCTGGAGTTTACCTCATCCCAATCTCAGCATCAGGTGAAAATTGCCCAGTTAGGAGCTCTTACTGCAGCATCAAATAGCAGTTTATTGGAGCACAGAGATGTCCATAAAACAAAATTCTGAAACTTAACTAGCACCTCTAACTTTGGAGGACATTTCTGCTGAACTTTTTTTTTGATCAGAGGTTTAACGACCACCGTGAGCAACTCAATGGGCTAAAAGCAGTCGCCCGTCCCTAATTTAGGGTCACTGGTTCCAGGAAAGGGAGAGAGCTAGTGCCGTAAGACAAACACAACATCCATGACTCACTGGGATTCGATCCCGGATCCCTTTCGGACGAATGATCAGAGGCCATCGCTTAGACCAATGCACCACCGGGGCGGCTGAACCTCTTTGGACTGACACCAAATGAATTGTCCTGTTCATCAATTGTTTTTCGTTACACTATCGGGAAAGTTTGAAAAAAATTTCTGAGCCCCAAGAACTGCAATTCTGATTCTCCTTTTACTATTCCATTAATATGGAAATCAATTTTAAAAAGAAATCATGAATCCGACTTTTTGGATCGGGCAACAACTTACTATGGTCATTGCCCATCTATCACAAGCCGGCATTATCAGTTGAAAGCTTTCTTACATTAAACATTTACATAACTTAAGCATGTTTAAAAGTTTTAATACTTATCAGCAGATGACCTGCCCTAATTTAGAGCCACTGGTTCCACAAAAGAGGCATAGCTAATGCCTTCGGACTAATCAACGCCCATACCCCATTATGTCATATTTTTGACGAATGATAAGAAGTGTCTCAGGTCATATGGGCAGTGTTCTACATATTTCCCACCTCAATGATAAGACTAATTGTTATCTTACTTTATACAGTTTTCTTTTTTGGGAACCTAACACTAGAAGTTTCAAATTCCTACATATAGGGTTACCATGCTGCAAATTCGGGCGAGAAACCAACCATAAGAACAAACCAATGTATATATACTATGCTTACGTTCCATTAACAGATAAATTTTCCTTCCGGACATCAGATCTATAGTAATGTCACTGGGCATAACACAATTTCTCTCATTAGCTAAGTTCATAATTGGTGAATTTTATTGTTTTCAGGCTTAAGTGTTTTTTAAGTAGAAGGCTGAAACTGCATTTTTTATTTTTTTTGTTGGTGTAGGTGGGTGGTTGTGTACCAACCCCCAGTTCCAAGAACTTGTTCTTGAGCTCTGAACATCAAAAGATACATTCACACACAAAAAAAAATCCCTTCAGATTTTTTATTCTCACCTATTGAACTTTGGCAATCACTACACAAGACCTCAGCCCCCACCCCCCACACACGCACTTCTAATGCCCAGCTTAAATCACAATGATAATGCAATTACAAAAAAAAAAAAAGCTATCTTCAGCAATGGCAGAGAAAGTACGAAAACTGTGTATACACCAGTGATTTCACTTTCTTTTTAATTGTTTAAGCTATAATATGGTCAAATTTGCTTTAAGTGGAACATCTAAATTATATTGTTAAAAAACGAGATCACTTGAAAAATTGGGGCATATACCATAATTTCCAAATTACTAGTGTAAATAAACCATCAGAAAAACGTACATATGTAACTTATTTGCACTGCAAACATTAGGTACAGATTCTAAAACTTCAGACAGTAATTAAAATTTTTTGTACTGCAGCTCCACAGGAATTGAGCTATAAAATATGACCAGAGTACGAATATATTTAATCCAAGCTGTACATGGCAGTACAAAAACGAACACGTCTGCGACTGCCAGACAGAATCAAATTTAATTTTAAATTCCAAAAGGCTAATACTCAAAACATTCAGATTTAATAAATCAAACTTTTCCCTATCAGTTCACACATATGTATAATGATTCATTTTTGCGATCACAATATGCAATCGAATCATTCAAAGAATGCATATCACCTCGTACCAAAAAAGGTGATACGGGTAGGCTTATACTTTTTCCCGGAAAGAACTAGAAAAAAGTAACAAGGGCGTTAGCTAGTTTACAAATCGTTTACCAACTTAATTCTAATTTATTAAATTCCTCTAGAATTCTGATAACTTCAGGTAGCAAGTAATTAGAGGCCATCGTGCTCATTACTACCACTTCGTATCTTATCTTTTATCTTGATGATTCATAGCCACATAGCAAGAATATTTATGGAATGAATGAAATCCATAGCTCCCATATTACTCTTATTCGAAAGCGGAGGATTGATTTTCGTCATTTACGAACGAAAGTAGCATACTACATCTTAAATTTTAAATAAATCGGTAACATTTGAGCAAGAACAATATCAGATGTCAAGAAACAGGGAACATCGCTGTCCACCTTTACGGCTATTGAGAAGAGAATGGCGCTTACCATCGTATCGCTCGGCTTGTTCTGCCAATTTCGCTTTATACACGTTATCTTCTCTGTCGGCCATCTTAACAGCTGACTTTTAGAATGAAATATTTATCCGAGTTTATTATCCGATATTTAAAGCTTAGATCCTTTTAAACATACACAGATCTATCACCTGCACTAGAATCAACGACTCCGCCCAGCCCACGCTACAATATCCTAAGGCTGGTTCCCGCCGCAAAGATGGCCGCAACTCCAGACGTGAAACCGCGTTACACCTCAAACAAAAGTAGTACCGAGAAACCTTCTTCCCTGTAGTAATACGCATGGAAGCAGAATTTGTAATTATTAATATATTTTTTTTATTTCAAAAATACGACATAACAAGCTTTATAAATCTTTATAATCAATAGAAACGAAAATTATATTTGTTTAATTCGAAAACGACGTCATTGTAGAACGCACACCCAATGACAATTGACAAGTTCCTGTTAGGATTATAATTACCATAAGCACCCAGTAGAGGACGCTATATAAATTCTAGCTGTAGTCAAAGTAAGATATGTGAAAACATTTTTTACGTATTGCAAATCGAACAATAAAACCGATTAAAGCACTGATTTTTTTGGAGGTTTAACGACCATCATGCTGTCAGCAGAAGTCCGATGTTGAATAATTATTCCTATGTCCATATATGTCCATTAAAAACAATGGACATATATGGACATAGGAATAATATATGTTCCATTTCAAAACAATGTCCATTAAGGACATAGTTTTTTTTTTTTGATTGGAGGTTTAACGACCACCGTGAGCAACTCAATGGGCTATAAGCAGTCGCCCGTCCCTAATTTAGGGTCACTGGTTCCAGGGAAGGGAGAGAGCCAGTGCCGTAAGACAAACACAATATCCATGCCTGACCGGGATTCGAACCCGGACCCCTTACGGACGAATGATCAGAGGCCAACGCCTTAGACCACTGCGCCACCGGGGCGGCGACATAGTTTCCAAAAACTGCTCTCGGGCAACAAATCGGAGACTGAAAAGCTTGAAACACTTATTGATATTGCGCATATTGTTTCTCCAGAGAGAGAGAGAGAGAGAGAGAGAGAGAGAGAGAGAGAAATTCAAACGAAAGCATTTTGGTCAGTAACTAGATTCCTTAAAATTTCAGTTTTAGTATTGCACCTAAGCGACAATTAGAAGCTATGAGTTATTTATTTTTTTTGATTGCAGGTTTTTTTTGTTTTTCTTATTGGAGGTTTAACGACCACAGTGAGCAACTCAATGGGCAATGAGCAGTCGCCCGTTTCTAATTTAGAGTCACTGGTTCCAGGGAAGGGAGAGAGACGTGAGACAAACTCAACATCCATGTCTCACCGGGATTCTTTCTTTTTTTTCTTTTATTGGAGGTTTAACGACCACCGTGAGCAACTCAATGGGCTATAAGCAGTCGCCAGTCCCTAATTTAGGGTCACTGGTTCCAGGGAAGGGAGAGAGCCAGTGCCGTAAGACAAACACAACATCCATGCCAGACCGGGATTCGAACCCGGACCCCTTACGGACGAATGATCAGAGACCAGCGCCTTAGACCACTGCGCCACCGGGATTCGAACCAGGATCCATCTCGGACGAATTGTCAGAAAACAGATATTAGACTACTGCGCCTCCAGTGCGGCCTATGAAATTTGAGTTTCTCACCGGAGGTTGGAAGCTGGCTATATGAAATATGTACTATCACTGTCACGGTGTATGATATTCAGGTGATACATTTCCCCATTCAGTTTACACTTAGAAACACGGATCCTTAATGTTACAACTCACCATGGGGCTTGCAGGAATTGTGGACCGATTGTTTACCCCAACCATCATAGGATATACAGTGTTTATGATTTCAGCAGTGCTAAAGTATTTTTATTAATTACTTGTGTGGTAATGAAGTTCCAGAAACACTTGAAGTTTCTCTAGAGGAGTTAAAGCGCGTCAGCCGCCCCCCCCCGGTGGCGCAGTGGTCTAAGGCGCTGGCCTCTGATCATTCGTCCGTAAAGGGTCCGGGTTCGAATCCCGGTCAGGCATGGATGTTGTGTTTGTCTTACGGCACTGGCTCTCTCCCTTCCCTGGAACCAGTGACCCTAAATTAGGGACGGGCGACTGCTTATAGCCCAAAAAAAAAAAAAAAGCACGTCAAATTTTTCTAATTTAGAAGGAGACTAAAATTTGCAGTGTAGCTGTGTGTCGGACTAGGATCAATTTAACCCTTACGTTTTTGATACGGTCAGAAAGGGTTTTTTATCAAGTTGTCGGGCAGGTTATTAAACACATAGAGGCCGCGCCGGTGGCGCAGTAGTCTAAGCGATGGCCTCTGATCATTCGTCCGAAATGGGCTCGGGTTCAAATCCCTTGAGGCATGGATGTTGTTTTTGTCTTACGGCACTGGCTCTCTCCCTTCCCTGGAACCAGTGGCCCTAAATTAGGGAAGGACGACCAGTGACCTTTAAGATACATAGACTGGAAGTTCTTGTGTAAATGAGTGGTAGCAGCTGGCGACATATTGATCGCAGAGCTTGTACGGTAAAAACGGCATGTGTCGTATGTGAGCAACGTTAATTAAGCTTCTTTACCTTCGCGAAAGAAGAAATTTTACGTTGTTTTAATACTGCGTATTAATTTTTTTTCAATGGGGTATAAATTAGATCTTGCACCTTTTAACTTATGATTAAAGAAAACCATTATCGTAATTTTGGGCGATATGAAATAACTAAAGGGAAACGTCACTTGTCCTACGTGCAAAATATCTTTCGGCTTCAGTTGCTTGTAAACTGCATATCTAGTTGCCTGAAATTCGTAGTTCACACTCTAAGTAACGTCAAAAATCGTTTTAATGTGGTCATTTGTTTATTCTTAAGAGAAATTGCCGAGAGCCAAACTTTTAATTTCGGAAGTTTTTCCCACAATATTATAAGTTCATAATAATTATTCGATGGGGAAAAACAATAAGTAAAATTAAATATGATAGAAAGAAATGCCCTTTTCATATAATTTAGAGTTTAGACAATTACAAATCTCGATGATGAAAAGTCTGAGCAAAGAAACACAAGTTAACAAACTATGTGCAAGTTTAACCCAAAACCTTCTCTTTAGAGACACAGTTTGGTGAATGACACAAGGGTCTAAAAAAACTAAGTCCCTCAATTTAATATTTAGAGATCCAATAAGTGAAAAAGGTTACTAGCTTACTTTCTTGCACTTAAAATACTAAAACACCTCTATTATTTCAAGGGAAAGATTACGAAAGGAAGTGAGAAGCCTAGATTGAAACTGCAAGTCACGGTAAATAAGACAAGGTTCTAGTAAAAACTGAGTCCTTCAACTTAATATTTAGGGATAAAGTAAGTGCAAAAAGTTATACTAGCTAACTATCTTGTATTTAATATACTAAAACGCCTCTATTATTTCAAGGGAAAGATTAGAATGAAGGTGAGAAGCCTAGTTTGAAACTGCAAGTCACGGTAAATGAAACAAAGTTCTAGTAAAAACCGAATCGCTCAACTTAATATTTAGAGCAGTGGCGGCTCGTGGCAACTGAAACAGGTGGGGCCAGTAGCCGAAGTCAAACAATGAAATAAAAAAAAAAATGTCATAATTAGGCCAACTATTCAGACCCCCACCCTACCCCCAAGATTCCTTTACTGTGCCTCGGTTTACCCCCTTGACTCACAATATTGCCCAAATCAGGCAGGAATGTATCAACTATTGTTTTGCACACGAAAAAAATTTACTCAGAATAGAATGCATAATTATTAACAGAAAAATGTTAAAACTCCTTAAATAAAATTTTTACCTTAAAACATATAAGCATTAGTTTATGTTAGTTGTGCTCTGTGTTTCTTCAGATTTCTCAACTGAGGAATAATCACAGGATAAAAAATGTAGTGAAAAAAAAATAACAATAAGCCGGTGGCGCAGTGGTCTAAGCGATGGCATCTGATCATTCGTCCGAACGGGGTCCGGGTTCGAATCCCGTGAGGCATGGATGTTGTGTTTGTCTTACGGCACTGGCTCTCTCCCTTCCCTGGAACCAGTGACCCTAAATTAGGGACGGGCGACTGCTTATATCCCATTGAGTTGCTCACGGTGGTCGTTAAACCTTCAATCAAAAAATAATAATAATAATAATAACTCCAAATATATGCAGGGAGGGAATGTTTCTTGAATTTCGTCCCATATAGAATGAGTACAATACTCTATTTGCATTATTTGAAAGGTTTCACCTGTTTTTTTTAAAGAGCTTGTGAAACCTAAAAACATATATGTGCTCATGTGCAAATTATAATTACATGTTTTCTCATTTATTTACTTATTTTTAACATAGAAATCCTCTCAGTTGAAACTGAAATTAGTTCTGCAAAGCGCTTTGTAAACTTCATACTCTTGGAAACTAAAATTCTTGGGCTGATAAGCACCAACTTTTTTTAAGTGAAGCTTTTCGACTCAAATTCTTGGGCTGGTGAGCACTGTTTTTTTTTCAAGTGAAGCTCAAACAAAAAATTCTTGGGGTGATAAGCACTGAGTGTTTTTAAGTGAAGCTTTTCTTCCAGATTTAAAGCAAAGAACGGAGATTTTAACAAAATATCCAATCCATTCATTGTAATCGACAAGCAAAAAAAGTCACGAATTTTTTGCACACGCGTTAAGGCAGTGTTGTATGTAGGTCATCATACTGAATGAGACTGGGAGGAAATCGTCTCTTCTTCGCTTGCGTAGTGATGTTGGGGCCTGTTGGAGCTGGCCCCAACAACCTCACACTCTGAACGTGATCTCTTTCCTCAGGGAATAGTTTTTTGTTTTTGAAGGCAACTTTTCCCTTAGGTAATGGTTTTTGAAGGTAAAGGTTTATCCCCATGTAGTTTAGACAGAGAATAAGAATCAGGCAAAAAAAAAAAAAATTTTTTTTTAAATTTTTAGTTGGGGCCCGGCCGCGTATTTCACAAGTGAATGTAGGAAATTGCGATTAGAGGCATTTCCGCCGCACGATTGGTTCAGAGCTACTTTGGAGAATGTGAGTGGGCGGGGCCTATGAGGGGAGTCATGTGACAGGAATACTGTCTTTTTATCTGGGGAAGTTCTGCTTGCTAACATATGTGACTAATAACTCATACTGAATTATATCGTGGGAAGTTCTGCATCCTAAGAAGTTCATTGTGAGGTTACTTAACATATGTGAGAAATGATCATATTGAATTATATCGTGAAAAGTTTTATCGTGAGAAGTTCTGCTTCCTAAGAAATTCAGTGAGGTTACTTAACAAATGTGAAAAATGATCATATTGAATAATACGATAAGGAATATCTGCAGTTTCTCAGATGAATACAAGTCGAAATCTATATTAATATTAAAATTGAAGACGACTTTAATAACTAACTAGTTGAATACCATACTCCGTATCGGCCAATAGATGGCAGCACGTGAACTACCCATCACGATTCGTGCTGTTGTGAAAGTGCGTATATAAGGATACTAAAAGCATCCTTTTAAAGGTCCTTTCTATTATCCTTAAAAGGACCTTTAACAATGAAAAGTATGTCTCCACAACGAAATATTCTGACTATCAAGTTTTTTTTCCTCATGAATGTGAGGAGGCCTAGCTAGAAAATAAAATCAAATAGAGTGATTTTGTATTAGCAACGAACTACCTAATGGCACGAAGTACGATCAGTGATGTATTCAGGTATCTTTTCGGGGGTCTTAGCCCCCCGAAAATCCATGTACGCCCCCTCCTCCGTAGGTTTTTGCGTGATCACCCTTTATATTTAGTCTAATTTTTTGTTTATAGATGAAAATTTGGAGAAATTAATTTTAAAAATTTAAGAAAACGGGGGAAAATATTATAATAAAAAAACTCATTCACATGGACTTCATATCTCAGTAGCATTTAGATTATTTTAAGTATTAAATTAATTGCTTTGTTTTATACACTAAAACTAAAATTGAATTGCCATCGGCATGTATATTTACGTTTTCTAAATTCGACGAGTTAATGCAGCCAATAATGTATACAATACCTCAAGAAAAAACGGAATTTTCGTTGTTAATTAGAGCCATAAATGACTTCACACAAAGTGTTAACACTTTAAATAACTTTTTTAAACGTAGCTCTGAAATCAAAGTAGTTATGAAAATATATATACTCTATCGAAAAATTTGTTGCTCTAGATGAGAATGCGTTTGTAAATTTGTTTATAAATGGAACAATTGTCCATGTTAAAAATATATTATGAAGTCCTACCAAAATTACTCAATACTTTCTCCGGATAAAAATCAGGAGGGTAGAAGAAGACCAGTTCCTTTTGATCACATATGCAAGAGGGGCAAACAAGAAAACCAAGCATTGTTTCACAATTCTTTAAATTTTTTAGAGCCTTTGTATTTGATAGTTAAGTTTACTGTGGATTTGTAATCATCAACGGCATGCTGCTTGAACTGCAATATATCATCATATTTTGGAAGCTGGCATTCAGCTTTATTTCAGTCGTCTGGATGCCGACTTCCCATGTATATGGTTAAGTAAGCCTCAATGTAGCTAACGTGGCGTTAGGGCTTCCAAAGAAACAAAATATTTGCGCTACCTAATTTTTAACGATAGCAAATTATTAAAAATGATTCCTATATTTTTTTCCTGGTGGTATGTGGTTTACGCTCTGTGACAAAAAGGAAATCCAGGAATTTCAAACGATTAATTAGTTGTTTTTTTTACTACTATGTGCTAACCTAAATAATCTAAAGGGGCTGAAACCAAGTGGCAGCGGAATGGTTTGCACCATACGTTTTCAGGTAACACTGTAATGATTCCTTAATAATCAGAAAAATGCTTGTTGTAAGACTAAAATATTTTTGCCACTCCTAATGTTTAGGGGCGGAGGGGAAAGAATTTTCTCCAGCACAGCACCGTTATCTTACTAGCATCCTTAATATTTTACACCACCGCAGCATGGTGAAATCCGTGGTGCATTACTGAATTAAAATAAAGGTATAACTTTTTTACATTTTTAATCACTTGCATGTGTAGATTTCAGAAAATTTGTTATATGTATTAATGTATATATAAATAATATAAATAAATAACAAATAATAACAAGTTTGAGCCCTCAAAATTTACGATTGACCTCCCCCCGGAAAGAACTCTCTGAATGTAACGCTGAGTACGACCTCAAGACTCTTGCTAAATGGCAATCGCCACATTTTCTGTTGAAATAAGACACTTCCGTCGGAATAAATACTCCAGAATGTTGTTTGCCCCATATATTGTCTGATAAAATAGTAAGTGATCTGTCATATATATAAATTTCTAATGTTTAGGAAATTCCTCATATTTTTGTCCCTCCAAACTTAATCAAACATGTCTTCAATTCCACATTTCAACCCGCCTTCTCCCCGAAAAAAAAAACATAAAAAAAAAAAAAAAACGTTAAACAGCTTATGGTTCTCCATACAAAACACTAATCCTGTTCTACAGCAGTGGGCGCTGACGTGCTGACATCTATCGGCTTTGTGACAACTATATAGATTGAAGCATGGCTTTCTGCGATTAATCAAAGATAAGTCACAAGTCCATAAAGTCATGTTGATATAAAAACTCAAAAGTTCCCCTACCAATAAAGTACACTCTCCATTTACCTCCTGTCGCATTCCGAATGTACGGGTAAAACAACTGGGGTTAACCATTGTCTCAATGAAAACACCCGAACATTAAAATGGCATGTGC
Organism: Macrothele yani; assembly: GCA_039090855.1. Taxonomy (NCBI): domain Eukaryota; kingdom Metazoa; phylum Arthropoda; class Arachnida; order Araneae; family Macrothelidae; genus Macrothele; species Macrothele yani. The sequence goes on along the minus strand of CM077005.1, from coordinate 122,266,367 downwards.
AGCAAAGCTTACATGCTCACATGACTCTCCTCGTAGGCCCCGCCTACTCGCCATCTCCAAAGTGGCTCTGAACCAATCGCGTGGCGGAAATGGCCTTAATCGCGATTCCGTACATTCACTTGTGAAATACGCGGCCCGGCCCCTCTGGCCCCTAATGACGAACCGCCCCTGATTTAGAGATAAAGTAAATGCAAAAAGTTACTAGCTAACTATCCTGCACTTAAAATACTAAAATACCTCTATTATTTCCAGAGAAAGATTACAAAAGAAAGTGAGAAGCCTAAATTGAAACTGTAAGTCACGGTAACATTGCTGTGAATAGCACTTAAATCCGGATGAAAATATGAATATGTTTCCTTTTTTTCTCTCACGCTTTTTTTCTTAGGGACAACTTGGTCGTCCCACTTCTCTTTTCTATTTCCAGACAGGGGATACCGGTATAGTGAGACCGCAAAGGTATGTTATACCTCTTGCTAAATGGCAATCGCCACATTTTGGCTTGGCTTAGCTTCGTTTCCAGTTAGTACGTCTTAGAACATTTACCCACTTCCCCAAAGTATCACAATTATTATGAGGAAACCTACGAAATGAAAGGGTCTAATGGCCAGTTATTTGTTTATAGGTACATCCGTACGTCACGCAAAATATAACCGTTTTAAGAATCGGTTTAGCTCATTAAATTTGGCTATATTATTTTCTGAAATACTTTACAATATGTATACACTATTTATAAAAACAAAAAATTAAACCTTACTGGTTATACATTAAAAAATGGATTTAATTGATATAAACACGATGTGACAGATTCTTTCCGTACAACGATGAACTTCAAATGTGCCACCCCGGTGGCGCAGTGGTCTAAGCGATGGCTTCTGATCATTCGTCCGAACGGGGTCCGGGTTCGAATCCCGGTGAGGCATGGATGTTGTGTTTGTCTTACGGCACTGGCTCTCTCCCTTCCCTGGAACCAGTGACCCTAAATTAGGGACGGGCGACCGCTTATAGCCCATTGAGTTGCTCACGGTGGTCGTTAAACCTCCAATCAAAAAAAAAAAAAAAAAACTTAACTTCAAATGTCGCCCGGTTAACTTACGGTTTTCCAGTTTATGTATCTTAAAGGTCTTTGTTGGCAACTGCCTATAGCCTATTGAGTTGCTCACGGTGGTCGTTAAACCTCCAACCAAAAAATAAATAAAAAACACACACATAAAGAACGTGTATCAACTTTCAAATCCCTAACAGACGAAAAACGATCACTAATTTTTCGTTTGATATCAACAGAACTCCAGCATTATAAGTTGTTTCCATTATAAAATTGCAGATGGCGGCGCGCATTAAACAAGAGAAATCACGCATAGATAAACATTTCGTTTTCTCGTTTTTTTAAAATAAAAAAGCTATTTTACGATGGAAAAAACTATTGAATGCAGCTTTAAACTTGCTGTTTTACATGTAAAAAATAAAATATCCGGCATAAAAGTGTGGAAGCATAAAATGCAATGGGTGCCTATTAATCTGTGCAACTTTCAAGCGTAACTATGCATATATATCGCTGTATGTAAGGTCAGGTGATGCGTAACATCACAGCCTCTCCTTGACAAATGTCAACCCCGCCTTCTCGTGGTGCATCCTGTTCCCACTAAAGGGGCTCTGACGACCGCCCATAGCGGTATAACTATACCATCGGGATCAAAGGAAATGCTATCCCACACTCACCAACCCGCTTGGCCAGCGTGGTGAGTTATGGCCAAACCCCTCCAAAATGATTCCACAACTTAAATCTTGGCCCTCAGTCTCCGGCAGCTGGAATGTACCTGGCCAAGGCAGCGGCCAGTGCGACATGAACGCAGAGGGTGCTAAGAATCCCCGGAGGACCGGACTAGGCTGCCATCTGATGCTGACCTTGGCTACTTACAATGGACGCTCCCTATCTTCTGATTCAAGGCTTCTTGAATTGGAAGAGGAACTACAAAGGATCAAGTGGGACATCGTGGGGCTAAGTGAGGTAAGGAGAAAAGGAGAAGATCTCATCGAACTGAAAAGTGGACATCTCTTCTACTATCGTGGGACAGATACTGGCAGAACTAGTGGTGTTGGATTTATAATAAACAAGAAACTGAAGGACAAAGTTGTAGAAGTTGAAAGTTCCTCTGACAGAGCTGCACGACTTGTTATCCAACTCTCGAAAAGATACCAGGCTCAGATTATTCAAACTTATGCACCCACCACAAGTCATCCTGAAGAAGAAATTGAAGAATTTTATGAGGAAATTTGTCATCTAAATAATAAAGGTAAGCAGCATTTGAAGATAATTATGGGAGATTTAAATGCAAAAATAGGGCAACGGCAACAGAATGAAACTTCAGTAGGTAAATTCGGTCATGGCAACAGAAACCAGCGTGGAAATACTCTCGTTGAGTTTGCAGAGGCAGAAGGGTTTTTCATCTTGAACTCCTTCTTCAAGAAAAAGCCACACAGGAAATGGACATGGAGACATCCAAATGGGACGACAAGTGAAATTGATTTTATTATGTGTAACAAAAAATTCGTCATAGAAGACTGCAGTGTGCTAAACAAGTTCAACACAGGTAGTGACCATAGATTGGTGAGATGTAAGATGCACCTCAACACTAAACTTGAACGTGGCAAGCTCATAGGACAAACAAAATCTATTGACATAACCAACCTTAAAAAACACCATAATACCTTCAAGTTAGAACTGAAGAACAGGTTCTCTGCTTTAGAAGGCCTAATATCGAAAGAAGTGGACATCTCTGAAGTTAACAGGAAAGTAACCAAAGCTCTTATGGAAACAGCAACAAAATTAGCTGGGTCTAAGAACAAGTTGCATGTGAACAAATTATCAGGAAAAACCAAAATGTTGATGCAAAAAAGAAGAGAGATGAGGACAACTAAAGAAGATGTGACTTCCAAAGTGGAATATATAGAGCTATGCAAGACAGTAAGAAAAAGTATCACTGAAGACGTAAGGAAATTCAACTGTGAACTAGTGAGGAAAGCAATTGAAAACAACCAAAGCCTAAAGATAGCAAAGGGACATCTCAGTAAGGGAAGAAAACAGATTATGGCACTGAGAAAAGAAGATGGTTCTGTAACAAGAAATAGAGGCGAAATTTTGACAAGAGTGAAAGATTTCTACTCCAAATTATATGAAAGGGATGATATATGCACTCCAGACATCATGAAAGATACCAGTACCAGAGTTCCTCCAGTCCTTCCAGCAGAAGTTGCACATGCAATCAAGAACATGAAGCGAGGAAAAGCTCCAGGAAAAGATGGAATTACTGTAGACATCATACAAGAAGCAAGTGGAGAAATCGAAACAGTACTCGCCCAAATTTTCACTCGATGCCTTAATGAAGGAAAGATTCCTGAGGATTGGAACACCGCTACAATGATCCTGCTACATAAGAAAGGTGACATTGAGGATCTCGGAAACTACAGACCTATCAGCCTCCTATCAGTAGTTTATAAAATCTTCACTAAAGTTCTTTCACACCGCTTGAAGGTAACACTGGACATGGCTCAACCGAGAGAACAAGCTGGATTCAGGAGTGGCTACAGCACAATAGATCATATCCACGTGCTGAGAGAACTAATTGAAAGAGCGAGGGAATATGAACTTCCATTGTGCATGGCTTTTATCGATTATGAAAAAGCCTTTGATTCGGTGAAACCATCAGCAGTTACAATGGCTCTGAAAACCTGCGGTATTGAAGATGCATACATTAATATTATTAATAACATCTATGAAAATGCAAGTGCAAAGATTAGGCTGTTTGAAAATACAACACACGTAAAAATTGGAAAGGGAGTGAGACAAGGTGACACCATATCTCCGAAGTTCTTTAATGCCACATTGGAGGGTGTTTTTCAGTCACTGAGCTGGGAAAACAAGGGGATAAAGATTAATGGAGATTATCTAACCCACCTTCGTTTTGCTGATGACGTAGTCATTTTTGCAACTACCCCATCAGAGCTGCAGAGTATGATCCAGGAACTTGCTGACAAGAGTAAAGAAGTGGGATTAAAAATGAACTTTCAGAAGACAAAAGTGATGTTCAATGCTTTTACAAGAAATGAAGATTTATCGATTGATGGAGAAAAGCTGGAGATAACAGACACGTACGTTTATCTTGGACAGCAGATATCAAGTGAGAGTCACATTGATGAAGAAATTAATCGGCGTACAAAACTTGCCTGGAGAGCTTTTGGAAGAAACAGCATAATTTTCAAGAGCAATATGCCATTATGTCTTAAAAGAAAAGTGTTTGATCAATGCATCCTTCCAGTGCTTACGTATGGTGCGGAGACGTGGACCTTAACTAAAAGAGACATACAAAGGCTGCAGACAACTCAAAGCAGCATGGAGAGGTGCATGCTTGGTGTAACCAGGAGAGATAAGAAGAGGAACTCGTGGATCCGAAAAATGACAAGAGTGGAAGACATCATGATCAGAGTTAAATCCCTGAAATGGCAATGGGCTGGACATACTGCCAGAAGGACAGATCATCGATGGACAGCCGAAATTTTAGATTGGATTCCAAGGGACAGGAAAAGACCCAGAAGAAGACCACATGGGAGATGGGTGGATGAAATTCGAAAGTATGCAGGGGTGACATGGAGGAGACTGGCACAAGACAGACCGTTGTGGAGGAAACTTGGGGAGACCTTCGTCCAGCAGTGGATTGATAATGGTTGACAATGATGATGATGATGATTTGAATATATCCCACCCGGTAGGCGCAAAAGCACATTTTAAGAAGCGTTTCAGGTTTTGTTTTTTTCAATTCTAAGCAAAGCAGGGTTTTTAAAAATCGAATATATCTGCGCCTCTTCCCATAAGAAAGCCTAGGTTGTGTCTAGTCATCGAGCCATATACTGGTCGCGCCATCTAGTGACAAGTGACATTAAGGTGGATCCACCTAAAATCTTAGCCGCTCCGGTGGCACAGTGGTCTAAGGCGCTGGCCTCTGATCATTCGTCCGTAAGGGGTCCGGGTTCGAATCCCGTCAGGCATGGATGTTGTGTTTGTCTTACGGCACTGGCTCTCTCCCTTCCCTGGAACCAGTGACCCTAAATTAGGGACGGGCGACTGCTAATAGCCCATTGAGTTGCTCACGGTGGTCGTTAAACCTCCAATCAAAAAAAAAATCTTAACGTTGTATTTTTTTTTTGATTGGAGGTTTAACGACCATCGTGAGCCACTCTGTGGTTTATAAGCAGTCGCCCGTTCCTAATTCAGAGTCGCTGGTTCCAGGGAAGGGAGAGAGCCGTAAGACAAACACAACATCCATGCCTCACCGGTATTCGAACCAGGATCCATTTCGGACGAATGATCAGAAGCCATCGCTTAGACCACTTCGCCACCGGGGCGGTCGTTGTATTTCCAATGGGCAAATTTCTGTAGCCACTTTCTTCACTATTAATGCATTCCCAAGGATCAAAATTTGAACATCGATAAAAATAACTTCCGCCGATAAATATGAAACCTGTCCCTTTGTTATCTAGAATACTTAATATTTTCTAAAACCTAATCATAATTATTTAAAAAAAAAGAAAATAGATGGCGCCACATCTGCACGTGACTTACTAAATGCTCTCACATCGCATTGTTTTTTCAATAACTTTATTAATTTTCGGAATGGAATGAAAATTTCAGTGTATCCATGCAACAATCTGGAATGTTTACAATGACTTCATCTACTTAGATTAAATGTTCTGATAATAATAAGAATATCAACAAAATTGTAGATGCTGCTGATTTTTAATTCCGAAATAAACTACACACACACACACACACACACACACACACACATATATGTATATATATGTGTATACTGTATATTAGATATGCATAATCAAGAAGAAAAAACTCAAAAGTTTTCATAAGAACTTTACAGTTTGATTTGATGTTTTCTAAGTTATACCAAAATTTATTGCTAAATGTTTTTATTATGCTTTCGTTAAAATTAAAGAAAATATAATGTAACGGAGTAGTCACATTTTAAGGGGGACTTCTAGGGGTTTTTTTTCTTATACTTCTAATGGAATTTTTTTTTACTCTATTTCCTCAGCGAAGAAAGATTTCCTATGTGTCAAAATTGGCCAACTGATAGAAAGCATTCTGACTTCGGTTGTACCACAGTGTGGGTTGTACATTCGATTTTTTGCAAGAAACTTTCTTGAATTATATTAAAAATCAATAACTTTACTTCGATGTATTGGTAAGGAATTGTGACGCAACCTTAAGCAAGTATGATAATTACATCGAAGTGATGTTATTGATTTTTAATATAATTAAGAATTTTTTTTACAAAAACACCGTTTTTTCAATCTAAGTTATGTTTTCTTTTTATTAATGGGCCAATTTTGATGCATCGGAAATCTTTCTTCGCTGAGAAAACATGGCCTAAATTCTTTCCATCGGGAGTATGGAGAGCAAAATCAGTAGACGTTCATCCTGTGATTATTAAATTGTTCTTGAAATTTTGCTCTGCCATTTCACACAACACCAAACATTCACTGTGACAGAGTCGTAACTAGGGAGGAGCAAAAGGGGCGGCTGCCCCGGGCGCAGATCAAGAGAGGGCGCAGAAATCACCGCTTGGAATCTGATTAAAATTGGAATTGAAACTTCTACACCAGATTCTGTTACATTTAAAATTCGCATTTCTTCCTCCAAATGTTCAAGGGACGGTGTTGGCTCACATTCAGAAATGTGAGCCAACACCATCCCTTGAACAGATTCTGTTATTTTTAAAATTCATTTTCATCTCCAAATGTTCAATGGATGGTGTTTGCTCCCATTCAGAAATGAAGGCACGGGTATGTAGTTCATCATACTACAGAGGAACCATGACCTTTGGCGACAACAACGGGGCTAATTTTCCTTTAATATGCTGCAAGATAAGGATGTCGTTCACATTGTTGAAAATTCTCTTGGGGCTATTCGATCATCAGTGTGGCTGCAAGCCACAACTGCCAGTTATATTCGGTCGGTTTGATGTGGTAAGTAAGCTCCGAAAACAGTTACGACATTATTACTGGGCATATTACTAGATAAACGGACCACCGATGGACAGGTGAAATATTGGACTGTATTCTAGGAGACCGAAAAAGACTCAGACGAAGACTAAGTGGATGAAATTTGAAAGCATGCAAGAGTGACCTGGATGAGGCTGGTTCCAGACTGACCATTGCAAGAGTAACTTGGAGAGATCTTCATCCAGCAGCGGATCGAAAATGGGTTACAACGATAATGGTACAAAAGATAGAAAAACAGATGGGGGCGCAATATTTTGTGGTTTGTCCCGGGCACAGAAATGTCTAGTTACGCCTCTGACTGTGATTAGTCTTCCGTTTTTCTTGAGTATATGATGGGCAGTAATCTTAGTGCTGGCTTCTGACCATCCGTCCGAGCTGGGTACGGGTTAGGCATGAATATTGTGATTGTCTTACGGCACAGGCTCTTTCCCTTCCCTGCAATAAATGGATGGAAATTAGGGGCGCGCGATTGTCAATAGCTCATTGAGTTGCTTATGGGGGTAATTAACCCACCCTAACCTCCCCAAATATTGCATGATGGCTGTAGAAGATATGTTTTGTGCTTCACATAAGGAATGAGAGGACTTCAGGGAATTAATTTTATTTGAGGTGATTGTTTTTTTTTTTTTTTGATTGGAGGTTTAACGACCACCGTGAGCAACTCAATGGGCTATAAGCAGTCGCCCGTCTCTAATTTAGGGTCACTGGTTCCAGGGAAGGGAGAGAGCCAGTGCCGTAAGACAAACACAACATCCATGCCTCACCGGGATTCGAACCCGGACCCCTTCGGACGAATGATCAGAGGCCAACGCCTTAGACCACTGCGCCACCGGGGCGGCTGAGGTGATTGACAGTAACAAGTTGTTTAGTAGAACTTTCCTTCGCAACCATAAAATACTTATCATTCATACTTCATTATTGTATATTGTTTAATTTTTCGTTTCTTGAATTTTTCACTTAGCAGTGCATGGATGATGTGTCTGTCTTACGGAACTGGTTCTTTCCCTTCCCTGGACTCAGTAGGCCTAAATTAGGAACTGACGACTGCTTAATGCTACATCAAGTTGCTCATGTTGGTCGTTAAACCCCCAAATAAAAAAAAATCTTTATATGTACTAGTCCTTTGGAATTCGTGAGATGCCGAGCTTCTTCATCAGAATGCATGTTTGGAGGCTTTGCGACCACCACGAGAAATACTAATGACAATAAACAGTCACCCGTCCCTAATTTAGAGCCTCTGTTTGCAGGTATGGGAGACAGTCACAGCCGTAAGACAAACGCAACATTCAGCAACATCCAACATCAATACCTCATACAGGACTTGAATCTGGGTAGGGCCGATTTATGCAAAGAGGCCCAGTGGGCCCAGACCCAGATCTCCAGATTTAGAGGGGCTCAAAGTTGGAAGAGTTCCTTTTTATGAATATTTTAGCACCACCGTCCAAGAACATTTTTACTTAAATAATTTTACAAAATTTATGAATTTTTAAAAGTTATATTAACAGTAGTTGTCACTCCCTATGCGTGGACAGAGAGTATTAACTGAGCAAAAGCGTCGATTGCCAGCTTATTGGTGCAAGTCAAAATGCTACAATAATGAATTTTTGCATGGGGCAGTTCGACCTTGAAACTCGCTATGTGCTGGTTTGGAGGGGAAGTGACAGAGAGCTCTCTTGCCTTGATGTCTAATAATATGCTAGTTTACAGTAATACGTGGAAGCAATTAGAATTACTGTTTGCGTGAGGCGCGTTCTTCCCCTCCAAAGCTACTTCAGCGGGTCTGAGCCTTTTCTTTTTTTTTTTTTTGAGGTTTAACGACCACCGTGAGCAACTCAATGGGCTATAAGCAGTCGCCCGTCCCTAATTTAGAGTCACTGGTTCCAGGGAAGGGAGAGAGCCAGTGCCGTAAGACAAACACAACATCCATGCCTCACCGGGATTCGAACCCGGACGCCTTCCGACGAATGATCAGAGGCCAACGCCTTAGACCACTGCGCCACCGGGGCGGCGGTCTGAGCCTCATGTATTGTTTTTATTTCTAAGATTTATACAGCTGTTTAGCCTGCTTTTCACAAACTCGACCATGCACAATCAATGCTATGTAGAAATAATTCATTGCCGCCCCGGTGGCGCAGTGGTCTAAGGCGCTGGCCTCTGATCATTCGTCCGTAAGGGGTCCGGGTTCGAATCCCGGTCAGGCATGGATGTTGTGTTTGTCTTACGGCACTGGCTCTCTCCCTTCCCTGGAACCAGTGACCCTAAATTAGGGACGGGCGACTGCTTATAGCCCATTGAGTTGCTCACGGTGGTCGTTAAACCTCCAATCAAAAAAAAAAAAATAATTCATCAAAGGGCGTGTACAATAAATTTTATAATAGTATCCCGAAATTAGCATTTATAATTTGTTAATACAGTAAAGTAATTCTTTATAAAAACGGGCGCGGGTAGAGAATAGAAAGAGAATACAAGGTATTTTAAAATAAAGGTCAAACTATATATAATTAATTCGTAACTACGGTAATATGGAAGAATAAACAATGGAGTGAGTAGCCACCCGAATGTGTATTATTCATTGAACATGGCCTTGAGGAAGAGACGATCAGCTGCTTTGTCTCTGCAGGCGGCAGGCTGCCGCATGTGGTGAACCTAGCCACCTCCTCCCTCTCAAGTCACAAGTTGTCAGTTGTGTTTACTGTTTCTTTTTTTTTCATTGGAGGTTTAACGACCACTGTGAGCATAAGCAGTCTGTCGTCCCTAAGTTAGGGCCACTGGTTCCAGAGAGGGGAGAGAGCCAGTGCCGTAAGACAAGAACAACATCCATGCCTCACCGGGATTCGAACCTGGACCCCTTCCGGACGAATGATCAGAGGCCATCGCTTAGACCACTGCGCTACCGGGGCTGCTGTTTACTGTTACAGCAGCCATGGCGTCATGGGATGCACCTCCCTCCCTGTCTCCCCTCCCCTGCCTGCTTCCTCTCCAGTTATTACAAGTCGTGTTTACTCTTTTAGTTTGGCACCACTACTATTACGCTGTGACTGACGTGCGTTGGGTGAAAGCCAATTTTTGGAGTTCATTCTTGTGAATTCCAGGACGTGCACTATGTCACTGTTTCATTTAATTGTTCATCGCTGACATTATACATATGATCCAGATTTATAGTCTACTAGGTGTTTCGTAAAGCTGGAGTGTGGTTAGTGTGCTGAGATCAAAAGCCAAGGAGTGACTTTAGGAAGAGGAAGCCAAAAAAAAAAAAGAAAAAATTACGGGAAGAAGGATTTTTGAAAAAAGTTTCTAAAATTGATTCATTTTTCAATGTGCCTGAGCAGTCAACCTCGGCTACGATTTCAAATGCAGAGCCAGAGTTATTTATCCAAGAGAAGTAAGAAAAGAGACTTGACGAAAGTAAGGAAGGAGATATTTATGACAACAACAGTGATTTGTTTGTTGACTAAGAGCACTGAGGAATTGATGATACTTTTATTTTAGAAGATCCAGAAACATAGGATCTAAAAAATGAGTTCCACATTGAAAAAATTCTGGACAATCCCACAAAGTAAAACATTACTGCTGAGTTTTCCAAATCTGAGAGAATATACAAAAGTGAACATGGTGTCAACATAAAAAAAAATATTTGTCAAACAACATATTTAAAGCTACACTTCCAAATGGCGAAACCATTTTTCAGAGAACGGCTTTTGTATTCCCCATCCACAGGCTGTGTGTACTGCACACCTAGTAAGTTCTTTCAAACTTCACAAAAATGCAATTATTTGACTACAGGTTTTAATGACTGGAAGCATTCTAACGAAATGATTAAACAACATGAACAATCTGACAACCATAGGAAAAATATATATACATACTTGATTAGAAAGAAGTCAGGAGTTGATAACTTCTTAAAATCTTTGTATGAAAATGAAACTACGTACTGGCGGAATCTTTTAGTTCGTATTGATGCTGTCATCAAATTTTTAGCAGTCCGAGGAATGCCTTATAGAGGAAGAGATCACAATCTCGGCTCTCCTTCTAACGGTCTCTTTCTCTGCTGCTTAGAGCTGATAAGTGAGTTTGATCCATTTTTAGCTAAGCATCTTGTCAAATATGGTAACAAAGTGACAGGTAATGTTTCATATTTATCGGCAGAGGTTTGTAACGAATTTATTGACATTATAATTCACACTGTTGTGAAAAAACTTTTAGGCCAGTTAAAACGGGCTAAATATTTTTCTATAATAGTCGACTCAACGCCGGATGGATCTCATGTTGACCAGTTAACTATTGTGTTGCCGCCCCGGTGGCGTAGTGGTCTAAGCGATGGCCTCTGATCATTCGTCCGAACGGGGTCCGGGTTCGAATCCCGGTGAGGCATGGATGTTGTGTTTGTCTTACGGCACTGGCTCTCTCCCTTCCCTGGAACCAGTGACCCTAAAATTAGGGACGGGCGACTGCTTATAGCCCATTGAGTTGCTCACGGTGGTTGTTAAACCTCCAACCCCCCCAAAAAAACAAAAAAACTATTGTGTTGCGTTATGTTTCTTCTGATGGAATTCCCAGGGAAAGATTACTAAAATTACTGCCAAAAATATCTCACAAGGCACCAGAATTAGAGAAAGCTGTATTGACGACTATTCAGAACTTTGATTTAGAAATTGAAAACTGCCGAGGTCAGGCATATGACAATGCAGCGAATATGTCAGATACTTATACAGGATTGCAGGCAAGAATAAAACAACACAATCTTCCGGCAGAGCATGCAACATGTGCAGCACATTCGCTGAATCTAGTTGGTTGTCCTACAGCAGAGTGCTCCGGTGAGGCTGCCCAGGTTTTCTTATTCGTCCAATCACTTTATTCAAATGATCATATATGTATAGGATTTTGGGAAGGGAGTGTCTGATCCCAGGTCTTAAACAACATTTAGAAATAGGAAGCTACGAGATTTGGGCTAGAGTGCCCGATAAGAAAGTGACACGGAAACGAAGTAGAAAGGGGAGGAAGACTCCCTTATTTATTACCGGGGGCCAATACCCGGGGTCCAACGGCTTAACGTGCCCATCGGACGCACGGCGGATATTTAGTGGATCGAGCGTTCGTACCTGCCTGGGATCGAACCTGAGGTCCTTTCCGTGGCAGTCACGAACGGTGCCCACTAGGCCACCCGCGCCCCAATCACTTTATTCATTTTTGGTTGGCTCTACATACAGATGGGACATTTTGATTTAGTGTTTGGAAGGAAAAGGAAATGCCGAATTGTTGTCAGAAACAATATGGTCTGCTAGAACTGATGCTACTCAAGCTTTGGTGCTTTGTTACAGTAACGTTCAAAAAGCACTAGAAATGCTACACAATGATGAAACACAAGCAGCTATAACTCGCATTGAGGCTGGTAGTCTTCATGACAAATTTGAAAGTTTGGAATTTGGGATTCTCTGTGGTATGATGTCCTTGAAAGAATAAATTCATGCAGTAAGATGTTGCAGAAGGAAGACCTCGATTTGGCAGCAGCAGCAGTGAAGCATCTTAAATCACTGGAAGAGTATTTCAAGTCAAAAAGAGATCTCTTTGGTTATTACGAAACAAAAGGTTTACACAGGGCTGATTGAACCACTACAAACTAAGCGGCTGCCTAAGGCGCCAAAATTTTTGGGGCGCCAAGATTTAGAGTTGAAAAAATAAAATGAGTTAATAAATGAGAAAAAAATAAAAGCAACTTTATTTTCTGTTGCCCTTTCGGTATTCTATATAACTTGCGAATTCTTATACTCTTTAAGCAAGTGAAAAACTGAGACCTACGCTTATAGACAAGGTTAGTCAGCGTGCTGTAAATGAGAAGCGGATGAGAAAGTGCGTCTTCTGTTGAAAAACTGCCATTAGTCAGGTCCGTTCTTATGCATCAGAAAAGCCATGCGACACCTGAGGAATTCCATATCAACCTGGCTTTCGATGGAAATATCAAGACCAGTTCTTCTATCACAAATAGTAGCAATGCTCAACGCCAAAAATTTCTTGTTGTTGTTGTTGTATTTTTAACGACCACTGTGAGCAATACGATGAGCTATAAGCAGTCGCCCGTCCCTAATTTAGGGCCACTGATTCTAGGGAACTGTCACACTCAAACTGTTTCTAATTATAACAGGGGCAAGAGTAAGAGAGGCCATACTACTATATTCATGCCCCTGGCATTCTTTTTTGTTTCTATTCTTTTTTTTTTTTTACTAGAGATCCCTGGATAGAAATTTGTTGGGTTTGCAACGTTATCATCGATCGAACAAGAAATTGTCCGTGAAGACACGTGTTGGTAAATTTGCGAACAATAAAGAACGCACAATGAAATTTTAATTTGATTTTAATTTACGTTGGAAGTAAGTAAATGGATGTAGATTCCAATAGTTTCTTTCTATTTGCTATATTTTTGCGTCTTGAAATTACTATTGGATAAATGCAATATACTTAACTACACAAAGAATAATATAAATTTTGGGGGCGCAAGGATGATGCCCTGCCTAGGGTTTCAAGTTCCTTAGCACCGGCCCTGGGTTTACAGTTGATTGGAAATGGAAAAATTACATAGAAAAGGGTCCGTAAGCGAAATGTGTTCTTTGATGAAGAAAGGGGAATTGAAGTAGAATTTGAAGGCAGAAAAGTTTTTGAAGTAAACACGTTTTTTAAGATTATGGATTCTTTAACCAGTAATTTAGCAAACAGGAGGAAATAATACGAAGTTTCTTTTGGAAAGGTTTGTACTTTACAGGAGTTTGAAAGAGACCAGTGCTCGAGACATAGAGGCTAGATCAAATAAACTTTTTCATAGGTACCAAGAAGACATAGAAAGCTTTCTCAGCAACGAATGTCTACATTTCCAGTCATATATGAATGCCGAAGACTTGAACACACCACGGGATATGTACTGTACACTTTGATCATTAATGAGGATGTAGCAGACACATGACTCTCAGCATGACAACGAGCCTTAGTAACGTAAGTGAAGGACAACCAGCCCCGTTAAAATGATGGCGTCTCACTTTGAAACTTTTACTTCCGAGTACAAAATGCGGTATTTGGAAAAAATTAAAGAGATTGAAGGAAAAGATCCCCATGTACTGAATGCAAGTATCTTCGAAGGTGATGCGAAAAGTTTTCCGAAAGTGCAAATAGTAAATATTTTCGATTACTTCGTCTTTGGTAGAAGTGCCTTTACCGCAGAACAACAGTTCGAGGCATATAAAAGTTTCAAAGCATATAACAAATTCTCGTCGTCGGTATTCTTTTACAGGGAAATTCAGTACGATCACAAATTCGTGAGTAATCAGTAATTTATGGAGAAAATAGGTATGCTGCCTTAATAAGTAAGGTTCTCTTCCTTCCCAGGTGCGGAGACCTGAGTAAAAAAAAAATGGTTTTCTTTCTTTCCAGGAATCGCTGATTTGGGGTAAAAACTCACCCTTGAAAGGTTCTATGCTTTTTTGAGAGTTTAACTCTTTAACAAAAAGTGTCTTTCTAAGCTCTGGGAAGCGATTTCCAAGCCTCAGAAAATGAGCAAAATATATTTTTTTCTCTCTCGTAAAATTGTGGTGAAAAAACAAAATAATTTTGCTGGGATTTGTGCTCAATAATCTATTTATCCGTAAATAAATTTAGCAGCATACCACCGGCCTGTAAACAGACCTAGACACCAAAAAGGATTTTATTTGGACAATAATTTTAGCCATTATTTGCATTTTCCCGCAAAAGTGTGCTTCAGCTCCAGGTAAAAATCCAGGTGTACTAAAAATAAAATCAACGGTAGTTTGGGGTGGAAATATTATATAGAACAAAGCAGTAAACTAAAAAAACCCAACACCGACAGCCAAATAACCTTAAAAGTGAAAAGCCGAAAACTCGCAAAAAAAGTGAGTCAGGGGAACAGTGTGCTCGAGATCCAAAAAGTACAGAAGAGCCAGAGATTTGATTCTGATTAAAAGTCAGGTTTGCTAACAAATTAACTTTTAGCTCTATGAAAAGTTTCAACACTCCTTAGATCAACCAGGAACCTTCTGAAAAAAAAATCACGTGCGCAGAAGTGCCGATTGGGGACCGATAAGCGTTTATTAAAGAAATATTTTTTTGACTAAGAGACAAACCCTAAAAGGTGTTCTATAAGAAAATAATCAGTAGCAATAAATCCACTTCACTGAAACTTCTCGATGACGTCACGTGCTATATCCTCATAACAATCTTCAGAGTACATTCCCAAACTAAGAAATGCCGCCCCGGTGGCACAGTGGTCTAATCGCTGGCTTCTGATCATTTGTCCGAGATGGCGTCACGTGCTTTATCCTCATAACAATCTTCAGAGTACATTCCCAAACTGAGAAATGCCGCCCCGGTGGCGCAGTGGTCTAATCGCTGGCTTCTGATCATTTGTCCGAGATGGGTCCGGGTTCGAATCCCGGTGAAGCATGGATGTTGTGTTTGTCTTACGGCACTGGCTCTCTCCCTTTCCTGGAACCAGTGACCCTGAATTAGGGACGGCCGACTGCTTATAGTCCATTAGGGCCGCGGGTGGCCTAGTGGTCAGCGTTCGTGACTGCCATAGGGATGACCTCAGGTTCGATCCTGGGCAGGTACAAACGTTCGAACCGCTAAATGTCCGCCGTGCGTCGGTTGGGCACGTTAAGACGTCGGACCCGGGTACTGCCCCCGGTAATAAATAAGGGCGTCTTCCTCCCCCTTTCTATTTTGCTTCCGTGTCACTTTCCTATCGGGCACTCTAGCCCAAATCTCCTAGCTTCCTATTTCCAAGGGTTGTTTAAGACCTGGGGTCAGACACTCCCTTCCTAAAATCCTCTACATATGATCTGATCTGATCTGCTTATAGCCCATTCAGTTACTCATGGTGGTCGTTAAACCCTCAATAAAACAACAACAACAACTAAGAAATATCTTTGAGAATGTTTTTAACCTTACCAGTCACGAATTGTTCTGCTGAAAGATCATTTTCAGCAGTCTCAAGAATAAAAAATGAAAAAAGGACTTTAATGGGAGAAAAATAGTTTAACTCACTCGTGACAATGTGCGTAGAAAATGGCATAACACTGGGTATAGATTACTCTTCAGTAATTGACAATTTTGCCCATGGAAAGGCCCGTAAAAAACCCATGATCATACCATAATTGCGATGCAGTCAGATATTGGGTGGAAAAGAGGGGAATTACGTAAGTGTTAATCAAATTTTCATTTGCATCGTAAGTGTTCATTAAGAATGTTTTAATATTTCCTTTCCCCCGCATTATTGTGCCTTTTCTGGTGCATTATATTATTTTATAATAATAAATGTTATTATCATAATCTATTTATTTTTCAAAAAATCCTGAAGGTCAATAATTTGAAACGTACACTGGTACACTACGAAATAGACCTACTCTATTTTTCATTAATAATAAATATCACTGCAAAACAAAATTGCTTAAAAAAAAAATTAAACCCACACCAGACAAACAGACACATACACATCACGAGCCTTCACCGTTTAGCAAAAGAACAAATTTGGTAATGGTTGAGGTGGTGGTGGTGGTGTGTGTGTGTGTGTGTGTGTGTGGGGTGTATGCCATCTTGTCTTGTCGTCAGAGACATTTAGTCCCTGAATCCGAACCCAACTTAGACACCTAGCCAGAAATCTACGGCAATGAAAATCCAGGCACGGGGGCGGTTAGTCTCAGCACCAACCACCTTTATTACTGACCACCACGAGCAACTCTGGGGGCTATCGACAGTCTCTCGTCCTCAATTTGGAAGAAAAGAGAAGAGACGGAGCCAGAACCGTTGTATAAACACACCACCCATGTCTCATCCAAGGCTAGAACGCGAGCCCATCTCGGACGAATGGTCAGAAGCCTGCGCCTCAGACCATTCGACGACTGGAGCGGCTAGTCAGCACTGAGCCAGACTGATGACAGCGTTATGTTCCATTACAGCAATCCATGGGAAACTGGGGTCGGCACAAAAGTTACGTCAAATTTTTAAGTACTCCTGAGATAGAAGGTGCACCATTCATTGTAAAACGATTAGGGTAAATTTGGTTAAGTAGCGTGGTAGTACTGGGGTAGAAGGAAATGGACGCAGCGAGGATGTCATTAAAAATATTCTCTGAAGGATGTTCTGACTCAAAATATGTACTTGCAAAGACATGAAATGGAAATGCTTATGCCACCCCGGTGTCGCACTGATATAAGTGCTGGCTTCTGGACCATTCATCTGAGATGGGTATGGGTTCGAATCTCTGTGAGGCATGGATGTTATTCTTGTCTGGCAGTGGCTCTCTCTCTTCCCTGGAACCAAAGGCTCTAAATTAAGTACGGACGACTCCTTATAGCTGATTGTGCTGCGTTAAACCCTGGAACCAGAAGCTCTAAATTAGATACGGGCGACTGCTTATATACCATTGGTGGTCGTTAAACCCCGAATAAAAAAATAAATAGAAATTATTTGATAATTTTCAGTGTCATATATTAAGTAAACGACTAAGAATTTGAGGTAAGCTAATTTTTTTTTCCATTTCCTTGCTGTGTAGTTTCTTTGGTAAAGGAAACACGGAAGGGATAGTATTCTAGTGCAAACCATTTAAGTTTGAACCGAAAATCCTTATGAATATCTTGACATTTTTAACAGTTCAGCATTTTTACAGACATGGAAATGTTGAGTTTCATATGTCCTCTTCACGATGCTATTAAACTTCACAAAAGTAGGTTTAAAGTCGTCCCGATAGGCAAGTGGTCAATGGCACGATTTTGTGACCAGTCGTTTGAGGTAAGACCAGATTCGAGCCTCGGATGAGGCACGGACGGTGTTTTAATCCAGCAGTGTTGGTTTTCTGCCCTCCCCAGAACCAGTGACGCACAATTAAGGGAGACTTTTATAATCCTAAAAGTAACTCATTATAACATTTAAACCTAAAGAAAAAGTTGGTTTAAGAGCAAGGTTCTGACATTTGCTTTCTTTGTTTGAAGATTTAACGACCACCATGCCATAAGACAAACACAATATTTAACGTTAACAGTGGCGTCGGAACCGCGGGGTCAGAGGGGGCAATTGCCCCTGCACTGGTTTCTATTCAGGGGCGAAACATAACATTTGCTCCCTCACTTTCCTTCCTTTTTTACGCTTTCCAACCGTAGTTTGAAGAAGCGTATATGCTCCAGCTTTGTCCGTCCGTCCGTCCGCACGATAACTGGCGTAAAATTGGTTCGATTTCGATGAAATTTTAGTATGTGGTAGGGGACCACCTAGGGACGAACCCTATTGAAAATGGGACAAATGGGGTCAAAGGTCGCGACGTAGGAGCGGGATCATTCCATTGTCCTTGTGCGTCATAACTTGCGTAAATATGGTTCGATTTCAATGAAAGTTTACTATGTGGTAGGGGACCACCTAGGGACGAACCCTATTCAAAATGGGTGAAGTGGGGTCAAAGGTCAGGACATAAGATCGGGATGCATTCCATTGCCCTTTTGCGTTACAACTTGTTTAAAAATGGTTCGATTTCGATGAAATTTCAGTATGCAGTAGGGGACCACCGGGGGACGAACCCTATTGAAAATGGGCGAAATGTGGTCAAAGGTCAGGACATAGGATTGCGATCCTTTCCATTGCCGTTATCCCATATTATTAAGGTGGACTTCAAGTAATTTTGCTTCCTATACTTCCAATGGAAAAAGTTTTGTACACATTTCCTTCACAATTAATGTGTTCCCAAGGATCAAAATTTGAACATCGATTAAAATAACTTCATATTATAACTTGGAAAACTTAATATGTTCTAAAACATAACCATAATCATATTAAAAGTAAATAACTTTTCCTTTGGTGGTGTTGAAACCAGAGAAATCGTCCGTAAGGGGTCCGGGTTCGAATCCCGGTCAGGCATGGATGTTGTGTTTGTCTTCCGGCACTGGCTCTCTCCCTTCCCTGGAACCAGTGACCCTAAATTAGGGACGGGCGACTGCTTATAGCCCATTGAGTTGCTCACGGTGGTCGTTAAACCTCCAATCAACAAAAAAAAAAAAAAAAAAAAAAAAAAGAAACCAGGGAAAAGATGGCGCGACCTGTACTTTGATGACGTCAGTGGGCAAAAAAATGTTGGATTGCATAATTACGGTTATGGTTTAAAAAATATTAAGTATTTCAAGTTATGAAATGAAGCTATTTTAATCAATGTTCAAATTTTCATCCTTGTGAACGCATTAATTGTCCAGAAAAAAGATGGCGCGACCTGTGTTTTCATGACGTCAGTAGACAAACAAATGTTGAATTGCATAATTATGGTTATGTTTTAGAAAATATTAAGTATTGCAAGTTGTAAAATGCAGATATTTTAATCGATGCTCAAATTTTCATCCTTGGGAACGCATTAATTGTGAAGAAAATGTGTACAGAAGTTTTTCCATTGGAAGCACAGGAAGCAAAATTACTTGACGTCCACCTTAAAGTAGCAATTCTTGTATGTATGTATTTATGTACATTTTATTTTGAAAACAGCTCTAAGAATTTTGATGAAAGTCGTTAACCTACCGTTTTCTGGTACTAGAAATCGATTTAGCTTGATCTCGACTTTAGGAGAATTCGTTCAGTGGGTTAAATAACCACCCCGAATTATAACGTTTTTAGTCATGGCGTTGTTCCATTATTCCATTAATGTTACCAACGCTTAGAAATCTTATGACGTCACAATCTCGCCGCGTTTGAAAATGTTGGCGCGCGGTCACGCCATCTGTCTCATTACGTCACGCGTTGTGTGTGGATCCTATTGCTAGCAGATGGTCGCGATTCCCGTCTGCCTCATTACGTCACGCGTTTTGTGTGTATGCTCGTCCGCACGATAACTCGCGTAAAAATCGTTCGATTTCGATGAAATTTTAGTATCTGGTAGGGGATCACCTGGGAAGGTACCCTATTTAAAGTGAACGAAATGGGGTCAAAGGTCAGTACATAGGAGCGGGATCCATTCCACTGCTATTATGCGTCATAACTAACGTAAAAAAGGTTCGATTTTGATGAAATTCTAGTATGTGGTAGAAGACCATCTGGCGACAAACCTTATTGAAAATGAGCGAAATGGGGTCAAAGGTCCGGACATAAAAGCAGAATCACTTCCATCGCCATTATGGGTCATAACTTACGTAAAAATGCTTCGATTTGGATGAAATGTTAGTATGTTGTAGGGTCTTGCCTGGCGACGAATTCTATTGAAAATGAGCGAAATGGGGTCAAAGGTTAGGACACAGGAGCAGGATCTATTCCATAGCCCTTATGCATCATAACTTACGTAAAAATGCTTCGATTGCGACAAAACTTTATCATGTTATTTCGGAGGTATACGAAACCGGTTCTGTTGAATATCATCGAAATGGAATCAAAGGTCAGGGCACATGACCGAGATTTATTCCACAGCCATTATTCTCATAACTTGAGTAATGATTTCTGGTATGTTGGAAAGCGTATTATAATCAATGCATTGCATGATTTTACTAACTTGTTAATTATGTGCGCAATCAGAAATCAAATTCATCCCTCTTTTTTTATTTCTTGCCATTTAGATTTCTTCTTGACAAGCAAAATATAATTTTCTACTTTAATTATTGACCATCTAAGACCCTGAATTCCTGAGGCTCAAGCTAGACATGGGTTAAACGCTCTTCGCTGGTCTGGTATGATTCCCGAGACGCGGAATAAACTATTTCCTTGTCCAGTATGCGAAAAAAAGTTTCACAAAGTACCTGCCTTATTAAGAAACAGTCGTTTTGAAATTCCAGATTGCTTTTATAAGAAGAACAGGGGAGTTTTCTATTTCATTTAAGTATAATCAAGTCAGACCTTCTTTAAAAAAGAAAATGGAAGAGGGAGGGAGTGAAATGAATGATATATATTTTTATTCTTATGCTGCTTGATGTACAAAGTAAGGTTACGGTTTTTGTAGAACGGGTGGTGTTCAAATCAATACTGTTTAACATCGTTTATAATATCAGTAAAACGTTTTACAGCAAAAAAAAAAAATCACATAATACAGATATAAAATTCAAAGTTTATATTCATTTAGGTTTTATTGATGCAATTGTTTTCTTCTTCTTTCAACCTTTTTTTTATAGCCATTTGAGGCTATAGGCCTCCCTCATCCCTTTCCTAATGTTCTTGTCCTGGGCTTGTCAATTCCACAGCTTTCCTACAGTTTTGTTTATATCATCCATACATCTTCCCTCTGGTCTTCCTACTCCTCTTTTGCCTTTATATGGTCTGTATTCTGTTATTATTTTAATCCATCTATTATTTTTCATTTTTTATGCTTTCCAACCATAGGTTGAAGAAGCGTATATGCTCCAGCTTTGTCCTTCCGTCTGTCGGCACGATAACTCGCGTAAAAATGGTTCGATTTCGATGAAATTTAGTATTTTAGTATGTGGTAGGGAACCACCTGGGGACGAACCCTATTGAAAGTAAACGAAATGGGGAGAAAGGTTAGGACATAGGAGTGGGATCCATTCCACTGCTATTATGCGCCATAACTAACGTAAAAAAGTTCGATTTCGATTATATTTTAGTATGTGGTAGGGGACTACCTGGGGACAAACTCTACTGAAAATGGGTGAAATGGGGTCAAAGGTCAGGACATAGGAGCTGAATCACTTCCATCGCCATTATGCATCATAACTTACGTAAAAATTCTTCGATTTGGATCAAATGTTAGTGTGTTGTAGGGGCCTGCCTGGGGACGAATCCTATTGAAAATGGGCGAAATGGGGTCAAAGGTTAGGACACAGGAGCGGAATCTATTTCATAGCCCTTATGCATCATAACTTACGTAAAAATGTTTCCATTGCGACCAAACTTTATCGTGTTATTTCGGAGGCATACTGAACCGGTTCTGTTAAATATAATCGAAATGGGATCAAAGGTCAGGTCACAAGACCGAGATTTATTCCACAGCCTTTATCCTCATAACTTGAGTAATGATTTCTGGTATGTTGGAAAGCGTATTTTTTTTTTTTTTTTTTTTGAGGTTTAACGACCACCGTGAGCAACTTAATGGGCTATAAGCAGTCGCCCGTCCCTAATTTAGGGTCACTGGTTCCAGGGAAGGGAGAGAGCCAGTGCCGTAAGACAAACATAACATCCATGCCTCACCGGGATTCGAACCCGGACCCCTTACGGGCGAATGATCAGAGGCCAGTGCCTTAGACCACTGCGCCACCGGGGCGGCGGAAAGCGTATTATAATCAATGCATTGCATGATTTTACTAACTTGTTACAATATGGCCAGCCCATTTCCATTTTAAATTGAGTATCTTTTCATTTATGTCTAAAAATTTTGTTTTGGATGTTATATCTGTATTCTATACTTTATCTTGAAGTCTTATATTTAGTAAGGATTTTTCCATTTTACTTTTTTTTTTTTTTGCAATTTGTCGAAGATGGTTTTTTTTTTTTTTTTTGATAGGCCAATTTTCACGGCCATACGTCATAATGGGTATTATTCATTGAACAAATTTTCAAGTTTTCGGATATTATCTGACTTACCATCCTTGTCACATTTACGCCAAAAAACGGATTGTCATCTTCAAAATTTGTATTATATGGCGTAATCCCGTATTTCTTTCATGATTTATCTGCTTCTCCGGGCAATCACGGGATAGGATTATTAACCTCCAGATTCGCTAAACATGAATGCCGTTGCTTCGACTAGCGAATCCTGTGATGGTTAAATTCAAATTGATCGGAAACTTGAAACTTGGTCGTTCTGGGTGGTGTAGTGGTTAGCATACCTAGGCGTTTTCTGGGAGACGCGGGTTCGTGTCCCGCTCCAGGACGATGAAAATTTTCAAGTTTTCGGATATTATCTGACTTACCATCCTTGTCACATTTACGCCAAAAAACGGATTGTCATCTTCAAAATTTGTATTATATGGCGTAATCCCGTATTTCTTTCACGATTTATCTGCTTCTCCGGGCAAGCACGGGATAGGATTATTAACCTCCAGATTCGCTAAACATGAATGCCGTTGCTTCGACTAGCGAATCCTGTGATGGTTAAATTCAAATTGATCGGAAACTTGAAACTTGGTCGTTCTGGGTGGTGTAGTGGTTAGCATACCTAGGCGTTTTCTGGGAGACGCGGGTTCGTGTCCCGCTCCAGGACGATGAAAATTTTCAAGTTTTCGGATATTATCTGACTTACCATCCTTGTCACATTTACGCCAAAAAACGGATTGTCATCTTCAAAATTTGTATTATATGGCGTAATCCCGTATTTCTTTCACGATTTATCTGCTTCTCCGGGCAAGCACGGGATAGGATTATTAACCTCCAGATTCGCTAAACATGAATGCCGTTGCTTCGACTAGCGAATCCTGTGATGGTTAAATTCAAATTGATCGGAAACTTGAAACTTGGTCGTTCTGGGTGGTGTAGTGGTTAGCATACCTAGGCGTTTTCTGGGAGACGCGGGTTCGTGTCCCGCTCCAGGACGATGAAAATTTTCAAGTTTTCGGATATTATCTGACTTACCATCCTTGTCACATTTACGCCAAAAAACGGATTGTCATCTTCAAAATTTGTATTATATGGCGTAATCCCGTATTTCTTTCACGATTTATCTGCTTCTCCGGGCAAGCACGGGATAGGATTATTAACCTCCAGATTCGCTAAACATGAATGCCGTTGCTTCGACTAGCGAATCCTGTGATGGTTAAATTCAAATTGATCGGAAACTTGAAACTTGGTCGTTCTGGGTGGTGTAGTGGTTAGCATACCTAGGCGTTTTCTGGGAGACGCGGGTTCGTGTCCCGCTCCAGGACGATGAAAATTTTCAAGTTTTCGGATATTATCTGACTTACCATCCTTGTCACATTTACGCCAAAAAACGGATTGTCATCTTCAAAATTTGTATTATATGGCGTAATCCCGTATTTCTTTCACGATTTATCTGCTTCTCCGGGCAAGCACGGGATAGGATTATTAACCTCCAGATTCGCTAAACATGAATGCCGTTGCTTCGACTAGCGAATCCTGTGATGGTTAAATTCAAATTGATCGGAAACTTGAAACTTGGTCGTTCTGGGTGGTGTAGTGGTTAGCATACCTAGGCGTTTTCTGGGAGACGCGGATTCGTGTCCCGCTCCAGGACGATGAAAATTTTCAAGTTTTCGGATATTATCTGACTTACCATCCTTGTCACATTTACGCCAAAAAACGGATTGTCATCTTCAAAATTTGTATTATATGGCGTAATCCCGTATTTCTTTCAACGTTAATTAAGCTCTTTTACCTGCGAGAAAGAAGGAATTTTACCTTGTTATAATACTGCGTATTAATTTTTTTTCAATGGGGGATAAATCAGACATTGCAGCGTTTTTTTTTTTTTTTTTATTGGAGGTTTAACGACCACCGTGAGCAACTCAATGGGCTATATATAAGCAGTCGCCCGTCCCTAATTTAGGGTCACTGGTTCCAGGGAAGGGAGAGAGCCAGTGCCGTAAGACAAACACAACATCCATGCCTCACTGGGATTCGAACCCGGACCCCGTTCGGACGAATGATCAGAGGCCATCGCTTAGACCACTGCGCCACCGGGGCGGCATTGCAGCGTTTAATTTACAATTAAAGAAAGCATCATTATCGTAATTTTGGGGATATGAAATAAATGAAATGGAAGCGTCGTTTGTCCTTCGTGTAAAATACGTTTTGGCCGCCCCGGTGGCGCAGTGGTCTAAGCGATGACTTCTGATCATTCGTCCGAAAGGGGTCCGGGTTCGAATCCCGGTGAGGCATGCATGTTGTGTTTGTCTTACGGCACTGGCTCTCTCCCTTCCCTGGAACCAGTGACCCTAAATTAGAGACGGGCGACTGCTTTTAGCCCATTCAGTTGCTCACGGTGGTCGTTAAAACTTCCAATAAAAAAAAAATATATTTTGGCTTCAGCAGCTTGCAAACTGCGTGACCTAGTTGCATGAAATTCGCATTTTACACTCTAAGTAATGTCAAAAATCATTTGAATGTGCCCTTTGTTTATTCCTAAGAGAAGTTGCTGAGAGCAAAACTTTTAATTGGAGGTTTTCCCCGCAGTATTATGAGTTCGTAATAGCTACTCAGCGGTAGAAAAAATAAATAAAATTAAATATGATAGAAAGAAATGCTCTCTTCACATAATTTATAGTTTAGACAATTTCAAACCTCGGGGATAAAAAGTCTCGAAAAGAGAATTGTTTAAATTGAAAAATCTGTCGCTCATTAAAAAGCTTTTTTTAATTGAAAATTTGTTTAGCTTATTAAATCTGTCTATATGATTTTCTGAAATACTTTACAATATATACAGGCTATTATAAAAACAAAAAATAATAAATCTTACTGGTTATATATCATCATTGTCAACCATTATCAATCCACTGCTGGACGAAGGTCTCCCCAAGTTTCCTCCACAACGGTCTGTCTTGTGCCAGTCTCCTCCATGTCACTCCCGCATATTTACGAATTTCATCCACCCATCTCCCATGTGGTCTTCTTCTGGATCTTTTCCTGTCCCTTGGAATCCAATCTAAAATTTCGGCTGTCCATCGATGGTCTGTCCTTCTGGCAGTGTGTCCAGCCCATTGCCATTTCAGGGATTTAACTCTGATCATGATGTCTTCCACTCGTGTCATTTTTCGGATCCACGAGTTCCTCTTCTTATCTCTCCTGGTTACACCAAGCATGCACCTCTCCATGCTGCTTTGAGTTGTCTGCAGCCTTTGTATGTCTCTTTCAGTTAAGGTCCACGTCTCTGCACCATACGTAAGCACTGGAAGGATGCATTGATCAAACACTTTTCTTTTAAGACATAATGGCATATTGCTCTTGAAAATTACACTGTTTCTTCCAAAAGCTCTCCAGGCAAGTTTTGTACGCCGATTAATTTCTTCATCAATGTGACCCTCACTTGATATCTGCTATCCAAGAAAAACGTAGGTGTCTGTTATCTCTAGCTTTTCTCCATCAATCGATAAATCTTCATTTCTTGTAAAAGCATTGAACATCACTTTTGTCTTCTGAAAGTTCATTTTTAATCCCACTTCTTTACTGTTGTCAGCAAGTTCCTGGATCATACTCTGCAGCTCTGATGGAGTAGTTGCAAAAATGACTACGTCATCAGCAAAACGAAGGTGGGTTAGATAATCTCCATTAATCTTTATCCCTTTGTTTTCCCAGTTCAGTGATTGAAAGACATTTTCCAATGTAGCATTAAAGAGCTTCGGAAATATTGTGTCACCTTGTCTCACTCCCTTTCCAATTTTTATGTGTGTTGTATTTTCAAACAGCCGAATCTTTGCACTTGCATTTTCATACATGTTATTAATAATATTAATGTATGCATCTTCAATACCGCAGGATTTCAGAGCTATTGTAACTGCTGATGGTTTCACTGAATCAAAGGCTTTTTCATAATCAATAAAAGCCATGCACAATGGAAGTTCATATTCCCTCGCTCTTTGAATCAGTTCTCTCAGTACGTGGATATGATCTATTGTGCTGTAGCCACTCCTGAATCCAGCTTGTTCTCTCGGTTGAGCCATGTCCAGTGTTACCTTCAAGCGGTGTGAAAGAACTTTAGCGAAGATTTTATAAACCACTGATAGGAGGCTGATAGGTCTGTAGTTCCTGAGATCCTCAATGTCACCTTTTTTATGTAGTAGGATCATTGTAGCGTTTTTCCAATCCTCAGGAATCTTCCCTTCATTAAGGCATCGAGTGAAAATTTGGGCGAGTACTGTTTCGATTTCTCCACTTGCTTCTTGTATGATGTCTACAGTAATTCCATCTTCTCCTGGAGCTTTTCCCATCTTCATGTTCTTGATTGCATGTGCAACTTCTGCTGGGAGGACTGGAAGAACTCTGGTACCTTTCATGATGTCTGGAGTACATGTATCATCCCTTTCATATAATTTGGAGTAAAAATCTTTCACTCCTGTCAAAATTTCACCTCTATTTCTTGTTACAGAACCATCTTCTTTTCTCAGTGCCATAATTTGTTTTCTTCAATTACCGAGATGTCCCTTTGCTATCTTTAGGCTTTGATTGTTTTCAATGGCTTTCCTCACTAGTTCACAGTTGAATTTCCTTACGTCTTCAGTGCATGATACTTTTTCGTACTGTCCTGCATAGCTCTATATATTCCACTTTGGAAGTCACATCTTCTTTAGTTGTCCTCATCTCTCTTCTTTTTTGCATCAACATTTTGGTTTTTCCTGATAATTTGTTCACATGCAACTTGTTCTTAGACCCAGCTAATTTTGTTGCTGTTTCCATAAGAGCTTTGGTTACTTTTCTGTTAACTTCAGAAATATCCACTTCTTCCGATGTTAGGCCTTCTAAAGCAGAGAATCTGTTTTTCAGTTCCAACTTGAAGGTATTATGGTGTTTTTTAAGGTTGGTTATGTCAATACATTTTGTTTGTCTTGTGAGCTTGCCACGTTCGAGGTTAGTGTTGAGGTGCATCTTACATCTCACCAATCTATGGTCACTACCTGTGTTGAACTTGTTTAGCACACTACAGTCTTCTATGACGAATTTTTTATTACACATAATAAAATAATTTCACTTGTCGTTCCATTTGGATGTCTCCATGTCCATTTCCTGTGTGGCTTTTTCTTGAAAAAGGAGTTCAAGATGAAAAACCCTTCTGCCTCTGCAAACTCAACGAGAGTATTTCCACGCTGGTTTCTGTTGCCGTGACCGGATTTGCCTACTGAAGTTTCATTCTGTTGCCGTTGCCCTATTTTTGCATTGAAATCTCCCGTAATTATCTTCAAATGCTGCTTACCTTTATTATTTAGATGACGAATTTCCTCATAAAATTCTTCAATTTCTTCTTCAGGATGACTTGTGGTGGGTGCATAAGTTTGAATTATCTGAGCCTGGTATCTTCTCGAGAGTTGGATAACGAGTCGTGCAACTCTGTCAGAGGAACTTTCAGCTTCTACAACTTTATCCTTCAGTTTCTTGTTTATTATAAATCCAACACCACTAGTTCTGCCAGTGTCTGTCCCACGATAGTAGAAGAGATGTCCACTTTTCAGTTCAATGAGATCTTCTCCTTTTCTCCTTACCTCACTTAGCCCGATGATGTCCCACTTGATCCTTTGTAGTTCCTCTTCCAATTCAAGAAGCCTTGAATCAGAAGATAGGGAGCGTCCATTATACGTAGCCAAGGTCAGCATCAGATGGCAGCCTAGTCCGGTCCTCCGGGGATTCCTAGCACCCTCTGCCTTCATGTCGCACTGGCCGCTGCCTTGGTCAGGTACATTCCAGCTGCCGGAGATTGAGGGGCCAAAATTTTAGTTGTGGATTCATTTTGGAGGGGTTTGGCCATAACTCACCACGCTGGCCAAGCGGGTTGGTGAGTGTGGGATAGCATTTCCTCTAATCCCGATAGTATAGTTATACCGCTATTGGCGGTCGTCGTCAGAGCCCCTTTAGTGGTAACAGGATGCACCACGAGAAGGCGGGGTTGACATTTGTCAAGGAGAGGCTGTGATGTTACGCATCACCTGACCTTACATCCCACACACACATACATATATATATTTGTTTATATATATATATATATATATATTTGTTTATATATATATATATATAAACAAAAATGGATGTAATTGATATAAACACGCGCGCGTTAAGTAAACAACGTGATGTGACAGATTTTTGCCGTACAACGTTGAACTTCAAATGTCGCACGGTTAACTTACGGTTTTTCAGTCTATGTATCTTAAAGGTCTTTGGTTTCATCTGTAGCATATTCAAATGGCGTCATAACGTCCTGTTTCAGAAAAGCGCAATAAGTTTCATGACTTGACCAAACATTGTATATCCTGATATCTTGCCCCCTTTGTCAAAAAAAAAAAAAAAAAAAAAATGGTTCCTGCGCCCGTGAACGTTAAGACAAACACAACTTCTATCATTCGAACGCAGACCCATTACGAGCGAATGGTAAGAATTCAGGGCTTAGACCACTGCGCCACCTAGGCAGCTCTCAGATTTTTTTTTTTTTTTTTTTTTGATTGGATTTTTAACGACCACCGTGAGCAACTCAATGGGCAATAAGCAGTCGCCCGTCCCTAATTTAGGGTCACTGGTTCCAGGGAAGGGAGAGAGCCAGCGCCGTAAGACAAACACAACATCCATTCCTGACCAGGATTCGAACCCGGACCCCTTACGGACGAATGATCAGAGGCCAACGCCTTAGACCACTGCGCCACCGGGGTGGCCTCTCAGATTTGCACCTTGCTACTTGAATTCGTTGAATCAACACCTCCCTTTTCCGACCTAGAATACGTCTAATGTCTCATTCGGGGGGGGGGGGGGTATCATGTTAGCGGTGGGAGCGTTACCAAACGCAGATTCGCGTTCAGTACGCAGCAACCGTTCAACCGATTCACATCGGATAAAACGTGTTTAAGAGCTAAAGGGCTTAGGAACCTGAAAATTCTTCATTTGTTAAAATCCGCCAATTAGATCAAAGGTTGTGAATGATTTTCGAATTCAAACCGATCGGCACCTGGAACATAATACACCAGACATAACAATCATAGAAATTCGGAAAGTCTGGATAATTGACATAACGATGCCAGAGTCGATGGAAAAAAACTGGAAAAAATGACCAGCTATAGAGACCTGGCCATAGAAGTTACCCGATTATGGACTAAACACACAACGGTAGTCACCATTGTTATCGGGGCACTTGGAACAATGTTAAAAAAATTTATGAATCATTTCGAAAAATTGCAGCTTTCTGATATACCACCTACAGAAGTACAGAAGAAAGCTTTACGTGGGACATCATGCGCACTGAAGTGCCAGAAAAACTGGTACACCAGTCTAATACTTGGTAGGTCGTCCACGGAAGCGCAGGACTGCAGAAATACGACGGGACATGGACTCCACTAGCTTCTGGAAATATGCTGTAGGCAATGCACACCATACTTCCTTCAGAGCGTTCCACAATTCGGGTGTATTCCGATGTCTCGAATTCCTGTGTTCGATAGCGTGTTGCATGGCATCCCAAATGTGTTCTATCACGTTCAGATTTGGGAACTTGGGTGGGAATGGCAACACCCCAAACTCAAATGAATGCTTTTCTAACCATATTGTGGCGTCCCGACACTTGTGTGGAGGTGCATTGTCCTGTTGGAACAGGCCCAACCGATCAGCATGAATGCAGGACATGAACGGTTGTACCTCGTCAGAAAGGATGCGCGCATAGCGTTGGACGATCACAAACGTTTGTATACGTACCAGGGGTCCCAGTGAAGTCCAGCTAAACACGCCCTATACCATTACGGACCTCTCACCAGCCGGTACAGTTCTCTGTTGACAGGCGGGATCCATTGCTTCATGGAGTTTGCGCCACACACGAATCCTTCCATCTGCCCGATACAGTTGGAAACGCGACTCGTCAGACCAGGCTACTTCTTTCCAGTCATCAAGTGTCCAGTGGCTGTGTTGCCGTGTCCAAGCGTGACGCATAGCTCTTTGTCGTGCACCCATCAAGGGGACTCGAGTTGGGCGTCGGCTCCCAAAGCCCATACCGTGTAGGGTACGTGGCACACTTCGGACGCTGATGCTTGTCGAGGCTGCAGCATTGAATTCTGATGATACCTGCAAGAGTGTTGCACGCCTATCGCGTGAAACGATTCTTGACAGCCGACGATGGTCACATTCACCCAATGTCTTTTTACGGCCACACTGGTATCGTAGGTTGGAGGTTTGCCGGAATATTTTTAGTCACGGTACACCCCTGCAATGGTCTTCCGTGAAAATCCGAACTTCGTTTCTACCTCCGAAATACTATGGCCCATCTCACGAGCGCCAACTATGACACCGCGTTGAAAATCGCTTAAATCGTTATTACTTGTCATTCTCATGCCGAAAACAGCTCTGACAGCTGGCAAGGATGTCTATCACTTTATATACGCACGGGCTGACGCAACCGAATACGCGCATAGGTGACGTTGCTATGTATTTTGCATAAGCTCGTCTGTACCAGTTTTTCTGGCACTTCAGTGTATTTTACACCGATTCTTGACCGATACCTAGGTCTCCGGTGGAAACTCGTATCAGCTCAACAACACCAGTCAATGATAGCTTTATTGTTTATGTTGGACTTGCTTTACTACCTGGCTTTGCCCGGGATTTAGGCTTATTAATTTCATATTACCTTATATGCCACTGAAAAAATCGGGAAAAACATTGATGCTTGCAAGAAAGAAAAAAGCTGATTTCACAAATTCGGTCGTTACAAATTATTTATTCGTAGCGCGATTATTTCTGCACTTGGCCATACATTACTGACACAAATATTTGTCGAGAATTAAAGCAACGAAATGTACAGAATGCAGTGGCGTATCTTGGGTCCTAGACCGGGGCTGTCTGCCCCCAGTACTATTTTTTTTTTTAAATTGCGAAGTTTAATTTTAAATGTTAAGTAATAGAAGTAACTTTTTTTTTTAAATTTTGGGTACATGCCATTGCTAACATGATACCAAATAATTATGAGGATTAGGATTTGAACACTAATTTGTACATGAACTCCATTCTTCTTCTGAATACTTTATTTCTACATGAACTCCATTCTTCTTCTGAATACTTTATTTGTACATGAACTCCATTCTTCTTTCCTTTTGTGTGAACTTGAGTGTTACGTTTTCAAAAAATGTTTCTTCTGAGTGCTTTTTCATATTTAAAAACACTGTTTTTCTCTATTGACAAAACAGCCAAGTTTTTCGAATGAGCATGTCCTAGTGTGGCTCTAAGATATAACTTGATTCTTTTTAATAATGAAAAACTTCTTTCGCAAGTAGCAGTTGCTGATGGAAAGTTTAATATGCGGTCTGCTAATTTGTACACCTCACTAAACATTAGGTCTAATTTATTCAATTTTATGTAACACGTAATGTCTCTTACTGATTTGTTTTTGTATTCATCAAAGGAATGAAACTCCTTCAGTTTATTTTTAGTCGAGCTGTATCAAAATTTGAAGCATAGAGTTCTTTAACTTCTGACAGTAGATGTTCAGGGAAGCTTTCACATAATTTATCAAAACAGTTCGAATCCAACAAAGCCAGGAATTTAAGATATAATATCTCTGATTTTAATTCATTGACACTTCACAAAAACTGAAACAACTCTCACGAAACACTTATGGGCGTGAGTATGCGAGTAAATGAGATAGTCTAACTCTTCGTTTTTCTAAGCGAACCGTTTCCCAAAGGAATGATCCATTCCCCTCTACCAGCTGATTCATGTTGTCATGGAAACGCTAGCAGGCGATTGTACGGAAGGTTTTCGCATCAGAACTACGAAGACTCTGGAAGAACTGAATGCGTTATGCCGTTGGTTTTCGCTCGCCAGGCTGAGTCAAAGAAGCGAATCGAAAGCATCGACATATTTTAATACCGTTGATAATTGACTTTTATTTGTGTATAATTAATTCAGTTTTATTTGTACATTATCTGGGCTTTGCAGCTCTCCTGGAATATACGCCACTGACAGAATGCATGGAATCTGTAGAATCAAACGGACCAAAAGCGTTACAAATTATTTAACACGCGTCCAGGAGACATAGCATTAGAACACTGACTGAACACAATTCGTTAACAATTTGTTATCGACGATCAAATGCATCATGTGCTTTCAGTTTCAGACGTCTTTGAGGGGCGAATCTCTGGGGTAAAAAAGATAAAAACGTATCTTTGTTTCTGCGTATATGTTTCTGTTTACCGCTGAATTAAAAATTCCATGCCTACTTTAAAAAGTTTTGACCGGATTCCGGTGAAATTTTGAGGGACTCCTCTTATTACAAATTCATGGTGTTGATAAAAATTTCAACCCGCTTCGTTAAGATTTCGCAAAGTTCGTTTTTGCATTTTTGTATGGACAGGTCTCGAAGAATAGAAACACCTGTGGATGTGCCGCGGCGATGAATGCAGTCACATGCTTTCAGATTTGGACCAGGATAACGATGACGTCACAAACGACGCTGACTTTATTGATTAGCTTATTAATTAATTCACAACTCGCGAACCGAACAACGTAGAGATCTTAAAATAGTTGCATTGATCTAGAAATTCCAGTATTAATAAGCTATGCAAATTTCACGATGTCACAGTTCGGCGTTCGAGAGTTTTTGCTGCTTCAGACAAACAGACGTTTTGTATTTTATATATAAGAATGCCATAAGCTGCGTTTCGTATATTTCGAATAAAGAAGATGATAATAATAATAATAAGAAGAAGAATAGTAATAATAACACCAGGAACTATGTGAAGCATATCCTGACGGGCCGCCCCGGTAGCGCAGTGGTCTAAGCGATGGCTTCTGATCATTCGTCAGAGATGGGTTCGGGTTCGAATCCCGGTGAGGCATGGATGTTGCGTTTGTCTTACGGCACTGGTTCTCTCCCTTCCCTGGAACCAGTGGCCCTAAATTAGGGACGGGTGACTGCTTATAGCCCATTGAGTTGCTCACGGTGGTAGTTAAACCTCCAATAAAAAAAATATCCTGACGGACACGTCAATGGAAAGCGGCACATGTCGGCAATGCCATCAAGTGCCAGAGACCATCCAACATATCACAGCAGGGTGTAGAGGTCTCACACAGAGTACACGAACAGGTACAATCAAGTCTCCAAGATTGTCCACCACAGAAATTGGCAAGAAAGCACCACCTCATTACAATTGAGCCTGTCCCCTACTAGAAGTATGAGTCAACAACGCTTCTAGAGAACAACACCCACAAGGTGTACAGGGACAGATCGATCAGAACAGATAAGACCATCCCCCACAATCGGCCCGACATCGTCCTGGTCGACAAGGGGAAGAAGTCTACATACCTCATTGACATAGCCGTGTCCAACACGTGCAGCATCCAGAAGACGCACGGAGAGAAGCTTGTCAAAGTATAACGACTTATGATACAAAGTCAAGGAAATGTGGCATAGGGAGAAAGTCATCATCGTCTCCATAGTAATATCAGCCACAGGAGTTGTACCTAAGACCATTCACAGCTCTATACAGACACTAGACCTTCAACCCAGGGGCGGATTTCCCACTAGGCGGAGAAGGCGCACGAGCCGAGGGCCCCACAGCTTGAGGGGCCCCGAAAACGTATAATTGGATTGCCAGTTTTGTTTTGCTTTTCACGGACCGAAATAAATAAAGTGACGACTTTGTTGTCAATTGATAATTTACTTTCTCATTTTTAATTTTCGAATTGTTATCGATGTACTTGTTTTGAAAGAAACTGTTAAAATAACCTAACCTTCCTTTTAGTGGTAGACTGGTAGGTGAAACAAGGATTGACGCTTCTCACACTTTTCATCGTTTAAGACGAATACTTAGCTGGCTGTGATATAAATTACTTTCATATGACTTCCAGCCAAGAAAAAACATTTGTGTTGAAACTTTTTACCTGCCTTTCCTGAGCTGCGATGAAGAGTGCTTGTAGAGACTGTCCTGATGATCCGGGGTGTTTGCTGTTTACTACCTTTTCTCTCTGGGGTAGTATAATCAAGTTCTTCCTTAGCCCTATTCTTCCTACACCACCCTAAACCAAAGTAGCTAATACAATCTTCTCTTCGCTAAAAAGAAAGAATGAAGAACAGAAAAAAAAAAAAAAAAAAAAGAAGAAGAAAGAAAAAGAAGCACCCAGAAGGAATAATCCAATCAAGATGAAAATTGACATGTGTAATGTACATGTATAGGAGAGGAAATGATTGCAATACCACAGCAGTTGGGCCATTTATCCGGATAAAACAGTTACATGAGTAGAAGAAGTCAGTAAGTTGTATTGTAGCACCACCTCTCGCTCGGATACAAGCAGAAACCCAGCGCGGCAGAGACACATACAGTTTAAGGATACTGTGTTGAGGGCCGCCCCGGTGGCGCAGTGGTCTAAGGCGCTGGCTTCTGATCATTCGTCCGTAAGGGGTCCGGGTTCGAATCCCGGTCAGGCATGGATGTTGCGTTTGTCTTACGGCACTGGCTCTCTCCCTTCCCTGGAACCAGTGACCCTAAATTAGGGATCATATGACTTCCAGCCAAGAAAAAACATTTGTGTTGAAACTTTTTACCTGCCTTTCCTGGAACCAGTGACCCTAAATTAGGGAGCCCTTTGAGTTGCTCACGGTGGTCGTTAAACCTCCAATAAAAAAAAAAAAAAAAAAAAAAAAACTGTGCTGAGGTATGGAATGCCAGATGATGTCTAAATCGTGGGCCAATTCGCCGACATTCCGGGATGGGTGTTGGTGGGTTCCCATCATGTTTGATCGATGAGAAATCGGGTGATCGGGCTGGCCTAGAAATGTGTCGACATTACAAAGGCAGGCACGGGAGAGCTGTGTCGTGTGTGGCCGAGTATTATCCTGTTGCAAAATTATTCGCTGATGTGCTACAGGAAGTGCAACACGGCAGGTCGTAGAATGCGTCGACGTACTGTTGAGCCGTGAGGGTAGTACGGAGGTCTTCGAAGGGTGTCCAGCTGTCGTAGGAAATAGCTTCCTAGACAGTCAGATCGGGTGTCCGAGCCCTGTGCCGTTGCACTGTAAAAGCAGGATCCGTGCGCTGGTCGGCTTGTCTCCAGACACGCATGCGCTGGTCATTGGCGCTAAGGGCAAACCGTGACTCATCCCTGGAGACAACATGACACCATTGAACATTATCCCTCGTCGATCGGGTCCGACACCAAAGCAACTGGTGCCTGCGATGCTCTCTGATCAGTAGAAAGCGGCGGATTGGCCTCCTCGAATGTAATCCCTGTGCCGCAACTCGTCTGGCAATGGTCCGAATGTCCACTTCCGTACCTGTGGACGACGCAACATGGCCACGGATTGTTGAGAGCGACGAATTCGGTTCTGTTCGGGCGGCTCTCACAATCGCTCAATGTTCGCGTTCTGTCGTTGCCCTCGGACGTCCACTGCCCGTGTGCCGCTGGATTGTGACGCCCTGTTCGACCCACTGGCGCCAACATCGTCCAATTACCGCGTCGCTCCGATCCAAATGCCTGGAGATACGGCGACTTGACCAACCGGCTTTTCTCAGCCCAAGTATATACATATCCTCTCGCAAACTCTCTCGACTTCTCGTGGTGTGCGCGGATCCGTCGTCGTGGCATCCTGACAGTCTGGAGGTTAATGGGCCATTAATTCGCTGTCACAGTTGTCCGGTACGTCGGCGCATTCTACCACCTGTTGCGTCGCCCTTTGCTCTTGATATACCCTTCTCGATGCGGTTCCCATGCGCTGTCGCGGGCCGCTATTTAGTCATTGGTAGTTATTTTTTAATTAATCATTTGCATATTCGGCCCTGAGGTGCTGCATGCAGAGTTTCATTAGAATCAAAGGACTTTCTCGGGTTGCTTCGTTCTTTTCTTTCTTTTTTTTTTTCACAAAAAGTGTGTGCTTAGGCTGCAAAATAAAGAAATTCGAAAATATTGCACTGTTTATCTTTTTTTCTTATTGAATAGTGTCTCCTCCCTAGTTTAATACTGAAAAGTATCAAGTATTCTCACCTTTTCTATTCCTTAAATTGACAACAAATTAACATTTGAAAAAGCAATAAAAGTTCTTTTTTTTTATTGAAGGTTTAACGACCACCGTGAGCAACTCAATGGGATATAAGCAGTCGCCCGTCCCTAATTTAGGGTCACTGGTTCCAGGGAAGGGAGACAGCCAGTGACGTAAGACAAACACAACATGCCTCATGGGGAACCGAACCCATCTCGGACGAATGGTCATAAGCCAGCGCTTAGACCACTGCGCCACCCGGGCGGCCAATAAAAGTTTCAATGATACTCTTACTCGAAAACTGTGGTTCCTACTTTTCCATTTTTAAGCTGGATCATTTGCACTTAATCCCTTGCTTCTGTTTCTGATAACTGCGGTGGAGGTATAAAGAAAATCTTACGCATCTTTTTGACATAATAAAAGGAAAACGCAGACCTCAGTTTTCTGATGAAAGTAATAAGGAAAAATGTTTTCAAGAAACTCTTCATACTTTCGCTTATTTGCACTGACTGATGAAATTCTTACTGTCCAACTTTTTTGGTCCACGACATTTGTTATGCCATGGACGGCTGAATCTCTTCGATTTAGAGAATCGTTCGCCTCAAGAAAACTCCTCCACGAAAAGTCATTCACCCTTTTTAAGCGAAGTACTGTGCACAAATTTAAATTTACCCGTATTTTGTAACGCGGAGGACTTCTCCGGTTGCCAGTGTCTTCAAGTATTTTATTTTTGCTGGATACCACGCTCGTTGTCTACTAATTTGACTAATTTGCTCATAACGTAAAAACAAGGTGATTTTTTTAAAGCTGAAGCAATAGAGAGGGCATGTTTTGTAATTGAAACTTATTCCAGTTTCATGACAATTTATACGAAATGTATTGATAAATTTAGCGAAACTCCATTTTCAGCACCTTTAGCGTTAAATTCGACAAGTAACTATAGCAACTGAAGATGTACTAATGTAGCTAGTTTTGCCAAACGTATCAAACTCAAAAAAAAAAAACTTTTACCGTAACCGAAATGGTCTCTCGTAGCGTAAAGCTGAAATTTCTTAAATTTCCAATTCCAGAACTAGAGGGAAATTTATGAACTGGTAATGAAATTTAAAATGGGCAAAATTTAATGAAACTTTATGTCCTATCATTCGCAAAAATAATTTTTGAAGAATCTGTGAAAACCACATTTATTGTCCTTCAGCAGGAAATTAATGAACTGATTCAAAAATTTAAGTATTTGAGAAAGAACTGTTAAGCCTAATCTGAGAGGCACAAAAATATTTCTTCACAAGAGAACTTTAATTTCTTGAATGTTCGACTTTGACAACCCTTATTCGTAAATTCATAAAGAATATGGGATATTTGAAGTGCCAAACTTAGTGCCCTTTTATTTCCTATTAGCCACAAAAATAATTTTTGAAATATCTGTAAAAACAAAAAGTTCTGATTACATTAGCACTGTTTCTGACAAAACGTCCTGATAATTTATGATAGAATCGCATTTCAAAAAGCGCAAAAACATTTTTCTTGACTTGACTTTTTTTTTTTTTTTTGTTAATCTGACGGATGAAAATTTCTGAGGCGATAAGAAGGGGAAGGTGGGGCCCCAGAATCGTTTAGCGCCTAGGGCCCCAAAAGACTTAAAGTCGCCTCTGCTTCAACCTAACACCTACATAGAACTACAGAAGGCAGCTATCCCGAACACTTGTAGGATAGTAAGGAAGTTCTTGGACAACTAAAAGAAAGAAATACCACTTCCCAGACTTGGTATGTCGTACCCGTTTCGGAAGGAAGAGAAAAACATCTCCTTAGGAAGAAGTGGAATCATCTTATATTAATAATAACCCCGGGTTTTTTGAAGACTCCATTTTCAACTAAATCGCCTGAAGACCCTTCTGCAAATTGAAATGTTGAAATGTGCACATGCCACATATCAATTTTCTTACAAAAGTAATTTTTTTAATTTTTGATCAACGATTGCCTGCTGCTCAATGATATTGTCATCTCCTCCTTGAGCAAACGTCTTTTTAATCTCCCTATTATTTTGGACCCATGAACCAGCCAGTGCTCGAAATGGATCGGTGTATACCTTTGTGGCATACCGGCCCGTCTTTTTTCCTAGTATTTCATACCAGCACTTTTCTTACCCGGAATTCACACCGGCGCTAATTTTAGTAGTGGGAACTGCAGAGCCGCCCCGGTGGCGCAGTGGTCAAAGGCGTTGGCCTCTGATCATTCGTCCGTAAGGGGTCCGGGTTCGAATCCCGGTCAGGCATGGATGTTGTGTTTTTCTTACGGCACTAGCTCTCTCCCTTCCCTGGAACCAGTGACCCTAAATTAGGGACGGGCGACTGCTTATAGCCCATTGAGTTGCTCATGGTGGTCGTTAAACCTCCAATCAAAAAAAACAACAGCAACTGCAGAAATGATTTTCTTTTTGTCCCTGACTAACGAACGCACATTCTTAAGCGCAGAAACCTTATGTGCCTCGTGCCCTTGAGAAATAGCTATGTGGGAACCGTAAAGGGTAGGGAATCGGTTTACGCTGTTGGAGGGTGGTGAGATTGCTATTAATTTAAGACTAAATATTCATTCTGCTTGTGGAGGTTTTAATTTACCGACTTCATGAAGGTCCCTGTTGGAAGGGGACTGCATTCTCGGCTCGGGACCTTAAAGTTCTGGGTTTGTCAAGTCCATCATTAAGGATTAGCCGAGGTTTGGAAGTCTCGTTACTCTGTTGGCCCCGGGGTAGAGACTCCTTGTAATGAACAAGTCTAACCCCAGTCCTCTGCGTAGCATAAGTAGTGCCCGCTGGGGTCCACAAACCAGCGAACTCTAATCAAACGCCATCATTTCTGACTTCTGGTGCAAAATTATTTCACGGAATTGTCAAGTACATTCTCAAACAAAGAAGTTTTTCTTCCGAGGATATTTTTGTTTTTACTTTTTAGTTTTGGAGATTTTCTGGAGAAAATATTTTTTTCTGGAGGATTTTTAGCTAATATGCATACCAGTACTTCAAAATTTAAATTTTGAGCACTGGAACCAGGACTGGCAAATTATTGTTTTCTTTACAACAAATGTGAGTGAGACACCGATTTTGAAATCTCTCTGTCGGAGAATCGCTTCATAATTTGCGTCAGCCTGTGGATAAGGAACTGGAGATGACGGGCCATCAAAATGGGTACCAAGTCTCCTTCAATATTTCAAAAGGAAGGTAGGGCATACCAATGACCCTATTTTCCGAGTCCAGCGAGCTATGTCTAATTTCTCCAACTGTAGTTAACTTTAGCATAATTAACTTATAACAGCGTGCTTGGTCCAATGACACTTTTCTCACATAAGTACAGAGAATTTTGTTATGTCATTTCAGAGAAAACTCCTAACATATAGATACAAGGAAACGTTTCATTTTTTAAAAGGGAATAGCGTTTTAGGCAGAAATAAAGCTCAAATGAACGATTATTATTCATAAGTACCAAAATAATTATTCATTGGATCGAAAAAATCCAGATGAAAGAATATGAGAAAATGGGCCATTTCTCGAGCTGTTGTTCACCGAGAAATGTCCTGGTGCCCCGATGGGTCAATCTGTCCCTGTATGTTGGACCCCTTTCTAATAAGCAATGGCGGTTCTAGGCCAGGGCCGGGAGTCCCCGGCTTCCCCAAATATAACCGGATCTTTTTTTTTTGAATTAAATATTAATTTCAGTTAATTACCGGTAAATGCAGGAACTTGTGCCCCTCCCACCAATTTTTTTTTTTTGGAATTAAATATTAATTTCAGTTAATTACCGGTAAATAGCAGGAACTTGTGCCCCTCCCACCAATTTTTTTTTGGAATTAAATATTAATTTCAGTTAATTACCGGTAAATGCAGGAACTTGTTCCCCTCCCACCAATTTTTTTTTTTTGGAATTAAATATTAATTTCAGTTAATTACCGGTAAATGCAGGAACTTGTGCCCCACCCACCAATTTTTTTTTTGGAATTAAATATTAATTTCAGTTAATTACCGGTAAATGCAGGAACTTGTGCCCCTCCCACCAGTTTTTTTTTTTTTTTGGAATTAAATATTAATTTCAGTTAATTACCGGTAAATGCAGGAACTTGTGCCCCTCCCACCAATTTTTTTTTTTTTGGAATTAAATATTAATTTCAGTTAATTACCGGTAAATGCAGGAACTTGTGCCCCTCCCACCAATTTTTTTTTTTTTTTGTCTGGAACCGCCACTGTTGATTTTGTTTTTCATGTATGTCACAAATATTAATTTGTTGGAACCTAAGTTTCAAAGAAGGTTTGGTGATTTTTACAAGCATGAAGAACCATTCCAGCTTTTGTAGGACCCATTTAGTTTTACAGTTGATGACGCCGAGGAGAATTTACATTTGTAACTGTTAGATTTGCAATCTAATAATAATTTGAAGTCACTGTTTAAGAGTGAAAGTTTGAAAACCTTTTATTCCCTTTTGCCTAGAAATAGTTTTACAAATCTTAAAAGTTTTGCCAGGAAAATGCTTTCAGTGTTTGGTAGCACATATGTTTGTGAACAAGTTTTCTCCAAAATTAAATACGTGAAATCAAAGCTTCGTTCACGATTGACCAACAACCACTTGTCAGACTTTTTAAAAATTGGATTGTCCAACCTAAAACCAAATATTGAAAATGTAAATAATCATTCCAGAAACAATGCCGTTCTTCTCATTAATTTTTTCCCACATTTAGATGACATCAAGTTAATTTGTTTATGTCATGAAGTCAACTTATTAAAGACTAAACTATAGTAAGTTTAGTTTTGTACTTGTTTTAGATATGTATAAATATTTTTAAATATTTATTTGAAAACATTCATGTTAAATTACAGACCATATATAAAATTAGTCAGACCTTGACACATATTAGTCCAAGTAAAATTGTAGGCGCAACAGCTGTCAGAAGCACGATTCCCAAGCACTTTAGCCGAGTTAAACTGCAGAGATAAAAATATTTTATTTGCAATTAAAATCAACTAAAAGACACAGGCAAGATCTTTCACAGCCGCAACGGCTGCATCGTCAGCAACACTCATGATCATATGTAGAGGATTTTAGGAAGGGAGTGTCTGACCCCAGGTCTTAAACAACCCTTAGAACTAAGAAGCTTTGGGCTAGAGTGCCGGATAGGAAAAGGACACGGAAGCGAGGTAGAAAAAGGGGAGGAAGACGCCCTTATTTATTACCGGGGAGCCAGTACCCGGGGTCCGACGGCTTAACGTGCCCATCCGACGCACGGCGGGTATTTAGTGGATCGAACCTGAGGCCCTTCCCGTGGCAGACACGAACGTTTCCCACTCGGTCACCCGCGACGATCAGCAACACTGGTGAGCAGGTACAGTATTATATAGTTATCTCCCCACAATTCCCTCTTGCATAGCGAATCTGGTTCAGGTTGCCAGATAATAGTATGATTAACTAGAGGTTTTTGACAAAGGTGTTACAAAGGTGTAAAAAACCTCTAGTTAATCATACTGTTATCTGGCAACTTGAACTAGCCTCGCTATGCATTGTGGGAATTGTAGGAAGATAACTATATAATACTGTACCTGCACACCAGTGTTGCTAATGACCGCGGGTGGCCTAGTGGGCAACGTTTGTGACTGCCACGGAAAAGACCTCAGGTTTGATCCCAGGAAGGTACGAACGCTCGATCCACTAAATACCCGCCGTGCGTTGGATGGGCACGTTAAGCCGTCGGACTCCGGGTACTGGCCCCCGGTAATAAATAAGGGCGTCTTCCTCCCCCATTCTACTTCGCCTCCGTGTCACTTTCTTATCGGGCACTCTAGCCCAAATCTCCTAGCTTCCTATTTCTAAGGGTTGTTTAAGACCTGGTGTCAGACACTCCCTTCCTAAAATCCCCTACAATCAATCAATCAGTGTTGCTAATAAGGCCTGATAATGCAGCCGTTGCGGCTGTGAAAAATCTTGCGTATGTCTTTTACTTGATTTTAATTGTAAATAAAATCTTTTTATCTCTGCAGCTTAACTCGGCTAAAGCGTTTGTGAATCGTGCTTCTGACAGTAGTTGCGTCTACAATTTTACTTGAACTTGCACGAGATAATTATTGATGTGAAATATTAGTTCCTTGAAAATTTACAAAATCTGCATCCATTGATCATTGATCTTCCGTTTACCAATTGTTTTAATCCGGCACGTTAAGCCGCCGCCGGGCCCCGGATATAGGACCCCCCGGTAATAAATAAGGGCGTCTTCCTCCCCCTTTCTAACTCGCTTTCGTGTCACTTTCCTATCGCGCACCCTAGCCCAAATCTCCTAGCTTCTTATTTCTAAGGGTTGTTTAAGACATGGGGTCAGGCACTCCTTTCCTGAAATTCTCTACATATGATCTGACATTTTTTTCTTTTTAGGCAGCCCCGGTGGCGCAGTGGTCTAAGGCGCTGGCCTCTGATCATTCGTCCGTAAGGGGTCCGGGTTCGAATTCTGGTTAGGCATGGATGTTGTGTTTGTCTTACGGCACTGGCTCTCTCCCTTCCCTGAAACCAGTGACCCTAAATTAGGGACGGGCGACTGCTTATAGCGCATTGAGTTTGTGACGTACCTGCCAGAAGGACGCACACGACATAAAGGCAGATAGGAATCAGAGTAAAACGTCCGCGTAGCTCAATTGGTAGAGTGACTTATTCCGGAATGAGGGGATCCGGGTTCGAATCCTGGCGTGGACAGAAATGACGGAGAAATTTACTTCGTTATAAGTTGCTCACGGTGGTCGTTAAACCTAAAATCAAATCAAAATATTTTTTTAATCCGGTCCCCCGAGCTTTAGACAATTTCCTATTAGGTCCGTCTCTCCAAAAGTTTGGTGTGCCGCCCCGGTGGCGCAGTGGTCTAAGCGATGGCCTCTGATCATTCGTCCGAAGGGGTCCGGGTTCGAATCCCGGTGAGGCATGGGTGTTGTGTTTGTCTTACGGCACTGGCTCTCTCCCTTCCCTGGAACCAGTGACCCTAAATTAGGGACGGGAGACTGCTTATAGCCCATTGAGTTGCTCACGGTTGTCGTTAAACCTCCAATTAAAAAAAAAAAAAAAAGTTTGGGGACACATGGTGTAGAGAATAATACTGAAAGCAGAGAGAGGAAATTTTGTTATATTTCTATATTCAAAAGTCTCTTTTCGGCAAAACACCAGTAGTTGTTTGTAACAATGAATTATCTTTTTTCTTTACAGAGGCTTCAGATCATTTCTGGTGGAAGAGCTGGTGCCTTTAAAACCAGGTAACAAGCCCCACGGTGACCGAGTGGTTTGAGGCGATGGCTTTTGAAAAATTTTCTGAGATGGGACCTGGTTCGAATACCGGATCAGGTACGCTTTTCTTAGAGCGATGACCATTTCTCTTAGCTGGAAGCGGTGACCCTAAATTAGGGACAGGCGACTGCTTACACCCCTCAGCCTTGCTCATGGTGGTCGTTAAACCCAGAAAAAAAAAGTGGCACAAGCTTTTGTTTCGTTATGTTTTTTTCCCCATTTGGTGTTTCGCAGCTGCTCCTCCGATTAGGAAACCATCCGCTTCCCCGGTGGCGCAGTGGTCTAAGCGCTGGCTTATGATCATGCATTCGTGATGGGTCCGAGTTTGAATATTGGTGACGCATGGATGCTGTGTTTTTCTTACGGCACTGGCTCTCTCCCTCCTCTGGAACCAGTGACCCTAAATTAGGGACGGGCGACTGCTTATAGCCCATTGAGTCGCTCACGGTGGTCGTTAAACCGTCCATAGCAAAACAAAATAAAACCGAAAAAACATCCCATTCTGGTCTCTCTGAAATGTTTGAGAAGCATTACTCGATATTTTTAGTTCTACTTCTGTCAAAAACCACGCATTCATAAGAAATAAGAATCGGTGTGGCGCGTGTAACATGCTTTGTTACATATTTTTAAAGCAGTTCTTTACCCCTTATTAGATCATGAGTAAATATTTTTCCAAGATGCCGAAAAGTCAAGAAGAAGTGCAGAACGAAATATGTTTGTTCCCAATGCACGGAAGGGGTGGGTGGGGGTGGGGGGGGGGGGGTGGAGCGAAGGGTAGCGCCAAAACATTTCCTCCTACGTAGATTTAACTTTCCTTGGTTGCACCGTTTAGAATATTCATTCCTCCATGAAAGTATTCCGCACGCATGCCGTGAAAGATAACGTGCTGAATGCGATATGCAGTAAACGTGGCCTTGGAATTTACTCACATTTTCTACGGAT
Source organism: Macrothele yani (assembly GCA_039090855.1). Classification (NCBI taxonomy): domain Eukaryota; kingdom Metazoa; phylum Arthropoda; class Arachnida; order Araneae; family Macrothelidae; genus Macrothele; species Macrothele yani. The sequence continues at coordinate 122,221,498 of CM077005.1, read as the reverse complement.
TCCCTCGAATGGTCAAAGCCGAGGGTAAACAACTTAAAACACACTTACATGTACACGCAGAAAGCAGAAATTTTAACTGAATTTTAGTAACTTATAATACGTTTTTTTTAAAGTGAGTAAGTTTAAATGAAAGATAAACTCTAGACTTAGAATTACGTTCCCCTTTGCCGCCCAGGTGGCACAGCCTTTGATTTCTGATCTTCGTCTGAAATGTGTCCAGGTTCGAATCCTGGTGAAGACGGGATATTGTGTTTGTCTTACGGCGCCAGCTCTCTCCCTTCCCTGAAATCAGTGAACCTAAATTAGGGACGGGTAACCCATCGAGTTGTTCGCGGTAGTCGCTAAACCCCCAAATGTATAAAAAAAAAAAAATTAGCCGCCCCGGGACCGCAGTGATCTAAACGGTGCTTCTGACCATTCGTCTGGGTTCGAATCCCAGTGAGACATGGATGCTGTGTTTGTCCTACGTACTGGCTCTGTCCCTTCCCTGGAACTAGTGGGTCCAAATTAGGGACTGGCGACTGTCAATAATCCATAGAATTGCTCACAGTGGTCGCTAAACCACCAAATACACTCACGGACAATAAAATTTGCGCACCTAGAAGAAAGCATGCTACAACCGCGAAACATTGCAAATAGCTAGAGTGCGTGTTGGTATGCAAATGATCCAAGTTTGGTGCATGTGCGCATGACCGCACATCCTGTGGTGGTAATGCAAGCGCGAATCGGAACCTTATAAACTGGCGTGTAGTCGATGCACCATGAAAACGAAAAGCACCGGCCGAAGCAAGCAGGAGTACAGGGTGATAAGAATGCCGGATAGACGCCAGAGTCGTCGATTTAAGCAACTTACGGACTTTAAGAGAGGCCTGATCATCAAGCTGAAAACCGCAGAGCGGTCGGCGCGCCGTATAGCCCGCCATGTGGATCTTTCTGACCATACCGTCCGACTGTGTTGGGAGCAGTGGACACGTGACGGCACTGCCACATGGCGGAGCTGCTCCGGACTTACCAGGAGGACGACCGGTGCAGAGGATTCGACGGATCGTGCGCCATACACGAACGGATCCCACGGGGACCCCGTCCACTATACAGGCAGATGTAGCGGCTCCTGTGTGCCCACGAACCATTTCCCGATGTCTCGCGGAAGCGAATCTTTGATCCTAGCGCCCCTTACGTGTGCTGCCATTAACACCGGAACATCGCCACATCCGTGCGCAGTGGTGCCGGGCTAGAGCGACGTGGAACACCACAGACTGGCGACGTGTTTAGCGATGAGTGCCGCTTCGTTTTGGGGACACATGGTCATCGTGCCCAGTTGTAGAGGTCCCCGGGTCAACGGCACAATTCCAACCAAGCTATCGAGCGCCACACTTCCCCCACTGCAGGCATTATGGTCTGGGGAGCCACTGCCTTCGATAGCCGATCAGCTATAGCAGTGGTACGGGGATCATTGACGGGCCAGCGGTATGTGGATGAGATCCTACGGCCCCATGTGCTCCCATTCATGGCCAGGATTTCAGGTGTGCTATACCAGCAGGATAATGCCCGCCCGCACAAGGCTCGGTTTCCCAGGACTGTCTACATCATATCCAAACACTTCCATGGCCTGCCCGCTCCCCGGATATGTCACCTATCGAGCATGTGTGAGACCAGTTGAAACGACGGCTGCCGCCGTGCCGCACTATCCGGGATTTGGAGCACACCGTCCAAAACGTGTGGGCCAGTCTGCCGCAGGACAACATCAGGCGTCTGTTTGCCTCCATGCCGAACCGTATTGCAGCATGTATCGCCACACGAGGCGGTGCGATGCGCTATTGAAGATGGCCGGAATGCGTGTCACAGATCCCTCTGTAATTGTCCTGTAGCTGTTTTTGCCATCATGTGTATCATTCATCTGTATCATTACGTCCCTAAAATTTCAGTTCAATCCGATGCTTCCTTCTTGGTACGCAAATTTAATTGTCCGTGAGTGTATATATAAAAAAAATTAGCTGTCCTAGTGCATTAGCGATTTAAACGCTGCTTCTTGTCTGTGTTCGAAAGTGTTCGAAATCCGGTGAGGTATGGATGTTGCGTTTGTCATACGCCATTGGCTCTCTTCCTTCCCTGAAACCAGTTGTCCTAAATTAGGGAAAGGCGACTGCTTATATCCCACCGAGTTGCTCCGGTGGTTGCTAAACCCCAAATATCCTCTCCCTTCCCTGGAACTAGTGAACCTAAATTAGGGACGGGTGACTGCTTACATCCAATCGAATTGCTCAAGGTGGTCGCTAACACCCCCTCACCAAATCTCTCCCTTTCTTGGAACTAGTGACCTTAAATTAGGAACGGGTGAGTGTTTATAGCCCGTCGAGTTGTTCTCGGTTGTTGCTAAACCCCAAACAACAACAACAAAAAAAAAATGCCGCCTTGGTGTTGTAGTGATCTAAATGCTTCTTCTGACCATTCGTCCGGGTTTGAATCCCAGTGAGGCATGGATGTTGCGTTTGTCCTACGGCACTGGCTCTCTCCTTTCCCTGGAACCAGTGACCCTAAATTAGGGACAGATGACTGCTTAGAGTCCATCGAGTTACTCACGGCGGTCGCTAAATCCGTAAATATATATATATAAATAAAACGTAACCGCCCCAGTACCTCAGTGATTTATTAATGCTGCTTCTGACCATTCGTCAGGGTTCGAACTATGGTGAGGCATTTTTTTTAATATTTCGAAATTTAGCGACCACCATGAAGAACTCAGTGGGAAGGAAGACTGCTTATAGCACATCGAGTTGGTCACGGTGGTCATTTAACCACCCACACGTACAAAGATGAAGAAGCAGGAGGAAAGAAACATGTCACTCCAAAGGATTTAGACGTCTACGAAGTACATAGATGGCAGCAATAGGGAAAATACTCATGTTTAAGAGGCGTTAAAAAAGGACGGATGGTGAGTGCTAGGCAGGAGTTTTTCTAACGGAGAATCTTCTCAGTTATGCAAGAAGTGCTGCATCGAGGGTGTACAATGAGTGAGGCACAAACAACAGAACAAGCAGTCAGCGTTCTTCCTGTAAGCGGGAACGACTGCCGATGTGCGAGGACAACTGCAGCTGGAGAGGATTGTACAAGGCAACAGACGAGCTCCATTGCGTCGATTAAACGCGCAGTACAACAGCCATATCGACAGAATTTCAGCCTCCATAACCAGCCATACATTGGCGTGAACGGGTTTTAACTGAAGACGGCCCTTAGCACCACTGTTCTCTACTAAAAATCGATAAATTCGTCTTCAGTGGTCACAGAAACACCGACGCTAGACCCATGAGGACAGGAGAAAGGTCGCCTGTCCGATAAATCACATTTTTAGTTCATACACGCCGATGGATGATCCAGAATAGCTTGTCGACAGTAAGAACCAATGAACCCCAGCTTTTTAGCGTTAACTGTACAAGATGGTGGAGGCGGTGAAATAGTCCGAGGTCTGTTTTTATGACAGAGATTGGGTTCCTCAGAACCTCTGGGACATCCCTACATGTGCATTGTGTTTTCTGACGGAAAGGCTAGTTCCAAAAAGATAATGGGTCATGCCGCAATGCTGGAATCGGCACACGGTAGTTCCAGGAGCACGACACGGACTTCAAAGTGCTGAAATGGCTCCCTCGGTCCACATATCTCAACCCAATTGAGCATCTGAGAATGATATTAAGAAATCCATTCGTAATAGTAATCCAGCCAACATTCCGCAATTGATGGACGCCATCACAATGATCACATCCTCTTGGACGAACATACTTGTAGAAAAATGTCAGCACCTCGTTGAACCCATGCCGCATCGAATCGAGACTGCTTTGAAGGCTAATGTGGCCCAACACATTACTAAGTTGGTGTACCTAATAATTTGCTACTTCAGCGTATATGTCTTTTGATGCATCGCCTGTTCGAAAGGCACAACGGTTAAGCAGCTGCTGAAGCTCCCGGAGCAATCATCTACGCAGTCGTCGACTAGGACACTTTTCAGCAACAGTATATAGCAGAACGAAGTGCGAAAATGAAGTAGCTGGAAGAACTGAGCGTGTTTCTTTATGACGGGGAAGCTATGTAGAAATGGTTTTCAAATGTGATGTTTTAGGCGTTCTGTTTAACGATGCATCAATAACTGTTATGTCTCTTTACCTATTTCATTGCAGAAAGAAGCGAAATAGTGGTTAGGATTGCTGATTATTTTTTATTAGTGATGTCATAGTTTTTCTTTACAAGATATACACTATATCGACAAAAGTTACCGGACACTCAGAACAGAAACACAACATAGCATTTATTGACATACATTAGTACGGTGTCTGTCCACCTCTAACGAACTAAATTTCTATGTCATTTTTGTCCACGCCGGGCATCAGAATCGGGTCCCCTCACTCGGGAGTAAGTCGCTCTCCCAACTGAGCTACGCGGACGTATGCTCTCGCTGCTATCTGCCTACGTCATGCGTGGCAAGCACGTCACACACCTTTAACCTTAATGCATGCACTGACCCTTCGAGAAATGCTTTCGACAAGGTTTTGGAACGCAGAGTTAGGAATACGCTTCCATTCAGTACATAATGCTGCCGCTAACTGTTGCTTAGTAGTAGGCCTTGGTTTCAAACTTCTTATGCGGTGCTCTAATTCATACAATAGGTGTTCTATGGGATTAAGATCAGGGCTCTCTGCTGGTCAGTCCACACACGATAAGGAATTATCGTCACACCACGCCGTAACAGTCCTTGCTTTATAACTCAGGGCATTATCCTGCTGGTACCAAAAAGGCAAAGTTGCATAGTATGGCCACAGAGCTGGTAGGGCATAATTGCCCAGAATATCGAGGTAGATGTGTTGATTAACAGGTTTGTCCACGATAACCAATGGGCCGGGACCATACCACGAAAAAAGACCCCCACACGAATGCGCTGCAGTTCCAAACTTGACCGTAGGAACAGTTCACTGTGGTAAATAACGTTCCCCAGGCTACCGCCATCCCACACACGGCCATCAGACTGATGGATCGTCTATTTGGATCCATCAGTCCATAGGACCGTTTTCCTTTGATCTACGGTCCACGATAAATGTTCTTTACAACATGCTAAATGACTAGTAGCATTCCGAGTGGAGATGAAGGGCTTATGAGAAGCCACACGACCACGGAAATCCATGGAATGAAGTTCTTTGCGAATAGTACGTGTACATACTGAGGTTCCAGCATTTTTACTCACCTGTACACTGAGGTCTTGGGCAGAACTCCGTCGATTAGCTGTAACGATTCTCCTGAGGCTTCGACGTCCTCTATCGCTGATTTTCTTTGGTCTGCCGGTACGTTTTGCTGCTTCAAGCATGCCACGTGTCTTCCACTTATTCAGTACATCCAAAACAGCTCACTTGGGTATGTTTGAACGCCTCTCGGTTTCTCTTATGGACAACCCCCTAATATAACGCCCAAGAATCTTTCCTTTTTCAAAGTCAGTTCTCTCCCGCCGCGACATTTTCACTCAACCTCACAGTGCGATACGATCGCGGTCAGCTGCAGGCTTCTTTTTATACCGTTTGCAGCTGTACCGTGCATCTTAACAACGCAGCGGATTCATTCATTTGCTTTTGAAGAGGTATCCGGTGACATTTTCAATATTGTGTATGTCATGCAGAGAACAAAGAACAATCCAATAAATAGAGTCACAGTGGTTCCCTGCGCCCGAGGAAGGTCAAGAAACAGAAGTCATCAAGGAAGGTGTTGGTGTCTGTCTTCTGGGACAAAGATGGAGTTTTGCTTGTAGATTATCTTGAAAAAAGGGCAACCATCGTTGTCCTTCTCGATAAACTGAAGCGGCAACTGATCTCCAAAGGTCGAGGCAAACTTTCGAAAGGGATCTTGTTTCTTCAAGAAGATTCGTCTCCTCACAAAGAGCTCATTACGGAGCATTCTGCTCACCTGATTTGGCCCCATTGGACTACTACTTCTTTCCTTACCTGAAAAAATACCTCAAGGGGGAAAAGTTTCAATCACTGAGGTGCCCACAGCAACTGCTAATGAGTGGTTTGCTGCGCAACTGAAAGAATTTTCTTTTTTGGTGGGTTAAAATGTTAAAACAACGAAGTCGTAAGTGTATGGAGCTCAGGAGAGAATATGTAGAGTAAATAATTTTTGTTTCAATCCCGTAGTTTTTTTGTTTTCTTTAAAAAGCCAAAGATGTATCAGTACCACCTCGTATTTGCGGGTTTTATTATTTGTGGCTTACTTTTCTGAACGAAAAGAATACAGAGAGCATCGTGTATTTTGAAAGACCCCCTTCGTCTAACTACACCACATTTTGTTCAAATGTTGGTTTATGTGTATAAAGAAAAGTTCTTCCTTCAGTTGTTTCATTCAATTAAGTGGCCATCATCGGAAAGGAGAAACCATCTGATACTGAATGCAAGCGCCTGTATTCGACAAGAACACTTCATAGATTATTATCTGCCTTCTTTTTTTTTTTTTTTTTTTTTTTTGATTGGAGGTTTAACGACCACTGTGAGCAAAACTGAATGGGCTATAAGCAGTCGTCCGTCCCTAATTTAGGGTCACTGGTTCCAGGGAAGGGAGAGAGCTAGTGCCGTAAGACAAACACATTATCCATGCCTCACCGGGATTCGAACCCGGACCCCTTTCAGACGAATGATCAGAGGCCATCGCTTAGACCACTGCGCCACCGGGGCGGCTCATCTGCCATCTATTCACCATCAGCAACCATGGGAACGAAGCCCGTAGGTATCTGTCGCCAGAGGTCAGCAGATATCAATCGTTTTATTTTTTACTACCAGCGCATTGACACTCATCTGGCAAGCCCAGTCATCGTGGAGAAGAGGGGACCACGGGCAAAGGGCGTCCGGGACCAACTCCAGAAAGAACCAACCAAAGAATGGTTTGGGCACCAGGGGGCATAAGTGTTAATTTCTGCTTCTGATGTATTTGTAGCAAAATCTGAGCTCCTGGAAATTCGACTAAAATTTTTTTTCTTGGACCGATACCGCTCACATCGAAAAACCTTTTGAGAATACTTTCTTCCTAAAGTAATGCATGGTTTTTCCGCCAGGTGGCGTAGTTACATATCTTTCATGTGTCTATATCGCTGCTTTGAAGAGTCCGATTTGAAAAATTCTTCCTTTGTTGGAGAGCGTTTCAGCTGCGAAATGTTTCTCATGTAAATTCAAATTTTTCTTAACGCACAAGTCTGCAACCAAAGGGCGTAAGCTCACTCCGTTTACAGCAGGATTAAAAACCCGATTGTAAAACTTCTTTCTTACGTCAGATACTATTATTTTCCATACCGGTTCCATTGACTTTGAATAGCTTTGATAAATTTCATTTGCGTCAGGATGGATTCAAAAGAGATGCTTATTACACCCAAAAATTCGGTGTCATGTTTCTTGTTTTCTCAGGGTGTGAGCGCGGGGCCTATCTTAAGCGCGGTGTCCTGTGCGTCCGCACCTATCTCGCACCTCTGAGGGTGGCTCTGATGTGAGAAAACAGTCAACTAGGATTGGCTACAGGACAGGCGCTAACATTTATTCACAGCAGCTGCATATCTGATATATAAAAGAGGGTGATTTCTTCAGATGATTTATTTTTGTTTTGGGCAAAACAATTGCACGTTGCCATTGCTTTTAGTTCTTCCTTATAGTATGTCTGTCTGATTCACTGTGTGGAAACTTTAATGTTCAAGCGAATGGCATCCATTTGCAGCAGTCACAAAAGCCTCCAAGGGGAGCACGGTGTCGGCGAAACAAAAAAGAAAAAGAGCGTACGAAGAAACTTCTAAAACTCTACCAGTTCTTTTTGTTGCACAGTCAATTAAGTTCAAGTACCGTTTCTGAAGAAAACAATGATGCTTTCTTTAGCACGTCAACTATTCATAGTTCATGAACAGACATTTCACAAAAACCAAGCATTTCGGAAACAAGCGAAAGTAAAATGGGTCATTATGAAGTCTTACAGCTAACCTTAATGATTTAAATATATAGGGTATCCCAAAAAGGTGTAACCAATTTCAAATGACGATTGCTGTGGTGTAAGGCTAAAGCGCTCGGCTAGACATCGAGAGATTCGGGATTCGATTCCCCGACGGCGGCTGAAAAACAAATTTTCGGTTGCTGTGCGTTGCTTAACGTGGAAAGAGCGATGGATTTATTTATTCATTCAAATGATGACAACTTTGGATATAAAACTAATATCAGCATTCTGTTCCTTGCAGGTGATAAGGAATACCCAAAAGTTTTCTAGAAGTGTACCCAATGGATCCTACGACGAAATCACAGATTGTGGAATGATTTATTGAAACCCGATCCGAAACTCAGGTTCGGCTGAATTTCAGAGCAAAATATGGGAGCAAATCGTCCACACGTAACAGCATCAGAAAGTTGTGCAAGTCATTCAAGCAAACTAATAGCGTCCTCATAAAGAAAAGCCCTGAACGACCATCGCTGTTTCCAGAAAGGGAGGAGGTTGTGAGACAAACATTCACTCGTAGCCCTCGAAAGTCAATCAGACAAGCAGTACGACAGCTGGCCATCCTCATGACGTCAGTACACAGAGTGTTACGTCAGACATTGGAAATGCACCAGTATAAACTGCAGGTAACCCACCACATTAATCCCAGATGATCATGAGAAACGTAAACAGTTTACTGAAGAGATGTTGGAGAACATTGCAAGTGTTGAAACTTTCCTGAGACAAATCTGTTTCTCGGATGAGTGCACTTTCCATGTTTCTGGAAAGGTTAATGAACAAAATCTGAGGATTTGGGAAACTGAACACCTGCATTGTGCAATGAAACATGAGCATGCTAGCGCTAAAGTGAATGTTTGGTGTGGCAAATTGCTCGACCGTGTTATTGAACCCTTTTTCTTTCAGGAAGCGACCGTGAGAGCTGATAACTACCTAGAAATAATCATCCCCAATTGGGTGAACTTGCAACTGCGGTCGTTTTCCAACAAGATGGGGCGCCACCTCATTGAGCCTTGATTGTGAGGAGGTCTCTGAACACCAAATTTCCCAATCGATGGATTGGACGTTGTGGTCCAATCGCATGGTCCCCTTGTTCGACGGACTTAACACACTGTGACTTTTTTCTTTTTATGAGGATTCATCAAGGATGAGGTTTACAGCACTGCTGTTACAGACATTGCTGACCTAAAGAGGAGGATTACATACGCATTGCAGAAAGTTAACACGGGCATTCTCAAACGAAAACGGTTGGAACTGGAATACGGTTTAGACATCGGTCGGGTTGCAAATGGTGCCTATGTCGGACCTATGCAAAACTTCATGATTTGTTCTGTCAATTAACTATAACGAAGTAAATTTCTCCGTCATTTCTGGTCTACGCCGGGAATCGAACCCGAGTCCGCTTATTCCGGAACAAGACGTTCATTCTGATTGCTATCTGCCTTTATGTCGTGTGCGTCCTGCTGGCAGGTACGTCACATCTCCCCCCGAAAGAGGGCCGGGGGCATGGCCCACGGGTCAGCCGTGACCATGAATCGTTGCAGGCAGCCATCCACTGTAGAACGTGCACTTGAGAACTCCCAGTCAATCTGGTGTGTGGAATGCAACGTCACACACATTTATTTTTCGAAGCGCTGGAGAAGATATTCTCTGATTTTTCCTATCTCGCGGTGTGGAAATAACATCCCACCATTGCGAGATTTTGAACGGCTGGGTCATCCGGAAAGTTCGGGCGCCATTATAACGAAGTAAATTTCTCCGTCATTTCTGGTCTACGCCGGGAATCGAACCCGAGTCCGCTTATTCCGGAACGAGTCGCTCTACCAACTGAGCTACGCAGACGTTCATTCTGATTGCTATCTGCCTTTATGTCGTGTGCGTCCTGCTGGCAGGTACGTCACATAACACAAGTTGTGTATTAGATGATTTATATTAAAACTGTTATGATTATTTGAAATTGGTTACACCTTTACAGGACACCCTGTATTTTACCGAATTCGTTTCCCGTGATAAAATGTATATTCATGTTCATGCAACGGCCCGTGTTTATCCTGTTCGGCTGATTGATAATCTTGCATTATGTACTTCTGTTCCAAAAAGTACTTAAAAAGTTAAAACTACAGGACTCTAGATACGCTCCTTACTTTTCCAGACACTCTCCCTGATTTCCTGACCTTCTATCCCCCCTCAGCACCACGAAAACGTACACACACACACAGACACCGCGAAAAACAGATCCTCCCTCGTGTTCGAAATCCTGGGGAAATAACTGTGCTTAAGTGTGCGGAAGTAAATCTTGCTGGGGGAGGGGCGCATATTGTGCTAGTTACATCACTGGGAGTGGCATGGATACTTTCCAAAGATTTCTAATCAAGATTAGAAAAATATACGCCCCCACTCAAGGTTGCTTATAATGTTACAGCAAACACTTTAGCCTCTTACCATTCGTCCGAGATGGGACCGGGTTCGAATCCCGGTGAGGCATGAATGCTTTGTTCATGCCTCACCGGGAGTCGAACCCGGTCCCTTTGTTTTTCTTACGGCATTGTCTCTGTCCCTCCCCTGGAAACAGCGGCCCTAATTAGGGACGGGATATTTATAACTTATCGAGATGCACACGGAGGTCGTCAGACCCACGAACAAACAACCAACCCCCGTCCCGAACAAAAAAACCTATCACTTTTATTTACACCCAATATAATAGCTACGTTAATAAGAAACTGGTGCTGCTAAATTAATCCGCACTGAGTTATATCTCAAAAGATTAATTTCAGCACTCACAAATTTTTCACGTTTTATACATTCGCGAGACGAAATACCAAAAAGCGCAGTTTTTAAAAGAGCAGTTTACAAAGGATATATCAATGATGACATTTCTTTTAATTTTTTAAATTCTCCGTGTTTTCTTGCTCTTTTTACTTTGTTTTTCACAATTTGTCTTCCAGTCAGATTTATAGTTAATTTGGAAATTTCCAGCCATCTTTGGTGGAAGTCAAAAAACTGTAAATGTAAATAAAGAAAGGTTCAGTTCCTACTTAATGTTAACAACAGACGCCGGACCAACACGTCAAATGAATGTCTGCTTGGATCGTGCTCTTTCATTGTTTCACAGCTGACGATTTAGTTGTTTTTTTCTTAATAAATAAATTGATACTGCTTCTTGGAAATGACCAAGTCACGTTTCAGTTTCCGCAAGTCTGGGAAACACAGAAAAAGGAAGGTCTTTCCGATATACCTTTATTAAAGATTTCTAGAGGAAGAGGCATTCAAACTCACTCTTGGAATTTTTTTTTATGTCTGCTTTATGCGCAGCGGGCTTAAATATTGCCCGAATTGTGTTTATGGAAAGATGATGTGGCATCAACGAACGTGATTAAAAATTATATAAAACAGACTAATAATGTTTGTGCGAACACTTCACAGCTATACTGATTTTTTTTTTTTTGGATTTGATTTGAGGTTTAACGACCACCGTGAGCAACTCAAATGGGCTATAAGCAGTCGTCCGTCCCTAATTTAGGGTCACTGGTTCCAGGGAAGGGAGAGAGCCAGTGCCGTAAGACAAACACAACATCCATGCCTGACCGGGATTCGAACCCGGACCCCTTACGGACGAATGATCAGAGGCCAACGCCTTAGACCACTGCGCCACCGGGGCGGCCGGGGCCCGGATTCGAATCCCGGTGAGGCATGGATGTTGTGTTTGTCTTACGGCACTGGCTCTCTCCCTTCCCTGGAACCAGTGACCCTAAATTGGAGACGGGCGACTGCTTATAGCCCATTGAGTTGCTCACGGTGGTCGTTAAACCTCCAACCAAAAAAAAAAAAAAATAAGCAGTCCCACGTCCCTATTTTAGGGTCACTGGTTCCAGGGAAGGGAGAGAGCCAGTGCCGTTAGACTAACACAACAACCATGCCTCACCGGGATTCAAACCCGGACCCCTTTCGGACGAATGATCAGAGGCTATCGCTTAGCCCTAAATTAGGAACGGGCGACTGCTTATAGCACATTGAGTTGCTCATGGTGGTCGTTAAACACGAAAAAAAAAAAAAAAAAGAGAAATCCCGAATGAGGCATGGATATAGTTTTTGTCTCACGGCACTGGCTCTCTCTCTTCCCTGGAACCAATGACCCCAAATTATGGACGGACGGCTACTTGTTACGATATATAAGTATTGTCTTACGACACTAATTGTGGCCCCAGTGGCGGAGTTGTCTGAGACATGGCTTCTGATCATTCGTTAGAGCCCACTAAGTTGCTCATGATCGTCCTTAAACCAGTATTAAAAAAAAAAAAAAAAAAAATGGTGCTTCACTTTTCTCTTACTTGGAAACAGTGGCCTTTTAAGTTAGGGACGGGCGACTGCTTATAGCCCTTAGAGTTACTCGTGGTGGTCGTTTTTTTTTTTTCTGTTTGTTTGTTCCTTGTGATCGGAGATTTAACGACCACCGTGAGCAACTCGATGGGCTATAAGCAGTCGCTCACCCCTAATTTAGGGTCACAGGTTCCAGGCAAGGGAGAGAGCCAGTACCGTTAGACAAACACAACATCCATGCCTCACCGGGATTCGAACCCGGACCCATCTCGTACGAATGTTCATAAGCCATCGGGGCGCCGGTGGTCGTTAAACGTCCAATCAAAAAAATTAATAAGAGTAAAAAAAAAACCACAGAACAGCCGATTCTTAAAGAAATATGTGGAAATAGTTCTTTTAAGAAAATTCGAAATTTCTATAATTCTCCGTAGCAAAACGCCGAGGCACAATAAATCATTTTTTCATAATAGATTGAATACTGATGGTTATACCCCTCCGGTGTGGAGGGGGAGGGAGCTATAACCATTAGTTTTCAATCGGTCGTCTTAAAATATTAAAACAAATCTTAAAATATTAAAAATAACCATTAGTATTCCTCCGGTCTTCTTAAAATATCCAGCCTCAAAATCAGTTTCAGCTTGAATTGTCTTGCAAAATTCTTAGATTTGGGGGGGGGGACCACAGTGAGCAACTCGATGTGCTACAAAGAGTCGTCTGTCCCTAATTTCTCGCTTTTCAAAGATAATTTGGAGATTCAGTAGTAGAAATATCTAAACAAAGGCGATTTTCTGCCTGAAGATTCGATAACCTAGGACAACACAAATCACCCGATAGTGAAGAGGTCTGTCCTGCTTGATTTGGGCTTGAATCGCGGGTATCACTGTAAGAAATAAGGGGTGTTAGTTCAGGGAAATTTCCCGAAAATAACGTGCAACAAAGTTGCTGGTAGGTCTTCGACTTTCAACGAAATTTCCGTGTTCAAATGGTTCCCTTTCTGATAAGGTAAACATTCAGTATTTTGATGGATTTCCCGTTGTCACTGATTCCAGTTTTACACAAAAATTTCCGGAGTTTCCAAAAACTTCGATGTTTGTATGCCTTCTTCAGTTCCTTAACAGATTCCAAGAAATTTCTGCTCCCGTCTATTCTTCAGTACGTTACATAAGGAGCTGTCGTGTATATGTAAGAGTTACACTGCAGGACTTATTACGTCGAGGCAGGATATTTTCCTGGCTTACAAAGTGAAGGAAATCCTTTCCTCGCCGGTTGATCAAATGATCACATGTAGAGGATTTTGGGAAGGGAGTATCTGACCCCAGGTCTTAAACAACCCTTAAAAATAGGAAGCTAGGAGATTTGGGCTAGAGTGCCCGATAGGAAAATGACACGGACGCGAAGTAGAAAGGGGGAGGAATACGCCCTTATTTATTACCGTGGGTCAGTACCCGGGATCCGACGGCTTAACGTGCCCATCTGACGCACGGCGGATATTTAGCGGATCGAGCGTTCGTACCTTCCTGGGTTCGAACCTGACGTCTTTTCCGTGGCAGTCACGAACGTTACCCACTAGGCCACCCGCGGCCCTTTCCTCGCCGGTTTTCGAGCCCGCGATGCTTTATACCAGAGCAAGGAGCGCTGTTGTCTGAGTCAGCAAGACACTAGCCAAAAGACCACATTTAAGGTAGAAACGCAGGGAGCTGGATCGCGTGATGACGGAACTACTTTCGTACAATTGAACTCGTTGTTTCGCCTTCTGTAGGAGTTTGTTTTTCTGAATATGTTTATAATAATACTGTTTCTCTGTAGGGGGCTGGATCGTGCAATGTCAAAATGATTTTCGCTACGACTGCCGGTTAATTTGTCATCTCACTTTCTGTTGGAGCTTATTGTTTGTCTGAATAGGTTTGCACAATGAGCCATTACATTATGACCACCTACCTAATAAGCGGTAGGACCCCCTTTAGCCCACAAAACAGCGGTCACTCGACAAGGCATCGATTTGATGAGGTGGCGATAGGTATCCTGGGATATCTGGTACCATAATATCAACAGCAGGTCCTCCAGTTCCCGTACATTTCGGGGTGGAGAGAATTTAGCGCGAACTCGCTTTTCCAAGTCGAACCACAAATGTTCGATTGGGTTCATGTCAGGTGAATTTGGATGCCAGGGCATTAACAGAATGTCCCTAGCATGTAACTCGAACCACACCTTGACGATTCTGGCAGTGTGGCATGGCGCATTATCCTGTTGGTAATGACCATCACCAACAGGAAACACAGTTGCGATGAATGGGTGAACTTGGTCCGCAATGATGTTTCAGATACCTCACAGCTGTCAGGAATTGTGCTGTTTTCCAGCACAATGGCCTAAAGTGTCAAAAGAAAACATCGCCCACAGCATAACACCACCACCACCTGCTTGTTTCCGCCTTACAGTGCATCCAGTGCCATAGCCTTCTTTGGTAATCGACGTATTCGAGCTCGACCGTCTACGTGATGCACCAGGAATCTTGTTTCGTCATACCAGGCCACTTTCTTCTAATCATCCGCAGTCCAATCTCGATTATCTTGGGCCCATATTATGCTCTGTTAGCAATGACGTGCAGTGAGCATGGGGACCCGTATGCGTTTTCGGCTACGCAGGCCCATGCGCAGAAGGCTGCGATGAAATGTGTGCTGCGACACATTACCCTGACCACCATTGTTGTAGCTATGGGTGATTTGTCGCACTGTGGCCCTGGGGTTGCTGTGAACAAAGCGCAACAGTCTCCGCTCCCCTCTGAGAGCAATGAGCTGCGGAAGACCCACTGCTGGACGACAGTTCGTCGTTTCGTCATCTGTGCCCCACTTTTGATACGTACTCACTACAGCGGTACGTGAAGAATCCACAAGCAGCGCCGTTTCCGAGATCGTAGTTCCCAGGCGCAGTGGCATCACAATTTGTCCTTCATCAAACTCCGATAAATCGGCACTTTTTTCCATTCTGACTCCGAACACTACTAACCGAAGCTGGTCCTCGGGTTGTATATATACTGTTCTGGGAATTTTACCTGCACCACCGTTCGGTCTCTAGGTGCGCTCATTACTCTAGGCTGGGGGTGGCCATAATGTAACGGCTCATCGGTTTATAACAACTTTATTTCTTTGCAGCAGGACATATCGCGAACTGCATGATTTTGTATGCCTTTTTCATTTTCCAAAGCAATAGGATACTTTAGAACTCCATATTTTTTTAACTGACAATGACTTTCATTTGTGTTTAAGAAAAGGTAAAATATACTACACTGAAGAGCAATTGAATTAGAGATACCTGTCTAGTAACGTGTAGCACCACCTTTCGCCCTGACTGATAATGGCGGCGATTCGTCTCAGCATGGACTCGACAAGACACCGGAAGCGCTGGGAAGTCATACGGATCCACGACCCCTGAACAAGCTCCCACAGTTCAAGAAGATTTGATGGAGGGGAGTCAGAGCCTCGAACATAGCTCTCGATGGCATCCCAGATCCGCTCGATGGGATTGAGGTCAGGTGACCTAGCTGGCCAAGGAAGCGAGGCCACGTCGATGGAGCGTTCATACAACCATTCGGATGCAATGCGGGAACGATGGCACGGTGCATTGTCTTGTTGCAGGATGAGGTTCCCAGTGGGATGTTGAAGACGCACAAACGAGAGCAAATGGTCGTCCAGGATATCCCGGTAACGTTGACCTGTGTGGGACGATGTCACACGTACCAGGGGTCCCATTTCAGTCCACGTAAACAGTCCCCAGACGAGAATGCAACCCCCACTAGCTTGAAGAGTACCCTGCTGGCAAGAAGGATCGATCGCTTCATGTGGTTTGCGCCGTACTAGTATCCAGCCATACGCATGTACCAACGTTAATCTCGATTCATCAGTCCAGGCAACATTTTCCCACATGTCTAGGGTCCAGTGCCGATGTAACCGCGCCGATGCCAATCATTGCATCCTGTGATGTGCGGTCAGCAGCGGTATCCTCGTGGGAGGGTGGTTTCTGTACCACATAGCGAGTAGATGGTTCTGGATGGTGTGGCGGCTTACAGGGTTTTTTGCACCAGCGTTAAATTGCCGAGTGATTTCTTGCACTGTGGCCCGTCTATCCGCTGTTACAATGCGAGCTAGCCGACGATGACAGCGCCACATTTGCATATTTCCACAGCGCCACATTTGCATAACGCCAGCTGTCTCTAATTCAATCGCTCTTCAATGTACTTCATAGTATTATTCCACAAAACGCCTAAATATGAAATTTGGACTTCATAGCTGAGATAGCTTTTGGTTACAGAGGTCTATAGACATCGTACACTCAGTCACCTGTACGGCACTTCAAGTACCCGGTTGCTATAATAAGACCATGTACAATAGCAGATCCACCAACTGGTAGAGAGAGGGGAATATCTATTGCTGCAAAAATCTTATTATCACGTGATATGCTATCCACAAGATCAGGCCTTGCTGCAGAACCACAAAACCAGGTCCGCCCGACGAGTGTTGCCGCCAAAAAAGTTTAAGCAGGGCCTTTGCGGTTCCAACGTGATATGCTATCCACAAGATCAGGCCTTGCTGCAGAACCACAAAACCAGGTCCGACCGACGAGTGTTGCCTCCAAAAAAGTTTAAGCAGGGCCTTTGCGGTTCCAACTTGTGATGGTGTAAATGATGCGATTCAGCAAAACTGTTGAATTGAAACTCAATGATTAATCAAACCTCTTTAAATGAAAGTTTTCCAGCAAAACTGTTGAATTGAAACTCAATGATTACTCAAACCTCTTTAAATGAAAGTTTTCCAGCAAAACTGTTGAATTGAAACTCAATGATTAATCAAACCTCTTTAAATGAAAGTTTTCCAGCAAAACTGTTGAATTGAAACTCAATGATTAATCAAACCTTTAAATGAAAGTTTTCCAGCAAAACTGTTGAATTGAAACTCAATGATTAATCAAACCTCTTTAAATGAAAGTTTTCAAGCAAAACTGTTGAATTGAAACTCAATGATTAATCAAACCTTTAAATGAAAGTTTTCCAGCAAAACTGTTGAATTGAAACTCAATGATTAATCAAACTTCTTTAAATGAAAGTTTTCCAGCAAAACTGTTGAATTGAAACTCAATGATTAATCAAACCTCTTTAAATGAAAGTTTTCCAGCAAAACTGTTGAATTGAAACTCAACGATTAATCAAACCTCTTTAAATGAAAGTTTTCCAGCAAAACTGTTGAATTGAAACTCAATGATTAATCAAACGTCTTTAAATGAAAGTTTTTCCAGCAAATCATTCTTATTAGCAGTGATTTTCCGTCATATCGATAAAGAAAAAGTAAAAAACAATTTTTTTGCTAACATACAAACGAAATCACCGAAAGATCCCCTAAAAATTAAGTTTTTTTCCCGCCATTTCAAGGAAACGATTGAATCAGAAATATGCTTCTTTTGACGTTCTGCAGAGGAATCGCGGAAAATGGCTAGTGAACTTCAGAATATTTTTTTACGATGTAAGAAGGCATGGGTGTTGCTGCTTTTGCGGCAACACCCATGCCTGGTACTTCTCTTATACACCAATGGGCCATTACATTATGACCACCCCGAGCCTAGAGAAATGAGCGCGCATGGAGACCGAACGGTGGTGCAGGTGAAGCTCACGGGGCAGTATATATACAACCCGAGGACCGCCTTTCGGTTAGTAGAGTGTTCGGAGTCAGAATGCAGAAAGCTGCCGATTTATCGGAGCTTGATAAAAAACTAATTGTGATGGCACGGCGTCTGGGAACTACGATCTCGGAAACGCTGCGGCTTGTGGGTCGTTCACTTGCCGCTCTAGTGAGTACGTATCAAAAGTGGTGCACATATGGCCAAAGGACGAACCGTCGTCCATACAGGTTTGCCCACGATAACCAATCGCGGTTTGTCCACGGTAACTAATGGTCGGGACCATACTACACAATTATGCCCTACCAACTCTGTGCCAATACTATGGAAACGAGCCTTATTGGTACCATCAGGATAATGCACCGGCACATAAAGCAAAGACTGTCACGACGTGGTTTGACGATAATTCCATATCGTGTGTGGACTGGCCAGCACAGAGTTGTTATTTTAATCCCGATTCCTCTGCAGAACGTCAAAAGAAACATCTTTCTGATTCAACCTTTTCCTTGAAATGACGGGAAAAAACTTAATTTTTAGGGGATCTTTCGGTGATTTCGTTTGTATGTTCGCAAAAAATTTGTTTTTTACTTTTCCTTTATCGATATAACGGAAAATCACTGCTAATAAGAATGATATGCTGGAAAAACTTTCATTTACAGAGGTTTGATTAATCATTGAGTTTCAATTCAACAGTTTTGCTGAATCGCATCATTTACACCATCGCAAGTTGGAACTGCAAAGGCTCTGCTTAAACTTTTTTGGTGGCAACACTTGTCGGGCGGACCTGATTTTGTGGTTCTGCAGCAAGGCCTGATCTTGTGGACAGCATATCACGTGATAATAAGATTTTTGCAGCAATAGATATTCCCCTCTCCCTGCCAGTTGATGGATCTGCTATTGTACATCCTGTTACTATAGAAACCGGGTACTTGAAGTGTCGTACAGGTGACTGAGTGTATGATGTCTATAGACCTCTGTAATCAAAAGCTATCTTAGCTATCAAGTCCAAATTACATATTTTGGCGTTTTGTGGAATAATACTATGAAGTACATTGAAAAGCAATTGAATTAGAGACAGCTGGCGTTATGCAAATGTGGCGCTGTGGGCGGCCCTGTAAACGGAAATGACATGACGTATGCAGCGATCCGACAATGTAAGGAGTGATGCCACAGGCATCAGCAACAGTCGGACGCAGTATGGGTAAGACTAAAAATCTAAGCGCATTTGATCGTGGGCAAATAGTCGGGGCCCAACGAATGGGTCACTCCATCTCGGAAGTCATGCAGGCACTGTGATTTTCACGAGCCACTGTGTCACGGGTGCACCGTGAGTACATCGAATCCGGTAAAACCATCCCTGCCAGGGACAACTGCCGTGGATGAGAAGAGTCATCGTCGGCTAGCTCGCATTGTAACAGCGGATAGACGGGCCACAGTGAAAAGAAATCACTCGGCAATTTAACGCTGGTGTAAATAAAACTTGTAAGCAGCCACACCATCCAGAACCATCTCCTCGCTGTGGGGTACGGAAGCCTTCGTCTCACGAGGGTACCGCTGCTGACCGCACATCACAGGGTGCAAAGATTAGCATGGGCGCGGGAACATCGCCACTGGATCCTAGACATGTGGGAAAATGTTGCCTGGACTGATGAATCGAGATTCACGTTGGTACATGTGGATGGCAGGATACGAGTATGGCGCAAACCACATGAAACAATGGATCCTTCTTGCCAGCAGCAAACCACATGAAACAATGGATCCTTCTTGCCAGCAGCAAACCACATGAAACAATGGATCCTTCTTGCCAGCAGCAAACCACATGAAACAATGGATCCTTCTTGCCAGCAAGGTACTCTTCAAGCTGGTGGGGGTGGCATTCTCGTCAGGGGACTGTTTACGTGGACTGAAATGGGACCCCTGGTACGTGTTACATCGTCCCTCACAGGTCAACGTTACCGGGATATCCTGGACGACCATTTGCTCTCGTTTGTGCGTCTTCAACATACCACTGGGGACCTCATCCTGCAACAAGGCAATGCACCGTGCCATCGCTCCCGAATTGTATCCGAATGGTTGGATGAACACTCCATCGACGTGACCTCGCTTCCTTGGCCAGCTAGGTCACCTGACATCAATCCCATTGAGCACATCTGAGATGCCATCGAGAGAGATGTTCGAGGCTCTGACCACCCTCCATCAAATCTTCGTGAACTGTAGGAGCTTGTTCAGGGGTCGTGGATCCGTATGACTTCCCAACGCTTCCGGTGTCTTGTCGATTCCACGCCGAGACGAATCGCCGCCGTCATCAGGGGACACGTTACTGGACAGGTATCTCTAATTCGATTGCTCTTAAGTGTAGTACATTTCACCTTTTCGTAAACACAAATGAAAGTCATTGTAAGTTAAAAAAATGTGGAGTTCTAAAATATCTTATTGCTTTGGAAAATGAAAAAGGCATACAAAATCATGCAATTCGCGATATATCCTGCTGCAAAGAAATAAAGTTATTATAAACCGATGAGCCGTTACATTATGACCACCCCCAGCCTAGGGAAATGAGCGCGCCTGGAGACAGAACGGTGGTGCAGGCAAAATTCACAGAACAGTATATATACAACCCGAGGACCGGCTTTCGGTTAGTAGAGTGTTCGAAGTCAGAATGGGAAAAGCTGCCGATTTATCGGAGTTTGATAAAGGACAAATACTGATGGCACTGCGCCAGGGAACTACGATCTCGGAAACGGCGCTGCTTGTGAATTCTTCACGTACCGCTGTAGTGAGTACGTATCAAAAGTGGGGCACAGATGGCGAAACGACGAACTGTCGTTTAGCAGTGTGTCTTCCGCAGCTCACTGATGCCATAGGGGAGCGGAGACTGTCGCGCTTTGTTCACAGCAACCGCAGGGCCACAGTGCCACAAATCACCCGTAGCTGAAACAATGGTGATCCGGGTAATGTGTCACAGCACACAGTTCATCGCAGCCTTCTGCGCATGGGACTGCGGAGCCGAAAACCCAGACGGGTCCCCATGCTCAATGCACGTCATTGCTAACAACGCATGAAATGGGCCCAAGGTAATCGAGATTTGACCGCAGTGGATGATTAAAAGAAAGTGGCCTGGTATGACGAAACAAGATTCCTGGTGCATCACGTAGACGGCCGAGCTCGGATACGCCGATTACCAAATTAGGCTATAGCACCTGGATGCAGTGTTAGGCGGAAACAAGCTGGTGGTGGCGGTGTTATGCTGTGGGCGATGTTTTCTTGGAACACTTTAGGCCATTGTGCTGGAAAACAGCACAATTCCTGACAGCTGTGAGTTATCTGAAACATCATTGCGGACCAAGTTCACCCATTCATCGCAACTGTGTTCCCTGCTGGTGATGGTCATTACCAACAGGATAATGCGCCATGCCCCACGGCCAGAATCTTCAAGGTGTGGTTCGAGTAACATGTTGGTGACTTTTTGTTTATGCCCTGACTTCTAAATTCACCTGACATGAACCCAATCGAACATTTGTGGTTCGACTTGGAAAAGCGAGTTCACGCTGAATCACCCCCACCCCGAAATGTACGGGAACTGGAGAACCTGCTGTTGACATTATGGTACCAGATATCCCAAGATACCTATCGCCACCTTATCGAAGTGATGTCTCGCCGAATGGCCGCTATTTTGTGGGCTAAAGGGGGTCCTACCGCTTATTAGATAGGTGATCATAATGTAATGGCTCATCGTGGAAACCTATTCAGACAAACAGTAAGCTCCAACAAAAAGTGTGATGACAAATTAACCTGCAGTCGTAACGAAAATCAATTTGACATTGCACGATCCAGCCCCCTACAGAGTAATAGCATTGTTATAAACCTATTCAGAAAAACAAACTCCTACAGAAGGTGAAACAACGAGTTAAATCGTAGCGAAAATAATTCCGTCATCACGAGATCCAGCCCCCTGCATTTTTACTTTAAATGTGATCTGTTGGCTAGTGTCTTGATGACTCAGGCAGCAGCCAACAGATCACAGCAGCGTACCTTACACTGGTATAAAGCATCGGGGGCTCGAAAACCGACGAGGAAAGGATTTCCTTCACTTTTTAAGCCAATAAAATATCCTGCCTCGACGTAATAAGTCCTGCATTGTAACTCTTACATATATACGACAGCGCCTTATGTAACGTACTGAAGA
Source organism: Macrothele yani (assembly GCA_039090855.1). Lineage (NCBI taxonomy): Eukaryota > Metazoa > Arthropoda > Arachnida > Araneae > Macrothelidae > Macrothele > Macrothele yani. The sequence continues at coordinate 122,199,342 of CM077005.1, read as the reverse complement.
ATAGGCGGGAGCAGAAATTTCCTGGTCTGTTTAGGAACTGAATTAGGCATACCAAAATCGAAGTTTTTGGAAACTCCGGAATTTTTTGTGTAAAAATGGAATCAGTGCCGTAGGTGGCGCTGCACGTATGCAACGCAGTTTGTTGTTGAAAGCATCAGTCGGCGAAATGGCGTCTATGCAAGAGAAGGTTAATTGTGTTCTTTGATTTCATGAAACCAAATCTGCAATTTCAGTGCAGCGGAAGTTTAGGCATGAGTATGACAGAGTTCCGCCTGATGTAAAGATCATTAAGAACTGGTGTCAAAATTTTAAACAGACGGGCAGTGCCGGTGACCATGCAAGGAGTGGAAGACCTTCCATTAGTGAGGAAACTGCCGACGCCGTGCGTGATGCATTCGTACGAAGCCCGAGAAAATCAATTCGTCATGCCTCTAGTGTTCTGGGAATACCCATGAAGACAGTGCACCACATCTTAATAAAGCGGCTTTGTTTTTTCGCATACAAATTGCAAATCGTTCAAGCCTAGCTTAGAACCTAATGATGGGCCCAGACTTGTGGCATTCGCTATGGATGTTCTTGAACGAATAGAGAAGATAAAGATTACCTGAAGCGGATTTGTTTTTCAGACGAATTAACTTTTCATACCTCCGGTAAAGTGAACGCGCATAATAATGCCCGTATCTGGGGTTCAGAGAACCTACATGTGGTTTTGGAGAAACAGAGGGATAGCCCTAAAATCAATGTTTGGTGCGGACTAATGCACAACAAAGTAATTGGACCGTTCTTTTTTATTGCGCCCATCATTACATCGGGTATTTAATTCGACATGATGCAGCTGTATTTTGCACCTCAATTGAAAGAGCTGCAACCATGAGTAATGTTCCAGCAGGACGGTGCTCCCCCGCACTAGGGTGTACCTGTCCGTCAATTCTTAGATGGCAAATTCCCTAACAGATAGGCAGAGATGGTCCCATACTCTGGCCACCAAGGCTACATTAAGGATCAAGTTTATGCAAAACCAGTTGCAGATATTAACACTTTGAAGGGAAGATTAACTGAAGCGTTTGCGACCATCACAGATGACATGTTACAGCAGACATGGAAAGAGATAGAGTTCCGACTGGATGCCCTCCATGTAACAAAAGGAACTCACGTTGAGGTATACTGATCACCCGGGAATAAGCTCTGGATTTCAGGTAAACTATATTTGAAAACCGTATGTGTCTAACGAGCGTGGTTCATTTTACATGATTTATCGTAATCAGGGAAAGACTTTAGACACACCTTGCATATCAATTTTAATTTTTGATAATATGGTTGATATTAACTGATAGAAATATCTTATTCCATTAGTTCGAGTTAGAACATACAAATTGTTACATAAGCATAGCCTTTGCAGAAATCAGGGCATGCGGAGCATACCCTGATTTCTGCGGGGCTATGCTTATGCAACCGAGCATGCTCGTAGTGGACGATTGTAGTGGATATGTTTTCTTTCTCGTACTGCTAGCATGGTTTTAGATGAGCTTCATTCATGAAGAAATACATAAAACACTTGTTCATAACCATACGTTCAAAGGTAAGCCTGTTTGAGAAGATAGCGCACACAGATATTAGAGAGAGAGAGAGAGAGAGAAAGAGTGAAACAAGGGGGCGTCATATCTTCCGAGAACTCGAATGCTATATTGCAGAAGTCATTTAATTATTAAAATGGGAAGATAAGGCGACAGAGGTTAATGGGGATTATTTAACATACCTTCCATTACTGATGACATAGTCATTTTTGCAAATATCCCCTAAGAGCTTCAAAACATAAAATTACAGAAAACAAAATTGATGTATTATATGATGCTTTTACAAAAACTGAAGATTCAGCGACGATGGAGTAATTTAGATATAACCAATGCCTACATTTACCTTCGACAACTGATATCAAGCAAGGGCCGCATCGAAGGAGAAATAAATAGGCGTATAAAATTTGGCTGGAGAACATTTGAAAGTAACAGTATAATTTTTAAGAGCAATTTACTTTTACGTCTTAATAGAAAAGTGTTCAATCGATGCATCCTTTTAGTTCTCACTCATAGATCAAAGACATGGACCTTAACTAAAACAAGTTAGTAAAATCATGCAATGCATTGATTATGATACGCTTTCCAATATACCAGAAATCATTACTCAAGTAATTACTCAAGCTATGAGGATAATAGCTGTGACCCCATTTCGGTGATATCAAACATAATTGGTTCAGTATACCTCCGGAACAACATACTAAAGTCTTGTCGCAATAGAAGCATTTCTAGTTAAGTTATGAGGATAATGGCTGTGGAATACATTTAGCTCCTGTGCACTGACCTTTGACCCCATTTCGATGAAATTAAACCGAACCGGTTCACTGTATCACCGGATATGATAAAGTTTTGTCGCAATCGAAGCATCTATACGTAAGTTATGACGCATAAGGGCAATGGAATGGATCCCGCTCCTATGTTCTGACCTTTGACCCCATTTCGCCCATTTTCAGGAGGGTTCGTCCCTGGGTGGTCCCCTACCACATACTAAAATTTAATCGAAATCAAACTATTTTTACTCAAGTTATGACGCATAAGGGCAATGGAATAGATCCCGCTTCTATGTCCTGATCTTTGACCAAATTTCACCCATTATCAATAGGGTTCGTCCCCAGGTGATCCCCTATCATGTACTGACATTTCATCGAAATCGAACCATTTTTACTTAAGTTATGATGCATAAGTGCAATGGAATGGATCCCACTCCTATGTCCTCACCTTTGACCCAATGTCCCCCATTTTCAAGGAGGTTTGCCCCCCAGTGATAGCCTATCATATACTGAAATATCATCAAAACCGAACCTTTTTTACGCGAGTTATCGTGCGGACAGACAGACGGATAAACAGACAGACAGACGGACAAAGGCGGAGTACATACGCTTCTTCAAAGTACGGTTGGAAAGCGTAAAAAAGGCCTGCAGATATTGAGGACAGCTTAAAAATTCAGAGGCTGAATACACTTGAAAAATACATAGGCTGAGGACAGCTGAAAAATAAAGAGGCTGAGGTAAGCTGAAAAATATCGATGCTGAGAAAAACTGAAAAATACAGAGCTCATGGGCAACCACGGACTTTTGGCAAGTTGTAGGCCGAGCGCCTTTCATTGATGCTAAAGGTGAACAAAGGCTCTCCCGTATGATATGAGCCAACAGAAGGGATACTGTGACAAAACTAGCCATTCATTCGAATGCTGGTGACAGGAGTAATGTGTCACAACACACAGTACATCGAACCCTGCTGAAAACGAGGCTACGTAACCCCCGGCTGCTTTGTGTGCCCCCTCGATTTACAATCGAAAGTTCCTACAATAGGCACGCGAGCATCAGAACAGGACTTGAATGATTGGAAGAAGGGCGCCTTATCCAATGAATCTCGTTTCCTGTTGTACCATGTGAACTGTCAGGCACGTGTGCATAGTTCACCTGGGGAAGTGTTAGCACAAGGATGCACCTTGAGACGAAAACAAGCCTGTGGAGGAAAGGTATAATGCTTTGGGCAATGTTCTTCTGGGTGAACTCTGGGTCCTACCCGATTCACGTGCAGAAAAGCATGACGTTTACCACCTACCTAGACATCATTGCAGACCAGGTACATCCTTTCATGGCAATTGTATTCTCCTCTAGTAGTTTCTTCTTTCAGTAGGACAATGCGCCATGCAACACTGCCCGGATTGTTCGAGAACAGTTCGCGGGACACGAGGAAGACTTGTACGTATTGCCCTGTCCTCAAAATTCCGCAGACATCAATCGAGGATATGTGGTCTGTGTTGGAAAAGTAAATTCGATCTACGGCGGCTTAACCGCGCAACTTACAAGAATTAAAGGATCAGCTGGTGACATTTTGGTACTAGATACCACAATCTTCGTTGTAGATGGAAAAGAAATTCTAATAATGTTAGTTATGTCATGATCAGTGGAGTGCAAGTGAACTGTCGTCTGAAAATGCTGGTGAAGCTAATATAAGAACTTATCAAGTTGTCACACTGTAAAAAAATTACTGTAGATTTTACGGTTTTAAACCGTTTTCCAGGGTGCCAGCACAAAACCGTAAAATTTACAGTTTTATGCCGTGTTGGAGCAAAGCTATAGCTTTGCTCCAACACAATCAACACATTCGTTCCAGCCAAATTTTTGTGTTTTCGTGATTATTTGGACTGTGACTCGCTCCAGCCAAATTCTATGCTGTTTTCTTCATTAAATGCGGTGTTGGAGCAAAGCTATAGCTTTGCTCCAACACGGCATAAAACTGTAGATTTTACGGTTTTGTGTTGGCACCCTGGAAAACGGTTTAAAACCGTAAAATCTACAATTTTTTTACAGTGCACAATAAGCGGTCATTTGAATTTTACTTGCATTCATGAAGTTGAAAATGCGTAATTAAACAAACTGCAGTCAAGATTTCAGTTGCGAATTAAAGTACAGAAACTGCAACGATTTACCGTTTAGACCAAAAAATCTGAACTCACTTCCTCTCCCCAAAATACACGAGTACTTAATGCCATAAACATTTTCATGGTATCGTAAAGATATGCTGAGGCAACAAAAGTGTTTCAATCATTTTCACACTACTGAGAAGAATTCAATAAGAAGTATTCTTCTTCTTGTTTTTGTATGTGAGTTGATTGAGTGAGAAACAATCATAACTTCATCATCTACTTCTTCATACAAAGTGTGGCATTGCATTCATTTTAGAAACTAAACTAAATCCAGAGCGTAAGTTCAAAGTTGCTAATTAATCAGCAGCAGTATATAGACTACATGCTGAGGATATGAGTGTTCCATATAAAAATTAATGACATAATTATTTAAATATGTTTTGGTTACAGTTAGAATACACATTGCACGTTGGTTTCTCTGTTAGTTACGGTATTCACTTGCAAACAGTGACGATTCTGTTTCTGAAACACTTCGTATTTGGTAAACTTAAAATTTTGTTAAAAAAATGTGCCGGTGTGTCAGCTCAGACATGAAGGTTGCAACCCAACCCATGTCATTTGATCATGCCTAGTTTTGTTTCACCCATAATAAAATTGGAGTTAAGAAAAACACAACGTATATGTTGAAAATAATACTATATACATAACACATTTAAAATTAATTTTTGTAAACATTCCGGAATTTATTCACTTCGGGGCTTCGAAGACTACTGCACACAACTTTATGTCTGTGTATGTAGTCTTTAGAATTTATTTTCAAGTTATGTCATAAAAAATGGGGTTAAAATACAAACGGAAACTCTAAAACTAGATTTTAGTTATTGAATTTGGTTTTCACCAGACCATATTGGGTTTCATCGCGTTTTATTATTTTGTTTTTGCTAAAACAGAACATTGCTGGTTGAATTCCGATTTTCGTATGTACCCTGTACATAGCAAAAATCGGAATTCAACGAGCACAACTTGGTTTTAGTCTATTGGGAGCCTTTGATTCAGGTCCTAGCAACTGCCTTGTATCTTCATACGCTTTTTTTCTGTGGCAGTCTTGAGGGCTTGGAGCTTGTTCTCCAAAGAGATTGTTATATCGAAAAAGGCTTGTAGCTCTATGTCAGGAACAGATCAGGCTGTTCAATACTAGAAATCCAATCTTTTGATTTTCTTCCAGGGCAAGCTAACCACTAGAAGTAGCCGTTGCATTAACCCTACTTATCACGACGGTGTTTTTAGGAGACTGTGAACCGAAAACAACGATTTAACACGTAAGGAAGCGTTTCGGGAGCATTTCTCCATTGCTGTTCAGTCAGGCTTTGTTGGCTTCACCTGGGCTGGTGTTGAAAGAAAGGAGATTTAGCCTGACTAGGCTCACGAAGCGCTGGTGCTCTCAGTATGGGTTTAAGGTGAATGCGATTTGCGAATTCCCTTTGAAGAGTACAAGACCGCAGAAATGCATCATGTAGGGCCTTGACAACCAGAAAATTACTATGTCTACATATATGTCACAGGTAATGAAGAAGTAGGGAGCGGGCAGAATACCCTGATTGGAAAGTATAAAAAGAAAAAGGGCGGAAAAGAATATTTTAGATTTAGGATGTTTAGTGGGGAAGTTGTAAGCTACGTAATACAGCCATGTCTGACAGAGGAAAAAACTAGACTGGGGGGGGGCGCTTATGTAATTTTGCTTATTTCATTTGCAAAATCTATTTCTTAGTTATTTTCTGTTTTGTGGTATTTTGGGGTATCAACTTATCTTTGCTGTTTTGAGGTGTATTTAATGTGGGAATGGTCCATTTTAGAATTCAGTACTAGATTGGTAATCTCGTTTTAGAAGGATTTTAGTTGGCCCCGAAAAGGGCCTTTTTTTCCTTTGTCCTAACATAAAAAAGCATTTTAAAGAGTTCAATCTTATCTATTGCCTGGTTTCTTGGTTCCCTGTATACCCTCTGTGGTCTGCTGTACGCACATCTGCGGCCCAATGTTCTGGGTCCTCTGGAGGTGTTTCCCGATTTAAGGCCTTTTGTGTCATACTTAAAAAATCACACTCTGACCAAATCTATTCTACATAATGTTTGCTTTGCTTGTTAGCAAAAAATGCGAAAAAATATTCAGTCCTCATGCTCCAAAAATTACTACTACAATTTTTTCATTGATTCACCTCAGCTTTTTTCATTTGTGCTGTAAATGTCGCCACCAATTTGTATTCAAAGAATGTGAAATTTCTTTTTCAATTGCGATTAATGCTTGCCCATTTGATCTTTCTCGGCTCAGTGTGGGCTTTAAATAACTTTCAATAAATTCGAGTTTAAAAAAATTTCGTTTGTCTGTAGCTACAGAATCTGGCATGCTCACCAAAATCCTTAGTAGGGTGTCTATAAATGAAGCATAACTTCAGTATGCTATTAAAAAATAATACCCCAGAAAAAATTTACTTTAAACGCCAAGATACGTGGCAAGTGTTAAAGTTTGTTAAGTCAGATGATAGATGGCGCCAGGTGTCTCATGTAATGAAAAATCTCGTCAGACATGGCTTCCCCAGTAGAGAAAGCAGCGGTGTGTTTTGGTTTGCGGAGTCAAAACCTCCAAAATCTCAAATAAAGAACGAAGTACAAGAGACAGTTGCCGACACGAAGGAGCATCGAACAATGGGTTAATAAATTCAAAGCAACAAGAAGTTGCTTGTAAGGAAAAGCACTGAGAGGCTTTCCATGTCGAACGAAAAGGTGGAAGACGTGCATAAGGCTTATCTAAGGAGCCTGAAAGAGTCCGTCCGCGTCGCCAGTCGTGAACTCGAAATACCGCGAGCAAAGGTTCACAAGATTCGGCATAAACTTCTCCGCCTATATGCATATAAAGTGCAGTTAGTGCAACAACTTCGACCAAATGATCAACCACGTCGAAAAGCATTTGCGGTAGACATGCTTAATCGCATTGACCAAGGCTCCACACTACCTTTCACGGATCCTTTTCAGCGATGAGTCGACATTCCATGTCTCTGGCAGAGTGAATAAACATAACTGCCGAATCTGGAGCACGGAAAATCCTCATGTGGTCGTAGCACACGAGAGAGACAACCCGAAAGTTAATGTCTGGGCTGGCCAAATGTAAGACAGAGTGATCGGGCCCTTTTTCTTTGCTGAACCTACCGTTACTGGTATAACGTACCTGGGCATGTTAGAACAATTCGCAATTCCACAACTCCAGGATATTCAAGACATCATTTACCAGCAAGATGGAGTGCCACCGCACTGGTCTTTGGATTTACGCAGATCTTTAGACCACCATTTTCCAGGGCGCTGGACTGGACGTGGGGGCCCGACGGCATGGCCACCCCGTTCTCCTGATATTACACCATGTGATTTTTTTCTTTGGGGCTTTGTTAAGGATACTGTGTACAAGAAAAAGTTTACATCTTTCACTGAGCTCGAAGAACGCATTACTGCAGCTTTCCTTCTTGTTGCACCTGACATTCTGCAACGTACGTGTGTGAAACTGGACTATCGTTTAGACATCCTGCGAGCAACCAACGGAGCACACGTGGAGACCTGCTGACATTTTAAAAAAAGCTTTCACAGTTACCATGTGTTCTGACATTAAAAGTAAGTTTTTATTTATTGTAGTTTTTTTTTTCAATAGCATACTGAAATTGTATGCTTCATATATGGATAAGAGGAAACTCAGTTCTCTAACATACACATGTAGTTTGTTCCGGAATTACAGAATTAATTGTTCGTTAATGGCATTTAGAAACTCCTCTGAAAGCATATTGATTATAATAAAATTTAATTCACATAAATCAGATAAACACGAATTTAGATGGCATCTATTTTAAAACAGATCAATATGAACGTTAAACGTTAAAACAGATCTTTGGTTATTGAAATTTGAAAAACAAAAAAATTGATGACTGCCTTGCAGACTGGGGCCGTAGCCCCGGTGGCGCTGTGGTCTAAGCGATGGCTTCTGATCTTTCGTCCGAATTGGGTCAGGGCTCAAATCCCGTGAGGCATAGATAGGGTCCCTGGAACAAGTGACCCTAAATTAGGGACGGGCGACTGCTTGTAGCCCACGGTGTTGCTCACGGTGGTCGTTGAACATCCAAAATGGCGCAGTGGTCTAAGCGATGGCTTTTGACCGTTCGTCCGGGAGGGGACCGGGTTCGAATCCCGTAAGGTATGCGATGTTGTGTTTGTCTTACGGCTCTGGTTGTCTCACTCTCCTGGAACAAGTGGTCCTAAATTAGGGACGGGTGACTGCTTATAGCCCATTAAGTTGCTCACGGTGTTCGTAAAACCTTCAAACAAAAAAACAAAACAAAAAAAAAAAAACAGACTGAGGCCCCTCAAAATATCTTGGGAATCTGCATTGGAGTAACATTTTATGAAACAACATAATACGCATATTTGAGTAATAGTAGTAACTGTGAATAATGGATTTGACAAGTTACGAAGATTCTTACAAATGAAAAACTACACGCTTTGGCGACTAAATCAATCCAGCTGCATCCAAATTTTAGAATTCTTCATCTAGTCATATCTTCACGGAAAAGTACAGCTTTCAGCTATTTAAATCAGCTACTAATAAGAACAAGAAAGAAGACACCGAATTTTCGGGTGTAATAAGCACGTCTTTTGAATCCGTTTTGATGCAAATTAAAATTTTCAAAGCTATCCAAAGTCAATGGAACCGGTATGGAAAACAATAGTATCTGACGGAAGAAAGAAGTTTTTCACTCGGGTTTTTAATCCCTCAGATATTGCTGTAAACGGAATTGTGAGCTTACGCCCTTTGGTTGCAGACTTGTGCGTTAAGAAAAACACAAGAGCATTATCGGTCCAAGAAAAAAAAAAAAAAATGAGTCGAGTTTTCAGGAGCCCAGATTTTGCTACAAATACATCAGAAGCAGAAATTAACACTTATGCCCCCTGGTGGCCAAACCATTCTTTACCAAACATTAGAAAATATGTGAAAAATATTTTCCATCAGGTCTTGTAAGCGATACAGGAAGAATCTTTCAAATCGGAGTTTTAGGAGCAGAAATAACGCAGAAAACGCAATTTACTTTTGTGCCTCCTAGCGGAAAGTCTATGATTTTTTTACTTGAAAATTTTGAATTATAATAAGGTATATATAAAAACATTTCGCATCGGAAACACTATCCAACAAAGAAGGAATTTTTCAAGTCGGACTCCTGGAAGTGGAGATATTGACAAAAATAAGGTATACATCTACGCCCCCTGGCGTAGAAGCCAAGCATTATTTCAAGAAGAAAATGTTCCTAAAAGGTTTGTCGACATGAGTAGTATCTGTGGGCAAACCATTTATTTTTTCAATCGAGATTTTAGAAGCTCATATTTTGCTGCAAATACATCAGAAGCGGAAATTAAGACTTACGCCACCTGGTGGCCAAACCATTTTTTTCAAAAATTAGAAATTCTGTGCAAAGGATTTCCCATCAGAAGCTGTATCCGGTGCAGAAAGAATTTTTCAAATCGGAGATTTAAAAGCAGAGATATAGGTAGAAACACAATTTACCTCTACGCCCCCTAGCGGAAAGTCTATCAATTACTTGAAAATTTTGATATTATATGAAAAACATGTCACACTGGAAACACTATCCAACAAAGAAGGATTTTTTCAAATCGGACTCCTAGAAGTAGAGATATTGACAAAAATAAGATATACATCTACGCTCCCTGGCGGAGAAACTGTGGAATATTTAAAAAAGAAAATATTCCGAAAATGATTATCGATGTCAGTGGCATCAGTCCACGAAAGAATTTCTTCAATCGATATTTTAGAAGCTCAGATTTTATGGTAAATACATCAGAAGCAAAAATTAACACTTACGCCACCTGGTGGCTAAAGTATTATTTACCAAAAATCTGAAATTATATGCAAAAGATTTTCCATCAAGAGATGTATCCGCTGAAGAAAAAAACAATTCAAATCGGAGTTTTAGAATCAGAGTTATCGGGAAAAATGTAATTTACATTTACGCCCCCTAGCGGAAAATCTATGACCATTCGACATAAATGGAATCGAAAGATAAAATAATTTTTTCAATCGGATGTTTAGAAGCAAATATGTGGAATAAAACGTATTTTTGAATTCGACATCATCTGCATTTACGCCCCCTAGCGGCGAAATTGTACATTGTAAAAAAAACGAAATAAGGGATCATCATTCTCATATTTCTAGCTTCCCAATGCGAAAAGAATTTTTCAAATCGGACTAAGAGTTGCAGAAATATCGTGGGTACAGACGGACGGGCGGACGGACAAACCGGTAACATAAGCACGATCTTTTTTTACAAAAGACGTGCTAAAAAATGGGATTTAGAGCAACTGTTTTCGGACTAAATGGTCGCGGGATCAATCGTTAGTAGGTTGAGTTACTCTGAACCTCTGAATAACCGCCGTGAGTCGGATGGGCACGTTTAGCTGTCGGCACCGGGGTATTGTGCACCCGTTACCAATAAAGTCCATTGTCCCTATACCTCCGCCCTTGTTCTCTGTCCCAGGAATGTCATGGCGCTCCTGATTATGTCGACTAGCACTTTCAATTCACGAGCAGCTTTCCGTGATTTCTCTTGTGAATTAACGAAAAATATTTCTGATACAACTTTTTCCGTGAAATGACGAAAAAACCCTCTGAATTTCACGGATTTTTCGCACGCCAGAAAAATTCTGAATTTTCAGAAACCTGTCCGCAATTCATTTTTGATGTTGACTGTAAATTACAGTTTTCAAGATGTGTTAACGGAAAATTATGAATTTTCAGAGACCTTTCTGCAATTCCTTTGTTATATTAACAGAAAAACTCCGTTCTCACTTTTCCATACCCATATGACGAAAAATAGGAGAGATTCACGGGAATATTTGGAGGTTTGATTAAGGCTGTCTTTGAATGAGTGTAACGGAAATTCTGTCCTATATCTGTAATGCAAATTCTTTTGTAAACATTTTCTTGAAAACTATTTCTTTGTAGAGTTTGAAATTTTGAGCACAAATAAAAACGACCCATAGCTAATACGTTTGGCAGTTATTTTTCCGAAAAATTTGTTAGAATGTTTTTAAAAATTCAATTTATTTGACTCGAAAGTATTCCAAATTGGCTCTAGATGACGCCATAAGTTAGCTTGGCAGTGTTTCTGTGTAGAAGAAACGAAATCTCTCATTTCTGTTCGATTATTTTAATTATCTAGGCCAAATAAAAATCAAAGAATGGGCACTGAAGTTAGCTTGGCAGTGTTTCTGTGTAGAAGAAACGAAATCTCTCATTTCTGTTTGATTATTTTAATTATCTAGGCCAAATAAAAATCAAAGAATGGGCACTGAAGTGAGATTGGAATCTTGTCTTCTATAGATCATCTTAAATTGTACTGTACGTTCATTTTTTGAAGAGAAAATGTGTACATTACTAGAAAACACTTCAATTTGAGACAGAAACTACGCTTACTTACTAAGCTCCACCCCCAAACAATGTCATTGGTTAAAACGTAAGAGCGCTTAATTTGTCTTTTCATTGTGAAGCCAACGAGAGGCCGCTTCCATTCTGAATATGGTTAGGTCTTCTAGTCATTCGCTAACGCCAACTTCTGGAACAATCCCTCAAGACATAAAAGCCACGCCCAAGGAGGGATATTTTGCGCCATCTATCGCAGAAGATGAAGCTTAACACTCATTCAAAGACAGCCTTAACTGTTAAATTTCAATAGTTTGTCGAAGTATTTGATTTTGAAGTTCTGTAGCGAGATCGGATATTGCGGATAGTATATTGCACGGATTTTGATTACTGTGGTACAGGATATTTCTTCTCCTTTTCCCCATTTTATGCACCAGCTATTATATATTGTGTTACCGTAAGAAACCTTGTACTTAATTTATTGTACAGGTGATTGTGCACTGTCTATAGGTATCAGTCTGTGGAATCGTTAACACAAAAGCTATATGCAATAGCTAGCTATCAAGAGCAAATTTTATATTTAGAAGTTTTATGGAATAATGATATAAAGCAGTACACTGCACCTTCTCTTAAAGAAAATTGAGTTAATGTCAGTTGAAAAAATGATCTCAAACTCAACATCATTCTGTTGCTTCGAAAAATCATGATGGAAAAAAATGCATAATTTGTAAGCCTCATACAAAAAAAAACGAAATTATTACAAACGTATTCAAAAAATAATAAGCTCCAATAGTAAATAAAATGACTAAATCACTCACATTAATGAAAAAAAAATCATCATTGTCCAATTAGTTTTACCTCGAACGTGAGTGTGATTCCTATGACTTTCTGGCTGATTGGTTAAGACGCTGGATCCTGACCTCCGGCGAAAAAGGATTCTCTCGCGTAAGTGCTGAAATATTCCGCGTGTTGAAATTTTTGTCTAAATACGGAAAAAATTGGAACGAACTTTTCTGAAGTTAACAGGATTACTGACTACGGAAAGTTTGTGAAAACACGGAAGTTAAATAAAACGGGAACTTTTAAAAACGAAAATTCCATTAAAGGATTGACATTTACAGGCAAATTTTCTGCTCATTATTTTCAGAATTTTTTCGTGAATTCATATCATTTATTTTTTTACGGTGTGTCTACCTTCAGTGCTATCTGAGCCTCTAAGTTTAATCTATGTTAATTTCGTTTCTGATACTCAGCGCTAAATCACAATGGTAATTAGAACATTTTAAGCCTTCCCTGCAAGTGTAAACCCTTTGAGAAAATTGCTGGGTTTATATACACTGAGTGACCACTTTATTATGACCACCTGACAGTTTTAAGCAAATGAGCTATGGCTGCACGCTGTTGCCGCCAGAGAGCGAGGCAAGTATAAAAAGGGAAAGCTTAGTGCTTGCGACAGTAGTAGAAGTAATTTTTGGGTGACGAGATGGGTTAAAAATGCGATTTGACGGACTTTCCACGTGGGATGATTGTAGGAGCTCGGGGCCATGGAGCGAGTATTACCCAAACCGCCGCATTTGTGAAATGTTCCAGAGCAGCTGTTAAAGTGTTCAAAGACTGGACTGTCAGCCAAAAAACTGGGTCTCTACGTGCAATGTGTGGTCGTCATCGACTAGTGACTACTCGGGAGGAACGGATAGTGTCCAGACTCGTAGCAGACAACAGAAGGGCAACAGTGCAACAAATTACAGACCATCTTAATCAAGGATCCCCTCAAATGATCTCTGCACGCACTGTTCGCCGTACACTGCATCGGATGGGATATGGCAACCGAAGGCCTGTTCGAACACCTTTGCTGTCTGCAGTTAACAAGAGAAAACGTCTCCAGTTAGCACAGGAGCACAAGGATTGGACAGTCGATAATTGGAAACAAATTATGTGGTCCGATGAATTACGTTTTTAGTTGCACCATGCCGATGGCCGAGTGAGAATTTGGTGGAAACAGCACGAAAGCATGGACCCCAAATGCATTGCTACAACCCTTCAAGCTGGTGGAGGCAACGTTATGGTTTGGGGAATGTTTTCTTGGCATGCTTTGGGCCCTTTAATTCGTGTTGATCAAAGTCTGACTTGCACATCATATCTAAACATCGTTGCTGACCAAGTGCATCCTGTCATGTGGATGGTTTATTCCAATGGCGATGGCTACTTTCAACAAGATAATGCGTTCTGGCATAGTGCTCGTATTGTAGAGGATTGGTTTCAGGAACATGCAGGTGAGTTTACTTTGCTTAGGTGGCCCCCACAATATCTAGATCTCAACCCCATTGAGAATTTGTGGGATGAAGTTGAACGAGCCATCAGACAGCTGAATCCACAACCCTGCAATCTCACACTCCTGGAAAATGCTATTCATCAAGCATGGACTCAGATTCCACAAACTACCTATCAACATCTCGTGGAGTCCATGCCACGAAGAATCGACGCAGTATTAAAGGCAAAAGGTGGCCCAAGGAAGTACTCAGGGGTTGGTCATAATAAAGTCGCCACTCAGTGTATAAATTGTATATATAGCTAAAGAGTGGTCGAAATGTCATCCAAGCCACTTTTCTTAGATTTGTTATTTGCAGAGAAAGAAATGAAAAATTTATCGTGGAAGATATGAAAGTGTTTAGTACTTTAAGTTGCACTGTTTTGGTAAGAAACGTACCCTCCTAAGCGCAATTAGGCTTTATCGTCATAGGAAATTTCATCTAAAATATCAGTAACCTTCGAAAGGTCAGTGTAAATAATATGCGGTGATGAAATCTTCCTGACGCCCAGGTGGCGCTGCGCTCTAAGCGAGAGCACATTTAAGGAGATGGGGGCCCAGTGACTGGACAGTATTTCGGAGCCCCGTATTAGTGGCACATCTAAGATTTCATTATGGGTGGATGTATAAAAATACCCAGGAGAAAACATTTCCAAAATATGATGAGGAAGTCATAAAAATATCCCCGCCATATTGAAGTGTGTATCCCATGATCCATGGACGAATCAGTGTTAGTAAGAAAATGTAAGAATGCATGGTTGAAAAATGGATACCAATTCTGTTCTTCTTCAATCTCCCCTTCTCCAGGTTCAGCTTGTTGTAATTATATCAAAATAATGGGCAAAACGATATGATCAAAATATTATGATTCAAATAAATTATTAATATATGAATATTTCCCCCAATTGCAAATCTGTAAAAAAAAAAAAAAACTTCTGCAATTCCAAAGATTTAAGGATTGACTGGGAAAGACTATACTTTTTTTGCGGACTTCTCTTAAAACTGCAGAAACAAACAAAAAAATCTTTTTTACAAGGCAGTTTCTTATAGTTTTGTTGTGCTATCTGCCAAAAAAAAAAAAAAAAAAAAAAAAGAAAGAAAAAAGAAACTGTAAAACTGTGTAAATTCTTCAAGCATCGTGCGCAATTCTAGGGCTCATTCAAAATGATGCGGGTTCCGGGGCTGCAGTCTCCCTAGCTCCGTTTTAAATGGGCTCTGGTTTAAGCGCTCGCTGGGTCTGACAATTCTTCCGAGATGGGCGCCGGATTCAAGTTCCGAGTGAGGAATCGGTGGTGTGTTTGTCTTGCGGCATTGGCTCTCTATCTACCCTGGAACCAATGGCCCTGAATTAGAAACGAGCGACTGGGTCTAACAATTCGTCAGAGATGGGACCCGGATTCAAGTTCCGGGTGAGGAATGAGTGGTGTGTTTTTCTTACGGTACTGGCTCTCTATCTACCCCAGAACCAAGGGCTCTGAATTAGGTGTAACGTATACTCTATATTCACTTTCCTTTTGATTTTACTATCTCTGGGCCACCCCGGTGGCGCAGTGGTCTAAGGCGCTGGTCTCTGATCATTCGTCCGTAAGGGGTCCGGGTTCGAATCCCGGTGAGGCATGGATGTTGTGTTTGTCTTAAGGCACTGACTCTCTCCCTTCCCTGGAGCCAGTGACCCTAAATTAGGGACGGGCGACTGCTTATAGCCCATTGAGTTGCTCACGGTGGTCGTTAAACCTCCAAACAACCAACCAACCAACCAACTACTATCTCTGGTTATTTTATTTTACTATGTAAATTATCTTCTTACTGAACGAAATATTATTTCGCCGCCCCGGTGGCGCAGTGGTCTAAGGCGTTGGCCTCTGATCATTCGTCCGTAAGGGGTCCGGGTTCGAATCCCGGTCAGGCATGGATGTTGTGTTTGTCTTACGGCACTGGCTCTCTCCCTTCCCTGGAACCAGTGACCCTAAATTAGGGACGGGCGACTGCTTATAGCCCATTTGAGTTGCTCACGGTGGTCGTTAAACCTCCAATCAAAAAAAAAAAAAAAAAAAAAAAAAATATTATTTCACCCGCTGAATGAGATCTGGCAATGAGTGTAAGTCATGACGTGGTGGTAGCTAGTATATAGGCGCGTTCATCGAGACTTAGGGAGAGCTTTTGTTGTTGCTATGAGAGAGCGTTGTTGTTTACGGAGAGCGTTTATAATACGAGGAGAGATTGTGTTGTTATGAGGAGAGATTCTTCATTAGTGTAAAACAAGTTGTGTGTGTGCTTTAGATGACCAAGAGTCTTATAATAAAGAAGTTTGTGTAAGTTAGTTTTTCTCAATTCATAGTTTTTGTCAGACCTCTGTCTGGCTGTTAGGTTTACAATTAGTTTCTTACCATAAATAACCAGCGTTAAGACTTTATTTACGTTCGTAATTAACTAGTAACAACACCCTTTTGAATTCACTACTTTGAAGCTTAGTACAAGTATATCATTAGCTAGCTGGTAGGTAGAGCATTATTCATTCATAATAATTAGCTTAGCGGAAAGAAAATAAAGCTAATTCATTATATAGGGACGAGCGACTGCTTATAACCCATAGTGTTTCGCACGGTGGTCGTTGATCAAGGGGTCTGGCCCCCCGGTAATAAATGAGGGCGTCTTCCTCCCCCTTTCTACGTCGCTTCCGTGTCGCTTTCCTATAGGGCACTCTAGCCCAAATCTCCTAGCTTCCTATTTCTAAGGGTTGTTTAAGAACTGGGGTCAGACACTCCCTTCCTAAAATCCTCTACATATGAAAATGTTTGAAAGAAAAAAAAAACCAAAAAAACGGTGGTCGTTGAACCCCGAATTAAAAAGAAATCATCCTCATCACATGCTTTGAGTTTGTGCATGACATAAGCGCAATACGGATGAATTTTTTAAGACTTCGGAGCATAAAACACATATACACACAGCTGATAACGAACAAATTATTTCGCACAAAATTTTGAAGGTTAACGTGAATAGTACCAAGTCTTGCATACTTCCTGAATCCTGCAAATCTACGCCTCAATGGAATATTATCCATTTGCTTGCTGCAGAAGAATTGGTAAACGTATCTTTAAATTTCAGCCTGCCGAAATCAGTACTAACTGCCACACAAAGATGCTCTATGAATACTTCTAGAAATTTTTGAATAATAAATCTTTGGGCTTCGACACCCTGAAATAATTGGAGTAAGCAGTCTTCAACTCTCACTTATTTGAGTTTCTGGCATTTATCAAACTCAGGGGCGGTCATACGTTTTAAGACTGCAAGTGTACATTTACGAAATGAAACTTTTGCCTTAAATTAGATTAATGATCAAGAAGACGTCGATTTCCTATTTACTTTTGTTTTTGAAGTGAAATCCCTTCCAATACTAATGAAGCCAATGCATAAAGAAATTATCGATTATCTATAACATAAACTACCCTTTTTTAATTAGATAATTTTATTCTAAGGAATTTGCTTTCCGTAGTGAAATTCCTCACTTACTTAAGAGCGCTTTTTGAATTGAAGCTTGCTATAAGGTAACTTAGCTATGATATCAAACTCGGATATTGCCCTTTCAATTAATAGTCAATTAAAACCACTGTCTCCTAAATGAGAGTTCAGAAATTTGTTCCACAGTCCTTTAACGACAGTTTAGAATTTCTAATGGCTTATTTAGGTAGAATGGTTCTTCTGGAACACTTCTCTTTCAGCTTGTAAGTACAGCGTCAGGACTTCTACCCCACCGTGGATAATTCGATTGCTTCAAGTGAAAAATCTCGTGAAGATTGGAAAAAAAAAAAAGAACCTCGCTGGCATTTTTTTGGAAGTCCCATAGGTTGGCCCTAGGGTCGTCGTTGTAATTTGGAGGGCCCTGTTCGAATGATATCCGTAGAGCCCCCCAAAGTATTTAGAAAGATAGAGGTCAGTGAAACCTCGCATGGAAGTCAAGGAAATTTAAGCATCTGAGAGTAAAATGTTCTTTAAATCAATAATGTAACGTAATAATAACAAACAAAGAAAATTAAAGAATATAAATGGCAATCAACGATTAAATAAAATTATATGCGTAAAGCTTATGTTGAAAATTCTCCGAATAAAGCTTTATGAATAAGATTTTTGATATTTTAAAACTATGATGTTGGTCTACTCTCAGAATATGATTAATATCCTACGTATTCACGAGGAAACTGTCTGAGATTTCCTAAGTGCTCTGAACAAAGTTTTTGCGAAAAAAGCTTCCCGAATTCGTACAGTAAATGGCTAAATCTAAAATAATTTTTCTGAAACTAAGCAAACGCTTCTCTTTTGAGCACAAAAACAGCGTTCTCAGTGCTCAGGGTTCAAGCTCAAACTGAGTTTAAACTGAAATAATTTTTGGTTGCATTTAACTGAGCCAATTTTGCATAACTGCGTAGTGAGATGAAAGCAGGTGAAACTTGATATCATCTGTTTGAAGAACATAAATATGACAGTTCTTTCTTAAACTACGGAAACGTCGAAATTCAGACTTTTGTGAGCAGTTTTCTCAGGATAGGAATACCCCTCATGATTTTTTGTGTAGAACACGGGAGGAAAACAAAGTTACTCAATTGCGCTTCTACATGTATTGAAGTGCCAGAAAAACTGGTACACCAGTCTAATACTTGGTAGGTCCCCCCTGGAGCGCGGGACTGCAGAAATACGACGGGGCATGGACTCCACTAGCTTCTGGAAATATACTGTAAGCAACACACACCATACGTCCTGCAGAGCGTTCCACAATTCGGGTGTATTCCGAGGACTCGAATTCCAGTGTTCGATAGCGCGTTGCATGGCATCCCAAATGTGTTCTATCACGTTCAGATCAGGGGACTTGGCTGGGAATGGCAACACTCCAAACTCAGATGAATGCTCCTCTAACCATAATGTGGCGTCCCGACACTTGCGTGGAGGTACATTGTTCTGTTGGAACAGGTCCAACTCATCAGCATGAATGCAGGACATGAACGGGGGTACCTCGTCAGAAAGGATGCGCACATAGCGTTGGCCGGTCACAGACGTTTCTAGACGTACCAGGGGTCCCAGTCACACCCCATACCATTACGGACCCTTACCAGGTACAGTCCCCTGTTGACTGGCGGGATCCACGGCGTCATGGGGTTTGCGCCACACACGAATCCTTTCATCTGCCCGATACAGTTGGAAACGCGACTCGTCAGATCAGGCTACTTGTTTCCAGTCATCAGGTGTCCAGTGGCGGTGTTGCCGTGCCCAAGCGAGGCGCATAGCTCTGTGTAGTGCACCCATCAAGGAGACTCTAGTTGGGGGTCGGCTCCCAAAGCTCATATCGTGCAGGGTACGTTACACAGTCCGGACTCTGATGCTTGTTGACGCTCCAGCATTGGATTCCGATGCTACCTGCGAGAGTGTCGCGTGAAACGATTCTTGACAGCGGACGATGGTCACGTTCACCCAGTGTCTTTTTACGGCCACACTGGTATCGTAGGTTAGAGGTTTTGCCGGAATTCTTGCAGTCACCCTTGCAATGGGTGACTGCAAGAATGAAAATCCGAACTTCGTTTCAACCTCCGAAATACTATGTATGGCCCATCTCACGAGCGCCAACTATGACAGCGCGTTGAAAATCGCTTAAATCGTTATTACTTGTCATACTCATGCCGAAAACAGCTCTGACAGCTGGCATGGATGTCTGTCGCTTTATATTCGCACTGGCGGACGCAACCGAGTACGCGCATAGATGACGTTGCTATGTATTTTGCATAAGCTCGTCTGTACCAGTTTTTCTGGCACTTCAGTGTACATGTACACCTAGTAATCTCTGAATTATGACTACTCCTGTCAAAAGTGGAAGCGGCCCATTGACCACGCTATTTCCGAGAGGGTGCGATTAGTCGATCGACGTAGCACATGTAAGGTGTGAGTGCAGCAACAGACAGTAAAATTCGGTGCGTGATGGATAAACGGAAGGATTTATCGCACTTTGAGAAAGGACAGATTATGGGAGCTCGGAGAGCTGGTGTCTCGATTACCCAAACGGCTGTACTGGTGAGTTGTTCGCGAACCGCCGTAGTTAAAGTGTATCAGGACTGCTCGGAGAGCGGGTGCCTCGACTTTTAGCTCGGAGAGCGGTTGCCTCGACTTCCCAAACGGTTGAACTGGTGAGTTGTTCGCGAGCCGCCGTAGTTAAAGTGCATCAGGACTGCTCGGAGAGCGGGTGTCTCGACTACCCAAACGGTGGAGCTAGTGAGTTGTTTGCGAGCCGCCGTAGTTAAAGTATATCAGGACTGCTCGGAGAACGGGTGCCTCGACTTTTAGCTCGGAGAGCGGTTGCCTCGACTTCCCAAACGGTTGAACTGGTGAGTTGTTCGCGAGCCGCCGTAGTTAAAGTGCATCAGGACTGCTCGGAGAGCGGGTGTCTCGACTACCCAAACAGTGGAGCTAGTGAGTTGTTTGCGAGCCGCCGTAGTTAAAGTGTATCAGGACTGCTCGGAGAGCGGGTGCCTCGACGTTTAGCTCGGAGAGCGGGTGCCTCGACGTTTAGCTCGGAGAGCGGTTGCCTCGACTTCCCAAACGGTTGAACTGGTGAGTTGTTCGCTAGACGCCGTAGTTAAAGTGCATCAGGACTGCTTGGAGAGCGGGTGCCTCGACTACCCAAACGGTTGAACTGGTGAGTTGTTTGAGAGCCGCCGTAGTTAAAGTGCATCAGGACTGCTCGGAGAGCGGGTGCCTCGACTACCCAAACGGTTGAACTGGTGAGTTGTTCGCGAGCCGCCGTAGTTAAAGTGCATCAGGACTGCTCGGAGAGCGGGTGCCTCGACTACCCAAACGGTTGAACTCGACTACCCAAACGGTTGAGCTGGTAAATTGTTTGCGAGCCGCCGTAGTTAAAATGTATCAGGACTGCTCGGAGAGCGGGTGCCTCGACGTTTAGCTCGGAGAGCGGTTGCCTCGACTTCCCAAACGGTTGAACTGGTGAGTTGTTCGCTAGACGCCGTAGTTAAAGTGCATCAGGACTGCTTGGAGAGCGGGTGCCTCGACTACCCAAACGGTTGAAATGGTGAGTTGATTGCGAGCCGCCGTAGTTAAAGTGTATCAGGACTGCTCGGAGTGCGGGTGCCTCGACTTTTAGCTCGGAGAGCGGTTGCCTTGACTTCCCAAACGGTTGAACTGGTGAGTTGTTCGCGAGCCGCCGTAGTTAAAGTGTATCAAGACTGCTCGGAGACCGGATGCCTCGACGTTTAAGTCGGAGAGCGGTTGCCTCGACTTCCCAAACGGTTGAACTGGTGAGTTGTTCGCGAGCCGCCGTAGTTAAAGTGCGTCAGAACTGCTCGGAGAGCGGGTGCCTCGACTACCCAAACGGTTGAACTGGTGAGTTGTTTGCGAGCCGCCGCAGTTAAAGTGTATCAAGACTGCTCTGAGAGCGGGTGCCTCGATTTCCCAAACAGCTGAACTGGTTAATTGGGAAAATCGCACAGGACAGCGAAAGGCTGATGTGTGAGAGGTGAGCGTAGTTTCCGGCGACACGTACAGGCCAACAAGCGCAGCACTGTTCAACAGTTGACTACTCAACACAACAGAGGTCAACTCGGAACATTATCTCTCATGACCATGCGTCGCACACTCGCATGTACGGGCAATAAGAGCAGACGATCCTGACGACATCCTATCCTAAACACAGTTCATCGGCGCCAGGCCTGACGAGAGGAGACGGGAGACGGTGCTGTAGCACCGGGGCCCTAAGGGGGCCCAGAGCCCGTTTCTAAAGTTTTTTTTGTAATTATTATTTTATGGTGTCCGAATATTTTCCAGGCTATAACCATCACTAGGGTTGGGAAGTTACTCTTAAAATATATTTTCTACGTGACGCGTAAAATACGCTCAAAAATGCGTAATTTATGTCATAAATGAAAAAATGTAATGCATTCAAAACTTGCTTTAAATAAAAAGCAAATACAAAAAACGAAGTGTTACAAGTTACTCGAGTTGGTTACCGTGCGTGAGTTACCTGCGGCAAATCACACGAACTCTCATATTACGTTTTTCATTTCTTCTTTCCTTTCCAACGACACACCGACACCACACATTGGGTTCTCTGTGTTGCTTTGCTACTCGCCGACACAGATCATGTGTATGATATACAGCGTTATTAGTAGTCATCAAAGGCTGCAGACAATTTTCATCATGTGGATTTTGTCACTTTGTGTTTCCCACCAGAAGCCTGCATCTTTTGTCTTTTTTATTTTATGCTCAACTCATTATTTTCGCATTGCGACAATTTTTATAAATGAATATAGTGTCTTTGTACGTAATTCCGACTTCGTTTATTTTTTTTTATTCCGATGACAGATGTAGTCGTCATCGGAATAAAAGAAAATAAACAGGGCTGTGGAGAGCGAGGGCCCGACCTCGCTCTCCACAGCCCTGATCGGCGCAAAAGACTCGCCTGGTGCAAACGTTTTGGAAGTCTGGAAGTCGGATATCGGATGCTAGAAATAGTGTGTTGGTCTGTAGTCGCGTTTTTTACTCCACTCCGTGGATGATCGTGTACGTATTTGGCGCAAACAACATGAGGTACTCGATCCATCCAGCATGGTCTCCACAGTGCAAGCCATGGTGTGGGACATGTTTATCTGGAAGGAACTTGGACTCCTGGTGAATGTAGAACAACGTATGACTATCCAGCAAAATCACAAGTGTTGGAAATCTGTCGCGGTAGCGGTCCGTTGGTGGCAGCGCCAACACGTGGCCGCCATTGATGGCCCTGCAGCATCGCCGTGAGTTACGGGCCACCAAGCATGTGCCACTAGTGGCCCGTAGCTGGTCACCGATTAAACCCCCAACACCAGGTGGAAGCAACGGAACTGCGCAGAAGCAACACGTGCTGTATCTCTCGTGGTAGCAGTTAGTTGATGACGACGCTATCGTCATCGTGTTATTTTAGTGGATGTTAAAAAAAGAAAAAACATATGTAGAGAGGTGAATCAATTTCCTAATGAAATGCCACGTCGACGAAGATATCAGATCAAGCCATGAAATACTAGATTACAGCCATGAAATACACTCACTCCATTCCCATGAATAACAAGAAATAATTTCTGTGTAATCTTTCGTTTTAACATTCACTAAACTGCTTGAAACAAAAGTCCTGAAAAAACATTAAAAAAGCGTTATGTTGAAAAAAAAAAATAAAGAATAATACGCATACAAAATTTATCAATTATTTGAAAAACAAAAACAACAACCCAACGCTATGTGGATATAATGTACTCATCCATGGGTTGAATACACAAGACTGGAGAAATTCACTTCTAAAAATAACGAGAAGTAAAATAAAATATCTTTTCTCTTTAAAACAAATGTAGCTTCGGACAATGGAAAGGAAAGATACAACGTTAAAAAGGTAACAGAATGTGATATGAACGGGTAAATATATTAATTCAACAATCGCCTTTCAAGACAAGGACAGCTCGAAACTGTGGAAAGTGCCTTTTAGTTGGTACACTGGTTGAAAAAGTGAAGTTTCATTAAGGTAAAAAAAAAAAACAATAGTATGTAGAAAAAATAAATTTATGAATTATATGAAATTGACATTTATGAAAATTACCTCGCAATATTGTAAAATTAAACAGAGAACCATTCGTTACACATTCCGCAGAAAAGACGGTCAGCTTCAAGCCATGCTCGGGCGTGCCAAGTAAGTCCAGTTGGTAGAGCGCCCACTTACCACGCAGTCAGTCCTTGGTTTGTTTCTAAACGGGCGTTTCTCCGGACCTGTTAAGAAAATTTCGCCATCGCAGTGGTATAACTCAGAAGTTTCATAAGAAGAAGAAATAAGTATTTGTAGCTTTGGGAAACTGCGGTTATCCATTATTAAGTTTTTTATTTATGGCTACTACTGGGGAATTAGCGGACACGATTCGGCAAGCCATCAGTTACGTCACCTGATTGCCGGCTGCCACTGCCGGGAAACTAGCGGACCACATTAGACTAGCCATCATTTATGGCACGTGCTTGCAGGGCCGCTGAAGGGCCACTTGTGGCAGCTACTGCCTGTGATGGACAACTGATTGCCCTGTTGTGGCAAATGACAACTGATGGGGGTGGCAACTGTTGGCCAGCTGCTGGCCCTTCTGTTGGCCGCCAGGACATTTTATTGACGGTTCGGCAGCGGCAACATAGTGCTGGGCCATTCCTGGCAGTGCTGGCCTAGCAAAACTGTTTTTTCTGGGTAGTGCTGACTATCGTGAATTGCTTGCTGACTCTGTACACCAAGAAATGATGCACTTTTTCCCAAATGGCGACGGTGTCTTCCAAGATGACAATGCAGCCAGCCACAGGTCCAATGTTGTGCAAGAATGGTTTCAGGAACGCAGTTTAGGCTTCCAGAATATTTATTGGCCTCCGAACTCCCCAGGTATCAATCCCATGGAGCACTTGTACTTGTAGGACACTATGGAACGGAATATCAGGCTTCTGGATACACCAATCATCTCCATACCTGCATTGAAGGCCGCATTACACACAATTGAGTTGGCCATACCTCCCAACTGTTTCCTCCATCTTATTGAATCGATACCACGTCGGGTAGGAGGACCTACAAAGTATTAGGTAGTTGGTCGTACTTCAGTGATCACTGTGTAATTTTGTTGTTTTTTATGCATTTTAATCAAATATAGCAACAGAATTCAGTACGCAGAGTGTACATGTAAGATCTCACATTTCTGAAATATGATAAATAAGTGATATTTCTCAATTTTTAATTTTATATTAGACGAAACATTTTGTTCTCATAGTCATACTATGACTGTGTATCGAATCCGGCGCTTATTCAGTACGTGCTTATGAACCTAGTTGGGTTGCTCTGAATTACAACCACCAGTAGTATTACGAGATGTGACTTTTTAAACATTTGACGTAGCCTATACTGCCCGGTAGGGTGCGAACGATGGCGTCTTTGCTGAATTACCAACAGAGCTGTTCTAATAAGCGGCATCAGAAAAGTATAAAATGGCTTCCTTAATTAGCCACCGTAAATGGCTGACTGGGTAAAGAGTGTTTTTGTACAATTTTTGGGTAATATAAAAATTTTCGATACCTCTCGTAATTCATCTGGGGATTTTTCTTAACAATATTATTTTTGAGTCGCTACTCAAACCAGCTACATTAAGGCATATTTAAGAAATTTAGTGATTAATAGATGGCAGCACGTGCTAGCATTCAGTGGATATTTTAACTTGGAATTAGTCAAGTCCACTCTGCTGTATTGACATATTAAATTATTTTTACAGAAACCTAAAAAAAAAAAAAAAAAAAAGAAAAAAAAGAGAAGGAAAGGAAGAAAGAAAGAGCAAAATATAATAATAAATAAAGAGAATCCAAGTTGTAATCCTGATTAACTGTTAGGACAGATAACTCGAAGTCAGAATTTTGACTGTTACGCAACAAGATGTTTTAGAAGAAAAGGCTGCTTTTGAGAGATATAAATCCTTCAAATATCTATGGAAATTTGATAACTTGGAGTACACTAGCCTAACACCTGATTATCACAGTGGCATGCGGTCACCCGAATTAAACTACAGTGCTAAAAAAATATTAATTTCTGTCTACGGAAATCGAAAATATTGCCATTCAGTAGTAATTCGTAACACTTAATTACATAACGCTGCAAAAAACTTACTGTAATGTTATCCAACAGATTTAGATTTCCTCAGTGAACTACACCAATTCAATTCAATGGTGGAAAAACACCAAAGTATTTTAGAAACATTCAAAATATTAAAGAACCCTTAATTTATCGTCCTCTTTTGCTAACGTGGACACCACACCGAGATTATTTTTAATAATTTCGATAGCCAATTTTACATTGCAAAGGTCATTTTCATTTTTGAAGAGGTTAAAATCCCATTTTATATCGTGACAATAACAGACGGTCAGAGCTTTCTTTGCCTTTTCTTAAATAGATTTAAATTCAGCATGTAACACCAAGTGCCACTTGACAGGTCCCCTGTGGCTGAAGAACATCTACATGCACAGTCTTGCATCTATTGTTACGCTCACCTGGTTCGGCCAATTAGGTTCCCCGTATTTGCTTAACCTTTTATTACAACCTTTCCGTGTTAGTTATTTATTTCTTGTTCCTTCCATTCGTATTTCAGTGTTAGTGGTTGTTCAGCTTGTTTACTCCGTCCGCAGGATTCACACCATCTTCGGGTGAGTTACCGTTTCTTTATTTTCTACAGTTTTTTTAGCATTCGGACAATTCTCATTCTAACTGCTCTGGATTTAGTGGCTTCGGGAGCAGGATCAGTCGACTATTGGTTTTTCCTAGTCGTTCACTGATACCAGAAAAGCCACTCCCGGGTTGTTGCTTCCTGATGAAGGAAACCTAGTTTTCTCGGTTTCAATTTTACTTTATTTTATTTTTCTACGTGCCTGCTTTCACAAAATAATTTAGGTTCAACATTCCGTTGTCGTTGTTTCATAACTCTCTCTCTCTCTCTCTCTCTCTCTCTGTATATATATATATAATCATCATCATCATTATCAATCCACTGCTGGACGAAGGTCTCCCCAAGTTTCATCCACAACGGTCTGTCTTGTGCCAGTCTCCTCCATGTCACTCCCGCATACTTTCGAATTTCATCCACCCATCTCCCATGTGGTCTTCTTCTGGGTCTTTTCCTGTCCCTTGGAATCCAATCTAAAATTTCGGCTGTCCATCGATGGTCTGTCCTTCTGGCAGTATGTCCAGCCCATTGCCATTTCAGGGATTTAACTCTGATCATGATGTCTTCCACTCTTGTCATTTTTCGGATCCACGAGTTCCTCTTCTTATCTCTCCTGGTTACACCACGCATGCACCTCTCCATGCTACTTTGAGTTGTCTGCAGCCTTTGTGTGTCTCTTTTAGTTAAGGTCCACGTCTCTGCACTATACGTAAGCACTGGAAGGATGCATTAATCAAACACTTTCTTTTAAGACATAATGGCATTATGCTCTTGAAAATTATACTGTTTCTTCAAAAAGCTATCCAGGCTAGTTTTGTACGCCGATTAATTTCTTCATCAATGAGACCTGTGACCTTCACTTGATATCTGCTGTCCCAGATAAACGTACGTGTCTGTTATGTCCAGCTTTTCTCCATCAATCGATAAATCTTCATTTCTTGTAAAAGCATTGAACTGCTGATGGTTTCACCGAATCGATTATGAAAAAGCCATGCACAATGGAAGTTCATATTCCCTCGCTCTTTCAATTAGTTCTCTCAGTACGTGGATATGATCTATTGTGCTGTAGCCACTCCTGAATCCAGCTTGTTCTCTCGGTTGAGCCATGTCCAGTGTTACCTTCAAGCGGTGTGAAAGAACTTTAGTGAAGATTTTATAAACCACTGATAGGAGGCTGATAGGTCTGTAGTTCCTGAGATCCTCAACGTCACCTTTTTTATGTAGCCGGATCATTGTAGCGTTGTTCCAGTCCTCAGGAATCTTCAATTCATTAAGGAATCGAATAAAAATTTGGGCGAGTACTGTTTCGATTTCTCCACTTGCTTCTTGTATGATGTCTACAGTAATTCCATCTTCTCCTGGAGCTTTTCCCGACCTCATGTTCTTGATTGCACGTGCAACTTCTGCTGGGAGGACTGGAAGAACTGTGGTACCTTTCATGATGTCTGGAATACATGTATCATCCCTTTCATATAATTTGGAGTAGAAATCTTTCACTCTTGTCAAAATATCGCCTCTATTTCTTGTTACAGAACCATCTTATTTTCTCAGTGTTATATATATATAGCTCTTGTCAGTAATCCATAGATTGGTGAGATGTAAGATGCACCTGAATACTAAACTCGAACTTGGCAAGCTCATAAGACAAACAAAATGTATTGACATAACCAACCTTAAAAAACACCATAATACCTTCAAGTTGGAACTGAAGAACAGATTCTCTGCTTTAGAAGGCCTAACATCGGAAGAAGTGGATAGTTTTGAAGTTAACAGAAAAGTAACCAAAGCTCTTATGGAAACAGCAACAAAATTAGCTGGGTCTAAGAACAAGTTGCATGTGAACAAATTTTCAGGAAAAACCAAAATGTTGATGCAAAAATGAAAAGAGATGAGGACAACTAAAGAAGATGTGACTTCCAAAGTGGAATATATAGAGCTATGCAAGACAGTACGAAAAAGTATCACTGAAGACGTAAGGAAATTCAACTGTGAACTAGTGAGGAAAACAATTGAAAACAACCAAAGCCTAAAGATAGCAAAGGGACATCTGAGTAAGGGAAGAAAACAGATTATGGCACTGAGAAAAGAAGATGGTTCTGTAACAAGAAATAAAGGCGAAAATTTTGACCAGAGTCAAAGATTTCTACTCCAAATTATATGAAAGGGATGATACATGTATTCCAGACATCATGAATGGTACCCGTACCAGAGTTCTTCCAGTCCTCCCAGCAGAAGTTGCACATGCAATCAAGAACATGAAGCGGGGAAAAGCTCCAGGAGAAGATGGAATTACTGTAGACATCATACAAGAAGCAAGTGGAGAAATCGAAACAGTACTCGCCTAAATTTTCACTCGATGCCTTAATGAAGGGAAGATTCCTGAGGATTGGAACAACGCTACAATGATCCTGCTACATAAAAAAGGTGACATTGAGGATCTCAGGAACTACAGACCTATCAGCCTCCTATCAGTGGTTTATAAAATCTTCACTAAAGTTCTTTCACACCGCTTGAAGGTAACACTGGACATGGCTCAACCGAGAGAACAAGCTGGATTCAGGAGTGGCTACAGCACAATAGATCATATCCACGTACTGAGAGAACTAATTGAAAGAGCAAGGGAATCTGAACTTCCATTGTGCATGGCTTTTATCGATTATGAAAAAGCCTTTGATTCGGTGAAACCATCAGCAGTTACAATGGCTCTGAAATCCGGTGGTATTGAAGATGCATACATTAATATTATTAATAACATCTATGAAAAATGCAAGTGCAAAGATTCGGCTGTTTGAAAGTGCAACACACATAAAAATTGGAAAGGGAGTGAGACAAGGTGACACCATATCTCCGAAGCTCTTTAATGCCCCATTGGAAAATGTCTTTCAATCACTGAACTGGGAAAACAAAATAATAAAGATTAATGGAGATTATTCAACCTACCTTCGTTTTGCTGATGACGTAGTCATTTTTGGAACTACCCCATCAGAGCTGCAGAGTATGATCCAGGAACTTGCTGACAAGAGTAAAGAAGTGGGATTAAAACTGAACTTTCAGAAGACAAAAGTGATGTTCAATGCTTTTACAAAAAATGAAGATTTATCGATTGATGGCGAAAAGCTGGAGATAACAGACACGTACGATTATCTTGGACAGCAGATATCAAGTGAGGGTCACATTGATGAAGAAATTAATCGGCGTACAAGACTTGCCTGGAGTGCTTTTGGAAGAAACATTATAATTTTCAAGAGCAATATGCTATTATGTCTTAAAAGAAAAGTGTTTGATCAATGCATCCTGTAACGTACCAGGAGATGTGACGTACCTGCCAGAAGGACGCACACGACATAGAGGCAGATAGGAATCAGAATACATGTCCGCGTAGCTCAATTGGTAGAGCAACTTATTCCGGAATGAGTGGACCCGGGTTCGAATCCTGGCGCGGATAAAAATGACGGAGAAATTCACTTCGTTATAATGGCGCCCGAACTATCCGGATGACCCGACCGTTCAAAATCTCGCATTGGTGTGATGTTATTTCCACACCGCGAGATAGGAAAAATATGAGCAGCACTTCGAAAGAAAGAAAAATGAGGGGGAGATGATGTAACGTACCAGGAGATGTAACGTACCTGCCAGAAGGACGCACACGACATAAAGGCAGACAGGAATCAGAATAAAACGTCCACGTAGCTCAATTGGTAGAGCAACTTATTCCGGAATGAGTGGACACGGGTTCGAATCCTGGCGCGGATAAAAATGACGGAGAAATTCACTTCGTTATAATCCTTCCATTGCTTACATATGGTACAGAGACGTGGACCTTAACTAAAAGAGACATACAAAGGCTGCAGACAACTTAAAGTAGCATGGAGAGGTGCATGCTTGGTGTAATCAGGAGAGATAAGAAGAGGAACTCGTGGATCCGAAAAATGACAAGAGTGGAAGACATCATGATCAGAGTTAAATCCCTGAAATGGCAATGGGTTGGACATACTGCCAGAAGAACAGACCATCGATGGACAGCCGAAATGTTAGATTGGATTCCAAGGGACAGTAAAAGACCCAGAAAAAGACCACATGGGAGATGGGTGGATGAAATTTGAAAGTATGGGGGAGGTACATGGAGGAGACTGGCACAAGACAGACCGTTGTGGAGGAAACTTGGGGAGACCTTCGTCCAGCAGTGGATTGATAATGGTTGACAATGATGATGATGATATATATATCGTCATCATTATCGGCAACCATTTTCAATCCACTGCTGGATGAAGGTCTCCCCAAGTTTCTTCCACAACTGTCTGTCTTGAGCCTGTCTCCTTCACGTCACTCCAGGATGCTTTCGAATTTTATTCCTCCATCTCTCATGTTGTCTTCTTCTAGGTCCTTTTCTGTCTCTCGGAATCAAGTCAAAAATTTCGGTTGTCCATCGGTAGTCCGTTCTTCTGGGAACATGTCCTGCCCATTGCCATTTCACGGATTTGCCTTTGGTCATGATGTCGTTCACTCTTATCATTTTCCTTATCCACAAGTTCCTCTGATTATCTTTCAAGGTTACAACAAGCACGCATTTCCTCATGCTTTTTTGAGTTGTCTGAAGTCTTTGTATGTCTTGTTTAGTTAAGGTCTATGTCTCTGCTCCGTACGTATGCCCTGGCAGGATGCATTGATTAAACATTTTTCCTTTAATACATAATGGTATACTGCTCTTAAAAAGTGTACTGTTTCCTGCAAAAGCTCTGTATCCAAGTTTTATACGCCGGTTAATTTCTTCATGAATGTGGCATTCACTTGGTATCTGCTACCCAAGATAAATGTGCATATCGGTTATCTCCAGCTTTTCTCCATCAATCGATAAATCTTCGTTTCTTGTAAAAGTATTGTACATCACTTTTCTCTCCTCAAAGCCCATTTTTAATCCCACTTCTTTACTCTTGTCAGTAAATTCTTGGATCACACTCTGCAGCTGTGAAAGGGTAGTGGCAAAAACGACTGTCATCAGCAAAACAAAGGTGAGTTAAATAATCTCCATTAATCTTTATCCCCGTTTATCCCAGTTCAATGATTAAACGACATTTTTCAATGTGGCAATAAAGAGCATGGGAGATATGGTGTCACCTTGTTTTACTACCTTTCCAATTTTTTGTTATGTCGTATCCTCAAATATCCGAACTATTGCACTTGCATTTTCACAGTTGTTATGAATAATATTAATGTATGCATCTTCAATACCGCAGGATTTCAAAGCCATTGACCTTGCTGATGGTTTCACAAAATCGAAGGCCTTTTCACAATCAATAAAAGCCATGCATAATGGTAGTTCATATTCTCTTGTTGTTTCAATTAGTTCTCTTAGTACATGGATATGATCTATAGTGCTGTAGCCTCTCCTGAATCCAGCTTGTTCTCTCGGTTGAGCCACGTCTAGTGTTACCTTCAAGCAATGGGAAAGAACCTTAGTGAAGATTTTATAAAACACTGATAAGAGGCTGATAGGCCTGTAGTTCCTGAGATCCTCAATGTCATCTTTTTTATATAGTAGGGTCATTGTAGCATTGTTCCAATCCTCAGGAATCCTCCCTTCATTGAGACATCTGGTGAAAACTTGGGCGAGTGTAGTTTCAATTTCTCCTTTTGCTTCTTGCGGTAATTCCATCTTCTCCGAGATCTCTTCTCCGTTTCATGTTCTTAATAGTATGTGTAACTTGTGCAGGGATGACCGCAAGGACTTTGGTATTGGTACCTGTTGTGATGTCTGGAGCAAATGTATCATCCCTCTCCTACAGTTTTGAGTAGAAACCTTTCACCCTTGTCAAAATGTCGCCTCTATTTCTTGTTACCGTACCATCTTCTTTTCTCAGTGCCATAATCTGTTTTCTTCCCCTACTGAGATGTCCCTTTGCTCTCTTTAGGCTTTGGTTGTTTTCAATTGCTTTTCTCACAAGCTCACAATTGAATTTCCTTATGTCTTCAGTGATACTTTTGCGTACTGCCTGGTATAGCTATAAATATTCCACTTTGGAAGTTAAGTCTTCGTTCTTTGCCGTCACGTCCCTCCTCTTTTGCATCAACATTTTTGTTTTTCCTGAAATCTTCTTCAACACACACAGGTACAAAAACACTAACCAAAAACATTGTAAAACAAGTAGGGAACAAAATTGAAGAATGCAGAAAATATTGTAAATAGTGACCTATGCAGCTGTTTAAGAGTATGAAGTGTAATCTAGAGGCTCACTTTGGCTTGCCCCTACAAGCTGCTGCTTTAGGCTAGGCACTAGAGGGAGCTTTCTGCATGGGTGGGATGTTAAAACAGCCATTTTGGTTCTGTTACGAGTAGAAGTGGGTGCTTGGAATAATCTGCTGGGTAAGTTGTTTAAAATTTGAATTCTGTTTTCCTTTTTTGGGTAGTTCATCATCATCATCATTGTCAACCATTATCAATCCACTGCTGGACGAAGGTCTCCCCAAGTTTCCTCCACAACGGTCTGTCTTGTGCCAGTCTCCTCCATGTCACTCCCGCATATTTACGAATTTCATCCACCCATCTCCCATGTGGTCTTTTTCTGGGTCTTTTCCTGTCCCTTGGAATCCAATCTAAAATTTCGGCTGTCCATCTATGGTCTGTCCTTCTGGCAGTATGTCCAGCCCATTGCCATTTCAGGGATTTAACTCTGATCATGATGTCTTCCACTCTCGTCATTTTTCGGATCCACGAGTTCCTCTTCTTATCTCTCCTGGTTATACCAAGCATGCACCTCTCCATGCTACTTTGAGTTGTCTGCAGCCTTTGTATGTCTCTTTTAGTTAAGGTCCACGTCTCTGCACCATACGTAAGCACTGGAAGGATGTATTGATCAAACACTTTTCTTTTAAGACATAATGGCATATTGCTCTTGAAAATTATGCTGTTTCTTCCAAAAGCTCTCCAGGCAAGTTTTGTACGCTGATTAATTTCTTCATCAATGTGACCCTCACTTGATATCTGCTGTCCAAGATAAACATACGTATCTGTTATCTCCAGTTTTTCTCCATCAATCGATAAATCTTCATTTCTTGTAAAAGCATTGAACATCACTTTTGTCTTCTGAAAGTTCATTTTTAATCCCACTTCTTTACTCTTGTCAGCAAGTTCCTGGATCATACTCTGCAGCTCTGATGGGGTAGTTGCAAAAATGACTACGTCATCAGCAAAACGAAGGTGGGTTAGATAATCTCCATTAATCTTTATCCCTTTGTTTTCCCAGTTCAGTGATTGAAAGACATTTTCCAATGTGGCATTAAAGAGCTTCGGAGATATGGGTCACCTTGTCTCACTCCCTTTCCAATTTTTATGTGTGTTGTATTTTCAAACAGCCGAATCTTTGCACTTGCATTTTCATAGATGTTAGTTACTTTCTCTTTATTTTGTAGTTTTTGTCTTTGCTGACCTGATGATGAAGTCTTGTTATCCTTTATTTATGCATTTTTGTCTTAGGATGCATTTAAACTGTTAGTTTCCCCCTTTTCTTTGTTCTGGTAAAGTGCTTTACGTAGGTGTTCCTGATAATTTGGCACTTCAGTGAATTCGTTGATCTGCTGATGCAAATTGAGGAATGCGCAGTTATGACGCATAAGGGTGGTGGATCCATTCCCCACTTATGCGTCATAACTTGCGTAAAAATGGTTCGAGTTTGATGAAATTTTAATATGTGGTAAGGGACCAACCGGGAACGAACCCAATTTAAAATGGGTGAAATAGGGTCAAAGGTCACGACATAGGAGCGGGATCCATTCCACCACTCTTATGCGTCATAACTTGCGTAAAAATGGATCGACTGCAATGAAATTT
The DNA here is from genome assembly GCA_039090855.1 of Macrothele yani. Lineage (NCBI taxonomy): Eukaryota > Metazoa > Arthropoda > Arachnida > Araneae > Macrothelidae > Macrothele > Macrothele yani. The sequence continues at coordinate 122,165,066 of CM077005.1, read as the reverse complement.
TAGTATGTGGTAAGAGACTGCCTGGGGACGAATCCTATTAAAAATGGGTGAAATGGAATCAAAGGTCAGGACATAGGAGCGTGATTCATTCCACCACCCTTATGCGTTATAACTTAGGTAAAAATACTTCGATTGAGACAGAACTTTGTCATGTTGTTCGGAAGTATATTTTACCGGTTCTATTGAATATCATCGAGATGGGGTCAAAGATCAGGTCATAGCAGCGAGATTTATTTTACAGCCATTATCCTCATAACTTGAATAATAACTTGAGTAATGATTTCTAATATGTTGGAAAGCGTATCAAAATCAATGCATTGCATGATTTTACTAACTTGTTTTTCATAATTTCAGTTTAAGAATTATAACGTAGTTATAATATCACAGGTCTATGACCGAAAAACTGACCTAATGTTTTTTGTTGTTTTTTATAGATTTCTGCACGCTGAAATCAGAAAAAATATTCAAAAAGGTCTATCACATCAGGTTTCTTGAGAAAAGTCAAGTTAATCAGTATGATAGAATTGTATGAGGTTGTTTTCTTGATAAAATTTACATAAATTTTCATTAGGAAATCGAAAATCGAAAGAGTTTCTTGTGAAATGCCTTTATAAGCGTCTTCTGCGGAAACCGCTTCGTTTCCCTTTGCCGCCTCCTGCGACGTGCCAAAGCCTGTTAAGACCAGTAGAAACTGGTTTACGCTGCCTCACGTGCAGTTCAGATCGCATCTCTGCACTTTTCCCTTCAGTCCTTCAGTCTGTTGTCTTCTTTTCAACGTGGCAGTGCCTCTTCTTGCGTGCAACTGGAAAATACCCCTAGAGGTTGTAAAACCTCTCCGGACATGTTTTGTTTCATCTGTGATGAATATACGATCAAGAAATTTCAAAGAAATATTTCTGAATTCGTTAAGAAAATTTATTTTGCTTATTTCCGTTTGCAGCTGAGAGCTCAAGATAAGGTGTGGGCTCCACATAAAGTGTTCAAATGTTGTGTTAAAGATCTCAACTTGTGTCTCAAAGGTATGAAACAATCGTCCGTTTTGCAGTGCCATTGATGTGGCGTGAACAGAGAAATCACGGTGATGACTGCTATTTCTGTTCATGCGATGTGAAGGAATATAACTGGAAAAATAAGAAATGTATTACCCTAATCTTGAGTCTGCTATTCGACCAATCTCGCATAATAATGAATTACCTGGCCCGAAGCCTCCAGGTTATTTAGATGATATTGTTTTGGAATCAGATGAAGAAATTGAAAGTCTTTCTCTTGTGAAGTCAAGTCCAGAGTTTGAAAGTGAAACGGAACCTCAACTTTTTTCCCAAAACGAACTGAGTGACTTGGTAAGCCACTCAGGTCGTTTTGGGAAAAAAGTTGAGGTTTTGTTTCGCTTTAAAAGTTGAGGACAAACTAAATTAATGCTGTTTTAGATGTGGGTCCTTGTTGACGGATCGTTTGCTTAAATCTTACCCACAGATTCCTTATGGGATTAAGATCCGGTGACTGTGCCGTCCACTGATATTTCCTTATAGCTTTTCGATTAAACCACTCGTCAACCAACTTTGACCGATGACATGGCGCGTTATCGTCCTGAAAGGCAAAATTCCGCAAACCTATGTCTTGTGCAGATGATAGCAGTTTGGACTCCAAAATATACCCAGGTCTTTCCAAAAAGGCATCTGAGTTATTAGGATCCAGTCTCAAAGAAAAACATTTGTTATTTTCTGGTGTATCTTTCTCATGGTACAGATACCGTGGCAGACAGTTTGTTCCATTTTTCTTACGAGAGGAAAATGTAGTCTGTTGCACTGACGTTTGTGGGTTGATGAAACAATTTGGAATACCGTACGATTCATCCAATTGGCGACTTTTCAGTGATTCATCAAAACGGAGCCTAAAAGCAGTTTTGCTACACAATGGTAATGATTATGCCTCAGTTACGGTCGAACATTCTGTTATCTTGCAGGAAACGTATGAAAACTTTGCATTGGTTCTTGAGAAAATCCGGTACGATGACCACAATTGGTTAATATGCGGGAATTTCAAAATATTGATAATACCGTTAGGCCAACAGTCCGGTTACATAAAATACCTCTGCTTCCTTTGCTTTTGGGATAGCCGTAACAGACGATCTCACTGGAATAAAACAGACTGGCCACTTCGAGACACTCTTAGGCCTGAGGAAAAAAACGTTATCCGGGAAAGTTTGGTTCTTAGTAACAGGGTCCTTTTACCACCCCTGCATAACGGCTCATAAAACAATTCGTTTAATCTATCCCTGAAGATGGCGAATGCTTCAAATACCTGTGTTCAAAGTTCCCAAATTTATCTGATGTCAAACTGAAAGAATGAATCTTCGTAGGTCCGGATATCCGAAAACTTTTGCGTGATAAGTACTTCACCCAGACCATCAACGAAACGGAAAAGGAAGTTTGGCTATCCTGTAAGATGTCATTGAAAAATGTCTAGGTAATATCATGGATCCAAACTACAAGCACATTATGGAATGTATGCTGAAGGCATTCAAAGCTCAAAGTTGCAAGATGAACTTAAAACTGCATTTCCTGCATTCTCATGTGGACTATTTCCCTGAAAACTTGGGAGCCTTCAGCGGAGAACAAGAGGAAAGGTTCCACTAAGACATTAGGGATATGAAACGTTGATATCAAGGAAATTGGAATGTAAATATGATGTGTGACTACTGCCGCATGTTATTACGGGAGACACCGGAAACCATTCACAAGCGAATACGCACCCCAAGAAGTTTCCAAGAGAAGAAAAGACGATTTCATAAGGCTGAACAAGAATAAGTACTGTGTAATTTTTTGTTGAATTAATTCAAGTTTTAAGATGCCAAAATTTTCAGTTACATCAAACCCCGGGTACTGACCCCTCCCCTAGCGAGTTAGAAAGGGTGTCTTCCTTCCCTTTCTACTTCGTTTCCGTGTCACTTTGGTATCGAGCGCTCTAGCCCAAATCTCATAGTTTCCTATTTCTAAGGGTTGTTTAGGACCTGGGATCAGACACTCCCTTCCTAAAATCCTCTACATCTGATCATGATCAGTTACATCAAACGGACCGCGGGTGGACTAGTGGTCAGCGTTCGTGACTGCCATGGAGATAATCTCAGGTACAATCCACTAAACACCCGCCGTGCGCCGGATGGGCACGTTAAGCCGTCGGATCCCGGGTACTGGCCCCCGGTAATAAATAAGGGTGTCTTCCTCCCCCTTTCTACCTCGCTTCCGTGTCACTTTCCTATCGGGCACTCTAGCTCAAATCTCCTAGCTTCCTATTTCTAAGGGTTGTTTAAGACCTGGGGTTATACACTCCCATCCTAAAATCCTCTACATCTAATCTGAGTTACATTAAATGTTTTATTTTTTGTTGACTTTTTTTTAAATTGATATACCGTAATCTGCATCAGTATGTTATTTAGTCCTTACTTGCTAGAAATGTGTGCGTGATGAAGTAAAATGGGTTGCATTTTCGAGTTCAGCCTCCCAAAATACATATATATATCACTTGCAACTTCCAGATCAGTTTTCCAAAAGTATTTTTTGCAGAACTGTGAATTGTTAATAAAAAACGTATGGGTTTCAAAAGGAAAAATCAACAAAAATAGCCATTTCAACATTTTAGAATATCATATTAAATAATAGAAAAAAGGGATTAGTAACCATTGTAATATTATTAGACCTTAGAAAGGTATTTGACACGGTCGATCATGGGATACCTTTGGATAAGCTCTATAATAATGGAATAAGAAATCAACATTACAATTTATTAGAGGACTACTTACATAATAAGAAACAGTATGTACAGATTAATAAAACGAAGTTTCACAAGTTAATCAAAGAAATTGGAGTACCGCAGGGTTTAAATCTGAGACCATTACTTTTTTAAATTTACATTAATAACATTTTTAATATTGAACCTAATGAGGATTTAATTTTATTTGCGGATGATACCACAGTTATGATTACAGGTACAGATATTAATGAGGCAAAAATAAAATGTAATACATTTATTGAAAAATTCATGGAATGGCCAAGATACAAATTTTCTGTGTTTAAATATTGAAAAAACTGAAATTATGATTTTTAATTTTAGTTTTTTTTCAATATTTAAACACCGATTGTTGAGCCACCATCTATTTTTGTGGAAAATTGTACCCTTGAAATAGTCAATAATATTAAATATTTGGGAATAATAATTAAGAATAATTTAAAATGGAAAATTAATATACAAAATATTGTGAATGAAATTTCAGGGGTATTGAGTTTAATTGCGAGAATTTCAAATAATGTAACAATTGAAACATTGAAAATGCTGTATTACAGTCTGATTTATCCATGCTTGACTTATTGTTTATTAGTATGGGGTCAAACTACTAAGACCAATTTACATAAATTAAAATCATTACAAAATAGGATGGTCAAAATTTCAAATAATTTTAGGGAAATTAATTTGAATATGGGGGTACGGATTTATGTCTATGGATTTTTAGATATTGAGAAATTACGGCAATATAGATTATTAGGGTTTATGATTAAAAGAATAAAGGAGAATAGTTATCAAAATTTAATTCATCTGAACACTGTGGGTCATGACTATCGAACTAGAAACAGAAATGCATTTTTGTTGCCAATGCCTAACATAAAGATTATACTGATTACCGGGGATTAGTGTTATGGAATAATCTACTTTGTAAACTAACACATATCAACAATTATAATTATTTTCGAAAGCAAATCAAAATATTTGCTAACAAACTAAAATATAAAATTTAATAGTACAAAATTATTAACCAGACCATATATGCGTAAATTTTATATGTCCAGGACGTTTGGCTTGACTACGCACTTTAGGGGAATTGGGATTCACTCAGGCCATATATAAATATGGTCTTTTACTCAATTTCTTGTTCTGTGGTTACCCTGTACATAAGTATATATATGTTTTGTTCTTAATATTATGTTATAAAATTAGTATTGAAATGTAATATGGTCAAATGTAACCCCGCAACGAAAAAATAAACGTGTCTCTTTTCAGCTGCACAAGATGGATATTAATTTTAACTGATTTTTTTTTTTTTTTTTTTGATTGAATGTTTAACGACCACCGTGAGCAACTCAATGGGCTATAAGCAGTTGCCCGTCCCTAATTTAGGGTCACTGGTTCCAGGGAAGGGAGAGAGCCAGTGCCGTAAGACAAACACAACATCGATGCCTCAACGAGATTCGAACCCGAACCCTTTTCGGACGACTGATCAGAGGCCATCGCTTAGACCACTTCGCCAGGCTAATTTTAACTGGGAATCTCTGCAGAAGTACTGTATCTTCTATCCTCCCCGAAATGCAATTTTGAGAAGCATTCGTTTAAGCAGGGAACATTGATTTTTCAGACTAATTGCATCAGAACACGGATTTGTAACGCAGCGAAGTAGCTAAGTTTCTGTAGACCCTTGAGTTTACTTCATGAAAAACAGCCAAGCTCGTGTAGTTAAAGAAATACTATGCAAGAGGGAAATAATTAATTATTGAGTTCCTACGAAACATTGGATTGAATGCAATGGAAGAGGTCGCCGTCCTTTGTTACTGCGCTCGAGTATATTTACACCACCTTTACAATTAACTAGTTATGATTGAACTTCACTCAGTGTATCTACAAATGACGGCAGAATTCAGACAATAGCCAGACAAGAATACCGCCGTGCTCTGCTCTGCTCTGGAAGCCAGACGAGCCATTCACCTAATGGAATTCCGCCTGCTTTGTTTAACATCCTCATTAACCGATGTTCGAAACCTTTTAAGGAGGTTAAAAACATGTCGTTGAGTGAATCCTAGATTTTCTGTTTATTCAAACCGTCCTTGGAAATCAGAACATAATGTTTTCCCTAGTGGAACAGGTATTTTTGGAAGTTGGACAGGAAATCAAGTTCGTTTTTAAACAGTGGCTTGGTTCTCAGCTCTCTAAAGTAGTCTTCCCCCCTTACCCCCGAAGTTCTTCCATATTTGGGCTCCACAGGAGGTCATCGGGCATTCGAATAGTTTCACGAGAAATCCGTGTCATCATTGCTTGCTACGTTCGTCACCTAGACGTATCTATTAAAAACTTTTCCATCTCAGTGATCGGATATCTTCTTCCTCTAAACCCATATATAAGAGTGCGAGAGCAATAAAAACGTCTACGGAGGGAGCTAAGTAAGTGAGATGCCTTTATTTCTCTGTTTGTAAACCAGAAATCTATTAAAAACCATTTTTAGCACATCTTTTAGAGTACTAAGGCGCCGACTATGGGCATGCTCGGTTGCTTAAGCATGCTCCTGCAGAAATTCTTTTTTGGTTACAATTTGAACATATTTAGGATATATATTATTATACTAATGGAATTACAGAAATCACCAGGAAATATCGTAATGGAATTACGATGTTGTGTCTTAGTTTTCTGGTGTTTTCTTTAATTCGATTTGTACGCTTTGCAACCGTAGGTTAAATGTCTGTTTGTTTGTCAGCTATGCAAATCTACAGTTTTCAATTAAGAACCATCAGATTTGGTAAACTCAAAATTTTCGTAAAAAGTTCCATTTTTTACTTTTTTATTTTGAATTTGTTTACTATCTCATGGTACTCTAACTTAGACAGTAGACGGTTTGTACGCTTTGCAACCGTAGGTCGAAGAAGCGTATATGCTTCAGCTTTGACTGCCTGTCTGTCTGCCTGTCCGTCCTTCTGCCCGCACGATAACTCGCGTAAAAATGGTTCGATTTCGATGAAAGTTTAGTATGTAGTAAGAGATCACTGGGAATGAATCCTGTTGAAAATGGACGAAATGGGGTCACAGGTCAGGACATAGGAGCGAGATCCATTCCATTGCCTTTGTGCGTCATAACTTACGTAAAAATGTTTCTATTGCGACGAAACTTTAGTATGTTGTTCCGGAGATATACTGAACCGGTTCTGTTGAATATAATCGAAATGGAATCAAATGTTAGGGCATAGGAGCGAGATTTATTCCACAGCCATTATAATCATAACTTGATTAAAAATGTTTCTATTGCTACAAAACTTTAGTATGTTGTTCCGGAGGTATACTGAACCAATTCTGTTTGATATCATCGAAATAGAGTAAAAGGTCAAGACACAGGGGCGAAACTTATTCCACAGCTATTATCCTCATAAATTGAGTAATAACTTGAGTAATGATTTCTGGTATATTGGAAAGCGTATCATAATCAATGCATTGCATGATTTTACTAACTTGTTTGGAAGGAGTCGGACCCCGGGGTCAAGGGGTCCCCACACAAAATTTTCGTCAAAAGTTTCATTTTTTACTTTTTCGTTTTGATTTCGAATTTAATACTTTTTGTTGTGATAAGTGCAAGAATTTTTTTTTTTTTTTTTTTTTTTTGTGGCAAGTGCTTTCCAGTGAAGAACTGCAACACAATTCAGCATCGGAACTGAAGGTAAGTAAACAACAAAAATCAAACGGAAAAACTAAAAATACTTTGTGCCTAAAGACTCTACAGAGAATAAAATTCAAGTTCAATGAAGAAATGAAATATAGTATTAGGTACGGTTCATGCCGTAAAAACATTAAAAAACATTAATCGTCTTCATTTGTTTTTGTACAAAATTTAGATAGTGAATTATATCACCAAATTCTCCCGAGCGACGCCGGGCAATTTAGCTAGTATACGCAGATTACTAAAAATCAAAATTGATATATTTAACATACACTTTTGAAATAGCGTATTTTGAATATATTGTTCTAGAATAAAGAAATTCCATAATATATCGGTTGTAATTTTATGCCGAATTTATTGCATCAAGCATTTTTCAGATCTATTGAAAAATGAAGCAGTTATTAAGAAAAATATGAAGGAAAACAAGAAGACATTGGTACGAACCGCCGGCTACCAATTTTTCGCCCTAGTTGGGTCCGGGTCTGAACATACTTTACTCGTATTATTAATATATTTAAATTTACTCAGAAGCATGAGGACTGAACAAGTTAGTAAAATCATGCAATGCATTGATTACACTGGCCAACATACTTTTCTGGCATAATGTATTCCAACGGTTTTAAGGTAATTTACTGTGCTGATTCCAAATCTGACATCAGTTTTTGTCTACCACATCAGGTTTTTGAGATATCAAATATTGCATTTTCAATAAAAACAGCAAATTTATGCTCATATACGAATAGCTAAACAGACATACATACAAGAATAATATAAGATACAATATACAAAAATAATGAAACAAACATTTAATGAGCCGTAGCACAAAGTTGTGAGAGTGACTGCATATCAATGTGAGTGAATGCATATTACCATGTAAGAATTGAATTGTAAAGATGAGAAAAATATGTACAAAAAGGTTATTAACAATAGTGATGTTACATCTTCATAAACAACCTCTTCTTGGACGATCTCCGATGTACAGCTTGTGGAATGTCTCTCATCAAGGACTAGCAGTTCTCTGCCATCATGTTTGAGTCCCATCGGCCTTGGTAACGTTCTTCCATAACTTTAATGTCTTGATGAAAGCGTTCACTTTGCTCTTCACTCACGTGACCCATGTTCTCTGGAAACTGGGCCAAGCGACTATGTAAGTAGTGAACCTTGATGCTCATTCTACATCCAAGTGCTTGGAAACTCAAGAGCAGCTCCTCCACAATATCTCGATAGTTGTCCGCTTTCCTGCTCCCAAGGAACTTCGCACCACATCAGAGAATGCATTCCAAGCTCTAGCCTCTGCCGCAGTCATTGTTGTAACAGAGTGTGGATCCCTGATGAGTGTTCTTATTTGAGGGCCATCAAATATTCCTGCCTTTTTCTTCTCGGCACTGAGACTTGAAAAGGTAGAACATATACAGCTGAAACAGTCTCCAGTATGATCAAGAGCTTTGACGAATTGCTTCATTAACCCAAGTTTTATATGCAGTGGGGGAAATACAATTTTATTCCTATCAACCAGAGGCTCATTCTTGATGTTCTTGTCACCAGGCGTCAATCTGATTCTTGGTGGCCATTTCTTTTTAACCCAGTATTCTAATGCAGCCCTACTGTCCCAGTAGCACAGGAAACAAGGGTATTTGGTGTGACCTCCTTGCTGACCCAGCAGAAAATTAACCATTTTCAAATCAACACAAATTACCCATCCATGAACATGGTATTCCAATCAATCCAGAACAATCTTGATGTTGGCATACTCTTCTTTCATTTTTACAGAGTGTCCTATTGGGATAGAACCATATATATTTCTGTTGTGAAGTAACACACATTTCAAACTCCTTTTACTACTGTCAATAAAAAGTCTCCATTCACTTGAATCATATGCGGGCAGTCCCATATTGAGAAGAAGCCCTTCAACATCATTACAATAAACAAGTTGACCATTTGAATGGAAGTACTTTCGCAGCGCTGCTTCTCTGTTACGATAAAAGGAGACACTAGTGCCAGGTCTGAGTAGTCCTTTCTCTTGAAGCCTCGAAGCCAACAATTCAGCAGACTGCTTCGGCAAGTACAAATCTCTTACAAGATCATTCAATTCAGACTGACTAAACAGAGAAAGTTTATCACAATCTGCATCATATGGTGTATATTCGATCTGAGCATCATCATCATCATCATCTGTAGAAGCAGGTAAATTGAGGGATTCAACATCAATCTCTGATAGCTCAGTAAATACAGGCACAGGTATTTCCTCAGAGTGCTCAACTAGTCATCTTATAACGAAGTGAATTTCTCCGTCATTTTTATCCGCGCCAGGATTCGAACCCGGGTCCACTCATTCCGGAATAAGTTGCTCTACCAATTGAGCTACGCGGACATTTTATTCTGATTCCTATCTGCCTTTATGTCGTGTGCGTCCTTCTGGCAGGTACGTCACATCTCCTGGTACGTTACATCATCTCCCCCTTATTTTTTTTTTTTTTTTTTTCGAAGTGCTGCTCTTATTTTTCCTATCTCGCGGTGTGGAAATAACATCACACCATTGCGAGATTGTGAACGGTCGGGGCATCCGGATAGTTCGGGCGCCATTATAACGAAGTGAATTTCTCCGTCATTTTTATCCGCGCCAGGACTCGAACCCGGGTCCACTCATTCCGGAATAAGTTGCTCTACCAATTGAGCTACGCGGACATTTTATTCTGATTCCTATCTGCCTTTATGTCGTGTGCGTCCTTCTGGCAGGTACGTCACATCTCCTGGTACGTTACAGTCTGGCAGATGGGATATCTGGGTATTGTAAGTGTTGTTTGTTTTTCTTATTGAAACCTTTTACATTGACAAGGCAGAAGTAGCAGGTATTCAAATGGTTTGTAGGTTCTCTCCAAACAATTGGCACACCAAACTTCAGCTTAGCATTCTTTCTTTTAGGCCATGATCGCAAAGTTTCAACACAGGTTTTAGACACTTTGTGAGGAGCCCAATTATTGTCTTGGTCTCTAAGTCGTACTTTAAAGTAGACAAGATAAACCTTCTTGACAAAGGTATTGATGTTGCGACTTTGATCCTGCAAAGTGAAGCTGCCACAGATGTAGCAGAAGAAATCTGGGTCATTACTGCATTTCCTTCTTTCGGATGTTGTAGCCATTGTTAGATCACGACCTGCAGAAGCAAAATAATAAATAAATGTGGATATCTACATAAAATGATATTATAAACACACTATCCTAAAAATACAACACCATATTTTAACACTAAAGCAGTCACTGACTCGCAACAACTTGCAATCATAAGTGACAAAGAGTTAATTTCGGGTAAAATCAATGAAAATGGGGTATGCCGATAGCATAAAAATGAGATGTTATAGAACAAATCTGAGATCAGATTTGGAATCAGCACCCTGAAATTAGTCTAAAACAGCTGCAAAAGTCCAGGCCAGAATTTTTTTTGACCAGTGTTATGATACGCTTTCCAACATACCAGAAATCGCGCGCATATAAACCCTCCTCCCTACCCTGACTATTGATTAGTTCAGCATACTGCCGGAACAACATACTAAAGAGTTGTCGCAATCGAAGCATTTTTACTCAAGTTATGAGGATAATGGTTGTGGAATAAATCTCGCTCCTTTGCCCTGACCTTTGACCCCATTTCAATGATATTCAACAGAACTGGTTCAGGATACCTCCGGAACAACATGATAAAGTTTTGTCGCAATTGAAGCATTTTTAAGTAAGTTATGACGCATAAGGGCGATGGAATTGATCCCGCTTCTATGTCCTGACCTTTGACCCCATTTCTTCCATTTTCAATAGGGTTTGTCCCCAGGTTGTCCCATGCAACATACTAAAATTTTCATCGACATCGAACCATTTTTACGCGAGTTATCGTGCAAACAGACAGACAGACGGACAAAGATGGAGCATATACGCTTCTTCAACCTACGGTTGGAAAGCGTAAATAAAAACTGGTACTATTTCAAAAAACGTTCAAAAGTTTTCTATTAGGCAACAGTTATTAACACATTTTTACTTATTCTTCTATTTTTTTAAAGAAACTTAGTGGAAAAACGCCATTTTTTTTAGCATGACTTGAGATTTACAAAACTCGGCGCATATGCATGTAGGTATACAGTATGTCAAAATTTGGCACGCTTGGGCTGTGCTTTTGTCTTTTCGTCAATTGTGCTGCTTCTAACTCGAAATTTTCGATTCTTGAAATCGAATTAGAAAAATTCCTTTTGTGTCTAGCAAATTTACCTGACAGTCCCCCAAGAGGTCAGAGGTGCAGGAATCTTGCCGATCGTCAGCGTTTTCATCTGGATCGAGTACTGATGATTAATGGGGCCTGTGCTTGTCCCTTCCGTGAAACTAGTGATCAGAAATTTAGGACGAGCGACTCCTCACAGCTTCAGATGCTCCCAAGAATCATTAAATCGGAAGTAAATAAATAGAAAAACATTACCAGATATCAAATGAATTTTTCTAATTCGACTTTTGGAAACGAAAATTTCGTGTCCTCAGAAAGACGGATGTACTGTACATGCATGTGTACAGCGTGTCCTTTTCTGATGCACTACACATATACATGTATCAGGAGAAGTGATAAAATTGATTTTAAAACAAAATACTGTGTCAGAATACGTATATATACACAATCGCTCACATTATTTTGACCACCTCCTACTTTTGACGTCAACAGCGCGTAGCCAATGAAAGAAGGCACGTGTCATGAGCTGGCTTGGAGGGCATACACTGAATGACCACTTTATTATGATCACCTGACAGTTTTAAGCAAATGAACTATGGCTGCACGCTGTTGCCACCAGAGGGCGAGACTAGTATAAAAAAGAAAGCTTAGTGCTTTCGACAGTAGTAGAAGTAATTTTGGGGTGACGAGATGGGTAAAAAATGCGATTTGACGGACTTTCAACGTGGAAGGATTGTAAGAGCTCGGAGCCATGGAGCGAGTATCACCCAAACCGCCGTCGCATTCGTGAAATGTTCCAGATCAGCTCTTGTTAAAGTGTTTAAAGACTGGACTGTCAGCCAAAAAACTGGGTCTCTAAGTGCAACGTGTGGTCGTCATCGACTAGTGACTGCTCGGGCGGAACGGAGAGTGTACAGACTGGTAATAGACAACAGAAGGGCAGCAGTGCAGCAAATTACAGACCCTCTTAATCAAGGATCCCCTCAAATGATCTCTGCACGCACTATTCGCCGTACACTGCATCGAATGGGATATGGCAGCCGAAGGCCTGTTCGAACACCTTTTGCTGTCTGCAGTTAACAAGAGAAAACGTCTCCAGTTCGCACAGGAGCACAAGGATTGGACAGTCGATAATTGGAAACAAATTATGTGGTCCGATGAATCACGTTTTCAGTTGCACCATGCCGATGTCCGAGTGAGATTTTGGCGGAAACAGCACGAAAGCATGGACCCCAAATGCATTGCTACAACCCTTCAAGCTGATGGAGACAACGTTATGGTTTGGGGAATGTTTTCCTGGCATGCTTTGGGCCCTTTAATTCGTGTTAATCAACGTGTGACTGGCACATCATATCTAAACATCGTTGCGGACCAAGTGCATCCTGTCATGTGGATGCTTTATAATAATGGAGATGGCTGCTTTCAACAAGATAATGCGTCCTGCCATACTACTCGTATCGTACAGGATTGGTTTAAGGAACGTGCCGGGGAGTTTACTTTGCTTAGGTGGTCCCCACAATCTCCAGATCTCAACCCCATTGAGAATTTGTGGGATGAAGTTGAACAAGCCATCAGACAGCTGGATCCACAACCCTGCAATCTCACACTCCTGGAAAGTGCTATTCATCAAGCATGGTCTCAGATTCCACAAACCACCTATCAACATCTCGTGGAGTCCATGCTACGAAGAATCGACGCAGTATTAAAGGTAAAAGGTGGCCCAACGAAATAGTGAGAGGGTGGTCATAATAAAGTGGCCATTCAGTGTATAAGGTGTGCTGTAGGCAATCTGAAAACATATCACTCGTTGATCGCATGGATAAAAGGAGCGATTTATCAGATTTGCAAAAAGGGATGATTATCGGCTTTCAGACCAAGAGTGGCAGTATTTTTGAAACAGCGCAGTTTATGAACTGTTCGCGCGCTGCTGTGTTTAAAGTGTATCGTAATTGGAGAAATGGCACCATTGCGAATAAGCGACGTGAAAACTGTGGAGCACCACGTGCCATTGATGTGAGAGGTGAACATCGGCTGCGAAGGTGCGTGAGGTCCGATCGACACGCTACAGTGGAGCAACTCACTGGCCGAATGAATCAGGGACTACCGGAAGTGTGTCTAAAACGACAGTTCAGCGAACCCTGCTGCGTATGGGGCTGCAATACAGACGGATGGTCATTGCACCCATGCGAGACAAAGGTGTATCGGCAGAGAAAGGCTTACATTTGAACGGCAGTATCGGAATCGGACCTGTGCTGATTGGCAAAGTATTGCCTTCTCCGATGAGTCACGTTTTCTACTTCACCGAACGGATGGACGTTGGCGTATAAGGCGAGAAACATCGGAAAACAAACACTCTTCAATCATTGCTGGAAGAACACAAGCCGGTGGGGCCAGCGTTATGGTCTGGGGAATGTTTTAGTGGCATTCTCTGGGTCCACTCATACCTGTAAAAGTCACTATAGACTGATTTCGCCATGAATCCGTCCTTGTAGACCACGTACACCGATACATGCTGATTGCCTTCCCTGGGAAGGATGGGATCTTCGAGCACGACAATGCGACGTGTCACACAGCTGGAAATGTCGGGGAGTGGCTGGAAGAGCACGATGAAGACTTAAAAGTACTTCCCTGGCCCTTTAATTCCCCAGACTTAAACCCAATTGAGCATCTGTGGGACCACCTCGATTGTGTTGTTCGCTCTATTTATCCTCCACCACGCACCCTCCAGCAGCTGTCAGATACACTGCAGTCAGCCTGGCTCCACATACCTGTGAACACTTTCAAGCACCTTATTGAGTCACTCCCAGCCGATCAAAGCTGCTGTCCGCGCTGCATATGCCGGTTACTCTCGATATTAGCAGGTGGTCACAAGAATGTGACTCGACCATGTATAATTGTAAACATGTAATCTTATATTTATTTATGTACGAGTATGACCAATATTTACCGAAGGAGAGTTATCCTGTAATATTTTTATCACTTATATGATTGTTCGTGGAAAAAAATTGCTTTTGCGTTATCATCATCATCATCATCATCACTGTCTACCATTATCAATCCACTGCTGGACGAAGGTCTCCCCAAGTTTCCTCCACAACGGTCTGTCTTGTGCCAGTCTCCTCCATGTCACTCCCGCATATTTACGAATTTCATCCACCCATCTCCCATGTGGTCTTTTTCTGGGTCTTTTCCTGTCCCTTGGAATCCAATCTAAAATTTCGGCTGTCCATCTATGGTCTGTCCTTCTGGCAGTATGTCCAGCCCATTGCCATTTCAGGGATTTAACTCTGATCATGATGTCTTCGACTCTCGTCATTTTTCGCATGCTTGGTTATACCAAGCATGCACCTCTCCATGCTTTTTTGAGTTGTCTGCAGCAGCCTTTGTCATCATCATCATCATCATTGTCAACCATTATCAATCCACTGCTGGACGAAGGTCTCCCCAAGTTTCCTCCACAACGGTCTGTCTTGTGCCAGTCTCCTCCATGTCACCCCTGCATACTTTCGAATTTCATCCACCCATCTCCCATGTGGTCTTCTTCTGGGTCTTTTCCTGTCCCTTGGAATCCAATCTAAAATTTCGGCTGTCCATCGATGATCTGTCCTTCTGGCAGTATGTCCAGCCCATTGCCATTTCAGGGATTTAACTCTGATCATGACGTCTTCCACTCTTGTCATTTTTCGGATCCACGAGTTCCTCTTCCTATCTCTCCTGGTTACACCAAGCATGCACCTCTCCATGCTGCTTTGAGTTGTCTGCAGCCTTTGTATGTCTCTTTTAGTTAAGGTCCACGTCTCTGCACCATATGTAAGCACTGGAAGGATGCATTGATCAAACACTTTTCTTTTAAGACATAATGGCATATTGCTCTTGAAAATTATGCTGTTTCTTCCAAAAGCTCTCCAGGCAAGTTTTGTACGCCGATTAATTTCTTCATCAATGTGACCCTCACTTGATATCTGCTGTCCAAGATAAACGTACGTGTCTGTTATCTCCAGCTTTTCTCCATCAATCGATAAATCTTCATTTCTTGTAAAAGCATTGAACATCACTTTTGTCTTCTGAAAGTTCATTTTTAATCCCACTTCTTTACTCTTGTCAGCAAGTTCCTGGATCATACTCTGCAGCTCTTATGGGGTAGTTGCAAAAATGACTACGTCATCAGCAAAACGAAGGTGGGTTAACTAAAAGAGACATACAAAGGCTGCTTGCGTAAAAATTGGAAAGCAGCCTTTGTATGTCTCTTTTAGTTAAGGTCCACGTCTCTGCACCATACGTAAGCACTGGAAGGATGCATTGATCAAACACTTTTCTTTTAATACATAATGGCATATTGCTCTTGAAAATTATGCTGTTTCTTCCAAAAGCTCTCCAGGCAAGTTTTGTACGCCGATTAATTTCTTCATCAATGTGACCCTCACTTGATATCTGCTGTCCAAGATAAACATACGTATCTGTTATCTCCAGTTTTTCTCCATCAATCGATAAATCTTCATTTCTTGTAAAAGCATTGAACATCACTTTTGTCTTCTGAAAGTTCATTTTTAATCCCACTTCTTTACTCTTGTCAGCAAGTTCCTGGATCATACTCTGCAGCTCTGATGGGGTAGTTGCAAAAATGACTACGTCATCAGAAAAACGAAGATGGGTTAGATAATCTCCATTAATCTTTATCCTCTTGTTTTCCCAGTTCAGTGATTGAAAGACATTTTCCAATGTGGCATTAAAGAGCTTCGGAGATATGGTGTCACCTTGTCTCACTCCCTTTCCAATTTTTATGTGTGTTGTATTTTCAAACAGCCGAATCGTTGCACTTGCATTTTCATAGATGTTATTAATAATATTAATGTATGCATCTTCAATACCGCAGGATTTCAGAGCCGTGGTAACTGCTGATGGTTTCACCGAATCAAAGGCTTTTTCATAATCGATAAAAGCCATGCACAATGGAAGTTCATATTTCCTCGCTCTTTCAATTAGTTCTCTCAGTACGTGGATATGATCTATTGTGCTGTAGCCACTCCTGAATCCAGCTTGTTCTCTCGGTTGAGCCATGTCCAGTGTTACCTTCAAGTGGCGTGAAAGAACTTTAGTGAAGATTTTATAAACCACTGATAGGAGGCTGATAGGTCTGTAGTTCCCGAGATCCTCAATGTCACCTTTTTTATGTAGCAGGATCATTGTAGCATTGTTCCAATCCTCAGGAATCTTCCCTTCATTAAGGCATCGAGAGAAAATTTGGGCGAGTACTGTTTCAATTTCTCCACTTGCTTCTTGTATGATGTCTATAGTAATTCCATCTTCTCCTGGAGCTTTCCCCCGCTTCATGTTCTTGATTGCATGAGCAACTTCTGCTGGGAGGACTGGAAGAACTCGGGTACCTTTCATGATGTCTGGAGTACATGTATCATCCCTTTCATATAATTTGGAGTAGAAATCTTTCACTCTTGTCAAAATTTCGCCTCTATTTCTTGTCATAGAACCATTTTCTTTTCTCAGAGCCATAATCTGTTTTCTTCCCTTACTGAGATGTCCCTTTGCTATCTTAAGGCTTTGGTTGTTTTCAATTGCTTTCCTCACTAGCTCACAGTTGAATTTCCTTACGTCTTCAGTGATACTTTTTCGTGCTGTCTTGCATAGCTCTATATATTCCACTTTGGAAGTCACATCTTCTTTAGTTGTCCTCATCTCTCTTCTTTTTTGCATCAACATTTTGGTTTTTCCTGATAATTTGTTCCCATGCAACTTGTTCTTAGACCCAGCTAATTTTGTTGCTGTTTCCATAAGAGCTTTGGTTACTTTTCTGTTAATTTCCGAAATATCCACTTCTTCCGATGTTAGGCCTTCTAAAGCAGAGAATCTGTTCTTCAGTTCCAACTTGAAAGTATTATGGTGTTTTTTAAGGTTGGTTATGTCAATACATTTTGTTTGTGTTATGAGCTTGCCACGTTCCAGTTTAGTGTTGAGGTGCATCTTACATCTCACCAATCTATGGTCACTACCTGTGTTGAACTTGTTCAGCACACTGCAGTCTTCGATGACGAATTTTTTGTTACACATAATGAAATCAATTTCACTTGTCGTCCCAATTGGATGTCTCCATGTCCATTTCCTGTGTGGCTTTTTCTTGAAAAAGGAGTTCAAGATAGAAAAATCCTTCTGTCTCTGCAAACTCAACCACAGTATTTCCACGCTGGTTTCTGTTGCCGTGACCGAATTTACCTACTGAAGTTTCATTCTGTTGCCGGTGCCCTATTTTTGCATTGAAATCTCCCATAATTATGTTCAAGTGCTGCTTACCTTTATTATTTAGATCACGAATTTCCTCATAAAATTCTTCAATTTCTTCTTCAGGATGACTTGTGGTGGGTGCATAAGTTTGAATAATCTGAGCCTGGTACCTTCTCGAGAGTTGGATAACGAGTCGTGTAGCTCTGTCAGAAGAACTTTCAACTTCTACCACTTTATCCTTCAGTTTCTTGTTTATTATAAATCCAACACCACTAGTTCTGCCAGTATCTGTCCCACGATAATAGAAGAGATGTCCACTTTTCAGTTCAATGAGATCTTCTCCTTTTCTCCTTACCTCACTTAGCCCGACGATGTCCCACTTGATCCTTTGTAGTTCCTCTTCCAATTCAAGAAGCCTTGAATCAGAAGATAGGGAGCGTCCGTTATAGGTAACCAAGGTCAGCATCAAATGGCAGCCTAGTCCGGTCCTCTGGGGATTATTAGCACCCTCTGCCTTCATGTCGCACTGGCCGCTGCCTTGGCCAGGTACATTCCAGCTGCCGGAGACTGAGGGCCAAGATTTAAGTTGTGGAGTCATTTTGGAGGGTTTGGCCATAACTCACCACGCTGGCCAAGCGGGTTGGTGAGTGTGGGATAGCATTTCCTCTGATCCCGATGGTATAGTTATACCGCTATTGGTGGTCGTCCGAGCCCCTTTAGTGGGAACAGGATGCACCACGAGAAGGCGGGGTTGACATTTGTCAAGGAGAGGCTGTGATGTTATGCATCACCTGACCTTTTGCGTTATAGATATAGATATTTTATACCTGTAATACAATATCAATATGTACATTACGTATCCGTAGAATCGTTTATTCATCTTAAATAGCAATATTATACATATATCTATTAGCTCAGCGCCCCTGCGTTGCCTGTGTATAACTAAAATAAATAAATCGGCTACGGGCTAGTGTTGCCTAGGTTTTCCTAAAGTTATCAATATGATATTTTTTACTCCATCAGTGATGGATTTTTTTTTCAAAACCAGGTGTCAGACTGTTCTCTGACTTTCATTGCACATAAAAAGATAATGAAAACTATCATATTGCTCACATAGTATGACACCCCACAATGAAGTACGTAGTTACTGTTTTTACCAACGAGGGAACTATCTAAAAATAAGCAAATAATAATAATTACAATAATAATACGTCTTTTCCCTTACAAATTAAGTGTACGTTCCAAAGAAAGATTATGCTGCCATTTATTGGTAGCGTTTGTTTCTAGGATGTGAACCGCTGAGATTTTGTGCTCGGGTTCGAAAAAAATATATATATATATATACGAGTATATTAAATTGTAGGTTTCTTTTCCGGCATATCTGCCTAACACCAGAGATTTCAGATGCTGCTTCATTAGTGAGGTTCTTTTTTTTAATTCCATATGTCAGCTTCCTCCTTGTCTTTAGGTACACAGGAAAAAAAATAATACTCGATTATGTTTCATATCATAATGAAGTAGTTACTGTTTTTCAGTGAGTGCTCTGTCTTAAAATAATAATAATAATAATAATAATAATTGGCTTATAGACTAATGTGCTGCCATCTATTGGCAGTGGTAGTTTTAGATGTTCATTGTTTTTTTAGAGATTACCTAAAAATTAATACAAATTTTAGACATTTGATTTCTAAGAAAGGGCTTAGAGGTGTCCCAACATAGCTGCTTCTGTGAGTTAATGTCGAACGTTTCAAACACCTATGATCGGTAGTTTTCCCGACAGGTAATCAGCAGATGCACAGACGGACATGTATTATTTTTACAGATATCTATACTTGTTAAGAGTAAAATCGCAAAAGCAAGTTGTCACCACATAGAAGATACAAGGATAGTTATAGCTACGGATAACATCCATAGCAAATATATGTATATCCGTAGTAAATATATGTTATTCTTTCTCAAAGTATCTTCCCTCGGATGTGGAATGCCGACGTTTTCGAAATATTAGTTGACACCGCTATGTTTTCACACGTCATTCGTCGATCTTCTTGCAGGATTTCTCGAACAGTGTTAACAATACGTTCCGTAACAACAATTTCAGGTCTACCAGGCCTAGGAGCGAGTTCTGCCGACAAACGCCCTCTTCTGAACATCGTAAATAAATGGGAAATGAATTTCCCCGAGAAATAATTCTGCTCAAGTACATGGAAGGAGATACAAATGCAATCATTGGCACTGATATGCCGTATTTTAACTATTGTCCATGTAGCCACTCTTACAGAAAACTTGAAAATTAAATTGTCCTTGAGCGGGAATCGAACCCACTCCAGGGCAAATTTGAAATCATGGTGCCATTTGAAAATCGTTGACTCACCCAAACATTTATCTTTGTAAGCCTTTTTCATTAAATCAACTGTTTCTGGAGCCGTTTTACCCAAACGGTAGCAAAATTTTATCGCACAGCGCACTTCACTTCTTAACTCTGAATCACTCATCTCCATAGATGTAAGGCGAAATACAGACGTACCTTAAACAATTGCTCAATAGGAAAACCAGAATCGTCTGTCACAGCTAAGAACTGCTGCCATAGATACTTTCTTAATTCAGATAGTCGTCTGCGTGGTTATTTTTCCCCTTCGCACTGTTGCCAACTAAAAAAATTACTCTCAGTTTTTATGATCAGATCAGACGCAGAGGATTTTAGGAAGGGAGTGTCTGAACCCAGGTCTTAAACAACCTTAATGACCAGCGTGAGCACCTTAATAGGCTATAAGCAGTTGCCCGTCTCTAAATTAGGACCACTCTTTCCAGGGAAGGGAGAGAACCAGCGCCGTAAGACAAACACAACATCCATGTCTCACTGGGATTCGAACACGGACCCTTCTCGGACGAACAGTCATAAGCCAGCGCCTAGACCACTGCGCCCTTATAAATAGGAAGCTAAGAGATTTGGGCGCCTAGAGTGCCCGATTGGAAAGTGACACGGAAGCAAGGTAGAAAGGGGAAGGAAGACGCCCTTATTTATTATAGGGGGCCATTACCCGGGGTCCGACGACTTAACGTGCCCATTCGACGCACGGTGGATATTTAGTGGTTTGAGTGCTCGTACCCGCCGGGATCGAACCTGAGGTTCCTTCATGGCAGGCATGAATGTTGACCACTAGGCTATCCGCGGCCCTCTCAGTTTTTATGGAACGGCCTTTGTGTATATATATATATATATATATACTGAAGAGCAATTGAATTAGAGATACCTGTCAAGTAACGTGTAGCACCACCTTTCGCCCTGATGACGGCGGCGATTCGTCTCGGCATGGACTCGAGAAGACACCGGAAGCGTTGCGAAGCCATACGGATCCACGACCCCTGAGCAAGCTCCCACAGTTCACGAAGATTTGATGGAGGGTGGTCAGAGTCACGAACATCTCTCTCGATGGCATCCCAGATGTGCTCGATGAGATTGAGGTCAGGTGACCTGGCTGGCCAAGGAAGCGAGTTCACGTCGGGGGAGTATACATCCAACCATTCGGATACAATTCGGCAGCGATGGCACGGTGCATTGTCTTGTTGCAGGATGAGGTCCCCAGTGGGAAGTTGAAGACGCACAAACGGGAGCAAATGGTTCTCCAAGATATCCCGGTAACGTTGACCTGTGAGGGACGATGTCACAGGTACCAGGGGTCCCATTTCAGTCCACGTAAACAGTCCCCAGACGAGAATTCCACCCTCACCAGCTTCAAGAGTACCTTGCTGGCAAGAAGGATCCATCGCTTCATGTGGTTTGCGCCGTACTCGTATCCTGCCATCCGCATGTACCAACGTGAATCTCGACTCATCAGTCCAGGCAACATTTTTGCACATGTCTAGGGTCTAGTGGCGACGTTTTTGCGCCCATGCTAATTTTGCACCCTGTGATGTGCGGTCAAGCGTGGTACCCTCGTCGGACGATGGCTTCTGTACCCCATAGTGAAGAGATGGTTCTGAATGGTGTGGCTGCTTACACGTTTTTGTGCACCAGCGTTAAATTTGCCGAGTGATTTCTTGCACTGTGGCCCGTCTATCCGCTGTTACAATGCGAGCTAGCCGACGATGACCCCACTCATCCCCACGCTGTTGTCCACGGCAGTTGGCCCTTGCTGGGATAGTTTTACCAGATTCGATGTACTCACGGTGCAGCCGTGACACAGTGGCTCGTGAAAATCCCAGTGCCTGCACGACTTTCGAGATGGAGTGACCCATTTGTGGGGCCCGGACAATTTGCCCACGATCAAATGCGCTTAGATTCTTCGTCTTACCCATACTGCGTCCGACTCTTACTGATTCCCGTCGCATCACTCCTTATATTGTCGGATCGCTGCATACGCCATGTCGTTTCCGTTTACAGGGACGCCCATAGCGCCACATTTGCATAACGCCAGCTGTCTCTAATTCAATTGCTCTTCAGTGTACACAGTGCCGTAACTAGGCAGTTGAAACAGGTGCACAGGCACAGGGCCCAGGACGACGGGAGCCCTGAAATGGAACGAACAAAAAAATTGTCTCGTGAAAGTGCATAAATAACTGGATAAATAAAATTTCAGGAGCAATTGATGAAGTTTTTTCATTGCGTCGAGTTAAAAATGCTTGCTATTAAGTAGTCTTGCATCAGTCGGTCATGATTAGAAGAGCGTCTTTTTAAAATGATTCTTCAGGGTTCTTTTTAAAGATGCACATCCGGTGGCGTAAGGAAGGGAGGGCTCTTCCAAAGATTAAGTTCCCTCCTTTTCTCACGTGACCACAGCTCCGGTCAAGGTTAGTAAAGAAGTGATCTTCACACCTCTTGCTTGTTAGCTGTTTTATGTGGTTTTATGGTTCAATATCCGTACCTGTGACGTCACTGAGCAGGGAAGGCACAAGGATTGAGTCGAAGAGCTAAGCTAGCCTTGCATAATTGCGATAGAATTGTGAAAACACATGTTTGTCCGCGACCGTCATCGAATCTATGTCCCCTCACTCCGGAGTAAACGAGATCTCCCAATTGGGCTACGCGGACAGAATGTCTCGCTGCAGATTTGTCCTCTTGACACATATTTTAACCTTTGTAGTACGGCACAGAATATAATATTATTAAAGCTGTTAATTATAATGATATAATCAATGAATTTGCTGAAATGAAAGCCAGAAAAGTGCAAATTAAAAGAATTGTTTTCATTTATAAGAACATGTGAATGAACTTGTATATTTCTTGCGTACACAAAGATTATTTATAAACAATTGTATCGTATTTGTTTTATTATTCCCTAGGTCGCAGCATATACGTATACGTATATATGTAAGGTCAGGTGATGCGTAACATCACAGCCTCTCCTTGACAAATGTCAACCCCGCCTTCTCGTGGTGCATCCTGTTCCCACTAAAGGGGCTCTGACGACCGCCAATAGCGGTATAACTATACCATCGGGATCAGAGGAAATGCTATCCCACACTCACCAACCCGCTTGGCCAGCGTGGTGAGTTATGGCCAAACCCCTCCAAAATGACTCCACAACTTAAATCTTGGCCCTCAGTCTCCGGCAGCTGGAATGTACCTGGCCAAGGCAGCGGCCAGTGCGACATGAAGGCAGAGGGTGCTAAGAATCCCCAGAGGACCGGACTAGGCTGCCATCTGATGCTGACCTTGGCAACGTACAATGGACGCTCCCTATCTTCTGATTCAAGGCTTCTTGAATTGGAAGAGGAACTACAAAGGATCAAGTGGGACATTGTGGGGCTAAGTGAGGTAAGGAGAAAAGGAGAAGATCTCATCGAACTGAAAAGTGGACATCTCTTCTACTATCGTGGGACAGATACTGGCAGAACTAGTGGTGTTGGATTTATAATAAACAAGAAACTGAAGGATAAAGTGGTAGAAGTTGAAAGTTCCTCTGACAGAGCTGCACGACTCGTTATCCAACTATCGAGAAGATACCAGGCTCAGATTATTCAAACTTATGCACCCACCACAAGTCATCCTGAAGAAGAAATTGAAGAATTTTATGAGGAAATTTGTCATCTAAATAATAAAGGTAAGCAGCACTTCAAAATAATTATGGGAGATTTCAATGCAAAAATAGGGCAACGGCAACAGAATGAAACTTCAGTAGGTAAATTCGGTCACGGCAACAGAAACCAGCGTGGAAATACTCTCGTTGAGTTTGCAGAGGCAGAAGGGTTTTTCATCTTGAACTCCTTCTTCAAGAAAAAGCCACACAGGAAATGGACATGGAGACATCCAAATGGGATGACAAGTGAAATTGATTTTATTATGTGTAACAAAAAATTCGTCATAGAAGACTGCAGTGTGCTAAACAAGTTCAACACAGGTAGTGACCATAGATTGGTGAGATGTAAGATGCACCTCAACACTAAACTTGAACGTGGCAAGCTCATAAGACAAACAAAATCTATTGACATAACCAACCTTAAAAACACCATAATACCTTCAAGTTGGAACTGAAGAACAGGTTCTCTGCTTTAGAAGGCCTAACATTGGAAGAAGTGGACATCTCTGAAGTTAACAGAAAAGTAACCAAAGCTCTTATGGAAACAGCAACAAAATTAGCTGGGTCTAAGAACAAGTTGCATGTAAATAAATTATCAGGAAAAACGAAAATGTTGATGCAAAAAAGAAGAGAGATGAGGACAACTAAAGAAGATGTGACTTCCAAAGTGGAATATATAGAGCTATGCAAGACAGTACGAAAAAGTATCACTGAAGACGTAAGAAAATTCAACTGTGAACTAGTGAGGAAAGCAATTGAAAACAACCAAAGCCTAAAGATAGCAAAGGGATATCTCAGTAAGGGAAGAAAACAGATTATGGCACTGAGAAAAGAAGATGGTTCTGTAACAAGAAATAGAGGCGAAATTTTGACAAGAGTGAAAGATTTCTACTCCAAATTATATGAAAGGGATGATACATGCACTCCAGACATCATGAAAGATACCAGTACCAGAGTTCCTCCAATCCTTCCAGCAGAAGTTGCACATGCAATCAAGAACATGAAGCGGGGAAAAGCTCCAGGAGAAGATGGAATTACTGTAGACATCATACAAGAAGCAAGTGGAGAAATCGAAACAGTACTCGCCCAAATTTTCACTCGATGCCTTAATGAAGGAAAGATTCCTGAAGATTGGAACACCGCTACAATGATCCTGCTACATAAGAAAGGTGACATTGAGGATCTCGGAAACTACAGACCTATCAGCCTCCTATCAGTAGTTTATAAAATCTTCACTAAAGTTCTTTCACACCGCTTGAAGGTAACACTGGACATGGCTCAACCGAGAGAACAAGCTGGATTCAGGAGTGGCTACAGCACAATAGATCATATCCATGTGCTGAGAGAACTAATTGAAAGAGCAAAAGAATATGAACTTCCATTGTGCATGGCTTTTATCGATTATGAAAAAGCCTTTGATTCGGTGAAACCATCAGCAGTTACAATGGCTCTGAAAACCTGCGGTATTGAAGATGCATACATTAATATTATTTATAACATCTATGAAAATGCAAGTGCAAAGATTAGGCTGTTTGAAAATACAACACACATAAAAATTGGAAAGGGAGTGAGACAAGGTGACACCATATCTCCGAAGCTCTTTAATGCCACATTGGAGGGTGTTTTTCAGTCGCTGAGCTGGGAAAACAAGGGGATAAAGATTAATGGAGATTATCTAACCCACCTTCGTTTTGCTGATGACGTAGTCATTTTTGCAACTAGCCCATCAGAGCTGCAGAGTATGATCCAGGAACTTGCTGACAAGAGTAAAGAAGTGGGATTAAAAATGAACTTTCAGAAGACAAAAGTGATGTTCAATGCTTTTACAAGAAATGAAGATTTATCGATTGATGGAGAAAAGCTGGAGATAACAGACACGTACGTTTATCTTGGACAGCAGATATCAAGTGAGGGTCACATTGATGAAGAAATTAATCGGCGTACAAAACTTGCCTGGAGAGCTTTTGGAAGAAACAGCATAATTTTCAAGAGCAATATGCCATTATGTCTTAAAAGAAAAGTGTTTGATCAATGCATCCTTCCAGTGCTTACGTATGGTGCAGAGACGTGGACCTTAACTAAAAGAGACATACAAAGGCTGCAGACAACTCAAAGCAGCATGGAGAGGTGCATACTTGGTGTAACCAGGAGAGATAAGAAGAGGAACTCGTGGATCCGAAAAATGACAAGAGTGGAAGACATCATGATCAGAGTTAAATCCCTGAAATGGCAATGGGCTGGACATACTGCCAGAAGGACAGATCATCGATGGACAGCCGAAATTTTAGATTGGATTCCAAGGGACAGGAAAAGACCCAGAAGAAGACCACATGGGAGATGGGTGGATGAAATTCGAAAGTATGCAGGGGTGACATGGAGGAGACTGGCACAAGACAGACCGTTGTGGAGGAAACTTGGGGAGACCTTCGTCCAGCAGTGGATTGATAATGGTTGACAATGATGATGATGATGATATATATATATATCGGTTAAGATACAATTGATATAAAGTATACAGAGTGCATAGGAAAGTCCCTTTAGCCTGGAATAACTTGGGAACGGAGAGAGGTTCAGTTATGCAAGTGAGATAACGGTATAGTTAAGCGACTACGCCCGATCGAATGCAACCAATAGCAGCGCCTCTAGTGGCGAAATGCGAAAGTCAGCCATTGCAAATCGAAAACGAAAAGAGATAGAGCACAATTTCCAATTACAAAGTTGTAGAGCATCAATTAATTAGTGCAAAATGACATTTGTTTTACACGGATAAGATAAATTGTCGGCTGAATACCCTAAAATGTAGGAAATCGTTATGTGACTTTTGTGTGAACGTTCGAAGGGAACAGGCATAGGTATGAGCAAATACACACAATTTAATGCGTACTTATGTCAATACAGATTGATGAAGTCAGACAAAACAAAAACAAAAAAGGCAAACTGGCGCACAGTGATAAAAAGTCAATGTCGAGTATGCTCGAAGAGTTCGACATTGCCCACGATACACATTTGTATTCGTGAAAGTAAATCTGCATGCACATTCCTCAGCATGGAAGGCGTCACATTATTGCAAGCATCTGTAACACGACGACGTAGATCCAGCAGACTTCTATAGGCGCTGTTGCATACACCTGATTTTTTACGTAACCCCAGAAATCCAAGCTCGCCATTCTCACACAGCGTACGTAGACCTAAACATCTGATCAGGGTACATCCTGCTACTGGTTTTTATATCGTAGGTACGGCACAGCGTCACAATCTGTATTTGCATAAGGCTACATTTGCGAAATGTAAATATGCAGATTCGAATCATCGCACATCGATTTCGGGCATTTTAGGGTATTCAGGCGACAATTTATCCTAACCATGTGAAACAAATGTCCTTTTGTACTAATTAAGTGATGCTCTACAACTTTGTAATTGGAAATTTTGCTCTATCTCTTTTCGTTTTCAATTTGCAATGGCTAACTTCCGCATTTCACCACTAGGGTCGCTGTTATTGGTTGCATTCGATCGGGCGTCGTCGCTTTACTATACCGTAATCTCACTTGCATAACTGTACCTCTCTCCGTTCTCAAGTTATTCCAGGCTAAAGGGACTTTCTTATGCACCCTGTATATACTCCTGCTAAACAGCGCTGCGCATTTATGATATCTCTGTTTCTAGGGTAGGAACTGCAGACATTCTTTTTGTTCCGATTTTCAAAAGTCTGAACTAGATTTTCCACGTATTTTGCAGTGCTTCTGAGCATTTCCCCCCTTAAGGGAATTAAGTGATGCACAAACCTAAAAATCTTCATACATTTCCCAGATCTTCCCGGTTTCTTTAGTTTCGTACTAGCTGGCATAAACATTTACTTGCATTTGTAAAAATACATGTCTTTCTTGCAGGAAGTCTAGAAGAAAAATCGAATACAGGGAAGCATGTTCAACATTGGGGGTGGGGGAGGGGGAGTTAATGAGCATCATGAGCAGCTCTACCGGTTATAAGCGGTCGCTCGGCCTTAGTTTGAAGACACTGGTTCCAGGGAGGGGACAGAGTCAGTGCTGCAAGACAAGCAAACCATCCATGCCTCATCTAGGACTCGAACCAGTCTCGGACGAATAGTCAGAAGCCGGTAACTCAAAGTACTCGGCCTCCGGTACGGCCATATTTAAGATATTCAAATACAGTGGAATCCCGCTTATACGTTTTTCAAGTGACCAAGAAAAGTTAACGTATAATCATAATAATAATAAAAAAAAAGGGGTATAAAGAAACGTGACACGTTTCCGTCCCTAGATGGCAGCACATTGTTCTGATGCAATGTATGCCGTAACCGTTATGTTAAATTATCACGACACCAAAAATTAACGTAAAAATGACGTGAAAACTAATTCGGTTGAACTATAATTGATAACATCAAACAGAGGTCATCGCTCTTTCCACGTTTATAAGTGAGTCAGGAAAAAATCTCATTGGCCGCCACCGGGAATCGAACCCAGGGTCTTCCAGTTACACGCCGGATATGCTTCCACTGCACCACAGCGGCCTCGAAATTCTCAAGACTCGCACACATTAACCGCCAAGCCAATTTGGCAGGTTGCTTCTTGGAACCCCGCACATATTTGTTCAGTTGCTGCTTACCATCTTTGGTGAATCCCCAGCATTGTGCGGGGCTCCAAGAAGCAACCTGTTAAATTGACTTGTCGGTTAGTGTGTGTGAGTCTGGAGAATTTCGAGGCCGCTGTGGAGCAGTGGAAGCATATCCGGCGTGTAACTGGAAGACCCTTGGTTCGATTCCCGGTGGCGGCCAATGAGATTCTTTCCCTGACTCACTTATAAACGTGGAAAGAGCGATGACCTCTGTTTGATGTTCCTGGTCCACGTTAAATGTCTGTATTAATTATAATTGATAAAATTTAGCACTAAGGTCAATTCAAAATTTTTGGGATGGTGACATATTACACATAAATTAGAAAAATGTGTAACTGAGAAGCATGTACATGGGGTTCTGCTGTACTTCCAAGAACGTTTTGCAGTGCGTATTGTATAGCTGGGGAGAAAATTACAGTAGAACCTCGTTTATACATCTCTCGCTTGCCCGTTTCTCGCATTTAGAAATAAATGTCGCCGATTCAAAAGTTCTGGATTCTTTTTTCTTGATTGGAGGTTTAACGACCACCGTGAGCAACTTAATGGGCTATAAGCAGTCACCCGTCCCTAATTTAGGGTCACTGGTTCCAGGGAAGAGCCAGTGTGGTAAGACAAACACAACAACTATGCCTCACTGGGATTTGAACCCGGACCCCTTTTGGGCGAATGATCAGAGGCCATCGCTTAGACCACTGCGCCACCGGGGCGGAAGTTCTGAATTGCCTTTAATGTTAAGCTTTCTCTCTTTCATTCATGCGTTTTTTTTGGGTTTTTTTTTTTATTGGAGGTCTAACGACCACCGTGAGCAACACAGTGGTTCTAAGCAGTTACCCGTACCTAATTTAGGGTCACTGGTTCCAGGGAAGGGAGAGAGCCAGTGCCGTGAGACAAACACAACGTGCATGCCTCACCGGTATTCGAACCCGGACCTTTCTCGGACGAATGGTCATAAGCCATTGCTTTAGACCACTGTACCACCGGCCCGGACGTTTTTTTTTTTTTCAATTATACGTTAATTTAATAATGAAAAACGTATAAACTAGATTCCATTGCACATGGAATTGTCCGCCACATTGATCACGATACCTTTGCTGAATTAAGAGCTTTCAGATTTCACTAGATTGTGCAATATGTTGGAATATTTCAAGTGGATTTTTAAAAATAATATATCTGTACTAATAATCCGAATTTAGCGGCGTAGAAGAAAAATCAAAGCTTTCCAAGCTTTCGCACATCAACCAAATGGCTTTTTCAAGGAAGGTAGACAGCAAACTGTTTTACTTTCTACGCCAATCAATTCGAATTACTAGTATAGTTATACAATTTTTAAGTATAGTTGGTGCACAGTTGTTAATTTCAAGTGGAGTTCTTTTTTGTTAGAAGGCTACTGGTTTTTACTTAAGACAGCTGGTATTCCTCTTAAACAAAAGTTCCAAGAGGAGTGGTCGCAGATAAAAGAGGATCGGGACTTACATTTTATCGCCTTTCATTTTACTTGAAAGTGGAAATTGTGCAGTAATGTACATCTCAGAAGCCTCAACGAATGGTGCCATCGAGGCGATGCCTCTGGTTCGAAACATCATTATTTTCCCGATTTAGTGACGCAGCAGCTCTTGTAAAACAACAAATGTTGCCATGGTTCCTGAGACTCACCTTTAAAAGGAGCTTTCAAAGTGTTACCGATAAATGTCGAGATGTAAAGTATATTCTACAAAGAATGAAATCGCTGACAGATCAGAGTGAAAATATGCACTCATGCGCCATAACATGATTACTATCATTGGCGAGCTGTGATCTTTTTGATGGTGTTATAAGGATCTTACTTACAATGAGAAGTCTATAAGGTAATGCATAATTATAAACTGCAACTGAAATGATATTCCGTTACCGTGCGTGCTACTTTTTTTTTCTTTTCAATTTATTTAAATCACTAAATCTGAAAGACTCCCCTCTAGGATTTGTTTTTTACTTTGTTTCTCTCTCTGATTTTTTTCTCGTTCTTTTTTCTCTTCTTTTTTTCCCTTAAAACACATATCTCCATTCTCAATGTTTTCCTTAAACGCTGAGCTCAAATAATATTATGTGTGTTCTTTTTTTCCAAAATGAATTAAATTAATGTGGAAAAAATTATAGTAGAAATATTCTTCACAAATACATAGAAACTACAGAATTATTAATAAGGCAATCAGAGTATCCTGAACTTCTTAGTTCACTCTTCAACGCGTAACATCATTTCAATGAAGAAAATTGGGTAAGAAATATTCTTCACAAATACATGGAAAGTACGGGACTTATTAGTAAGGCAATCAGAGTATCCTGGACTTCCTAGTTTACTCTTCAACGCGTAACATCATTTCAATGAAGGAAATTGTGCAAGGAATGTTCTTCAAAAATACATGGAAACTACAGGATTATTAATAAGGCAATTAGAGTATTATGAACTTCCTAGTTTATTCTTCAACGCGTAACATCATTTCAATGAAGAAAATTGTGCAAGAAATATTCTTCACAAGTACATGGAAACTACAGGATTTTTAATAAGACAATTAGAGTATTCTGAACTTCCTTGTTTACTCTTCAACGCGTAACATCATTTCAATGAAGGAAATTGTGCAAGCAATGCTCTTCAAAAATACATTGAACAACTACAGGATATTAACACTGCAATGAAACAGCCTGAATTGCTTTCACCATGAAACAAACATCAGTCAGAAAATATAACAAGAAAGATGACACCGAATTTGCCAGTGTAATGAGCACGTCTTTTGAATCCGTTCTGACGCAAATTAAATTTATCAAAGCTATTCAAAATCAATGGAATCGGCATGGAATACAATAGTATGTGACGGAAGAAAGAAGTTTTTTCAATCGGGTTTTTAACCCCGCAGATATTGCTGTAAATGGAATCGTGAATTTACGCCTTCTGGTTGCAGACTTGTTCATTAAGAAAAAAATGAATTTGTGTGGGAAACATTTCGCAGCGGAAACGCTCTCTAACAAAGAAATAATTTTTCAAATCTCACTCTTCGAAGCAGAGATATAGACAAATATAAGATATGCATCTACATCCCCTGGCGGGAAAACCATGCATTATTTTAGGAAGAAGGTATTCTCAAAAGGTTTGTCTATACGAGCGGTATCGGTCCAAGAAAAAAAATTTTTAGTCGAGTTTCAGGAGCTCAGATTTTGCTGCAAATACACCAGATGCAGAAATTAACACTTATACCCCCTGGTGGCCAAACCATTTTTACCAAAATTAGAAATTATATGAAAAGAATTTCCCACGAGGAACTGTATCCGGTCCAGAAAAAATTTTCAAATCGGAGTTTCAGGAGCAAAGATGTCGGGGAAAACACAATTTACCTTTACGACCCCCCCCTAGCGGAAAGTCCATAAGTTACTTGAAAATTTTGAAATTATATAAAAAACATGTCACACCGGAAACTCTATCCAATAAAGAAAGAATTTTTAGCAGAGATATTAACAAAAGTAAGGTACATATCTACGCCCCTGGCGGAGAAACTACGCAATATTTTAAGAAGAAAATATTTCGAAAAGGTTTATCGGCGTGAGTGGCATCGGTCTACGAAAGGATTTTTTCAGTTGCGATTTTAGAAGCTCTGATTTTATGGCAAATACATCAGAAGCAAAAATTAATACTTACGCCCCCTGGTGGCCAAAGTATTCTTTACCAAAAATTAGAAATTATGTGCAAAATATTTTCTATCAAGAGCTGTATCCGCTGAAGAAAAAAATTCAAATCGGAGTTTTAGAAGAAGAGATATTAGAAACGTAATTTACTAATAAAGAAGAGATATTAGAAACGTAATTTACTGATATTAGAAACGTAATTTACTGATATTAGAAACGCAATTTACTAATAAAAAAAATATATTAGAAACGTAATTTACTGATATTAGAAACGTAATTTACTAATAAAGAAGAGATATTAGAAACGTAATTTACTGATATTAGAAACGTAATTTACTGATATTAGAAACGTAATTTACTTTTACGCTCCCTAGCTGAAAATCTATGCGTTCTGAAGTAATTATACTTAAAATACTCTTCGACATAAATGGAATCGAAAGATGAAAGAAGTTTTTCAATCGGATGTTTAGAAGCAAATATATGGAATAAAATGTATTTTGAATTCAACATCACCTGCATTTACGCCCTCTGGCGGTGAAACTGTACATCGTAAAAAAAGCGAAATGAAGGAGCATTGTTCGCATGTTCCAAGCTTCCCAATAAAAAAATAATTTTTGAAAGCGGACTAATAATTCCAGAGATATGGTGTCTACAGGCGGACGGACAGACAGTGAAACGGACAAACCGATAAAATATGCACGATCTTTTTTTACAAAAGACGTGCTAAAAAGTGCAACTCCCTGAAGCGGGAATCGAACTCGCATTTCCCGACTACCATTCGAGCCTGTTATCCGTTACACCACCCAGAACAACAAGTAACGGATACCATGCTCTTACGGTAATATGGAGCGCTATACAAATTTCAAGTTTTCTGACTGATATTTGTTACACGTTGAACAGTAAAACTAGGCTGTCCTGATTGTGGTATTAATAATCCTGAATCAAATCAACTATAGAATAACCAGTTCAAAGAAATATTTCATGACGAATCTGCAAGATTTTGAAACTGTGTAAAGTGTTCACACAGGTTTTAGTCCAAGAGTTTGTTTCAGGAGGAAACAGAACATACGGCCTCTGCCGTTTTTCGCAGCCACACAGCCGCGAATAATCAGAATAGCAAGAATCGTGAAAAGTGGCGGACTGCATTTTTTGGATTTTTTTAAAATGCTTTTAGTGGAGTAGTGGGACTGTCTTTTTTCAATTATTTCCATTTGTTCATCATACTTTCTGGCGGTAAACTGTAAATTCGTCAAACTTGTAACTGCACGGCAACATTCAGTAGCAGCTTTAATAATCGAAAGGTCCTACGTAGATGGTCCACTCCTATTCATTCTTGGTCCACTCCTATTCATTCTGATTGCGTGTAAAACAGTTTGAAGATAAAATTAAACACAGGTACCCATTGAGTAATAATAAAACATTTGCCACATGTAATAGGTAGCTTGTAAAACAAACGCTAGAAAAACAACGAAATAAAAGAGAAAAATAAAAAAGAAATGTTCACAACCTAAGAACACGCCATGCATCCAAACTCTTGACTGGCGACCTCCAGAATATGCCGTGTGGATTACAGACGCTCGTGTTTTAGGGGTTGTTTTTTTTTTTTTTTTTGCTTTGTGCGCAAGCGGAGCGCGCAGAACTCGCTGTGTTTTGTCACCAGTTCAAGAAGTAGCAACGCGTGGATGCTCTTTCAAAAAGCAGGTCGGGGCGCGATGTATTTCCACAGTCAATATAAGACAAGAGACTTCATACGTAATTTGCACTGTATTACCGTTTCATATATGAATAAATTATAATTTTTATTTAATACTGTTTGCAGTAGTAGCACTCGATACCAGCACGCTTCCCTTGATTACCATCGACCTAATGGAGTGCTGGAATGTCTTTTCCCTTGGTAACCGCTTGCAGCCTGAGTGCCATCGATTCCATGAGACAGAAGAAGATAAGCGTGCCCAGATGGACATAATGACGTCCCGAAGCTTGAAGACTGCGCGAATTAGTGGTGCAGACCGACAAATGCTGCGTTTCACAGCACACCACAAATGTCCAGTGGGATTCGAGTCGGGACAGAGGAGCACGCGAAATACTTGCACATCGTCGTCCAACCATTTCTGCAAAGAGGTGGCGTTTTGACACAGGACATTGCCTTTCTCAAAGAGTACAGAGCTATTCAAGTGAGTAGTGTATAAAAGGGCGGTTCTGGGCCAGTGGAGGATCAATGTTAACCTATGGGATCCTCCACTTTGGTGGGTGTAGGATCATGGGGGAGCGGAGGATCAATGTTAAACTATGGGATCCTCCACTTTGGTGGGTGTAGGATCATGGGGAGCGGAGGATCAGACCTTCCACCATCTTGGATGATTGCGTGGGGCTGATAACGGCGTAGGGGAGTGCTGCAGGGGGATTGACAGATAAGACTGCACCGTCTTTACATGGCATCATGAGGTTGTGGAGTTGGTGTTATGGTTAAATTAGTATTTCGCAATACTATCTCGGTACGGAGGGTGGATAACGTTACAAATGTTTCATTTGGTTTTTTTTATCTAACACGTGTGTGAAAACTTTTCTTTCAACCTCTCATCTTGTGAATTTTTCTTTTTATTTCCTTCAGGGGATTTTTAAATTTTGAATGTTTTTTTCAAAGAATTTGTTTTTCTTCATGAGTTTTTAATATTCTTTACAGTTCTCAGAAAAATATATATGAATGTTCTGGTGTTGGACGACACCACTGTTCTGGTGGATGAAATGTTTGCCTGGCCAGCCTCATATTCCCCTCAGAAATTTTACTGAGTGTGCGTTTTTGCAAATTTTTCTGGTTTTATTACACCAAACCTTTTCATAGATGATTCTTTATTTTTGCCACTTAAAGAATTTTTATTTAACGACGTTCGGGGTTTAATGCATGTTAGCGAAGGAATATCTGAAGTTGCTTGTTTCCGCAATTCGATCGGGTATTATTTCTTAGCCTACGTAGTTTTAGCTGGTGATTCATGCATTTCTTTTATGTCTCCATCCTCTACTAGGAAATTTTATTAATTTATTTGTTCTTAAATGGATCCTCTTTTTTTTTTTTTTAATTTCACAAACTATTTTTCCCACTTAGCGAAATTGTTCACATCGGGGAATTTTTTGTTTGTTTGTTTGTTTGTTTGTTTGTGTGTGTGTGTGTGTGTGTGTGTGTGTGTGTGTGTGTTACTCTCACTGCGACAACAAGATGTGCACAGCAGTGGTTTTACGACTGCTTCGGGTCATCAGCAGGAAACTGTATTATTTACAGCCGGGGCCCACCCATCGTAGGGTGCCCTTACGTAGTCGCCCATATTTTTCTTTTCGGCCTCTTTTCCTGAAAGGATGTTAAGTATATTTTTATCGTTATTTTTTTTTTAATTTTAATAGGAGTGTATAAAAAGTTTTTGAAAGATTTTACCATCATACACCAGACGATGAATTTATTATAATAAGAATGATTATGCTATTCTGTTTTCAGTACACTTCACACCATTTTATGTTTCAGGCATATTCACAGATATGACACATACTTTTGACCCACTTATATGCATTGTGGCTTACGGAGCAGTTAAGCTCCCGCCAATGACCTCCATTGAGGTTTACGGGGCAATTAAGCTCACGCCAGTGAAGCTTTCACTTCCCACCATCTTTAGTTTTCACTTGTGCCCATCTTAGGTCTCAGACAGGTTCAAATTTATGACACATACTTGTGAGTTAAGCTCCCGCCAATGACCTCCATTGAGGTTTACGGGGCAATTAAGCTCACGCCAGTGAAGCTTTCACTTCCCACCATCTTTAGTTTTCACTTGTGCCCATCTTAGGTCTCAGACAGGTTCAAATTTATGACACATACTTGTGAGTTAAGCTCCCGCCAATGACCTCCATTGAGGTTTACGGGGCAATTAAGCTCACGCCAGTGAAGCTTTCACTTCCCACCATCTTTAGTTTTCACTTGTGCCCATCTTAGGTCTCAGACAGGTTCAAATTTATGACACATACTTGTGAGTTAAGCTCCCGCCAATGACCTCCATTGAGGTTTACGGGGCAATTAAGCTCACGCCAGTGAAGCTTTCACTTCCCACCATCTTTAGTTTTCACTTGTGCCCATCTTAGGTCTCAGACAGGTTCAAATTTATGACACATACTTGTGAGTTAAGCTCCCGCCAATGACCTCCATTGAGGTTTACGGGGCAATTAAGCTCACGCCAGTGAAGCTTTCACTTCCCACCATCTTTAGTTTTCACTTGTGCCCATCTTAGGTCTCAGACAGGTTCAAATTTATGACACATACTTGTGACTCACTTATATGCATTCAGGTTTACGAAGTATTAAACCCACGACAGTGACCTCCATTCAGGTTTGCAGAGCAAAGCCCACGCCAGTGACATCCATTCAGGTTTGCAGAGCAAAGCCCACGCCAGTGACATCCATTCAGGTTTGCAGAGCAAAGCCCACGCCAGTGACATCCATTCAGGTTTGCAGAGCAAAGCCCACGCCAGTGACATCCATTCAAGTTTGCAGAGCAAAGCCCACGCCAGTGACATCCATTCAGGTTTGCAGAGCAAAGCCCACGCCAGTGACATCCATTCAGGTTTGCAGAGCAAAGCCCACGCCAGTGACATCCATTCAGGTTTGCAGAGCAAAGCCCACGCCAGTGACATCCATTCAGGTTTGCAGAGCAAAGCCCACGCCAGTGACCTTTATTGAGGTTTACGAAACAGTTAAGCTCACGCCAATAACCTCCATTCACAAACACACTCACATTCGCTCTCGAGATTCACAAATAATTAGGTCATAATGTTATACTGAAACACATATGTGTTTACATAGAAATTTTAACGTCCAAGCAAACAGTCATATCCTATTTTAAATTCACATTTCATATATAACGGCAAAATACGAAAACTTCATACGACTCCAAGAATTCGGAGGTTTATATTTTATCGCAAATTTTAAATATTTCCAGCTTTTGTTTAATTACCAATCAGAATATTTCACTTAACATCCTTTATACTTACCTCATATACTTCTTTTCTTTTTTTCTAATTATCTTCAGAGTTTTTAGCAATTTTATAGTGACCATAGGCCAACGTGTCACATCCGTTTGAAAGAATGTATCTTTTATCATCAATGGGACATAAACTTTGCTTTTTTATCCTCATACTATACAATTTATACTATACATGTATTATCCCCGTATTTACTTATGGAAGTGAAACATGGAACATCACAGAACGACAATGTGAAAAAAATAGGAGTATCGGTAAGAAAGTTAGAGAGAAGAATGTCCGGAATAACAAGAAGAGACATAGTTACAAATGAAATCATAAGAGGAATAACAGATATTATATAAAAAAATAAAAGAATCAAAGTGGAGATGTGCTGGACATGTTGGAAGACTGAAAGATGAAAGATGGACACGATTAATAATGAGAGATGGAAGGAAACGAAGAGGGCGCCAGAGAATAAGGTGGAGAGATTACCTTCAGAAATTTAGAGGTGCTAAATGGTGGATTAAAACTAAGGATCAAGGAAATTGGAAAAGACTGGGGGAGGCCTACACCCTTCAGTGGGTGTCAACAGTCTAAGAAGAAGATTCGGAGGAAGAAGAATATATGCTAACTGAGAACTGAATGCTGAAATTGTGAGTAACTGCTACGCTAACAGCAAGAAGGCTGAATTTTAACTTTTGGAGATTCTGCCATGTCTCAGATTGATTAGTGAGACTTCTTTTTTACTCTTTCCAACCGTAGGTAAAAGAAGCGTATATGCTCCAGCTCTGTCCGTCGGCACGATAACTTGCGTAAAAATGGTTCGATTTCGATGAAATTTTAGTATATGGTAGGGGACCACCCGGGGACAAACCCTATTTAAAATGGACGAAATGGGGTTAAAGGTCAGGACATAAGAGCCGGATCCATTCCATTGTTGCACTTATGCGT
Source organism: Macrothele yani (assembly GCA_039090855.1). NCBI lineage: Eukaryota > Metazoa > Arthropoda > Arachnida > Araneae > Macrothelidae > Macrothele > Macrothele yani. The sequence goes on along the minus strand of CM077005.1, from coordinate 122,126,916 downwards.
CATAACTTATGTAAAAATGCTTCGACTGCGACAAAACTTCAGTATGTTGTTTCGGCGGTATACTGAACCAATTCTGTTTAATATAATCGAAATGGGGTCAAAGATCAGGGCACAGGAGCGAGATTTATTCCACAGTCATTATCCTCATAACTTGACTAAAAATGCTTCTATTGCGACGAAACGTTAGTAGTATGTTGTTCCGGCGGTATACCGAACCAATTCTGTTTAATATCATCGAAATGGGGTCAAAGATCAGGGCACAGGAGCGAGATTTATTCCACAGCCAATATCCTTATAACTTGAGTAATAGCTTGAGTAATGATTTCTGATATGTCGGAAAGCGTATCATAATCAATGCATTGCATGATTTTACTAACTTGTTTATTACTGCAGGTGAATTATAATATCATGTCATAAGTTATTAATTCCTCTCTTGCTTTTAATCTAATGAAACCAGCTGTGCGGAAAATTTACGTGTCTCTAAACTGGGTTGAAAGTGATCATGGTACTGCTTACTTAATTCTTATTAATGTAAGATTGCATACAGTTTTTGATCAAGCAGTCGAACTCACTCGGTCAACTACATAGTTTAAGTTCAGAAAGGCAATTGTTTTAGTAACGAGTTCTGCCTAAAAAGCCAGAGGAACATAAATATATTCTCATTCATACACGTTTAATGAGAGAACAGAAAATTTAAGTTGGAAATTTCATTGATATCATTGGAGTTATGCATACAGTTTTCCATCGAAAGCAGTTTAACGTTAGGAGGCAAGCTTTCGGTTTAACTGAAATATATCAGTTAAATAAGCATGTAGTTATTTCATTTTTATATTCTGTGAAGCCAGTTTCTGAGTAACAAAGAATGTTCCTGCTCTGCTGTTAGATAGTTTAGTCACTTAAATACTAAATACATAAATTTTACTTTGTGAGTTCACCGATTAGACCACCTTCACAGCTGCTCTCACTAATATTCTTTGGAAAGCTCACAATACGTTATTATGATCTCAGTTATGTGAGTGTTTTACTTTTGGGGGGGGGTAATTTGCACTTAAGTGAGCTAAGAATACACTCTACATATGCGACAAAGACCTTCTTACATGCAACCACCAAGGTCAAAAGTCGCAATGTTAGTCCGCGGTTTCTCAAAGAAGTCTCCGCTCACTTGACGATATATGTATTTTCTACAGAAATAGGAGAATCATTTTGGCACTTTTCCACTATGGCTTTATCGAAAAGAATCACTTGGTACGTATCAAGTCAGAAAATATTTATAATTTTAGTAAAGTCGTGCTACTAGCGGTAGCACACCCAAAAAATTCCCAAGGATGGGGGGGTTGTCACGGGCCGTGGCGCACAGTATTATCCCAAGGTGTGAATGACCTGACCTCCCCCTAAATTTACCCGGATAAATAGTCAGGTGCCATAACAATTGAGAAGGAGGTTGACTTTTGTACATTGATTCTTATCCAGTTACTAGTAATGTTAAAGGACAAGAAAGCTAAATGATTAGAAGAAGCAGTAGATAAATTTCTTTTTCTGGTTAGATTTTTCTAAATTTATTTAACAGAACTACTTCTTTATAATTAACTAGGAGCTGCGCCTCTAGGCTCGCTACGCGCGTTTCCAGAGTAGCGCTCGGGCACTGTAGCTCGGGCCCTGCAGCCCGATCTTCAAGTACATCATTGTCGACAAATGTGTTCGATTGTCTCTTTCCGGTGATGTCATCTGACGAAATGAAAATGTTCTCCCAATTGTTCCACTTTTTGCGCTGTATCGATTCCAAGATGGCGGCTTGTTTATTGTTTTTGTTTCTCTCCTGATGAAGTCGCTGTTAGATGTTTGCAGAACTTTTTTCAATTTCCTTCTATTTTTATTGAAGGACTTTGCTCCGCCGCCATTCCGAAGTTTCCGAGTTTTTTACTGTCGTTATTTTTTGGAAGGGCGGACTTTTGTCGTTTGAACTTATACGTCGGAATTCTCGACAAATGCGTTCGACTGTCTCTTTCCGGTGATGCTATCTGACGAAATGAAAATGTTCTTCCAATTGTTCAATACTTTTTGCGCTGTATCGATTCCAAGATGGCGGCTTGTTTACAGTTTTTGTTTCTCCTGGTGAACTCCCTGTTAGATTTTTGCAGAACTTTTTTCAATTTCCTTCTATTTTCATTAAAGAACTTTTTTCAATTTCCTTCTATTTTAATTAAAGCTCCGCCGCCATTCCGAAGTTTCCGAGTTTCTTTACTGTCGTTATTTTTTGGAATAGCGGACTTTTGTCGTTTGCACTTATAGCACTTACTAAATTTATCACCAATTATGGTGAACTCCCTGTTAGATTTTTGCAGAACTTTTTTCAATTTCCTTCTATTTTCATTAAAGGACTTTGCTCCGCCGCCATTCCGAAGTTTCCGAGTTTCTTTACTGTCGTTATTTTTTGGAATAGCGGACTTTTGTCGTTTGCACTTATAGCACTTACTAAATTTATCACCAAGGAAAACAAAAGCGGTCCAAAAAGCATTTCGGGCTTTAAGACCTACCAGCATGCCAATTTTTAGATCTCTTGGTTATTTAGAAGTGGTCTAACAATTCGCGAAAAGTTCAAGCAGACAATGTTCCAAAGCCACCATTTTGATTTTTTTTTTTTTTGTTACGTACTTTTCTAGGTATACGGACCTTAAGACCTACCAGCATGGTAATTTTCAGATCTCTAGGTCATTTAGAAGTGATCGAACAATTCGCGGACGAGCACACTCGCATTTTCCCTCTTTGCTTTTTATATACGAGGCGAAAGTCTATATTTACATAGGTATTCACGTTTGCCGGCAGAAAACGCTGAACTTTAATAAAAGCGTCTCTACGGCATTAAGCATTGCGTCATTACCAGCTTGATATTGTTGCCTGTGCTTTCACCCAATGAGAAGAGAGTGCTAAAAATAGCTTCGTCACCATGGCAGCAGGTCACGGGACCAGAACGTTCCTCTGTGGTTATCGTGAAGCGAGACAAGCCGTTCGTTTCTTTCCTTTGCGTCTTTTAAAAATGCCTAAAAAACAGAAAATGACTTCTTAAATTTTTTTTTGTAAAAAAGGGATGATAGTTGTAACTTTATGCTGTAAAAATTGCAATGCGTTAAGATTTATAGTTTGCTATATATCCGTTTTTGAAATTGATCCCATCGCGAGATAAAGAATTTTGTGAAATTTAAAAATTTAATTTCTCGTAAACTAAATCGAAATTAAAAAAAAAAAAGGGCGACGAGGTGCAAAAATTCGGTCATGGCACTGCATGCCTACAAAGTTTCGTGGTTCTGTTGCTGTTAGTGTGTCCGGAACGCCGCTCTTTTGTAAGGAAGCATAGTAAAACACTTAAATGACTTTTTCTCGGGCACACTTATTCCGTTTACGGCTTGTTTTAGACTGTCCTATTCGACGGTCAGTTTGAAACTTCATACCGAAGCTTTTTCTACAAAATAATGCGACATCTGGCATTACAAATTGGAACTATTGTGACGTATATTCTAAATTAAATTTCCCTTCTAGTTTCTTTCCGTATGTAAATCTTGAGGTTATTATCAGTTATATTTTACACTTAACGCAATATCTTTTCTCTCAAACGAATACTGTTGGCAACATAATTGAGGCTGAATGAACGTGACATATGCCTGTGATGATAAGAACGAGAGATATAAACTACGAGTAACTGTTGCTTGAGCGCGTTGTGTTGTAAACTGATTAAAGAGGAGCGTTGTATTGGAGAGCGATTAATGTGGAACGTAGCGTTGTTGGTGTGCGGTGTGTTTAATGTTGATACCGATTTATTACGCGAAGTGCTACATCAAGAAATAAAGCATCTTTTCTGTAAGTTTGACTTCTGCTTTCTAAATGTTTCGTCTGGCCGTTAAGGTTTAATTTAGGAACTATTTCATAGTATGGTGATGTTTTAAACATAACGTAGCAGTACAACAAGACTTTTACGTTATACTATCTAAATTATCGACAATGTGCTGTTGGGGCGACATCTGTTTTTAAATGCAATTTTGCTCACTTTGACATCTCAAGATTTCAGTTTTTATTGTGTTTAGATAGACCGTTATTTTGCAAAATGTGCAATATAATCAGCACTAAACTCGGAAAGTTAGTTAAATTTAGTAATTATGATTATGCGGGACATGATTAAGAAGTATATGTTGATCGCGTATCGTGATTTTTTGTTTCAAACTTCGACGTAATAATTTTTCGCTCTGTCAGCCCTGAGGGTTGGGCGACTGGGCCCCATCGGCCTTCCCTGTGTGTGCGCCACTGGGCTACTAAACGATTAGGTGCAATGAAAATGTCTTTTGACAAAAATCATTCAAGTTCCCAATCATATTGTAGTAAGTTTTTCGTATTCACAATAATACGTGCCTCTTAAATTCTGCGTCAGGTATACAGTAAAAAAAAGGATCTTCAGAAAATTCTATACCTATATACACTGCTTTGTGAGCACACTGTGACAAAGTGCGACACATTGCTTCGCCTGCTAGGGGTGTCAGTTCATAGGGAACTATTCTACGGCACCCGGAGGAGAAACCAAGCTGGCGTAGGTGACGAATGATCCTGCTTTGAGAAGACCCCACTTCAGCCCCCAATTGTCGTGTACTGGTATTGGGGCTCGTTGTCACAGCTTCGACCAGTATGCAAGTTTTGGTGGCCGTTGGAGTCCTGCCCTCGGATTTTCTTCCAGGCTGGTGTTCCCAGCATTGCAACAATGAAGCCATTTTCACTTAGTGCTGGTGTCCACTGTTTCCTCGCCTTCAATTGTACACATTTCTCTCACTGCTGCTCCCGCGCCTTTTTTTTTTTTTTTTTTCAATTATAGCGTAGGAACACTCGAACAGCACGTTTGCCGACCTGCATCTTCTGCGCACTTGATTATGCAATGTTACTGCAAGCCAAATGCACGTCTTTAGCCTCGTGTATTCCACGTCATCGTGGTACCCAGACAACGCTGGCGTGCGTTTCGCATAGGAATGGAAGCCTAAAATTATGTGTACCTCAAAACGGGACGAACTTTTTTTTCATTGTAGGTTTAACGACCACAGTGAGCAACTCAATGAGCTACGAGCAGTCGCCCGTCCCTAATTTAGGGTCACTGGTTCCACGGAAGGGAGAGAGCCAGTGCCGCAGGACAAACACAATATCCATGCCTCACGGGATTCGAACCCGGATCCCTTTCGGACGAATGATCAGAAGCCATCTCTTAGATCACTGCGCCACCTGTGATGCGACGAACTTTTGATTCACCTTGGGAGTAGCATAAGCATTGAAATATTGGAGATTAAAGCTCGCATATAAGCATTGAACATTAGCAGTAGATGACTACACCTACTGTTCTATTGCTACCTCAAGGAAAAGGATAGGACCAAAACAGAACAAATACAATCTTCCAATCTCGAAAGTGGACTCTCGGCGCAAGAAGCTGTACTGCTTGCAAATAGCTCTCTTTTAATTTGGCCTATTTTACAGGAAGTTGTAACGTACCAGGAGATGTGACGTACCTGCCCGAAGGACGCACACGACATAAAGGCAGATAGGAATCAGAATAAAACGTCCACGTAGCTCAATTGTTAGAGCAACTTATTCCGGAATGAGGGGACCCGGGTTCGAGTCCTGGCGCGGATAAAAATGACGGAGAAAGCCACTTCGTTATAATGACGCCCGAACTATCCGGATGACCCGACCGTTCAAAATCTCGCATTGGTGTGATGTTCTTTCCGCACCGCGAGACAGGAAAAATCAGAGAATCCCTTCTCCGGCACTTCGAAAAAAAAAAAAAAATAAGTGGGAGATGATGTAACGTACCAGGAGATGTGACGTACCTGCCCGAAGGACGCACACGACATAAAGGCAGATAGGAATCAGAATAAAACGTCCGCGTAGCTCAATTGGTAGAGTGACTTATTCCGGAATGAGGGGATCCGGGTTCGAATCCTGGCATGGACAGAAATGACGGAGAAATTTACTTCGTTATAAAGTTTTTGAAAAAATGATAAATATTGCCATTTTTGAAGGCCTACTTTACGCCTAAGAATTAAAAATAAAAATAATACTGACTTCAGTTAATCGCAGCTTTGTTCCTGTCCGTTGCGAAACTCATGCATAAGATAAGCTGAAAAAGTTGGGTTGGTCACATGAACAGCTCTCGTTGTGATGGAACACATCCTGAATCAGGCGCGACGCTACGGAGGACTAGGGTAGGCTTCAACCCATCCAAATTTTCTTTGAGCCCACTTTTTAGCTCCTCTTCCCCCCCCCACCCCACCCAATATTTAAAGTATTCAGAACATATGACCGCGAGCAACCGTCTAAGACTTTAGGGAACTTGGATAAAACGTTCGTGAATTATTTTTGGAATTCATTGGAATTTTGTTACATAGAAGGAATTTTTTGTTAAATTTAGTAATTTTACTTTTGAGAAACTGAGGGTCCTCTGAGCGGATTTCTAAGAAAGCAGTAGGAACACCAATTTTGTAATATTAGTTGAAAAAGATGAGGGAGAGAGAGAGGGAGAGAGAGAGAGAAAACGAGAGGGAGAGAGAGAAAGATATATATAGAGAGAGAGAGACACACACAGAGAGAGAAAGATATATATACACTGAAGTGCCAGAAAAACTGGTACAGACGAGCTTATGCAAAATACATAGCAACGTCACCTATGCGTGTACTCGGTTGCGTCCGCCAGTGCGTATATAAAGCGATAGACATCCTTGCCAGCTGTCAGAGCTGTTTTCGGCATGAGAATGACGAGTAATAACGATTTAAGCGATTTTCAACGCGGTGTCTCATAATTGGCGCTCGTGAGATGGGCCATAGTATTTGGGAGGTAGAAACGAAGTTCGGATTTTCACGGACGACCATTGCAATGGTGTACCGTGACTACAAGAATTCCGGCAAAACCTCTAACCTACGATACCAGCGTGGCCGTAAAAAGACATTGGGTGAACGTGACCATCGTCGGTTGTCGAGAATCGTTTCACGCAATAGGCGTGCAACACTTTCGCAGGTATCATCGGAATTCAATGCTGGAGCCTGAACAAGCATCAGCGTCTGGACTGTGCAACGTACCCTTCGCGATATGGGCTTTGGGAGCCGACACCCAACCCGAGTCCCCTTGATGGGTGCACGACACAGAGCTATGCGCCTCGCTTCGGCACAGAAACACCGCCACTGGACACTTGATGACTGGAAACAAGTAGCCTGGTCTGGCGAGTCGCGTTTCCAACTGTATCGGGCAGATGGAGGGATTCGTGCGTGGCGCAAACCCCATGAAGCCATGGATCCCGCCGGTCAAAAGGGAACTGTACCGGCTAGTGGGGGGTCCGTAATGGTATGGGGGAGTCTTTAACTGGACCTCACTGGGACGCCTGGTACGTCTACAAACGTCTGTGACCGGCCAACGCTATGTACGCATCCTTTCTGACGAGGTACACCCTTTCATGTCCTGCATTCATGCTGATGGATTGGGCCTGTTCCAACAGGAAAATGTGCCTCCACATAAGTTTCGGGACGCCACATTATGGTTAGAGGAGCATTCATCTGAGTTTGGGGTGTTGCTTTGCCATTCCCACTCAAGTCCTCAGATCTGAACGTGATAGAACACATTTGCTGTCGAACACAGGAGTCCGAGGCCTCGGAATACACCCGAATTGTGGAACGCTCTGCAGGAAGTATGGTGTGCATTGCTTACAGCTTATTTCGAGAAGCTAGTGGAGTCCATGCCCCGTCGTATTTCTGCAGTCCTGCACTCCCGTGGGAGACCTACCAAGTATTAGACTGGTGTACCAGTTTTTCTGGCACTTCTCTAACACTTTTTCTGAAAGCAGCTGATAGTATGTTTGGCTTTTCAAATGCAACTCCCAAAAACCTCACACTCTCGCTCTCGCAACTTCTCTTTGTGCGTTTAACCATGTCATTAATTTCTGTCTTTTCAAACTCCTCTTTGCATTTTTCTAGGTCTGGAAGATTGGGAAATGAATTGTAAGCTGATCGTTTTGCTACTAATCGCCACACACCAGTGCAATCTCATTTTGACTCAAACTCCAGTGGCATGTAGGCATTGTATCACTTACGGATGGGTTGGAAGACGGAGATGCTGCGAACACCGGTTCGCTTGGTGCTGCGGAAAATCAGAGAATGCCTACGAATATACGAGAAGACCTTGGTCGTCTGCCATTAATTTTCCAAGTCCGAAAATCCAGCGGAAACCACTGTATGTAGCAAGATATGCGAAAAGTGGATGAATGAACTCTTCTGAGGTAAGGGTTATTGCTTTCCTTATTTGCATGTGTGACTGAGACGGCGGTCATGTGCCATACATCCCTCATTGTTTGCTTCAAGATGTAACAAAATCAGAAATATTTAAATACAATTCCTTCCTTCGCATGACTATATACACATGAACATTATGGTGATGAGTCGTCAATTTTTCAAGCCTTAATGTCAAATCTTTTTTCTTTTATTGGGAGTTTAACGACCACCATGAGCAATTCAATGGGCTATAAGCAGTCACCCGTCCCTAATTTAGGGTATCTGGTTCCAGGGAAGGGAGAGATCCAGTGCCGTAAGACAAACACAACATCCATTAGTTAGTATTAGTATTAACGACTTCCGTCTAGTTGCACGATAAACAAAATAATAATAGTGATAGACACAACATCCGTGCCTCACCGGGATTCGAACCCGGACCCCATCTCGGACGAATGACCAGAAGCCATCGCTTGGACCACTGCGCCAGCGGTGTGGCATGTCAAATCTGCATCACGTAAGAAAGAAATGGGGTGGGGGACAAAAACAATAGTTGTGCCACCGAACTTTCTAATTCAATTCCTTGGGTAAAAAACAATCGTTCGTGATGCTAAAAAAAAAAAAAAAGAAAAAAAAAGAAAAAAAAAGATGGATGCCACCTAACTTTCTTCTGCAGTTATTTGACACCGCTCCCCACTCATCCAAAGGAAACTATGACAGCCAAAAAATTATTTTCATGTTCCAATATTGAAATAACAAATCTATATCACGAAAAAGAAAAAAAAAAGAAAAAGAAACATTTTAATGCCAACAGATTTTTTTGTTCGATTCCTTGACCCCCTCCACCAAAAATGCGATAATGAAATACACTGGCGGAAATTGAAATAAGAACACCAAGAAGGAATTGGCGGACGATCGTGAAATTTGCATATGTTAATGGAGTCGAGTTTACGTAGGTGTGATGTTAATTTCGGGACCAACCGGTGAGCGCTTACGCCGCAGCACGGCATAATATGCAAATTATCGTCGGTGGTATTTAAGGAGTACGGCGAAGTCATTGTAATCAGTCGTCGGCGTACGGACACGTGCGAAGACCCTAAAGAAGCTACAATGCCTGGACATGGAAGACGTGTACGATTTCAGCAGTTATCGGACTTTGCGCGAGGTCGTCTACTAGGACTCCGCGAGGCCGGATGGTCGTATCGTCGTATTGAGGAGTGAATTGGACGGGAAGTATCGGTGCTGGTACGATGGTGGCGTAGATGGTCCGAAGAACATTCCCACACGAGAAGACGTGGAACCGGGAGTCACAGACGGACTAATGAGCGGACCGATCGACGCATAAGAAGAGCGGCGTTGTCAAGCAGAACACCCACTGCGACGCAAATCCGAGCTGCCGTTGCACCTGAGGTGACTGTGCGAACAATCCGCAGCCGTCTACTGGATGCAGGACTACGTTCACGTGTGCCTCTGGCATGTGTACCTCTGACTCCAGCCCACCGTCAGGAACGGCTGCAGTGGTGTCGCCAACGTCTGCACTGGAGAACGCAATGGCGATCTGTCGTGTTCAGCGATGAAAGCAGATTCTGCTTGGGAGCTTCCGATGGCCGTATGCGTGTTCGCAGACGCACAGGGGACCGTCTCGACCCTTCTTGTATCCGCCAGCTGACACACAGGGCCTACATCTGTTCTCCTGGTGTGGGAAGCGATCAGTTATCACTCCCGTACACAACTAGTGTTTGTACCGGGTACGTTAAACAGCACCTCCTACATCAACAACATCATTCAGCCCGTTGTTGTGCCATTTGTAAAGTCGGTCCATCGTGTTGTTTTCCAGCTAGATAAAGCACGCCCACACACGGCACATGCAACGCAACATGCACTTCAGGGTGTGAGACAACTTCCGTGGCCTGCACGTTCACCGGCTTTGTCCCCCATTGAGCACGTGTGGGATTTTATGGGACAACGACTTATCCGGTCTCCAAGGCCAGCCACGACCATCCCTGATTTACGCGTCCAGGTTGAGGATGCTTTGAACTCAATACCCCAAACTTACATCCAACATCTGTACGACAGACTCCATGCCAGAATTGCACAGTGTGACGCAGTTCATGGCGGTTCAACCTCGAGCTAACCATGTTACATGGAAATGTTATTTTTCAGTTTACCAGCAAATACAGCTGTATTTTGCCATAATGTGTTGATCACGTTATCATCTGTATTCCGTTATTATGCTGTATAAATTTCGTTGGTATCAGACGTCTCCTTCTTGGTGTTCTTTTTTCACTTTCCGCCAGTGTATTTTGTTGAAAATTACTGTTGATTTTTACAAAATTTATTGTCATCACAACAAAACGTTTTGTTCATTTAACAAAATGATTAGGTCGATTTTGGGAAATTGTTTGATCCAACAAAACATATTGTTATTCCACTTTATGAGGCCAAAGCGATTTATTTTCCAAATATTAATAACAAAAAAATAACTAAACTTTTTTTCTATATTCAGCATTGATCATTTGATAAGAAACTGAATTGCCAGCCCCGTATTGGGTTAGACATATTCACCTGACATGTGACAAATGCTTAAAAAAAAGATTATCAAAAATAAAAAAAAATAAAAAATAAATACGGAGACGTATAACCGCTAACACTTTTATTTTTCTATTTATTTTTTGCACTTCTTATTCTTTAAGTAACCCAGCTAATTTCCCATTTTTTTTAGCAAAAGTTTAGAAATAAAATCTTTCTGGATATCTTTACAAAATCACAGGCTGAATTTTATTTTTAAAAATTTTAATATTCCGCGAAAGAATATTTCTGTTTCCGTGTTCATTTGCTAATGAGCAATTACAATTGCGTTTTGAATATATACGTCAAATCTCGTAATTAAACTTTTTGCCCCCCCCCCCCTCTTTTTTACACTTTCCAACCGTAGGTTGAAGAAGCGTATATGCTCCAGCTGTGTCCGTCCGTCCGCACGAGAACTCACGTGAAAATAGTTCGATTTCGATGAAATTTTAGTATGTGGTAGACGACCACCTGGGGACGAACCCTATTGAAAATGGGTGAAGGAGGGTCAAAGGTCGGGGCATAGGAGCGGGATCCATTCCATTGCTTTTATGCACTATAACTTGCGTAAAAATTGTTCGATTTCGATGAAATATTAGTATGTGGTAGGGAACCACCTGGGGACGATTCCTATTGAAAATGGGTGAAATTGGGTCAAAGGTCAGGACATAGGTGCTGGATCCATTCCATTGCCTTTATGCATCATAACTTGGGTAAAAATGGTTCGATTTCGATGAAATTCTAGTATGTGTTAGGGAACCACCTGGGCACGAACAATATTGAAAATGGGCGAAATGGGGTCAAAAGTTAGGCAGGGCATAAGAGCGGGATATATTCCATTGCCCTTATGCGTCATAACTTGCGTAAAAATGGTTCGATTTCGATCAAATTTTAGTATGTGGTAAGGAACCACCAGGGGACGAACCCTATTGAAAATGGGCGGAATGGTGTCAAAGTTCAGGACATAAAAGCGGGATCCATTCCATTGCCTTTATGCGTCATAACATGCGTAAATATGGTTCGAGTGCGATGAAATTTTGGTATGTGATAGGGAACTACCTAGGCACAAACCCTATTGAAAATGGGCGAAATCGGGTCAAAGGTCAGGCAGGGCATAAGAGCGGGATTTATTCCATTACCCTTATGCGTCATAACTTGCGTAAAAATGGTTCGATTTCGATGAAATTTTAGTATGTGATAGGGAGCCACTGGGGACGAAACTTATTGAAAATGGGCGAAATGGGGTCAAAGGTCAGGACACTGGAGTGGGATCCATTCCATTGCCCTTGTGCATCATAACTTACCTAAAATGCTTGGATTGCGACAAAACTTTTTCATGTTGTTCCGGAGGTATAGTGAACCGGTTCTGTTGAATATCAAGGAAATGGGGTCAAAGGTCATTGCACAAAAGCTAGATTTATTCCACAGCCATTATTCTCATAACTTGCGTAAAACTGCTTCTATTGCGACAAAACTTTATCATGTTGTTCCGGAGGTATAGTGAACCGGTTCTGTTGAATATCATCGAAATGCGGTCAAAGGTCAGGGCACAGGAACGAGATTTATTCCACAGCCATTATCCACATAACTTGAGTAATAATTTCTGGTATGTTGGAAAGCGTATCATAATCAATGCATTGCATGATTTTACTAACTTTTTTATTTTTCTCCTGAGAATAGAAGAATCGTTCCCGTCCCACGTCTGACCTCTTCACGCCTGCCCTTCTGCCTTCAATAATTTGGTGAAGTCGGCGTCACTGGACGTAGTAATAGTTCATTTCATTGTTACTCAACAACATATTTTACTAAACTATCGTCGAATATTATTTCGTGTTTTTCATGAACGTAGTAATATCTCATTGCAATCTGCGTAAATTATCAGAACCTGATACTAAATGTGATAAAAGCCATTACAAAAATGCATTTTTGATGCTATGAAAACTGTGCGACGTAACGAACTGAAGATTCCTCTCGACTTTCCCTTCCCGGCTTACTTGACGAGGGCTTTAAAATGATGTATAACACGATGGGGTGTAATCAGAGACGTTTTTTTACTACCGGCTCCCGATACTACCATGTCCATTCCCCCTCCCGTACACACGCCTAAATCTGACAAATCATGCCATTGGTAATCCCGCAAAATAATATGATAATGACTAGTGGGTTAATGGTGATATAAAAGATACAAGTGTTGAATATTGCTTTCAACTTTTTTTCTTGCCGTGAATGCGTAGTCTAAATGGCTTTTCAAAATTTTGCATTTTCGCTTACCTAAATACACTACCTACCAACAAGTAATTGGACACCCCTGCAATCGACGATATCTGCGGTCCTGATACACGTCACGGCCGCCGCCGTTAAATATCGTGTGGGAAACAACAACGCAACCAGTCGCATGCAAGATGCCACGCAGTTCGGAGCTCTCTGATTTCGAGAAAGGTGTCATCGTCGGGTATCACAGAAATGGCCGATCCATACGTGACATATCCAGCGAGTTGGAGTACTCAAAATCGACAGTGGCCTACATGATTGGCAAGTGGAAGATGAGAGGTGACTGTCGGAATGTGTCCCGACCCGGCAGACCGACAAAACTGGGAGTTGGAGACCGACGGGTGCTGGCCAGAGAAAATTGGAAGAACCGCACCAAATTGATGGGCCACGTCCGCGAGGAGTTTCAACAGGCATCCGTGAGTGTTCTTTCGATGAATACCAACCATAAGGAAGCCCATCTGCTCGGTTATCATGGACGTGCTGCCGCCCACAAGCCTTTGATCACCAAGTCCAATAGCGCTGCTCGGCTAACGTGGTGCAAAGAACGTCGACAGTGGACCGTTGAACAGTGGAAACAGGTTCTCTGGAGCGACAAATCAAGGTTCACCCTATACCGTTTTGGATGGCAGGGTATGGGTTTGGCGTCTGCCTGGAGAACGCCTCCTGCCGGAATGTATTGTGCCAACTGTGAAGCTCGGCGGCTGTGGAATTATGCTGTGGGGGTGTTTCTCTTGGTATGGCACGGGATCCTTGGTCGCAATTCCTGGTAGACTCAACGCCGAAACCTACTGCACCATTTTGGATGACCATTCGCTTCCTACGTTGTGGCAGTTTTACGGGGTAGACCCATGTTACTTTCAGGATGACAATGCCACCTGTCATGTTGCGAGGTCCACCATGGCTTGGTATGGTGACAATAGGGTTAATCGAATGGACTGGCCTGCGCAGAGCCCGGACCTTAACCCTATCGAGCACCTCTGGGACGAGTTGGAGCGTCGACTTAAGGGGTGCCCCCACCGTCCGAAATCGGTGAAAGAGCTGACCTGTCTTCTCCAAGCCCAGTGGACGAAAATACCGCTAGCCGTCGTACAACGCCTGGTTGAGAGTATGCCCCGGAGGGTCGTAGCTGTAATCGCCGCTTGTGGAGGCTCCACCAGCTATTGAAAGTGAATAAACTTCGTTTTCCTTTGCTATCACAGGTGTCCAATTACTTGTTGGTAGATAGTGTAGTTCTGTACTTGAACAATTGTTTTAAAAAGAAAAATGCTCTATTTATTTACCTGAATCAAATTTTGACGTCGTGACACGCAGACACAACACCTCCCCCTCTTTAACTCCCTCCCTTCAAGCCAGCGATCTTGCTTTGCACTCGTCACCTCCAAAGCCGTGGTCAGTCATGTCCCGTTCCCTCACCAGCTCCGGTACAGGACTAAGAGCAGTAGTATAACTTTAGACTCCTCTATCGTTGTTGAAATCCCTAAATAGTATCACAACAGCAAAGCAATTAGTAATGACCTCCTTCAGTGAATTCTTATCCACCCGTTGCTCGTTGTCCATACTAACATGAAAAAAAGCTTAAGGTATTCATATACCCTAAAATGGTCAAAAGTAGAAAAATCTAACTAAAAAAAGAATTTCGTCGACTGCTTCTTCTAACTAATCATTTAACTTTCTTGTACTGTAACATTACTAGTTACTGGATAAGAATAAATGCACAAAAGTCAACCTCCTTCTTAATTGTTAGGGCACCTGACTATTTCCCCCGGTAAATTTAGGGGGTCACCTCGACCTTGGGAAAATTCTGTGCGCCCCCCCCCTGGGAAATTTCTGGGTGTGCTACTGTTCGGCGCCAATATGCAAACACCTTTGCCGGTAGCGAATTCGAATCTACATCCTTCTGCTCCGGAACCGAATGCTTTCCCCAGTCAGCTACACCGACGGAATTTGTCGCTGCAACTTTGCCATCGTGACATGTGCGTCACTTCTGTAGTTCATCACACTAGATGGAGCATGGTTGATGTCTTTATTCGATGGTTCAAGTTTTATCCCTCATCTGGAATCAGTCTCTTTAAATTAGGGAAGACTTCTTATACCCTTAAATGCTCACGCGCAGTTAAATCCGAAAGAAAAAAGAAAGTGGTTCACTCGAAAATAAACACCAATAAAATATGGGGAATACCATGTTCTTTAGAACAAGGTATTCAATGAATTTATTCATTACCTAATTCCCTGCATGTCCTCTTTTTCTCTGTGAGACTTACGCCCTAAATACACAAACGCATTGTGATAACCCGCAGTAAACAGTTTCACTTTCATTTAACAGTATTATATCATCAGCATAAAATAACATTGTTTGTTATGCATGGAAACAAACAGGCTTTGTGAGAAAGAGAGAACAAAATAGTGGGTTGTGTGCCACACATCCGTGAAAACATGTAATAGCCACGATGAGACGGCAAAATCGTTGGGTCACACCTGCGCTGTACTGG
This sequence comes from Macrothele yani, assembly GCA_039090855.1. Taxonomy (NCBI): domain Eukaryota; kingdom Metazoa; phylum Arthropoda; class Arachnida; order Araneae; family Macrothelidae; genus Macrothele; species Macrothele yani. The sequence continues at coordinate 122,111,311 of CM077005.1, read as the reverse complement.
AACCAATTAAATAAATGACCATTTACTTACATACACGCTTGCTCTGAAATTTTAAAACAAAAGGTAGTTCCAGCCGTTAAAGCATTGTTCCCTTTTTTTATATAAAGTACACCATTGTTAACGCTTTTCTCTTTTTCCATCGTAGAATAGGTAATTATGTAGTGTGTTTCGATATGAAACTGCTTCGTCACTCAATCTAAAAGGTACAGAACTGAGATAATTAAAAAATATATCTTACAAAGAGAATGAAAGGTGGTTGTGCGAACAGAGATAATTTTGCAAAGAAATATCTTGCAAAGCGAACCTTACATTTACTGCAATATCTGCGGGACTAAAGACCCCACTGAAAAAATTCTTTTTCTGTCAGGTACTACTAACTCTGTGGGTATAGTTTCTTCCCAAAATATAACACAATTTTGCTGCTAGGTGGCACAAATGCTTAATTAGTTTTTCTCAATATCTGTGCTTCTACATTTGCTATTTAAAAATTTCTTTCAACACCGGATGCCATTTACCTTGTAAAACACTTTGGGTTAGTACCTGAGGAGCTTTATAGTTCACAGTTTTGTCGCTAGGTGGTGTTTGTGCAATTCCGTTTGTAGCTGTACTTAGCTTCTAAAAATCCTATTGAGAAATTTCTTCTTTACTGTATGTCATTCGCAACAATGTAGATGTGGAGCATTTACCTTTTTAAATAATGAACAGATTTCTTTCTAGGAAAACGTAAAGGTTAAAACCTTTTTCTCGCTATCTCTGCTTCCGGGAGAAATATTTGAAAAGTTATTTTCCTTTAGCATAACTTTTTCGATGAAGAATATTTTTCGCCTATTTTCAACTTTTCCATTACGCAAAATTCTTCCGCTAGAAGGCGTAGAGTTATATCATGTTTCCTTCTATGTTTCTTCTTTTAACTGTTCCATTTGAAAATGTCTTTGTCTCTGACACTTCTTTATGTTATGAAAGACTTTTAGTGCGCAATTTCTTAATTTTCGTAATATACTTTTTCAGCCGCTAGTGGAAGTATGCAGCTGTTTCTATTTGTAGATGTTTTATCTATTGTGGAAACCAAGTGAAGTGGTTTCCTAACCGGTGCCATTGAGTTTGAATAACTTTGATAAATTCAAATCGCGTCAGAAAGGATTCAAAAGACGTGCTCATTACAACCTAAAATTAGTTGTCACGTTTCTTGTTATTGTTAAATCCATCCCACTACCTAATTGCCTCACTGTGTATATGCAATCAAAGAATGAATGCCATTGTACTGAGATTGTTGTCTGGACTGAAGCCCGCGAGATTATATTCTGGCAAAGGGATTATCTTGACGTTCTGAAGTACAAATGATTATCGAATAAATTCGTGGACTAACGTTAAAAGACTTGCTGATTCTTTATACCTGGTGCGACGGTTCAACCTGCCTAACTCTTTAGCTCAATCGCGCAGGACTCCCTAAGCAAAGTTGACATACACATTAAATTACTGACAGTACACAAAAATTTTACAAACACAAATTTTGAACTCAACTGTTTAACTTCTAACATTAATTTTAAATCAGAGAACAGCATTAACCTTTAAATGTATTTTACAGCACTGAGCCTTGCATAAAAAGCAGAAGTCAGAAATATAATTCTCCAGCACTTTTAAACAGCCATAATACTGTAGAAGAGAAGCTGTCACCTCTTTGCCCTCAGTCAATAAGTAATCCCACGAAGCACTCCTCAGGAGACACCATTGTCGGCAGGAAAGATCAGAACGGGAGTTCGACAAGAAACAGTCAGCTCAGCCCATGCGCCTCTGCTCAGCAGACACAATTATCGGCAGGAAAGATCAGAACCGGAGTTCAACAAGAAACAGTCAACTCAGCCCATGCTCCTCTCCTTGGTATGCACAATTGTCGGCAGGAAAGATGAGAACGAAGTTCAATAAGTAATAGTCATGCTTGGCCTCGGTGCCTCTCTTCGGCAGACCCAATCATCGGCAGAAAACGACAGTTCAATCTTCCTGACGATGAAAACCTTTTAAGCCGGGAGTCAACATCACGTTCTACACACAGCAACGTTTAATCTATTCTACTTTCCTCATACAGCATAACGCCAGCAAAAATAGCTGACTCCCGGCTTCAAAGGTTTTACGGCTGTTTCCTCATGATAAAGAAAGACAAAAAAAAAAAAAAAAAAAACCCAAAAAACCCCCAAAAAACGCAGCAGCGGCCACACAAAGAAGCGATGAAATTTTCGTTGTATGCTGATTTGTCTCACTTCAAACAATCGCCAAGAAACATACATTCAGAATTATGCAAATGCACAGTAAGACGATGTGCCGAAGAAAAGCTGCCAAAGAAAAAGAAGTGCTTTAAAGACTTTGGATTTCTTTTTTTTTTTTTTTGATTGGAGGTTTAACGACCACCGTGAGCAACTCAATGGGCTATAAGCAGTCGCCCGTCCCTAATTTAGCGTCACTGGTTCCAGGGAAGGGAGAGAGCCAGTGCCGTAAGACAAACACAACATCCATGCCTGACCGGGATTCGAACCCGGACCCCTTACGGACGAATGATCAGAGGCCTGCGCCACCGGGGCGGCACTTTGGATTTCGTACAATTCCTTATAAATGTGTTGCTCTGATAACTATTTCTCTCGTGCCCACGTAACGTGACACTGGCCATTTGGTTAATTGTTTACAAAGTGTGATTTATGCGCAACACAGCTACGCAAGAACTTAACCAATTAGTTATCTGATCAATTAAATTGAAACTACAGCTAAAAGCGTCAAGAACTCTATATATCATGGTCAAAGTAAAGACCCTCAGGTGTTGATAGGCTGAACATGTTCGTGGAACTAAAATACTAAAATGGATACCAAGGTTTAGGAAAAGACACTGTACAAAATCCCACTGTAGAGGGGTGGATGAAATTCGAATGCATGTTGGAGTGACATGAAAGAGAATTGCCTAAGATAGAGAATTGTTGAAGAGACTTGGAAAGACCTTCTTGGATTGGGAGTGGTTGATGATGATGATATGCAGGGGTTGCACAAATTAATGTGAACATCATGATTATAGGGATTAAAGTTATTCTTGTAGGCTACACAGAAGAAAAACAAACTTTTTGATTATCTTTTCTTTGTATATATTCTCTAGTAGTACAAGTTATGTTCAGCAGCGATTCGCACGAGCAGTCGGTGAAATAGGCGACGTGTCAGACTCCAAGAAGATCACACATTTTGAGAGTCCGTTTATCAGGAGCGTCTTTAACCATAACAGCCAAATTGTTTGGAGTTTCAAGAGCTGTTAACAGTCTCCGCGGTTATGACTGCGTACACAAAGCGTGGCAAGACTACATCGGCAAAGAGTGGGATAAAACCGAGATCGAATGAAAAGGATCGTCCAATACTAACAAGGACTGTATCCAAACAACACAGAACTACTGTAGCAAAAGTGACACTAGAACCATGAAATACGGGATTACACCAGTATACAATACAAATTTAGAGTTGTGATACCGTCTGTTCGTGTAAATTATGACAAGAGTAATAAGACAAATTATATCCGAAAATTTGAAAATTTCAGCTTCCTGGAGCGGGAATCGAACCTGCGTCTCCCGGTTTGTTCCCGAGCATGCTGAGTTATATTCAAAATTATATAGACATATAATAGTAATTTTAGTAGTATTCAAAATTACTGGGAAACTTGAGACTTGATCGTTCTGGGTGGCGTAGTGGTTAGCATACTCGTGTGCAAACCGGGAGACGCGGGTTCGATTCCCGCACCAGGACGATGAAATTTCGAAGTTTTCGGATATTATTCCACTTACCACTCTTGTCATAATTTACACCAATAGATGGAATCACAACTTCAAATTTATATTGTAACAGCAGAATTCAATAGCTACCTGGAAGACCCTGTTTCCACAAAAACCACGTCTGTAGATAACTTTATAAAGCCAACATCAATGGAACAGCTGCAATTGCTGAACCTTTAACCGCAGAAACCAACGCTACAATGCGAAAAAGGTGGTCTCATGGGCAGAAAACCTGGATAGCTGATGACTGGAAACGTATGATATGGTCCGGCTAGTCCGTATTTACATGATTCCCTACAGTAGAGGGTATCATGAGCATAAAACCTGGACAGCTGATGAGTGAAAGCGTGTGATATGGTCCGATGAGTCCTTATTTACATCATTCCCTACGGTAGATGGTATCATGTACTGGCATAAAACCTGGACAGCTGATAACTGGAAACATGTGATGGGTCCTTATTTATATCATTCCCTACAGTAGATGGTATAATGAGCATAAAACCTGGACAGCTGATGAGTGAAAGCGTGTGATATGGTCCGATGAGTCCTTATTTACATCATTTTTTTTTTTTTAATTGGAGGTTTTACGACCACCGTGAGCAACTCAATGGGCTATAAGCAGTCGCCCGTCCCTAATTTAGGGTCACTGGTTCCAGGGAAGGGAGAGAGCCAGTGCCGTAAGACAAACACAACATCCATGCCTCACCGGGATTCGAACCCGGACCCCTTTCGGACGAATGATCAGAGGCCATCGCTTAGACCACTGCGCCACCGGGGCGGCATTTACATCATTCCCTACGGTAGATGGTATCATGTACTGGCATAAAACCTGGACAGCTGATAACTGGAAACATGTGATGGGTCCTTATTTATATCATTCCCTACAGTAGATGGTATAATGAGCATAAAACCTGGACAGCTGATGAGTGAAAGCGTGTGATATGGTCCGATGAGTCCTTATTTACATCATTCCCTACGGTAGATGGTATCATGTACTGGCACAAAACCTGGACAGATAATAACTGGAAACATGTGATGGGTCCTTATTTATATCATTCCCTACAGTAGATGGTATCATGAGCATAAAACCTGGACAGCTGATGAGTGAAAGCGTGTCATATGGTCCGATGAGTCCTTATTTACATCATTCCCTACGGTAGATGGTATCATGAGAATAAAACCTGGACAGCTAATGAGTGGAAACGCGTGATATGGTCCGATGAGTCCTCATTTACATGATTCCCAACTGTCGTTCGGATTCATGTATGGAGAATCCCCAAGGAAGCGTACAATTCGGAATGTCTGGTTCCAACTCTCCAACAAGCGGGTGGATCTGTAATGATTTGGGTAGCCATGTCTTGATATTTGACTAGCCCATCATTACCTTACATGGTAGAGTTACTACTAGTGAGCACTTGGACATTTTAAGCGATCAGGAGCATCCTATGGTCCAAATGTTGTTTTCCCGACGATGCTGCCACTTTTCAAGGTGATAATGGCCCGCCACATATACGCAACCAGAACAGTTCTGTCTTGTCTGAGGAGCACCAAGATGAACTTAAACATCTACCCTGGCCAGCTCAATCACCTGACTTGAATCTTATCGAAGCACTATGGGCTGTTTTTGGGTGCAAAGTGAGAAACAGATTCCCTCCTCCAACATCTTTGCAGCAATTGGCTGATGCTGTGATCGACGAATGGTATAACATTGCGCTGGGGACTATTCAAAAGCTGTATATATCTATTTCAAGACGGTTGGGAGCTGTATTAAAGACGAATGGTGGTCAAATACGTTATTAATAAAGACATTGTCTACTTTCCTTGTGTTCATATTATTTTGTCCAACACCTGTACATACACACAGGAATTTTTAACTATCCACTGCAATCTTATCCAGCAGCTGACCCGGTGGCGCAGTGGTCAAAGCGATGGCTTCTGATTATTCGTTCGAAATGGGTGCGGGTTCGAATTCCTGTGAGGCATGGATGTCATTCTCGTTTCCCTGGAACCAGTCGCGCTACATTAGGGACGGGCAAAGAGCCCATTGAGCTGCTCACGGTGGTCGTTAAACCTCCAATTAAAAAAAAAAAAAAAAAAAAAAAAAACAATCTTATCCAGCAAAAAATTCAGTTTTCCCCCAAATGATTCCTGGAAAGACCAAATCATTTCGAATAAAAATATGACTTCTCCCTCAAGATGTGAAACAGAAACATTCCAAAACATCAATTATCAATTTGAAAATGAAAAATAGCTCTTGAACTTTATTCCCAGCCAACCCCTGAAATGTTTTCATCTATAATTTATTTTCTAAGGAAATCTTTTTGTTTTTCATACCATACACTTATGTAAAACTTTTTTTGCTCGAACTTTAGTATTCCCATTTCATTTGAATGAATTCTTTAAATTGTTCTGCTCATCTCAAGAGAAGAAAACATCTATGTCAAAATTCGGAGAAAACGATATATACCTGATGATTCCACGTAACGCTTAATTGTTTTTTTTTATTTCATTCTTATATCATCGGGAGGAGGGGTTAAGCCCCTCTGGCTGTTGTTTCTCAGAAAGGAAATCGGAAAGTTGCCCCCACCCCCTCGCAGCACGGAGTTCTGCGACCCAGTCTTCTTCATGCGTTGCATTCTAAGCGCGTTCTCATTTTCAACTTTCGATTTCGTTGCGAAACGGGGAAGGAAATGCATGATGCATGCACGTTTTCGGAATGAGGCCGATGACTTGATGGATCGACACTCCCTCCTCCTCTTGTTCCCTGGGCTTCGTGGGAAAACACTGAAATGCTATAAAAGCGGCCATTAAAAGAATACATTTTCCGTAATGTAAACTCCCCGTTCATTATTCCGATTCTGGAAAATAATTATTCACCGAATTCTGGACTTGAAACCCGATTCTTTGGTAAAGGTGATTCAGAAGTAGTTGCTCACCAGGAGACAGATTAATTCTTGAGGTAGGTGTGGGATTTGGAGCTTAGTTTCTGAAGAGACACCATTGGTGCTGAAACTTTGAACGCAACGAATTTAATGAAAATGTAAAAAGAAAAACAAATGTCTGTTAACACTTCTTGCTCTTGTTTTGTAGAAGGCCAATCTTTTTTTTTTCGTTCGCTTATACAACACTTTTAGTCTCTTATTTCAGAGGCGTAGCGACTATGGAGAGGGGGCAGGCCAGTTGTCTCCGGCGCCACTATGGAGGCGCCAAAATATTGGAATGATGTTGATGCCAAAGTTGAAAAAGCGCTACGGCAAATCATTTTATAGTATGAAAACATAAACTTTTTACGCATAGAAGCCGCTTCGGTGACGCTTCGGTCAAAACGTTGGCTTCTGAGCTTTCTTCCGATAGGGGTCTGGGTTCGAATTCCGGTGGGGCATGGATGTTGTGTTTGTCTTACAGCACTGGCTCTCTCCCTTTCCTGAAATCACGTATTCTAAATTAGGGATGGGCGATTGCCTTTCCTGAAATCACGGATTCTAAATTAGGGATGGGCGATTGCCTTTCCTGAAATCACGGATTCTAAATTAGGGATGGGCGATTGCCTTTCCTGAAATCACGGATTCTAAATTAGGAATGGGCGATTGCCTTTCCTGAAATCACGGATTCTAAATTAGGGATGGGCGATTGCCTTTCCTGAAATCACGGATTCTAAATTAGGGATGGGCGATTGCCTTTCCTGAAATCACGGATAGTCTCTTCAGAAACTAAGCCATCGAGTTCCTCACGATGGTCGTTAAACCTGCAAACCAAAACACATAGAAATTTTCTTTCGGAGTTTAAAAACCACGACAACGAACATCTCTAGGAGCCGTGAGCAATCGCTCGTGACTAATGTATGGCAACCGGTTCCAGGTAAGGGAAATAGCCAGCTCCATTAGACAAATACACCATCCAGTCCTCACTCGCGACTCGAATCTGGGCCCATATCGGACGAATAGTCAGAATCTACCGGCTCAGACATAGGAGAGGCGATATCAGTTTTTGTTTTTAATTTACTTTTTGTTAAGTGCTATGCGTTTTTGGTGCTCCTCGATTCAGCGAGGTAATAATTCATAACATTCTTTCTTTTTCGCTCTCTAAAGCCAACATTTTGTAAGCGTATTATAAAATGAAATGAAATTTGCTTTCAAAAAAGTTTTTGAATGTATTCAATATAGAAATGAAACAAACTTTTCTCTGATAGGTGCTTACTGGTTCTCAAGTCACTTCCTGAACTCCCTTCTTAGTCGTCTTTGTTGTTGTTTTCCAAAGGCTGTAGATTTTCACGGATAGGTGTTTACTGACTCTCAAATCATTTCCTGAACTCCTTTTCTCAATCGTCTGTGTTGTTGTTTTACAAAGGGTGTGAAATTTTTCGGATACGTGCTTACTAACTCTCAAATCACTTCCTGAACTCCCTTTCTCAATCCTGTTTGTTGTCTTTTTCAAAAAAGCGTCAATTACACAGAATACACACGGTCGAGTCAGATTATTGAGACCACCAGCTAATATACGAAGTAACCGTTGGGTGCAGCGCGGACAGCAGCTAGACGAGCTGGGAGTGACTCAATAAGGAGCTGGAAGGTGTTCACAGGTATGTGGAGCCATGCTGACTGCAGTGCATCTGACAGCTGCTGGAGGGTACGTGATAGAGGATCCATAACCGAACAACACGATCTAGGTGGTCCCACAGATGCTCAATTGGGTTTAAGTGTAGGGAATTAGGGGGTCAGGGAAGTATTTGGAAGTCTTCATCGTGCTCTTCCTACCACTCTCGGACATTTCTAGCTGTGTGACACGTCGCATTGTCGCGTTGGAAGATCTCATCTGCCCCAGGGAAGGCAATCAGCATGTATGGGTGTACGTGGTCTGCAAGGATGGATTAATAACGAATTCGGTCCATAGTGCCTTCCACAGGTATGAGTGGACACAGAGAATGCCGCGAAAACATTCCCCGGATCATAACGCTGCCCCACCATCTTGGGTTCTTCCGGCAATGGTTGAAGAGTGTTTGTTCTCCGATATTTCTCGCTTTATAGGCCAACATCCATCCGTTCGATGAAGCAGAAAATGTGACTCATCGGAGAAGGCAATCCTTTCATCAAGCAAAGTTAGTCACTTCCTAACAGTACGGCAACAAAACGCATTGTGCTCACATGATCACACAAATCCAATTGGGAGACTTTCGAGACGAAAAAAAAGCCGCAGTCTGCTTTTTTTCTGCAGTGTTAATTCTTATTTTTATATAAATGGATTAAGAACGAATGCGATTTCATGAGATTCTCTACCAAAGAATCCTATAGAGTGTTGAATTGAAACATCGCCTACGCTACTTGACGATGGGCGGTTCCTATTCCGCATCACGCAATGCGGCATGCAGGGTCCTTAGAAATTAAGTTACAATCATGTAACTCTGTTTTAGTACTCATCGGGAATTAAATGCTTCCTGGACATCTGTCTACCTCAATATTTTCCGAAGTCTCTAAATTTTCACAACTTTCCTAATGCTCAACCAGAACATAATCTGCACGTTCATCTCTTATTATGGTAAACAATACTTGTAAAAATATTAGGTCCACGAGTGCGCCTAAGTTTCCAGCGTTTTGTGGTCGTGTGTGACCCACGTTCCCTCTTTTTCAATATTTTCCATGGCATGCATATGTCGTATCACGGTCGACTGATTCACGCCTAACTGTATTGCCAGCTCTGTGATCCACAAAGCAGCATTTTCGTCCAGATGAGCTTGCGAATCTGCACTTTGCATCTCCTTCGGCCGTCCGCCGGGCTGTTTTTCCTCCACGATGTTATTGAACTTCACAAACCACTCACAACACGTGCTTGTAGTTACGGCTTTTCGCCGTATACCGAACAGATTAAACATTTACTTTTATGACTCACATATCTTCTTTTATAGGTTTTAGGAAAATAACATTCGTTAATGCACATACCTAAGTACCACTCAATATCAGGAACCAGTAAACCTCATTGTTTGTTGTTATGATTTAAAACCACTTGGTATATACCGGACATATACCAGACCTGGTATATACCGGACTGAATGACGTCGATAAACGCAAAGTGTCGGACGTAGAAAAATGTATGCTCTCGAATCACTCGTTTCATTTCACACGCACGAAAATCTTGGGATCCAAAAGACACATAGGATAAATTATCTACAAAGAATATCAAGGTACTGTCTCGATTTTTTTACAAAAAGGTTTGGTGTCCTTTATTTTCTACAGGGTTTGCCATATAAAAGAGTCCCGAGTATAATGAACGACAACAGTCAGGCAATGTTACTATACATGGTACAGAATAGTTGAAATGACAGAAAACAAGAGTAATTTACCTACGTTTACAACAATTGCTAAAAGTGCTGGCCTCCGACATCAAGACACAGCTGCACACGACGGAACACGTTGTTCGTAACGCGCCACGACTCATCGGCAGTGTTCACTCCTCCATAATATTCACTTTTAATTCATCAAGGGTGTGCGGATTAATTGCGTACACTTTCCCTTTCAATGCTCCCCAAAGATAAAAGTCACAGGTGGAGAGATCGGGTGATCTGGGTGGCCATAGTCCCTTCGACACAATTCTGTCCGCCTCAAACACTTCATTCACAGCACGTAGACGTTCCGCGCAGTATGCGCCGTTGCACCATCCTTCTGGAAAAAAAACATATGTTCATTCTTCTGTAAGTGCGGCAACAAACGGGTTGAACAGTTGCTGAACATAGAGCTCCGAGTTGATGGTGTCAGTGAAAACGAATGTGCCGACTATCCTCTTCGCAGACACAGTACACCAAACGCCTATCTTTTGGTCGTACAGAAGAGTCTCCATTGTCCGTCTGGGATTCGTGTCGGTCGAAATCCTGCTGTTTTGCGCATTGACATACCCGGACAGAAGAAACCATGCTTCATCTGTCATGTAATAAAGTGTTGGGTCCATTTCACCGCTGACAATGGTCTCCTGAAACCACTTACAATATTGCATTCGTTTTGCATAATCAGGAGTTTTAAGTTCTTGGAGTGCCATAACTTTGTACGGCTGAAAATTAAAATCCACCCTAAGTATGCTTCGGCATGACGTGGCAGATATTCCCGTTGCAGACGATAATCGGCGAATCGATTTCCGATGGCTTTGTAACATCATTGTGCACACATCCTTGATATTGTCTTCAGTACGAATTGTCTGGGGTTTGTTTCTTTTCCTGTTGCATACCGTGCCGGTTTCACGAAATTTCCGCGCTAACTTCTGTACCACTGATTTCTCCGGTGCTGCACAATGTGGAAATTTTTCTGTAAAGACCTCATTTAAAACCTTGTATGAGTTATTTCTGAAATACTGTTCCACCATTAAAATCCGCTGTTCCGTACTTAAAACCATTTCCGTTGCTTTTGTTGTCTCTTCACTTATGACCGCGTACCTACACTGCTCTGGCTGTGACTAATCACTCCGGAGAATTCCTTTGCAGCTGTACACGAAGAAACCGGTTAGAAGTGGAACAAAGCGGTTTTAACTGGAAATCCGCCAAACAACTTTAACCCGCCTAACAACGTCTGGCCACGGGGCCTCTTTTATATGGCACAACCATATAAAAGAGGCCCCGTGGCCAAACGTTGGCATCTATTTTTCTCTCAAGTTATTATTTCATCCAAGAAAGGATCGTTTTTGCACCGAACTTGCAGAGATATGCTTATCGACCGCCCCGGTGGCGCAGTGGTCTAAGCGCTGGCTTATTACCCTTCGTCCGAGAAGGGTCCGGGTACGAATCCCGTCAGGCATGAATGTTGTGCTTGTCTTACGGCACTGGCTCTCTCCCTTCCATGGAAAAAGTGGCCTTAAATTAGGGACGGGCGACTGCTTATATCCCATTGAATTGCTCACGGTGGTCGTTAAACTTTCAATAAAAAAAAGTGCTTATCGTTACATTATCTATTCGGTTCTTAGCCGGTAATTGGTGTGGTCCCCACTGATCCAGTTTTAGGACCATTCCAATAGCCTGAATTCTTTTCATGGCAGTTATTCGATTAACTGAAAGGCTATTGGTGTACCCTCGTAGGTTTGATGAGGGCCGGACTCAATTATAGCAAAACTTTCTTCAACATACACTTCAGAGCTTCCTCCAAATAATTATTTTCAAGCGCCTTATCACCCCAAACGAAACTGCGCGAACTAATCTCAGCGTCCACTTAAAGTATCTGTTCTGCATACAGCACATGCATCCCTATGTTCATCATGGGGCCTTGTTTTTTTTCATCGAATGCGAAAAGCAAGGATCGATGAATGTGAACTTTATCAAAACTCATGTTAACGCCTCAGATGCTACGCACTGAGTGAGCTACAATTGCAAAAACTGCTGTTTCTATAGCAACGAAGTTCCAGCCGGCTAACTACATGGTGGTGTCACCTACTGAATGCTAATAAAAGCTTCCTTGCCAGGTTATTTTTTTTATTGGGGGTTTAACGACCACAACAAGCAACTCATTAGGCTATACACTGTCGTGTCAGAACAATACGACCACCTACCTAATAATGAGAATAACCACCCATTGCCTGGATGAGAGCGGCAAGACGGCGTGGCATGGACGCAATAAAGCCCTGGAAGATTGCCCTTGGCACATGTGTCCATTCGGACTGCAGCAGGACACCGAGGTCCCGGAGATGACGTGGTTGTGAGTCGACAGGTCGAACATGTAGATCCAAATAGTCCCATAAGTGCTCTATGAGATTGAGGTCGGGCGATTTCTTCGACCAAGAAAGAAGGAAGGCATTGCTGTCGTGTTCCTGGAACCAGTCACGCACCCCCTTGGTACGGCGCATTGTCCAGTTGGTAGACACCATCGCCCCCTTGATGTGGTACGGCGCATTGTCCAGTTGGTAGACACCATCACCAACCAGGGTAAACATCCAACATGAAGGAATGCATGTGATCAGCAAGAATGGACAGGTAACCTGGCGTTCAGGGGCCCATCCAGTGTTACCAGCGGTCTCAGGTCATACCAGGAAAACATCCCCCAGGCATGCACACTGCAACTGCCGGCCGACAAGCGTGTCCGGGTGTTAGTTGTCGTGTGTCTGACGCGGTATCCGCCACTTTCCGTCACTTCTGTGGTGTAGAAACCTCGATTCGTCAGAGAAGGCAACCCTTTTCCACTCTTTTGCTATCCAGTGAGGGTAGTCCCATGCAAACTGCAGGCGTCGTAGTCGATGGACCTGAGTTAACATGGGCGCCTTAACGCAGCGTCGACTCCTGAAACCCATGCGTAACAGGGTTCGCTCTAGTGTTATCGTGGACATGTACCTGTGTGCCACAGAGTTCATTTGCGTGGTCAATTGCTGCACGGTTGCGCGTCGATTGCACCTTACCAGTGGACGGAGGTGACGTTCTGCTCTGGGGTCGATGGACTTTGGGGCTCCACGGTTATGAAGTCGGGAGGTACTCAATGCGCCAGCTGCCCAATTTTGGTACACCCTTACTACAGCACCTCGCGAACAGCCCACGAAGTTTGCTGTTTCTGAGATGCTTCCACCCTTGGCGCGATAGCCGATGATCATTCCTTTTTGAACGTCCGTCAAATCACTACCTCTGCCTATGTTCACGTAACGCACTATGGCTCATCTGTCCTGGCCGGCCACTTATATCTGCGTGTGATTGACCTTATCACGTGCACTCTGTGACTCGTCTGGGCGGATGCACTGTAATTCCGGGGTGATCATATTATTCTGATAGAACCGTGTAAGCAGTCTTGCTATAACATGGTAAAGAATACTTGAATAATGGAAAGGAGAGAGCCAGTGCCGTAAGACAAACACAACATCCAGACGAGTCGTGTTTGGCCGTGGGTACGGTCAAACACGATGGCTCCTTTTTGGCACTCAGTAACGTCTGTCTTATGATCAATATTGCAGAGTAAATTCAACACATACGTTGCTCTTCACCACTGCACGAGACAGAAATGATCCTGTAGACTACGTCAGTGCTAATTATATCCCAACAATGCTATCGTGGCGCCCTCTGTGCAACCGGTAACTTCATTTTTCATGTTATTGGAGGTTTAACGACCACCGTGAGCAATTCAATGGGCTATAAGCAGTCGCCCGTACCTCGTTTAAGCCCACTGGTTCCAGGGAAGGGAGAGAGCTAGTACCGTAATACATACACAATATCCATGCCTCACGGGATTCGAACCCGGACCCTTCTCGGACGAAAGATCAGAAGCTATATCTTTTATACCATTGCGCCACCTGGGCAGCTTTCCAGGTAACTTTGAACAGTAAGAATTTACGCTTTTACCAATACATGCGAATCACACCCACACGACATCTGCGCCTGGAATGAATTTGTTATTATACATCTGCATAAGTCGACTTTGCTGCTAACTTCAATCTGACAAGTTCAGCTCCTTATATTAGTTTAATTTTTAAAGCAGTATATATCGGAGGAATTACCTTTCCTCTTCGTTAGGTTATTCGCATCAACGAATGTGAGCAAGATATTCTAGCGAATTTGTTTTTCTGATTGCTGTGAGAAGTTTTACAGAAATTATTCCACTGAGAATGCTGTATTTATTTATTGAAATATATTCAGAAAATGCAGCTTGTTTTCTCTGTTGTGTTGTTTCGTGTGGTGAGTCTTGAAAATGCACCTTAGTTTTATTGATTTGTTGTACAGTGGAGTGCCGATTATCCGACCCAAACGGTACTGATAGCTGCATTGGCAGATACAATAAAGATATTTATTTAGTAAAAGCGAAAGACGTTATCAAAACAGAGGTAATTTCTCTGCTTAGTTCTTTTTTTTTTTTTCGTAATAAAAGGCAAAAGTGAATTTACTGCTGAATTTATTTGTTGTAATAAAATTCAAAGCCCACATCCGTGCTTAGTTTAGTTTTTGTCGTAAAAAACACAAAGGGGAATTCACTAGTGAGTTTTATATACTAGCAATAAAACTCAAAGGCGGCTTCTGTACTTAATTTATTAATAATTTAGTAACAGTTAAACTCAGAAGAGCGTTCCCTTTTTATTTTATTTCGATTTTATAGCAAAAAAAGACGATTTTTTTCCCCAATTTGATGAAAATGCTCCGCAGCAGGCTCTTCTTCACGCTTTAGTTATACCGAAGGCAGCAAACAAATCAGGGAGTGACTCTTGGACTGAGGTAATGGATTTATTGGAATAAATCTGTGGTGGCCGACACGATGGAGCAGTGGTCTAAGCGATGGCTTCTGATCATTCCTTCGAGATGAGTCCGGGTTCGAATCCCGGTGAGGCATGGATGTTGTGTTTGTCTTACGGCATTGGCTCTGTCCCTTCTCTGGAACCAGTGACCCTAAATTAGGGACGGGCGACTCCTTAGAGGCAACTGATTTGCTCATGGTGGTCTTTAAACCTTAAATAAAAAAAATAAAAAATCTGTGGAAAGGAATTTCGGTTGCCTTCCCTGTGGCGCCAGCTCGTGACTGTTAAGGTGGGTTCGAGTTCGAATTTCTCTGAGACATGGATGTTCTGTTAATGAAACTAATTCGTGTTAAAATCCAATACTATAATAAAATGTCGACTGAACACGATAAAAACAAATGCAGTGCACAAAGTACCACATGTTAAAATACTTTGCTAATAAAAGCACATTAGATCTTTCGAAGACACATCGTCTTCAACATCAGATGATGCAGTGTAATATCACTTAGTACACAGTATTTTGTCATTTTCTTGTAGGACTTCCGTCCACAGTGAGTAGAGTTTAGGTCCCAGCCACCTACAGCGAGATCGCTTTTTGGGCAGGACACAGAAACGGAAGGAATGCGAGCAAGTCTAGTGACTTTGACAGAACAGTTTGTAGTGAGATTAGAGTATAGTAGATGGCGCCACTGTACAAGTACGATGTTGCACACAGAGGGGTGAGAGAATTTCGGGGGGGGGCATAGGAAAGGATACCCATTTAACCAGTGGGTCCAGCACGATATAGTGACGCACGGCGGATATTCAGCGATTGTTAGTAAATCACACTATCTCTGAAAGTTCAGCCCAGTTTCGAACCTGAGGACCTTGCATCGATAGTCTGACTCGCTAACCACTAAGCCATCCGCGGCTCTTGTGTAATATTAAAAAGTTAGTTACAGTATTTGTCATTTTCTTGTAGGACTTCCGTCCACAGTGAGTAGAGTTTAGGTCCCAGCCACCTACAGCGAGATCGCCTTTTGGGCAGGACACAGAAACGGAAGGAACGAGAGCAAGTCTAGCGACTTTGACAGAACAGTTTGTAGTGAGATTAGAGTACAGTAGATGGAGCCACCGTACAAGTACGATATTGCACATAGAGAGGTGAGATAATTTCAGACTGGGCAAGAGACGGGCATTGACTTAAATACTGTTGGGCGACGTCACAAACACATATACCACGCCATCTATGAGAGAACAATGCTGGAAACGAAGAATTTCAAATACCACCTCAACATGAAGACCTACCAACTAACACATTTGTCCATGGTTTGGCTATCATTTTTGGTACATAATCATTACAACACCTGTATCCAAATGAGGTAATATACAAACTTTCCATAAAAAGCATGAGTGATTGTTTACCTGGAGTGTTCAGGATAGTAACCTCATCCCACTTAAGGAAGTGGGATCCGAACGCCACCAAACGAGACAGAGCAGTTGATAGGCTTCCAATTTTGAGGCTATACTTGTGCTATTTTATTCTGGTGCTTAAACACCTTTTAGTGGAGCCGATGTAAACCGTATCCTGTGCCTCCAGGTCGACGTCCTGTAGAGGAACTGAGTATATGCCAGACCTATGTTCCAATGCAGCAGGGTCCCGGTCCTTCCTAATCAAACTAAAAAAATTTCGAGTTTTGAGACCAATATTGATATTTAGTGGTTTACACTTGTTTTTCAAAATATTAGTGACTCTTGGAACGTACGGCAAAGAACTTACATATTGAGGCTTGTGGGTCTGTTGACTGAGTGTCGAAAGGTTAGAGTTTTTAATCTGTCGATATAGTCTGTCTACCACAGAGACTTCATAACCATGGTGTGCAGCACCATGGTTATGAAGTCTCTGTGGTAGACAGACTATATCTTCTCAATATGAATCCATTAATTTTCCTCTTGAGATGGAAAAAAATAATTGTCTTCCTTTCTTGGATTTTTTGTTACAAAGGATCTCCTCTAATCGCATTCAATATTCCGCATATCGTAAGTCGTCTTCCAGCATTGATGTTATCCCGATGTCCTCCTTCCACCCTCTAAGTTATAAACTTTCCGCTATTAGGTTTTTACTACGCAGAGCCATTACTCATTCGTCCAACCCTAGGTTGCGGTATCTTGAAGTGGATAAGATTAAACAGATTGCTGCACACCATGGTTATGAAGTCTCGGTGCTAGACAGACTATATCGACAGATTAAAAACTCTAACGTTTCGACACTCAGTCAACAGACCCGCAAGCCTCAATATGTAAGTTCTTTTCCGTACGTTCCAAGAGTCACTAATATTTTGAAAAACAAGTGTAAGCCACTAAATATCAATATTAGTCTCAAAACTCGAAACATTTTTAGTTTGATTGGGAAGGACCGGAACCCTGCTGCATTGGAACATAGGTCTGGCATATATTCAGTTCCTCTACAGGCCGTCGACCCGGAGGAACAGGATACGGTTCACATCGGCTCCACTAAAAGATGTTTAAGCACCAGAATAAAATAGCACAAGTATAGTATCAAAACTGGAAGCCTATCAACTGCTCTGTCTCGTTTGGTGGCGTTGGTGTCCCACTTCCCTAAGTGGGATGAGGTTTTTATCCTGAACACTCCAGGTAAACAATCACTCATGCTTTTTATGGAAAGTTTGTATATTACCTCGTTTGGACACAGGTGTTGTAATGATTATGTACCAAAAATGATAGCCAAACCATGGACAAATGTGTTGGTTGGTAGGTCTTCATATTGAGGTGGTATTTGAAATTCTTTGTTTTCAGAATTGTTCTCTCACAGATAGCGCGGTATATGTGTTTGTGACGTCTCCCAACAGTATTTAAGTCAATGTCCATCTCGTGATATTACACTGTATCATCTGATGATGAAGACGATGTGTCTTCGGAAGATCTAATGTGTTTTTATTAGTAAAGTATTTTAACATGTGGTACGTTGTGCACTGCATTTGTTTTTATCGTGTTCAGTCGACATTTTATTCTACTAATGGATGTTCTGGTTGTCTTACGGCACTGGCTCTCTCCCTTTCCTAGAACCAGCTGCCCTAAATCAAGGACGGGTGACTACGAATAAGGAATTAAATGGTCGTTAAACCCCCGAACCAAAAAGAAATTCTAGCTTATCAATTTACTACAAAGTATCTCAGGAAAAGACTCCTCTACATTTTTTTTTTTTTTTTAATTTGAGAATGACAACTCCGCCATTTAACTTATTAAGTCACCACTTTTGACAGTGGGCAATCAGTTCAACGAATACTCATTTTAATAAGCAATCTTGTTTAAATATTTTAGTTAAACACAATTCTAAGAGTGAAATGTACAGTATTTCTTTCAGAATGCAAGATACTGCTTTCAAAAAATTTAGCCGCGCCGGTGGCGCCGTGGTCTAGACGATGGCTTCTGACCATTCGTCGGAGATGGGTCCGGGTTCGAATCCCTGTGAGGCATGGAGGCTGTGTTTGTCTTACGGCACCAGCTCTCTCCCTTCCCTGGAACCAGTGACCCTAAATTAGGGACGGGTGACTATTTATAGCCCATTGAGTAGCTCACGGCGGTCGATAGACCTCCAACCAATAAATGAAAATTTGTTTTTCATTTAAAACTGGAAAAGTACTCTCATTACTTTTGAGTTATTTAAGATTCAGTATTTTCAACTTTGCTTTATACTTGCTCCCTTCGTTAGGTAATTATACTATTACATTTTTTAACTCTTTGAGCGGTTGATGTTTCTCAACCAAATGGTTCACCAAATTTTCTGCGCTCCCCAAACAGAAATGTCCACATAGCGGTTGGGGCCTATGAAAGCTGCGGTAAACCAATTTCTTTCCACCTATCATCTCAGAAGTACCAACCATAAACCCGCTAAAATCTCGCTTCTAGTTCTCTGTTGCATGACCCAAGGCATGATGAGGAAGTGCGTCATGCCCGTGGGTAGGAACAAGTGACTTAAACATCCCTCTTCTTTCTTACGTTCGTCGCCACTGTTGCAGCTCTTTTATCAGGTTATACTGGTAAACAAAGTTTATTCATTATGTTTCAAACGTAACTTTTTACGCTGAATTAAAATATGTAATCCGACTTTTTCTATCACCCATTGTTTTTGTGTGACAACGTCGCTTTCAGTATTGGTTATTGAATTTTTAGGCATTACATCAACAGAAATAATGTGCATAAAACGTGTTTTTAAATTACTGTTTGTTGTATCTTATTTCGATATAATGCGCGAAAAAAACAATCTGTAATTACAAATGCCCTAATGTATGTGCTTGCCCGCAATCAGAGATGATTCATGCACGGACACCTCGCGACAGCATCTAAGAAGCCTTTGTACTGCCAGAGTTGAGCTGACCTTCACGATGTAACCATTGCGATGTTGCGTTATCTTTTTGGAAGTAAACAGTAACTTGCGCAATAGCGCTGGATTTCAAATCGTGTGGTTATGCCAAGGAAGTGTTTAAGCCACTCTGATGCTTTCTGTTACGTGTGCGATGATGTAACCTTCAAAGCTCAGAGGCGAAACGTTGCCCCCGTTAATTAAGGCTGTCTTTGAATGAGTGTAACAGAAATTCTGTCCTATATCTGTAATGCAAATTGTTTTGTACACATTTTCTCGAAAACTATTACTTTGTAGAGTTTGAAATTTTGAGCACAAATAAAAACGACCCGTAGCTAATACGTGCCGCAGTTATTTTTCCAAAATATTGTTAGAATTGTTTTTAAAATTAAATTTATCTGACTCAAAAGTATTCCAATTTGGCGCTAGATGGCGCCAGAAGTTAGCTTGGCAGTGTTTCTGTATTGAAGAAACGAAATCTCTCATTTCTGTCTGTTTTTGTTAATTATCTAGGCCAAATAGAAATCAAAGAATGGGTACTGAAGTGAGATTGGAATCTTGTCTTCTATAGATCATCTTAAATTCTACTGTACTTTCACTTTTTGAAGAGAAAATGTGTACATTACCAGAATTTGAGACAGAAACTACGCCTACCTATTAAGCTCCACCCCCAAACAATGTCATTGTTTAAAACGTAACAGCGCGTATTTTGTCTTTGCATTGTGGAGCCAACGAGAGACCGCTGCCATTCTGAATATGGTAAGGTCTTCAGTCATTTGCTATTTAGTGTTTCACACGTTAATTGATAATTCTAGTCACTCGGGAGTACTATTCATTGCACATTGAGAACTATATATATTATCGACATACTTATAAATTTAACATAGTTTTTTTTTGTTTTTCTTACCTTTCTTCGGCATATGTCGTCTTTCCCGCTCTATGTCATTCAGCACATGTCATCTTTCCGGCTCTATACGACTGAACGATATAGAGCGGAAAGACGACCCATGCTGAAGAAAGGTAAGGAAAACAAAAAAACTATGTTAAATTTATAAGTATGTTGATAATATATATAGTTCTCAATGTGCAATGAATAGTACTCCCGAGTGACTAGAATTATCAATTAACGTGTGAAATAATAAATTACAATACAACATAGGTGCTGTATAAACTTGAACGACTTATAGAGTCACGTAATACGGTTCAAGACTTTGAACAAAGAGTATATACATAGCAATAGTTCCTATTCATGTGTATTAACAAGAGAATGTGAAATAAATATCAGTTTAATGAATGAAAAGTTTTACCAATGAGGATAAGGTGTTATACAGTTGTCTGCGTGTAACTACGCATGCTCCAGTAACTACTATATCAGTATGTTAGAATATTTACCATGTTCAAAACAATGTAGCATTATGTTAGGTGTATTTTTTATATTCAAGAGTAAATATTTTAAGTAATTTTACTTTTCGGTGTGCCACAATTATTTATTGTTACTTGTTTATTTGCTTACTTATATTCTGTATATTTTTGCATAAATCGGAAAAGGTCATTAGACACTCTCACACGGAAATTACGTGCTTTGTATTTGTGATCGCGAGGCATTTGAAAGGTTCTGGCCTTGCTTCTTTAAAAGAATAAAATTTGCGTAATGTGTTCAAATTTAGTGTAACTGTTTTGTTGTACTTTCTATTGGTATAAAATTAGGGTAACTATTTTAATTACAACGTGGACCTTACACGCAGTAAAGTGCAATAATTTTGGTTTTAAGAAAATTACCTGTAGGTACCAAATAGTTTTAATTATTAAAACGCCTGTAAAACCTAGTTAATAATATGGAATTAAAAATAAGTAATTTGAGTACTAATAGATTTTCGTAATAGGGCCTCGAAGAAATTTTTTGCGGAGGTAGGGGGAGATTTTCCGGTACGCTACTGGAACGCATGTAGGGCACATGTAACAAAGATTAAGAATGTACTTCAGTATATTATATGTTTCAGTTTCAAATATGAATTTTTTCATAAGCTGAGAAGTTTTAAAGTTGTTATAGAAATTTGTACTTTGTAGAAATGGGTTTCCATTGCGAAATCCCTCTATTACGAAATTTTGTCAGATTAAAATTTTGAACTAAGATTAAATTTTTGAACTAAAATAGAATGGGAGAGGGTTTTTTTTACCAACTTTCTCTTACGCTACTTTTAGCATCTTCCGCTTCCGTATGTGGCTGTGTCCCTGAAACTTCTTGCGTATTCAGGAAACAAATTATAAAAAGAAGGTAAAGCATTTTATGCTCCCCGGGCATTTTTATGTCAGCAATGACGACATAGTATTGCGGCATCTTAAAAGCGCCGGTTAAAAAATAAGAACAAGGTGAAGCAATCAGCAGTAGGTCAAATAATGATCACAGCAATGTGGGTTTCGATTAAAATAGAGAAAGAAAGCAACCAGAGGAAGAAAGGGAAAAGTAAGACTCGCAATTAAAGTTTGCGGTTCATTAATTTCAGCATCGAGGTTATCTTTTCGTAAACTCATGCTTGGGCACCAACTATAATATTTAATTGGAAATTAAGTTTTTTCTTGTTTATTTGCTTATGAGTAATTACAACTGCCTTTACAATTATTAAAATATGTATGTAAATCTCATAGTTTACCTCCTTAACGCTTTCCATGCTATGCATATTTTCCGTTAATAGTACAGTAAGTCCCAAATAAAAAATCTCGATGTAACGAAAATGGGTAACGGATTAGTCAAAACCACTGTTGAAATCTGATTTTTGAATACTGTCCCATGACGTCACGCAACATTGTTAATCTCATTGTTACCGAACAATATACACTATATTGACAAAAGTCACCGGACACCTAGAAGAGAAACACAACCTAGCCTTTATGGCCGGTGTCGGTCCACCTTTGGCCTTAATGCATGCACTGACTCTTCGAGACATGCTTTCGACAAGGTTTTGGAACACAGCGATAGGTTTGCGCTTCCATTCAGTACATAATGCTGCCTCTAACTGTTGCTTAGTAGTAGGTCTTGGTTCCAAACTTCTTATGCGACGCTCTAATTCATCCCATAGATGCTCTATGGTATTAAGATCAGGGCTCTGTGCCGGCCAGTCCGCACACGATACGGGATTATCGTCAAACTACGCCGTAACAGTCTTTGCTTCATGGCTCGGTGCATTATCCTGCTGGTACCAACAAAGCTCGGTTCCATAGTATTATCACAGAGTTGGTAGGGCATAACTGTCCAGAACATCGAGGTAGACGTGCTGGTTAACAGGTTTGTTCACGATTTCCCACATGTCCAACGGTAATTTTTTTTTTTTTTTTTTTTTTTTGAGTTGAAAACAGTGCGAAGGGAGAAATAACCAGGCAGACGACTATCTGAATTAAGGAAGTATATATGGCAACAGTTATTAGCCGCGGCAGACGATTATGGTTTTGTTATTGCGCAATTGTTTAAGATACGGCTGCATTTCGTCATACAGCTATGGGGGTGAATGATTCAGAGTTAAGAAGTGAAATGCGTTATCGATAAATTTTTGCTATCGTTTGGGTGAAACGGCTCCAGAAACAGTTAATTCAATGAAAAAGCTTACAAAGATAAATATTTGGGTGACTCAAGGATTTTTAGATGGCACCGAGATTTCAAAAAAGGGCGTTTATCGCCAGAACTCGCTCCTAGGCCTGGTCGACCTGAAAGTGTTGTTACGGAGCGTAGTGTTAAAACTATTTGGGCAATCCTGCAAAAAGATCGATGAATGACGTGTGAAGACATAGTGGCGTCAACTAATATTTTAAACACTTCGGCATTCCGCATTATATGCGAGAAAATAGTGCTGCATTGTGTATGTTCCAGATTAGTACCTCATTACCTGACGAGAGAACAATTGTTAGCCAGAGTTCAGGTGTGTCATGAGTGAAAGAAAATGATTGCAAAGGATCCAAACTTTCTAAACACAGTAATAACTGCCGACGAAACATGGGTCCACTATTTCGACCACCTCACAAAGTGCGCAACGAGTGTCTGGAAACACACAGACTCGCCTCCTTCGAAAAAGTCCGCCAAACAAAATCAGCTGGGAAGGTAATGATGATAATTTTTTCTGACCACAAAGATGTAGTCTACCAGCATGCCGTTCCTCCAAAAATTACTATCAGTGCTGAATATTACATATCAGTTTTGAAGCGTCTACGACGACACATATCAATTAAGTGACCGGAACTGGTGGCGAGTGTACTTATGCCTACAGTCCTGAACTTGCCTAGTGCGATTTGTGGTTGTTTCCAACAATGAAGAAGTTCCGTGGCTCACAGATGCTGACGTTATTCAACCTGTACGCTAAAGCAGCTTCCACAGAATGCCTTCTTTTTTTTTTTTTTTTTTTTTTTTTTTTTTTGATTGGAGGTTTAACGACCACCGTGAGTAACTCAATGGGCTATAAGCAGTCGCCTGTCCCTAAGAATCAACCGACGAGTGGGAGGCCAGTAATCGTAACTCGCAGTTTGAGCAGGCAAAAAGTCGCAGAGAAAATCGAAGAATAACTCAGAGAACCATAGTAGCTAAGCTGAACATTAGTTCAGGTAGTGTCAATGACATTATTAACGTTTTGGGATACAACATAGTGTGTGCTCGTTAGGTACCGCGTCACCTTCCACTTCAGTGGCCATAGAGCAAATCGGGTTTAAAGTTCTTGAACATCCTCCCTACAGCCCAGATTTGGCGCCTTCCGACTTCTGGTTGTTTTCTGCTCTCAAGAGACATATGAAAGGAATTCAGTTCTCCTGTGACGAAGATATTCAAGCCGCTACGAGGAAATGGTTCCTAGATCAACCTAAATATTTTTACGTAGACGGGTTTATAAAACTTGTTAAATATTAGAGTATCTGTATCGAGCTTGAGGGAAACTATTTCTTTATTCTAAAAAAGTAACTGCCGCCGCTGCTGCCGCTGTCTTAGAAATTTCGCGGCACCCTTGCTTTCCTAGCTCGCAGCGCAAAACGTACTGAACACAAAAATATGAAATATACATCGTTTGTAGATAATTGTTTGGAGAACACGCTGAAATAAACCGTTTTTCGATTCTGGCAATACTTCAACAGCTATTGTATTTCAAACTTAAGGTAAGCAAACAAAGTGCTATCAGGTCGTGTTCTGGACACACTAACAGCAACAGAATCACGAAACTTTGTAGGCATGTAGTGCCATGACCGAATTTTTGCCCCTCGTCTCCCTTTTTTTGAATTTCGATTTAGATTACGAGAAATTAAATTTTTAAATTTCACAAAATTCTCTATTTCGCGATGGGATCCATTTAAATAAACGGATATATGGCAAATTATAAATCATAACGCATTGTAATTTTTTCAGCATAAACTTACAACTATCATCCCTTTTTTACAAAAAAAAGAAAAATTAAGAAAAAGTCATTTTCTGATTTTTAAGCATTTTTTAAAGACGCAAAAGAAAGAAACGAACGACTTGTCTGTTTTCACGATAACCACAGAGGAACGTTCTGGTCCCGTGACCTGCTGCCATGGTGACGCAGAGAATTTGTTTTGCATATGTTTTGTTGGTAAAGCTATCTCAGTTGTTTAACAGTTTAGCATAACGGTTTACGGTTTACGGGAACGCTTTTTGGGCCGCTTTTGTTTTCCTTAGTGGTAAATTTAGTAAGTGCTATAAGTTCAAACTACAAAAGTCCGCCCTTCCAAAAAATAACGACAGTAAAAAAACTCGGAGACTTCGGAATGGCAGTGGAGCAAAGTCCTTTAATATATATAGAAGGAAATTGAAAATAGTTCCACCAGGAGCGAAACAAAAACTGTAAACAAGCCGCCATCTTGAAATCGATACAGCGCAAAAAGTATTGAACAATTGGGAGAGCATTTTCATTTCGTCAGATGGCATCACCGGAAAGAGACAGTCGAACATTGTCGACAATTCTGATGTATAAGTTAAAAAAAAAAAAGACAGTAAAAAAACTCGGAAACTTCGGAATGGCGGCGGAGCAAAGTCCTTCAATAAAAATAGAAGGAAATTGAAAAACAGTTCCACAAAAATCCAACAGGGAGTTCACCAGAAGCGAAACAAAAACTGTAAACAAGCCGCCATCTTGGAATCGATTCAGCGCAAAAAGTATTGAGCAATTGGGAGAACATTTTCATTTCGTTGTGATATACTTGAAGATTGGACTGCAGGGCCCGAGTGCTATTTTGGAAACTAGCGTAGCGAGCCTAGAAGCGCAGCCCCTAGTATAGAAATACGTTAATTAAAGTAGAAATTCTGAGCTTGACCGCCAACACAGTTGAAATCAGTGTCCGTCAATACAGTTGATTACGCAACATGCAATTTTAATATTGACGCTTTAAATAACCTTTTATTGAAGTGTCATTCGTTCTGAAGAAGCACAGCGAAACCTTGGCCGGCAAGAAGAATAAAAAGGAGGATGACACCGAACTTTTGTTTGTAATGAGCACCTTTCTGAATCCTTTCGGACGCAAAAAAATTATGAAGTTATTCATAATCAATGGAACCGGTCAGAAAAAAATTCAAGCGAATTTCAACAGTCGACAAAACTTCCAGAAACAGAAAAAGCTACTTACTTCCACCAGCAGCTAAAAAGTATGTTGCGAAAATTATATCAAAGACAAAAAGATTTCCGAATCGAACAGTTAAAAGAAGAAATATAGAAGAAAACATAGCATGCTCCCTATAGCGGAAGAATTTTGAATAACGGAAAAGTAAAAAAATATGTAAAAAGTACTCTTTGCCGCCCCGGTGGCGCAGTGGTTTAACAAGCTCGCTGCGTTACGATCCACCAATGGGTTGTAAAGCGTCAACTTCTACATTTTTCAGAGGAGGAAAGAAAAAGTTTATATACGTAAATCTGTAATGGATATCAGTCACTTTATATATATCTTTAAACGACCCACCGGTGTGTCGTACAGCACTGTATTGAAACAGTTACGACCCCACTGGTGGGTAGTAACGTACTTAAAAAAAATCGCCGAAAAACGCCGCCGCAACGAACGTGTTAAGCG
This sequence comes from Macrothele yani, assembly GCA_039090855.1. Classification (NCBI taxonomy): domain Eukaryota; kingdom Metazoa; phylum Arthropoda; class Arachnida; order Araneae; family Macrothelidae; genus Macrothele; species Macrothele yani. The sequence goes on along the minus strand of CM077005.1, from coordinate 122,084,938 downwards.
ATGGCTATTGATCATTCGTCCGAAAGGGGTCGGGGTTCGAATCCCGGTGAGGCATGGATGTTGTGTTTGCCTCACGACACTGGCTGTCTCCCTTTCCTGGTACCAGTGGCCCTAAATTAGGGACGGGCGACTGCTTTTTTTTTTTTTTTGATTGGAGGTTTCACGACCACCGGGAGCAAACCAGTGACCCTACTGGTTCCAGGGAAGGGAGAGAACCAGTGTCGTAAGACAAACACAACATGCCTCAGCGGGATTCGAACCATCATGTGAAAAGCGGGTCGAGACCCCTCAGAGCCCACGTAACAGAGGTCTCGGAGAAACGACGGACCTCACAACGGGGAATGTGGATCCAAGAGAAGTAACATAATACAGGAAATGTACTAAGTAGGCTGTTTTGAAAGTACATCGGCCGTCCCGGTTGCGCAGTGGTCTGGGTGATAGCTTCTGATCATTGGTCCCGGTTCGAATCCCGGTGAGGCATGGATGTTGTGTTTGTCTTACGACACTGGCTTTCTCTCTTCCTTGAAACCAATGGCCCGAAATTAGGGACGGGCGACTGCTTATAGTCCAGTGAGTACCTCACGGTGGTCGTTAAACCTCCAATAAAAAAATAAAATAAAAAAAATACGTGGATTGCCAGCACTGCGGCCGGTTCCGGTTGAGGAAGATTTTCCCATCTGTTCTATGCTAGTTTGAGTGAATGCAAATTGCAGTCTTTCTTTGTGTGAAGTGTGTTACAACGTCAGATGCGCGCGATATACCGCTAATTACCAGACAAAGAATAGCGATTGAATTTTTTGTACCCATAAAACGTTTCAGATGATTCAAAAAGCGTACGGTGCAGAAGCGCGACAGAACATCTCAGGTCGGCTGCATACAAGTGTGGAAGTCTAGTGCAGTGGCGTATCTTGGATCCAAGACCTGGGCTATATTCCCCTTCCCCCTAGTATTGTTTTTTTTTAATTACGAAGTTTAAGTTTTAATTGTTAAGTAATAGAAGTAACTTTTTTCTAAATTTTAGGTGCATGCCATTGCTAACATGATACCAAATAATTATGAGGGTTAGGATTTGAACACTTATTTGTACGTGAACTCCATTCTTCTTCTGAATACTTTATTTGTACATGAACTCCATTCTTCTTCTCCTTTTGTATGAACTTGAGTGTTACGTTTTCATAAAATGTTTCTTCCGAGTACTTTTTCATATTTAAAAAGAACGTTTTTCTCTACTGACAAAACAGCCAAGTGTTTCGAATGTGCATGTCCTTGTGTGGCTCTAAGATATATCTTGATTCTTTTTAATGCTGAAAAATTTCTTTCGGCAGTTGCAGTTGTTGATGGAAAGTTTAATATGAGGTCTGCTAATTTGTAAACCTCACTAAACCCTATGTCCAATTTATTCAATTTTATGTAACACGTAATGTCTCTTACTGATTTGTTTTCAAAGAAATAAAACACCTTCAGTTTATTTTTTAGTCGATCTGTATCAAAATTTGAAGCATAGAGTTCTTTAAGTTCTGACAGTAGATGTTCAGGAAAGCTTTCACAAAATTTATCGAAACAATTCGAACCCAACAAAGCCACGAATTTAAGATATAATATATCTGATTTTAATTCATTGACACTTCAGAAAAACTGAAACAACCCTCGCGAAACACTTATGGGTGGGAGTATGCGAGTGCCTGCGATAGTCTAACTCTTCTTTTTCTGAGCGAACCGTTTCCCAAAGCAATGGCCCATTACCCTCCACCAGCTGATTCATGTTGTCATGGAAACGCTAGCAGGCGATGGTATGGAAGGTTTTCGAATCAGAACTGCGAAGACTCTGGAAGAACTGCTTGCGTTATGCCGTTGGTTTTAGCTAGCCAGACTGAGTCAAAGAAGCGAATCCGCACGCGTTTTTTTTTTTTTTTTTTTTTTTTTCGCACCGAAAGCATCGACATATTTTAAAACCGCTGATAATCGACTTTTATTTGTGTATATTTAATTCATTTTTATTCGTGCATTCTCTGGGCTTCGCAGCTAGCCTAGCTAGCCTCGAATAAAGGCCACTGGCCTAGTGCTTGTGCAAGATGGGTTCCACGTGGTCTTACTGAAGAACACAAACAATGCCGCGTTGAACTTTGTCAAGCTTTTCTTTGATGAGTGGAAACAGATTCTGACTGTTTGAATAGAACAATCACCGTAGACGAGTCTTGATAAAACATTTTGATCCACAATCAAATCAAAATAGTCAAGCGTATGGAAGCACACCAACTCATCACCTCTCCCCTTCCAAGAAATTCCAAGTTTGTGGTTTTGAAAGAAATTTATATTGATTTGGTTTTTTGATCCCCGTGGGATAGTATTGCCACATTGGATGCCCGAGAAACAAACTGTTTATTCACAATAATATGCTCACATTTTGCGAGTTTACCTAAAGGAAGCAATACGCAGAAAAAGACCGGAACTGCTTAATCAAGTACGGTTTTTTCTTCAGGATAATGCGAGGCCGCGTGTGACCTATAGTAGCAATACAAGCTTTGGAGAAAATTGGCGGCTAACGTCTATTACATCTTCCATACACGAATTCTGGGCTTTTCCAACACTTGAGAAAGAATTGAGGCCGCCCCGGTGGCGCAGTGGTCTAAGCGATGGCCTCTGATCATTCGTCCGAAAGGGGTACGGGTTCGAATCCCGGTGAGGCATGGATGTTGTGTTTGTCTTACGGCACTGGCTCTTTCCCTTCCCTGGAACCAGTGACCCTAAATTAGGGACGGGCGACTGCTTATATAGCCCATTGAGTTGCTCACGGTGGTCGTTAAACCTCCAAACAAAAAAGAGAATTGAGAGGAAGGAAGCTTAAGACAAATGAGAAAGTGAAAGCTGCCACATCCTCTACCTTAAAGCGATTTTCACAAAAAGGACAGCAACACGTGTTTCAGAAGTTTGTGGACATCTGTAAATGGTGTATAGCATGTGAAGGTCACTATTTCGGAAAGGAAGCTCACACCAAACCTTCAAGTGACACAGACTCAGAGCAGTGACCTCAGTACACGTACTTTCCGAACAGCATTCGTGTTACGTTTTACCGTGAGCAGTCCGTGGACCACGCATAGAGAAAAGCCGATAATGAATTAAAATAAATAATAGGTAAAAACTATATCATTAATTTCCGAATCCGGACGTCTTAAACTCTAAAACAATATGCCTGAAATTCGGATGATTTTTCGCGGTAGCAGAACATTATTGTAACATCTATGAAATTGCAAGTGTAAAAGTTCGAGTATTCAAAGATCCAGCGCCAATAAAGATTGGAAAGGGAGTGAAACAAATTGACACCATGTCTCCCAAACTCTTCAATGCTACATTACAGAATGTCTTTTAATCATTGAACTGGGAACACAAGGGTTTGATAAAGTTTAATGGGGATTATTTAAATCACCTTCCTTTTTGCTGATGACATAGTCATTTTTGCAAGTACACCCTTAGAGCTTATAACGAAGTAAATTTCTCCGTCATTTTTGTCCACGCCGGGGCTCGAACCCGGGTCCCCTCATTCCGGAATAAGTCGCTCTACCAATTGAGCTACGCGGACGTTCGTTTCCGCTGCTATCTGCCGTGTGCGTCCTGCGGGGCAGACACGTCACATCTCTCCCCCCGCGAAAGAGGGCCGGGGGCATGGCCCACGGGTCAGCCGTGACCACGAATCGTCGCAGGCAGCCATCTGCTGCAGAACGTTCTTGAGAACTCCCAGTCAATCTAGTGTGTGGAATGCAACGTCACACACATTTTTATTTTTATTTTTCGAAGCGCTGAAGAAGGGATTCTCTTATTTTTCTTCTCTCGCGGTGTGGAAAGAACATCACACCATTGCAAGATCTTGAACGGCCGGGTCATCCGGAAAGTTCGGGCGCCATTATAACGATATATATCAGCAAAACGAAGGTGAGTTAAGTAATCTCCATTAATCTTTATCACTTTGTTTTCCCAGTTCAATGATTGAAAGACATTTTGCGATGTGGCGTTAAAGAGCTTGGGAGATATGGTGTCACCTTGTCTCACTCCTTTCCAATTCCTATTTGTGCTGTATCCTCAAATATCCGAACCTTGGCACTTACATTTTCATAGATGTTATTAATAATGCTAATGTATGCATCTTGAATACCGCAGGATTTCAAAGCCATTGAAGATGCATACATTAGCATTATTAATAACATCTATGAAAATGCAAGTGCCAAGGTTCGGATATTTGAGGATACAGCACAAATAAGAATTGGAAAGGGAGTGAGACAAGTTGACACCATATTACATTTATCTGTATATAAATTGAGTTTCGAATTTATAGTTCAAAGCAAATTCGTCCGGGTCTGAAATTTTTGACCCTTTTCCAACTGTGATCGCTAGTTCATTGTCCATTTGATTCATTTATCGCATCAGTAGGTTTTCCCTCTCCTTGAGAAGGACGGGGGCACGAAATCTCTCGGCAGGTTTCGGGTGAACCGACAACAAGCCGTTTCCGTGGTGCACTAGTCTAAGCACTGTCTTCTGACTATTCGTTCGAGATGGGCCAATGTTCGAATCCTGATGAGGCATAGATGTTGCATTTACCTTTCGGCCCTGGTTCTCTCCCTTCCCTGGAACCAGCGTTCCTAAATTAGGGAAGGGTGACTGGTTTTTAGCCCATCGAGTTGCTCACGGTGGTCATTAAACCCTCAGACAAAGCAAACAGAACGAACAAACAAACGAATAAAAACAACAACAACAACAAAAACCGACAACAACGCTCGATGGATCATTTCATAGCAGATGAATTAATTTTGGTTATTTGCATATGTTGTGTGGAGAAATCATCACAAGAAGTTTCAAATTGTCGTCTCTAGGCAATCCTTTTTCATTCGGGCACCAATGCAGCCTTTCTTTGCAGACAGTGGAATTCGAGCCCGCAGCCTTCTACTCCGTAGCAGATGTTCTTCCAACTGAACTACATCGGCAGGTTTATTGTCTGTATGACTCATGCGTCACATCATGTAGAACGTCACAGTTGCAGAAGCACCCACTTAGTCGGCAACTATGCTGTGTATTCTTGTTTAAAGCTCTTATGAAGCATAAAAATATAATAATTACGTGTGAAATTATCTCTTTCTATAGACAGATAAATCAGGATGAACTTTGATCGCGAATAAAGTATTTGCTGTCTTTTTCGTTCTGTTAATACTATTCTCTCCTTCCCTAGAATAAGTAGTCTTAAATTAAAAATTCATGATTTATATCGCTAAATTAACCTTCCTTTTTGATTTTATATTGTTAGGTAAATTATGTTACTCCTTAGTTACATTTCTTCCTGAAATTCACTTGAAAACCTTTAAGTTCCCTTATACCGTTTGGCAACGGTTGACAGTGAGTCAGAAGTAAATAAAAAGCCACACCCAGGAACGTAGCTAGACCAACGTTCGTGACTGCCACGGAGATGACCTCGGGTTCGATCCCGGGTATTTACGAACCCTCGAACCACTAAATATCCGCCGTGCGTCGGATGGGTACGTTAAGCAGTCGGGATCCGGGTACTGGCCCCCTGGAAATAGATAAGGGCGTCTTCCTCCCTCTTTCTACTTCGCTTCCGTGTCACTTTCGTATCGGGCACTCTAGCTCCTGGCTCCCTATTTCTAAGGGTTGTTTAAGACCTGGGGTCTGACATTCTCTTCCTAAAATCCTCTGCATATGATCTGATCTGACCGTCGCTAGACCAATTCTCCCCCCCCCCCTCGAGAAACGGTCTAGGGGCAGGAGGGACGTCGCCAAAGGGGTGCGAACCTGAAATTCGTCTTGCCCACCCTGCCACCCACCCAGTTCAAAATGTGACATTTTTCAGTAAATTTAACTTTAAAATAAAATCTGGACTCGCCAAGTAATGATGTCTTGTGTTTTACTTCATGTAGTCCTACGTATTTTCCCCTGGGAAGTGCGTTGTTTATGTCTACGTAGAAAGGTTATCAAAATAGCATCCCTAGGGCCATGAAAATTCAATTGTTCTCCACTCTTCCAATTCTTTAGAGTAATCCTCTTTTTCATGTTTTTATGGGCAGGGAGCGAATGAGGAGGGTGGATAGGAATTCACTAAAGGTGGTAATTACTAATTGCTCTGCTGTGTGTTTTCTTTACAAAATTGGGGATTCTAAAACGGAAAGTGGAGTCCATGCTAACGCTCCTTAGATTGTCCCGGGACAGTGAAAGTGCAGAAAGTGGCTGACGACAGCTTTGTAGGGGAGGAGTACAAGGAAAAGTCGCTGGTTTGAAGGAAAGAAGTTAAGAATGGGGGATATTGTGTCTGCGTGGCACAACGTTAAAATATGATTTAGATAAACAAACAAGTTTGTAAAAACATGCAATGCATTGATTATAATACGCTTTCCAACATACCAGAAATCATTACTCAAGTTATCACTCAAGTTATGAGAATAATGGCTGTGGAATTAATCTCGGTCCTGTGCCCTGACACTTGATCCCATATCGATGATATTCAACAGAACCGGTTCGGTATACCTCCGGAAAAACATGATAAAGTTTTGTCGCAATCGAAGCATTTTTACGTAACTAATGATGCATAAGGGCTATGAAATAGATCCCGCTCCTGTGTCCTAACCTTTGACCCCATTTCGCCCAGTTTCAATAGAATTCGTCCCCGGGTAGGCCCCTACAACATACTAACATTTCATCCAAATCGAAGCATTTTTACGTAAGTTATGACGCATAATGGAGATGGAAGTGATTCCGCTCCTATGTCCTGACCTTTGACTCCATTTCGCCCATTTTCAATAGGGTTTGTGGCCAGATGGTCTCCTACCACATACTAAAATTTCATCGAAATCGAACCTTTGTTACGTTAGTTATGACGTATAACAGCAGTGGAATGGATCCCGCTCCTATGTACTGACTTTTCACCCCATTTCGTTCACTTTAAATAAGGTTCCTTCCCAGGTGATACCCTACCAGATACTAAAATTTCATCGAAATCGAACGATTGTTACACGAGTTATCGTGCTGACGGACGTATGCACACAACGCGCGACGTAATGAAGCAGATGGGAATCGCGACCATCTGCTCGCAACAGTATGACGTCATAAAACTTTAATAGGATCCACACATAGCGCGTGACGTAATGAGAAAGATGGCGTGACCACGCGCCAACAATCTTAAACGCGAGATTGTGACGTCATAAGAATTCTAAGCATAGGAAACATTAATGGAACGACGCCATGACACTAAAAATGTTATGATTCGGGGTGGTTATTTAACCCACTAAACGAATTCTCCTAAAGTCGAGATCAAGCTAAATCGATTTCTAGTACCAGAAAACGGTAGGTTAACGACTTTCATCAAAATTCCTAGAGCCGTTTTCAAAATAAAATGTACATACATACATACAAGAATTGCTGCTTTAAGGTGGACGTCAAGTAATTTTGCTTCCTATACTTCCAATGGAAAAACTTCTGTACACATTTTCTTCACAATTAATGCGTTCCCAAGAAGGAAAATTTGAACATCGATTAAAATATCTTCATTTCATAACTTGGAATACTTAATATTTTCTAAACCATAACAATATTTTCTAAATCATAACCGTAATTATGCAATCCAACATTTATTTGTCCACTGACGTCATCAAAGTACAGGGCGCGCCATCTTTTTTCTGGTTTCAACACCACCACAGGAAACGTTATTATTTTTTAATATAATTATGCTTATGATTTAGAAAATGTTAAGTATTCCAAGTTATAGTATGAAGTTATTTTAATCTATGTTCAAAGTTCCATCTTTGGGAACACACTAATTGTGAATGAAATGTGTACAAAAGGTTTTCCATCGGAAATATAGGAAGCAAAATTACTTGACGTCCATCTTAATAGTGTGGGATAAGGGCGATGGAATGGATCCCGATCCTATGTCCTGACCTTTGACTCTATTTGTCCCATTTTCAATAAGGTTCCTCTCTAGGTGGTCACCTACCACATACTAAAATGTCATCGAAATCGAACCATTTTTACGCACCTTATGACGCATAAGGGCAATGGAATTCATCCCGCTCCTATGTCCTGAGCTTTGACTCCACTTCACCCATTTTCAATAGGGTTTGTCCCCAGGTGGTCCCCTACCACATACTAAAATTTCATTGAAATCGAACCATATTTACGCAAGTTATGACGCATAAGGGCAATTGAATGGATCCCGCTCTTATGGCGTGACCTTTGACCCCACTTCACCCATTTTCAATAGGGTTCGTTCCCTGATGGTCCCCTACCACATACTAAAATTTCATCGAAATCGAACCATTCTTACATGAGTTATCGTGCCGACAGACGGACGGACAGACGGGCGGACAGACGGACGGAAAGAGCTGGAGCATATACGCTTCTTCAACCTACGGTTGGGAAGCGTAAAAAAGACATTTTCTTTAAAATAAATTGTTCAAGTACAGTACTATTTTCGTAAGCAAAAATGCGAAATTTTGAAAAGAAATTTAAGACAATGCATCCAGAGTAAGCAAAAAGTTGAAAGCGACATTCTACCAAATAAGAAGGTAAGGCTCAGCGAGACGTAACTAGCGCCACTATATTATGCGGCAAAGAATTACTACACAGAAGCCAACATTACAGGCTGATGCCGCAGGATGCCGAGCAGACTGAGTTAGACTGAGCATGCGTGTTTGTGTTCAAAGAATATAAACGCTTGTTTGTGTTGGCGTTTTGTTCAAAGGTTTTGTTGTTCTCATCTAGATCTGCGTTTATATTACAGCCATGAAATACACCCACTCCATTCCGATGAATAACAATTCATGGAATGGAGTGGATGAATAACAAGAACAAATTTGAAACCGTTTGAAACAAATATCCTGGAAAACCATTAAAACAACGTTTGCTGAAAAAAAAAAAGCTATCGTTACGTTGAAAAAATTAATTTATCAATTATATGAAACTGACTTTTATGAAAAATACCTCGTAATATTGTAAAATGAAAGAGGGAAGCATTCGATTACACATTGCATACCAAACAGACAGCTTTAAGCATGCACTCGAACGTGAGGAATTAGTCCGGTCGGTAGAGAGCTCAGCTATCACGCCAACGGCCCAGGTTCGAACCTACTCAGATACGAACGAATGTTTTTCCGATCTGTTGAGAAAATTTCCCCAGCGCCGTGCGTTTAATTTACAAACTTCGGAAGGGTAAAAAAAAAATTGTAGCTTTGGGAAACTGCGGTTGTCTTTGCTTTTTTATTATTGTTTTTGCTGGGTACCTAATGTTTACGTTTTGTGGGAACCCATTCCTTTGTAATGTATATATTTGTTTCACCAAAAGAAGGGACAGGAGGGATACTCAGAAAAGAACAAAAAAGAAAATGCTTTAGTAGACCAAATGAGACCGAAGGAAACAGTCGCAGATCAAAGCTTAGCTTCCTTTCCGTGAAATAGGCTTCCCGTGCCGTGTCTCCTACGCTTTTTGCGCCTGGATGTTAACTTTCCCGCAGAGCATCTACTGCCGCATTACATGGTGGCGCTGCTGTCGCCTGTTTTACATTATCTCTACGAAAGTTGAGCTTCTTCACGCGAAGCGTTTATATTCTTTGATTCTACCAACACTTGTAGCTTACAACTGTGGCGTAACTAGTCAGATCCATGTATGTAAGTATGTCCAGGTGGAGAGGGTTGGGAATTGCACGAATTCCTTTGTAGCCGGTAGTGAAAAGCATTGAAACCGACCCGGTGACTCAGTGGTCTAATCGCTGGATTATGAACATTCGTCAGAGAAGAGCCCGGGTTCGAATCCCGTGAGGCATGAATGTTGCGTTTGTCTTACGGCACGAGCTCCCTCCCTTCCCTGGAACCAGTGACCTTCAATTAGGGATGGGCGACTGCCTATTATAGCCCACTGAGTTGCTTACGATGGTCGTTTAACCTTCAATTAAAAGAAGAAGAAAAAGCATTAACAAATTTTTGCCGCCCCGGTGGTGCAGTGGTCTAAGCGCTGGCTTATGACCATTCGTCCGAGAAGGGTCCGGGTTCGAATCCCGGTGAGGCATGGTTGTTGTGTTTGTCTTACGGCACTGGCTATCTCCCTTCCCTGGAAGCAGTGACCCTAAATTAGGGACGGGCGACTGCTTCTAGCCCATTGAGTTGCTCACGGTGGTCGTTAAACCTCCAACATAAAAAAAAAAATCGTTCTTTCAGTGTTGCGTGAAAAAAAAAAAAAAAATTGCTATTAAGCTTGCCCCACCAAAAATAATGCTCTCCCACTCGTCGCCCGTCCTGATTTCGAAGTCTGGAGATGTCCCTGTCTAGGGGTGTCCTGAATGTGACTCTGTGACGAGTGATACTTGTAAAGTGACTAATCCGAGTCTTGTGACAGAATCTGAGGTGGCTGAGTAAAGTAGTCGCGCTGAAATAATACTCCCATAGTCTATGAGAGCACAAAGAGTGATTGTTCTGATATAATACATCAATGCCTTTGACGGCATCGATAGTGATTGACGTTTTAAGGAATGATTACATGAAAATGAGCTCCCATGCTCTGCGGCAGCGTAAAAATTATATGTTCTACAGTGATTTTTAATCATGTCCTGCAAATAACCCACCTCTTCCCCATTCTAGGGAGTTCCACCTCTTTCCCGCGGAAATGGTGGAACTCCCGAGAATGGGGAAGCACGGAAAATATATTTTCCTACGGCTAGTTATCCTAGAATTAGCCAAATGAACACGCACGCGGTCATGAAGAACTCATTATTCCATTTTCCTTGTAGGAAGTAACGATAAAGGAAGAGCAGGATACTATTTATGCACGAAATAATTTTTAGCATAAAAGGTATTTATACATATAATATTTCGCAAAAGAGACGCCAATTTTCGCAAATACTTGTTTCTATATATATTTTGAAACGTTAGGCGAACCTTTCTCGATTTAATATTAGAGAGAAAATCTATTCCCTGAGAATGAGGAAACAAACGAACTTCATTTAATTTTTTTCCCGCGTTTTTTATGGTATTGTCATTAGTAAATTACAAGAAAGGCTAGTTGCCCCTCCACCCAAACAGGGAAATAGACTAAAGAATCGTTTCTATTTTTGATTAGTGAAATGAATAAAAAAAAATTGGCACTCGCAATGACCACGTGATCTTGATGCAAAGCAGAAGAAATATCCAGACACACACAATGAACACGAGATTGCATGTTTTAGCGAGAGAGGACGAAAGAACCTCGGCCACAGAACGCCGGCCATGCCACGATCCCGTCAGAGAGGGTAATAGGCCATCCCTAAGGGCACTCGCAGCCCGTATATTACACCAAATAGGTCACAAGGCACGACGTATATAAGGGCAGCAAACACAAACTCATCAACAATCTCGTGAGCACTCAACCTCCGGGTCAACAGGAAACTTGAGCGGTAAGAATGATGATATACTTTTCATTCAAAACGAATTCAGTCTTTTTTTATTGTATAGGTCTGTTCTTCTAGACAGGAACTGAAATAATTTCCTGTTTTAGTTTTTCCTGCTAGTTTGCGAGAAAATATAAATGTCTCATGAAAATGAAGTAATTTTTTTTTAACTTCTACCAGAAAGCAATGGTTAACTTAACTGAGAAAATGTACTATTTAATTTTCTTAAATGCATTAGAATTTACAAAGCGAATTTTAAAATGTATATATTGTTTGCTACAATTGCCATTTGTCAAGAATTTAGAATTCGTATTTATCTCCATCTTGTCAGAATATATTGACGAAAGACATCGAATAGGGCCTATTCGTGGGACGTCATATGTCGGAGGTAGCAGACCAACATTCAGAGCACATGGGGCCCGGAAGCTGGACAGTGTTTTGGGGCCCCAGTATTAGTACTGAAGCATCTAGGATTTCACTATGGGTGGATGAATGAAAATACCCAGGATAAAACATTCCCAAAATTGATGAGGAAGCCATAAAAATATCCCCTCCGTATTGAAGTGTGTATCCCATGATTTATGGACGGTAGCAAGAAAATGTAAAAATGCAAGGTTGAAAAATGGATACTAGTTCAGTTCCACATTAATCCCCCTCCCCTCCCTCACCACCACCAGGATTCAGCTTGTTGAAATTATATCGAAGCAGTGGACAAAATAGTATGATCCAAATACCATGATGTAAACGAATCCTTAATCTAGGAAAATTTCCTTCAGTAACGATGTGCGCAAAAAAAACCCATCTGTAATGCTTTCTAAAAATTTGAGGGGGGGGGCTATACTTTATGCTGACTACTCCTAAAAAAGTTAAAAGTAATAGAATTTTTTTTTTTTTCACAAGGCAGCTTCTTATAGATTTTGCTGTGCGATCTGAAAAACAAAAAACTGTAGAACTCTGTCAATTCTCCAAGCTTCCTGCATTATTTTAGGGCCCCTTGAAAATGCGGGGGCCCGGGGCTGCGGCTCCCCTACTCCCCTCTTGAATGGGCTCTACCAACATTGCTAGTGATTCAGTGTTGTCATCAATAGATTATTACCTTACTGGCTAATTCTGAGAAACTCAGTGGCTTGGAGTATGCCAACAAATAAAAAATAATAACAGGATGGAAAATGGTTTCAAACAGATTGTTTTGCAGGACGACATAGCTGGCAGACTTGCTGGTGATTTGGGGGAAACCTTTTTCACATATGCAGAAAGGTTAGGGCAAAAATGTTGACAAAAGCAACCAATCAAATAAAGTGTAAAACATCCAAAAACGGGAAGACGGAGTATGAAAGCAAATCGTGACTCACCGGTAGCACAGTGGACTCGCGCTTGCTTCTGACCATTCATCCCAGGTGGTCCAGGTTCGAATCCCGGTGAGGCATGGGTGTCTTACGGCAGTGGGTCTCCCTTATTTAGAGTCACTGGCCCTAAATTAGGGACCGGGGAATGCTTATAGATCATCGAGGTGTTCGTGGTTGTTGTGCCCCCCCCTCCCCTAATCGAATTGTGGTAAAGAAAATTTCCCGCTGCAGCGCGCTGGACGCTCTACTTAAAAATAAAAATGATTTAGTAAAATATCAAAAGAACACTACCATTAGGATGGATCAAAAAGTGCCATCCTTTTTTTTTTTTTTTTTTTTTTTTTTTAATCTTCGCCTTGTATATTTGTCGATTTGGAAGAAGTGAAAAAAGTAGGATTCAGTATACTGTAAAAAATAAGTGGTGTGAATTCACGGAATTTTTTTTTAAAATAACGTGCGACAAAATTGCCGGTAAGTGTCCGTCTTTTAACAGAATTTCCGTTTTTAAAAAAGTTCCCGTTTTTACTAACTTCCTTATTTTCACAGATTTTCCGTATTCAGTAGTCCCGTTTGTTTCAGAAAAGTCCGTTTCAAGTTTTTCCGTATTTAAACAGAAATTTCGCAGAATCCAACACGCTGAATATTTCAGCCCTTACGCGAGAGAATTCTTTTGCGCCGGTGATGGAACCCAGGTCGTTTGGGTTGAAGATGCGCGTCTTAACCGCTGAGCCAGAAAGTCACAGGAATCAGACTCACGTTCAAGGTAAAACTAATTTGGCGATGATGAATTTTTTCTCATTAGTGCGAGGGATTTAGTCATTTTATTTTCTGTTGGAGCTTATTATTTTTTTCATACGTTTACAATAATTTCATATTTTCTGTAGGAGGTCTTACTACAAGTTACGTACTTCTTTCAACGCGATTTCTCGAAGAAACCAAATGACTTGGAGTTTGAGATTTTTTTTTTCAACAGACAGTAAGTAGCTTTCAATTATCTTTAAGAGAAGGTGCAATGCACTGTTTTGTAATATTATTTCACGAAACTTCTAAATATAAAATTTACTCTTGATAGCTATATAGCTTTTGTCTCAAGAACTCCACAGACTGATACATAGGCACCGTACAATTTGTACAATAAATTAAGTACCCTGTTTCTTACGGTAACACAAAATATAATAGGTGGTGAACAAAATAGGGAAAACGAGAACAAATATCCTGTGCCGCAGTAACAAAAATTCATGCGATATACTCTCCGCAATATCCGACCTCGATGTAGAACTTCAAAATCAAATACTTGAACACACTATTGAAATTTAACAGTTAATCAAAACCCCAAGTATTAACACATACAATTGACGTGGATTAGGAACATCAAACAGAAGTCATCGCTCTTTCCACCTTCATAAGTGAGTCACGGAAAAATTATCATCGACGACCACCGAGAATCGAACCCAGGGTCTTCCAGTTATGCGCCGGACATGCTACCACTGCACCACAGCGGCCTCAAATTCTCCAGACACATACAACTAACGCCAAACCACATGGCAGGTTGCTTCTTGGAGCCCCGCACACTTCTGGGGATTCACCAAAGATGGTAAGCAGCAACTGAACAAATAACTAGGAGGCAAATGAATAATTAATACACACAACTGACGTGGATTAGGAACATCAAACAGAAGTCATCGCTCTTTCCACGTTTATAAGTGAGTCACGGAAAAACTCCCTTCGGCCGCCACCGGGAGAATTTTTCCGCGACTCACTTATAAACCTGTTGTATGTGAGTCTGGAGAACTCGATGTTGCTGTGGTGCATTGGTAGCATGTCCGGCGCGCGTAACTGGAATACCATGGGTTCGATTCCCGGTGGCGCCCGATGATATATTTTCCGTGACTCACTTATAAACGTGGAAAGAGCGATGGCTTCTGTTTGATGCCCCCAAGTGTTCCCGTGAATCTCTCCTATTACTGGAAAATTTTCGTCATATGAATACGGAAAAAGTGAGAACGGAGTTTTCCCGTTAGCATAAGAAAGGAATTGCGGAAAGGTTTCTGGAAATTTAGAATTTTCCGTTAACACATCTTGAAAACGGTAATTCACCGTCAATATAAGAATGGAATTGAGGAAAGATATCTAAAAATTTAGAATTTTTCTGGCGTACGAAGAATCCGTGAAATTCAGAGTTTTTTTTCCGGCATTTCACGGGAAAAGTTGTATCAGAAATATGCTTCGTTAATTCACGAAAAAAAAAACGGGAAGTGTCTGTTGAATTTCAAAATGTTTTTTTTACAGGGTAGGCCATATTTTCGTGGTACCCAACAGTACCTAAATATTAGCTAGCTCTATGATCATTTTTTTGGATTTTGGAGTAGAATGTTTTACAGCAGAGGAGTGATCGCAAACATTTTGTAATAATTTTAAAGTCATTGGTATGGAGCTATTTTTCATTAAAAAAAAATAGGGATTTCAGAGGTCATCATTAGGTGCTCACCTGGAATTCAGCTGAGCACTTAAAGATGACTAAAAAAACCAACCACCTAAAGATGACTTTGAACTAAAAACAAAACGTAACGAAAAAAATTTCCCTACTTTCTACTTAGATATTTTTTTGCTTTCCGCCGCACTGAGAAAACGGTGTAACGTACCAGGAGATGTGACGTACCTGCCAGAAGGACGCACACGACATAAAGGCAGATAGGAATCAGAATAATTGTCCGCGTAGCTCAATTGGTAGAGCAACTTATATAAAGGCAGATAGGAATCAGAATAATCGTCCGCGTAGCTCAATTGGTAGAGCAACTTATTCCGGAATGAGGGGACCCGGGTTCGAATCCAGGCGCGGACAGAAGTGACGGAGAAATTTACTTCGTTATAATGGCGCCCGAACTTTCCGGATGACCCGACCGTTCAAAATCTCGCAATGGTGTGATGTTATTTCCACACCGCGAGATAGGAAAAATAAGAGAATCATTTCTCCATCCAGCACTTCGAAAAAAAAAAAAAAAAAAATGAAGGGGAGATGATGTAACGTACTAGGAGATGTGACGTACCTGCCAGAAGGAAGCACACGACATAAAGGCAGATAGGAATCAGAATAAAATGTCCGCGTAGCTATTGGTAGAGCAACTTATTCCGGAATGAGTGGACCCGGGTTCGAATCCTGGCGCGGATAAAAAATGACGGAGAAATTCACTTCGTTATAACGGGTGAACACCTGAAGATGACCTCTTAACCCCTATTTATTTAGTAAATGAAATATAACTCCACACAAACGAATTAAATATTATTACCACATTTTCTTTAGCAATCATCCAGAAGCTTCTAAAAATTCTCCCGGAAAGTCAAAATAGATTTAGAGATCGTAATGGGTTCCTTAAAATTATGGCCTACCAAACCCGACTTTTTCCACTAATATTTTTACTTCAATTGACAAGTTTTTGGAAGTATTCCAAGTCAAAATTAGAAAGAAGAAATTGTTTTTTTTTCTTTTGGTTCATCTTAAATACCATGTTTTAACTGCGTTCGATTCCTAGTGACATTATGCGCAAAATGTTTCTCGTTACAGGGGACAGGACATATTCGAGAATGCCTAGTCGAATGGAGATCGTCACGTTTCGCTTCACGCAGCCGTTTCTTTAACAATTCCAACCTTTACCGAGGATATTTACGGAAAGTTATCCTTTCATTTATACATTTTAGGTGGTAGAATTTCTTTGTACAGCCACAATCTGAGCAAAAGTTAGGCACATACTGTAAATAATTATGCAAAAAATCGCCTTTTTCTTGAACCCATGTTACATAACTTCTTGCTAAGTAAGGATAAAACGCATTTAAACCCACTATTTATTGGCCCTCGAACACCGAGCTTTCCATGATGCAATACGAAGTGAATAGTGTCCATTAAACGTTTCACTTTTTTAAAAGAAAGCTGTCTTGAGGTTAACAAAACGGGCTGCATATTTAGGTGAAGCTCGAATCACGCTTGGGGATTATTTTGCGGGGTATCCAATAAAACTTGGAAGTTAATAACGTTGCTATTATTTCAAATGGAAATCCCATTTTATTTCCGTGTAAATTAAAACCGTCCTTCCTCCAGCTACGAAATTGGTCGAAAAGCAGATACTCTATAGTTAATGGAAAATATTTGGTTATTCTTTTAAACCATAGAACATTTCAAAATTGTTTGGTTTGAAGTACGTCTACCCCTGATTCGCAATATATTGGGATCAGCTTAGTGATATGTAGTGTCATTCTGAAAACAAACTTTTAGGAAGTTAAAACATTGAACCCGACAAAATCAACATAAAACATTTTAAAATTTCATCATCTGTTTATTATGTTTCAGTGTTATGGAGGCTCAAACAAAAGCAATTCTTTGTCTCACCGATTACGTTTTGAATTTCGTTAACATAGGGAAAACGTTACAATTTTCTCTGTATGAAATCAATGTACGCGAAGGAGTGGTTGAATTTTAGCTTTGATTTGAACGTAATTGGGGACAAAAGATCTTGATCCTGGAGAAACAGCATGTGAAAGTTTGAAATCGCGTATTTTTACAATAATTACTGACTGCATATTTTAGTATTTCCAGTGATTTCGTTTTCGTTAAACTGTTTCTGTGAGTATTTCTTTCTATAAAAAAACATGAGAATAAGTATATTTCTTTCTGTATGTATAATATCTGAATGACGGTGAACGCTCCCATTCAGTGGAGCACCCTGGATTTATTTGGGGGGGGGGGGAGTATTAAAGATGCAAATAAAAACACTGTGGGGAAAACATCTCCCAAAACTTTGGGAAGAAATAAAAATATCTTCGGCATATTGCATTTCCATTGCTTCGTACAATATGTATTATATAGTTCACACAAATATATTTAAAAATAAGTAGCCAATAACAAAGAACGAAAGATCAAATGATAACTCATGGGGAGGGCCACCCCCACTGAGTGCACTATTGTTTCTTCTTTGTACATCAGAGTGAGCGTGAGCCTTTTCGTATATATATGAGAATGACTGGGTGCGTGTCTTCACGTAAATATGAGGGTTACTGTGAGCATTTCTCTAATTAAATATAAGAATGACTGTATGTTTCATATAACTTATGACTACTAAACTTCCGGTGTTAATATTGAATAAAAATACGTTTCTCACAATGAAATGTTTATTTTATATCGACTATAGTCTCGCAGAGCGTCTAGCTCGGCTTCGTCAGGACGAAGATATAGATTTCTGGGGAATTTATCAGATACGTTGTGAATGTGGACTTTCATATATAGGACAGACGCACAGGGCTTTAAATTTTCGTGTGAAGGAACATAAGAATTACGTACGGAAATATGAACTGAAGAAGTCGTCTATAGCACAACATTGTCATGAAAATAACCATACATTTTTGTTTGCTAAATGCCACGCTTATTGATAAACCTGATTCGACTATCAAGTTTAATATATTAGAAGCTTTCCACATATACCGGAACTCTTCACGCCTTGTCAGCGACATGACGTCGACTATATTTCTTTCAAGCGCGTGGAAACAAGTCACCAAAATCCGTGACCATCAGAACCCTGATGTCACAATGATTTAAATGTTTACGCTCCATTCGTCCTGACGAAGTTGAGCCAGACGCTCTGCGAAACTATAGCCGATGTAAAGGAAACATATCATTGAATGTTTCATTTCAGAAATATGAGAATGAATGCGACTGTTTCCGCATGCATATTACCAGAAAGTCTGTCATAAAAGTAGAATGATCATGGGTGTTTCGTATGTATATGAGAGTGACTATCAGTGTTTCCACATAAATATATTGTGAGGAAGTTTGCCATAGTATGTATTAGAATGATCGTGAGTGTTTCGTGCGCATATGAGAATTACTGTGAGTGCTTCCGCAAGCATGTATTACTAGAAAGTCTGTCACGATATTAGAGTGATCGTGAGTGTTTCGTGCGCATGTGAGAATTACTGTGAGTGTTTCCGCAAGCATATATTACTAGAAAATCTGTCCCGATATTAGAGTGATCGTGAGTGTTTCGTGCGCATGTGAGAATTACTGTGAGTGTTTCCGCAAGCATATATTACTAGAAAGTCTGTCCCGATATTAGAGTGATCGTGAGTGTTTCGTGCGCATGTGAGAATTACTGTGAGTGCTTCCGCAAGCATGTATTACTAGAAAGTCTGTCACGATATTAGAGTGATCGTGAGTGTTTCGTGCGCATGTGAGAATTACTGTGAGTGTTTCCGCAAGCATATATTACTAGAAAGTCTGTCACGATATTAGAGTGATCGTAGGTGTTTCGTGCGCATGTGAGAATTACTGTGAGTGCTTCCGCAAGCATGTATTACTAGAAAGTCTGTCACGATATTAGAGTGATCGTGAGTGTTTCGTGCGCATATGAGAATTACTGTGAGTGTTTCCGCAAGCATGTATTACTAGAAAGTCTGTCACGATATTAGAGTGATCGTGAGTGTTTCGTGCGCATGTGAGAATTACTGTGAGTGCTTCCGCAAGCATGTATTACTAGAAAGTCTGTCACGATATTAGAGTGATCGTGAGTGTTTCGTGCGCATGTGAGAATTACTGTGAGTGTTTCCGCAAGCATGTATTACTAGAAAGTCTGTCACGATATTAGAGTGATCGTAGGTGTTTCGTGCGCATATGAGAATTACTGTGAGTGTTTCCGCAAGCATATATTACTAGAAAGTCTGTCACGATATTAGAGTGATCGTAGGTGTTTCGTGCGCATGCGAGAATTACTGTGAGTGCTTCCGCAAGCATGTATTACTAGAAAGTCTGTCACGATATTAGAGTGATCGTGAGTGTTTCGTGCGTATGCGAGAATTACTGTGAGTGTTTCCGCAAGCATATATTACTAGAAAGTCTGTCACGATATTAGAGTGATCATGAGAGTTTCGTGCGCATGCGATAATTACTGTGAGGGCTTCCGCAAGCATGTATTACTAGAAAGTCTGTCATGATATTAGAGTGATCGTGAGTGTTTCGTGCGCGTATGAGAATTACTGTGAGTGTTTCCGCAAGCATGTATTACTAGAAAGTCTGTCACGATATTAGAGTGAAAATCGCTCATAATATTAGAATATTCGTGAGTGTATGGCATGTACAGTATATGGGAATGACTGTGAGTGCTACTTTCCTCGTGAAAGATATGAGAGTAAATGTGACTGTTTCTGTACGAATGTTATGAGCGTGTCTGTGAGTGTTTGTTTCGGTATGTATAATACAAAAAAAAAATGTTAAGTGTTTCTTTCCGTATGCAAAATATGAGTACAGTGAGTACCCCGTGCCGTATGTGTAACATTAGAATTACAGTGAGGGTTTCCATATGAATATGATAATGAGTTGAGAGTTTTTTCTGCATGCAAAAGAAAAGAACTGTGAATATTTCTGTAAATATGAGCATTACTGTAAGTGTTTCTTTCCCTGTGCGTAATATCAGAATGATTGTGAGTGTTTTCGTATAACGAACTATTGAGGTGGCGTACGATTCAAATCGGCAGTATTGCAGCCACAAGCCTGTCGGCGAATTTTAATTGAGCGAACAGACGTTCCGGAGTAGGAAGACGTGGGATTCTTAAAGCACCACCCGCAAAAGGTTATATGGCGCTGTTATATTGGCACCCGAACGAAAGTAAATCGTTTGCCTGTAAAGTTTGAAAAATTTGTTTGATGAGTCACCCACGCAACGCACGTAATAAAAAAACTAATTATTACACAATGAGATGACCCTTCGAGAATGGTTGTAGGCTGATCCGAAACCTGCGATTTCTGGCCCCCACCTTTCTCAAGAGGCAATGATGTAACGTACCATGCGACATGAGTAGATGACGTACTACTGAGCTGTCGCATGATTCAAATCGTCCATGCATCAGCGATAAGCCAGCCGGCGTAGTTTATTTGGTAGAACAACCGCACCAGAGTAGGAAGACGTGTGTCCAAATCTCACCACCAGCTGTATAATCATAAAAACGACTTTGTCTAACATGTGTATCATATGAAAAGAATGACTGCAAATGAACTTTCCTTACACATAATATGAGCATGACAGTGAGGGCTTCTCTTCGTATGCATAATATTGGATCGATTGTGAGTGACCTTGTTTTGATTGGGAGTTTAACGAGCAACTCAATGGATTAATTTCATAATATGGGATCGATTGCGAGTGACGTTTTTTGATTGGGGGTTTAACGATTGTGAGTAAATTGTGAGTGACTTTTTTATTGGGTGTTTAACGAGCAACTCAATGGGCTAACAGCAGTCGCCCGTCTCTAATTTAGGGTCACTGATTCGAGGGAAGGCAGACAGCCAGTGCCATACTGTAAGACAAACGCAACATGGATTCTCACCGGTGCCGTATACAGTAAGACAAATACATCATGGATGGCCTCACCGGGATTCGAACCCAGACCACTCTCTGACGAATAGTCATAAGCCAGCGCTTAGACCATTGTGCCATCGGGGAGACTGTACGTGTTTTAATATGAATATATACCGATGAGTCATTACATTATGACCACCTACCTAATAAGCTGTAAGAATTCATTTAGCCTCATAACAGCGGCCACTCGGCAAGGCATCGATTCGATGAGGTGGCGATTGGTATCCTGGGGTATCTGGTACCATAATGTCAACAGCAGGTCCTACCAGTTCCAGTACATTTCGGGGTGGTGGTGATTTAGCGCGAACTCGCTTTTCCAAGTCGAACCACAAATGTTCAATTCTGTTCATGTCAGGTGAATTTGGAGGTCAGGGTATTAACAGAAAGTCGCCAGTATGTTTCTCGAACCACCTCTTGACGATTCTCGCAGTGTGGCATGGCGCATTAACCTGTTGGTAATGGTCATCACCAGCAGGGAACACAGTTGCCATGAATGGGTGAACTTGATCCGCAACGATGTTCAGATACCTGACAGCTGTCAGGGATTGTGCTATTGGGATAATGGGGCGTAAAGTGTTCCAAGAAAACATCGCCCACAGCATAACACCTCCGCTGCCGGCCTGTTTCCGCCTAAGAGTGCATTCAAGTGCCATAGCCTCCGTTGCTAATCGACATAACCACGCTCAGTCGTCTACGTGATACACCAGAAATCTTGTTTTGTCTGACCTTGCCACTTTCTTCCAATCATTCACGGTCCAATCTCGATGATCTTGGTCCCATTTCATGCGTTTTTAGTAATGACGTGCAGTGAACATAGGGACACGTCTTCGGTTACGCAACCCCATGCGCAGAAGGCTGTGATAAACTGTATGCTGTGACAAATTTCCCTAATCACCACTGTTACAGCTGCGGATGATTTGTTGCACTGTGGCCCTGCGGTCGCTATGAACAGTGCGCGACAGTCTCTCCTCCCCCTCCTCTGGCATCAGTGAGTTACGGACGACACACGGCTAGACGACGGTTCATCGTTTGGCCCTATGTGCACCACTTTTGATACGTACTCACTACAGAGGCACGTGAACAACCCACAAGCCGCGCCATTTCCGACATCGTAGTACCGAGGCACCGTGCCATCACAATTTGTCCTTTTTCAAACTCCGATAAATCGGCAGCTTTTCCCATTCTGACTCCGAACACTCTACTAACCGAAAGACGGTCCTTGAGTTGTATATATGCTGCTCTGTGAACCTCACCTGCGCCACCGTTTGATCTCCAGGCGCGCTCATTTCTGTAGGCTGGGGGTGGTGATAATGGAATGGTTCATCGGTGTATATAATCATAAAAATGACTGTGCTTGGATATGTATACTGTGGGAAATTAGATTGTAAATCATCTTTCCATATGCATGATGTGAGCATGACTGTGAGTGTTTTATTCTTTAAGTAAATTTGAGAATGACTGTGTGTCAGGGCCGTATTTTTTGAGAATGAAATGACTCAAAAACTGTTTAAACGATCAAGGCGAAATTTGATGTTCCCAAGCTTTATTTTAAAAAAGATATTTATAGCAGGTTTAGTTGAAATTGGACAAACGTGTCCTTCATATAATGCCATATCATTGTTTATTTCCTCTACGGAAGGTGATATAAAAACAAATTCGGGCGAAATGTGTTTGAGAACTCCAAAGGAAAATTAATTATTAGTTTACGCGATGAATAGTTAGTAGACTATTACAGACTAATACTAATTAGTCATATTTGACATTGTCTACTCAACTTTTGGAGATGTAAGAGGATTGTATATATCCTTGACACTGCCAATTAACCTTTCGCTTGTGCTGAGCTTGTGACGTATACTACAGAGGTGAAAACATGTGTCAAGACAACAAATCTGTCCTCGTAGTTTAGTTGGGAGAGCGACTTACTACGGAGTGAGAGGACACCGATTCGATGCCCGTCGCGTACAAACTTGTGTTTTCACTTTGGCGCCCGATTGTGGAAAATGGATCCACTGGCCGTTCGGTTCTTCGAAAAATGAGTGATGTTTGTTCCACACATTTGTTTGTAATTAATGAAAAATTCCTACTTCGCTTCAAAGAAAAAGAAAATTAAGAGGGAGATGATGTAACGTACTACAGAGGTGAAAACATGTGTCAAGAAGACAAATCTGACGCGAGACATTCTGCCGCCGTTGATGAGTTGGGAGAGCAACTTACTCCGGAGTGAGAGGACACTAATTTGTTGTCGGTCACGGACAAACATGTGTTTTCACAAGATCTGAAATACTATGATTTCGTGTCTTTCTTCCTTTTATAAACAAATTTATGAACAGTGACCCAGGGAAGGTGATTAAATGCTTCAAATCTTTCGTATCATCGAAATCTGAAAAATGAAAGATGAATGATTGGAGCGTTTGACCAGATTTTACGTAGTTCAGTATTTCTTACGCGCAATCATTATTTCAAGAACCATGCAAATTGAGAATGTTTTTTTTTATCTCAACTAGAAAATGTGATTCTTTGTAATGAAGCCGGGCGAAACGTTTCACTAATGTTGGAAATTATGTTGAAGGATTTTCCCCCCTCCGCCGTTACTATGTTACAGAAAAGCCAGCAGGGAGTAGTTCAAGCAGAGTGTGCCCAAGGCCATCCTTGTTTTCTAAAAATAGCATCTGTCTTAGGGCAAGGTCTGGTCGTGAAATGAATGATGCATCTTTTGACATACATAGGAAACGAACAAATTAGTAGTTTAAACATTTTCTCTCGCGAAGGGCGGCAAATTCAGTTTTTCTGCAAGACAGCCCGTTCAAAAAACAGTCTTGTGTCCATTATGTCATAGTGTGTTAGTTCCTTGGATCACCGAAAACCGAGTAAATTTTAAAATATGATTTTTTTCGAAAAACGAGAGATGGCCCGGATTTAATGAAATCTGCACAACGCAACTGAAATTAGAATAAAATGACATGAATATACACTGGTGGAAAGTGAAAAAAGAACACCAAGAAGGAGACGTCTGATACCAAAAAATTTGATACAGCATAATAACGGAATACAGAGGATAACGTGATCAAAACATTATGGCAAAATACAGCTGTATTTGCTGATAAACTGAAAAATAACATTTCCATGTAACATGGTTAGTACGAGGTTGAACAGCCATGAACTGCGTCACACTGTGCAATTCTGGCATGGAGTCTGTCGTACAGATGTTGGATGTAAGTTTGGAGTATTGAGTTCAAAGCATCCTCAACCTGGACGCGTAAATCGGGGATGGTCGTGGCTGGCCGTGGAGACCGGATAAGTCGTTGTCCTATAAAATCCCGCACGTGCTCAATGGGGGACAAATCCAGTGAACGTGCAGGCCATGGAAGTTGTCTCACACCCTGAAGTGCATGTTGCGTTGCACGTGCCGTGTGTGGGCGTGCGTTATCTTGCTGGAAAATACCACGATGGACCGACCTTACAAATGGCACAACAACGGGCTGAATGATGTTGTTGATGTAGGAGGTGCTGTTTAACGTACCCGGTACAAACACTAGTTGTCTACGGGAGTGATAGCTGATCGCTCCCCACACCAGGAGACCAGGTGTAGGCCCTGTGTGTCGCTGGCGGATGCAAGAAGGGTGGAGACGCTCCCCTGTGCGTCTGCGAACACGCACACGGCCATCGGAGGCTCCCAAGCAGAATCTGCTTTCATCGCTGAACACGACAGATCACCAATGCGTTCTCCATTGCAGACGTAGGCGTCACCACTGCAGCCGTTCCTGACGGTGGGCTGGAGTCAGAGGTACACATGCCAGAGGCACACGCGCACGTATTCCTGCATCCAGTAGACGGTTGCGGATTGTTCGCACAGTCACCTCAGGTGCAACGGCTGCTCGGATTTGCGTCGCAGTGCGGATGTTCTGCTTGACAACGCCGCTCTTCTTATGCGTTGATCGGTCCGCTCATCAGTCCGTCTGTGACTCCCGGTTCCACGTCTTCTCGTGTGGGAATGTTCCTCGGACCATCTACGTCACCATCGTACCACCACCGATACTTCCCGTCCAATTCGCTCCGCAATACGACGATACGACCACCCGGCCTCGCGGAGTCCGACTAGATGACCTCGCTCAAAGTCCGATAACTGCTGAAATCGTACACGTCTTCCATGTCCAGGCATTGCAGCTTCTTCAGGGTCTTCGCACGTGTCCGTACGCCGACGACTGATTACATTCACTTCGCCGTTCTCCTTAAATACTACCGACGATAATTTGCATATTATGCCGTGCCGTGGCGTAAGTGCTCACCAGTTGGTCCCGAAATTAACATCACACTTACGTAAACTCGACCCATTCACATATGTAAATTTCATGATCGTCCGCCAATTCCTTCTTGGTGTTCTTTTTTCACTTTCCGCCAGTGTAGAAATTGAAAGGTATTAAATATGCACGTTTAAATTGGATTGAAACTTCAGGTCAAAATGAATTACTCGTTTCAACACTGTCGAGATGCATAAAACAACGAGAGGTTATGCAGTTTCTCACCCACTAATAATGGAGCTCTCTTCAGAATTCATCGGTGGATATTGGCTTTTTATGGCGAAGATATGCATGTCATCCCTTTTCTACCAAGTTTACTCTCGGCATATTCATTTGAATCCTGAGAAACATTATTACGCATTTGCCGATTTTCATTCGAGTATGGGAATCGTTGAGAGGAGGCTGGCGCAAGACAGATCATTGTGGAAGAAACTTGGGGAGACCTACACCACCCAGCTGTGGATTGATAATGGTTGACAATGATGGTGATGATAATGATGATGGGAATCGTTTCGTACAGGGGTTTATCAAAATAATGGAAACACTTACTGTTTGTGGAGATCTTTTTATGAATGAGATTTAGGCCCATCTTGCGCTTTCCGAACAGAAGCCATTCGACTTGAAATATACAAGTTACGCTGATATGATGATGGAATTTGGGACTATTCTTCCTGGTTTTTTTTTGTTTTTTGTTTTTTATTGAAGGTTTAGGTTCTTTTTTTTTTTTTTTTTTTTTTTTGAGGTTTAGCGATCACCGTGAGCAACTCGATGGGCTATCAGCAGTCGCCTTTAGGGCCACTGGTTCCAGGGAAGGAAGAGAACCAGTGACGTAAAACAAACACAACATCCATGCCTCACCGGTATTCGAACCCGGACTCATCTCGGACGAATGGTCAGAGGCCATTGCTTAGACCACTGCGCCTCCGGGGTGGCGATTGAAGGTTTAACGAAAACCGTGAACAACTCATTAGGCTATAAGCAGTATCCTGTCCCTTGCTTGGAGCCAGTGGTTTGAGGGAAGAGAGAGAGACACAACATCCATACCTCACGGAATTCGAACCTGAACCTTTCTCAGGCGAACGGACGTAAGCCAAGCCTCAGAGAGTCCAGTGATGTTGGAGATGGAAAGTGTGATCTCACCTTTCGCCCCTGATATTCCTACAGATGCTCAATAAACTGAGACGGCCAGAGTATGTATTTTTTTTATTGAGAGTATAACGACCACCGTGAGCCACTCAGTGGGCTATAGTACTCGCCCTTTCCTGATTTAGGGCGACTTGTCCAGGGAAGGGAGAAAGCCAATGCCGTAAGACAAATACAACATCCATGCCTCACCGGGATTCGAACCCGGACCCATCTCGGACGAATGATCAGAAGCCGTCGCTTAGACCACTGCGCCACGGGGCGGCCCGGAGTATCTATGACCACCGTTAGAAACTCTGTGGGTCATAGCAGTCGCCCTTTCCTAATTTAGGGAAGGGAGAAAGCCAATGCTGTAAGGCAAACAAAACATCCATGCCTCACCGGGATTCGAATCCTGACCCATCTCGGACGAGTGATCAGAAGCCGTCGCTTAGACCACTGCGCCACGGGGCGGCCCGGAGTATCTATGACCACCGTTAGAAACTCTGTGGGCCATAGCAGTCGCCCTTTCCTAATTTAGGGAAGGGAGAAAGCCAATGCTGTAAGGCAAACAAAACATCCATGCCTCACCGGGATTCGAATCCTGACCCATCTCGGACGAATGATCAGAAGCCGTCGCTTAGACCACTGCGCCACGGGGCGGCCCGGAGTATCTATGACCACCGTTAGAAACTCTGTGGGCCATAGCAGTCGCCCTTTCCTAATTTAGGGAAGGGAGAAAGCCAATGTTGTAAGGCAAACAAAACATCCATGCCTCACCGGGATTCGAACCCGGACCCATCTCGGACGAATGATCAGAAGCCGTCGCTTAGACCACTGCGCCACGGGGCGGCCCGGAGTATCTATGACCACCGTTAGAAACTCTGTGGGCCATAGCAGTCGCCCTTTCCTAATTTAGGGAAGGGAGAAAGCCAATGTTGTAAGGCAAACAAAACATCCATGCCTCACCGGGATTCGAATCCTGACCCATCTCGGACGAATGATCAGAAGCCGTCGCTTAGACCACTGCGCCACGGGGCGGCCCGGAGTATCTATGACCACCGTTAGAAACTCTGTGGGCCATAGCAGTCGCCCTTTCCTAATTTAGGGAAGGGAGAAAGCCAATGTTGTAAGGCAAACAAAACATCCATGCCTCACCGGGATTCGAATCCTGACCCATCTCGGACGAATGATCAGAAGCCGTCGCTTAGACCACTGCGCCACGGGGCGGCCCGGAGTATCTATGACCACCGTTAGAAACTCTGTGGGCCATAGCAGTCGCCCTTTCCTAATTTAGGGAAGGGAGAAAGCCAATGTTGTAAGGCAAACAA
The DNA here is from genome assembly GCA_039090855.1 of Macrothele yani. Lineage (NCBI taxonomy): Eukaryota > Metazoa > Arthropoda > Arachnida > Araneae > Macrothelidae > Macrothele > Macrothele yani. Next base: position 122,057,040 of record CM077005.1, on the reverse strand, counting down.
AACATCCATGCCTCACCGGGATTCGAATCCTGACCCATCTCGGACGAATGATCAGAAGCCGTCGCTTAGACCACTGCGCCACGGGGCGGCCCGGAGTATCTATGACCACCGTTAGAAACTCTGTGGGCCATAGCAGTCGCCCTTTCCTAATTTAGGGAAGGGAGAAAGCCAATGCCGTAAGGCAAACAAAACATCCATGCCTCACCGGGATTCGAACCCGGACCCATCTCGGACGAATGATCAGAAGCCGTCGCTTAGACCACTGCGCCACGGGGCGGCCCGGAGTATCTATGACCACCGTTAGAAACTCTGTGGGCCATAGCAGTCGCCCTTTCCTAATTTAGGGAAGGGAGAAAGCCAATGCCGTAAGGCAAACAAAACATCCATGCCTCACCGGGATTCGAATCCGGACCCATCTCGGACGAATGATCAGAAGTCATCGCTTAGAACACAGTGCCACGGGGCGGCCCAGAGTATCCGCTGTACCTGATCCTCATCTTCGGCAAACCACGACCTGAGATGTTTCGCACAATACACGAGTGCGTTAGCAACTTGAAATCAGGGACGGTCATTAGGGAATACTGCCTGCAGCATTGGATGCAGAACAATAGATTCGTACGTTGCAGATGTGACACGACCCTTCAGAATAACTAGTACCCCTAAGGAATGCCATGATATTCCACGGCATCAGGGATCCACCAACGTACTTTTCAGTCGAAACCAATCAGTCCAATGGTACGTTTCTGTAGGTTTTCGCCAGACATACATTCTACTAATGGTAGAAAACAAAGTACAGCACGTATCATCACACCAGATGACACGTTGACAGTCTTTAGTATCCAGTTTTTATGTGCTTTGCACCACCTTATGCGCGTTGTTGCTGATAGCAAGAGGTTTGTGGATTTCATCACTGCCATAAATGCCGCCGCGACGTAGTTCTCGACGAACTGTTATAATGGAAACTGGATCATTCCAACTGGTGTTCAACTCTATTGTTACTGGAACTGCCGTGGTCTTCTGCATTCGTTGTACAATTCGTACCAATGTTCTTCTAGTTCTATCTGACATCTTCATATAGCGTCCATAATTTGCACGTCTGGGGGCAACGCCGTGTGTTTTTTTACGCTTTCCAACAGTAAGCTGAAAAAGCTTATATGCTCCAACTTTGTCCGTCTGTCTGTCCGTCCTCACGATAACTCGCGTAAAAATGGTTGGTTTTGATGAAATTTTAGCATGTGGTAGGGACCACCTAGAGACGAATCCCATCGAAAATGGGAGAAATGGGATCAAAGGTCAGGACATAAGAGCCGGATTCATTCCATTTCTCTTATGTGTCATAACTTGCGTAAAAATGGTTCGATTTCAATGAAATTTTTGTATGTGGTAGGGGACCACCTGGGGACGAACCCTATTGAAAATGGGCGGAATAGAGTCAAAGGTCCGGACATAAGAGCGGGATCCATTCCATTGCCCTTATGCGCCATAACTTGCGTAAAAATGGTTAGATTTCAATGAAATTTTAATATGTCGTAGAGGACTACCTGGGAATGAACCCTATCGAAAATCGGCGAAATGGGATCAAAGGTCAGGATATTAGAGTGGGATTCATTCAATTTTTCTTATGCGTCATAACTTGCGTAAAATTGGTTCGATTCATATGAAATTTTAGTATGTCGTAGGGGGCTACTTGGGGATGAACCCTATTGAAAATGGGATGGGGTCAAAAGTCAGGACATAAGAGCGGGATTCATTCCATTTTTCTTATGCGTCATAGCTGGCGTAAAAATGATTGAAATTTTAGTATGTGGTAGAGGACCACCTGGGGACGAACCCTATTGAAAATGGGTGAAATGGGGTCAAAGGTCAGGACATAGGAGCGGGATCCATTCAATCGCCCTTATGAGTTATAACTTATGTAAAAATGCTTCGATTGAGACACAACTTTATTATGTTGTTCCAGAAGTATACTTCACCGGTTCTGTTTTTCTATTCTACAGCCATTATCCTCATAACTTGAGTAATAACTTGAATAATAACTTGAGTAATGATTTCTGGTATGTTGAAAAGCGTATCATAATCAATGCATTGTATGATTTTACTAAATTTTTGATAGGTAGTCGCAATCATCGACATAGTTCCTCGCGTCATATCTAGTGTTTTTGCTGTTCTAGTTACTGAAGCTCCTGCAAGACGCGCAAGCTTTTTTTAATAGGACATTGTCGACAAATACTCAAGAACAGCTCCTTCATCTATACCACTGTGGCACTGTAACATGATAGCAGACATCGTACTGCACCCCTTAGTGTACCTCTCATCGCGGTTGACGTCATCACTGTGATTTGCATACGGCGCATTGCGTGTAGTGCAGTCTCAATCAGTGTTTCCATTATTCTAACAAAGCCCTGTAAGTACTGGGCATAGTTGGGTGAGAAAATCAAGAGAGCGTAGACGGACCTGAATGATCAGTCCTGGTTTGAAAGTCTTGTTATCTAAACTCAGGATTTGAACAGGCAAGAAAGGAAAGAGGCTTACTCGAGTAAACCGACGAAATAGTCAGAAAGACATGACTGAAAGGTTAGATATTGGTTTACCTATAGTGTCAATGGACTACCGCCATGGCGTAGTTGGTTAACGCGATATGCGCAGTGTGGGAGGCCGACGTTTCAGAAGGGTGTTCGAATCCCGGTCCTGCCGGCCATCTAGTCAGTGGTTTTTCGCTGACTCACTGGGCTTGAGGACGCGAATGCGCAGTAGATGGTTCCCTGGGAAGACGATCCCGGACGCTCTTTGTCCCTTACCCACAAGCAGCAGAGGAGTGGCCAGCCGTCTGCATTAATTTGCCAGTAAACCTCAAAGGCGCATAATCATCTTTGCGGAACTCGACCCGTCATGGACGGACGAGATAAAGAGAGGGAGTGTCAATGGAACACAAAAAGGTGTATGTGCTTGATGAGTATCGAATAAGGTTTCGCCAGGAAGTAAGGAAGCGCGAAAGAGAAAGAAACATTAGTTTATTCTTATATTTTACATCAATAGAACGTTACACCTTTGCTGCACAATTCTCCTTAAGGCTGTTTTTGAATGAGTGTTAGGGTTCCTCTTTTGCAATAGATGGCGCAAAATATCCCTCCTTGGGCGAGGGCTTTTACGTCTTGAGGGACTGTCCCAGAAATTGGCGTCACCGGATCACTGCAGACGTCGCCATGTTCAGAATGGAAGCGTTTTCTCGTAGGCGACACAATTAAACCACAAAATGCGCGCTGTTACATTTTAACCAATAACGTTGTTTGGGGTGGAGCTTAGTAGGTAGGCAGAGTTTCTATAGCTCAAATTCAGGGGTTCTCTGTTAATGTACACATTTTCTTTTCAAAAAATGAACATACAGTGGGATTTAAGACGATTTATGGGAAACAAGGTTCCAGGCTCACTTTTGTCCCTATTCAATCATTTCTAATTGGCCTTGATAATTCAAAAAAATCAGACAGGAATAAGAGATTTCGTTTCTTCCAGACAGAAACACTGCTAAGCTAACTTATCGCGCCATCTAGCGCCCAAATTGGAATACTTTCCAGTCAGATAAATTGAATTAAAAAAAATTGTAACACGTTTTTTGGAATAATAACTGTGGCACATATTAGCTATAAGTTTTTTAGCCTACGATGACCTCTGGTGTCAATGAGGCGTGTCCTGCCCTCGCCTTGTCGACAATTCAAAGTGTTACCTGTTTCGGACCATCTTTGATAGGTACTAACTACTGCATAGCGTGAGCAGCCTACCAGCGTCGTTGTTTCGGAGATTCTCTTACCAAAGCATCTTGCCATAACGACCTTGGCCTTTGTCGAAATCAGATAAAACCTTTGCCTTTCCGATGTTGCGACGAAACCAAATACTGACTGAGAGAGCTTCGACCTAGGTATTATGTATATCATTCGCGACCTTGGCACGTGACGTTGACTGGCTGCACGCACGCTTATTTGCATAACGAAGAGGTGATTTTAGCGTTTTAACTGATCGGTGTAAGTATTTATATAAAACTGTTTCAAGTGGTAATACTACATAGTAGCACGCATCGCTCCTGTTTGCAAAACAACTCGAAGGAATGCACCTCACATGCGATAGAGAAGTTCAAGCTGCTATGAGAAAATTGTTTTGAGAACAGCCTGAAGACTTTTACAGAGATGCGTTAGGAAAACCTGTTCAGCTATGGCTATACGTGTTATGAAATGAGAGGTAATTACGCATTCTGAGCTATACTTTTTTTGTTTCATTTCTATACCTTCCCTGGGAGCAGAGATGCAACATGGCGGCGTTACTTACCGGACATCCCCTACGTGATGGGTAAAGATTACAATCATAATATGCACTGGATTTTTCACTCACATTTGCATAAAAAGAACACATGAGTTCGCTAATGAGATTTCTATCATACGCGTGCGTCGACTTGGCAAATGACAATTGTTTTGGCATTTATGACATCAAATATTAATATGCGCGTCACGAACAAATGAATTTAAAAGTTCTTTCGACATGGATAATATTTTGTACTTATTTTGAATTGAGTTTTTAGGATATATCAATGCACACACAGACACACACATACACACACACACACACACACACACACACACACACACACACACACTCACTGGAATTCCAATGTTTCCATTTCAATAAGTTACCACCGTTACACAGTACTGTTTAGAGATGAGAATTAATGACATCATCCGGCTGCATTTCCTTAACACCTACTTAACGCAAATATTGATTGTTTTACCCTTTATACTCTGGACTATTCATAAAATTAGCTTTTGGGTCATGTGATCTCAAAACAGCCGTAGAGTTCAGTAACTGATTGACATTATTTACTTGTCTCTATTACGTAAATGCATTATGTAAGAACTATTGGCGAGAGGATATCGTGTTAGCCATACACGGAATAAGCATCCCGCTGTTCTCCTACGAGGAAGGAGAAAACTTGGGCACGTTGCTCTGAACTAAGGCCAGCATATTAATTACTTCTGGCATAACAATGAACTACCTTCAATTATTTCTAACCCAATTTACAGATCTGCTGTTGTCTAAAATTCCCAATGATGCCTTGCATATAAATGACAGCCATTTTACGGTCTCTATTGATACCCTTCAAGCCTTTCTGGATTTGATTGATGGAAGTAATTACCTTTGCGAGAACATCCGCTTCTGCGCTGATATAAAATCTGAATTTTTTGTTGTTGTTATTTCCAACACGGTTTGAAGAATCTCTCCAATCGTTACATTTTTCGGAAATAATGTTTCAGAGAGAGTATTTTTTATTAATTCAAAATTCGACAAAGTAATTACAATGGAATCTCTGTTATACGTTTTCCACTTTTATACGTAATTCCGTGTTATTCCCGATATTTTACGGTAGTGTCCAGAGATGTGCACGGGCCTTATTCGGTGATCTCGGCCCGTGGTGTTAAGGCCCGATCCCGCCCGACACGTGATGCGCCATTTTTGTATTATTTTGTCTTTCTACTGTATTCTATTAAATTCTGAAAATTAAATAATGAAATGAGATATTATTGAAAATATTTAGTTGAATATAAGCCTAAAAATGCTAACTTTTGCAATTACCGAAGAATATAACCTTCAAAGAGAGAGAAAAAAATCTCCCTTTCTCTGAACTAAAAAGCGGCAACACTACAAAAGTCAATCCCTATACGGATTAGGGATAGGAGAAAAAATCGATGTCGTCCTACTCTCTCATACACACAGACGCACACACTACAGACACAATCCTAGCCCTAGTCCATACAACAAACACACTCGCTCTGGGTCGAATCTTTTTGTTGTAAACAATCCCAAAGTGTTTTTACCATCTTAATACCTACAGATGGTAGAACACTGTAAGTACCTCTTTTTGCCTCTGCTATTACGCCCTGGGCTATGTCATGGAAGCAAGTAAAGCCAGCAAACAGTTAAACAGGGGTAACAGGACTTTTATGAACATCCGACTACTGTTAAATGTTAAATGGGGTAACACAACTTTTTTTAAATGTTAAATGGGGTAACACAACGTTTTTTAAATGTTAAATGGGGTAACACAACTTTTTTTAAATGTTAAATGGGGTAACACAACTTTTTTTAAATGTTAAATGGGGTAACACAACTTTTTTTAAATGTTAAATGGGGTAACACAACGTTTTTTAAATGTTAAATGGGGTAACACAACTTTTTTTAAATGTTAAATGGGGTAACACAACTTTTTTTAAATGTTAAATGGGGTAACACAACGTTTTTTAAATGTTAAATGGGGTAACACAACTTTTTTAAATGTTAAATGGGGTAACACAACGTTTTTTAAATGTTAAATGGGGTAACACAACTTTTTTAAAATGTTAAATGGGGTAACACAACTTTTTTTAAATGTTAAATGGGGTTACACAACGTTTTTTAAATGTTAAATGGGGTAACACAACTTTTTTTAAATGTTAAATGGGGTAACACAACTTTTTTTAAATGTTAAATGGGGTAATACAACGTTTTTTAATGGGTTAACACGACTTTTTTTTAATATTAAATGGGGTAACACGACTTTTTTTTTCTTTACCAGGTAATTCCATGCGTGACTTACACTACATTTGATTATTTTAAGTACATTGTAAGCTTTAAAAAAAAGCATTTGGTACTTTAAAAAGAACATTGTAAGCCAATGGCATACTTGACCCATATACAATTTTTTAGCAGTGTGAAATTTGTCACTTTGTTTTTCTTAAATTTTTGAAAATTAAAAAAATAATTACAATGTGACTTACACTACATGAAAGGAAGCGATTATTTGGACAACATTTTAACATGAGTTTTCTTCCTCATGCTTTTTCAAAAAAAAAAAAAAAAGATTCAGTTGGCACAGTTATGTCCTACAGGCTTTGAAGTTCAACCTGTAAACAGAAAATAATTCAAGATGTTTTCAAACTTTTTTTATTGAAATTACTATGTGTGACTTGCACTACAGCTGAATTGTGACTTACACTATCGTCACAATACATATCCAGTATAATATGCCACAAAACGAAATCAAAATTGTTGTTCATGCAAAATTTAATTACTTCAGTTATCCTTCTAGCACTTATGAAATTTTGAACTCTGTAAAAAAATATTTCTTTAATTCACTTCTGGGATACATTTGTATGGAATTAGCCTACCATTACGATAAAAAGAATGGGTCGACTTGGCCCGGCCCGTTGCCTTATTCTCTAAACTAAAAAAACCTGACCAGGCTCGCGGGCCAGGTCGGGCTCGAGCTCGAGCTCTGAAGCCGGCCCGGCTCGTGCAGATCTCTACTAGTTTCTATCGCTTCCTAAATACAGTTATTCGTAATTCATTTATACGCTTTTTTTGTGTAATTATTAGTCAAAATTTGAATTTCAGATTAGCAAAAATACACAGTTTTTTTATTTCTTTTATACGTAACCTGGTATGTTACAACTTTGAGAGAACCAAGACAGTGTTATTGTGCTCCTTCTTGGTGCAACCACAGTTTAACCTTGAACGCATCAAATAACGGAGTGCTATTTACATTCGGTTTAGATGAAATATCTGTTTCGCATTTCACGGCTCCCACACATATGCGGCATTTAAAAATTAAATATTAGGGGTATGCAAAAATTTCCGCCGTTTTAAGGAGAAAGAAGACAGGAACGATCAGGAAACCAGTGCACATTTATTCAACGAAATATTTGCCGTTAGCATCAATGACCTCCTTTCATTTTTCAGACAACAAATAAATGCCCCTGTGATAGAAGGACTCGGGTTTTGAGCTGAAGAACGCAATAACAAAATTTTCCACCTTTGGAGCAGTGGTGAACCGCTATTGGGCTGGGGCACGTTCCATAGAACGAAACAGATGAAAGTCTGAGGGTGCAATGTCCGGGGAGTAAGCCGGGTGCCGCAAAACTTCCCAGTGTAACTATTCAAGGGTTGATTTCGTGGTGGCACCGACATGTGGTCTGGCATTATCGTGTAACAAGATGACTGGGCGGCTTCCTTTTCCTGTCCATTGGCGTTTTTGCTCGATTGCGGCATTCAGTTTCATCAACTGATCGCTACATCGTTGTGCAGTGATTGTTTCGTCCGGTTTCAACAGTTCGAAATACATCATTCTATGCATATCGCACCACACACACAACAGTACCTTTTCCCCGTGGATATCCTGTTTTGCAGTGGATATTGATGGCTGGCCTGGGTCGACCCAGGATCGCTTGCGTATGGGGTTGTCGCAATAGACCCATTTTTCATTCCCGGTGACAATCTTCCATAAGAAATTCTTCCCTTGAAACCTTTTCAGCAACATCATGCAGATGCCCAATCGTTGAACAATATTACGCTCCATTAAATTATGCGGAACCCACTTAGCAATCTTCTGGATCTTTCCCAATGCCCGGAGACGCCGTACACCGTTGATCGAGTCACTTTCAAACGTTTTGCCGGTTGCGTGGTCGATTGTGTGGCATCCTCTCGCAACAGCGATTCCAGCTCCTCGTCTGCGAGTTTCTGCGGTCTACCTGCGCGTGGCTTGTCTTCCAAGCTTAGATCACCTTTCTTAAACCTGGAAAATCATTCTGCACACGTCTTTTCACCCATAACCATTTCGCCATACGCTTAGCATATTGAACCATATGCTTCGCTCGCACTTTTCCTTATATTAAACATGAATAACAAACAGTGCCGCAAATGAACTTTATCGAACGCCATGCTTGGCTTCACGTGCGAACTGACAGCACCGGTCACCTGCCGGTTAGACCCCTACAGCGCCCGCTAGCGGGGCCGGTGGAAACTCTTGCATATCGCTAATAAATCTCTGGGACGTAACTTCGTGGCTCTACTATTTGGTGGCGTAGTAGATAGGCCCTTAGATGTATCCTCAGTATTAAACATTCTGGTTTCAAATGAAGGCACTCAGGACCCGCAGAAAAAAAAATGCTGTTAATTCATGAGTTCCATACTGAAGCCCTGTTCACAGACTCTTAGTTGTGAGGATTTCACTTAATCTAAAATAAGGATTTTTAAAAAACAAATAGAGTGGTCAAAAGAGAAGCTTGATTTTCATAGTCTTTATAATTTTTGCAATGTGATTAAATATATTATAATTTGTAACGCTTTTTTTATCTTTCGCCCTTATTCCACTTTAAATAAATCATTATTAAGGAACATAATATAGTCCTTTAAAACATAAATTTTACAATACACTAGTATTTGATATTTTGAAATTTCGTTTATACGTTTTTTAACACTATCTCTTAGATAAACGTATAACGTTTTTCAAGACCATTTTGCAAATGACATACGTTTTTTTAAAATGACATACGTAATAGAAATAAAAAAACATATGCCATATATACTAACGCTTTTTAAGACATTTGCGAATGACATACGTTTTAAATACGTAACAGAAATAAAAACGTAACAGAAAAAAAAACGTATGTCATATGTACTAATGTTTTTAAGACCATTGTCTAATGAATAATAATATTGTTATGCACAATGCGAAAATAAAACGTAACAGAAATACATACGTAACAGAAATAAAAACGTAACAGAAAAAAAACGTATGTCATATGTACTAACGTTTTTAAGACCATTGTCTAATGAATAATAATAATGTTATGCACAATGCAAAATAAAACGTAACAGAAATACATACGTAACAGAAATGAAAACGTATATCATATATACTAACGTTTTTTAAGACCATGTTGCGAATGACATACGTTTTAAATACGTAACAGAAATAAAAACGTAACAGAAAAAAAACGTATGTCATATGTACTAATGTTTTTAAGACCATTGTCTAATGAATAATAATATTGTTATGCACAATGCGAAAATAAAACGTAACAGAAATACATACGTAACAGAAATAAAAACGTAACAGAAAAAAAACGTATGTCATATGTACTAATGTTTTTAAGACCATTGTCTAATGAATAATAATATTGTTATGCACAATGCGAAAATAAAACGTAACAGAAATACATACGTAACAGAAATAAAAACGTAACAGAAAAAAAACGTATGTCATATGTAGTAATGTTTTTAAGACCATTGTCTAATGAATAATAATAATGTTATGCACAATGCAAAAATAAAACGTAACAGAAATACATACGTAACAGAAATGAAAACGTATATCATATATACTAACGTTTTTTAAGACCATGTTGCGAATGTCATACGTTTTTATGACATATGTTGCGCATGACATATGTTTTTTATGACATATGTTGCGTTTTTTTTACGAATGAATGCTTATACGTTTTTAAGACCTTCTCCTATATAAACGTATGAGACTGCAATGAAGCATTGCAGGTCTATGACTGCTATTTTTGCCTAGATAAACGTACGTATAACACAGGTTTCGCTGTAATTCTTTCTATTTTGCGTAATAAACTGTGAGCCCACTCTGTATGTTACCGTTCATTTTTGCCTCATCAGCGCACTATGTCTATGATGTACATTCTAATTTAACTTTCATTTTTTGTTTCTTTCTCTGCTTAAATTTTGAGTTCATTCTCTTTAAGCGTTTCAAGCTTAACGTTACATGTTTCTCACTCATTGAATGTTTTGTGGCATCAGTCTTGAGGTCAGGGCGAATGACGTGTGTGTGTGGACATGATAAGAACGAGCTACATACTGTTGGTAGCTAGCAGAGAAAAGGGTAGTGTGATGTGGGTAGAATTCAGCAGCAATTTGTTGTAATTGGTAGATTAGATGTAAATACGTAGAACCTAAGCTGATAGAGGTTCAGTATTGTGAAATTTGCTGATGTGACTGTTTTTGATGCGTTGTTAATCTGAAATGGCGTGACGTTTGTACAATAAAGACCGGTTTGCTTGTAAGTGATTTCAAGTCTTCTCTCTTCTGGACGTTAGGTTGCCCAATTTAGCTCAGTGTATAATTAAGGTTTTACTACACTATGTAGACAAAAGCGATTGGATCCTGTTAAGTAAATAGAAAAAATTATTTACATCAGTAACTGGTGGGTCTTCTATTTTCAGAGATTACAGCAGCCACCCATTGAGGTAAACTGTCCACAAGTCCATGGGGTGCATAGTGTGGGATGTTCCTCCATTCCACCTTGAGTACATCGACCAACTCTGTTAGTGAAGAAGACAGTGTTGGTCTAGACCTCACCTGTCGTTCAAGTTCATCCGATAGGTGTTCAATGGGATTGAGGTCCGGGCTCTGAGCACCCCAGTCCATCCACGAGACCTGCTTTTCCTTATATACCACTCCACTGTAGCCCTGGAAACATGACAAGTGGCATTGTCGTCCTGGAAGAAACAATCATCGTGTCCGTAGAACTGCCACAACGTTGAAAGCTTTGAGTTATCCAGTATATCTCTATACAGCACACAGTTTATGTTGCCATGAATAACCACCAGCGGACCCACATCGTACCAGCTGAAACAGCCCCATACCGTAATTCCACCGCCTCTATGCTACCCAGTCGTCACTGCACACTCCGGAAGCGGAAGTTCTCCGGGTAACCGCCAAACCGAGACACGTCCATCCAATCAGAATAATGTGAAGCGGAATTCGACGCGATATAACACCGTTGCTCTAATGTCCAATTTTTGCGTTGTTGACACCATCATAGCCGTCTGGTTTTATTAGTCTTTGTGATGAGAGGTTTATGGGAGGAAGCTCGCTCATGAAGAGGCCTCTCTTCGAAGGTACTCTTTCTTTGGTACTCTGCATGGGCCTCTCTTCGAAGTGTCTTGGTGGAGACCATGACATCTGTGGCAAACTGGAACTCATCTGCTATGGCGTGCATTGGTAGAGACCTAGTTTTCCGGATCTCTCTCTGAAGCACACTTCAGTCCCTGGGTTGCAGTTTCGAGGGTTTTCCAGGACGAGGTGAATTCCTGCAATGTCCCGTCTTTTCCCACTAGTTGATGACAAAGGCCTCGGTCGATTTAGTGACCTGTCTCACATCATCAATGCTTCTTGTGCACATACCCCAAACTGAGAGGCCTATTCTGACGCCATTTTCAAACACCGTGGTCTCTCTCCAGCTAGCCATTTTATCAGCGATTTATCTGAGCGCATTTCCGTTGCCGTTTTTATATCTTATCGACCACGTGTCCCCTGCGGGAGCGTACCAATGCTCCTGCGTGGATGTGTCCAATCACTTTTGTCCACATAGTGCGGCTAGATATTCAAGGCTTAACTCTAAGAAGTTCTAGTGCTATGAGAACAACCGACTGATGTTACGAAGGCAATATTTAGATGAAATAGACAAATCAACAATAAACATTACATCCCTCCTTAGCTAGTGCGAGAGCGAAACAAAAAACATTCCCTGGTGTGACATTTACCTTCCACTTTGTATTTCTTTTTGTCATGAAAATTTATTTAGCTTGTAGCATGTACATCTGTTTACCCTTCCTTTTGAGTTTATGTTTCCTCATTAAATTTCGTTACTTCTTGGTTAGCGATTTTTTAATTAAACGGCAAATTACTTCACCGAAACACGTTTACGATTCAGCAACACTGAAGTGAAACTAGAAAATACAAGGCCGTGACATTAGAGAGATGAGCTCTCTATTTTAGTGACGTCACGCCGAAAACTAAGTCTCCAACTGGTTCCAACGCTACTGTGTATGACGTCAAACACGACGCCGACGTATCAGTCCGTGTAACATGATTGTGACGTCACAAACGGAGGGAACGCAACTTTCTAATGTCATGGCCTTGTGTTTTTTAGACGGCCTTGATAACAGCAACATAAAATAATTACATTGAATGAATAATGTAGAGCTGGCGGATTTGTAGAAACGTAGAGATTCCGAGTGGATTGTTAAACGTTGATAAAAAGCCTGTTAACATGCACTGAGTAGGCAGAAATCATGGGATACTCTCTAGTAACGTGTACGCCACTTTTCGCCCGGATAAAGGCAGCCAGACGAAGAGGCACTAAATCTACTAGGTTCGGCGGGTATCTCCACCCACGCTTGTTGCACTACTATCCATAATTCCGTCGCATTTCTGGGTACATCCTTCCATAGCATCCCAAAGATTTTTCACGGGGTTTATCTTTGTTGAACGTAAAGGCAATTCCAGGGGTGTGAACTTCTGCAGAATGCTCTTTTAACCATGTACTAATGGGTTCTGTGGGGAGGTGCATTGTCCTGCTGGAAGAGTGCATTGTCCTGTGGGTTCTTGATGACAATAAATGGATGGGCACGAACAGTTGTCATGTATATATAAATATAGTCATGTATGCCGAATTTCTATTATACATGACTATATTTCAGCGAAAAAGAGAAAGAAAATCAAATTCGTCATTTCTCTAAATACCTACCAAAATGAAATTTCTCAGCTTCAAGTAAAAAAAACCATGCTGGCATAGTACAGTAATACAAGAACACAGCCATCTACTTAGATTTTACAAAATGCTTTTTAGAATCATGAAAACAATATGGGATTACACCATATAATACAAATTTTGAAGATGACAATCCGATTTTTGGTGTAAATGTGACAAGGATGGTAAGACAGATAGTATCTGAAAACTAGAAAATTTCATCGTCCTGGAGCGGGACTCGAAACCGCGTCTCCCGGGCGCTCCAGGACGATGAAATTTTCTAGTTTTCAGATACTATCTGTCTTACCATCCTTGTCACATTTACACCAAAAATCGGATTGTCATCTTCAAAATTTGCTTTTTGGAATTGAAAAATTATAATAATCAAAATAATTACTTACTTTCAGATGATCTTTAATCACACAAAAAAAATGAAATATTAAATCAACTAACTAGCTAACTCGAGTACGACACTATCACCAAAGAATATCCCAGTAGCATGTAGAAATACGACTGCGAGAGTGCTTCGGTGAAATGGCATAAATGCGCATGCGCATCAACGCCGTTGCCAAACCAGAAATGTTAAATATCGCCGAATGTAACATCAAGGTAGCAATTACGTACAATGGAAATATAAAACAGCAGTAGCGGTGAATGCTATTTTTAACGTAACCGTAATGTACAAAGAGTTATGTTCCAAAATAGATGTTGCTGAAACGTATTTGTAAGATATCACTGAAAGTGTAACGAAAATGAGAGATTGTAACATTATTGACGCATATCTGAAACATTTTGTGCTGTATGGGTTCACATTCTGCAATTAAAAAGGCTATGAAAATCATGGATATTAGCATTTCTAAATGTAAAACAAGCAAAATTATCATTCATAGAGAGAAAAATCGTCAAGCATTGCTTTTAAAAGAAAAAAGAACACCAAACGAATATCCAAACATAAAAGGTATGTAAAAGCACGTAAAAGGTACGTGCTTTTACGACTATTTCAAAAGTAAGGTCTCTGAACTTAAAAGAAAATCTACCGACACAAAGAGCAATCGCTACGTCGTTAAAAATCTCTGTATCAACTGTAAATAAGGTACTAAACAAAGATTTGAATCTGAAAAGAAAAAAATACATAATGTTCACCGCCTTTTGACTAGACACGTGACCGAGCACAGAACACGGTGTAGACTTTCACGTGAAAATTACTTAGCCGGAGACAGATGGAAATTTATTGAGACTATTGATGAAACATGGATCTACCTAAATGACTGTAACAAAAAATATCGGTTTACTATCGCAAAAGAGCAGAAAAAGACTTACAAACTTGGTTCCAAGAATCCAAAGAGAGTTTCAGTAAAGGATTCATAATTACTGCTGGTTTCTTGTACAATGGGAAATTAAAGTTCAGAAAAGTTGAAAACAATGTTAAAATCAATTCTACATATTGCCAAAATAATGTTTTAACTCCTATATTTAAAGAGGATATGCCATTCCTTTATCCACAGAGCCTTCAAAGAGTAGAACTCCATGAGGATAGAGCTACCAGCCATACATCCAAATCTACTACTTGAAAAAAAAAAGAGAGACGGGTATCAAGTCTATTCCTTTTCCTCATATTTCTTCAAAGTCTCCTACTGTGTTACCAACGGACTGTAGTGCATTCGGACTGCTAAAAAGAGCGCTTTCTGAACGCATACCTAAAACAATGATTGGACTATGGAGAGCAGTGGAAGAGGAGTGGAATAAAATACCACTACAAATTTTAAGAAATGCCATATTGTCTTGGAAATCTAGATTCAGGTTCATATGAAAAGAACAGGCTATCTGATAGAACATTTAAGAAAGAAATAGCTTTATTTTACGCAAACATTAATTATATTGCTGGAAAATTCTTCTAAAAATGTGTGAACATTCTCTGCACCGGTATTTGTATGTTTGACATATTGTGCGGTTATGAAAAACTCAGAGTATACAAATGAAGGATGAGTTTTTAAACGGTTTTACAATATAAGTTTAAAATTTGACGAGACATTTGTCCTACCGTTCCATAAAGCAGCATTATGGCTGGATCTTAGAATATCATGATGTGCCTACACAATGAAAGTGGCGCGGACAAATGGTTAATTTTAATTTAGCATGTTTTCGAAAGTAGAGTTAGCAACCAAGTTCCTACTCGAACAGCTTTTTTTTTTTTTGAGCCATTTGTTTTGGAGTTTAATTTTTCTTTGAGCATCTAAGTCTGTTAAGATCTGCTCGCCCTTAATATGCGTTCACTGTTTCCAGTTGGACAAAAAACACCTCCCATGCCTCATCCCAGTCTTCAGTCTGTCTAGTTCAGACAATAAATTACAGAGGGTGAGTCGAAAGTTTTGCAATATTTGGATCACTTTATGTCTTCATCCGTACCTTCACGACGAAACCTGACTATCATTCAAAGTATAGGTCATCGTGTTGCACCGTCTTTAGCCATCTGTCTGCCAGTTCTTCGATTCTACAGAGGGTGAGTCGAAAGTTTTGCAATATTTGGATTGCTTTATGTCTTCATACGCACCTTTACGACGAAAGCTGACTAGCATTCAAAGTGTTGGCCATCGTGTTGCACCGTCTTTAGTCATTTGTCTGCCAGTTCGTCGATTCTGCAGAGGGTGAGTCGAAAGTTTTGCAATATTTGGATCACTTTATGTCTTCATACGTACCTTTACGACGAAAGCTGACTAGCATTCAAAGTGTTGGCCATCGTGTTGCACCGTCTTTAGTCATTTGTCTGCCAGTTCGTCGATTCTACAGAGGGTGAGTCGAAAGTTTTGCAATATTTGGATCACTTTATGTCTTCATACGTACCTTTACGACGAAAGCTGACTAGCATTCAAAGTATTGGCCATCTTGTTGCACCGTCTTTAGTCATCTGTCTTTTCTAGGAGTTTCGTGCACGCTTCCACTCGGCGGTTTGTTTCAGTTGAAGTCAGTTTGTGAGCGACAATGCGGCAGCTTCTGTACACCTTGCCGAGGTTTTAAAGTTGATCAAGGACAAAAACCACTGTGGTCTGATTGATAAAGGTTCTAAAACCCACGGTGATCTGTGATATGCCGAGCTCGCCTGATAATCTCCGAGTGCTGGTTGTCGGATTTGCCTCTACGGCCTGGAGCACGGCCTCCGAATCCACGTTTCGCCGACTACCTGACCTTGGCAGATTATCGAGGTATCTGTCACGTGAGCAAAAATTTCGAGAGTCATCTGGTTACGGTGCTGTGATCCACGGAACCTTCCTTTTTTCTAATGAAAAATGTTTCGTGTTCCTTGAGCAGCGCTATGGCCGAGAACAAATTAGTAATGCAAAAGTTCCCTAATTAGCCAGTTGTGGGTGTTCATCTTTTAGGCGTCCCAACCACTGCCAGAACGAAGGCATGTAATGCTGTTCATAGCAACGATTGCCATTTTATATCCCTTCCGACTGACGGCCGCGCGCAAATTGAACTAGTTTAAAGACGTGACATACCCGCCGCAGCACATGTGTTTATGCAAATATTGCAAAACGTTCGACTCACCCTCTGTAGAAACCCGCGTCTTTGACCACTCGGACATCAAAGAGTCATAACGAAGTAAATTTCTCCGTCATTTTTATCCACGCCGGGGCTCGAACCCGGGTCCTCTCATTCCGGAATAAGTCACTCTACCAATTGAGCTACGCGGATGTTCGTTCTGACTGCTATCTGCATTTATGTCGGTGCGTCCTGCTGGGCAGGACGCACCGACATAACTGAACAGAACACAGGCCCGTTAGTCAGAGGTCCAAGAGTGATGTTGTGGGGCTCAATTCAGACGGACCCTTCTGTGCGATGCGGCGAGTTGGGTACAGACCATTGGCCTTTTTGAATACAGACCTCTCTCGTGAAATATCTTTTACTCTGCTTTTCTCTGCTTACCTCGATATCGCGGTTCCCGTAGCAGAGGTGAGCTCCTGCGAGAGTTGCCTGGCTGTCGACTCTATACGTCTTGACTGAAGTTATTACCCGTAATTGCACGATCTGGAACTGTGGATGAAAAATGTTAAAATCCATGATGTATAAACAGACTTTAATTCACATATCCTCAATCATAAAACCACATATTTACAAATTAAAACAGCACATGTGAGACCTTTCGGCAATCCTACTGTAGGACCGTCATTAGACATTATAGCTGACACAGTCACATGGAGCAAAATAAATACTGTCTATTTAGAGTTCAACTGACGTCATGTCATGTGTCAGTACATGCGCAATAGACTCGATGTGAAACCGACTAAAAATATTTATTATAAACAACATTGTGTTTCATTGATACCCTAACTGTAGGAGATGACTACAATAATACAGAACATGGTGAAGAATAAAGGAAACATTATTAAAAAAAATGTCCATGGTTGCGGAATTAAGAACGGGGTGTCATCATTACAAGCAGTATTTACAAATTTATGTATGTACAAACTTTCAGCAAACCGTGTGTGAAATTTTGTGGATGGTGTTGATAAGATCGTAGTGTCTTCCCACTGGTAGGTGGGTTCCTCGACTGACCGTACGAGCAAAAGCTGTAGATTGAGAGCAAGTTGAAATTAATCAACGTCTTGACTTGTTGTGGCTCCTGGGAGTCCTTGTCCTATCCTTCTGCTTATTCCGGTTTACTGGAGCTGTCTCCAGAGATTGGAGACCGCTTGCCTCGACACATTCAGCCGTCTTGCTATCTCAGCTTGCAATTGCGATGCTTCCAATCAACCGATCGCTCTCCCCCTTAAAGAGTCTTGATGGTGCGGTGTCATTCTTCCACTAACTGTTCAACTCCAGATTCAGTAGGCGCATCAAGCACAGAAGAACGTTTTTCAAAGTAGCGTATTTGCAAGCTCGATGACGTACGGTAGTTATATGCATATTTTCATAGGGGCTAGCACAATGTTGCTTGGGTACTCCGACTTAGCATTTTACCTTGCACATGTCTCTGAAAAGTCTTTACAATTGGTCGTCTCTTTTGACATGTTCTCGAATTTGTATTTCTCACGTTAATTTTGTACACCAGTTTATTGTGTCAATGCATGAACTTCCGGCGCTCTACGTAGCAGGCTGTAAAAGCGAAACGGTTAAATATTTTTCAGAAATCTCTGGGAGGAGTGAGACTGCGGCACGGCGACGAAAGACACATCCTAGCGGACAGTCCACACGTAAGGTTAGTCGAGCAAGGTTATGGCAACCTACAAGGTGCATATTCGTCACTGTCTGTTGTTTATGGTTAATCTGGGAGAAACCGCTGCAGAAGCACGATAGTGGATTTATTTGGCATACGGCGAGAATGCTGTAGCACGTGTCGTGAGTGATTCGTGAAGTTCAAAATTGGTTATTGGAGAGTGGAGGACAAGCAGGATAGCAGACGCAGAAGGAGATGCAGAGCGTAGAATGGTGTACTGGGCGCAGATATATTTTGAAGATGATTAAATGCGACCTTCTTAAGTAATTACGACATCGATTTGACAATAAAAGTCTAGAAACATATGGATAGACTTTATGAAAAGCTTGTAGATGGAATGAGACTCATTGAACATAAGCGGTGCTTCGTGAAATCTTATCATAGTGAGATGTGCGCTTTAGGGCAATTTTTGCACTACATGGACCCTAAATTCATGAGCGACTGATATATGGGAACAATGCCATTTAACGTTATCAAGCTCAGAATTAATCAATAATAATGTTTATGAGTAATCATCTCTAGAACGAACCGCAAGAATCTATGTACATTTTCTTTAAATGAGTCAAAGATAAATTAGTCTCGTCATTGTTGTTTACCTTTACATCCGACAGCACGCTCCTTGTAATCTAAGGTTTATTTACATTTCTACAGCTCTTCCCAAACATTTTCACAATTTTTACTTTTAGGTTTTCATGTACAGAAGTCCAAAATTCTTATCAACGTGATATAGTTTTGTGAATATACTTTCAAAGATGGCCGTCCAACGTTCATCATTATTTCATTACTGTCATGCTGTGGCGTCCAATCAGATGCGTCATTTTTCCTTTGAAAATCTCATTGCGATGAAACTATCGAATCAGCTCCCTTCCCAATAAAGAAATTATGAGGAAAGGCATGACTTGTTATGAATTGCGTATTTCTTTCGAATGTTATCGCTAAGAAAATATTGACGTTATCCTGAACATAAGGAACGCTCATCAAATAAATAAAAATTTAACAGTACAAATCGCATAGAAAATTTACGTATGTAAGTATCTACCTAAAATAAAGGTTTCGATGAAAGAAATCGTATTGAATGCACTTTGTGCTTAAAGGAAAGCTCCTAAGGGATTGTTAAATATTTTTCAAAGAAATAACAAAATAGTTGATACTCTTTCTCAAGAGAAATGAAATTTCCGCTGCTGCTATGTGGGACGGTATTGAAAACTTAGCTCCATACTCCCTCAAAATCAATATCCTTCCGACAAAAGTTAGAGATCATCACCAGCTGTGGTGAGTGCAACACCAACGTGTGAAGAAATGCCCTTTTCGAACCATTTCTTCCTACTCCATAGCGGAATGTTCTCCCAACTGAACTACACCGGCAAGGCTTATCGCTGCAACTTGCCGTTTGTACTCAGGGTCACCTCAGCAGTACGTCATAGGCAGCTGCGGTGGCGCAGTGGTCTAAGCGATGGCTTCTCACCGTTCGACCCAGATGGGTCAGGTTTCGAATCCCAGTGAGACATGGATGTTGTATTTACTCTATGGCAAGGCTCTCCCCTTCTCGGGAACCAGTGGCCCTAAATTAGGGACAAGCAACTGCTTATAGCCCACTGAGTTGATCACGGTGGCCGTTAAACCACCAATCAAAAGAAAAAAAAAAAAAAAAAAGGCGGGGTCACGAAATCACAGGTTTCGGGGTTCGCCGATAAACCACACTTGAAGAATCTCACTGTAGAAGGGATTTTTATGAATTCCAGGCAATGTGTGGAAAAACATTCACACATTTTGTTTTCGAACCTCACGACAGGAAATTCATTTTTACGTTCGGGTGCCAATACAGCGAACGTCTTTTTCTGCTGCTGGTGGGATTCGAGCAAAAATGTTCTTACTTCGGAGCTGGATGTTCTCCCAACTGAACAAAGCCGGCAAGACTTGTCGCTGCAACTTGCCGTTTTGACTCTTGCGTCACCACAGTGGAACGTCACAAGCGTCTGTTTAGAACTGCCAAAAACTTGGATCCAAAGCCTCAATTATATTTTTCACTTCCGATATACCACGTGACTTCAGATGCAGAACGCTCGCTGTATTTAATCATTGTTTATTTATTTAGTCAAATCATACTCATATTTAAACTGTAACGTTTTAGCATTCACATTTTTGTTGTCTGCTGTCATTCTTTAAAATCACATCCGTTGGTGTGTGAAAGCTTAGCAAAAATCTATACATTTAAAACGCAAGACAGTTTCCTTCTACAATCCGCCAGTGCCACAAACTGGAGCGATTTTCGTGATTTTTTAAAATGATAGCTACAGTCCCACAGATTTGACACCGCTAATCTTTATTGTCATAAGTATTTTTTTTTATGTTACCATGGCATTTTCTTTGTACAATCCATTCATTATTCTGGCGTTTGTTCTCGCTTCAGTACTTGCAGCACCATCTGCCTTTCAGCGGTGGTCGGATTTGGAACTAAGCCCTACACTATCAAGTACGTAGTTGTAATTATCCGAATCGGCTGAGTAGTTTTCGAGATTAGTAAGAAAACTTCCGTATATTATCGTGAACTACTTTCTTTCACGTTGTGTGTGATCAGGTTGTATGCAAACAAAGTGGAACGATACACACGAAATCGGGAACTACTTGAAAGCGATCTGATTCGGTAGTACATCCAAAAATAATAATAAAAATAATAATAAACGAAATAGCCTATTCCACTGGAAAGAAATAAGCTTCCCAACGGTGAAAGAATTATCGAAATCGGTTCAGTAGTTTTCGAGATTACCTCAAGCACACAAACAAAGATTACCTCTTTATTTATTACTAGTATTAGTATAGATAAACGAAATAGCCTATGTCCACTTATAACGAAGTGAATTTCTCCGTCATTTTTATCCGCGCCAGGATTCGAACCCGGGTCCCCTCTCTCCGGAATAAGTTGCTCTATCAATTGAGCTACGCGGACGTTTTATTCTGATTCCTGTCTGCCTTTACGTCGTGTGCGTCCTTCTGGCAGGTACGTCACATCTCCTGGTACGTTGCACACTGGAAAGAAGTAAGCTTCTTAGCGTTGAAAGAATTATCCGGATCTGTTCAGTAGTTTTCGAAATTAGTAAAAAAAATTTCGTCTATTATCGTGAACTACTTTCCTTCACGTTGGGTGTGATCAGGTTGTATGCAAACAAAGTAGAACGATACACAGGAAATTGGGAACTACTTGAACGACGGGAAAGCACATGTTAATGAGGAACGTCATCGTTAAATTCGTATACGAGTAGTTGGAAAAATTAAAAATTAATGGGAATATTACGAAAATTTTGCTGTTGGTGACCCATCGTATACTGCCCATTAATGATTCAACCGTTTATTTTAGTTATGCATTTTATTATGATTCGTGTTATATGACAAGAAAAATTTCAGGCACAGTTTTTTCAACAGTGCATGGCACGGATTAATTCCTTACGACAATAAACGGATAGTTACAGTTTATTTTCATTTTTCAACGATTTAACATTAGAGTAAACTGTGTGAATGGCACTCAGTTCAAAGTTTTTAATTTTAATAATCTCAACTTTCTACAAAGGTTCGATGGACTGTTGCGTAATTCACGGACCATTCTGGCTATTTTTATTTCATTAAAGACAACAACTAAAATAATTAGGATTTCTTCATCCTGCTTCGTGAAATGAATTCTTATTCGAAGTAAAGCTGAACTTTCCCGAGAAAGAATACGGATACAAAACTTTTTTTTTTTTTTTGAAAGATTTCACTTTATCGAAGGGCATTTACCCCGAAGCCACGCGGGCAATCCTTTGGAATCACCAAATGTTACATGGGTTTTCCCGTGTACGGTCGGTTTTCCCTCAATTTGCAGGAAGCTCCTAACTGTAGTGGCGGTGCGCATGCGCGGTGAACTGGATTCTTCAGAATATCTCCCTTTTACGCGTTTTCCGAGAAAAAAAAATGTTGAGAAATTAGGCAGTTATCTCGGATCTCATCTCTGTCGTACCATCTGTGAAAGTCTTTAAACTTTTTATCAGATGTGATGAAACTTGAAAAAAAAAATGGAACCAGTGACAGCACTACCTTCTTTACCTTCTGATACATCTCGATAAAAAAAAATTGCGTTCTTGAGGATTTCTGAAGTTCAGCTAAGCTGCTCTTTTTTTTTTCTGTCATACATAAAGCTCGTATAAATCTCAACGGATTATATCTGAGGAACTAACGATTGAAAAAGTTGTTTTTTGTGTAAATAGCTTTCTACGTTATCTTACTGTATTTATAGTGGTATTGCTTATCCATACATAATCAGAAACTCCTAAGAAGTAAGATTGTTTCCGAATTGTTTATCACATAAGATTTCGTTTCTGTGTACTAATTCAAAGGCGGTGATCCATATTTGCATTGTACATGGAAAATCTCAGAAATCTTTCATTAAGGTGGACGTCAAGTAATTTTGCTTCCTATACTTCCAATGAAAAAACTTTTGTACAAATTTTCTTCACAATTAATGCGTTCCCAAGGATGAAAATTTGAACATCTATTAAAAATAGCTTCATTTTATAACTTGGAATACTTAATATTTTCTGAAACATAACCATAATTATATTAAAAATCAATAACTTTTCCTTTGATGGTGTTGAAACCAGAAAAGAGATGGCGCGACCTGTACTTTGATGACGTCAGTAGACAAACAAATGTTGGATTGCATAATTATGGTTATGTTTTAGAAAATATTAAGTATTCCAAGTTATAAAATGAAGCTATTTTAATCAGTGTTCAAATTTTCTTTTTTGGGCAACAAATTAATTGTGAAAAAAATGTGTACAGAAGTTTTTCCATTGGACGTATAGGAAGCAAAATTACTTGACGTCCACCTTAATGACACTTTGTCAACTCGAGCTAGCCACGTGATATTCAGCAGTGTTAAAATTTTATCTGCACTTTGCGCATATGTTTCGGCTTTATACGATCTGAAACAACCCATGACAAAATAAAGGTAAACAAGAAAGATGACACCGAATTTTCGGGTGTAATAAGGACGTCTTTTGAATCTGTTCTGACGCGAAATAAATTTATCAAAGCTATTCAAACTCAATGGAACCGGTATGAAAAGCAATAGTATCTGACGGAAGAAAGAAGTTTTTCAATCCGGTTTTTAATCCCTCAGATATTGCTGTAAACGGATTCGTGAGCTTACGCCCTCTGGTTGCAGACTTGTGCGTTAAGAAAAACAGGACTTTATATGAGAAGCATTTCGCACCGGAAACGCTCTCCAACACAGAAAGAATTTTTCAAATCGGACTCTTAGAAACAGAGATATCGACAAAAATAAGATGTTACTTTACGTCCCCTGGTGGGAAACCAGTGAATTATTTTAAGAAGAAAGTATTCTCAAAAGGTTTTTCCATATGAGCGGAATCGGTCCAAGAAAAAAACAATTTAGTTGAGTTTTCAGAAGCCCAGATTTTGCGACAATAACATCAGAAGCAGAAATGAACACTAATGCCCCCTGGTGGCCAAACCACTCTTTACCAAACATTAGAAATTATGCGAAAAATATTTTCCATCAGGTCTTGTATGCGATACAGGAAGGATTTTTCAAATCGGAGTTTTATGAGCAGAAATAACGCAGAAAACGCAATTTACCTTTGTGCCCCCCTAGCGGAAAGTCAATGATTTACTTGAAAATTTTGAATTTATAGGGAAAACCATTCGCATCGGAAACACTATCCAACAAGGAAGAAAGTTTTCAAATCGGACTCTTAGAAGTAGAGATATTAACGAAAATAAAATATACATCTACGACCCCTGGCGTAGAAACCATGCATTATTTCAAGAAGAAAATGTTCCTAAAAGGTTTGTCGACATGAGTAGTATCGGTCAACAAACGACTTTTTTTTTCAATCGAGATTTTAGGAGCTCATGTTTTGCTGCAAATACATCAGAAGGGAAAATTGAGACTTACGCTACCTGGTGGCCAAATCATTTTTACAAAAAATTAGAAATTATGTGCAAAGGACTTCCTATCAGGAGCTGTATCTGGTGCAGAAAAATCTTTTAAATCGGAGATTTAGAAGCAGAGATATAGGGGGGAACGCAATTTACCCCTACGCCCCCTAGCGAAAAGTCTATGAATTACTTGAAAATTTTGAAATTATATGAAAAATGTGTCATACTGGAAATACTATCTAACAAAGAAGGAATTTTTCAAATCGGACTCCTAGAAGTAGAGATATTGACAAAAATAAGATATACATCTACGCCACCTGGCGGAGAAACTGCTGAATATTTTAAGAAGAAAATATTCCTAAAAGGTTTATCGATGTGAGTGGCATCAGTCCACGAAAGAATTTTTTCAATCGATATTTTAGGAGCTCAGATTTTATGGCAAATACATCAGAAGCAAAAATTAACCCTTACGCTCCCTGGTGGCCAAAGTATTCTTTACCAAAAATTTGAAATTATGTGCAAAATATTTTTCATCAGGAGGTGATCCGTTGAAGAAAAACATTTTCAAATCGGAGTTTTAGAAGAAGAGTTATCGGGAAAAATGTAATTTACTTTTACGCCCCTAGCGGGAAATCTATGCGTAATTTGGAAAAGTAACTATATCTAAAATACTCTTCGACATAAATGGAATCGAAAGATAAAAAAAAAATCAATCGGATGTTTAGAAGCAAATATGTGGAATAAAACGTATTTTTGAATACGACATCATCTGCATTTACGCCGTCTAGCGGCGAAATTGTACATCGTAAAAAAAACGAAATAAATGATCATCATTCGCATATTTCAAGCTTCCCAATGCAAAAAGAATTTTTCAAATTGAACAAATAGTTGCAGAGATATCGGGGGTACAGACGGACGGACGGACA
Organism: Macrothele yani; assembly: GCA_039090855.1. Classification (NCBI taxonomy): domain Eukaryota; kingdom Metazoa; phylum Arthropoda; class Arachnida; order Araneae; family Macrothelidae; genus Macrothele; species Macrothele yani. The sequence goes on along the minus strand of CM077005.1, from coordinate 122,031,614 downwards.
AACTGGTAACATAAGAACGATTTTTTTTTTACAAAAGGCGGGCTAAAAAATTACAACCAGCCCAAAAGCATAAGTCAGCAAGACCTCTTGCTAAAAATAAAATGTCTACGAAACATTTAATAAAGTACGAAAGAACCACTTTCCGTATTAAAAAATTCACGAAAGAAACACTTTCCGTGATTTCTTTCGTGAATCAAAAACGAAGAATGTTTCTGATGCAATTTTTTACGTGAAATGACCGAAAAACTCATTTTGCGTATTTTTCGAACAGAAAAATTCTGAATTTTCAGAAACATTTCCTCAATGCCTTTCTTATATTGACGGAAAACTACCGTTTTCAAGATCTGTTAATGGAAAATTCTGAATTTTCAGAAACCTTTCCGCAGTTCCTTTCTTATATTAACGGAAAACCTCCGTTCTCACTTTTTCCGCATCCATATTAAGAAAAATTCCCGGTAGTAGGAAAGATTCACGCGGGAATACTTGGGGGTTTGGTTAACTGTTAAATTTTCATTGTCTATCGAAGTATTTGTTTTTGAAACTCTGTAGCAAGATCGGATGTTGTAGATAGTGTATCGCATGAATTTTTGTTACTGTGTCACACTATATTTCTTCCCCTTTTCCCAATTTTGTACACCAGCTATCATACACTGTGTTTCCGTAAAAAACCGGATACTTAATGTATTGCGCAGGTGATTGTATGATGTCTATGTATCAGCTCGTGGATTCCTTAAGACAAAGGCTAGATAGATACTTAGAGTAAATTTCATATTTAGAAGTTTTGTGAAATCTATATATAAAACACAAAACGTCTGTTTGTCTGAAGCAGCAAAAACTCTCGAACGCCGAACTGTGGCATCGTGAAATGTGCATAGCTTATTAATACTGGAATTGCTAGGTCAACGCAACTATTTTAAGATATCTAAGTTGTTCCGTTCGAGAGTTATGAATTAATTAATAAGCTAATCAATAAAGTCAGCGTCGTTTGCTACGTCATCATTATTTGTTCCAAATCTGAAAGCACATGTCTGCATTCATCCACAGGTGTTTCTATTTTTTGAGAACTGTGCATAAAAAAAATGCAAAAACGAACTTTGCGAAATCTTAACGAAACGGGCTGAAATTTTTGTCGACACCATGAATTGGTAATAAGAGGAGTCCTTCAAAAATTCACCGGAATCAGGTCAAAGCTTTTTAAAATAGGCATGGAATTTTTAATTCATCGGTAATATACTATACTGATTTCATTGTCCCGTTCCGCCAATCTGTCTTGGCTCCACGGGGACTTGTTGAGCACCTTGGATGTTATTTTGAAATGTTGCGACAATTATCCTGCCTTGAGACGCGGTTCGGACCCTGGCCACCCCAATGGCCCAGAGACCAGCCCGTGGTGACGTGCTGGCAGGCGACCTAGAATACCTTGTCTGGGTTCCCGCTCTGTCTGGCGGGATAGGTCGTTTCTTACTTTCTCGCTGACTGGAAGATTCCTTGCCCTCGAACTTTTTTTGGGGAATAATTTCCCTTTATTTTCTTTTTTCAAACACCTACACACATGTATACACTGTCCTCATGCTTAGGACTTACAACATCGAGAGATAGCAAAATTTATTTACAGAATATTTACATTGGTGGTTTCTTCGTCTGCTTTCCCACAGACTTCTACCCTCATTCATCTTCCGATTCGCTTTCGGTGTGCACGTTCACCTCCTGCGTTTCGGTCCCCGTTTGATTGGGGAAGATGGTATGTTGCTGGAGGGTTAGCCTTTCAACCAAGGCTATTATCCCCCTCCTGTTAACGGAAGATTGGATGAGCAGATCCAATCTTCGCGTTCTTTGCACACCTGGGATCAGTGTGTTTCTCCATTCGGCGAAGCCACTGCATTCAAGTACGCAGTGTTCTATGCTTGCCGTTCTCTTTCCACAGGGACAAGTGCTGTTCCTGATGGCAAATCTGCCTAGGTATTCAGGGCTGATGCCATGGCCACTGAGTACTTGATTCAGGAACTTATTTGTCTGTGCTCGTTTGGTCGAGACTTTCGGAAACACTCTGTGTGTCTTCCGCCCTGTCTCTCCCGTGTCCCATCTGACCTGCCATTCGGTCATGGTCCGACGTGCTAGTGCTGCGCGAATGCACCTTCGCGGTGTTCTGCATTGCACGTCGACCGTCTCTTTCAGCGTGGCTGCCTTCGCCAGCTGATCTGCCCTTTCGTTTCCTAGGGTTCCGACATGGCTTCGTACCCAGTGGAAACTAACTGCCCCATCTCCCTCTGCCCTCAAGAGGGTTTTGATCCTCTGGACGATGGGGTTTCTTCCCCTGAATCTACTCAGAGCCTGCAGTGCTGCCTCACTGTCCGAGTAGAGTTTTATTCTTTCGTCACTACGCCTGGGGAGTGCCCAGGTGAGTGCCATCTCTATCGCCAGAAGTTCAGCCTGAAAGACCGAAGCATTCTGCGATAATTTCACGCTTCCTGCAGTGGCTTCGTTCCCGTCCGAGAACGCACAGAAGCCTGCCCCCACTTGTCCCTTCAACTTTGAGCCGTCCGTGAACAGCTCATGCCCAACTCCCGTGGGTTTCTCCTTGTCCCACGGTGGGCAAATTTCCTCGGCAGGGTGGATCTGCCAGTCCACACTTTCCATCTCCATGTCGGAGGCTCGATGCGGCGCACCGAGAAGGTAGGCGTCCTCGCCTGACCTTAGGCAGTGCATTGCTGCCTCCCTTTCCACTACTAGGTCTGCCGGCTCGCACCCCGCCAGCACTTGGAATGCTAGGGTTGACGTTGTGCGAAAACAACCGGTTATCCCCAGTAGGGCCAACCTTTGGATTTGGTTTATCCCCGTCTTCATTCTGACTGTGGGGTTCCACCATGCCCCACTTGCATACGTCAGAATTCTTTCAATTCCTCTCTGATAGATGGCCTTCTTGGTTTTGCCCGTTAACCTCATGCCATTCAATCTATTGAGAATCATCGTGCACCTTGTTCTAAGGTGCCTCAGGTGTGGCAGCCCTGATAGACTCTGATCCAGGACCACACCCAAGTATTTCATTTCACGCACCGCCTTGATAGTGCACCCTTGGAATCTGCACTGGGGTGGTGTTTTCATTACTCCTCTCTTAGCTATTGCTAGCAGAGTGGTCTTCTCGGGAGCGAAGCACAGTTTGCTTTCTCTGCTCCAGTTTTCTAGCACATCCAAGGCCCTATGTGCTTCTCTTTCGATCACGTGTCTCCCTGAGGCGGAGACCACGAGAACGAAATCGTCCGCATAGGCTTGAATCTCCACTGCGGGCCCCAGGTCTAGGTTCAGTGCTGAGTCAGCAACTATATTCCACCAGAGCGGCCCGGAGTTGGATCCTTGCGGACACCCTCTATGGTACGAACGCGAGGATTGCCCATTCCCCGCTTCGAACTCGACTCTTCTATCAGACAGGTAGCTGCTGATCAGTTTGAACAGGTTCCTTGGACAGCCAAGTTCTTTAAGTCTGGTTAAAACCATTGGCCACCAGACACTGTTGAATGCCCCCCTCACGTCTAGTGAGATGAAGCAGGTATGGAGCCCCTCCGCTTTGTTCCTCTCTGCCCTCTCTCGGAGGCTGCGAATTGCCTGCGTTGCGCAACGCCCCGGAAGGAAACCAAATTGGTTCCTGTTTAGCTTTCCCTGCTCCATGAGGAAGCTAAGCGCTCTGTTCGTTATGAGCTTGTCCAGCACCTTGCTCCACGCCGAGAGGAGGCAGATGGGCCTATAGGCTGCGGGGTCATTTTTGTTCTTTCCGGTCTTGTTGAAAAGAACTAGCAATACACTGCTGGCCACCCAAAACGCAACACCAAGAAAGAAGCATCCGATTGGCCTGAAATTCGCAGCATGCGTCGCCCGCGAGAGAACATGCAAACGATTAGCATTGCAGGGCATATGCAAATCATGTGCACCCGGCACACCACCGAGAAGTACTATAAGAAGGGTGCACAGAAGGCGGGGTGTAAGTAGTGGAAGTGTGTTGTGCTGCCGGACCTGTGCGTAGGAAGCTTCCTGATGCCTCGTCGCAGAATACGGCAGTCATTCCAGCACGTTTCGGAGTTCGACAGAGGAAGAAAAGTGGCTTATCGCGACAGCGGTTTATCGTACCGAGGCATCGGCACCCGTGTGGGACGACATCCAGCCACAGTGAGACGAGTATGGATTCGGTAGGTGCAGGAGGGACGGACGGACGGACGTGAGCGATTGCCGCAGCCGTGACACACCACCGAACGAGAGGACCGGCATGTTGTGCGGCGGGCATGGACGGCTCGCACCGCTACATCACGAACGTTAGCGCAGGAATTAGGGTGTGTTGCGCAACAACCTGTGTCAGCACGTACCGTTCGACGTCGTCTCCAGGAGCCGGGACTTGTGGCACGGCACCCATTGCTCCGATTACCACTGACGTTACACCAGTGGCGAGTGCGGCTGCAGTAGGCCGTTGAACGCCGCACCTGGACTATGGAATGGCAAAACATTGTCTTCTCCGACGAAACCCGCTTCTGCCTACAACATTACGATTGTCGGATCCGCGTGTGGCTGCACCGCGGCGAGAGACTGTATTTCGCCTGCATTATGCATCGCCGTATCGGTCCGTCGCCTGGCGTTATGGTTTGGGGCGCAATTGGATATGACACCCGCACCCCTCTGGTACGCATCACAGGCACACTCAACAGCCACCGCACCATCTTCGACGTTTTGGAGCCTGTAGTCCTCCCTTACCTACAGGACCTGCCAGCGGCCACGTTTCAACAGGACAATGCGCGCCCGCAGGTGGCACGCGTCGTGCAACAATTCTTCACGGCCCACGAGGTGTCACTGCTGCCGTACCCTGCCTGTTCTCTCGATATGTCGCCCATCGAACACGTCTGGTCGCTGATCGGCAACCGAGTGGCCCGCAAGCACCACCCGCGGCTAAGCCTGATGAACTGTGGCAACGTGTGAAAGCAGCCTGGACTGACATACTCCAAGCCCACATCCAAAGCCTCTTTCGTTCGATGCCGCGGCATGTAGCAGCCGTTATTACCAGCCATGGAAGCCACACGAACTATTGATGTCTGCGTGTTCCGCAAGTCGCACGGGCCTGTAAGCTCAATCGTTTCATCTTTGTATCTGTTATTATGTGTCCAGTAAATCTGACTTTGCTATCTCGTGTCCTTTTTGGTGTTGCATTTTGGGTGGCCAGCATTGTATATACGCAGAAACGGTTAATAAAATTTTGACGGCTAATTTAAAAGTTATTTACCGATTCAGGCGAAATTTGGAGGTCATGTTCCTATTAACGATTTATGGGATCCATTAAAAGTTCAGCCAGTTTCATAAAATATTCGCAAAGATACGTTTTTAACTTTTTTATCCCAGTGATTCGCCCCTCAAAGACGTCTGAAACTGAAATCACGTGATGCGTTTGATCGTCGATAACAAATTGTTAACGAATTTTGTTTAGTCAGTGTTCGAATGCTGTGTCTCTTGGACGCGTGTTAAATAATTCGTAACGCTTTTGGTCCGTTTGATTCTACAGCTGTATGTTGGAATGTCAAGAACAAAGGACCCAAGAAAGTTATATATTGTCGCCGATGAAGGAGAAACCAAAAATATTGTGTACGGCCAAGTACTGAAATAATCACACTATGAATAAATAATTTGTAATGACCGAATTTGTGAATTCAGCTTTTTTCTTTCTTGCAAGCATCAATTGTTTCCCCGATTTTTTCAGTGACATATAAGGGAATATGAAGTTAATAAGCCTAAATCCCGGGCAAAGCCGGGTAGTTTTAAAGCTAGTAATATTATAAAACAGTACATTGCACCTTATCTTGAAGATATTTGAAAGTTATTGTCAGTTAAAATAAAGATCTCAATCTCCAAATCATTCTGTTGCTTCGAAAAATCACGATGAAAAAAACGCATAATTTGTAATAAGACCTCCTGCAGAAAAAAAAAATTATTAGAAACATATTTAAAAAAAATAACAAGCTCCAATAGAAAACAAGTTAGTAAAATCATGCAATGCATTGATTATGATACGCTTTCCAACATACCAGAAATCATTACTCAAGTTGTTACTCAAGTTATGAGGATAATGGTTGTGGAATAATTATCGCTCCTGTGCCCTGACCTTCGACCTCATTTCGACGATATTAAACAGAATTGGTTCAGTATACTTCCGAAACAACATACTAAAGTTTTGTCGCAATAGAAGCATTTTAGTCATGTCATGAGGATAATGGCGGTGGAATAAATCTCGCTCCCGTGCCCTGACTTTTGACCCCATTTCGATGATATTCAACAGAATCGGTTCAGTATACCTCTGAAACAACATGATAAAGTTTTGTCGCAATCGAAGCATTTTTACGTATGTTATGACGCATAAGGGCGATGGAATGGATCCCTCTCCTATGTCCTTATCTTTGACCCCATTTCGTCCATTTTCAACAGGTTTTGTCCCCAGGTTGTCCCCTAATACACTACTAAAATTTCATCGAAATCGAACCATTTTTACGTGAGTTAACGAGCGGACAGACAGACAGACGGACAAAGTTGGAGCATATACGCATCTCCAACCTACGGTTGGAAAGTGTAAATAAACTGACTAAATCACCCGCGTTACTCAAAATAATAATAATAATAATAATAATAATTACAGCTGAATTAAGTTTTACCTTGAACGTGATCATGGTTCATGTAGTATTCTGGCTCTGTGGTTCAGACGAGCGGCGTCGACTCAAAGTCCCCGGCCTCGAGTCTCGCTACCTGCGCAGAAGGATTCTCTCGCGTAATGGCTGAAATTTTCAGCTTTTTGATTTCTGCAAAATTTCAGTCTTAGTACGGAAAAACTTGAATCGGACTTTTCTGAAATAAACGGAATTACTCACTACGGAAATGTATGAAAATACGGAAGTTAAAAAAAACCCCAGGCGCTTTTAAAACCGGACAGTTACAGACAACTTTGCTGCACGTTATTTTCAGAAATTTTCCGTGAATTCCCCACTTATTTTTTACAGTGTAGTAAGCTCAAATTTCTGTGATGATATTAAAATATAGTTAAAATACAAATGATATACAGTTGAAATGGCCATGCGCTGCATATTTCTTCGCTCTTTTGGAAACACGTCTGCCAGACTTATTCTGCCAGACGACACATAAGCAATTTCGTTCGTAGCTGTAAATTTAAAACTCCAAGCCTACACGAAACAAATCAAAATACGTCATTACTCTTCACTTACATCGTTAAAATATTAATAGAAAACAGAACAAAATACGTTGTTACTTTAAGAATAAATGAAAAAGAATCTTGCTGATAAACAATTTCGTTCAAAACTGTACGTTTAAAAGCTAGCAAGGCAGATGTTTTTGGAAGCGTGAGCAAAATTGTGTTGTCATCTCTAATATCCCAAGGGGGAAACTTTTTTATTTTAAATTTCAATTGCTATGAAAATCTACCCGCGTATTTATATTATTGCAGTCCCCTTACCACTTATATGACGTCACCGTTGCTTCGGTGAAAACGACGAATGTTGGTAATTTGATTTTGACTCAAAAAACCTTGACATTCGATATGTCAAACGATAATTATCGTTTTAAAATATAATTTAAATTCAAAGCATATCATGATATAGCGCTTTTTACGTGACATTTTTTAAAGTTTTTTTTTTGTTTTGTTAAATAAATTTAGAACAAATAAAAAAACCTTGACATTCGATATGTCAAACGATAATAAATGTTTAAATGCAAAGCGTATTACGATACAGCGCTTTTTACGTGATTTTTAAGGATTTTTGTTAAAAAAATTCAGAACAGATAAATTTAGAACAAAATATCTACTGAGCAGGTCAACTCAAGTCATTCAAAACTTAGGGCGGGGCTTCAGTTGCTGGGCAACAATGGCTCGATCATTGCAAAACGACCTAGCGTTATCAAAGCTGGGTTATTTAAAAAAACCATTTCGACCCACTTGAAGTTATCGTAGGAAAAATCCTTTCTTAATGCGCCTCTATGTTGTAAAAGGAACATTCCTGCCAAAATATGAAAGTTCTAAGTTCAGTAGTTTCTGAGATACGGTGATGAGCCAGTGAGTCAGTGAGGCTTTTAGTTTTATATGAGTATATTACGTATTAGTAAATAAGCGACCGCGGTGGCTCAGTGGTCTAAGCGATGGCTTCTGACCATTGGTCCGAGATGTGTTCGGATCCTAATACCGGCCAGGCTTGGATATTGTACTTGTTTTACGTCACTGGCTCTTCCGCTTTCTTGAAAGCAGTAGCTATAAGTTAGGAACGGGACAGATGACTGCTTATAGCCCATCGTTTTGCTCACCGTGGACTCGATCTCATCAAGGACTATGGGTCAGAAGCCGGAGCTTAGACCACAGTGCTCTCAGGTAGGAAAACCACTCATCCCTCACGCGGGTCTCGAACTCATCTCGGACTATTAGTCAGAAGCAGGAGTTAGGCCACAATGTCATAACGCAGGCACACCATCCATGTCTCGTCCGGGACTTGAGCTCATCTCGGACTCGAGCTCATCTGGTCAGAAGCCGACAGCTAATTAGAGCACAGTATCATAAGGCAGACACACCACCCATCCCTTACACGGGTCTCGAACTAATCTCGGACTATTAGTCAGAAGCAGGAGTTAGGCCACCGTGTCATAAGCCAGGCACACCATCCACGTCTCGTCCGGGACTTGAGCTCATCTCGGACTCGAGCTCATCTGGTCAGAAGCCGACTGCTAATTAGAGCACAGTATCATAAGGCAGACACACCACCCATCCTTCACACGGGTTTCGAACTCATCTCGGACTATTAGTCAGAAGCAGGAGTTAGGCCACAGTGATATAAGGCAAACACACCACCCGTCTCTCGTCCAGGACTCGATCTCATCAAGGACTATGGGTCAGAAGCCGGAGCTTAGACCACAGTGCTCTCAGGTAGGAAAACCACTCATTCATCACGCGGGTCTCGAACTCATCTCGGACTATTAGTCAGAAGCAGCAGGAGTTAGGCCACATTGTCATAAGGCAGGCACACCATCCACGTCTCGCCCGGGACTTGAGCTCATCTCAAACTCGAGCTTATCTGGTCTGAAGCCGACAGCTAATTTGACAACAGTATCATAAGGCAGACAAACCACCCATCCCTCACACGGGTTTCGAACTAATCTCGGACTATTAGTCAGAAGCAGGAGTTTGGCCACAGTTTCATAAGGCAGGCTCACCATCCATGTCTCGTCCGGGACACGAGCTCATCTCGGACTCGAACTCATCTGGTCTGAAGCCGATAGCTAATTAGAGCACAGTATCATAAGGCAGACACACCACCCATCCCTCACCCGGGTCTCGAACTGATCTCGGACTATTAATCAGAAGCAAGAGTTAGGCCACAGTGTCATAAGCCAGGCACACCATCCACGTCTTGTCCGGGACTTGAGCTCATCTCGGACTCGAGCTCATCTGGTCTGAAGCCGACAGCTAATTAGAGCACAGTATCATAAGGCAGACACACCACCCATCCTTCACACGGGTTTCGAACTCATCTCGGACTATTAGTCAGAAGCAGGAGTTAGGCCACAGTGATATAAGGCAAACACACCACCCGTCTCTCGTCCAGGACTCGATCTCATCAAGGACTATGGGTCAGAAGCCGGAGCTTAGACCACAGTGCTCTCAGGTAGGAAAACCACTCATTCATCACGCGGGTCTCGAACTCATCTCGGACTATTAGTCAGAAGCAGCAGGAGTTAGGCCACATTGTCATAAGGCAGGCACACCATCCACGTCTCGCCCGGGACTTGAGCTCATCTCAAACTCGAGCTTATCTGGTCTGAAGCCGACAGCTAATTTGACAACAGTATCATAAGGCAGACAAACCACCCATCCCTCACACGGGTTTCGAACTAATCTCGGACTATTAGTCAGAAGCAGGAGTTTGGCCACAGTGTCATAAGGCAGGCTCACCATCCATGTCTCGTCCGGGACACGAGCTCATCTCGGACTCGAACTCATCTGGTCTGAAGCCGACAGCTAATTAGAGCACAGTATCATAAGGCAGACACACCACCCATCCCTCACACGGGTCTCGAACTGATCTCGGACTATTTGTCAGAAGCAGGAGTTAGGCCACAGTGTCATAAGCCAGGCACACCATCCACGTCTTGTCCGGTACTTGAGCTCATCTCGGACTCGAACTCATCTGGTCTGAAGCCGACAGCTAATTAGAGCACAGTATCATAAGGCAAACACACCAACCATCCCTGACACGGGTCTCAACTCATCTCGGACTATTAGTCAGAAGCAGGAGTTAGGCCACATTGTCATAAGGCAGGCACACCATCCACGTCTCGCCCGGGACTTGAGCTCATCTCAAACTCGAGCTTATCTGGTCTGAAGCCGACAGCTAATTTGACAACAGTATCATAAGGCAGACAAACCACCCATCCCTCACACGGGTTTCGAACTAATCTCGGACTATTAGTCAGAAGCAGGAGTTTGGCCACAGTGTCATAAGGCAGGCACACCATCCATGTCTCGTCCGGGACACGAGCTCATCTCGGACTCGAACTCATCTGGTCTGAAGCCGACAGCTAATTAGAGCACAGTATCATAAGGCAGACACACCACCCATCCGTCACACGGGTCTCGAACTGATCTCGGACTATTTGTCAGAAGCAGGAGTTAGGCCACAGTGTCATAAGCCAGGCACACCATCCACGTCTTGTCCGGTACTTGAGCTCATCTCGGACTCGAACTCATCTGGTCTGAAGCCGACAGCTAATTAGAGCACAGTATCATAAGGCAAACACACCAACCATCCCTGACACGGGTCTCAACTCATCTCGGACTACTAGTCAGAAGCAGGAGTTATGCCACAGTGTCATAAGGCAGGCGCACCATCCATGTCTCGTCCGGGACTTGAGCTCATCTCGGACTCGAGCTCATCTGGTCAGAAGCCGGCAGCTAATTAAACCATCGTATCATAAGGCAAACACACCAACCATCCCTCACACGGGTCTCGAACACAGGCACATCTCGAATGATTAGTCAGAAGACATCACTCAGACCACTACGCAACTGGAGCGGCAACGGGAGTACTATAAAACGCTTGCAGAGCACCAACCTCATTTTGGGGCCGCGGGTGTCTTATTGGGTAACGTTCGTGACTGCCACGGAAAGGACCTCAGGTTCGATCCCAGGCAGGTCCGAATGCTCGATCCACTAAATACCCGCCGTGCGTCGGATGGGCACGTTAAGCCGTCGAACCCCGGATACTGGCCCCCCGGTAATAAATAAGGGCGTCTTCCTCCCCCTTTCTACTTCGCTTCCGTGTCCCTTTCCTGTCGGGCCCTCTAGCCCAAATCTCCTAGCTTCCTAATTCTAAGGGTTGTTTGAGACCTGGGGTCAGACACTCCCTTCCTAAAATCCTCTACATATGATCAACACCATTTTGTCAGGATTCAGGAGTCAGGTCGTTCTTAAGCAGATGGCAATAGATGCCGTTTCCCACTGTTTGGTCCCTGTGTGTGTGTGCTAACTCTAACTGTCTACATTATTCTGTAATGTGACACCCCGTTTAATACACTATTTTTTTCTTTTAAAACTGCATCATTTGCATTTTATTTTGTTCTCATACTGCTTCAGTTTCAACATTATTGAGAATGTTTGTCTTATGCTACATCGAAGTGCTTCTCTTTCAGATTTTTCACTGTCGCCGCCATCATGAGAACCTTTTTCTTGATCCTGCTAGTGATAGTTGCGCTTGCGAGTCTTGCATGGAAAACGACTGACGCCCAAGTGAACTTGGGAGACGAAATACGGTGTTGGAGTTGCCGATTGCAGAGCGAATCTGATCAAAGAGATTGCTGCGCGAAAACCAAACGATGCTGTGAAGGTAGAATTAGTCAACTGGGTGACTTCTCCAGTCGTCGACCAACTATCCAAAACCCGTGAGACACTCATTTCACTCTGCCCATCAAGATTATGGACTCTCTGTGTGATGTTCATTACGACCTTGTAAATAAAATATTTGTTTTGTAATGTCGAAATATGTCCTTTACCCATCATCAATGCATTGAAGTTGTCAAATAAACTTTTCTTTTTTCCAAAATGTGAGATTTTGTAATTTTAATGAAATTACTGGTGCAAAACACATTTTAATCAGTTCTCAGAAAGGGATTTTTTCCCATAATACGCTACATTTATGTCACATTCCTTATTAAACTGTCGTTTTATAATTACGTTTCAAAAAAGTGTTCAAGCTAAAGAGGAGTGGATAATAAAATTTCAACGATGAATAAAAAATTAGAGCGTTTCTTCCGTGCTCGCTACGACCGTCAATCCTAGGTGATTTTTAAAAAATATTTTTTACTGTCCCCATATCATATTGTAATACTTTCTCTTCTAAAAATAGATTCGGATATGACAGAGCACTACACTGAAGAGCAATTGAATTAGAGACAGCTGGCGTTATGCAAATGTGGCGCTGTGGACGTCCCTGTAAACGGAAACGACATGACGTATGCAGCGATCCGACAATATAAGGAGTGATGCGACGGGAATCAGTAAGAGTCGGATGCAGTATGGGTAAGACGAAGGATTTAAGCGTATTTGATCGTGGGCAAATTGTCGGGGCCCGACGAATGGGTCACTCCATCTCGGAAGACGTGCAGGCACTGGGATTTTCACGAGCCACTGTGTCACGGGTTCACCGTGAGTACATCGAATCCGGTAAAATTATCTCTGCAAGGGCCGACTGCCGTGGACAACAGCGTGTGGATGAGCGGGGTCATCGTTGGCTAGCTCGCATTGTAACAGCGGATAGACGGGCCACAGTGCAAGAAATCACTCGGCAATTTAACGCTGGTTCACGAAAACGTGTAAGCAGCCACATCATCCAGAACCATCTCCTCGCTATGAGGTACAGAAGCCATCGTCCCACAAGGGTACCGCTGCTGACCGCACATCACAGGGTGCAAAGATTAGCAAGGGCGCGGGAATATCGCCACTGGACCCTAGACACGTAGAAAAATGTTGCCTGGACTGATGAGTCGAGATTCACGTTGGTACACGCGGATGGCAGGATACGAGTACAGCGCAAACCACATGAAGCGAAGGATCCTTCTTGCCAGCAGGGTACTATTCAAGCTGGTGGGGGTGGCATTATCGTCTCAGGACTATTTACGTGGACTGAAATGGTTCCCTTGGTACGTGTGACATTGTCCCTCACAGGTCAATGTTACCGTGATATGCTGAATGACCATTTGCTCCCGTTTGTGTGTCTTCAACATCCCACTGGAGACCTCATCCTGCAACAAGGCAATGCACCGTGCCATCGCTCCCGAATTGTATCCGAATGGTTGGATAAACACTCCCCCGACGTGACCTCGCTTCCTTGTCCACCTAGGTCATCTGACCTCATCCCATCGAGCACATCTGGGATGCCATCGAGAGATATGTTCGAGGCTCTGACCCCCTCCATCAAATCTTCGTGAACTGTGGGAGCTTGTTCAGGGGTCGTGGATTCGTATGGCTTCCCAACGCTTCCGGTGTCTTGTCGAGTCCAAGCCGAAACGAATCGCCGCCGTCATCAGAAGGAAAGGTGGTGCTACACGTTACTAGACAGGTATCTCTAATTCAATTGCTCTTCAGTGTATACTGCTGTGTGAACATCACCTGCACCACCGTTCGGTCTCCATGTGCGCTCATTTCTCTAGGCTGGGGTTGGTCATAATGGAATGACTCATCGGTTTAAGCAGACTGCATTCTGGTGCTTTCATGTAGACCAACAGATGTTGCTGTAGCAGCTTTGTGTACACAGCTGAGTTGATCGGAATATGGTGATATAGTGTCACTGGGTCGATATGAGAAAAGATTGTTTTACCATGCAGTTCGCATGTGAAATCCAAAATTGTTGGTACACTGTATTTATCCTTCACTACTTGAGCGTTCCATGCTCTGTGATAGCCTAGTGGTCTCCAGTCTGTGAATTTTTCTTGGGAACCATATAAAGTGGTGAAGGTGCCATGCAACAACTTTTAGCTTGTTGCATATGATCCAGATCAATAATCTCTTGGAACTCAGCTTTCGCAAGTTTTAATTGGTCAGAAGCTAGTCTGCGAGGTTTTGCAAAAACAAGTGGACCAACGGTCTCAATGTGACGCAATACATTATGCTTCATTTGTTGTTTAGGACTTGAGAGTTTCGTAATCTAAGGAAACTCTTGAAGTAACTGGTGATAAATACTGTTGCCTGTTACAATCTTTACAAAATACACTGAAGTGGGCACTACTTGACCCTGTGTCTTGAGTTGTGTTACCAAGTCGATCAGTCGTTTGTTACGAAGATCAGGCAGTATTTCGAAATATTGGGGAAATCAGCACCAATGATTGGCACAGAGAAATCTCCTGCTAAGAATGGTCATTTGAAAACACGTCGAAAACGAAAATCAAGTGTCGGCAACTTCTGGGCATAAACATGAATGCTTGACTTATTAGCTGCTGCCGAAGTCTGTAAAGAGTGACGTCTGTTTTGATTAGGTTACGGGTATTATTAAAACGTCGGATCAACTGACTTCAGAATGCCTGTCTCTAATAAAGAAGATTTGTTTGGCAAGGTGTATGTCGCCGTTACACCCTTTTGACCTAGATTTTTTTTAAAGTTACATGGCGTTCTGCATTTTGTAGCTTTGCTGCCGAAACGGCTACGATGCCAACAAAGTCCCTTTTGCTTAGAACCAGATTTGCTGGCGCTCATTGATTTGTTCTGTGTTTGATTTCGCGAGCGAGGATGTCTGTCATTTAGTCGCTTACTCAGTTTATTAATTTAACTAAGCAATTTTGCTTCAGTGGTGCTAGTGACGCTACTGAAAATGGAAGGGGTATGCATGGATGCCGGATTTACTTCTGTGATCATATCTGCTATTTCTGCAGCCTTATCTACAGTCATTTGCAAAAGTTTAAGACCACCTGTTGGTATTAGGTGATTTCTTCCGATTGCGCCAGCTACTGTCTGTATTACTCAACTTCCTATCCGTGTTGCATCATCCTACAGAGGCAGCTGTTGATAGAGTTGGGGGAAGTGAGCGATCGTCAGTTCGCTTCTGGTAATTAACATACAGCAACCGAAAAATGTATTTCGACACCGCTGAAATCGAACCCCAGATCGCTCGATAACTAGCAGGGTCCGCCTTACGCTGCGGTGCCAACAATGCACGGCGCTACGTGTGTTTATCTGTCAGCGTCTGACTTCACAAATCCATAGGAATAGTCTAAACAACTGAGACGTCTCCATCCGGCGGGGCTTAACAGCACAAGCTATTTAATTATAGCATATAACGAAGTAAACTTCTCCGTCATTTTTGTCCACGCTGGGCATCGAATCCGGGTGCCCTCACTCCGGAATAAGTCGCTCTCCCAACTGAGCTACGCGGACGTATCTTCTCACTGCTATCTGCCTTTATCTCGTGCGCGTCCTGCGAGGCAGGCACGTCACAAGCTAATAAATCCAAAGGGCAAGAGAAATGGTTAAAACCTTCCCAATACGCGGAGACAATGTAAATAGACAAAGTCATTGCTCTTTCCACGTTTTTCTTTTAATTAACACACAGCAACCGAAAAATTGTATTTCGACACCGCTGGGATCGAACCCCAGATCGCTGCCTCGGTGACGCAGTGGTCTAAGCGATGGCTACTCTGTATGAAGTTCACAAAACGTTGGTGCAGATGAAGTTCACAAGGGGTCCGGGTTCGAATCCCGGTGAGGCATGGATGTTGTGTTTGTCTTACGACACTGGCTCTCTCCTCCCTTCGCGGGAACCAGTGGCCGTAAATTAGGGGCGGGCGACTGCTTATAGCCCATTGAGTTGCTTACGGTGGTCGTTAAACCTCCAATAAAAAAAATAAGAAGAACCACAAATCTCTCGATAACTAGCCGAGTGTGTTCACTTTACGCTACGGTGCCAACAATTCACGGCACTATGTGTGTTTATCTGTCAGCATCTGACTTCACAAATCCGTAGGAATGGGCCCAACAACTGAGACGTCTCCATCTGGTGGGGCTTAATGGCACAAGCTATTTAGTGCGTTCGCTATTTAAGCGAACGCACTCGGCTAGTTATCGAGAGATCTGGGGTTCGATCTCAGCGGTGTCGAAATAATTTTTTTCGGTTGCTGTGTGTTAATTAAAGAAAAACGTGGAAAGAGCAATGACTTTGTCATTTTACATTGTCTCCACGTATTTCGAAGATTTTTACCATTTCTGTTGCTTCTGGTTTTCATGCTCAGAACTTTTGCACGTATTTTCTATATGGCCGAAAATGGGCAAAAAAAAAAAAAAACGTCATTAAGTGTTACTCAGAGGGCACAAAGAGTGACTTCGTATCATGAAGGATACTCCAAACGCGGCATAAACAGAAAGGTGAATGTGAGCAAGACTGCTATTCGTAATACGATCTACGATCATGAAATATCGAGATGCAGGTGAATTTAGCGACCGAAAGAGAAATAGACGTCCAAGGAAAACAACCCCACGTGATGATAATACCATAAGGCGAATAGTTATGCTTTCTCCGAGGAGTTCGTGCAAGAAAATCAAGGCCTTTCTACATTCAAAATGGTCTGATATTAATATCAGCACTATTTCCCGACGTCTAAACAAAGATTTTGGATAAAAGTTTTATAAACCTACACATAAGCCTAGACTAACCTCTGTCATGAAAAAGAAGAGACTCCAGTTTGCGAAGCGTCATCAATTGTAGACTACTGAAAATTGGAGCCAAGTTCTTTTTTTTTTTTTTTTCGATGAATCAACTGTGTGTGAATTTGAATCACATGAAGCACATGTTCGACAACCAAAAGGCAAAAGGTTTCATGAAAAACACACCGTTAACCCAGTGAGACATCCACCTAGTCAGATGATATGGAGTGCTGTGTCAGCATGCGGTACTGCTTCATTATCCCTTTTGGACTGGCACTACCATGACTTGTCCTTTTTATGCGGATGTTACGTGAGAAGCTGTCAACTCATATGCAAGTGCACAGATGACGACAATCTTTATGCAGGATGGTGCTCCATGCCACAGATCAAAGACAGTAAAGGACTGCCTGCAGAGGAAAAATATAACTGTGCTTGACAGGCCCGGTAATAATCCCGACTTTAACATCATCGAAAATCTGTGGACCATTTTAAAAGACAAGGTAGCAGAAAAACATCCATCAAATTCCCAAGCTTTGATTGACGCGATAAAGTACGTGTGGTGCAAAGACATTTCAAGTGACTACTACAAATCCGTCATTGAGAGTACGCCACATCGTATTCGGTCCGTTATAAAAAACAAAGGTGGCAACACAAAGTACTGATTTCGATCTTTTTGTGTCTTAAAGAATGTAAGTATTCATCTTTGGTGTCATTTTTTCACACATCTCCAACTACGTAGTTGTTTCTTTGAAGATCTTAATTTTCGATAAATTGACAGGTGGTCTTAAAATTTTGCAAATGACTGTAAATTAAATGGTGTTACAGCAGCCAAAATAGTTTGCACTGAAGGAGGAAGGTGCGGACAAAAGTTCAAGCATTAAGTTTTCAGGAACTTTATGGGATTCTGCGTGTCGTTTCTTAATACGCATGCAGTAGCTCACGGCTTCTTAATTGCTCTCCAGCTAGCAGTTTTTTTTTTTATTGGAGGTTTAACGACCACCGTGAGCAACTCAATGGGCTATAAGAGCAGTCGCCCGCCCCTAATTTAGGGTCACTGGTTCCAGGGAAGGGAGAGAGCCAGTGCCGTAAGACAAACACAACATCCATGCCTCACCGGGATTCGAACCCGGACTCCTTTCGGACGAATGATCAGAGGCCGTCGCTTAGACCACTGCGCCACCGGGGCGGTGCTGGCAGTTTGCCGATTTCACTCTGCGAACAATCTCCAGCACGCTTAATAAGCTCAGTTTTAGTGTGCTCATAAGGAAAGACTTGATGCGGATTTATTATGACATCTCGCACAATAGAGGAAATTCCGGGTGGCAAGGAAGCAACAATATAATTATATTGAGTTGTGCTTTGCGCTATTCCCTTTGGAGTGGTAGTGCAAAAAAGCTATCACACATTTGAAACCATAAGGCTGGATCAGCAGGATTATATGCTGGAATCCGAATTGCGGAAATTTCAGCCATAATTTAACATAATAATCGTGTAGAGGAAAACAATATTATAATTCGAAGAAACTAGAATGTACATCAAATGTTCTGCAAAATGTTGCCGAAAAATATAAACATTCGATTATATTCATATTCGCAGAAAGAAAATGGCAAATCTCTCTCAAGGCCACACCCGCTGCTGTGGAGTATTTGCGTATTGAACTCGAGGTGATCATTTGTGGTGATATTGATGGTCGAACTCACCATAATTATGACACAAAGCTGATAAATGACGATATATCGGTTCGTTCGTACCGAACTTAACTATTTTATTATACAGAATGCAACGTAAAACAGGTAACAAAGCGAAAAAACAAGACACACCCACACACTCACAACGGTCGCCTAGACGCTGTTCTTTTTAGCACGTCTTTTGTAAAAAAAGATCGTGCTTATGTTATCAGTTTGTCCGTCCGTCCTTCTGTAGACATCTTATCTCTGCAACTATTAGTCCGATTTTTAAAAAAAATTATTTGCATTGGGAAGCATGAAATGTGCAAATGATGATCCTTTATATCGTTTATTTTTCGGATGTACAATTTTGCCACGAGAGGGCGTAAATGCAGATGATGTCTAATTCAAAATACATTTTATTACATATATTTGCTTCTAAGCATCCGATTGAAAAATTTCTTTTATCTGTAGACTGCATTTATGTCGAAGAGTATTTTAGGTATAGTTACTTTCTCAAGTTACCCATAGATTTTCCGCTAGGGGGCGTAAAAGTAAATTACGTTTTCCCAGATATCTCTTCTTCTAAAACTCCGATTTGAAAAACATTTTCTTCAACGGATACAGCTCCTGATGAAAAATCTTTTGCGTATAATTTCTAATTTTTGATAAGGAATACTTTGGCCACCAGGGGTGTAAGTGTTAATTTTTGCATCTGATGCATTTGCCATAAAATCTGAGCTAAAATATCGATTGAAAAAATTCGTTCCTAGACTGATATTACTCACGTCGGCAAACCTTTTTAGAATACCTTCTTCTTAAAATATTGCATTGTTTCTCCACCAGGGAGCGGAGATGTATACCTTATTTTTGTCAATATCTCTCCTGCTAATGGTCTGATTTGAAAAAATTATTTATTTGATAGAGATACCAGTGTGACATATTTACCATATAATTTCAAAATTTTGAAGTAATTCATAGACTTTCCGTTGGGGGCGTAAAGGTAAATTGCGTTTCCCCCGATATCAGTGCTTCTAAATATCCGATTTGAAAAATCATTTCTGTATCGCATACATCTCCTGATGAAAATGTTTTTTCATATACTTTTTAATATTTACTAAAGAATGGTTTGGCCACTAGCAAGCATAAGTTTTAATTTCTGCTTCTGGTGTATTTGTAGCAAATTCTGATCTCCTGAAAACTTGACTAAAAATGTTTTTTCTTGGACCGATACTGCTCACATCGAGAAACCTTTGGAGAATACTTTCTCGCTGAAATAATGCATGGTTTTCCCGCTAGAGGGCGTAGATGCGTATCTTATATTTGTCCATATCTCTGCTTTGAAGAGTCCGATTTGCGAAATTCTTTCTTAGTTGGAGAGCGTTTCCGCTGTCAAATGTTTATCATATCAATTCAAATTTTTCTTAACTCATAAGTCTGCAACCAAGGGGCGTAAGTTCACCATTCCGTTTACAGCAGTATCTGCGGGATTAAAAACCCGATTGAAAAACTTCTTTCTTCGGTCAGATACTACTTTTTCCTAGACTGGTTCCATTGATTTTTGTATAGCTTTGATAAATTTAATTTGCGTCAGAACGGATTCAAAGGACGTGCTCATTACACTCGAGAATTCGGTGTCATGTTTCTTGTTGTTCCTTGCGTGCGTCTTTACCTCTCATCTCTTCTCCGGTCACGCCACACACGGGACAACTGCGGTTTCTTGATAACTGGCACACACAAAATCGTGACGTTATATGCAACGTCGCAGATTGCTGAAATCCAATTTATTTATTTTTCTCACCGGTCCCATTGACTATGAATTACTTCGAAAAAAATTTTCGCGCAGGAAAGCAATGAGAAGATGGGCTTATTACAACCGAAAATTCGGTCTCGCATTTCTTGTTTTCCTTATACCTTTTCGACTCCTAGCATACATATTTACTATTCAAAAAGATCATATAATAAAAGGGTTGAAACCAGATGAACATTTGTGAAAATGTGGAGGCAAACATTTCCTCTCACTAAATGTGGAAAAAATTGCTCTCCAACCTACAAGCTGTTTAATAAAGCATAACTGAGCACTGATGTTTTATTATATCGCTCGCGGGGCGAGAAAGAAATGATTATTTTTCATTTTTCATTTTGTCCACAAGTGAAAAATGAGAAGATAATACACTTACCTTACATTATACACTGAGTGGTCACTTTATTATGACCACCCCCTCAGTACTTCGTTGGGCCACCTTTAATACTGCGTCGATTTTTCGTGGCATGGACTCCACGAGATGTTGATAGGTGGTTTGTGGAATCTGAGACCATGCTTGATGAATAGCACTTTCCAGGAGTGTGAGATTGCAGGGTTGTGGATCCAACTGTCTGATGGCTCGTTCAACTTCATCCCACAAATTCTCAATAGGGTTGAGATCTGGAGATTTTGGGGGACCACCTAAGCAAAGTAAACTCACCAGCATGTTCCTGAAACCAATCCTGTACAATACGAGCACTATGGCAGGACGCATTATCTTGTTGAAAGTAGCCATCGCCATTATTATAAACCATCCACATGACAGGATGCACTTGGTCCGCAACCATGTTTAGATATGATGTGCCAGTCAGACTCGAATTAAAGGGCCGAAAGCATGCCAGGAAAACATTCCCCAAACCATAACGTTGCCTTCACCAGCTTGACGGGTTGTAGCAATGCATTTGGGGTCCATGCTTTTGTGCTGTTTCCGCCAAATTCTCACTCGGCCATCGGCATGGTGCAACTGAAAACGTGATTCATCGGACGACATAATTTGTTTCCAATTATCGACTGTGCAATCCTTGAGCTGCTTTGCGAACTGGAGACGTTTTCTCTTGTTACCTGCAGACAGCAAAGATGTTCGAACAGGCCTTCGGCTGCCATGTCCCATCCGATGCAGTGTACGGCGAATAGTGCGTGCAGAGATCATTTGAGGGGATCTTTGATTAAGATGGTCTGTAATTTGATGCACTGTTGCCCTTCTGTTGTCTGTTACCAGTCTGGACACTCTCCGTTCCTCCCGAGTAATCACTAGTCGATGACGACCACACGTTGCACGTAGAGACCCAGTTTTTTTGGCTGACAGTCCAGTCTTTAAAGACTTTAACAACAGTGTACAATCATTCCACGTTGAAAGTCCGTCAAATCGCATTTTTTACTCATCTCGTCACCCAAAAATCACTTCTACTACTGTCGCAAGCACTGAGCTTTCCCTTTTTATACTAGCCTCGCCCTCTGGTGGCAACAGCGTGCAGCCATAGCTCATTTGCTTAAAACTGTCAGGTGGTCATAATAAAGTGGCCACTCAGTGTACACCGATGAGTCATTACATTATCACTACCGCCAGCCTTGAGAAATGAGCGCGCCTGGAGACCGAACGGCGGCGCAGGTCAAGTTCACAGAGCAGTAGATATACAACCCGAGGACCGGTCTTCGGTTAGTAGAGTGTTCGGAGTCAGAATGGGAAAAGCAGCCGATTTATCGGAGTTTGATAAAGGACAAATTGTGATGGCACGGCGCATCGGAACTACGATCTCGAAAACGGCGCCGTTTGTGGGTTGTTCACGTGCCGCTGTAGTGAGTACGTATCAAAAGTGGTGCACAGATGGCCAAACGACGAACCGTCGTCCAGCCGTATGTCGTCCGCAGCTCACTCATGCCAGAAGGGAGCAGAGACTGTCGCGCATTGTTCACAGTGACCCCAGGGCCACAGTGCGACAAATCACCTGCAGCAGCTACAACAGTGGTGATCAGGGAAATTTGTCCCAACACACAGTTCATCGCAGCCTTCTGCGCATGGGCCTGCGTAGTCGATGACTCAACCGGGTCCCCATGCACACTGCACGTCATCGCGAGCAATGCATGAAATGGGCCCAAGATCATCGAGATTGGACCATGGATGATTGGAAGAAAGTGGCCTGGTCTGACGAATCAAGATTCCTACTTCATCACGTGTAGACGGCCGAGCGAGGATACGCTGATTACCAACGGAGGCTACTGCATCTGAATACACTGTTGTTATGCTGTGATCGATGTTTTCTTGGGACACTTTAGACCCGACTAATCGCTGACAGCTGTCCGGTATCTGAAACATCGTTGCGGACCAAGTTCACCCATTCATCGCAACTGTGCTCCCTGCTGGTGATGGCCATTACCAACAGGATAATGCGCCACTGCTACAATGCCAGAATCGTCAAGGAGTGGTTCAAGGAACATGCTGGTGACTTTATTTTAATGTCCTGTCCTGTAAATTCACCTGATGTGAACCCAATCGAACATTTGTGGTTCGACTTATAAAAGCGGTTTCGCGCTGAATCACCACGACCCCGAAATGTACTGTAACTGGAGAACCTGCTGTTGAAATTATGGTACCAGATACCCCATGATACCTATCGCCATCTCATCGAATCGATGCCTCGCCGAGTGGCCGCTGTTTTGTGGGCTCAAGGGCGTCCTACAGTTTATTAGATAGGTGGTCATAATGTAATGACTCATTGGTGTATATGGAACTATGAAATACTATTACGCCATTTAGCACCACAAGAACTAGAAAGCAAATGCTCCCTAATTTTCGCCGTGTAATATATCCTGAGCAGAAAGAGTTTTTCCAAACAGAGCTGCTGCTATCTCGATATCATGCTCAGAAATGGACGTACGGACAGACGGAAGGACGAAATGCTTTTATAAGCATTTAATCTCTTTTACAAAATGATATGCTGACTTTGTAAGTTTTAAAATGGACCGAAACATTTTTTTAATTACCTGACATTCAATTTTAAAACTGGTTTCGTAATTCAGTGCAGTCGTGAGAAATATTAACGAGAAAGACGGAATGAAAGCAGCTTTGATTAAGAAAGCAGGGTCCTTGTGCTTTGTCACGGAGGTCAGCGACCTCCAGACTGTCCAAGCAATGGAATTCTTTGTTTTTAGTCTGCCTCAATGTACGTGCCTGTCAGCACTTTTGGATGATTTCCAACGAGAAGGCAAACTTTTTGTTGCTTATTCCGTTGAACTGCGGAATCGTTGTTTCGACCCAGCTACGGGGAGTTAATCACGAATTTTAACGAAAACGTTCTGTTGATTTCATTTCGTCGCAGCTTGGAATGCAAGCGTGGAAATACAAGATTGATGCTTTCAAGATATAAAAAGGTTCGACTTCAGTTAGTCAGAACCAGTAACGTGATTAATATTATTAATTCTCTGCATATCTTTCAACAGCAGTGAAGTAAATCCCATGCATGAAATTGCAATGTAACGGAAATGGGTCGAAGAAATAGTCAAAACTATTGACTGAATCTGATTTTTGAATGCAGTCCGATAAAGTCACGCAGAAATAGATAATTCCATTGTTAATCAACAATGTACTTTATAAAACAATCGCCGAACATTATCTAATCCCTTTATACATAAACGTAATAATATCTATTTTCAATCTGCGTAAATTACGAGAACCTGATACAGTAAAACCTCCATAACTCGAATCTTCAAGGGAATTACGATTAACTTTGAGTTGTTGAAAATTCGAGTTACAGAATTAATCCACCAGTGGTATCAGGAGCGGATTGGGTCGACAAAACCGGGTCGGGAATTTTAGTCTTGTGGTAATCTACAGAAACACACGTTCCCATAGAGAAACACTTCATAAACTCCCTCATGATAAAAATTATGTTAACTCCTGCAAATAGAATTGTTGAAATATGCATTGACGAAATAATTCAGTCGTGAACCAATTAAGCAGCAATTTAAGGGTGAAAGAATTCTAAAAAACCTACTCGCGATTGAATGTAGTATATCGAACCATGCTCGAAACGGAATGATGTACCAGATAATTATATTTATTTGGTCACTGATCGTCTACTACGCAACGGTATTCGTACCACCTCCTTGAACAGACGCCTTCTTTAAGTCTACCCATTATTTTGACTCGTGAACTATCAGTTTGGTCCAGTACTACACCAGTACCGGTAAATCGTTGTCTCTTTTAAGTATTATACCAGTACCGGTAAATCGTTGTCTCTTTTAAGTATTATACCAGTACCGGTAAATCGTTGTCCCTTTTAAGATAAATGTGACGAATTTAGGAATATCTCTGCCGCAGAATATCTTTGTGCTCTATGTCTGAACGTGGATAAGAGTAGAAGGATGATGGACCATCAAAATTGTTATTAGTGCCTCCTCCTAGATTACGAAAGGAGGGCAAGGCCTAAAAAGGCCCCTTTGTCTCCAGGTCCAACTACCTACGTAGCTTAATTTATTTATAAGAACGTGATTTGACCGGCGGCAATATTTTCACTAAAGTAGAGAGAATTTTGATTCTGTTATTTTAGAGCAAACGCCCAACATACGTGCATATAGATGGAATGAAACGCATTTTTTTTAAGACAGTAACGTTTCAGACAGATAATAAAGTATAAAGCTGAAATGAAGTTAACGATTTTTATTCATAAGTACCAAAATATGTAATTATTCGTTTTTTCCGATTAATGTAGACAAAGAGTATAAAAGAAATAGTAGGCCATTTCTAGTGTGGCCCACTAGGAAATATCCCAGTGTCCCGGTGGGCCAATCCGCCTCTGAGTGGTATCTGTTGTTAAATTTTCTAAATTTGCCTAAGAAAGCAGTACGTAGTTCTTGGACCTAAGCCCACAGAGCACAGAAGATTTCGTATAAGTTACAAGTACGTAGCACTGAAACACTGAGACTTTTCAGATACGTTGCGCAATGTAACAGTAGTTTTTCAGAAACCTTACGGTTACGTCAAAATGTCCTCAAACGTTACATTACTTTGAAACATAACCGATACGTTACAGTGAAAGGTCTTTGTAACTTCAACATACCAACTTCATGTTACTGTTACTTATTTGAAAGATATTTGTAACTTCGTTACATTCTGTTACGTATTTGAAAGATGTTTGTGACGTCATCATATTTCTGTTACGTATTTACTACGTTGAACATTATAGTTAAAATAAACTTTGTAAAATCACAATAAAAAGTATTACACTCAACAGCTGTTTCAAAAGCAACAACAGTCGTATTACGAGTTGTTTACGTTTTCACAGGTTCAACGCAACTCGCTGCCCATTGGGAACAGTGGCGGCGTTTATACACTGAGTGGTCACTTTATTATGACCAGCCCCTCAGTACTTCGTTGGGCCACCTTTTGCCTTTAATACTGCGTCGATTCTTCATGGCATGGACTCCACGAGATGTTGATAGGTGGTTTGTGGAATCTGAGACCATGCTTGATGAATAGCACTTTCCAGGAGTGTGAGATTGCAGGGTTGTGGATCCAACTGTCTGATGGCTCGTTCAACTTCATCCCACGAATTCGTTGAGATCTGGAGATTTTGGGGGCCACCTAAGCAAAGTAAACTCACCAGCATGTTCCTGAAACCAATCCTGTACAATACGAGCACTATGGCAGGACGCATTATCTTGTTGAAAGTAGCCATCGCCATTGGGATAAACCATCCACATGACAGGATGCACTTGGTCCGCAGCAACATTTAGATATGATGTGCCAGTCAGACGTTGATCAACACGAATTAAAGGGGCCAAAGTATGCCAGGAAAACATTCCTCAAACCATAACGTTGCCTCCACCAGCTTGAAGGGTTGTAGCAATGCATTTGGGGTCCATGCTTTCGTGCTGTTTCCGCCAAATTCTCACTCGGCCATCGGCATGGTGCAACTGAAAACGTGATTCATCGGACCACATAATTTGTTTCCAATTATCGACTGTCCAATCCTTGTGCTCCTGTGCGAACTGGAAACGTTTTCTCTTGTTACCTGCAGACAGCAAAGATGTTCGAACAGGCCTTCGGCTGCCATATCCCATCCGATGCAGTGTACGGCGAATAGTGCGTGCAGAGATCATTTGAGGGGATCTTTGATTAAGATGGTCTGTAATTTGCTGCACTGTTGCCCTTCTGTTGTCTGTTACCAGTCTGGACACTCTCCGCCCGAGAAGTCACTAGTCGATGACGACCACACGTTGCACGTAGAGACCCAGTTTTTTTGGCTGACAGTCCAATCTTTAAACACTTTAACAACAGCTGCTCTGGAACATTTCAGGAATGCGGCGGTTTCGGTGATACTCGCTCCATGGCTCCCAGCTCCTATAATCATTCCACGTTGAAAGTCCGTCAAATTGCATTTTTACCCACCTCGTCACCCAAAAATCACTTCTACTACTGTCGCAAGCACTGAGCTTTCCCTTTTTATACTAGCCTCGCCCTCTGGTGGCAACAGCGTGCAGCCATCGCTCATTTGCTTAAAACCGTCAGGTGGTCATAATAAAGTGACCACTCAGTCAGTATATATTGAAAACAAAAGAAATAAAAATCGGTCCCAAATGAGGGTGTCGAATTCCTATTACACATGCACATGTGGAATAGACTATATTTCAGCAAAAAAAAAAAAAAATCAAATTCGTCATTTCTCTAAATACCTACCAATATTAAATTTCTCAGCTTCAAGTATAATAAAAAAAATATGCTGGTATACTATTGTACTAATACAACAACACAGCCATCTACTTAGATTTTATAAAATGCTTTTTGGAATTTAAAAAATTACAATAATCAAAACAATTACTTACTTTCAGATGATCTTGAACCACAAAAAAGGGGGGGGAGGTAACATTAAATCAACTAACTAGCTAACTCGATTACGACAGTATCACCAAAGAATATCTCAGTAACACATGGAAATACGACTACGAGAGTGCTTCGGTGAAATGGCATAAAATGTGCATGCGCATCCACGCCGTTGCCAAACCAAAAATCTTAAATATCGCCGGAATGTAGCATCAAGATAGCAATTATGTGCAATTGAAACTATAAAACAATAGTATCGGTGAATGCTATTTTTAACATAATCGTAATGTACAAAGAGTTATGTTCCCAAATAGATGTTGCTGAAACGTAATTGTAAGATATCTCTGAAAGTGTAACGAAAATGAGAGATTTTAAATATTTTTGATACATATGTGAAAGTTTTGTGCTGCATGTGGGGTTATCGTAATTACTGTACTTATTTAAATGCAATTACAAATGTTTTAACTACTACAGTACTTTACCAATTGTTTAAAAAATATCTTCATCAACATATTTCAACCGATTTCCACGATTTTTAAGATGGTAGAAAGAGTACTAGCTGGTATTCCATATTTTTCAGCAATATATTTTTTTTATTCCCCTAGTATCCACTTCTTGTATTAGCTTTATTTTTTCCTGCGAGGATAACATTTTAAGCTTCCTTTTAGACATCACACAAATTTCCACTTCGATGGCAGACTTGGATTTTTCTGAAACTGGGTGTACAGCACTCACTGCCTGAAATGGGCCCAAAAGAATGCAGACTTGAATTTGCGAAAGAATTCTACTCACGTGCTACTGGACCTTGCTACTGGACAAGCCTTGTAGCTAAGGGCTAAATCCCAGAAAATGGTTCACGTGGAAGTTATTAAAACATCCCCTTCAAAGGAAATCCGCTTTGTCCAACTGAGCTTGTTTGACCCACAGCACCAACAAGACTAGCGACAGGTCGATTTTGTTTTTTCAATTAGTGTTTTAGAATACGATTTTCACGAATTTTTTTTTTCACAAAACACGAAATAACGTTTCGAGTTATAGAAGAATTCGAGTTTAAGAAATTCGACTTACAGAAGAAAAAAATGTATGAAAAAAGTGAAATTCTTATGTAAAATGCTACATCCTGAATAAAGCATCTTTTCCGTAAGTTTGACTTCTGTTGTTTACATGTTTCGTCTGGCCGTTAAGGTTTAAATTAGGAGCTATTTCATCTTATGGTTATGTTTTTTAAAATAACGTAGAAGTACGAAAAGACTTCTACGTCATAGGTACTATCTCGATCTATTTTACATGGGAAGGGTTGACAACGATCGTGAGCACTTCTAGGGGTTAAAAACAGTCACCTGTCTCTAATTTAGGGGCCACTGGTTCGACGGACGGGAGTGATCCAGGGTCTCAAGACAAGCATACCACTCGTCACATATGAGGACGAAAACCTGGACCCATAGCGGACAAATACAGAGGGTGAGTCGAAAGTTTTGCAACATTTGGATCGCTTTATGTCTTCATACGAACCTTTACGACGAAAACTGGCTAGCATTCTAAGTATAGGTCACCGTATTGCACCTTCTTTATCCTTCTGTCCGCCAGTTGTTCGATTCCGCGGCGGTACCAGCTTTTGTTTTTCGAGGTGAAGAACTCGTTCATCCCAGCTGCCACCTTCTCCTGGTTGTTGAAGTGCTGCCCGCGAAGGAAGTGGGCCATAGACCGGAACAAGTAATAATCCGACGGGGCAAGGTCCGGACTATATACTAGGTGTGGCATCAATTCGACTCCCTCAAATTCCTGGAGTTTTTCCCAGGGTGGTTCCCGAGATATGAGGCCGAGAGTTGTCCTGCTGTACGAGAACTCGCCTTCTGTTCATCATTGTCGGGTACTTCTCCTCCAAAACAGCATACATCTGCTCCAGCTGTTCAGAGTAAAGGTTGGCGTTGATGGTCCGACCGTCTGAAACAAATTCGTAATGGAGAATCCCTTTGAAATTTCACCAGACTCATAGCATCATCTTGTGCTCGAAGCGCCCACGTTTGGCAACAGTTTATAGAATCTGGTCCGCGCTCAGCCACTACGGTTGTGTGTTAGAATTACGGAAATAGGCCCACTTTTCATCGCACGTAACGATTCCCTCGATAAAACGTACATACATCGCAGGGGATCTCTAAGAATTTTGCGCACACTTTCATTCGGCCGTTTGCCTCAGCTGGCGTATGCACGTGAGGGACAATGAGACAACACTTGTAGTCCTTGACGAGGTCCTGAAGATGACGAACCACGGTAGCTTGGGACATGCCCAGCTTCCCTGATAATCTCGGAGTGCTGGTTTTCGGATTTCCCTCTACGGCCTAGCTCACGGCCTCCGAATCCAAGGTTCGTGGCGTACCTGACCTTGGCTGATCGTTGTCGAGGTTTCTGTCAACTGACCGAATTGAACCACCTGGTTGCGGTGTTGTGGTCCACGGAACCTTCCCCTTTCGCATGACAAATGTTTCGTGTTGCTTGAGCAGCGTTATGGCCGAGTTCAAACTCGTAAAGAAAACTTCCCTAACTAGCCGGTTGTGGCTGTTCATCTTCAAGGCGCCCCAACCACAGACTTAACAACGACATGCAATGCTGTTCACAGCAACGACTACCACTTTATATTCCTTTCGGCTGACTTCAAGGCGCGACATGAACTAGTTTAAACGCGGGACATACCAGCGTAGCACATGCGTTTATGCAAATATTGTAGAACTTTCGAATCCCCCTCTGTATTTAGAAACCAGCGTTTAGACCACTGCGTCACCGGGGAGGGAAGCTGATTAAGGTTATAAAATAAGTTACTAATACTCCAAATTATTACGTCTCCCGGTGGATCCATGGTCTGTGTGGCCTCTGACCGCTCGTTCCGAGTCCAGCCTAGAGCCTCGAATAAGATATTCCCGGTGCGATGGCCCCACGCGTGCGCCTTGGGTTCCTCTCCCTCCCACCCCAAAACCAGCGGTCGCAAATTAAAAGCGCTTATACCCCCTTAGTGTGCTTCTCACGATATGTGGTTGCTAAACCACCAAAAAGCATTAACTACCTAATCTCAGCAAATTATTAATACTAGAGCTATCTATCTCGGCATCAGCTACAAAGTTACTTTCATTAATAAATCTTACCCACATACAGGGGAGTACTGATATCCCCCGCAACCCCGCAGTCCGGAGGGGCCTAATGGTTGAAAAGGCCTCTAACCTGAGCAAAAAGAGTTCACAATTTTTTTGCGGAAACTTCGTATGAAACTGGTTAAAGAAATGGCCAAGAATTACGGCAACTTTAAATAAAGTATTAAGAAGAAAAGCATTCCTTTTTCTTAGTAATGTCACTATATTGTTGTCTTTCTCCTGTAGGTGTCACCGGACACCGGACACCTACAAGAGAAAGACAACTCTCTTGTAGGTGTCTTTCTCTTGCAGGTGTCACCGGATACCTACAAGAGAAAGACAACAGAGCATTTATTGGCATACACTAAAAAGCAATTGAATTAGAGACACCTGTCTAGTAACGTGCAGCACCACCTTTCGCCCTGATGACGCCGGCGATTCGTGTCGGCATGGACTTGACAAGACACCGGAAGCGTTGGGAAGCCATACGGATCCACGACCCATGAACAAGCTCCCACAGTTCACGAAGATTTGGAGGGGTCAGAGACTCGAACATCTCTCTCGATTGCATCCCAGATGTGCTCGATGGGATTGAGGTCAGGTGACCTAGCTGACCAAGGAAGCGAGGTCACGTCGGTGGAGTGTTCATCCAACCATTCGGATACAATTCGGGAGCTGCATTGTCTTGTTGCAGGATGAGGTCCCGAGTGGGATGTTGAAGACGCACAAACAGGAGCAAATGGTTGTCCAGGATATCCCGGTAACGTTGACCTGTGAAGGACGATGTCACACGTACCAGGGGTCCCATTTAAATCCACGTAAACAGTCCCCAGAGGAGAATGCCATCCCCACCAGCTTGAAGAGTACCCTGCTGGCAAGAAGGATCCTTCGCTTCATGTGGTTCGCGCCGTACTCGTTTCTTTCCATCCGCGTGTACCAACGTGAATCTCGACTCATCAGTCCAGGCAACATTTGTCCACCTGTCTAGGGTCCAGTGGCGATGTTCCCGCGCCCATGCTAATCTTTGCACCATGTGATGTGCGGTCAGCAGCGGTACCCTTGTGGGACGATGGCTTCTGTACCCCATAGCAAGGAGATGGTACTGGATGGTGTTGCTGCTTACACGTTTTAGTGCACCAGCGTTAAATTGCCGAGTGATTTCTTGCATTGTGGCCCGTCTATCTGCTGTTACAATGCGAGGTAGCCGACGATGACCCCGCTCATCCACACTCTGTTGTCCACGGCAGTCGGCCCTTGCAGGGATGGTTTTACCGGATTCGATGTACTCACGGTGCACCCGCGACGCAGCGGGTCGTGAAAATCCCAGTGCCTGCACGACTTCCGAGATGGAGTGATCCATTCGTCGGGCCCCGACAATTTACCCACGATCAAATGCGCTTAGATTTTTCGTCTTACAAATACTGCGTTCGACTCTTACTGATTCCCATCGCACCACTCCTTATATTATCGGATCGCTGCACACGTCATGTCGTTTCTGTTTACAGGGCCGCCCACAGCGCCACATTTGCATAACGCCAGCTGTCTCTAATTCAATTGCTCTTCAGTGTACATTAGTATTGTGTCGGTCCACCTTTGGCCTTAATGCATTCACTGACCCTTCGAGACATGCTTTCGACAAGGTTTTCGAACACAGCGATAGGTATGTGCTTGCATTCAATATATATAATGCTGTCGCTAACTGTTGCTTAGTAGTAGGCCTTGATTCCAAACTTCTTATGCGGTGCTCTAATTCATCCCATATGTGTTGTATAGGCCAGTCGACACACAATACGGAATTATCGTCAAACCACGCCGTAACAGTCCTTGGCTCGGTGTATCATCCTGCTGGTACCAACAAGACTCGGGTCCATAGTATTGCGACAGAGTTGGTATGGCATAAGTGTCCAAAATATCGAGATAGACGTGCTGTTTAACAGATTTGTCCACGCTAACCAATGGGCCGGGACCATGCCACGAAAACCACCCCCACACGAATACTTTGCCAGCTCCAAACTTGAAAGTAGGATTAATACAGACATTTAACGTGGACCAGGAACATCAGACAAAGATCTTCAGTCTTTCCACGTTTATAAGTGAGTCACGGAAAAATTCTCATTGGCCGCCACCGGGAGTCGAACCCAGAGTCTTCCAGTTACGCGCCGGATATGCTTCCAGACTCACACAAGGCTAACTGCCAATCCAATTTGGCAGGTTGCTTCTTGGAGCCCCGCACAATGCTGGGGATTCACCAAAGATGGTAAGCAGCAACTGAAGAAATAATTAGAAGGCGAATGAATAATTAATACAGACATTTAACGTGGACCAGGAACATCAAACAAAGATCTTCGCTCTGAAATATTTTTCCGTGACTCACTTATAAACGTGGAAAGAGCGAAGATCTTTGTTTGATGTTGACAGCAGGAACATTACTCTGTGATAAATAGCGTTACCCCGGCTGCCGTTATACCCACACACGGCCATCAGTCTGATGGATCGTGGGTCTGGATTCATCAGTCCATAGGACCCGTTTCTATTGATGTACGGTCCACGATAAAAGTTCTTTACACCATGCTAACAACGAGTAGCATTCTGAGTGGAGACGAAAAGCTTATGAGCATCAGCTGCACGACCACAGTAATCTAAAGAATGAAGTTCTCTGCGAATGGTACGTGTACATACCGAGGTTCCAGCATTTTTACTCACCTGTACACTGAGGTCTTGTGCAGTACTCCGTCGATTAGCTGTAACGACTCTCCTGAGGTTTCGACGTCCTCTATCACTGATTTTCTTTGATCTTCCGGTACGTTTTGCTGCTTCAGGCACGCCATGTGTCTTCCACTTATTCAGTACATCCAAAACAGTTCACTTAAGTATGTTTAAACGCCTCTCGGTTTCTCTTATGGACAACCCACTAACATAACACCCAACAATCTTTCCTTTCTCAAAGTCAGTTCTCTCCCGCCGCGACATTTTCACTCAACCTCACAGTTCGATATGATCGCGGTCAGCTGCAGGCTTGTTTTCATACCGTTTGCAGCTGTACCGCGCATCTTAACAACGCAGCGGATCCGTTCATTTGCTTTTAAAGAGGTGTCCGGTGACTTTTGTCAATATAGTGTATGTAAAATATTAAATCGTTTCCGTTGCTTTAGTTCATAAAAACTGGATAACGGGAAAGTAGCTATTGAAGAGAACTTGAGGTCCCTTTTTTACATAGCAATCGCAATAGCTTCTATTTTAGGAAGAGAATGTGAAAGAAATATTAGTTCAATGAGCGGAATTTTTATACGAATGAACATAATGTGTACAGTTGTTTGCACATAACTACGCATCCTTCAGAATATAATGAACTAAAGGATGTTTTTCATGGGAGCGAAAAATGAAAGACTTATGTCATTATTTTTTATAACAGTCAAAAGATTTTTTACTCTGTGCAAAACAGTGGGGCATTATGTTAAGCGTGTTTTTATATTCCAAAGTATATAATTTAAGTAGTTCCACGTTTTCTGTGCTACATTTCTTATTCGTTACTTAGTTATTTGCTTAATTATGTTGTGACATTTCGCGTAAATCGGAAAAATCATTAGACTCTGTCGCTCGGCAGTCGGTTATTTTGTGTGTGCAATCGTGAGGCATTTCAAAAAGGCTTGCCTTATTTCTTTAAAATATCAAATTTTGTATAAAAAACCAAGGCAATCATTTTAATCCCAACTTACACATTCGTGCTTCACGCAATAAAGTGGATAATTTAGATTTTACGAAAAATGCACGTCTATTCCAAAGAATTTGATTTATTAAAACACCCGTAAAGCCTAGTTAACAATACGGAAATAGAAGTTTTGAGTAATTGCAAGGTAATAGATTTTTGGATAAGGGCCTCAAAAACTTTTTTGCGGGGGGATTTAAAAAACAGAAGTAGAGACAACACCGGCAAAACACATTTTTTACCGATAACGATGAACGAACCTTCATCCTTGTGCTCCGGAGCCGAATGCTTTCCCATTTGAGGTACACCGATGGAATTTATCGCTGAAAATTTGCCGTCTTGACATGTACCTCACCATTGTAGTACGCCACAAACTGATGTCACCCCGTCATTCACAAGAGTTTATCTCACACCAACAGTGGTTCTCTCAATCCTGGACGGCGCAAAGCTCTTGGTATAAAGGCTTTCAACCGTAAAGTTATAAATAAAATATTGTTTGTGAAAAAACGAGTTTATGACATTTGGGCACAAGGACAACTATGCACATTCACTTTTAGAGCCATGAAATTGCGCTGCGTAAACCATCATAGAGTTCCTAAATTTCTCCCTACTTGAGCAAGTGGTATGTCTGAAAGACCGGGCGGACTTTGGGCATCGAACATTTGGGCACCCGACAACTGGGCATCCGGGCATTTGGGCACAAATGTTTAAGGGGCCGTGTAAAAATTGCCGTTTCTTGGCCCAATAATGAAAATTTGATCGAGAAAACGTTCCCAGTAAGACAAACGACAATTACAATTAAATTTGGGGAAACAAAACTAGATTCGTGAATACAAAAAAATTACATAGCACATTTCTTAAACTTACGGTTTCAAAGAAACAAAGCAATTACAGCAGAACGTATACTATGTTCGTAAAAGGACGACAAAGTGGGATTTCTTAATAACGCTGCAATTTTATTTAGACACTAAATGTTTACATAACATTTCAAATTATTAATATATCTCATTTACTTACTTAAGCACTAAATAATAATTACTATACTTCATCCGTACGCCAGTTTGACAGTTTTTTTTCAGTCGATGTCCTAACGTTTACCTATCAACTTAAGGTAATCATATTGTGCTTTTTTTCTGAGGTACGAAATATCAATTCACAATCCCTAGGCCTAAGCCTTTTTAGTGGTATTCACAACGATTACGTATCAACTCAAGTTAATAATATTGCGCTTTTACTCTGGCACTAAATATTATTTCATAAGCTTTAGGCCTAGGCCTTTTTAACAGTTTATATTCTACCGACGCCATAATCATAACCTTTATGTATCAACTCTAGTTAATAACATTGCGTGTTTACTTAAGCACTAAACATTATTTCATAAGCCCTAGGCCTATGGCCTATTTAACATTATTTTATGGGCCCTAGACCTAGGGCCTATAAAATAATATGCTTAAAAAATAACTATAAATAATATGCTGATGAAATAATATGCTTAAGTAAACGCACAATGTTATTAACTTGAGTTGATACGTAATCGTTGTGAATATGACATTGGTTGAGTAAAAACTATTAAAAAGGCCTAGGGATTGTGAATTGATATTTCGTGCCTCAAAATAAAACACACACACACACACACACACACACACACACACAATATGATTACTTTGAGTTGATAGGTAAACGTTAGGACGTTGTTTGAACAAAAACTGTCAAAATGGAGTACGGATGTGGCATAGTAATTAATATTAGTGCTTAAATAAGTAAAAGAGAAATAATAACTTGACATGATATGAAAATATTTAGTGTCTAAGTAAAAGTGCAGCG
Organism: Macrothele yani; assembly: GCA_039090855.1. Classification (NCBI taxonomy): domain Eukaryota; kingdom Metazoa; phylum Arthropoda; class Arachnida; order Araneae; family Macrothelidae; genus Macrothele; species Macrothele yani. The sequence continues at coordinate 121,995,972 of CM077005.1, read as the reverse complement.
TTATTAAAAATCCCACCTTGTCGTCCTTTTCCGAACATAGTATGAGTTCTGCTGTAATTCCTTTGTTTCGTTGAAACCCTTAGGTTTAAGAAATGTGCTATGTAATTTTTTTTTTTATATTCACGAATGTACTTTTGTTTCCCCATATTCAATTGTAATTATCGTTTGCCTTACTGGGAACGTTTTCTCTATTCAATTCTTATCAGAGTGCCAAGAAACTGCAATTTTTATACAGCCCCTAAACTTTTGCGCCCAAATGTCCAGTGGCCAAATATCCGTTGTCCAAATGATCTCATGTACCGATGATTTCGTAAATATTATATCTGAAAAATATGATGTCTCCTCTTTTTGTTGCTTCCTATGCGAGAATCCACCTCGTGGCTTAAATATCGTTCAGTCAGCGTTCATAACAATAATAATTGTTATCATTTGTGCGTATTATTACATAGGGATCGTGCTTAGCGAAATGTAAAAAAATAACTAAAACCTCTCGTTTGGCGTGCTGTTTGTGCACCATTTCTCAGAATTAATAATCTATTATCCTTTTTTGGTGCACTAGGTCCAAAATAAAACCGAACGAAACGAGATTTGAGTGTAAAACAAAAATTTAAACAAAATAGTGAATGCATATGAAACGGACTTCTCAGGAAATCATAAATATTCAGGCATTTATTTCTCAGAATTTGACCACAGAATGTTTCGTGACTGACAAGCACAACGCACAAGCAATGTACTCATTTACTATTTCTTTTAAGTCTAAGGCACCATCAGCCGAACCCGTACTTTAAATCCTCTGATTTTTCCAAAGCACGTGTTGTCTACGGAAGTGCAGAATCACACACCTGATATCAGTAATTTGCTTTGCATTTGGTGGTGCAATGCGACGAAGCTGACGGAATCAATATAGAAAACAATGTGGGCCAAAGTTGAATGGAGCATTTTTTTTATTAACGGGGTTAGACAATCTGATTATAGGGAAGATCGGGAACGAAGAGAAAGTCTGATTTAGCCCAAGGGTCCACCATCTTGAAGAGGAGCAGGGAGAACCACCCCGATTGCAGATCCGCCTTTTGAGATGAACGACTTTTTTCCGGATGGAGGTCAGAGAACAGGAAAGCAGTCAGTCGTCGCTCTTGAGAGGTCAACATGGATTCTGTCTGTATAAAACTGCTGTAACACGCTCTCAGCTAGACATCACGTTTCGCAGTCTATAGAAGAACTTGCTCAAAGGTAAGTAGAACCTGTATTTGTTAATTGTCCGCTGTAGGACTGTCATTGCTGGAGCACTATAAATAATTACACTAAATAAAGTTTTTGACATTGCTGAAGAGATTCTCATAAGGCAGTGAAATCTAAAACTTCTGCATTATTAGCTGACAAAATTTTTAATCGATTTTGGGAAAGTACTTACAAAGATAAATTTTTCTAATAGGTGGTGACACATGGCGCAACCTTTTGGACTGGTTGCATAATTAGCTATTTTCATTTTTAATGCTTTGTTACAGGGCCCCTCGCTTGTAAAGAAATTAAGCTGTTCAAGGGTTTTACCTAAGTTTTCCCCAGTGATGAAAAGAATAAATTACTAGTAATGTGAAAACTCACTCTTGTATAGTGGTGCTCTTTCTTCAATGCTGTTACTGGGGCGGTCACGTATTAGCTTTGTCCTGATTTATTCTTCTTCTTTATACTAGTATTATTTACCCGTTGATATGTTCTTGCTTATTCTTTCAGGCTTTTTTCTCGGTTACTTTACTGCCCAGTTTCTTTTCCCCGACTTAATTTCTGCTCAAATCTCCCAAATCGGTATTGGACATTCCCCTAAGCTCTAATGAGAAATCCGCGAAACTATCACTTCAATAGTTGGGGGAAAGCGCAGGTTTTCCCCTCTCACTCCCCTTCATTTGCAACTTACTTTGCACGTGTGTCTCTCTATTACGTGTGAATCATTGTTCGTCTCACAACCTTCTCAGGCCGCCCCGGTGGCGCAGTGGTCTAAGCGATGGCCTCTGATCATTCGTCCGAAAGGGGTCCGGGTTCGAATCCCGGTGAGGCATGGATGTTGTGTTTGTCTTACGGCGCTGGCTCTCTCCCTTCCCTGGAGCCAGTGACCCTAAATTAGGGACGGGAGACTGCTTATAGCCCATTGAGTTGCTCACGGTGGTCGTTAAACCTCCAACAACAAAAAAAAAAAACCTTCTCAGGAAGGGGATGAATCTCTAAAATTCCAAACAAAGCTGCAGGACGATTTCCAGAGCAATAAAGTATGTAAACTGAACTACGTGAAGACCAGATTATAGGGAGAACGGCCAGTAATAGTATTTCCTCCGAAAGCGTCGAGAGAGTTGCCAGTTCTCCTCTTCATTAATGGCCACTGAATATTAAAATAAGTAATGTAAACTGAACTACGTGAAGATCAGATTGTAGGGAGAAGGGACAGTAGTAGTGTTTCCTCCAGAAGCGTAAAGTGAGCTGCCAGGTTCCTTCATTAATGGTCACTGGAAACTAAAATAAAGTAATGTAAACTGATCTACGGGAAGATCAGATTGCAAGGAGAACGGTCAGTAATGGTGTTATGTCCGGAAGCGTAAAGGGAGTTACCAGTTCCCTTCTTCATTAATGGCTACTGACAACTAAAATGAAATAATGTAAACTGAACTACGTGAAGATCAGATTGTAGAAAGAACAGCCACTAATGGTGCTTCTGCCGGAAGCATGGAAGGAGTATCAAATTATCTTCTTCATTAATGGCCACTGAAAACTAAGATATAATAATGTAAACTGAACTACGTAAATATAAGTTTCTAGGGGGAACGGCGAGTAACAGTGTTTCCTCTTGGAGCGTAAAGGGAATTGCCAGTTCCTTTCTTCATTAATGGCGACTGAAAACTAAAATAAAATAATGTAAACTGATCTACGTGAAGATCAAATTGCTGTGAAAACGGCCAGTAATACTGTTTCTTCCGGAAGCTTAAAGGGAGTTGCCAGTTCCCTTCATTAATGGCCACTGGAAACTAGAATAAAATAATGTAAACTGATCTACGGGAAGATCAGATTGCAAGGAGAACGGCCAATAACAGTGTTTCCTCCTGAAGCGTAAAGGGAATTGCCAGTTCCCTTCTTCATTAATGGCCACTGAAAACTGAAATAAAATAATATAAACTGAACTACGTGAAGATCAGATTGTAGGAAGAACAGCCACTAATGGTGCTTCTGCCGGAAGCATGGAGGGAGTAGCAAATTCTTTTCTTCATTAATGGCCACTGAAAACTAAAATATAACCATGTAAACTGAACTACGTAAATATAAGTTTCTAGGGAGAACGGCAGTAACAGTGTTTCCTCCGGAAACGTAAAGGGAGTTGCCAGTTCCCTTCTTCATTATTGTCCACTGGAAATTAAAATAAAGTAATGTAAGCTGAACTACGTGAAGATCATATTGTAGGGAGGAAGGCCAGAAATGGTGTTTCCTCCGGAAGCATAGAGGTAGTTGCCAGTTCCTTTCTTCATCAATGGCCACTGAAAACTAGGAAAGGGAATGACTCTATGTCTTCCACGAACGGAAGAAAAAAGGAAATGATTTTAACTTAGAAGATGCATCACATATGGTTATTGACGTTAACTTTCTCTGAAATTAATGCGAACAGCATAAAAAAGTACCAATCCGGTGGTATAGTGTTCTAAACGCTGGCTCCTGACTATTCGTTCGAGATGGTGTTGGTTCGAATCCCGGGTAAGGCGTGTTTTTCTAACGTCATTAGCTCTCTCGCTTTCCTGGCCCCAAATTAGTGACGAGCAACTACTTATAGCCCATCCAGTTGCTCACGGGGATCGTTAAACCCCCGAACAAGTGAACGTAGATGATAGATAGCATAGCCTGTAGACTGATTTTGTGATTAATATTTTAATGGGTGGTTCAGAACGCTGTGAATGCGGAGTGATTATATCATTAGTGTGCTTTAGGCAGCGTAGATTTTGGACCGATTGTATCATTAGGGTTTTTTAATGGTTTGGTGACAGCAAGCTTTTGTAGAAAATGATTAGGTTTCTTCACGCGTTTTTGATGGTCGGTAGCTTGTCTTAAATCGTATGATTAGGTTTTTTTTAAATTTTAATAGACGTCTCATACATAATGTGTGGACTTACATTATGTGACTGCCCTATTTTGTTAAGGTTATAACGAAGTAAATTTCTCCGTCATTTTTGGTCTACGCCGGGATTCGAACCCGAGGCCGCTTATTCCGGAACAAGTCGCTCTACCAACTGAGCTACGCAGACATCTATTCTGATTCCTATCTGCCTTTATGTCATGTGCGTCCTGCTGGCAGGTACGTCACATCTCCCCCCCCCGAAAGAGGGCCGGGGGCATGGCCCACGGGTCAGCCGTGACCATGAATCGCTGCAGGCAGACAACCACTGTAGAACATGCACTTGAGAACTCCCAGTCAATCTGGTGTGTGGAATGCAACGTCACACACATTTATTTTTCGAAGCACTGGAGAAGGGATTCTCTGATTTTTCCTATCTCGCGGTGTGGAAATAACATCACACCAATGCGAGATTTTGAACGGTCGGGTCATCCGGGTAGTTCGGGCGCCATTATAACGAAGTAAATTTCTCCGTCATTTTTGGTCTACGCCGGGATTCGAACCCGAGTACGCTTATTCCGGAACAAGTTGCTCTACCAATTAAGCTACGCGGACATTGATTCTAATTCCTATCTGCCTTTATGTCATGTGCGTCCTCCTGGCAGGTACGTCACCATTATAACGAAGTAAATTTCTCCGTCATTTTTGGTCTACGCCGGGATTCGAACCCGAGGCCGCTTATTCCGGAACAAGTCGCTCTACCAACTGAGCTACGCAGACATGTATTCTGATTCCTATCTGCCTTTATGTCATGTGCGTCCTGCTGGCAGGTACGTCACAAGGTGGGTAACAAAGTAACTTTTGGAATGCTACGATCAGTTTTTAGCACATCTTTTATAAAAAAGATTGTACTTATATTATCGGTTTGTCCGTCCGTCCGTCTGTAGTCACGGTATCTCTGCAACTATTAATCCGATTTGAAAAATTATTTTTGCACTGGGAAGCTTGAAATATCCGAATGATGATCCTTCATTTCGGGTTTTGTTTTTTTACGATGTACAATTTCGCCGCTAGAGGGCGTAAATGCAGATGATGTCGAATTCAAAAATACGTTTTATTCCACATATTTGTTTCTAAACATCCGATTGAAAAAATTCTTTTATCTTTCGATTCCATTTATGTCGAAGAGTATTTTAGATATAATTACTCTTTCAAATTACGTATAGATTTTCCGTTAAGTGGCGTTAAAGTAAATTACATTTCCCCGATAACTCTTCTTCTAAAATTCCGATTTGAAAAAAAAAGTTCTTCAGCGGATACAGCTCATGATAGAAACTCTTTTGCATATATTTCTAATTTTTGGTAAAGAATACTTTGACCACCAGGCGCGTAAGAGTTAATTTTTGCTTCTGATGTATTTGCCCTAAAATCTGAGCTTCTAAAATATCGATTGAAAAAATTCTTTCGTAGACTGATGCCACTCACATGAATAAACGTTATCGGAATATTTTCTTCTTAAAATATTCCATGATTTCTGCGCCAGGGGACGTAGATGTATATCTTATTTTTGTCAATATCTCTACTTCTAGGAGCCCGATTTGAAAAATTCCTTCTTTGTAAGCACGTGTTTTGTAAAAAAAAGATCGTGCTTATGTTATCGATTTGTCCGTCCGTCTGTAGACACGATATCTCTGCAACTATTAGTCTGATTTGAAAAATTCTTTTTGCATTGGGAAGCTTGAAATATCCAAATGATGATTCTTCATTTCGTTTTTTTTTTTCTACGATGTATAATTTCGCCGCTAGAGGGCGTAAATGCAGATGATATCGAATTCATAAATACGTTTTATTCCACATGTTTGCTTCTAAACATTCGATTGAAAAAATATTTTATCCTTCGATTCCATTTATGACGAAGAGTATTTTACGTATAGTTACCTTTTCAAATTATGCATAGATTTTCCGCTAGGGGGCGTAAAAATAAATTACGTTTTCCCCGATATCTCTTCTTCTAAAACTCAGATTTGAAAAATGTTTTCTTTAGCAGATACAGCTCATGATAGAAACTCTTTTGCATATATTTCTAATTTTTGGTAAAGAATACTTTGACCACCAGGGGGCGTAAGATTTAATTTTTGCTTCTGACGTATTTCTGACATATTTGCCATAAAATCTGAGGTTCTAAAATATCGATTGAAAACATTCTTTCGTGGACTGATGCCACTCACATGGATAAACGTTTTCGGAATATTTTCTTCTTAAAATATTCCATGGTTTGTGCGCCAGGGAGCGTAGATGTATATCTTATTTTTGTCAATATCTCTACTTCTAGGAGTCCGATCTAAAAAAAATTCTTCTTTGTAAGCACGTCTTTTGTAAAAAAAGATCGTGCTTATGTTATCGGTTTGTCCGTCCGTCCGTCTGTAGACACGATATCTCTGAAACTATCAGTCCGATTTGAAAAATTCTTTTTGCATTTAGAAGCTTAAAATGTGCGAATGATGATCCTTTATTTCTTTTTTTTTTTACGATATACAATTTCTCCGCTAGAGGGCGTAAAGGCAGATGATGTCGAATTCAAAAATACATTTTATTCCATATATTTGTTTCAATCATCCGATTGAAAAAAAATTTTATCTTTCGATTCCATTTATGTCGAAGGGTATTTAAGATATAGTTACTTTTTCAAATTACGCATAGATTTTCCGCTAGGGGGCGTAAAATAAATTACTTTTTCCGATATCTATTCTTCTAAAACTCCGATTTGAATTTATTTTTCTCCAGCGGATACAGCTCCTGATGGAAAATATTTTGCATATACTTTCTAATTTTTGGTAAAGAATACTTTGGCCACCAGGGGCGTAAGTGTTAATTTTTGCCTCTGATGTATTTGCCATAAAATCTGAGCTTCTAAAATATCGATTGAAAACATTCTTTCGTGGACTGATGGCATTCACATGGATAAACGTTTTCGGAATATTTTCTCCTTAAATTATTCCATGGTTTCTGCGCCAGGTGGCGTAGATGTATATCTTATTTTTGTCAATATCTCCACTTCTAGGAGTCCAATTTTAAAAATTCCTACTTTGTTGGATAGTGTTTTCAGTGTGACATGTTTTTCATATAATTTCAAAATTTCCAAGTAATTCATAGACTTTCCGCTAGAGGGCGTAAAGGTAAATTGCATTTCCCCCTATATATCTGCTTCTAAAACTCCGATTTGAAAATTCCTTCCTCTATCGCATACAAAACCTGATGGAAAATATTTTTCATATAATTTCTAATGTTTGGTAAAGAATGGTTTGGCCCCAGGGAGCATAAGTGTTAATTTCTGGTTCTGATGTATTTGCAGCAAAATCTGGGCTTCTGAAAACTCGACTAAAAATTTATTTTTCTTTGACCGATACCTCTCATATTGAAAAACCTTTTGAGAATAGATTTCTCAAAAGGTTTTTAAATATGAGAGGATGTTACCTTTCATATTGAAAAACCGAATAACAATTTTTCGGTTACTGCGTGTTGCTTAACGTGGAAAGAGCGATGGATTTATTTACTGAACTGACGCCACGTATTTAGATTATTTTCACCCTATCCCTTAATTGCACAGTCGGGTTTCCAACAGGCCGGTGGAGGTGGTTTTTTGGTCTGGGGATAGTTTTCCTGGCAAGCTCGGTTCGTTATCAACCCACAAACACTGAATGATGTAAGCTACAAGGACCTGTTAGCCCACCATCTCCATCCATATTTGCAGGGTGTTTATTCGGACCACAGTGTCATTTTTAAATAGAAAAACGTACCGTGTAACCGGGCTCGTATAACTACTAAGTGGTTGGAAGAACACGATAACGAATTCGTCACATTGCCTTGACCCTCAAACTCCCCTGACTGTAATCCAATTGAACATTTGTGGGATATGCTATAACGGGGTGTGAGACTGCTGATCCTACTCCACGGAATGAGTGTGAACCGACGGCGCTCCTGCATTGGACATAGGTCCAGTTACGCATGGAGGATGTTTGACACTTTGTAGAATCTGTTCCTAGGCGTCTGCAAGCCGTCATTGCACAGAAAGGTGGGCAAACGCTTTATTAGGCAGGTGTTCCTAAAGCTCAGTGTATTTCAGCCTAATATAAGTTAAATGTAGACATTTTGGTCTACCTTTAACGGGATTATACAAACAATTCGGTTCAGTTTCAATAGTGTTGCACAGCAATTTTAATTTAGTTCAAGAAAAGCCTCGTATGTATTTTGGTTTAACTTAAGAAATCTTATTCGGGCGTCTTGAGCTAGTTTAGGTAATTTCATGAACAAATTTGGATGTTGTTTATACATCCCTGTGCACATTTTTTGATCAGAATTAAGTTGTCCTGTAGACACACACTCCCGCCTTTTTTAAGTGCCGTCGAATTGAGTGTTATTTAATACGGGCTTATACAGTATATACAGTCATTTGCAAAAGTTTAAGACCACCAGTTGGTATTAGAAGATTTCTGCCGGTTGCGTCAGCTACTGTCTGTATTTCTCAACTTGCTCTCGGTGTTGATTCATCAGCTGTTGATAGAGTTGGAAGAAATATGCGAGCGTCATTTTGCTTCTGGTTTTCATGCTGAGAGGTTTCGTACGTATTTTCTATATAAAATTGGCCAAAAAAGCGTCATTACGTGTTACTCAGAGGGCACAAATAGTGACTTCGTATCGTGAAGGATACTCAGAACGTGGCATAGGCAGAAAGGTGAATGTGAGCAAGAATGCTATTCATAATGCGATCATGAAATATCGAGATACAGGGGAATTTAGCGACTGAAAGAGAAGTGAGCGTCCAAGGAAAACAACCCCACGTGATGATAATACCATAAGGCGAATAGTTATGCGTTCTCCGAATAGTTCGTGCTAGAAAATCAAGGCCTTTCTACATTCAAAATGGTCTGATATTATTAGGTGTGCAACTTTATTCTCGGCCCGTAACCCCAAGAGATCATAGAACGTCAGCAAATGCAAATAGCTGTGTGCGATGATGGCTGATTGCAGCGTCATCCAACAGCTTTCCAGGTAACCGTAACCGCTCACAGCTGTAGTGACAGAAGGGACGAAAGGTGACGATGAAATCAATCTCGTTCAAGAAGCAACATTTGAGGCACTGCCTCCTGTTCGCGTTTCAGCTGAAAACAAGTGCCGCGGAAGCCGGGAAAATGATCTGTGCTGCTTTGGGTGAGGCTGCCATGTCTTGCAGTACGTATAAGAAGTGATTCCAGTGTTTTAAGCAGGGAAATTTTGATCTCGGTGATGCAGAACGTCTGGGACACCTACAGAAAGTTGACGACGATGAGGAACTGGAACAACTATTGAACACGGATACCTGTCGCACACAGTCAGATCTCGCCCAGGAACTCGGAGTAACACGGCAAGCCATTGCAAAGAGCCTACACAAGCTTGGACAGATTCACCAGGAGGGCCGTTGGGTGCCCCACCAATTCACAGCTGCGAACAAGTCTAGGCGCTACGATGTTGCTGTGTTCTTACTCTCCAGATTCAAGAAGAAGGGTTTCCTATACAAGATTTTAACCTGTGATGAGAAGTGAATCCTCTACGATAATCCTAAGCGGCGCAAATGGTGGGTTTATCCAGGTCAGCCTACCACCAGTACCGCCAAACCGAATGTCCATGCCAGGAAGTTGTTGCTGTGCATATGATGCGATCAGCGTGGTGTCGTACACTCTGAGTTCCTCAAACCTGGTGAAACGGTCAATGCTGAGCGTTATTGTCAGCAACTCATTCGCGTGAGTGTCGCAATGGAGGCGAAAAGGCCATACACCGGCAAGGACAAAAGGGCGTTCCTGTTGCTTCAGGATAACGCGCATCCTCACACCGCGAAAACTACTTTAAAAACGATCACCTACCTGGGATGGGAGATTTTGTCCCACCAAACTTCGCCCCGTCGGATTATCGCCTCTTTCGCTCCCTGCAACATCGCCTGAGTGATACGCACTTCGCTCATGTCGAGGAGGTCCACACAAGTTTTGATGACCTTATCAACACGAAACAGCCCTCTTTCTTCCGCAATGGCATTCGGAAGCTCCCTGACCGATGGCTCAAATGTATCCAACACGACGGGGATTATTTCCCTGATTAGGTACGTATTCGATTTGCTATCATTTGCTGTTAACGTGTCGTGCCTGTGGCTGAGAATTAAGTTGCACACCTAATAGTATCAGCACTGCTTCCCAACATCTTAGCAAAAATTTTGGATTAAAGTCTTATAAACCTGTACATAAACCTAGACCAACCTCTGTCATGAAAAAGAAAATACTCCAGTTTGCGAAACGTCATCAATCGTGGACTGCTGAAAATTGGAGCCAAGTTCTTTTTCCGATGAATCAACTGCACGTCAATGTAATTCACGGGAAGCACATGTTCGACAACCAGAAAGCAAAAGGTTTCATGAAAAACACACCGTTAACCCAGTGAGACATCCACCTAGTTAGGTGACATGGGGTGCTGTGTCAGCATCCGGTACTGCGTCATTATCCTTTTTGCCGACTGGCACTACCATGATTGGTCCTTCTTATGTGGAAATGTTACGTGAGAAATTGTTCATTCATATGCAAGTGCACAGATGCACAATCTTTATGCATGATGGCGCTCCATGCCACAGATCAAAGACAGTAAAGGACTACCTTCAGAGGAAAAACATATCTGTGCTTGACTGGCTCGGTATTAGTCCCGACCTTAACCCCATCGAAAATCTGTGGACCATTTTAAAAGATAAGGTAACAGAAAAACAGCCATCAGATTTCCAAGCTTTGATTGACGCGATAAAGTACGTGTGGTGCAAAGACATTTCAGGTGACTACTGTAAATCCCTCATTGAGAGTATGCCACATCGCATTCTGTCCCTTATAAAAAACAAAGATGGCCACACAAAGTACTGAATTCGGTCTTTTTGTGTTCTAAAGAATGTAAGTATTCATCTGTGGTGTCATTTTTTCAAATATCTCTGACTAGTAACCAGTTGTTCCTTTGAAAATCTTAATTTTCAATAAATTGACAGGTGGACTTGAACTTTTGCAAATGACTGTATATTTGCAGTATACAAATATACCTGCAAAAATATGTTGTTTCTTTGAAAACCTTAGTTTTCAATAAATTGACAGGTGGACTTGAACTTTTGCAAATGACTGAATATTTGCAGCGTACAAATAAATATACCTGCAAAAATATGTTGTTTCTTTGAAAATCTTAATTTTCAATAAATTGACAGGTGGACTTGAACTTTTGCAAATGACTGTATATTTGCAGTATACAAATATACCTGCAAAAATATGTTGTTTCTTTGAAAAAGTTAGTTTTCAATAAATTGACAGGTGGACTTGAACTTTTGCAAATGACTGAATATTTGCAGCGTACAAATAAATATACCTGCAAAAATATGTTGTTTCTTTGAAAATCTTAATTTTCAATAAATTGACAGGTGGACTTGAACTTTTGCAAATGACTGTATATTTGCAGTATACAAATATACCTGCAAAAATATGTTGTTTCTTTGAAAACCTTAGTTTTCAATAAATTGACAGGTGGACTTGAACTTTTGCAAATGACTGAATATTTGCAGCGTACAAATAAATATACCTGCAAAAATATGTTGTTTCTTTGAAAATCTTAATTTTCAATAAATTGACAGGTGGACTTGAACTTTTGCAAATGACTGTATATTTGCAGTATACAAATATACCTGCAAAAATATGTTGTTTCTTTGAAAACCTTAGTTTTCAATAAATTGACAGGTGGACTTGAACTTTTGCAAATGACTGAATATTTGCAGCGTACAAATAAATATACCTGCAAAAATATGTTGTTTCTTTGAAAATCTTAATTTTCAATAAATTGACAGGTGGACTTGAACTTTTGCAAATGACTGTATATTTGCAGTATACAAATATACCTGCAAAAATATGTTGTTTCTTTGAAAACCTTAGTTTTCAATAAATTGACAGGTGGACTTGAACTTTTGCAAATGACTGTATATTTCCAGTATACAAATATACCTGCAAAAATATGTTGTTTCTTTGAAAACCTTAGTTTTCAATAAATTGACAGGTGGACTTGAACTTTTGCAAATGACTGTATATTTGCAGCGTACAAATATACCTGCAAAAATATGTTCTTTTATTAAACCAACAAACAACCGTTCTAATGTTTCCTGTCAGATTATTGTCGCAAGAAACAGCATAAGAAACTGACAGTATAAGGCAGAGATAACAGAGCTCGTACGTGTAGCTTTCTCATTACACGGGGTGTATCGATGAAATCCGGTGACTGCACCGTAAAAAGCGCACAGATGGTAATATTTAAGAAAACCTACTTTATTGAGGTTCGAGACAATCCCTCACATACAATACACTTTTTGGCATCATTCGTATAACTGCTGGAAGCTATGGGGAAAATTCTGCTCTGTTACAGTCTGCAGCTGGGTCTACACTAATCCTTGAATGTCCGAAATATCAGCAAATATCTTCTCTTTCAGCGATTTCAATCGGAGAAACAAAAATTAGTCAGTCGGTGCCAGATCAGAAGAACATGGTGGGTGATTTAACGCGTTTCTGGGAATTGCAGAAATTTACGAGGGCTGATCGAAAAGTTAGTTCCACTGTTGAATAAAGAAAAAAAATGAAGAGATATACTCAGGTGATGTATGTTGGCTTAAAAGTAGATCATATATTCATTTTTCAACATAGTCGCCTAAGGACCGTAAGCATTTATCGGAACGTATGACTAACTGTTTCATACCTGTACAGCAACACGTCTCCTCCAGTATGGTGTAACCAGTTAAGAACCACAGTTTTCATAGCCTCGGCGGTTTGGAATCGTTGTCCACTAAGGTCCTGTTTCATTTTCCTGAACAAATGATAGTTGCACGGGGATAAGTTGGAGCTGTACGGTGTAAGTTGCCACACCTCCCACTTGAATGACTGCAGAAATTCCTTTGTTTTTCATGCTGTGTGGGGTATGGCATTGTCGTGCAGCAGAATGACATCTTCACTCAACTTACCCCGGCGTCTGTCCTTAATTTCCTTTCGCAAATTTCGTAGCGTTTGGCAGTATCAGTCGGCATTGACAGTCGTCCCTTTTGACAGAAATTCTGCGTAAACAACACCTTCACAGTCAAAGAAAACAGTCGCCATGACCTTTTCGCCAGACGGTTCGACTTTGCACTTCTTCCTTGTTGGAGAGGTGACATGCTTCCATTCCATGGACGATCGTTTGGTTTCAGGGAGAAATGGTGAAACCACGTTTCGTCTCTTGTGATGATTCGATGTAGACAAATTTTGATCCTCAACAGAATACACTACACCATGGTGAAATCCACAGTGCATTACTGAATTTAAGTAAAGGTATAACGCTTTTACATTTCTAATCACTTGTATGTGTAGATTCCTTGGAATTTGCGTTTGTTCTTTACGAGCAAAAGATAAAATGTTTATACTCTATTTAAAATTTTGTTATGTGTATTAAGGCATATATAAATAACAAAATTATATTTATATGCACTATCTACCAACAAGTGATTGGACACCCTTGCAATAGACGATATCTGCGGTCCTGATACACGTCACGGCCGCCGCCGTTAAATATCGTGTGGGAAACAACAACGCAACCAGTCGCATGCAAGATGCCACGCAGTTCGGAGCTCCCTGATTTCGAGAAAGGTGTAATCGTCGGGTATCATAGAAATTGCCGATCCATACGTGACATATCCAGCGAGTTGAAGTACCCAAAATCGACAGTGGCCTACGTGATTAGCAAGTGGAAGAAAAGAGGTGACTGTCGGAATGTGTCCCCACCCGGCAGACCTACAAAACTGGGAGTTAGAGACCGACGGGTGCTGGCCAGAGAAATTTGGAAGAACCGCACCAAGTCGACGGGCCACATCCGCGAGGAATTTCAACAGGCATCCGGGAGTGTTATTTCGATGAATACCATCCGTAAGGAATCCCATCTGCTCGGTTATCATGGACGTGCTGCCGCCCACAAGCCTTTGATCACCAAGTCCAATAGCGCTGCTCGGCTAACGTGGTGCAAAGAACGTCGACAGTGGACCGTTGAACAGTGGAAACAGGTTCTCTGGAGCGACGAATCAAGGTTCATCCTCTACCGTTCGGATGGCAGGGTCTGGGTTTGGCATCTGCCTGGAGAACGCCTCCTACCGGAATGTATTGTGCCAACTGTGAAGTTCGGCGGTGGTGGAATTATGCTATCGGGGTGTTTCTCCTGATATGGCACGGGACCCTTGGTCGCAATTCCTGGTATACTCAACGCCGAGACCTACTGCACCATTTTGGATGACCATGCGCTTCCTACGTTGTGGCAGTTTTACGGGGTGGACCCATGTTACTTTCAGCATGACAATGCCACCTGTCATGTTGCGAGGTCCACCATGGCTTGGTATGTGGACAATGGGGTTAATCGAATGGACTGGCCTGCGCAGAGCCCGGACCTTAACCCTATCGAGCACCTCTGGGACGAGTTGGAGTGTCGACTGAAGGGGTGCCCCCACCGTCCGAAATCGGAGAAGAAACTGACCTGTCTTCTCCAAGCCGAGTGGAAGAAAATACCGCTAGCCGTCGTACAGCCCCTGGTTGGGAGTATGCCCGGTGGGTCGCAGTTGTAATCGCCGCTTGTGGAGGCTCCATCAACTGTTGAAGGTGAATGAACTTCGTTTTCCCTTGTTATCACAGGTTATAACGAAGTAAATTTCTCCGTCATTTTTGGTCTACGCCGGGAATCGAACCCGAGTCTGCTTATTCCGGAACAAGTTGCTCTACCAACTGAGCTACGCAGACGTTCATTCTGATTGCTATGTGCCTTTATGTCGTGTGCGTCCTGCTGGCAGGTACGTCACAAGATGTCCAATTACTTGTTGGTAGATAGTGTATATACGTATATGTAATCAGTCAACAAGTTTCAGCCCCCCCCAAAAAAAATTTGTAATTGCACCCAGAAAAAAGCTCTCTCAATGCAACACTGCTCGTGCAACGATATGCTGTGGTGAGTGTAAGTTGTCGAAATGTCTGAGCTGGCCAGAGCGCAGACTTGTCTCAGGGAATTTGCATTCACAGTCCGTGTCGATACGGGGATGTCCATTGCTGCCTGTACACCTCGTCGCATGTTTTCCTCTGTGGATTGTGGAGCCGTTACGCCTTGCCGTCCAAAGACGCGATAGAGGCGTTCGGATGTCAGCTAACATGTACCAGTCGCTTTACGGAGGTGCACTTTACCTCTCTCCAACTAGTGTCGCCACATAACGTTGGAGAAAGGTAACGTTTCTCAAAACACTGTCGCCACATTAGGTTGGAGAAAGGAAACGCTTCTCAAACCACCATTCCAACATTACCTTTCTCCAACCACTGTCGCCACATTGGGATGGAGGAAGGTAACGTTTCTCAAGCCATTGTCGCCACGTTACCATTCTCTAACCACTGTGGTCAGTTGTGGTATATCGATGCGTTTCCACAGCGATGCGACGCAGGGATCAAACAGCCGCATAAAGTCCTATGATGAAGCTTCTGGTAAAGTTGTCTGTCTGATAGTAGGATTTCCAATGACGTCACCAAATCATTCTCACTTCTTTCACCTGCTTTTGCCACCGAAATCACTCCGATACAGTGGAACACACGCCGAGATGATGGCAACCAAACTTAGCTACGCCGAGCAGTTTCTCCCTATTATTTCCCTCACCTATCCGTGATTGGTTCTCCACTGCAATCATTTGCATAATCCAACTGTCGTCACATACCCACCAATTTGCATTGCACTCGGGCAAATACTTCCGGTTGTGGTCTTTTTGTATGTCGAGCTTTGTAAATTGCGCTTGAAAATCGAACTGTTTCTTCCAAATGCACTCCAACTAAGTTTTATACGCTTATTAATTCCTTCTTTGATGTGTCCTTCTCTTGGTATCTGCTTCCCTATGTTACTTATGAAAGCAACTGTTACTTCTGCATTTGCTCCACTGATCTCGAAATTTTAGTTCTGCTGAAAGCATTGTGCATCAGTTTTGTTTTTTGTAGAAGTTTATCTGTTATCCTACTCGTCTGCTTTTATCAGCAACTTTCTGGAACATACTGTGTAGTTCTGAGAGGGTATTTGCAAATATATGTCATCAGCAAAACGAAGGTAGGTTGAATGATTTCCATTCGTCCGCATCACCTTGTCTTCCCAGTTCAATAATTGAAAGACATCTATAATATGGCATTAAAAAGCTTCGGAAATATTTCACCTTTTCTAACTCCCTTTTCAGCATTTATACGTGCTGTGTTCTCGAACACCGGAACCTCAAAATTTGCATTTTCATAGATGTTATTAACAATTTGCATTTTCAAAGGTGTTATCAGCAATTTACATTTTCATAGATGTTATCAGCAATTTGCGTTTTCATTGATATTTTTAACAATTTGCGTTTTCAAAGACGTCATCAACAATTTGAATTTTCATAGATGATATCAGCAATTCACGTTTTCATAGATGTTATCAGCAATTTTCATTTTCATAGATGTCAGCAATTTGCGTTTTCATAGATCTTTTTAACAATTTGCGTTTTCATAGATGCTTTATCAGCAATTTGCGTTTTCATAGATGTTATTAACAATTTGCATTTTCAAAAGTGTTTGTTATCAACAATTTGAATTTTCATAGATGTTATCAGCAATTTGCGTTTTCATAGATGTTATCACCAATTTTCATTTTCATAGATGTTGTCAGCAATTTGCGTTTTCATAGATTTTTTAACAATTTGCATTTTCATAGATGCTTTATCAGAAATTTGCGTTTTCATAGATGTTATTAACAATTTGCATTTTCAAAAGTGTTTGTTATCAACAATTTGAATTTTCATAGATGTTATCAGCAATTTGCTTTTCATAGATGCCATCAGCAATTTGTGTTTTCTTAAATATTATCAGAAATTCACATTTTCATATATTTTATTAGCAATATTAATGAATGCATCTGCAATAATGCAGGATTTTAAAGACATTACAACTGCCGATGGCGACGGTTTAACCTTTTTGTTGTAATCAAAAGGATTTTATTCCTAGAAAGCTTTTACTGTGAAAGCCATGCACAGCGGAAGTTCATTTTCAGTCGCTCTTCCAATTAGTTCCCTTAATACGTGGACATGATATATAGTTCTGTAGCCACTCCTAAATCTGACTTGTTCTTTTGGTTGAGTGTTTCTTTCAAGCGATACTACAGTACCTTAGTGAAGATTTGCATTTTCGTAAATGTTATCAGCAATGTTAACGAATGCAGGATTTCAAAGACATTACGACTGCTAACGGTTTCACTAAATCAAAAATATTGTTATCATAATCAAAAGGCTTTTCATTCCTTGAAAACTTTTGCTGTAAAAAGCCATACAAAGTGAAAGTTCATTTTCAATCGCTGTTCCGATTAGCTCTCTCAGTACGTAGACATGATCTATAGTGCTGTAGCTACTCCTGAATCCAGCTTGTTCTCTTGGTTGAGTGTTTCTTTCAAAAGATGTGACAGTACCACAATTAAGACTATGTAAACAACTGACATCAAACTGGTGAGTCTGTAGTTCCTGAGATCCTTGTCCTCTTTCGTGTAACAGGATCACTATAGCATAGTCCCATTCATCAGAAACCTTCAATTGGCATATGTTCTGATATGCACACTGCTCAAAGTAGCTAAGGGAACATGTGACTTTGGCGAAATAGTGCAAGCCAATCGTGTGATATTTTGCCGAAACGTAGAAAATAGAAGTTGAGTGTGACGTAGACAGCCGAATCATGCATACCCGTATGCAAATTCGCGTCTGTCGTAACGTCAGAATGAATAGACTGCAGATTGGGATAGAAATGAAGGTTTTCAGGAAGAGCTCATCTTATTCAACAGCATGTATGGCGACATTTCGTTTCTTGAAGTTTGCCGTTCGAACGATGTCTCAATAGCCTGATATACCGGAATCAGCTACGTGAAGAGCTATTGGCAATCTGGAAACAGGTCAGACACAGCGGGTGATAACGGAAGCCATTGAAGTGTCATTTCCTGACTGGGACAAGACTCCAGGATACGGAAAGTGTGCGACGAAGGGAGGTCACGAGCAACTACAGCAAGAGATGAACGTTATCATTGTTAAAGTGTGTCAGATCAGGTGGGGAAAGGCTATTTAGCTCCAGCGAAAGTTTCTGGTGTCAAGACGCAAGTTGTCAACTGAAACTATTCGCAATCGCCTTCACCTTTATGCACGTAGCCCAAAGGTGAATGTCACTTTTACCACACGACACTTTACGGCTCGTTGAAACTGGGCTGAAAAACATCGTGGTTGGGGTCACGACGAGTGGAATCAAGTTCTTTCCTCTGACGAGTCGAGATTCAGTCTGGAGTCTGACAATCGACGAGTTCTTACCTGGACAAAACCCTGTGCACGAAGTAACCCTGCTTTTGTGCAGGAACCATAACATTACGACGGACTTGGATTTATGGTTTGGGAAGACATAAGTATCGGTGGACATACGGACCTGTACATCATCCGAAGCGACCCAGAGATATACAGATGAAATTATACGATCTATTGTCATGCCGTATGCTGCAGCCGTCGGTGATCCGTTCCTTTTCATGGACGATAACGCTCGATCTCATAGAGCTCGGCTAACGGACAACATGCTTCAAAAGGAGGTAATTGAGCGTATGGAGTAGCTTTTGATTTGATTTCATTGAAGGTTTAACGACCACCGTGAGCAACTCACTGGGCTATAAGCAGTCGCCCGTTTCTAATTTAGGGCTACTGGTTCCTGGGAAGGGTGAGAGCCAGTGAGGTAAGACAAACACAACATCCATGCCTCACCGGGATTCGAACCCGAACCCTTCTCGGACGAATAGTCAGAAGCCAGCACTTAGACCCCTGCGCCACCAGGGCGGCCGTATGGAGTGGCCGCCATGCTCTCCTGACTTAAATCCAATTCAGCATGTCTGGGATGCATTTATCAGTCGCACTGCAGCTCGGCCGAAACGTTCTCTTCGTAAACTAGAGCCTGCTCTCATTGAGAAGTGGCGAAACTACCTTCCAAACCTCTTCGATAACCTTATCAGTTGCATGCCAGACAGGCGTGCAGCTGTCTTAGCAGCTCCTGGGGACTACACACCAATACTAGAAGTCAGTCACCACCTTCAAAAAATTATTTTTTACTTGTTATATAGACATGCATATTGTTGCGCAGCATATCGCATCACGCGCACTGAATGATAACATTGCACAGCAATTTACTCATGTTATTTTTCTTACCCATGTTACTGAATATTCTACTGTATCTCTTATATATGAAACACAAAACGCCTGTTTGTCTGAAGCAGCAAAAACTCTCGAACGCCTAACTGTGGCATCGTGAAATTTGCATAGCTTATTAATACTGGAATTTATAGGTCAACGCAACTATTTTAAGATCTCTAAGTTGTTCCGTTCGAGAGTTATGAATTAATTAATATGCTAATCGATAAAGTCAGCTTCGTTTGCTACGTCATGGTTATTGTGTTCCAAACATGAAAGCACGTGACGGGATTCACCGCCGCGGCACATCCACAGGTGTTTCTATTCTTCGAGAACTGTGCGTAAAAAATGCAAAAAGGAACTTTGCGAAATCTTAACGAAACGGGTTGAAATTTTTATCAACACCATGAATTGGTAATACACTGGTGTGCAAACATTAAGGACGAAGAGGAGAAATTAGCATAACAGCAGAACGAGCAGGCAAAACGGACCGAAATATCACTCAGGAGATAAATTAGGGTCCGGCACGGCAGGGTATGCGCATATATGCAGCATGACGTTGAGGGGGGAGGAGTGTCGGAAGGGTATAAAGCACACGGGCGGTGTACGCTCAGCAATTCGGTGAAAGCTATTGCACGGTGTACATCGGTTTGAACGACGTCGAGTTGCTGCCACTGTGTGATATGGCCAACAGGCAATCCAGTAAACGACATCTGGAGGACTTTACCCGAGGTCGCGTCATTGGGAAGTTAGAAAAAGGTGGAAGTGTGACTAGTGTAGCCGAGGAGTTCGGGATCGCTCACAGCATCGTTTCACAAGTTTGGAGAGCATTTCAAACGACAGGAACAGCTGTCCGAGAGTTTAGCAGTGGTCGTCAACGAGCAACCACGGCGGCGGACGACCGGCATATTGTCCTACAGGCGAGAAGAGACAGACGGCAGACAACGGGAAAAATCGCAAGGCACGTGCAATAGACAACTGGACGTCCGTTATCGCGTTTTACCGTGGCCAGGAGGCTGCACAAAGTTGGTCAATTTGCACGACGACCAGTACGGTGTGTGTCATTAACGCCTGCTCATCGAAGACGGTGGTTTCTGTGGTGCCAGAAACACAAGAACTGGACACATCAACAATGGGGTCGAGCTCTCTTTACGGATGAGAGCCGATTTAGTCTGACGAGCGATTCTGGACGCATACACATCTGGAAAGAGCAAGGAACACGCAATCACACCTCCAACATCATCGAAAGGGACCGGTTTGGAGGTAGCGGAGTTCTCGTTTGGGGCGGTATCATGCTTGGTAGCCGTACTGACCTCCACATTTTCCAAGGAGGTTCAGTCACTGGTGTCCGCTATTGTACCGAGGTTCTCCTGCCTCACGTGCGTCTGTTTAGAGGTGCTGTGGGTCCTGAGTTCCTCTTCATGGACTACAACGCTACACCTCATCGTACAGTGGCTGCCGCAGAGCTGTTGAAGAGTGAAGAAATTCAACGCATGGATTGGCTCCGCAAGATCCCCGGACCTAAATCCAATCGAACACGTGTGGGACTTTCTCAGGAGACGCTTGGCAGCACGACACCAGCCGCCAGCAACGATTCCGCAGCGGCGTATGGCGCTTCAAGAGGAATGGGCCGCGATGCCTGAACAGCTCCTTGACAAAATCGTCCTCAACATGGACAGACGTTGTAAATCCTGCAAAGCAGTCAGGGATGATCATATCCCCTACTAAAGACTGGGTTTTTCTTGGCAGCCGCCTGTCACATGGACGTTTCTATCTTCTGTCCAGTTGTGCTCGAAGCTACCTTTTCAATAATGTGGCTTTGTAATCTTTGGATTCCTTGTTTGGACGGTTTTTCTCACTTGTCCCATATTCTTACATCTTGGGGATCTTACGGTATGATTTGAGTCGATGTGGAGCACTTCTGCACGACGTTACATTCGAAAATCCGTCTCGTCTTTAATTTTTGCACGCCAGTGTAAGAGGAGTCCCTCAAAATTTGACCGGAATCCAGTAAAAACTTTTTAAAATAGGCATGGAATTTGTAATTCATCGGTAAGCAGAAATATACACGCAGGAACTGTTAATAAAATTTCGACGGCTAATTAAAAAAGTTATTTACTGATGCAGGCAGAATTTGGATGTCATGTTCCTATTAACGATTTACGGTGTTCATTAAAATTTCAGCCAGTTTCATAAAATATTCACAAAGATACGTTTTTAACTTTTTTATCCCAGAGATTCGCCCCTCAAAGACGTCTGAAACAGAAAGCACGTGATGCATTTGATCGTCGGTTATAAATTGTTAACAAATTTTGTTGAGTCAGTGTTCTAATGCTGTGTCTCCTGGACGCGTGTTAAATAATTCGTAACACTTTTGGCCCGTTTGATTCTACATATTCCATACATTCTGTACATTTCATTGCTTTGATTCTCGACAAATATTTGTGACGGCAATGCTCAAAAGGAAGAGATCAATTTTTAATCAAACACGAATCAACACAAAACGCCAAAAGATATTACGAACCAAGCAATCGGAAGAGGAAAGATCACAAGCACGCCTAAATCCCGGGCAAAGCCGGGTCTTACATAAAAATAATATTTTCCGTTCACCAACGTCAGTCGCACATGATTTTTCTTACAAAATCTGTTTCTTCCGTAATTCTTTTGAGCAGTGTTATGAATTTTCTGGATGCTCAGTCCTTCCCTTAGATAGCGTAAGAATGCATCGGAATTTGCATAATTCTATTTCTAAATGAAGTATGAAAAAACTCCTCTTTTATATCGTGCACAGATAGACATATCTGAACTTTTATGTACCATCTGTTTCTTGGAGAAATTTTCCTAGATGGCGTTAACATGTGTTTGCGTCAGTGACATCACTTCTTTTTCTAGAAAGCCCATTCGAAAAATTCGTTTTATGCCGTGCTTAGGTAAGTATCAAAAACATTTAACGGGTATTTGTTTCCAAAAGTTGCACTGGAAACTTTCCTTTGAAATCGCATACACATGATGAAGCATTTTTAGTTTTTTTCAGCACAGATTTTTCGTTTTTAATTTTTTTTATAAATATGAAAATTTTCGTTTTTTGTTTTAGTTTTTATTAGCATTTTTTTCCTCTGGGATTATTTTGCTGTCGAATTTTTCCTGTTCATATTTTGTCAGCATAGAGTTTTGGCTTTCCTCTTTTTCAGCAAAGTTTTTTCTCTTACCCTCCATGGTTTTCTTAGCATAGGTTTTCCAGTTCAGATTTCGTTGCAAAATATTTTTCCTCTCTCAAGTTTTCTAAACATAAAATTTGGCCTTTTCAAAGTTATTTGCGCGGATTTAGTCATCATTTATTTTTATTAGATATAGATTCCCCCTCTGGTTTTCCTTTGTACAGATTTTCGCTTTACATCTTTTCTTAAAACATAATTTTTCCACTCAGTTTTTGTTTTAGATATAGAAGTTTTTCTTTCATAGCCTTTCTTAGCACAGATTTTTCCATTTCAAGTTTTCTCAGCATAGAATTTCTGCTCTTCATGTTTCCCAGCATAGATTCCTTTATTTTCGTGTTCATTTTACACATATTTTTCCCTTTCAAGTCTTCTCAGCAAACATTTCTCATGTTACTATGATAGATTTTTCTTTTCGCCCTCACTTTGCACCGGTTCTCTTTTCATTTTCTCTTAGCATATTTTTTCCCCTTTTATGGTTTTCTCAGGACAAAATTTTTCGTTTTTGCGATTTCTTAGCACAGAATTGTTTTGTTTCAAGTTTTCTTTGCGTAAAATGCTTGCAATTTTATTTTTCAGTTTATATATTCACCTTTCATTTTTACTTAGCTTAGACTTCCCTACTTCCAGGTTTCCTGACAGATTATTTCCCTTTCTAACTATTCTAACTTGACTTCTGTTTGTCACGAGTTTTTGATACGACTTCTGTGGAACATTTTCATCTTTATATTTTTTATATTTTAATAACTTTTTACGAAGTTATTTGGTCTCTAAGTTGTTGCGCATACCTCTAAATAACCTTCCCTTTGAGTTTCTGTTCTCTTATGTAAATTTACTTACTTATCGTTGAACGTTTTTTCACTGAACGATGCATTACTTCCCCGAAGAGCTTTTACAATTTGGCAACACTGACAGTGAGTCTGAGCTAGATTTTGTGTGTGTGTGTGTGTCTTTAGGGGTTTAAGGACCACCGTGAGCAACTCAATGGGCTATAAACAGTCGCCCATCCCTGATTTAGGGCCACTGATTCCAGGGAAGGGAGAGAGCCAGTGCCGTAAGAAAAGCACAACATCCATGCCTCACCTGGGATTCCAACCCGGACCCACCTCGGACGAATAGTCACAAGCCAGCGTTTAGACCACTGCGCCACAGGGGCTGCCAGAGCTAGATAAGGATGTCAACAGTGAATGTATAGTATGGAGAGTTGAGTGGAGCACTTGAGTTGTAGTAGTTAACACGGAGAGAGGAGATTTATTACGAGAGCTGTACATAAATCTTCTTCATATTTGTTAGTATTATTCGTTGGTAGAAAGAATAGAACTATTTTATTGAGACTGTTGTTTGGACTGAAGCCAACGAGTTTATATTCTGGCAACAGTTTAACTCCATGTTCTGAACTACAAATGAATACTGAATAAACTAGTGGACTAACTTAACTTGACTTGCTGATTCTTTACACCTGGCTGTTTAGTTAATTTTTGACAAAGTGCGATTCGTGTGCAATGAAACTCCATACGAAAAGTAGCAAAAAAGACACATATTGAGCACGTACACTTAAGTTACAGCTATTTAGAGTTCAGATTTCATAAAGTATCTTTCCACAGATACGAAGCTACAATGATCTCTAAACTGTAGGAACTAAAGTATACTCATTAAATCACAAAACTCGATTCCGAAAAAATATCAAGCAATTCATTGTACTTATTCTACTACAACTACTTTTACTTTGTGAAGTCACTTAAAATGCATAGATGCGTTAAACGATTCGCCGATGATTACGAATAAATGAAACCGTTACAGAAAAAAAAGATGCAGAAACAGAATAGTGACGTGCGAAGTAGAGGTTTCCCAGCAAACTTCGCAGGTACCTTTGGTCTGTGGAGAACTAAAAACAATGGAATAAACCCACCCATTTTACACGCAATCTCTATGCGCAGTCACGTAAATGTCTGAAAACTGCTTATGACAGAATTCATTACTTGCTATTGATGCATGTGGAAAGTCTACTTTTGTTTTTTGCTCTATTTTTAAATATTCCCTTTCCAATGAAAGGTTATTCAGTAGGGTGGGTGGAAAATACTGAAATTGTTTTTGAAGTTGTTCCTGGTATAGCTAACGAAGACGTTGCTCCTGGTATACTGTAGCTAACGATAATGCGAAAAAAAAATCAGACAATATTTTCCGTTCGCACATGATGATCGAATTTATAGAAATTTTAAAACTTTACGTAATTTCATTGATTTTTAAGTACTAAATAAATCACAATTAAATCGCTATATAGTGCGGAAAAGTTGCTGTTGCTCCTGCTAAAGATCACGTAGAAATAATTTTAATCAGACAATGTTTTCCTTTCGTAGATGACGATTGAAACTATAGAATTTTTAAAATTTACGGAATGTTATTGATTTTATTCTAAGTGCCAAATAAATTACAATCGAATCGCTATAATGCGAAAAAGTTGAGTATAGTATAGTTAAAATGTAAAAAAAAAAATTTTGAATTAAGACAATACTTTCCGTTCGCGCATGACGATCAAATTTATAGAAATTCCACAAATTTAGACAATTTTTCAGTTTCAATTTTGCATCTTTTATTCCCTTCCATTTTGGAAAATCATCTTGAAGGCAACCTTGTGTGAGAATTCAGGCATGATAGATCTTGATAGCAACGTTGCACGGATGTTCTCGTCTCTGGTCTGATAGCCACAAACCTTGCTTGCTTGATGCCTGTCTAACTACACTGGCGGAAAGTGAAAAAGAACACCAAGAAGGAGATGTCTGATACCAACGAAATTTATACAGCATAATAACGGAATACAGAGGAAAACGTGATCAAAACATTATAGCAAAATACAGCTGTATTTGCTGGTAAACTGAAAAATAACTTTTCCATGTAACATGGTTAGTACGAGGTTGAGCCGCCATGAACTGCGTCACACTGTGCAATTCTGGCATGGAGTCTGTCGTACAGATGTTGGATGTAAGTTTGGGGTATTGAGTTCCAAGCATCCTCAACCTGGACGCGTAAATCGGGGATGGTCGTGGCTGGTCGTGGAGACCGGATAAGTCGTTGTCCCATAAAATCCCACACGTGCTCAATGAGGGACAAATTCAGTGAACGTGCAGGCCACGGAAGTTGTCTCACACCCTGAAGTGCATGTTGCGTTGCACGTGCCGTGTGTGGGCGTGCGTTATCTTGCTGGAAAATACCACGATGGACCGACCTTACAAATGGCACAACAACGGGCTGAATGATGTTGTTGATGTAGGAGGTGCTGTTTAACGTACCCGGTACAAACACTAGTTGTGTACGGGAGTGATAGCTGATTGGTCCCCACACCAGGAGACCAGGTGTAGGCCCTGTGTGTCGCTGGCGGATGCAAGAAGGGTGGAGACGGTCCCCTGTGCGTCTGCGAACACGCATACGGCCATCGGAGGCTCCCGAGCAGAATCTACTTTCATCGCTGAACACCACAGATCGCCATTGCGTTATCCAGTGCAGACGTTGGCGACACCACTGCAGCCGTTCCTGACGGTGGGCTGGAGTCAGAGGTACACATGCCAGAGGCCAGAGGCACACGTGCACGTAGTCCTGCATCCAGTAGACGGTTGCGGATTGTTCGCACAGTCACCTCAAGTGCAACGCCATCTCGGATTTGCGTCGCAGTGGATTTTCTGCTTGACAACGCCGCTCTTCTTATGCGTCGATCGGTCCGCTCATCAGTCCGTCTGTAACTCCCGGTTCCACGTCTTCTCGTGTGGGAATGTTCCTCGGGCCATCTACGCCACTATCGTACCACCACCGATACTTCCCGTCCAATTCGCTCGGCAATACGACGATACGACCACCTGGTCTCGCGGAGTCCGACTAGACGACCTCGCTCAAAGTCCGATAACTGCTGAAATCGTACACGTCTTCCATGTCCAGGCATTGCAGCTTCTTCAGGGTCTTCGCACGTGACCGTACGCCGACGACTGATTACATTCACTTCGCCGTTCTCCTTAAATACCACTGACGATAATTTGCATATTATGCCGTGCTGTGGCATAAGCGCTCACCGGTTGGTACCGAAATTAACATCACATTTACGTTAACTCGACCCCATTGAACATATGTAAATTTCATGATCGTCAGCCAATTCCTTCTTGGTGTTGTTTTTTCACTTTCCGGCAGTGTATTTTCACACATCGCTCTACAGCTTGTGAGTGACGCGAAGTTGACTCTAAAGAGCTGAGCAAAGACCAGAGCTATTTTTTCGACATATCAATGGCTATAAAATTCGGCACATGTTCCGATGATCTCGCTATTCGTGATCCAAAACCGCTTTCCCATTCCAGATGGTTAACAGCAGCTAACAGAGTTCGTTTATACGTATCCGTAGAGACGCTGTCAGCTGAATTTGAAACGAACAGTTTCATTTACTTTGCTTTCATACATGCCCACGTTTACCATAAAGAAGAAACCTTCTTTCACGGATGCGCTAAAACATGTAGTCATGGAGATGCAAACTTCCCGATACTTTCCAAACAACTTGCTTCAAGTTATAGATTCCTTTATCGAGCGTAACGCATACTTTGGCCATCCTGAGAACCTAACTATGGCACTGGAAGAAAGACAACATATCAGAGAACTTGTGTTGAGGCATATTTTGAAAGCCAGACAGTTAGTTTCCAAAAATAAATGTATCAGGAATTTCTTGACATCAAAAGATTAACTTTTCTGCAGCTGACTACACCTAAACATTTGACTGGCATTCTTGCAAGTATAAGGTATGAGCCATTTTCTTGTAGGACTTCCGTCCACAGTGAGTAGATTTTAGGTCCCAGCCACCTACAGCGAGTTCGCCTTTTGGGCAGGACACAGAAACGGAAGGAACGAGAGCAAGTCTAGCGACTTGAACAGAGCAGTTTGTAGTGAGATTAGAGTACAGTAGATAGCGCCACCGTACAAGTACGATATTGCACATAGAGGAGTGAGAGAATTTCAGGGGGGGGGGCATAGGAAAGGATACCCATTTAACCAGTGGGTCCAACCTGGGGGCCGTCACTTAACGTGCTCGTCCGATGCACGGCGAATATTCAGTGATTGTTAGCAACTCACGTCACCTCCGCAAGATCAGCCCAGGATCGAACCTGAGGACCTTGCATTGATAGTCTGAACCATTCAGCCATTCGCGGCTCCATTCTTGCAAGTTATCCCCCCCCCCCTGCGATTTTTATATGACATCGGTGATGACGCTATTTCGTCATTTATACAATCTGGAGCTGTACCTAACTGGAACATTGTCACGCTACGGGTAATTCGATAGGAGTATTGAGAAAATCTAAAGGCCTCGATACATTTCCTTGAGGGTTTCTTCGGTTCACTGTTGTTTCATGGGCATTTGCATATTTCTGGAATGTGGATGCCTGGGCTCTTTGTTCAGTGTGCTCCTATACATAATTTTGGAATGCGTGGTTTTGGGTTCCTTTGTTCTGGAGTAAGGTAAAGAAGCATGGGATTGAGAATAGCAGCGGCATTTGTATTGGCTGCGGCTTCTGTGTTGGAGACCCAGTTTCTGTTTGTTGGCTACATTTCCGACCTGATTTGGGTTATGCATCTGAAGGAGCCGATGTGGGGATGATGAAGTGAACCTTTTTCCCCAAGTGTCTGCCAGTGAAAGTCTATGCAAAGTAGTGGTCTGCCTGGCCATTGCCGATGATGTTGGCCGTCTGGTATGGGACTGTTTGGACGATAATCTTGTGCTTTTGCTGTCCGTTTCATGGTTCACGTGGGGTTCCGTTGTCTGCCGGTGAACGTTGATTCAGAGGAGTATTGAATCCGTCGAGCCATTGCCGATGATGAGAGCTGCTTTGTTTCAGACTGACCTCATCGACGGCTTCCTGCTGGACTGTTGCCTCAGGTTCCAGTTCTGTTCTACCTGCCGATACAAGTCTATCTCGAGGAGTAGAACCTGTGTTGGTTGCCACTCGTGCTGAGTGCTGTTTTGCATCAGACTGACCTCGTCGACGTATTCTTGCTGGACTATTTGCTTCATGTTTCAGTTCTGTTTGTAGGAATTATTATGCTTTTCTGCGTGGTGGAACATCTCAAGGTAAATGTATTCTTAAAACTGAAAGCTAAATTATGATATGATTAGAAAACCAAAAATGTATGATTATATTAAACAGTTGAAATTCAACTGTGTTGTTAGTTTTGTGCACTGGCGCTATTTACTTAACTTAAAAAGATCAGCTTCTTTAAGACAGTCCTTCCTGCGAAGGATTGAGCTAGTCAAGTTGGGCAGAAGAGTAGTCAGAATGGAATGTCGCAACATAACAAAATTTCCGTGTAATTCCCAAGTTGTAGCGCGACGTGTGAAACTACTGTAGTTACAGAAGCGTCAAGCAAGGTTTGTGGTTTTCAGGCCACAGACGGGAATATTGGGGCAACATTACTATCAAGATCTATCATGCCTAAATTCTCACATAAGACTGCCTTCCAGGTGATTCCCAAAAAAGGATGGGAATAAAAGAAGTAAAATTGAAACGGAAAAATTGTTTAAATTTGTGGAATTCATATAATTTTGATCGTCATGCGCGAACGGAAAATATTTTCTTAATTAAAAAAAAACTTTTTAACATAGCATTTAACTATACTAGAGGCAAATTTTCCGCTCTATAGCAATTCGATTGTAATTTATTTGGTATTTGAAAAATCAATAAAATTGCGTACATTTTGGAACTTTCTATAATTCCGATCGCCATGCGCGAACGGAAAATACTGTCTTTTTTAAAATTTTTAACATTATCTTTAACCAGGGACAAATTTTCCGCACTATAGCGATTCGATCAAAAGCATTTCGGTATTTTCCGCCACCCTATTATTCAGAAATGCCAGCGTTTATTATGACGCTAAACAAAGTGATTAGTTACTTTTCAAAGATTCAACTTAATTTCACTTATTTGGCGTTTTATAGCCTGAATTTTTATTTATCTTTTTCAGGCGTAACCTTTATACTCTTATAATTTGACCAATATTTGTAGATGAAAACATTGGTGTATTTTGTAACAATATTTCCTCTGAAAAAAACATCTTCGAGAAAAATCTTTACAACTTGAAGGAACAGTATTAGAACACACATACTGAAACTTTAAATACTACAACCTTTCTTTTCAGGTAAAGCCCACGACATTTCTTTTATCTGCAGAAGTGTTAAAAAGATCTTTCTTCGATGTTTTAAC
The DNA here is from genome assembly GCA_039090855.1 of Macrothele yani. Classification (NCBI taxonomy): domain Eukaryota; kingdom Metazoa; phylum Arthropoda; class Arachnida; order Araneae; family Macrothelidae; genus Macrothele; species Macrothele yani. The sequence continues at coordinate 121,966,164 of CM077005.1, read as the reverse complement.
CATTAACAATCGTATCAGTCAGGAAATTGCTTACCTAAGTGCAAATTTCAAAATTTTCAATGGGTGATGTACTTGTCTTATGGCATTGGTTCTCTCTTTTCCTGGAACCAGTAGGCCTAAATTAGGAACATGAGACTGATTATAAAGTTGATCACGGTGGTCATTAGACCTCCGAACAACAATATCTCATTGGCATTCCCCAAAGGATTTGAAGGAGTTACATGTTACACGCAAAGTGTTGTGTTCCTTTTCCTTCGACCACCCTTAACGTCTTTAACTTCTTGGAGCATGGTTAAACGATCAATGCGAACAGAGACTCTGATGAAGGCACGCCGTGCTATCAAGAACAAGGGCACAGGTCTTCTGTAAGATGGGTTTATCCTTCTCCATGGTAATGGCAAGCCACATGCCCCCCAAGTTTCTATGGAGACGTTACAGAAATTTAAGCGGAGAGAGCTTCAACGCACATCCTGCTTATAGCTCTGACCTCTGGCCATATGCCTTTTATATATATCTTCGGCACTCTCAAGAAATCTTAACAAGGCAAGAAATTCATCTCGGACGACATTGTGCGAGTAACTTCCCGCCGTTGATTTCATGCCCAGACAAGATCATTTTATGAAACCAGAACCAGTTGTCACATCACATAATGGGATAAGTGCTTTAATCCCTATAGTGATTTAAGGTAGATCCACCTAAAATCTTTGCCCTGTATTTCCAATGGGCAAACTTCTGTAGCCATTTCCTTCACAAATAATGCGTTCCCAAGGATGAAAATTTGAACATCGATAAAAATAACTTCATATTAAAAAATGAAGATTTATTGATTAATGGAGAAAAGCTGGATATAACAGATACGTACGTTTACCTTGGACAGCAGATATCAAGTGAGGGTCACATTGATGAAGAAATTAATTGGCGTATAAAACTTGCCTGGAGAGCTTTTGGAAGAAACAGCATAATTTTCAAGAGCAATATGCCGTTATGTCTTAAAAGAAAAGTGTTTGATCAATGCATCCTTCCAGTGCTTACGTATGGTGCAGAGACGTGAACCTTAACCTAAAAGAGACATACAAAGGCTGAAGACAACTCAAAGTAGCATGGAGAGGTGCATGCTTGGTGTAACCAGGAGAGATAAGAAGAGGAACTCGTGGATCAGAAAAAGGACAAGAGTGGAAGACATCATGATCAGAGTTAAATCCCTGAAATGGCAATGGGCTGGACATATTGCCAGAAGGACAGAATATGGATGAACAGCCGAAATTTTAGATTGAATTCCAAAGGACAGGAAAAGACCCAGAAGAAGACCACATGGGAGATGGGTGGATGAAATTCGAAAGTATGCGGGAGTAACATGGAGGAGACTGGCACAAGGCAGACAGTTGTGGAAGAGGCTTGGAGAGACCTTCGTCCAGCAGTGGATTGATAATGGTTGACAATGATAATTACGATGATTATAACTTAATATACTTAATATTTTTTAAAACTTAACTATAATTATATTAAAAATCAATAACTTTTCCTTTGGTGGTGCTGATACCAGAAAACAGATGGCGCCACATCTACATGTGACTTACTAAAGGGTATCACGTAGCATTTGTTTAATAATTTCATTAATTTTTCGACTGCAATCAACACTTGTGCCCATCAGGCGATAGTACGGAATGTTTAGAATGATTTGAGCCATTTAGATTGAATATTCTAACATTAATTTAGCTGAAAATGTTGCAGCGTGAGCTTACTGGTCTATTTAGGAATTAAAAATCAGCAGTATCCACAATTCTGTTAATATTTTCAGCTAAATTATTATCAGAACATTTAATCAAAGTAGATTAAATCATTGTAAACATTTCAGACTGTCGCATGGATGCACTCATTCCAAAAATTAATAAAATTATTGGAAAACAAATGCGACGTGATAGCATTTAGTAAGTCAAATATAGATGTGGCGTCATCTGTTTTCTGGTCTCAACAGCACCAAAGAAAAAAGTTATTGACTCCTAATATAATGATGGTTACGTTTTAGAAAATATTAAGTATCATCATCATCATCATTGTCAACCATTATCAATCCACTGCTGGACGAACGTCTCCCCAAGTTTCCTCCACAACGGTCGTCTTGTGCCAGTCTCCTCCATGTCACTCCCGCATACTTTCGAATTTCATCCACCCATCTCCCATGTGGTCTTCTTCTGGGTCTTTTCCTGTCCCTTGGAATCCAATCTAAAATTTTGGCTGTCCATCGATGGTCTGTCCTTCTGGCAGTATGTCCAGCCCATTGCCATTTCAGGGATTTAACTCTGATCATGATGTCTTCCACTCTTGTCATCTTTCGGATCCACGAGTTCCTCATCTTATCTCTCCTGGTTACACCAAGCTTGCACCTCTCCATGCTACTTTGAGCTGTCTGCAGCCTTTGTATGTCTATTTTAGTTAACGTTCACGTCTCTGCACCATACGTAAGCACTGGAAGGATGCATTGATCAAACACTTTTCTTTTAAGACATAATGGCATATTGCTCTTGAAAATTATGCTGTTTCTTCCAAAAGCTCTCCAGGCAAGTTTTGTACGCCGATTAATTTCTTCCTCGATGTGACCCTCACTTGATATCTGCTGTCCAAGATAAACGTACGTACGTGCCTGTTATCTCCAGCTTTTCTCCAACAATTGATAAATCTTCATTTCTTGTAAAAGCATTGAACATCACTTTTGTCTTCTGAAAGTTAATTTTTAATCCCACTTCTTTACTCTTGTCAGCAAGTTCCTGGATCATACTCTGCAGCTCTGATGGGGTAGTTGCAAAAATTACTATGTCATCAGCAAAACGAAGGTGGGTTAGATAATCTCCATTAATCTTTATCTCTTTGTTTTCGCAGTTCAGTGATTGAAAGACATTTTCCAATATAGCATTAAAGAGCTTCGGAGATATGGCGTCACCTTGTCTCACTCCCTTTCCACTTTTTATGTGTGTTGTATTTTCAAACAGCCGAATCTTTGCACTTGCATTTTCATAGATGTTATTAATATTATTAATGTATGCATCTTCAATACCGCAAGATTTCGGAGCCATTCTAACTGCTGATGGTTTCACCGAATCAAAGGCTTTTTCATAATCTATAAAAGCCATGCACAATGGAAGTTCATATTCCCTCGCTCTTTCAATTAGTTCTCTTAGTACGTGGATATGATCTATTGTGCTGTAGCCACTCCTGAATCCAGCTTGTTCTCTCGGTTGAGCCATGTCCAGTGTTACCTTCAAACGGTGTGAAAAAACTTTAGTGAAGATTTTATAAACTACTGATAGGAGGCTGATAGGTCTGTAGTTTCCAAGATCCTCAATGTCACCTTTCTTATGTAGCAGGATCATTGTAGCGGTGTTCCAATCCTCAGGAATCTTCCCTTCATTAAGGCATCGAGTGAAAATTTGGGCGAGTAGTGTTTCGATTTCTCCACTTGCTTCTTGTATGATGTCTACAGTAATTCCATCTTCTCCTGGAGCTTTTCCCCGCTTCATGTTCTTCATTGCATGTGCAACTTCTGCTAGGAGTACTGGAAGAACTCTGGTACTGGTACCTTCCATGATGTCTGGAGTACATGCATCATCCCTTTCATATAACTTGGAGTAAAAATCTTTCACTCTTGTCAAAATTTCGCCTTTATTTCTTGTTACAGAACCATCGTCTTTTCTCAGTGCCATAATCTGTTTTCTTCCCTTACTGAGATGTCCCTTTGCTATCTTTTAGGCTTTGGTTGTTTTCAATTGCTTTCCTCACTAGGTCACAGATGAATTTCCTTACGTCTTCAGTGATACTTTTTCGTACTGTCTTGCATAGCTCTATATATTCCACTTTGGAAGTCACATGTTCTTTAGTTGTCCTCATCTCTCTTCTTTTTGCATCAACATTTTGGTTTTTCCTGATAATTTGTTCACATGCAACTTGTTCTTAGACCCAGCTAATTTTGTTGCTGTTTCCATAAGAGCTTTGGTTACTTTTCTGTTAACTTCAGAGATGTCCACTTCTTCCGATGTTAGGCCTTCTAACGCAGAGAATCTGTTCTTCAGTTCCAACTTGAAGCAGAGAATCTGTTCTTCAGTTCCAACTTGAAGCAGAGAATCTGTTCTTCAGTTCCAACTTGATGTTTTTTTTTAAGGTGGTGTTTTTTAAGGTTGGTTAGGTCAATACATTTTGTTTGTCTTATGAGCTTGCCACGTTCGAGTTTAGTGTTGAGGTGTATCTTACATCTCACCAATCTATGGTCACTACCTGTAACGTATACTCTATATTCACTTTCCTTTTGATTTTACTATCTCTGGTTATTTTATTTTACTATGTAAATTATCTTCCTACTGAACGAAATATTATTTCACCCGCTGAATGAGATCTGGCAATGAGTGTAAGTCATGACGTGGTGGTAGCTAGTATATAGGCGCGTTCAGAGAGAGTGGAGTTGCGTTGGTGTTGTTGTTGAGGTTGATGTGTTGGCGTTGCGAGGTGTTGTTATGAGAGTGTGTGTACTATAAGAGGAAAGTTTATTCATTATTATGTACAAGATATATGAGTGCCTTAGTTGACCAAAAATGACGAAGAAATTCACTTCGTTATAATGGCGCCCGAACTATCCGGATGACCCGACCGTTCACAATCTCGCAATGGTGTGATGTTATTTCCACACCGCGAGATAGAAAAAATAAGAGCAGCACTTCGAGAAAAAAAAAAAAAATAAGGGGGAGATGATGTAACGTACCAGGAGATGTGACGTACCTGCCAGAAGGACGCACACGACATAAAGGCAGATAGGAATCAGAATAAAATGTCCGCGTAGCTCAAATGGTAGAGCAACTTATTCCGGAATGAGTGGACCCGGGTTCGAATCCTGGCGCGGATAAAAATGACGGAGAAATTCACTTCGTTATATACCTGTGTTGAACTTGTTTAGCACACTGCAGTCTTCTATGACAAACTTTTTGTTACACATAATGAAATCAATTTAACTTGTCGTCCCATTTGGATGTCTCCATGTCCATTTCCTGTGTGGCTTTTTCTTGAAGAAGGAGTTCAAGATGAAAAACCCTTCTGCCTCTGCAAACTCAACGAGAGTATTTCCACGCTGGTTTCTGTTGCCGTGGCCGAATTTACCTACTGAAGTTTCATTCCGTTGCCGTTGCCCTTTTTTTGCATTGAAATCTCCCATAATTATCTTCAAGTGCTGCTTACCTTTATTATTTAGATGACAAATTTCCTCATAAAATTCTTCAATTTCTTCTTCAGGATGACTTGTGGTGGGTGCATAAGTTTGAATAATCTGAGCCTGGTATCTTCTCGAGAGTTGGATAACGAGTCGTGCAGCTCTGTCAGAGGAACTTTCAACTTCTACAACTTTATCCTTCAGTTTCTTGTTTATTTTAAATCCAACACCACTAGTTCTGCCAGTATCTGTCCCACGATAGTAGAAGAGATGTTCACTTTTCAGTTCAATGAGATCTTCTCCTTTTCTCCTTACCTCACTTAGCCCGACGATGTCCCACTTGATCCTTTGTAGTTCCTCTTCCAATTCAAGAAGCCTTGAATCAGAAGATAGGGAGCGTCCATTATACGTAGCCAAGGGTCAGCATCAGAGGGCAGCCTATTCCGGTCCTCCGGGGATTCTTAACACCCTCTGTCTTCATGTCGCACTGGCCGCTGCCTTGGCCAGGTACATTCCAGCTGCCGTAGACTGAGGGCCAAGATTTAAGTTGTGGAGTCATTTTGGAGGGGTTTGGCCATAACTCACCACGCTGGCCAAGCGGGTTGGTGAGTGTGGGATAGCATTTACTCTAATCTCGATGGTATAGTTATACCGCTATTGGTGGTAGTCAGAGCCCCTTTAGTGGGAACAGGATGCACCACGAGAAGGCGTGGTTGACATTTGTCAAGGAGAGGCTGTGATGTTACGCATCACCTGACCTTACGTCCCTATATTAAGTATACTAGGATATAATATGAAGTTATTTTTATCGTTGTTCAAATTTTCATTCTTGGGAACGTATTAATTGGGAAGAAAATGGTACAGAAGTTTGCCCATTGGAAATACAAGACAAAGATTTTAGATGGATCCACCTTAATATCCTGTGCCACTTGTGTGATAAATTAATTATGTATGCTCCGGCCTGGTTTAATTTCATTGAACCGAATATTTACAAAAACGATTACAGATCAGTTGCTAATATTAAACAGATCCATGTTAATGACTCAAGCAACAAAGCGAAGTTTGCGATCAACAGTGAATCTATGAACTAATTCAGCCAAGATGGAGTGGAGTCCTTAATACGAAAGGCGGAAGTGAGTAGGTGACAGAAATCATTGCTAAAGTGCTCTTGCTCTTGTGGTAGAAACATTAAAAAGTACACTCGTGAGCCACAATACTATGGTCATCTCCCTAATAACATGTTGGATCGCCTTCTGCGGTGATAACCTCTTGACTTCACGTGGCATCGATTCCATTCGACCTGGGTAGATATCCTCAGGTATTCTGTACCAGCTGTATAGAATGACGTTCCGTTCAGAGTTCGGCAACGAAGATAGCCAATGGAGTGAAACTACGAATGCTGCGTTTCACTGCATACCATAAATATGGAATGGGACTCAGATCAGGGGAATTTAACGGCAACGGAACACACGACATGATCCTCGAAATATTCTTGCACAATACGATATTTGTAGCACCGGGCGTTGTCCTGCTGAAAGAATCCAGCGAAATCCGGATACACGGACAGTAGGGCAACTCTTGGTGCGAAATAATGCTAAGGTCGGACATGGGGGTGTGGGTGTTCAAAGAGCATAAGGGACCCAGTGGTGTACATATGAACATTCCCAATGTCATGATTCCGCAACTAGTCTTTTTCTGTTCATCCGTGCATCTGGTAGCAGCTCTTTATCCACGTAGGAGACGAAACTAGACTCGTCGGACCACACACTGGAGATTGGACTCGCCGAAGCTGAAAGAACTTTTCTACTCGTCCAATGTCCAGTCAGGGTGGTACAATGCAACTACTGGTGGGCCTGTGGGTGATGGTCTATCACCAACAGGACGTGACGCTCATGCCTTAAGACACCCGCTGAACGTTTCTTTGTACACCCTGCTCGCAGATTGGCGTTAGATGAGGGATTACCAGCCGTCTGTTGTCCCGCAAGACGGTTCGTAATCCCTGGTTGACATTCAAGTTTCAACTAGAATGTCAACAAGTGGTGGTCTCCTCAAGTTGGGTGCATGTGTGTTCCTCTTCCTACTATTCCTGCTACACCTTGACTACGACGGATTTCTAACAGCCAACCATGCCTGCTGCTGCTGAGGTGCCGGCTCCCACGTGCATTATTTATTCTCCGTTCGAACTCCAACAAGAGCTTTCCCTGTCCTACTAGCACACGCTTCGTACTGGCGAACCCCCACGCCTTGACCGCGTCTTCTCTATATATATTCCGCGCCGGTAGTCATTACTGTGTGCTGTAGGACATCTTCGCTTTTTGGGATATACACCGAAAAGCCAAAGCATTATGAGCACCAGGCTAATATTATGTTGGTCCTCCACGTACAGCTCTTACCCAGGGAGGCATAGACGCTACAAGATTTCCAAAGCTGTCTTGCTGAATCTGGTACCAAAACTTTACCAGCAGATCCTTTAGCTCTTTACGTGGTTGAGCCGCCACAGATAAGATTTTCTGTTCCAACACAAACCACAGATCCTCGATTGGATTCATGTCTGGGGAGTTTGGAGTCCAGGGCAATAACTGGAAGTCTTCGTCATGTTACACGAATCATCCTCGAACAATCCGGGCAGTGTGGCAAAGCGCATTATCTTTCTGGAACGAGACATTACTAGAGGGTAATACAGATGCCATGATAGGATTACCTGGTCTGCAATGACGTTTAGGTAAGTGGTAGATGTCATGGTTTCTTACATATGAATGACTGGACCCAGAGTTTCCCAATAAAGCATTGCCCAAAGCATTAGGCTTCTTCCGCCATCTTGTTTTCTTCCCACGATGCATCCTGGTGCCAAGACTTCCACAGGCAAACGACGAATATTTACCCGGCCGTCCACTTGGTGCAACAGAAAACGAGATTCATTGGACCAGGAGACATTCTGCCAATCATTCAAGGTCCAGTTTTGATGCCCGCATGCCCATTGAAGGTGCTTTCGACGGCGAACCGAGGCTAGCTTGGGCACTCTAAGCGGCCTGTGGCTACGCAGTCCCATTTTCAGCAGGGTTCGATGTACTATGTGTTGTGGCACATTACTCTCGTCCCCAGCATTCAAATTACCGGCGAGTTGCCCCACAGTATGCCTTCTGTTCGCTCTTAACATGTGACTTAGCCTTCGCTTACCTCTTGCATCCATGAACCGTTGTCGGCCCAGACCTTACCCGTGGTTACTGGTTTTCCCTACTCGGATCACCTTTTTTGAAGGTATTAACCAGAACTGACCATAAGCACCCCATAAACCTTTCCTTCTCGGAAATGCTCTGACCCAGTTGTCTGGCCAGTGCAATTTGGCTTTCGTCAATGTCCGCTACTTCCCATCTGAAGAGCAACAATAACACTGATTAACAGAGCTCAGTATCAGGTGCTATTTATACCGTTTCATGACCTTGCCGTCGTTTACCTGCAGTTGCTTTGATTTGCATAAATACGCGCTGGTCATAACGTTTTAGATCTTCGGTGTCGGGAGTTATAATCAAAGATGGAAACGGGTCACGGGTCAACTGGTCGAGAATTTCTTGAGGGTCAAACGGGTCGGGTCAATGTGTTCCTGACCCGGTTTTATTCCCATTTTATTTTTGAAAAAGAGAAAGTATGTTCCAAAGAAAAATGCGAGTTGTGGGATTCTGTAGGCGATACTGGTGCCCACGGAGTGAATAATGATTTGCCATGCAAAACTATTGTCGTCTCTTTCTTAAAGCAACGAAGATTTCCACCGAACGACGTCAGACACACTGACACCATATCGTAAGAAGATACTTCCTTTGCGTTCTTTTACAGTGCGATTGTCCAGGGCAAGGTACAGGTAAACACCATTCGCCTGCTTCTCAGCTGATTCACTCTCTCCGTTAGAAGTTCACTGTATGATTAAGAGTTACTTTTCACATCGGATCTTTTATATTGAGCATTCAGAGGTTTTCGACTGATGTGCTAACATCCCGTTCCCATGACATGTCATGTCGAAATAAACTCCTTGTTTGTTAATATGGGTAGATTTAATATTAAGGAGGTTGAGAAAGGCATCGAGGCCAACAAATACGTGCTTCTTGAAAACCACAAGGGGAAGAAGGAGTGCTGGAGATTGTTTCGTCTCATTAAGGAACCGGGGAATAATTCTGTGTTGTTCAAAATGTGGAAAGTGTATAATTACAAAGAAAGATGTCGACGGTGTAATAAAGGATAATGGAACCAAAAATCTAACGGACCATATGAAAGTATGAGCACCTCCATCAAAGCGTGGAAAGAATGAACAATCTAAATACATTTAAAAAATACATTTGTGTAATCATAAATAATGATTCCCCTTTGTAATAGACACTATGGTCACGGTCATAGTTAGCCATAACTTCTGGATTACGTAAATAGTGGCAATACTAAAATTTAGTAAGTAACCAAATTTTATCATTAAAAAAGGATTCCAGTTATTAAATATCAAGCAGTTATTGGGATGAATATATATATTACGTTTATATGTGTATATATATATACACTATCTACCAACAAGTAATTGGACACCCCTGCAATCGACGATATCTGCGGTCCTGATACACGTCACGGCCGCCGCCGTTAAATATAGTGTGGGAAACACCAAGGCAACCAGTCGCACGCAAGATGCCACGCAGTTCGGAGCTCTCTGATTTCGAGAAAGGTGTAATCGTCGGGTATCACAGAAATGGCCGATCCATACGTGACATATCCAGCGAGTTGAAGTACCCAAAATCGACAGTGGCCTACGTGATTGGCAAGTGGAAAGACAAGAGGTGACTGTCGGAATGTGCCCCGACCCGGCAGACCCACAAAACTGGGAGTTAGAGACCGACGGGTGCTGGCCAGAGAAATTCGGAAGAACCACACCAAATTGATGGGCTACATCCGCGAGAAGTTTCAACAGGCATCTGGGAGTGTTCTTTCGATGAATACCATCCGTAAGGTAGCCCATCTGCTCGGTTATCATGGACGTGCTGCCGCCCACAAGCCTTTGATCACCAAGTCCAATAGCGCTGCTCGGCTAACGTGGTGCAAAGAACGTCGACAGTGGACCGTTGAACAGTGGAAACAGGTTCTCTTGAGCGACGAATCAAGGTTCACCCTCTACCGTTCGGATGGCAGGGTCTGGGTTTGGCGTCTGCCTGAATAACGCCACCTGTCGGAATGTATTGTGCCAACTTTGAAGTTCGGCGGCGGTGGAATTATGCAATGGGGGTGTTTCACCTGATATGGCACGGGACCCTTGGTCGCAATTCCTGGTAGACTCAACGCCGAGACCTACTGCATCCATACCATTTTGGATGACCATGCGCTTCCTACGTTGTGGCAGTTTTACGGGGTGGACCCATGTTACTTTCAGGATGACAAGCCACCTGTCATGTTGCGAGATCCACCGTGGTTTCGTATGGTGATAATGGGGTTAACCGAATGGGCTGGCCTGCGCAGAACCCGGACCTTAACCCTATCGAGCCTCTTTGGGACGAGTTGGAGCGTCGACTTAAGGAGTGCCCCCACCGTCCGAAATCGGTGAAGGAACTGACCTGTCTTCTCCAAGCCGAGTGCAAGAAAATACCGCTAGCCGTCGTGCAACGCCTGGTTGAGAGTATGCCCCAGAGGGTCGCAGCTGTAATCGCCGCTCGTGGAGGCTCCACCAACTATTAAAGGTGAATAAAATTCGTTTTCCTTTGCTATCACAGGTGTCCAATTACTTGTTGGTAGATAGTGTATATATATATATATTGCAACTTTCGTTTTAAATTCTAAAGTTTTTCTTATGTTTTCGGCTTTGCTCTTTAGTATATATATATATATATATATATATATATATATATATATATATAGCGTGGTGAGTTATGGCCAAACCCCTCCAAAATGACTCCACAACTTAAATCTTGGCCCTCAGTCTCCGGCAGCTGGAATGTACCTGGCCAAGGCAGCGGCCAGTGCGACATGAAGGCAGAGGGTGCTAAGAATCCCCGGAGGACCGGACTAGGCTGCCATCTGATGCTGACCTTGGCAACGTACAATGGACGCTCCCTATCTTCTGATTCAAGGCTTCTTGAATTGGAAGAGGAACTACAAAGGATCAAGTGGGACATCGTCGGGCTAAGTGAGGTAAGGAGAAAAGGAGAAGATCTCATTGAACTGAAAAGTGGACATCTCTTCTACTATCGTGGGACAGATACTGGCAGAACTAGTGGTGTTGGATTTATAATAAACAAGAAACTGAAGGATAAAGTTGCAGAAGTTGAAAGTTCCTCTGACAGAGCTGCACGACTTGTTATCCAACTCTCGAAAAGATACCAGGCTCAGATTATTCAAACTTATGCACCCACCACAAGTCATCCTGAAGAAGAAATTGAAGAATTTTATGAGGAAATTTGTCATCTAAATAATAAAGGTAAGCAGCACTTGAAAATAATTATGGGAGATTTCAATGCAAAAATAGGGCAACTGCAACAGAATGAAACTTCAGTAGGTAAATTCGGTCACGGCAACAAAAACCAGCGTGGAAATACTCTCGTTGAGTTTGCAGAGGCAGAAGGGTTTTTCATCTTGAACTCCTTCTTCAAGAAAAAGCCACACAGGAAATGGACATGGAGACATCCAAATGGGACGACAAGTGAAATTGATTTTATTATGTGTAACAAAAAATTCGTCATAGAAGACTGCAGTGTGCTAAACAAGTTCAACACAGGTAGTGACCATAGATTGGTGATATGTAAGATGCACCTCAACACTAAACTTGAACGTGGCAAGCTCATAAGACAAACAAAATGTATTGACATAACCAACCTTAAAAAACACCATAATACCTTCAAGTTGGAACTGAAGAACAGGTTCTCTGCTTTAGAAGGCCTAACATCGGAAGAAGTGGACATCTCTGAAGTTAACAGAAAAATAACCAAAGCTCTTACGGAAACAGCAACAAAATTAGCTGGGTCTAAGAACAAGTTGCATGTAAATAAATTATCAGGAAAAACGAAAATGTTGATGCAAAAAAGAAGAGAGATGAGGACAACTAAAGAAGATGTGACTTCCAAAGTGGAATATATAGAGCTATGCAAGACAGTACGAAAAAGTATCACTGAAGACGTAAGGAAATTCAACTGTGAACTAGTGAGGAAAGCAATTGAAAACAACCAAAGCCTAAAGATAGCAAAGGGACATCTCAGTAAGGGGAAGAAAACAGATTATGGCTCTGAGAAAAGAAGATGGTTCTGTAACAAGAAATAGAGGCGAAATTTAGACAAGAGTGAAAGATTTCTACTCCAAATTATATGAAAGGGATGATACATGTACTCCACACATCATGAAAGGTACCAGAGTTCTTCCAGTCCTCCCAGCAGAAGTTGCACATGCAATCAAGAACATGAAGCGGGGAAAAGCTCCAGGAGAAGATGGAATTACTGTAGACATCATACAAGAAGCAAGTGGAGAAATCGAAACAGTACTCGCCCAAATTTTCACTCGATGCCTTAATGAAGGAAAGATTCCTGAGGATTGGAACACCGCTACAATGATCCTGCTACATAAGAAAGGTGACATTGAGGATCTCGGAAACTACAGACCTATCAGCCTCCTATCAGTAGTTTATAAAATCTTCACTAAAGTTCTTTCACACCGCTTGAAGGTAACACTGGACATGGCTCAACCGAGAGAACAAGCTGGATTCAGGAGTGGCTACAGCACAATAGATCATATCCATGTGCTGAGAGAACTAATTGAAAGAGTGAGGGAATATGAACTTCCATTGTGCATGGCTTTTATCGATTATGAAAAAGCCTTTGATTCGGTGAAACCATCAGCAGTTACAATGGCTCTGAAAACCTGCGGTATTGAAGATGCATACATTAATATTATTAATAACATCTATGAAAATGCAAGTGCAAAGATTAGGCTGTTTGAAAATACAACACACATAAAAATTGGAAAGGGAGTGAGGCAAGGTGACACCATATCTCCGAAGCTCTTTAATGCCACATTGGAGGGTGTTTTTCAGTCACTGAGCTGGGAAAACAAGGGGATAAAGATTAATGGAGATTATCTAACCCACCTTCGTTTTGCTGATGACGTAGTCATTTTTGCAACTAGCCCATCAGAGCTGCAGAGTATGATCCAGGTACTTGCTGACAAGAGTAAAGAAGTGGGATTAAAAATGAACTTTCAGAAGACAAAAGTGATGTTCAATGCTTTTACAAGAAATGAAGATTTATCGATTGATGGAGAAAAGCTGGAGATAACAGACACGTACGTTTATCTTGGACAGCGGATATCAAGTGAGGGTCCCATTGATGAAGAAATTAATCGGCTTACAAAACTTGCCTGGAGAGCTTTTGGAAGAAACAGCATAATTTTCAATAGCAATATGCCATTATGTCTTAAAAGAAAAAGTGTTTGATCAATGCATCCTTCCAGTGCTTACGTATGGTGCAGAGACGTGGACCTTAACTAAAAGAGACATACAAAGGCTGCAGACAACTCAAAGCAGCATGGAGAGGTGCATACTTGGTGTAACCAGGAGAGATAAGAAGAGGAACTCGTGGATCCGAAAAATGACAAGAGTGGAAGACATCATGATCAGAGTTAAATCCCTGAAATGGCAATGGGCTGCACATACTGCCAGAAGGACAGATCATCGATGGACAGCCGAAATTTTAGATTGGATTCCAAGGGACAGGAAAAGACCCAGAAGAAGACCACATGGGAGATGGGTGAATGAAATTCGAAAGTATGCAGGGGTGACATAGAGGAGACTGGCACAAGACAGACCGTTGTGGAGGAAACTTGGGGAGACCTTCGTCCAGCAGTAGATTGATAATGGTTGACAATGATGATGATGATATATATATATATATAAATTGAGTTTCGAATTTATAATTCAAAGCAGATATGTCCGGGTCAGTTACGGGTCCGGGTCGGGCCCAGTTATGGAACGTCCGAGTCCGGGTCGGTTCCGGGTCCGAAATGTTTGACCTGTTTCCAACTCTGGTCATAATGATGAGTGTATCCTTGATATCATGATGTTATTAGTCTTTTAATCTGTTTACAATATATCATTATAATTTAAAAATATATCGTAAACAGACCCAAATGTTGCTGTACAATGCAAAATACAGCGGAAATAAAAATGTCGAATTGTTCTCACTGAAGTATGTTTCTTTCAGGTACCAATATCCAGCATGCGAGCTGTACTACTCGTGTTAATTTTGGCCTTGACCGCAGATCTGTGGATGCTAACAGAGGGTCAGACACTATTTGAACGTGTAAACCAGGTACTTTGCCTGAACGGATGCCGTCGTCTGGCTCCAGCTCACCGGCAAGGCTGTTGTGCGAGATATAAATACACCAGCTGCTGCTCTGAAAATTAGATTACGTTCATTACAGCAGACATACGTACCTCGCCGATTTTTTTAAGTTTACGGAAGAAAATAAACACATGCACTATCCTAAAATTTCATCATCTGTTGTTAAGTTGTTCATGAGTATTCTCAATTCACTGCAATAAAGAAAATATTATTCGCTTCTCAAATTTTTTGTGTTCTATTGTAGCTGTTTGTTTTTATTAAATACATACAAATACTGAAATACTGTACAAGGGAGAAAGCGTCCAAGTCCACTTTAAAAAAGTGTTTCATGTCGTTTCAGTCAAAGATTTTGGCGCTACATCTGGGTTTTCTGAACAGGTCCCAAAATTTGTTTTAAACCATTTTAGATGTTTTTTTACGTCAGAAATAACCTTCATTGGATACTTCAGTCAATTTCTGCACATACATAGGTAGTTCTGTTTCTCCGTACAAGCCTTCTCAGACGTCGGCGATCTCGTCCCAGACACGGTCCACAGTTACGCCTCTTAGACAGACAATGTGGGTTATTTTTCCACTGAATAAAGACTCGGAATATCTCACCTTTTGCGAAACCAATCTGTTTTCAAAATCATCGCTCCAGCCAGATGGGCACCCACAATAAGCTCTTTATGGAACCCCCTAAAAATTCTTTATTTTTCACATTGTGATCAACACTACTGACGAGCAACAGTCTTAAGTAGTTGCCTAGATCATATTCTGCATCCAGAACAGTATTTACGGAAGGTATTTAAGATTATCTTCTAAACAGGTAATGGTTTCAAATTTTTTTATCAGATCATCTATCATCGAAGGAGTTAGTACAGTTTTCCAAAGTTTCTCTCGGAGTCGTCTAATTTCCAAAACGTTAGGTCGATGACTCCAAAATTTAGGAGTATTTCAATTGCATTATATGAGCAGTTCGAATATTGGTTTCACAATTTCTTCTGTAGCCAAAACACTTAGGAGTCATGATAGTGTTTTGGTGTCCTGCTTTTCAAACCTGCGAAACTCAATGTAAACTTAAACACCTTTTTTTTCTTTATTTTTTCTGTATTTTAAGAGTAGTGTTACTGTCTGGAAAAAGAATGTCACACTGTTTGTCCTATCATGGGCACCCATATAGGAAAAATAGGGGTACTTACCCTCCCCTGAATATCTGATATTCTGTTCTCGGAAGGCATTACGGGGGATTTTCGTGATAGTATTAAATTTCGATTGCTAACATTCCTGTTGAACTGCTGGATGCGTGGATACGCAGTAGAAGTACACTGAAGTGCCAAAAGTCATGGGATACGTACTTATACAGGGTGATTCATAAAGAAATATGCAGTTTCCATATGCTGTAAAACAGTAGCAGTTGAAGACACGGACCACAACTGCGAACCGTTAGGTAGATGCACTCCTAAAGTTTGTATCCCGCTACTGAGGGAAGTGACGTAGGCGATATCGCGCGTGTCACGTGACTAGTCAGCCAAAATGGCAGCGTCTGCAGTGGAGAAGGCGTTTTGTGTTCTTGAATTGAGCAAAACGGAATCTGTAACTGTTGTGCAACGGCATTTTCGATCACGACTCGGAGAAGAACCTCCAACCAGAAAATCTATCTACGATTGGCATAAAAAATTTGAAACTACGGGCTGTTTGGGCCAACTTAAAAGTCTTGGACGACCGCGTGTATCGGAAGAAGTCGTCGATAGTGTTTGCACCGCCATTCAACGAAGCCCGGGAAAATCAACGCGGAGGGTGAGTCGTGAAGTGCAGATTTATTGACAGCTTACGCCCACTATCTGGAGAATTTAGAGAAAGAAGCTGAAAATGATTCCATACAAAGCCACTATCACTGCACTTGATTCAGATATCTTGCCTCACGCTTGGGCGGAAATGGATTACCGGCTCGATGTGTGTCGTGTGACTAAGATTGCACACATAGAACATCTGTGACTGTATCTGAAAAAATCTTGAAACGTTCCCCTACAATTCTGTTACAGGTACCATAAAATATCTTACATTGTTATTGTTTTATAGTGCATTCAAACTGTATACTTCTTTATGAATCACCCTGTAGTATCGAGTAGGACCTCTTCTAGCCCGGTGAAGTACAGCAACTCGGCGTGGCATCGATTCCACAAGTGGCCGGAAGACTTCTGAAGAGATGTTGAGCCATGCCGTCTGAACAGCCGCCCACAGTCCTCTAGTTTTTGTAGGTGCAGGATCATGAATGTGAATGGACCTTTGCCCCACGTCCCATAAGTGCTCCATTGGGTTCATATCGGGTGAACGTGGTGGCCACACCATTCGTCGGAGCTGTCCAGAGTGCTCCTCGAAAAAGTTTTGGACAACTTGGACCCGATGACAGGGTGCATTGCCCACCTGGAAAATCCATCGCTGTTGGGGAACATATAGTTAATGAAGGGCTGCAAATGGCCACCCAGTAGAGCAACAAAGCGATTACAGGTTAATGACGTGTTTACGAGGACCAGAGGATCCACACCGTGCCACATGAACACACACCCACACATGTATGGAACCACCACCAGCTTGCACAGTGCCTTATTGACAGCTTACGTCCGTAGCCTCATGGGATCTGCGCCACACCCGAATCCTACCATCAGCTCGTAACAACTGGAAGGCTGACTCATCGAACCACGCCACATGTTGCCAGTCTTCCAGGATCCAATGACCGTGTTGACGAGCCCAGGTGAGGCGGTGTGCCCGATGTCGTGGTGTTAACAAAGGCACTCTGGTGGGTCTTTTGCTCCCATACCCCATGGACGCTGAATTACGCTGCCCTCACCTGATGGATACGTCTCTGGTACCTCCTGCATTGAATGTGGATGTCATTTGAGCCAGTGTCGCTTGTCTGTTAGCACGGACAATCCTGGTCAGACGGCGCTAGTCACGGTCATTCAGCACCCTTGGTCGGCCATTGCGCTGTCCACGGTGGGTGGTAATGTCTTCCACAAGGTATTCTCAGTACACACGTGACACTATAGATCGAGGAATGTTGAATGTTCGCACAACTTCGGAAAGTGAATGTCCCATCCGTCTGGCTCCCACTACCATGCCTCATTCAAACCCCGATAATTCACGTCGGCTTGCCATAATCCTACTGGCTGTTGTTCAACCTGACTCACGACACTGCAACTGATAAAAATCGTGGCATGCGTCGAAGTTTTTTATACAACGGCAGCGCCAGTTAAAAATTTGCATACCATGCTATTCCATGACTTTTGGCCCTTCAGTGTAGAAAAAAAAGGTAAATTTACAATTAGTAAAATTTTCCATTTCATGTTAGAATACAGCATGAAAAAGTATGAAAGGCGAAGATATGAAAAAAATATCAGTCTCTGCAGCAGCCATTGACTGCTAAACAAATATCTCTTGAAGTTTTTTCGATGGCGTCGTATTGTGTTCTTCTCTTTCTTCTTGATGACCGATTGAGTGACCGTTGTGATCTCATGTTGCATTGGACAGAAGTGTCCAAAAGGTAAAAGGCTCGAATAGCAACAAATAAATTTTCTTATTGAACCAACAAGCTGTCTGATATCATTTATCCGTGTCTTTTATGTAATTTTTGGGTCTCCTGGTTTCCAATTAAATGCATGTGTTGAAAATGCGATAAAAACGGTTAGATAACAAAAAGGCACAGTGGAAATTTACACATGGGGTTTGTACACTGAATGGGCTGAGCATTTTTTTTTATTTTTTTTTTTTTTGATTGGAGGTTTAACGACCACCGTGAGCAACTCAATGGGCTATAAGCAATCGCCCGTCCCTAATTTAGGCTCACTGGTTCCAAGGAAGTGAGAGAGCCAGTGCCGTAAGACAAAAACAACGTCCATGCCTCACGGGATTTGAACCCGGACCCCTTTCGGACGAATGATCAGAGGCCTTCGCCTAGACCACTGTGCCACCGGGGCGACGGCCGAGCATTAGAGATACCTACCTTATAGCGTGTTGGTCCTCCTCTAATGCGAAGAACAGCCTGTACACGCCGAGGTATCGACTACACCAGATGTCTTAGGTTTCTGAAGGTAATGCCAGCCATTCATGTTACAGAATTGTCCACAACTCCGCCCGAGACGTCGGTCTAGGATCCATGGATCTCATGTTTGGCTCTATGACATTCCAGAGAGCTTCCACAGAGTTTAAATCTGGGGACGTTGAGGCCACTGGATGGTTCCAAAGTCAGATGTGTGTTCCTCGAACCATGACACGGTGGTTGAGACCCGGTGGGGCGGAGCATTATCCTGATTAAACAGACCATCGGCCGCAGGATGCGCGAAGGTCATGAAATCGAGTAGGTGATCAGTCAGCACATGCTGGTAGCGCGCAGCGGTTAAAGACTTCTCCAGACACAATAAGGGACCTAACGTGTCCCATGAGAACACTCCACAAACCATCACAGAGCCACAACCACCTTGAACAGAAGGGACCTGGAACGACGGGACCATGTCCTCATGCTATCAAAACCACATCCGTACTCTCCCGTTAACTCGGTACAGCTGAAAACGGGATCACACGACGAAGCGACACTCCGCAGGGATCCAGTTTTGATTTTCCCAGCATCACTCGCGGTACAATGTCCGATGACGAGTAGTCAACAGTGCCAAACCGGTAGAGCGTCGGCTCCGTAGCCCAAGGTATGCAGATAACGCTGTACCGTTCACTCACTGATGCTGCTTGGGCCTTCGACATTTAACCTGGCTATGATTTGCGCCGTCCTTTCTAAGCGGTCGGTCTGTACGAGCCTAGATAGTCTACTATAACAAAGTAAACTTCTCCGTCATTTTTGTCCACGCCGGGCATCAAACCCAGTTCCCCCGCATTCCGGAATAAGTCGCTCTCCCAACTGAGCTACGAGGACGTATGCTTTCGCTGCTATCTGCCTTTATCTCATGTGCGTCCTGCGGTGCATGCACGTCACATCCCCCCTCATCCCCAAAGAGGGCAGGGGGCATGGACCATGGGTCAGTCGGGACCATGTGCCGCTGTAGGCAGTCATTCGCTGAAGAACGTACATTGGAGAAATCCCAGTCAATTTAGTGTGTGGAACGTAACATCACACACATTTATTTTTCGAAGCGCTCAAGAAGGGATTCTCTTATTTTACCTGTCTCGCGGTGTAAGAAGAACATCACACCATTGCGAGAACCTTAACGGCCAGGTCATCCTTGAAGTTCGGGCGCCAATACAACGAAGTAAATTTCTCCGTCATTTTTGTCCACGCCGGGCATCAAATCTGGGTCCCCCACATTCCGGAATAAGTCGCTCTCCCAACTGAGCTACGCAGACGTATGCTTTCGCTGCTATCTGCCTTTATCTCATGTGCGTCCTGTGGTGTAGGCACGTCACACTACGTCGACCACGGTCATCAATGGCGTGTGGTCAGCCACCCCTTGCCTTCTGGGAGCTGGCACGTCCGTCGATGGTATACTCGAGGTACAACACGCTTAATAAGGTTGTCCTCGGGAACCCTAGGGTTCTTATCACTTGCGACAATGTATCTATGATCAAAGTCTCAAAGATCGCCACGTTTACCCATGTTCATCTATGGCGATACAGCGTTCGGTTTGGGTCTGTTCCACTCGGAGGAGGAGGGGAGGGGGTGGCCATGTCAACTGGCCATCCCCCTATCTCTAATGTTTTGTTGAATGAGTGCATACGTTATTTATATAGTTACGATTTCTGTTTGTCCGCTCCTGAAAACAAATCTGTGGGAACCCATGTGTCCTATCCATGTATCTAAAGAGAAAATAACAAATACTATTATGCAAAAAGCTTCACTAAATTACATTTAATGGGTCAAAAGAAAAATTACATCAACCACATTTTTTTCTGAATTAGTCCCGAATTTCTTATGGAACCAAAAAAGTTCGGGTAGAATTTCTACAGGTAACAACTTCTTTATCTTCCCCATTTTCATCAAATCTCGAAGTGTAATTTGAAAAACAGCTCACTCATATAACCTTCGGGAGCGGTTGCTGTGGCCTAAAAAAGAAGAAAAAACATTATATTGGGGGGGGTGCAAAGATTCTACACGTTTTTGTCATAGATACAAATTGCAATCAAAGTAATTACGTCACACGTGACGCTGCGATGCCGAATTTTCGGCCAAAGAAGGGTCTAGCAGTAGAGCATATAGAGGCACTAGGTTTGTCCGAGTAAGTCATTCGTAACGAAAATCATGGACGGTGTAACATCCCATGCGATGAGGAGCACATTTGACATTGTTTACTGTACGAGTTCGATAAAGGCAGTACTGCAGCAGTCGGCTTGCTACAACATCTGTCAAATGTATGGGGAGGATGCAGTTGATCATAGCCCATATCGCCGTTGGTTTCGGAAATTCCGGGAGGGAGACAGAAGCGTTAAAAATCACTCACGTAATGGACGTCCATCCGTGGTTTCTGACGAGGATGTGGACCAAGCCGTAACAAATGACCCACATCCAACCGTTCAGGAATTAGCGGAAACGCTGTCGGTACACAGAACAACAGTCGAAAGACTAATGCATGCGCTTGGGTTTATCACCAAGCTCGACAACTGGGTTCCGTACTAGCTTTCAGCAGAGCAACGAGAGGAAAGAATCCGTACCTGTGTTTCTTTGCTTTCTCGTCACAGAAATGAACCGTTTTGGGGACGAATTGTAACGGGTGATGAGAAATGGGTACTGTACCGTAATGTAAAGCGTCGACCAACTGTGTGCCGCCAAGGTGCGGAGCCTGCTCCATCGACCTCAAGAGGACGACTGCATCCCAAAAAGGTTTTGTTGAGTGTTTGGTGGGATGTCTAGGGAATAATCCACTGGAAGGTGTTGGCAGCTAACCGAACGATAAATGTTGACCTCTACTGCCAACAGTTGGACAGATTGCGCCAACAACTGACATCGAAGAGGACAGCACTCGTCAATCGCAAAGGCGTGATCCTTTATCATGATAACGCTAGAGCTCATGCTGTTTAATCACTCGGCAAAAATTACTGGACTTTGGTTGGGAAGTGTTACCTCATCCAGCATATTCCCCTGACCTGGCACCTACGGACTACCACCTTTTTCGATCATTACAGAACGCCTTCGCTCTCCAAACCTTCGATGATGTGGACGATGTGAAAATGGCATTACATGACTTTTTTGACTCTAAAACACAGGAGGTTTTTCAACGTGGGATTCATCTACTCATAGACAGATGGCAAGAGATCATACAGAATGACGTCAATTATGTGAAATACTAGGTACGTTGTTTGTTCTGTTTTCCTCCTTTCTTTATAGCCTACAAAGACGGGTAGAACTTATGCACACACCCAGTAGAAGAGATATTGCGGAAGGGTCACATGTACACCAATGTGTGTTAAAGAACCTTGATGTACACAAGCTGGCAAAGCTGCTCCTCCCTGGCAATGCACTGCGTTTTAAAAACTTTTTCCAACACAAAAATTGTTCTATAATTTTTAAAATCAGAAAGTGGGAAAAACAAAACCAAAAATAAAAAACAGCATTGTTTTCATGGCGTTCAGTTGCCTCCTTTGTAAGGAAACGAACTCTGTGCTTTATAGAAATCAAGTACGGATGGAATCTTTCGAAATAACTTTGAGCCCTTCTACACCACCAAAACATTATGACCGCCCCCAACCTAGAGAAATGAGCGCTCCTGGAGACCGAACTGTGGCGCAAGTGAAGATCACAAAGCGGTATACAGGGTGCATAGGAAAGTCCCTTTAGCCTGAAATAACTTGCAAACAAAGAGAGGTACAGTTATGCAAGTAAGATAACGGTATAATAAAGCGACTACGCTCGATCGAATGCAACCAATAGCAGCGCCTCTAGTAGCGAAATGCGGAAGTTAGCCATTGCAAATCGAAAACGAAAAGAGATAGAGCAAAATTTCCAACTACAAAGTTGTAGAGCATCAATTAATTAGTACAAAACGGCATTTGTTTTAACACGGATAAGATAAATTGTCGCCTTTCGCAAGTTATTTCATGCTAAAAGGACTTGCCTATGCACCCTGTATATACAACCCGAGGACCGGCTTTCGGTTAATAGAGTGTTCGGAGTCAGAGTGGTGCGGATAAGATAAATTGTCGCCTTTCGCAAGTTATTTCATGCTAAAAAGGACTTTTTTATGCACCCTGTATATACAACGAGGACCGGCTTGAATGGTAGAGTGTTCGGAATCAGAATGGTAAAAGCTGCAGATTTATTGGAGTTTGATAAAGTACAAATTGTGATGGCACGGAGACTGGGAACTACGATTTCAGAAACTGCGTGGTTTGTGGGTTGTTCACGTGCCTCTGGCTGTAGTGAGCACGTATCGAAAGTGGTGCACAGATGGCCAAAGGATGAACTTTCGACCAGCTGTTTATCTTGCGCAGCTCTTTGATGCCAGAGGGGAGCGGAGAGTGTCGCGCATTGTTCACAGAGACCGCAGGACCACAGTGTGACAAATCACCCGCAGCTACAACAGTGGTGATCAGGGCAATGTGTCACAAAACACAGTTCATCGCAGCCTTCTGCGCATGGGACTGCGTAGCCGAAGATCCAGCCTGGGTCCCCATGTTCACTGAACGTCATCGCCAACAACGCATGAAATGGGCTCAAGATCATCGCGATGGGACAGTGGATGATTGGAAGAAAGTGGCCTAGTCTGACGAATCAAGATTCCCGGTGAGTCAAGTAGACGGCCGAGCGCGTTTACGCCGATTACCACCGGAGGCTATGGCACCTGGATGCACTTTTGGGAGGAAATAGGCCGGCGACAGCAGTGTTATGCTGTGCGCGATGTTTTCTTGGGACGCTTTAGTCTCCATTATCCCAATAGCACAATCCCTGACAGCAGTCAGGTATCTGAACATCGTTGCGGACCAAGTTCACCCATTCATGGCAACTGTGTTCCCTGTTGGTGAAGGCCATTACCAACAGAATAATGCGCCATGCCACACTGCCAGAATCGTCAAGAAGTGGTTCGAGGAACGTGGTGGTGACTTTCTGTTAATGCCCTGGCCTCCAAATTCACCTTACATGAACCCAATCGAACATTAGTGGTTCGATTTGGAAAAGCGGGTTCGCGCTAAATCGATACCATCCCGAAACGTATGGGAACTGGAGGGCCTGCTGTTGACATTATGGTACCAGATACCCCATGATATCTATCGCCACGTCATCGAATCGATGCCTCGCGGAGTGGACGCTGTTTTGCGGATTAACAGGGGCTCTACAGCTTATTAGGTTGGTGGTCATAATGTGATGACTGCATCGGTGTATTTAGACAGCTTACTTTAACGGGAAAAATTTCTTGCTTGAATAGCACAATCATGCCTGCTGCCTTGGTTGCGCAGTGGTCAAAGCGCTGATTTCTGACCATTCGTTCGAAATGGGTCCAGGTTCGAATTCCAATGAGGAATAGATGTGTTGTGTTTGTCTTACGGCTCTGGCTGTCTCCCTTTCCTGAAGTCAGTGGCTCCATATTAAATCAGATTAGATCAAGTGCAGAGGATTTTAGGAAGGAAGTGTCTGACCACAGGTCTTAAACAACCCTTAGAAATAGGAAGCTAGGAGATTTTCGCTAGAGTGCCCGATAGGAAAGTGACACGGAAGCTAAGTTGAAAGGGGGAGGAAGACGCCCTTAGCCGCCCCAGTGGCGCAGTGGTCTAACCGATGGCCTCTGATCATTCGTCCGAACGGGGTCCGGGTTCGAATCCCGGTGAGGCATGGATGTTGTGTTTGTCTTATGGCACTGGCTCTCTCCCTTCCCTGGAACCAGTGACCCTAAATTAGGGACGGGCGACTGCTTATAGCCCATTGAGTTGCTCACGGTGGTAGTTTAACCTCCAATCAAAAAAAAAAAAAAAAGAAGAAGACGCCCTTATTTATTATCAGGGGGCCAGTACCCTTGGTCCGACAGCTTAACGTTCCCATCCGACGTACGGCGGATAGTTAGTGGTACGAGCGTTCGTACCTGACTGGGATCGAATCAGAGGTTTCTCCG
Source organism: Macrothele yani (assembly GCA_039090855.1). Classification (NCBI taxonomy): domain Eukaryota; kingdom Metazoa; phylum Arthropoda; class Arachnida; order Araneae; family Macrothelidae; genus Macrothele; species Macrothele yani. The sequence goes on along the minus strand of CM077005.1, from coordinate 121,941,607 downwards.
TGGCAGTCACGAACGCTGACCACTAGGCCATCCGTGGCCGAATGGAATGGCTCCAAATTATAGTGGCAGGCGACTATTCATAGCCCATCGAATTTCTCATAGTGGTCGTTACCCTCCACCCCCTCCCTACCCCAAAAACGACATGCTTAAGCAATATGAGCGGTAATTCCTCGATAAAAATAAACATTCCTTTATTCCTTCGGGTGGCATGATTCCGACTTCTGTTCATAAGAACTTCTACTTAGTTTACTTCATTAAGTCATTCCTAGATATGCGATTTAATCTTGGAAATTTGTGGAAATATGACGTTAAACAAAGCACACGTACTGTTTTTCATGATCGGTCAAAATCTCTTTTCCCTGCCGCTCTGAGTTTCCTCTGTTTCTGAAACTCTAGTTGTTGTTTTTATGTTTTGTTTTTTCATTCTGCTATTGCTTTTTCTGTGAATTTAAAACATAATATATAATCTCTAAATTCTCAGTATATTTTAGTTGTTATAAAAACTTTTACGAAAATCTGTGCATTTGTCGCAATATTTTACAAAAGTACGAGTAAATACATTAATTATATTTAAGATCTTATCTACACTGGCGTGCAAAAATTAAGGGCGAGACGGTTTTTCGAATGTAACGTCATGCAGAAGTGCTCCACATCGACTCAAATCATACCATAAGATCCCCAAGATGTAAGAATATGGGATAAATGAGCAAAGCCGTCCAAACAAGGAATCCAAAGGATACAAAGGCACTTTATTGAAAAGGTAGCTTGGAGCACAACTGGACAGAAGACAGAAACGCCCATGTGACAGGCGGCTGCCAAGCAAAATCCAGTCTTTAGTAGGGGATATGATCACCCCTGACTGCGTTACAGGATTTACAACGTCTGTCCATGCTGAGGACGAGGTTGTCAAGGAGCTGTTGAGGCATCGCGGCCCATTCCTCTTGTAGCGCCAATCGCAGCTGCGGAATCGTTGTTGGCGGCTGGTGTCGTGCTGTCAAGGGTCTCCCGAGAAGGTCCCACACGTGTTCGATTGGATTCAGGTCCAGGGACCTTACGGGCCAATCCATGCGTTGAATATCTTCACTCTCCAACAGCTCTGCGACAGCCACTGTACGATGAGGTATAGCGTTGATCTCCTGAGTGGTCTTTCGGTCCGTTCTGCCTGCTCGTTCCGCTGTTATGCTAATTTCTCCTCTTCCTTAATTTTTGCACACCAGTGTATTTAAAAAGAAAAGTCTGCTATAGGGGGTCGCCCCAGTATGGTATACTCCTTCAAGAGTATAGTGCAGTATCCGTTACTGGATACTGCACCATACTCTTGAAGGATAATTATCCTTCAAATTATCCTTCATGCATTGGTGCAGTGTCCAGTCATGGAGTTTTCATGGCGTTCAAACCAGACATAGCACTTAGGGAACTAAAAAGGCATGTGCATTAAACAAAAGCAAAGAAAAGGGGACGCGGAGTGGACCAACATACATGACAGAATTTTAAGGAAGTTTCATACCAAATGTTTAACCGGAGATACGACTGATGTAGTCGGTATTCTTCAATTAATAATTCCTCACCCGCAGACGTTTTACTAATGGGTGATGGATTTAATTTTCTATTAATTGAAGACTGGGAAGAGGCTATAATTTAGGCTTTCGAGAACCAGAAAGAAAGAGGCCCTAACCTGCTGCAAAGTTTTGTTTTTCCATGAGTGAACAAATTTGTACAAAGTTTTCTTCATAGACATACATACATACATATCACTAAGTTGTTCTGAGATTCAGAGCTTAGCTGCGCAAAGAAATTAAAATTACCAGATAAATTTTTAATTGATTATCTACTTATCGTTTCCGTATCAAACTTCTCCATTTACTGCGATCTTGACACATAACTCGGTCTTCACTTGCCTCCATCACATGACGCACACATGACCTTCCATACTTCATACTCATAATCTTTTTCTCATGCAGACAATACTGAATCTGATCCTCCCGTGACTTCCTTGGCCTTACTCTAACTTTCCTTTCTGTCACTTGGGTTAAAAAAAAATTTTGTAAGCACTATGACAAAGTAAATTTCTCCGTCATTTTTGTCCACGCCGGCTACGAAGCCGGGTCCCTTCACTCCGGAGTAAGTCGCTCTCCCAAATGAGCTACGAGGACATATGCTCTCGCTGCTAACTGCCTTTATCTCATGTGCGTCCTGCGGTGCAGGTACGTCACATCTCCTCATCACTCATTCCTTCAACATGGCCAAACCTCCGAAACATATTAGTCTCCACCTTGCTAACAACATTTTGCTTCACATCACACAACTGCAACACATCTTCATTCCTCACACAATTAGACCGTGTCTTGCCACAAACCCCCGTAGGTAACACATTTCTCCAGCACACAAACGACTCCTATGTTTCTTCTGTAGTGCCTAGGTTTCACTGCCATACATCAGAGTAGGAACAGTTACACTTTCACACACAGCCACGAGGGATTCTTTAGAGAACCCATTATTCCTGTGAAAACCTCCCAAAGCAGCTTTGACCTTCAATGAAGAATTCACTCGCCTACTAATTCCACCATCCAATTTGCTCTCTCTGTCAAACATGCTTCCTAAATACACAAACTCATTCACCTGGTCAATCACTGTGCGATTTAGACTTACATTACATTCAGTACTAACAGCTCCTCGCTCAAAAACCATAACTTTGTTTTTTTCCTTATTTATACTCAGTTTGAATTTCATGCAAACTTCGTACATCCAGGACAACACATTGTGCAACTCACTTTTGCTCTCTGCTTCCAAGACTCTGTCATCAGCATACAGCAATTTGAACATGCGGATATTGACCAAAACATATAAGCGAGTATTGTCCATCTTGGCATCACGCATGTTCGCATCCATAAATACACTGCCGGCCACCCAAAATGCAACACCAAGAAGGACACGAGATAGCAAAGTCAGATTTACTGGACACATAACAACAGATACAAAGATGAAACGATTGAGCTTACAGGCCCGTGCCACTTGCGGAACACGCAGACATCAGTAGTTCGTGTGGCCCCCATGGCTGGCAATAACGGCCGCTACACGCCACGGCATCGAACGAAAGAGGCTTTGGATGTGGGCTTGGGCTATGTCGGTCCAGGCTGCTTCCACACGTTGCCACAGTTCATCAGGCGTAGCAGCGGGTGGTGCTTGCCGGGCCACGGCAGTAGTGACACCTGGTGGGCCCTGGAGAATTGTTGTAAGGTGCGTGCCACATGCGGGCGAGCATTGTCCTGTTGAAAGGTGGCCGCTGGCAGGTCGTGCAGGTAAGTGAGGAACTACAGACTCCAAAACGCCGGAGATGTAGCGGTGACTGTTGAGTGTACCGGCGATGCGTACCAAAGTGGTGCAGGTGTCATATCCAATTGCGCCCCAAACCATAACGCTAGGCGACGGACCGGTATGGCGATGCATAATGCAGGCGTCATACAGTCTCTCGCTTCGGTGCCGCCACACACGGATCCGACCATCGTGGTGTTGCAGGCAGAAGCTGGATTCGCCGGAGAAGATAATGTCGTGCCATTCCGTAGTCCAGGTGCGGCGTTCAACTGCCCACCGCCGCCGCACTCGCCGGTGGTGTAACGTCAATGGTAATTGGAGCAATGGGCGCCGTGTGAGAAGCCTCCTCCTGCAGACGACGTCGAACGGTACGTGCTGACACAGGTTGTTGCGCAACACACCCTAATTCCTGCGCTAACGTTCGTGCTGTGGCGGTGCGAGCCGTCAATGCCCGCCGCACAACATGCCGGTCCTCTCGTTCGGTGGTGTGCCGCGGCTGTGGTAATCACTCACATCGGGTCGTCCGTCCCTCCTGCACCCACCGAATCCATATTCGCCTCACTGTGGCTGGATGTCGTCCCACAAGGACGCTGATGTCTCGGTACGATAAACCGCTGTCGCGATAAGCCACTATTCGTCCTCTGTCGAACTCCGAAACGTGCTGGAATGACTGCCGCATTCTGCGACGAGGCATTAGGAAGCTTCCCACGCACAGGTCCGGCAGCACAACACACTTCCACTACTTACACCCCGCCTTCTGTGCACCCTTCTTATAGTGCTTCTCGTTGGCGTGCCGGGCGCACATGGTTTGTATATGCCCTGCAATGCTAATCGTTTGCATGTCCGCTTGCGGGCGACGCATGCTGCGAATTTCAGGCCAATCGGATGCTTCCTTCTTGGTGTTGCATTTTGGGTGGCCAGCAGTGTATATTAAACGGCCATGGTGACATTACAAAATCTTGTCTGACTCCTGCACCAACACAAAACCATTTTGATAAAACAACATTCGCTCGTACACCAGCTCTACTGCCAGCATACATGGCTTCTTCATAGACAGTTTGAACAAATTTATAAAATTCACACGGATGTTGGTAGTACAATGAACGAAGTCAACATGGAAATATTTGCTTTCCTTCCAAACAAAAGAAGGAAACTTTTTAAGTATTCCATCCGAGACTTCAATCCGGAATTAATTGTAATGGATTTTGAAGGTGATGCCACTTATCTTCTGCGGGTATTAAGTGGATGTAATTTTCGTTTCAGTGAATGCTTGTACTGAAGATTCAAAAAGTCGAACTGCTTAACGAATGCAGAAATAATGAGGCCTTACACTGGAATGTGTGTCGCACTAGCACTCCAACGCGTAGAAAAAATCGATAACTGTTTGATTTGCATTCAAGAAGAAACGCTAACTCACCAAAACTGCAAGAATTTTACTTTATTTCGTATACAAATGGCTGCAAAATTCTAACATTACCGCAGATATGCGGATTTCCAATAAGAAACTCCGCCGGGCTTATTAACAATGTTTTTGAGAGGCGGAACAATAAGATGAACGCCTTCTTCGGTAAAGCTTACCCAAACTTCGCTGAATTAACCAGATGTCTGAAATCTATTCCAAAGGAAGTTCCGATCTCAGCACTCCGTTGACTTCAAATAGTATTTTGACCGGAAAACGGTTCTTAATCTTTACAATATCAATTTTCAATCGGATTTGAGTAACAGATTTTTTTCCTCAATACGAGGCTACGCTAAATTGAAAAGAGTTCCTATAAAATATTGAATATAAAAACGATCTGCTGTAGCCTGTACTCAAAATTATGGGTATTGTGTACTCGTTAAATTTGCAAACTTGAGACTTTCTAATTTTCACTTAACCTTGAACGATGTTTACAGTTCCCAGGTTTTAATCCTGCGCGTCTAGAAACCCGAACGCAAAAATACTTTTTTCCGTTTTATAACGGCCAAAACATTCGGTGTACACCTACTGCCAGAAATAATGCACAATTTCTCCCCTGTGGGTGCAAATGCTTAATCTGTTTTTTTGTCGATGCTTCAGTTTTCAAAAATCCAATTAAAAAAATTCCTTCAACATCAGATACCATTTACCTTGTGGGCACACTCTACCTGTACTCGTGTTTTTTGTTTTATTTATTTATTTGTAATTTACAGTTCTAGCGATAGATGGTGTTAATTGTATTTCTATTTGTAGCTGCTTCTCCGGTTTTAAAAATCCTATTAAAGAATTTTTTTTTAAATTTATCCCATTCGCCAGTGCCGATACTAAGCAGGCTCAACAGGTGCACAGACACAGGGCCCAGGACGAAGGTGGGCCCTGAAATGGAGCTGATAAAAAATATTTTCTGGTGAAAATGCGTAAGTGACGGTATAAATAAAATTTCATGAGGCAGTTGATGAAATAAAACGCTTTTTCATTGGTCCAATTAAAAATGTCTGCTGTTAAGTAGTCTTGTAACAGTCAGTCATGAATGCAAGAGCATGCTTTTAAAAGGATGCTTAAGGGTTCTTTTCAAAGATGTGCATCAGGGGAGGTACAAAGATTACGTCGGCGAATTAGCCCTGCATAATTTCGATTGAATATGATATGGTTAAAGATATTAATTATCATCATCAACCATGGGTACAATTCCCGTAGGTGTCTGTTACCATTTTAACTATATTGTCCCATTGAAGTCTGTTCATTGCAGAGAGGCTCACTTCTTGAAGAGTTCCACCGCACCAGTCTTTAATATCGTCAGCCCACACACAGTGAGGGCGTCCTCTTGCATTTCTTCTGTTCATTAAGCCAAACACCAATGTCTCTGTCTTTCTGTCATTTTTCATTCTGCAGATGTGTCCAAAGAGTCTTTGTTTTCTTTGTATGATTTTTTTGGAACAGGATCTCTTTTAGTTGTATTCCTCAGTACACCTTCATTTCTTATTCTCTGGGTCCATCCGATTCGTAAGATTTTACGACAGTACTTTCTTTCAAAACCAAGCATCCTTCTTTCTCATTCCTTTGTCAATGTACAAGTGTCACATCCATATAGCATACTGCTGAAGATGCATGTCTCGAGAATGCTTAACTTAATTTTGAGGCTAATAGCTCTGCTCTTCCAAATTTTATCCATGGCTTTTAACAGTGTTATAGCCTTTACAATTCTAATTGAAATTTCATTTTTGCTGTTATACAGCTTCCGAGATAAGTGAATTTTTTCCACATTTTCAAGTTCTTTGCCTTCCAGAATGATCTTTTTCCTGATCTCTTTTGCGTCAAATACCATTGTTTTTGTCTTTTCTATGTTCATCTTTAGCCCATATCTTTTAGCCTCTTTATTCAGTTCTTGTACCATTTGATCCAGTTTCATTTCATCTTCTTCAATCAGTACAATGCCATCTGTGAAACACAGATGGTTAAATCTTCGCCCTCCAATGGAAATTCCCGTTCCCTCATACCTGATTTTGTCCAACATTCTCTCCAGATGTGAGTTGAAGTTGCTTGGCGATATTGGATCTCCTTGTCTTGTACCTCTTATGATAAATGAATTTTCTGAAATAAAAGCCAGAAAAGCTCAATTAAAATAATTATTTTCATTTAAATACATGTGAATGATCTTGTATATTTCTTGTGAATGGTCTTGTATAAGTCTTGTGTACACAAGAATTATATTTATAAGCAATTGTTATATCGTATTTGTTTTATTATTTTCTCCTCCCCTACAAAAAAAATAAGGGGCCTAATTTTTAAGCCTCGCGCAGGCCACATGAAAAGCTTCAGTAGTTACGACACTGTCATTCGCTATGGTAAAGACGGAGAATATTATTCTCTTTAAATAATGCACGGTTTCCGTCTAGGAGAAAAAAAATTCAAAACCTTTTCCTCGCTATCCCTGTTTCCCGGAAACGCATTTGAAACATTAATTTTCCTTAGCATAGCTTTTGCTATGAAGCATACTTTTCGCTACGGAACGTAAACTTATATCCTGTTTTCCTTTATGTCTCTTCTTCTAACTGTTCGATTTTCAAACCCCTTTGTCACTTATATATTCCTTCAGTATGAGAAACTTTTTATGCACACTTTGGCAATTTTTGCAACAGTAACACATTCTATTTCTAAGAGTTTTATCGATTGCAGAAATGCAGCCGGTTTTTTTAAGGGTTTCATAGACTATGAATAACTTTGAAATTAATAATATAAATACCAAAATATATCTGTCTATCTCTCTGGAACGCTTGACGTCACAGCAACGTCTGCATTGTTGCGCCATCACTTATCGATCAATTCGTGTGTGTTCTCGCGATGTCAAAATGATTGCTTGCTAAATAATAGCACGCGATCACTTTTAGATGTCAAGGTGATCGTATGCTAATTTCAAAGCACTCGATTTTAATGATTCGAGTTCTATTTTTCCGATCTACAAAATTCGTATTGAATTCTTAATATCACAGCAAGCTGAGTCTGCACGAGATCACATTGAGATATCAAGGCGATCATGTGATAAATTAAAACACTGGATTATCAAAAACTCAAGTTCTATTTATCCAAACTACAAAATTCGAATTAAAATCTTAATATCACGGCAAGTTGCATTTGTATATAAATTTAATTTAGCACAATTGGAATATTAATTTGTACGCTTTAATTTTTCTTTACTTTTAAATTTAACTAATTTTCTGATTTCAGTGCTGATTATACATTGTATTATACATTTTGCAAAATATCGATTTATCTAAACTCTCTAGCCTATAATAAAAACTGAAATCTTGAGATGTCGAAGTGAGCAAGATTGCATCTAAAATCAGATGTCACTCCAATAGCACATTGCCGAGAATTTAGATAGGTCCGATATGTAATACCAGATGTCGCATTATTTTGTAGAAAAAGCTTCGGAATGAAGTTTCAAACTAACCGTCGAATAGGACAGTCTAAAACAAGCCGTGAAGGGAACAAGTGTACCGGAGAAAAAGTAGTTTAACGGGAAAATACAAAGTAAAAGTTATTAAGGTAAGTTTACACGAAAACCACTTTTCGAGTTTAGTGCGGATTATATTACACATTTTGCAAAATATCGATCTATCTAAACGCTCTAACCTACAATTGTTACACAACAAATATTTTACACAGAATGTTATTTATCGCAAGGTCTTTTGAAAAACGGAAATAAATAGCATATAATTTTTAGTTTTAACATGAATGAGTTCTTACTATATCAGTTTTTACTATATTTCCTTAGAGAAATCCGGCGTCTATTTGATTTGTTTTCAATCTGCTTCAATTAAAAATGTCCCCCGTCATAGGACAGGAAACATCCCCTATATAATAATATTTATTTAAAGCTTAAAAACCACCGTCTTAGGACGGGCTATAGCTAGTATTTTACATATTCGTGTCGAAAAGGATTAAAAAGACACACTCGTTTACAACCGAAAATTTTGTGTCATTTTCTTGTTATTTAATGGGTTCCATTGACTATAAATAACATTGAAATATTTCATTCGCGTCAAAAAAGATTAAAAGACGTGCTCATTTACAAACGAAAATTCGGTGTCATCTTTCTTTCCTTCTTTTCGTAATGGGCTCCAATGACTACGAATAACTTTGAAATTTTTTATTCATATCAAAAAGGATAAAAAATACGTGCTCATTTACAACTGAAAATTCAGTGTCACCTTTCTTTCTTTTTGTAATGGGTTCCACTGATCATGCATAACTTCGAAATTTTTTATTCGTATCGAAAAGGATTAAAAAAACGTTTTCATTTACAACTGAAAATTGACACTGAAAATTCATTACAAAAAGAAAGAAAGATGACACTGAAAATTCAGTGTCATCTTTCTTTCTTTTTGTAATGGGTTCCACTGCCAATGAATAACTTCGAAATTTTTTATTCATATCGAAAAGGATTAAAAAAACGTTTTCATTTACAACTGAAAATTCGGTGTCATCTTTCTTTCTTTCCTTTTGTAATGGGTTCCACTGACTATGAATAACTTCGAAATTTTTTATTCATATCAAAAAGGATAAAAAATGCGTGCTTATTTCCAACTGAAAATTCGGTGTCATCTTTCTTTCCTTCTTTTCGTAATGGGCTCCACTGACCATGAATAACTTCGAAAGTTTTTATTCGTATTGAAAAGGATTAAAAAAACGTTTTCATTTACAACTGAAAATTCGGTTTCATCTTTCTTTCTTTCCTTTTGTAATGGGTTCGACTGACCATGAATAACTTCGAAATTTTTCATTCGTATCAAAATGGATTAAAAAGACGTGCTCATTTACAACCGAAAATTCGGTATCATCTTTCTTGTTTTTTTTTTTTTTTTTTTTTTTTTTTGTTGTGGTTTTCTTTTTTCGTCGTAGTTTAACGACCACCATGAGAAGCTCTAATAGGTATAACGCCATTGCTCGTTCATAATTTGGGACCACTGGTTCTGGGGAGTGGAAGGGGCCTGTGCCGTTAGACAAATGCACCACCCTTTCCTAAGCCGGGACACGAACCCGGGCCTATCTCGTACGAATGGTCAGAAGTCCGCACCCGAGACTTCTCAACCACCGGGGTAAGCAAAAACCTTTCTATTTTCGTTTTTAATTTGCCATTTGTTTTTTATTCTATGCATTTTTGGTACTCCTTGATTCGACCCTGCACTGATCTTCAACATAAACTCTTTCTTCGCTGTCTAATATAGGTTAATATTTTTGAACGTATTATGATATGAAGTTGAATTTGCTTTGAATACCTCTCAGAATATATTCAGTATAGAAATAGAACAAACTTTTCTGAGTAAGAGCTTACTGATGCTCAAGTCATTTCCCGAAACCACTTTCCGAACGAAAACCCGAAAAGCAATCGTGGCACAATTTCGTCTGAGCTGTTTCATCGTGCAACAGCAGATGTAAACTTTTAACGGACAATTGTGACGGGTGATGAAACCTGGGTCTACCGTTACGACCCCAAAACAAAGGTCCAAAGCGCTCATGGAAAACCACTTCCTCTCCAAAACGCAAGAAACCACGTAAGTCTCGATCGCACGTTAAAGTCCTGCTTGTGTCATTTTTCGATATCGATGGATTACTGCATTGGGAATTTCCACCATGTGGCTCCACTGTTAATGCTGCACTTTACTGGGAAATCTTGAAGCGCATGAGGACTGCAGTCCATCGCAAGAAGCCGGAGTAGGAGACCAGTGGATGTATCTTTCTTCACGGCAACGCGCCTAGTCACACTGCTCTGCCGATCATCCAATTCTTGGCTGCAAAACCCTTCCTGGCGCCCCCTCATTCCTCTCGTCCCCCTGACTTAGCACCGAGTGACTTTTGGCTGTTCCCGAAGTTTAAGGCAGTTATGAAAGGTAAACGTTATGATTCTGTGGAAGACATCATAGGTAATATAACGAGAGTCCTTCCGAAATAGGAATCTTCTGGGTGTTTGCAACAATGGCAGAACCGTTGGAATAAGTGTGTGCGTACCGAAGAGTATTACTTTGAAGGGCATTAATTTGTGTAATTCCACTAATAAATTTCTGTCTTCGGTAAAAACATTCTCCTTATTTTTTATCACACCTTGTATACTTGCTCTTGGGCGCCAGTCACCTTTCCTACGCCACTGCATGTGGCAAAAGTTTTTTTTTCTTTTCGTTAATGTTTTGTGTTCAATTTTGAGGATTTGTTTCATCAGTGAGGAAATAATTTGTGACTATAGCTTTTCTGCTACCGAAACACACACACACACACACACACACACACACACACACACACACACACACACACACACACACAGATACACACACACAGCTTTTCTGCTTCCGAAAATCACAATTTTGAGGGTTTGTTTTATCAATGAGTAAATAATTTGTGACTATAGCTTTTCTGCTTCCGAAACACACACACACCCACACACACTCATAGCTTTTCTGCTTCCGAAAAACATGATTTTGAGGGTAAAATTGTGTTCAATTTTGAGGGTTTGTTTCATCAGTGAGGAAATAATTTGTGACTATAGCTTTTCTGCTTCCGAAACACACACACACACACACACACACACACACACAGCTTTTCAGCTTCCGAAAATCACAATTTTGAGGGTTTGTTTTATCAATGAGTAAATAATTTGTGACTATAGCTTTTCTGCTTCCGAAACACACACACACACACACACAGCTTTTTCTGCTTCCGAAACACACACACACTCACACACACTCATAGCTTTTCTGCTTCCGAAAAACATGATTTTGAGGGTAAAATTGTGTTCAATTTTGAGGGTTTGTTTCATCAGTGAGGAAATAATTTGTGACTATAGCTTTTCTGCTTCCGAAACACACACACACGCACACACACACACACACACACACACACACACACACACACACACACACACACACACACACACAGCTTTTCTGCTTCCGAAAATCACAATTTTGAGGGTTTGTTTTATCAATGAGTAAATAATTTGTGACTATAGCTTTTCTGCTTCCGAAACACACACACACATACACAGCTTTTCTGCTTCCGAAACGCACACACACCCACACACACTCATAGCTTTTCTGCTTCCGAAAATCATGATTTTGAGGATAAAATTGTGTTCAATTTTGAGGGTTTGTTTCATCAGTGAGGAAATAATTTGTGACTATAGCTTTTCTGCTTCCAAAACACACACACATACACAGCTTTTCTGCTTCCGAAAATCACAATTTTGAGGGTTTGTTTCATCAATGAGGAAATCATTTGTGGCTATAGCTTTTCTGCTTCCGAAACACACACACACCCACACACACACACTCATAGCTTTTCTGCTTCCGAAAATCATGATTTTGAGGGTAAAATTGTGTTCAATTTTGAGGGTTTGTTTCATCAGTGAGGAAATAATTTGTGACTATAGCTTTTCTGCTTCCAAAACACACACACATACACAGCTTTTCTGCTTCCGAAAATCACAATTTTGAGGGTTTGTTTCATCAATGAGGAAATCATTTGTGGCTATAGCTTTTCTGCTTCCGAAACACACACACACCCACACACACACACACTCATAGCTTTTCTGCTTCCGAAAATCATGATTTTGAGGGTAAAATTGTGTTCAATTTTGAGGGTTTGTTTCATCAGTGAGGAAATAATGTGTGACTATAGCTTTTCTGCTTCCGAAACACACACACACACACAGCTTTTCTGCTTCCGAAAATCACAATTTTGAGGGTTTGTTTCATCAATGAGTAAATAATTTGTGACTATAGCTTTTCTGCTTCCGAAACACACACACACCCACACACACTCGTAGCTTTTCTGCTTCCGAAAATCATGATTTTGCGGGTAAAATTGTGTTCAATTTTGAGGGTTTGTTTCATCAATGAGGAAATAATTTGTGGCTATAGCTTTTCTGCTTCCGAAACACACACACACCCACACACACTCATAGCTTTTCTGCTTCCGAAACACACACACACCCACACACACTCATAGCTTTTCTGCTTCCGAAACACACACACACCCACACACACTCATAGCTTTTCTGCTTCCGAAAATCATGATTTTGAGGGTAAAATTGTGTTCAATTTTGAGGGTTTGTTTCATCAATGAGGAAATAATTTGTGACTATAGCTTTTCTGCTTCCGAAAAAAACACACACACAGTTTTTTTGCTTCCGAAAATCACAATTTTGAGGGTTTGTTTCATCAGTGAGGAAATAATTTGTGACTATAGCTTTTCTGCTTCCGAAACACACACACACACACTCACACACACACTCACAACTTTTCTGCTTCCAAAAACACAGTGTCAGCAATGTCCGTTTGAATTTTTGTACAGTGGAGATTTCTCGTGTTCCTACAATTTCAAAAATCAGTTAATGTTAAGGCGTTCCACTTCTCTAATGAGGAAATGCGCAACTCAGTCTAAATGTTTCTACCGATGTGCATAAAAACAACAACAACTAGGAGCATAAATATTTAAATACGCAATTCCGCCATGTAGCTTCCAGGCTATTATATCACATTTTTATGTAATGGTTTCCACGATAAAGAAAAAGAAACACTGGAGTTGTGTATAACAGACCGGAAGATATTATTTCCCACAACATCTTTAATACACATAAACAACAAATAAGTTAAGAAAAGAATAAGTGAAAGAAAGACTTGTGTGCAGGTTCTATTTTACACTTTTCTCGGAATCATTTCACTTCCTGAGTGTTAGATAACGTTGAGGTCATTCATTCTCTTTCACTTTCCTGTTCGGTGGCAACTGAAATGTCTTTAGTGGCCTACTTTGTTCCATGGATGAAATTATTTCTATTTGAGGCCTTCCAGGGCTGGGCCTTCAGTTACTAGGTCGTTGATCTTCTAACTGTTTCCAGGTTAAATTCAACCTCAAGGGAAATTTCCCTGAACAAAGATGCGAGTAACGACGTTTGCCAAGAGCTAATTACGTATTGAAAATTTAGTGGCGGCGATAACAGAAACTTCTAAGAATAATTAAAGTTTAGGATCAATAAATTTGTTCTGCGATTTATCCGATTTTTTTTTTTATTTCGAAGCTTAACGACCACCGTGAGCAACCTGGAACCACTGGTCCCAAAGTGGGTATGGGCAATCGCCCATCCCCACTTTGGGACCAGTGGTTCCAGGTAATGGACAGCCATGGCCGTAAGACAGACACCGCACCCATGTCTCCTCCGAAACTGAATCTCGGTCAAACGCTCAGAAATTAGTGTTTTGACCACACTGACACCCAGGCGGCAGAACATTTTGGAAAAAAACATATGGAGCAATTGAACCTCATTATAACGCATTTATCTCACACATCTCTCCAACTCAGTAAAGCAATTTTTCCATATCTTTCCCTTTTCAGGCAACTAAAACTTAAGCATCGCCATTAAGATTTATTTGCCCGGTCGTTATGTAGTGAAGTTTTCGGCGTGTAGGTATTTTACATGAAAAACAAAAAACGGTTCATCGTATTCACCATCAGGTTTCAATCATAATTACAAAAAGCGTTAGCTAAACCCAATATCAGTTGTCACTAAAATTATTATCAGTGCAATTAAATAATAAAATCATCACATCATGTGCCCATCTGCTCTTCGGATGAGGCGTCTTCTGTGTTTTTGGGACAAAAAAAACGTTATTAATAATAGCACTTGTCAAAATCAATATGAATAATAACCAAAGTTATTATCAGTATTACTTATTAAAATCATCGTGATGAGATCGTATCTCCTCGAACATTTCAGATGTGTCCCATAACAGATTTAGCTCGAAAGAAATGCTATTTTGTACAGATACTCGACAAAATGTCAGTACGTACCAGTACAATTATCAGCACAACTAAATTACCACTAGAACTATCATCAGCGCAGTTAAATGAAACATTATCAGTGCAATTAAATAATCAGATCATTGCATCATGTTCTTCTCATCTGCATTTTAGATGAGCCTTCTTTTTATTTAATAATTGGCTTGGGTCAAAAAAAAGTAATTAATAATAGATGACAAATACCCAGTTGACGTGGACCTAGAACATCATATAGAAGGCATCGCTCTTTCCGCGTTTATAAGTGAGTCACGGAAAAATTCTCATCGGCCGCCACGGGGAATCGAACCCAGGATATTCCAGTTACGCGCCGGATATGCTTCCATTGCACCACAGCGGCCTCGAAATTCTCCGGACTCACAAATGACAAACTGCCAAACCACATGACAATGTTGCTTCTTTGGAACCCCGCACAATGCTGGGGATTCACCACACATGAACAGAAGCAACTGAACAAACAACTAGAAGGCAAATGAACGACAAATACCCAGTTGACGTGGACCAGGAACATCGAATAGAAGGCAATCGCTCTTTCCACGTTTATAAGTGAGTCACGGAAAAATTCTCATCGGCCGCCACCGGGAATCGAACCCAGGGTCGAACATCAAATAGAAGGCATTGCTCTTTCCACGTTTATAAGTGAGTCACGGAAAAATTCTCATCGGCCGCCACAGGGAATCGAACCCAGGGTCGAACATCAAATAGAAGGCATTGCTCTTTCCACGTTTATAAGTGAGTCACGGAAAAATTCTCATCTGCCGCCACCGGAAATCGAACCCAGGGTCGAACATCAAATAGAAGGCATTGCTCTTTCCACATTTATAAGTGAGTCATGGAAAAATTCTCATCGGCCGCCACCGGGAATCGGTTCCCGGTGGCGGCTGATGAGAATTTTTCCGTGAGTCACTTATAAACATGGAAAGAGCAATGCCTTCTATTTGATAATAATAGAAGAAAATCGGGTCAATAATGTCTTCCCGTTTGGAATTCATGAAATCTTGATTTTATACTGCAAGTAGCTCACGTGATTATTTAGGTCTCTGCTAGTTAACGTTCTGAAATAGCTCAAATGACATTATTCAATTCTTTGAATAAGTAATTAGCTATTAACAGCCAGAATCAGCATGATAAGATTAACTTACGTTGTTCCAATACTTTATTCTTTCACACACACACACACACATTCGCTGAAAGATAACATCAAACTATACACTTTGACTCTTTGGTCTTCTCCCAGAATTGGATCCAGTAATAGCAATGGCTCTTATAACAACGTTTAACAATCAACTCTCCAACGGCAACTTTTGTGCAATAAATCTCGGCTCATATAAATCGCTATATCTATAAAGTTTGTAAATACGGCATTTTTTTCTAGCTCTGACTCGCTATCATATTTGCCAAACTGAAAAAACTCCTCGGAGAAGTATTACGTCGTTCAGTGAGAAAACTTTAACGAGACGTAACTGAGTTCATATAAAAGAACAGAACTCGGAACGGAAATTTTTGGAGGAATACATCAAAAATCTTATGAGTGTCATGGAGCAGGTGTATTCAAATTTGTCCCGATGGTGACCCCCTTGATGTCTTGCTGGCTTTTTACAGGTAACAAGAAAATCGCCCTGGTGTGGTGATAATGCACTGTTTTCCCCATCGGAAAGTTCTTGTTTCAGAAATTATTGGGGACGATTTAAAAGAAGTCCTTAATGCAGCTAAACCTGTGGTCTGATTTACACAGCCGAGCCGCATTATTGTGACCACCTCCTACTTTTGACGTCAACAGCGCGTAGCCAATGAAAGAAGGCACGTGTCTTTAGTTGGCTAGGAGGCTATATAAGGTGTGCTGTAGTCAATCTGCAAACATATCACTCATTGCTATCATGGATAAAAGGAGTGATTTATCAGATTTGCGAAAAGGGATGATTATTGGCTTTCGGGCAAGGGGTGGCAGCATTTCTGAAACGGCGCAATTTGTGAACTGTTCTCGTGCTGCTGTGGTTAAAGTTTATCGTGAGTAGAGAAATGGCACCACTGCGAATAAGCGATGTTGAAACTGCGGAGCACCACGTGCCATTGATGTGAGAAGTGAACGTCGGCTTGGAAGGTGTGGGAGGGCCCATCGACACTCTACAGTGGAGCAACTCACTGTCCGAATGAATCGCGGGGCTACCAGCAAGTGTGTCTAAAACGACAGTTCAGAGAACCCTGCTGCGTATGGAGCTCCAATGCAGACGTATGGTTAGTGCACCTATGCTAACGAGGGTGCATCAGCAGAAAAGGCTTACATTTGCATGGCAGTATCGGAACTGGACCTCCGCTGATTGACAAAGGATTGTCTTCTCCGATGAGTCACGTTTTCTGCTTTATCAAACGGATGGACGTTGGCGTATAAGGCGAGAAACATCGGAGAACAAACACTCTTCAAACGTTGCTGGAAGAACACCAGCTGGTGGGGGCAGTGTTATGGTCTGGGGAATGTTTTCGTGGCATTATTTGGGTTCACTCATACTGTGGAAGGCACTATGGACCGAATTCGTTATGAATCTACCCTTGCAGACCACTTACACCCATAAATGTTGATTGTCTTCCCTGGGGAGGATGGGATCTTCCAGCTCGACAATGCGACGCGTCACACAGCTAAACATGTCCGAGAGTGGTTGGAAGAGCACGATGGAGACTTCAAAGTACTTCCCTGGCCCCCTAATTCCTCAGACTTAAACCCAATTAAGCATGTGCGGGACAAACTCTATCGTGTTGTTCCCTCTATGGATCCTCCAACTCTCACCCTCCAGCAGTTGTCAGGTGCACTGAAGTTAGCATGGCTCCACATACCTGTGAACACCTTTCAGCACCTTACTGAGTCACTCCCAGCCCGTCTAGCTGCTGTCCGCGCTGCACACGTCGGTCATTCTGGATATTAGCTGGTAGTCACAATAATGTGACTCGACCGTGTAAAAAGCAGCACCTACCAAGTCACGCATGTTTACAAAGCTGTTTGGAAATATGCAAAAGGCTATGTAGCTCTCTCTCAGCACACCGAGGTTACATCGCTTTCATGTTGCAAACAAGGGCATTTCGGTTATGACAGGAACTACGAAGCACCATTGAATTTGAGATACCTACGCAGCAACTTAGGCCAACTCTTTTACTAAATGACGGCGGCCAGACGACGAGGCATGGATCCCACGAGCTTACGGAAATATTCTGCAAGTATCGTCTTCCGTTGCCCATTTCCGTTACATCGAATTTTTTGCATGGGATTTACTCTTCTGCTAACGGAAAAGATGCTCAGCATTAAAAAGTACAACAGACGAAAGAAACTCCCAGCTTTAATGATTACAAAAATACTTAAAGCAAAAATAAATTCTGGTAACACTATCGAAATCATCAAGCCTCGCCACAGCTACTATCATTTTATTTGTCAACTACCTGTACACTATGTACCATGTCATCATCCTCAAAGGTAAAAATCTTACCAAGTCTCTACCTTTAGCAGTTCTCTTCCATCTCACTCTCTAGCTTAAGCAGTTCTCTTCCAACTTATTCGGTTTTCAATTTTATTCACCCGTCTTTCACGTGGTCTCATTCGGGGTCTTTTCCTGTTCTTTTTTTTAATGGAAGTTTAATGACCACCGTGAGCAACTCAGTGGGCTATCAGTAGTCGCCCGTCCATAATTTAGGGTCACTGGTTCCAGGGAAGGAAGAGAGCCAGCACCTTAAGACAAACGCAACATCCATGCCTCATCGGGATTCAAACCCTGGCCCATCTCGCACGAATGATCAGAAGCCATTGCGGGGACCACTGCGCCACCGGGGGGCCATCCTGTTCTTCTGTATCGAGTCTGGAATTTCAGTTGTCTGACAGTAGCCAGTTCTTCCTGAAATCTGTGAATACAATTGCAGCTTGAGGGTATCTATTCTAATCATGATGTCATCCACTCTTCTTACGGGCGTTTTTCTGTCTCTCGGTATGGAATCTGCTAATTCAGTTGTACAACGGTGAGAAGTTCTTCTAGAAATGTGTCAAGACAATTGTCACTTGAGAGTATTCATTCTAATCATCATGTCATCCATTCTTCTTATGGATCTTTTTCTGTCCCTCGGTATGGAATCTGGTATTTCAGTTGTACAACGGTGAGTAGTTGTTCTTCTAGATATGTGTTTATTTGAGAGTATTCATTCTAATCATCATGTCATCCATTCTTCTTATGGATCTTTTTCTGTCCCTCGGTATGGAATCTGGTATTTCAGTTGTACAACGGTGAGTAGTTGTTCTTCTAGATATGTGTTTATTTGAGAGTATTCATTCTAATCATCATGTCATCCATTCTTCTTATGGATCTTTTTCTGTCCCTCGGTATGGAATCTGGTATTTCAGTTGTACAACGGTGAGTAGTTGTTCTTCTAGAAATGTGTCAAGACAATTGTCACTTGAGGGTATACATTGTGATCATGATGCCATCCACTCTTTTTGTGGGTCTTTTCTTGCCCCTTGGTATCCGGTCTAGTATTTCAAATGTTAGACGGTTTTCAGTTTTTCTATCAATATGTCCATACCACTTGAGGGTCTTTACTTTGATCATGATGTCATCAACTCAAGTGATTTTCTTGATCCAAGGTTATCTTTTCATATCTTTCTTGGTTACATTAAGCATGCATCTCCATTGTTCTTTGAGCTGTCTGTGCCATGTATTGCGTACTGGAATTCTGAAACTTCTGTTTAAGATTCATCTCCGTGTATGCATCGTAACTTGTGGCACATACTCTAATTTAACTTTTGAATTACTGTCTTCTTTTGCACATTTTGGTTCATTCTCTGTCAAAAGTTTTTCGCCTGAACGCTACATTTTTCTCTGTCGACGAATTTGTGTTTAGCAACCCTGACAACAGGATAAAAGTGCGATTAAGTTATCGAAAGCTAGAGGTAAATGTGTTCAGTCTTCGAGAAGCAATATTATTCTCAGCCTACGAGAGGATATCTTATCAAAGGCTATGTTACTTGAGTTATCGGAGAGGCATTCTGATTTAGCTAACGTTATAAAAGTGTATTCTTGTTTACAACAGTGTACATTCTACTCTCGAAGTGTATTTTTGTTTCGAATTGCATTATTGTTTACCACAGCGTGTATTCTTATTTCGACTGTGGTGAATTGTAGAGGATAAGTTATTCTGTGTGACAACTGAGTGTTGGTATGCCTACTGGATATGAATAAAAAGATGTTCTGCTGTAAGTACGACTCTTTACTCAACCTGACAATCAAATTTAGTTAGCTCTTTAATGTTTAATTAAAAACTTTTCAGCTACACCTGTTTCAAGCTATCCGGGTTCAACAAGTATTACAGCGAAGATAAAGCGAGAGCAAGCCTAACAAGCTCGGAGTTAATGTCTTACACAGAAACCAACATAACGTTAGAATAATAGTTGCTGCTAGCATAAACAATTCGACAAACTATCACTTATGTGGATGATTATTTTAGTTCAGCCAATTTTATGTTCTTCTCTTAAATATTTGAAACATCCAGGTCGACTTCTGCTTCAGAGGAGAACTGAAACGCTCATTTCAAGTGCTTCGAGAATTGTGTCAATAAATAGCTCCACTAGTTGATCTTCAGAATTTTGATTCGGTAGTTGTTAACAGAATTACCCTATAAATTGCCCCTAAACATAATTGTGTCGACTTCTAAATGGGAATGCTGTTCGTCAGTACAATAATTACATGCTTGTCCTTATTTATGTTTGATGATCACGAATCAGTTCAACACATGGTCTTTTTCTCCCTCGAGGTCTGCAGCGAACTCATTGATGCACCAAACTCGGGTAATGTAGCTCAAGATCCAGAATTGCGTCCCTCCCTACATTACAGCCATTATAGATATCTACTAGTAATAAAAAATAATAATCGCTGAAAGAATAGGTGAGAAAAAAGAGCCATTCATTTTACATTGGCAGAGGTAAAATATGGCTAGCCACACACATACACACACACACACACACAGAAGCAGTCTGTTGTCTTTTCAAAGGAAACTACATTCCACCAGCTGGTGATTTTTTTTTTTTTTATGTAATTATTACGATCCCTGGAAGGACCTAGAAACTTCTTATCACTAATTTTACATTAAGAGTTTCTGAAAAGGGGACTCTAAAACTCCTAGTAAGAAGAAAATACGATTCATCCAGTAGTTTAATGCAGTTACATGAAGGACAGAGTTTAATTATCTAATCTTTTTGGCACCACGGACTGGATGGCAAGCAGTTGGGATGGTTGTAACGATAAGATCACGCTGCCAGTTTATGTGCACAAAGTGTGGAGGACACTATGCTTGAAAATGTAATATAACATTAAACACAGTCATCAGAAATATGTATGTATGTAGTGAACACTTAAAAGTTTTTTCAAGATCTGGATCTCGTTTATTCTGCACATTTAAATTTGAAGAAAACTGAAATACCTGAGGAATAATAATAATAATCCAAAGCTGGTACTTAACTGATGTTACAGATCGCAAGAGGTGAAATTTTGAAGAGGAATAAATAGTTCTGTAAAAAATTACATGAAACTGATGATACATCTATTACAGGCATAGCGATATGTAACCTCTACACACACACACACACACACACACACACACACACACACACACACAATTTCTTTTTTTTAACCTGCTGAAGCCACTGCAAGTTATAGGCCTCCAATAGTCTTTTCGAACTTCCTCGATCGTTAACCTCAGTCCACCATTTAGCACCTCTAAATTTCTGAAGGTCATCTCTCAGTCTTGTTCTCTGGCGCCCCCTTCGTCTTTTTCCATCTCTCGGTTGCCATTCTTTTATTAATTGTATCCATCTTTTATCTTTCAGTCTTCCAACATGTCCAGCCCATCTCCACTTTGATTATTTTATTATTTTTATAATACCTATTATTCCTGTTCTTCCTCTTATAAATTAATTTTTAACTCTGTCTCTTCTTGTTATTCCCAACATTCTTCTCTCTAACTTTCTTACCGATACTCTTATTTTATCACATTGTCGCTCTGTGATACTCCACGTTTCACTTCCTTAAGTAAATACGGGGTTAATACATGCATTGAAATTTTTTCTTTTTAAACACGATGGAAGATCGCCGGTTAAATGGTCTTTAAGTCTCCAAAAGGCTCTATTAACTTGGGTAATTCTTCTATGATTTCTCTTTCTTGTCTCTCTTTAAAACCATTATTTGACCTAGGTAAATGTATTCGTCTATCTTTTCGATTTCGTATCCTTCTATCAAAATCTTTTCTGTATCCTTTTCTGTATTGTTCACATATTTAGGTTTTGCTGTGTTTATTGTCAGACCTTTTTTTAAGACTTTCCATACATAAATCCTTTGTCATATTTTGCATTTCACTATTACTAGTTGCAATGATGACTATGTCATCAGCAAATCTTAAGTGATCTAGGTACCTTCCATTTATGTTTAATCCTTTTTCGTCCCAGTTTAAATTTCTAAAAAAATCTCCTAATATAGAGTTAAATAATTTTGGAGACAGTAGGTCTCCCTGTCTAACCCCTCTCTGCATCTTGAAAGCTGATCCCAGTCTCTCCAGCTTTATTGTTGCTGTAGCCTAGCTATATATTTTAGTTATTAAACTGATATATTTTTCTTCCAAAGTTTGGCTTTTTATTGAATAACTTATTTCCTTTTAATATGTAAAATCAAAACCTTTGGTATAGTTACACACGCACGCGCGCGCACACACACACACACACAAGCACACACACACACTCACGCACACACACACACACACACACACAAGCACACACACACACTCACGCACACACACACACGCACTAAATTTCCTCCATTCCTCCTGGCAAAAGTTGTCCATGCAATTAAGAATATGAAATGGAGAAGAGCTTCTGCGGAGGTGTGACGTGTACCTCTAACTTAGCTTTCCTTTTGAGTTTCTGTTTTCTTATGTAAATTTTGTTGCTCCTCAGTTTAAGATTTTCCCATTGAACGGCATATTACTTCACCAAAGAGCATGTATGCTTTGGCAAAGCTGACGGTGAGTCAGAGGTAAATAAAAAGTCTAAATCGAATGTAAAAGGGTAGTGAAGTGGAATAGGTGAAAGAGGTCTATCTCTGAATTTTAAAGCAGTACGGATCTTTGTCTGGAATCTCTTTTGTGGCCTAGAGGGAAGCGAATGACATCGCACTATTGTATTTCCGGATGTGTTGGGCAAAATTAGGACTGTTCAGAAGTAAGCCTTTCTTGCCGTATTTATCTGTAGTTCTGGAAAGAAAATAAGATCGTTATGATAACAGGAACTAAAATGACCATTAGTTTCTTCATTAGCGAAATGTAAAGCGTGGCATTTCAAACACTCAATATTCATCGCACTCAAGCTGTGCTCATGTATGGCAGTTTCGTCCAACAAAGCTTTTCGGAAAGATAAGCAGCCGCGTGTATTACTGCGATAACTCTCATTACGTGAGCTGTCAGAATTGGTTCTTTCACGTACGTTACGAAAAACACGCCCTCGTTTGGCTAGAATGCTGCTCATAATACACTGCAGACCATTAAAAGTGCAACACTAGGAAGATCGCTTCCCAGGGGCTCGAAAGTTGGCAGAAGGGCAGAACACGGGCACACATGTAAATGGTTAACCGGCGGCACGTACGAAAATCATGTGGGACAGTAACGCCCTCAGGAAGTCGTATATTAGGGGTGATTAAGGAGACGGTGTTAAGCAGTCGAACTGTGTTTGCTCGCCGTTCCTGGCCACGGAAAGCTGCAGGATACCCCGTCGAAGACAACGGCAGCCCAAGCAGGTTTTCGACTTCGGTCGCGGGAGAATTGTGGCATATCGGGATTGCGGATTATCACTCTGAGACATTGGTGCGCGTGTGAGACGGCATGCAGTCACGATGGACAGAATATGTCGTCAGTGAGTAGCGGAGGGACAAACACACCGACGTGCGGGATCCCGACGGCCCCGTCACACCACCGAGAGAGAGGACCGACATCTGGTGAGTATGGCTCTGACGGACTGCGCAGCCACATCGACTACCGTAGTTGAACAGTTCGCACTGTGTGTGGCCCAACATCCAGTTTCCGCACGGACAGTTCGACATCGTCTGCAGAGCAGCAAGCCAATTTTTCACGGCACCCATTGCTTCGGCTACATTAGACTGTATAACACCGGCGTCTGCGACTGTAATGGTGCCAAGAACGTCGAGCATGTTGGAGCAAATGCCAAGCCGTCGTGTTTTCTGACGAATCCCGCTTCAGTTTGCAGCACCGTGATGAACGAATCCGTGTCTGGGTGTACCGCGCGACCGACTGAGTAAGTCCTGCATTATGCTGCGCCATACCGGTCCGGCATCCGGCGTTATGGTATGGGATGCCATTGGATTCCACTCCCTCACGCGCTGCGTCCGCATTACCGGTACGTTGTACAGCCATCGTTGCATCACTGAGGTGTTGGAGCCTGCTGTTGTGCCTGATCTTCAGGAACTGTCTGGTGCCATTTACCAACAGGATAATGCGCGACGGCATATGACATGAAACCTCTAAGACTTCCTGGATCGCCACCAGGTGCCAAGTCGTCCTTGGCCCGCCCAGTCCCCGGATATGTCGCCTATTGAACACGTGTGGTACATGACCGCCGGTCCACTGGCAGGCCAGCGACCAACTTCGGCTACAATGGAGAAACATTGGCATCGTGTCGGAGCTGCGTGGGCAAACATTCTCCAAACACACATCCAAAGTCTCTTCCTCTCGATACCGGGCCATGTAGCAGCTGTAATTGTCGCCCATACACTAGGTTACTGACTGCTATGTGTTCCCCTCGTCTCACCGTGCTGTATTTGTAATCGATTCATCCTTCTATCATCTACTTTCTGTACAATAAATATGCTTTGATATTCCTTGTCTTCCATGGTGTTGCACTTTTAATGGCCAGTAGTGTAGAATTCTGTTTCTGTCCTCACTGTAGCACAGTTTACAGTCGAATGGCCGTGGAAGCACGTGTAGAGGAGGGCAGCCAGGCAGTAGAGCAGTCCTTGTCAATAGCCAATCAGTTTCCTTGCTCTCCCTCTCCAGTCTAGTCCGCCTGCTCCGGCTGGCACCATCTCCCAAAATCGTACGACGTACCTGGCTGTCCGTGGCAATGAGACGAAGTGAGGGTACTTGGCGGACCAAGACAGACTGGGTGTGACACGTACAGAAGTCAGCTGATTAAATTTAGAAGGAAACTTTTATTTTTCCCCAGATTCCTGGCATCAGGATCTGTAAAATGAGCCATCTCCCGAGGTCGTACAACGAACGCCTCGACACCCTTCCATGGCCAGCCCGATCGCCCGATCTCTCACCCATCGAACATGTCTGGGACATGATGGGACACCACCTCAGAATGTCGGCGAACTTGACACCATCTGCAAGAATCCGTGAGCTGTACGCGTCTATGCCATGTCGGGTAACCATTTGTATCCAAACTACAGGTGGCGCTGCATTGCACTGACTTGTTCCACTCGTGTTGCTTTATTCGAATAAATGGCCCAACTACTCTGGAATCGACGGCCCGTGTGAAAATCCATGTGAAGGTCATGAAACGATACAAATAACATGTAATAAAATATTATACACCCATATCTATCAATAAAAGACCCGTAGTGAGGTGTAAATCATTATTTATTTACTTAATAGCCGAGCTTTCGCACCTCAAGCTTCATACAACTGTTAACAATAAGTTACATGATTTGAAATATAAACAAAAGATAAACATAACAAACATTAACACAATAGTCACGAATCTACTTCCGCGTGCATTAAATGCTATTGCATATTAAGCATTATTTTTGCGATGTCACATATATACACTGAAGAGCAATTGAATTAGAGACAGCTGGCGTTATGCAAATGTGGCGCTGTAGGTGGCCCAGTAAACGGAAACGACATGACGTATGCAGCGATCCGACAATATAAGAAGTGATGCGGCGGGAATCAGTAAGAGTCAGACGCAGTATGGGTAAGACGAAGGATCTAAGCGCATTTGATCGTGGGCAAATTTTCGGGGCCCGACGAATGGGTCACTCCATCTCGGAAGTCTTGCAGGCACTAGGATTTTCACGAGCTACTGTGTCACGGGTGCACCGTGGGTACATCGAATCCGGTAAAACCATCCCTGCAATGGCCAACTGCCGTGGACAACAGCGTGTGGATGAGCTTGATCATCGTCGGCTAGCTCGCATTGTAACAGTGGATAGACGGGCCACAGTGCAAGAAATCACTCGGCAATTTAACGCTGGTGCACAAAAACGTGTAAGCAGCCACGCCATCCAGAACCATCTCCTCGCTATGGGGTACAGAAGCCATCGTCCTGTGAGGGTACCGCTGCTGATCGCACATCACAGGGTGCAAAAATTAGCATGGGCGCGGGAACATCGCCACTGGACCCTAGACATGTGGAAAGATGTTTCCTGGACTGATGAGTCGAGATTCACGTTGGTACATGCGGATGGCAGAATGCGAGTACGGCGAAAACCACATGAAGCGATGGATCCTTCTTGCCAGCAGGGTACTCTTCAAGCTGGTAGGGGTGGCATTCTCGTCTGGGGACTATTTACGTAGACTGAAATGGGACCCTGGTACGTGTGACATCGTCCCTCATTGGTCAACGTTACCGGGATATCCGAGACGACCATTTGCTCCCGTTTGGGCGTCTTCAACATCCCACTGGGGACCTCATCCTGCAAAAAGACAATGCACCGTGTCATCGCTCCCGAATTGTATCCGAATGGTTGGATGAACACTCCACCGACGTGACCTCGCTTCCTTGGCCATCTAGATCACCTGACCTCAATCCCATCGAGCACATCTGGGATGCCATCGAGAGAGATGTTCGAGGTTCTGACCCGTTTCCTTTCCATGAAATCTTTGTGAACTGTGGGAGCTTGTTCAGGGGTCGTGGATCCGTATGACTTTCCAACGCTTCCGGTGTCTTGTCGAGTCCATGCTGAGACGAATCGCCGCCGTCATCAGGGCGAAAGGTGGTGCCACACGTTACTAGACAGGTATCTCTAATTCAATTGCTCTTCAGTATATATTTGTCGTAGACATAATTTCAATAGATTCTCTTATTGCCGATTCATGTCTTGCGTACGTTGCAAAGCACTTAGTTTCTTTCCAATCAGGTCTCGCTTCTTCAAAGAGTACATCTTTTGTTAAACTGGCTGTTCATTCTTCAGATTCCTTTTGTGTTCTTGTATACGAACCTTAATTGACCTGTTTTGTTAGTCCAATATATAACTTCGCGCTTCCGTCTGGGTATTTTAGGGGTACTGAGTAAATTCCCGCTTTTCCCCATATTTCTCCTCTATCTTGGGGGCTTTTATAACTTACATGGGTTTCAAAATCGCTTTATTATTATTCATCATAAGAAAACATAAGAGGGAGACGTACAGTGTTGGGTATCTCACTGGGAAATAATACAAACTGTTAAAACATGATGGTATATACACTGCAATGACAATGGGGATGAATAACAAATGCTGCAAGCAAAGCTTATTGAATAAAAATTGCAGGAGAAGTGACAGAGAGAAACACATCGTGTCACAAGACATTGGCTGGGCATGATTTACACGATAACACAGGCGAAATAATAGTACACAATTAGAAAAAGAACAGCACAAACACCGCCGTGAAGGTAAAAACTTTACATATATGAGATAAAAACACAGCGTGCACAATTGTTCAAGTTATTTAACGAGGGCAACAAAGCAACATAATGCAGGCGGGGTGAAGGTAATTAATGTACACGAGAAAGCATGAAAATACACTGAGATGACATTAGCATTCACAATTCAACGGTAGCGTGGATTGCACGAAAAAAAATGCAGAAGGAACAGTAAGATCACAGAGCAAAACTAGGAATGCACACTGGGATGACAAGAGGAATTAACGCAAAATGAAAGCACTGTACGACGCAATAGATGTAACTGGTACATTAACAAGACATGATGAACCATATTATACACAGGGATGACCAAATAAAGTACACAATGTGAAGACACGATACAGCGCAAGAAATGTTACAAGTACAGTAAAAAGCACACGATAAACCATGAGTGCACTCAGGGATGTTATGAGTATATGCATAAAGTGAAAGCACAGGACAAGCCATGGGTTCTGACAGATGACCGAATTTATCATAAATTTGTACGTGCACGATCAAAGCATTAACAAAATGTGAAAGCACGAAAATATTATGTACACAATGTGAAAGCACGAAAATATTATGTACACAATGTGGAAGTATAGAGCTGTACAAAAATCAAAAAGCTGCGATGAAAATGGCTAAACACTAAGAAGGTGTGTGAGTGCGGCAAATATAACAAATGAGAGATAGAGACGTACACCACATGACATCTCAAAGTAAGACACACTACAGGAACACGGTGTAATACACTAGGTGCATAGACAGAAAGCACTTAAGATGACCAGGGTACAGCCCCATGTACATAAAAGTGACGGGAGGTCACGGAATCAGAGGGCACACTGATAACAATGTAAATATGGTAAAGCATAGTATGACACGAAGAACAACAATTCAAATGACAAGATCACAATGATATGCACACTGAAAACGAAAAAACAAAAACTTGGGTATTTCAGCACAGGCTGTAGCTCGATCACATGATATACATGGAGACGAGTCGTAGAGTGGAGGAGGGGCAACAGGGTGCCACGGAACTCACCAAAGGAGGTGTAGAATGTCCTAGGGTACTGATAGGTGTAGCAGTCCAGAATCAACCGCAAACCATGGAGCGACCGGCGCCCAGGTAGCGTAGAAGGTGGCTTCTCGACGATTGGAAGAAGCCGACTGGTACTCCAGGCGGAGTCGAGAAAGCAATCGATCTTGGAAATGGCACAAAAGTGCTGCGCTGGCCTGGTGTAAAGCGACCGGCGAGGAAACTCTGCGGAGTTGTTGAAGGTATAAGTAAATAGCGTGTTTAACCAGCACGAAAAGATAGGCACATACTGACGGAAGAGGCGTAGGTGGATGAGCCCGCAGAAGAAGATGCCTGTAGGCAGTGAACGGAAGATCTTGAGAACAAGAGCGACTGGCAATCCGGAAGGCCTGGTGGAATAGAGGCATCAGGATGGGATTGCTATTCTTCCGGGCAAGATGTCAAATCTTCGTTGCTATTTAATCAACAGAAAGTTCAGGTTAATGCTAGACAGAGAACGATGTCATCTTGATTTTTTGACAAGTTGTAAACAGGCAAATGTGGTTCCAAAGTTCCTGAGATTTAAAACAGCCATTAGAGCTGAATGGTTTCTGAAGAAGAAAGATAATTTCATTAAGCAAACCTTTTCAAGGATCATCAACATAAGGAGAACGATGGTGAAGCGGTTAGGAAATCGTACATATCGATTGCACCTCCAAATGATACACGAAGCACATCCGATAGAACTTTACGAATTGTTGACCAAGATCGATATGCTTATAATGAGAGAAAGACATATACTAGAACAGTGGCACAGAGCCAAGTTGAATAATTTAGTGAGACCAAACATTTTGGAAAAATGAGGCGAAAAAGTCTCTATATGTAAACATCTCGAGCCTCCAACTTACTGAAGAAAAGGATCTGTCAAACAAAGGACCGAAACACGGTTTTCGAACAGATGTAAGTGTTATAGAAATCGTTCCGGCTATAGAGAACGCTATCTTCCACTTCCCGAAGGAACATAGAGAAGAAGTGAGAATCCAAATGGCAGCCAGACTTAAGAAAAAGATAAAGCAAAAAGATCGAAAAGTTAGGGAAGAGGTCAAAGAAAGAAAAGTCCTAAAGAACCTAAGGACTAACAATTCAGGTTGTTTCACGCTCACAGACAAAACAGGGCAAATAGCTATCATGGATAGTATAAACAAAAAGCTTGAAATATTTATAGCTGAATTAAAATCTCAAAGGTTAACCAAAAACCCGTTAAACTCACTCATCTCAAGGGTCAAAAAAATATGTAAACTTCCGGAACTCCCAAAGGATTTGTGGCATGGCCCAAAAATACCACCTGCAGCATGCCTACTTCATATATTCGGAAGACTGAAAAGCCATAAACCGGAAGAAAACCTTCGCCCCATCGTATCAAAACGACGACGCTGCCCCACAATTGGTCTCAAAAAAAGTATGGCAAATTTTTTAAAACAGTACTTTCCGAATTCTGATAAGGTCATTGATTCCACAAAGGAATTGATTCATAAAAGCTAGAATTGGAATATACGTAAGGAAGATATATTGGGCAGCCTTGATGTATGCTCGCGTTTTCCTTCAATCCCAGTAGCAGAGGCTGAGAAAAACCTGAAGGACTGTGTTAGAAATTCGTGACACTACATAGACAATGAATGCTCTTGCAAGCATCGTAGTTACCGAGTACAACTACTTCACACATAAGAATGAGGTTTATAAACAAATAATAGGAGCACCCATGGGTTCACCCCTGTCAGGGATATTAGCAGAAGCAATTCTAAGACCATTCGAGGTCAAATTATATAATACTTTTGACAATAAGCTGTCCACATGGGTGAGATATGTAGATGATGTATTGTTCATTTGGCATCATGGGAGTACTGAACTGGATAAATTTTTGACTATGCTGAACTCCTTACATAGTAACATAAAGTTTGAGATGGAAATGGAGAAAGAAGGTAAGATAGCGTTCCTGGATGTAATGATAACGGATCGTAAAAAAATACTTCCTTTGCGTTCTTTTACAGTGCGATTGTCCAGGGCGAGGTACAGGCTAACGCCATTCGCCTGCTTCTCAGCTGATTCACTCTCTTAGTGCGAAGTTCACTGTATGACAAAGAGTTACTTTTCACATCGCATCTTTTATATTGAGCATTCAGAGGTTTTCGAATGATGTGCTAACATCCCGTTCCCATGACATGTCATGTCGAAATAAACTCCTTGTTTGTTAATATGGGTGGATTTAATATTAAGGAGGTTGAGAAAGGCATCGAGGCCAACAAATACGTGCTTGTTGAAAACCACAAGGGGAAGAGTGAATGCTGGAAATTGCTTCGTCTCATTAAGGAACCGGTAAATAATTCCGTGTTGATTGGTCTTGCTTTTTGTTCAAAATGTGGAAAGTGTATAGTTACAAAGAAAGATGTCGACGGTGTAATAAAAGATTATGGAACCAAAAATCTAAGGGACCATATGAAATTATGCGCACCTCCATCAAAGCGTGGAAAGAATGAACAATCTAAATACATTTATGTAATCGTAAATAATGATTCCCATTTGTAATATACACACGGTCACGGTCATAGTCAGCCATTACTTCTGGATTATGCAAAATAATGGCACTAAAAATGGCACTAAAATTTACAAGTTACCAAATTTTATTGTTAGAAAAGGATTTCAGTTATTAAATATCAAGTACTTATTGGGATGAATATACACTATATGGACAAATGTCACCGGACACCCCTTAAAAAGCAAATGAACGGATTCCCTGCGTTGTTAAAATGCGCGGTACAGCTGCAAACGGTATAAAAACAAGCCTGCATCTGACCACGATCATATCGCACTGTGACATTGAGTGAAAATGTCGCGGCGGGAGAAAACTGACTTTGAGAAAGGAAAGATTGTTGGGTGTTATATTAGTGGGTTCTCAATAAGAGAAACCGAGGGGCGTTTAAACATATCCAAGTCTACTGTTTCGGATGTACTGAATAAGTGGAAGACACATAGCGTGCCTGAAGCAGCAAAACGTACCGGCAGACCAAAGAAAATCAGTGATAGAGGACGTCGAAGCCTCAGGAGAGTCGTTGCAGCTGATTAGCCGATTAATGCACAAGATCTCAGTGTACAGGTGAGTAAAAATGCTGGGTCCTCGGTATGTACGTGTACCATTCGTAGAGAACTTCATTCCATGGGTTATGGTGGTCGTACGCATGCTCATAAGCCTTTCATCTCCACTCGGAATGCTATTACCACAGTGTACTGTTCCTACGGCAGCCAGGAGAAACGCTATTTACCACAATGTACTGTTCCTACGGTCAAGTTTGGAGCTGGCAGTGTACTCGTGTGGGGGTGTTTTTCGTGGTATGCTCCCGGCCCATTGGCTATCGTGAACAAACCTGTTAACCAGCAAGTATACCTCGATATTCTGGACAATTATGCCCTACCAACTCTGTGGCAATACTATGGAACCGAGCCTTGTTGGTACCAGCAGACAATGCACCGAGCCATAAAGCAAGGACTGTTACGGCATAGTTTGAGGATAATTCCGTATCGTGTGTGGACTGGCCAGCACAGAGCGCTGATCTTGATCCCTTAGGGCACCTATGGGATGAATTAGAGTGCCACATAATAAGTTTGGAACCAAGGCCTACTGCTAAGCAACTGTCAGCGGCATCATTATGCACTGAATGGAAACCCATACCTATCGCTATGTTCGAAAGCCTTGTCGAAAGCATGTCTCGAAGGGTCAGTGCATACGTTAAGGCCAAAGGTGAACCGACACCGTGCTAATGTATGTCAATAAATGCTACATTGCGTTTCTCTTCTTATTCTGGACAATGTCGCGGCGGGAGAAAACTGACTTTGAGAAAGGAAAGATTGTTGGGTGTTATATTAGTGGGTTCTCAATAAGAGAAACCGAGGGGCGTTTAAACATATCCAAGTCTACTGTTTCGGATGTACTGAATAAGTGGAAGACACATAGCGTGCCTGAAGCAGCAAAACGTACCGGCAGACCAAAGAAAATCAGTGATAGAGGACGTCGAAGCCTCAGGAGAGTCGTTGCAGCTGATTAGCCGATTAATGCACAAGATCTCAGTGTACAGGTGAGTAAAAATGCTGGGTCCTCGGTATGTACGTGTACCATTCGTAGAGAACTTCATTCCATGGGTTATGGTGGTCGTACGCATGCTCATAAGCCTTTCATCTCCACTCGGAATGCTATTACCACAGTGTACTGTTCCTACGGCAGCCAGGAGAAACGCTATTTACCACAATGTACTGTTCCTACGGTCAAGTTTGGAGCTGGCAGTGTACTCGTGTGGGGGTGTTTTTCGTGGTATGCTCCCGGCCCATTGGCTATCGTGAACAAACCTGTTAACCAGCAAGTATACCTCGATATTCTGGACAATTATGCCCTACCAACTCTGTGGCAATACTATGGAACCGAGCCTTGTTGGTACCAGCAGACAATGCACCGAGCCATAAAGCAAGGACTGTTACGGCATAGTTTGAGGATAATTCCGTATCGTGTGTGGACTGGCCAGCACAGAGCGCTGATCTTGATCCCTTAGGGCACCTATGGGATGAATTAGAGTGCCACATAATAAGTTTGGAACCAAGGCCTACTGCTAAGCAACTGTCAGCGGCATCATTATGCACTGAATGGAAACCCATACCTATCGCTATGTTCGAAAGCCTTGTCGAAAGCATGTCTCGAAGGGTCAGTGCATACGTTAAGGCCAAAGGTGAACCGACACCGTGCTAATGTATGTCAATAAATGCTACATTGCGTTTCTCTTCTAAATGTCCAGTGACTTTTATCAATATAAGTAGTGTATATACTGTATATATACATAGTATACCTATCGTATACTTAATGTAGTCTAAATATACATGTACACTGCCGGACAATTGCTAAGGACGGATGACAATAGCAACGATAGCAACCATAAAATGGAAGGCAGGAAAATGTGAAATTAGCATAAGTGCGGGATACAGTAAGACGTGTTGTGCGTATGCAAATTTTGGATTGCCGAACTTGTTCGTGACGTCATAGCGCTGATAAGAGATATAAAGGATTTGACGCGTATTGACCGCTGTTGTTCAAACGCAAAGTTGAAAGGGAAAGAATCAATTGACGAACTTGCAATTTTCAGTATGTCTTCCCGACATCACCTAGATGATTTTACGCGTGGCAGTATTATTGGCAAGACTGAAGAAGGGTGAAAAATAACAGATGTTGCCAGAGAGTTCGACGTCAGCCACAGTGTTGTTTCAAGGCTATGGAAATCATTTCAAACAAATGGAGAGTGTAGCAAACGTCACGGGGAGGTCGTGTTCGCAGTACGACACCTGCAGAAGATCGGTACATAGTGCTATCAACAAAAAGACACCGGCGCAGCACAGTTAGTGAGGTAGCAAATCAGTTTATGGCTGCTACTGGCAAGCGGATCTCCTGAAAAAACTGTCGCCAGACGTTTGCATGAAGGAGGACTATACGCCCGCCTTTCTGTCGTGTGCATCCCATTGTCCACACGTCACCGTACCGCCCGTTTGCAATGGTGCCATCAACATCGTAATTGGACTGATAACGACTGGTCTGCTGTCCTCTTCTCAGATGAGAGTAGATACAGTCTATCGTCTGGTTGTCGACAACAACTGATCAGTCGTGATAGTGGTACTGCATATTGTCCAGCAAACATATAGGAAAGGGACCGATATCCGACATGTAGTGTCATGGTATGGGCTGGCATCATGATCAATGGCCGTACGTCCCTCTATGTGCTTCCAACTGGGACTATGACTGGCCAACGATACATTAATGATGTTCTGCTACCTCTTGTTCGCATGTTCCGTGGTGCTGTCGGTGATAGATTCATTTTCATGAACTACAACGCAACATGTCATCGAACAGTCGCTGTCCAGGAGTGTCTTGAGAGCTAGGATATTCAGCGCCTCGTATGGCCAGCACGTTCTACAGATCTTAATCCCATTGAACATGTGTGGGATGCTTTGGGGAGGAGTCTTGCTGGTCGCCAATGCCCTAAAATAAACAAGGACACCCTCCTCCGTGTACTGACAGAGGAATGGGATAAATTACCCCAACAGCTGCTTGATAATGTTGTGCAAAGCATGATGCGACGTGTGGAATCTTGCATCGCCCTCCATGGTAGCCATATCCCGTATTGACATCTTACGCCGGAACGCCTGCGGACGGTAATTGCATTTTTTTTTCACGTTTACGTATTCTGCACAAAATGGCCTGTTTGTACCTTGAACACGTTCCAAAGCCTTCTAGATTTCAGAGCACAATAAATTATCTTTCTTGTAATGTCCTGGCATTCTGACATTATTTTATTTCACTTGGCATCCAACCACACTTACTTTTTTATGCGCTATATAGCCGTTTATGATCCGTCCTTAGCAATTGTCCAGCAGTGTATATATACACAGTATACGAAGCGCATACCTATCGCTGTGTTCCAAAACCTTGTCGAAAGCATGTCTTGAAGTTTCAGTACATTCATTAAGGCCAAAGGTGAACCGACACTGTACTAATTGTATGGCAATAAATGCTGTGTTGTGTTTCTCTTCTAGGTGTCCAGTGACTTTTGTCAACATAGTGTATATATTACGTTTATATGTATATATATATATATATATATATATATATATATATGACCTTGGCTACCTATAACGGACGCTCCCTATCTTCTGATTCAAGGCTTCTTGAATTGGAAGAGGAACTACAAAGGATCAAGTGGGACATCGTCGGGCTAAGTGAGGTAAGGAGAAAAGGAGAAGATCTCATTGAACTGAAAAGTGGACATCTCTTCTATTATCGTGGGACAGATACTGGCAGAACTAGTGGTGTTGGATTTATAATAAACAAGAAACTGAAGGATAAAGTGGTAGAAGTTGAAAGTTCCTCTGACAGAGCTGCACGACTCGTTATCTAACTATCGAGTAGATACCAGGCTCAAATTATTCAAACTTATGCACCCACCACAAGTCATCCTGAAGAAGAAATTGAAGAATTTTATGAGGAAATTCGTCATCTAAATAATAAAGGTAAGCAGCACTTGAAGATAATTATGGGAGATTTCAATGCAAAAATAGGGCAACGGCAACAGAATGAAACTTCAGTAGGTAAATTCGGTCACGGCAACAGAAACCAGCGTGGAAATACTCTCGTTGAGTTTGCAGAGGCAGAAGGATTTTTCATCTTGAACTCCTTTTTCAAGAAAAAGCCACACAGGAAATGGACATGGAGACATCCAATTGGGACGACAAGTGAAATTGATTTTATTATGTGTAACAAAAAATTCGTCATCGAAGACTGCAGTGTGCTGAACAAGTTCAACACAGGTAGTGACCATAGATTGGTGAGATGTAAGATGCACCTCAACACTAAACTGGAACGTGGCAAGCTCATAAGACAAACAAAATGTATTGACATAACCAACCTTAAAAAACACCATAATACTTTCAAGTTGGAACTGAAGAACAGATTCTCTGCTTTAGAAGGCCTAACATCGGAAGAAGTGGATATTTCGGAAGTTAACAGAAAAGTAACCAAAGCTCTAATGGAAACAGCAACAAAATTAGCTGGGTCTAAGAACAAGTTGCATGTGAACAAATTATCAGGAAAAACCAAAATGTTGATGCAAAAAAGAAGAGAGATGAGGACAACTAAAGAAGATGTGACTTCCAAAGTGGAATATATAGAGCTATGCAAGACAACACGAAAAAGTATCACTGAAGACGTAAGGAAATTCAACTGTGAGCTAGTGAGGAAAGCAATTGAAAACAACCAAAGCCTTAAGATAGCAAAGGGACATCTCAGTAAGGGAAGAAAACAGATTATGGCTCTGAAAAAAGAAGATGGTTCTATAACAAGAAATAGAGGCGAAATTTTGACAAGAGTGAAAGATTTCTACTCCAAATTATATGAAAGGGATGATACATGTACTCCAGACATCATGAAAGGTACCAGAGTTCTTCCAGTCCTCCCAGCAGAAGTTGCTCATGCAATCAAGAACATGAAGCGGGGGAAAGCTCCAGGAGAAGATGGAATTACTATAGACATCATACAAGAAGCAAGTGGAGAAATTGAAACAGTACTCGCCCAAATTTTCACTCGATGCCTTAATGAAGGGAAGATTCCTGAGGATTGGAACAACGCTACAATGATCCTGCTACATAAAAAAGGTGACATTGAGGATCTCAGGAACTACAGACCTATCAGCCTCCTATCAGTGGTTTATAAAATCTTCACTAAAGTTCTTTCACACCGCTTGAAGGTAACACTGGACATGGCTCAACCGAGAGAACAAGCTGGATTCAGGAGTGGCTACAGCACAATAGATCATATCCACGTACTGAGAGAACTAATCGAAAGAGCGAGGGAATATGAACTTCCATTGTGCATGGCTTTTATCGATTATGAAAAAGCCTTTGATTCGGTGAAACCATCAGCAATTACCACGGCTCTGAAATCCTGCGGTATTGAAGATGCATACATTAATGTTATTAATAACATCTATGAAAATGCAAGTGCAAAGATTCGGCTGTTTGAAAATACAACACACATAAAAATTGGAAAGGGAGTGAGACAAGGTGACACCATATCTCCGAAGCTCTTTAATGCCACATTGGAAAATGTCTTTCAATCACTGAACTGGGAAAACAAAGGGATAAAGATTAATGGAGATTATCTAACCCACCTTCGTTTTGCTGATGACGTAGTCATTTTGCAACTACCCCATCAGAGCTGCAGAGTATGATCCAGGAACTTGCTGACAAGAGTAAAGAAGTGGGATTAAAAATGAACTTTCAGAAGACAAAAGTGATGTTCAATGCTTTTACAAGAAATGAAGATTTATCGATTGATGGAGAAAAACTGGAGATAACTGATACATATGTTTATCTTGGACAGCAGATATCAAGTGAGGGTCACATTGATGAAGAAATTAATCAGCGTACAAAACTTGCCTGGAGGGTATGAGAGCAGAAGACCCACCAGAGTGCCTTTGTTAACATCACGACATCGGACACAGCCCGTCACCTGGGCTCGTGAAGACGGTAATTGGACCCTGGAAGACTGGAAGTATGTGGCGTGGTTCGATGAGTCACGCTACCAGCTGTTACGAGTTGATGGTAGGGTTCGGGTGAGGCGCAGACCCCATGAGGCTATTGACCCAATTTGTCGACAAGACACTGTACAAGCTGGTGGTGGCTCCATACATGTATGGGATGTCTCTACGTGGCACGGTTTGGGTCCTCTGGTCCTCGTAAACACGTCATTAACCGGTAATTGCTTTGTTGCCCTGCTGGGTGACCATTTGCAGCCCTTAATGGACTTCATGTACCCCAACAACGATGGGATTTTCCACACGAACAATGCACCCTGTCATCGGGTCCAAGTTGTCCGGAATTGGTTCGAAGAGCATTCTGAACAGTTTCTACATACGGTGTGGCCACAACGGTCGACCGACATGAACCCAGAAGAGCACTTATGGGACGTGGTGGAAAGATCCATTCGCACCCAAGATCCTGCACCTACAAATACAAGGGAACTGTAGGCGGCTGTTCAGACGGCATAGCTCAACATCTCTTCAGAAGTCTTCCGGCCTCTTGTAGTATCGATGCAACGTCGAGTTGCTGCATTTCGCTTGGCTAGAGGAAGTCCTACACGACACTAGGTGCGTATTTCATGACTTTTGGCACTTAAAAGAAACGGAAACTCGAAAGAAAGATTAAGTTAGAGATACGTTACACGATT
Source organism: Macrothele yani (assembly GCA_039090855.1). NCBI lineage: Eukaryota > Metazoa > Arthropoda > Arachnida > Araneae > Macrothelidae > Macrothele > Macrothele yani. The sequence continues at coordinate 121,903,479 of CM077005.1, read as the reverse complement.
GTCTAAGTTATTCGTTTTGATTAAACGAAGTACGGCAATTTATTTCGCAGAATGCACCTGTATAAAACATGTGTGCGTATCTGTGCACTAGAGGCTACTACCACCTTCGAAGTAATCCCCTTCCGCAGCTATGCATTCAGTTAGCCGCTGTTGCCATGGCTGGAAACATACCTGGAACTCTGTTTCCGGAATACATTTGAGTTCCTTTGTTACGCTGGAAGTCAAAAATGTCTGAAAGTCTTTCTTGGCAGCTTTTGTTTGGGGGAAGAGCCAGAAACCACAAGAGGCTAAATCAGGTGAATATGGTGGGTGATCCAATTTGGTAATTTATTTCTTAGCCAGGAAGTCGCGAACACTGAGCGCATCATGGCTTAGGGCATTGTCATGATGGATGATCCACTTGTCAGGCCACAGTGCAGGTCTATTTCTTCGAACTTACAAATAACTGCGTCAATAAATATAATAACTGCGTCAATAAATATAATAACTGCGTCAATAAATATAATAACTGCGTCAATAAATATAATAACTGCGTCAATAAATATAATTACTGCGTCAATAAATGTAATAACTGCGTCAATAATATTTCAACGCTTCTAAGTAGCATTGTTGGTTGACTCTTTTATCTCTGTTCAATGAATTCGTGAACTATCCCAGTTGTGATCGAAAAAACACGAAAGCATCGTCTTGAACTGCGAACGTGACATGCGTGCTTTTTTCGGCACTTATGCTACTCAAAGACATTTTATTTTTTCATAGCATCCTCACAATACGCCACTTTAAATAGCTCTGACGTTTCAATAGCACTTTTACCGAACATCACGCAGAATTTGATGTGAATGCCATGATCTGAGTTTCTGTCACTCATTTTTGCCTCAAAACTCACCCACAGACTCACATTGCTTTCGCAACTGCTCACTCTCGAATGGCTCTACTGATCTGCTGTTAATGCACGCACGACTTGAAGGATGTCCAGACACGCACACTGTTAAAAAAATATACTTAAAAATGAGAACCTGAACCTGCTCGTTTTTTTAAAGTATTATCGTATCGTAAACGAGTACATGACATGCTCAAATATAAGTAACCATACGTTCTTATAAATAACTGCGTCAATAAATATAATCCCCTATTACTTCATTTTAGATATTATAGATTTCAAGACATATTGTTTAATAAATGTGTAAAGTGACACACACAAATAATTGGTACAAAAAAGTCACTGATCACAAGTAATTTAATTATGCACAAAGTATCTTTGTGTACGTTTTTACATTAAGTGTCAATCTCATGAAAAATATATTGTCGCTTCATCACTATATTTGTCATGAAATTGTGCAGTCCATTTGCCCAGCATGTGACAACGAGTATATCTATTATCCCAGATGTGCCATCGAATAATATACTTCCAGTTGATTCTATGAATAAATTAGTATGTATGGAGTACACGTATTCCAAATTTGAAATCGAGCCGCGGGTGCCTTAGTGGTTAGATTCAGACTACTGATGGAGGGACCCCAGGTTCAAACCTAGCCTTGTAGTGTGAATTTCTAACAATCGCTGGATATCCGCCGTGCACCGGACGAGCACGTTAAGTGACGGCACCCGGGTAGGAATCCTCCGGTTAAAGTTTCTAAGCCCCACTTAATTTCTCTCTGCCTTCTATGTGCTTGTACGGTGGCGCCATCTAATGTGATCTCTCTCACTTACAAACTATCCTGTGAGAAGCGCTGGATTCACTCTAATTTCCTTCAGTTTCTGTACCCTGCCCGAAAGGGCACAGAAACTGAATGAAGTTAGAGCACATATATTTGAAATATATGGATTTTTTTTTAGTACATGTATTTCAAATTAGAAATACCAGATACACTCACAATTGATTCCCTGTATGTAAGCCCAGAATGTACTCAAAAACAAGTACATTTTGCTTATTTCTAAGTACCAATTTTTAACAGTTTATAGACACGTGATTCTGTCCGCATAACCACAAGGGCGACACTGCGCGACAGTATGAAATTTTCATACTGTCGCGCAGTATGAGAATGAAATTTTCACACCACGTAACTGTATCAGTCGCAACTTCATTTCTATCAGTCGTTCATTTGATTCATTCTCCTAAACCCCCATCCGTAGTTATTTATTTAAACCAACCGAATCGTTGCCAATAACCGAATGAATTGATCTTTTCGATCAATCGTCCATAACCGAGTGGATAATTATGATGTGTTAATGATAGCCTAATAGGGCGTTTTCATCTATCTCCTGAGTTCGAAGAGCGATAATTTTGACCTAGCACCTGTTACTGAATCGAGAATTTTGTTTTATTGCCTGCAACTTAAACAGTAATTTAGATCTATCATTCATAGCTAACATAAGGGCTTGAATCCATCATCCATAACTAAGAAAATCACTACCATCTATCATACATATAAGAAGGGAACACTATCTTCTGTCAATAATTAAAGTTTTACTTGTGCCTACCATCCTTACTGAATAAATTATTTCGGTCACATGACTTGTTTCCAGTAAGACTGAAATCATGAGGCGTTGATTCATAAGCCAATTAATTACAAATAAATAATTTCAATGGGGGGGGGGGTGACTGATGCTGTGCGTAGATCTCCGGTAGCTCTAAATCCTCCACTGATGAATTAGTATTTGAAGAGTTTTTCCGTTTTCTAATAATTCAGACGAAAAAGCCGGTGTCCACTGATGATAATATGAAAGCGTTAACGAATCGAAATCTAATCAGGTTAAAAATTCGTAGCTCAAAAATTCGAAAAAATCAGTTAGCTTTTATTTGTTCTCTATATGCTACTTAATGAATGCTTTGCTTAGTGTGTTGATCGTAAACCAATAAATAAATAAAAGGAATGCCAGAAAAAAAAACCTGTGGTTAGGAATTGCATCATTCCAGAGCAATCTTGGCTGATAACAGAAAGTTAAAAACAACGCGAATTGAATGGAAACGTGTCATTAAAATGCAAGTCAGACGAGTGATGCATATTTATGGGCGGAATAGGGAAAGCAGGAAGAGACAGCCCCAGTCACACTCATCTCGCGAGGAGAATGATGATGGAGTACGGAAGTGACATCTAATCGGACTCATTTCGCTAGCCGACCTGGAAGTGACTTCCTCGGTGGGATGAAGAGTGGTTTCCCCGCAATGAGGTTGAGCAGAAATTAAACCCTCAGTTTCTAGGAACTGTTGCCGGCAAAGGTCGAGCAACCCCCTCGAACACAATGACGCCAGTCCACACTATATAAACAAAATCAGCAACGGAATTCATGTAATTCCGAAACCGACGACCGCGCAGCACAGCAAGGTAAGTCAAATGATTTCTGCACATTTACATTTATGAATGCATTATATGTGTTAGGAATTGATATTATATGCACTATATGCTTCGGGTATTGCAGCAGAAGAATCAGGAGTATTCAAAATGGGGGCTCAGGTTTTGGCACGATTCCATTTTAAAAAATATTGTATCAGTTAATAACAGTTTTTTATTTTAAAAACAACGCATATCTATATATCATCATCAGTATCAATCTACTGCTGAATGAAGGTCTCCTGAGTTTCTTCCACAACGGTCTGTCTTGAGCGAGTCTCCATCATGTCACTCCGGCATGCTTTCAAATTTCATCCACTCATCTCCCATTTCGCCTTATTCTGAGTCTTTTCCTGTCCCTTGGTATCCAGTTCAAAATTTCGGTTGTCCATCGGCGGTCCCTTCTTCTGGCAAAATGTCTAGCCCATTTCAGGGATTTTACTCTAATCATGATGCCTTCCACTCTTGTATGTATTAATATATCATCATCATCATCATTGTCAACCGTTATCAATCCACTGCTGGACGAAGGTCTCTCCAAGTTTCTTCCACAACGGTCTATCTCGTGCCAGTCTCCTCCATGTCACTCCCGCATACTTTCGAATTTCATTAACCCATCTCCCATGTGGTCTTCTACTGAGTCTTTTCCTGTCCCTTGGAATCCAATCTAAAATTTCGGTTGTCCATCGATGGTCTGTCTTTCTGGCAGTATGCCCAGCCCATTGCCATTTCAGGGATTTAACTCTGATCATGATGTCTTCCACTCTTGTCATTTTCCTGATCCTCAAGTTCCTCTTCTTATCTTTCCTAGTTACACCAAGCACACGCTTCTACATTCTCTTTTCAGTTATCTGTGGCTTTTGTATGAAATATATGTTACGGTAAAAGTGATTATCCGGTGATTATGCATAATGGCCGGCTATTATACGTAATCACCGATCATCTTGTTGAGTTTGATAAATTTCACTAAATTTCTCACTTTTACCGGCGAGTTTACGTAATTCCCAAATGAAGTTGGCAAATTTGATAAATATCCCAGAATTTCCCAATTTTATCGGCGATTATGTGTAATTGCGAAATGAAATTGGTAAGTATTTATGGATTTAAACTAATTTTAATAGAATAAATAAAAAAAATACATGTTTTGGTATATTAATATTACAACGATTTAATGAATATAAAGAGACTAAGACAAATATGTTTCAACTTAATATTAGAATTATGTGCACAGACATTTCAAAAAATTGCTGGGAAAAAATATAGAACTCTTATAATTCTTACTGCTTATTCAAACATGGCAAACTATCATGACATTTTGAGTTACATATTTTTTTATTTTTCTTGCGTTTGCTTTTGATTGAATTACACTTTCCTTTATATGAGCACCTTTGGCGCCCCTGACCTCCTAAAATTGAGGTTTGTTTGGGCACTCCCTAAGAGGCAGAGTGATATTTGGTACATTCACTACTGTAAGAAATTGTTCGTTACATAGCACAATAGCACAAACTAGTTTCTCGTATACAATTGGGAAGAACATCCCTCCTTTGTTCCGAACGGATAGTACTCATCATTTTCAGTAGCTAATATTACTGCCCTAAGAGATATAATGAATATAGCTTCTACTATAATGAATTCAGCTTCTTCTAAGCTAATGCTTCTTCTAATGCTTGTTGTTTGTTAATTATATCATGAATAAACTTTCCTGCTAGTAGTGTAGTAATAATAATGAACAAGCTTTTAACTGCTAGTAATGTTGTAGTAGTAATTAAGATGAATAAAGTCTTATGCTGGTTGTTAATAATAATCACCTAATGAAATAAACCTAACAGCCAGACAGAGATCTGACAAAACTATGAACTGAGAAAAACGTACTTACAACAAATTCTTTATTAGTGAAACTTCTGGCTCTCACATAAACGAAGATCTATTTATACAACAACAGCTTTCTGACACATAAACCACCGCTCACTTCGTACAACAACAGCTCACTTTTACAACAACAGCTCTCCCTACGCACATCAACAAAAAGCTCTCTCTACGTATCGTTGAACGCGCCTATTTATACTGGCTACCACCACTTCATGACTTACACTCATTGCCAGATCTCATTCAGCGGGTGAAATAACATCTCGTTCAGTAAGAAGATAATTTACATAGTAAAATAAAATAACCAGAGATAGTAAAAATCAAAAGGAAAGTGAATCGAGAGTATACGTTACAGAGACAGAGTGATATTTGGTACATTCTCTACTGTAAGAAATTGTTCGTCACAAAGAACAAAATAGTTTCTGGTATACAATTGTGAAAGACGTCCCTCCTTTGTTTCTAACTGATATAGTAGACCTACTCATAATTTTCCGTAGCTAATATTACTGCCAACATATTCCGCGAATCGCCTCTTTCCCTAGAGAAGAGCGTTATTTCACTACCTGTGATTTGATGACGGTTATTGAAAAATCACAGGTAACGCCTGCTACTGAAAACCGTGAGTAACAGTGATCGTCCAATAAACGTTCCTCATTCTGTCATTGCTACCCATCATGCTCTTCGTGATTTTTCACAGCTCCGTCTTCAACTGTTACCGAGTGAATTCTGCTCCCGTAGCTGTTGGTTGTTACTCGTTATCTGCTGTTGCGATTTGGCAGCTGCCTGTGTGACGTACATGCCAGCAGGACGCACACGACATAAAGGCAGATAGGAATCAGAATAAAACGTCAGCGTAGCTCAATTGGTAGTGTGACTTATTCCGGAATGAGGGGATCCGGGTTCGAGCCCCGGCGCGGATAAAAATGACGGAGAAATTTACTTCGTTATAATGGCGCCCGAACTATACGGATGACCCGGCCGTTCAAAATCTCGCATTGGTGGGATGTTATTTCCACACCGCGAGACAGGAAAAATCAGAGAATTCCTTCTCCAGCGCTTCGAAAAATAAAAATGTGTGATGTTGCATTCCACACAGCAGATTGACTGGGAGTTCTCAAATGCACGTTCTACAGTGGATGGCTGCCTGCAACGATTCATGGTGACGGCTGACCCGTGGGCCATGCCCCCGGCCCTCTTTCGGGGGGGGGGGGGGGGAGATGTGACGTACATGCCAGCAGGACGCACACGACATAAAGGCAGATAGAAATCAGAATAAATGTCTGCGTAGCTCAGTTGGTAGAGCGACTTGTTCCGGAATAAGCGGCCTCGGGTTCGAATCCCGGCGTAGACCAAAAATGACGGAGAAATTTACTTCGTTATACCTGCTCTTCGTGATTTTTTCACAGCGTTGTTTGTGAGCTCACCGTTACGTCGTTCTCTCAGTGAGTGAGGCTCAATTTTTTTTAATTCGGATAAAATAGTGAATTGTGAACTTTACTTAGTAAATTTTTAATAGCTTCATCCATTTCAAGGCTGAAAAAAAAATACTGCCTCGTTCCTTTCAAAGTTGTAACATACCATGCTAGGTATAAAAGAACAGTGTATTTTTGATAATAATTCAAAATTTAACTAACCGCAAAAAACGTATAAAAGAGCAAAGTATCAGGAATAGCGCAGAATTACGTATAAAAATTTAAAACATATAACTCACGATCCGCTGCATATGACCGCGACACACACACACACACTCCCACCGTTCTTCTACTATTAGTTACTTTACTAGTACACAGAAATGAAGAAACGGGTCTTAAACTGTGATTCCAATCACGTTTAAAAATCACTGTTACTTTTGAGTAGCAGTCACAGTTAGCGCCGTGATCACCAAGTAGCAGTTAAGCTCATCTCTATCTTCCCCTGTCCACATATAGTATTCTTAGCTTCACTGTAACTCCTACTTTGGCTACAGGAAACTTCAGCTCTGACATATTCTATTGGAGAGTAATCAAAAGTAATATTTGTATAGCTATCTACCGAAAAGCAAATGAAACAAATCTCGTTAAAATCAAGGTTACTCGACGAGAATGCATTATTTATGATATTAACCATCCTAGAATGACGATTATGCATAATATCCGGTAGATTTTATTAATGAAGTACGATTTAACATATTTACCACTACGAACTAGCGAGTTTGCATAATCACCGGTAAATGTGATTCATTCGCAATATATGGAATAAGCTTATCAAACTCAACAAGATGATCGGTGATTATACATAACAACCGGCGATTATGCATAATCACCGGATTAATTATTTTTACCCCAATCATACACAGTGCGTCAAAGAATTTGTAAGACTGGCGCTAGATTTCAGCCTACGGTGGCGCCACCAGTGTAATCGCGAATGCGTTATAAGCCATGACCATCTGCTTGCTTTCTGCCAAAAGTACTGCGCAGTTGTTAAAGTATCTCAAACGAAACGGCCGTTCATTAGAGAAGTAAAATTTTTTTCATGTTGAATTATTAAGATGGAACAAAGGGCTGTTATTAAATTTAACGCAAAACTTGGTAAAAGTGCCTCGGAAACGTACCAAATGATGAAACAAGTTTACGGTGAGTTTTGTTTAAGTAGATCAAATGTTTTCCTGTGGCACAAACGTTTTTTGGACTGAAGAGATACGCTAGAAGATGATAAGCATACCGGAAGACCAAGTTCATCTACGACACCTGAGATTATTGAAAAAGTGCGTGATTTCGTGGCAAACAATCGATGTGCGTCACTAAGAATGATGGAAGAGTCTTTAAACATCAACAACGAAATGATTCGAACCATCTTGCATGAAGACTTGGGCAAAACAAAAGTCTGTGCTAAATTTGTTCAACACACGTTAACCAATGAACAAAAATCAAGGAGAAGTGCACATTGCAGAGACATCATTTCAGCTGCTGAAAATGATCCAAACTTCTTAAAATCGATTGTTACAGGTGATGAAACATGGTGTTTTCAATATGATCCTAAAACAAAGTGACAAAGTGCAGAATGGAAGTAAAAGAACTCACCGCAAGCCAAACAAACAAGAAAAGTTCCATAGAAAATCAAAGCAATGCTCATTACATTCTTTGATAATAAGGGTATTATCCACAAAGAATTTGTTCCAAGTGGACAAACAATTACTGGTGAGTTTTATTTAAATGTTTTGAGGCATTTGATGGGCAGAATAGAATTCGTCGCATTCATCCAGAATATCGGAATGTAAACACTTGGTGTTTGTTGCACCATAATGCACTCAGTCACACCTCACTTCTTGTTCGTAGATTTTTGGCAAAAGATAACGTCTGTGTGTGATCCACCGTATTCGCCTGATTTAGCACCCTGCAACTTTTCTTTATTCCCAAAACTTAAAATAACGTTAAAAGGGTGTTATTTTGATGATATTTCGACCATACAAACAGCTTCCACGCGTGCTTTGGAGGCAATTCCGCAAAGTGAACTGGAACAGGCATTCGAATCATTATTAAATCGCTGTAACAAGTGTATTGAAGCCGGAGGGACTTATTTTGAATAACAAACCAAAAGAAATTATAATTTCTTGTTTCTATTTCCTTTTACAGACCCAGTATTAAACATTCTTTGCCACACTGTGTATATACATGGCTTGAAAAATTCGGTCGTTTGCTCGTCTGTGACGAGTGAAAACTTTTAGTTGACGAGTAAAAAATTCAGTAGAGCAACTTAAATTCAGTCGGCAATTATCAATACGTTAATATGCCTATTGTTGGATACGCAAAACTATCAGTTTCTTATAAAACCTTATTTTAATTCACGGAAGTGATGCGTGATTGTACGCCAGCATGGAATGAACAGCGAATGCCGTGAGTCAAAACATTCGGGCACGGTGCGCTTAACAGGGAACACGAGGCAAGAAGCCGCAAGCCTGGTAGAATGATTTCCGCAAACGCTGTGTGTAAAGATAGGCAGTGAAAGAGTCACATGTGCCTTGCGATCTGCCGCTTAGCCAATTGTTGTCGTAGGTCAAACGGCAAACACGGGAATCCGTGTTTCCGCGGAGCTGTTAGGGAAGTTCTAAAACATTGAAGGATTCTTGCATCATCTACTATAGATGGAAAAAACTGAGCTCGATTATTATATAATAGTTAACCGATTAAATTAAGTGAACGATAAAATATTGCTCGAGAGATGTGTATAAATTTTTAATAAATCAAACTTTAAAACACGGAACAAAAAGGCAACCCTGATAGATAGATAGATAGATAGATAGTATTTGAGCCTGTCTCCTCCATGTCCCTCCAGCAAACTTTCGAATTCAATCCATCCATCTCCCATGGGGTCTTCTTCTGGGGCTTTCCCTGCCCCTCGGAATCCAGTCTGAAATTTCACTTATCCATCTGTGATCCGTTCTTCTGGCAACATTTCTAGCCCATTACCATTTCAGTGACTTTACTCTGGTGATGATGTGGCCCACTCTTGTCACTTTCCTTATCCACAAGTTCCTCTTCTTATCTCTCCTGGTTATACCAAGCATGCATCTCTCCATGCCTCTTTTAGTTATCTGAAGTATTTGTATGTTTTAGTAAAGGTCCACGTCTCTGCTCCATACGTAAGCACTGGCAGGATGTATTGATTAAACACTTTTCTTTTAAGGCATAATGGCATACTGCTCTTGAAAATTGTACTGTTTCTTCCAAAAGCTCTCCATCCAAGTTTTATACGCCGATTGATTTCTTCATCAAAGTGACTCTAACTTGATATCTGTTGCCCAAGATTAATGTAAGTATCGGTTGCCTCAAGCTTTTCTCCATCAGACGATAAATCTTCATTTCTTGTAAAAGCATTGTACATCACTTTTGTCTTTTGAAAGTTAAAGCTAATTTTTAATCCCACTTCTTTACTCTTGTCAACAAGTTCTTGGTAGCTCTAAAGGGGTAGTTGCAAAAATGACTACGTCATCAGCAAAACGAAGGTGAGTTAAGTAATCACCATTGATTTTTAACCCTTTGTTTTCCCAGTTCAATGATTGAATGACATTTTGCAATGTGACATTAAACACCTTGGGAGATATGGTGTCACTTTCTCTCACTCCCTTTCCAAATCTTATTTGTGTTGTATCCTCAAATATCCGAACCTTTCCACTTGCATTTATATATATATATATGTGTATATATAATACGTTACATAAGCTAAAATATCATGTAATTATTGTAAGCCAATATACATTTAGGTAAATATACACTGAAGAGCAATTGAATTAGAGACAGCTGGCATTATGCAAATGTGGCGCTGCGGGCGGCCCTGTAAACGGAAACGACATGACGTATGCAGCGATCCGACAATATAAAGAGTGATGCGACGGGAATCAGTAAGAGTCGGACGCAGTATGGGTAAGACGAAGGATCTAAGCGCATTTCATCGTGGGCAAACTGTCGGGACCCGACGAATGGATCACTCCATCTCGGAAGTCGTGCAGGCACTGGGATTTTCATGACCCACTGTGTCACGGGTGCACCGTGAGCGCATCGAATCCGGTAAAACCATCCCTGCAAGGGCCAATTGCCGTGGACAACAGCGTGTGGATGAGCGGGGTCATCGTCGGCTAGCTAGCATTGTAACAGCGGATAGACGGTCACTCGGCAGTTTAACGCTGGTGCACAAAAACGTGTAAGCAACCACACCATCCAGAACCATCTCCTCACTATGGGGTACAGAAGCCATCGTCCCACGAGGGTACCGCTGCTGACCGCACATCACAGCGTGCAAAGATTAGCATGGGCGCGGGAACATCGCCACTGGACCCTAGGCATGTGGAAAAATGTTTCCTGGACTGATTAGTCGAGATTCACGTTGGTACATGCGGATGGCAGGATACGAGTACGGCGCAAACCACATGAAGCGATGGATCCTTCTTGCCAGCAGAGTACTTCAAGCTGGTGGGGGTGGCATTCTCGTCTGGGGACTGTTTACGTGGACTGATACGTGTGACATCGTCCCTCACAGGTCAATGTATCCGGGATATCCTGGACAACCATTAGCTCCCGTTTGTGCGTCTTCAACATCCCACTGGAGACCTCATCCTACAACAAGACAATGCACCGTGCCATCGCTCCCGAATTGCATCCGAATGGTTGGATGAACACTGCGCTGACGTGACCTCGCTTCCTTGGCCAGCTAGGTCACCTGACCTCAATCCCATCGAGCACATCTGGGATGCCATCGAGAGAGATGTTCGAGGCTCTGACCCCACCATCAAATCTTCGTGAATTGTGGGAGCTTGTTCAGGGGTCGTGGATCCGTATGGCTTCCCAACGCTTCCGGTGTCTTGTCCAGTTCATACCGAGACGAATCGCCATAAGTTAAAATATCATGTTTACTAGACAGGTATCTCTAATTCAATTGCTCTTCAGTGTATGTCATAATATTTAGCCCAGCAAACAGAAATCTCTGAATTGACTATATTTACTGTTCCACAGTCCGATTTGAAAAATTCCTTCTTTGTTGGATAGTGTTTCAGGGTGACATGATTTTCATGTAATTTCAAAATTTTTAAGTAATTCATAGACTTTCCGTTAGGGGGCGTAAAGGTAAATTGCTTTCTCCGCTGTATATCTGCTTCTAAATCTCCGATTTGGAAAATTCTTCCTGCACCGAATACAGCTCCTGATGGGAAATCCTTTGCACATAATTTCTAATTTATGTAAAAAATCGTTTGGCCACCAGGTGACATAAGTTTTAATTTCCGCTTCTGATGTATTTGCAGCAAAATATGAGCTTCTAAAATCTCGAATGAAAAAAAGTCGTTTGTTGACCGATACTACTCATGTCGACGTACCTTTTAGGAACATTTTCTTCTTGAAAAAATGCACGATTTCTACGCCTGGAGGTGTAGATGCATATCTTATTTTTGTCAATATCTCTGCTTCTAGGAGTCCGATTTGAAAAATTCCTGCTTTGTTGGATAGTGTTTCCCATGCGAAATGTGTGTCTTATAAATTCAAAATGTTCAAATAAATCAGACTTTCCGCTAGGGGCACACAGGTAAATTGCGTTTTCTGCGTTTTTTCTGCTTCTAAAACTCCGATTTGAAATTTTTTTCCTGTATCGTATACAACACCTGATGGAAAATATTGTTTATATAATTTCTAATGTTGGTAAAGAATGGTTTGGCCACCAGGGGCATAAGTATTAATTCCTGCTTCTGATGTATTTGTAGCAAAATCTGGGCTCCTGAAAACTCGACTAAATTTTTTTTTCTTGGACCGATTCCGCTCATATGAAAAAACTTTTCAGAATACTTTCTCCGTAAAATAAAGCATGGTTTTCCCACCAGGGGACGTAAAGTCACATCTTATTTTTGTCGATATCTCTGCTTCTAAGAGACCGATTTGAAAAATTGTTTCTGTGTTAGAGAGCGTTTCCGGTGCGAAATGTTTCTCATATAAATTCATGTTTTCTTAACGCACTAGTCTGGAACCAGAGGGCGTAAGCTCACGATTCCGTTTATAGCAATATCTGAGGGATTAAAAACCCGATTGAAAAACTTCTTTCTTCCGTCGGATACTATTGTTTTCCATACCGGTTCCATTGACTTTGAACAGCTTTGATAAATTTTATTTGCGTCAGAACGGATTCAAAAGACGTGCTTATTACACCCGAAAGTTCGGTGTCATCTTTCTTGTTTCATATTCTTTTTCGTGATGTTTGGTGACTTACTGGGTTGAGAATAGAATTTCAGTGTGGTGTATACCTTGAAAGAATCCTGTCATATCGGAAACTTGTTTAGAACAACGTATGGGTAACAACGTATTCGCTCAATGAATGACACTACGGTAAAAGGTATGTTCTCCCAATTCGTTTTTAATGCATTGTATTTTATTTTTTCTCAATTCGTTTAAATTTGTTCCAATTCGTTTAAATTCGTTTTAATTTTATATTTTTCCCAATTCGTTTAAATTCGTTTGCATGGTCTCCCAAATCGTTTTTGATATATCACATTTCATTTTTGTAGTAACCACAGTATTTTTAAGGATCCTAGAGTAAAGTTTTATCTATCACGATTTTAAAGTTATCGATGAGTTTCCTCCTTTTGCCATACACAGAGACCGGGAGACAACATGCAGAAAGTTTTTCTCACAAACAGAGAGAACTTCCTTGTGAAGGATTCATGTTTTTCGTCAAAAAAGGAAAGATTAACATCGCTTGATAGTTTAAAACTTGGTTCCTACAGGAGTTGGTTTTCTTTTACCTTTTCCCTTCTGATATTTATGACGTATATACAGCATTGTATCTTTCATTTTTAGTTTCTTTCTCTATGTAAATTTTGAGTTAGTGCTCTTTTAGCGTTTCAGACTTAACGTTGTGTTTTGTTACTCACTGAATGTTATCTGGCAACAGTCTTGAGGTAAAAGTTAAAGACGTATGCATGGTTGACAAGCAAGATCGCTGCATATACGAGTGTCATAACAAAAGTTCTGTACACGTTAATCTAAAACAGAAGCGGATGATGCAATCGCGAAAATGATTGCGTCATGTCAAGGCCAGACTCTCAGAAACGCAGCGGTGTCAGAACGATGCGCTATCATTTGCTGTATGGACGTGGGAGGGTTTGGAAATGGAAGCGTGCAGCTCCTCAGGTCGAGTCATGGCGTTCGACCAGCGCTCGTACGTAAAAATAGAAACTCTGCGGGGGGGGGACTGCGATACATATCCACACTGCCTTGCAAGAAGTTTGGGGGGAAGGAACTCTTGATCGAAGCTCAATGAGTACAAAGTTGAGACCCTAAATTCGTCAAAATCGCCCCAACTTATCGGAAGCGGAAGTGATCTTGCTGCATGACAACGCATCGTGTCATGGTGCAGCGTCGGTAAGAGGGACTTTTGTCGAAATATGACTGGGAAACTTTATCCAACTCACCATACAGCTCTGGTCTCAGTCCACCCGAATATGATATTTTCCCAAAGTTAAAAAATCGCCTCCGTGGCATCCGCTACGAATCGCTGGACGAACTGTCATTGGACGTACCCCGAGTAATATGACAGCTGAACAAAGATGGCGTTCTACGGGGTATACAGGACCTACCTCACCGCTGGCAAGCTGTCATTAGCAGTGGAGGGGAGTACATTGAACGGGAATAAGGTAATTTTTCTCCGTTACTTCACACTTTTCACAAAAATGGACAGGGTCCAGAACTTTTGTTAGGACCCCACGTATCATCATCATCACCATCATCATTGTCAACCATTATCAATCCACTGCTGGACGAAGGTCTCCCCAAGTTTCCTCCACAACGGTCTGTCTTGTGCCAGTCTACTCCATGTCACTCCTGCATACTTTCGAATGTCATCCACCCATCTCCCATGTAGTCTTCTTCTGGGTCTTTTCCTGTTCCTTGGAATCCAATCTAAAGTTCGGCTGTCCATCGAAGGTCTGTCCTTTGCCATTTCAGGGATTTAACTCTGATCATGATGTCTTCCACTCTTGTCATTTTTCGGATCCACGAGTTCCTCTTCTTATCTCTCCTGGTTACACCAAGCATGCACCTCTCCATGCTGCTTTGAGTTGTCTGCAGCCTTGGTATGTCTCTTTTAGCTAAGGTCCACGTCTCTGCACCATACGTAAGCACTGGAAGGATGCATTGATTAAACACTTTTCTTTTAAGACGTAAAGGCATATTGCTCTTGAAAATTATGCTGTTTCTTCCAAAAGCTCTCCAGGCAAGTTTTGAACGCCGATTAGTTTCTTCATCAATGTGACCCTCACTTGATATCTGCTGTCCAAGATAAACGTACGTGTCTGTTATCTCCAGCTTTTCTCCATCAATCGATAAATCTTCATTTCTTGTAAAAGCATTGAACATCACTTTTGTCTTCTGAAAGTTCATTTTTAATCCCACTTCTTTACTCTTGTCAGCAAGTTCCTGGATCATACTCTGCAGCTCTGATGGGGTAGTTGCAAAAATGACTACGTCATCAGCAAAACGAAGGTGGGTTAGATAATCTCCATTAATCTTTATCCCTTTCTTTTCCCAGTTCAGTTGTGACGTACCTGCCAGAAGGACGCACACGACATAAAGGCAGATAGGAATCAGAATAAAATGTCCGCGTAGCTCAAATGGTAGAGCAACTTATTCCGGAATGAGTGGACCCGGGTTCGAATCCTGGCGCGGATAAAAATGACGGAGAAATTTACTTCGTTATAATGGCGCCCGAACTATCCGGATGACCCGACCGTTCACAATCTCGCAATGGTGTGATGTTATTTCCACACCGCGAGATAGGAAAAATAAGAGCAGCACTTCGAAAAAAAAAAAAAAAAAAAAAAAAGAATAAGGGAGAGATGATGTGACGTACCTGCCAGAAGGACGCACACGACATAAAGGCAGATAGGAATCAGAATAAAATGTCCGCGTAGCTCAAATGGTAGAGCAACTTATTCCGGAATGAATGGACCCGGGTTCGAATCCTGGCGCCGATAAAAATGACGGAGAAATTTACTTCGTTATACAGTGATTGAAAGACATTTTCCAATGTGGCGTTAAAGAGCTTCGGAGATATGGTGTCACCTAGTCTCACTCCCTTTCCAATTTTTATGTGTGTTGTATTTTCAAACAGCCGAATCTTTGCACTTGCATTTTCATAGATGTTATTAATAATATTAATGTATGCATCTTCAATTCCGCAGGATTTCAGAGCCATTGTAACTGCTGATGGTTTCACCGAATCAAAGGCTTTTTCATAATCGATAAAAGCCATGCACAATGGAAGTTCATATTCCCTCGCTCTTTCGATTAGTTCTCTCAGTACGTGGATATGATCTATTGTGCTGTAGATACTCCTGAATCCAGCTTGTTCTCTCGGTTGAGCCATGTCCAGTGTTACCTTCAAGCGGTGTGAAAGTACTTTAGTGAAGATTTTATAAACCACTGATATTAGACTGATAGGTCTGTAGTTCCTGAGATCCTCAATGTCACCTTTTTTATGCAGCAAGATCATTGTTGCGTTGTTCCAATCCTCAGGAATCTTCTCTTCACTAAGGCATCGAGTGAAAATTTGGGCGAGTACGGACCCCACGTATATTAATGTATAAAGCTAGCAAGCTATGCCATGTGCGGTTCTTTTGTCGTAGTTTTGGAGCAGGGCCGTCACCAAGGGGATGCGTGGGTGGGCTCTTCTTCTTTCCCACCCTACCGCCTACCCAGTTAAAGATTTGTCATTTCTTAATTTATTTAACTTTAAAATACTGTATGACCTGGACTTTGCCAAGTAATAACGTTTCTGGTATTTTTTGCCGGGTAACCCTACGTAACACGTTGTTCATTTCCCCGTAGAAAGTTATCAAAATAGCATCGGTAGGGCCGATGCTATTTTGATATACATAACTGTTCTTCTCTCCGAAACCTTTAGCTAAAGCATTTCTTTAATGTTAGTATGGCCAAGGGTGAATGAGGAAGGTGAACAATAATTCATTGAGAGTGACCATTACTAATTGCTCTGCTGTTTGTTTTACTAAATAAGGAAGAATATCAGGAACACCGAGCATCGCTCGGTTAAAGGGGGTTTGAGGGCACACAAAAATTTATATTTTGATATGTTATTTCCAAGTATTGTAATGCTAAGTCTAAACCATCAAGATTAATAATGATAGACGAATTAGAGACAACTTAATTTAGAATAATTCTTCTTATTAAAGTTGAAACGTCCACATTTCGTAGGGGGTCGACCAGCCATATTTTTTTCATAGTGTTTTACCATGCACGTGAATAGTAAATAATGAAAATGAACTAATCATATTTTAGCACAGCGGATCAAGTGACTGTTAAAAATGCAACCAAAAAAATGCTGTATTAACAGTTTACTTTTTAAAGAAACAAAACACGCGAAATCAGCGTTCCGCTGCCTATACTGTACTACGCATCAACTACAAGCAGCTGCCACAACTCACTTTCTGTTCTAGAAGAAAATTGAAGTAATGCGTAACACGCGCACAACGCGTGACGTAATGAGGTAGATGGTCGCGAGAACGTGGCGTCATAAAACTTTAATAGGATCCACACACAACGCTTAACGTAATGAGGCAGAATGCGTGACTGCGCCCCAACATCTCAATCGCGAGAGTGTGACGTCACAAGATTTCTAAGCATGGGAAACATTAATAGGACGACGCCATGACACTAAAAACGTGGTAACTCGGGGTGGTTATGTAACCCACTAAACAAATTTTTCCGATGTCGAGATCAAGCTAAATTGATTTCTAGTACCAGAAAACGGTAGGTTAACAACTTTCATCAAAATCCTTAGAGCCGTTTTCAAAATAAAATTTACATAGATACAAGAATTGCTCCTTTATTAGTATGGGATAACACAGGAAGTGGAGTCAAAAGCTGAACCAGTGAACCGAAGCAGTGAGAGTGCGGGACGTGGCTAACGCCTACTTTGTAGGTGAGGAGTGCAAAGCAAGGTCGCTGGCTCGAAGGAAGAGAGTTAAGGAGGGGAGAGGTGTCATCTATGCGTGTCATGACGTTAAGATTTGGTTTAGATAAATAAATAGAACATTTTTTCTTTAAAAAAATGTTCAAGTACAGTAGTTTGCATAAGAAAAAATGCAAAATTTAAAGAATTTGAAAAGCAATTAAGACAATGCATTCGTAGCAAGAAAAAAAGTTGAAGAGGACGTTCTACCAACTTTTATATGTTATACCCCTAATCCACTAGTCATTGTCATGTTATGTTACGTTTTTGGTTTGTCATCAGTGGCATAACTTGTTAGATATACAGGTATATACGTTTCAGATAGTAAAAAACGCTACATAATTACAATATTTGGGTGGCATTTGCATAAAATTTAAAAAAAAAAATTAACCTTCGCAGAAAAAAAAAAGTTCGATTAAAAAAAAAAGTTGCGCAATATCCTGACTATTCCAAAAAAAAAAAAAAACGTTGTTCTACTTGCAAAATTCGCGGATATTATTCGCTATGAAGAATGTATCGTCTGGGGCCCGTTTACCGGTGAAAGGTGGCTAGTTTCACTGCATAACTTTGTAGTACTCAAAGCGAGTAAAGGAAGAAAGAGCTCTCTCGCTTGCAGGAAATTATTGCTGCACATGATACATTTGTTACAACTTTCATTGAGAAAATGTCTCTGAGTTTTGCAAAAGAATGACGGGGTTTGTTTTTCTAGACTAATTACAACATTGTGTGACGTACCAGGAGATGTGACGTACCTGCCAGAAGGACGCACACGACATAAAGGCAGATAGGAATCCGAATAAAACGTCCGCGTAGCTGAATTGGTAGAGTGACTTATTCCGGAATGAGGGGATCCGGGTTCGAATCCTGGCGTGGACAGAAATGACGGAGAAATTTACTTCGTTATAATTGTACAACATTTTTTATGAACTTATTTTCTGCGAAGGCTGCATAAAAAATTAGTTTTTTCATTTTTTTATGTTCATGCAAATACCACCCATGCACAGGGGTATCTAATGACGTAAATTTTTTTTCTGATTGAAAATATGTAATCAACGCCGTAGAGATAAAAGCTTGCTACAGTTTTTTGGGTGCGACAAGGTATTTCAAAAACATACTGTGTTTACAGTACGAGACTAGGGGCAGAGTTTCATGTACGTTAATTTAGTTGTTGTTTTTAAAAATTAAATTAAAAATCTATCCATTACTGCAAGAGCATATAGGAAATTGCAGTTCTAGAAATAAATCCAAAGGGTGTTTTTGACTGTTAAATTAAAAAGAAAAACACCGCACAATTTACAAAGATCTGGAATGCATAAAAACAGCTGCAAACTTTACATCAATATTCAGTTACTGAGAATTCACCCTCTTAACTATAGTCGAAGTATTCTAAGACTGAATACTGACTAAAAGGAGGAGACAAAAGCAGTAAAAGCAATAAAGGTGGTCTTCCATACTTCCGAATGGTGCATGTTATTGCAAATGTGATGCAGGTCTAATCGTAGGATAGCATTTAGGATTGTGTTTTCAGCAAGGTAATGTTTCTTCGTAGCATTTCCTTTGTGTACCAGGTGCTCTTGCGTATTTACTTTTGACCTTTACTTTGGTTCGTTCTTTTCCGTTGTGACGTGCCTGCCCAGCACGACGCACACGATATAAAGGCAGATAGCAGTGGTAACGAACGTCCGCGTAGCTCTAGAGTGACTTATTCCGGAATGAGGGACCCGGGTTCGAGCCCCGGCGTGGGCAAAAATGACGGAGAAATTTACTTCGTTATAATGGCGCCCGAACTTTCCGGATGACCCGGCCGTTCAAAAATCTCGCAATGGTGTGATGTTATTTCCACACCGCGAGATAGGAAAAATTAGAGAATCCCTTCACCAGTGCTTAGAAAAATAAATGTGTGTGACGTTGCATTCCACACACCAGATACTGGGAGTTCTCATGTGCACGTTCTACAGCGGATGGCTGCCTGCGAGGATTCATGGTCACGGCTGACCCGTGGGCCATGCGCCCGGCCCTCTTTCGGAGGGGGGGGATGTGACGTGCCTGCCCAGCAGGACGCACACGATATAAAGGCAGATAGTAGTGGCAACGAACGTTCGCGTAGCTCAATTGGTAGAGTGACTTATTCCGGAATGAGGGGACTCGGGTTCGAGTCCCGGCGTGGACAAAAATGACGGGGAAATTTACTTCGTTATACCGTCGAAATATCGCTTCACACGAGACAGACCAGCTAGTACAAAACAGTGTTCCTGTGCTTTTTTTTTTTTTTTTTTTTTTGGTAGTCACAGCTTGACGCAACAAAATTTCTTTTCTACAGGAACTGGCACTCTTGTAGTTGTAGCTCGGTTAATGTTAACTTAACAATGAACAAAGTAAGAATTTATTTAGTGCAGCTATCGGTTAAATGAGGTCAAATTAAAACTTTTTACCATCTGCCGAACCCAAAAAGCATTTAAAGAATGAATAATCGTTATGAGTACTGGGAAATGGACGGGAATATAATGTACGATTTCAATAGTATATCATGGAAGTCATAGCGACATAATGACATACGAACTGCATGGGTCTTTAACAAGCTTTTGGGAAAATAATTCAGTGTTTTAAAACTTCTAATTTTTATATTGACGGACATGATCTTGAATCAACTAATTCTTTGGCTTTTCCTCTCATTTGTGTTCTGTATCTTGACAGGTCCAACGGTATCTCAGCAAGTTCTATTCCTCCAGTTTCCTCCGTCCCTTGCTTCCTCCTTCATTTATTGATAGCCTCTCGTGCTCATGGTATCATCAAGCATCATTAGTCGTCTCCTTCCTCTTGGTCGCTTTCCTTCAATTTTCCCTTCTGTCATTCTTTTCAATAGGCTGTCTCCTCTAACACGCATCCTATCCAGTTATATTTTCTTTTTCTAATGGTCTTCCTCTCATACGGTGCTTTAATCTGATATTGAATCTTTTTTTGTTAGCTTTTTTTTTTTTTTTTGCTGCAAATATGGCATGTACTGAACTAATCTACATTCGTAGAGTGGTAATAGGGGCCTTTCTCGCGGCTCCCGAGCAACGACCCTGCAAACGTGACTTCAACACCTTTTTCTCGTGCATCATCTTCATCAACAACCATTATCAATCCACTGCTGCATGAAGGTCTCCCCAAGTTTCTGCAGTGAGCCATTCTCTTGTATATCACTCCACATGCTGTCGAATTTCATCCACCCATCTCCCACGTGTTCTTCTACTGGGGTCTTTTCCAGTGCCATGTTATCCAGTCTGATATTTCAGTTGTCTATCGGTGGTTGTTCCGTTCTTTTAGCAATATGTCTAGCGTATTGTCATTTCAGAGATTTTACTTTGAACATGATGTCTTCTACTCTTGTCATTTTCCTGATCCACGAGTTCCTCTTCTTATCTTTCCTGGTTACACCAAGCATGTATTTCTCCGTGCTGCTTTCAGTTGTCTGCAGCCCTTGTATGTCTTTTCTTTCTTTAGTTAAGGCCCATGTCTCTGTTCCATAGGGAGAACTGAAAGAATGCCTTGATTAACCCTTTAAGCGATCGATGCACCAAATGGCTTCTCAAACAGATATTAACATAGCGACCTGATTTTACAAAAGCTAAAAAAATTTCTTTTCCTTCTCATCTCAGCTGTACCGACTATAAACCTGTAGCAGGTGAGAAATGATCATATGTAGAGGATTTTAGGAATTGAGTGTCTGATAACCCCAGGTCTTTAACAACCCTTAAAAATAGGAAGCTAGGAGATTCGGGCTAGAGTGCCCGATAGGAAACTGACACGGAAGCGAAGTAGAAAGGGGGAGGAAGACGCCCTTATTTGTCACCGGGGGGGGGGGACACTACCCGGGGTCCGACGGCTTAACGTGCCCATCCGACGTACGGCGGATATTTAGTGGATCGAGCGTTCGTACCTGCTTGGGATCGAACCTGAGGTCCTTTCCGCAGCAGTCCCGAACGTTGCCCACTAGGCCACCCGCGGCTAGCAGGTGAGAAGTGCACCCTTCTTGTCCTTTATTCTCTGTTCCATGCAAAAAAAAAAAAAAAAAAAGAGTGACGTACGGCTGGTCCCCCTCATACGAACATGGGTAGAAATAAGCTGCTGAAACTTCTTCTTCTCTCCCTTCCGATGTTCGTCGCTATTGTTATAGCCTTTTTAACAGGTAATCAGTCAGAAAGAATTAGTGTCAATCAGCCAGAAAGAATTAGTGTCAATCAGCCAGAAAGAATTAGTGTCAATCATCCTCCCCTAAATAACCACTTTGAATAACACAGCTGAGGGGAAAGTAAATCTTTCTGATGCGCAGGTTCACTCGTTCTAGTAGCGGTCAGTCCACTTAGACAGCGAATATATTCGTTCGAGTTGATTTTCGCTCATTTTTTCTAACCCCGATCTAACTCGTTCCAACCGGTTAAATGGTGAAACATCCTTTTCTAAAACACAGTAGCAAATTGCTCTTGAAAGCTGGGTTATTTCTTCCAAGTGATCCCCAACCAAGTTTTATACGCCTATTTATTTCTTCTTCCATGTGGCCCTGCTTTAATATCTGTTATCCAAGGTAAATGTAGGCATCAATTACTTTTGAATTTGCCCAGCTACCTGAGAAAGATGTGCGGTGTTGATCAACGATGAGTGTTTCAAGTACAGTATTTCTCCGTTAAATGCTCAGATGCACAATCCGGGAAGGCAGCGCTTTGTCATTTCATTATGAGTATTTTGAAAGGCCTTGGATCTCCATAAGGCCTTGGTATTCAGTAGACTATTAAGTCTACTAAATACGCTTTGAGTTCTATGCAGAATAATCGCAAGAGCAAAAAGCAAAGTGTAACCCAGCAGAATAGGACGCGTCCTATCTTCAGGAAAAGTAGCGGTGCTGCGTTCTACCGCGACTTCAGCCCTGAATTTTTTCCATCAACCTCTAAATTTTCAGTTATCGTAGAAGCATTGTACTTCAATTTTGTTGTCTGCAAATTCATTTTTGATCCTGTTTCTTTAGTCTTATCAGCAAGTTCCTGGATCATGCTCTGAAGCCCTGATGGGTGGGTTACTTGCAAAAATGACAGTGTCCTCAGCAAAACGAAGGTGGGGAAAACTAAACTTTATGTCCTTGTCCTCAGCGGCGCACCCAGGTTTTTAACAAAGAGGGGAGTGTCCGAAAGAGAGTCATACCCGCCCATGTACAGGGGCAAGACGGGTCAGTTGCCCTTCCCGGAAAATTTTTGCACATTAGGTTCTGGAGGCCACTTCAAAGACCTTGGCTGTAAAATTAATTCTGCATCTTACTCATGTCAGCACTATTTCTGATTGCTAATTCTCTTGCTGAATTTTTTGTGTGTGTGTGTGATTGGACGTTTAACGACCACCGTGAGGCACTCAATGGGCTATAAGCAGTCGCCCGTCTCTAATTTAGGGTCACTGGTTCCAGGGAAGGGAGAGAGCTAGTGCCGTAAGACAAACACAACATCCATGCCTCACCGGGATTCGAACCCGGACCCTTTTTGGACGAATGATCAGAGGCCATCGCTTAGACCATTGCGCCACCGGGCGGCACTGAATTTCTGGATGTGTGTGTGTGTGTGCGTTTTTTTTAATTGGAGGTTTGACGACCATCTTCAGCAACTCAGTGGGCTATAAGCCGTCGCCGGTCCCTAATTTAAGGCCACTGGTTCCAGGGAAGGTAAATAGTCAGGGTTGTAAGACAAACACAACATGCATGCCTCACGAGATTCGAACCCAGGGACGCGGAAAGCCTAGTGGTCAGCGTTCGTGACTGCCGCGGGGAGGACCTCAGGTTCAATCCCAGGCAGGTACGAACGCTCGAACCACTAAATATCCGCCGTGCGTCGGATGGGCACGTTAAGCCGTCGGACCCCGGGTACTCCCCCCCCCCCATAATAAATAAGGGCGTCTTCCTACCCCTCTCTACCTGCTTCCGTGTGATTTTCCTATCGGGCACTCTAGCCTAAATCTACTAGCTTCCTATTTCTAAGGATTTTTTAAAACCTGGGGTCAGACACTCTCTTCCTAAAATCCTCTAAATATGATCTGATCTGATTCGAAGCCGGTCCCATCTCGGACGACTCCGTTGCGTCCGCCAGTGCGTATATAAAGCGATAGACATCCTTGCCAGCTGTCATAGCTGTTTTCGGCATGAGAATGACAAGTAATAATGGTTTAAGCGACTTTCGACGCGGTGTCATAGTTGGCGCTCGTGAGATGGGCCATAGTATTTGGGAGGTAGAAACGAAGTTCGGATTTTCACGGACGACCATGGCAAGGGTGTACCGTGACTACAATAATTCCGTCAAAATCTCCAACCTACGATACCAGTGTGGCCGTAAAAAGGCATTGGGCGAACGCGACCATCGTCGACTGTCAAGAATCGTTTCACGCGATAGGCGTGCAACACTCTCGCAGATATCATCGGAATTCAATGCTGGAGCCTCAACAAGCATCAACGTCCGGACTGTGCAACGTACCCTGCACGATATGGGCTTTGGGAGCCGATTCCCAAATCGAGTCCCCTTGATGGGTGCACGACACAGAGCTATGCGCCTCGCTTGGGCACGGCAACACAGCCACTGGACACTTGATGACTGGAATCAAGTAGCCTGGTCTGACGAGTAGCGTTTCCAACTGTATCAGGCAGATGGAAGGATTCGTGTGTGGCGCAAACCCCATGAAGCCATGGATCCCGCCCGTCAACATGAAACTGTACTGGCTGGTGGGGGGTCCGTAATGGTATGGGGTGTGTTTAGATGGACTTCACTGGGACAACTGGTACGTCTATAAACGTCTGTGACCGGCCAACGCTATGTGCCCATCCTTTCTGACGAAGTACACCCGTTCATGCCCTGCATTCATGCTGATCTGTTGGGTCTGTTCCAACAGGACAATGCACCTCCACACAAGTGTCGGGGCGCCATAATACGGTTAGAGGAGCATTCATCTGAGTTTGGGGTGTTGCCATTCTCACCCAAGACTCCAGATCTGAACGTGATAGAACACATTTGGGATGCCATGCAACGAGCTATCGAACACAAGAATCCGAGACCTCGGAATACGCCCGAATTGTGGAACGCTCTACAGGAAGTATGGTGTGCATTGCCTACAACACATTTCCAAAAGCTAGTAGAGGCTATTCCCGTCGTATTTCTGCAGTCCTGCGCTCCCGTGGGGGACCTACTAAGTATTAGACTGCTGTACCAGTTTTTCTGACACTTCATTTTATTATGGTTGTTCAAAAATCACACTCCAGGTTTTTGATGTAATTTTATTAAAAATGTAAGAAGTAGGTAAATATCCAAGAACCACAGGTTGTAAATACCAAGTAAAACGTGAACGTTATGGAAACTCCGACAACACAACACTCCACGAAATGCAGAACGAAAAACAAACTAGTGCAGAACGAATGGAAATCGGACAGTGAACGTAACAATAAGAAAAACTTTAGGGGTAAGGCTAGAAAAAATTTCTTTCAAGGTTAAAAGCTCAGAGAACTTTCTGCGCAGAACGGAAAATTAGCTCTTTATCCCAACGACATGTTCGGAAAGGTAACAGAGGTTAGGCATATTAGCATATTGTTTTCTATGCCTCCATTCACAGTTTTGGAAAATTTCCTTTGTGGATATGAGATGTTCACACCTTACAGTGTATGTTGCTGTGCACGCTGGTTAGCTGCATGGAATACTCTATGAGACTAACTAAACTCTTTAAAAAGAAAATACTGAACGGTGTAACTTTCCTTTTTTTTAGTTACAATTTCTATTTTTTACATTTCCCAGAGCATGAATTTACGCCCCTCAAATGACCATTCTGGGAGGGCAATCGCCCTCCTTGCCCTCCCGGTAGCTACGGCCCTGAACGGAACTCTCACTCTCATGCTAGCATATTCGTGCGCTTTTGTTAATATCAGGAGAACCGTCGCAGGTGGAGATTGAAACGTTCTTTAAGAAGTGTAATAATCAAATGAACGTGTTATATGGCACAGTGGCTTATCTTGGGTCCAAGACCCGGGCTATCTCACCCACCCTCAGGGTTTTTTTTTTTTAAATTGCGAAGTTTATTTTTCAGTTGTTAACTACAGTAATAGAACTAACTTTTTTTCGTAATTTTAGGTGCATGCTATTGCTATCATAATACCAAATTATTATGAGGATTAGGATTTTAACACTTCTTTGTACATGAACTTCATCCTGGCCTTCCCGGTGGCGCAGTGGTCTAAGCGATGGCCTCTGATCATTCGTCCGAAGGGGTCCGGGTTCGAATCCCGGTGAGGCATGGATGTTGTGTTTGTCTTACGGCACTGGCTCTCTCCCTTCCCTGGAACCAGTGTCCCTAAATTAGGGACGGGCGACTGCTTATATCCCATTGAGTTGCTCACGGTGGTCGTTAAACCTTCAATAAAAAAAAAAAAAATAAAAAAAAATTCATTCTGCTTCTGTACACTTTATTTGTAGATGCACTCCATTCAGATTCGACTTTAGATCTTTTGGGGCCCTAGGCGCTAAAAGGTTCATGGGGCCCCCCTCCCCTTCTTATCCCCTCAGAAATTTTCATCCGTCAGATTAACAAAAAAGGGAGGGGTGGGTCAAAAAAAGTTTTTAAACTTTTTTAAATGCCATTATATTTTCTTATTAGTAGAACGTTCTGTAAGAAACACTGCTAGTGTACTCATTTTGTCTGTCCGTGCACATCGAACTTTTTGATTCCAGAGATATTTCAAAAATTATTTTTGCGGCTAATAGGAAATCAATGGATATTAAGTTTAGCACTTTAAATGCCCGTATCCCATTTATACCTGCACTGCAATTAGCAGAAACAGAAGCATAAGAATTAAATGCAAAAGATCCGGTTTGAAAACGGAAAAGTAGGAACTGCAAGTTTTTGAGTAAGAGTATCATTGAAACTTTTTATTGTTTTTTTCAAAAGCTAGTTTGAAGTCGATTTAAGGAATAGAAAAGGTGAGAATACATGATAATTATCAGTATTAAACCAGGGAAGCAAAAAGTAATGAAAAAATGTTGTTGCAATACAATATAAATTACTTTTAACACTTATTAAATAAGACAGTGTGATATTCTCAAATTTCTTACTTTTTCAGCCTAAATATTAATAACTCTTTTGGAAGGATTAGGGCCGATAAAGAACTTGATCGTCCTAAGAAGAATTATCCTATGAATAATATTTCTTTCTTAACTGATTAGCCTACCACGAAGGAAAAAAACAAATAACAGAAAAAAAGTCGATCATCAGTAAAATTTTTACCAGCTCTCATCATCGCAACTCGGGGGGTGGGGGTGGAAAGGTTCCAACACAGATGTGTTCCTTTGGCTGGAAGTAGTATGAAAGCAATTTATAGCACAGCAAAGCAGTTAAGAATTCGCCTTAAACAATGAAAAGTGTGGGAAGCGTGAATACCTCCTTTACCTACCACTAAAAGGGACTCAAAATTATTTTAACCGTTCCTTTCAAAATAAGTACATCGGTAAGAACTAGAAAATTCGGAATATCAGCAACAGCAAGAGAAAATATGTTATTATTAATATGAGAAGATAAAATATCAATTGACAATACAAAGTAGTCGCTTTAAGGAATGATTTGATTCGGTCCGTGAAAACCAAAAACAAAACTGAAAATCCAATTATATGTTTTCGGGGCCCCTCAAACAGTGAGGCCCTAGGCGCGCGCCCAGTGCGCCTAGCCGGAAATCCGCCCCTGACTCCATTTTTCTTTCCTTTTGGTGAAGTTGAGTGTTACTTTTCCATAAAAACTTTCTTCCGAGTACTTTATCACATTTAAAAAGAATGTTTTTCTCTATTGACAAAACAGCCAATTTGCTCAAGTGTACATGCCCTTGTGCTTCCCTAAAGCATAGTATGTCTTGATTCTTTTTAATGCAGAAAAACTTCTTTCGGCAGTTGCAGTTGTTGATGGAAATTTTAATATTAGGTCTGCTAATTTTTACACCTCAATAAACACAATGCCCAATTTATTAAATTTCATGTAACTAGTAATATTTCTTACAAATTTCTTTTTGTATTCATCAAGGGAGTAATAAACACCTTCACACACGCACACGCACCCACGCAGTTCATTTTTGAGTCGAATTGTGTCAAAATTTGAAGCATAGGGTTCTTTAAGTTCTGATAGTAGATAATCAGGAAAGCTTTCACAAAAAAATTCGAAACAATTCGAATCCAACAAAAGCAACGAATTTAAGATAAAACATCAGTAATTTTAATTCATTGACACTTCACACAGCTGAAACAACTCTCGCGAAACACGGGTATTTACGGGTGGGAGCATGCAAGGGACGAAGGTAGTCAAAGTCTTCTCTTTTCTGAGCGAACCGTTGCCTAAAGCAACGGCTCATTCACACTTCATCTGCGCCTCCATGTTGTCATGGAAACCCTAGCCGGCGAACGTATCCAGTCTTCGAATCACACAGAGAAGACTGGTAGAGCGACTGGTTGCGTCATGATGGCGTCATCCCTCCACTAGGAGGCCCGTTGGTCTTTGATCGCCAGACTGATTCTCTTAGTCAAAAGAAGTGAATCGGCCTATTTGTCATTGTTTTGTTTTTTTCGCAGCTAAACATCGACATAGCTTAATACCGCTGGTAATTTACTTATTTGTGTATATCTAACTGACTTTTATTTGTGCATTCTCCGGGCTTCGCAACTAGCCTAACTAGCCTCGAATATACGCCATTGGTATAGAAATAAACTGAAACTCATTCGCTTTTTTTTTCATTCTGTAAAACACTATAAAACATACACAAACACAGACACACCGACATACAACACACCTTCTATCTTAATGCCACTTCTATTATTTTAAGGAGGGAGTGTCCAGATCCGTTCGACCTCTCCTTCTCCTCCTCATGTTGGTGCACTACTGCTTGCGCTCTCAGACTAGTGACTGAAACACGTTCGAAATTTAGAATATTACCCTTGATTGCAATACAGTGAAAAATCAGAAGATCGAATATTATCCACCAAATAATTTTTAAAATAACGTTAAATATAAAACTAGTTTTCGAATTTTGGGTTATGGCATTTTACATTTATGTGACATTTTACCATCCAAATAGCTAACAGTAGACCATATCCTTGGTATTCACATTAGAGAGACTGTTTCCATTACTAGATGGCGACACAAGCTTGCAACGTTCAATTTGAAAACTATCATTAATCAAAAAAGTTGTACTTGCTGCTAAATTAAAGTCTAAAACTGAAACAAAATCTGTTACAAAATGCATACACACTCCACGAGCCGATGTTATAAAACTATTTTTTCTCCTTTTTTCGTTAGGAAAATAGTACTTTCAGAATAGTATTTTCTCTTGAGTAAGGTCGAAGTTATACGATTTTCAAGACAGAAAATGCGTGATTTTGGAAGTAAATCGATCGGATTACAATTTTTTTAATTCGTAGAAACCGTAGATATTATTGAGAAACGAATGCAGTACATATGAAAGTCAATTTCGACATAGAACAGCCTTTCTCATGTTTCTCAGCCTTTCGCTGTTTCTCGTGTCTTCAGAAAACTTGAAACTTGCGACATCCTGGAGTGGGAACCGTACCCGCATCTCCTGATTTTTTATTTATTTATTTATTTATTTTTGATTGAGAGTTTAACGATTACCGTGAGCAACTCAAAGGGCTATACGCAGTCGCCCGTCCCTAATTTAGGGCCACTGACTCCGGGGAAGGGAGAGAGCCAGTGCCATAAGACAAACACAACATCCATGCCTCGCCGGGATTCGAACCCGGACCCATCTCGGACGAAAGATCAGAAGCCATAGCTTAGAACACTGCGCCTCCGGAGTGGCATCTCCTGATTTTCATTCGAATCATGGCAACACGCTGGAGCAGAAATAGGAAGATGCGAGTTCGGTCCACCAAGGAGATGCTCTTTTCAAGTATTCTGAAGAGATGGTTACATGGGAAGGTGAAAATACGACTTTGTTTACAGCGAAGATGGCGCTCGTTTTTAAAAATATACACTTCTCCATTAAATTTGTTAACATTTGTTCTTTCATTTTCATTTTTGTTATTTCAATATCATTTCCATTATAATTTCACCGCATCTAAAGAATTACACAGAGTACGATTATTTTTTATAGTTTAGTAAGCATTATTGCCGTTCTACCTGAACAAAAGTAATGATGTCTGCAATGATATTTTATTTGATGAATCAGATAATGGTGGCCGAACCAGTGGAGCAGTGGTCTAAGCGATGGCTTATGCCTATTCGTCCGAGATGGGTCCGGATTCGAATCCCGGTGATACATGGATGTTGTGTTTGTCCTGCGGCACTGGTTCTCTCCCTTCCGTGGAACCAGTGGGCGTAAATTAGGGGGACGGGCAACTGCTTATAGCCCATTGAGTTGCTCACGGTGGTCGTTAAACCTCCAATCAAAAAAAAAAAAAAAAAAGATAATGGTGCTCTTTGAAAGAATTGAATATGCTGTGGCCACCAAGATACTGCCCAAAATTTCCGTACATTTCACGTTCTTTCACTAACTTTACAGCGTTTACTTAATGTTTAAGAGAGAAGTCCATAGAAAACATTATTAGGTCTATGATAAGTTTCCAGCGTTTTGTGGAGGAAAAGATGTCGTAATTACACAAGTAAGTTGTATTTAATCATCATCGAAATATATCTACGTTCAATATCTCCTCCTGCGTTCTGCACGACCGGAGGAGATGCAAATCTGCGCTCTGCATCTCCTTCGGCTATCCGCTAAGCTGCTTGTCCTCCATGCAGCAATCACCACTTCTGAACTTCACGAACCAGTCACGGCACGTGCTTACACTTACAGCTTTCTCGCCGTAGGCCAAGCAAATTTACTCTGGTGCTTCTGCAGTGGTTTTTCCGAGAATAAAAATGAAAAACAGACAGTGACGAAAATGTAGCTTTTCGGTCGCCATGTCCTACCACCTCAAACCAATGAACTAAGAATAAGAAAAACTAACCTCACGTGTGGGCTGTCTATCAACACGTGCCACTGGACGCAGTGTTGCCACCTTACACCCACGATACAAAACTCTGACAAAATTCAACACCTTACGGTCAGATACGTGGAGTGCCGGAAATTTATCCATAGATTCAATATTTTTTTCATTATTATTCTCTTTTAATTGGCCACAAAGAAACTTGCAATTGTTTGTCTTTTTCGTTTGTTATTTTTTTCGGATGTTTCCTTTTGGCAACGAACTTTGACTTTTAAATTTTGATATATTCTTCTTCAGAACGATCAGTCTTCAAATCTGGGTGTTGCTATTATGGGCATACTCCTTCTATATTCTTTTACTGTCTTGCGTCAACACGTTCTTCAATTTTTTTCTCCTCCATCTCCTTCTTGCGCAATCTTTCCTTCTCACCTTATGTCTCCCTCTAGTTCGCTGTCCTGGTACAGTAGATTCCGGTTAATCGGGCAGCCGTTTATTTGGAACAGTTCTTGAGGAACAACCCGAATTAGCTCTTTGGGATACAGCTCTGCATAATCGGAGCAGCCGTTTATGTGGAACAGTTCTTGAGGAACAACCCGAATTAGCTCTTTGGGATACAGCTCTGCATAATCGGAGCAGCCGTTTATGTGGAACAATTCTTGAAGAACATCCCAAATTAGTTCTTTAGCATACAGCTTCGCATAATTTGGACAGCCGCTTTATTGGGCCAAAGTGTCCTAGTCCCGATGCGTCCCAATCCACCGGATTCTACTGTATCTCCATGTCCATAACTCTATTTCCTATACATTCCTTCTCCTTTGAGTTAGTATGATTCTCAACCCTGAACATGTCATCACAATCTTGCATCTAGTGAAATCTCTGACACACTTCAGCTGTTGTCCTTATCTCTCGTTTGCATTTCTTTCCACATCAGTGTCACACGCAGACATATTCAGCATTTTCGCAACTTTTTTTTGACCAAGAATTGCTGGTCTCGCAACAGCACTGAAAACCCGACTTTTAAGCCTCATTCTGTCACGCAAGAAGTCTGATGATTTTCTCAAGTTCTTCCATCTTTTTTTTTTGTTGGAGGTTTAACGACCACCCTGAGCAACTCAATGGGCTATAAGCAGTCGCCCGTCCCTAATTTAGGGTCACTGGCTCCAGGGAAAGGAGAGAGCCAGCGCCGTAAGACAAACACAACATCCATGCCTCACCGGGATTCGAACCCGGACCCCGTTCGGACGAATGATCAGAGGCCATCGCTTAGACCACTGCGCCACCGGGGCGGCTTTTCCATCTTGATTGAGCTCTGTTGGTCACTTCTAAAACTCTTTAGGTCCCCAGTTCAGATATTGAATCTTATCACTCTTTTAATAACTCCTTTCGGGAAATTTTCACCCCTTAATAAATACACAGTTGACGTGGACCAGGAACATAAAATAGAAGTCATTGTGGGCGGTGGAAGCATATCCGGCGCGTAACTGGAAGACCCTGGGTTCGATTCCCGGTGGCGGCCGATGAGAAATTTTTCCGTGACTCACTTATAAACGTGGAAAGAGCGATGACTCTTTTTTGATGTTCCTGGTCAACGTCAACTGTGTATTTATCATTCATTCGCCTTCTAGTTACTTGTTCAGTTGCTGCTGTTCATCTTTGGTGAATCCCCAGCATCGTGCGGGGCTCCAAAGAAGCAACCGTGCCATGTGGTTTGGCAGATCACAAGTTTTCAATATTCGCACCGCCCTGTGACACGGCATACGTCAAGTCGGTCCAGCTGCTTCCAAACACGATGCAGCATGTCCCTCATGTGCTCAAATGTGGCATGGGGATTTTCTTCGCCCCAAATGCGAACATTATGCTTGTTGACTTTGCCATTCGTATGAAAGGTGGCCTCATCACTGAAAACAAGACGATTTTCAAACTCTCTTCTTCAAGTTTCTCTTGCATATCGACACAGAATTGCGTACGCTTTTGCTTGTCATCTGTTTTTAAGGCCTGAACGAGGTGTGGCTTGTAGGGTGTCATTCGCAAGCGTTTCCCTGCGACACGCCAGACTGTCGTTGGAGGAATCTAGGTTTCGAGACTTGCTCTTCTTATGGACTTCCTGGGGCTTCGCAGATATGTTTACCGAACCCGCTCGACCATCTCTTCCGCTACTGGTGGTCGTCCATATCCTTTTGCCCTGCACAGACAGCCTTCCTCTTTGAACTTTTTGTGCCATGTCCAAATCTGCATTGCAGTTGGTGCATTTGAGCACATGAGGAACATGGTGCATCGTGTTTGGCAGGAGCTGGACTACCGACTTGACATGTGCCGTGTCACAGGCGGTGCGCATATCGAAAACTTGTAAAATCGTTCATGAAATCCACATACCTTTGAATTTCTCATTCAAATTTTGATGAATAAATATTATTTTGCTGTTTAGTTTCATTTGCCTAGACTATTTAGTTACTAAGATATTTACATCTGAAATGATATCAAATTTTCTGAAACACCCTGTACTATAAACATCGTAGAGTAGATTCCGGTTAATTGGGACACAAGGAGGTTAGAACACTGTTGTCCAATAAAGCGCCTGCCCCAATTATGCGAAGTTTGGGTCCAATAGGGAAGGCTAGAACACTGTGGTCAATAAAATGCCTGCCCCAATTACGTGAAGCTTGAGTCCAAGGAGGCTAGAACATCTGTGGTCCAGTAACGCGCCTCCCTCAATTATTCAAAGAGCTAATTTGGGACGTTCTTCAAGTATTACGCCAAATAAATGGCTGTTCCCATTAACCGGTGGTTCAATTAACCGGAATCTATGAAAGAAGAAATATTCTTCATAATACATGAAAAATTCACAGAATATTTAAGCAAAGCAAACTGAATTTGCTTGTACCACTTACTGGTCATCCATGTAACACATCTCAGAAAACTTGAAAAATTCAATCGATGACCAGTAATTAGTGCAAGCAAATTCAGTTTGCTTGCACCACTTACTGGTCACCCATGTAACACAACTCAGAAAATTTGAAATTTCAATCGATGTTCAGTAAGTGGTGCAAGCAAATTCTGTTTGCTTGTACCACTTACTGGTCATCCATGTAACACATCTCAGAAAACATGAAAAATTCAATCGATGACCAGTAAGTGGTGCAAGCAAATTCAGTTTGCTTGTACCACTTACTGGTCACCCATGTAACACAACTCAGAAAACTTGAAATTTCAATCGATGTTCAGTAAGTGGTGCAAGCAAATTCTGTTTGCTTGTACCACTTACTGGTCATCCATGTAACACATCTCAGAAAACATGAAAAATTCAATCGATGACCAGTAAGTGGTGCAAGCAAATTCAGTTTGCTTGCACCACTTACTGGTCACCCATGTAACACAACTCAGAAAATTTGAAATTTCAATCGATGTTCAGTAAGTGGTGCAAGCAAATTCTGTTTGCTTGTACCACTTACTGGTCATCCATGTAACACATCTCAGAAAACATGAAAAATTCAATCGATGACCAGTAAGTGGTGCAAGCAAATTCAGTTTGCTTGTACCACTTACTGGTCACCCATGTAACACAACTCAGAAAACTTGAAATTTCAATCGATGTTCAGTAAGTGGTGCAAGCAAATTCTGTTTGCTTGTACCACTTACTGGTCATCCATGCAACACATCTCAGAAAACATGAAAAATTCAATCGATGACCAGTAAGTGGTGCAAGCAAATTCAGTTTTCTTGTACCACTTACTGGTCACCCATGTAACACAACTCAGAAAACTTGAAATTTCAATCGATGTTCAGTAAGTGGTGAAAGCAAATTCTGTTTGCTTGTACCACTTACTGGTCATCCATGTAACACATCTCAGAAAACATGAAAAATTCAATCGATGACCAGTAAGTGGTGCAAGCAAATTCAGTTTGCTTGTACCACTTACTGGTCACCCATGTAACACAACTCAGAAAACTTGAAATTTCAATCGATGTTCAGTAAGTGGTGCAAGCAAATTCTGTTTGCTTGTACCACTTACTGGTCATCCATGTAACACATCTCAGAAAACATGAAAAATTCAATCGATGACCAGTAAGTGGTGCAAGCAAATTCAGTTTGCTTGTACCACTTACTGGTCATTTATGTAACACATCTCAGAAAACTTGAAAAATTCAATTGATGACCAGTAGGTGGTGCAAGCAAATTCAGTTTGCTTTGAATATTCTGACGGTTTTCCATGTAATATGAGGAATATTTCTTCCTTCATTGATTTATCTGTGGTACTGGTGACCTCCGACCTGCGTCTGTGC
The DNA here is from genome assembly GCA_039090855.1 of Macrothele yani. Taxonomy (NCBI): domain Eukaryota; kingdom Metazoa; phylum Arthropoda; class Arachnida; order Araneae; family Macrothelidae; genus Macrothele; species Macrothele yani. The sequence goes on along the minus strand of CM077005.1, from coordinate 121,868,549 downwards.
TGATGGGAAATGGGTCAAAGCGTTATGAGGAAGCATGGATGTTGCGACTAGGGAAAATCTGAGGACTTTCATATTCCTATGTCTCAGTTGCTTGGAACTCCACTCTCCTGGGTAGTGTAATGGTTAGCATACTCGATCGGTAATCGGGAGATGCGGGGTTCGATTCCTGCTCCAGGACGGCAAAGTTTTCTGAGATGTGTTACATGGACAACCAGTAAGTGGTGCAAGCAATTTTAGTTTGCTTAGCTTGAATAACAGGAGTCTACTGTACTAAATATTAAATGTAAAATAAAATGAAATTTCATTTTCCTGATGGCATGTGAGAATGTTGTGTGGTGACCTTGGATACGGTAACTCTTTATTCTGAGCCAGTGGAGCTATGACGCTCGACTGACAAATTATTATTTCCGGGTTTAACGACCATCATAAGCAACTCATAGGGCTGTAAGCAGACGTCCGTCCCTAATCCATGGTCTATGCTTCTAGGGAAGGGAAAGAACCGGCACCATCTAACATACACACCACCCATAATTCAAACGGGACTCAAACCTGGGCCCAACTCTGACAAATGATCAGAAGCCAGCGCTTCAAACCACCCCGATACAGGGGTGGAGCTCCACTGGCAATGACCCACGACTTGTAGAAGGCTAATGAAATAAGGACCAGCAGTGAGGGGAGTCATCAGTAGAAATATGCTTAAAAGAAGGTGCAGGCAGGAATAATTAGTCGGTCCGTATCGAGGATAACGGACCCTTTATTCCCGATACGGTGAGACTAATACGTATGCCACATATTTCGCCCGCTATAAAGAGGTACGTGCTAATGAGGGTTGTATACACTGAGCGGCCACTTTATTATGATCACCTGACAGTTTTAAGCAAATGAGCTATGGCTGCACGCTGTTGCCGCCAGAGGGCGAGGCTAGTATAAAAAGGGAAAGCTTAGTGCTTGCGACAGTAGTAGAAGGGATTTTTTGGGTGACGCGATTGGTTAAAAATGCGATTTGACGGACTTTCAACGTGGGATGATTGTAGGAGCTCGGAGCCATGGAGCGAGTATCACCGAAACCACTGCATTCGTGAAATGTTCCAGAGCAGCTGTTGTTGAAGTGTTTAAAGACTGGACGGTCAGCCAAAAAACTGGATCTCTACGTGCAACGTGTGGTCGTCATCGACTAGTGACTGCTCGGGCGGAACGGAGAGTGTTCAGACTGGTAACAGACAACAGAAGGGCAACAGTGCAGCAAATTACAGATCATCTTAATCAAGAATCCCCTCAAATGATCTCTGCACGCACTGTTCGCCGTACACTGCATCGGATGGGATATGCCAGCCGAAGGCCTGTTCGAACACCTTTGCTGTCTGCAGTTAACAAGAGAAAACGTCTCCAGTTCGCACAGGAGCACAAGGATTGGACAGTCGATAATTGGAAACAAATTATGTGGTCCGATGAATCACGTTTTCAGTTGCACCATGCCGATGGCCGAGTGAGAATTTGGAGGAAACAGCACGAAAGTATGGACCCCAAACGCATTGCTACAACCCTTCAAGCTGGTGGAAGCAACGTTATGGTTTGGGGAATGTTTTCCTGGCATGCTTTGGGCCCTTTAATTCGTGTTGATCAATGTCTGACTGGCACATCATATCTGAACATCGTTGCGGACCAAGTGCATCCTGTCATGTGGATAGTTTATCCCAATGGCGATGGCTACTTTCAACAAGATAATGCGTCCTGCCATAGTGCTCGTATTGTACAGGATTGGTTTCAGGAACACGCCGGGGAGTTTACTTTGCTTAGGTGGCCCCCACAATTTCCAGATCTCAACCCCATTGAGAATTTGTGGGATGAAGTTGAACGAGCCATCAGACAGCTGGATCCACAACCCTGCAATCTCACACTCCTGGAAAGTGCTATTCATCAAGCATGGTCTCAGATTCCACAAACCACCTATCAACATCTCGTGGAGTCCATGCCACGAAGAATCGACGCAGTATTAAAGGCAAAAGGTGGCCCAACGAAGTACTGAGGGGGTGGTAATAATAAAGTGGCCACTCAGTGTATACTCTGTTTTGTTTAAACTTATCGTCAGCACTGCCTCATCTAATTATCTTCTCCAATTTTCCAGATTTTCTCTTCAGCTTTTTACATTTTTCATACAACACCACATCATCTGCACAGACAGCTTTGTCTGCGATGCTACTTCCCACACTCCTGCTGCTGCCACATGTAAAACAATATTAAGTATTGTGAGCTTAATGTCGATCCTTAGCGTACTCCACCCTCACATCAATTCTGTCTGACTAACGCCATCGCCGTTAGAAATTCTAGTAAAACAAGTCGTGTTGATCGAATATTATAATAAAACGCTCAAAGCCATTTCATGAAGGTTGACGTCTTATTACACGTATCGAGTCCGATTTGTTTACAGCCAACAGTAATTTCTCTTCCCTGTCATTAACTGTTGATTCTACCATTAGTACGGTCTGAATCATAAGTAAACGGGCGAGTCTAAGGCTCCATGTTGCCAGCTGTTGTCCGAAATATAACAAGGAAAATCTTAACAGTGATACATCTTATATATGTGTGTGGGAATCCTTCGATAAATTTGAAATATTTCGTAAGCATTTTAAATCTAGCCTTCTGTGTCTGGTCCCGTGTATGATGTTGGAACTCTTAAGCATCAATCTGTTTCGAATTGAAAGTTTACATACAGTAAAACCTTCCTTCAAGGACCCCCTCAAAATACGGATCTCACCTAATTACAGTCATTCAGCCGAACAAAATTTAATGTACATTCCCACTCTCTTTTACGTATCCAAGGGCGTCGCTGGGAAATAGGAATTGTGGGGGACGCAAACGTGCTGTAATAATAGCTGATTTCTTCGGGGTTTTTCTTTTTTTTTTTTTCAAAATCTACTGGAAAAGCAAATTTTTTAAGTGTATTGAAAAACGCATATGTGAATGCATTGCAATAATTTGAATGCATTGAAATATCAGAAATATGGAGGGTACTCAGAAATAAACACCCCCCCCTCCACACACACACACACACACACACACACACACCCGCCGTCAACGATGTCCATGCGGACTCTCTCAGATACGGACGCGGACCAAATAAGCATCCCAAATGAATATATAGAACCTCCTAGTTACGTCCATATAGCGGTAGTGCAGATGGCTTCACCTGCACGAATTAGGAGGATTTAGTAAAAGACAGCGCCGGCGTCTGCTGCGTCCTCTCTCAGCTGATAAATCATGCTCTTCCCTGCGAGAAACGAACTGTAATTTTTAGGCTTGAATCCTGCTAAAAGCCGAAAGTGGTTTCCTTTTTCTTCTTCTTTTTTTTTTTATATATGTATTCTGGGGTTTAACAACCACCATGAGCAACTTTGAGTATTATAATCAGTCCGAGAGCCTACTTCAGAGCAATTTGTTCCAAGGAAAGCAGAGAGGCAGTACGGCAAAACAAGCACACCACCCATGTCTTATCGTGGACTTGAACAGCAGCCCAGCTCGAACGATTAGCCAGAAATCAGCGCATCTAACCACTCGATAGACAGTGCTACGGTTTGCCTCTCATGTTTACCTCTCTTTTCCGTTAGACTGCTTATGAGTTTGAAATTATGTACGTGACTATTTTTACTTTTGGCCAGTAAACGTAAGATATTATCGCTACAAGTGACGAAAAAGATTTTTTTGGGTTACTTCTACGTGCTGTGGCCTGAAAATAAAATAAAACTCTCTTTTAAGGACACCTCTCATTTCCGGACAAAAATAAATGTCCCGAGTATGTTCGTAAAGGGACGTTTTACTGTGTACATTAATAGCAATTTTAAAACTCCTAATTAAATGAGGATCTCCAAAGTGAATTTTTGATGTGCAATTACTTGGAATAATTGCGTGGTGTGCAAGCTTTATTTTTATATAAAAAAAATTTGTGATGTCACAGTTGCATTTTTTTTTCCAGATCCGGCGCATCATTTCCTGAGAAGACTCCTACGAAGCATAACTGGTTTATTATTCCTTAATCTCGGAATATTTAACTCAAGCGAAAGTGTCCATTGGTATGTCAGTTTCCTTGCTTGTGAAATTTATTTTTGTGATTAGATTATAAAAATATTCGGTGTCGTCGCCTGTAGCAGGAAGCCGTCGTTAATCCTTAAGCATTAACTACAGTGCGAAAGTTCTGCTTACAATGAGTTTCCTAATGCAGGGTGCGTCAAAATTATATTAGGTGTACAAATGAGTTTTAAAGCGTTTCGTTTTTCGTGTGACGTATACCGATAATTTACATATCCAACATTTCCTGCGTTCTTTTCATGTGACCGCAACTGGTCCAGAGTATAAAATGTGACACAGAAGTTTGCCCGACAGTCAAACGCACTTGCACATCGGTAGGTGAAAGATGGCAAGCGATACTGCATTTATTCGACACTGCATTCGTTACGAATTTCATCAAGGAAAAGTTCTGCAAAAGCGTGTGCATCTATCTGTTCTGTTCTGGGAGAGAATATTGCATCGAAAAGCACGTGTGAGTTTTGGTTTAGACGGTTTAGAGCACGTGATTTTGATGTTAGTGATCGAGAACGGAGTGGCGCCCCAATACATTCCGGTAGGAGGCGTCTGCCTGGAGAACGCCTCCTACCGGAATGTATTGTGCCAACTGTGAAGTTCGGCGACGGTGGAATTATGCTATGGGGGTGTTTCTCTTGGTATGGCACGAGACAATTGGTCGCAATTCCTGGTAGACTCAACGCCGAGACCTACTGCACCATTTTGGATGACCATGCGCTTCCTACGTTGTGGCAGTTTCACGGGGTGGACCCATGTTGCTTTCAGGATGACAATGCCACCTGTCGTGTAGCGAGGTCACCATGGCTTGGTATGGTGACAATGGGGTTAATCGAATGGACTGGCCTGCGCAGAGCCCGGACCTTAACCCTATCGAGCACCTCTGGGACGAGTTGGAGCGTCGACTTAAGGGGTGCCCCCACCGTCCGAAATCGGCGAAGAAACTGCCCTGTCTTCTCCAAGCCGAGTGGAAGAAAATACCGCTAGCCGTCGTACAACGCTTGGTTGAGAGTATGCCCCGGAGGGTCGCAGCTGTAATCGCCGCTCGTGGAACCTCCACCAACTATTGAAGGTGAATAAACTTCGTTTTCCTTTGCTATCACAGGTGTCCAATTACTTGTTGGTAGATAGTGTATACAAAAGGGTTAGTAATTTAAGTATTTTTACTTTTTTGTGCCACAATTCTTAATTGTTCCTTATTTATTTCCTTACTTGTGTTCTGTATTTTCGAATAAATTGGAAATTTTCATACCGTTTTTCAATTTTTATATCATTTTCAAGTTGGAAAAAGTCATTGACTGCTGAGTTCTGGCTCAATTAGCCCGAATTTTTATATTGAAAAATAGAGCCCGGGACCGAACGCGCCCGAAAACTATGACTAACCTGTTTAGAAATTAGTAAAAAGAATCTCTTCCGTATCCATTCGTTTCCCCCTGTATTTAATCGGCGTCTTTTTTAACTAGGAACTAGGGAAAGACCACCTGTTTCTACAGTACAGCGGCGTTTCCCCGTTAAATGCTTCTGGCGAGCGTACATCCGGGAAGACCGGGCGGCCCTGCAATCTACGTACCTTGCTCAATAGACTTGGCACGGAGTTACCGTGGGGAGATACGGGGCAACATTTTGTGGGCGTGTATCTACTATTAATTATCTATAGTTCTTGAATGAGCGTTTCCTTCTTCGCAGAAATCCACTAATGTGTGGCCTATGGCATATGGTACCCAAACCAGGAATAAATAGCTTTCCCGAGTACCCACTCCCCACCTAGATCCAGTTGCTGAAGAATTCTTCTTAGCAACTAGAACGTGTAAGAAAATTCTCGTATACTAAATCGTACGAACCCTTATATCAAAACAAAAGAAAATTCTCTCTCTCTCTCTCTCTCTAAGGGCCCGACCCCGAACCGCAATAAATATGTAGTCCGAATCAGCTCGAACCCGGTTCGGACTCGGGCTCGGCCCGTATCAGCACTGACTGTCACACGGCAGTTACGTGCGTGTGTGATCTCAAGGCGTTTCAAGGAGTCTGGACTTAATTCGCTAAAAGAATAAAATTTGTATGGTATGATTAACTTAGGCGTAAAAGTTCTCGTATGCCAGGGCAATCATTTTAACTATAACGTTCGCATTTGTGTTACATGCAATAAAATACAATAATGCTGTTTTTACGGAAAATATTTTACTTGTAGGTTCTAAAGAATATGAATTTTTAAAACGTCCACAAAATCTAGTTAATAATATGTATATTAGAAAATTCAGTAACTGAACAGACAGATTCATCACTCTTTCCACGTTTTCTTAATTAACACACAGCAACCGAAAAATTGTTATACGAACAGCGTACCCCAGATTTCTTGATAACTAGCCGAGCGCGTTCGCCTTACGCTAAGGTGGCCAACAATCCACGGCGCTATGTGTGTTTATCTGTCAGCATCTGACTTCACAAATCCGTGAGATGGGCTAAGCAACTGAGGCGTCTACATCTGGTGAGGCTTAACGGCACAAGCTATTAAATTTCAGCTAATAAATCCAAAGGGCTAGAGGGATAGCGAAAATCTTCCAAATACGCGGAGACGTGTTTTAAAATATATATGGCCTCGAAAATCCGGCGGCAACTTCAGAAATCCGGCACTTTTCTTATTTCGTTTTCGTGAGGACATCCGATGTTTCACCAATAAACATGGAAATCTCTGGATGTCTCAACAACACATCGAGATATGATCCGATCTCAGCGTGCGAATTGCCGATAGCCGCCTACGTGCAACAGCTGGAGGTTTCTCAAAATTCGTCATCTCATTGGGGGCCGTGCTGAAGTGACGTCAACGAATGAGGCGACAAATCGGCGTGTACTTTTGAAATGCGTGTCGAACGTGTGATAATGATCTGTGCTTGGTGGTGGCAGCATGTGGATTCGATCATGTAATGACATCTGCATCGTACTTCGTGATGCATGCCGGTAATCGCCTTCGTGATGTACCGTAATTTCGTCAGTCGAAAAACCGTAACATCGATGCAAAATTCACATTGGGTTTTCGCGGTGTATCGATGCATCGCCCACCCCTCTTCCTTTTTTTCAAGTTTTTGCCTAACCATACGCTAAATTCAATTCTTTCCGACAGTGTTTTATAATAAATAGCACAAAAAGGAAATCGTCAATATTTTCGCCAAAACTTTTTTCCATCGCCGAAACGATTTTTTTTTTCGCGAATTGCAAAGAATGCGATTGGCAGTGTTACCCTTGCATATTTATAAGACGTAGACACGCAAATTTTCGTTAAAGTGGCCTGTCACATGTAAGTACGTGCTTTACGTAACGCCCGTAACGCAATTTTTGGATAGCTTCATAAATCCGGTACTGGTCCGGTCCCGTCGATGCAGGATTTTCGAGGTTTTACTGTATATATGCAATGTATATACGTACTGTATATATATAGAGAGAGAGTTTCGTCGTATTACCATTGTGATAATAATTCGACTAAGTGACTATTTTTGGTTGTTGGAGTAATTATTATTTTTTTTTTTTCGATCGGGGTTTTACGACCACCGTGAGTAACTCAATGGGCTATAAGCAGTCGCCCATCCCTAATTTAGGGCCACTGGTTCCAGAGAAGGGAGAGAGCCAATGCCTTAAGACAAACACAGCATCCATGCCTCACGGGATTCGAACCCGGACACATCGCGGACGAACGGTCAGAAGCCATCGCTTATACCCTTGCATCACCGGCGCGGTCGGAGTAATTATTTAGAAGTCTTCATCAGTGAAGTTCGGCTGAAACATAAGAAGAACTATAAGTAGCTTCTTCTTGAACTTTATTTGAATGACTGTTGTTTCATTTAAAGTGAGTGAATAAGAACAAACTTTACGTAGTGTTTCCAAACATTCATACGTTTTAAACATTGAGGAAGATTACACATGCAATTTTTATTCTTTTAGAGAACTAAGGCCAGCTTCTTTGAAATGCCTCATGATCAAACACACAAAACGCGTAACTGCCACGTGACAGTGTGTAATGACGCTAAGAGATTTATACGTTCAATTTACCATTCTTTTCTGTTCCTACAGAGTCTCCGTTTAGATATGAAGTTCAGCATGCATTTTTTTTTTTTTTTTTTTTTTTGGAAAACCAGCGGCCAAAAATCACAACATACTACCGCTGTAATATGTTTGCAAAATCTTTTCGTTAAATTTTCTTACCAGAATTGTGTTAATTCATATTTCTGTCACATCTTTAAGTAAGCGGTGTAATCAGTCTCAAATAAATGATGTGGCATTTTACAGTTCTTTCCCCAGTGATTCGTGTGTTAATTTTCTTTTGTTTTCGCAGGATTTACACAATGAGAGTTCTTCTGGTGACCATCTTCCTTCTTTCCATCCTGGGCAGCGAATTTCTGGGTCAAGTAGAAGCCCAGGGGCCTCTCCAGCGACTGGACCAGCTCACGTGTCGAGTAGGTTGTCGATTTCTCAGCAATCCGCACAGGGAAGGCTGCTGCAGTCTTTACCATTTCAGTTCTTGCTGCGGAAACAGAGTTACGTAAAGAGAGTTATCCACAACAGAACCTCGTGCATGTATGACACAGCTTTAGCACCCAGTGATAACCACCGCATACAGAATACCATTTTTTTCTCTGCCTCATCTTCAGCGAAATGTACAAAATGTATAAATAAATTTTATATTTTTTTTCTTTTACGTAAAGTACATTCGTTACTGATTCGTTCTTTTATTCAGTGTGTCTACAAGAGGTGTTCGAAAAGTTCCCTGTCTCAGTAAGAAAGATTCACATTACAATGCTGCAATTTTCTGCACATGCTTCATCATATAATCACGCACAAAGTCTCAAAGTCTCTTTTGCAACAAGTTCTCCTTTGTTCAGAAGCGCCCGAAGTTTCACCGATGCTGCGAGTTGAAAATCATCACTGGATGATTGCGTAGTACTAGGTAGATCTTCTTCATATTGGGTGTGGGCAAAAGTTCTACCCGTTTTTGTAATAGATGCAAATTTCGATGATCGGAGTAGTTACGTCACAGCTGACGCTGCGATAACGAATTTTTGGCCAAAGAAGCGTCTAGCAGTAGAGCATATAGAGGCACTAGGTTTGTCCGAGTAAGTCATTCGTAACGAAAATCACGGACGGTATAACATGGCATGCGATAAGGAGCACATTCGACATTATTTACTGTACGAGTTCGATAAAAGCAGTACGGCAGCCGCGGCTTGCCGCAACAACTGTCATGTCACACCTTTGTTATTCAGTGGCTATAGGCAGTTTTTAAGAGAATATGCCAGTATTTTATAAGACATAGTCCATAGATTAAACTTAGCAAAGTTTGTCGCCACACCTAAATTTGTCGTGTAACCCGACAAATTTAGGCGTGACGATAAGACTCCGTACTATAGGTCTGCACGGGCTGGTTCTGGCCTTTTTTTAGTTTGGAGAACAAAGCAACGGGCCGGCCCGGGCTTTTCGCAGACACTTACGGCCGGTATAACGAAGTAAATTTCTCCGTCATTTTTGGTCTACGCCGGGATTCGAACCCGAGTCCGCTTATTCCGGAACAAGTCGCTCTACCAACTGAGCTACGCAGACGTTCATTCTGATTGCTATCTGCCTTTATGTCGTGTGCGTCCTGCTGGCAGGTACGTCACACCGGACCGGGCTTTTTACCAGACACTGACGGCCGGGCAAGACTAAGTTGACCCATTATTTTTATCGCAATGATAAAGAAAGGAAAAAGTCGTGTTTCCCGAATTCCTTGTCTGTGTAACTGTCTTGCTGGCTTTACTTACTTCCATGACATAGCCTCAGGCAGGGGTACAGTCCAGGCTTGACAGGGACCGGCGCCGCTACGCCACTTTTTTACAAAGCGTGTCGGCGCAAAGCTACTTTTTATCTAATTGAATCGGACTTTTTTTTCTAATACATTTATTCAATCGTCGTTCATCGAAATCGACATTTTTTTAACATAAATAAATAATTTTAACCGATTTTTTTTTCTTTCTTCTTCCTCGCTCTTTCTTTCTTTCTTTATTTTTTTTTTTTCATATTAGCTATGCACCAATCCGTAGACCTTTTGTTTACCGAAACCATCTCAGAAATACCCCACCCCTTCTCCGCGTACCTGCTGGAGTATGTAAATAACACCTAGGCCGGTCTTCAGAGCGCCAGGCCTTTTCGTTTTTCAGGACTGCACCTCTAGCCCAGGGGATAAGCACAGAGGCTAGAAGAGGCACTCACAGTGATTTTACCATCTGTAGGTATTAAGATGATAAAAACACTTTGGAGCTTCTTAACAACAAAAATATTCGATCCCGAGCGAGTGTATGTGTGTTGTGTAGAGTGGAGGACAGCGGTGTCTGCAGTGGGTGGTGTATGTGTGTATGTATATGTGAAAGAAAGAGAGAAGGACGACATCGATTATTTCTCCTATCCTTAACTTGTATAGGGATTAACTTTTATAGTGTTACCGCTAGCTAGTTCCGAGAAAAAGAGATTTGTTTTCACTTTCTTTAAAGGTTATATTCTTCGATAATTGCCATATTTTAGTTAATATCTTTAGGCTTACACATTCAACAAAATATTTGCAATAATATGTCATTTCATTATTTAATTTTCACAATTTAATAAAACACAATAGAAAGGTAAAATAATACAAAATCGCACGTCACCGGCAGGGCCGAGTGCCTAATATCTGAAACGGGAAGGGCTGGGCTTTAAACGCACGAACTTGAGCCGGGCTGGACCTTAATCGCACGAATTTGAGACTGGCTGGGCCTTAAACGCTCGAACTTGATACGGGCCAGGTCTTAAACGCACAAGCTCGGATCGGGCCGGGCTTTAAACGCACGAATTTAAGCCGGGTCTGTCCTTAAACGAACGAACTTGAGCTAGGCCGGGCCTTAAACGCACGACTTTGAGCCGGGTCGGACCTTAAAAGCACGAACTGAACTTGAGCTGGGCCGGAGCTTAAGCGCACGACTTCTCGCCGGGCCGGACCTTAAACGCACAAACTCGAGCCGGGCAGGGCCGGGCCTTAAACGCACGGATTTAAGCCGGGCCGGGCCTAAACGAACGACTTTGAGCTGGGCCGGACCTTAAACGCACGACTTCGAGCCGGGCCGGACCTTAAACGCACGAACTGAACTTCAGCCGGTTCGGACCTTAAACGCACGAACTGAACTTCAGCCGGGTCGGACCTTAAACGCACGAACTGAACTTCAGCCGGGTCGGACCTTAAACGCACGAACTGAACTTCAGCCGGGTCGGACCTTAAACGCACGAATTGAACTTGAGCAAGGTCGGACCTTAAACGCACGAACTGAACTTGAGCAGGGTCGGACCTTAAACGCACGAACTTGAGCCTGGCCGGGCATTAACCCTTTAACGCCCATAACGCCCAAAACGCCGGTACGTACAAACGGCCATAGCTGCCCGAAGCGCCTGTCTAGCGTGAGTCAGATTTCCTACCCTTACTTGTTCTTCAAACTTTTTCGACCTATGAGGGATCAGCAGGAGTCACCGTCAGTCATTATTGTTGTTAGTAAACAAAGAAGTGAACCAACAGACAGTTCCGTGCGTTATGGTATTTAGAGTGATACAAGATACTGTATTTGGGTCATGGTCGTTAAAGGGTTAAACGCACGAACTTAGGCTGGGCTGGACTCACCAAATAAGGCCCGTGCAGACTTCTAAATCGAACGATCAATCTTGTATGTTAACCACACAGTTCTTCCGATTCTGCAAACATTAATGCTTCCGGTAAACGATTACGCCAAACCGAGAGACTTTTAAGTCTCGCATCTGTCGCAAGATACCTTCGAGCCTTTGTCCCAGCGCTTCAGTAGAAGCCCGTGACGAAAGTTCCTCTTCGCATACTTTGCCTTCGCTCGTGACCTAGCACTCTTAAGCGACTTCGACTTCGCCATTGTCGGACTCGACCTTCCAAATGTCTTACAGACTCGCTTTCTCCTGGACAAAAAATTTTGCTGTCTATTTTAGACCGTTTTATATACACCAACACCGTTTACTGTATTCCCTGTTAACGAGTTAGCCGCTGTTAAGAAGTCCCTGAGTCACTACATGAAGGATCAACCGACAGAGAATGCGTAAACAAAATGAAATACATTGAACTTTTGTTATTTGATTCAGAACACTGCTTTGATTTAAACGTTCCGTAGCTTTTACGTGATGCTCCGGATAGCTTTAATTAATTTAGTAGTTGCAAAAGTTTTTAACTAAGCACAGATATCGCACTTCAAGAATATGTTTAGAGATTCAGTGAAAACAAGTGTAATTACAAATTCAACCTTTTATTCCATCTCAGGCATGTACATATGTTAGCACCACATCGAAAACACTTCATGCTCGTAATATCAAATAATTTCCAAGTCATATTATCTAGAAAATAGCTTAAGTCTTCGATGATTAAACAAGCGTGATAATCAAAGCAAACGAACTAAACAAAATAACATGAAACTTTAAAAATCAAGTTAATCTAAGCTCTCATAACAAATCTTTTTTTTTTTCAAATCAATTACAAACAAGCTCTAGCTGAATTCTAACGAGAGCCCAGAATATCTGAGGAGAGCAGAGCCCCGATACATCGGAAACATACTTCCTATCTCTGTTTTTCTCATACGTCCCTCTACTCCTGACCTCAATTCAGGTTGCTACAAAATATTCAGTGAGAGAGAAAAGGTGGCTTTATGTTAAAAACAGCTTGAAGAAGAACGAACAAAAATTTACATCAATACAAAAACTAAAAGGGGAAATTATATTGGAGTATATGGCACACCTCTTATTTGACAATTGACAGATGTACTGCCATTAACTGCTACACTCACAAGATGCTTACTCCAGAAAGAACTAATATGCTATGTACCTAATGATATTGTTTCGTTTTCTAGAGGATTTATTCAAAATTATATCGTCGTGGTACGTTGTTCCGGAAGGAGCGACAAGGGTGTCAACCACACACAAACACACACACACACCTCATTCAGAGGGTGAGAGTCCTAGCAGAGGGCACATTCGCGGTGGAAGAGAGAGAGAGAGAGAGAGTGAATACGGTATATAGCAGTTGTTTCTCCAGAAAAATCTACGCAGTGGCAGTGCAGGCGAACGTTAGCCGACTCACGGAGGTGTCCCGGTTTGTATCACTAAAAGTGCAAAGCCTGTGAATTACGAGGAATGACTCATTTTACCATGGATCACTATCGGGGGCCATGACCGTAAGCTCAAATTTATTTGATTATTCGATGCTGACTGTTTTCCTGCAAGGAGGGACAGTCTAAATTCTGACTGTTTTCCTACCCAATTAGAACAGACAAAATTATATCGTGTAGCAATACGGGAAAGTTAAATTTAGTAGACTATTTGCAATCTTAATGTTGGTCGTAACGACCTGGAATCAACGATAATCTATCCTCATTAATTTGTATAAATTATGTAAATACAGTATTTGTGCCATAAATTAAATTGTTTTGAGTATTGTGCCAAAGAAACTTTCTCGAGTTATTCAGAGTTAGTGAATATTTATGTAGGTAAAGTGCACCCTCGCCAATTAGTCTTTGGCGAGAGAAAAGTAATTCTCACAATTTTTGAAAGATTGAAATTCATAGTGTTTGTTGGGCCTTGGGCTGTTCAACTGGTCCATTAGTGCTACCATTAACAAATTGGGCGTCGCAATAGCATTGATTAAACTTTAGTATACCATTTTCAAATTGCTTTAATTATTTATTATTTCATGCGTCCAGGGGTACTAGAATTGATCGTATCACAAAAACTTTGAAGATAAATAATTTGATCAAGTTTCGTAGAAGGTGCACCAGAATTTAAAATGGCACACAATTTCCGTGATAGTTTGCTTAGAATAATAAATGGCACATTTTCTATATTTCGCTGCACATATCTCATCAGCACGATTCAACTTTGCGTTGTGTGTGTGATAAAAAATTATAATGCGGTACAAAAAAAAAAAAAAAAAAAAAATGTAGCTCTTCCCAAGATAGCTGTCAGTGTAGTCGCGAGACATGAATCGTTCCGAGCTTAAACGAAGAATATGGGCGAGGATAAGAAAATTCGAACTTTGGCTTTTTTTCAAGAATTCTCATGATTCGGCATTTGGCAACCACTCAGATTTTACAACGTGAAGAGCACTGAGCCATAGGAAGAAATAATTTGTCTCTGGAATTACCAATAAAGATCCATTATGGGAGAGAGTGTGCTGACACTCTTAGAGCAATTTGTGCCAAGCACTTTTTTTGTTGTTGCTGTTTAACCCCACTTTCTTGAGATTTTTTCCGTCACACATAAAATATCTGCAACTTCTTGTTAGTCTTTCAAAATATGCATGTATGAAAATAATAAAATTGATAAATTTGCAGATGAACTGGAAACACAAAAATGCCTTTTTTTTTTTAACATCTCGAATTAATTTACCATTTTCGTATCTTTAATCCTACATGGTATCTAATATAATACTCCTGTCTGTTAAGTTCTGTGTTCATAAGTTAGCCAATAAAAAACTATACTAGTAATCCAATTTATTGGCCAAGAAATCTATAAATAAAGGTTTCCAAGATTTCGCACATCAACCAGATGGCTTTTTCAAGGAAGTTAGACAGAAACTGCAAACTGAATAATAGAAAGCTTTAACAATTTGAATGTGGAAATTTGACTAGACAATAAATATATACGACGTTATATTCATTTAAAGATACGAGGCATCACATCACGCTCGCTACCTAGCCTCAATTCCCTACACACCAAATATAACTTGCAAACTCAAGAACACCCTCAAGAGGATGAACTACGGTGTCGGCAGAAGATGTCCTGCATCTTCATATATTATCAGGTGTGCAACTTAATTCTCGGCCCCTAAACGCAAGCGATTATAAAACGTCGGCAAATGCAAATAGCTGTGTGCGATAATGGCTGATTGCAGCGCCATCCAACAGCTTTCAAGGAAACCTAGCAAATGATCTGTGCTGCTTTGGGTGAGGCTGCTGTGTCCTACAGTACGTGTAAGAAGTGGTTCCAGCGGTTTAAACAGGGAAATTTCGATCTCCGTGATGCAGAACGTCCGGGACAGCCACAGAAAGTTGACGATGAGGAACTGGAACAACTATTGGACGCGGATCCCTATCGCATACAGTCAGAGCTCGCCCAGGAACTCGAGTAACACGGCAAGCCATTGCAAAGTGCCTGAAAAAGCTTGGATGGATTCACAAGGAGGGCCGTTGGGTGCCCCACCAACTCACAGCTGCGAACAAGTCTAGGCGCTACGATGTTGCTGTGTTCTTACTCTCCAGATTCAAGAAGGATTTCCTCCACAAGATTTTGACCTGTGATGTGAAGTGGATCCTCTACGATAATCCTAAGCGGCGCAAATCTTGGGTTTATTCGGGTCAGCCTACCACCAGTACCGCCAAACTGAATATTCATGCGAGGAAGTTGTTGCTGTGCATTTAATGGGATCAGCGCTGTGTCGTACACTATGAGTTGCTCAAACCTGGTGAAACGGTTAATGCTGAGCGTTATTGTCAGCAACTCATTCGTGTGAGTAACGCAATGGAGGCGAAAAGGCCATACACCGGCAAGGGCAGAAGGTCGGTCCTGTTGCTTCAGGATAACGCGTGTTCTCACACCGCGAAAACGACTTCAAACACGATCACCGACCTGGGATGGGAGATTTTGTCCCACCCGTCAGACTATCACCTCTTTCGCTTCCTGCAACATCACCTGAGTGATACGCACTTGACTTCTGTCGAGGAGGTCCACACAAGTATTGATGACTTTATCAACTCGAAACAGCACTCTTTTTTCCGCAGTGGCATTCGGAAGCTCCCTGACCGATGGCTCAAAATGTATCCAACACGACGGGGATTATTTTCCTGATTAGGTACGTATTCAATTTGCTATAATTTGCTGTCAACGTGTCGTTCCTGTGGCCGAGAATTAAGTTGCACACCTAATATGTTAAGGTGGTTTCACCTAAAATCTCTGCCTTGCGTTTCCAATGGTGACACTTCTTTACATATTTTCTTTGTAATTAATATATTCCTAAGGATGAAAATTTGCACATCGATAAAACTAACTTTAAGTTATAGCATGGGATACTTAATACTTGCTAAAACATAACCATAATTACATTAAAAATCAATCATTTTTCTTTTGAGTAATGTTCAGACCTGTTAATAGGTGGCGCGACCTGTACATTGAGGACGTCAATAGACAAATAAATGTTGGATTACTTAATTATGGTTTTGTTTTAGCAAGTATTAAGTATCCCATGCTATAACTTAAAGTTAGTTTTATCGATGTTCAACTTTTCATCCCTGGGAATACATTAATTGCGAAGAAAATATGTAAAGTTTTACCACTGGGAACATAAGGCAGAGATTTTAGGTGGAACCACTTTGTAAAAGAAACATTGAAAAGAAAAACTGTTCCTAGTGAAGTAGCTGTTTATGCAATCCCCCTACAATATCCTGACGGCTTCAGGCGATACTGCATTGGAATGGCCAAGCGTTCGTTTAAAATCAGAGTCAACGAACATAAAAGCGACACAAAACACGGTAAATTACCTAAGGTCCTATCCAGAGAAGTCAAATTCAAATCCGCTACTCATGGTAGAAAGAAATTAGCTACCTACTCTGCCCCTAAATGCACAGCCATCCGGGAAAATTGGGAGATCATTACCAACAATTACCATTACCAACAGTATACTTGCAATGATAGCGTCTCACTGGAGTTGTCACGAATTTGGAACCAGTTCTTCAAGTAACGCCGTCTTGCCACCTAGATACCCAGTGCACAACCAACGTGATGTCTCGTGTCTTTAAATGAATATTACGTTGTATCTATTTGTTGTCAAGTCAAGTCACCGCGTTTTTCTTTTTTTTTTTTTTTTTTTGATTGGAGGTTTAACGACCACCGTGAGCAACTCAAATGGGCTATAAGCAGTCGCCCGTCCCTAATTTAGGGTCACTGGTTCCAGGGAATGGAGAGAGCCAGTGTCGTAAGACAAACACAACATCCATGCCTGACCGGGATTCGAACCCGGACCTCTTACTGACGAATGATCAGAGGCCAACGCCTTAGACCACTGCGCCACCGGGCGGCTCACCGCGTTCAAATTGTTAAAGTGTTCTATTATTCAGATAGCAGTTTCTGTCTAACTTCCTTGAAAAAACCATCTGGTTGATCTGCGAAAGCTTGGAAACGTTCATTTATATATTCCTACGCCAATAAATCGGATTACTAGTACAGTTTTGTATTTTCAACGTAATTGTTGTATTATTCCTCGTTATTATAATTAGCCAATACCAAGCAGTCCGAGATTCATTTCTTTGCAAGGGCTGATGTAGGGAGTGATAGGAAATCAAAGCATTCAAGCCCCGTACCTGCCAGCTAGAGGAAAAAATTTTGTCTCGGTGAAAAATCCGAAAGAATGGAAAATTCGTTTCCAACAGCGATGTTTTAATTTCCACATACTTTAGTTAGCAACTACTGCATTTCATTTAGCAGACCATATCTAATGAAATCAACATTTATCCAAAGTTTCCTTTTCTTAATGATATTAATTTGTAATTGAGCATAAGGTGTGCGTGTATGTGTGTGTGTGTGTGTGTGTGTGTGTTTAGAATTTTTATTTCAGCTAGATATATTGCATATCAACAATACTAAAGAAAAACTAGACTTCTTGATCATTTTATAAGAACCATACTTCCATTGTAGCGAGAGACAGTACTCTCTAAAAAAATTTCTCAGATTCACGAACCAATTTCCATGATTCCTTTTGTGAAATAACGAAGCATATTCCTGATACAATCTTTTCCATACGAATGACGCGAGCTAACCTAAATTTTACGAATTTTTCGTACACCAGAAAATTCTCAATTTTCCAAAACCTTTCAGCAATTCCTTTTTACGCTTTCCAACCGTAGGTTGAAGAAGCGTATATGCTCCAGCTTTGTCCGTCCGTCCGCACGATAACTCACGTGAAAATGGTTCGATTTCGACGAAATTTTAATATGTGGTAGGGAACCACCTGGGGACGATCCCTATTGAAAATGGGTGAAATAGGGTCAAAGGTCAGGACATAGGAGCTGGATCCATTCCATTGCCTTTATACATCATAACTTGCGTACAAATGGTTCGATTTCGATGACATTCTAGTATGTGGTAGGGAACCACCTGGCGACGAACCCTGTTGAAAATGGGTGAAATAGGGTCAAAGGTCAGGAGACAGGAGCTGAATCCATTCCATTGCCTTTATGCGTCATAACTTGCGTAAAAATGGTTCGATTTCGATGAAATTTTAGTATGTGGTAGGGAACCACCTGGACACGAGCCCTATTAAAAATGGGCAAAATGGGAACCAAAGGTCAAGCAGTGCATAAGAGCGGGATTTATTCCATTGCCCTTATGCGTCATAACTTGCGTAAAATTGGTTCGAGTTCGATGAAATTTTAGTATGTGGTGAGGAACCACCTGGGGAAGAACCCTATCGGAAATGGGGTCAAAGGTCAAGACATAAAAGCGGGATCCATTCCATTGCGTCATAACATGCGTAAATATGGTTCGATTTCGATGAAATTTTAGTATGTGGTGGGGAACCACCTGGGCATGAACCCTATTGAAAATGGACGAAATGGGGTTAAAGGTCAAGACACTGGAGTGGGATTCATTCCATTACCCTTGTGCATCATAACTTACCTAAAAATGCTTCGATTGCGACAAAACGTTATCATGTTGTTAGGGGTATAGTGAACCGGTTCTGTTGAATATGAACGAAATGGGGTCAAAGGTCATTGCACAAAAGCAAGATTTATTCAAACTGCTACTATTACGACAAATCTTTAGTATGTTATTCCTGAGGTATACTGAACCGGTTCTGTTGAATATCATCGAAATGGTTTCAAAGGTCAGGACACAGGAGCGAGATTTATTCCACAGCCATTATCCACATAACTTGAGTAATAATTTCTGGTATGTTGGAAAGCGTATCATAATCAATGCATTGCATTATTTTACTAACTTGTTTACATTGACGGAAAATTGCCGTTTCTAAGATGTGCTAACGAAAAATTCTGAATTTTCAGAACCCTTTCCCCAGTTTCTTTCGTATATTAACGGAAAAACTCCGTCCTCACTTTTTCCTATTCGTATGACGAAAAAAATTCGGTAACAGGAGCGTTTCGCGAGAATACTTCAGATTTGAATCGTTTGTCAGGGGATCTGATTTTGCAGTTCTGTAGCGAGATCGGATATTGTAGAGATCATATCGCATGTATTTCAGTTATCGTGGAGCAGTATATTTCTTCTCTCCCTCATTTGTGCACTTGCAGTAAATATATTGTGTTACCATAAGAAACCGGGTATTTAAATTATTGTACAGGTGGTTGTACGATGTCTGTGTTAGAGATGAAAACGGGTCATGGGTCAACGGGTCGACAATTTCTTGCGGGTCAAACGGGTCGGGTCAAATTGTTCCTGGCCCGGTTTAACAGAAACAGGGCGTAAAAATGAACTTTCAGTAGACAAAACTGAGGTATTTTACAAGGAATGAAGATTTATCAGTTGCCAGAGAAAAGCTGCAGATAACCAATTACTATATTTACTTTGGGCAGCAGATATCAAACGAGTGTCACATTGA
The DNA here is from genome assembly GCA_039090855.1 of Macrothele yani. Taxonomy (NCBI): domain Eukaryota; kingdom Metazoa; phylum Arthropoda; class Arachnida; order Araneae; family Macrothelidae; genus Macrothele; species Macrothele yani. The sequence continues at coordinate 121,848,817 of CM077005.1, read as the reverse complement.
TGAAGAAATTAATTGGCTTATAAAACTTGGTTGGAGAGTTTTGGGAAGAAACAGTGCAATTTTTAAGAGCAACATGCCATGGGAAGCAACCTGGGATAGAGTTTGGCAGTTAATCACATGTGAGTCTGGAGAATTCGAGGCCGCTGTGGTACTTTGATAGCATGTCCGGCGCGTAACTGGAAGACCCTGGGTTCGATTCCCGGTGACGGCCGATGATAATTTTTCCGAGACTCACTTATTAACGTGGAAAGAGCGACGATTTCTGTTTCGTATGCCATTGTGTCTTAAAAGAAAAGTGTTTAATCAATGCATCCTTCCAGTGCTTACGTACGGAGCAGAGACGTAAACCTTAACTAAAAAAGACGTACAAAGACTGCGGGCAATTGAAAGAAGCATGGAGAGATGCATGCTTGGTGCAACCAAGAAAGGAAAAAAGTGGAACTCGTGGATAAGGAAAATGACAAGAGTGTAAGACATCATGATCAGAGTAAAATCCCTGAAATGGCAATGGGCTGGGCATATTGCCAGGAGAAGGGACCACCGATGAACAACCGAAATTTTAGACTGGATTCCAAGGGACAGGAAAAGACCCAGAAGACCAAATGGGAGATGGGTGGATGGAGGAGACTGGCCCAAGACAGTCTGTTGTTGAAGAAACTTGGGGAGACGTTCATCCAGCAGTGGATTGATAATGATTGACAATAATGATGTAGATGATGAAGATATACTCGAGTTTATAGCTCAACCCAGATTTGTCCGGATCAAGTCCGGGTCTGGTCCAATCACGTGACGCCCCGGTCAGATCTAATTACGTGGCGGCCGAGTCCGGGTCGGGCCCAGACCAAAACTTTTGACCCGTTACCAACTCTGCTCTGTGTATGAGTCTGTGGAGTGCTTAAGATAAAAGCTATTTAGCTATCAAAAGTAAATTTCATATTTAGGAGTTTTGTGAAATAATACTATAAAGCAGTACATTTCAACTTTTCTTAAGGATAATTGAAAGTCATTATCAGTTTACCTACAGAAAAAATAAAATTATTACAAACCTATTCAATAATACAGTATAATAAGCTCCACCAAAAACTAAAATGCCTAATTCACTCGCGTTATCGCATTCAGTGATACAAAAATATTTCTTCATCGTGCAATTAGAGTTCTACCTTGAACGTGACTGTGTTTTCTGTGTCTTTCTGACTCATCGGTAAGATGCGCGGCTTCTGTTGGGCCAAGCCAAACGACCTCGGATCGAATCTCACCAGGGGAAGAGTTTCCTGATGCAAGGGCTGAAAAATTCAGAGTCTTCCATTTTGTGAGGTTTCTGTATAAATATGGAAAAACCCGAAACGGACTTTCCTGAAATAATTGCTGAGTTTGGAGAAATTCTGTGAAAATACGGAAGTTGAAAGAAACGGGAACTTTCAAAAACGGAAATTTCGTTAAAAGACAGACACCTATTGGCAACTTTGCTGCACGTTATTTTCAGGAATTTTCCGTGAATTCACATTGCTTATGTTTTACACTGTACCTGTTTTTAAATAAGGGAAAATACTGATAAGGAGAATATATTCTCTTACTCATCTCCCTCAATTTAGTTTCTAAGGGACAGAACAGAGATAGTAAATTACAGCATTTATGCAAGCCTTGAAAAGACTTGGAAAACTCTTGTGGGTTCTTTGTTCTGCTGCCACTTTTCTGTATGTCATACACATTACCAAACTGACTTCTTATCAATCCCAGTTTCAACTTTGGAAACAGAAAAAAAAAAAGCTACTGGAACCCAGTCAAACAATTAAGGAGGTTAGATGGACATTGCAACCTGTTTGTGAGTCGCTGTGTGGACAGGTGTATTGTCATGAAACAGTCACATAGTTCTGCAATTTTCGGACTACAGCGATGCTCAAAATTAAAGGATAATTTATAAATTCGTATATAACTCGAAGTGTTTATGAAGAAATTCAATGACATTTGACAAAAAAATATGTGTTTTTTATTATATTACTTGCGTAACCCAAACAGAAGAAAATCGTGATCTTATAATTTGTATATGTTACTATCATGAACTTGTGATTTATATGAAAGAGCAGTTCATAAAACAATATTAAGACTTTTGCTTAAGACATGTGTTATTTTAATATGAAGTATGATGACCCCTGACAGCCATGCAGCTACAGCAACGACTCCGAGATGTCCTGAGTTCTTCAGGTGTTGTGGAAGAGAGATGTTCAGATCCAAATGCGTCTCCCTAGAGCATCCCATACCTGCTCAATGGGACTGAGGTCAAGAAATCAGGGTGAACACTCAATTCTGTGAAGCCGCTCGGCGGGGCAGTGGTCTAAGCGCTGGCTTCTGACCATTCGTCCGAGATCGATCGGGGTTTGAATCCCTGTGAGGCATAGATATTGTGTTCGTCTTGAGGTACTGGTTCTCTCCATTCTCTGGAACTAGTCTCCCTAAATAAAGTACGGGCGACTGCTTACAGCCCATCGAGTTGGTCACAGTGGTCGCTGAACCCCTAAATTTAAAAAAAAATTTTAAAATTTGCGAATATCTTCCTCTTCAAGAAAATCGTCGACCAAATGAGTTCGATGTGGTTGGGCATTGTCGTTCGTAAGAATTAAATTTAGAACTACAGATCCCCTGAATCGCCTGACATATGAGTTCAGGATCTCGTCTCAAGACCTCAGGACAGTAACATAGCAACTCTGAAAGGCGTTCAAGTATGTGTGCCTTTTGCTATGATTCCTGCACAGACGATCACACTGCCGCCACCAGAATGGTCCCTTTTCTCTTATGTTAGAAGGGCTGTTGCTGCTCCCTGGTTCTCTCCAGATGAGAATACGATGCAAATCAGTAATACTTAAGCTGAATCGCTATTCATTTGTGACAAAAACATTCGCCCACTGGGCTGGACCCCAAGTGTGATGTTGGGGACTCCACGTTAAACAAGCTCGCCTGGCGATGGAGGTTAGAGAGGAAACAGATAACTGGTCTCCTTGAATAAACGCATTGCTCGCAAGGTATTTTACAAAACGAGCTAGCATGGCGAGAGAAGTTAAAGGGAAACAGATGTCTGGTCTGCTTGAATAAAGACACTGCTCGCGAAGTCTTCTACAAAACGAGCTCGATGGGCGACGGAAGTTAGAGGGAAACAGGTGACTGGTCTCCTTAAATCAAGACATCGCTCGGAAGGTTTTCTAAAAAACGAGCTCGATGGGCGACGGAAGTTGAAACAGATAACTGGTCTCCTTGAATAGAAACATTGCTCGCGAGGTGTTCTACAAAACGAGCTTGTTGGGTGACGGAAGTTAAAGGGAAACACATAACTTGTCTCCTTAAATAAAGGCATTGCTCGCGAGGTCTTCTACAAAACCAGCTCGACGGGCGACGAAAGTTAGAGGGAAGTAGATAACTGGTCTCCTTGAATAAAGCTGTTGCTTGCAAGGTCTTCTACAAAACGAGCTCGCCGAGCAACGGAAGTTAGAGGGAAACAAGTAACTGGTCTCCTTAAATAAAGACATTGCTCGTGAGGTCTTCTGAAAAACGAGCTCGCCGGGGTACGAAAGTTAGAGGGAAACAGATAACTTGTCTCTTTGAATAAAGGCATTGCTCGCAAAGTTTTTTTACAAAAGGAGCTCCCGGGCTACGCAATTTAGAGGGAGATAGATAACTGGTCTCCTTGGATAAAGGCATTGCTCGCAAGTTCTTCTACAAAGCGAGCTGGTTGACTGGTCTCCTTGAATAAAGGCATTGCTCATAGGGTCTTCTGCAAAACGAGCTCGCCGGGTGACGGAGGTTAGAGGGAAACAGGTAACTGGTCTCCTTGAATAAAGGCATTGCTCATGAAGTCTGCAAACAGTATGCTTTCAAAATCTCGTTCCTTTGGCTGTTGGCCAAGAGTCCAAAGAGAATTGCCAGGAGGACATCTCTCAGTTCCAGGCAGGCAATCAGACTCGTGTTGTGATCGTACACAGCAGTTGTGGCTCTCGGACGGCGCTGATTGGTCGACGACGAACATCTGTCTGCTAAAATTGTCTCCAGAGTCTTCTCAGGGCATTTTTTGAAACACCCGATGCTCTGGAAAGTTCCGTCTGAAAGTGACCTTCTTCCATCTTTACCGATCACTCTCCGCCGCTGAAAATCATCCATACGAAATCTTCGTGACATAATCAGCTCGAAGTGTCATTGCATAGTGGTCCCAAACACGAATGTAGCTTGACAAAAGTCATTTTGGTAATTTTCGAAAAAATAAGTAAAAATAATTCGTTAATAGTGTAAGCATATCGCCCTATCATGATTCAATATTTAAACTAGAGTAATCTAAAATATGACTCAGTGGCAGAACCTCAAAGTTGAATGTTGAGATCGCTGACCGTGCGTCTGACGGTTCCGGTTTCTGTAAGATTAGTTAACAGCTGCGAGCGAGCTTGGAAAAGTGGTAGCTTTTATTCCTAATGCATATTTTAAGTAAAGGTATGTATAACCTTTCAGTATAATAATTAAACATACACTGTGTGTCCATGCTATTAACTAGCATACTTTATGGAGAAAATATTTAATAATTAATTTTTGCTAAAACTTTAAGCAGACTTTTAAAAAAAACATGTCCGAACATATCTATAAAAAGTATGTTATAGAGACATTTATGGGCTATAAGGGGTTTTAAACTGCAATGCGCGCGGCTTGCGTTTTTTCCTTATATACACTGCTGGCCACCCAAAATGCAACACCAAGAAGGACACGAGATAGCAAAGCCAGATTTACTGGACACATAACAACAGATACAAAGATGAAACGATTGAGCTTAGAGGCCCGTGCGACTTGCGGAACACGCAGACATCAATAGTTCGTGAGGCCCCCATGGCTGGCAATAACGGCCGCTACACGCCGCGGCATCGAACGAAAAAGGCTTTGGATGTGGGCTTGGGGTATGTCGGTCCAGGCTGCTTCCACACGTTGCCACAGTTCATCAGGCGTAGCCGCGGGTGGTGCTTGCCGCGCCACTCGGTTGCCGATCAGCGACCAGACGTGTTCGATGGGCGACATATCGGGAGAACAGGCGGGTAACGGCAGCAGTGACACCTGGTGGGCCGTGGTGAATTGTTGCAAGATGCGTGCCACGTGCGGGCGCGCATTGTACTGCTGAAACGTGGCCGCTGGCAGGTCCTGCAGGTAAGGGAGGAACTACAGGCTCCAAAACGTCGGAGATGTAGCGGTGGCTGTTGTGTGTATCAGCAATGCGTACCAGAGTGGTACGGGTGTCATATCCAATTGGGCTCCAAACCATTACGCCAGGCGACGGACAGGTATGGCGATGCATAATGCAGGCGATATACAGTCTCTCGCCGAGGTGCCGCCACACGCGGATCCGACCATCGTGGTGTTCAGAGCTGTTAGAATACTAGGGCTGGGTCATTCCTTTGAAGAAACTTTGCCGCCACGGATCCCCTCAGTGGTGACAGATGACCTGTTTCTGACGTCACTGTGTTGGAACTCCGGTTGGAACGTTGGAACCATGAAGCTGCTGTGAAGGGTCTCTCTACTTTCGCTATATTCTTTCCTTTGCTTTTTTGTGGATAATTATTCAGCTCTTAGAACTTGCCTTTTGAGAAATCGTTCAATTAATTTACGTTGAAATACTGATACTAATAACGAGTTGTGCTGTGGCTACTTGTAAGAACCATTACGAAAAAACTAAAGGTCGGTATATTGTGTACCATGCATTTCCATTGAAAAATCCAGATTTGGTGAAGGAATGACAGAACAAGTGCTATATGTCAGACTATGAATGTAGAATTTGCAGTGATCATTTTCATTCTTCCGATTACGAATATGATTTAAAAAAATCGCGTACTTCGACTCCCGGAGAAAACAAATTCTGAAACAAAACGCGGTTCCTGTTCTGAATCTGCCGAACTGTCAACAAAACGGACACTGTGTCACTCCACGAAGTAACAGAAAGCACAAACGAGATATTTTAAAAAGTGCTTTCGATCGAATGGATATTTTAAGTCTGAAAAAGATTTGTGTGCAAGAAACGCAGGATATCTGTTATGAAGTTCATTAAACATCAGGGAATATCAGTTGTTCTTCCTGTATCAAAATAACTGAGGAAAATAGATTGCTACTTGAAAATGTTGCATCCCTTGAAAAATAAATTGAAATTTTAAAAATCGAGAGAACCAAAGCGTTAAAAATGAAAGCTAACGGAAGACGACAGCGACTATTGTAGCGGGGGAAATGTCTAGCAACGACTATTGTAGGAAAACAGAGTTCTGAAAACAAAGCTGAAAATTACTGATTTAATGAATAAAAAACTTCACAATAGAAGCACGTATTAAAAGTGTACTAATCATTTAATATATAAGTGCATATACAGCAGTAATTCAGAATGCAAAGGCATCTGATGTTCAACCAAAGTGGGGGCCACTATACAAAAATATATATTTATTAATTCATAGATTTTTAACAATGGTATACAAAGGAATAAGGACATTGTGTTGCCTTTCTGGTTCTTTTAAAATTTCGCGCATTAAAAGTTCGTAATTTGAATGTAGTACATGTAGCTTAACGTGAAAAAAAAAATATACTGATTTTCAAAGATGTCGAAGACTCACTACAAAAACACCGCAAATAAAGTTTAAGGAAAAACGAAAAGAAAAGCATACGAAAAAATTTGCGATTTTTTTATTGCTGTTCGAAATTTAAGAAATTAAACAGAGAAGGAAACGTGGGGAAAAAAATCATTTTTTCCCTTCAGGTGATCTATTTGCGCAATCTCGCAGATCAAATATATTTTAATGCACACATCTGGTGGATGGTGCAAGATGTTGACAAGAAAACTTATGACCTGAAAATTTAAACGTATGGTGTGTATATAACGAAAATTTTCATTTGTCTTTAACAGATACCCCAGTCTTTTCTGTTACTTTTTATTTAAGTATGTTAAATACCTAGAATGAATCATTTGTTATATTTCTTTACAAGAGCCACTGAAATGCTCCTTAGCTTTCATTCCCTCACTGCAGCCATCCAGCTGTCAGCTCCGTTCCAACACACTGACGTCACACGCTGGCGTTCGTAGGGATCCGCGTGTCCGAAGCCTATGACCCAGCCCTTGTATTCTAACAGCCCTGGTGGTGTTGCAGGCAGAAGCGGGATTCGTCGGAGATGACAATGTCGTGCCATTCCGTAGTCCAGGTGCGGCGTTCAACAGCCCACTGCCGCCGCACTCGCCGGTGGTGTAACGTCAATGGTAATCGGAGCAATGCGCCGTGCGACAAGTCCCCGCTCCTGCAGACTACGTCGAACGGTACGTGCTAGCACAGGTTGTTGCGCAACACACCCTAATTCCTGCGTTAACGTTCGTGATGTGGTCGTGCGAGCTGTCAATGCCCGCCGGACAACATGCCGGTCCTCTCGTTCGACGGTGTGCCGCGGCTGGGGCAATCACTCACGTCGGTCCGTCCGTCCCTCCTGCACCCTCCGAATCCATACTCGCCTCACTGTGGCTGGATGTCGTCCCACACGGGCGCCGATGTCTCGGTACGATAAACCGCTGTCGCGATGAGCCACTATTTGTCCTCTGTCGAACTCCGAAACGTGCTGGAATGACTGCCGTATTCTGCGACGAGGCATCAGGAAGCTTCCCACGCACAGGTCCGGCAGCACAAAACCCTTCTCTGCACCCTTCTTATAGTGCTTCTCGGTGGCGTGCCGCCTTCTCTGCACCCCGCCTTCTCTGCACCCTTCTTATAGTGCTTCTCGGTGGCGTGCCGGGCTCACATGATTTGCATATGCTCTGCAACGCTAATCGTTTGCATGTCCTCTCGCGGCCGACGCATGCTGCGAATTTCAGGTCATTCGGATGCTTCCTTCTTGGTGTTGCATTTTGGGTGGCCAGCAGTGTATATTTGTCTTTCTTTCCAAGGTGATCAACAATCTTGCGCTTGATCGGAAACAGGACGTCGGATCAGTACCGTACAAAATCGACACAAACTGGCAATAAACCCCATGTAAAAGTAAATAAGATGTTTATTTAAGCAGATTTAAACAAATTCAACCATTAAATTAATTAAGGACGGGCGTCTGCTTATAGTCCATTGAGTTGTGCACGGTGGTCGTTAAACCCCCAATAAAAAAAACATTTAAACTACATTAATGCTTCGAAGTCACAACGTTAATCTTAGAATAAAAGTTAAATTTATCGTATTAAATCCGAAGGCTGAACAATCGGTATTTTGATGTTTTTATAATGGTTATTAAACTACTATTATTTACTATTATTACAAAATTCTGTACAAATCTTTTTTCATCATTATTTAAGAAAATAATAATAAATTAGAATTTATATTTATAATGGTGGACGGCAAAATATGCAATACTGTAACTGACACTTCTTCGCAGACCTGTTATATTTGTGATGACACTCCCAATTACGTGAGTGAAGACAAGATGGGAAAGAACGTAAGTCGATTTTACTACACTGGTGTGTAAAAATTAAGGACGAAGAGGAGAAATTAGCATAACAGCGGAACGAGCAAGCAGAACGGACCGAAAGACCACTCAGTAGATAGACTAGTGTCCGGTACGGTAGGCCATGCGCATATATGCAGCATGACGTGGAGGGGGGGGTGTCGGAAGGGTATAAAGCACACGGGTGGTGTACGCTCAGCAATTCGGTGAAAGCTATTGCACGGTGTACATCGGATTGAACGACGTCCAGTTGCTGCCACCGTGTGATATGGCCAACAGGCAATCCAGTAGACGACATCTGGATGACTTTACCCGAGGCCGCGTCATTGGAAAGTTGGAAGAAGGTCGAAGTATGACTAGTGTGGCCGAGGAGTTCGGGATCGCTCACAGCATCGTTTCACGAGCTTGAAGAGCATTTCAAACGACAGGAATAGTTGTCCGAGTGTTTAGCAGTGGTCGTCCACGAGCAACCACGGCGGCGGACGACCGGTATATTGTCCTACAGGCGAGAAGAGACAGACGGTAGACAGCGGGAGAAATCGCAAGGCACATGCAACAGACAACTGGACGTCCGTTCTCGTGTTTTACCGTGGCCAGGAAACTGCACAAAGGTGGTGCATTTGCACGACGACCAGTACGGTGTGTGCCATTAACGCCTGCTCATCGGAGACGACTGTTTCTGTGGTGCCAGGAACACAAGAACTGGACACATCAGCAATGGGGTCGAGTTCTCTTTACGGATGAGAGCCGATTTAGTCTGACGAGCGATTCTGGACGTATACACATCTGAGAGAGCAGGGAACACGCAATCACTCCTCCAACATCATCGAAAGAGACCGGTTTGGAGGTGGCGTAGTTCTCGTTTGGGGCGGTATCATGCTTGGTAGCCGTACTGACCTCCACATCTTTAAAGGAGGTTCAATCACTGGTGTCCGCTATTGTACCGAGGTTCTCCTGCCTCACGTTCGTCTGTTTAGAGGTGCTGTGGGTCCTGAGTTTCTCTTCATGGACGACAACGCTACACCTCATCGTACAGTGGCTGTCGCAGAGCTGTTGGAGAGTGAAGATATTCAACGCATGGATTGGCCCGCAAGGTTCCCGGGCCTAAATCCAATCGAACACGTGTGGGACCTTCTCGGGAGACGCTTGGCAGCACGTCACCAGCCGCCAGCAACGATTCCGCAGCTGCGATTGGTGCTACAAGAGGAATGGGCCGCGATGCCTCAAAAGCTCTTTGACAACCTCGTTCTCAGCATGGACAGGCGTTGTAAATCCTGCAACGCAGTCAGGGGTGATCATATCCCTTACTAAAGACTGGATTTTTCTTGGCAGCCGCCTGTCACATGGACGTTTCTGTCTTCTGTCCAGTTGTGCTCGAAGCTACCTTTTCAATAAAGTGCCTTTGTATTCTTTGGATTCATTGTTTGGACGGTTTTGCTCACTTGGGGATCTTATGGTATGATTGAGTGGATGTGGAGCACTTCTGCATGACGTTACATTCGAAAAACCGTCTCGTCCTTAATTTTTGCACGCCAGCGTACAAATAAATTTGGCCTCTCTACCTTACGTTCCTGGATTAGCTTTACTGAATGCCTGCTTGACATTTCGTTTATGCTGGATCTGAAGAAGTAGCAGATTAGAGGCTTTAGTAAAAAGAAAACAACTCATTGTCGAAAATTTCAAAAAGGAAACGGGATTGATTGTTTACCAGCCGATCCCTGAAGGAAGTGGAAATTCCAATGACGACGATACAGTTTGCAGCTTTTTTTAGAATTCGAAATTTTCAGCAGAAATAACTGGCATTTATCAAAATTTAATACAGAGATTAGAAACCATTCTCAGAAGGGTGGTTTTCCGGCTTCTCAGTAAATCCTAAAATACTTGACCTTTACGCACGTGAAACAAAAAGTATTCTCAAAGCTGTATCCATGGTTTTATATGCCTATTACTGTGCATAAGGTGCTCGTGCATGAAGCACTAGTAATTTAATATGCAATGTTACGGATTGGCATGCTTTCCGAAGAAATGCAAGAGGCTGGGAATAAGCACATGAGAAAATTCCGTGAAAGTCATGCACGAAAAACTTCACGGAAAGACAAAATGCTAGATGTTCTGAATCTACTGCTGATCACTTCAGATCCTTTCATCTCAGATATCCTTTCATCCTCAGATATCCTTTCATCTTCAGATCCTTTCATCTCAGATATACGTACTTCACCCCAGAAGAAATATACTTTACCGTTGGAAGTCCGACAGCTCCTGAAAGAACCAAACTTAATTAAAAGCAGGAAAGACGAAGGGGTCGATAAAAATACATCACCTGCAGGTGATGAAGAATATGACGAAGATGATGATAGTGATGAAGAAGAAGAGCGAAGAAGCCTTCCTCTATTGATGATGAGAAAAATTATGAAGAACTTTCTGCTATTAATGATAGCGATAAGAATACCTAGTAATAATATACGTAGTCATATTTGTCATGTATGTGTGCATTTATCAGGAGATAAAAAAGGAATGTTTTAATTAATAATGTATCATTACATTATGTCATGATATATTATTATATTAAAATATATTATATTATACTATTACTATATTATCTAATATATATAAAGTTGAAAGTTTGTTTGTTTGCCCTCTATTCAAATCTACAGTTTTCAATTTAGAACCACCAAATTCGGTATACTACCTCATGGTACTCCAACTCAGACCGTAGATGGTTTTTGGAAGGGGTCGGAGCCTGGGGTCAAGGAACCACCATACAAAATTTTCGTAAAAGTTACATCTTTTTACTTTTTTATTTTGAATTGGTATACTATCTTATGGTACTCTAACTTAGACCGTAGACGGTTTTTGGAAGGAGTCGTAGCCCGGGGTCAAGGAACCCCCATGCAAAATCTTCGTAAAAAGTTACATTTTTTTACTTTTTTTATTTTGAATTCGAATTTAATACTTTTTGTTGTGATAAGTGCAAGAATTGATTTTTTTTGTGACAAGTGCTTTCCAGTGAAGAACTGCAACACAATACAGCATCGGTACTGAAGGTAAGTAAACAACAAAAAATGAAACGGAAGAACTAAAAATATTGTGTGCCTAAAGACTAGAGAGAATAAAATTCAAATTCAATGAAGAAATAAAATACAGTATTAGGTACGGTTCATGCCGTAAAAAATTAATCGTTCTCATTTGATTTCAACAAAATTTAGATAGTGAATCACGAAATTCTCCCGAGCAACGCCGGGAAATTCAGCTAGTATACTATATTATTTAATTTTATTCATTTATTATGGTGTACTGCATTTGTTCTTAATACCGTGCAATTTTTTCATAGTGATAAAATTATTATTCTTTTATCTGTCATCAAGTCTTAATAAAAAAATCAGCATGCAATTTCACTATTTTGGAGATTTTCTTTGTTTATGCTACAAGATCTATCAGTTTCAAGTTACAAATAATTTTGCCCCGCTTGTTTCGCATTTGGGACCACTGCGCATTGAAGTGAAAGCAAGAGTTGCCTACAATCAGTATAAGATGAGAATAGACTCGCGTTTCTTTGTGGCATAATCAGCTCGGCGTGCCATTGAAGTGCAACCAAGAGTTGCCTACAACAGGTATAAGATGAGAATAGACTCGCGTTTCTTTTTAACGCTATTCAAATTTGCATACTCTGTCTTAGTTGGGGTAAAAGTAAATGCGGGAGAACAGAAGTTACATATATTGTCTTTTGATATATTAATTAATAATCTTTATTACGTATTTTCCTAAATTTCGGATAATATCGAGACGGAAAATGCGTTCTTCTGCATTCATTGCTCCTTCCGTTCGACAACCATAGTCAGGATTTCCAAGTTGCTCGTATTACTCATGATGCGTTCCAAATGAATACGAAAGTGCTAATACGTTTTATTGGTTCTTAGAAAGTTCAATCGATTCTGTTTAGTTCTCTTATAAATTCAAGTGAAGTGTAAAAGAAAATGATGAATGACAACCAAAGAACTTCCGCTGAAGAGAATAGTGGGGTAACACCGTGCATCAATAGCAATCTGTTACAATGAGCTTTTCTTTTTTTTTTTTTTTTTCTCGGAATGGCAGGTGAGGATGCAGGAAGTGACGTCACAGAGAAGCAATATAGGGGTTGCAGATAGTAGGATGGGACCCAGAATTAAGAGAATCCGGTTCTTTTACTGTTTACGCTCCGGGCATGGTACGAGAAGTCAAGCTCCTGCTCGTCAATCTGCGTTCCACAGGTGAGTGCTATTTTCTCCTTTCTAGCTTTCAAGAACATTAATATCCCTAACAAGTTAATTTCGCTTTTTTTCCCTCAACGGTTTGATTTTCTATATGAGTTTTCGGGACATGGCGTTCATTCAAAATCGGTTAACATACGAAAATTTTCCCTATAACATGACCCAAAGACGATTTTTAAGCATTATGTAGATACATCTCACCCGAATAAGTTTCTTCAGGGTCCAGGAAAGGCCACCGTCAGCTCAGGGGGAGGGGGAACTCTGTGTAAAATTATTGCCAATTGTGATAGTGTTTCACACACATACAGCCAGATATTTTAAATTTTTTTTTTTTGCAAGTTTATCTCACTAGTGTAATATGGCAAACGTAAAATAAATAAACAGAAAGAGAGAATGAAATTTCTTTGTTTCAATACGACTCATTTCCCAAAATAACGCGTTTGGTGGGAAATTCACAAACGAAATTTTGAAATAATGTTTAATTTCAAGATTTTCAAGATAAATGCTACTTTTTAAAATTAAAAAAAATATATTATAGCCGAACGGTGAGAAGGGCTTATTTCCTACGACTCGTCCGAGCTGGGCCCGGGTCAGAGCTCTGGACGAGGAATGAGCAACGATTTTCCTACACCTCCGGGAAACAGGTGGCCCAAAGTTAGGGACCGGCCCTTAGAGTTACGCATGATGGGCATTAAATCCCCCCCCCCTCTCCGAATAAAAATCATTTGTAAAGCTTTGAAGTATGCTGGCTTATGCATTGCTCCTGTGAAAAACAGTAAAACTATACCGTCAAATGATGAAGTATAAATGGACCACTTTTCTACGCACATTAAAATGGGTGCATGCAACTTTTCCATAGAAATCCGTACATTATGAATGAATACTTTTTTGAAGAATTATATAACTTCCTAGAAGCTTTAAAAGAGTATTTCAGTAATTTATATGGCTTTTTATCTTTTTTTTTTTTCAAGTTTAACGACTACCGTAAGCAACTCAAATAGCTATAAACAATCGCATGTTGCTAATTTAGGGCAGCTGGCTCAAAGAAGGGACATTACCAGTGCCATGTAAGACAAACACACCACCCATGCCCAGGATTGCAGCCGAGAACACTTTATTTCAAGTCCTGGCAGCACCAACCTACATTTTACCTAACTGAACTCGATTTTTTTAAATTTATTTATTTAATCGTCGCCCATTGAAATGGACATTATTTAACACAAATAATCACAACCGAGTTGCTCTTTCTCTCTTGATTTGTTTATTTACTTTCATGGTGGCTATGCACAAATCCGTAGATCTTTTGTTCACCGAAAACACCTCAGAAACACTTTGTGAAGTGAGTACCAGGCAGCATATACTGTACATACACGTATGCTCGATTTCGAAGGTTTTTTTGTCCGCCCCGGTTGCGTAGTGATCTAAGCGATGGTTTATGACCATTCGTCCGAAAGGGATCCGGGTTCGAATCCCGTTGGAGCATGGATGTGGTGTTCGCCTACATTCTTCCTCAAACATTCTTCCTAAATACAAAAACTCTCTCACCTGGTCAATCACTGTGCCATTTAGACTTACATTACATTCAGTGGTACCAGTTCCTCTCTCAAAGACCATAACTTTGGTTTTTCCCTTATTTATACTCAGTTTGAATTTCATGCAAACTTCGTACATCCGGGACAACATACTCTGCAACTCACTTTTTGCTCTTTGCCAATAGGACAGTGTCATCAGTTGGTAACGCAATTTCCTAAATTTCGTTCTTCAGCCTTAAAAAAATTACACCCGCTTCTCCCTCTTCTGAACTTAAGCATCAAAAGCTCTGTTTCCATGCTACAAAGAATTACTGGTACAACCGTTCGTATTGATTCACTAGAGAAGTCAGAGTTTCCTTTGAGTTAGACACCGTTTGTGCTATTCCACGTGAAATTTGCTTTGAACGGAAATTTAATAGGAAAAAATGTGTGATAAAATGGTTATGCTTATAATGTAATTTCAGCTCTAGTCACTGTGACGTACTGCAGAGGTGAAGCACGTGTCAAGATGACAAATCTGTAGTGATACATTCCGTCGGTGCAGCTTAGTCGGTTAGAACAACTCACTCCGGAGCGATGAGACGCGAATTCGATTGCCATCACCGACAAACTAATGCACATCCCATAAGGTACATTAAACTTGAGTAAACTTTTACGAATGCAGATTTGTGCACACCCACACGCGCACCCGCGTGTAATACCAAAAGCAAGCCATACCCGTTCCAGGAGATCACAGATTTTGGTCAAAATATACGACTTTGTAAAGTATCAGAAAAAGAGAATGGTAGAATTAGAAATATATTTAGCAATCAGGTACAAAGTATTAAGAGCGTGTAAGAGTTTTACAACGAAATACGTAAATATGTCTTACACAGGATTACAAGAAATGTCCGTGATCAGGCCAATATCTCACGAACTATGGCAGTTTGCGATTTACTTCTTGGGCAGGTGTATGGGAAACCCCCTATGGCCCGCACAATAGCACCACAAAGGATCCCCTCGCCCTCTTTGGTGGATTGAGGGGACTATAACCCCCCCCTCTTTGCAGATAGGGCAAAAAAGTCAATTACAAACTTGTTCAGCGAGGCAAAAATAGTACATAAATGTTTTTGTCCCATAACAAAAGATGGAAGGGGGACTCTCCAAAAGCGAAAAAATCGGAAAGCTGCCTGAGTAGCTGCGTCCAAAGCGTATATGTATGGATTTCAAATGTGCTTTCTGTTCCGTCGACAGAACACAAAAACGATATGCATGGTCGGCATGCCAACACTTCGTGGACCAGTGACGGGAAGTCTAAAGCTTTGCCAAGTACGCAAGTCAATTAGATGAGCATACAGTTTTCCCAGTGGATGAGTATTTCGCCACTTTATGCTGTTTCCCCTTGTCTCAGTGTATTGTTTACGCTTTCCAACCGTAGGTTGAAGAAGCGTATGTGCTCTAGCTTTGTCCGTCCGTCTGTCCTTCTGTCGGCACAATAACTCGCGTAAAAATGGTTCGACTTCGATGAAATTTTAGTATGTGGTAGAGGACCACCTGGGGACGAGCCCTATTTAAATGGACGAAATGGGGTCAAAGTTCACGACATAGGAGCGGGATCCATTCCATTGCCCTTATGCGTCATAACTTGCGTATATATGGTTCGATGTCGATGAAATTTTTGTATGTGGTAGGGGACCACCTGGGAATGAACCCTCTTGAAAATGAGTGAAGTGGGGTCAAAGGTCAGGACATAGGAGCGGAAAGCATTCCTTTGCCCGTATGCGTTATAACGTGCGTAAAAATGCTTCGATTTCGATGAAATTTTAGTATGTGCATAGGGGACCACCTGGGGACGAACCCCATTGAAAATGGACGAAACGGGATCAAAGGTCAGGACATAGGATCGGGATCCATTCCATCGGCCTTATCCCATACTATTAAAAGAGCAATTTTTGTAGGTATGTAAATTTTATTTTGAAAACGGCTCTAAGGATTTTGATGAAAGTCGTTAACCTACCGTTTTCTGGTACTAGGAATCGATTTAGCTTGATCTCGACTTTAGGAAAATTCGTTTAGTGGGTTAAATAACCACCCCAAATTACCACGTTTTTAGTGTCATGACGTCTTCCCATTAATGTTACCCATGCTTAGAAATCTTATGACGTCACGCTCTCGCGATTCAGATGTTGGCGCGTGGTCACGCCATCTGTCTCATTACGTTGTGTGTGGATTCTATTAAAGTTTTATGACGTCACACTCTTTCGAGCAGATGGTCGCGATTTCCATCTGCCTCACTGCGTCACGCGTTGTGCGCGTATGTCCGTCCGCACGATAACACGCGTAAATATTGTTCGATTTCCATGAACTTTTAGTATATGGAAGGGAAACATCTGGGAAGAAGCCCTATTCAAAGTGAACGAAGTGGGGTCAAAGTTCAGGACATAGGAGCGGGATCCATTCCACTGCTTTTATGCGTCATAACTAACGTAAAAAAGGTTCTATTTCGCTTAAATTTTAATATGTGGTAGGGTACCACCTGGGGACAAACCCTTTTGAAAATGGGCGAAATGTGGTCAAAGGTCAGGACATAGGAGCGGAATCACTTCCATCGCCATTATGCGTCATAACTTACGTAAGCATTCTTCGATTTGGATGAAATATTAGCCTGTTGTAAGGGCCTGCCTGGGGACGAACCCTATTAAAAATGGGCGAAATGGGGTCAAAGGTTAGGACACAGGAACAGGATCTATTCCATAGCCCTTATGCATCATAACTTACGTAAAAATGCTTCGAAAGCGATAAAACTTTATCATGTTATTTCGGAGGTATACTGAACCGGTTCTGTCGAATATCATCAAAATGGGATCAAAGGTCAGGGCACAGGACCGGATTTATTCCACAGGCATTATCCTCCTAACTTGAGTATTGATTTCTGGTATGTTGGAAAGCGTATTATAATCAATGCATTGCATGATTTTACTAACTTGTTTACTCTATTGGACATCAAAGTCTGATATTGAATATCAAGGAACTGCATATTATTTCAGAACAAGAACTATTGATGAGGTTTGTAGGAAAACGTTTTCTTTGTGCTTTCATTTAACTTACAGTTTAGATAAGTTCTAAGTAATAAGTTCTTGTCTAAATACTATGTCGTCGCTTCCGGATGTTGTGATTTTCTTGGGGACACATTCCCGGTCCCCTTACATCTTTTGTTTTGGGACAAAAACATTTACTTCTATTTTTGCCTTGCTGAACAAGTTTGTAATTGACTTTTTGCCCTATCTGCAAACGGTGGCACGATAGCCCCCTCAACCCCGCCCCCCCAAAGGGGGGATTGTGGTATTATTGGGTTCACCCAGGGGTTTCTTATACAACTGCACAAGAAGTAAATCGCTAACAGCCATAGTTCGTGAGATATTGGCCTGATCAAGGACTTTCCTTGTAACCCTGTATATCCCCTACACTTCGTTTCCGAGGCATTGCCAAAACCACTGAAGCTAGAAAGGGCAATTACCTTGTGAGTGAACCAACTAAAACAAATAATTCTTATTTCGTTTTTATGGTCAGAATTTATGTAAAATTTTACACACGAAAGAAAATCTGATCTAGTGCCCCCCCGCCGTCCACCCCCCCCCCATGGGATGCCACAGTCAAAGTCTATTTGCTTTTCATATAATATTTCATGTAAAAATTTTGATCATGTGAGGAATGAAAATGTTTTGCAGATGTACACTATCTGCCAACAAGTAATTGGACACCTGTGATAGCAAAGGAAAATGAAGTTTATTCACTTTCAATAGTTGGTGGAGCCTCCACGAGCGGCGATTACATCTGCGACCCTCCGTGGCATACTCTCAACCAAGCGTTGTACGACGGCTAGCGGTATATTTTCTTCCACTCGGCTTGGAGAAGACAGGTCAGTTCCTTCACCGATTTCGGACGGTGGAGGCACCCCTTAAGTCGACGCTCCAACTCGTCCCAGAGGTGCTCGATAGGGTTAAGGTCCAGGCTCTGCGCAGGCCAGTCCATTCGATTAACCCCATTGTCACCATACCAAGCCATGGTGGACCTCGCAACATAACAGGTGGCATTGTCACCCTGAAAGTAACATGGGTCCACCCCGTAAAACTGCCACAACGTAGGAAGCGCATGGTCATCCAGAATGGTGCAGTAGATCTCGGCGTTGAGTCTACCTGGAATTGCGACCGAGGGTCCCGTGCCATACCAGGAGAAACACCCCCATAGCATAATTCCACCGCCACCGAACTTCACAGTTGGCACAATACATTCCGACAGGAGGCGTTCTCCAAGCAGACGCCAAACCCAGACCTTGCCATCCGAACGGTAGAGGGTGAACCTTGATTCGTCGCTCCAGAGAACCTGTTTCCACTGTTCAACGGTCCACTGTCGACGTTCTTCGCACCACGTTAGCCGAGCAGCGCTATTGGACTTGGTGATCAAAGGCTTGTGGGCGGCAGCACGTCCATGATAACCGAGTAGATGAGCTTCCTTACGGATGGTATTCATCGAAAGAACACTCCCAGATGCCTGTTGAAGCTCCTCGCGGATGTGGCCCATCGATTTGGTGCGGTTCTTCCGAATTTCTCTGACCAGCACCCGTCGGTCTCTAACTCCCAGTTTTGTGGGTCTGCCCGGTCGGGGCACATTCCGACAGTCACCTCTCATCTTCCACTTGCCAATCATGTAGGCCACTATCGATTTTGGGTACTTCAACTCGCTGGATGTGTCACGTATGGATCAGCCATTTCTGTGATACCCGACTATTACACCTTTCTCGAAATCAGAGAGCTAAGAACTGCGTGGCATCTTGCATGCGACTGGTTGCATTGTTGTTTCCCACACGATATTTAACGGCGGCGGCCGTGACGTGCATCAGGACCGCAGATATCGTCGATTGCAGGGGTATTCAATTACTTGTTGGTTGATAGTGTATATACACTATATTGAAAAAAGTCACCGGACACCCCTTAAAAAGCAAATGAACGGATTCCCTGCGTCGTTAAAATGCGCTGTACAGCTGCAAACGGTATGAAAACAAGCCTGCATCTGACCACGATCATATCGCACTGTGACGTAGAGTGAAAATGTTGCGGCGGGAGAGAACTGACTTTGAGAAAGGAAAGATTGTTGGGTGTTATATTAGTGGGTTGTGAATAAGAGAAACCGAGAAGCATTTAAACATATTCAAGTCTACTGTTTCGGATGTACTGAATAAGTGGAAGACACATAGCGTGCCTGCATCAGCAAAACGTACCGGCAGACCAAAGAAAATCAGTGATAGAGACATCGAAGCCTCAGGAGAGTCGCTACAGCTAATCGACGGAGTACTGCACAAGACCTCAGCGTACAGGTGAGTAAAAATGCTGGAACCTCGGTATGTACACGTACCATTCGCAGATAACTTCATCCACTGGGAACGCTACTCCTCGTTTAGCATGGTGTAAAGAACATTTATCGTGGACCGTAGATCAATGGAAACGTGTCCTATGGACTGATGAATCCAGATACACGATCCGTCAGTCTGATAGTCGTGTGTGGGTATGGCGGCAGCCGCAGGAACGCTATTTACCACACTGTACTGTTTCTAAGGTCAAGTTTGAAGCTGGCAGTGTACTCGTGTGGAGTGTTTTTCGTGGTATGGTCCCGGCCCAATGTTTATCGTTGACAAACCTGTTAACCAGCACGTCTACCTCGATATTCTGGACAATTATGCTCTACAAACTCTGTGGCGATATTATGGAACCGAGCCTTGTTGGTACCAGCAGAATAATGCACCGAGCCATAAAGCAAGGACTGTTACTACGTGGTTTGACGATAATTCCGTGTATTATGTGGACTGGCCAGCACAGAGCCCTGGTCTTAAAATTCCATAGAGCACCTATGGGATGAATTAGAATGCTGCATAAGAAGTTTGGAACCAATGCCTACTACTAAGGAACAGTCTCTGGCAGCATTATGTACTGAACGGAAGCGCATACAAATAGCTGTGTTCCAAAACTTTGTCGAAAGCATGTCTCGAAGGGTCAGTGCATGCATTAAGACCAAAGGTGGACCCAGACCATACTCATGTATGTCAATAAATGCTGTGTTCTGTTTCTTTTCTAGGTGCCCGGTGACTTTTCTCAACATAGTGTACATATATATACACTGATCGTCAAAAAAATAATTGCACCCAGAAGGACGCGTCGGATTGCAATACTATTTGGGTGGAAGGTTATGGTGACCAGGAACAATAAATTATTAAAAATTGAAACTGATATGGGCAATATTTATTGAGCTGGACGCCAATAAGTAGTGTCTCTCACTATGGGGTCTGGCCGCCATGTTTGCTCCCACATCATGCCAGACTTCTCGGCGTGGAGTTGTACAGGTTGCTAATGGTGTCCTGCTACAAGCCATCCCATGCAGCTTGAATCTTCTCACGCAGTACCTGCAGATAGTGCGGTAGGGGTGGAGTGTGGATAGGGTGTTCCAAAGCATCCCACACATTTTCAATAGGCGATAGGTCTGGCGATGCGGCCTGCCACGGCAGAGTGTCAGTGCCTTGAAAGCAAGCTCTCGAAACAACAGCAGTATGTGGACGAGTGTTGTCCTGTTGAAAATGTGCACCGGGGTAAGCGTTCGTTCAGAAAAGGTAGGGCCACTGGTTGCAGGACCTCATTAACGTAACGTTGAGCTGTCAATGCGCCTGTAATGAACATCAAAGGTGATCTGGCATCGTATGCAATTGCACTCCACACCATAACACCAGGCCTTCTGGACGTGTGACGCTCGACAACAAACTCTTCATCTTGGCGCTGGCCAGGGTGCCTCCATACACGAATTCATTGGTCGTCTCCTCCAAGACAAAAGCGGGACTCGTCACTGAAGATCACCCGTTGCCATCCTGAGTGGCCCCACGACAGTCTTGCAATCTTTGGCGACAATGCAATGGCGTTATGGGCAGTCGTCGTAAAAGTCTGAGTGCGTGTGGTCCTACGTCGTGGAGCCGTCTGCCAATGGTGGTGACACTAATCTGACGATGCACGGAGGGTACCACTGCTCGCTGAATATCTGCAATAGTGGCTATTACGTCACTCCGCGGATGTCGGACAACCTGTCCGTCCTCTCTTTCCGTGGTACGTCTAGGTCGCCCAGACCCTTTCTGTCGCTGTTGCGTGCCTTGTTCTATCCACTGCCGCCAACAGCGTGCTGTGGTGTTATCCGCACGATCGGTATGGCGCGGAACACAGCGATAAGACCATCCCGTTTCCCGGAGCTCAACGACGTGGCACCTCTCGAACTCCTCCAATTGCTCGAATTGCTTCCGAACTTTTCTCCGAGGCATAGTTCACTTGCAAAGGATGCAACCAACAAAACAGCACGAGTCAGAATGGCAATTGCGTGAAACGGGACGACCTTATATAGCCGGTCAGGCACAGCGCTACGACCCCTCCTTGCTTGCGTTACATGCACGGCCGAGCGTGATACTTGGATCATCTGCATGTTTCACGATGTCAAATCCCCCCCCCCTCCCCCAGTTTCATTTCTGTCGGTTGTTTTCTTCTGGGTGTAACTTTTTTTTTCTGGCGATGAGTGTATATACAAAAGCCGTTCCATAAAAACTGAGAGCAAAATCACACAAATGAAGAAATATAGGTGCAACAAATGTATGTTATTCTTTCTCAAAGTATCTTTTCTCGGATGATATGCAGTGATCCCATCGTTCAGTCCACTTTTCAAAACATGTGGCGAAGGCATTTTGCGGAATCTGCTTTAGCGACCCTTGTAGAGATTGAATAACGTCAGCATCTGTGTTGAATGTTGCTCGACTGAACTTCTGCTTCACTGTTGGAAACAACCAGATATCGCACGGGGCGAGGTCAGGACTGCAGGCATTCTGTGGCATGACTTCAATTCTGCATTTCGTAAGAAATTGTTGAACACAAGCAGCCACATGTGGGCGGGCGTTATCATGCTGTAAGGTTCACTTGCCCAACACTTCCGGTCGTTTAATCGATATGTGTGGTCGCAGATGCTTCAAAACAGAAGTGTAATGCTCAGCATTGACAGCAATTTGTGGTGGAACGGCATGCTGTTAGAGTACACCTTTATGATCAAAGAAAATTATCATCGTCCCGTTCCTAACTGATTTGGTTTGGCGGACTTTTTGCGGAGGAGGCAAGCCTGTGTGTTTCCAGACACTCGGTGCTCTCTTCGTGAGGGGGTCGGAATAATGGACCCATGTTTCATCGGCAGTTATTACTGGGCTGAGAAAGTTTGGATCCTTTGCAATCATTTGTTTCTACTCATGACGCACCTGAACTGTGGCTAACAATTGTTCTCTCGTCAGGTGATGAGGTACCCATCTGGAACACACACGATTCAGCAGTAATTTGCCGTTTAGAATGCGGAATGCCGATGTTTTTGAAATATTAATTGACGCCGCTATGTTTTCACACATCATTCGTCGATCTTCCTGCAGGATTGTCCAAACAGTGTTACTGATACGCTCCGTAACAACATTTTCAGATCGACCAGGACTAGGAGCAAATTCTTAGGACAAACGCCCCTTTTTGAAATCATGGTGCCATCAAAGAATCGTTGACTCACCCAAACATTTTTATTTGTAAGCTTTTTTCATTAAATCAACTGTTTCTGGAGACGTTTTACCCAAACGATAGCAAAATTTTATCGCACAACGCATTTCACTTCTTAACTCTGAATCACTCACCTCCATAGCTGTATGGCGTTTTTTCCATTTGGAATTTTTCCGTGACTTACTTATAAACGTTTTAACGAAGTAAATTTCTCCATCATTTTTGTCCACGCCGGGGCTCGAACCCGGGTCCCCTCATTCCGGAATAAGTCACTCTACCAATTGAGCTACGTGGACGTTCGTTCTGACTGCTATCTGCCTTTATGTCGTGTGCATCCTGCTGGCACAATGGGAAAAACAGGGGATCTTTAGGAGATCGGTAAGTGCACACCTGACTGGAGTGGTTCTACTTTGTTCATGATGTCTTCTACAATAGAAACCAGTTGTCCAGGCATGGAGACCAGTTGCCCTGAGCCTCCTGTAAACAGTTTGACTTGAAACCCTTCGTCCTGAGGCGGTCGCGAGCTCTGCAGAGAGTTGCCTGACAGACATTGCCATATGACGTCGGGCAGTTAATGCAAGATACAGGTCCTGCTGAGGGGTTGTAACTCTTGGACGACCTTTTACTGGTTGACGTCTAACCTCTCCGGTGTCTTGAAACCTTCCTCAAAGCTTGAAGATGACATTTTGCGGCACATTCAGTGCTCTGTTTACCGCCGCAGTCTGTGTCTGTCCTGATTCGAGCTTTCCGATTATTATACCCAGCAAAAAATGGTCGACCTGGCGTCTCTGTTCCACATTACGTTCCTCATCACCAGTGAAAACAACTCTTTTCACGGGGATTGCAAGAAAATGGGATAGGACACTCAGATCAGATTGTATGTAGAGGATTTTAGGAAGGGAGTGTCTCATCCCAGGTCTTAAACAAGCTTTAGAAATAGGAAGCTAGGAGATTTGGGCTAGAGTGCCCGATAGGAAAGTAACACGGAAGCGAAGTAGAAAGTGGGAGGAAGACGCCCTTATTTATTATCGGGGAGCCAGTACCCGGGGTACGACGGCTTAACGTGCCCATCCGACGCACGGGATATTTAGTGGTTCGAGCGCTCGTACCTGCCTGGGATCGAACCTGAGGTCTTCTCCGTGGCTGTCACGAACGTTGACCACTAGGCCACCAGCGGATAAGACCCTCATATCAAAAGACAATGAAAATTGATTGTGATAACTGTGTTATATGGAACTGCGAGATATTTGCACATCGAACGTCAGCGGACGTTGTTTGATCGTGCATTGCGAATGGTTCAGTTGTGTAATTAATCTACATACTAATGTCTGCTGTTCTATCTGTTTTAATCCTTAACTTTGTATGTTTTACCAATTATGCTTAACTTCTGGACACCAGTGTATATGGTAAAAATTGAGCGCCGTGGTTTCTATCCGATCCAAAATCTTTTCCCATCTGTTTTACAGAATCAGATCTCAAGACAAAGAAAGCATCCGCGTAAGCCATCAAGCAGGGAAACCAAAAACTCAGATAAAATCTGAGTCATATTTACATCTACCCGATCATATCACAGTCACGTCAGTCCGAATCGTATGAAAAAAGATATTGTATCCACAGGTGGAAGGACAAGCATAGAATTTTTTTTTGACACTTGTAGTAGGTGTATATCAAAAGACATTGAAAATTGATTGTGATAGCGTATTACAGAATTTAATTTCGCCATCGGCTTTTCATAAGAAAATGAGGAAGAGAGAGTGTCAAGTTGATAAAACAGGCAGTATTTATTCTAAAAGTTGGTAGAATAGTAGACTGGATTCCATTGAATTATTGAAGTGACAGAAAATAAAAACAATCAAGAAAGAAAACGCTAACCCTCACTTTATACTTCAGGAAAACTGATGGCAGGGGTTCTGAAGGAAGTCACGACAGCTTTTGTTTCAAGTATATAATGTAGGAAGTCAGGAAGGAAATCAGAGTAAGTGAAACCTTGAATGACAAATGTGAACATCCTGACAAATTATTGTCACTCAAGCAGTTTATCAATGTTAATGCCTAGATGTTTTTCTCCTTTCTTTCTTGCTTTTAATTTTGCGATAATTTCAGCAATCAGAACTGACAGTTTGAAGGAGATAGAGAATGCGAATGGTCTCGTTGTTTACACACACACTTCTTCAAGTCGCCGCACATCAAGCCGGAGCGGAAAAAAAACTCTTCGCATCAGAACGAAAACGAGTTTTGCCTGCGCACCAGGTCTGAAATGCACAAAGGGAATCGAAATACCTCGTTTGGTAGGCATCGACCGCGTTGGAAGTAGTATAGCGCTAACTGTAATTACAAATTTTATATTAGCTCTTTAACTTAACTGATACAATTATAAGTTGCGTATTCCAATAATTATAGTGTAAATGTATTCCTGTAATTACAGAGGGTGAATCCTAAATATTGATACATTGGGATACATGCATCTGGATCAGTGCTAACACAAAATAACGTAAGTATCAGTCCTTAAAATAAAGGCCATTATGTTCGATTGGCTGCAGCTAACGTTGTGCCAAACTTGTGATTCCGGCATGATATCATGTTTTGACTTTTGAGGTGAAAAATTTCCTGGACCCCGGTTTCCACTTCAGCTTGGTTATGGAAGTACCCGCAGCGCAGGAAGTAAGCCTGTGGAGCGAAACAAATGGTTGTCACTTGGTGCAAGGCAAGGTCTTTAGGGTGCAAGGTCTGGGCAAAGAATATATAACGCGTGAAGAAGGCCAACTCTCATAGAGATAACGTAAAACATCCGACAACAGCACCACCACATCTTAAAAGGTAATATGCTCAGCGGGAAAGTTAACATTCAGGAGCAAAACACGTTAGGGGGACTACGGCAGTGAAGCTTTTCTTTGATCCACGATGGGTTTTTTCGATCTGATGACTATTTGCTTAGAGCAGTTTTTTCTTGTTGTTGTTGCTGTTTTCTGATATCCCGCCCATCCCTTAATTTGGTGAGAAAAATATGCAATAACATTAGTATTACTATTTAAAATAAATTTTAGCAAATATCATAGTTAAGCCTAAAGATCCGTACAAAATGCAGACATTCCTTAGTATTTGGCATTACTGAAAATGTTTCCCACAAACTGAAGAACAAACAAAAGCCTTAACTAACCGGATTGGCGTAACAAAGTAACATATCCGATTTGCGAAGTGATTATGCTACCGAGAAGGTTACAATCACGTGCTGTGAGTAGCTCGGCTGACTGTTCTTTACCCAAAGAATTGAAGTCAACATGCGCAGTCTGTTCCGGCATCAGCCTGTATATTGGCTTCTGTGCACTGCATTTTAACTACGTAGTAGTACGCACTATATGAAAAGTTTCCAAACTCGGAGCAAGATATTAATTTACAATAATTGTGGTGCCACAGTAGAATCTTGTTCTCCAATTGGTCTGGTGATTCGTGATTGTAAAGATGATTCACAGAAAGAATATTTAAAACCATCTAGAAAATCGAATTATTGGCAATAATAAATCATAAAATGCATAAATGGACGATGTCATCGCTCCATCCACGTTATTTTTAAACAGCGCATAGCAACTGAAAAATTGTATTCCGGCACTGCTGGGATCGAACCCCAGAACTCTCGATAACTAGTCGAGTGCGTTCGAATTTACGCTACAGCGCCAACAATTCTCAGCGCCATGCGCGGTTTATCAGTCAGCATCTGACAACACGAATACGTATTGATGGTCTCAGCAACTGAGATGTCGTCATCTGGTGGTATTTTAACGCAACAGCTATTTAATTGCAGCTGATAAATTCAAAGGGCGATAGAAATGGTTAATATATATTAAATACGTGGAGATAATGTAAATGGACGATGTCATCGCTCCATCCACGTTATTTTTTAAACAACGCATAGCAACTGAAAAATTGTATTCCGGCACTGCTGGGATCGAACCCCAGAACTCTCGATAACTAGTCGAGTGCGTTCGAATTTACGCTACAGCGCCAACAATTCTCAGCGCCATGCGCGGTTTATCAGTCAGCATCTGACTACACGAATACGTATTGATGGTCTCAGCAACTGAGATGTCGTCATCTGGTGGTATTTTAACGCAACAGCTATTTAATTGCAGCTGATAAATTCAAAGGGCGATAGAAATGGTTAATATATATAAAATGCATGATATCCGCAATCAATGAATAATTATTTTTTGCAATAAAAAAATAGATGCTGTTGTGCCGATGCTCATTAACTCTTTAACGACCATAACGCCCAAAACGTCCGTATATGCAAAGGACCTTGGCCGCCCGAAACGCCTGTCTAAAGTGAGTCAGATTCCCTACCCTTACCTGCTTTTTAAATTTGCACAGCCTATGAGGGATCAGCAGATGTCACCTTAAGTCACTATTGTTGTTACTAAACAAAGAAGTGAACCAATAGACAGTTTCGGGCTTTACGGTATTTAGGGTGATACAAGATTTTCGGGTCATGCTCGTTAAAGGGTTAATAATAGTCACTATATAGTTGTCATCATCATTATCATTATTGACACATAGATCTAGTGCTTTTCAGATTATTCATTTTTTGATTCCTTCCTAATTGAATATTCATTTTAGATATCACAGTGCTTCATAAGAGCTTTCTTGAATGAAATGTCGATATACACTGGTGACAAAAAGTTAGGGATATTGCGGTTTCGAAAGGAAAACGTGGAGATATGCAAATTTAGCGACCACTGGGGTGGGTTCGGTTTTCATCGTGGGTAGCAACGTCATATGTAAATTAGCATCAGGACAACACAGCACGTGTTGTGCTGGCTCCTATAAAAGTAACTTGCGAAAAGTGAACGAAGGGTCGTTTCGCCGCCTGGTCTAACAGTTTTCTTAATAGTAAATAGTCTGGTCTAACGTTTTTCTGAATAGTAAATAGTCTGGTCTAACAGTTTGCTGAATAGTAAATAGTCTGGTCTAACATTTTGCTGAATAGTAAATAGTCTGGTCTAACAGTTTGCTGAATAGTAAATAGTCTGGTCTAACAGTTTGCTGAATAGTAAATAGTCTGGTCTAACAGTTTGCTGAATAGTATATAGTCTGGTCTAACAGTTTGCTGAATAGTAAATAGTCTGGTCTAACAGTTTGCTGAATAGTATATAGTCTGGTCTAACAGTTTGCTGAATAGTAAATAGTCTGATATAATAGTTTGCTGAATAGTAAATAGTCCGGTCTAACAGTTTGCTGAATAGTAAATAGTCTGGTCTAGCAGTTTGCTGAATAGTAAATAGTCTGGTCTAACAGTTTGCTGAATAGTATATAGTATGGTCTAACAGTTTGCTGAATAGTAAATAGTCTGGTCTAACAGTTTTCTGAATAGTAAATAATCTGGTCTAACAGTTTTCTGAATAGTAAATAGCCTGGTCTAACAGTTTGTTGAATAGTAAATAGTCTGGTATAATAATTTGCTGAATAGTAAATAGTCCGTTCTAACAGTTTGCTGAATAGTAAATAGTCTGGTCTAACAGTTTGCTGAATAGTAGATAGTCTGGTCTAACAGTTTGCTGAACAGAATTCGCCGCCTGGTCTAATAGTTTGCTGAACAGAATTCGCCGCCTGGCCTAACAGTTTGCTGCCTTTAGTGTGGATTAGCTTGAAATGATGGCAGGACGACGTTTAAGTTTTGGCAGCAGAAATGGGGTTGTTGGCATGTTACAGTCAGGTGTACGATTGATGTGGCTGCTGCTTTTGGATTTTCGCAAAGTGTAGTAAGTCGGCTACACACAAGATTTCTACGGCATGGAAATGTTGCAGATCGGCCCAGGAGTGGTCGCCCAAGGATAACAACCAGAAGTCAAGATCGCTACCTGACAGTAAGTGCTCGGAGAAGGCCTGGTATTACCAGTAGCCCTCTCTGGGAATAACTTCGAGCTGCTTCTGGTTCGTCGTATGTGCTCAAACGGTACGAAACCTTCCTTACAAGTACAGACTCACAGCAAGGAGGTCGCTGAGATGTATAGCACTGACTTGGTTTCGACAGTATACATGTCAGGGAATACCGAGTGGCGCCATGCACTTTTCACACACGAATTCCGTTTCGCTTTTTATCCTGATACTCGACGAGTACACATGTCGAGGAGATCCGGCACACGAATGCAACCACACTATGTGCAGTCCATCCACTCTTACCAGTTACACTCAGTTCTGCTCTATTCAGGAGTGTGTTTCAACGACCGTACTTCCTTGTATATTTGTCAAGGCAACATGAATGCCTCAGTGTACCGAAACGCGATCATTGTGCCCATTGTGATACTGTTTCACGCTGCTATTAGACATGCATTCCGTTTTCACGATGACAATGTATGTTTGTCAAGGCAACATGAATGCCTCAGTGTACCGAAACGAGAGCATTGTGCCCATTGTGACACTGTTTCACGCTGCTATTGGACAAGCATTCCGTTTTCACGATGACAATGTATGTTTCTCAAGGCAACATGAATGCCTCAGTGTACCGAAACGCGATCATTGTGCCCATTGTGACACTGTTCCACGCTGCTATTGGACATACATTCTGTTTTCACGATGACAATGTATGTTTGTCAAGGCAACATGAATGCCTCAGTGCACCGAAACGAGATCATTTGCTCATTGTGACACTGTTTCACACTGCTATTGGACAAGCATTCCGTTTTCACGATGACAATGTATGTTTGTCAAGGCAACATGAATGCCTCAGTGTACCGAAACGAGATCAGTGTGCCCATTGTGACACTGTTTCACACTGCTATTGGACAAGCATTCCATTTTCACGATGACAATGTATGTTTGTCAAGGCAACATGAATGCCTCAGTGTACCGAAACGAGATCAGTGTGCCCATTGTGACACTGTTTCACACTGCTATTGGACAAGCATTCCATTTTCACGATGACAATGAATGTTTGTCAAGGCAACATGAATGCCTCAGTGTACCGAAACGCGATCATTGTGCCCATTGTGACACTGTTCCACGCTGCTATTGGACAAGCATTCCATTTTCACGATGACAATGAATGTTTGTCAAGGCAACATGAATGCCTCAGTGTACCGAAACACGATCATTGTGCTCACTGTGACACTGTTTCACACTGCTATTGGACAAGCATTCCATTTTCACGATGACAATGAATGTTTGTCAAGGCAACATGAATGCCTCAGTGTACCGAAACGAGATCAGCGTGCCCATTGTGACACTGTTTCACCTGCTTTTGGACAGCTCCTTGAAACACGTTCCAGGCATGGTGCCAATGCAATCGTGACTGATTGCATGCCTGGAGCATGCAATCAGGTCTGGTTGCCTGAAGCTTGCTTCAGAAGCTGCAAAATCATGGGATTGAATAGTTATAGCTGCCTCCGAGGTCTCCTATTGTGAACATTTGGGACACTGTACAGCGACATCTGGATAACCATGTTCCACAACCCAGTGTATTGACTGACCTCCTTAACGTGTGTCGCCTGTAATATGCGACGAGCTGCCCCAGACACCCATCAATAACGTCATTTCAAGTATGCCAAGACGCTTTCCGACACAGAGGTGGTGTTACCGGGTACCGAAATCCAGAGATATACACGTTCTCCGAATTTACCATTTTGTCTATATTGTAGTGCGACTTTGTTGTCTGCAGAAATTGCCCAATAAATTGTTTTTGTAAACGCACTCTTTATCATTTGTGTTCACTGATGTTATTTCAGTGCGCGTTAGTCGAGTTAGATACATACATCTTTCATTTCAAGCAATACAACTATCTTTTTGTGAACAGTGAGTTTACCGTTATGATACCACAGCACTTTGATTTGTAACTGATTCCATACGTTCTGTTTACTATCGTATGTCACATTTCGTGGCCTAAATGAGCATGTAGGAATTACGATTGATTAACTATATGGTTCTTCAAGGCAGTCAGCCCCAGGGCCAAAGCAAGCTTTTCTTATCTGAGGGGGCGAGACTTGAAATTACGTCCCCTTCGAGTTCAAAAGTTACGCACTTCCACCGAAATAGAAGGCAGTTTTAATTATTTTGTCATACCTCCGTTATAGGAAAGCGGGTTATGGTCATTTATAAAAATTGCACTTCCGGGTTTTGTCGTAACTGTACTGAACATGTGAAAACTAGAAATACTCAAGAGCCAGTGGTTGAAAAGATAAAGTAAAATGTAAGAGTTACGTGAACGCCCGGACAACTAAGGTCGTAGCAACCGGGAGGGCGGAGGATGGCGTTTGCCCTCCCAGAAAGGTCATTCCAGGGGCGTAAATTCAGGCTATGGGGATGTAAAAAATAGAAATGTAACTAAAAAGAAAGTTTTACCCTTCAGTATTTTCCTTTTAAAGACTCATACAATATTCCATTCAGTTAACCAGGGTACAAAGTAACGTACACTATGAGGTGCAAACATCTCATATCCATGAAGGGAATTTCCCAAAACAGTGAATGAAGGGATAGAAAACAATATGCTGATATGCCTAACCAACATGACCTTTCCGAATATGTCGTTGGGATGAATAGCTAATTAATCATTTGTGATCTGTAGCAGAAATCTCTCTAAGTGTTTAACCTTGAACGGAATTTTTCCAAGTCCTACCCCTAAAGCTTCTTCCTATTGTTACGTTCACTGTCTGATACTCATTCGTTCTGCGCTGGTTTGTTTTTCGTTCTGCATTTCTGTGGAGTGTTGTGTTGTCGGCGTCCACATAACATTTACGCTTTACTTCGTACTTACAACCTGTGGTTCTTGGGTATTTGCGCTTTTTATAAAATTATGTCAAAATTCTGAATTGGACGATCATAGTACTTTCCAATGACGGTGGTGTGTGAGAAAGTAGGAACCACGTATTATTTGAGTGGAGCTCGAGGGGGCGTAATTTTGAATTCTAAATTCAAAGGGGGTGTGATTTCGAGTCCCTCCCTCCCAGATAAGAAAATCTTGTTACGGTCCTACAGACGACACAGCAAGCAGCAGGAATGCAAGAGAAAACCAAACCAGCGCGGAACGAATGAGTATCAGATAGTAAACGTAACAATAGGAAGATACTTTCGTGATAGGACTTGGAAAAATCCTGTTCATATTTAAAAGCCAGAGGAACATTAGGCGACATAGCACAAATGATCAATCAGCTCTTCATTCTTACAGCTAATTCGAGAAGGTCACGGAGCATAAGCCTATCCGCATATTTTATATGCCTCTCTCTACTGATTCGGTCAATTCGGGGCCGCGGATGGCCTAGTGGTCAACGTTCGTGGCTACTACGGAGAAACCTCTGGTCAGCTCCCAGGCAGGTGCGAACGCTCGAACCACTAAATATCAGCCGTGCGTCGGATGGGCACGTTAAGCCGTCGGACCCCGGGTATTGGCCCCCTGGTAATAAAAACAGGAGTCTCCCTCCCCTTTCTATCTCGCTTCCGTGTCACTTTCCTATCGGACACTCTAGACCAAATCTCCTAGCTTCCTATTTCTAAGGGTTGTTTGAGACCTGGGGTCAGACACTTGTTTGCTAAAAATCTCTACATCTGATCTGATTCGGGTCCACTCATATATATGAAGCCCCCTTCCCCACACCAACAGTGGCGCATCCACGATTTCTTTACGGGGTGACCCAAAATACTGAAGATGCAAATAAAAATACCCAGGAGAAAATATCTCCCAAAATATTGGGAAGCGATAAAAGATACTCGTATCTCCGCCATAAAGTGGCGGAGATAGTGTTTACCAGAGCCCTGTGGACAGCATTGCTTTCGCACCGCCTACTCCCCTTTTCCCTCCCGCCATTCTTGAAAAATAGATTTTTGCTACCGCATACAATACTTTCTCACACTAATGCACGAGGTTATGATATTTTATTATACTAATTCATAAGAAAGTATGATTGTCGCAAAAAAAAATAAAAAAAACAGACTTCCAGATTTCAGTAGAAATGCACATTCTGGATTCCTCTGAACATAATTTCA
This sequence comes from Macrothele yani, assembly GCA_039090855.1. Classification (NCBI taxonomy): domain Eukaryota; kingdom Metazoa; phylum Arthropoda; class Arachnida; order Araneae; family Macrothelidae; genus Macrothele; species Macrothele yani. The sequence goes on along the minus strand of CM077005.1, from coordinate 121,816,018 downwards.
CTATTTTCGCGGTAGTGTGCGCGTGTTGCCGCCATAAGTCGAAAACTGTTGTGTCTATCAAGACAAAAACTAAAATTTCAGGATTTTATGGTACCTCGATGGGAAAGAAATACGGAAGTTACAAGTAGGGAAGCCTTTGTTTAGATAAGAGATTGGGAACTTTTAAAAGGGTAGTCACTGAAGCACGCCACGAAATTTAATTTTTCGAGATTTTGTGGAACCCTGTTGAGAAAGAAGTATCGGAAGTTCTGCATATTTAATTTATAGTACTACTTTAATTCAGACTTACGTATGTCACATGCAGTGTAGGGTGTGCTGTCGTATACATTCACATTACACCGCACTGACAGTTCTTCTAAAGAGTCCCAACATGGGTGATTGGCATGTCTCATAAAATCAGCCTTTCAAATGCCATTTAATTGGTATGATTAACTGTATGGTAACAGCGATCACTAGGCTGTTACCATACTGTTAAATGTCATTTAACTGTACGTAACGGCCTAGTGATTGCCTCTCAACTGGACTGCCTGAAAAAAAAAACTTGGATTCTATGGGGAAAAAGGTCTGTCACATTAAATGCCGAATCAAAGATTGAAATATTCATCCCATTCTACGAAACTCTGCTAGAAATAACACCCCAGTCTCTGAGCTCAGTGTATTGTAGTAAATATTAAGTAATATTACTCTCAAAATGTGTGCTTTTTAGACATCCCTCGTTTACATAAGCTAGTAAATTAATCTTCGTAGACCGCATAAACCGAGTTCGGAGGGAAACATGCACCCAAAACCCTGAGCTCCGAATTTATCCCTCACCCTATGCGCTTTCTCCCTTTTTGTTTGAGAAGCAAAATGAAAAAATAAATACGTAAATAAAAACATCGTTATTTTGAAGTTCTAGCATCGCTCGGACCAGCGCCTGGGCTTCGTGGGTTTGTAAATTCGTTTCTGCTGCCATATTAACGTGAGTGTTTCCAGTTATTCGTAAAAACATGTTAAAATATATATTTTTTTAAAATAAGCGGCTAGTAACAAAGAATTAAAGACCAAGTGATATCTCAAGGGGAAAGGCCCGGGCTTCTAGGAAACCCCCACTGAGTCTGTAATTGCTCCAGACAGTACGTCTGTACCCTGGTTAGCTGCGCCTAATATTGTACGGGCCTTGCTAAAGCCTTTTAAAAAAAGAAAATACTGATAAGTATAACTTTTGCTTCGTGTTGTAGTGTTCAGCAAATTTATTCACACGTTGTATAATTCAATAATTTATGCTCTTCAGAGTATGAATTTACGCCCATGGAGGGCATTGTCCTCCATACCCTCTGTTAGTACGGCCCTGGTTAACTCCTTTCCTTCTGCTTAATATACATAGAGTAACTTCTTACTTCGACGTTTTACCTGTTAATTCGTTGCAGCAGATAAATGCTTGCGGTAGAAAAGGCATTTATGTGTGCAAGTTATTTTCGAGGTTGTTATCATAAGGTAATGCTAGGTTATCCTTCCCGTTCTCCAACCTTGGCCTTGCATTTTTCAAGGTACTGAAGTTCACATAAGTTACAAGTTGTGTAGCTGGATTGACAGCTTTTTCTTAAGCCTGAGTCCGCGATTGTGAAAGCAAATACATCTGTCATATAAATGGCATCAGCCAACATAATTAATGTCTAGGAGCTTTCAATATAAATATGAGTTCTTGCGAGAACAAAAATAGACGGTCTGGAGGCCACGGAAGAAAGCAAAACGAAAACTACATGTTTAAAGTAAATCCAAATGTCTTCAAACCATTGAATTTCACAGTAGGAAGTTTATTCGGTAAATATGATGGATATTTCAGAGAAGACAATATCTTATGTACAGGAAGCATTCATAACTCACGTGGCAAGTTCAATATTCAGCCATTCAATGTCAATCAGTTTCACTTATCAGAGATTGTAGGAGGAGTTGATTTGGTCTAGGACTGTATAACGTAATTTCTTTTCGTGCTGAAATTTTGTCGTTCTTACGTTATTTCTAAATCATTAAATAAGCATACGATGAAATAGTTCCTAAATGAATATATACGGCCAGACGAATCATTAAACAGAAGTTAACTTACGGGAATTGGCTTTATTTCAGCTTTACATCAATAGAACAGATATCACACTTCAAGGTATAACGTAATTTACATAGCCACATATCCACCTATACACCACACACGAGCAACTGCTATCTCGTTGTTTTTATCTATCGTCCTTATCTCATACATTCATGCGTCACATTCACTATGACCTCAAGTGTGTTGCCAACCTTATTCTCGTTTGAGGGAAAAGATGTCACATTAAGTTTGAAAGTATAAGCAGAACAAACTCAAAATTTACATAGGGAAGGAAACTAAAAATGAAAGTTAATTTAGAATATGCGTCACAACTGTTCAGCGTATATACACTGAAAGGACAAATCATTACGTACACCCGGATGAAAATATGCAAAGCAGCGAATCGCGGTGTGCAGGAAAACCGGATGGGGCTATACATAAAGTGGGTCGGCACACACATGAATACATTCGTCAAGTGCCAGCATGGGTCGAGGACGAGACTTAAGTGAGTTTGATCGAATTCAAGTCGTGGGAGACAGGTAGGCCGGATGTTCAATAAGCGCAACGGCGAAACTGTTAGGAATTCCGCGACAAACCGTAGCCAGTGTGTTCCAGGAGTAGGTGAAATCCGGCAAAACCGGTAACAGTCGGATGAAATGTGGCCGTAAAAGTGCATTGGATGATCGAGGGCGCCGACGAATGGTCTGCGTCGTACAAAAGAATCGATATGCTTGTTTGCAGCAAATCACGTCACAATTTACTGCAGGAACATCCACAAGCCTATTCTCAAAGACAATCCGTCGACACATGGCACAACTCGGCTGGGGCATGATTCGGCTGCAATTTGCGAAGGCCCATCGAAACTGGAGCACGGATGATTGGAAACACATCATATGGTCTAACGAATCCCGTTTCACACTGTATCTCGCCGATGGCCGGCAGCTTGTGTAGCGTAAATATAACTTAACTTCTTTTCGTACTGAAATATTGGCGTTCTTACGTTATGTCTAAATCATAAGGTATGAATACGATGGAACACTTCCTTAATTAAGCCTTTACGGCCAGACGAAACATAGGACAGAAGTCAACTTACGGGAATTGGCTTTATTCCAGCTTTACATCAATAGAACAGATATTACACTTCAAGGAATAACGTAATTCACATATCACATCTTCACCACACATCTATATCAATAGCATAGATCACACTTCGAAAATAAAATAATTCACATCACCGCCTATTCACCACACCCGAGCAACTGTTGTATCGTTGTTTTTGTCTATCGTTCTTATCTCATACATTCATGCGTCACGTTCACACTGACCTCAATTGTGTTGCCAACAGTATTTGTTTGAGGGAAAAGATGTCACATTAAGTTTTAAAGTATTAGCAAAACAAACTCAAATTTACATAGGAAAAGAAACTAAAAAGAAAAATTAATTTAGAATATACACTGAAGTGCCAGAAAAACTGGTCCACCAGTCTAATAGTTGGTAGGTCCCCCACGGGAGCGCAGGACTGCAGAAATACGACGAGGCATGAACTCCAATAGCTTCTGGAAATATGCTGTAGGCAATGCACACCATACGTCCTGCAGAGCGTTCCACGATTCGGGTGTATTCCGGGGTCTCGGATTCCTGTGTTCGATAGCGCGTTGCATGGCATCCCAAATGTGTTCTATCACGTTCAGATCTGGGGACTTGGGTGGGAATGGCAACACCCCAAACTCTGATGAATGCTCCTCTAACCATAATGTGGCACCCCAACACTTGTGTGGAGGTGCATTTTCCTGTTGGAACAGGCCCAACCCATCAGCATGAATGCAGGACATGAACGGGTGTACCTCGTCAGAAAGGATGCGCACATAGCGTTGGCCGGTTACAGACGTTTTTAGACGTACCAGTGGTCTCAGTAAAGTCCAGCTAAACACACCCCTATACCATTACAGACCCCCCCCCTCCCCAGCCCGTACAGTTCCCGGTTGACAGGCGAGATTCGTGGCTTCATGGGGTTTGCGCCACACACGAATCCTTCCATCTGTCCCATACAGTTGGAAACGCGACTCGTCAGACCAGGCTACTTGCTTCCAGTCATACAGTGTCCATTGACGGTGTTGTCGCGCCCAAGCGAGGCGCATAGCTCTGTGTCGTGCTCCCAACAAGGGGACTCAAGTTGGGCGTCGGCTCCCAAAGCCTATATCGTGCAGGGTACATTGCACAGTCAGGACGCGATGCTTGTTGAGGCTCCAGCATTGAATTCCGATTATACCTGAGAGAGTGCTGCACGCCTAACGCGTGAAACGATTCTTGACAGCCGACGATGATCACGTTCACCCAATGTCTTTTTACGGTCTCACTCGTATCGTAGGTTGGAGGTTTTGCCGGAATTCTTGTAGTAACGGTACACCCTTGCAATGGTCGTCCGTGAAAATCCGAACTTCGTTTCTACCTCCAAAATACTATGGTCCATCTCACGAGCGCCAACTATGACACCGCGTTAAAAATCGCTTAAATCGTTATTACTTGTCATTCTCATGCCGAAAACAGCTCTGACAGCTGGCAAGGATGTCTATCGCTTTATAAACGCACTGGCGGATGCAACAGGGGACGCGCATAGGTGACGTTGCTATGTATTTTGGCATAAGCTCGTCTGTACCAGTTTTTCTGGCACTTCAGCACATAAACCACAAACCACACGAAGCTGTGGATCCCGCATGCCAAGTTGGGGTACCACAGGCAGGTGGTGGCGGAGTAACTCTCTGGGCTGCTTTCACGTGGTCCGGCCTTTGTCCCTTGGTACCTCTTGAATCTTTCGTCACTGGTTCCAGCTATGTGCAGCTTCTGGCCGACCATCTCCACCCCTTCATTACGTGTCTCTGTCCAAACCAAGTTCCGATCTCTCAACAGAACAACGCCCCCCCCCCCATCGGTCCAGGCTAGCAACCAACTGGCACCAGGAGCATAGCAGTGAGCTTACCACATTCGCGTAGACCCCTCGCTCTCGCTCACCAGACATCAACCCCATAGAGAATTTATGGGACATATTGGAACGAGCTGTTCGTGATCAACCATCCCCACTTACATCTCGGCCTGCTCTACGCGAAGCTCTCTTGGATTGTTGGTCAGCGGTACCTGAGTCTGTGTTTCGGAACATCACTGAGTCCGTACCGCGACGTTTGGATGCTGTCCTGCGTGCAAAAGGTGGTGTCACACGGTATTAGGTGGGTGTACGTAATAATTTGTCCTTTTAGTTTATTAAGCAAAGCCCATTCCATTGTAAAAGAAAAGGACATTTTGAACACATACTTCGACTCCATGATGACTCGGATCATTTTTCGGGTGATAATTTTTTTCTGTTGTAAAACTTGCCGATGCAAGGAGGATCCTCGTTCAGTTGACCATGCCCGAAGAGCTACGAACAAAATTGCGAACAATTTCCAAGAATTTCCAACAAAATTCAATGATGACGACTTGTGCTCGCTCATTTCTACAATATCGTGGCTTTGACATGTCTTCATCCAACAAGCAAAGTGTCATTCGGTAACTGCGTAGTCACCCAGGTGCCCAACAGGTTTAATCTCCAATAACTATAGCATTCGCGAGGTAGATCCAAGAGATAAAATCTCACAATAAGTATGTCGGGCACCGCTGAGTTCAAACCGCAGCTAGGCCTTTCCGAATCTCCCAAACGGGCCCGACGTAGATTCTTTTTGAATCATGTCGCTTTGAACTCGATCGCTGAAGTACTGGAACGTGTAGTCGGCAATTACTTGATATCTGAGGCAACGAGTGACTCCGATAAACAGTCTTTTGTTAAACGTAACAAAATTTGATAGATGAGTAACAAAATTTAGTAGATGAGACAAACTCCGTTCGATTAGGTATCTCCACGCAACAACAGGTTTCCAGATGGCAAACATTTTACTATCTCGGAAATATCCCGAAAGACCCTCCGCCACGTTTAACTTGAGTTTTTCCGTCCAATACCGGTCGATCTCTAATCGCCAAAAAACCCTGACTATTCCGTCAGCCAAAACGTAAATCCTCGAGATGCCTAACCGACACTCCCTGCTCGAACACGCCGTCCGTCAAGTGAAAATACCGGTCCTCATATATATCGAACCACTCACCGTCCGACCACGTCGAAGGCGAAACACCAAAAGCATCCTGAGCGATCCGATCCAATCCTATGTAGAAGATTTTAGGAAGGGAGTGTCTGACCCCAGGTCTTAAACAATTAAACAACCCTTAGAAATAGGAAGCTAGGAGATTTGGGCTAGAGTGCCCGATAGGAAAGTGACACGGAAGCGAAGTAGAAAGGGGGAGGAAGACGCCCTTATTTATTACCGGGGGGGGGCACTACCCGGGGTTCGACGGCTTAACGTGCCCATCCGATGTACGGCGGATATTTAGTGGATCGAGCGTTCGTACCTGCCTAGGATCGAACCTGAGATCCTTTCCGTCACGAACGTTGCCCACTAGGCAACCCGCGGCCCACATCCTGAGCGAACGTGTAGCTCCCTTTTATAGCCTTGTCCTCCCCCCCCCCCCCTCTGCACTTCTTGAATCCTGTTTCCGTGGAGTTCGTCTCTCTGTGGGAGCGGTGACATTGCACCCATACATCAGACCCAGTCGTCCAGCTCAAGGTCAACGGATGCGGCTAGGCATCAGACCCAGTCGTCCAGGTCCAGGTATGTGGCTAGGCTTGACCCGGTACTCCGTAATACGGCGTACAAAAGAGACCCACCACGTGTCCTCCATGTGCGTTGGAATTTGCATTACATTCCACTTGAAATAATAAATTGATACAGAAAAGGTTGCTACATGAAAATAATTATTGGGAGCTTGACTCCGTCACCTTACAAAGTACTTATAAATCATAATACTATTATTTCACATCTTTCATACTGATCTGTTAAAACATCTTTGAGGGGAGAGCCTGCCCGGGAAAAGCCACCCGGAACAGCAAAAATGTTTCTAACTCAGTGACCGGTGGGTATATAATCCATGCTTTTGCTTGCTGTTAATTGATGTTGCTATTGAGAAGGTCATCTCCGTAACCACATGAGAAATTTAAGCAATATGCTACTTGCACGTTTTAAAAGTTCATTGCCACGTACAGATGCATCTCGTACCCTTTTTTCTTTTTTTTTTTTTTTTTTTTTTTTTTTTGTGATGACGGTAGTCCTGAAGTGAAAGAAAGTAGATTGCTAGAGGAAAGAGACTTGATAACAGAGGTTAATATAAAACGCCCAACTTTAGAAATTATGAAAGGAAAAAGCAGCATTGGGGAACAAGGAGAGTACAGTGTACGGAATTTCGATCACGAATTTAGTACGTATGGTGAACTGTTATTTATAAATGTTCGCACTGAGCCTGCATTAATCATTCAAGTGCTTAAAAAGTTGCTGCTGGAATGCTGATCCATATATACAGTCCGTGTAAAAATTATAAGACCACACAGATTTCTACGTTATACCCATGAGATGCAACACAGCAGCATACGGGCGTCGCCTGAATTTGCATATATGTCGGACTCATATAAAACTAATAGTGGCAGGACAGCATCTAAAGAAGGTAGCTAATAAAAGCGAAAAACAGGAATTTTAGGTGTGTAATAAGTATAAGACCGCTACTATAAACGAGAAGACATGTCGAGTTAGGTATGCAAAATACACTGAAGAGCAATTGAATTAGAGATACCTGTCTAGTAACGTGTATCACCACCTTTCGCCCTGATGACGGCGGCGATTCGTCTCGGCATGGATTCGACACGACACCGGAAGCGTTGGGAAGCTACATGGATCCACGACCCCTGAACAAGCTCCCATAGTTCACGAAGATTTAATGGAGGGGGTCAGAGCCTCGAACATCTCTCTCGATGGCATCCCAGATGTGCTCGATGGGGTTGAGGTCAGGTGACCTACCTGGCCAAGGGAGCGAGGTCACGTCGGTGCAGTGTTCATCCAACCATTCGGATACAATTCGGGAGCGATGGCACGGTGCATTGTCTTTCTGCAGGATGAGGTCCCCAGTGGGATGTTGAAGACGCACAAACGGGAGCAAATGGTCGTCCAGGATATCCCGGTAACGTTGACCTGCGAGGGACGATGTCACACGTACCAGGGGTCCCATTTCAGTCCACGTAAACAGTTTCCAGACGAGAATGCCACCCCCACCAGCTTGAAGAGTACCCTGCTGGCAAGAAGGATCCATCGCTTCATGTGGTTTACACCGCACTCGTATCCTGCCAACCGCATGTACCAACGTGAATCTCGTCTCATCAGTCCAGCCAACATTTTTCCACATGTCTAGGGTCCAGTGGCAATGTTCCCGCGCCCATCCTGATCTTTGCACCCTGTGATGTGCGGTCAGCAGCGGTACCCTCGTGGGACGATGGCATCTGTACCCCATTGCGAGGAGATGGTTCTGGATGGTGTGGCTGCTTACACGTTTTTGTGCACCAGCGGTAAATTTCCGAGTGATTTCTTGCACTGGGGCCCGTCTATCCACTGTTACAATGCGAGCTAGCCGACGATGATCCCGCTGTTGTCCACGGCAGTTGGCCCTTGCAGGGATGGTTTTACCGGATTCGATGTACGCACGGTGCACCCGTGACACAGTGGCTTGTGAAAATCCCAGTGCCTGCACGACTTCCGAGATGGAGTGACCCATTCGTCGGGCCCCGACAATTTGCCCACGATCAAATGCGCTTAGATTCTTCGTCGTATCCATACTGCGTCCGACTCTTACTGATTCCCGTCGCATCACTCCTTATATTGTCAGATCGCTGCATACGTCATGTCGTTTCCGTTTATAGGGCCGCCCAGAGCGCCATATTTGCATAATGCCAACTGTCTCTAATTCAATTGCTCCTCAGTGTAGGTCGGGATGTTAACACACTGGAATATCCAGTTAAGAGCAGTGCAACAGCACCGCCGACACTAAGCAAACGCAGAGGAAGTCATAATTCCGCAAGGGATAGAACTCTCAGAAAGGGAAATCCGCAAAATTTATTTACTGCGTACAAGAAAGATGTCACAGAAGAAAATTGCGGCTGCAGTGGTAAGGCCGAAAACAGCCATTGCCAATATTCTGAGGAAAGGTGAATCTTATCGTTCTAAACGAGGGCTTGGACGACCATTAAAACTCTCCATGAGAGCACAGAGACGACTGCATCGCTTTGTTTCAAATAGTTCTGTGTCGGCACGAGATGTAATGGCTGCAACGTGAACTCCCAAATGTCGCAAAACGGTGTACAATTATATTAAACGACATCCTTGTCTTGTCCGACGGGAATTTCAACGTAAATCTCAACTGAAGCCAAGGCATAAAATAAACGGCTGGAATGGGCAAAAAAACACATGTCCTGGGACCGAGAATGGCAATCAATGATGTTTTCCGACGAAAAGAAATTCAACCTCGACGGACCAGATGGCTATGCGTATTATCGGCACGACTTACGTAAGGAGAAGCGACATTTATTTAGTCGTCGTGCAGGTGGTGGCTCTGTAATAGTGTGGGCTGCATTTTGTGCAAAAAGTAAGACTGCTGTTGCTTTCGTAAACCATCGGTTAAACTCTCAGCGCAATCCATCTCTTCTTGAAACGTATTTGATACCATTTGTCAGCCGTTTCAGGGGACATGAATGGATCTTTCAACAAGACAATGAGTCTTGTCATGTCTCCCGAGACACCGTAAACTGGTTTAATCACAAGCAAATACGACGTATGCCCTGACCAGCCCTCAATCCGGATTTGAATCCTATTGAGAACCTATGGGGGGCATCATTACGAGAGACGTTTTTGCGCATAGTCGACAGTTTTCATCGGTTGACGAATTGAAAACCGCTGTTCGTCTAGCATGGATGGGCACGAAATTCATCCAAAACGGTGTCTTCTTTGATAGCATCCATGACTGAAATAGTGTTTCATGTCATAACCGCAAAGGGCAGGTATACTAAATATTAGTTTGTTCTATTTTGTTTATTTTGTCATGTGGTCTTATAATTTTTGCACACCCTGCTTTCCGTTTTTCTTACGCTGCTCGGTGCAGCAGCGTGTTATCTGTTCAAACTACTGTATGTTTATATACTATCCCGATGTCTCCATGTCCTCAGTATTGCCTGGACAAATGATTTGAGATATTCAATGACCCTCAGTTATATGTTCGTGCTGTGGTCTTATCATTTTTACTCTTTATTTTAGGCACGATACATGAAGAGTATTAAGAATTTGTCTCATTCATTTTTTTCTTCATTTTTCAGGGAATTATATTTGAGGCCGCTGAGAGTGGAGCCATTGCTGGAATATAAGTCAAACAAAGATGGCAACTTCCGCATTTTAAAGAAAATTTGCTGTTTCCAAAGAATTGATCACAATCATGAGATGCTAGACCTAAGTTCCAGCAGGAATTGTACGGTGGTGAAATATTGCTCTTCATTTTATTTTTGAGAACTGCGAAAACATCATCGAAAAAACAATTTATTGCAGCAAAGAAAGGAACTGTGTGCTAAACAAAATAAAGCACGAATTGCTGCCTAAAAACTATCGTTTGTGAGAAAACAAAAAGCACACGTTACATAAATAAAACTGAAATACCACTACTGCATAATTTGGACAGATGCCCTTATGCAGATATATGCAACATTTTCAGAACGCGTATAAAGGAGACGTTAAAGAATTTGAAGGCAAATAAGAACCGTGAAAAATGTTGTAGCTATCAAAAATCTTTGACTTCTGCCTCGTAAGACAGCTGCATTAAGGCAGGTATTCTTGCATTCCAAGGTTAATCACAAAATCAATATTCCATTTCTTGAAGTTCCTCCAGATATTTTGAAATTAAGGAGATTTCCCTCCTACAAAGTCGTGAAGATAAATGCATACTTCAAAAAATTGTAAAACTCGTTAATTAAAATAACTACTAAAAGAAAACTATTTTTAGAAAATTCATTGAGCTTTAAGGAATGTTTCAAAAGTATCCAAGCACATAAGTCAATAATCCGAAACTTTTAAATAAATTCCCAGCATTGGATGTTGCAAATTTTTGCCTGAAAGCATCCCACTAACGTACGACGTGTGTGTGCGAGAGCCAATATCAGAAATGTGGCTGGTTTACGTTTCCAGTATCTTCATACTTCTTGGCAGCTTGTCTTCAGCTCAGAATCCTTATGCACTAAAGCGGCCTTCTTATTGTACGACCTGCTTCAGCAACGATCAAAACCAAAACTATTACTGCTGCTTTTATTTCTTCCGTTGCTGTGCCGAGTCTCGCCTCGGTTCCAGCAACAGGAAAATCACAACGCCGGGTCCTGAATACCCAGACTTGTCCAGCACACAGAGGGAAAATATCATTACTACTAAAGAATCGCCTTTACAATCTCCTGGAGAATCAAAGGGGAAGAAATGTGCTCCAGCGGGAAATTCAAAAACTGGCGATTCTGAAAGACCGGGTGCATCTAATGTAGCAAGTTCATGCAGAGACGAGGATGGAACCCAAAATACCGCCAGCGTTGTTCAAGAGTCCAAAACTCCTGGAGTAAACGCGCCGAAGAACGTGGAAAATTCCAGACAGGGTACCACAAATAATTCCCGCCCTCTCAGTTCAGAAGATACCAGTTATTCTTCTGCTTACGGTGGGAAAAGATACCCGTACAACGTACCACGCGTATATCCTGCACAACAACCGGGCAGAAATACGGAATGGAGACCACCTCAGAATAGATACAATAATGGCGTTACTGGCTCCGTTAGATCTACTAAACCAAGACTTGGCCAGGCGATTGGTAAAGAATCTTTAGATTCAACGGAGGGAAAAGTTCAATCAAACACGGAAGCCCAAGCAGACAATGCGGATGACGTCTTCTGGGGAAGAATGGAGCCAGTGAAAGATATTGACGACAAGTCGTAGATTTTACACTCCTTTAAAACTGAATATGTTCCTTTTCTTTTTTATTGATGACGAAACTTGTTGTTGCAGTTAGTGTAATTTCCTTGTTGCAGATAAAGAGATGTTCAAATAAGCTGCATGACTTGGACAAAAACGATCACACCTGATTTTCCTCTGGACCTGAAGCTGCTCGAAGAGTTTGAAAGCTTTCGGTGATGTGAAGAAACGGCATTCTTATGTACAACCACAGCTGAACTTTCATTCATACTTTAGTGTGATGTTATGTACAGTTCTTCATTCTTCTTGAAAAACTTAGTCAATTTAATACAGCCTCATGCCTACAAAGTAAATAGACCAATAGCATGAATCATGTACTTCAGTAACCATCTGATATTGTCAAATATTTTTTAATACACGTTGATTACACCTGTGTAAGTAAGAAAATTTCACATGAAATAAATTGAAGTGATTAAAGAATATTTGTTCCGTAATCAAATAGGTGAGTAATATTAATCAACAAAATTCATACTCTTTTCCACTGAAGGGAAAAGATGGAAAAGCACTGGTACTAACGGTGATGGTTTTTAACATCTATAGTTTCCACACGATGTCGTAGAAATACTGACTGATGGAGCATAGACAAAATCGGTGCGCTGTATTCACTTTTTGTGGATTAGAAGCTGTTTCTAACATAACGTACACTGTAAGTAACGGAGATTATACAGGGTGATTCATAAAGAAGTATGCAGTTTCAACGCACTATAAAACAAGAACAATGTAAGGTATTTTATGTTACCTGGGGAATGTTTCAAGTTTTTTTAGAGACAGTCACAGATGATTTACGTGTGCACCCTTAATCACACGACATACATCGAGCCGGCAATCCATTTCCACCGAAACGCGAGGTAAGATATCTGAATCAAGTGCAGTGATGGCGGCTGTGATACGCTGTTTCAGCTCCGTTAGATCAACAGGAAGGGGAGGGGCCGAATACCTTGTCCTTTTACGTACCCCACAGGAAAAAGTCAGTCAGTCAAAATGGCAGCGACTGCAGTGGAGAAGGCGTTTTGAGTTCTTGAATTGAGCAAAACGGAATCTGTAACTGTTGTGCAACGGCATTTTCGATCACGATTCGGAAAAGAACCTTCAACCAGAAAAAATCTATCTACGATTGGCATAAAAAATTTGAAACTACGGGCTGTTTGTGCAAACTTAAAAGTCCTGGACGATCACGTGTATCGGAAGAAGTCGTCGATAGTGTTTGCACCGCCATTCAACGAAGCCCGGGAAAATCAACGCGGAGGGTGAGTCGTGAAGGGCAGATTTCACAGCCCACTGTCTGGAGAATTTTGAGAAAGAAGCTGAAAATGATTCCATACAAAGCCACTATCACTGCACTTGATTCAGATATCTTACCTCGCGTTTGGGTGGAAATAGATTACCGGATCGATGTGCGTCGTGTGACTAACGGTGCACACATAGAACATCTGTGACTGTCTCTAAAAAACTTGAAACATTCCCCTACAATCCTGTTACAGGTAACATAAAATATCTTACATTGTTCTTGTTTTATAGTGCGTTGAAACTGTATACTTCTTTATGAATCAATCTGCATAATAAACTAGCTAAATTTCCCGGTGTTGCTCAGGAGAATTTGATGATAATTCACTATCTAAATTTTGTACAAATCAAATGAAAACGATCAATTTTTTACAGCATGAACCGTACCTATATTTCATTTCTTCATTGAATTTGAATTTTATTCTCTCCCGGCACACAGTATTTTTAGTTTTTTCATTTGATTTTCGTTACACACATTTATAAATCGGTTAAATTAATGTTTAGTCCTCAAAAGAAATAAGATGAAATAGAATGAAAAACATTTACCGTCACTGCCAACGCAGAACTTTGTGATGCACTAATATTTCTGCCAAAAAAAGGAGCCCGGATGGCTGTATATATGAAAAACACTTTTTTTCTTATTTAGTTAACATATTTTTACAAAACAAAAAAAGAAAGGAAGAGGAATGGAAATACCTTCAGTTCCGATGCTGAATTCTGTTGCAGTTCTTCACTGGAAGCACTTGTCACAAAAGAAATCAGTGCTCGCACTTATCATAACAAAAAGTATTAAATTCGAATTCAAAAAAAAAAAAAACTGGAACTATTTACGAAAGTTTTGTATGGTAGCCCCTTGATTCCGAGCTTCGACTCCTTCCAAAAACCGTCTATGGTCTAAGTTAAGAGTGCCATGAGATAGTATACCAATTCAAAATAAAAAATAAAAAATGGAACCTTTTACGGAAAATTTTTATGGGGGCTCCTTGACCCCGGGCTCCAACCCCTTTCAAAAACCGTCTACGGTCTAAGTTATAGTACCATGAGATAGTATACCAATTCAAAACAAGTTAGTAAAATCATGCGATTCATTGATTAATTATTACGCGCTTTCCAACATACCAGAAATCATTACTCAAGTTATGAGGATAATGACTGTGGAATAAATCTCGCACCTGCTGTATCCTGACCTTTGATCCCATTTCTATATTAAACAGAATTGGTTCAGTATACCTCCGGGGCAACATACTAAAGTTTTGTCGCAATAGAAGCATTTTTAGTCAAATTATGAGGATAATGGCTGTGGAATAAAACTCGCTCCTGTGCCTTTGATCCCATTTCGATTATATTCAACAAAATTGGTTCAGTATACCTCTGGAACAACATGATAAAGTTTTGTCGCAATCGAAGCATTTTACGTGTAAGTTATGATTCATAAGGGCAATGGAATGGATCCCCTACCTATGTCCTGACTTTTTACCCCATTTCGCCCATTTTCAGTTAGGGTTCGTCCACAGGTGGTCCCCTACCACATACTACAATTTCATCGAAATAGAAATATTTTTACGCGAGTTATCGTGCAGACGGACAGACAGACAGACAAAGCTGGATCATATACGCTTCTTCAACCTACGGTTGGAAAGCGTAAATAAACAAGTTATTAAAATCATGCAATGCATTGATTGTGATACGCTTTCCAACATACCAGAAATCATTACTGACGTTATTACTCAAGTTATAAGGATAATGCCTGTGGAATAAATCTCGGTCCTGTGCCCTGACCCCATTTCGAGGATATTCAACAGAACCTGTTCAGTTTACCTCAGGAACAACATACTAAAGTTTTGTCGCAATCGAAGCATTTTTACGTAAGTTATGATGCATAAGGGCAATGGAATGGATTCCGCTCCTATCTCTTGACCTTTGACTCCATTTCGCCCACTTTCAATAGAGTTCGTCCCCAGGTGATCCCCTACCACATACTAAAATTCCGTCGGAATCGAACCATTTTTACGCAAGCTATGACGCATAAAGTCAATGGAATAAATCCCGCTCTTATGTCCTGCCTGACCTTTGACCTCATTTCGCCCATTTTCAATAGGGTTCATTCCCATGTGGTTCCCTACCACATACTAAAATTTCATCGAAATTGAACCATTTTTACGCAAGTCATGAGGCATAAGGGTAATGGAATGAATCCCGCTCCTATGTCCAGACGTTTGACCCCATTTCGTCCATTTTCGATAGGGTTCATTCCCATGTGGTCCCCTACCACATACTAAAATTTCATCGAAATCGAACCCTTTCTACTCAAGTAATGAGGCATAAGGGCAATGCAATGGATCCCGCTCTTGTTTCCTGACCTTTGACCCCATTTCGTCCATTTTCAATAGGGTTCATCCCAGGTGGTCCTCTACCACATACTAAAACTTCATGGGAATCGAGCCATTTTTGCGCGAGTTATCGTGCGGACGGACAGACGGACAGACAGACAGACGAACAAAGCTGGAACATATACGTTTCTTCAACCTACGGTTGGGAAAGCGTAAAAAAGTAAAAATGGAACTTTTTACAAAAATGTTGTATGGGGGCCCCTTTACCCAAGGCTCCGACCTCTTCCAAAACCTGTCTACGGTCTAAGTTGAAGTACCATGAGTTAGTATATCAAATTTGGTGGTTCTAAATCGAAAACTGTAGATTTGCATAGCGAACAAACAAACATTCAACTTTATATATTAGATGTTACTCAAAACTGTGTTGTAAGTGTTTCATCTCGCTGGAAACACTAGCGCTTCCGAGTGATACTAAATAGAATATTTTGTCTGATTGTTATAAGTTGTTTAAAATGTCGTTCATCTATATAAGATGTTTACTTTTATTTTTTTAAATCTCCAAAATTCTCGATACAGTTTTTTTAAAGGCCGTTCCATCTCCAGCTGAAATTCGAAAATCAGTTTTTCTGTCTTACAAGGGAAACTACGCGACTTTACCCTTTCAAAAGTCGTGAAACTTTGACAAAACGTAGCAAGTGGGGTGGAATGGATATCAGCAAAGTGCTCCGTTTCGGAACTGCTCCGATCTCGAGAGACACACTTCGCAATTTTCTTGGAAACCCTCAGGTAATGTACCTGATGATGCAATATTTCGAAAACAACACCCTCTACTGGTGTGTAAATGAAACCCCACAAACGAAATGAAATTATCTAGAATATCCTTGGATGCGTGATGAATTATACAATAGAAGGATCAGAAGCTGTTATGTTTTTGTATAATTGGTTGAAGATATTTGTAAAATGTCCATATTACATCAAAACATTAGCATTACTTCAACGTAAATGCTCTTCGTACTAAGATGTTCCCTAAGCTTAAGTCGTGCTCCGGGTAACTTAATTAACAAAGATAGCACTAAATTAAACATTTATTAAACGGCCAGGTAAAGTATTAAATCATGTACTTGCAGGTATTGATTGTTTATTGGATCCACTTTAAGCATAATCGTCGGCACAATATTAATTGCCGAAATCACTTCAATCGAATTTAATCAATGGCTGCTTCAACAGTTAAATAATTCAATGCTCTCAACACCAAATACTAACCACCTTCTTCTTCTCCTTAGACTGTTGGCACCCACTGCAGAGTATAGGCCTCCCCCAGTCTTTTCCAACTTCCTCGATCCTTAGCCTCAGTCCACCATTTAGCACCTCTAAATTTCTTAAGGTCATCTCTCCATCTTGTTCTCTAGCGCCCCCTTCGTCTCTTTCCATCTCTCGGTTGCCATTCTGTTATTAATCGTGTTTACCTTTCAGTCTTCAACATATCTAGCCCATCATCACTTTGATTCTTTTATTATTTTTATAATATCTGTTATTCTTGTTCTTTCTCTTACAGTTTCATTTCTAACTCTATCTCTTCTTGTTTTTGCTAACATTCTTCTCTCTAACTTTCTTACCGATACTCTTATTTTTTTACATTGTCACTCTGTGACACTCCATGTTTCACTTCCATAAGTAAAAACAGACGGGTATAATACATGTATTGAAAATCTTTCTTTTTAAACGCAATGGAAGATCACCGGTTAAATAGTCTTTAAATAATCAAAAGGCTCTATTACCTTTGATCAGGGGCTGATTTTCGCAGGGGCACAAGGGGCCCGGGCCCCAAATTGTGTGCGTGTCTTTTAGTAATTACTCATCGTTAATGAAAAAATTTACGATGTAAATATATCAACTCTGAAAACATTTAATGTAAGACTACTTTAGTAAGAACAAATGAATAATGAGATAAATAATAAAAAAAACACCCTTGCAAAGCCAATCTGATATTCATGATCTTGACGTGATCACGTGTTCATGTCTGTAATCCAATTGCTTGGAACGACACCTCTGAAATCCCACTTTGATGTTGAGATGCTGCTAACTCTAACTGGCAGATATGACGCCAGAATGCGGAACTGCTGAAGTCAGCTTTGACAATTCAACCAGCCATCTGCTACACTTTAAAAGCACTGGAAATACAAACGCACCTAACCCACAAATGGCCACGCCTGTTGGCGATTGGCGTGGCCAGATACCTTCACGTTAACCGTAACCGTTACAGCTGATTTTGTTTACGATAATTTCAGATAAGCATTTGTTAAAATAGTGTTCACTATAAAATAAATATCTTTCAAATCAACATTAACAATGCCGTAAGGGGCAATCGAGGGCATTGAAAAAATTATTAGGGGCCACAAATTTGGCTGTGCCCAGGACCCCAAAATTTCTAAGTCGGTCTCTGCCTTTGATAATTCTTCTGTTGATTTCTCGTTCTTGTCTTTCTTTAAAACTGATTACTTGACCTAAATAGATGTGTTCGTCTACTTATTCAGTTTCTTTTCCTTCTATCAAAATCTTTTCTGTATCCTTTTCTGTATTGTTCATATATTAAGTTTTTCTGTGCTCCTTGCCAGACGTTTTTTAAGATTGTCCATCCATAAATCCTTTATCGTATCCTTAATTTCCCTATTGCTAGTTACAATGATGACTATGTCACCAGCACATCTTAAGTGATTTAGGTACCTTCCATTTATGTTTTATTCCTTTTCTTCCCACTTTAAATTTCTAAAAATATCTTCTAATACAAAGTTAAATGATTTGGAAGATAGTGGATCTGCTTGTCGTCTAACTCCTGTCTGTACCTTGAAATCTGAGCCTAGGTTTTTTTATCCAAGCCACATTAAATAGATAACAATTTGATTTCAGTAATCATACAAACAAAATATTCAACATGAAATAATTAATTCAATTGTATAAGATCAAACCCTAATCGTAGAGCATCAGTGTAGTCTTATCTCTCTCGACAATTTCTCTCCAAAGAAATTAGAGGGATCTCACACTCTAGATAGCTTGATGCAATCGTAAAACAACACTCTTATCAGTCTTGATCAGATACGTCATTCACCCTTTGACCTAGCATGAAGGTGTCAAACAAAAATTCAGAGGGAGACAAAATTGTAACGTCATGTTAGAAATTACTTAAAGAGAATGCGACAAAATTTGCATAAGATAACAAGAGACAAAAGAAAGTCAAATTACAATATAGTATGTCACAAAGCATTGTAGGTAGCATTTATTGGCCATAGAATGTACACACTCAAGGGAATACAAACAATTTTGTAATAGTTAACACACTCTAAAAACCTGTTTTTCCATAATTGCTATATACATTACAAAATTTAACGGCAATGCCCTTTACCTTTACCCAAAACTTCAAGATGCATGACAAAAAATTACAACAGTAGTCACTGTGTGACATGGTATAGAATACCTAAGTGTTAGATTGGACAACCCAAAGTCCCGATCTAAATCCAATAGAACTTTTCCAGGATGTGCTGGAATAGAGATGGATTCGGTGTTCCATCCGAATCCAGTTTTTGCTGGTAAGACCTCTCTTAACTGCAGCTCTTGTAGAAGCTTTACAAGAGGAATGGAATAATATTCCTGTACAGACCTAAAGGCATTGTGGAATAATTGTTGATTGTGAAGTAATATTTGCGTTCCTTGATAAGAGTTTACGGTTCAAACTAATAGCCCAACACAAATTTCATTGAATATCCAAAGCAAACAGAATATAAATTCTGAATTTGTTTGTAACACTTACTGGTCATCCATGTAACACCTCTCAGAAAACTTGATAATAGTGCTTGTAACACTTACTGGTCATCCATGTAACACCTCTCAGAAAACTTGATAATAATGCTTGTAACACTTACTGGTCATCCATGTAACACCTCTCAGAAAACTTGATAAAAATGCTTTAAACACTTACTGGTTATCCATGTAACACCTCTCAGAAAACTTTATAATAATGCTTTAAACACTTACTGGTTATCCATGTAACACCTCTCAGAAAACTTTATAAAAATGCTTGTAACACGTATTGGTCATCCATGTAACACCTCTCAGAAAACTTGATAAAAATGCTTGAACAACTTACTGGTCATCCATGTAACACCTCTCAGAAAACTTGATAACAATGCTTTAAACACTTACTGGTCATCCACGTAACACCTCTTAGAAAACTTGATAACAATGCTTTAAACACTTACTGGTTATCCATGTAACACATCTCAGAAAACTTGATAACAATGCTTTAAACACTTACTGGTTATCCATGTAACACCTCTCAGAAAACTTGATAATAATGCTTTAAACACTTACTGGTTACCCATGTCACACCTCTCAGAAAACTTGAAAATTTCATCACCCTGGAGCGGGAATCGAACCATCTTCTCCCAATTTCCGTTCGAGTATGCTAACCGTTACACCACCCAGAACAGTGAAGTTCCAAGCAACTGAGACTAAACAAACTTAGCTTAGGAATCTGAACATCCTCAGATTTTCATTAGTCGAAGCATCGTTGCTTCCTGGTAGCGTTTTGACCCAATTCCCATGCAGAAACGGATGTAGATCGGAAATCACCAGTGCTACAGATAAATCAATGAAAGAAAAAAAGGAAGAAGAACAGAAATCGGGGGATACGGGTTCGATTCCCGCTCCAGGGCAATGAAATTTTCTGAGAGGTATTACATGGATGACCAGTATGTTTTACAAGGAAACTCAGAATTTATGTTCTATTTATATTGAATATTCTATCGATTTCCCATGTATTATGAGGAATATTTCTCCCTTCGTTGATAAATTTCATCGTAAAGCGCATTTCTGACAAAAGCGTAAACCTGTACAGTAACTTGCTTCACTATAAAGCTTACTGACTTACTTAGCCGAATCCCGAATAGCTTCACTATAAAGCTTACTGACTTACTTAGCCGAATCCCGAATAGCTTCACTTCGTGAAGCTGTGTGTTTAATTAACATGAATCAACCATTTAAGCACTCAAACGGAAACGGCCAAATGAATGTCAAATGATTCGTACTTACAAGGTTCACTCTCCTTATTCCTCAAGAAGAAGTATTGGGTTTGAAAGAAAGTAATGTCCGACGATGAGGTTCCCGAAGTAGAAGCCCCGGCCAAGGCACACATTGGCCACTAAGATTGCGCAGCATACTGGCATGACATTAGCAGATAGGTGGCTTAAGTGGCAGTTAGCCGTGAGAATTCGAAGTGTAAGCGCCAGCCAACATGGAAGTGGACAAGGAGAACATCCCCCATTGCATTATATATGAGTTTCGTCGCGGTAGCACCCTCGCAACTGCTGTAAGGAGCATTACCAGTGTGTACCCTTATGCCATATCACATCGTCAGTGCTTTCGTTGGTTCGAAGAGTTTCGAGAGGGATATTTTGACCTGTCAGACCGTCCCAAAACCGGAAGACCCGCAACAGTGGATATGGACGTGCTGAAGACCTTAGTGGAGACCGACCCACGATCCACGTGTGGCCACTCGGGAGTTGGCCGAACAGCTGGAGACTACCCACAGGAGCATTATCACGTACCTGCGTCAACTTGGGAAGGTGTACAAGAGTGGAGTTGGGGTACCCCATCAACTCGAGGTTGAGCAGAAAGCAAATCTCATAACTGAATGCGTTTCTCTGCTTGAACATGACCAAGTTGAACTGTTCTTGGTCCCCATTGTGACAAATGACGAGAAATGGGTCCTGTATGACAATGTCAGCGCCCGGAAACAGTGGTTGGACCCGAAAGAGAAGTTCATGCCGAACCCCCAAAGCCGGTTTACACCTACGTACGTTGCTCTCTGTTTGGTGGGATATCAAGGTGACGTGTTTTTTGAGCTGCTTCCGGACAACACCCCTATCACCATCAATGTGTTCAGCCGTCATCTCGACGACCGGCACGCACCTCTCACGTCGAAATGACAAGCACCGCTGAACCGTAAGGACGTCCTTCTACAGCAGGTTGGAGCGACACCTCACACAGCACGCGTGTTCTGTCATAAGATCAGGGAGGGACCTGGACTCGGAGCTGCTGCCGCACCTAGTCCATTCCGCAGATATTGCCTCAAGCGACTACTATCTTTTCCTATCGTTGCAGAGCCCTCAACTAAATAAAAACATTTAGAAGAATTAGGAGGAAGACATCAGAGATATATGACATCAGAGATATAAGAGAGACATATAATTTGACATCCCATCAAGTTACACATATAATTAATAAAATAAAATCTATTAATTATATGAATGCTTCAATAAGGATAGCTAAGGATATCCTTATTGAAGCATTCATATAAAGATACGTTTTCTCTCAATAAGGGTATCTTTCTTTTCTGCATAAGTATATCTTTTTTTATATATATAATAAGGATATATTTTGTACACATAAGGATATAAGGATATCACATAAGGATAAGGATATAGGATATCCTATAAGATATCCTATACACTGAGTGGTCACTTCATTATGACCACCTGACAGTTTTAAGCAAATGAGCTATGGCTGCACACTGTTGCCGTGAGAAGGCGATGCTAGTATAAAAAGGGAAAGCTTAGTGCTTGCGACAGTAGTAGAAGTGAGTTTTGGGTGACGCGATTGGTTAAAAATGCGATTTGACGGACTTTCAACGTGGGATGATTGTAGGAGCTCGGAGCCATGGAACGAGTATCACCAAAACCGCCGCATCGCATTTGTTAAATGTTCCGAACAGCTGTTGCTAAAGTGTTTAAAGACTGGACTTTCAGCCAAAAAACGTGTGGTCGTCATCGCCTAGTGACTGCTCAGGCGGAACGGAGAGTTTTCCGACTGGTAACAGACAACAGAAGGGCAACAGTGCAGCAAATTACAGACCATCTTAATCAAGGATCCCCTCAAATGATCTCTGCACGCACTTTTCGCCGTACACTGCATCGGATGGGATATGGCAGCCGAAGGCCTGTTCGAACACCTTTGCTGTCTGCAGTTAACAAGAGAAAACGTCTCCAGTTCGCACAGGAGCACAAGGATTGGACAGTCGATAATTGGAAACACATTATGTGGTCCGATGAATCACGTTTTCAGTTGCACCATACCGATGGCCGAGTGAGAATTTGGCGGAAACAGCACGAAAGCAGGGACCCCAAATGCATTGCTACAACCCTTCAAGCTGGTGGAGGCAATGTTATAGTTTGGGGAATGTTTTCCTGGCATGCTTTGGGCCCTTTAATTCGTGTTGATCAACGTCTGACTAGCACATGATATCTAAATATCGTTGCGGACCAAGTGCATCCTGTCATGTGGATGGTTTATCCCAATGGCGATGGCTACTTTCAACAAGATAATACTTTCTGCCATAGTGCTCGTTTTGTACAGGATTCGTTTCAGGAACATGCCGTTGAGTTTATTTTGCTTAGGTGGTCCCCCCCAATCTCCAGATCTCAACCCCATTGAGAATTTGTGCGATGAAGTTGAACGAGCCATCAGACAGCAGAATCCACAACCCTGAAATCTCACACTCCTGGAAAGTGCTATTCATCAAGCATGGTCTCAGATTCTACAAACCACCTATCAACATCTCGTGGAGTCTATGCCACGAAGAATCGACGCAGTATTAAAGGCAAAATGTGGCCCAAAGAAGTACTGAGGGGTGGTCATAATAAAGTGGCCACTCAGTGTATAAGGATATAGGATATCACATAAGGATGTAAGGAAACCTTTATAATAAGGATCTCTCTCTCTCTCTCTTTTACATAATAAGGATATCTTTTTTTATATATATAATAAGGATATCTTTTGTACGCATAAGGATATCACATAAGGATAAGGATGTAGGATATGACATAAAGATAAGGATATAAAATATCCTATAAAAGATACCCTATATAAGGATATAGGATATCACATAAGGATATCTTTATAATAAGGATCTAAGGATCTCTCTCTCTCTCTCTCTCTCTCTCTCTCTCTCTCTCTTTTATATAATAAGGATATCTTTTTTGGTTAAGGATATCTTTTCTTTTTTGCGTTCATATTAGGATATCTTTTCTTTCAATAAGGATATATTTTCTTTTTTTTTTCATTCTGTGTAAAATCTGTTAATTATTATAGAGACATCAGAGATATATAGGAGGAAGACATCACAGATATATTTAGGAGGAAGACATCAGAGATGTAGGAGGACGCCCTTGAGGTCCAGCTCTGCTGAACTGCAAGGGCGTCCTCCTACAGCAGGATGCGGAGAGGCCTCACACAATACGGATGACCTCTCACAAGATCAGAGACCTGGGCTGGGAGCTGCTACCGGACCCACCCTATTTCTTAGACATTGCGCCTAGGGACTACCACCTTTTCTGGTCATTGCAGCATTTCCTGGACGGATAGAGGTTCACCAACCGGGTCGATGTCGAAAGCTCACTTTTTTGCGTCCAGGCCTCCACAATTCCACAGGGACTGTATCCAACGGCTACCCAGACGATGGGAGCAAGGCGTATAACAAATGATGGCGACTACATTTTGGACTGATTTGTACTTTTGTATACGATAATTGACACTTTTCTGTTGCCTTGCATTTGGAGACTATTTTCTTTCCAACCCAATACAAATGAAACAAAAGAAAACAGATTAATACGATATGTATAATAGAAATAACAAGTTAGTAAAAGCATGCAATGCATTGATTATGATACGCTTTCCAACATACCAGAAATCATTACTCAAGTTATCACTCAAGTTATGAGAATAATGGCTGTGGAATAAATTTCGGTACTGTGCCCTGACCTTTGATCCCATTTCGATGATATTCAACAGAACCGGTTTGGTATACCTCCGAAATAACATGATGAAGTTTTGTCGCAATCGAAGCATTTTTACGTAAGTTATGATGCATAAGGGCTATGGAATAGATCCTGCTCCCGTGTGCTAACCTTTGACCCCATTTCGCCCATTTTCAATAGAATTCGTCCGCAGGCAAGACCCTACAACATACTAACATTTCATCCAAATCGAAGCATTTTTACGTAAGTTATGACTCATAATGGCGATGGAAGTGATTCCGCTTCTATGTCCTGACCTTTGACCCCATTTCGCCCATTTTCAATAAGGTTTGTCGCCAGGTGGTCTTCTACCACATACTAAAATTTCATCGAAATCGAACCTTTTTTACGTTAGTTACGACGCATAACAGCAGTAGAATGGATCCCGCTCCTATGTACTGACCTTTGACCCCATTTCGTTCACTTTAAAAAGGTTTCCTTCTCAGGTGATCCTCTACTAGATACTAAAATTTCATCGAATTCGAACGATTGTTACGCGAGTTATCGTGCGGACGGACATACGCACACAACGCGTGACATAATGAGGCAGATGGGAATCGCGACCATCTGCTTGCCGCAAGAGTGTGACGCCATAAAACTTTAATAGGATCCACACACAACGCGTGACGTAATGAGACAGATAGCGTGACCGCGCGCCAACATTCTCAAACGCGAGATTGTGACGTCATAAGATTTTTTTTTTTTTTTTTTTTGATTGGAGGTTTAACGACCACCGTGAGCAACTCAATGGGCTATAAGCAGTCGCCCGTCCCTAATTTAGGGTCACTGGTTCCAGGGAAGGGAGAGAGTCAGTGCCGTAAGACAAACACAACATCCATGCCTGACCGGGATTCGAACCCGGACCCCTTTCGGACGAATGATCAGAGGCCATCGCTTAGACCACTGCGCCACCGGGGCGGCCATAAGATTTCTAAGCATTGGTAACATTAATGGAACGACACCATGACACTAAAAACGTAATAATTCGGGGTGGTTATTTAACCCACTAAACGAATTCTCCTAAAGTCGAGATCAAGCTAAATCAATTTCTAGCACCAGAAAACTGTAGGTTAACGACTTTCATCAAAATTCTTAGAGCCGTTTTCAAAATAAAATGTAAAGAATTGCTACTTTAAGGTGTACGTCAAGTAATTTTGCTTCCTATACTTCCAATGAAAAAACTTCTGTACTCATTTTCTACACAATTAATGCGCTCCCAAGGATGAAAATTTGAACATCAATTAAAATAGCTTCATTTCATAACTTGGAATAATTAATATTTTCTAAACCATAAGCATAATTATGCAATCCAACATTTATTTGTCCACTGACGTCATCAAAGCACAGATCGCGCTATCCTTTTTCTGGTTTCAACAATACCAACACGAAGATTTTTTTTACCTTTGTCCGGTTGCTTATTTTTTAATGGGGGAGGATGACATTACCTACTTTTGATTTCTCAACGTTTTTTCTTCTGTCCACAGATACTGGTTTCAAGGGTAAAATTTTCAATTTAATTTTGATTATTTTTAGCTCCATATTTTAAGTTTTTTGTATTGCATTAAATCCAATTAAATCTTTCCAGAACGAATCAATAAAAAGCGCATGAAAAGAAAGTGCAACACTTTGACAATGACAGATAAGGGATATTTCAAATCAAAATTTCTCCTTAATTTCTTTCAAAAAGCTATTTAAAAAATACTTGGATGTACCGGGCAACTAGGCACCGTACCGGTCACAACAATAATTCAGCACAAATGAATATGCAAAATTTTAAATATTATCTCCAATTGTAAAGGAGGTTTTGCGTTTTTGTCATCGATATATATATATATATATATATTATTGAGGGTTTAGCGACCACCGTGAGGAACTCAATAGGCTATAGGCAGTCGCCCGTCCCTAATTTAGGGTCACTGGTTCCAGGGAAGGGAGAGAGCCAGCGCCCTAAGACTAACACAACATCCATGCCTCACCGAGATTCGAACCCGGTCCCATTTCAAGCGAATAATCAGAAGCCATCGCTTAGACAACTGCGCCACCTCTTCATCGATATGGAAAATTTGTTCTCAGACTGGCAAAAAATTAGAGAAGCGTAATATAAGCATAAAAAAAACACGATTTTTTATCGAAAGCTTACTGCTCTGATTTAAAGAAATGCCTAGCTGTACCAAACATGCCACACAAAGAAAGAAATATGATATGATAAACGTCACACAAGAATATGAAAATAAATTATTTAAGGCCCAAAAAACGCGAAAATATTCGCGTTTCGTAATAGACTGTGTTATTTTCGGTGATCTTGCTGCTCTGTGAATAAAGATCTTTTGTCGAGTGAAGGACACGTTGTTTACATAATTGCCTGTTCCGCTCGGCAAATGATAAGAATAATGGAAGAAGTATTGTTCACATATTGGTTTCTCCGACAACAACACCACCATAAGAAAAGCGAACGCGTGCTTCCGCTAAGATATAATTT
Organism: Macrothele yani; assembly: GCA_039090855.1. NCBI lineage: Eukaryota > Metazoa > Arthropoda > Arachnida > Araneae > Macrothelidae > Macrothele > Macrothele yani. Next base: position 121,789,069 of record CM077005.1, on the reverse strand, counting down.
ACCAAAGCATCTTGTTTCCTCTCTTCTCTGACCCGGAATCCCAGGAAAAGGACATGAAGAAGCGCAGAGGAATTTCCTTCCTCGTCTGGGATCGAGGTTACCAAAAATATGCAGATTTGCTCTGAACAGAAGAGAGAGAATATTTGCATCATTAACACCTCGAAAAATTTCGTCTTCCAAGAATCTGAGAAAAAGGTAAGAAATACATCTACGATTTTGTTATCCGCTAATAATAGCGGATAATTATTGCTGGTTGCAGGAAATAACATTTAATTTGCTCAGTTATTTCTTCGTTTGGAATTTAATGCAGTTTCTATAAAGTAAACCATAGTTAATAACTGCGCTTTGTTTGCGTACATACAGCTTAAACTTCACACACATAACGAAATCGCTCGATCCGAAAAATATATTAATTGTATAAAATTACTCATTAGAAGTGATCAGGAACTTACTTCCCTCTCCAAATGCGCAACGAATACCGGATTATTACTTTGAGCAGATGATTAGTTTAGTATGGTAAATCTTTTTTTAAATATACTGTTCACAAGTGCGGACTGCACCTCAGTATTCTGAGCCAGCATGCATTGTTCTAACTCAAAACAAAAACAGAAATGACTTTTTTTCTTTGTGCTGCATCGTGCTAGAAGAAAATAAAGTTATTCTGGAAAGCAAAAGTTTTATTAATCTCGCTGATCCGGTCTCTCCGTAATCCGGCCTCCTTTTCCTTCCGTGGTTTTTGGTTGCAAAAATCGTGTTAATATCAGACCGGAATGAATTATACTTCATACACGAGTGAAGTTTTCAATTTTAACGTTATGTTTTGTTTTGAATTGGCATTAAGGTTCATGTAATTCAATTTAAAATAAAAGTAGGAAGCATCCTCGAAATAATTAAGAATATTGCAAAAAGCATCTTCATTAAAGCGGATAAAAATCTGTGACAAAAATCCGCACTGAGTAGAAAATGCAAGATTTCATCTGTGCTGCATTGCAATTGTACGTTCCTTTTACTGTGTATATATAGTACGTACACCTACATATTGTGCTTTACTGTACTGATAATATGAAAAGATCATTTCATTGTTGCTAATGAGACAGTATAGTACATGCTGATCGTGTTCTTTTACTGTTATCATACACTTGTCTCATATTTCTTTTTATTTAATTTTTTTAATTTTTATGGACTCTCAGTAATCCGGCACTCTTGCTAATCCGGCACCCCTCTGTGCAAGGAATGGCCGGATTAGCGAGAGTACTGTACTTCGAGAAGGAGAAAAGAAAAAAAAAACACTCAATGTCATAGTTGCGTACATACATGTAAGTGATGGTGACACGTGTCTGATTGCCATTGGGTGTTCCTAGTACTAACTTGTTTGTTTGGAATGAAGTGTGTTCCACGACACCGGCATAGCTCGAAGAACACTCATCTGATTTTGGAACCATCTAGTGGCCCCCAAAATGGAAATTTAAATCCTGTGCATGATCTCTGGGATGCCATCGAACGGAACATCAGATCCACGAGTCCTGGATCGACGTCTCGTGCAGAGTTGTGAGCAATACTGCAATACGCATGGCTGGCATTACCTCCGGAATCCCTCCGGCATTTGTTGGAGTCGATGTTTTTATTATATTTTTTTATTTTTTTTATTGAAGTTTTTTTTAATTATTTATTGGACCTAGTGGTATAAAGACATACGGTCAGACATAAACAGGATACAGAAATTTCACAGCAACAAGTACAAATCATATATGGTTGACAGCATGCCAAATGATCAATGTACACAGACATAGATTGTGTTGATCATCTAACACATTGTGAACAAGTACACATCAAACATGGATTTTACAGTATGCTAAAAGCAGCCCCGCCCCGGTGGCGCAGTGGTCTAAGCGATGGCTTCTGATCATTCGTCCGAAAGGGGTCCGTGTTCGAATCCCGGTGAGGCATGGATGTTGTGTTTGTCTTTAGGCACTGGCTTTCTCCCTTCCCTGGAACCAGCGGCTCTAAATTAGGGACGGACGACTGCCTATAGCCCATTGAGTTGCTCACGGTGGTCATTAAACCTCCAATAAAAAATAAAAAAAAGTGTGCTAAATGCCCAATGTACACAAATAACCAGTGTAGGACAAGTAACGTATTGAGAACCAGTGGCGAAAAACAAACATAAACATCCATGCTTCACAGGGATTCGAACCCGGGCCTATCTCGGACGAAAGATCAGAAGCCATCGTTTAGACCACTGCGCCACCAGGGCAGCGTTGGAATCTATGCCTCTGTGTGTACAGACTCTAGATGAGGACCAACACGCTGTTAGGTAGGTATCTAATGTTTTGTCCATTGAGTGCATGCCGTCAATGGACAAAACATCACTGAGTTTGCAACCACTGGATGGTTCCAAACTCAGATTACTATTCCTCGCCCCATACCTGAGTGGTTGCGACCCAGTGGGGTGGCGCATTATCCTGTTGGAACAGACCATCGGTGGCAGGATGCGCGAAGGCCATGAAAGCGTGTAGGTGATCAGCCGGCCCATGGGGATAGCACGCAGTGGTTAAGGACTTCTCCAGACACACTAAGGGACCTAATGCGCCCAATGAGAAGACTCCTGAAACCATCACAGAGTCACCACCGCCTTGAACGGAGACCACCTGGTACGAGAGGGTCATGGCCTCGTGCTGTAGAAGCCACACCCGCGCCCTCCCGTCAGCTCGATGCAGCTGAAAATGAGGTTCACCTGTCCACACGGCGTGGCGCCATTGTGCAGAGGTACAGATTTCATGTTCCCGGTACTAGGCGAGGAATAATGTCCGATGACGAGGAGTCAAGAGCTGCACACGATAATGGCGACGCTTCTGTAGCCTAGGGTATGCAGCATGCGTCGTACTTCTCTGACGCTGCTTGGGCTTCCAACATTTAACCTGCATGTGATTTGAGCCGCGGTTGCGAGCTGTTGGTCTGTGCGAGCCTGGATAGTCTACGTCGACCACGGTCATCAATGGGGTGTGGTCGGGCACAGCTTTCTCTCCGGGTGCTGGTACGTCCGTTGATGGTATACTCTAGGTACACCCTTAATACGGTTATCTTCTAGAACCCTAGGGGTATTACCACTTGAGCAATAGAATGGATCATCTGCCTTTGCGCCGACAATGCGTTCAGGATCAAAGTCGCTCAGATCACGACGTTTACCCACTCACGTTCGTCGACTGTTATGCACTGTTGGGAATCCCTGATGTCCGCCTATTTATCTGCTGTCTTCCTAGCCAGAAAACTGCGCCAAATTTATAGTACATAAAGTACGTAGTGTTCATCACTGAAAATGGAAAGCGGAAATACATTTTCAAGTAGAAATTAGCAGCAGAGATGTGCTTTAAGAAAGATAAAGGAAACATGCGCAAAGTTTTCATCTTATATCCGACGAATAAAAAAAAAGATTTTTTCAAACAGGACTTTTAGAAACAAAGGTTTTATACTTTATTACATTAAAATTTTACGCCTTCTTGCTGTAAAACTATAAAACTACTTCATTTGAAAAAGAATAAATTTGCAAAATGCGTATAAGGATAATTCAGTTCCCGATTCAGGGAACTGAAATAATTAAATACATTGTATAGAAATACTGTATATTACATAGGGTCAGATGATGCGTAACATCACAGCCTCTCCTTGACAAATGTCAACCCCGCCTTCTCGTGGTACATCCTGTTCCCACTAAAGGGGCTCTGACGACCGCCAATAGCGGTATAACTATACCATCGGGATTAGAGGAAATTCTATCCCACACTCACCAACCCGCTTGGCCAGCGTGGTGAGTTATGGCCAAACCCCTCCAAAATGATTCCACAACTTAAATCTTGGCCCTCAGTCTCCGGCAGCTGGAATGTACCTGGCCAAGGCAGCGGCCAGTGCGACATGAAGGCAGAGGGTGCTAAGAATCCCCGGAGGACCGGACTAGGCTGCCATCTGATGCTGACCTTGGCTACGTACAACGGACGCTCCCTATCTTCTGATTCAAGGCTTCTTGAATTGGAAGAGGAACTACAAAGGATCAAGTGGGACATTGTGGGGCTAAGTGAGGTAAGGAGAAAAGGAGAAGATCTCATCGAACTGAAAAGTGGACATCTCTTCTACTATCGTGGGACAGATACTGGCAGAACTAGTGGTGTTGGATTTATAATAAACAAGAAACTGAAGGATAAAGTTGTAGAAGTTGAAAGTTCCTCTGACAGAGCTGCACGACTTGTTATCCAACTCTCGAAAAGATACCAGGCTCAGATTATTCAAACTTATGCACCCACCACAAGTCATCCTGAAGAAGAAATTGAAGAATTTTATGAGGAAATTTGTCATCTAAATAATAAAGGTAAGCAGCACTTGAAAATAATTATGGGAGATTTCAATGCAAAAATAGGGCAACGGCAACAGAATGAAACTTCAGTAGGTAAATTCGGTCACGGCAACAGAAACCAGCGTGGAAATACTCTCGTTGAGTTTGCAGAGGCAGAAGGGTTTTTCATCTTGAACTCCTTCTTCAAGAAAAAGCCAAACAGGAAATGGACATGGAGACATCCAAATGGGACGACAAGTGAAATTGATTTTATTATGTGTAACAAAAAATTCGTCATAGAAGACTGCAGTGTGCTAAACAAGTTCAACACAGGTAGTGACCATAGATTGGTGAGATGTAAGATGCACCTCAACACCAAACTTGAACGTGGCAAGCTCATAAGACAAACAAAATGTATTGACATAACCAACCTTAAAAAACACCATAATACCTTCAAGTTGGAACTGAAGAACAGGTTCTCTGCTTTAGAAGGCCTAACATCGGAAGAAGTGGACATCTCTGAAGTTAACAGAAAAGTAACCAAAGCTCTTATGGAAACAGCAACAAAATTAGCTGGGTCTAAGAACAAGTTGCATGTAAACAAATTATCAGGAAAAACGAAAATGTTGATGCAAAAGAAGAGAGATGAGGACAACTAAAGAAGATGTGACTTCCAAAGTGGAATATATAGAGCTATGCAAGACAGTAAGAAAAAGTATCACTGAAGACGTAAGAAAATTCAACTGTGAACTAGTGAGGAAAGCAATTGAAAACAACCAAAGCCTAAAGATAGCAAAGGGACATCTCAGTAAGGGAAGAAAACAGATTATGGCACTGAGAAAAGAAGATGGTTCTGTAACAAGAAATAGAGGCGAAATTTTGACAAGAGTGAAAGATTTCTACTCCAAATTATATGAAAGGGATGATACATGCACTCCAGACATCATGAAAGATACCAGTACCAGAGTTCCTCCAGTCCTTCCAGCAGAAGTTGCACATGCAATCAAGAACATGAAGCGGGGAAAAGCTCCAGGAGAAGATGGAATTACTGTAGACATCATACAAGAAGCAAGTGGAGAAATTGAAACAGTACTCGCCCAAATTTTCACTCGATGCCTTAATGAAGGAAAGATTCCTGAGGATTGGAACACCGCTACAATGATCCTGCTACATAAGAAAGGTGACATTGAGGATCTCGGAAACTACAGACCTATCAGCCTCCTATCAGTAGTTTATAAAATCTTCACTAAAGTTCTTTCACACCGCTTGAAGGTAACACTCGACATGGCTCAACCGAGAGAACAAGCTGGATTCAGGAGTGGCTACAGCACAATAGATCATATCCACGTACTGAGAGAACTAATTGAAAGAGCGAGGGAATATGAACTTCCATTGTGCATGGCTTTTATCGATTATGAAAAAGCCTTTGATTCGGTGAAACCATCAGCAGTTACAATGGCTCTGAAAACCTGCGGTATTGAAGATGCATACATTAATATTATTAATAACATCTATGAAAATGCAAGTGCAAAGATTCGGCTGTTTGAAAATACAACACACATAAAAATTGAAAGGGAGTGAGACAAGGTGACACCATATCTCCGAAGCTCTTTAATGCTACATTGGAGGGTGTTTTTCAGTCACTGAGCTTGGAAAACAAAGGGATAAAGATTAATGGAGATTATCTAACCCACCTTCGTTTTGCTGATGACGTAGTCATTTTTGCAACTAGCCCATCAGAGCTGCAGAGTATGATCCAGGAACTTGCTGACAAGAGTAAAGAAGTGGGATTAAAAATGAACTTTCAGAAGACAAAAGTGATGTTCAATGCTTTTACAAGAAATGAAGATTTATTGATTGATGGAGAAAAGCTGGAGATAACAGACACATACGTTTATCTTGGACACCAGATATCAAGTGAGGGTCACATTGATGAAGAAATTAATCGGCGTACAAAACTTGCCTGGAGAGCTTTTGGAAGAAACAGCATAATTTTCAAGAGCAATATGCCATTATGTCTTAAAAGAAAAGTGTTTGATCAATGCATCCTTCCAGTGCTTACGTATGGTGCAGAGACGTGGACCTTAACTAAAAGAGATATACAAAGACTGCAGACAACTCAAAGAAGCATGGAGAGGTGCATGCTTCGTGTAACCAGGAGAGATAAGAAGAGGAACTCGTGGATCCGAAAAATGACAAGAGTGGAAGACATCATGATCAGAGTTAAATCCCTGAAATGGCAATGGGCTGGACATACTGCCAAAAGGACAGATCATCGATGGACAGCCGAAATTTTAGATTGGATTCCAAGGGACAGAAAAAGACCCAGAAGAAGACCACATGGGAGATGGGTGGATGAAATTCGAAAGTATGCAGGGGTGACATGGAGGAGACTGGCACAAGACAGACCGTTGTGGAGGAAACTTGGGGAGACCTTCGTCCAGCAGTGGATTGATAATGGTTGACAATGATGATGATGATGACATAGGAATAGCTGAAGTTTTCAATTAACTAACATTATTTACCTTCCTTTCATTGATAAACAGTTTCTGATTGGCTAGTATTGATCTGACATAATGTAATATGCCAAAAAGAAAACTTTTTTGTTTTTATCTGTCAGGCTGTAATGAAAGTCGCATATATCAAATACTAGCGGGGGTACCCGGTATTTCCCGGGTAAATATTCGTGGAATCACCAAGTTCAGCGGGTGAAATTTTATGAATGAAAAATATATTCCTGTAATTTTTCAATAAATTTATTTTAATTCGTTTAGGTTATTGCTTTTTGGTAAACAATATTTTTGGTTTTTCCATTCGCAGCAAATGTTGCATGGGTTTGTTTCTCGAAAATTTGTATGGGATCCCATTGACCTCCCCGGGATCCGACCCCTTCCAAAAACCGTGTACGGTCTAAGTTAGAGTACCATGAGATAGTATAACAAATTTGGTGGTTCTAAATTGAAAACTGTAGAAATTTTAACTAAAATAACGAAAATTTTGTGGGGAGCCTCATTGACCCACCCCCGGCTCCATTCGCTTTCAAAACCCTTCTACGGACTAAGTTAGAGTACCATGAGATAGTATACCGAATTTGGTGGTTCTAAGTAAAAGCATTGTACATCACTTTTGTCTTCTGAAAGTTCATTTTTAATCCTACTTCTTTACTCTTGTCAGCAAGTTCCTGGATCATACTCTGTAGCTCTGATGGGGTAGTTGCAAAAATTACTATGTCATCAGCAAAACGAAGGTGGGTTAGATAATCTCCATTAATCTTTATCCCTTTGTTTTCCCAGTTCAGTGATTGAAAGACATTTTCCAATATGGCATTAAAGAGCTTCGGAGATATGGTGTCACCTTGTCTCACTCCTTTTCCAATTTTTATGTGTGTTGTATTTTCAAACAGCCGAATCTTTGCACTTGCATTTTCATAGATGTTATTAATAATATTAATGTATGCATCTTCAATACCGCAGGATTTCAGAGCCATTGCAACTGCTGATGGTTTCACCGAATCAAAGGCTTTTTCATAATCGATAAAAGCCATGCACAATGGAAGTTCATATTCCCTCGCTCTTTCAATTAGTTCTCTCAGTACGTGGATATGATCTATTGTGCTGTAGCCACTCCTGAATCCAGCTTGTTCTCTCGGTTGAGCCATGTCCAGTGTCACCTTCAAGCGGTGTGAAAGAACTTTAGTGAAGATTTTATAAACCACTGATAGGAGGCTGATAGGTCTGTAGTTCCTGAGATCCTCAATGTCACCTTTTTTATGTAGCAAGATCATTGTAGCGTTGTTCCAATCCTCAGGAATTTTCCCTTCATTAAGGCATCGAGTGAAAATTTGGGTGAGTACTGTTTCGATTTCTCCACTTGCTTCTTGTATGATGTCTATAGTAATTCCATCTTCTCCTGGAGCTTTTCCCTGCTTCATGTTCTTGATTGCATGTGCAACTTCTGCTGGAAGGACTGGAAGAACTCTGGTACTGGTACCTTTCATGATGTCTGGAGTACATGTATCATCCCTTTCATATAATTTGGAGTAGAAATCTTTCACTCTTGTCAAAATTTCGCCTCTATTTCTTGTTACAGAACCATCTTCTTTTCTCAGTGCCATAATCTGTTTTCTTCCCTTACTGAGATGTCCCTTTGCTATCTTTAGGCTTTGGTTGTTTTCAATTGCTTTCCTTACTAGTTCACAGTTGAATTTCCTTACGTCTTCAGTGATACTTTTTCGTACTGTCTTGCATAGCTCTATATATTCCACTTTGGAAGTCACATCTTCTTTAGTTGTCCTCATCACTCTTCTTTTTTGCATCAACATTTTGGTTTTTCCTGATAATTTGTTCACATGCAATTTGTTCTTAGACCCAGCTAATTTTGTTGCTGTTTCCATAAGAGCTTTGGTTACTTTTCTGTTAACTTCAGAAATATCCACTTCTTCCGATGTTAGGCCTTCTAAAGCAGAGAATCTGTTCTTCAGTTCCAATTTGAAGGTATTATGGTGTTTTTTAAGGTTGGTTATGTCAATACATTTTGTTTGTCTTATGAGCTTGCTACGTTCGAGTTTAGTGTTGAGGTGCATCTTACATCTCACCAATCTATGGTCACTGCCTGTGTTGAACTTGTTTAGCACACTGCAGTCTTCTATGACGAATTTTTTGTTACACATAATAAAATCAATTTCACTTGTCGTCCCATTTGGATGTCTCCATGTCCATTTCCTGTGTGGCTTTTTCTTGAAAAAGGAGTTCAAGATGAAAAACCCTTCTGCCTCTGCAAATTACGAGAGTATTTCCACGCTGATTTCTGTTGCCGTGACTGAATTTACCTACTGAAGTTTAATTCTGTTGCCGTGACCGAATTTACCTACTGAAGTTTCATTCTGTTGCCGTTGCCTTATTTTTGCATTGAAATCTCCCATAATTATCTTCAAGTGCTGCTTACCTTTATTATTTAGATCACGAATTTCCTCATAAAATTCTTCAATTTCTTCTTCAGGATGACTTGTGGTGGGTGCATAAGTTTGAATAATCTGAGCCTGGTATCTTCCCGAGAGTTGGATAACGAGTCGTGCAGCTCTGTCAGAGGAACATTCAACTTCTACAACTTTATCCTTCAGTTTCTTGTTTATTATAAATCCAACACCACTAGTTCTGCCAGTATCTGTCCCACGATAGTAGAAGAGATGTCCACTTTTCAGTTCAATGAGATCTTCTCCTTTTCTCCTTACCTCACTTAGCCCGACGATGTCCCACTTGATCCTTTGTAGTTCCTCCTCCAATTCAAGAAGCCTTGAATCAGAAGATAGGGAGCGTCCGTTATACGTTGCCAAGGTCAGCATCAGATGGCAGCCTAGTCCGGTCCTCCGGGGATTCTTAGCACCCTCTGCCTTCATGTCGCACTGGCCGCTGCCTTGGCCAGGTACATTCCAGCTGCCGGAGACCCCAAAATGTATATATATATATATATATATATATCCCATGGACAACCGAAATTTTAGACTGGATTCCAAGGAACAGGAAAAGACCCAGAAGAAGACCACATGAGAGATGGGTGGATGAAATTCGAAAGTATGCGGGAGTAACATGGAGGAGACTGGCACAAGACAGAATGTTGTAGAAGAAACTTGGGGAGACCTTCGTCCAGCAGTGGATTGTTAATGGTTGACAATGATGATATATATATATGTATACTGTATAATTTTAAGTACTGTATTTAGATACATACATATATGTGTATATAATAATTACTTCTTTAAACATTTCAAGAACAACTTTCTCCAGCTAAACGGGAAAGGGGGATTTCACAATATGGCGAATTGGACTACAGCTACAAAATAGTCAATCGCGAAATAAAAAATATATAATCGTTTAAATGCTGCCACATAAGTAGAAACTAGGTTAAAATGTGAAGTTTAACTTGCAAATTTTCAATAAAAATTATTTTGTTTTCACCAACAGAACTTTCAGAATAGAGAAGCACTGTAAAAAAGTTTTTTTCCAGATGATCTAATAATTACAATTTAAAATGCACATGTGAAATTACAACTGTAGAATGAAAACCCTAGTTGGGATCAGTGCCGGATTTAAGGCTTTCGAGGCCCTAGGCCAAATTTCTGTGCCAACCACCCCCTCCACCCATATTTGAATTTTCTGCTAGAAGATTTTCTAATAAACTTATCTTTAAGTTAAGAATATAATAATTGCTAGTATAATTTTATTTTTATATAAGTATTATTTAAATAAAAATTATTTTGATTTAACTTATTAAATTAAAGGTTATAAAAAAAATATTTGAAAATATAGTCAAAGAGGTTCGTGCTTATCCAGGAACAACACTTTACATTTTGAATGCGCTCTCTATCGCACATTCAAAATGTAAGGAATTACACTTTACGTGGAATGCACTCTCTATCCCATTCGACGTAAAGGAACAACACTTCACGTCGCATGCGCTCTCTATCGCACTCGTACGAACACGGGCGTGCTTGCAATAGAGTTATTATTACGTTTCTATTTCTTTAGTTATCATTTAAGATAAAATAAAAAATTTCCACTACTTTATTTTATTCAAGTAAATTAAAATAACGGTACCTCCCTTTTCTAAGTTTTTTTGTTTCACGCTCTCCGTTTTTCTGGATTCTACACCTGGGGCCCCTAGGCCGCGGCCTAGTTGGCCTAGTGGTAAATCTGCCGCTGGTTGGGATGAATAGTTTATAAATGGTTTATTGCTTACATTAAAAATACAGCACATCCATGAAGTTCATAATGCACAGTTCATTTAATCACTTTCACTCACTTACACTGTTGTTGTTTTTTCGTTTTGTTTTTTTACGTGCGTTACACTGAATGGCTTGAAATTTTCATCTATTAAAATGCACTCAACTGGCTCCTGATCCTGAAGCGCGATTCCCTGACTATGAGGTATGACTAGTTTACTTATTATATTTTGAAGAACGGCATGCATCTTAAAACACGTTTTAAGCAAAATAAACTATAGTACTTGGGCAAATATTGAAAAAAATTGTAATTGAAGAAGTATTTGTAGCATGAAAAGAAACGAAACGTTTTGTTTTTTTTCATTATATCCTGAATTTATTAGCATTTGGCTTGGTAACATAAAATATCTCCGTTGGGAACGGGGCGAATGGTCGTTTCCGAAAGGGCTTCGCCCTACCGGATACATTCCTGAAAGAAACACTGCTTGTCTGTTTTTATTCATTTAAACGACGGAAATTTGGAAATTCAGAGTTTTTTGCTCAAGATAGTTCACACTGTACTAAAACACTTAGGATTAAGTGAAGATTGAGAACACAGATGGCAGCACAAACAACAGCCAAAATTTGTCATTTCTTACTGTGTAGTTGTTTTACTGAAAGATATTTCCATGTCTTCTGTGGGCATAAGTATTTGGATGCTGCAACGCCTTTAAGTAAACAAATACATACTTTCTTCAGTTATCTAGCAGTTATTTTTGTTCATGTAACAAACAAAAATGTATTCCCAAATTCTGGGCTTAAATGCATATGTAATCATATATAACATAATAAATCTTTTAACAAGGCTGAGCGCCGCTGGTGTAATGGTATCATGCAAGATTCCCATTCTTGCGACCCGGGTTCGATTCCCGGGCGGCGCATATATCGCTTTTTTTTTTTAATTTTATTATTAGTTAAGAAATTATTAGTTAAGAAGGGGCTGGTAAATCAACAACCTGTTTCATCGGGTAATTCAGCATGAAGTTGTAAACCTGTCTTCTTTTTTTTTTTTTTCCTTTGTTGTTGTTGTTTTCACTGTTAGTGTTAGCGCCGCTGGTGGAATGATATCAAGCAAGATTTCCATTATTGGTTCGATTCCGGGAAAGCGCATATTGTCGCTTTTGATCTTTTTTTTTTTTTTTTTCTAGACCGAACAAAAAAAAAAAAAAAAAAAGAGACTATTTCGCTGAAAATACTCCAAATACGTGGCGACAGTTAATGAATAAATAAATACATCGCTCTTTCCACGTTCCAGAAACACATAGCATCCGAAAAATTGTTTCTCAGTAAATGTAACGAACGCACTCGGCGCGATATCGAGAGTTCTGTTGGTTCATTTCCACAGCGGTTGGCTGAGAAACAATTTTTCGGATGCTATGTGTTTGTGGAATGTGGAAAGAGCGATGTATTTATTTATTTATTGACTATTTCGCTATTTGACAGAATGGACCTGTTCCATTGCGTATTTTAAAAAATCTAATTTATGTGTTAGCTAAGTTATGAACCGAAAGCACAAAACTGAAAATATTTCAGATTTTAATTTTTAAAGAAATTGCCGCTCCCAATACAATTAGTTCTGTTTTATTACGTACATTTGAAATTCGTGTGCATGTTACAAGAAAGTTATAAAGAGACGCAAAACACACTGAAAACAGTGGCGCACCCACGGGTGTGGCCGACGGAGCCCGGGCCACCCCTTGGGCTGATAGAGCGGAGAATTATTATGTCGAAGTTTGAAACAAAAAGTCACGATACGCGATCTACATATACTTCTTAAGCATGCACCGTGTAATTATAACATATAATAATTATAAGGGAGTAGTTCTGTTAAATAAATTTAGAAAAATCTAACCGGGTAAAGAATTTCATCTACTGCTTCTTCTAATAATTTAACTTTCTTGTACTGTAACATTACTAGTAACTGGATAAGAAGAAATGTTCAAAAGTCAACCTCCTTGATTGTTATAGCACCTGACTATTTTTGCCAGAAAATATGGGGGGAGTTCATCCCCACCTTGGGAAAATTCTGTGTGCCATGCCCCCCTCCCCTCCTTGGGAAATTTCTCGCTGCGCTACTGACTGGAAATATTTCGAATTTTTTAATTCCGTTTCAATTTTTTTTTTAAATGCGTTTTCAAATAAAATCAGACTGCTTCATAACATACGTCAGAAAGGCTTTTTCATGTTACAGTAAAGAATTCGAAAACTTTGAAATATTTCTTTTTTTTTTTTCTTTTCATTTCCGTTTATAATTTAACAAAAACTTGTATTTCGTAAAAAAAATTATTCTGCTTCGTTACGTACATTAGAACGGTATATTTGAAAAGAAGAGGAACAAAATACTGAAAATATAAGAATGTTTTAATACAGTACTTAATGCTGTCATTCATAATCTCTGAAGCTCTTGTGCTTTCCTCCCCAATTATCAGAAATATAGCTGTTAGCCACTTTTTTTTTTCGTTGGATTCTAAAACTTGAAAATTTTCCCATAAGAATGAAGCGGCAAGGACAAAGGGCTTGTGCAAAACTGATAAGAGGCCTGAATTTAACTGCTGTTACCGAAAATATTCCACAAATTGCTAATCAGCTGAGTGAGGTATACTTATAATCTCGGCAAAGCTAACCTGATTACACTGTTAACGCTGTGAAACCGATTCACCGACAAGTCCGTATCTCTTGTTTATCTGTATTTCTCCGCGCACTAATGTGGTGACAAGTATCGCTGACCCTTCCCCGTAAGGCCCTAAGGAGATGGGAGGAAAGACAAAAGGTATCTTCCCGCTCATGCTTCCATCGTGATGTCCCCCTTAACTGCCACCCACCAGACAAACGATTTCTTTCTTTTCAAAAACGCATCTGGATATGGATAAGATAAACACCTTCGTTAAGCATATTTCTTACTATTCCATTTCATCAGTTATACGTAAACTTTCAGTATTCCTAAAGTGTTCCAAAGATATTTTTTCAGTTATGTATTAAACGTGTATGCAGTACGCATTGTTTTTAATTAGAAATACATTGGACTGCGCTATGTTTGGTGTTTCCAGATGTACTGATAAACACCAAGTTCAAGACAGAACGAGTATTTTGAGACAGCAACCAGGAAGAAAGGGGCAAGCTTAGTGACCGCCTGGACCCATTAACTCCCCTTTTATCCTCGGGCTCAATTCTCACCTCCCGCGCGCTCAGTAAATATCCTCCGTGTATGCGGTATAGCCTCTCTGAAGCAAGACTGAAGTGACAATAACGTCGCGAAAATGCAGATACTTGTATTTTTTAGAAACGCGACGGAAACTGGGATCTTCAGTATTATTTTTTTAATGTATGTACGTACAATATTTACAACATCGACATATCCATGTGCTTTTTAGATCTCAGTTTAAGTTAGAACACTAACTTTTCAACTGGAACTACATTACGCAGTGGAAGTACACACTCCGTAACTTTAACTCCATAGTCAGGTTAGCCTTGGTTAGATGTACGTATGCAAAGAGAGGGTAGGACTGTGGTTAGCACGAACGCTAATCCTTTTTCCAGGGATTTCGGCCACTTACCCGAGGTACATAGCACTTAGCACCTTAAAATTTACTAGGCCTCGGGAACAAAACGGTTAAGATAGAGAATAAGGAAGGGTAAAATAACAAAATAGGAAACATTTTGCGAGATTGGGCGAATCACACCCCTAGGAATTCCTAGAATCGAAAGCAAATTGTCCGTTATAGAGAGATGTCCGCTATTAAGAAGAGCCCGTTAATGGAAGTTTCATTGTAACGAGTAAAAAATTGGCGGGGTGCTGTGACGAAGGAAGGACACAATGACTGAGCGAGACAGGAGTCAGGGTGAAAGAATGAGCTAAACGCGAAGTCATAGTGGACTTAACGCGGTTATATCTACGGAGACTTTCTATATTTCACTACTAAAGGGATTTTTTTTTTTTTTTTTACTTTTAAACGTCGTGTGGAAACGGACCGTACTATCGCTTTGCTAAGAGCCGAGCTGCCTCTGTGTGATAGTTTCGAAAATCAGGTGATCAGCTTATCAACACGTAAGTACCAAAAAAGTGTCGCATTATATGTGCATACACTTTGTTTGTTAGGCACTGGAAGACGGAAATAATTAGCAATAATAAGAAAAAGAAGAAGAAAATGTACGCAGTGATGTAGTTCTAAATGAAAGCCTGACTTAACGGTGAACGGATTAGATAAAACCAACCCAATGAGAAGAAATACAAATTTTTCAATTGCTATGTGAGATCTGATCTGTTGTCTTATTCTTTAGTATTTTTTTATTACTGCTACTTTTGTCAGTTTTTATTACAACTAGTCCATAACCCGTGCCAGGCAAAGTTGAAAAAGCTGTGCCTGAAATTGTTTCTTGCCATATAACACCAATCGTAATTAAATGCATAACTATAATAAACGGTTGAATTAAGGGGCAGTCTATAAGATGGGTCACCAACATCAAAATTTTTGCAATATTCCCATTAATGTTTAATTTTTCCAACTACTCGTATACGAATTTAACGATGACGTTCCTCATTATTGTATAAGCATGTGCTTACCCGTCGTTGACGGGCTTGCATTGGAGTATTGAGGTATTCTTTCAGTGACCCGAAATGATATGGTGTCTAGATAACTACACAATGGGGTTAAAAATGGGTTTTATTTTTCCAGTTTGGTTTTAGCATTTTTTTTTTTTTTTTTTTTTTTTTGATATCGTTATATAATTTACACTAATATATAAAGAGAGAAACTTTGTGTGTTTGAGGTAATCTCGAAAACTACTGAACCGATTTGGATAATTCTTTCACATTTGGGAAGCTTATTTCTTTCTGGTGGACATAGGCTATTTTTTTTTTTTTCTGTACTACTGAATCAGAAAGCTTTCAAGTAGTTCCCGATTTTCCATGTATCTTTGGGCTTTGTTTACATACAACCTGATCGCACCCAAAGTGAAAAAAAGTAGTTCACGATCAAATACGGAATTTGTTTTACTAATCTCGAAAACTACAGAACCGATTTAGATAATTCTTTTACCGTTGGGAAACTTACTTCCTTCCAGTGGACACAGGCCATTTTGTTTATTTTTTATTATTTTTTGCTGTACTACTGAATCAGAAAGTTTTCAAGTAGTTCCCGATTTTCCGTGTATCGTTCCGCTTACAGCGGATTGTACAAAAAAATCCCATTGTAACATAAAACAAAAATTACTTATGGCAATAAAAATTAGCGATGGCAAATCTGTGGGCCAGTAGCTTTCATTAAAACAAAAATCATGTAAATCGCTCCAGTGGGTGGCGCTGGCGGATTATAGAAAGAAACGGCCTTGTGTTTTAAATATATATATTACTTAATTTGAGCAAATTTAAATAAAACAGTCTTAGGAAGGTGTCGCCTAACCAAGAAAAGTTCCTTAGGGGTGCTAATCCTCTTCTATACCACTGGATATAAAGTAACATACATCTACACAATTAATAGCATTTAGGAAATGGAAAATGCAAGCGCAAAGGTTCGCCTGTTCGAGAATACAGCACTTCTGAAAATTGGAAAGGAAGTGAAATAAGGTGACATGATATCTCCCAAGTTCTGTAAAAACACAAATGTGTCCTTGATGAGGATCGTTTCTGCGCCCCCTTGCTCCGGAGTAAGTTGCTCTCCCAACTAAGCTACACGGACGGAATGTATTGCTGCAGATTTTGTCATCTTGACACGTGCGTACGTCACAGTTGTTCAATGCCACACTGCAGAACGCTTTTCAGTCACAACTGGGAAGAGTGGGGGATAAAGATCATTGGAGATTATTTAATCCACTTTCCTTTTGCTGAAAACATAGTCATTTTTGCAAGTACCCCCTCAGAGACATTCAGGAACTTGCGGATAAGAGCAAACTAGTGGGGTTAATGAACTCACGGAAAACAAAATTGATTTTCAACGCTTTTCTAGAAACTGAAGATTTTGGAGTTGGTGGGGCAAATCTATTGGGTGTGTGCAAAAGTTCTACCCGTTTTTGTAATAGATGCACATTGCGATCGGAGTAGTTATGTCCCAGATGACGCTGCGATGCCGAATTTTCGGCCAATAAAGCGTGGAGCGGTAGTGCATATAGAGGCACTAGGTTTGTCCGAGTAAGTCATTCGTAACGGAAATCACCGACGGTGAAACATGACATGCGATAAGGAGCACATTAGACATTGTTTACTGTACGAGTTCGATAAAAGCAGTACTGTGCCCGCAGCTTGCCGCAATATCTGTCAAGTGTATGGGGTGGATGCTGTTGACGATAGCACATGTCACTGTTGTGGTTTCGAAAATTCCGGGACGGAGACAGAAGCTGTAAAGATCAACCACGTCTCGGATGTCCATCCGTAGTTTCTGACGAGGACGTGGACCGATCCATAGCAACTGACCCACATAACCATTCAGGAATTGGCAGAAACATTGTCTGTACACAACAACAGTCGAAAGACGGATGCATGCGCTTGGGTTCATCACCAAGTTCGATAATTGGGTTCCGCACCAGCTTTCTGCAAAGCAACGAGAGAAGAGCAACCGTGCCTGTGTTTCTTTGCTTTCTCGTCACAGAAATTAACCATTTTAGGGACGAATTGTAACGGGTGATGAGAAATGGGTACTGTACCGTAATGTAAAGCGTCGACGAACTGTGTGCCGCCAAGGTGCGGAGCCTGCTCCATCGACCTCAAGAGGACGACTGCATCCCAAAAAGGTTTTGTTGAGTGTTTGGTGGGATGTTCAGGGAATAATCCACTTGGAGGTGTTGGCATCTAACGGAACGATAAATGTTGACCTCTACTGCCAACAGTTGGACAGATTGCGAGAACAAATGGCATCGAAGCGGCCAGCACTCGTCAATCGCAAAGGCTTGATCCTTCATCATGATAACGCCAGACCTCACGTTGCTTTAATCACTCAGCAAAAATTACTGGACTTTGGTTGGGAAGTGTTACCTCGCCCGGTGTATTCCCCTGACCTGGCACCTACAGACTACCACCTTTTTCGATCATTACAGAACGCTTTCGCTCTCCAAACCTTCGATGATGTGGACGATGTGAAAACGGCATTACATGACTTTTTATTTACTCTAAACCACAGGAGTTTTTCTGGCTTGGGATTCACTATACTCACAGACAGATGGCAAGAGGTCATACAGAATGATGGCAATTATGTAAAATCCTAGGTATGTTATTTGTTGTGTTCACCTTTCTTTATGCCTACAAAAACGGGTAGAACTTATGCACACACCCAATAGAAGTAACTGGATAACAGATATCAAGCAAGGACCATGTCGAAGGAGAAATAAACTGGTGTCCAAAATTAGCGTGACAAATAGAATACGTCCAAAACGAGACGACTGATTATAAAGATTTTTCACAGACATGTGCAAGGGGGACCCCCAAAGTCGACATACCCAAGCAACATTGTGCTGGCTCTTATGGAAATACCGGTATGTAAAGGACGATTGTATGTCACCAAACTGATAGTCGTGCCGCCTTGATAAACACTGTTCTGAGCTGGGTGCGGTAATTGAAGCTTCAACTGATTGTTAGTTCGATGGAGTGGGATTGGTGGATTGGGGACAAGGCAATCGTAAGCTCGGGTATCAAGATTGCTGAATGTCTCAAGACAAATGGTCTCCAATCTCTGGAGACAGTTCAAGGAAACCGGAACAATAACCTAAAACCACAACAAGTCAAGACGACCGGTATTTGTCTCTAACATTTCGTCGACAGCCAGGCAACTCTCTTATATTACGTAGATCTCTGCTACGGGAATAGCGATATCGAGGTCAATTGTTTAAAGAAGACTCCACGAGAGAGGTGTTAATGTAAGAAGGCTTCATCCAGTAACAGACTGAGAATGATTGATGATAATGATGAAATGTTCTAGGAGGTATGTTTAAATTCTTTAGAATGTTGTAAAATTATTCAGTACTTTATGATGTACATGGGTTTATCAAAATAATGGAAACACCGAGATGGTGACTGAAATAAACGCAATGCGCCTTATATAGATCACAGGGACCACGTCACCAGCGATATGAGGTATGTAAAGGGATGCAGTACGATATCAACTATCACGTGGCAGTGCCACAATCGCAGGTGAAATAGATGAAGCATAACATTTAACCCTTTAAGCGGTCGATGTACCAGAAACAAATGATGCCCCACACTTTCTGCTCTCCCCAAAGAGAAATGTTGACATAGCGGCCGAGTTTTAGGAAAGCTACGGCAAAACAATCCCCACCCCTCTCCATCTCAACAGTACCGACCATAAACCTGTCACAACTAACCATCACCAGTGCCCACCATAACCCAGGTGCTCCGTTCTAGTCCTTTGTTCTCTGCTTCGTGACTCAAGGCATAATGGGAAAGGGCAAGTAGGTCTGACACGGGCATCATGCCACTGGGACGGAACAGGTGACTCAAACATGTTTTCTTTCATTTCTTAGGATCGTAGCCATTATTATAGCCTTTTCAGCAGGTAACCGCCCTGAAATGATTAGTGTCAATCATCCCCATAAATGACCACTTTGAATAACAAAGCTTAGGGAAAAGCAAAGCTTTCTGATGCGTAGGTTCATTCCCAGCCGCGTTCGGGCTACATATTAGACAGTGAATGTATTCGTTCGAGCTGATTTTAGCACATTTTGCTCATCCTGAGTTAACTCGTTCCAGACGGTCAAAGGGTCAAGACCACATCAACCTGATGATTTAGTTTTTGTCAATAGTAAAGGCGAACTGGATAAACTTTAAAATCAAGTTGATGTTATTGTTATTATTTTTACACTGTTTAAAAGAATCTACTTAAAAATGAGAACCTGAAACTACTCGTTGTTTTTTAAAGTATAATCGTATCGTAAACGAGTACATGACATGCTCAAATATAAGTAACCATACGTACTTACAAATAACTGCGTCAATAAATATAAATATAATCTCGTATTACTCCATTTTAGATATTATAGATTTCAAGAGAAATTGTTTAAAAAAAGTGACACACATAAATAATTAATACAACAAAGTCATAATCTCGTATTACTTCATTTTAGATATTATAGATTTCAAGAGAAATTGTTTAATAAATGTGTAAAGTGACACACATAAATAATTAGTACAACAATCACAAGTAATTTAATTACGCATAAAGCATTTTTGTTTACGTTTTTACATTAACTATATTTGTGTAAATCTCATAAATAATATATTGTCGCTTCATCACTATATTTGTCATAAAATTGTGCAGTCCATTTGCCCAGCATGTGACAACGAGTATATCTATTATCCCAGATGTGCCATCGAATAATATACTTCCAGTTGATTCTATGAATAAATGAGTATGTATGGAGGACACGTATTCCAAATTTGAAATCGGTCCGCGGGTGGCATAGTGTGCAACGTTCGTGACTGCCAAGGAAAGGACCTCAGATACGATCCCAGGCAGGTAGGAACGCTCGATCCACTAAATATCCGCCGTAAGTCGGATGGGCACGTTAAGCCATCGGACTCCGGGTACTGGTCCCCCGGTAATAAATAAGGACGTCTTCCTACCCCTTTCTACCTTGCTTCCGTGTCACTTTCCTATCGGGCACTCTCGCCCAAATCTCCTAGCTTCCTATTTTTAAGGGTTGTTTAAGATCAGACACTCCCTTCCTAAAATCCTCTACATATGATCTGATCTGAAATTTGAAATCGAGCAGCGGATGGCATAGTGGTTAAAAATTCAGACTACAGATGGGGGGGGCAGGTTTAAACCTAGCCTGGTAGTGTGACTTTCTAACAATCGCTGAACACCCGCCTTGCATCGGACGAGCACGTTAAGTGACGGTTCCCGGGCAGGGATCCCCCGGTTAAAGTTCCTAAGCCCCCCTTCCAATTTCTCTCTGCCTTCTATGAGAAAAATCGTACGGTGGCGACATCTAGTGTGCTCTCTCTCTCTTACAAACTATCCCGTCAGATTCGCTAGATTCGATCTAACTTCCTTCAGTTTCTGTGCCCTGCCCGAAAGAGCACAGAAACTGAATGAAGTTAGAGCACATACATTAATTTCGAAAGATATGGATTATTTTGAGTACATGTATTTCAAATTAGAAATACCAGATATATTCACAATGGATTCCTTGTATGTACTCAAAAATGAGTACGTGTCTGTTCCAAAAATGAGACACAAGTACTCGGAGCTATTGTAAGCCCAGAATGTACTCAAAAACGAGTACATTTTGCTTATTTCTATTAGGTGTGAAACTTAATTCTCGGGCTCTAACCGCAAGCGATCATTGGACGTCGCAAATGCAAGTAGATGTCTGCGGTAATGGATGATTGCAGCGCCATCTAATAGCTTTCCAAGCAACCGTAACCGCTCACAGCTGTAGTGACAGAAGGGACGAAAGTTGACGGTGAACGCAATGTCGTTCGAGAAGCAACATTTGAGGCACTGCCTTCTGTTCGCGTTTCAGCTGAAACAAAAGTGCCGCGGAAGCCCAGCAAATGATATGCACTGCTTTGGGTGAGGCTGTTGTATCCTACAGTACCTGTAAGAAGTGGTTCCAGCGGTTTAAGCAGTGAAATTTCGATCTCCGTGATGCAGAACGTCCGGGACAGCCACAGAAAGTTGACGATGAGGAACTGGAAGAACTGTTGGATGCGGATCCCCGTCGCACACAGTAAGAGCTCACCCAGGAACTCGGAGTAACACGGCAAGCCATTGCAAAGCACCTACACAAGCTTTAACGGATTCACAAGGACGGCCGTTGGGTGCCCCACCAACTTACAGCTGCGAACAAGTCTAGGCGCTACGATGTTGCTGTGTCCTTGCTCTCCAGATTCCGGAAGAAGGATTTCCTCCACAAGATTTCGACCTACGATGAGAAGTGGATCCTCTACGATAATCCTAAGCGGCGCAAATCGTGAGTTTACCCAGGTCAGCCTACCACCAGTACCGCCAAACCGGATATCCGTGCCAGGAAGTTGTTGCTGTGCATATAGTGGTATCAGCGCGATGTCGAACACTATCAGTTGCTCAAACCTGGTAAAACGGTCCATGCTGAGCGTTACTGTCAGCAACTCATTCGTGTGAGTGACGCAATGGAGGCGAAAGGGCCATACACCAGCAAGGGCAGAAGGTCTGTCCTGTTGCTTCAGGATAATGCGCGTCCTCACACCGCGAAAACGACTTTAAATACGATCACTGACCTGGGATGGGAGATTTTGTCCCACCCGGCGTATTCTCCAGACTTCTCTCCGTCGGATTATCACTTATTTCGCTCCCTGCAGCATCAGCTGAGTGATACACACTTCACTTCTGTCAAGGAGGTCCACACAAGTATTGATGACTTTTTCAACTGGGAACAGCCCTCTTTTTTCCGCAGTGGCATTCGGCAGCTCACTGACCGATGGCTCAAATGTATCCAACACGACGGGGATAATTTCCCTGATTAGGTACGTATTCGATTTGCTATAATTTGCTGTCAGCGTGTCGTGCCTGTGGCCGAGAATAGTTGCACACCGAATAAGTACCAATTTTTAACAGTGTAAAAACAAGGTTAGCCTACAGTTTATCAGAGCGTTAAGTAGTTCCATGGGAATTTTTTTATCTGGAACGTTAAAACGCAGCAATTTTGTAAAGCAAAATAAGATCTGTTTTACAGCAATGAGGTGTTTAATAATAAATAATATAATTAGTCATTACTAGTTGCGTTTCTACTTTCTCGGAAGTACTTGATGTGCTGATAATCGGAATGCTAACCAGAAACAAGTTTTTGGACCTGAACTGTATCACTACAAACAATTTACAGGATTTACGATTGCGTATTATCAAAGACACTTTATAAGGCCTGTAATCTGTTTGTTACGTACGGTATTATGTTGAATAGCAGTTATGTGATGCGCACACTTCAGTTAACAACGAATTTTTTTTTCTTCATTCCCATCTGCTGAAATGCCTTAGAGCTGCCACTGTACGGAGGGGGAAGGTGCATTGAAGTATTTTGTGAAAGTTGAAATCAGAAGGAAAGAGAATCAGTTGCTTTCCTGGACTGTAGGAGAGAGAGAGAAGGTGAGAGGGGTCTGTGGAAGAATCTTAAACTAACGATACGGAGGAGAATTTGTCACTAGCAGCAACTCAAAGAATCGACGGTAAAGAGATACTTGAGTTCTCGTGTATAACGAGAGTCCGGCAGTAGGATAGGGAGGAACGATAGTTGACCGCGAAAGTGTTCTACCCTGATCGTCTCGGTGTGCGTCGCTATAGTGACCTTTGATAATGCACGCTTCTACTCGGGGCAAGGCTAACCTGACTGTGGAGTTTAAGTTACGGAGTGTGTACTTCCAACTGCATAATATAGTTGCCGTAATCGAGCTTGAACTGAGACCTAAGAACACTGTTAACAAGAACGATGACACCGAATTTTCGGATGTAATAAGCACGTCTTTTGAATCCGTTCTGACGCAAATTAAATTTATCAAAGCTATTCAAAGTCAATGGAACCGGTATGGAAAATAATAGTATCTGACGGAAGAAAGAAGTTTTTCAATCCGGATTTTAATCCCTCAGATATTGCTGTAAACGGAATCGTGAGCTTACGCCCTCTGGTTGCAGACTTGTGCGTTAAGAAAAATATGAATTTATATGAGAAACATTTCGCACGGGAAACGTTCTCCTACACAGAAAGAATTTTTCAAATCTGACTCTTAGAAACAGACATCGAGAAAAATAAGATGTGACTTTACGTCTCCTGGTGAAAAAAACATGCATTATTTTAGGAAGAAAGTATTCTCAAAAGGTTTTTCAACAGCAGCGGTATCGGTCCAAGAAAAAAAAAATTTAGTCGAGTTCTCAGGAGCCCATATTTTGCTACAAATACATCAGAAGCAGAAATTAACACTTATGCCCCCCTGGTGGCCAAACGATTCTTTACCAAACATTAGAAATTATATGAAAAATATTTTCCTTTGGGTGTTGTATGCGAAACAGGAATAATTTTTCAAATCGGAGCTTTAGAAGCAGAAATAACGCAGAAAACGCAATTTACCATTGTGCCCCCTAGCGCAAAGTCTGAGTTACTGGAAAATTTTGAATTTATGGAAAAAACATTTCGCATCGGAAACACTATCCAACAAAGAAGGAATTTTTCAAATCGGACTCCTAAAAGTAGAGATACTGACAAAAATAGGATATACATCTACGCCCCCTGGCGTAAAAATTATGCATTATCTCAAGAAGAAAATGTTTCTAAAAGGTTTGTCGACATGGGTAGTATTGGTCAACAAACGACTTTTTCTTCAATCGAGATTTCACAAGCTCATATTTTGCTGCAAATATATCAGAAGTGGAAATTAAGACTTGCGCCACCTGGTGGCCAAACCGTTTTTTACAAAAAATTAGAAATTATGTGCAAAGGATTCTCCACCAGGAGCTGTATCCGGTGCAGAAAGAATTTTTCAAATCGGAGATTTAGAAGCAGAGATATAGGGGGGAGCAATTTACTTTTACGCCCCCTAGCGAAAAGTCTGTGAATTATTTTAAAATTTTGAAATTATATGAAAAACATGTCGCACTGGAAACACTATCCAACGAAGAAGGAATTTTTCAAATCGGACTCCTAGAAGTAAAGATATTGTCAAAATATATATATATATCTACGCACCCTGGCGTAGAAACCATGCACTATTTTAAGAAGAAAATGTTTCTAAAAGGTTTGTCGACATGAGTAATATCGGTCTACAAACGACTTTTTTTTTCAATCGAGAATTTAGAAGCTCGTATTTTGTTACAAATATATCAGAAGAGAAGATTAAGATTTACGCCGCTGGTGGCCAAACCATTTTTTTACAGAAATTAGAAGTTATGTGCAAACGATTTCCCATCAGGAGCTGTATCCGGTGCAGAAAGAATTTTTGAAATCGAAAATTTAGAAGCAGAGAGAAGTAAATTGCGTTTCCCCCTATAGGGGAAAACGCAATTTACATCTACGTCCCCTAGCGGAAAGTTTATGAATAACTTGAAAACTTTGAAATTATATGAGAAACATGTCACACTGAAAACGCTATACAACAAAGAAGGAATTTTTCAAATCGGATTCCTAGGAATAGAGACATTGGCAAAAATTAGATATACATCTACGCCCCCTGGCGGGGAAACTATGGAATATTTTAAGGAGAAAATATTCCGAAAAAGTTTATCGATGTGAGTGGCATCAGTCCACGAAAGAATTTTTTCAATCGATATTTTAGAAGCTCAGATTTTATGTCAAATACATCAGAAGCAAAAATTAACTCTTACGCCCCCTGGTGGCCAAAGTATTCTTTACCAAAAATTTGAAATTATATGCTGAAGATTTTCCATCAGGAGGTGTTTCCGCTGAAGAATTTTTTTTTCAAATCGGAGTTTTAGAAGAAGCGTTATCGGGAAAAATGTAATTTACTTTTACGCCACTTAGCGGAAAATCGATGCGCAATTTGAAAAAGTAACTATATCTAAAATACTCTTCGACATAAATGGAATCGAAAGATAAAAGAATTTTTCAATCGGATGTTTAGAAGCAAATATGTGGAATAAAACGTATTTTTGAATTCGACATCATCTGCATTTTTTTTACGCCCTCCAGCGGCGAAATAGTACCAAAGAATATAAACGCTTCGCGTGAAGAAGCTCAACTCTCGTAGAGATAATGTAAAACAGGCGACAGCAGCGCCACCATGTAATGCGGCAGCAGATGCTCTGCGGGAAAGTTAACATTCAGGCGCAAAAAGCGTAGAAGACACGGGACGGGAAGCCTATTTCACGGAAAGGAAGCTAAGCTTTGATCTGCGACTGTTTCCTTCGGTCTCATTGGGTCTACTAAAGCATTTTTTTTTTTTGTTGTTCTTTTCTGAGTATCCCTCCTGTCCCTTCTTTTGGTGAAACAAATATATACATTAGCAATTAATATTATTTTAAGGAAATTTTAGCAGTTTTATTCTCACTTTAAGCACCGTAGTAATACCAGGTTGCTTGGCATGAATTTCATATTTACAATATACCTTAAATGTCAAAAATGCTGAGGCTGGTTTCCCAGTAGCAGCCATAATAATAAAAAAAAAAAAAAAAAGCAAAGACAACCGCAGTTTCCCAAAGCTACAATTTTTTTTTCTACCCTTCCGAAGTTTGTAAATTAAACGCACTGCGCTGGAGAAATTTTCTCAACAGATCGGAAAAACATCCGTTCGTATCTGAGTAAGTTCGAACCTGGGCCGCTGGCGTGATAGCTGAGCTCTCTACCGACCGGACTAACTCGCCACGATTGAGTGTATGCTTAAAGCTGTCTGTTTGGTATGCATTGTGTAATCGAATGCTTCCCTCTTTCATTTTACAATATTACGAGGTATTTTTCATAAAAGTCAGTTTCATATAATTGATAAATTAATTTTTTCAACGTAACGATAGCTTTTTTTTCAGCAAACGTTGTTTTAATGGTTTTCCAGGATATTTGTTTCAAACGGTTTCAAATTTGTTCTTGTTATTCATCCACTCCATTCCATGAATTGTTATTCATCGGAATGGAGTGGGTGTATTTCATGGCTGTAATATAAACGCAGATCTAGATGAGAACAACAAAACCTTTGAACAAAACGCCAACACAAACAAGCGTTTATATTCTTTGAACACAAACACGCATGCTCAGTCTAACTCAGTCTGCTCGGCATCCTGCGGCATCAGCCTGTAATGTTGGCTTCTGTGTAGTAATTCTTTGCCGCATAATATAGTGGCGCTAGTTACGTCTCGCTGAGCCTTACCTTCTTATCAGTTAGATATTCTTTGATAGTACATCGTAAAAAAGAAACGAAATGAAGTATCATCATTCGCATATTTCAATCTTCCCAATGCAAAAAGGAATTTTTCAAATCGGACTAATAGTTCCAGAGATATCGTGTCTACAGACGGACAGACGGAAAAACCGATAACATAAGCACGATCTTTCTTTTACAAAAGACTTGCTAAAAATTGGTACTTAGAAATAAGCAAAATGTATTCGTTTTTGAGTACATTCTAGGCTTATAATAGCTTCGAGTACTTGCGTCTCATTTTTGGAAAGGACACGTACTCATTTTTGAGTACATGCAGGGAATCAATTGGGAGTATATCTGGTATTTCTAATTTGAAATATATGTACTAAAAAAATCCGTATATACTGGTGTGCAAAAATTAAGGACGAAGAGGAGAAATTAGCATAACAGCGGAACGAGCAGGCAGAACGGACCGAAATACCACTTAGGAGATAGACTAGGGTCCGGTACGGTAGGGCATGCGCATATATGCAGCATGACGTAGGGGGAAGGGAGGGGAGTGTCGGAAGGGTATAAAGCACACAGGCGGTGTACGCTCAGCCATTCGGTGAAAGCCATTGCGCGGTGTACATCGGTTTGAACGACGTCGAGCGGCTGCCGCCATGTGATATGACCAACAGGCAATCCCGTAGACGACATCTGGATGACTTTACCCGAGGTCACGTCATTGGGAAGTTGGAAGAAGGTCGAAGTGTGACTAGTGTGGCCGAGGAGTTTGGGATCGCTCACAGCATCGTTTCACGAGCTTGGGTAGCATTTCAAACGACAGGAACAGCTGTCCGAGAGTTTAGCAGTGGTCGTCCGCGAGCAACCACGGCGGCGGACGACCGGTATATTGTCCTACAGGCGAGAAGAGACAGACAGCAGACAGCGGGAGAAATCGCAAAGCACATGCAACAGACAACTGGACGTCCGTTATCGCGTTTTATCGTGGCCAGGAGGCTGCACAAAGGTGGTCTATTTGCACGACGACCAGTACGGTGTGTGCCATTAACGCCTGCTCACCGGATACGGCGGTTTCTGTGGTGCCAGGAACACAAGAACTTGACACATCAGCAATGGGGTCGAGTTCTCTTCACGGATGAGAGCCGATTTAGTCTGACGAGCGATTCTGTACGTTTACACATCTGGAGAGAGCAGGGAACACGCAATCACACATACAACATTATCGAAAGGGACCAGTTTGGAGGTGGCGGAGTTCTCGTTTGGGGCGGTATCATGCTTGGTAGCCGTACTGACCTCCAAATCTTCCAAGGAGGTTCAGTCACTGGTGTCCGCTATTGTACCGAGGTTCTCCTGCCTCACATGCGTCTGTATAGAGGTGCTGTGGGTCCTGAGTTCCTCTTCATGGACGACAACGCTACACCTCATCGTACAGCGGCTGTCGCAGAGCTGTTGGAGAGTGAAGATATTCAACGCATGGATTGGCCTGCAAGGTCCCCGGACCTAAATCCAATCGAACACGTGTGGAACCTTCTCGGGAGACACTTGGCAGCACGACACCAGCCGCCAGCAACGATTCCGCAGCGGCGATTGGCGCTACAAGAGGAATGGGCCGCGATGCCTCAACAGCTCCTTGACAACCTCGTCCTCAGCATGGACAGACGTTGTAAATCCTGCAACGCAGTCAGGGGTGATCATATCCCCTACGAAAGACTGGATTTTTCTTGGCAGCCGCCTGTCACATGGACGTTTCTTTCTTCTGTCCAGTTGTGCTCGAAGCTACCTTTTCAATAAAGTGCCTTTGTATCCTTTGGTTTCCTTGTTTGGACGGTTTTGCTCACTTGTCCCATGTTCTTACATCTTGGGGATCTTATGGTATGATTTGAGTCGATGTGGAGCACTTCTGCACAACGTTACATTCGAAAAACCGTCTCGTCCTTAAGTTTTGCACGACAGTACGCTTTTCGAGAAATAGCATGCAAAACAAGTGCTTGACTTATATCTTTTTCATTACATTTTGCTGGTCTCGTTTTTGACATAAGAGTTTGAATTTGCACTTCAGTGAAACAATGGCTAGGTAAATTTATGATAGCTGGCCACCTTTCACTGTTGCTCAGCAAATTTCTATTCTTGCATTTGCGTTTCATAATATTAATTTCCGTTTCCAGGCTTCTTTTTTCGAAGCAAAAGCATTGTTTTACCATTACCAACTATTTGCTTACGTTTGATAACACTGATCTGCAATTTTTCAACTTTTTTCTGTTGTTTTCAAATGAATAGGTGTATCTGAATGGATTTTTTGCGCAGATTCCGAAAATGACCTTCAAAATTCCGTATTACATCAGGTTTTTTCACAAATGACGGAAATGGGAAAATTTAAAAACCGTTATTTTTTTAATGACATTGCTATATGGCAACGTTTGTAACGTATGAAAATGTTCTCTGGGGGGGGGGGCGGA
This sequence comes from Macrothele yani, assembly GCA_039090855.1. Taxonomy (NCBI): domain Eukaryota; kingdom Metazoa; phylum Arthropoda; class Arachnida; order Araneae; family Macrothelidae; genus Macrothele; species Macrothele yani. Next base: position 121,759,748 of record CM077005.1, on the reverse strand, counting down.
ATGATTGTTTAAGGAATAGATAAACATAAATACATATTCAAAAGCAAACATACCTAACATTCGCCACTGGGCTCCCCTTCAAACTTCCTCTTTTTGGATTGTCTTCGGTTTGCGTCCGTACAGTCTCTGCTCAACATCCAACAATAGTCGGCCATCATATGTACAGTCCACTTTCCTTGGCATCTCTTTTCCATCACTTTAATATCCTGATGGAAGCGCTCGCCATGTTCTTCCAAAAAATCACCAAGATTATTAGGAAAGTAATTTAGATGAGCATGAAGAAGGTGAACTTTGACGCTCATGTTGCAACCAAGCAGTTCATAGAATTCCAGCATGTCCTCGACTAAAGTGGTGTAATTTGAAGCCTTCGTATTCCCCAAAAAGTTGTGTACCACATTTCTGAATGCAGTCCATGCTCGCAATTCGCACTCACTCATGGTTTCCTCGAATATGTTGTCTGCCATTAATTTTCATATTTGAGGGCCTATGAAAATGCCAGCTTTAATTTTTTCAGACGTGATTGATGGAAACTTACCACCAAGATACTGAAAGCATCTACTGTCCCTGCTTAAAGCTGTCACGAATTGCTTCATTAAGCCAAGTTTTATGTGTAAAGGTGGCAACAGTATTTTCGAGGGATAAACCAGTGGAAGTGAAACAATGTGTTTTTTTTTCCGCCAGGTGTGAATGTACTTCTGACTGGCCACTGCTGCCGAACCCAATGTTCCGTCCTTGCTCTGGAGTCCCATTCACACAAAAAGCAAGGAAATTTGGTGTAGCCTGATTGTTGGCCGAGCAATATTCCAATCACCTTCAAATCCCCGCACAAAGACCATTCATGAAACTTGTACTGCACACTTTCCAACAGTAATTTAGGTTCTCGTATGTCTCTTTCAAAGTCACAGAATGTGCTACTGGAATGGATGGATGGATGTTAGTATTGTGTAATAAAACACCTTTTAAACTGGATTTACTGGCATCTATAAACAACTTCCACTGTCCTGAATTGTAATTAATGTTAAAGTATTTCATTACTGCCGGAATGTCTCGACAATATACCAAACCGCCTTCCTCAGCAAAAAACCGAACCAATTCTGCTTCTCGGTGTCTGTACCAGGAGAATCTCGTATTAGGACATAGTAAATTATTTTCCTGAAGTCGTGATCCTAAAAGCTCTGCTGCGTCTTTAGGTAAATTCAGATCACGAACCAAATCATTCAGTTCATGCTGGGTAAATGGCACTGGGGTTTCATCTGTCCGGTTGGTACATCTCATCACTTGTATCACCGTCTGAATCGGTGTCTGTTGGGGGCTTGATATTGAACGGGGATGGCACATGGATGGATTCACTATGGGGCACTGGTCTTATGGCAGATGGGATATTGGGCTACACAATGTTACGCTTACTGGATCTGGTATGGCCCACGATATTTACTGTGCAGAAGTAGCAGTCGTCACTGTGATTTTTTGGCTCACGCCACACCATGGGTACACCGAACGGCATTGATGCCCTTTTTCAACTTTTCCAGTTCCTCAACCCCTCCACACATGCACGGCACACATTGTGAGGATACCAAACTTTGTCCTGATCTGCTAGTTTAATGCCGAAGTATTGAAAATAAGCATTTTTCACGAAAGGCGTAATACTTTGCCTCTGTTTTTTTCCTGTCGTATAACAGCCACATATGTAGCAAAATATGTCTGGATGATTTACACAACCACGTGAAGTCATTGCACACGCCACAAAGAAACAACCTAACGGGACCAGTCCCTTCTTTGCACTGACTAGTGTAACACGATCTGCCCCGAATGGCGCCACATGTGACCAATAGAAAGAAGGGAGCAGTGGCGTGAGGTATGAGTCATACTGCCGTGCCAAGATAACATTCTCTCGTGTTCCGCCTTTGTGAGTGGCGCAAATTGTGACGTCATACAGATAAAACAGTTGCATTTCCATTATCAGCTATATATTTAATTTTATCTATTCCTTAAACAATCAATCCGCCCCTCTAGAGAACATTTTCACACGTCACAAACGTTGCCATATAACAATGTCATTAAAAAACAACGGTTTTTTTTTATTTTCACATTTCCGTCATTTGAGAAAAAACTTGACGTGATACAGAATTTTGAAGGTCATTTTCGGAATCTGCGCAAGAAATCCATTCAGATACACCTATTCATTTCAAAACAACAAAACCTTGCATATTAGTGTAATTCTTCCAGTCGTGAATTATTTTCACTCTTCAGTTGCATTATATTTTTGTTCGGACATTCGCACGTTGACGGTATGATAAATGTTGGTCAGGAATGATGTCACTTTCATTGTGACCTGTGATTTGGCGTTTAATTGGAGATATACTTTCAATTCGATTTAATGCATTTTATTTCTGACCTCTCCGATCTTAAACCGTTCACTTCGAACAGAAGTTTGCTCCTCCATCTGCTAAGGCATATTTTTTGTAGGCACGGCATCCTTTCTCAGTTTTTATTCTGGGAGTCAAGTTCAGCAATTCATTTCTAAGATCTCGCTCTTACTTCGAGACATCAAAGTGTTCTGAACACATTCGTGCTTTCTTTGCATCGAATACATCCTTTCGACAGCATTTCGCTACCCATTGCTTCAAGAAATCTCTATCCGATGGGAAAACATGGTATGTAACATCTAACTTCCTTTCCTTTGGACTGTTATTACGACAAAGTGCAACAGCGTATCCAGGTATTTTCGAGATAGTTGTACATAGAAAACAAATGAAGAAAAACAATGAATGAAACGACAAAGCAGCCCCTGCACGGGGATAACTGGTTTTCCAGTTATTTGGGGAGCGGCGCCCCCACGGCCCGAGCTGACCTTGTGACTGGTCGACATCTGATGTCATGCCACCGCTTGTTTTTTGTTTCGGTGCTGTTGGTGTTTGCAGGGACGGCTGTTCATCCAGCTGTTGGGGAGTCGCGTCCCCACGTTCCCGAGCTGGTCTTGTGTCTCGCTTTTTCGTTTTATTTATTTTCTCCACTGGCTAGTTGCCCGTGTTGTATTCTCTACCTAATCGCTACCACGTTATGTACTAACACCCCGGTCTTGTGGTTTTGTTACCTCCACCACTAACTGATTTATATTAACCGCTCAGTTCGTAGGTTGCTGAGATTCCGTTTAGGTTCCCTTCCAGGATTTGTCTTCTTTGGATTTCTTTTTTCCTTTTAGCTGGTTTGGGTACTAGACCTACCTGCATGTTTGCCGCGTGCGGAGACCAGTGAGGCGGAAATGGGATGTCTGGCGGCTGAGGTCGCAGGAGACCGGATAAGTGCCTCCTGTGTACCAACACTCCTCTTCGACCCCGGCTTCGCTGTAAACGGGAGGCTAGAGACTAACCCACCTCTAGTCAGAAGTCATGTACCAAGTTGTGTACAGGGCTTTAGCGGCTTTTTTGTCGTATGGCACGGCAGGGTGAGCCCGGGGCTGTGGGATCATGCCAAAGGCGTTGGCATGACGGTACCAGGAGGCCGAAGTGTCCGCCGCGTGCGTGTGATCACAGCCAACGGACTATATCTGCAACGTATAAGCTCCAGAACTGTGTCCAGCGTCATTTTCTCGGCTTGCGGACCTCCAGTTCTCCCTTGTAGGACTCGGTGGTGGGTGGAGTAGTTTGCAGACGAATCTTCCTCCTTTTTTCCATGGGCAAAAAACAAAAGAAAAACTCCAAATTTAAGTCACCTGCGGAAATGTTTGTTGACAACGACTCTCCTTCGTCTTCTCAACCTACCAAGTCTCATACCCTTAAACGGCCTTTAGACCTTGACCTGGACCAAGAATGTGGAACCTCTTCTTCGGCAGCTGTACCAGTCGCTCCGAAGCGTCGTCTCCCCTCGATTGCTGTGACTACGCATGCTACTCACTTGCTTGTAGAATCCATCGATCCGCATGAGAGACTGTCCACCAGATCTCCCTTTTTCATTTCTAAAGCTTTGGACGCTGCGGTTGGCCCCTTGAAGTCTGTGAGGAAGCTTCGCTCTGGGGACCTGCTTGTCCAAACTTGCAGTGTTTCTCAGAGTAACACTTTTCTGAACCTCACTAGTCTTCAAGGCATTCCTGTAAAAGTGACACCTCACCTGCTTCTTAACACCTCTCGGGGTGTTATTTCGAGTTTGATCTCTTGCCATGCAGTGAAGACGAATTCGTGACTGAACTTGCTGATCAAGGTGTTATTGCTGCACGTCGTATGATGTTCCGGCGTGATGGTTCCATGATTAAGTCAAAAAATGTCATCTTGACTTTTAACTCCCGAAAGTTCCGACCGAAATCAAGGCTGGCTACTTGGTCTGTGGAGTTCGCCCGTACATTCCCAGTCCTCTGCGCTGTTTCAGGTGCCAGAGGTACGGGCATTCACAACGTTTCTGTAAGAGTTCCGCTCGTTGCGCAAATTGTGGCTCCAGTGAACATGACGGGGAAGGTTGCTCTTCTGCGGCCTGCTGTGTTAACTGCGGTGAGGCCCATGCAGCTTACTCCCGCAACTGTATGAAATGGAAGGACGAGATGGCGATCCAGCGGCTCAAGACCCTGGAAGGCCTCTCGTACCCTGCTGCCAAGGCCAAGTTGGGTATACCCACCACCCGACAGCGTACTTTTGCCGCAGTAGTTCAGTCTCTGCCACAACCCGTGCAGCCCTTTGTTCCGCGCCCTGTAGCTCTCGCCGCCCTTGCCAAGCGATCTACAGCTGACCAAGCGACACAGGTGTTTTTCCCCGAGCTCGAGATTTTTCGAATACCTGATTCTGGGCCTTCTTTTTGCTGCCGACCATCTCTTCCAGTTTCCAGTCGAAAGCCTGCACGTGCGGAAGACCCGGCCCTCAATCCGCAAAGGTGTGCAGTGTCCATCCAACTGTCTCGGCCCTCCGCGAGGTCCCCACCCTCAACCAACATTATAGAGGAACATAGGGGGGAGGAGAGTGACAGTTCGTCCCCAGCCTCAAACAACATTGCAGAGGAACATGGGGGGAAGAGAGTGACAGTTCTGTCCCTCGCCCTCTGCCAGCATTGCAGAGGAGTGTGGGGGGAGGAGAGTGACTCCTTTGTGTAGTTGTGTTTAAAAAAAAAAAAAAAAATTATAATTATAATAGTAAATTAATAAATTTTTATATAAACCTAATTAACTACCTTGTCTTCACAGCTTTCATGATACTCTTTTCAACTTTTACCAAGCCTGTCTGTTCTTAATCATTTTCCACGTTTTTAATAATCTGTGGCTGATAGTTCTTTGTCTGGCGCTCTTTGGCCAAACCTGGCCCTTGCGCCAATAAAATCCAACAACCAACCAACCAACCAACCGACAAAGCAGATCTAAAATTCACAAAGAAATGCAGCGAGTATCGACACTACAGCACAAGCTCCGAATGACTCCGAATGCTCAAGAGATCGTTTATGGTCACTGTGACGTCACACTCCAGCTCGTAGGGTGACAGCCCGCCGGCTGCACGGAAACAAAGGCGATTGGACCTACCTCTCCTCTTTTTAAGTACCTTGGTTGAACCCAAAACAGAAGCCAATGCCGACCCCCAAAGCCGGCCAACACCCACGTAAGATCCTGCTCTCTTTTGGGAGGGATGTATGTGGTGTCGTCTTTTTGTGCTGCTGCCGGAAAACACCACTATCACCGCCGATGTGTACCACCGTCAGCTCGAAGAGCTGCACCCATCCCTCACGCTGAAACTACCAGCACTGCTGAACCGCATGGATGTTCTCCAGTCCTTCAACAACAGGATGGAGCGAGACCTCACACAGCACGGGTGACCTGTCACAAGATCTGGGACCTGGTCTGAGAGATGTTACCGCACCCAGCATATTCCCTGGACATTGCTTCAAGCGACTACCACCGTTTCCGGTAGTTGCAATGGAGAGCGGTTCCCAACCGGAACGATGTCCAACGCGCACTTACTTCTTTGTGTCCAAACAGCCACAATTCCACACGGACATATCCAACAGCTGCCCAGGTAAGTAGGTCGTGGCAAATGATGGCCACTACAGATTGATTTTTTCTTGTATATACGATAATTAGCACTGCTCTGTTGCTTTGTATTTACTTGCATCTGTATTCCTGGATGATCAGATCAGATCAGATCATATGTAGAAGATTTTAGGAAGCAAGTGTCTGACCCCGGGTCTGAAATAACCCTTAGAAATAGAAATCTAGGAGATTTGGGCAAGAGTGCCCGATAGGAAAGTGACACGGAAGCGAGGTAGAAAGTGGGAGGAAGATGTCCTTATTTATTACCGGAGGGCAGTACCCGGGGTCCGGCGGCTTAATTTAGTGGTTCGAGCGTTCGTACTTGCCTGGGATCGAACCTGAGATTTACTCCGTGACAGTCACGGACGTTGACCACTAGACCACTCGCGGCCCCGTGTTCGTGGATGAATACATAAGGTGACGCACATAAAATTCCTCCCCCTTCCCCCTGTTAAACGTGGTTTGGGTTGCAGTTCTAGCTGGAAACTATTCGACGCTGTCGCGCATGCGCATATGAGTTCAGTGGTCCACCACACTCCGGAAGACAATCTGCGGCTGCCTGCGTGTGAGTCATTCTGTATTCAATTTAACAACGCGTTTTTATTGTGGATGAGTATGTTCGCGCATGTTCTTTCGTTTCGGTTCGTGAACGTTTTAAAGCAAAATATCCTGGTGCCTATCAGGGGCGAATTGGGTCAACCAAACCAGGCCGGAAAATTTAGTCTTGCTGTCCACTATATATCATCATCATTAACCATCATCAATCCACTGGTGGATGAAGGTCTCCCCAAGTTTTAGTTTTATCGATGTGTAAATTTTCATTGGGAATACATTAATTGCGAAGAAAATATGTAACGAAGTTTTAACATTGGAAATATAAGGCAGAGATTTTAGGTGGAACCACCTTACTGCACAATGATATTGGTATCTTCATCTTTTTTAAATCTACCAATAATTTTTAACCCACGACCATGCACCATCTTGACTCATAAACCAGTGTTGGTAAATTGTTGTTTCTTTTAAGGTAAATGTGGATGGGATACGGATTTCAGAATATCTGTTTGCAGGAAAATCACTCTCCGCTCTGTGTCAGTCTGTGGAAAAGGGAATTGGGATGATAGGCCATCCCAATTGGTAGTTGTCTCTAAGATTTCAAAAGAAGGGTACGGCATACCAATGACCCTGGTCTCCAAGTGCAACGACAGACGTCTAACTATAGTTGGCTTTAGCGTAATTAACTTAAAACAGCGTGCTTGGTCCGATGGCACTTTTATCACATAAGAACAGATCATTTTGACACGTCATTTAAGAGTAAAAGCCCAAGATATAGATGTTGGGTTGTCGGAAAAGTCATGACGTATTTTAGCCATGTTTTGCAAAGGTCATTTATTGATAGAAAGAACAAAGATCAATCAATGATATAATGCCCGTTTTGTTCGATGACCATCTGTCAGTGAGGTGCGAAATGCCTCGTTCATAGAAGGGCCTGTCTTTCGTGGCGAAAAACAATACAAGGTGCTGATTTACAGCCTCATCTGAATTGTACGTTTATACCACGCAAGGACTGTTGAAGAGAGCGAAACAAGTGGAAGTCAGACGGCGCAAGATCAGGCAAGTATTCTGGGTGTGGCAACACATCCCACCCAAGCTCCAACAATTTTTGGCGGGTGATCAAACTTGTGTGTGGTCTCGCGGCGTTGTCTTGATGGAACACAACACCTTTACGATGAACGAGCTCTGGACGTTTCTGGATGATGGATTCGTTCAAACTGTCCAATTGCGTACACATTCGAATTGATTGTTTGGTCCCGTGGTGTAGGAGCTCGAAAAACACGACACCTTTAAAATTCCACCACACTGAGACCAGAACCTTCCGCTGATGAATGTTAGCTTTGGATGTCGTTTGAGGCGAAGCAGCACGTGGGGACCAAGACCGTTTGCGCAGCGCATTGTTATAAACAATCCACTTTTCGTCACCAGTTAGCAGTCGCTTCAAAAAAGGATCGTTTTTCTCACGTATAATGAGCATATCGCAGATGTTTATACGCGCCGTCAATTGAGCCTCTTTGAGTTCATGAGGAACCCACATATCGAGCTTACTTACGTATCCCAGCTTCTTCAGGTGGTCGTGAACGCTTGAATGATGAATGTGCAATGTGTCTACAATCTCTCGTGTCGTGTAACGTGGGTTTGACTCGATCAATGCCTTGATTTGGCCGTCATCAACCTCGGTTGGCCTCCCGGACCGAGGAGCATCGTTGAGGTCAAAATCACCAGCACGGAATTTTGCGAACCACCGCTGGCACTGACGTTCTTGTAGAGCATTATCACCGTACACTTTAAGCAAATTTTCACAAGCTTGACGCGAGTTCTTCCCTTTACGGAAGTAAAATAGTAAAATATGGCGAAAATGCACAGTTCGGTCTTCCATCTTCAACTTGATGTCAAATCTCCGCAAATCAACCAAATCGCTCACTATTTCTTTTAGACTGCAGCTAGAACTGGTGCCTGTCGAATGCCATGGCGATAACAGAGCTGTGCATGCCTCTAATACTTTCCAAACCGCCCAACCGTCATCGGGTGCCAAAATACGTCATGACTTTTCCGACAACCCACTAGAAGGAAACTTTTGGTACTTTGTTTAAGGGGGTAACTTCTCTGGCCGAAATAGAAAACGTATATGAGGTTAACGATTGCTATTCATAAGTATAATATCCAGGGGCCCGTGTTCGAATCTCGGTGAAGCATGCAACTTGTGTTTGCTTTAGGGCACTGACTCTCTCCCTTCCCTAGAATCAGTGGCCCTAAATTAGGGGACGGGCGACTGCTTATAGCCCATCGAGTTGCTCACGGTGGTCGTTAAACACCAAACAAAATATATACGAGAAAGTGGGCCATTTCTTGAGTGGTCCACCGGGAAATGCCCCGGTGGGCCAATCCGCCCCTGGTGGTTGGCGTCGTCACTGCTTTGCACATACGCATTTCTTATTTTTTCTTCTTCTTATTTTTATATTTAAATTCTATTGGGACTTAATTTAAAATGCTTTTACTCTTAATATTTTACGCTTTCTAAAGTTTCTTTCACTTTCCTCGATAAGATTGGCTTAAATACTGTTTTTTTCTATAATTGAATTAAAAAAAAAATGATTTTCATGTTTTGTCTTTTTTTACCAGGAAGATGAAATCAACTACTCTTTTTCTGCTGCTGTTCTTAGTTTTCGCCTTTGAAGGAATTATCGCTACTCGTCGTCAGGCGTATAACATTTGCGGCAAACCCTGCATAAGGCTTGGCCGTCGTATGAAACAAGTGTGCTGCGCTAACGAGGGATCCTGCTGCCCAGTGGATCTGCGATCTAAGCAGCCGTTTAAATAACCACCGACAGATGGCGCCATTCACCGAACACAAGGACGTGCTTCCTGGGCATTGCTCTCTATTCTTTCGCCTGTACCTTATTTTTTAAATACTCAGTTCGTGAATTTTATGTTAAAAGCTTCGATATTCCTTATTTTATTTTCCCTGTCAATTATTAAAATTAAGTTTCCTTACGATCGAGTCATGTTCTTTCTCAGATCATATGTCTGCCAATCAAGTTTAGAATTGTTTACAAATTTACCATCCAGAAATCAGAAACGCCGTGGAGAAATCTACAACGTCAAATAAATTAACTTTGTCATTATAAATTATGCCTTCGTAGAGAACATTCTTTAATAATACAAATCTACAAAACACAAAATTTTAAATTAAAGTTTAGAATACTACGTTGTACATTATACGTTCATCCGCAAATATTTGAAAAACTGAAAGAACCAGAAAAACTGTCCGACCAAATAAAAAACCACGTTAAAGGAAAAATTCTTTGTTCTGATTATAATTTAAACTAAACTGCACAACAAACTGATGACATGGAAGCAAATTTTTCCTCAAGAAGAAGATAATTTAAATAAAATTCAAGACATTAAAATATGGAAATTATTTTAAAGAGTTCAATATTTTACCCTCTATCAAAGAACATTTTTGCGTTATTGAAAATTTATGACAGTGCAATGAAGCAATACTTCAATAACGTTTATTTTCCGTTTTCGTGCTTTTTCGTTTGACTATTTTGCAATGTACCTAGGGAGTAATAAATATGTGATTTTTTTTTTACTTTGAATTTTTTATGCTTTGCTACATGTGTTTTCAACCATTTATATGCATCATGCGTACTTAGCACATATATAATTCTAGAATAATATTTATTAAAAATGTAATGATATTATTTATTAATTACCCAACAGAAGCGATGTTTTTTATCAAGTAATAGAGAGTGCGCACCTAAAACACTATTCTCGTAACTTAACAACTCAAACATTTTGCAATTGTAATTTTAAAATAATGGCAAAAACAGTAATGATTACTCTGGTGAGGGGTACAAACGCCTCCTGTAACTGAAAGCCTAAGAACTTGTTTATTATCTCATCACTGGTGGACCACACTTTCGTTTTCCATATTCGTCTGCCGACGATAATAGGCAATCTAAACAGATGGAACAGCTGATTTTTACATGTAGCCGTTGCTCATAGTATTTTACGTCACAGAACTAACTGGGTTAGCAATAAAAACATAATTGTCTTGACAAATGACATAACGCAACGTCCGTATGATATCTCACAATACAGTTGGTTTTGCTATACGAAATACTACAAATATCGACTTCATTTGAGAATCGGCTGTCTCCCTGTTCAGACTGCACTAGAAACCTCGTATTCCCTTTGGCTAACGAGAACTGGAAACAAATATGCGGTCCACTTACCATGACGTAAGGAGTTGTTTGACTTTCAGTTTTATGCGGAGCTGGGTGTACGCCATTGTCCGAAGACACGAAACGGTTCTGATCTTCTACATGATCATATGTAGAGCATTTTAGGAAGGGAGTGTCTGACCCCAGGTCTTAAACGACCCTTAGAAATAGGAAGCTAGGAGATTTGGGCTAGAGTGCCCGATAGAAAAGTGACACGGAAGCGAAGTAGAAAGGGGGAGGAAGACGCCCTTATTTATTACCGTGAGGCCAGTACCCGGGGAAAATTGTGATCTTCCACATACTACTCTACATCAGCAGTATACGACTGATCTCACTTTTAAACTCCCCTTTTCAGCTATTCGGGATTTGACACGTTCGTTCCGAGGTATCACCTCTATTCTGGACTTCCCTGCTTCTGCTGATCTCATTCTGACCTTGTGGTTAAATCCACCCTTTTTATTTCACCTCTGTTTCCTCTACTTACTACAATGTTGTCACCTTATCCTGTTCCTTGAGAACTCCCGGGCACCGAACCGACAAGCTACGTCATTGATGCCATATTGCCGGCCTCGACCGCGACTTCAGCACTTTCAGTTAGAAAAGAAACAAAGGCAAAAAAAAAAAAAAGGCTTACTGGTGCCAAATTTAACGTTTTTGTTGTATTCACAATGTGCTCTGCTTTTTTTATCGGTTTGAACCAAAATAAGTTCAAATTGACGGCAAAAGAACTAAAAAACTCGAGCAAATTGCATCGTGAAAAATTACGACTACCGAATGTAAAAAGATGTAATTGAATGTTCGCGCGTGTTGTTTTTATTGAAAAAATCAATAATTAGTGACATGGGGTTGGTATCATGGTGACTGGTCGTCTCCTATAGGAATAATGACCATTAAAAAACGGACCAATTTTAATAATTTTAATTGAAATTCGTCAGTGAACGGAATTTCCGGAATCGGAAGGTGTCGAAACCTGACCATGGACGATGTCCAATCGCATGCCAAAAATCACGGTGATCGGATGTGTCATGTCGTAGCTATGCCCGAACAACTAATTGTCCTGAGTCTCGTATAGAGAGCGGGGTTTTTTCAGTTGTTATTAAAATTGGTCAGTTTTTTAATGGTCATTATTTTTATACGACACGACCAATCACCATGATACCAACCCCATGTCTCTCACCATGTCTTTCCCTTTCTCTGTGGCAAGTATCACCGTGATCGGCTGAAGATCTTCGGAAGAGATAGGTAACAAACGACCCCTTCTCAAAACCCGGAAAACCCTCTAAAAATGCAAGTTTTTGGACGATTATTCCTCAATGACACGGAATTTCGGGAATCAGAAGATGTCAAAACCTGAGAATGCACGATGTCCAATCGCATGCAAAAAAATCACGGTGATTGGATGTGTCATGTCGTAGCTATGCCCGAACAACCGAGTCTTGCGTACAGTTTCGGGTTCAGTGTATTAGCATTAAGGCAAGATTCCTACCTTGCGATGACTCTAGATATCCTCGGCTAGTCAGCTTTCGTGCAATGAAGGAGATGCAGCTAGATAAGAAATAATTTATTTACAACTGTCAACATCACAGGACACACACACAATCCAAACAGAACCAAAAACGCTATATAATTCTGGAAACCGTTACGATCTTTCCGATTCTCTGCTATACAGTTTACTTAAGTTGAGTTCACATATACAGTTCAGTTTACTTGAGTTCAAAATACAATGACATCACTCACAACATAGCTGATTTTTTCAATTTTTATTAAAACTGGTCGTTTTTTAATGGTCATTATTTTTATACGACACGACAAATCACCATGTTACTAACCCTATGTCACTCATCATGTCCTTCCCTTTCTCCGTCGCAAGTGTCACCGTGATCGACTGAAGATCTTCGGAGGAGATAGGTAGCAAACGAACCCTTCTCAAAATCCGGAAAAACCCCTAAAAATGCAAGTTTTTGTACGATTATTCCTCAGTGACACGGAATTTCGGGAATCGGAAGACGTCAAAACCTGAGAATGCACGATGTCCAATCGCATGCAAAAAAATCACGGTGATTGGATGTGTCATCTCGTACCTGTGTCCGAACAACGAATTTTCTCGAGTCTCGTAAAGAGAGCTCCGCTCAATAAAGATGTAAGTAAGCTAAAATTGCGATAGTGCCTTGTTAAAGGCGGTAGATGTTGGTATCCATGGTTACCAGTGCAAGATGCAGGGTGTAGAAAAGTCTGAAACCAATGGGAGTGTCTGAAAAGAAAAAACAGTGCTGAAATCGGAGTGTCCGAGAGCAACGTGCATGACATTCTGAAAACCGGAAAGTTTCATCAGTACAAACTTCAAAACCTGCATCATCTGATCGAGGACGAATTGCGCCAATTAAACAAAGGTGTCTCACGGGATTTAAGATAGTTAAATAAATAGTAAGCTGATGAGTCTATCGTCCTGTACCGTCCAAAAGCGGACTCCACAGGGTTAAACGGAACTCACTATGCAAATTTACTTAGCCGTAAAATCTACGGTGAAAATTCCATTCAATGAGCCACAGATTCGGACACACCGACAGGTGGTGGGAACTGGGAAAGTCGTACACCATGGGCCGTGCAATCTATTCAGACCTCCCTGGGAGATTAATTCGCCCCGCGAACCTTTTTACGGGCCCGAAGGCCTTTATTCACTAAAACAATGCATTAATCACACACATTTGAGTATATGACACTTCAGTGTAAGAATTACAGGCCCAGTCAGACGCACAATCCGCGTCACACATTCGAATTGGGAACTCAGTCCCGTCTTGTTTGTGTCCGTCGCACGGTTGTCAACTGTAATCAATACGAGATTTCAGTCTTTCTAACTCAAAGCTGAGACTCGGGCACTCCGAGCTCAGGCTGGAATGCGCAGTGCAGAGTTTCAGGTGATATTTCTCTTTTGCACTGTGGCAGTTGGGGCAATTCGCATTATTTTGGCAGGGCCGGTAGCTGTGACCCGCCTGGCCGCATCGGGCACAGGACTAGGACTCTGCCTTGCATTTCTCTATATGGCGACCAAAATCATTGCAGCGAAAGCATCGGATCTCCCGCAAGAACTCTTTGCAAGCCTTCCCCTTTTTCATGAGGGTGCACGAATTTCCCCCTCTTCCCCTTAATGGGGAAGAGAACCCTGCATTTCTTAGGATCCTTAAGCTCATTCTGGTTAGTAAAGCAAGCTGAGACTCGTTCAAATAAATAGTAAGTAGTAACTTCTAGGCTTAAAACAGCAGCGGGAGGATGAAGTTTCTACAGAGGACGCTTACACAATTTTAGAACGTTTTTGATAAGCAATTACAGAAAACAAAAGACGTTCAAAGAATTGAAACTGGCAACAGCATGTTAGATGAACTCGAAAGAAGCATCTCCACTGTAAAAAATAAGTGGTGTGAATTCACTGAAAATTTCTGAAAATAACGTGCAGCAAAGTTGCCGGTATAGGTGTCCGTGTTTTTCAGAAATTTCAGTTTTTAAAAGTGCCCGTTTATTCTAACTTCCGTATTTTCACAGATTTTCGGTAGTCAGAAATTCCGTTTATTTCAGAAAAACTGATTTCAGGTTTTTCCGTATTTAAACTGAAATTCCGCAAAATCAACGACACTACATTTCTCAGCCCTTAATCCAGATAATACTTCCGTTGCAGTTAGGAGTGGATTGTTCAACAGGCAACGCACGCCTTTAACCACTAAGCCACAATCGCTCGGACATCCCAATCGCGTACATCATTAAATAAATTCTGTTGCGATGATTTTTTATTTTTTTTTTTTTGTCATAATTGCGAGTGATTTAGTCGTTTTATTTCCTGTTCGAGCTTCTCATTTTTCTGAATAGGTCCGTAATATTTTTTTTTTTTTTTTCACAAATTAAGCATTGTTCATCGTGATTTTTCGAAGCAACAAAATGCTTTGCAATTTGAGTTTTTTAAACTGACAATGACTTTCAGTTATCTTTAGAAAAGGTGAAATGAAATTTTCTACAGTATTATTTCAAAAGAAAAAAAATCCTAAATATAAAATTTACTCTTCACTGTAAAAAAATTTCTGGAAATCACGGACAACTTTTTGTCATTTCTTTCGTGAATTAACGAAGCATATTTCCGATACAACCTTTCCCGTGAAATGACGGGAAAAAAACGCGAATCAACGGATTTTTCGTACCACGGGAAAATTCTGAACTTCAGAAACCTTTCCGCCGTTTCTTTCTTATATTGACGCTAAATTAATGTTATAGAGATGTGTTAACGGAAAATTCTGAATTCTCAGAAACCTTTCCGCAGTTCCTTTCGTATATTGACGGAAAATCTCCGTTCTCACGTTTTCCGTATCCGCGTGACGAGAAATTGCCGGTAATAGGAGCGATTGGTGAGAACACTTGAGATTTGATTTACTTTTAAATTTCAATCATTTGTCGAATTTTGAAGATCCGTAGCGAGATCGGATATTGTGGACATCGCATTGCATGGATTTTGTTTATTGTGGCACAGGACATTTCTTCTCCTTTCCCCTATTTTGGTGCACCAGCTTCTTATTACATATTGTGTACGGTAAGAAACCGGGTACTTGTTATACCCGATTTTTTACAGTAATACAGTATACCTCGATGTCTGTGTATCAATCTTTGGACAACTTAAGACAAAAGCTATTATATAGCTATCAAGAGTAAATTTTATATTTAGTTTTTTTTTTTTTTTTTTTTTGTGGGATAATACTATAAAAAAGTACATTTCACCTTTTTTTAAAATAATTGAAAGTCATTGCCAGTTTAAAAAAATCAAGTTGCAAACTTTGCAACTTGATTTTTTTTTCCACAGGAAAAAAATATTACAAACCTATTCAGAAAAATAATAAGTTCCTACAGAAAATAAAATGACTAAATCACTCACATTAACGAAAAAACAAAATTTCATTGTCGCGGAATTTGTTTTACGATGCACGTGACGCAGATTGCAGAGCTTTTGTGGCTCAGTTGTCAAAGGCGCGAGTTGCCTGTTGAGCCAGCTCTAAAGACCGGGGTTCAATCCTGACCTCCGCAGAAGAATTATCTGGGGTAAGTGATGAAAAGTAAAGAGTCGTCGTTTTTGCGGAATTTCAGTTTAAAGACGGAAAAACCTGAAATGGACTTTTCTGAAATAAACGGAATTTCTGTCTACGGAAAATCTGTGAAAATAGGGAAGTTAAAATAAACGGGCACTTTTAAAAACGGAAATTTCTGAAAAACACGGATACCTACCGGCAACTTTGCTGCACGTTTTTTTCAGAAATTTTCCGTGAATTCACACCACTTATTTTTTACAGTGTTGATAGCTATGATAACTTTTGTCTTAAGTTGTCCAAATACTGATACATAGACATCGTGTTATCATCTGTACAATAAATTAAGTATTCCGTTTCTTACAGTAACGCAATATATAACAAATAGTTGGTGCACAAAATAGAAGACAGGAAAAGAAATATCCTATACCACAATAAATAAAACTTATGCGATATGCTATCCATAATATCCGACCTAGCTACGAAACTTCGAAATTCGACAGAGAATTGAAATTTAAAAGTTAACCAGACCTCAAGTATTCTGACCAATCGCTCCTATTATCGGTAATTTCTTGTCTTACGGATACGGAAAAAGTGAGAACGCCCAGCGTGGAAGGGGGGACAATCGGCGGGTAAGAGTGATATATATGCTTAGCAAGATGAAGTTTTTGAGGTGGGTGACAGCAATTCGATTCGAATGTCATATCTCAATATACGGGGAATTGCTAATAATAGATTTATTGTATAGGTAAGGTAATATGAAGCTGATGGGTTCATACCTCATAAATGAATAATTATGACCCCCTCCCTGCTCTTATTTTTATTAGTTTGCCGCTTGAGTTTTGTTATAGTATTCAGATTTAGAGATTGATTTTTGATTTTACAGGAGAAAAAAATCTTAATATATAATTTCTATCCCTGGCGCAGTGGTCTAAGCGATGGCTTCTGATCATTCGTCCGAGATGGGTACGGGTTCGAATCCCGATGAGGCATGGATGTTGTGTTTGTCTTACGGCACTGGCTCTCTCCCTTCCCTGGAACCAGTGGCCCTGAATTAGGGACGGCCGACTGCTTATAGCCCACTGAGTTGCTCAAGGTGGTCGTTAAACCCCCAATCAAAAAGAAAAAAAGATACCACATGATTCCACACAGCACTTTTTCTTTAATTTCTAAAGGAGAAAAAAAAGTCAAAAAGATAAATAAATTAATTTACTATCTGGAAATCTGGAAACCCGAGTTAATGTACTTTTTGTGGTATATGGACGAATCAAGATTGGAAACGTCATCTTATAAAATACTTCGGGGGGGCATAGCCTTTGGCACACTAAATTTATTAAAACAGATCTCCGAGAAATGCCATCAGATAGGGTGAATCCATAAAACAATCAGTGAATATTGGAGTCAGAAACAAGTTCCCTGCCTCCTTCAACTGCGGACATTGTCGCGTTCTTGACAAAAGGGTCAATGGAGATCGGAGATCAAACCACATCAACAAAAACGCATTACATTGTACTCATGCTAAATAAATGATGTGGACATGCAAGTTCCAAGAATAAAATGTAAAAAAACATGTGATTTATGTGAGACCCAGGTCCTTGCTCTAAGCAATCTCACCCGTCCCCGTAGAAAATTACTCGAGCCATCTGTTAATGCTGAGTTACGGGACAGTTACGGTCAAATGATCTTCACGCACGTATTGAGATAATTTCTTGAAATTTGTGTTTACTGACTTTTTCTACAAAATTCCCTGTTTTACCTCTAAGATTCCCTTTTTGCAGATTTTGGAGTCAAAAATTTCCTGAAATAGGGGAAATCCCCACATGGAACATCACTGCTGCGTACTGCTAAAAAGAGCGCTTTCTAGACACAGATCTAAAACAATGATCGGACTGTGGAAAACTGTGGAAGAGGAGTTGAATAAAATGCCGCTACCAGTTTCAAGAAATGCCCTGTTATCTTGGAGAAGGTTCGAGGGAAAGCGCTTTCAGATAATACATTTAAGAAAGAAATAGTTTTATTTTAGCATTAATTACATTGCAGGAAAATCGTTCTAAAAATGTCTGAACATCCTGTGTATATATGAATATTTTAATAATTTTTATATATGTTCGAATTTTGCATTTTAGTGGCAGCACGATCTGTTGTTATTTCTCCAGAAGTTGGCAGCTAATCTTTCGGTCACAAGGCCACGGAAAAACTGTTAATCGCTTTCTTCACTGGGAATGAAGCTGATGTAGCCCCGGGTAATAGCCGCGGAGAGAGAACGTATTGCATTCCGCGATGATAAGCCGGGCTTGTCTATAATGGAAGGTCAAGCTCTGAACGCGAGGCCAACCTAAACGATTGGTGGACAGCAGAATGGACAAGGCGTGAGTCACGTACGTGACAGAGATAGAAGGGATGATCTCAGTTTAGATGATCCCCTAAAAAAGAGAGAGAGAGAGAGAGAAGTGAAACTGGTCTGTTTCCACCAGAGCCCATTTAAGAGGGGGAGGGGCACAGCCCAGGACCCCGCATTTTCAAGGGTACCCAGAATTATGCAGGATGCTTGAAGAATTGACAGTTCTATACACAGAGACGTAAGCTGTGTCCCGGACGCAGCTTAAGAGAGGGCGCAATACTCGCTGCTTCTAGTCTGATTAAAATTAGAATCTTAAGTTTTTGCCTGAGTTTCTGGTACATATTTTTGGGGCTATACTTCGTCATTTGTCCATTTACCGAAATTGCTTAAATGTTTCGCCAGTTTTGGTAACCTTGACAGCTAATTTATTAGCCAAATTCGCATTTCTTACTGAAACTTTTCAAGGGATGCTAGTTACTCACATCAGAATTGAAGACGCTGTTAAGCGTTTATATTCTTTGATACGTACATTGCAAGGTAAAGATGCCGTTCACGTTATAGAAGATTCTCTGGGGGCTATTTTATCCTTACTGTGACTGCTAGCCACGACTACAATCTTCATTCGGCCAGTTTGATATGGCACTGAAGTCACGAACTTCGAAGCAGTTGGGAAAAGTTAAAAAACACTCAACTTTTTTTTTTTTTTTTGGAAGGGGGAGATGCGACCCCTGTAAGCAACTCAGTGAGCTATAAACAGTTTCGCGTCGCTAATTTAGGGTCAGTGCCGCAAGGAATTGAATTGAAAGAGCCTTATATAGGGATCCGTTTCGTTTCAGAAGAAGCAGTGTGGATAGAACAGAATGGAAATGTGGTGGGATCGAACTTCGAAGAAATTCTTCAGCTCATGCTGTTGAAGAATTGTCACGCGAGTTTCTCCGATTGTCAATTTATTGCTATGCGCTGCGAATGTTGAGAGAAGTCTTCCAGTCCTTTCCCCCTCACCAAGTTACGGTCATTTCCCAGCTGGACAGTCAGCGGCTGAGAGAGCAAGGCTCTTGATTGAGTGACTTCTCAAATCAAATTTAGTTCTGAAAACGCTCTGCTATTTTGAAAATTTGTTTAGAAAGCCATTTTGCCCGATCAATTGCTGAGTAAACAAAAATGAGATTCTGAGCATACCTCCCTAATTTAGGGCCAGTGCCGTAGGACAAACTCGCATGAATACCTCACCTCGGACGCATGGTTTGAAGACAGCGCTTATCATAGCACTCGGCCATGTTACCCTGAAACCAGGGGCCCTAAATCAGGGACTGGCGACTGCTTTTTTCCTTGGACTTACTCGGCCGCCGGATCGACACAGTTTGTGACTCCCTCATAGAGATTCCATTGGGGTACGTCGTTAGTTTTGTTTTGTCTGTGTTTGTCCGAGTATAAGCACGGGTTCTTCTTTTTTCTTTTTTTTTTTTTCTTCTTTCTTTCTTTTCCTTCTTTTTTTTTTTTCTTTTCTTTTTTTTTTCTTCTTTCTTTCTTTTTTTTCTTCTTTCTTTTTTTGTTTGGGTTTAACGACCACCATGAGCAACTCATTGGGCTATAAGCAGTCACCCGTCCCTGATATAGTGTCACTGGTTCCAGGGAAGGGAGAGAGCCAGTGCCGTAAGACAAATACAACATCCGTGCTTTACGGGATTCGAACCTGGACCCATCGCGGACGAGTGATCATAAGGCAGCGCTTAAACCACTGCGCCACCGGGGCGGCATTTCCAGGTTCAAGTATCGGATGAGATATGAATGGCATGTTTGTATTACGACACTGGCTCTCTCCCTTCCCTGAAACCAGGGGCCCTAAATTAAGGACTGGCGACTGCTTTTTTCCTTGGACTTACTCGCGGTGGTCATTAAATTTGCGGAACGAAAAAAATATGACAGATAGGGGAGCAATATCTTGTGGTTTTCTCCTGGCGCAGAAATGTCTAGTTAAGCCTCTGGTTCTACAGTTTGCTTTTTTTTTTTTTGTCTTTTTTCGCAGATAGCGCAGCGAAAACTATAAGAAACTGCCTTGTAAAAAAAATTATATTTCTTTCCCCTTTTTTAGGAGGAGTCCGCAAAAAGTACAGTCACCCCCAGTCCACCCTCAAATCTTTCGAAACAAATGTTTTTTGTACACATCTGTAATTGGGGAAAATTTTGATACATTACGAATTCGTTTGAATCATGATATTTGAATCATATTATTCTGTCCATTATTTTGAAATAATTTCAAAAAGCTGAACCGGGGGGAGGGGGAGAGCAGAACTGCACTGGTGTCCATTTTTCAACCATGCGTTTTTATATTTCTTGCTAACGCTAATTCGTCCATGAATCATGGGATACTCATTTCAGTAACGGGATATTTTTATGGCTTCTTCATCATACATATTTTGGGGATGTTTCCTCCTGGGTATTTTTATTTATCCACCCATAGGGAAATCCTAGATGTGCCACTATATAATACTGGGGCCCCAAAATACTGTCCAGCCCCAGGGCCCCATGTGTTCTTAAATTCAAAGTAATTAATAATGTGAAACTTCATTTTCATGATGATCATGGAAATTGATCTTGATCTTCATTCGTCGGAAATTGATTCTATTTGTGGAAATTGATATGACTTCATTTTTAGCAACATCATTGTAAGATCAAGATCTTTTTTTTTTTTTTGGCAACATCATTTCCATGATGTTCATGGAAATTGACATGACTTCATTCGTCGGAAATTGATCTTGATCTTCATTCGTCGGAAATTGATTCTGTCTGTGGAAATTGACATGACTTCATTTTTAGCAACATCATTGAAAGATCAAGACTTCCTTTTTTAAGCAACATCATTTCCATGATGTTCCTGGAAATTGACATTACTTCATTCGTCAGAAATTGACCTTGATCTTCATTCGTCGGAAATTGATTCTATTTGTGGAAATTGATATGACTTCATTTTTAGCAACATCATTGTAAGATCAAGATCTTTTTTTTTTTTTTTTGGCAACATCATTTCCATGATGTTCATGGAAATTGACATGACTTCATTCGTCGGAAATTGATCTTGATCTTCATTCGTCGGAAATTGATTCTGTTTGTGGAAATTGACATGACTTCATTTTTAGCAACATCATTGAAAGATCAAGACTTTCTTTTTTAAGCAACATCATTTCCATGATGTTCCTGGAAATTGACATTACTTCATTCGTCGGAAATTGACCTTGATCTTCATTCGTCGGAAATTGATTCTATTTGTGGAAATTGATATGACTTCATTTTTAGCAACATCATTGTAAGATCAAGATCTTTTTTTTTTTTTTGGCAACATCATTTCCATGATGTTCATGGAAATTGACATGACTTCATTCGTCGGAAATTGATCTTGATCTTCATTCGTCGGAAATTGATTCTGTTTGTGGAAATTGACATGACTTCATTTTTAGCAACATCATTGAAAGATCAAGATCTTTTTTTTTTTTTTTGGCAACATCATTTCCATGATGTTCATGGAAATTGACATGACTTCATTCGTCGGAAATTGACCTTGATCTTCATTCGTCGGAAATTGATTCTATTTGTGGAAATTGACATGACTTCATTTTTAGCAACATCATTGTAAGATCAAGATCTTTTTTTAGCAACATTATTTCCATGATGTTCATGGAAATTGACATGACTTCGTTCGTCGGAAATTGATCTTGATCTTCATTCGTCGGAAATTGATTCTGTTTGTGGAAATTGACATGACTTCATTTTTAGCAACATCATTGAAAGATCAAGACTTTCTTTTTTAAGCAACATCATTTCCATGATGTTCCTGGAAATTGACATTACTTCATTCGTCGGAAATTGATCTTGATCTTCATTCGTCGGAAATTGATTCTATTTGTGGAAAATGACATGACTTCATTTCCATGATTCCAAAATTTCCATGTGTTCTTAAATTCAAATACTGTCCAGCCCCAGGGCCCCATGTGTTTTTAAATTCAAAATAATTTAATTTGTAGGTAGTTATTTGTTTTTAGTAATGTACGCTGAAAATAATAATAAACTATTTTCGTTACTAAAGGTTTTATACTTGTGTTGTTTATAAGAGAAAACTGAGAGAGAGATTACAATTTTTGGTGTAATTTTTTTTTTCGTGGTTAAACTTTCGTTATTAGTTTATAACTATTGCGTTTTAAATTGATAACTTTTTTCATTAAAGTGCGTTTTCAGTGTATCACCATAATGGCCCAAAATCCAAGATATTGCTTTTTCCAGTTGTCTTGACTCCAGTGTCGTCGGTACAGCAGGCAGAGGGGGTAACTGCTCCCGTACTCATTTGCATGCAGTGACGAAACATCACATTTCAGTAGCGCACCCAGGATTTCCTTATGGGGAGTAGCCAAAAATATTGAAGATGCGAATAAAAATACCCCCGAAAAAACGTCTGAAATGTTGGAAAGCGATCAAAATATCTCTGCCATATTAAAATACGTTTCCAATGATTCGTAAAATATGTATTTAAAAACATATAAATGTATTGAAAAACAAGCAGAAAATAACAAAGGACCAAGTGATACGTACCTCTAGGGAACGGCCTGTGCCACCGCCACTGAGTGCGCCACTAGTCTCACTTGCTCCTTTTTTCTTTTTTTCCTTTTTGATTATGTCCGTAATCAGAAATTTGATTAATACGTTTTTTTTCTAATTGCTTGACACTTAAAGTTCCTTCTGATAAAACAAAATATTGTTTTTTACTTTAATTGTTAACTATCTAGAACTCTGAATTCCTGAGACCCTAGACACGGGTTCAATTCTCCTTCCTTGTCTAGTATGATTCCTGAGACAGGGGTTAAGCTCTCCTCGGTTTTCCAGTTGTATGAGAACTAAAAAGTTTCGTGAAGTACCAGCCTTGTTAAAAACCAGAAATACTGAAATTTCCGGAGAATATGTTTTTATAAAAAAGAACAGGAACGATTTCTATTTCATATAAGTACAATAACATCAGTTTTTCATTAAGAAAGAAAATGAAAAGGGGAGAGAGAGAAAGGAATGATATATGTTTTTATTTTTACGTTGTTTGATGTATAACAAAAGGGCTACTTGTGGAATTCATACCAATGTGGAGGTGTTGAAATCAGTACATTTTAATTTCGTTCATAATATCAGTAAAACGTTTTATACAGTGTTGTAGAGCTAATTGAAAAAGTACACGAACGCTCAGCCTTTACGTTCTCAACACCTTTCTCTTTTACCCCCCCCCCCCCAACCCCCATTCCGTCTCTCCCCTTTTTACGTTCTTATATTTATAACATAAGAATGTATAGTGATCGATCGAAATCAGACTTCCGGATTTACACGTTTTGGCATTCAAGGAACAATATTTCACCATTTTGGTAAGAAAACACTGAAATGTTGGGGCCCAAACTAAGTCCGTTTTGAGTGCAAAAACAATCCGATATTACAATATTCCAAAATTAATCCCTTATTATCCAGTAAGATAGCGTTGGAAGCGGAAAACAATTTGGAGTGCAATGGTGAAACCCATTTATTACTGGGAGTCTTAGTTCTCCAGATATTTGGATAGCCGCTGTTTTGGTACAGCACGGACAATTCTGTAGTGCTCCTGGAAATGAGCAGTAGAGCAGCCTGGAGATTTACTGCTTCGACGGATTTTTCCCGCCTATGTGAAACGGGCCGAAAGACCCAAGGAGAAAAATTACCTCCTTTGCTTCGAGCGTAATTAAAGAGCACTCGCAACTGGACTAAATTCACTGAGACTCGCAACTAGACTCTTTAATAATGACTACATTAATTAAATTGCCGGTTACAATATTTCCCCCACTGCAATATCCTCACTTCAACATTCTTAACAGCAATAGAAAGAGGAGTTTGAAGGGCCTGCTAAATGAGAATGGATTTAAAGACTAATTCTACCTTTAAAAAAAAAAAAAACATGGGACGTTAATTCCACTAACTGTACAGTTTTTCTTGTTGCATTTTTATTATTGGAAAAGAATTATAAGAGATTAGCATTTTAAAAAGAAAACAAATTAGGTTGTATGGGGTTTACCGGAACGCATGCTGGGTAGAAAAAAGTACCGGAACGACTTTCGGGCCCCACTACACCACTGGTTTTTATATCGGAAAGCCATATATATAATCAGAGCCCATTTAAGTGGGGGCTCTGACCTGTCGCCAGACTTCGAAATCCACTTAAATGGGATTTAAATGGGAGAAATCCACTTAAATGGGAAATCCTATTGATAGACTTCGAAATCCACTTAAAGTCTATCAAGCTTGCCCCACTTAAATGGCACTTAACTGTCGCCAGACTTCGAAATTTGGATGGGCGGCGGGTGGGCGAGCATTATTTTCGGTGGGGCAAGCTTGATAGACTTTTTTTTTTTTTACGAACACTGAAAGAACGAATTTTTAATGCTTTTTCATTTCTTTCTTTCTTTCTTTTTTTTTTTTTTTTTTTTTTTTATTTAAAGTTTAACGACCACGGTGAGCAACTCAATGGGCTATAAGTAGTCGCCCGTCCCTAATTTAAGGTCAGTGGTTCCAGGGAAGGGAGAGAGAGCCTTGCCTCACGGGATTCGAACCCGGACTCTTCTCGGACGATTGGTCATGAGCCAGCGCTTAGACGGGAGCGGCTTTGATGCTTTTCACAGCCGGCTACAAAGGAATTGGTGTGATCCCCAACCCCTCCACTTGGATGGATGGATGCATACATACATACACGGATCTGACTAGTTCCGCCATTGGTGTAAGATAGAAGTGTTGGTAGGATGTCGCCTTCAACTTTTTGTTTGCACTGAATATATTTTCTTAAATTGCTTTTCAAAATTTTGCATTTTTGCTTACGAAAGTAGTGCTTGAACAATTTAAGAGAAAATGTCGTTTTTCTTTATCGAAATCAAGTTTTAACTTCGTGCCACGCAGACGCAACACCTCCCCCCTCGTTAACTCCCTTTATTCAAGCCAGCGACTTTGCCTTGCACTCCTCTCCTACAAAGTAGTCGTCAGCCACTTTCTGCACTTTCACTGTCCCGAGGGAGTCTCAAGAACGTCAGTGTAGCTTCAGACTCCACTTTCCGAGTTGGAATTCCCTATTTTGTAAAGAAAACAAACAGAGCAATTAGTAATGAACACCTCAGTGAATTCTTATCCACCCTCTTCATTAGCCCCCTAGCCATTTTTTTTTTGCACATAACATAGCAAAAATTACAAGAAACCGCCTTGTGAAAAAAAACTTCTACTAATTTCCACTTTTTTAGGAGGAGTCTACGAAAAATAAGTTTTGTGATCTGACCAAAAAATCGTGAAATCTCGCTCCCCGTTTTCAAAAATTAGTTCCAACGCCCCTGCTGGTGACCATCATCATCATGTAGAGGATTTTAGGAAGGGAGTGTCTGACCCCGGGTCTTAAACAACCCTTAGAAATAGGAAACTAGGAGATTTGGGCTAGAGCGCTCGATAGGAAAGTGACACGGAAGCAAAGTAGAAAGGGGGAGGAAGACGCCCTTATTTATTTCCGGGGGGGGCAGTACCCGGTGTCCGACGGCATAACGTGCCAAACAGACGCACGGCGGGTATTTATTGGATCGAGCGTTCGTACCTGCCTGTGATTGAGACCCTTCCCGTGGCAGTCACGAGCGTTGCCCACTCGGCCACCCGCGGCCCCTCCCTGCTGGTGACCAGTGATGTACAAGGGGCTTAGCGCGCCTTAGTGCCTCTGAGGCACTATTTTTCTAGGCTTCGCGCAGCTAAGTCACTTTTCGAGGTTACATGGCAAAAGAATCTGGACAACGGGACTTTTTTCAATGATTATGTATGTAAAATTAGGGACAACTGTGTTCTGTATGCAAGCATAGTCGTACCTTAACTGAATGTTCATACTATAGAAATTGCCGCTCGGGTGGTACAGTGGTCTGAAGTGTACGCTTCTGATCATTCTTCCGAGCTAAGAATGAGTCCCAACCCCGGATGAGTCATGGGATAGTGTGCACAGCCAAAGGTGCTGGATCTGTCTCTTCCCTGGAACAAATGACCCGAAATTAGGGACGGCTGCTCATAGCCATACGAGTTGCCCATGGTAGTTGTCAAGCCCAGAAATTAAAAAAAAAAAAAATACCATGCAGATTAATCTATACAGTTGGATCGAGCAGTAGGTGTCTCACAAATCATGAGATTCTATCACAAAGAGAATATGAAATCCTTTGTCTAGATGGCAGTCAAAATAAATTTGTAGGAGATGGCTCTACTCGTTGGGGTTAAGATTGCAGTGCTCAGAGAGAAAACGGAACTGCTGGGCATTTATATTAAACAACTCGCCACTGGTATCGACTCCAATAAAAGTAATCCCCTGAGCTCACTCTCTGCCTCCTTACTGGCAACACAAAAATCTTCCACATGTACCACGCAATCTTAGCAAAAACGGCGTAGTAGTCATATTGAATGGATGTTACTTTGTTAGTTCACAAATATTTCCAAATATTTAAAATCGTTTAGAATGGCAAAGAGCCGTATTTAAATAAAAATTTATAATCTTAGCACATGTCTCTCGCTTTACATTCTTCCTATTATTTAAAATTGCTCTGGTTGCGCAGTTTTAATATAAATTGACATTAGTAATGAAAATTAAAAAATAATAATAACAATGAAACACATTTTGAAAATTTCGAGGGTAATAGAGTCCGTTCACCGCTAAGGCACTTTTTTATTTAGAACTACATTACTTTTGGGTCCTTTAGAAGTTAGAACGACCACCATTTAAGGAATAAATATGCGGATGAAGGGATGGGTGAGGGGCGGTTTTCAACTAAACACCAAACAGATTAGTTGAGGCACAAACAAAAGGTTGTACACCTCTGTGTTGGGAAGTTCTCTAAGTATCGGAATACAAAATGTCTCTTGTTAGAAAGCAAGAAGGACCTTGGAGGTTATTGGTCGGGAGACGCATGTAAACATGCGGAAGACACTTCGTGAAAAAGAAAGGGATGGGATTGAGGGTGAGGATGCAAAGGGAGGGAGAGAAAAGGGGGAGGAACAGGAAATGCAAGTCTTCAAAGGTCATTGCCACCAGTTGATTTTATGCTGAGATGCGACAGCTATATATAGAAGGTAAGAAAGCCGCAAGCTGTTTTCACTTATCTGCTGATTCAAGGTAAGAGCTTTCCTTTGAAATTTCACTGAATTACTTATTCCTTGGTTGCTTCCATTACTTAGTTGCAATGATTTTAAACGAAACATGGATAGACGTATTTTAATTTCGTTATATGCTTAAAACAGTTACTCATGCGTAAAATAAAAGCGTTTAAAGCCTCCTTAGACACATAAATGTAGACTTTGAAAGTCAAAAACTTTACAATTCAGGAGCGGTATTTTCTCATCATGGTTGCGGAAATTTTCTTCGAATGGATGAAGAAGTTATTATAAGCAAAGTATATCCAAAGTGATACAAATGTTTTCGTTTGGAATGCATATATCTGTGACACGAAATGTCATCCTAAATAGCAGCGTGAAATGTCTCATGTAAACACAAATTTTCTTCTAATGATTATACAAAATTCAAATAAAAACAAAAACAAAATTTTAAGAAATCATCTTCAAAAATAAAGCAGAAAAAGCTGTTTTTAAACAAAATATCAAGAAATCCTCTCTACCTCATGATATAGAAATTGCTAATGAGAAATAATTAAGTTCATTATAGTTAATAATAATAATTAAAGTTCCTGATAGCTCAAGTTCCCTACTAAATTCGAATAACGAAAATCGTCCTTAAATTACTATATAAAAATTCCCGTTTCATGGTAATAGAATATTTTTCTCTAATGAACATGCAATATTTTAATAAAAAAGTCATCCCAAATTAAGACACTAAAAATTGTGTTTCAATAATAGAATTCTTGGCAGAAAAAGTCGTACCAAATTACCATAAAAAACACAACAAATTTTGTTCAATACGTACAGAAATTATTGGTAGCAAAGATCGAGTGTTATAAGTGACATATCATCATCATCATCATCATTGTCAACCATTATCAATCCACTGCTGGATGAAGGTCTCCCCAAGTTTCCTCCACAACGGTCTGTCTTGTGCCAGTCTCCTCCATGTCACTCCCGCATATTTACGAATTTCATCCACCCATCTCCCATGTGGTCTTTTTCTGGGTCTTTTCCTGTCCCTTGGAATCCAATATAAAATTTCGGCTGTCCATCTATGGTCTGTCCTTCTGGCAGTATGTCCAGCCCATTGCCATTTCAGGGATTTAACTCTGATCATGATGTCTTCCACTCTCGTCATTTTTCGGATCCACGAGTTCCTCTTCTTATCTCTCCTGGTTACACCAAGCATGCACCTCTCCATGCTTCTTTGAGTTGTCTGCAGCCTTTGTATGTCTCTTTTAGTTAAGGTCCACGTCTCTGCACCATATGTAAGCACTGGAAGGATGCATTGATCAAACACTTTTCTTTTAAGACATAATGGCATATTGCTCTTGAAAATTATGCTGTTTCTTCCAAAAGCTCTCCAGGCAAGTTTTGTACGCCGATTAATTTCTTCATCAATGTGACCCTCATTTGATATCTGCTGTCCAAGATAAACATACGTATCTGTTATCTCCAGTTTTTCTCCATCAATCGATAAATCTTCATTTCTTGTAAAAGCATTGAACATCACTTTTGTCTTCTGAAAGTTCATTTTTAATCCCACTTCTTTACTCTTGTCAGCAAGTTCCTGGATCATACTCTGCAGCTCTGATGGGGTAGTTGCAAAAATGACTACGTCATCAGCGAAACGAAGGTGGGTTAGATAATCTCCATTAATCTTTATCCCTTTGTTTTCCCAGTTCAGTGATTGAAAGACATTTTCCAATGTGGCATTAAAGAGCTTCGGAGATATGGTGTCACCTTGTCTCACTCCCCTTCCAATTTTTATGTGTGTTGTATTTTCAAACAGCCGAATCTTTGCACTTGCATTTTCATAGATGTTATTAATAATATTAATGTATGCATCTTCAATACCGCAGGATTTCAGAGCCGTGGTAACTGCTGATGGTTTCACCGAATCAAAGGCTTTTTCATAATCGATAAAAGCCATGCACAATGGAAGTTCATATTCCCTCGCTCTTTCAATTAGTTCTCTCAGTACGTGGATATGATCTATTGTGCTGTAGCCACTCCTGAATCCAGCTTGTTCTCTCGGTTGAGCCATGTCCAGTGTTACCTTCAAGCGGTGTGAAAGAACTTTAGTGAAGATTTTATAAACCACTGATAGGAGGCTGATAGGTCTGTAGTTCCTGAGATCCTCAATGTCACCTTTTTTATGTAACAGGATCATTGTAGCATTGTTCCAATCCTCAGGAATCTTCCCTTCATTAAGGCATCGAGTGAAAATTTGGGCGAGTACTGTTTCAATTTCTCCACTTGCTTCTTGTATGATGTCTATAGTAATTCCATCTTCTCCTGGAGCTTTCCCCCGCTTCATGTTCTTGATTGCATGAGCAACTTCTGCTGGGAGGACTGGAAGAACTCTGGTACCTTTCATGATGTCTGGAGTACATGTATCATCCCTTTCATATAATTTGGAGTAGAAATATTTCACTCTTGTCAAAATTTCGCCTCTATTTCTTGTTATAGAACCATCTTCTTTTCTCAGAGCCATAATCTGTTTTCTTCCCTTACTGAGATGTCCCTTTGCTATCTTAAGGCTTTGGTTGTTTTCAATTGCTTTCCTCACTAGCTCACAGTTGAATTTCCTTACGTCTTCAGTGATACTTTTTCGTACTGTCTTGCATAGCTCTATATATTCCACTTTGGAAGTCACATCTTCTTTAGTTGTCCTCATCTCTCTTCTTTTTGCATCAACATTTTGGTTTTTCCTGATAATTTGTTCACATGCAACTTGTTCTTAGACCCAGCTAATTTTGTTGCTGTTTCCATAAGAGCTTTGGTTACTTTTCTGTTAACTTCTGAAATATCCACTTCTTCCGATGTTAGGCCTTCTAAAGCAGAGAATCTGTTCTTCAGTTCCAACTTGAAAGTATTATGGTGTTTTTTAAGGTTGGTAATGTCAATACATTTTGTTTGTCTTATGAGCTTGCCACGTTCCAGTTTAGTGTTGAGGTGCATCTTACATCTCACCAATCTATGGTCACTACCTGTGTTGAACTTGTTCAGCACACTGCAGTCTTCGATGACGAATTTTTTGTTACACATAATAAAATCAATTTCACTTGTCGTCCCAATTGGATGTCTCCATGTCCATTTCCTGTGTGGCTTTTTCTTGAAAAAGGAGTTCAAGATGAAAAATCCTTCTGCCTCTGCAAACTCCACGAGAGTATTTCCACGCTGGTTTCTGTTGCCGTGACCGAATTTACCTACTGAAGTTTCATTCTGTTGCCGGTGCCCTATTTTTGCATTGAAAGAACAGAATGAGAATGTGGTGGGGTCGAACTTCGAAGAAATTTTGCAGCTCATGCTGCTGCAGAACTGTCCCTCGAGTTTCTCCGATTGTCAATGTGTTGTCTATGTGCTGCGAATGTTGAGAGAAGTCTCCCAGCCCTTTCCCCCTCACCAAGTTACGGTCATTTCCCAGCTGGACAGTCAGCGGCTGAGAGAGCAAGGCTCTTGATTGAGTGACTTCTCAAATCAAATTTAGTTCTGAAAACGCTCTGCTATTTCGAAAATTTGTTTAGAAAGCAATTTTGCCCGATCAATTGCTGAGTAAACAAAAATGAGATTCTGAGCATAATTTTTTTTTTTTTTCTTTTCAAACTCTAGGAACTGCTTCTCGTACACATTTTCGTTGTTCATAACTACATAGGATATCAGATAAATTTTTATTCACTGCATTTTGCAATTACACATTTTTTTAATAATTATTTAAAGGTTTTTCGTGTTATAATGATTTTTTTTAAAGTTATCGAAGTGATCAGAGGAACAGTTTTTAACAGGCATCTCGTATGGCGCTAACACTGTTACACTCGTATACAAATGGCAAAAAAATATGTTTAGTCTTTTTGTTTGTTTGTTTTGTCTGTTATTTTATGAATTTTGACTTGTCACCAATACTTGCACTCCATCTCGGCAAGGCAGAATATTTAATGCTGGATAAGATAGAGTAAATCTTTGCTTTTATTGCTATTCGAACTACCCGTTTTCGTAGACTATTTGCATTGAAAGCTGAACAAAAACAAAAAAAATGCCGCTTTTCGAAGGTACCAGTAAGCCAACTGTAACTGTCTCCTAACAGTAATCCAGAAATTTTGAACACTTCAAATCAAAGGCGAAATTTTGATCTCGCTCAAACGTATTACACAGGCTGATAGGTTTCTAGATAAGATTAAACCGCAACAAAATAAACATAGTTAACTATAATTGCAAGATAAGTGTGTTTTCGTAGTGTAGTGGTTATCACGTGCGCCTCACACGCGCAAGGTCCCCGGTTCGATCCCGGGCGGAAACAGACCTGATTTTTATGACGCACGTGACCATTTTCAATTTTGAAGTGTATATTCAGCTCATCAAATAGCTAATTCATTAATGTCTTGAAACTCAAAGCCACCTCACAATAGTTCGGCACTTTTTTTTTATTATTAATATTTATTTAACAGATATCTACCTACATCTTAGGTTTTGGCTTATAGTATATCTCGTACTAACTACTTTTTATCCTATCTAGAAATTGTGGATAATAGCATTATGTATTTTATGATGTAAATCATCGCATCATGTGTTGCTGATATGGTGATTTACACGATAAAATACATAATGATCTCTACATATGTATTTCGCACAACAGATATCAAACGAGGGCCACATCAAGTGGAAATTAATACAAGCTAGGTGCATAAAACTTGGCTAGAGCGCACTTGGAAGAAACAGTACAATTTTCAAAAGCAATTTCAAAAGAAAAGGATTCATTCAATTAATGAATCCTTCCAGTTCTTACTTATGGATAATGGACGTGGTCTTTAACTTAAAAAGAAACAAGTTAGTAAAATCATGCAATGCATTGATTATGATACGTTTTTCCAACATACCAGGAATCATTACTCAAGTTATGAGGATAATGGTTGTGGAATAAATACCGCTCCTGTGTCCTGACCTTTGACCCCATTTTGATGATATCAAACAGAATCGGTTCAGTATACCTTCGGAACAACATGCTAAAATTTTGTCGCAATAGAAGCATTTTTAGTCGAGTTATGAGGATAATGACTGTGGAATAAATCTCGCTCCTGTGCACTGACCTTTGACTCCATTTCGATTATATTCAGCAGAGCCAGTTCAGTATTCCTCCAGAACAACATGATAAAGTTTTGTCGCAATCGAAGCATTTTTACGTAAGTTATGACGCATATGGGCGATGGAATGGATCCCTCTCCTATGTCCTGACCTTTAACCCCATTTCGTCCATTTTCAATAGAGTTTCTCCCCAGGTTGTCCTCTATCACATACTAAAATTTCATCGACATCGAACCATTTTTACGCGAGTTATCGTGCGGACGGAAGGACAGACGGACGGACGGACGGACAAAGCTGGAGCATATACGCTTCTTCAACCTACGGTTGGAAAGCGTAAAAAATAGAGGCTGTGAACAAATCAGCAATACATGGAGAGATGCATAGTTGGTGTAACCAAGAAACAAAAGGAAAGGAACTCATGGATCAGGAAAATGACAGAAGTTGATGACGTCTTGATCAAAATTAAAACCCTGATGGCGATGCCTGGACATATCGCTAGAAGGACTGGCCATACCAAGAGACCGGAAAATATCCAGGCCGCCCTAGTGGCACAGTGGTCTAGGCGCTGGCATATGACCATTCGTCCGTGAAGGGGTCCGGGTTCGAATCCCGGTGAGGCATGGATGTTGTGTTTGTCTTACGGCACTGGCTCGTTCAATTCCCTGGAGCCAGTGGCCATAAATTAGGGACGAGTGATTGCTTATAGCCCATTGAGTTGCTCACAGTGGTTGTTAAACCTTCAATCAAAAAAAAAAAAAAGATACCCAGAAGAAGGCCACGTGGGAGATGGGTGGATGAAATTCGAAAGCATGCCAGAATGATATGGAAGAGACTTGGGGAGACCTTCGTCCAGCAGTGGATTGATAATGGTTGACAATGATAATGTATTGTAGTATCCTCTCTCTCTCTTGGGGGGGTCGACATTAACCCGAAGCACTAATATCCTTATCTGATGATGAAAATATAAATAGGAGTAAAACAATGTGTCCCCCCCTTAATCACATAGGGAAAATTTGCCCAAACATTCAAACCCGGGCCGAGTCCGGTCCAGTCATAAATAATGATATAACGGGTCCGGGCTGGACCCGAGCTTTAAATAGGAGCCCGTGAAAGGCTTTAAAAATGAGCTCTCTTAGAGGGCTTCCTCTAGTATATAGCACTAGGAAATATGGATACAAACCTCCATGACCTTTAAGAAGTTTACTATTCTTCGCAACTTTAGTTCATTTACTTCATTTTTTTCCCTTTTCTTCAATGTTTGCTGTCGTAAGGCTGATTATAAATTTTAGATTGCAATGTGATAAGGAACATCTATTTTTAGCACCACTTTTGAAAAAAAGATCGTGCTTATATTACCGGTTTGTCCGTCCGTCTGTACCCACGATATCTCTGCAACTATTAGTCCGATTTCGAAAATTCTTTTGGCATTGGGAAGCTTGAAATATGCGAATGATGATCCTTTATTTCGTTTTTTTTTTTTTTTACGATGTACAATTTCGCCGCTAGAGAGCGTAAATGCAGATGATGTCGATTTTAAGAATACCTTTTATTCCACATATTTAATTCTAAACATCCGATTGAAAAAATTATTTTATCTTTCGATTCCATTTATGTGGAAGAGTATTTTAGATATAGTTACTTTTTCAAATTACGCATAGATTTTCCGCTAGGGAGCGTAAAACTAAATTACATTTTTCCCGATAACTCTTCTTCTGAAACTCCGATTTGAAATTTTTTTCTTCAGCGTATACACCTCCTGATGGAAAATCTTTTGCATACAATTTCAAGTTTTTGGTAAAGAATACTTTGGCTACCAGGGGGCGTAAGTGTTAAGTTTTGCTTCTGATGTATTTGCCACAAAATCTGAGCTTCTAAAATATCGACTGAAAAAATTATTCCGTGGACTGATGCCACTCACATCGATAAACCTTTTCGAAATATTTTCTTCGTAAAATATTCCACAGTTTCTCCGCCAGGGGGCGTAGATGTATATCTTATTTTTGTCAATATTTCTACTTCTAGGAGTCTGATTTGAAAAATTCCTTCTTTGTTGGATAGTGTTTTCAGTGTGACATGTTTTTTATATAATTTCAAAATTTTTAAGTAATTCATGGACTTTCCGCTAGGGGGCCTAGAAGTAAACTGCGTTTTCCCCTATATCTCTGCTTCTAAAACTCCGATTTGAAAAATTCTTTCTGCACCGGATACAGCTCCTGATGGGAAATCATAATTTCTAATTTTTGTAAAATAATTTCGAATTTTACATAATTTCTAATTTTTGAAAAAAAGGGTTTGACCACCAGGGTGCGTAAATCTTAATTTTCGCTTCTTATGCATGTGCAGCAAAATATGTGCTCTGTAACGTACCAGGAGATGTGACGTACCTGCCAGAAGGACGCACACGAGGGAGATGATGTAACGTACCAGGAGATGTGACGTACCTGCCAGAAGGACGTACACGAGGGAGATGATGTAACGTACCAGGAGATGTGACGTACCTGCCAGAAGGACGCACACGACATAAAGGCAGATAGGAATCAGAATAAAATCTCCGCGTAGCTCAACTGGTAGAGTGACTTATTCCGGAATGAGGGGATCCGGGTTCGAATCCTGGCGTGGACAGAAATGACGGAGAAATTTACTTCGTTATAGCTCCTAAATTCTCGATTGAAAAAAACGTCGTTTGTAGACCGATACTACTCATGTCGACAAATCTTTCTAAAAAAATTCTTCCTAAGATAATGAATGGTTTCTACGCCAGGGGGCGTAGATGTATATCTTATTTTTGTCAATATCTCTACTTTTAGCAGTCCGATTTGAAAAATTCCTTCTTTGGTGGATAGTGTTTCCAGTGTGACATGTTTTTCATAAAATTTCAAAATTTTCAAGTAATTCATAGACTTTCCGCTAGGGGACGTAAAGGTAAATTGTTTCCCCCTCTATATCTCTGCTTCTAAATCTCCGATTTGAAAAATTCTTTCTGAACCGGATACAGCTTCTGATGGGAAAAACTTTACTAGTCTTCCAGACACTCTCTTGTGTCACGATTCCGTTTACAAAAAGTTTAACAAAACATTCATTTATGCAACAAAATTTGTGTGAATCGTTAAAATTCGTATGCGTTCATCAAGTTAAAGTTCTTTAAAATCTCAGATGGTTGCACCCTTCGTGTGTTCTAACTGCTTCAACATTTGGGACGGCATAAAGGTGTCTCAAAGCAGACAGGCCCTGGTTACCCACTAGGCCCGTAAGGTTAGGGCCCCCCCCCCAATTTTTAGGGGCCTCCAAAATCCCAGTATTTCCCCCCCAAGTTTCTGATTTATTTTTATTTTATTTTTTATTTTTTTATTTTTATTTTTTTGGTTCTATTTAAACCACACGCGGGATAGAAAAACTTTTCTGCCGGTGTCCATAATCCCCGTTTGAAAACAAAATAGGAATAGCGGGCGGTATTGTTAAATACAATGATAGTAAATGTGAAATGCGTGTACGTAGGTTTAGCACAGAGAGAAAACTGAAAAGAGTGAACAAAAAAGACATCGGAAAGTGTAGTACAAAGCCACGATCCATTCGTAGAAGTAGGATCGGAGGAGGATGAAGTTCCAACTTCAAAAATTCTGAAAACAAAACAACCAAGAACGGGCCCAACATAAGACCAACAGATATATTCATGGATGAAGTAGATAGTAACTGTGGACAAAAAAAAAAAAAAACAGCTAGGTGTGCGAAGTCGTCGTATAACGGAACCTCAGGTAGAAGTGTAGGGTAATTAAATTTTCGGTAAATGAGACAGCAACATATAGAACATTATATAATAAAAAAAGTGTAGGCAGAAAACTATCCTGAAAAAATATAGAGATGGTACATAAAACCTTAAGCGGGCCCTGAAAGCAAGTACATATCCGGGAATTTTATTTGAGGGGGGGTCCGAGTCCGAGCAAAAACTAAGAATAATTTGTACACTGCTGGCCACCCAAAATGCAACACCAAGAAGGACACGAGATAGCAAAGCCAGATTTACTGGACACATAACAACAGATACAAAGATGAAACGATTGTTTCCGATGGTAAAACTTTACATATTTTCTTCGCAATTTATGTATTCCCAAGGATGAAAATTTGCACAATGATAAAACTAACTTTTAAGGTATAACATGGGATGCTTAATACTTGCTAAAACATAACCATAATTAAGCAATCCAACATTTGTTTGTCTAATGACGTCATAAATTTACAGGTCGCGCCATCTCTTAACAGGTTTGAACATTACTCAAAGAAAAATGATTGATTTTTAATATAATTGTGGTTATGTTTTAGCAATTATTAAGTATCCCATGCTATAACTTAAAGTTAGTTTTATCGAAATGCAAATTTTCGTCCTTGGGAATATACATTTATTTGCGAAGAAAATGTGTAAAGAATTTGACCATTGGAGACATACGGCAGAGATTTTAGGTACCTACCACCTTAAACTTGGTAGGTAACTTTTGGTACACCAGGTATATATACGAGGTAGGATCCGAAAGTTCTCGAACTAAGTCCGTAAGTCCATAGATAATTAGAGTTAAAAAGCTAAAACACATCCCCCTTCAAAATAACAACACATTTCTGACAGCGGCTGAAAAGTTCGTCGAAGCACTTCTGGAACCCATTCTTTGCAGTGTCCTTCAGTGCACCCAGAAATGCGTTTTTCACTTCTGCGCTCGGAAACCGACCACCCTGAAGTCGACGTGTCAACTCAGGGAAGAGGTGAAACTCGCAGCACTGTGTATAAATTGCATTTTACCCGTATTTTATAATGTCGAGAACTTTTCCGGTTGCCAAGATCTTCAAGTAACTTATTTTTGCTTGATATCATGCTCATTTCCGACTAATTTGCTCAAAATGTAAAAAACAAGATGATTTTTTTTTATTGGAGGTTAAACGACCACCGTAAGCAACTCAATGAGCTATAAGCAGTCACCCATCCCTAATTTAGGGCCACTGGTTCCAGAGAACGGCTGAAAAGTTCGTCGAAGCACTTCTGGAACCCATTCTTTGCAGTGTCCTTCAGTGCACCCAGAAATGCGTTTTTCACTTCTGCGCTCGGAAACCGACCACCCTGAAGTCGACGTGTCAACTCAGGGAAGAGGTGAAACTCGCAGCACTGTGTATAAATTGCATTTTACCCGTATTTTATAATGTCGAGAACTTTTCCGGTTGCCAAGATCTTCAAGTAACTTATTTTTGCTTGATATCATGCTCATTTCCGACTAATTTGCTCAAAATGTAAAAAACAAGATGATTTTTTTTTATTGGAGGTTAAACGACCACCGTAAGCAACTCAATGAGCTATAAGCAGTCACCCATCCCTAATTTAGGGCCACTGGTTCCAGAGAACGGAGAGAGCCAGCGCCGTAAGACAAACACAACATCCATGTCTCACCGGGATTCGAACCCGGACCCCTTTCAAACGAATGATTAGATGACATCGCTTAGACCACTGTGCCACCGGACCGGCGAAGATGATTTTCCAAAGCTGAAACAATGGAAAGGGCACGTTTTATAATTGAAATGCATTCCAATTTGATGAAATTTTATGACAATTTACTCGCAATATACCAAATTTCATTTTCAGCTCATTTAGCGTCAAATTTGCCAAGAAACTAGAAACTGAAAAGGTGTTAATGTAATCAGTTTTGCCTAACGGATCAAACTCAAAAGAATTTTTGCTGTAACTGAAATAGTCTCTTCGTAGTGCAAAGCTAAAATTTACAAAATTTCCACTTTGAGAATTCCTAGCGGGAAATTTATGAACTAGTAGTGAAATTTAAAATGGGAAAATTTTAATGAATTTTTATGTCCAATCATTCGCAAAAATAATTTTTGGAAAATCTGTGAAATCGAAATTTTTGGGCGTTCAGCGCCTTCAAGCAGGAAATTAACGAACTGAAAATTTTAAATATTTGAAAAGGAACAGTTAAGCCTAATCTGAGAGTCACAAAAATAATTGTTTCCTTTAAGTTGAATGGTTTCTTCGAAACAGAACTTTAACTTTTTGAATTTTTGACTGGACAGCCCATAGCGGTATTTAAAGTGCCAAACTTAATATCCCTAGATTTCCTATTAGTCGCAAAAATAATCTTTGAAATATCTAAAAATAAAAAATTCGATGCGCACGGGCAGACAACGGGATTTTACTAGCACTGTTTCTTACAAAACGTTCTCATAATGGGAAGATAGAATGGAATTTCAAAAAGCGTAAAAACTTTCTCTCAACTTCGATTTTTTTTTTTTTTTTTGATTATCTGATGAATGAAAATTTCTGAGGTGATAAGAAGGGGGAGGGGGCCCCTGAATCTTATAGTGCCTATGGTCCCAAAAGATCTAAAGTCGCCTCTGACTGCCAAATAATAGAGAACGGACATAGAATTTATTTGCCATGTCATTTTAGAGCAGAGTCAGCAGACGTCCAACA
The DNA here is from genome assembly GCA_039090855.1 of Macrothele yani. NCBI lineage: Eukaryota > Metazoa > Arthropoda > Arachnida > Araneae > Macrothelidae > Macrothele > Macrothele yani. The sequence goes on along the minus strand of CM077005.1, from coordinate 121,720,861 downwards.
CGTAGACAGAAGAAAACGTTCTACTTCTTCTTCTTCTTCTTCTTCTTTTTTTTTTTTTTAAGCAAATAACTTTTCATTCAGAAATAAAGTTCAAATGATGTTAACGATTATCATTCCTAAGCACCAAAATAATTATTCGTTCGTTCCAAAATTTCAGACAAAAAGAATGGGAGAAAGTAGTGGTACATTTCTCCAGTGATCTACGGCGAGAAATGTCCGAGCGAAGGTGAGCTACCTAAACGACATCTAGTCAAATATTTGTTCCTTCTAAACGTTATTTGTTTCGAAATAATTGCATGAATTAAACTGAAGAAAAAAAAAAAACTGGGGTGGGAAAAAGAATTTAAACCATATGAGAATACGCAAGTTATCCTGAGACGCGTTTCCGTAGTGTAGTGGTTATCACGTGCGCTTCACACGCGCAAGGTCCCCGGTTCGACCCCGGGCGGAAACAGTGTTTTTTTTTTTTTCGTAGTGTTCTTCAGATTTTTATGCCACATACTTTTTTTTTCGTATGAAAAGTTATTTGCTTAAAAAAAAAAAAGAAGAAGAAGAAGTAGAAGTCTACGTGTTGGACGTCTGCTGACTCTGCTCTGAAATGACATGGCAAAAAATCCTATGTTCGTTCTCTACTTTCCTTTACTTTCTCCCCCATACCAGTTTCATTCCTTAGACAGCTATAGTTAACAGAGAAGCCCGGTTCTATACCTTAAAAGAAATAACTTAAAAATGTACATATCGATGAATCTCTGGCCAATCAATGACTGGATGCCTAGGGAAAATGAAGCCCTGTCTATTTAATACGGAAAAATTAACCCGTCTATTTAATACGGAAAATTTAGCCTAGTGTTTGAGGCATGTAAGCTGCAAGGTGGACGCCGACGTGTTTCCGTAGTGTAGTGGTTATCACGTGCGCTTCACACGCGCAAGGTCCCCGGTTCGATCCCGGGCGGAAACATCGCATGTTTTTCCAGATATTTATGCCACATAGTTACTTTTGTTTTTACTTTCCCCCATACCAATTTCATTCGTGTGGCTAAGAAATCTATAGTTAACAAAGAAGCCGGTTCTATAACTTTGAAGAAATAACTTAAAAATTTGCATATCGATGAACCTCAGGATAATCAATGACTGGATGCCTAGGAAAAATTAAGCCGTCTATTAATACGGAAAAATTTAGCTGTGTGTTTCATAAGGAAAATTTTAGCGCTGTGTTTTGAGGCACGAAAGGCTGCGAAAAAAATTAAATAAAATTAATTACTAAACCTAACTAAAATTATGAAAACAAATAATTTAGAAACAATTGGCCAGGACTGATGATCTAGGCGTACAGTTTTATAAATCTCAGTGCATGCTCAATAAAAAAGAAAAGTGACAAAGGCATTTATGCACCAGTTTACTTTAAATTAAATAAGAAATTAAATATATATAATATTATTAATCGTTATCCAGCAGTAAACGTTTAAACACTTTCAAAATAGTGTCAGTTTTTCGTTCAATACTCATGCTTGTGAGTAAATTTATTATATTACCAGCAAAAAATTTTTTCTTGTTTTCCTTCACATTTTTTTATCAACTTTTCCAATTCTCAATAGATCTAAAAAAATGTGTTGTATTGTACAAAACGATAACTGATATTACATATTACGAAACATATTTATATTAAAATAATATACTCAACGTACATCATTTTAAAAGTGTATGTCCAATATATTAATTTTGGTTTTTAATAATCTTTGGCTGATTGATAGAAATGTCTGAACTCTTATTCCATAAGTTCTAATTACTATATACAGATAGTTAGGAAAAGATAATTTAGGTTGCCTAACAGAAAACAGAGCATACTGAGCACGTCCTGATATCTGAGGGGGTATATTTAAGTAACCGTTGTGGAGGAAACTTGGGGAGACCTTCGTCCAGCAGTGGATTGATAATGGTTGACGATTATGATGATGATGATGATGTTTAAGTAATGAGCATGTCCGTATAGTTGGCGCCTCTGCTGATGATAGTTGTCACAAGAAAGATGACACCGAATTTTCGGGTGTAATGAGCACGTCTTTTGAATCCGTTCTGAAGTAATGAGCACGTCTTTTGAATCCGTTCTGAAGCAAATTAAATTTACCAAAGCTTTTGGAAGTCAATGAAACCGGTACGGAAAACAATAGTATTTGACAGAAGAAAGAAGTTTTTCAATCGGGTTTTTAATCCCGAAGATATTGCTGTAAACGGAATCGTGAGCTTACGCCCTCTGGTTGCAGACTTGTGCGTTAAGAAAAATTTGAATTAATATGAGAAATATTTCGCAGAAAGATTTTTTCAAATCGGACTCTTCGAAGCAGAGATATGGACAAAGATATGCATCTGTGCCCCCTGGCGGAAAAAACATGCATTATTTTAGGAAGAAAATATTCTCAAAAGGTTTTTTCGATGTGAACGGTATCGGCACAAGAAAACAAAATTTTAGTCGAGTTTCAGAAGCTCAGATTTTGCTGCAAATACATCAGAAGCAGAAATCAACACTTATGTCCCCTGGTGGCCAACCCATTCTTTATCGAATACTAGAAATTATATGAAAAACATTTTTCATCAGGAGGTGTATGCGATACAGTAAGAATCTCTCAAATCGGAGTTTTGGAAGCAGAAATATCAGGGAAAACGCAATTTACCTTTGTGCACCCTGGCGGAAAGTCTATGATTTACTTGAAAATTTTGAATTTATATGAAAAACATTTCGCATCGGAACACTATCCGACAAAGATGGAATTTTTCAAATCGGACTCCTAGAAGTAGAGATATTGACAAAAATAAGATACATATCTACTCCCCCGGCGTATAAACCGTACATTATTTAAAGAAGAAAATATTCTATAACGGTTTGTCGTCGTGAGTAGTACCGGTCCACAAACGAATTTTTTTCAATCAAGATTTTAGAAGCTCAGATTTTGCTGCAAATACATCAAAAGCGGAAATTAAGACTTACGCTCCTGGCTGGTAGCCAAACCATTTTTTACCAAAAATTAGAAATTATAAGCAAAGGATTTCCCATCAGGAGCTGCATCCGGTGCAGAAAGAATTTTTCAAATCGGAGTTTTAGAAGCCGGGATATCGTGGGCAACGCAATTTACCTATACGCTCCCTAGCGCAAAGTCAATGAATTACTTGAAAATTTTGAAATTATATGGAAAACATGTCACCCCGGAATATCTATCCAATAATGAAAGAATTTTTTCAAACAGGACCACTAGAAGCAGATATATTGATAAAAATAAGAAATACATCTACGCCCCCTGGTGGAAAAACCATGCCATATTTTAAGAAGAAAATATTCCGAAAAGGTTTATCGACGTAAGTGGCATCGATCCACGAATGAATTTTTTCAATCGAGAATTTTTAAAGTTCAGATTTTAATGGCAAATACATCAGAGGCAAAAATTAACACTTATGCCCCCTGGTGTCCAAAGTATTCTTTATCAAGAATTAGAAATTATATGCAAAAGATTGTCCATCGGGAGCTGTATCCGCTGAAAGAAAAAAAATTCAAATCGGAGTTTTAGAAGAAGAGATATCGGGAGAAAAGTAATTTACTTTTACGTCCCCTAGGAAAATTTATGCGTAAATTAAAAAAGTAACTGTACCTAAAATACTCTTCGACATAAATGGGGTTTGGGTTGGGTTGGAGGTTTAACGACCACCGTGAGCAACTCAATGGGCTATAAGCAGTCGCCCGTCCCTAATTTAGGGCCACTGGTTCCAGGGAAGGGAGAGAGCCAGTGCCGTAAGACAAACACAACATCCATGCCTCACCGGGATTCGAACCCGGACCCCGTTCGGACGAATGATCAGAGGCCATCGCCTTAGACCACTGCGCCACCGGGGCGGCCGACATAAATGGAATCGAAAGATAAAAGAATTGTTTTAATCTGTTGGCGAGCCAATTGCTTTTGGCAGCCACATTTTTAATCAATTATTTAATTCTACTCACGTTACCCGCAGCATCGACATTCAAGTTACATTCTAAGGGAAGAAGATTTCAATTAAAGGAGTTATTAAATCGGTACGGAATAATTTAGGAAACTCAGGATTCAACGGGAAGAAGGCATAATCTATAATGCCATTTCAGATTTCCTTTTTCCCACAAGGAACGTAGGAAGCGAGAGGTTTCTTCCACCCCCTTGCTCAGCGGCCAGGGAGGTCGTTAAAAGACGGACCCATTCGTACAACTACCCCCCCCGTAAACTGCGGAAGGAGCGCTCGCAGGCAGAGATGGCCAAGGAAGTGTCAAATGACCTTTACCCCCTTCTAAAACTCCCAACCTGCGGAGAACTCAAGAGCAGTACGACGTCGTGCCTTCAGGTAGTCAAAGGTCGCCGCAAAGAGCAATTAAGCCCGCCGCATTGTGACCCTACCTTGAAGTAGCAATCAACCGAATGTTGATGACTGCCACACCCTCGATAACGTACAAAAGCAACACCAAGTTAAAACTGCGGAACAAGGGCCAGTTAACAGGAAATAAACAAGTAAAATTTATTATCCCTACTGGCAGCTACACAGATTCTCACGGTACGCGCCTTTTAGCGATTCACCGGCACCTTTGAGTATAGTAAAAACAGGGGCTTCTAAATTGGCGAATGGGCAAGGTTTCCTTTATTCAGCCGTAGCCAGTTAGCGATAAAATTTTCAGTTTTGGATAGGAATAGGGGCGGGATTTGGAAGTGTCGAAGTTTTGGTCGGAAGTAACCAGGAGTTTAACACAATCATTCACTAAGAATTTTTCGGAGAAATAAGTCTCTCTCTTCATCCTCATCCGACGGGAAACATCACCGGAGCCGAGGAAGCGGTACGTTGAGGCCAAGATTCCAAGTCTTCAATCTTCGGCCCTCGTAGCTAGCATCACCTCAGCTCGGAGGAGCCCGCCACTGATGGAAAGAAACTAGAAGTAATTTCTACGGAGGCTGAGAGAATAACCAGAAACGTATACCGTTTACGCAGGACGGAAGAGGTCCTAAATTACCGAAGTAAGGGAGAGAGCGAGGCCGTGCCGAAGCCAGAAAGGGACAGCACAGGCCCCATCCCGCGAGCCCAAGAGAAATTCCGGGCCCAACTATCGCTCGGAAAACCCCAGGAACGGCGATGGGCAGAACTACGCGAAACCCAAGAAAAGTAGTTTGAGACATCGGAGGTTTATCCAGAAACCGGCAGCGCGAAGCCCAAGCGACGGAGGAGCTCATCTCAGCAGCTCCCCGTTGGAGTCCGATTTGCGGGTAGGCAGAAGCGCGCCATCGAACCCTCAGTCTCACGAAGCGGAGATCGGCCAGACTGGAAACCATCGATGAACTTCGACCCCGCATCTGGAGACTCATAGTGAAATACGTTATCGACGCCCCGTCTTAGATGTCGACAGCGGAAGTGCGAAGAAAGGTAAATCAAATTTTCCTGAGAGTCACAATATCTTAATACACTGCTGGACAATTGCTAAGGACGGATCATAAACGGCTATATAGCGCATAAAAAAAGTAAGTGTGGTTGGATGCCAAGTGAAATAAAATGATGTCAGAATGCCAGGACATTACAAGAAAGACAATTTATTGTGTTCTGAAATCCAGAAGGCTTTGGAACGTGTTTAAGGGGCAAACAGGCCATTTTGTGCAGAATACGTAAACGTGAAAAAAATGCAATTACCGTCCGCAAGCGTTCCGGCGTAAGATGTCAATACGGGATATGGCCACCATGGAGGGCGATGCAAGATTCCACACGTCGTGTCATGCTTTGCACAACATTATCAAGCAGCTGTTGGGGTAATTTATCCCATTCCTCTGTCAGTGCACGGATGAGGGTGTCCTTGTTTATTGGAGGGCATTGGCGACCAGCAAGACTCCTCCCCAAAGCATCCCACACATTTTCAATGGGATTCAGATCTGGAGAACGTGCTGGCCATACGAGGCGTTGCATATCCTCGCTCTCAAGACACTCCTGGACAGCGACTGTTCGATGACATGTTGCGTTGTCGTCCATGAAAATGAATCTATCACCGACAACACCACGGAACATGCGAACATGAGGTAGCAGAACATCATTAATGTATCGTTGGCCAGTCATAGTCCCAGTTGGAAGCACATAGAGGGACGTACGGCCATTGATCATGATGCCAGCCCATACCATGACACTACATGTCGGATATCGGTCCCTTTCCTGTATGTTTGCTGGACAATATGCAGTACCACTATCACGCCAGATCAGTTGTCGTGGACAATCAGACGATAGACTGTATCTACTCTCATCTGAGAAGAGGACAGCAGACCAGTCGTTATCAGTCCAATTGCGATGTTGAGGGCACCATTGCAAACGGGCGGTACGGTGACGTCTGGACAATGAGATGCACACAACAGGACGGCGGGCGTATAGTCCTCCTTCATGTAAACGTCTGGCGACAGTTTTTCGGGAGATGCGCTTGCCAGTAGCAGCCATAAACTGATTTGCTAGCTCACTAGCTGTGCTGCGCCGGTGTCTTTTTGTTGATAGCACTATGTACCGATCTTCCGCAGTTGTCGTACTGCGAACACGACCTCCCCGTGACGTTTGATACACTCTCCATTTGTTTGAAATGATTTCCAAAGCCTTGAAACAACACTGTGGCTGACGTCGAACTCCCTGGCAACATCTGTTATTTTTCGCCCTTCTTCAATCTTGCCAATAATACGGCCACGCGTAAAATCATCTAAGTGATGTTGGGAAGACATGCTGAAAATTGCAAGTTCGTCAATTGATTCTTTTCCTTTCATTTTGCGTTTGAACAACAACGGTCAATACGCGTCAAATCCTTTATATCTCTTATCAGCGCTATGACGTCACGAACAAGTTCGGTAATCCAAAATTTGCATACGCACAACACGTCTTACTATATCCCGCACTTATGCTAATTTCCACATTTTCCTGCCTTCCATTTTATGGTTGCTATCGTTGCTATTGTCATCCGTCCTTAGCAATTGTCCGGCAGTGTAGTAACATACGAAATTTTCTGGTTATATTATTAGGCGAATTTGGCACACTTTCTCCAGACATCTTACCTTATTTGCTTTCCAAGAGTGTTTTCATAATAATTTGTATTTGATTGACTGCCAGATTAGAGGCATGAGTTAAGAAGTGTGCCTTAGCAAAGTGAAGTTAAGTGCCGGAGTTGGTGCTTTAACTAAGGGTGTTCCAAAGTCATAAAATTTAGTGCAGGTTTTCTTAAAGTAATTTTAATAGAATGGTTCTTCACTGCCTTATACTCGTTTTAGTTCAATCACAATAAACAGTTGTTTTTTCGGTCACTCTGATATCCGACCGGGTGAGAGTTCCTAGTGTGTGACTTGGCTGAGCAATACTGCATTGAAAAGCAGAACTGAAGATTTAAACCGCGAGACGGGGTTACAACCCGATCTCGCGAAATTTTTTCTTTTTTCAATTAGTGAAGTTCATGTTACCCACCAATTAGAGCAGTGACGGGACTTGGTAAAAACGCCCTTGTGAGGGCGAAGTTCCGTTCAGCCCGCATTGAGAACTCTGGTATCAGTTTTGGGTACGTCGTCACCGTTCTGGTCCCGCGGACGAAGGGGCTATTTGATCCCTCGCCCGCCCAAAGCCCAAGAGCCCGGCTTCTAAGGTTTGACTAGAGTGGGAGAACCTCTGGGTGCCCACTCAGTACTTAGAAGAAAATTTTGTGTTTTTCATCTCTCTCACAGAGATGTCAACTACCCAGAAGGGTAGAGTGAAACCAAAGGGGTCCGTCCCCAAGTCGTCCTGGTCATCCCGGACGCAGAAGGTAGCGGCAGAAGCACTACCAAGTCCAGTTGGCAGTGCTAAAGGGGTAAGCCCCTCTTCCGAGAACAGCCGGAAGGTAGAGCCCAACGCTAGGGGGAAACCGTCAAAGACGATTCCCCCAGCGAAGGGCTCTAAAGCCGCTACACCCACGAAGGGAGCCTCGACTGAGCTGTCTCAGTCAGCTAGCGGTGTAAGCACCCCCTTGCCAGTTCCGCCCATGGCAAGGAAGGGTAAAACACCACCCCAGCCCGAACCCTCTCGGGCTCCTGAGGGGTCGTCCGCGGGGTGCCCAGAAGTACCTTTGGTGGGAGGTACGCATCCCAGGACACCCCCGGTGCTTACACCTAAGGCGTTTGTGAGCCACATTTTCAATCTCACTTGGGAAGTTGAGTCCGTTCTCTTGGACTCGTGGGTCACTTCCTCCGGGAGAGAAAAGGTGAAAGCTGCCTTGAGCAGTATTAACAAGGCTTGTTACGAGCAAGCAGCACGGGTAGCCTATGTCGAAGGCAGGCTGTCCGTGCGGGATGAGTCGGGCTGCGAAGCTGACGTGAAAGCGGCTTCCTACGCCATAGTGGCTAGGAAGGGGGCTAACAAGGCGAAAGGGCCTTCTCCAGCCCCGATTGAGATTAAAAAGAAGAAGGTAAAGTCGGGAGACAGGAGACACGTGCTTTTAGTCTACCCGACAGTCGAGAGTGAGTCCTCAGAGGACACGAAGAAGACCCTGAAAACTGCAGTAAACCCAACTAAACTGCAGATAGGGGTCAAGAGCATTCGGAGCATCAGGAAAGGAGGGGTCGCGGTGGAATGTTCCCATCCCGGGGAGCTTGACCGCCTAGCCCAGGAGTTGAGAAGCAATCCGATGACCAAGGATTGCACATCCCCCACGGCCCCACGAAAGAGAAATCCCCGGTTGATAGTGTATGGGGTCGACGGGGATCTCTCAGGGAAAGAGTTCGAGCAGATGGTTTGTGGGCAGAACCCAGAGCTCGAGAACGGGTTCAAAGCCTGTTTCCCATCAAGGGCAAGGGAGGTAGGGTCCACTGGGTGGCAGACGTGGAGCTCAAGGCCTTCAAGCACTTGGTGAGGCGGAAGACACTGAACTTGGGTTGGTCAGTGCTCCGTCTAAAGGAATTTTTGAGGGAGGTCAGGTGCTTTCGGTGTAATGGCTTCAGCCATTTCCGAGGCAACTGCCCCGAGACAGATGCAAGGTGCGGCAATTGTGGTGAAGTTGGGCACCAGCACCACCAGTGCGCCGCCGCACCGAACTGCAGCAGCTGCACCGCTGCGAATGCCAAGTTCCGCCTGAAACTGGACGTCTCACACTCCAGCTTCAGTAAGACATGCCCTAGTCTTATTAGGGAACTTGAGCAAAGGAAGAGTCGGGTCAACTATTGTTGACGGATGGTAGTACCCTTGGAGGTACGCAGCTCTCGATAATGAGTTTTTCGGTCTATTGACCAAGGTGTTTGAGTTGACCCTGGCCCGGGGTCATCACCACAGCACTGGCCCTAGCGCTGTGAACAATGTAAATATTTCCAATTCGTGTGATTTTTGTTTTAGTGTCTGAATATTGTGAGAGGGGTGCATGAGACCCTCATAGTGAATGTGCATGTACTTTGCTGAGTTTCTAAATAAAGGACAGTAGTCCCAAAAAAATCTCGCGTTGGCGGGCGATCTCCCGGCCACGAGATGAGATATTTTGAAAAAGTTGCTTGCCCCAACTGCCCATAGCACGTCGCACACACGGGTTGTGACAGAAGGGTGTAAGGTACCGGTCCCGTGGGGGAGGCAGATCCCCACAGGTCTCTAGACCGAATCTGTCCGAGTAGAAGACTGTGGTTTCCGGTGACTGACAGGCTAGCTGTCGGAACGCCGTCAGGAATCCTATCAATCCCAAACTATTCGAGAGAGTTCCGCATTTCCCTGCGAAGTCAGCACTTTGACGGTGCAGGTAAAGTCATCAGCTAGTGTTACCTTACATCTCTGTTTTCCTATAGTAGACTTAAATTTTCTTGAATTTAAGATTAAGGGTGCACGCGGGCACTCGAAAGAACAGGGAGACTGGAATAACCTGACCAGTCATAAGGTGGAATTTGTAGTACAATTTAATACCATTCGATCTTCTTTTATTTTAAACTTAATCTTTAAAAAAATGTATTGCGGCACTTGAAGGCGTACGTTTCGCGTGCACTCTCATGTGAAAACACAACGCACCGTCCGGCCGAAAATTTGTGTCGCCATCCTCGGAAGGAAACACAACTCTTCGGCTCACTTTCGACGATTCCTTAAAATAATAATTTCGACTATTCCTTTTAAAGTTATAATTTCGACGATTCCTTTTAAAGTTATAATTTCAACGGTTCCAACTAAAGTAAAAATTATATCCCTCTCTACCACACACAGGGAAAGAGGGTGGTAATAAATCGGATGTTTAGAAGAAAATGTATGGAATAAAATGTTTTTTGAATTCGATGTGGTCTGCATTTACGCTCTCTAGCGGCGAAACTGTACATCGTAAAAAAAAAAAAAAAACGAAGTAAAGGATCATCATTCGCATACTTCAAGCTTCCCAATGCAAAAAGAAGTTTTCAAATCGGACTAATAGTTACAGAGATATGGCGTGTACAGACGGACGGATGGACAACCCGATAACATAAGCACGATCTTTTTTTACTAAAGACGTGCTAAAAAAGAAATGCCTCTTTGAGGAGTGGATCTGCGAAATGACATTTCGCGTTCTTAAGCAAATCGAAGGTAGGACGGAACACGGAAGGAAAGTCTGTTCTACGGAAGTTAAGGTCAATTATAGAATAAAGAAAGGACAAGGATGTTTGGAAAAGAGTAGGATGGAAGAGATCATGATAGTCAGACAGAGATCGTATGTTGTTCTGGCTCAGCCAAAGGAGGATTAGGACAGCAAAACCGGGTGGGGAAATTCAGCCTTGTGATCTATTATATACAGGGGTGCAGCAGGGGCGAATACTCAGGGTGTGATGGGTGTGGGGCGCACTCCCACAAAGAGTCGCAATATATATATTATGCTACTTGAGACTTGGTCAATAATTTGAATATATTCAAATTATGAATCCGTTTATTGGTCAATAATTTGAATATATTCAAATTATTGGCCAAGTCTCAAGTTTCCGATTAATTTGAATAATTCAAATGATAATTGAATATATTCAAATTATTGACCAAGTCTCAACTTTCCTATTAATTTCAATATAATCAAATTAATCGGAAACTTGAGACTTGGTCGTTCTGGGTGGTGTAGTGGTTAGCATATGCTCGGGCGCAATCCGAGAGACGCGGTTTCAATTCCCGCTCCCTGAGGACGAAATTTTCAAGTTTTCGGATGTTTTCTGACTTATTAGAAGCGCAACTTGATTCTCGGGCACAGGCCCGACACGTTGACAACAAATGATATCAAATCGAATACGTACCCAATCAGGGAAATAATCCCCGTGGTGTTGGATACATTTGAGCCATCGGCCAGGAAGCTGCCGAATGCCACTGCGGAAAATAGAGGGCTGTTTCGAGTTGATAAAGTCATCAATACTTGTGTGGACCTCCTCGACAGAAGTGAAGTGCATATCACTCAGGTGATGTTGCAGGGAGCGAAAGAGGTGATAATCCGACGGGGCGAAATCTGGAGAATACGCCGGGTGGGACAAAAACTCCCATCCCAGGTCGATGATCGTGTTTAAAGTCGTTTTCGCGGTGTGAGGATGGACGTTATTCTGAAGCAGCAGGACCGACCTTCTGCCCTTGCCGGTGTATGGCCTTTTCGCCTATAGTGCGTCACTCACACGAATGAGTTGCTGACAATAACGCTCAGCATTGACAGTTTCACTAGGTTTGAGCAACTCATACGCCCTGATCCCACCATATGCACAGCAACAACTTCCTGGCATGGATATTCGGTTTGGCGATCCTGGTGGTATATGCTGACCTGGATAAACCTACGATTTGGGCCGCTTAGGATTATCGTAGAGTATCCACTTCTCATCACAGGTCAAAATCTTGTGGAGGAAATCTTTCTTTTTGAATCTGGAGAGCAAGGACACAGCAACATCGTAGCCCTAGACTTGTTCGCAGCTGTGAGTTGGTGGGGCACCCAACAGACATCCTAGTGTATCCGTCCAAGCTTTTTCAGGCGCTTTGCAATGGTTTGCCGTGTTACTCCGAGTTCCTGGGCGAGCTGTGACTGTGTGCGACAGGGATCCTCGACCAACAGTTGTTCCAGTTCCTCATCGTCAACTTTCTGTGGCTGTCCCGGACATTCTGCATGACGGAGATCGAAATTTCCCTGCTTAAACCGCTGGAACCACTTCTTACACGTACTGTAGGACACAGCAGTAAATATTATTTGCTGGGCACCTTTTTTCAGCTGAAACGCGAACAGGAGGCAGTGCCTCAAATGTTGCTTCTCGAACGACATTGCTTTCACCGTCAACTTTAGTCCCTTCTGTCACTACAGCTGTGAGTGGTTACGGTTGCCTGGAAAGCTGTTGGATGGCGCTGCAATCAGCCATTATCTCACACAGCTATTTGCATTTGCCGACGTTCTATGATCGCTTGCGGTTAGGGGCCGAAAATTAAGTTGCACACCTAATACTACTCGTGTCATGATTACACCAATAAATGGATTCTCAACTTCCAAATTTGTATTGTACAGTGGTGTAATTCCGTATTTCATCTCATTTATTCTTTTTGAGTTTTATCTTGGCAGCACTCATGTTTATATTTAGCTATGCCTAAAAGTGCAACACACGCATAAGCTAAATTGAGACAAAAAGGAAGCATAACAACAAATGACATTTTCAGAAAAAAGGAAGATTTCTTCACGCCCGGCGCCCTTCCGAATTCAACATCTCCATACTTTTCCGGGAGGAGAAATGAAGCCCTGCGTTTTTTCGTAACACCAAGCGTCTCACACTTATTTTGCTGTAGGCAACATGCGGGACGTTTGTAGTGGTATTCGAAGTAGAAAGTTTTGCAATGACAGTTTTATTTGCAATGGAAACTAATATATATTAACATATTTAAAAATAGGCAGCTAATAACAAAAAACGAAGGACCAAGTGATATTGCGTTGAAAAGAAAGTAATGTCTGCAAATGCAAGGCAACAGAAAAGTGCTAATTACCGTATATACAGGTACAAATCAGTCCAAAATCTAGTCGCCATCGTTTGCCACGACCTGTTTCCATCGTCTGGGTAGCTATTGGATACAGCCCCTGTAGAACTGTGGCGGCTTGGACCCAAAGAAGTGAGTAAGTGAGCTGTAGACATTGTCCCGGTTGGTGAACCGCCGTTCGTCCAGGAAATGCTGCAACGAACGAAAGAAGTGCGGGGTCACTTGGGGGCAATATTCAGAGAATAGGCTGGGTACGGTAGCAGCCACCAGCCCAAGTCCCTGATCTTATGTTAGGTCATCTGTGCTGTATGAGGTGTCGCTCCATCTACCTGTAGGAGGACTCCCTTGCGGTTCAGCAGTTTTGGCCGTTTCGACGTGAGCGATGCGTGCAGATCGTCTACCTGACGGCAGTACAGGTCGGCGGTGATAGTGGTGTTGAACAACAGCAGCTCAAAAGGGCCCGGGCCCCAGGGCTTCCCCTACTGAGTGCGCTAGTGGCTTTACCCCTTCCCTGCAATCAGGGGCGGGCGGATTGGCAGTCGCAAAAGGACCCGGGATTTTTTTTTTTTTTTTTTTTTTTTTTGCAAATGGGCCCGTTCAGTTGTCGTTCTGCGGTATTATTGTATCACAATTGAAAATCACTTTTTTTATTTAAGAAACAAAACAAAAAGTACAGTTGTCATAGAAACAGTGGCAAGCATAGTCCAGGAGAAGGGGGTTTAAAAAAATTACACCCGTTCATCCTTATATTGAAGTGAGTGTTGCGAAAAAATTTCATCTGCCCATGCCAAGATTTTATTGCAGAATAATTGTACTGCAATTTTTCTGTTGTGGACAATCACAGTTAGAAATTTCAAGTTATTTAAATATCGTGGCAAACTCACTTAATCGATGTGGAAAGAGCGAATAGCCAGGTGTTTAAATCACTAGTTCAGTTAGGTATGGGCCCGTTCAGTTGTAGTTCTGCTACAACTGAACACAGTTGTAGTTCTGCTACAACTGTTCAGTTGTAGTTCTGCTACAACTGGAGAAGTTTCTAATTTTGGACACGCTCAATGTTTATATCTGTTTAAAATTTTCTCTTAAGAACGCTAAAGTAAGAACATTTAAAAAAAAATTTGAACAAAATTGCTTATATAGCCTTCTCATGTTTGATAGGTCGTAAAATAATCTTGATTTTCATACCTTTGAGCTCCACGCAACATACGGTACATACATTCTCATTCCTCAGCTACTAAGTGAACCCAGAAGTTCGCAAACACACATGGCCCATCTATATTTGGGATTCTAGCAGTTGCCTGTTGAGGAGATTTTTTCCCCTAATTTAAAATAATTGCCCCCCCCCCTCCCCGTTTATTATAATTACATTATGTGTATTTCTTAAAAAAGAAAAAAGTGTTGTGGTTCAGTTGTGTGTCTAAAACAACTGAACTGAAAGAAACAAACAAAATAAAGTAAGAAAGAAAGAAACAAAATGTACGGTAGGGGCCCACCGGGAAATGTGCCGGTGTCCCGGTGGGCCAATCCGCCCCTGCCTGCAACCAGCACCCGAAAATGGGGACAGATGGCTGCTTATAGCTAACGGTGGTCGTTAAACCCCAAATAAAAATAATCTGTGCGCTCATTATAAAGGACAAGGCCAAACATCAAGAGGTTTGTTATTTTTCACGAGGTGTGTATATTATCTGAAGGCGAGCAGTTTAAAATCATGTTTCAGACTTGTAGAAATAATTCATTAATGTGAAATATCCTTTCGTTTTTCTGACAGATGAAACAAGCACTTCTGATCCTGCTAGCCCTGTGCCTCACCAGCTTCGCACCAGCACTGAGCTCTTCCTCTGGAGGGACACCCTCGCTTGTCGTACCAGCTCCATTAATGATCAGTAGATGTTGCCTTTACGGCTGGTATGACTGCTGTGGTTTACCTGGAGGAATCCGTTATGGAATTCTACCAGCTGCTTACCCAAGGTACCCACCAATACCTCTCTCCCACAACGAAGTCCTTCCATAATCTTTTCTTCTTTCCCATTGTTGTTCGAATAAGGAACAATAGTTCATTGTTGTGATTCACTGCTTTTGCCACGTTTTCGGTGGCATATCATGCATATGTATGTATCTACATTCAACAGAATCATGCAAATCATGTTTAATTTATTGAATAAAAGTACCACTGAAAACAAATATGTTTTTTTTTTTTTTTTCTATTAGCTGTTTTGTTTTACTGAACACTCATGCCTTACTAAATATTGGTGAAAGTGGACGTTTTTTTTCGGGGGACGCAGTGTTTAGTGTTGAAAGTCTAGGCGGATTCACACACACACACACACACACACACACACACACCACCACCACCACCACCACCACCACAGTTTATACGTCTGTGTTTTTCTATAAGCACATAAATAAAGAAATATAAAAAAAATATTGCAATAAATAAAATCTAAACCCTAATAAATTTATAATTCAGCTCAAAATGTCTCTGTCACAAAGAGCAGGTTACGCATCAGCTGAAGGAGTTTAGTTTTTTCTTCATTGCGCAGCTGAAAAATAGTGAAAACATTTGGAGTTCACTAATTGTTTTCCAACCTAATTGTACATAGTAATTACACTGAACGACAAATTTGAACTTTTTTTCTTGCCCCGAAAAAAAAACGTAATTTTGACTAATTAGCATGCCCTGATTTCAAATCTGAAATCCAAAATGTTCTACAACTTTTTTGGGGAACTCAGATTGAAATTTTGAGGAAGAAATTTAAATTTAAAAGAAAAATACAAATTTTATAGCAGTTTTTTTTTTTTTACAAATTTTTTAAATTCAAAAATCAGCTCGGGAAAGGTTTATAAATACAAGAGATTGCTACAAACATGCCAAACAGGGGCGTACTTAGAGGGGGCAAAGAGGCCTCCCCACCGAAATCTGTTTCATTTTTTTGTTATTTGTCAAAATAAATTTAAATAATCAAACTGTGCTTTCCAATATAATTTTTATATATGTATGTTAAATCAAAATTTGTGTTATGAGAAAAGTTTCTGAATCATGAATATTTACTGCTGGAAAAATCCAACTGCTGCGTACGGATTCAGTGAAAGATCATTGCGCTAAGGAGACAGAGGTCAGAGAAAGAAGGGTGGCTCATATCCGTGGTCAGGAAGACGGTTGTAGGTTTTTGCGGCGCCAACTCCTGATTGACCAGACCAGGGATGGTGTCACGTGTCACCGCTCCTCTCTGTCTGGCGCCGGTCGTTACTAGGGCACGTGCAGTGGCAGTCGACACCTGTTTTGATACTTTACTGATTCCGAGCTGTGTGTTGGCCATGTGGGTGGATTCTTTCATTTTCAAACGGGGTGAGAAATGAAACTTCTGTTTATGTTTCGTCTGTATCCTTGTAATTAAAAATCAGTATTTATTCGCTCTTTCCCGCAGCTGTTTAAAACAGTTTGTTGAGGTTATTTCAAAAATGAAACTATTTCATCAACAAAGTCTTTTGACTTTCTGTAACAAAATAAGAGCTGTAACTGAAACGCTAGCTGAACCCACTGATATTGAAGTTCCAAACCAATGCGTTGAAAGCGGGAGTAATCCGGAAAATTATGAACTTCAACCAATACGCATGACGAATGACGGAGATGCAGATGGTAATGAAAAGGCTGAAAGCATTTCAGATTCGAACGACATAGGATAGCATATGGAAACCTACTGCGAAATATAGATTCCCTAAAAAAATCAGTTTCGGTTGCAAAAAAATCATATGAGAACATTCCAAATTAAATGGCTAGAAGAGTATAAGTGACTGTCATATTCACGTCTGAAAGAAGGTTCATTTTGTAAATATTGTGTTTTATTTTACGAAAAAGATGTTGCTGGTAAAGGCAAACATCAGATTTTGGGTAGCCTCGTTACAAAGCCTAGTACCGATTTAAAAGATGCAAGGGAAATATTCAAGAAACATGAAAAGAATAAATATCACAAAGACGTTGTATTGGCAGCTGAAAATAGTGCATCAATAATTCATAAAAAACAGGATAGTATAATTTTACAAATGAATAAACAGAAAAAGCAAGAGATAATTGACAACAGGAAAAGGTTGATTCCTTTTGTGCAAACAATTAGATTATGTGGAAGGCAGCAGATACCTCTTAGGGGGAAAGTTGATTCTGGAAGAATTTCGCTTGAGGAACCAGCAAATAATGATGGCAGTTTTCGCACTTTATTAGATATCGTGCACACTCTGGAGATGCCATTTTAAAAGAAAACTTAGAAACTAGTGGAGGTAATAACATGTATACAAGTTCAATAATACAGAATGAAATGATAAACATCTTTGGGAAACTCATTCAACAGAAAATTGTAGCAAAGGTTAAACATTCAAAATTGTTTTCAGTATTGGCAGATGAAACAACTGACATTAGTCAAATAGAACAGTTTTCACTGTGCGTCAGGTGTTTTGATGAAGAACTGAAATTAAGAGAAGATTTTCTGGCTTTTATACCAGCGAAAAATTAAACAGACTGTTCTCTTGCAACAACAATAATGGAAAATTTAGTGAAATTGGGTTTTGATTTGAACGATATGAGAGAGCAGGGGTATGATGGGGCTACAGCAATGCGAGGACAGTTTCGTGGAGTGCAGGCCTGTATTAGAAAAAAATATCGCAAAGCAATATATACTTATTGCATGTCCCATTCTTTGAACTTATGTTTGTCGGACGCTAGCAAAATGTCTAGCATAAGGAACTGTATGGGAGTTATATCAGAAACATGTTCGTTTTTCCACGCTTCTGCTAAACGTACCAGTGTTTTGAAAGAAAGTATCCAGCGACTGCTACCTGATTGCAAGAAAGTTAAGATGAAAACTCTATGTGAAACTCGATGGATTCAAAGGCATGATGCCGTTCTTATGTTTAAAGAAGGTCTGCATCTTATTATATCATCCTTAGAAGCGATTGGGCAAGAAGAGTCAGCAGAATCATCTGTCAAAGCACACACTTTGCTCAACTCTATATGTCAGTTTTCATTTCTAGTGGCAACTTTTGTCCTTAGTAAAATATTGTTCATCACACACAATCTATCTGAAAACTTCCAAAACAAACAAATCGACTTAGTCGATGCATTAGAAAAAATATCGGAAGTTACAACACTGCTAAACAGCAGGAGAACTGAAGCAGAAAAATCCTTCAGCTTAATTTATGATGCTGTAAAAACATTGGCTGTAGGCCTCAAAGTAGCAGAAGAAGTTCCACGTAGATGCAGTATACAAAAAAATATGCAATGTCTCATATTCAACTCCAAAAGAATATTTCCGGAGAAGTATATTTAGACCCTTTGTGGATGATATAATTGAATCATTAAATGAAAGGTTTCAATCACAAAAAGAAACACTAACTTCATTGCAAAACATTCTACCAGTTTTTGCTGTGAAGAATGATTATTCCCAAATATTATCTGCAGTGAAAATGTATGAATCTGATTTAGGATAATCTGATGTAACAAAAATCGAGTATCAATTATGGTGTCAAAAATGGGAAAGCGAAAAAGCAGACGTGCGCCCCAAAAACGCAGTTGAAAGTTTGGCATCATGCAATAAGAACTTATTTCCCAACATTTATATTTTGCTTCACATCTTCGCAATTCTTCCTGTAACAACAGCATCAGTGGAAAGAAGCTTTTCCAGTCTTCGTCGATTGAAATCTTATTTGAGAAACAGTACATCAGAGTCAAGACTGAATGGGCTAGCTTTATTATCTATTCATAGAGACATTCAAGTTGAAGATGAAGAAGTCATTGACAAATTCGGAAATGTGCCTAGAAGAATAAAAGTCTCAGTTTTTAAGAATTAGGCGAGTCCAATTAATTTCATTATTTCTCAAGGAGAAATTTGTTTCTGTCACTCCTTTTTTTTCAATATGTACTCATCAGCTTAATTTATTTAGGTATATATGTATGTTATATACCTAAAAAACTAAAAAGAAATACCTTTTTTTTTATTATTAGCATGTGTTTTTTCTTTTTCTATTAACTTCCATTTTATCCTGGTGGATTTCAGAAACTTCCAATTACTCGCCCCCCCCCCCCGGAAAAAAATCTGCATACGCTCCTGATGCCAAAAATATATAATAAATAAACTACGTGTTTTACTCACATTTTTAAAATGTTTTCCTGGAAGATTTCCGCTTGTAACTAGACTCCAAAACGTATGTAATAATAAAACCAGCAATAGTCAGAAAGCATGCATAGTGAGCAGGACAGGCCTTACTACTTCGGCGGCACCTAATAGTAGTTTTAACTGAAAAACGTGCATGATGCTTAATTGTTAAAATATCAGTTTTCAATCATATTTGAGAAAGGTATTTCAATGACAGGAAAGGAATTTTTTAAATAATGCACAAAATTGTTATTGAATATATGAACCTCAAAATTTTACCTGAAATTTTCTGAACTTCTCCGAATGCTGCCTACAATATGCTTATTTATAAATGTCATTGTAGCTTGCTGTTTGGTGATTATTCCTGCATAAACTTTTGGGAACATAACTTAAGGTTTAACGTTAATCACACTGTTTACAACTGTTGTAGAAAACTCAAGCGAGAAAAAGAAAATGCTTTCTTAGAGTGTAGTGACTTTTATAATTTGCTAAAAAAAATTACTTTCAACTGAATTTTAAGGTATATTTTTATGTACAATGCCGTACAAATATTGTGAAAGAAATTTTAATGGTTTAAAAAGTCACTTTTCTTGCTTTTTTAGAAGCAAAATCTGCAAGTACTTGAGATAGGTCTAAAGACGAAGCAATATCATTTACAACTGATATTAAAGATAGTCCAACTATAATCGCTCTTGATTCATTGTCGATCTCAAATAAGCTTTGAGAAGCTTTAATTTTGAAAAACTTCTCTCTCCTGATGCAACGGTGACAGGAATCGTTAGTAATATCCGCAGGGCAATCGAGACGTTCGGAAGTGCTTTGTTTAAACTGCTCTCATAAAGATAACGTAAAAATTGTATAGACCGTATGCATTGACGTCACGAAACCGCGGTTCGCATAACTTTTGTGTCTGCTGCATTCTTGCAGAACAAGTGTACAAGTGAGATCAAAGATGCATTGCATGGGCTACGTAAGTGGGTTATCTGGTGATCAAAAATAGCTTTATTCCGATAAATTAAAGTTATTGGCAAGGGCGCCATAAGTGGGAGCAGGGAGTGGCCCTCTAGCCGTTAGTATAGCCAAATTTTTGATAAATTTAAAACACTAAAGTAGACGAAACGTTTTTTAAAGCATTTTAAAAATTAATTAGACATCAATGATTGATTGTATCAATTATTTTTGTTGTATTTTAGTATCTTGTACATTTACTAAAATGCTTGACAGCCTTGAAGGAGGTAAGGATTTTTCTTAGCCCCCACCCCCCTAAATTACGCATATGGGCGCCACTGGTTATGTGGTGACCCATATGTCATTCCATACTCATTTTTCCTGAACAATGTTGAGGTCTTGTCACGAATAGAACACGGCGATACTGTTAATTATTTCGTTTTTTCTGCACGAACGCCTTCACTCCCGAGCAAATGAAATCGTGCAAGTCATTCATAAAGAAAGGTTAATTCCAGTCTAAAGATCTTCATAGAGTTTTTGTAGATAATGCATCAGTAAATTTATGAACATACCTGTTACAAAAGTAAACTACACACTCTAATGTTCTTTCGTTTCCGGTCATCAATGTCAACTCTCTTGATATGTGATAACCACAAATTTTGGCGCTTCTGAATATTTTTTTTTATAATTCTGATCCCACTTCGTTCACTTAGATGGTAATCTATAATAGGACACATCATTATCTCTCCCACTTCGGTTACCGCAGCCGAAAATAGCACATAACACCATCTTCCTTAACGATCCACAACGCAAATCCAAGCAGTGTTTGTACACCAGTTGATCACGTCTGCTAGGATGGTTTACCTTGCTGTGGCGTCATATGCATACGGTCTATTGGAGATAATTTTCAGGTATAATGTTAATTAATGGTTTTAATCTGTTAGTAGGCAGGTATCAATACCATCTATATCACTCTCTGTGCAGTCAGTTGCTGTGAGAAATATTTTTAATTTTCTGTTTACAAAATTTAGAAATATTTTCAATTTTCTGTTGTACATGTAAAGCCAGCGGAGAAGTAACTAAACTTCACTGCAAAGCATAAAGAAGGGGAGCAGCTGTTTTTTTACGCTTTCCAACCGTAGGTTGAAGAAGCGTGTATGCTCCAGCTTTGTCCGTCCGCACAATAACTGGCGTAAAAATGGTTCGATTTCGATGAAATTTTAGTATGTGGCAGGGGACCACCTAGGGACGAACCCTATTTAAAATGGGACAAATGGGGTCAAAGGTCACGACGTAGGAGCGGAATCATTCCATTGCCTTTATGCGCCATAACTTGCGTAAATATGGTTCGATTTCAATGAAACTTTCGTATGTAGTAGGGGACCACCTAGGGACGAACCCTATTGAAAATGCGACAAATGGGGTCAAAGGTCACGACGTAGGAGCGGGATCATTCCATTGCCCTTATGCGTCATAATTTGCGTAAATATGGTTCGATTTCAATGAAAGTTTACTATGTGGTAGGGGACCACCTAGGGACGAACCCTATTCAAAATGGGTGAAGTGGGGTCAAAGGTCAGGACATAAGATCGGGATGCATTCCATTGCCCTTATGCGTCATAACTTGCGTAAAAATGGTTCGATTTCGATGAAATTTCAGTATGCAGTAGGGGACCACCTGGGAACGAACCCTATTGAAAATGGACGAAATGTGGTCAAAGGTCAGGACATAGGATTGCGATCCTTTCCATTGCCCTTATCCCATATTATTAAGGTGGACATCAAGTAATTTTGCTTCCTATATTTCCAATGGAAAAAGTTTTGTACACATCTCCTTCACAATTAATGTGTTCCCAAGGATGAAAATTTGAACATCGATTAAAATAACCTCATATTAAAACTTGGAAAACTTAATATGTTCTAAAACATAACCATAATCATATTAAAAATAAATAACTTTTCCTTTGGTGGTGTTGAAACCAGAGAAAAGATGGCGCGACTTGTACTTTGATGACATCAGTGGGCAAAAAATGTTGGATTGAATAATTACGGTTATGGTTTAGAAAATATTAAGTATTCCAAGTTATGAAATGAAGCTATTTTAATCAATGTTCAAATTTTCATCCTTGGGAACGCATTAATTGTGAACAAAAGTTTTTCCATTGGAAGTACAGGAAGCAAAATTACTTGACGTCCACCTTAAAGTAGCAATTCTTGTATGTGTGTATGTACATTTTATTTTGAAAACAGCTCTAAGAATTTTGATGAAAGTCGTTAACCTACCGTTTTCTGGTACTAGAAATCGATTTAACTTGATCTCGACTTTAGGAGAATTCGTTCAGTGGGTTAAAATAACCACCCCGAATTATAACGTCTTTAGTGATGGCGTTGTTCCATTATTCCATTAATGTTACCAATGCTTAGGAATCTTATGACGTCACAATCTTGCCGCGTTTGAGAATGTTGGCGCGCGGTCACGCCATCTGTCTCATACGTCACGCGTTGCGTGTGGATCCTATTAAAGTTTTATGACGTCACATCTTGCTAGCCGAGGCTGACGTGAAAGACAGGCTACGGTGCGAAATAGTCACGTGCACAACTTAGTGCTGTCGCCAAGTCAATCGGTTGAACAGCCATTGCATCGTTTGTTCACAGTTATTTGTATTGAGTGAGTGTTCCGTTTATTGTCATTTGGATACACGTATAGTTTTGTGAGGTAGGTATTTTTATAATTCGAAGATAAGGTTAATTCTTAGTAAACGTTTTATTTAGTTTTAGTGATAGTTATAGGTTTAATGAGTAGATCTTAGTTTCACACGTGTTGAAATCTGTTCATGTCTCGTGAATTGTGAAGTATAAAGAAGTGAGTTATTCTGTGGTGTTGAATTCTTATTTCAAATAGAATAATTAATATTTTTTACCAATGCCGATTCACATAGAGCTTGAATATTACCAGAAATCAGGGCAACTTTTCAGGGAATTAGCCTTCGTAATTTGTATAACATTTGCATCTCCAACAATCGTTAGCCCTTTCTTTACGAAATTAATGCTTGAACTGTTACATTGTAATGTGTCTCTGAATTAAAGAGGACATTTTTTAATTTCGTAACTTAATGCAACTGTGATATAGCATTTGTCTGATTGAATTTACTAAAGCTGTCTGAACAGTGTGGACAGATTATGTTGAAAAACTGCATGATCAATTTTATTCTAACTGTACAAAACATAGGGAACTACTTTCGATTAAAAATTTCATATCTAGTTCTTCACTTGTATTAAAAGGTATAATTATTTTTTAGAGGAATTGCCATGCCACGATTTCGCAGTGTTAGTGGCTGCAAGTCAAATTATAGAAGTGAAAAGGAGACTTACAACTTTTGCCATACCAAAGTAATGTATGCAGCAGATTTTGTATAAGACAAACTTTGTCTTATACAAAATCTGCTACTATTATACGTTTAAACAAAGTTCTGATTTTAGATTTTTTTATTCATTTTCTGTTGAATCTTTGTGTATGAGTAGCTTGAAAATTAAATAGGAAAACATAACTCCTCAGCTGCAAAATACTCTTGAACAACTTAGTAAAAGCCAAACATGATAACCGAAATGATTTGAAATCGCGTGAAAGAAAAATTAAGAAGTTGAAAGTCAGAACGCTTAGTTTTCCGTGTCTTTCCTTAGTGCATAGTGTGCACTAAGTCCTGAGATAGGAAAAAGAGTTCAAACTTATCAAATATTTTATATGCATATAAAGTGTTTAGCCAGGTTGGTTAAAGCATTGAAATGTATTTTTCTTCTGTAGTAAATGCAGATAACATTTCTGAAAAGTTATCTTTGAAACTAGAAAGTAAAGATATGCCATATTTGGTTTCATTTTATTTGAAACTTGTTTGTCATTTGGATACACGTATAGCAGTACTTCAGTTAGCGTCTCGTAACATATTTCCGATCATTTTCCTGCTTCATCACATATTATTCACATAGTGATGCTGAGTGGTGGTGTCATTATGTACTGAAGATTTGTATTTAATTTTTGGTGGTGTCTTTTTTTTTTTTCAAATTGGAACTAATATTGTTTGTGCAGTTGTTGCCCGTGTCACACAATGTGCCTGTGATATACCTTTTTTATATTCTCCTATCCCAAGATATGCATCTTAATTTGCCAAGCCATTTCACAGCAAAATGGGCCAGAGGTCCTCATTTTAATAGCAGTTTTGATTTCATCAGTCCAAATTCATTTGAAAATCTATGGACTATTTTCTTTCCGTGGAAGATGATGCTGTACTCTTTCACGTCATGGGGTCTGGCTAGTCCCTCAAAGACACCATACTCGTACGAGTTCCATGTCACTTATTTCCAGATTAATAAATGTTAGCAGTAATATTGTAGCATTTTTGTTTACGTTTTAATACTGTACTAAAAAATTCCAGGAAATTTCTCTTATTTTTCATACTTGCCACTATTTCATTGCCATAAAATTTTTGATAAAAACATCTGTGTGAAGTTAACTGAAGTGTTACTGTGTGTGTGTCAGAGCTGAGTTCGGGCTCAATTTTAAGAGCCCGAACCTGAAAGTATGTCAGCCCGATTGAGCCCGAAAACTATGATTAACCTGTATAGGCATTAAAAAGTTTTCCAGACTTCCACTCTTTCCTACCCATGCAATTAACCGATGTCTTTCTCAACTGCAGAGTGGGTAAGGGATGTTTCTATAATTTCTTTAACCATTCATTTCTTCCTGAAATGTTTTTTTTTTTTGGGGGGGGGGGGTATCAGGAAACATCTTGAGGCACAACAAACTATGTCGCATGTTGCTCAATAGAATTAGCAGGGAGCTGCCCCTTTGAGGTAGGGAGCAAAATTCCATCAGCTTACTATCTATACTTCTTAAAACTTATCCTTGGCAGAAATCCTGTAATTCATGGCATATGGTATTTTGTTATCAAGCCCGGAATGGATAGCCCTGCAGAATTCCTACTCCCCATTTAGACCCAGTTGCTGAAGAATTTTCTTTAACAACTTGAAAGTGTAAAAAAAAAGCCTCGTGTGCTAAATCATATAAAATCACATTAAAAGAAAAAGGAAGAAAATTCTTCCCCTCCAAGCTCGAACTCCAGTAAGTAATACGCAGCCAGCACCTGGTTCGGGTTCGGCCCGTCTCAGCACTGGTGTGTGTGTGTGTGTACTAGTGCTTAGCTTGACATTTATAGTAGGTATATTGAAAGTAAAAATTTAATTTTACCATAACGAGCAAATTTGGCTTCTAGTAAAGAATGTTAGCAAAATGTATAAGTTCCCTAGTGCTATGAAAAATTAACCAAGTGTTATGAAAAATTAACCAATTCCTTTAGAAATGTGTGGGAAATAATTATTTATACTGTTGAAATGTTGTCTAATCCAAAATGTGTTATCAAATATGTTTTATAAAAAAGTAGATCACAGTTAGGTATGAACATTACAAAAGTAGATTTTAGGTAAAGAAAATAATGGACACAACTCATACATAAAATATTCAGATTGTAACACATACTGGAGGATCTAAAGCTGAGATAATTTTGATGTAACTTGTGATGATTCAAACTATTTGAAACAGATGTCTTAATTTCTGCCATTGGTTAGCAAGAATTCTTTATTTATTTTGTTGTATGTATCTATAACTTTGTTGCAGATGCTATCACATAAGGAAAGTTAGGGTAAACAATCTGAAGCTGAATACAGTTGCAGCTTGTGATGACTTCCTTCTTTCAAACTATTTGAAACAGACATTTGAGGTACATTTATGTAAAAAAAATGGACCCATTTGTTTATTTTTAATAGTATTTTTTACTTCGTTCCGCTTGAAGGTACAAGACAAATTGATAGTCAATAGGTAAGTTGATACTTTTTCCAAATGTAGTGTTGATGCTAATTTTAAAGCAAACTAAAAATTTGATTTCTGAATTGCAGCAAAGTGCTTTAATAATATGAGGGTGGATCAAAAGTTAGTTACACCGTTGAATAAAACAAACAAGCAAAGATATACTCAAGGGATGTATGTTGGTTTAAAGGTACAACATTAATTCATTTTTCGACATAGGCGCCTAAGGACTGTAAACATTTATCGGAACGTGCGATTAACTTTCCCATACCTGTACAGAAAAAGTCCAGTTTGGTGCAACTAGTTAAGGACCGCACTTTTCACAGCCTCATCGGTTGGTAATCATTGTCCACTAACGTCCTGTTTCATTTTACCGAACAAATGGTAGCCGCATGGGGATAAGTTGGGGCTGTAAGGTGGACGTTGCCACACCTCCGACTTGAATGACTACAGCAATTCCCTTTGTTTTCCGTGCTGTGTAGCGTTGTTGGGCAGCAGAGTGACACCTTCGCTCAACTTACCCCGGCATCTGTCCTTAATTGAATTTCGCAAATTTAATAGTGTTTGGCAATATGAGTCACTATTGATGGTCATCTCTTTTGACAGAAATTCTGTGTAAACAACAGATTCACAGTTGCCATGACCTCTCCCGCAGACAGAGACAGTTGGACTTTTCACGTCTTCCTTGTTGGAAAGGTGACATGTTTCCATTCCATTGACGATCGTTTGATTTCAGTTACGTTAACAGTAAATATGTGATTTCAGATTACTTATAGAGATATATATATTTCCCATGTATAATAAGAAGAAATATTTCTTCCCCAATGTTTACCTGAATAACTGGGAATTTGCTAAGCATCGACCTGACTCTAAATAGCTGAGCTACGATGAAGCAGGGCTCACTCACTTTGACTGGCGAAAATCTGAGATTATTCAGATTAAATCACTCGGATGTTTGGGACTTAATCATCCTGGATGGTGTAACGGTAGCATGCTCGAATGGAAATCGGGAAATGCTGGTTCGCTTCCTGCTCCATGGCGATGAATTTTTCAAATTTTCTGGTATGAAAGAGTTAGTCAGTAGCGCTAAATCTGCAATTTCAGATTGCTTATTGGCTCATAATACAATTAAATTTCTGTGAATGGTGAGCAAGAATTCTGTTTACTGAGCTATAGTTTGAATTAAATTCTAGTATGGAAATAGTTTTTTTCAATTTTTGGCTTACCTAACAGTGTTCAATTATAGTAATTGTGAATTTACAAACGAAAGGAAAATTTAATAGTGACAAAAATGAATAATTTTATGAAAAAAAGTTCTTGCAATAATTTTTTACAAAACAATGAGAGCATTTTTTGTGACAGTATCCTTCATTCGACTTTTTTTTCAATTACCAAGAAAATAGCTTGTGCCAGAATGTGTTGTCACATAATTTTAAAGTGTTGAAATATATACAGATAAGGATTAATTTTTTTTTCTTCCCCCAAGTAGAAATAAGTAAAATAAACTAATGCACAGACATGATTTGTATTAAAAGGGATCCTAAGCATTTTTTTAAGAAGGAATTATTTCCAAATTATGTACTTTTAGTGTACAGAAGCATTGTCCTAGAAATAACCCCATTAAACAAAATACATGCAATAATATCCAAAAATTATTTTTTTCCAGAACAAGAAAAAAAATATAACTTTTTTTAATTTAGTAAGGAACGTTTTAGCCAGAGATATGTATATGAGGGAACACTTTTTCTTCGACCTCAATATGATTTCGCTTGACGTTTTCCGTTTGCTATTAATATTCTGTACGCTATTTATTAAACGAATTTGCTTTTCATTGTTGCTAGAAAATCATGAAGGCAAAAAGAAAAATAAATGAACTACAGGGACAACGAAGAAAATATAGTTAATTTCATTAAATCGAGCAACAAAACTTTCGAATATGTTTCTTGATACGATTTTGCTAAAGGAATGGCTAAACGCAAAAATCCACACTACACGGAAAACGAAAAAAAAATAATTCAGTAGTGTTAAACGATTAAGTTCAGTAGAACTCACATTTTAATAATGTTCCTTTTGAACGTTTTATTCTCCAATAGTTTGAAATTAATATGCAATGATTAGATGTGCCACCTTATATTTGCTGCGTGTTGGAAAAAATAGCTCTCTACTCGGTCACCGTTTGCTCTCGGCAGCCCAAGCAGAGGCAACAGCACTACCTTGGTCACGTGACTTTACAGATTCCCTTCCGCACCGAAGCCTGTCTTTCTCGTCAGCCTCGTTGCTAGCAGATGGTCGCGATTTCCATCTGCCTCATTACGTCACGCGTTTTGTGCGTATGTTCGTCCGCACGATAACTCGCGTAAAAATCGTTCGATTTCGAAGAAATTTTAGTATCTGGTAGGGGATCACCTGGGAAGGTACCCTATTTAAAGTGAACGAAATGGGGTCAAAGCTCAGTACATAGGAGCGGGATCCATTCCACTGCTGTTATACGTCATAACTAACGTAAAAAGGGTTCGATTTCGATGAAATTTTAGTATGTGGTAGAAGACCACCTGGCGACAAACCTTATTGAAAATGGGCGAAATGGGGTCAAAGGTCAGGACATAGAAGCGGAATCACTTCCATCGCCATTATGCGTCATAACTTACGTAAAAATGCTTCGATTTGGATGAAATGTTAGTATGTTGTAGGGTCTTGCCTGGGGACGAATTCTATTGAAAATGGGCGAAATGGGGTCAAAGGTTAGGACACAGGAGCAGGATCTATTCCATAGCCCTTATGCATCATAACTTACGTAAAAATGCTTTGATTGCGACAAAACTTTATCATGTTATTTCGGAGGTATACCAAACCGGTTCTGTTGAATATCATCGAAATGGAATCAAAGGTCAGGGCACAGGACCGAGATTTATTCCACAGCCATTATTCTCATAACTTGAGTGATAACTTGAGTAATGATTTCTGGTATGTTAGAAAGCGTATTATAATCAATGCATTGCATGATTTTACTAACTTGTTATATAGATTCACTCAGCGGCATCTCCCCAAAAAGCTAGTGGGACAAGAAAAAAGGCGTACTTCGACTGTTTATCTTTTTAGTGATTTTATTTATTTACTTTTTTTAAAGATAATACAGATTAAAAATTGGATGATGACAGAAAATCGATATATGATTAAAATCGGCGGCCCCTAGAATTGGTGGCCCTAGGCAGCCGCCTTGCTCGCCTATGCCAAAGGCCGGCCCTGGTAGTGTCCACTTCCCCGTATATCGCCTTTCCATTGGAGATACACTATATTGACAAAAGTCACCGTATCCTGGTTGCATTCCTGTTAGAAGTCCAATTACTTTGAGGTCCCCACATATTTGTCATACGTAATTGATTGATTTAAAGGACAAGATCCATATTCTGGTGTTCTTTCATGTGAATAGCATAGGCCAGTGGTACCGACGCACGGGTAAATGTTTCCATTATGTAATAACACTGTCTTGAACTTAATTTGGAAGAATCAATGAAGAGATGCCATTCTTCAGGATTGTAGTCCCTCCCTAACTCGGCAAACAGTCCATTAACATCATTGCAATAAATAAGATCACCGCTCTTGGAGAAAAAAGACAATAGACGCTCATGACGTTTTCTACAGGTTATGACTTTAGTGCCAGGCTGAAGAAGATGCTACTCTTGTAGCAGAGAACCTAAAAGTTCAGCTTGATTTTTCGTGAGGTTTAGGTCTCTCACTAGGTCGTTCAACTCGTACTCTGAAATTAAATGAGGCTCTTCCGAATCAGGAAGGTATTCACGATCAGTAGAATTCGATATTCTAGCTTCAGAGGAGGAGTTTGATGTTTCGACATCCAGGGTACATTTTTTCGGAGGTTTGGAAATCGGTAGGGTTAGGAAATCATCGTGCATAACAGGTCTTGTGGCTGAAGGCAAATTCTGGTAAACTATGGTGTGTTTATTTTTCGCCGAATAGCGAGATACGTTATTTAAACAGAAGTAGCGGTCAGAAACATGGTCCTTTGGATCTCTCCAAATCATTGGGATATCAAATGGCATTGAAGGGTGCTTGCCGTTTAACCGCATCGTGTCTCGACTACGCCTGGAGAACTTCGCTGCTTCCACCCTCAATCTCAAGCCTCTTTCCGGTCTACCTGGGCGCAGGAGACCGGTTGGTTCGAAATCACTGGATCTTCCATTCATCTTTCTTTCTGATTTTTTGTTTTTCCAGCTTCGAAGATCTGAATGCATCAGTCGAGATTTTGTGTTCTCTCTTCCTGGTGCTTCGTCACAGCGTCTACTAAGTGTTTGTCATGTAACTGCTTACGATTTGTATTGTAGGGGTTTTCTGCAATTTTTGTGTAATTCGTGTGCATGTACCGTATTGTATTTGTTTCTTCGTTGCACCTGTCCTTAATACTTATTCTTCACTCAGGTGTCTGCTTTTGCTGCCTGTACCTTCATTGAGTTGCGCACCGTGTATTTGTTCTCTAGGAGCAATACGAGAGGTATTGCCCTGCGATACTTTGTTCTTTCTGTTTTTTCTTGCTGCATTGTGTTGTATCTTTTAATTTATACCTTATTTCTGTCTTGCATTTTCACATTCTTTGACGTCATGTATTTTTTGCTCGTCCCATGTCGTTGTTTTTTGGACCGATGCAATACTGCACGGCTTGCTGTTTGTATTTTGTGTATCCTTGTGTTTCACTTGGGGAGTTCGCCCAAGTTTCCACTATGTTCTGTAATACTTATCATGTTTTTGTCACATATCGTGTGGTTTCCTGGATTGTGGGAACTTCTGTACCTTTATCGTAGTATATGCTTTTGTTGTGTTTTACATGTTCCCTTCTTTTTGTGCACTGCGTTGTACAGCCATGTTCTTGTAAATATATTTACCTGTTGTTTTGTGCTCTGCTTTCACTCTGCACGTCATCACATGCTTTATTAATTAATCATTACTTTTGCTTGTGCATCATCTTCCTCAAGCATATATTGTTCTTTATTAACGATTTTAACATTTTGGCATCCTTAGTTGACTGCCTAATCACATTCACCTGTAATATTTCATTAGTATCGCTCATTGTTTTGTTGTTTATTTTGCAATATGTGGTACGCCTGTATTCCCTATTTTTTGCCAATAAAGTATATTTTGAAATAACCAACCCCTGAAATATCGCGAACATTTGCTGCAACATACATGAGGCGCCCTAATCTAATTTTTATCGCTAAGTTTACAACCAAAGTAACACTAATATGCCTTCTTTATCATCGGAGAAATTACTTTACTTTGGGCTTTCGTAGGAAATTTACTGCACACGTAACAAAAAATATTCGTAGCGTTTGCACATAGGCGCTTCTGCGACATTGTAACTACGTAGGAGTAGAACGTAAAATGCTCTGAACAGCTCCATGAAGAAAAAGAAGAAACTGCTTTTAATTCTCATAAACAGAACAAGTGAAAGCTCCGAGCCGCACCGGTGGCGCAGTGGTCTAAGCGTTGGCTTCTGATCATTCGTCCGGAAGTGGTCCGGGTTCGAATCCCGGTGAGGCATGGATGTTGTGTTTGTCTTACGGTACCGGCTCTCTCCCTTCCCTGGAACCATCGGCCCTAAATTAGGGACGGGCGACTGCTTATAGCTCATTGAGTTGCTCACCGTGGTCGTTAAATCTCCAATCCAAAAAACAAAAAGAAAAGAAAACTCTGACCGCCCAGAAATGAGTCACAATAGGAAGAGTGCATTCGACCTTTAGCCGTATAAAAGGGTTTCAACTGCATGCGCACCAGATGTTCCTGTTTCCCAAGGGATGACACCCAGCCTATCATAACAGAATTAGGTGCTAGGGGGGATGAGTTCATTTTCGCTTTTAGCACATCCTAAAAACGTAATATTCTCAGTGTTTTGAGTCGGGGCAAATTTCAGTGTTGCACAGTGTTATCGTTAAAAATGGGCATATTCAGTTCATCGACGTTGTGCAGTATCAAAAGGATAAAAACGACACATCCCGGTAATTTAAACTTACAAAGGAACACCTCAGAGAGTGTTCATTTCTAAATTTATGTTGCCAAAGAAACTGCTGCTGTTAGAAACCACACTTCAAACAATCAGAGGATGCCGTCTCTTCCTGAATGAAGCCAGTGCGGTCTTGGTCCGCTGTTATGTACCGAATTGTTACTACAGGGTGTCCGAGTAATGACTGTACACTAAATGTACGAATTGTAGTAATGTAATAATAAAGACATTTTGAATGGGATTACAGTAGAAGTGATCTGCCACGTGGAAGTGCTCTGCATCTGGTAACCTTCATGTCTCCCCACCCCGAGGCGCGCGCAGATGTCATTCGGAGCGAAAGCCATTCCCGAGCGCTTGGTCGACGGAGGCATACATGCAGATTGATCACTCGTCTCGGCACAGGGACAATGGTGTTGCACAGAGAGTGACATACGGTTGAACAGAGAGTGGTTTTTTTTTTGTGGAATATGTCTTTCGCCGTGACGACAAGTACACGGACGAAGTGCGAAAACAGTTAGCTATGAAATTTCCTGATGTAGACGTCCACCACCGTAATGCAGTACGTCAGCTCATAGCGAAGTTTCGGGAAATTGGCAGTGTTCTGGATGCCCCCGCCCGGTAAGCCATCTATGGAAAACGAAACCGTACAGGATATCCTGGACAGGATAGAGAGGATTCCACACAAGTCCGTGAAGTGGCTGCCACAAGAAGCTAATGTGCCAAAGAGTACAGCCAATGATATTCTGAAAAGCAAGTTGCGTTTCCACCCGTACAAAGTGTCTGTTGTGCATCAGCTGAAAGAAAGAGACCTTGTGACCCGTGTTCGGTACTGCAGGTGGTCCCAAGAGCCCCAGTCTGAAGAAGATGAGGACATTCTGAACATGACTTTCTTTATAGATAAGGCATGGTTCCACTTGTCCGGGTACATCAACAGCCCAAACACTCGTCTGTAGGGTACTGAAATTTACCTCGAATTTAAGGAAGTGTTTCTCCACAACCAGAAGGTCTGTATTTGGTGTGCCATGACTCTCACGCGCATTATTTGGGCCCATTTTCTTCAAATAATCAGACAATCAGTCAAAGACTCTGGATGGCACCGTGCCCATATTATCCAACCACCCGTTCCGTGAGTTCATATCCGAACTCATAGAACGAGAAATCAACGAAGGATTGCTCCAGCAACATAGTGCAACTGCTCACAGCGCTGGCGCATCAATACAGCTTCTGGAGGAATTCTTCGGAAATCGCATTATCTCCCAGAGATTGTGGCCTGCTTGGTCACCGGATCTGACACCGCCTGACTTTTTTCTGTAAGGAACACTAAAGAGGAAGGTGTACGCAGGTAATCCGCGTACATTTCAAGAGCTACAGGTTGCAATAATGACCCACGTTCATCAAATCACATCACATACCCTGAGTAAGGTCTTCGGCAACATGCTGAAGCGGGTCCGGACATGTCTATAACGTCACCGACGTCCGGACATATCTATGTCTGGACATTGGTGGGGCCCATTTCCATTACCTCCTGTGGGAACCAGTTCGGCATGGTAAGTGCTACTTTCAGTGCATAGTTATTTTGCGGACACCCTGTACAAATGAATTTAAGTTTGGTATTCTAAAGCCAATGTTAGTAGACTGTATTAACCTTGTTCTAAATCAAGCCTGCAACGTTGTTACTAGTTCAACATTCTGCCCTGCGGGATGACGTACTAAAAGTGACACGAAAGCGAAACAGTCGAATGGAAGCATCACCTCTGTCTATGGGCCTTTTACCTAAGAATCCGAAGGCAGAGCCCGTTTAAGAGGAGGGCTGCAGTCCCGTACCCCGCATTTTCAAAGGGCCCCACAGTTATGCAGGATGCTTGAAGAATTGACAGTTCTACAGTATTTTTTTTTTTTTTTTTTTTTTTTTTGCGGATAGCACAGCGGAAACTATAAACTGCCTTTCGAAAAAAAAATCTATTCCTTTCCGCTTTTCTAGGAGTCTGCAAAAAGTACAGTCACCCCCAATCCATCCTCAAATCTTTCGAAAGCATTACAGATGTTCTTTTGTACACATCTGTAATTGGGGGACATTTTCATACATTAAGAATTCGTTTGAATCATGATATTTGGATCATATTATTTTTATTTTGCTCTCTACTTCGATATAATTTCAACAAGCTGAAGCCAACCCTGAGGAAGGGGGATTAAAGCAAAACTAAACTGGTATCCATTTTTCAACCCTGCATTTTTCCATTTTCTTGTAAGCCTGATTCGTACATGAATCATGGACGAATCTGGGTTATACTTCAGTATGGCAGGGATATTTCTATGGTTTCCTCGTCATATTTTGGGAATGTTTTCTCCTGGGTATATTTTTATTTATCCACCCATAGTGAAATCCTAGATGTGCCACTAATATTGGGGCCCCAAAACACTGTCCAGCCCCCGGGGACCCGGTCTTCTTAAATGTGCTCTGTCCGCAGATCAAAATTTATTATCTCAGTTCAAAAGCTGTGAAAACTGCAAAATTAGAGACAAATTTCCAAACGTTAAAATCTTACACAAATTACGAATAGAACTTATAGATATAAATAAACTGAGAGCCAAAATTTCCTCGGTATAGTTTTGCAATACATTTTTTTCAAATATGTGTACTTTCGTTCACCATTACACATCGCAGCCGGGTTTTACGAAATTTACGGCAAAACTATTTATTTCCCCTCGAATTGCAGCAGTACCAACCATGAATCTGACACTGGTGAGAAGTCCTTATTCTCCAGTTTACTGAAGAATAAAGGCAATTTTGAAATGAAATGTAGTCCTTTTATTCTCTACTCCAGGGGTAGGCAAACTACTGCCCGCTGCCTCTTTTTATACGGCCCGCGAGCTCTAAGAATGGATTGTACATTTTCAATTTTTTTTTAAATTTGAAATCTTTAAAATGTCAAAGTACGCGCTATAACGGAATGTCTTCCAACTTTGAACCCCAATTTGGTGAAATGTTATCCCAAAAAAAGAAATTCCATTCTTCTCATTTGTAAAGCTGTATTACAAACAATTGCAGTCTTTTTTTAATTACGTTACATTTTGTTCAATAAATTTGCGAAAACGTGTTTTTTCTTTTTTATTATTTTATTTAAGTAGGCCTACCTACTTAAACAAGAAGAAAAAAAAATACGTACATAAATATCCTCAAGTTTACCTCTTGGCCCGCAGAGCCTAAAATATTTACTATTTGGCCCCTTACAAAATATGTTTGCCGACCTCTGCTTTACTCCATGGCCCAAGGCATGATAGAGAAGGGCGAATCCCCCTGATATGGATATCATGCCACTGGGTAGAAACAAGTGATCCAAACATCTCTCCTTTCACAGGTCCGTTTCGGAACAAGTGTTGCTCTACATTGTGCCCATGTATTCAGATGGCACTGGACTCTTACAGCACGAAAACCCTGTGTTACTGGGCCCACTTTGTGCAGCAGTGGTTCAAGGATCATGGACGAGTTTAGAAATCCACCGATTCATGTCGGTTTCTCGTTCATTTGCCAAACTACAAGAAATCATTCTGTCCATCTTCTGCGGTCTAGTGGGGTCAATGCCAGGTTGAGTGCAAGCGGTTATCAAAATGAAAGCCAGCTCAACATGCTATTATATAGGGATTTTTATGTCGGTGTTTCAAAGTTGACTTGTACTTTCTTATGTACAAATGAAGCGAATGTGAATACACTTCCCCAACTATAGATCCATGTCTAGGTACTTTCCTTTATCATTAACACACTTGTTTCATTTGCATGGTGCATTCTAGTCACATAAAAAGATATGGGTTGTTGCCATAGCCACGGTAGGACACACTCGTGTAGTTGTTCATCTGTAGTGAATTTCTCACCTCAGTACTCCTTAAGAGGGTGGACCAGAGTGAAATCACTTGGAGCCAAGTCAGGACTGGCCGCCCCGGTGGCGCAGTCAGTGATCTAAGCACTGGCTTATGATCATTCGTCCGCAAAGGGGTTGGCCGCCCCAGTGTCTTAGGGCACTGGCTCTCCCTTCCGTGGAACCAGTAGCCCTAATTTTTTTTTATTAGAGGTTTAACGACCACCGTGAGCAACTCAGTGGGCTATAAGCAGTCGCTCGTCCCTAATTTAGGGTCACTAGTTTCAGGGAAGGGAGAGAGACAGTGCTGCAAGACAAACACAACATCCATGCCTCACCGGGATTCGAACCCGGACCCCGTTCGGACGAATGATCAGAGGCCATCGCTTAGACCACTGCGCCACCGGGGCGGCCCTAAATTAGGGACAGCGACTGCTTATAACCCATTGAGTTGTTCACGGTGGTCGTTAAACCCCAATTAAAAAAAAAGGGGGGTCCGGGTTCGAATCCCGGAGAGGCACCACCTGACTTCTTTTTGTGGGAAGCACTGAAGAGGAAGGCGTACGCAGTTAATTCGCATACACTTTAAGAGCTACAGGCTGCAATAACGATCCACATCAAACAAATCACACCACATACCATGAGGAAGGTCTTCGCCGACCCAGTGGCCAAATGGTCTAAGCGATGGCTTATGATCATTCGTCCGAAAGGGGTCCGGGTTCGAATCCCGTGATGCATGGATGTTGCGTTTGTCTTACGGCGCTGGCTCTCTCCCTTGCCTGGAACCAGTGGCTCTTTAATTAGAGACGGGCGGCTGCTCATAGCCCATTGAGTTGCTCAAGGGTGGTCGTTAAACCTCAAATAAAAAAAAGTGAGGACTGTAGGGGTGAGCGGCTAAATATTCTTTTTTTTTTTTTTTTTTGATTGGAGGTTTAACGACCACCGTGAGCAACTCAATGGGCTATAAGCAGTCGCCCGTCCCTAATTTAGGGTCACTGGTTCCAGGGAAGGGAGAGAGCCAGTGCCGTAAGACAAACACAACATCCATGCCTCACCGGGATTCGAACCCGGACCCCTTTCGGACGAATGATCAGAGGCCAACGCCTTAGACCACTGCGCCACCGGGGCGGCGCTAAATATTCCCCAACCCTTGGTGGCACGCGAACCATGTGTAGCTTAGCGCTGTCATGCAGCAAGATGACCTATTTCAAAAATTTTCCTCGGCTTTTCTTGCAGATGGCTACTTAAATCTGTTTTTCACGAGGGTGACGTAACACTGTTATTTCATTGTTGCCTCGCGTTCCAGAAAATTCACTACACCCTGTTTACATTCCAGAAGACAACATCCATTAGCTTTTCTGCAGGAGTCACTGCCTTGAATTTCTTTTCCTGTGTGTGAACCCTTGTGGTGCCGTTCACAGCTGGCTCCCTTGATTTCTGGAGTAAAATAACTAACTCAAGTCTCGACACTGGTCACCATCTACTCAGAAATTCATCTAGCCCAGACTTAGAGTGATGCAGAAGGCGACACGAAATTTCTGATCAGTTGTAAATGTTTGTTTTTTTTAATTGGAGATTTAACGACCACTGTGAGCAACTCAATGGGCTATAAGCAGTCGCCCGTCCCTAATTTAGGGTCACTGGTTGTAGGGAAGGGAGGGAGCCAGTGTCGTAAGACAAACACAACATCCATGCCACACCGGGATTCGAACCCGTACCACTTTTGGACGAATGATCAGAAGCCATCGCTTAGACCACTGCGCCACCGAGGCGGCGTAAATGCTTTTGGTACCCAACACGCGTACTTTTTTAACAGCAGTTCATGCACGCATGTTTTTTTATTTTTTTCGCCCAACTGAAACTGATGTCTGCAGTTGCCTCGTATACTAAACCTCTGGTTTTTCAAAATATCCTGTTACACACCATCGATGAAAACTTTACTCACAGCAGTAGCCACCATATGTCCATGCGATTCGTTTGTTACTCTTTCTCGGCAATTAGAAAACTTGTTACACCAATTGTAGTAGACACCTACCTTTGACGTTTTATCTTACTGTGCTTGCAACCTTAGCATAATTTCAGTTTCACTTTCTCCTTCACAGAAAATTAATAACACAACGCTTTTCTACTCACTGACAACTCCACAGAATACATGCTACCCAACATGCACCTCGCACGCGCCAAGTGGACGAAATTACTTCTGGCGTAAAGGGTGGGGAGGCTCACAAGTATTTACCGTAGGGATTCGTTACAGAAAATGGAGTTTCAATAAAAATCAAGGCCAACACTGAACCGAACTCATATTTACTACCACCGTGAGTGGTTATTATGTTGTGAATCTAAGGCAGCAGAAATGCTGAACGGACAGAGGAAAATGTGACCCTTTTATTTAGTGTATCACATGTAACAGACACTCAAAAGGAAAGTTGGATGCAATGAAAAATTCCATAAACTTAAATACTCTGTACAAATCAAAAGCACTTTTCTGTCTTCAAGAAGCACAGATATCACGACCCATACATTTACAATACACATCATAAAAAACTGTGCACACAAAACCATGAAAATACTTTGTTTATTCCAAAATTCCTATCAATGAATCTACATACAGAAAATGAATGACAGATACATTTAAGTTTTGTGAGATGAATTGTACACAATGATGACAATAATACAAAATGAAAAAAAGTAATTTTATTAGACAAACTACAATGCTTAGACTCGGATTATGTCATAACATACTTAACAGAATAAATAATTAGACCTGATGTTTTGGTGATAATATGCTAAGATCAATACAAAAACTGATATAATGTCCTAATAAAAGCAAAAAGCTCACTTTCCATAAATTTTAAATTTCCAATATATAGGTATATCCTAATAACATATACAATCCCCAATGCAATGTGGGGTACAACAGAAATTATTTCAATGTAAATGATTCACAACTTTTAATATTTTTTTTTATTTAAAACCTCCATCATGTGATGGGATTAAGACACTTAACTCCAGAGTTAACATACAACACTCTACAAGACTTAACAAGGTACAAAACTCCTTACTTTTAGGTCTGCAAATACAATAGTTCTCTCAAATTGAATTTTCCTCCCACAATGCATGACAGGAGGGTTTCCCTACAGAAGACAAATGTAATAAAAATCTGTTGCAATAACTTAATGACAGGACCTGAAGGAAAATAAAAAAAATAAGAAGAAAAAAATACGACACAATATCCTGGAAGCAGACAGCAGTCCCACAACATGGTTGATGTAAAATCGTACAGTTAGCTGTTACCACTGCAATTAGTAATTTAAGACAGAAAATTCTACAATGAACAGCACAAGAAAGTGAATGAATGTGGAGAGCAAACACTTATTTTTGTTTTATTCTTGCAGTTATCTTATTTTTGTTTTATTCTTGCAGTTATCTTATTTTTGTTTTATTCTTGCATATACACTATCTACCAATAAGTAATTGGACACCCATGCAATCGACGATATCTGTGGTCCTGATACACGTCACGGCCGCCGCCGTTAAATATCGTGTGGGAAACAACGCAACCAGTCGCATGCAAGATGTCATGCAGTTCGGAGCTCTCTGATTTCGAGAAAGGTGTAATCGTCGGGTATCACAGAAATGGCCGATTCATACGTGGCATATCCAGCGAGTTGAAGTACCCAAAATCGACAGTGGCCTACGCGATTGGCAAGTGGAAGACGAGAGCTGACTGTCGGAATGTGCCCCGACCCGGCAGACCCACAAAACTGGGAGTTAGAGACCGACGGGTGCTGGCCAGAGAAATTCGGAAGAACCGCACCAAATCGATGGGCCACATCCGCGAGGAGTTTCAACAGGCATCTGGGAGTGTTCTTTCGATGAATACCATCCGTAAGGTAGCCCATCTGTTCGGTTATCATGGACGTGCTGCCGCCCACAAGCCTTTGATCACCAAGTCCAATAGCGCTGCTCGGCTAACGTGGTGCAAAGAACGTCGACAGTGGACCGTTGAACACTGGAAACAGGTTCTCTGGAGCGACGAATTAAGGCTCACCCTCTACCGTTCGGATGGCAAGGTCTGGCATCTGCCTGGAGAACACCTCCTGCCGGAATGTATTGTGCCAACTGTGAAGTTCGGCGGCGGTGGAATTATGCTATGGGGGCGTTTCTCCTGGTATGGCACGGGATCCTTGGTCGCAATTCCTGGTAGACTCAACGCCGAGACCTACAGCATCATTTTAGATGACCATGCGCTTCCTACGTTGTGGCAGTTTTACGGGGTGGACCCATGTTGCGAGGTCCACCATGGCTTGGTATGGTGACAATGGACTTAATCGAATGGACTGGCCTGCGCAGAGCCCGGACTTTAACCCTATCGAGCACCTCTGGGACGAGTTTTTTTTTTTTTTTTTGGAGGTTTAACGACCACCGTGAGCAACTCAATGGGCTATAAGCAGTCGCCCGTCCCTAATTTAGGGTCACTGGTTCCAGGGAAGGAGAGAACCAGTGCCGTAAGACAAACACAACATCCATGCCTGACCGGGATTCGAACCCGGACCCCTTACGGACGAACGATCAGAGGTCAACGCCTTAGACCACTGCGCCACCGGGGCGGCTGGGACGAGTTGGAGCGTCGACTTAAGGGGTTCCCCCACCGTCCGAAATTTGTGAAGGAACTGACCTGGGCCGCCCCGGTGGCGCAGTGGTCTAAGCGATGGCCTCTGATCATTCGTCCGAGCGGGGTCCGGGTTCGAATCCCGGTGAGGCATGGATGTTGTGTTTGTTTTACGGCACTGGCTCTCTCCCTTCCCTGGAACCAGTGACCCTAAATTAGGGACGGGCGACTGCTTATAGCCCATTGAGTTGCTCACGGTGGTCGTTAAACCTCCAATCAAAAAAAAAAAAAAAAAGAACTGACCTGTCTTCTCCAAGCCGAGTGGAAGAAAATAACGCTAGCCGTCGTACAACGCCTGGTTGAGAGTATGCCCCTGAGGTTCGCAGCTGTAATCGCCGCTCGTGGAGGCTATATATATATATATATATATATATACATACAAAACAAGAGCAGCAATGAATTAAAAATGCAACATCTCATAAAACTGATAACATTACACAGAAAAAAATAGGTCTAGTAGAATAACAATGCAGTGATTACAATTAAATAATATGCCAGTTACTGAAGTAATCATATTAATACTGAGATCTAGAGATGACTAATAAAATCACCTAATCGATACTGTTATGTGTGTGTGTGTACATATGAGCAGTCAATACAAGCTTTAGACATTTCAGGACAGCAAATATTTAGAAGTACATTCCAGATGTGCATGGGCATGGCCCATACAGCCAGAGCCTGATTTGGCTTCTGAGAGGGCTTTTCTTCATCAGTTAAGTGAAAAATTCTGGGCTCGTGTTAGGATTGAACTTGAAGGTTTATTAAATAATCAGATGGCAAAATTTACTAAGTGAGCAAAAGACAGAGAAGTACATCTGCCACTGGATGTGTTGATTAATTACAGATGAAACCAAGAAGCCAGCCTATAAGATGAAAATCTAACATAGGCCAGTTCACTTCTTTAAAGCTGGAAATCAAATTTTGTTTTCGCTAGGTTGGATTTAGTTTCCTTTAGTATAATAACTACCCTACAAACAATTTTTACATGTGATGCAGTTACTTGACAACTTCGTGGGATTTTCTTGAAATTCATATTGGAAAGGAAACTCGGTTATAACCATTTATACGTATAACTGAAGCAGTGTTCAGCTTGACTGCTATCAAGATTTCATGTAAAATGTGATAATTACTGGGAATTTGACATAACTCGGGGTCTTGTACACTACGTGGACGAAAGTGATTGGACTCTGTAAGTAAACAGAAAAACCGTAATGTGTTTACATCAGTAATGGGCAAGTCCTTCATTTGCAGAGATTACAGCAGCCACCCATCAAGGTAATCTGTCTGCAAGTCTATGCAATACAGAGAGAGGGATGTTCCTCCATTCCGCCTTGAGTACATCGATCAACACTACCTTCTTTACGAGGATCGTGAAGAAGGTCGAGTTTGTCTGTGAAATCCAGACCAACACGACCTTTATGAAGAAAGTCGTGTTGGTCTGGATTTCACCCATCCAGTGGCAGACTGTACGCACATCTGTCACACAGTTAAAAACTTGGCAAATACATAAACAAATGCCTCTGCATTTTTTTGATTGAGAGTTTAACGACCATCGTGATGGGCTATAAGCAGTCGCCCAACCCTAATTTAGGGTCACCGGTTCCAGAGAAGCAAGAGATCCATGCCTCGCCAGGATTAGAACGCATACCCATCTCAGACGAATGGACTGTGCCACCAGGGTGTATATCAAAATACCAAAAGATAAACTTTCTAAATGTATATCCCAATAGATTTCATATTAACCTTCCAGGTGGCAAGAACGCATATATATGTTCGGGGAATTCTGTGCCCAAAGCGGCGGCGACGACGCAATAATACGTTCATCGAAAACCTGTTCAAAAGCGGCAAAAATGCATATAAGCGCATCTTAATGACGGTGAATTGAATACTACAGAAAGACAGGATGCTTTTAAGGGAGTCTCCCGTTATACATGTGACAAAATTTCGAATTGCTTCTTCCAAACCTCCTGCCACCCGAAGTGTTAAGTTGAATAGAAACTGGTCAAATGCTACCGTTTGCTTTTGTTTCACAAAAGCTTTGATGGAAATGTTACTTATAAAAGGGAATGATACGCATTGTTCTCCTACAAAATTACTTTTATTTAGCACATGAGAAGTAACATTAATTCAGATCGACTCGCATTTTACTAGATCCATAGTTTACCTTTTCTTACCTTAAAAGGAACTGAAATGTTACTAAAAACCCATTCTTACATTAAATATAGAATCTGTACATTGTTTCTCTTCATGCATTAAAAAGAAATCTGAATTATTAACACAGCAATCAGACATCTCTGAGTTGTGCGCATTTTACTGTTTCTTACATAACATTAATCACATTGCCCTGGAGCAGCAATCGAACCTGCATCTCCGGATTTCCGTTCGAGCATGCTACCCAGCAAACTACCCAGGATGAAGTCCCAAGTACCGGAGTGTTAAGACCCAGAATTGTCCGATTTTCGCCAGTCAAAGTAAATTCCGCTTCATCGTAGTGTAGTTAAGTAAATCTCCAGTCACTCATGTAAATAGTGTGCAAGAAATAACATTCAATCTTGTTTAAGTAATTTTAATGTAACCTTATTTATAATCACATTAGTTAAAATCACTCCATTACAGTAAATTCCTTTACTTTGACAAAGTGCATGCTTACGTAGTTAAATGCTAACTCTACACTCGAAATATAGAATTACATAGTTCTAAGTAATTAACCAGAGCATTTCAGCTACAGGACAACACCCAAACCCCCACCGAGGATGGCTATCAATACATGAGCCGGAATGCGTGTGGAGCTGCTGAAGGAGAGTGTAAACCATGTATACTATATTTTAACTGTTTTATATGTATGTACCACATCACTTTCATTTTTATTGCTTTGCTATCAGGCTTCTTGCTATTGTGCCTTCATATTTTGAAACAAAAAATATTTTAATGTATGCATAAAAAACCTACAATATGTTGTTCTAAGATGGTCTTTATCCCTATGTAGAAATGGTAACTCCCAAGGAAAATCACAAAAATTAGAAGGCACATCTATTTTGTATCTCACTAGTCTATTTCCCCAATATGTTAAAATTGGTGCTATCATGTTTCACATAAATATGAAAATTAAATCCTAAACAACAATATAAGAAGGGCATCCTGAAATTAATACCTCATCCCTCATAAGATTTTGATTTATAGCAGCAAAAATGTGAAACTTGGCAGCAAAATACTTGAACATGTCTGAGGGAGCCAAATGAGGAT
This sequence comes from Macrothele yani, assembly GCA_039090855.1. Taxonomy (NCBI): domain Eukaryota; kingdom Metazoa; phylum Arthropoda; class Arachnida; order Araneae; family Macrothelidae; genus Macrothele; species Macrothele yani. The sequence continues at coordinate 121,677,192 of CM077005.1, read as the reverse complement.
TGTGTGTTGGGGCATCACCATCAACCTCATTTTGGCAATAGCCTGTGAAGTCTCTATTGAGGTGTAGGGATGTGCATTATCATGGTGTAAAACAACAATATGAAGTGGAATGTCATGTCTTTTCCTTCTGATAGCTCATTAAGGATGAGTCTTTAGCTTCTTCAATGTCTGCACATAGGGAGCACTGTTTATTGTTGCACCTTGTTCAAGGAAATCAGTCAAAATGACACCACGTTTGTCCCAGAAAACTGTCATCATCACTTTCCGAGTTGTTTTCACTTTTTCTGTTGAGGTGAAGATGTGCGGTGCCGTTCCATTGACACAAGTTTTGTTTCTGGGTCATGAAAGGATACCCAACTTTCATCCCCCATCATTACCCTCACCCTCCCTCTAGTCATAATAGTCCAAGAGGTTCTAACACATGTCTACCCTTTGCTCACGGGTTAGGTTTCTTGAGATCCACTTTGAACAAATTTTTCTGCAGCCAGATCCCTAATTAATGTTTCCATAGCACTCTGACCACAATGAATTGCATCCCACAACTCCTGGATGATGATACGACGATCAGCTGTGATGAGGTCTTTCACTCGTTGTCTGTTGGCATGCAGCTGTGGGTCTTCCACTCCATTGTTTGTCCGACACTGAACTTTCTCCCTCTGGAAAACCTCTTCATCCATCTTCGGACATTACTGATATCGATTGTGGCAGCTCCATACCCCGCCAGGAGTATTCTGTGGATTTCTGGAGCCTCACATTCCTCTTTTTCTAGGAATTCAATTACAGTTCGTTGCTTTTCTCTGTCATTCACGATCTTTATTTCATATTCCGAAAAAAATATTTCCCACATTGGTAACATATCATAGTACAGGTCAGTGCACTTTCATTAAAATCACTTCAAAAGTTATTAAGGAGGAGTCATTAATTTCAGGATGCCTCTTGTATATGCTGAACAAAAACTATTTAGAATTAAATCTGTGGTTCACATGTAGTTATTATATTATCGCATTTTATTTCAGTCACAATAACATGACTTCAAGCGGGAACCACCTTTTCAGAAATTAATTATCTTTGCTACTACAACTGTCAAAGCTCATATAATGTTTATAAATATTTGGGATGAAACTGTTATTTAAATAAATTTTATGTAAATACTATATCTGCATATTTTGACATGTGCAAAATCTGATCATCCTTCCCATTTGTTGTTTTTTTAAAGTTATTTAATATTTGAATATAAGATTTCCCAGAAAAAGGGAGAACTCATTTCATAATTCCAGTCTTATTTCATCAGTGAAAATTTTTATATATTTTTCATTTTTCTACTTAACATTTTTATTCTCACAAAATCAGACTATTAATCTTTCACACATGAATATTTTTCATGCAGTTTTGACACACAGAAGTATTGACTCCTATACTTTTACACTACTGAAACCTTTCTAACCACTAAATGTCTTGAAAAGGATATCTGAATTTAAATTTCACAGTGCATACACTTATCATATAATGACAGGGTTGGAAAATTACTGGGCACCTTTTCTCTGTCATTCATGATCGCACTGCCACCTAAAAATTAAGGGTCCTGGCATCCAATTTTTTATTACTTGAATTTTCATAATTTAATAAACACCACAAATTTTGGTACTGTTGAAAAGTTATGAGCTTCGGTTCTGTGGATAACACATGTAAACAAAAAAAAAGTTTCAACACCTAAATTTTTTTAAAATCTGCAAGGTACCAGCATGGTGGTAGTATTGGAAAAGTACTGAAAATGTTTTAAAAACAGAAAAATGTAACGTTAATATTAAGGTAGAGCCGCAAAAAGATAGAAAGTTTTTTTTTTTTTTACAAGCTTTTTGACACATGATTCAGCAAAGGTTATACTATCTGCGCTTGCAGAAACATATTTTAATATAATCAAAATCTAAAACTGCCGTGAGAAGCCTGCTGAGCTACTTCACAGCACACAATCATTGTCATCTTGGTAGCATTTGTGAATCACATTCATTAGTTTTGCTGTGCTAATGGCATTAGTTAAGGCATTTGTTCATTCTTCAGTTTTTTAGAAATGCTAAACACTAAGGATTGTCCACAGTTTCTGCATATTTTTTACCTCTAATTAATAAATAAGGTAATGCTGGAAAAAATAGATTTTTGCTCTTTATATTCACTTGAAGACAGCACAAAAATATTTTTTAAATGACCGTTACTTTTTCTAACATCATTTTTCCTTCTTTGGACTTCTGGGTCATTCTGTGAATCTGAAAAATTATCTGTTGGAAATTATAGTTGGGGATCAACATAACAGGTATGGATTATACAAAGATATTTTTCACTTTCTGAATTTTACAATTTTACAAGCCCCCCTTCACCCACCCACCCCCTCCAAATTTCATTATCTAAGAATTATACACTGCCACAGATTATGTGGAAAGAAATTCTTAATTTCATGGTCTGTGGATTATACAAAGAAAAATACAATAATTTGACATCATATACAATAGGGAAACTAATTTCCCCGAAGAAATAATTATTCACAAATACACATGGTAGGCATTGTAATGCTATTATTGGCATATTTTCACTGTATTTCATGTAACCACTTCCTTCAGAAAACTTGGAAATTTCCATCATCCTGCAGCGGGAACCTTGAAAAATTTCCATCGTTCCCACTCCAGGATGATGAAAATTTTCAAGTTTTCTGATGGTTACATGGAATACAGTGAAAATATGCTAATAATAGCATTACGATAATTTCAATTTTATATGGACAAAGTTCAACTTCAACAAATCGTATTTTAATAAAATCAATATCTAAAATTTTTCAGAGCTGCGACTGGAAGAATAGGAAAAGATAAATCGTGGACCAAATTAGAATTTTTTTTAGCACTAAGATGGTATTACTTTTCATCCCAGCATCATCAATAAGTTTACGTGTCCTTTGAAATTTGAATTCATTTCACCTGGCTCCTAAAATTTTTGGAGCTGGCTCCTACTAGATCTGGAACATATTTTTCCAGCCCTGTATAATGGCATGAACAATTATGCTAGAAACTTGACCAGAATTTTTAAACATCACTAGCCATGTGTGAAAGCAAATTTTTACACACTACAAATAGTTTAGAAAACTATGAATTGAGTGGCATGATTAAAAGTACATAATGATTAGTGTGATTACCCCCAAAAATTCGTATTTCGTGCATGTCATCTACCTCCAGCAAGATAACATCAATGTGAGCAACCAAACTCGTATGACTTGGAGCCTTTCTTAACTTTACATGTAAAGTCACGAAAGGTTCCCAGTCATCTGTATTGTTTGCTCACATTGATTTTAACCTACAGAAGAATAAGACAGGCATGAAATGCGAATTTTGGGTTTTCATTTGAATTGAAACATTTTGCTCAAAATAGATTTTAATATACTAATAAATTCAAAAAAGGATGCACATGAAACTATTTTTTTAGACATTTCAGATACTTCTGGAAATGAATGAAGTGGGAAATTTAGCGACATACTTATGCATTATGGAAGAAAAACAAACAAAAAAAAATCTTTATTTTGGAATAAAGGAAATAATTTATTTTTGATTGTAAAGATACTTATTATTGTGTCATGCTTGTTTTCCTTTTTTTGCTTTATGTATAAGTTTTGCTAATTTTTGATGCTTCTTTGACCAAGATGTTCAGAAGATACACTACACTGATTCAAATATTACAATGATTTTCGTAAACTGGCAATGCCAGTTTGAATCTGCTGTTCTGACGGTTCAAAAATGTAAAAGGTTTCTGCACCTGTAAAGGTGGTAAAATGTTTAAAAAATCATTCAGATAAAATTTAAAAGAATCCAAAATGAAAAGTTGGAAGATTGAACAGCAACTTCTATGAATTATTGATAAATCCTACAGCTCAATGAAACATTTACTGCAGATTCTTCATCACTGTGTGGTTGATGAGGCACTGATTTACAAAATCTTTTTGCTTTTGGTGTTTTATTTGAAAATGTGCTAACACCATGAAGGATTTTGGTTAGCAGCATCTGAAGTGGAAAGGTATTAAACAGGAACACTATACTCGGGGCAAAGCTATCCTGGCAATGAGGCCAAAGCTACGGTGACCTTTTCACTCCCAGTATTACTCCGCACTAATGGTGTGTAATTAACCTTCACTCGGAAAACTTCTCCCACAAGCCCTCAGGGCTGGCTGTCACCGTGATCCCTTACCAAACCCCTCTATTTTAACCCCTCCCCACCGCCGCGCGCTTTGCAGACCAGTAGACAAGCAGTTTATTTCTTCCTCTCTTATCTTTTTTTTTTTTTTTTTTTTTGAGATGTTACAGAACGTGTAACGTTTCTTTCTTTCTTACTTTTAAAATGAAATTATCTTTGCTAAACACGGGAAGCAGTCTTAAGTGGCCTAATTTTGTTTTCACATATTTTTCCATTTTTTTTTATATATTTCATATATTTATACTTATTGCTTGAAGATTACCAACTGCGGGATTTAATTAAAAGTAATTTTACCATGTCATCAGTTATGCGTAAAATTTCGTTCTTTCAAAAATTTTGCCTTGATTAGATTTTTTTTTTTTATAACAGACATCCGTTAAATGTGTATGCATTTTTAACTACCCCGTGTTGCCATAAGTACTGGACAAGAGCCCGTCTCTGTGGTAAATGATATTTTAAGGTTCACTGTAAACTGCCACACATCTTTCAGCAACTTGGAAAATTGCTACACATTGGAAAATTGCCACATGTTTTTCATTGATGGGCCGGGCACAAATTGCTGTTCCTCCGAGGAACACTTTCAATGTGTGGCAGTTTTCCAAGTTTCCGAATTATGTGTGGCTGGGGAAGGAACTCTTTCATTTGTCTGAATTTTCATGCCGGTTCATGCGCGTTTAAGGCAACTGCGCACAAAAGTTCAAAAGGAAAAGATGGCCGTTTCTTGGCCTATATTGAGAACTGAATTGGGAACTCCAAACTAATTTCGAGAAAACGTTCTATGTAAGCCAAGCTAGAATTGCATTTTAATTTTAAGAAATAAATTGCCGATGGATCTGAGGTACTTCAGTACTAAATTCAACCTTCATTCTCGCAATGGTGCGACTTGAAACGCCAGTGAGTTCTGCCGTAAGAACTGTTAATTCATTTGATTTATTCGGCGAATGTTTTCCCATCAATTTAGTGAAAACATTCATAATGATCACCTTAGCAGAGCTTCGTAGTGGTTTCCCAGGTTTATGCGGCTGAAATACACTCGAGTGACCGGCAGATGCCATTCGAAAAAACCGAAAAGACAGAAGAGTGTTTTAAAACAACAATCAAGGAGAAACCAGGGGAAGAAACGCGAAAGGCCCTCGGAAACAATTTTTCGCCCTCATCCTTCCACTAATGACCCCCCACCCCCCACAGCAATAAATATCCCCTGGGTTGACAGCTTAACTCTGACCCAAACAAGAATGCTGTGACAGAGAACCATCAGTGACGTCACCAAAGCACGAATATCTGTATTTTTTAGAAATGCCGCTGAAACTGAGATCTGAATTTTTTAAATGCACACACACACAACGTATTGAACATCTGTGTCATTTCTAAGTGCCAGTTGAAGCTGGAGTACGAGCTTTTAGACCGGAACTATTTTATGCAGTGGAAGTATACACTCTGTAGCCTTCCTTCCAATGACAGGTTAAGTTTGCCCCGAGTATAGAATCCTGAAACTCAATGCCATGCTGATAACAGTCGTTGTTTTTCCCTGTCCCGAAGAACTCATAATACAGGTTTTTCTTACTTTTTTCTTTTTCTTTTGATTGGAGGTTTAATGACCACCATGAGCAACCTAGTGGGCTATAAGCAGTTGCCCATCCTTAATTTAGGGTCACTGGTTCCAGGGAAGGGAGAGAGCCAGCACTGTAAGACAAACACAACATCCATGCCTCACCGGGATTTGAACTCGGGCCCATCTCGGACGAATGATCAGAAGCCATCGCTTTAACAAATTGCACAACCGGGGTGGCAAATACAGGTTCAAAATGGTTTATCAGTAATTTATGGAATTTATTCAACCTTCTAAACTTGAGTTTTGGGATTTGAATTCAAACTTCACAATAGTTGTTAATGGGTACTATTGCCATTACTGAAGTAATGAATTTTCTGAATTTCATCAACAGAGCAGCAAAGCTTGCAAAACTCAACTACTGCACATACAAGGAAGAATTGAAAAAAAAAAAAGTACCATTCTCTTTGTCATTCAAAACAAAAATAAGTTAAACCTTAACATGAATTTTGAACTTGGTAATTGATGACATGGCCATTCCATGAATTTTAAGCAATTACATGTTTTCCACAATGCTTGAACATGTCACTGTAGCACACATATAAAAACAAAAATCCTTTTCATAAAGCATACCAGCCATCTGGTGAGAATAACTACCAGTGGCATGTAAACAGTATTTGGCACAGCCTAATAGAATGATTCAAAAGCCTTTTTTTTTTCTTTTTTTTTGATTGGAGGTTTAACGACCACCGTGAGCAACTCAATGGGCTATAAGCAGTCGTCCGTCCCTAATTTAGGGTCACTGGTTCCAGGGAAGGGAGAGAGCCAGTGCCGTAAGACAAACACAACATCCATGCCTGACCGGGATTCGAACCCGGACCCCTTACGGACAAATGATCAGAGACCAGCGCCTTAGACCACTGCGCCACCGGGGCGGCCAAAAGCTATTAAGATAACACACATCACACAGTAAAACATACACACACCTGTGCAAAAATTGTAAAATTTTCAAAACACAGTGTTCTGTTGGATTTCATTAATTTATTTACAAAACTTAAGAATGCACATTCTTCATAATTCAAAATCAAGAAACTGATATCTCGTTTGTATATTTAGCTGCTGTGGGTCTGAAACACTCATGATCCTGGCAGGTTCATCTGCAATTATTCCTGCTTTTTGAATGGTATAGAAAATAGAGGCGAATGGTGCGTGGGATGACTTTATCAACAGAAGCTGTCTTCGGGTTGAATCAACAAACTGGACCAAAAACCTGGTATTAACACAATGAGCCCATGTTACACCTAAGGCAGGAACTACGTGTTCTTGATGAACAGTCAAATTGGTGTCAAAACTCTTTTCCTCAGAATCAATAACAGCATCTGAAGGCTGAAAATGGGAAGTAATCTGATTAGTTACAACAACAGCAATTCCCAGTGACTCGGCTATATCCTTCAATAGTGCAGCCTGTTCTACAAGAAGATTTGAGCGCTCAGTTCTGCTTGCAATTCCAGCAGTGCCGAACTCTTTACGCACAAGTGATGCAATTGAATCAATTATCACAAGCTTTGTGGAAGTGCGGATAATATCCCACTGTATTTTTTGCAATATCTGTTTCAGTGCTTCGGTAGTGGAAGCTGTGTACACGAATACTCTTCGCATTAACTTCATCAGCTCTTCTTCAGATGCACATTCTGCAGGGAACCTTGTCTTGGCAATTTCCATTATCCGCACAGGACTGAATGTAGATTCTGTATCAATATATATGACCTGGCTGTCCAACCCTCCCAACAGAACAGGCAGAGTGGCTGATACACTTAGCAGGAAGCAAAACTGCGTCTTCCCAACGCCCGATGGTCCGATGATTTCAGTGATGTTTCCAACAGGGAGACCACCGCCCAGAATGTCATCTAACTGAGGAATGCAAAGAGACAAATGACTGGATTCTTTACTTCTTGCCTCATATAACTCATAAGCTGTGTGTAGTTTGGGAGAACAACCTCTGCTGACTACTTCCACTAGTTCTTTTCTTTTCTTGTCGCTTATACCTAACACTTTGAGAATTTCTAGTCTCGTTAACGAAAGAACGTCCTGGCAAGTATGCATACCTTGCTTAGACAGCCTTTCTAATAAAGCTTTATCAAGATCAAGCCGTTTCAAACTTCGTTTTGCCATTTGAGGAACACACTTTGCAAACTTTTCAACTGCAGCCAAAACCAAAATATGCTTATCCTTTTATAATCTGTTTTTCTCTTTCTGTCCTCTATAAAAGAATAATGTGAAACAATGTAGGCAATTTTAAATAAACTATTGTGCATCCATGATCATAAGAGCTTCAGATGACCTGAGACAGAATCCACCAAGTCTTTAGGGCCTAAAAGTAAATAAATAAATATTTGATATTTCAGAAATGTGGATAGTTGTACAAATAACAAAACAAAAAAACAGCTCTTAAACTTTAGAAAGCTTACTGATGACAACAAATCTATTACAATCTAATAGCATGTCTTACAATACATGCACGTAGAAACAATGGACTTCACTGTTCTTTTAAAAAGAATGAACCAGATTATAATTTCCACTATATGCACAATATCCAAAGCCAAACACAGGATGATATACAGTCCTATTTTCTAGACACAAAACCAAATTTTTGAAAAACAACAATGCCTGAGATTTTATTATCAACTATCTGGAAATGTCTACACTACCATAATCTACTTCTAGTATACATGGGACATTCAAAAACTTCAGGTTCTAATTCATTGCACACGTTATAATTCCCACTATACACATAATATTCAAAGCCAAATGCAGAATGATTTCTGTATTTTTCTAGATGCAAAACCAAATTCTTGAAAAATAATGATGTCTAAAATTGCATTATCAACTATCTGGAAAAGTCTACACTGACATAATCTACTTCTAGTATACATGAGACATTCAAGAACTTCAGGTTCTACCCTACTTTCAGTGAATATAAATATGCAGAATTTTTTCTGCAGGTGGCACATTTTTTTGTATGTCACTGTTACAACTTTCAGTGTTATAGATCAACTGCACTCTCTTTCAGGTGATTTCATGAACTAAACTATATCAACTTTGGAAATAGAGAAAAAAGAAAATGTACAGCTGCTGATAAAATAACTGCCTTTGAAAGGCATGTCACCAAAGGAGGCTCACAATGATACTGTGCAGATAGGGGGGACAAGGCTTCTGCATATTCCACAGCTGTCAAGTGGCACAGAAAATTTTGTTGTGGCAGGGCATCTTGTGATGATGCAGATTATTCTGGACAACCCTGCATATCTAGCTCTGTAAATAACACCCAACTGTGTGCATGACCTTGTGATACAAGACACAAAACCAACTGTTCAGCATACAGCTGAGTCTGTAGGCATTTCAATTGGCAAAGTTGCTTTAATTCTGATTAATTCTTTGAAGATGAAAAAGGTCAGTGCTCAATGAGTCACATGAAAGTTGACAGAGGAGTGAAAAGCATGCCATAAACAAATAAGCCTCAAAAATATAAATACAGTGAAACCTCAGTTATATATTTTTCTAGAGGATGGCCTTATAAAATACACACAGTGGAGTCACGTTAATGTGACCACCTCCTACTTTTGACACCAACAGCACGTAGCCAATGAAAGAAGGCACGTGTCGTGAGCTGGCTTGGACGGTATATAAGGTGTGCTGTAGGCAATCTGAAAACATGTCACTCGTTACTGTGATGGATAAAAGGAGTGATTTATCAGATTTGCAAAAAGGGATGATTATCGGCTTTTGGGCCAAGGGTGGCAGCATTTCTGAAACAGTGCAGTTTGTGAACTGTTCGCGTGCTGCAGTGGTTAAAGTGTATCGTGATAGGAGAAATGGCACCATTGCGAATAAGCGATGTGAAAACTGCGGAGCACCACATACCATTGATGTGAGAAGTACACAGGTTGACACACATAGTCACTTCTCATTGCCCGGTTTTGGCACATGTTCCAGCCTGGTGTTGCTCCTTGGCTCCATCTAGTAACAGTGACATCAGGCTGGGATACATAGAGCGACATCAGGCTGGAACACATGCAAAAACTGGGCAATGAGAAGTGACTACATGTGCCAACATGTTTCAAGGGAAATACGTGAAGGCCGACATTGCAAGTAATAGAACTGGCCATAATGTCGGCAAGTATTACTACTAATGAAGACAGCAAAAGAAATGCAGTCGAAACTAGTCTGGTTACGTTTGAGGGCCGGATGCAGAGTATGCTTTTTCAATATTTTTAGAGGTTTTTAAGATTTTATTGGTTTTTAGTATTTCCATAGCTATGTTCTTGATCCGTGATTTTATGCATACATGAGACCGACCGATGACAAAAAAAAGCTGAACTTTTAACTGGGTGGAAAATTGGGAAGTGCGAAAGCGCGGTGTGAGCAAATTCAAATACAGCATATACAATATTTAAGATTGCACAAGCCATATGAAATCATTTTCTGTAAATTATGTATATAAATATTAAAGTGAAGCACATTATTATATTCACAATAGAAAAGTAGGGAATCAAGAACAAAATAAAATGAAATATTTAAAAAAATCGGATTTAAAACATACATGTAAATCTTTACTAGCTAAATCCTGATGAGAAAAGTATTTGTCTAGGAAGGTTTGTGCATTTAGTCAAGCAATTAGAAACTTGCAAGAATTAGAAACATATCCACAGATTAGTTTTGGTCAAACATCATAGTACAAGAGATAAGTCAGTCTTGTTGGCTTAGTAGCACTCTAACGTACCAAATTTTTCAGAAATGAAATGTGTGTGGAAATAAGTTAAATTCACAGATTCTTACTAAATGATAATTGGAATATGTATTTGAATATGTACAAATTAAAAAAAAATGACTAGAACTTATGGTTTTTAAACAGGTTGCTTCAAAGATATTTTGCCCTTTTTTGTTGTACTTGCTTGCACAACAATTCGAATTTCCTCTTTTGAGCAAGCCTGGATTTCTTCTCAGCAAGCTGCATGGCCATATTTATTTCACGTTGACTGCAGCTGAACAGCATCCATTGCTAACTTTTTCTTTTTGCTGATAATTCCTTTTCTTTTCCTCTCCATTTCTTTGGTATAACTTGTTTTTGATGTCCTAAGATTTTGGCAGAGGTTGGCATCAACTGCTTCTTGCAAAAAAATTTCTTTACTGAAGAAATTAATTGCAGACTCACCCTGTGCTTTAAGTTTATACTACACAGTTTGTATAGCTGAATAAGGTTTCAATGTTCATTCTTCCTGATTTTATGTCTATGATTTCAGCCATCATGCTGAAAGAACTTTCAATCTGCGGACCATGAAAGCATGATATCAAGGCTTTTACTATTTTAGATAACAGTGTACTTGTAGAGGTTAAACACCTTTGCCCACCACGCATCAATTTTTACAAAGTTTCCAACTTCATCAACAGGAGATGGAAGTCGTGATTCAAACTGATACTGGTGAATTTCTAGAGCATAGCTTTCCATTTCCTCTGAATTCAATATATTTCAAAGGAACTGTGGAAGTTTTTCAGTCTTTTTAAAGTTAGATTATGTCCCCTTGTAGAAGGATCAATAACTGATATGTAAGCTCTTATGGAAACAGCAACAAAATTAGCTGGGTCTAAGAACAAGTTGCATGTAAACAAATTATCTGGAAAAACCAAAATGTTGATGCAAAAAAGAAGAGAGATGAGGACAACTAAAGAAGATGTGACTTCCAAAGTGGAATATATAGAGCTATGCAAGACAGCACGAAAAAGTATCACTGAAGACGTCAGGAAATTCAACTGTGAGCTAGTGAGGAAAGCAATTGAAAACAACCAAAGCCTAAAGATAGCAAAGGGACATCTCAGTAAAGGAAGAAAACAGATTATGGCTCTGAGAAAAGAAGATGGTTCTATAACAAGAAATAGAGGCGAAATTTTGACAAGAGTGAAAGATTTCTACTCCAAATTATATGAAAGGGATGATACATGTACTCCAGACATCATGAAAGGTACCAGAGTTCTTCCAGTCCTCCCAGCAGAAGTTGCTCATGCAATCAAGAACATGAAGCGGGGGAAAGCTCCAGGAGAAGATGGAATTACTATAGACATCATACAAGAAGCAAGTGGAGAAATTGAAACAGTACTCGCCCAAATTTTCACTCGATGCCTTAATGAAGGGAAGATCCCTGAGGATTGGAACAATGCTACAATGATCCTGCTACATAAAAAAGGTGACATTGAGGATCTCAGGAACTACAGACCTATCAGCCTCCTATCAGTGGTTTATAAAATCTTCACTAAAGTTCTTTCACACCGCTTGAAGGTAACACTGGACATGGCTCAACCGAGAGAACAAGCTGGATTCAGGAGTGGCTACAGCACAATAGATCATATCCATGTACTGAGAGAACTAATTGAAAGAGCGAGGGAATATGAACTTCCATTGTGCATGGCTTTTATCGATTATGAAAAAGCCTTTGATTCGGTGAAACCATCAGCAGTTACCACGGCTCTGAAATCCTGCGGTATTGAAGATGCATACATTAATATTATTAATAACATCTATGAAAATGCAAGTGCAAAGATTCGGCTGTTTGAAAATACAACACACATAAAAATTGGAAAGGGAGTGAGACAAGGCGACACCATATCTCGAGAAGCTCTTTAATGCCACATTGGAAAATGTCTTTCAATCACTGAACTGGGAAAACAAAGGGATAAAGATTAATGGAGATTATCTAACCCACCTTCGTTTTGCTGATGACGTAGTCATTTTTGCAACTACCCCATCAGAGCTGCAGAGTATGATCCAGGAACTTGCTGACAAGAGTAAAGAAGTGGGATTAAAAATGAACTTTCAGAAGACAAAAGTGATGTTCAATGCTTTTACAAGAAATGAAGATTTATCGATTGATGGAGAAAAACTGGAGATAACAGATACGTATGTTTATCTTGGACAGCAGATATCAAGTGAGGGTCACATTGATGAAGAAATTAATCGGCGTACAAAACTTGCCTGGAGAGCTTTTGGAAGAAACAGCATAATTTTCAAGAGCAATATGCCATTATGTCTTAAAAGAAAAGTGTTTGATCAATGCATCCTTCCAGTGCTTACGTATGGTGCAGAGACGTGGACCTTAACTAAAAGAGACATACAAAGGCTGCAGACAACTCAAAGAAGCATGGAGAGGTGCATGCTTGGTATAACCAGGAGAGATAAGAAGAGGAACTCGTGGATCCGAAAAATGACGAGTGGAAGACATCATGATCAGAGTTAAATCCCTGAAATGGCAATGGGCTGGACATACTGCCAGAAGGACAGACCATAGATGGACAGCCGAAATTTTAGATTGGATTCCAAGGGACAGGAAAAGACCCAGAAAAAGACCACATGGGAGATGGGTGGATGAAATTCGTAAATATGCGGGAGTGACATGGAGGAGACTGGCACAAGACAGACCGTTGTGGAGGAAACTTGGGGAGACCTTCGTCCAGCAGTGGATTGATAATGGTTGACAATGATGATGATGATGATGATGACATTAAAATATCACTACATAATGGTAGTGTCTTTTGCATGTATTTTGCACGCTGAATATAAGCTTCAGCAGCCTGGCTTAAAAAAATTCCCCAGAATATCATTTGATTTGCTTTTCAAACTAATGTTCCTGATCCAAGAATCTTTCACAGGTTTGCCTTATCAAATCTTTCATAAGATTGCCTTTCAGTATCTCTTGTTTTAAGAAACAAGCTAAGAAATCCAAGAATCAAAAACTTTATGAATTAATGGCTCCTTTGTTTGAAATAAGCATACATATTTTTTCAAAAGAGGTAGAGCTGCAACATAAAAATTTAATATAAGCAAGGTTTTTTTGAGCTTTCAAATAATTTTGCAACAATTCTAGATTTCCATCTTCTGTTAGATTTTTTCCCCGTAATTTCTTCCAAAGCTCCTGGAATTTTAACTTTTTCTTTCTAATCTTTACATATTTTATTTATCACATCCATGTATATTGGTCTTCCATTAGGCTGCACAAATCCATAATACAGGAGCAAAAGGGCATCATGGATATGTAAACTGTTTAATGCCACACGATAGAATGACAACCACCTGCATTGCACCATGTTCTTAATTTCAGTGAATTTTAGCCCTATAATTTCACAAATTTCAGCAAGGGCTTCATGTTGATCTGCCGACCATTTAAAGTCATTGAAGAAGTCAATAAAGTATTTCTCAATGTAAGCTTAAAATGGCTTGCAAAAATTTTTACTTGCATTGTGAATATGGTGACATGAATCTCCATCAATGTCAAGCAAGTGGGGAGATTTTCTCTGCCGAATTCTTGTTTTTAACCATGTTTTTGGGCCGCTCATGACACATTCTTTCCATTTAGCTTTCAAACAAGCAAAACAAATTCCTCCTCAGAAAGAAAGAAAGAAAAAAAAAAAAAAAAAAACGGAAAGCTGCGCCCACGAACTTTGTTTAGAGGTTCGGGCCTACGTAATACTGGCCTGAAGCCGTGCGTTTTTTCCCACTTAGCTTTCAAACATGCAAAACACATTTTTCCTTAGGAAAAAACGAAAGAAAGGAAAGAAACAGGATTGCGTCACGAACTTTGTTCAGAGGCTTCGAGCCGACGTTATCCTAGCCGGGCGCCGTGCTTTCTTTCCACTAAGTTTTCAAACAAGCAAAACACATTCCTCCTCCTTAGAAAAAAAAGAAAAAAACACGGAGGTGCATCACGAACTTGGTTCAGAGGCATAGGCCAACGCAATTCCGGGCCACAGCAAAAGAAGCACGTCGGAGCCAACGTAATTCCGGATCACGGCAAACGAAGCACGCCAGGCCTACGTAATTTCGGCGTGGCGCCGTGCTTCTTTTCCACTTAGCTTTCAAACAAGCAAAACAATTCCTCCTCCCAGAAAGAAAAAAACAACGGAAAGCTGCGTCACGAACTTTGACGTAATACTGGCCGGGCGTCGTGCTTTCTTTCCACTAAGTTTTCAAGCAAGCAAAACACATTCCTCCTCCTTAGAAAAAAACAAAACAAAACAAAGAGGTGCGTCACGAACTTGGTTCAGAGGCATCGGGCTGACGCAAGTCCGGGCCACAGCGAAAGAAGCACGTCCGAGCCAACGCAATTCCGGATCACGGCAAAAGAAGCACGCCTCGCAGCGCCGTGCTTATTTTCCACTTGGCTTTCAAACAAGCAGAATAAATTCCTTCTCTTCGGGGGGGGGGGGGGAGAATTTAAGAAAAGAAATCTGCGTCACGAACTTTATTCAGATGCTTCAGACCGTGAAATCTCGGGCCACAGCGAAAGAAGCACGTAATAACGGGTCATGGCGAAAGAAGCACGCCGGGCTTATGCAATCCTAGCGCCGTGCTTTTTTTTTTTTTTCACACTTTCGAACAAGCAAAACAAATTCCGCCACCTCAGGGGGAAAAAAAAAAAAAATACAAAGGAGTGTTACGAACTTTGTTCAGAGAACTTTACATCGATTATTTACAAAACCATTAAAACTTTCTTTATAACAGCGAAAACCTGAATAACCATAATTTTTTGTTAGTCACCCGTAATCCCGGGGAAATCCGTAATAATTACGGAGATTCTGTAATTGTCAATTCCGTAATCTCTGTGCGTCCTTCGTAGAAAGAGGTTTCACAAGAGCTTCGATTCTCGAACGATCTCAGAAAAGCGGGAACGCATTCGGATATATCGCAAATTACAAGAGAGAGTTCCTCGCGATGACGTCACGGATAGGATGCAGAGTGGCCTGCGATTTCCCACAAGACACGAGATGGATGTCTCCTCGTGGGCTGCGGCAGTTTCCTTAAAACACGAAGTAGGCGGAGCTTCCACCCTTCGCGCTGCGATGCTCAAGTGACTGACATCCCATCCACTGTTGACAGCAGTAAACGAATTGAGCTCCTGACTCCACCCTCCAACATTTTCTTGCCCCCCAGCGCCTGCTTCATAAAACAACGCTTTCAGCTAGAAAGCGCTTGGTTCTTTTACACCACAAAAAAGCGGAATCGCGGAATTCCGCTTTTTCAAGGATTTTTCTATAGAACGACGACCCCCCCCCCCAAAAAAAATTCTGAAAAATTTCTCTTCATTTTTGCAATGACCTCGAGGATGACCAAAATGATGCCAAAAAAAGCGGAATTCCGCGAATTCGCGGAAGAATCTCATGTATGTTTTATGATGTTGACTTCATCTTGTAAATTCAATTCAATAAATTGTCTACACATCGCCTTGAACTAACGGCTACTCTTTTAAACTTTGGTCTTGAAGAATTACTTTCAAATTCAAAATTCTTAACTTTGGCTCATCAAACTCGTCATGGCATGTTGTTACGACATCAAACACGATGGCACCAACAAGTCAGCCATTTTGTAGAAATGGCGGCAAAGAGGTGCTGGATAGATAGGCCAATAGTGTGAATACGAGTACTATTCAGCAAATAAAACATGATAGCCTTAGACTGCACCGAGGCGAGTTTGATCAGTTTTTAACATTTATTAATTTGCTGTTGTAATTGATAATAATATTATGTTTAACATTTAATTGCATAGCAATAGTAACCTATTGTCTGAATAAGGTCTCACATAAGACCTTTTGTAGTTTGGGTAAATGTGTACTTTAGCGTCTTAAATTATTTGGCTAAAAATTTTGAAATTTTTTGAAAAATGAGGTATACAGATTTTAAAGTGATTTTTTTTCACCAAGTGATTTTTTTTTAAAGTGATCATTTTTTCACCATTTGATAGCAAATGGTGAAAAAATGTCATCTTTAAAATGCATTTTAAAGATTTTTACCGTAAAACTTACCACCAAGTATGACGCTGTCAATATATGCTGCGGGGACGATGTCAATCTTTGCTCATTGAAACGAAGGTTTGCTTCGGCGGCCAATTCATGGGCGCAAGACCACAAGAGGAACTGGTTACGTTCTTGCCAGGAAAGCATTCCATTTTGTAGTGCTACACTACAGAAAATAACTCATCATTCTTTGAATAAAGCTCATGTTGAGAAATGGCTTCCTAGTTTAATTGAATTAATAATCTAAAGCAACTTATGGGATTTTACTAGGAAATTTTTTCATTAATAGCAAATTTTCGGAGAAAACTCTTCTTCTTCAGGCTGTCTTGTTGTTGTCACTTTTTACTTGTCACTATCACGGTTACGGTTTACCTTGACGGTTACGGTTAACCTTGACCCTGCAAAGGATTTTCCCTGCCTAACATCTGGCAGGATTTGTTGAAAAATAACCTAAACCGTCAAGGTAAACCGTAACCGTGATAGTGACAAGTAAAAAGTGACAACAACAAGACAGCCTGAAGAAGGAGAAGAGTTTTTTCCGAAAATTTGCTATTAATGAAAAATTTCCTAGTAAAATCCCATAAGTTGCTTTAGATTATTAACTCATCATGTCTGTCTCAGTTTTTCACATCACAATCTGAGAACAGTCAATACCAGAACCAAAACTGTACTGGGATACAAAATGAGCTGCGAACCGCACCATCAATACCAGAACCCAAACTTTCACTTTCCAACTTGCCATCTAAACTTCCGTTTCAGAGAACGCAACATCTACTTCTTTCAGAGAACGCAACATCTACTTCAACACTTTTCTAGAAGCGAGAAACGCATCTGTATACTTTCTTTTTTGTAACAGGGAATCATATGCAAAAGAATGATGCAATTCTCAGCATGTGTTTTGAAAAACAGACAGAAATGAACTATTTTCTGTAACATAGCACTACAATATGTAACTCTTTCCTGACAAGAACGTACCCAGTTCCTCTTGTAGTTTTCGGCCAGTGAATTGGCCACTGGAGTGAGACACATGATGACCTTTGTTTCAGTGGAGTTGAGCTTGACGTTGTCACCGCTGTGTTGACATCGTCGTACTTGGAGGTAAGTTTCATGGTAAAAGTCTTTAAACTGCATTTTAAAGATGAAATTTTTTCAACATTTGCTATTAAATTGCATTTGATGTACTCCCCCACTCCTTTGCTTTTTTATACTAGCATTCTATGACTAGCATCTAACAGAATATGTACACATTGACAGAAAATAAACTCCAGGACTTGTCCCAGAGTTCATAAAAAAATTCCAGGAGCATACATTTTTGCTAAAATCATACAGCTTTTATTTTATATTTTGCAAATTGGGTTGAAATGTACATTTAGAATTCTTATGAAGCCACTGTGTTACAGAGTTATCCACTGGCTGTTACATTTTCAATTAAGTGTCAAAATTTCCCCATATAAAAGTTGCTCTGTATGAAGTAATGTGGAACCTAGCACAATAATAATAATATAAAATAATTTTGCCATGGCATTGAAGATTCCTTACTCCATAATCATTTACTCCCACACACACACTGGCAGCAGGGAGGCCAGATATTATTAACGTCCTTCAGGTAGGAAAGTGGGTGCTAGAAAGAAGGGCCATCTCAGACCCACGGGAAAATTTCCACACACTGTTTGACTCCAACAGCACACAACTGCCATACCCCAAACCAAGGTCGCTGGAAATATGACAACTCAAACATCTTGCACTGCAGTGTCCCATGAGATAACATCACGAGCAAATGCCACAACGAGGTAGAACAAAGTTATGCAATCAATCCAAACATTTTGACCATTTTTTTTTCATTGCAAAAAAAGAATTCGACGACCTTTAACGAAAAATGAAAATTCAAAACTTTCCAGGTCTGGAAAAACAGGAAAATCAAATTTCAGGACTTTTCCAGGATTCAAGAGGACATGCAAACCCTGTAATAACTTCTATGAATAGCATTGATGTCCTTTATTACCAAAATAAAAAAAACAAGTCAAATACTGTACATCTGTGCAGCAAGATCAGACATGACATCCACATGAAAGAAGGCAAAGGTCTAGAAAGCCATGATGCTGAAGACAATCGCATGCCACGCCTGGAACAGTTAGGACTAATGGAACTACTGTCAAGTAGTTTGAGATTAAATATGGAGGAAAACAAGGATTGCAGGTTGTTTGTATCCATGTTTGTTTTGCCTATATGGATAAATTGGTTGATGAAAGCTTTTTATTTTTAGTGGGGCCGCGGGTAGCCTAGTGGTCAGCGTTCGTGACTGCCATGGAGATAGCCTCAGGTTCGATCCTGGGCAGGTACGAACGTTCGAAGCACTAAATACCCGCCATGTGTCGGATGGGCACGTTAAGCTGTCGCACCCCGGGTACTGGTCTCCCGGTAATAAATAAGGGCGTCTTCCTATCCCTTTCTACCTCGCTTCTGTGTGACTTTCCTATCGGGCACTCTAGCTCGAATCTTCTAGTTTCCTATTTCTAAGGGTTGTTTAAGACCTGGGGTCGGACACTCCCTTCCTAAAATCCTCTACATATGATCTGATCTGATCTTTTATTTTTAGTACCAGATACTGGGCGGTCGTAGTGAGCGATGGGTTTGCCTCCTCGGGGCGCTCCGTGGTAACAATGGCACACACAACAGCAACTAGGGCCTCTGTGAATCTTGGAAAGGTGCAAGCTAGTTCTGTGTGACATTGGCAAAAGGACCCCAACTCACTGGGTTTTGTTCCAGAATCCTTAGGTTGAATGACCAACTGGAACCCTCAGCTGTGGGCTAATCCCCCACACTGATGTACTTACCGGATTAAAAAGACAAAAAGAAATATTAAGAATGACTTAAGTGTGGGATATGGTGGACCTACCACACTTGAGAAGGACGGTCCACCACAGAATCGACCTGGACTTTCTAAACGAGCGTATGAGAAAGAGATCTCGGCTGAGTGAATGTAAGATTGGTGTATGGAATACTAGAGGTATAAATGGCAAGATGAGTGAGGTGATTGAGGAGATGAATAAGTATAGACTTAATGTGCTGTGTGTAAGTGAAACCAAAAAGAAGGAAATTGGAGTAGAAGAACTGAATGGCACAGTGAGTGTGTGGTCTGGAGTATTGGATAATATAAGAGGACAGGCTGGTGTAGGTGTGATTTTAAGTGAAAAGATGAAGAACAACTTGATTCACTATAGTTGCATAAGTGAGAGAATTCTCTGCATTCGTTTGAAAGTGAAACTTCAGAGAATTGCAATTGTTGTAGTGTATGCTCCTTGTGACTCGGAACCTTCCGATAAGAAAGAAGATTTCTGGAATGAGCTAAAAGCTGTTTTGAACCAGTTTGGTGCTAAAGAAAAAGTTATAATAGCAGGGGATTTCAATGCTAGAGTAGGTGTGCAGAATGCAATTTCTGACAATGTTCTGGGTAAGTTTAATGATCCTTGTGTGAATGATAATGGTGAAAGATTAATTGAACTTTGCATTGAGAATGGTTTGAGTGTATCTAATACATTTTTCAACCACAAGTATATACACACATATACTTGGGAAAATCATACTCTTGGTCAAAAGAGTGTGATAGATTTTGTGGTCTACGATCAGCGTTTGAAACACTTAGTTGTTGACACCCGTGTGATGAGAGGTGCGGATGTTGGTCCTGATCATTACTTGGTAGTATCACGAGTGAAACTGAATGTTGGTTGGAAGAAAAGGAATAGGAAGAGACCCAGGATAGAAAGAATAAAGATTGATAGGCTCCTTGAAGATCATCAGCGGTATTCTGACTTACTCAGAGAACGACTGAAGGATCTGAAGTCTGGTGAGAGGGATGTAGAAAAGAAGTGGGAATGTTTTAAGAACTGTGTTGTCACTGCTGCTAAAGAGGTCTGTGGCACCACAATAGTGGGTAACAATAGAAGTGATGCTTGGTGGAATAGTGAGATTGAAGAGGCAGTAAAGAAAAAGAAGGAAGCCTATTTGGGGATGTTGCAAGGTAGAGTCTCTGTGGATGAATATCGCTGTAAGAAGAGTGAAGCTGCTAAGCTGGTTCGCCACAGTAAGGCAAAAGATAGGAAGGAGAAAGTGGAGAGGCATGAACTGCATTTTGGAAAGATAGAAAGTCCTTCTGGAAGTACATGAGACTCAGGAAAAATAGGGAAAACAAAGTTGTAAGTTGTGTGAAGAATGAGATAGGGGAAATGATATAGGAGCCCAATGAGTTAAGAGACAGATGGGGTGAATACTTCTTGGGAGTTATTAGATCACAAAAGCAAAAATGATTCTGAGACAGATGCAGATGATGTCACAATGAGGGATGAAAGCACAGGAGGGACCTCAAGAGAAGAAGTGTGTAAAGCTCTAAAATCTCTTCAGAATGGTAAAGCTCCAGGAGTTGATGGCATAACTGCAGAGATGTTGAAGTATGGTGGTGACTCTATAATTGACTGGTTAACTGAAATTTGCCAGTTGTGCTGGGAGTTAGGAATGGTCCCTCGGGTTTGGAAGGATGCTATTATTGTTCCCTTGTATAAGGGAAAAGATGATCAGACTGAATGCAAGAACTATCGTGGTATTAGCCCACTGAGTGTGCCAGGGAAAGTGTTTGGCAAGGTTGTTATTGAAAAAGTATGGGGTCTTACATCATTGAAAGTGCGGGATATTCAGAGTGGTTTTATGCCTGGTAAAGGCTGCAGTAACCAGATTTTTGCATTACGCATGATGATTGAAAAGTATCTGGCTGTTGGGAAGAAAGTTTTTACTGCCTTCATAGATTTAGAGAAAGCTTACGACCGAGTGAATAGGACACTTTTGTGATAGGTATTGAATGAATATGGTGTTACTGGGAATCTACTTAACAGTGTAAAAGCCATGTATGCTGGTAGTAGAGCTTGTGTACGAGTGAATGGCGTTTTATCAAAATGGTTTTCCATTGGTGCAGGAGTTAGACAAGGTTGTGTAATGTCACCATGGCTGCTTAATATATTTATGGACGCATACATGCACGATGCCAAAATAGATTATAGTGGTTTATGTCTTGGTGATATCCGTGTGTGCAGATTGCTGTATGCTGATGACACTGTCCTGTTGGCAGAGAGCAAAAGTGATTTGCAGAGTATGTTGTCTCGGATGTACGAAGTTTGCATGAAATTCAAACTGAGTATAAAAATGGGAAAAACCAAAATTATGGTTTTTGAGAGAGGAACTGGTAGCACTGAATGTAATGTAAGTCTAAATGGCACTGTGATTGACCAGGTGAGTGAGTTTGTATATTTAGGAAGCATGTTTGACAGAGAGAACAAATTGGATGGTAAAATTAGTAGGCTAGTGAATTCTTCATTAAAAGTCATAGCTGCTCTGGGAGGTTTTCACAGGAATGATGGGTTCTCTAGAGAGTCCCGCATGGCTGTGTATGAAAGTGTAATTGTTCCTATGCTGATGTATGGCAGTGAAACCTGGGTACTGCAGAAGAAACATAGGAGTCACTTGTGTGCTGGAGAAATGCGTTACTTACGTGGGGTTTGTGGCAAGACACGATCCGATTGTGTGAGGAATGAAGATGTATTGCAGTTGTGTGATGTAAAGCAAAATGTTGTTAGCAAGGTGGAGACCAATATGCTTCGGTGGTTTGGCCATGTTGAAAGAATGAGTGATCAGATCGTAATTAAGAAAATATTTTCAACCCAAGTGGCAGGAAGGAAAGGCAGAGGAAGGCCAAGGAAGACATGGGTGGATCAGATTCAGGAGTGTCTGCATGAGAAAAATATTATGAGTATGAAGTATAAAAGATCTTGTGTAGGGCGTGTAATGGATATCAGTGAAGCACGAGTTGTATGTCAAGATCGCTGTAAATGGCGAAATTTGATACGACAACAATAAGTTAAAATGTCTGGAAGTTTGTATTTCTTTTTGGAGCTAACCTCTGAATCTCAGAGAACAGCTTAGTGATATGATATATGTAGTGATATACTGATGCTGACCTTGGCTACGTACAACGGACGCTCCCTATCTTCTGATTCAAGGCTTCTTGAATTGGAAGAGGAACTACAAAGGATCAAGTGGGACATCGTGGGGCTAAGTGAGGTAAGGAGAAAAGGAGAAGATCTCATCGAACTGAAAAGTGGACATCTCTTCTACTATCGTGGGACAGATACTGGCAGAACTAGTGGTGTTGGATTTATAATAAACAAGAAACTGAAGGATAAAGTTGTAGAAGTTGAAAGTTCCTCTGACAGAGCTGCACGACTCGTTATCCAACTCTCGAAAAGATACCAGGCTCAGATTATTCAAACTTATGCACCCACCACAAGTCATCCTGAAGAAGAAATTGAAGAATTTTATGAGGAAATTTGTCATCTAAATAATAAAGGTAAGCAGCACTTGAAAATAATTATGGGAGATTTCAATGCAAAAATAGGGCAACGGCAACAGAATGAAACTTCAGTAGGTAAATTCGGTCACGGCAACAGAAACCAGCGTGGAAATACTCTCGTTGAGTTTGCAGAGGCAGAAGGGTTTTTCATCTTGAACTCCTTCTTCAAGAAAAAGCCACACAGGAAATGGACATGGAGACATCCAAATGGGACGACAAGTGAAATTGATTTTATTATGTGTAACAAAAAATTCGTCATAGAAGACTGCAGTGTGCTAAACAAGTTCAACACAGGTAGTGACCATAGATTGGTGAGATGTAAGATGCACCTCAACACCAAACTTGAACGTGGCAAGCTCATAAGACAAACAAAATCTATTGACATAACCAACCTTAAAAAACACCATAATACCTTCAAGTTGGAACTGAAGAACAGGTTCTCTGCTTTAGAAGGCCTAACATCGGAAGAAGTGGACATCTCTGAAGTTAACAGAAAAGTAACCAAAGCTCTTATGGAAACAGCAACAAAATTAGCTGGGTCTAAGAACAAGTTGCATGTAAACAAATTATCAGGAAAAACGAAAATGTTGATGCAAAAAAGAAGAGAGATGAGGACAACTAAAGATGATGTGACTTCCAAAGTGGAATATATAGAGCTATGCAAGACAGTAAGAAAAAGTATCACTGAAGACGTAAGAAAATTCAACTGTGAACTAGTGAGGAAAGCAATTGAAAACAACCAAAGCCTAAAGATAGCAAAGGGACATCTCAGTAAGGGGAAGAAAACAGATTATGGCACTGAGAAAAGAAGATGGTTCTGTAACAAGAAATAGAGGCAAAATTTTGACAAGAGTGAAAGATTTCTACTCCAAATTATATGAAAGGGATGATACATGCACTCCAGACATCATGAAAGATACCAGTACCAGAGTTCCTCCAGTCCTTCCAGCAGAAGTTGCACATGCAATCAAGAACATGAAGCGGGAAAAGCTCCAGGAGAAGATGGAATTACTGTAGACATCATACAAGAAGCAAGTGGAGAAATTGAAACAGTACTCGCCCAAATTTTCACTCGATGCCTTAATGAAGGAAAGATTCCTGAGGATTGGAACACCGCTACAATGATCCTGCTACATAAGAAAGGTGACATTGAGGATCTCGGAAACTACAGACCTATCAGCCTCCTATCAGTAGTTTATAAAATCTTCACTAAAGTTCTTTCACACCGCTTGAAGGTAACACTGGACATGGCTCAACCGAGAGAACAAGCTGGATTCAGGAGTGGCTACAGCACAATAGATCATATCCACGTACTGAGAGAACTAATTGAAAGAGCGAGGGAATATGAACTTCCATTGTGCATGGCTTTTATAGATTATGAAAAAGCCTTTGATTCGGTGAAACCATCAGCAGTTACAATGGCTCTGAAAACCTGCGGTATTGAAGATGCATACATTAATATTATTAATAACATCTATGAAAATGCAAGTGCAAAGATTAGGCTGTTTGAAAATACAACACACATAAAAATTGGAAAGGGAGTGAGACAAGGTGACACCATATCTCCGAAGCTCTTTAATGCCACATTGGAGGGTGTTTTTCAGTCGCTGAGCTGGGAAAACAAAGGGATAAAGATTAATGGAGATTATCTAACCCACCTTCGTTTTGCTGATGACGTAGTCATTTTTGCAACTACCCCATCAGAGCTGCAGAGTATGATCCAGGAACTTGCTGACAAGAGTAAAGAAGTGGGATTAAAAATGAACTTTCAGAAGACAAAAGTGATGTTCAATGCTTTTACAAGAAATGAAGATTTATTGATTGATGGAGAAAAGCTGGAGATAACAGACACGTACGTTTATCTTGGACAGCAGATATCAAGTGAGGGTCACATTGATGAAGAAATTAATCGGCGTACAAAACTTGCCTGGAGAGCTTTTGGAAGAAACAGCATAATTTTCAAGAGCAATATGCCATTATGTCTTAAAAGAAAAGTGTTTGATCAGTGCATCCTTCCAGTGCTTACGTATGGTGCAGAGACGTGGACCTTAACTAAAAGAGATATACAAAGACTGCAGACAACTCAAAGAAGCATGGAGAGGTGCATGCTTCGTGTAACCAGGAGAGATAAGAAGAGGAACTCGTGGATCCGAAAAATGACAAGAGTGGAAGACATCATGATCAGAGTTAAATCCCTGAAATGGCAATGGGCTGGACATACTGCCAGAATGACAGATCATCGATGGACAGCCGAAATTTTAGATTGGATTCCAAGGGACAGGAAAAGACCCAGAAGAAGACCACATGGGAGATGGGTGGATGAAATTCGAAAGTATGCAGGGGTGACATGGAGGAGACTGGCACAAGACAGACCGTTGTGGAGGAAACTTGGGGAGACCTTCGTCCAGCAGTGGATTGATAATGGTTGACAATGATGATGATGATGATACTGAAACAAGCTGTTCTC
The DNA here is from genome assembly GCA_039090855.1 of Macrothele yani. Taxonomy (NCBI): domain Eukaryota; kingdom Metazoa; phylum Arthropoda; class Arachnida; order Araneae; family Macrothelidae; genus Macrothele; species Macrothele yani. The sequence goes on along the minus strand of CM077005.1, from coordinate 121,651,720 downwards.
ATACCAACAGTTTGATGTATAAAGACTACTAGTGACTACGTAATTTTTGGGCTAAGAGCCGTGGCTCTTACATTACTAAAAGTGAGATTTTTTGGGTGTGCAGCCCTTATGTTGAATTTGTTTTTGATAAGACTGTTTATTCCCTCCTTTTCTTTTTTTCATGCTTAGTAAATTTTTTCAAACGTCTTTTTTTTTTTTGTTGAACAGACTCACTGTGACCGTTTTTTTCCCCCTTTCTACTCATACGTTAGACACGCCTATTTAAACGATAACTCCGCTGTCCTGACTCTCAAATGCCCTTTGCGTGGGGGAGTGGGGAAAGCACATCCCGTGGCAGTAGCATGGAATGTTAATAGATGAACAAAAGCTTAAGAACATGAACAATGCAAAAGCCTGCCCCAGGATGATTACATTAGCAGTGACCTATTCCGAACAATACTGGCGGGAAGGAAAGACAAATTCTGTTCACTCTTCTTGGTTAATCTGGCATGCGATACAGGTGTTTTTTGGCTTTGTGCTCCTGAGTTTTGCTTCGATTTTAATTTTTTTTTTTTTTTATTGACTGACGATAGTGGAAGTTGAAGGCTTCGGCTGGAAATGCTTTCTCACTAATAAGCACTGTAGCATTATCATCTGATGTTAACAATGGGTAATTTATTTAATAATTGGCTGAAGATAAAAATCTGTTCACAAACTCAAAAGAAAAAAAGAAGGGAGAGCTTTCTCATTCATATAAATGCGAAGCTCAACGCGAAGGCTGAGTGTGCAGTAAATAAAAGTAGGTCAAACCACTTGAAAGAAAAAAATCGAGAAAGCGGAGACACCACTGTTTCGAAGTGGTTGGCGGGGAGATCATCGAACACGTGCCTTTGCACGTGCGAGGCAGCTGGTAAAAGGAAGCGTGGGCATAAGAAATGTGTTAGCAGTTCCATAGAATATAGAAAGCAACTTCATTCCAACAAAAACATCTGTAGATGAGAAAAAAAAAGCATAACAAACATAGAAGGAACATATTATTAAAAAAAACATTAATCGAAAGCATTACAAGCAATAATTTGTAAGTTAATTACTTCTAAGACGAATTCTATTGCGATGAACTGAGAACCATCCTGTAGCAGACATCCACATTGAATGGAATTTAGGCAATTGTGCAGTTTTACGAGCAGTGCAATTTTCTAATGGGAGTTTTAAGAATAGCTGTGGTTTATATTGATTACATGGTTTTGAGCATTTAATAAAGACAAACAAATAACATCATTAGCATGATTAATAAAAAATGTATAAATAAAAGCTTTTGCCAGTATGAAAAAATAAGCGCATAAAGCAGATCGACACTGAGTTGCAGAATTAGCCTTTGAAGTATACATATAATCACGCTGGGTGCGAGTTAATTCATGAAAATAAGGAAGATAATTTAGTTTTCTGAGCAGCACCACGACTTCACGGGTGCGGCCCTTACAGCAACTTTTGCTTCCAAGATCGCAAAATTTATCACCTGCGGCCCTTACGCCGATGCGGCTCTTAGTCCGAAAATTACAGTAATTTTAGATTGTAAACAATTTACAGTACAACCTTGATCAGCTGATGGGACATGAAAAATGTGGAAAGAAGATAAATGTTGGGAAACCTTAATCAAAATCAATGGCTTTAAATTTGAGCTAGTAAAAGAATTGTGTAGTAAAAGAGATGCTGAAACAGGTATGAGTTTTTAATTATCTGGTAGTAGAATAATACTAACTTTGGCTTTACTCAGAAATTAAAATCATATTCAGTTGAATTCTTAGTCTCCTTTTTCTCTAAGTTCCGTTTTGTTTGCAGATATTGCTGGTGCTCTCTCTCTCTCTCTCTCTCTCTCTCTCTCTCTCTCTCTCTAGGCCTGTTCTCAATGCTTTGAATCCAGTTCATAAGTATTTAAGTGCAATACATAGAGCAAACTTGTACTAACCTTTATTAAAAAATATCAATCAAAACCTAAGAAGAAAAATAATCAAATATAGTTGTTTGTCTATTACATTCTTGTGAAACTTTGTTTTCTAAATGAATTTCTAACCAGCCGCCTGAAATCTTTGAATTATGTGAATCCTAATTCATTTGCGATTTCTAAAGCCTTTTGACTAATTAAAAGTCCCAGACAAAGGAATGTTATTGGCTCTACTGTGGTAAAACCATTCATAGGTAAGAGTGTCCACGGCTAAACCATCAGTTTTAGGGAAAGCTCTCTTAATTTTCTGGTTGCCATTACAATCTTACCAAGACCTCAAAGATTTCACTCACTTGCTTTTTTCTAATGCCCAGTTCATCTTCTAAACCGCACAAACTTAATCTTTCCTTTTCACTCAGCTCCACTATTTCAAAATTTTCTTTCAGAGTCAAGTGCTTATGTTTGTGCAACATTTTAAAATTGATGTTTGAGAAATGTTTGCTTCACAGCTCGCTAGATGAGAAAAACCTACATGATTATTAGCAAACAAATGTGATTTTTAGTAATCTGGACTTGAAATTGATCTTTGTTCACTGACCTTGTCCTTACCAAACAACAAAAGGTGAGTCCCTCCCACCACACCTCAATTGTGTTTGCATGTGCTTCAATAAGATTACTGTTCCCAAATTAGCCAGCCTTGGGTGCTGGTCCCTGTTTCTGAGGTCTCACCCCATTGGGAGCACCTGAAGAGCTAGAAGGCAGTTTCTCCAGGTCAGATGTATGTATGCAAAGAGAGGGTTGGACTGTCTGTTGAGCACAATCGCTAATCCCTTTTTCCAGTGATTTCGTCCACTTACCCAGGGTGCATAGCACTTAGCACCTTAAAATTTACTAGGCCTCTGGAACAAAGTGATTAAGATACAGAATGAGGAAGGGTAAAATAACAAAAAGAAAAATGTTTGCGAGTTTGGATGAATCGCACCCTAGGAATTCCTACAATCGAAAACAAATTGTCCGTTATACGAGGTCCGATCAAAAAGTTCCGAGACTAGGCCGATACACAACAAAGTACTTACGTTACTTAAGCCTGGCTATGATCTCCCTCAAAGTAGTCTCCTTGGGCAGCGATACACCGCTACCAGCGTTTTTGCCACTGTTGGAATGCTCCCTGGAAGTCCTGTTCGTGAATTATGTCAAGCACCGTCTTCGATTCGTGCTGGATCTCGTCCATGGTTTAAAAATGGCGACCCTTGAGCTTCAGCTTCGGGAACAGAAAGAAGTCGCAGGGGGCCAAATCCAGTGAGTAAGGCGAGTGAGGAAGGGTAGTCATGCTGTTGCAGCTGCAAACCTGGCGTGTTGCTAACGCTCTGCGAGCTGCTGCATTGTCGTGATGGAGCAGGAAATTGCCCCATCGCCACATTTCAGGTCATTTGTAGCGAACGTCCACCCTAAGATGCCGCAAAACATGGCAGTATAAAAGGGCGGTGACGGTCTGACCTTGAGGAACGAATTAACGGTGCACAATCCCACGAATGTCCACATTTTCGGGGGTTTTGCTTGTGGACGGTCGCCCTGACTTCTCGTCATCTTCCAGTGCCATTCTGCCACTCTTGAAGTGCAAGTGCCACTCAAAACACCTTGCACGACTTATTGCTTCATTGCCATAAGCCTGCCGCAACATTTCATGCATCTCCGTTCCCGATTTGCCGAGGTTGACGTGGATTTTGATGTTCGCTTGCTGCTCTAGTTTGCAGTCCATACCGAAATCGCAGCTGTGTTCAGCACGTGGTCACCAAATATCGTGTAGCACAGCACCTGAGGTTCACAGAACGACGCCACTCGGCACAATGACTCATGAAGGTCACTGCCCTCGACCACTGCTAGCGCATCTGCGTACTGCCATCTGTTGGTGCGCTACGTACCTAGTCTTGGAACTTTTCTATGGCACTACATATTGTGCTGTAAGTGTGCCTGCGTCCGTTATTTAGAATGTCCGCTGTTAAGAAGTGAATGCCCCATAAGTAGCCATGCATTTCTGCAGGGGAATAAAAAATTTCCGTTATAGAGAGATGTCCGCTATTAAGAAATGGCAGTTAATGGAAGTTTCACTGTATATAGCTTTTTAAACAGATAATTCACAGATTATACAATGGAAATTATGGTAAACAGAAAGTGTGAAAGCAATCATTAGTGACTGAGGAAGCTACATAATTTTTTTTTATATAGATTTTCTGCTGGAAGCAGGAAATCTTTCAATGGTCAGAATGAGATGAAGAAACTTTGTCACAAACTAGCCATAATTTTGTTTTGTTTTCAAGTAGTTTTGTTGGTAACATGCCTGAACAGCATAACTACAAGGGCAAATGAGCAATCTGTCAAATATTAATATCACAGACACAACACACAAACACACACACACACATCTACATCATCATCGTCAACAATCAACAATCCACTGCTGGATGAAGGTCTCCCCAAGGTTGTTCCACAACTGTCTTGAGCCAATCTCAAAACTAAATCTTTGCTCCTGCATGTTCTTCCACGACTGTCTTGAGCTATTTCAAAACTTAATCTTTACTCCTGCATGTTTTCGAATTCCATCCATCCATATCCCCTGTGGTCTTCTTCTGGGTCTTTTTCTGTATCTTGAAATGCAGTCAAAAATTTTGGTTGCCCATTAGTGGTCCGTTCTTCTAGCTACATGTCCAGCCCATTGCCATTTCAGAGATTTTACTCTGATCATGACGTCTTCCACTCTTGTCATTTCCCTTATCCACGAGTTCCTCTTTTTATCTTTCCTGGTTACACCAAGTATGCATCTCTCTATGCTTCTTTCAGTTGTCTGAAGCCCTTGTATGTCTTTTTTAGGTACTATTTCTTTCAGTCAGAATTAGAGGAAATGCTATCCCACACCCACCAACCCACATGTCCAGCACGGTGAGTTATGGCCAAACCCCCCTCCCCCCATGATTTCAAAACACATCTATATACTACACACCAATTAATAAGTTATATTATTAGCTTACCAGGCCCTATTCCAAGCACAGTTTTGCTTCCAGATGGGATCTGAGTTCTTCCAGCATCACGGACTAGGCTTGTTATTAAACCAACTTTGCGTGCGGCAGTAATTAATTCAAATCTGAAAAAAATTAAACATAGCTACAGAAAACAAGAAGAGTAGTTGGCATCACACATGCTACGTGAACAAAGACATGAACAACTACACGAACAAAAAAAATAATAAAAGCAAGCAACTACACAAGGTCAATTCCAAGTTTCCTCAAACGCAAAATATGAAGCCAGTATGCTCCCTCATAGCAAAATCACTGTGGCGGGCGACTTATGTCACAGATTTTATTTTGATGCTGCAGACAAAAATTATATCCCGGAAATCTTTTTAACCCTCTCGTGCAGATTAACGATCAGTGGCAAAGATTTTTCGTCTTTCAAAACTTTCCGAAAATGGAAGTCAGACGAAGTAAAGATTTATCTAGAAATCTTAAGTTGGTTTTTTTTTCTTGCAATGTTTCTGCACTTTATGTTGTTAAATATCATTTTATTCCATAAATGCTTGTTTCAGCTTGAAAGTGGAGCCAACAATTTCGAAAAATGGAAGTTAAAAGGAACATTGTAATCTGGAAAAAAAAATTGTTTGGCGATGTTTCTTCTGTTTTGGATTGTTTTTAAATATTTCATTCCATAAATATTTGTGTTTCAGTTGGAAAAATGAAGAAAAAATTCTGAAAACTGAAGTTATATGGAGAGAAGATTTCTCCCATAATCTTAATTCGTTTCCCCATGATGATTCATTTGTCCAGTATTGTTGTTAAATATTGTTTTATTGCCAAAATATTTGTGTTTTAGCTTGAAAATGGAGGCAAACATTTTGGAGAGCAGAAGATAAGGCAGCGAAAACCTTTCCCGGTCAAAAAACTTCCAACAACAGAAGTTGGACAAAGTGATAATTTCTTCCGAAATCTTAATTTCTTTTCCTACATGATCTTTTCTCTATCCTGTATTGTTGCTAAATTTTATTTTGTTTCATAAATATAAATGTTGATATTTCGACATGATGGTAAAGCTGAAAGTTCTTTGAAAAGTGTACCAAGGTATGCACATTGAGATGGCAGATTGTTTTTGATCATTGCAATTGTTGTAGTACCTAGTCTTGGCTTTTTTTTTTTTTTTTTTTTTTTTGTAGAAGAAATGTAAGGTAATGAGTTTCTCTTTTATATATATATATATATATTTATTAATAACATCTATCAAAATGCAAGTGCAAAGATTAGGCTGTTTGAAAATACAACACACATAAAAATTGGAAAGGGAGTGAGACAAGGTGACACCATATCTCCGAAGCTCTTTAATGCCACATTGGAGGGTGTTTTTCAGTCACTGAGCTGGGAAAACAAAGGGATAAAGATTAATGGAGATTATCTAACTCACCTTCATTTTGCTGATGACGTAGTCATTTTTGCAACTAGCCCATCAGAGCTGCAGAGTATGATCCAGGAACTTGCTGACAAGAGTAAAGAAGTGGGATTAAAAATGAACTTTCAGAAGACAAAAGTGATGTACAATGCTTTTACAAGAAATGAAGATTTATCGATTGATGGAGAAAAGCTGCAGATAACAGACACGTACGTTTATCTTGGACAGCAGATATCAAGTGAGGGTCACATTGATGAAGAAATTAATCGGCGTACAAAACTTGCCTGGAGAGCTTTTGGAAGAAACAGCATAATTTTCAAGAGCAATATGCCATTATGTCTTAAAAGAAAAGTGTTTGATCAATGCATCCTTCCAGTGCTTACGTATGGTGCAGAGACGTGGACCTTAACTAAAAGAGACATACAAAGGCTGCAGACAACTCAAAACAGCATGGAGAGGTGCATACTTGGTGTAACCAGGAGAGATAAGAAGAGGAACTCGTGGATCCGAAAAATGACAAGTGTGGAAGACATCATGATCAGAGTTAAATCCCTGAAATGGCAATGGGCTGGACATACTGCCAGAAGGACAGATCGATGGACAGCCGAAATTTTAGATTGGATTCCAAGGGACAGGAAAAGACCCAGAAGAAGACCACATGGGAGATGGGTGGATGAAATTCGAAAGTATGCAGGGGTGACATGGAGGAGACTGGCACAAGACAGACCGTTGTGGAGGAAACTTGGGGAGACCTGCGTCCAGCAGTGGATTGATAATGGTTGACAATGATGATGATGATGATGATATATATATTTTTTAATTTCTACTTATGCAAGTTTTTATTAAAATTCTGACAATAGAAGTTAGACAGAGCAATAATTTCTCTCAAAATTGTAATTATCACTGCAATTGTTGTAGTATCTAGTCTTGGATTTTCTTTCTTTCTTTTTTTTTTTTTTTTTGTAGAACAAATGTAAGGTGACGAGTTCTCTTTTTAAATATTTTTTTAAATTTCTCCCGGTGCAAGTTTTTTTGTTTTTCAGATTCAGTACATGTCTTACCCAGTGAACACACTACAGATTATTTTGTAGTACCTAGATATCTGCATACCTGCCAACTTTCAGAAACTAAAATCTGTAAAAAAATTTTTAAATCGATATATTCAATATTGATTAAATATAGTGAACATATCGATTAAAAATGCTGTTACCCAAATCAAGTATCAACTTTTAATCGATAGGACTACAGATGTTCGAATTTATCGGCACATTTATATCGATTAAAATATAATCTATACATAACTTCTCATTAAATTGAAAACAAATACAGTCTCCTGCATGATACACTTTAATGATAAAAACTATGTACAATTACAGCAAGTATATGTTTAAGAACTTTCAACGCCACAACAGCGTCATCCTCAGAAACAATGCAGCAGTTTGGCCTTCAGGTTTCGATGAGCTTCTTTCTTTTGCCAATTGACTTTCTTCATGACATCCTTCTATCAAGTTTGAGGTAGAGTTCGTGAATTTAGGCATTTTGCCTTTTCTCGACTTTTGCCTTTTTTGTAATCTTTCCGATAACTCTTTATCATTTTCTGTTTACCCTAAACCAACTTTTTCTGTCACGTTTATACCTTTTACTACTTCTCATCCAATGTCACAAAAATTATCTGCTTTTCATTTCCTTATTAATCATGCATTTACACACTCGTCCACACAGGATCTCCGGGACCAAGCGTTAGCTAGGATTAAACAGTTTGCTTTGGCTTTCGGTTACCCTCATCACATGATTGATCGCTTGATTGTTAAGAAATCAATTGGTCGACTACTGACAGCTTTGCTTCCAGATAAATGTGACTACCAATTTGTGGAATCCATTCCATATATACCACCTGCATGTAATATCTTAAAGAACATATGTCATAAATACAAACTCAAGTTTGGTGTAAGGTCTCATATTTTATTTAACACTGTTAAAAAGGGCAGAGACTATGTTGAATGTGTGAGCCATCGCGGTGTATATTTGGTTCCACTAAAATCTAGTAACCCTACTGAGCCCAATTTATGTTATGTGGGCTCTACCACTCGTAATTTGGGGCGCCGCATTTACAAGCATCAGTACAATCTTAGGACGCATTCTGGTGTTACATCTTTGTCGAGACTCTGTTTAAATGGTTTTTACCTACCATGTTGGAATGACACCATTATTCTGGATTCTCCCAGGAATCGTCGATCAACACTTTTCTGTGAAAGTATTCACATATTTGTCAATGGTGAAAGATGCTGTAACGATGAACCCCATTGTTTATCCCCCTTCCTCGGAGAACATTTTTGGGCCAGGTCACGCCCACCAACTACGCTTGTACCCACTGAACTTGATTTGGACTTTGCCGTTATTGCACATGCGTATGAACTGCTATTTGTCTTGTAAAAGTATATAGGCCACTCACTTCTGTGCTCACTGCTGCATTGTTTCTGAGGATGATGCTGCTATGGCGTTGAAAGTTCTTAAACATATACTTATTTTAATTGTACATAGTTTTTATCATTAAAGTGTATCGTGCAGGAGATGGCATTTGTTTTCAATTTAATAGCTTTTGGTGCAAGAGTTAATTTCTTTATAACTTCTCATTACCGTAATTTTCGTCGTATTATCCACACCGGCGTATAATCCGCAGAAAAATAAAGGTTGATAGGCTCCTTGAAGATCATCAGCGGTATTCTGACTTACTCAGAGAACGACTGAAGGATCTGAAGTCTGGTGAGAGGGATGTAGAAAAGAAGTGGGAATGTTTTAAGAACTGTGTTGTTACTGCTGCTAAAGAGGTCTGTGGCACCACAATAGTGGGTAACAATAGAGGTGATGCTTGGTGAAATAGTGAGATTGATGAGGCAGTAAAGAAAAAGAAGGAAGCCTACTTGGGGATGTTGCGAGGTAGAGTCTCTGTGGATGAATATCGCTGTAAGAAGCGTGAAGCTGCTAAGCTGGTTCGCCACAGTAAGGCAAAAGATAGGAAGGAGAAAGTGGAAAGGCATCAACTGCATTTTGGAAAGATAGAAAGTCCTTCTGGAAGTACACGAGACTCAGGAAAAATAGGGGAAACAAAGTTGTAAGTTGTGTGAAGAATGAGATTGGGGAAATGATATGGGAGCCCAATGAGTTAAGTGACAGATGGGGCGAATACTTCTGTGAGTTATTAGATCAGGAGAGCAAAAATGATTCTGAGACAGATGCAGATGATGTCACAATGAGGGATGAAAGCACAGGAGGGATCTCAAGAGAAGAAGTGTGTAAAGCTCTAAATTCTCTTCAGAATGGTAAGGCTCCAGGAGTTGATGGCATAACTGCAGAGTTGTTGAAGTATGGTGGTGACTCTATAATTGACTGGTTAACTGAAATTTGCCAGTTGTGCTGGGAGTTAGGAATGGTCCCTCGGGTTTGGAAGGATGCTATTATTGTTCCCTTGTATAAGGGAAAAGATGATCAGACTGAATGCAAGAACTATCGTGGTATTAGCCAACTGAGTGTGCCAGAGAAAGTGTTTGGTAAGGTTGTTATTGAAAAAGTATGGGGTCTTACATCATTGAAACTGTGGGATGTTCAGAGTGGTTTTATGCCTGGTAAAGGTTGCACTAACCAAATTTTTGCATTACGCAAGATGATTGAAAAGTATCTGGCTGTTGGGAAGAAAGTTTTTACTGCCTTCATAGATTTAGAGAAAGCTTACGACCGAGCCAATAGGAAACTTTTGTGGAAGGTATTGAATGAATATGGTGTTACTGGGAATCTACTTAATAGTGTAAAAGCCATGTATGCTGGTAGTAGAGCTAGTGTACGAGTGAATGGTGTTTTATCAAAATGGTTTTCCATTGGTGCAGGAGTTAGACAAGGTTGTGTAATGTCACCATGGCTGCTTAATATATTTGTGGATGCATGCATGCGTGAGGCCAAAATAGATAATAGTGGTTTATGTCTTGGTGATATCCGTGTGTGCAGATTGCTGTATGCTGATGACACTGTCCTGTTGGCAGAGAGCAAAAGTGATTTGCAGAGTATGTTGTCTCGGATGTACAAAGTTTGCATGAAATTCAAACTGAGTATAAATAAGGGAAAACTCAAAGTTATGGTGTTTGAGAGAGGAACTGGTAGCACTGAATGTAATGTAAGTCTAAATGGCACTGTGATTGACCAGGTGAGTGAGTTTGTGTATTTAGGACAGAGAGAACAAATTGACAGAGAGAACAAATTGGATGGTAAAATTAGTAGGCTAGTGAATTCTTCATTAAAAGTCATAGCTGCTCTGGGAGGTTTTCACAGGAATGATGGATTCTCTAGAGAGTCCTGCATGGCTGTGTATGAAAGTGTAATTGTTCCTACGCTGATGTATGGCAGTGAAACCTGGGTACTGCAGAAGAAACATAGAAGTTGTTTGTGTGCTGGGGAAATGCGTTACTTACACAGGGTGGGGGGGGAGGCAAGACACGGTCTGATTGTGTGAGGAATGAAGATGTGTTGCAGTTGTGTGATGTTTGAAGCAAAATATTGCTAGCAAGGTAGAGACCAATATGCTTCGGTGGTTTGGCCATGTTGAAAGAATGAGTGATCAGATGCTTACTAAGAAAATCTTTTTAGCCCAAGTGGCAGGAAGGAAAGACAGAGGAAGGCCAAGGAAGACATGGGTGGATCAGATTCAGGAGTGTCTGCATGAGAAAAAGATTATGAGTATGAAGTATAAAAGATCTTGTGTACGGTGTGTAATGGATATCAGTGAAGCCCGAGTTGTATGTCAAGATCGCTGTAAATGGAGAAGTTTGATACGACAACAGTAAGTAAAAATATCTGGTAGTTTTTTGTTTTGTTTTTTGAGCTAACCTCTGAATCTCAGATAACAGCTTAGTGATATGTATGTATGGGTATCGATTTGTGCTCAGAAATTCCGCAGATTTAAAATCCGTATGAATTTTCTTTTTCCACGATAACAACATACTGATATAGCATTTTGAACTGGGAGTAATAAAGAGAGATACTCCAATAATGTATGGGTATCGATTTGTGCTCAGAAATTCTGCAGATTTAAAATCTGTTTGAATTTTCTTTTTCCACGATAACAACATACTGATATAGCATTTCGAACTGGGAGTAATAAGGACAGATGCTCCAATGCCCTATCCAGCCAACTGAAAAGTTGTAACTTCGGGGATGAACAATGCATTATCAGAAAGGGGGAGGGGGCATGTTAAACACAGCGAGAGATAGACAGACAGGCCCACAGTTTACACATGGCACAAGCTTTAGTGTTTGAAATAACGCAAAATGATAAACCTAAAACATGTGGGAAAACTTACATCGGCGCTTTATTTTAAATGGATTAAGTTACATACAAAAGTTCTAATGGTGGGTGCAAAATCATCAGAAAAAAATATATATTTGGGAAAATCACTAAATCCATAAAATTAACACAGATTAAGTGCTTGAAAGATGGTGAGGGGATAAAAGGCAGCATTTGTGCCCAGGAGATGTAGTGTGGCAAAGAAGGGGGACGGGGTTAGCGGGATGTAGTAAAGAAACTGAAATATTCTTCATGCAGATTGACTATCTGTAAGGGAAACCATGGTGTATTGTCAACAACAGGTATTAGGTGTACAAATAAGCTTTAAAGAGTTTTAAGACAACACAACATGTAATTTGAGAGAAAACAACAATACCTTTATGAATAAAAATAAGCGCGGCCATTATCTATCACCTTCCACCATCGGTCAGGCAGCTGACAGATTCCAGCCATGAAGAACACTTCCTTGTGTGATGCAATGAAGTCGTCAACTAATTTTTGCTCTTCGTCACGTCTGGAACCGTACATCAGACAAACCATGTTGCATCGATCGGAACAAATGACAGCCTGAAGGGGCTATGTCAGGACTACACCAGGTGCTCCAAAACTTTCCAACTAAGCGTCAATAACGTTTCCTTGACTGATTTCGCGACATGCAGCAGCCTAGCGTTGTCAAGCAGTAATTTTGCGGGATGCAATCCTCTGCTAGTGAATGGCGTTTCAGACAGACTTCCTGGTTCAATCACAGCAATTGTTGCTTGTAGCAATCAGCAGTAACAATTTGACCCTGTTCCAATAGTTCATAATAGAGCACACACTTCGTATCCCACCAGACGCACAGCAGAACTTTCTTGGAGTGAATATTGTGTTTCGGTGTCGAAGTCGTTGCTTTACCGGGGTCTACCCTGCGTTTTTTTTTTTTTTTTTTGCATTTGGGATTGTCGTACCATATCCACTTTACATCACCCGTAACGATTTTCCACAGGAAAGATTTTCTGTGTTGTTTATTCAACAGATTCAAACACTCCATGACACACTCATCCTTGTTCCACTGGCTCGCTCACTCACTCTCTCACACACACACACACACACACACACACACACACACACACACACACACACACACACACACACACACACACACGGGTCATGTGGCACCCATTTCCTTTCTTCTGAATCTTTCCCACTGCATGTAAATGATTAAAAATGGCTTGTTGAGTTACCCCCAGTTGTTCAGTTAGTTCTTTTTGCGTTTGAGACGAATCTACATCCAGCAATGCTTGCAGTTCCTCATGTGCAACCTTCTGTGGGGCCCCGCTACGTTCTTGATTGCTAACATCAAAATCACCTGCTTTAAACCTCTAAACCAAAACTCAAAAGTGCTTTTCGATACAATATTCTCCCCCAGAAAAGAGTGATGCACATGCTTTTGCAGCACTTTTTCCTTGGTGAAATTCGTAATGAATGCAGTGTTGAATAAATGCAGTATCACTTGCCATCTTTCACCTACCGATGTGCAAGTGTGTTTGACTGTTGGGCAAACTTCAGTGTCACATTTTATACTCGGGACTAGTTACGGTCACATGACAGCAACGCTGGGGAATGTTGGATATGTAAATTAGCAGTATATGTCACACAAAAAATACTTTAAAACTTATTTGTACACCTAATAATTCCTAGTTTTCAAGTGAAAGAGAAAGAGCTAAAAATTGGGTGAATGCAACTTATTTTGTTTGCTGATCATTGTGTTAAACTGCAATATATATGGTTTCCCCCAAAAAAATAACTGTTAATAATATACCATTAAAATAACAAAGGATAATATTACGAAGCTTAAGGTATCTAAAGAAACTTCAGCTTATGTGGAACTTTGCATTATGTGAGCTCATTATATGTGGGTTTGAATGTATTTCTTAAAATCAACTTTTCTGATTACTTTAACATCCACTAGTAGTGTAGCTAGCAATTTCCCCTAATAAAATTTCATTTCTAGCCCATTTCATTCAAATAAGCTAAAACAATGCTTGAAAACCGACAGCAGTAGGATTGGAGGTTTAACGACCACCGTGAGCAACTCAATGGGCTATAAAGCAGTCGCCCGTCCCTAATTTAGGGTAACTGGTTCCAGGGAAGGGAGAGAGCCAGTGCCGTAAGACAAACACAACATCCATGCCTCACCGGGATTCGAACCAGGGCCCCGTTCGGACGAATGATCAAAGGCCATCGCTTAGACCACTGCGCCACCAGGGCGTCGTCGCGCATGTTGATTAAATGTACTGAATATATCGATTAAAAAACTATATGTTACCTAAATCAAGTATCAACTTTTAATTGATATGACTACAGATGTTTGAATTTATCAGCATATTTATTTCGATTATCCATACATAATTTCTCATTACTATGCTATATCATTATGATCTATAAACAGATAAAAATTTATTTTTATGGAAACTTGCATCTAAAAGGGAAGGATGCTCCATACCCTTTGACCCCCAAATCCAATAGGATCATATCCCACGCCGTTACAGAACAAACTAAAATGTTTTCAAAAACAAACCATTTTCATGCAAGGATTATCTTACGGAGAGACGGACGATGAAACAGTCAAATAAAAGAAAAATGAAATAAATAAGTGGCTGAGGGACACTAATTGAGAAATTATGCTCAACTAAAAACGAAGTGAACAAACATTTTGCACGAATCGCATCCAGTTCATTATAACTTTTAACAAAAAAATTAATTTCATATTTTTTTCCCCCACGCAGTCAACATTAGATTTGTGCATGGCACTAGAAATATGATTACTAATATCATTCCTTTCACCACGCGAAACGCTGAAATTACATCGATTTTGAAGATTTTGCAATACACAGGGATTCCGCAAAATATGCATCATGGAATGTTTGATAGTACCCCCACCCCCTTTCTGCTGCTCATAACGAATCACTAATACTAAATTTATTGGCACTTGAAAAAATGCAAGTAAAACTGCTATAGTAAAACAGTAACAGCTTAAAGAGATGCAATTTGCAGAGGAAAAAATAGTACCTCAACATATTAATTTTGTTGAATCAAGCCAAGACATTTTTATGCACGTTATCGAGCGACGAATAAAAAAAAGCTCAGTTGGTAAGCGTAGAAAACTTACTGACTAATGGACCAGCTAAAATAAATCATTGCTAGAGAAGCACTAATCAAATGAATATTGGACTTTTTTTTTTTTTTTTAACTTCCTCTTATAGTAGCATTCTTTTGTTAGGTCAAATTTATTGCTACAGAAGAAGTTACGAAACCATGCCTAATGCATTTTTAATTTCACAAAACTGGCAGCTTCTGCTTAATTTTGTCATGTTGGGTATCAATCTGGGCTTTAAAATTCCACAGATTTAAAATCTGTTTGAATTTTTTTCTACCATAACTATGTTCTGAAATAGTATTTCGAACTGGGAGTAATAAAGACACGTGCTCCAATGCAAGACACACCCCATGCTGGCGTACTGAGAAGTTGCAACCCGGGGGACGAACAATGTGTTATCTGAAAAGGAGAAGGGGCAGGCAGCGAGAGACAGAACGTGATTGTAGCCCTTACGTTACGCAGCTGCATAGCCTGATGAGAATTGAGGTAACCAGCGTTGTGCCACTTGCGCAGGGGAAGGTGAAGCTGGGCACGACTTTTCAGCCATAGTGATCCATCCAAACAGCGAAGCAGAAAACCGTGCCGCTCACACTTTCTCGTCACAGAGAAAATAAGAAAAAAAAAATTTTTTTAATCATCTCGTGTTAAGGATTTTTTGAAGTGGAATAAAGATTTTTTTTTTTTTTTTTTTTTGCTCTTGAAATGGGGAGGAAAAAAGATCGGGCGGAATAGGGAATTTTTGGTATGAGAATGAAAAATCAGAAGAAATCACTTTCCGTTCGTAATATCGGAATAATGCCCCGAAATCGGAAACTTTCGAGGGTAAATCAGAAGGATTGGCAGCTATGCAATATGAACAATCAAAAATCTTTACTCCAACCTATCACATAAAAACTTTGAAAACTTTACATTAGTTGGCCACTACTGATTTACAAACACAAAACAGTTAAAATAATAAATTACTATTATTTTAATTGCTCTGTTGAAACAAAGGGATAAGAGTATTTAAATCACAAAAAAAAAAAATCAGCTGCTGCTGTTTTTAATTTCCCTTTTTTTCTTTTCCCCCTTTTGCCCACTCCCATATTTACTTTCCAAGTGTATAAGCTCTTATCAAAAAAACGTGCCAGAAATGTTTTGAAAGATGAGCTACTACGTTTTAGTAAGTAGGCTTATCGCATTTTGTATTTTGATATTGAATTACACGTTTTTAGCAAAATGTTTGTTGGAGTTTTTGAGCCCTAGCAGCATTTGTGAGTTTGAAGACAAATGATGTATTTAAAAAACACATTTCTATCTCACCCCAAGTTGTGTGTCAAGATCACTGTAAATTGAAAAGTTTGATACAGAAACAGTAGCCAAATAATCAGTTAAAATTTTATCTGGTAGTTTGAATTTCTTTGAGGAGCTAACCTCTGAATCTCAGAGAACAGCTTGGTGATATGTAATGTAATATATTTCTATCTCACATACTTTTGCAGAAATGAAAAGCAAGAATCTGTTTTCCCAGAGCGAAAAACTACACATTCTTGTCAGTTTTCCCATTGTCCGTTTTTGTACACATATTTTTCAGCCAATTTACTTTTAGGAAAAGATTGGTTAGTCTGTAATACTACCCTTTTTATGCAAGACAACACTGAACAAAAAAAAAAAAAAAAAAAAAAAAAAAAAAAACACACACAGAAACTGAACAACATATTTAAAACCACACATTTCACTTTAAAAGAAAAATGAGTTTGCACTCACAGTGCTTCTTCATCATCAGCTTTAACAACAACTTTCATTTGACCTGAATTTTCCCACCTCTTTAGCACGTCAGGGCTGACATGGGATGCTTGTCTGTATGCCAGCACAGCAGCATGTGAACACTGCATTAAAAAAAAATATATATATATATATAATTAATAATTGATTTTTTTTTTGAAAAATTGGCAATTATCATACAGATGAACACATAAACTCGAGATTTTGAAAGGGCAGAGCACAAAATGATTCTTATTACCCATCAGACTTATAAAATAAGAGTGTTTTACCATGTAAAACCATTATTGGCAATCTTATTACAGGTATAAAGTTTTAAATATATTGTTCAGTTTTTGTTCCATGGTGTCTTGCTGAAATGAAAAGGGTACAGTTATTCAACAAAAAACATATAATCTTCAATGACAGTTGTCAATTTAACTTGAACTATGCGCTATAAAATGGACATCCTGATTGCAAATTACGTTTGAGGCTCATGTTATCGCCTCAGGACATCCTGAACCAATCTTGAACAGAATGAATGGGTAGGCCTACTTTTCTAAATTTTCAACTCCACATACGTCTTAGGCCACTTCAGCTTAATTTGTAATCCTTTTTTACAGGAATGAAAGAAAACTGCAAATCCTAAAAAAGTTTCTAACATTAAGCACTACAAGGTCCTGTATGCAAAGATATGCAAATTAAACAGTGATGTACGCCAAGGTATAAACTTTGCATAATGAAAAATGTACAGACTTCTGAACTGCCCTAGCTCCTGCCTGGATCTCCTTAATTAGTGTTCTTTGCAAGGTACTAAAAGTATGTAGAGCACAAAAAACAAAAACAAAAATAGGAAATGAGCTTTCCGGAAGAGTAAAGAATGGTAGAATATTACAGATTTGTAATTAGCAAACTTTCTGGAAAATATCATCAGGTGGGAATCAGGTGAATTACACAGTAATCTTCATGAGGTCAAATACAAGTTTTTATTGAATAAAATACTAACAATACTGGCCAGAAAGAATATTGAGAGAGAGAGAAATATAATTACAGGAGAAATCTTCACTCCACCAACCTTCCACTTTTGAAAGTTTCAAAAGATGGAACCCCATTCCCAGATGGAAAATGACCCCCCCCCCATTCTGTTTGGTCGTGCGTTGATCCTGAGAATAATTCAAATTATAACGGAAAAGGTAAAATTGCTCAAATCAGCAGAAAAATCTTATTAACTTCAGTTTTTGGAAATTGTTGCCTACAGTTTCCAGCTGAAATGCAAACAATTTAAGCAATAAAATATTCAACAATAATACTGGGCAGAGGCCACATTGCGAGAAGAAAAGTTTGATTATGGAAAAATCTTCACTGCATTTAACTTCTGTTTTCCAAAGTTTTGGAAGATGAAATACCATTTCCAAATGGAAAACGACCCCCTCCCCCGCCCCCCAATTCTCTTCAGTTTTGCATCGATCTCAAGAATACCCAAATGATGGAGGGACGGGGACGGAATTCCACGAATCTGCAGAAGAATCTCATGTATGATGTGTAGGTCCTACACTAGTTGCCAAAAAGGCACTCTGTAGTCTTCCTTCACCACACTCTCCACCACTGCAACAATTTCCTGTACGATGACAAGATGACATTGACCTGGTCATGGAAGGTCGACACACACACTGTTCTGTTATGTTCTTCTCAAAATTCTATCAACCATTTACATACTTGCCAACTTTGGAAAATGTGCATCTGTAAAACTTTTGTGGGAACGCCATTTACCACAAAACAAAAAATAATTATATTAATACATATGCAGTTAAAATATCTGCATATGCCACAATAACTAAACTAGTATTATCTGTGTTTAAAACAATAATTTAAAAAACAAAGTAAAATCTTAATTTTGTTCAATGTTAAGCCTCGCAAACCTGTGGTGTTTCAATACTAAACTAAAATTTTCATTTGCTGATCTTTGTTTCCGTTCCCATTTCTTTATTGTTTTTTTGTGCCCTATGATGACAATCTTATCCATCATGAATGCATGACAGCTTTCACTATTTTAGATAAAAGATGAATAATGTAACTTTGAAAATATAAATACTTTTGAACACCATGCATCAATTTTTACAAAGTTTTCAGCTTCGTTGCTTTCGTTTTTGCCCCTCCTCTTCATTTATCAAACTGAAATACAAAACTTGGGGGGGGGTATTTAAGAATACATGTTCTGATCATCGTCGGGGGGGAAATAATCATGGTTACGGGGGAAAATCTTTGCAACATCCGATTTCAGTTTCCGGACATTTTCCCTCCATTTTCAAGTTGAAATACAAATATTTATGAAATAAAATGATATTTAACAACAATACTAGGAAGAGGAAACATCACGTGAGAAATAAAATTACGATTACGGGAGAAATCTTCACTGCGTCTAACTTCCGTTTTTGAAAGTTTTGAAAAATGAAACTTCCTCCTTCAAAAGTGTAAAAAATTTCAGGGGAAAACCATCCTCCACCCCTACTAATTGCCCAAAAATTCCTGTTCAGTTATGCATCGATCTCGAGGATAACCCAAATTATGACGGAAAAGGAAATTCTTTGAAGCCTTCACACTCTCATGCCTAAAGATTACAGCAAAATTTTTTAGCCGTCAAATTTCCGTTTTCGGAAATCTTCCCTCCATTTTAAAACTAAAATACAAATATTTATGGAATAAAATGATATATAACAACAATACTGGGCAGAGGCAGCATCACAGGAAAAAGCAATTACAATTACAGAAAAAATCTTTATTTCGTTTACTTCCGTCTATGAAAGACGAAATACCATTCCGATATGTATTTTTACGAATTGGTAAAATTCTTCGATGCGTAGTTTTGCACGCCGAGAAAAATTCAAGATGCATATTTTTACATGTCGAGAAAAATTCCTGATGCGTATTTTTACGAGTCGAGAAAAATTCCTGATGCGTATTATTACGCGTAGGTAAAATTTCGATGTGTACTAGATGCGTAATTACACATTTTAGAGAACTCTGGTCGGCACGTCACTTGAGCACTCTCGTGGAGAGAGAGCTACCGCACAACGTCACGAAGCGGAGCCATTGTTAGAAGCCGGCGAGCCAAAGATGACATCATCGCGTAACACTGCGCTCGTAAAGTCCGGTAGAAAATCTAAGTGGATGGTTGCAGGGGATCGAAATATTAAAAAATCCTTAAAAAAGACTTCTATCCGTAAATGAGTAAAATTAAGCAGAAATCTGTAAATTTTACGGATAATCCGTAAAAGTTGGCAAGTATGCCGATTTAGACACCATACTGCATGCTGAGCAGGCTCCTCCTTATATTGCCTGCACATGCTGAAAAATCTAGGCTCACCTAGTGCCTTCCTTGGTCAGAAACTAGGTTATGGCACATCATGCTTGCACTGGATGTATCCAAATCATAGCAAACATCAAACAGTGGCTTCATGCACTCTCCACATGATATGCCAACTGACTATTTCTCATCTGTCTGTGTATGGTGGCACTACTACCAGTGATGGCATATAAACTGTAATGGTATAATGTCCCAATCTACATGGTACTTCAACAATCCTTACAAATCCCTGACTTATGCAATTTCAGAGTTGTGCAGTTGCATTTTGTAGCGCATTTTCCACTTATAACTACCATTACATGATGGTGCTGGTGAGTTCGGCAGTGGGAAAACGCTGGATTGGCTGCCCGCTGGATGCGAAAACAGTGACCATCTGGGATCGCTAATCGACAGTGTGCATTGGCTCACAGTTACGCCATTTTTTTTTTATTTCTTCGGAGTTGTGTATTGGTTGTCCATTTGGATAGCAGCCAAGTGTCTTCAACAAACATATCAGAGAAATATGGAAAGAAGAGCAGGATTATAACTATGGAAACAAAAGTACAGATTATTAAATGGCATGAAAATGGTTCCAAATTCATAGACATTGCACATGCTTACAAACCGAATAAAGGATAAAGGTGTAAGAGTGCAATGCCCAAATACATATATTCTAGTATGTTGTACACATATCACCATAAGAATGTGGGGTTTCTCTCAGTTACATGTGCTCTTATATTCCAGGATTAATTTGCACTTTTTTTGGCTGTTCTTTTCATGTACTATAGTAATATTTAATTTTAATCTTGAAACGAATAATAATAAAAAAAAAGATATTGAAACAGACACGCATGTCCACGATATACCGTAATTAACACCTTTCGACTTACGCAAGAATCTTCGGAACAAATTAACTGGGTAAGTCAGGGACTTATGGGGAAATACAAAAGTTCATTATTTTAAGCCATCAGATTTTGCTGAACTGGCCATTAGTTCACTGTTTTCCATGTAATAACTACTTAGAAAACTTGAAAATTGCATCACCCTGGAGTGAGAATAAAATTAAATTCTATTTCAACTTGAAGAGATTTCCATTTAACTTGAGAGATTTCCATTATTATGTTCCGACTTCGTATTTTGAGACATTTCTGACCTCCAGATCTTTATCAAAGTCTGTTCTTAATTCCTGTGAGAATAAAATAAGTATCTTCTGAAACAGTGAGCTAATGGTGATTTAGTACCAAAATCTGATTGCTTAAAATAATAAAACTTTCGTACATTCCATGTATTTGAAGGTTATTTTGTCATTAATATCTGAGATGATTTCCGATGCACTTTGTGATTAGCGACGTATCTGTTCCTAGTTAGAATGGGTCATCAACACAATGAGGACGGATCGGATTGCTTTAATTAGCACGAATCTGGAAAGTACAGATTCCTGAGCTACTTTGCTTAGCTTCAGATGCTTGGCAGTTCATTGTCCCAACTGGTGTGAGTACCATGGCTCAAACACAAATCAGGAGATGCAGGTTCAGTTCCTGCTCAAGAATGATGAAATTTTCACATTTTTTAGAGGTCACATACAGAGGCGTAGCCAAGGAGGTTGTCTTCGGGTCTGGACCCCCCTTCTCCTTGAGGGGGATTGAGTACAAAACTAAAGCAATATATATGTAAATATAATGACAAGAGTGGAAGACATCATGATCAAAGTAAAATCCCTGAAATGGCAATGGGCTGGACATGTTGCCAGAAGAACGGACAACAGATGGGCAACCAAAATTTTAGACTGGATTCTAAGGGATGGAAAAAGACCCAGAAGAAAACCAAATGGGAGACAGGTGGATGAAATTCGAAAGTATGTGGGAGTGACATGGAGGAGACTGGCGCAAGACAGACCTTTGTAGAAGAAACTTGGGGAGACCTTCGTCCAGCAGTGAATTGATAATGGTTGACAATTATGATGATGATATTAAAAAGTTTTTTCTCAGTAATGTTTTATTTTTTTTTTACTTTTAAAGATTTTGGGCTTATTCTCGCTTTTCCCCTGGAGGCTTGAACCAATGAACCAAATCCACGGACCCCCACCCCCCAAGAAATTTCTCGCTACAACACTATTGACATAGAGACAGGGAATTAATTACACTTCAGTACCAAAATCTGGTTGCTTGAAATAATATTACATACAGTGTTTGTTGACTCTTATTAGTTTTTTTCTTTTGACTAGGTATCCAACCTCAAATGAACCAAAACATCAAAAATGTCAAATCAAGCTGTTCACTGAATAAATCAATAAGGTATGTAACACTTAGCCATCCTGGGCATAAGGACTGCTCTTCCTCAGATCACCATGGTACAGGAACAAGAAATAGAAAATGACCACACAATGTGAGGAGTACAGAATAGCCATATGAGGCTTTTTAATCTTCTGTATTGTAATTATCATTCCTGGTACACTTACTTTTGAGAAAGATTTCTTAGCCCATTTCTTTAGTGACCAATAACTTTTTTTTTCATTTTTTAATGCAAAATCTCCACTGTCGAATGGCCACAGATAAAGCAGCATTCAGTGTCCATGTTGTTCACTACCATTCAAGACAGTCACCAACAACAGAATTGAAAAAACAATGATAATCTTCACAGGAAAGAGTTTGTAATGGCTAAAAGTAATAGAAGGGCCAGCAGTATACCATTACAAACTGATATCAACGACTAAGATGTTTATTCATGAACCTTAAAAATTACATCCTAATAATCCAGAGTTTAAAAAAAGAAATGGAATTAGGAGTCTGGATAATGAATTTATATTATGTTATACACACCTGGGCAGCAATCTTTCCTTTACCCATCTTCAGGCTACTGTTCACCACCAAAACCAGCTTACATTCAGGAATTCCAAAATCTGAAAAAGACTGAAAGAAAAAAAAAAAAAAAAGAAGTCATACAATTATAAAGTGGTCATCTTTAAGAAAACATACTGACTTTCTACTACTGTGTACTAAGTCACGGATTAATCCAGGTTTCTAAAGATGATACCCATTTTTGTTAAGAAAACATACTGACTTTCTACTACTGTGTACTAAGCCACAGATTAATCCAGGTTTCTAAAGATGATACCCATTTTTGTGAAACTGCCTTTTTCGTACAAAATGTTGCCTATTTCTGCGTTTAAAGCAATTTTGTCAAAAAAAAAAAAAAAAAAAAAAATCCCTGAAAGTACAGAGAGGTTCAGACTTCATAGGTAGAATCAACAACATCAGATAAGGACTTGCAAAATGCATTGCCCTAGAAATTGAAAACGGCAGGGTAATTTTCTGAAGAAGGGCACATTTGTATTAAAAAGGGGGGGGGGGCATGTTATGTGCAGAACATTGTAAGATCTGAAAAAATGGGCACTTTGAGATGACAACAGGCCATATCTGGAAAAAAGGGCACATTTTTTTCAAAAAGGGGCATTTTATGTGTTCATAAGCTTTAGACCCCGCTATCCCACCTCCCTGAAATCAACCTCTGACCCTGTTCTCATCCTAAGCATAATACCATTATATACAGTGGTGAAGCAGGGATATTTTTTTTAACGAGCTCTATGGTTTTTGTAACATTTTTTTTTTTGCATTTAATATTTATTTTTTTCGTGAAAACCAAAGAATGTAAATTAAAATTGATTTCAATATAATAAAATGGTTTTATTAACAACATTCATTTACTGAATAAGAAATCAGATCTATTTTTTCTATAACCAGAACAACATAATTTTTGTTTAGTTGCCTATTCATGGATAAAAAGTAATTGCTTCTTACCATACTTCTAATCAATGGATTATTAAATGCATGAAAACATACATTAAAATTATTTGAAGATAATTTATTTGAACCAAATGACTGAAATAATAATAAAAAAAAAACTTGCTTTCATCCAGTGTTTTGCTGCTTAAAGAGAGAATTTTTTTTTAAAAAAATCAGCATTTGATGGATAACAAATTGCCCTTATTTTCTAACTGGAGTTGAATTCACTGGTAACCAAGATAAAATCAGGAAATTAATCTTTTCTTTTGAATCATCCAGTGTTCTGCTGCTTCAGGGAAACAAACTTCACCCTTTAATTTGATTGCCGTCTGAAAGTGATTGTTTTAAGTGCTGATGATAACGGTCCACGATTTTCAGAATTTCTAAATTTCCTTACGAAGCCCTGCATATTTCTGCATATTATTTTTTTCCCCCTCATTTCACTTTGTGATTATGTTCTTATTGTTTATTTTTCTGATAATACTCATCGTTCTTAATATCTTACAATTAGTGATAAAGAAACTTGATATTATCTAAGAATTTTCCCTAATGAAATGCATGTTTGTAACAGTCTCTTCAAAACCAACCAATCATTATACTAAACATTTTGCCCCTTCTCCTTTTTCAAAGTAAAATTCAATTTTAAAATTGGTACTTAATTGGTCCATGCTGGAATCTGTCATTTCCGTGACCCATAAAATTGTTATCATGTCAGAGTGAACAATGCAGTTTCGATTTTTTACATTTAATTTCACTTAAAGCATGTTTTCTCAATTTGTAGTAACATTTTGTTGTATTAAGAGTAGAGCAAAAATATTTTAGTTTGCTTAAAGCAAAATTAATGTTCCAAGGACACTATACTGTGTGCTCATTGTGCAAAGGAAACGCGACTCAATGGGGGACAAGAGACAGCAACGGAAAGTTAAAGTTCCCATTAATAAATACATCTCTTTCCACGTTCCAGAAACACACAGCATCCGAAAAATTGTTTTTCAGCCGCCGCTGTGGAATTGAACCAACAGAACTCTCGATATCGCGCCAAGTGCGTTACATTTACACCACAGTGGCAAACAATCCATGGTGCTATGTGTATTTTTAAGTCAGCTTCTGACATCATAAATCCATAAGATGGGCTCAGCTACTGAGACGTCTCCATCTGGTGGGCATTAACGGCACTAGCTATATATATTATAGCAGATAAATTCGAAGGGCGAGATCCAAGGTGAAAATACTCCAAATACGTGGCGACAGTTAATAAATAAATACATCGCTCTTTCCACGTTCCAGAAACACACAGCATCCGAAAAATTGTTTTTCAGCCGCCGCTGTGGAATTGAACCAACAGAACTCTCGATATTGCGCCGAGTGCGTTACATTTACGCCATGGTGGCCAACAATCCACGGTGCTATGTGTATTTTTAAGTCAGCTTCTGACATCATAAATCCATAAGATGGGCTCAGCTACTGAGACGTCTCCATCTGGTGGGCATTATAATATATCTGTATGCTGCTATAATATATATAGCTAGTGCCGTTAATGCCCACCTAGGGCCGCCCGGTGGCGCAGTGGTCTAAGCGATGGCCTCTGATCATTCGTCCGAAAGGGGTCCGGGTTCGAATCCCGGTGAGGCATGGATGTTGTGTTTGTCTTACGGCACTGGATCTCTCCCTTCCCTGGAACCAGTGACCCTAAATTAGGGACGGGCGACTGCTTATAGCCCATTGAGTTGCTTACGGTGGTCGTTAAACCTCCAATCCCAAAAAAAAAAAAAAAAAAAAAAAAATGCCCACCAGATGGAGACGTCTCAGTAGTTGAGCCCATCTTACGGATTTATGATGTCAGAAGCTGACTTAAAAATACACATAGCACCGTGGATTGTTGGCCACCATGGCGTAAATGTAACGCACTCGGCGCAATATCGAGAGTTCTGTTGGTTCAATTCCACAGCGGCGGCTGAAAAACAATTTTTCGGATGCTGTGTGTTTCTGGAACGTGGAAAGAGCGATGTATTTATTTATTAACTGTCGCCACGTATTTGGAGTATTTTCACCTTGGATCTCGCCCTTCGAATTTATCTGCTATAATATATATAGCTAGTGCCGTTAATGCCCACCAGATGGAGACGTCTCAGTAGCTGAGCCCATCTTACGGATTTATGATGTCAGAAGCTGACTTAAAAATACACATAGCACCGTGGATTGTTGGCCACCATGGCGTAAATGTAACGCACTCGGCGCGATATCGAGAGTTCTGTTGGTTCAATTCCACAGCAGCGGCTGAAAAACAATTTTTTGGATGCTGTGTGTTTCTGGAACGTGGAAAGAGTGATGTATTTATTTATTAACTGTCGCCACGTATTTGGAGTATTTTCACCATTTAAAGTTCCCATTTTGAACTTCAATTATTTTGTTAACAACAGTAATAATTATTGCTCTTTGTCTGTTGATAAGGAGGAAGTGACTAATCAATGTGAAATCATGCATTTTCGGAAAAACTTAATAAAAGCGAGCTGCTGAAGTTGGTTTGTGATGTCAGAGCTCCAGCTGAAGCTCAGATGTTCATTATCGTTATTTCGTGCTCAAACTTCAATGGGGAAAAAAACCGTCACCCCTTTCTTGAAGAGTGAATCTATAAATAGATTGCACCCACTTATTTACTGAGCAGAGCACTGTGTTTTCCCCACGTGTGAGTTGGATGATCGAAAATGCCTTGCAAATTTATAGGAGGTTTCTGAAAAATGCAAATAATTTTTTTAGTAATGAAAAAATACTAAAGAAGAATAAATTCTTTAGTAATGAAAAATACTAAAGAAGAGGAGGGGACGGTACCCTGGAGCGTCACACAAAGCGCATCTGATAAACAACCCAGACGGCTGCCATCAACGGCGAAGGGGTGTGCGTGATTCTTAATGGTTAGGGGCCGATGGTCTTTCTCCCTTGGCACTGTTTATAATGGCTTTTCCCTCTCATCTGCGGCCAGCTTTCGGAGCAAAGACGTGCATGTGCTAAGCCGCCAAGCATCCCCCCCCCCTTTGCGCCCAAGGAGCTGAATGCTGGTCACCTGGTAATGTTTCATCCATGAATGGTATGCTGTTCTAAATCCCTGGAGTTTCAGGGGCGCCTAGTTCGAATTCCGGGGAATTCGAACAAGGGGTTTCCCCGGAATTCTGGGGAATTCGGCCTGTTATTTTTATATCATCATCATCATTGTCAACCATTATCAATCCACTGCTGGACGAAGGTCTCCTCAAGTTTCCTCCACAACGGTCTGTCTTGTGCCAGTCTCCTCCATGTCACCCCTGCATACTTTCGAATTTCATCCACCCATCTCCCATGTGGTCTTCTTCTGGGTCTTTTCCTGTCCCTTGGAATCCAATCTAAAATTTCGGCTGTCCATCGATGATCTGTCCTTCTGGCAGTATGTCCAGCCCATTGCCATTTCAGGGATTTAACTCTGATCATGATGTCTTCCACTCCTGTCATTTTTCGGATCCACGTGTTCCTCTTCTTATCTCTCCTGGTTACACGAAGCATGCACCTCTCCATGCTTCTTTGAGTTGTCTGCAGTCTTTGTATATCTCTTTTAGTTAAGGTCCACGTCTCTGCACCATACGTAAGCACTGGAAGGATGCATTGATCAAACACTTTTCTTTTAAGACATAATGGCATATTGCTCTTGAAAATTATGCTGTTTCTTCCAAAAGCTCTCCAGGCAAGTTTTGTACGCCGATTAATTTCTTCATCAATGTGACCCTCACTTGATATCTGCTGTCCAAGATAAACGTACGTGTCTGTTATCTCCAGCTTTTCTCCATCAATCAATAAATCTTCATTTCTTGTAAAAGCATTGAACATCACTTTTGTCTTCTGAAAGTTCATTTTTAATCCCACTTCTTTACTCTTGTCAGCAACAGCAAGTTCCTGGATCATACTCTGCAGCTCTGATGGGGTAGTTGCAAAAATGACTACGTCATCAGCAAAACGAAGGTGGGTTAGATAATCTCCATTAATCTTTATCCCTTTGTTTTCCCAGCTCAGCGACTGAAAAACACCCTCCAATGTGGCATTAAAGAGCTTCGGAGATATGGTGTCACCTTGTCTCACTCCCTTTCCAATTTTTATGTGTGTTGTATTTTCAAACAGCCGAATCTTTGCACTTGCATTTTCATAGATGTTATTAATAATATTAATGTATGCATCTTCAATACCGCAGGTTTTCAGAGCCATTGTAACTGCTGATGGTTTCACCGAATCAAAGGCTTTTTCATAATCGATAAAAGCCATGCACAATGGAAGTTCATATTCCCTCGCTCTTTCAATTAGTTCTCTCAGTACGTGTATATGATCTATTGTGCTGTAGCCACTCCTGAATCCAGCTTGTTCTCTCGGTTGAGCCATGTCCAGTGTTACCTTCAAGCGGTGTGAAAGAACTTTAGTGAAGATTTTATAAACAACTGATAGGAGGCTGATAGGTCTGTAGTTTCCGAGATCCTCAATGTCACCTTTCTTATGTAGCAGGATCATTGTAGCGGTGTTCCAATCCTCAGGAATCTTTCCTTCATTAAGGCATCGAGTGAAAATTTGGGCGAGTACTGTTTCGATTTCTCCACTTGCTTCTTGTATGATGTCTACAGTAATTCCATCTTCTCCTGGAGCTTTTCCCCGCTTCATGTTCTTGATTGCATGTGCAACTTCTGCTGGAAGGACTGGAGGAACTCTGGTACTGGTATCTTTCATGATGTCTGGAGTGCATGTATCATCCCTTTCATATAATTTGGAGTAGAAATCTTTCACTCTTGTCAAAATTTCGCCTCTATTTCTTGTTACAGAACCATCTTCTTTTCTCAGTGCCATAATCTGTTTTCTTCCCTTACTGAGATGTCCCTTTGCTATCTTTAGGCTTTGGTTGTTTTCAATTGCTTTCCTCACTAGTTCACAGTTGAATTTTCTTACGTCTTCAGTGATACTTTTTCTTACTGTCTTGCATAGCTCTATATATTCCACTTTGGAAGTCACATCTTCTTTAGTTGTCCTCATCTCTCTTCTTTTTTGCATCAACATTTTTCGTTTTTCCTGATAATTTGTTTACATGCAACTTGTTCTTAGACTCAGCTAATTTTGTTGCTGTTTCCATAATAAGTTTGCTTTTTGTCTGCCATTGATTTGCTTACTTACATATCGTACATATCGGAAAAAGTCATTAGAACTGTCACATGGCAGTTTCATGTTTTGTGTGTGTCTGATTATGAGATATTTTAAAGGGCAGCCTTAGTTCTCTAAAAGAATGAAAGTTGCATGATCTGATTAATTTTGGTATAAATGCTTTTAAGTACTTCATAATGACATAAAAGTAGGCCAATCATTTTAATCACAATTAGTACATTTCTTATATGCAATATAACAAAAAAAAATAACAAAACCAATAATTTTGGTTTTGTAAATAATAGCTGTTAAGTTCTAAAGAATTTAAGTTATTTAAATGCCAATAAAACATATTTAATAATATAGAATTAAAAAAATTCACTAAGTGGAAGATATTTTTGCAAAAATGGCTTAGATTCTTTTCACAGGGTGAGCCCCAAGTTTTTCTGATATGCCATTGCCACCAATAATCATCATTCTCCTATGAACATCTAAGGTGAAATATTAAGTACTAATCACTCTCCAGTATAAATTATTAGAACTGCCACTTAACCAATGTCATATCACCAGACTAAATTTATCATGAGATTTTAAATAGTGGCCATGCATCCAATTGTTACCTGTTGCTGCAATACAAATCCCACAGGGAATAATGCATAGGAGGTAGAACACATTGCATGGCTCTGTGAGGCATTTTTGTGATACAGTTGCTTGCGCTGATACTGGAACTGAATATCAGTACAACTAAAAAACCAGTTTCCCTGGGTCACCAATGCAAGAAATACCCAGAACATTATCAAAATGAATGAAATTCACGAACAAATGTCTTCAAGCAAGGTAGAGTGCTCGATTTCTAAGATATTAACCTCTATAACCAATATCAGTACCCATCGAAGAATGAATAAATTAATATGCAGTGTTAGAATTAGAAATAAATCTTCGACAGGCCCAGCGGACCACTAGAATTTGCAAACCACTGGTCCACCAAAATGCTCACTGGTCCATAAAAATAATAATAAAAAAAAAATTAAAAAAATTAAAGACATTTACAATACATATAGAAAATGTATCATTTCAATAGAATTATCTCCAATGTTTGTTTTTTAAACCTATCATTAGTTTGCAGCCTAAAAAGAAAACCATACAGCATGGTAAAAGAAACAGAAATTCATTTTTTAACTTGTGAAACTAGAAAAAAAAAATAATCTTACTGGCCATCCGGGCCAGTAAAATGAATAGTGCAGTGGTCCGACGGAAGTTTTACTGGCCCATGGCCGGTAGACCACTGGGTAATTCAAACGCTGATATGTGTATAAAACTTGGAGTGCATTTGCAAGAAACACTACAACTTTCAAGAGAGCAATTTAGCACAAAACAAGTATTAAATAAATATAACCTTCCAGTTCTCACTTGCAAATCAAAGAAATAAAATTTTAAAAAACAAGAAAAAAAATCATATAGAGGCAGCAGACAACTAAAATGTTTGGTGTGACCAAGAAAGATACAAAAGGAAACCTGTGAATTACGAAAACAACAAGAGTTGATGACATTATGATCGCAGTCAAGACCCCAGAGTTTAAGCTGGCTCAAAAAATTCTAATGGGGGTGGGGGTGGGGAGATGTTGTAGCAAAAGGCTAAAGAACACTTCTGTCGCTCAGTAAATCGTAACATCAATTTAATCATTCACACCAACTGCATTTTGGATATCAGTGGATGACAAACTGTTTTGGAAGATACCAAAACACTTAAAAGAAAACTGTGAGAGCAGTATAAGTTGATATACAGCTAAATAACAGATAAGAGCTTTTTAAAATCATGATTAAATAAGCTTAAAATCCAAATCTTTATTGCATCATTGTTCTTTCTTGCTGCAACACACAATTCACAGTTTTAATATGGAATTTTATCTGTCTAGTTAACTGGCACTCATTTGTAAAGGGAGCACCATTTTTGCACAAGTTGCTCAGAAAATATAGATTCAGTAGCAGTTTTACTTCTTTTTTTAACTCACAATTCTTTTCAGTTTTTCATTTATTAGCACTGTCTTTGCAAAACTTTGGGGTTCTTAACAATGAATTTAACCATGGCATGTACATGATACAGGGCACCAGGGGTGGTGAGCAGCCTCTAGTTTACACTTTTCTTTCCCAATCCATGTTCTGTCCAGGTACAATCTGCTAGTTTGAAAGGTCACTCTGGTCATGAATTATAAGTGGTTGTTTATGGCCTGGGGGGGGTCACAGTTGATTCTGGTTTAAACTTTGAATGAGGAGGAGCCTAATCCCTCTAGCTTCTATAATCTTACCCTGCCCTACCCTTTATGGAGTGTAATAAAGGGCAGCGCTGAGGTTCGGGCTCAAGTTTAAGAGCCCAAGCCCATCCGAGCCCAAAGTATGTCAGCCCCAGCCAGAAAACTATTAACCTGTTAAGGCATTAAAAAGAAAATCTCCCTTTCCAGACTTCCACTCTTTCCTCCCTGTGCAATTAACTGATATCTTTCTCAACTGTGGAGTGGGGAAGGGATAGTAATATATTTCTATAGTTTCTTTTACAATTAATTTCTTCCTGAAATGTTTCAGGAGAGAGAGGGGCATCAGGAAAAATAGTAAGGCACAACAATCTACGTCATACATTGCTCAATAGAATTAGCAGGGAGCTGCCCCGTTGAGGTAGGAAGCAAATTTTCGCCAGCTTGCTATCTATCTATAGTTCATAGAGAAACTTTTCCTTCGCAGAAATTCAGTAATTTATGGCCAATGGTATTTGTTACCCAAACCCGGAATGAATATCCCTGCAGAGTTCCCATCTGTACCCAGTTGCCGAAGAATTCTATTTAACTATAAAGTGTAAAAACATTTTGTGTGCTAAATCATACAAAATCACATTAAAAAAAGAAGAAAATTCTCTCTCTCAGAGCCCAAACTCCAGTAAGAATTATGCAGCCCGAGCCTGAAAGCTAGTCTCAGCACTGATGGAGGGATGGGGTAATTAAGCCAACAGGTGTAGGAAAAGGATTAATAAATTTTTGGATTTTCATCACAAAATAAACTTGATGAGGTAGTAAGAATCCTGTTTAATTTTCCCAATGCCCTATTTTGTTGTGATAAAAATCAATATTGCAACACTGCAGGGAGAAGTGCGCGTTATGAATATTTAGACCCATGGATTAAAAACAATATACCATTTATTAAAGTATGATCTCATTGAGATCCCAAGATGAAATTTTGCAGAAAGCTTTTAAAAATATGAAATAATCAAAACAACTGTTTTTGAAAAAAATTACTATTATTTTTTAAAATCACTTTTTTTAAATTTTGTAACTTAATTTTAAAATTTAAAATAAGTTTATTATGTGCCATATTAAATTAGAGCCCATGAATTTTTGAAGCAAGTGGTATTTTTAGTTTTGAAATATCTCAATTCTGGACTGAGCTTTTAAGGCTTTTGTGTAATGCAGAAAGGTAAACACCGTCAATTTTTTTAAGTTTCAAACATTCATAACTCAAAAACGGGATGAGATTAAAAAAGAAAAACGAGATCTGGGACCTTCTCTTATACTACTTTTAGAAAACTGAAAATGAAAGCAATATAAAATGGTAAGGTAAAAGTCATTGGATCATTTGACATGGACCCTTTACTGTATATGACAGCTGGCATTAAACTAGTACATAACTAACTACCCTCACAAAACCAAAATATGTACATTAGGAAAATTTACAAAATTTCAGTAGCTACCATATTTTAAGAGGAACAGTATGTAACCTAATTCTGGCATAATTTTAGAATCAAGTGCACATCGTGCCACACGTAAGTTACATTTATAAACTCTTCTATCATTTCAGGATAACCAAGATTTCTGTGTATATCTAAAGTGATGTTTATTTACTGATCCCAACTGTTGTCAGGGCATTTTTTTTTTTTAACAACTACCACAGGTATGCTTCTTTACGATGATGGGCAAAACACGTAACAATAATAACAAATAAAGGTAACTTGATCATGCTAGTTACGTTACATGAAAAAAACTTTTACAAGAAAGTTCGTAACTTTCTTATAAAAGTTTTTTTTTTTTTTTTCATGTAACGTAACTAGCGTGATCAAGTTACCTTTATTTGGAATGCTTCTTGCCATTTCATACCTCAATATTTACAAACAAATGAAATCTAGCAGTAATGGGTCACTATAAACTGCAAATTTGTCATTTTGAAAGTTTCATACTCTACCTAATAAAATGACAGTTCATAAAGTCATGAAACTTGTTTGATAACTATCACAACTAAGATTGTACCAGATCTTTCATCTTACTAATTTGCTCAGTATCATACCAAAATTATGACATGCAACTTTGCCTTTATTTAGATGAACATGCATGTTGCCCACTAGATTAATGATATGAACCAATATGGAGTTGTGAAATTCGAAAAATCAGATATGTTTTGGGTACCATAGTTATTTCCACTTCAAAATGTAAAAAAAAAAGAAAAAAGAAATTAATTATGCTTATTAGGAAAATGTGGTATTTGATGCTGATTCGACCAAAACTTTATAAAAAGAAAAGGGCCAACAATATTTGCGTGAATCACTTCACTTTTCAACAAAGTTTTTCTGATAAGCAAAATAAATTATAGTATAAAGTGTGACGCGAATTGTTTATTATAGAACTTTCTTTTATAAAAATATAACTTCATTGCTGTTTTCTTTAAAAATTAGCAGAGAATAGTACCTCTTCATCCTTTGAGAACATGGGAGCTCTATTTCCTCTTTTCTTGTTCATCATGTACCCTAAAATGAAGCCACATACTAACGACCCAGCACTTATGGTTAGAAAAGTAACGTCTGAAAAATAATGTGCAAAGCTACGCATCCTTATTTGCTATCAAATCAAAATTAACGAAAACACGTGAAGATCTAAGTGTACACCAGATGTTACAAGAAATCAAAAATATTTAATCACCGCTTCACCTCCCAGAGCCTATTCCGATCGATTCAGATCCACCCACGTGGCTCAGTACCACACGATGATCATTCCTCATATCAGCAGCAGTTCATAATTCACGTGCAACACCATACACTGAGTTACACCACAACATCACATCGACCACTGCAATATCTTTGACATCGACGAAGCAGGTTATGCAATACGTTGAAACTTTGAATTTAAATAAACAGCTAATTCCAAGAAACACAATAAACGCGGGCAGAAAACATAGATGGCACTACTGAGTAGAGAGTAATACCAACTCGGCATGCACGCGGAAATCACAGCCTTGTCACAGCACTAGTTTTATCATTTCGGTAATTTTCGTACTTGAGAGAAAGGGTTGAAAAACATTTTTATTTAGCTTCTATTATACTTTTTAATAGATACAGTAGCTTTTCTTTTATTAAAATCTCGTGAATAACTCATTGCTAAGAATTTCGCCCCAAACGCGGTAGAGTACGGGAGTAACTTTACTAATCGCTACGTAAAGTTTTTAACTGTTTATTTATTTATTTATTATTTTGTTTGGAGGTTTAACGACCACCGTGAGCAACTCAATGGGCTACAAGCAGTCTCCCGTCCCTAATTTAGGGTCACTGGTTCCAGGGAAGGGAAAGAGAGCCAGTGCCATAAGACAAACACAGCATCCATGCCTCAACGGGATTCGAACCCGGACCCCGTTCGGACGAATGATCAGAGGCCATCGTTTAGACCACTGCG
Organism: Macrothele yani; assembly: GCA_039090855.1. Lineage (NCBI taxonomy): Eukaryota > Metazoa > Arthropoda > Arachnida > Araneae > Macrothelidae > Macrothele > Macrothele yani. The sequence continues at coordinate 121,617,188 of CM077005.1, read as the reverse complement.
CCACCGGGGCGGCGTTTAACTGTATAATATATATGCGAATTTCAGGGAACAGGTGAGTTTGTGCATGTATAGAGCACTAACTTTCTTCAGTACTAAAACACATCGGCCGCCCCGGTGGCGCAGATGTGTTTTAGTAGCAGATGTGTTTCTGATCATTCGTCCGAACGGGGTCCGGGTTCGAATCCCCGTGAGGCATGGATGTTGTGTTTGTCTTACGGCACTGCTCTCTCTCTTCCCTGGAACCAGTGACCCTAAATTAGGGACGGGCGACTGCTTATAGCCCATTGAGTTGCTCACGGTGGTCGTTAAACCTCCAATCAAAAAATAAAAAAAACATCAATTAAACCATGGGTTAAGCGTTTGTCTTACATCTCCCAACCGCCGCCCCGGTGGCGCAGTGGTCTAAGGCGCTGGTCTCTGATCATTCGTTCGTAAGGGGTCCGGGTTCGAATCCCGGTCCGGCATGGATGTTGTGTTTGTCTTACGGCACTGGCTCTCTCCCTTCCCTGGAACCAGTGACCCTAAATTAGGGACGGGCGGCTGCTTATAGCCCATTGAGTTGCTCACGGTGGTCGTTAAACCTCCAATAAAAAAAAACAAAAAAACATCTCCCAACCCTGGAACCAGTGGCCCCACATTAGGGACTGCCGATTGTTTATAGCTCTAAGAGCATAAAGCATAATTAATGATTTCAATGTTTACTGTCACCACTTTAAATATTCCTCACTTTATGCCTAAGAGTTGCTTATGGTGGACGTTGAACCCCAAATAAAAACACAGGCGCGCGTTCAGCAGCTGTGGCGATCATATGTAGAGGATTTTAGGAATGGAGTGTCTGACCTCAGGTCTTAAACAAACCTTAGAAACAGGAAGCTAGGAAATTTGGACTATTTTTGGATTGGAGGTTTAACGACCACCGTGAGCAACTCAAATGGGCTATAAGCAGTCGCCCGTCCCTAATTTAGGGTCACTGGTTCCAGGGAAGGGAGAGAGCCAGTGCCGTAAGACAAACACAACATCCATGCCTGACCGGGATTCGAACCCGGACCCCTTACGGACGAATGATCAGAGGCCAACGCCTTAGACCACTGCGCCACCGGGGCGGCGAAATTTGGACTAGAATGCCCGATAGGAAAGTGACACGGAAGCGAAATAGAAAGGGGGAGGAAGACGCGCTTATTTATTACCGGGGGCCAGTACCCGGGGTCCGACGGCTTAACGTGCCCATCCGACGCACGGCGGATAATTAGGGATCAAGCGTTCGTACCTGCCTGGGATCGAACCCGAGGTCCTTTCCGTGGCACACACGAACGTTGCCCACTAGCGGCCTTAAACAGCTGTGGCGAATGTTGGCATCATAGATTAAATAGCTTGGCTAACACCAAGGAGGCCGCCCCGGTGGCGCAGTGGTCTAAGGCGCTGGCCTCTGATCATTCGTCCGTAAGGTTCAAATCCCGGTCAGGCATGGATGTTGTGTTTGTCTTACGGCACTGGCTCTCTTCCTTCCCTGGAACCAGTGACCCTAAATTAGGGACGGGCGACTGCTTCTAGCCCATTGAGTTGCTCACGGTGGTCGTTAAACCTCCAATCAAAAAAAAAAAAAAAAAAAAAAAAAAACACCAAGGAGGATAGAATAAGGGGAGGCAGCATAACAAGCAAGCCCTACGTAAAGCTTTGAAGCCGACGCTCTGAGTGGTAGCCATCTTATGTTACCCTTCTGATTGCGTTCCCATCGAACTAGTTACCTAACAATATAAAGCACCTTTAAAGCCTTCTTGCGAAAAGAACAAATATCATGTACATTTATGGATGTAGTCTATAATATCACCACTGTTTTCTATTCTTTCCTATCAAAGCACTGCAAAGTCACGTTTTACTGCTGCATACGACAAAAAGCCCTTTAACTCGTCACACGAAAAGTACATGCTGTTTAAAGTAATGCATGAAGCGATTCACAAACTCTGAAGTGAAGAAGAAAACCCTGATTTATTTCATGTGATCAAGTGAATGTTTCTGAAGATAGAAACGCAACGAAATGTTACCTTAGAAACAAAAGTTCGTGCTAAACTTTGAAAATTTGCAAAATTTTAACGAAGAGTACACGGAATATGCAAATAGAAAAACGTTTGTAGCGCACAATAAAATCCGTTAGCGTCGATAGATTACTATGTACTAATAAGAAATGCGATAATTTACGAATTAAAAAACAGAAAAAAAAAACAGAAAAAAATACGGATTTTATTGTGCGCGAGAAACGAATGCTTTTTACAAAGTTTTAATAAAACGTTTTCGGGAATGTGATCTTTGACCAGGAGTTATTGAAAACTGGACAAATTTCTAATTCGTACTAGAAATGTTTAGCTATTCCATCATAAGTTTTTGATCCGCAAATACAATAGATCTCTCTTCAGCTTTTAAAGTTGAACTGCAAATGAACAATTCTATAAATCAGTCATAAGCAAACGCCCTTCTCACTCGAAATAAAAAACTGAAATCTTCCTTAACTTACAAAGCAAAAATGAGCAACTGAGGGTAATGTAACATGGCGGCCACGCAACTTAGCTGGCTTCAATGGTGAGAGCCAGGGAGGTTATATTACTGGAGACACCACTCCTATCCACGCAGCATTGACCGCCATAAGTCACCGTCTGTGCTGTAAATGATGTCATGAGCAGGCACGACGCATCCGCAGAAGAGAAGCTGCTTGGAAAACCAATGGAACAAAAGCTTCTAAGCGTATAAACAGATAAAATGAGTAATTCAATACTATTTATCAATGACCCGGGTACTGGCCCCCCGGTAATAAATAAGGGCGTCTTCCTCCCCCTTTCTACTTCGCTTCCATGTCACTTTCCTATCGGGCACTCTAGCCCAAATCTCCTAGCTTCGTATGAGGATGTAACAGACACGTGACTCTCAGCATGGCAACGAGCCTTAGTAACGTTAGTGAAGGACAACCAGCCCCGTTGAAATGATGGCTTCTTACTTTGAAACTTTAACTTCAGAGTACAAAATGCGGTATTTGGAAAAAATTAAAGAGGCTGAAGGAAAAGATCCTTATGTGCTGAATGCAAATATCTTCGAAGCGGATGCGAAAAGTTTTCCGAAAGTGCAAATAGTAAATATTTTCGATTACTTCGTCTTTGGTCGAAGTGCTTTTACCGCAGAACAGTTCGAGGCATATAAAAGTTTCGAAGCATATAACAATTTCTCGTCGTCGGCAACAGGGTACCATCACAAATTCGTGAGTAATCAGTAATTTATGGAGAAAATAGGTACGCTGACTTAATAAGTAAGGTTCTCTTCCCTCGCAAGTAAAAAAAGATAGGTTCTCTTTTTTTCCAGGAATCGCTGATTTTGGATAAAACTAACCCTTGAAAGGTCCTATGCCTCTTTGAGAATTTAACTCTTCGACAAAAAGTGCCTTTCTAAGCTCTGGGATTTTCAAGCCTTAGAAAAATAAGCAACTCTTTTTTTTTTTTTTTTTTTCGTAAAATTGTGGGGAAAAGACAAAATAGTTTTGCTGAGATTTGTGTTCTATAATTTAGCATAAACCGACCTGTAAACAGACCTCGACACCAAAAAGGATTTTATTTGGACAATAATTTTAGCCATTATTGGCATTCTTCTACAAACGTGTGCTTCAGCTGCAGGTAAAAATCCAGGTGTACTAAAAACAAAAAATCAACGGTAGTTTGGGGAGGAAATATCATATAGAACAAAGTAGTATACCAAAAAACCCCAACGCCGGCAACCAAATAACTTTAAAAGTGAAAAGCCGAAAACGCACAAAAAAAGTGAATCAGCGGGAACAGTGTGATCGAGATCCAAAAATACAGAAGAGCCAGAGATTTGATTTTGACTAAAAGTCAGGTTTGCTAACAAATTAACTTTTAGCCCTATAAAAAGTTTCAGTACCCCCTAGATCAACCAGGAACCTTCTGAAAAGAAGTCTCTGGAGAAAACAAAAACAAAAAAACACGTGCACAGAAGTTCCGATTGGGGACCGAAGCGTTTATTTAAGAAATATTTTGACTAAGAGACAAACTCTAAAAGGTGTCTATATGAAAATAGTCAGTAGTAAAACCTACACAAAAAAACAGCCAAAACCTTTTAAATTCAACTTTGAATCAACGAATTAAGCGCCTGGCCCAATAAGTGCAAGCACTGCACTCCAATAGCGTTTGAACAAGTAAAAGATGAATTCTCTGCTTTACCAGAAATCACTGATTTCTGGATAAAACTAACATTTAAGAGGTTCTCTGCCTTTGAAGAACTCTTCAATAAAAAGTGTTTTCTAAGCTCTGGGAAGCGATCTCCCTTCGTTTGGTATATAAGCGAATTTTTTCGGTATTGCCTTTAGAGACAGCAGCTAGTAGCCTGAAAAAGACTTACGGTCTCGATTTCCTCTATTACCGCAATTCACAATGCCCCAAAATCTAGTCATTTTGGCTTCAAATTTTTATAAACACCGATCGCTCATGATTGCATTTTACACCCTAAGTTCAGGACAGCCAGCTATGCTTGTCCTTCAGGAACTTGCAGGGACTGTTGCCACTTCACTGAAACTTCTCGATGATGTCACGTGCGACATCCTCATTTCTAAGTGTTGTTTAAGGCCCGGAGTCAGACACTCCCTTTCTAAAATCCTCTAAGTATGATCATATATGATCTTTATCAATGATATACAAGCTTACTGTTTCATTAACGGTATAATTTAGTTCATTTTTGCCTGCTTGTCACGTCACACTACAGATTAGCTGTGACCTATGGTGGCAGAGCCAGTGGTGTCTCCAGTAATATAACCTTCTTGGTCAGAGCACATGCTCTCTCCCCTTATTCTATACTCCTTGGCCAAGACCTTGGCATACGAATTTTCAAAACGTAACCTGTCTTTGTAGAGGCTGATCCGCTGATGTTTTTGTTTACAATTGATGAGTGGAAGACTTGACACACTTATATGTAACAATCTGTTAGTTTTCTTTTTTACCACCATTTATTAGCGTATAATAAAGTGTAATGTTCTATTGTTATGGTATGAGTGTTTCGTAATTGCGTATGAAAAATACCTTTTAGCTCTGTTGTTGCTCTTTACTTTGATGTGGAATCTGTCTGGGATGGGTTTATTGCGGGAGGCCCATTAATCCAAAATTTATATTGAACTCAGCCTTGTTGAAAAATGTGTTTCACGAGTTTCTGAATGTGTGTGTTTTTCGTATTAACTCTCAACAAATATCATATGTTTTTCGTACTAACTCTCAACAATATAGAATTTTTGGTGTGAATGATCACTATATGACCCGGAAGCAGAAATTTTGGGTTAATATAAGATATTTACAAATATTAGCATTATCACCACTGGAACGCTTCACAAATTTTGGTTTGTGCACTGAAATTACCTTAAAATTGAAATTCTACTGAAATGTGGTTGTTGATCTTAAAAACACCAGTTCTGTACGGTTTTAAACTGCGAAAAACTGTACACCATTTATAAACTACTTTTCCTTTAATGGCGTAAAACTAGCACACAGTTTAAGCCGAGCTTTCGGCTCTATAGGGACTCGTCTTGGCTAGGTTATCAAAGCCTCTGAAACAGTAGCACACAATGTTGTTATAATTCAAATTTTTTGATATTATGGTACCAACAGTTTCGTTTTACCCAGAAATCCATGTTTTAAACAGGCTTATGCTGCATGGAGAGAGACTATCTGCTGTTTCTTCTGTTTGTTTAGTAGATTTCTCCAGGCATTTCAAAGGACATGCTTTCATTGCACGGTTGCAGGTGTGTGATGATCTCAAAACTTCACGCGGGACTGTGCCAACGTAGCATGTGTAGGGTGCTATTCTCCAAAGCATAGCACCCTACGCAAGCTATGGGTACTTCCGTGTGCGAGTGGTTGTAGTTTCTCCATTTTTTATGTTTCTTTTATGATCCTTCCTCCATACCAGGAGTGATCTTTTTGTCAACCCCACATATAATTTTGTGCTTCCGTCTGGATAGATCAGAACAGTGCTTAAACTGTCAATCGCATTTTCATCAAATTGTGGTAAAGACAGTAATGTTGCGACAAAAAGTCCCCATTGAATCACCAAAAAGCGATGTTCCCTGTCATTTTCTCTTTTGTCATCCTGCCCACTCAGGCTTCTCCTTCGGCGACCTGGTTGCCCTCCCCATCATCGCTTCCACCTCTCCTTAGTCCTTGCGTTATTTATCATCCTTGTTTCACCCCCGTTGACCTGGTTTCCTTTTCTGTCATATTTCTTATCATCCTGCTACCTCGCTTCTCCCCGCCAACTTGCCCCCCCACATCATTTTTTTCTTTTCCTTATCCCTCCCTCATTTTTTTTCGCTCCGTCATCACTGCTTTGCCCCGCTGGCTGGTTTTCCATTCCGTCATCGCTGTTTCACCCCACCGACCTGGTTTCCTTCTTTGTTATTTTTCCGTCATCCCTTCGACCCCTGCCAACCTGGTTTCCTTCCCCATTGTTTTTTTCTTTTTATTACTGGTTTATGCTGCTTCGCCCTGCTGTCATTTTTCCATGTTTTTTCTTGTCATGTTTTTTCCCATCGCAGAAAAAAACCGGTGTGAAGGGATTTATTGCTATGGATAAGGAAAGAGCTGTATTATTTGCTCCTTTGACGAGCAGCAACTGCAAGATCTGCTCGCACCATTTCAGTTTGGGATGACCGGTCACTATGGCAGCAGTTTGTGGCTTTACTTAGTTCTGGTCTTTGTATACTGTATGTTTTCACAAATTGAATGCATTAGCAAACAAATATTTTTACTAACTCAACTAGAAGCTCATACCTAGCCCTAATGCATAAGTCAGCTACCAGTAGTCACTACTATTCGGTTTTTCACATGTCTTATTTCAGTATATACACTATCTACCAACAAGTAATTGGACACCCCTGCAATCGACGATATCTGCGGTTCTGATACACGTCACGGCCGCTGCCGTTAAATATAGTGTGGGAAATACCAAGGCAACCAGTCGCATGCAAGATGCCACGCAGTTCGGAGCCCTCTCATTTCGAGAAAGGTGTAATCGTTGGGTATCACAGAAATGGCCGATCCATACGTGACATATCCAGCGAGTTGAAGTACCCAAAATCGACAGTGGCCTACTTGATTGGCAAGTGGAAGAGAGGTGACTGTCGGAATGTGCCCCGACCCGGCAGACCCACAAAACTGGGAGTTATAGACCGACGGGTGCTGGCCAGAGAAATTCGGAAGAACCGCACCAAATCGATGGGCCACATCCGCGAAGAGTTTCAACGGGCATCCGGGAGTGTTCTTTTAATGAATACCATCCGTAAACAAGCCCATCTGCTCGGTTATCATGGACGTGTTGTCGCCCACAAGCCTTTGATCACAAAGTCCAATAGCGCTGCTCGGCTAACGTGGTGCAAAGAACGTCGACAGTGGAAACAGGTTCATTGGAGCGACGAATCAAGGTTCACCCTCTACCGTTCGGATGGCAGGGTGTGGGTTTGGCGTCTGCCTGGAGCACGCCTCCTGCCAGAATGTATTGTGCCAACTGGGAAGTTCGGCGGCGGTGGAATTATGCTATGGGGGTTTCTCCTGGTATGGCACGGGACCCTTGGTCGCAATTCATGGTAGACTCAACGCCGAGACCTACTGCACCATTTTGGATGACCATGCGTTTCCTACGTTGTGGCAGTTTTACGGGGTGGACCCATGTTACTTTCAGGATGACAATGCCACCTGTCATGTTGCGAGGTCCACCATGGCTTGGTATGGTGACAATGGCTTAATCGAATAGACTGGCCTGCGCAGAGCCCAGACTTGAACCCTATCGAGCACCTCTGGGACGAGTTGGAGCGTCAACTTAAGGGGTGCCCCCACCGTCCGAAATCGGTGAAGGAACTGACCTGTTTTCTCCAAGCCGAGTGGAAGAAAATACCGCGAGCCGTCGTACAACGCCTGGTTGAGAGTATGTCTCGGAGGGTCGCAGCTGTAATCGCCGCTCGTGGAGGCTTCACCAACTATTGAAGGTGAATAAACTTCGTTTCCCTTTGCTATCACAGGTGTCCAATTTACTTGTTGGTATATAGTGCACATCTCAAATCATCAAACGTAATGCGAAAATTTGGTTAGTGCAGCCTTTACCAGGTATAAAACCACTCTGAACATCCCACACTTTCTCTGATGTAAGACCTCATACCTCTTCAATAATGACCTTACCAAACACTTTCCCTGGTACATTCAGTAAGCTAATACCATGGTAGTTCTTGCAGTCAGTCTGATCACCTTTTCCCTAATGATAGCATCCCTCCAGTCCGGAGGTACTATTCGCAACTCCCAACTGGCAGATTTCAGTTAGCCAGTCAATTACAGAATCACCACCATATTTCAACATCTCAGCAATTATGCCATCAACTTCCGGAGACTGACCATTCTGAAGAGATTTTAGAGCGTTACACACCTTTTCTCTTGAGATCCCTCCTGTGCTTTATTCTTTCATTGTAACATCATCTGCTTCTGCCCCAGAATCACCTTTGTTTTCTTGATCTATTAACTCACAGAAACATTCACACCATCTTTCATTTAACTCGTTGGGCTATATCATTTCCCTGATCCTATTCTTCACACAACTTTGTTTTTCCCTATTTTTCCTGAGTCTCATGTACCTCCAGAAAGTTTCCTATGTTTCCAAAAAGCCAATTCATGCTGTTTCACCTACTCTTTTTTATCTTTTGCCTTACTTTGGCAAACCAGCTTCATGGCATTTTTTTTTTCATCAGTTATGAGAAAATACTTTCCTGTTTAATCCAAAATTTCTTTCAATGAATCTACATACAGAAAATGAATTGTTTAAGTTTTGTGAGATGACTTGTACACAATGATGTCAACAATACAAAATGAAAAAAATAATTTTATTAGACAAACCACGCTTAGATTTAAATGATGCCATAACCCATTTAACAGAATAAAAAATTTGACCTATGATGTTTTGGTGATAACATAAATACTGTCCAAGATCAATACAAAAACTGATAAATGTCCTACTAAAACAAAAGGCTTAAATTTCAAATTTCTAATACAAATATATCCCCAAAGCATATTTCTAATGCAATGTGGGGTACAACAGAAACGATTTCAATGTAAATGATTCACAACTTTTGTTAATATATATATATTAACAAAAATTGTGAAGACAAAGGCAATAAAAACCTATTGCAACGGTTCAGCAACAGAACCTTCAAGTTAGAACTGAAGAACAGATTCTCTGCTTTAGAAGGCCTAACATTGGAAGAAGTGGATATTTCTGAAGTTAACAGAAAAGTAAACAAAGCTCTTATGGAAACAGCAACAAAATTAGCTGGGTCTAAGAACAAGTTGCATGTGAACAAATTATCAGGAAAAACCAAAATGTTGATGCAAAAAAGAAGAGAGATGAGGACAACTAAAGAAGGTGTGACTTCCAAAGTGGAATATATAGAGCTATGCAAGACAGTACGAAAAAGTATCACTGAAGACGTAAGGAAATTCAACTGTGAACTAGTAAGGAAAGCAATTGAAAACAACTAGAGCCTAAAGATAGCAAAGGGACATCTCAATAACGGAAGAAAACAGATTATGGCACTGAGAAAAGAAGATGGCTCTGTAACAAGAAATAGAGGCGAAAGTTTGACAAGAGTGAAAGATTTCTACTCCAAATTATATGAAAGGGATGATACATGTACTCCAGACATCATGAAAGGTACCAGTACCACAGTTCTTCCAGTCCTCCCAGCAGAAGTTGCACATGCAATCAAGAATATGAAGCGGGGAAAAGCTCCAGGAGAAGATGGAATTACTGTAGACATCATACAAGAAGCAAGTGCAGAAATCGAAACAGTACTCGCCCAAATTTTCACTCGATGCCTTAATGAAGGGAAGATTCCTGAAGAGTGGAACAATGCTACAATGATCCTGCTACATAAAAAAGGTGACATTGAGGATCTCAGGAACTACAGACCTATCAGCCTCCTATCAGTGGTTTATAAAATCTTCACTAAAATTATTTCACACCGCTTGAAGGTGACACTGGACATGGCTCAACCGAGAGAACAAGCTGGATTCAGGATTGGCTACAGCACAATAGATCATATCCACGTACGGAGAGAACTAATTGAAAGAGCGAGGGAATATGAACTTCCATTGTGCATGGCTTTTATCGATTATGAAAAAGCCTTTGATTCGGTGATACCATCAGCAGTTAAAATGGCTCTGAAATCGTGCGGTATTGAAGATGCATACATTAATATTATTAATAACATCTATGAAAATGCAAGTGCAACGATTCGGCTGTTTGAAAATACAACACACATAAAAGTTGGAAAGGGAGTGAGACAAGGTGACACCATATCTCCGAAGCTCTTTAATGCTACATTGGAGGGTGTCTTTCAGTCGCTGAGCTGGGAAAACAAAGGGATAAAGATTAATGGAGATTTTCTAACCCACCTTCGTTTTGCTGATGACGTAGTCATTTTTGCAACTACCCCATCAGAGCAACAGAGTATCATCCAGGAATTTGCTGACAAGAGTAAAGAAATGGGATTAAAAATGAACTTTCAGAAGACAAAAGTGATGTTCAATGCTTTTACAAGAAATGAAGATTTATCGATTGATGGAGAAAAGCTGGAGATAACGGACACGTACGTTTATCTTGGACAGCAGATATCAAGTGAGGGTCACATTGGTGAAGAAATTAATTGGCGTACAAAACTTGCCTGGAGAGCTTTTGGAAGAAACAGCATAATTTTCAAGAGCAATATGCCGTTATGTCTTAAAAGAAAAGTGTTTGATCAATGCATCCTTCCAGTGCTTACGTATGGTGCAGAGAAGTGGACCTTAACTAAAAGAGACATACAAAGGCTGCAGACAACTCAAAGCAGCATGGAGAGGTGCATGCTCGGTGTAACCAGGAGAGATAAGAAGAGGAACTCGTGGATCCGAAAAATGACAAGAGTGGAAGACATCATGATCAGAGTTAAATCCCTGAAATGGCAATGGGCTGGACATACTGCCAGAAGGACAGACCATCGATGGACAGCCGAAATTTTAGATTGGATTCCAAGGGACAGAAAAAGACCCAGAGGAAGACCACATGGAAGATGGGTGGATGAAATTCGAAAGTATGCAGGGGTGACATGGAGGAGACTCGCACAAGACAGACCGTTGTGGAGGAAACTTGGGGAGACCTTCGTCCAGCAGTGGATTGATAATGGTTGAAAATGATGATGATGATGATGATATATATGGAAAAAAATATATATAGCAAAATATCTTTGAAACAGACTGCAGTCCCACAGCGTGGTGTACTGTTGATTTAAAATTGTAAAGTTTGGCTATTACCACTGCTGGTACTGATTTTTAAGACATAAATTCTACAATGAACTACAAAAGTGAACGTTATGAGGAGAGCTAAATATTTTTGTTTTATTCTTGTAGTTGTGTGTGTGTGTGTGTGTGTATATATATATATATATATATATATTCTATTAAGAAGATACCTAAGCAAAAAAATACATATATAATTTTGACTCACACCAAGTACAACATAGAAAAGGTTATGTATCTACCTGTGTGAGTAAAAGGAGAAAAGATAAAAAAATAAAATAAAACATCTGAATGTAGAAGGTGTCGAGAATACTGAGCCTTGGCTTTATCAAGGACCAGCAAAAACTCTGCATTTTCTCACTTCCACAAAGACCTAGTTGGAAAAGGGTTTCTGCAAGGCCATAGATGCAAGTAACATTCCCACCTAAAATTGTTTTAAAAAATATATATATGTGTCATGTCCTCCGCAGAGTTGTATGACCTAGCACTAGTTAACAATTTCGCTTGCATCCATTAACCTTCCTGGCCCGACCCATGCTCTTCATCTGTTACTATTAAACAGAGAGAAGAAGATTAAAGAGAACTCAAGCTGTGAGAGTGACATAATAATAAGAAATAATTTTCAGCTATAACGAAATGCCAAGTTCGTTTGAGAGAGAATTTAAACCTGAAAATCAATGCAAAAGAAATCCAAATTTTTACATAGCAATTAAAAAAGGAAATATTAATTTTTAAAAAACAGATTTTTGAAAGAAAACTTGAGTATATGAAGGTCCTATTAAAACAAAAAATTAAATAATATACACAAAATCACAAAAAAAGCTTAAAAATCTGTTTATAAAAGAAAATAAAAACAAATAAAAAAGAAAACTAGTTATTAATCACTAGGATAGCTATACTAAAAATAGTAAAACCAACATTAAAATTAATAAGATTCTGATTAATCTATAGAAGCTCACTAAGGTGATTTATTACATGCAAAGATTATTAAATACACTACTCGTGTATTTTATAATATTTCTCATGTATTCTGGAGAGTTAATTCTGCTCTTTCTGATCATACAGATCCACAGTCTTAAGTTTATATATATTTTTTTCTCTGGTTAAAATCTCTGCGAGTTGGTTTCTTTCTGTATGAGGAGGCCATCAGCCCCTCCCTCACTGCCCCCCAGCGACTAGGGAGTGGCGGAAGAGGTCAGCCCTGTTTTGCTATTGTGAGGAGAAAGTTTTGTCACACAAGAGGTAAGCTCTCTTCCTTGTTTTTGGGTTTTAGGTTTTATAAGTTCAATGTTTGCACTTCATGTACTTTTTCTCTGTTGATTTTTAGCCTTTCAGCTTTTAGGCACTGGCTTGTCTGTTAACATTTTTGCGGGTTTTAACTCTTTCTTTTCTTTATAACTTTGCGCGTCTTTTGGGGTACCAAGGAACAGAAGATGGCTAAGCTTGTTCCTTTTCTATGCGCTGTGTTTTCAAAGTAGTTAAGTTCTTAATAACTAATTAATTATGCACTTAAAGCACTGCTGAAATACTTTGTACATAATACAACTAACTGTTTAAGTCATATAACTTTCACAAAGTTTTCTTTAGTTAATTATTGTCTTTAACTTATTCTCGTTTTCGTGCTGTCATAAGTTGTAGAGTAGGGGGTTTCAGACTCAAGTTTTCTTTCAAAAATCTGTTTTTTAAAAATTAATATTTCCTTTTTTAATTGCTATGTAAAAATTTGGATTTCTTTTGCATTGATTTTCAGGTTTAAATTCTCTCTCAAACGAACTTGGCATTTCGTTATAGCTGAAAATTATTTCTTATTATTATGTCACTCTCACAGCTTGAGTTCTCTTTAATCTTCTTCTCTCTGTTTAATAGTAACAGATGAAGAGCATGGGTCGGGCCAGGAAGGTTAATGGATGCAAGCGAAATTGTTAACTAGTGCTAGGTCATACAACTCTGCGGAGGACATGACACTTATATATATATTTTTTAAAACAATTTTAGGTGGGAATGTTACTTGCATCTATGGCCTTGCAGAAACCCATTTCCAACTAGGTCTTTGTGGAAGTGAGAAAATGCAGAGTTTTTGCTGGTCCTTGATAAAGCCAAGGCTCAGTATTCTCGACACCTTCTACATTCAGATGTTTTATTTTATTTTTTTATCTTTTCTCCTTTTACTCACACAGGTAGATACATAACCTTTTCTATGTTGTACTTGGTGTGAGTCAAAATTATATATGTATTTTTTTGCTTAGGTATCTTCTTAATAGAATGTGAATTCTGAATTTTCAAAACTGCTGCGTTGCGCGTTTTGATCTTCAGGTTATTTTGCAACTTTCGTTATTTTGCAACTTTTATTTTAAATTCTAAAGTTTTTCCTTAGTCTTCAGTTTTGCTCTTAAGTATATATATATATATATATATAGAGAGAGAGAGAGAGAGAGAGAGAGAGAGAGAGAGAGAGAGAGAGAGAGAGAGAGAGAGAGAGAGAGAGAGAGAGAGAGAGAGAGAGAGAGAGAGAGAGAGAGAGAGAGAGAGAGAGAGAGAGAGAGAGAGAGAGAGAGAGAGAGAGAGAGAGAGAGAGAGAGAGAGAGAGATACTGTTGCTACATTTGTGTTACATTCTGAATAATATTTTAGGGCAAAACAAGAAAAGCAATGAATTAAAAATGCTATATCCTATAAAGCTGGTAACATCACACAGAATTTTTTTTTTATCTAGTAGAATAACAATGTAGTGATTAAAATTAAAAAACATGCCAGTTACTGAAGTAATCATATTAATACTGAGACCTAGAGATGATTAATAAGATCACCTTATCAATGCTGTTAAGTGTGTGTGCATATATAAATAGTCAATACAAGCTTTAGACAATTCAGGACAGCAAATATTTAAGAGTACATAAGAGATTGGCATGGCACATAAAGCCAGAGCCTGACCTGGCATGGCACCCCCACCCTGCCATCAGTTATGTAAAAAATTCTGGGCTCATGTTGGCACTATACTTAAAGGTTTAGCATTTTCCAAAGAAAGATGTTTTGATTCACAAAATGAAGACTGGCTTGTTAAATAATAATCCGATGGCAAAAATCACTGAGTGAAGAGAAAGGCATAAGTACATCTTCCACTGAATGAGTTTATTAATTACAGCTGAAAGCAACCTGTAAGATGAGAATCTAACACAGGCTTGTTTATTTCTTTAAAGGTGGAAATCAAATTTTGTTTTTACTTGGTTGGATTTAATTTCCTTTTGTAACTACCCTACACACAATTTTTACATGTGATTCAGTTACTTGACAACTTCGTGGGATTTTCTTGAAATTCACATTTGGAAAGGAAACTCAGTTATGACTATTTATACACAGAACTGTGTCAATGCCTTGACTGCTGTAAATGTTTCATGTAAGATGTGATAATTACTGAGAATTTGACATTACTCAGGGTCTTATATGTCATAAAACGCCTGTCGTTTCTGAGCGACATTTATATATGAAGAGTTAGCAACTAAAACACATGGCTTTTTATCTTTTCTGAGAAATGTTTATGTATACAAAATTTTCAGGTTCCAGCACAATTTATTGCAGTAACGGCAATAAAGAAAGAAGTATTTGTTTGCATACTTGAGGATCGAAAATACATTGCTTATGCCTAAGCGTGGAAGAGGAAAAGTGTTTACATGTGTAATAGAAATAGTTAGTCAGACCCAAAACTCTTGTGCGGGAGGAATTCCTACAAGAAATGGCATTTCTCTGCATTCCATTCCACTTATTACTGAGGTAGTTTGATTTAGCCAAATGGCTTTGTTTTTTCCTGAGGAAGCTTTGTGTTTCTTACAAGAAGTGGAAGAAAACACAGAAGGAAATCTGCTGTTTTGCCAGTTCAAAATTGAAAAAGGTTTCTGGACAAGTAAAGGTGGTAAAATGTTTAAAAATTTACTTCGATAAAACTTAGAAGAATTCAAAATGAAAATTCAGAAGGCTGAACAGCAATTTTTATGAATCATTGATAAATCCTACAGCTCAATGAAACATTTACTGTGGATTCTTCATCACTGTGTGGTTGATGAGGTCTTGATTTTCAAAATCCTCCTGCTTTTGGCTTCTTATTTAGCAAAACCCGAAATAAAACTGTACTAACCATGCCAGGAAGGATTTTGGTTAAGAGTATCTAAAGTGGAAAGGTATCAAACATGAACACAAGAATTCTGAAACTCAATGCCATGCTGATAATACAATGGTTGCTTTTCCCCAGTACTGAAGAACTCACAATAGCAGGTTCAAAATAACCACTGGTTTCTTAGTAATTTGTGAAATTTATTTAACATTTTAAACTTTAGTTTTGGGATTTGAATTCAAACTTCACCATGGGTGTAATGGGCATTGTTGCCGTCACTACAGTAATAAACTTTCTGAATTTCATCAAAAAAAAAAAAAAAAAAAAAAGTAACAGGTATTGTATGAAAAAGTTTTATTCTTTTCTTCATTCAGAAAAATAAAAAAATTAACAATTTTCTGCAACTGTTGATTTAAACATTTAACATGAATTTTAAACTTTGTAATAATTAATGCCATGGCTACTCCATGAATTTTAAGCAACTATGTTCTTCACAATTCTTGAACATCTCTCTATAGTCAATTACACACATATAAATAAATAATAATAATAAAAAAACATTTTCACTCATCTGATATGAATAACTACCAGTGGTATGTAAACAGTATTTGGCACAACCTAATAAAACATTTCACACACACACACACACACACACACACACACACAAAAAAAAAACCTCATGTGAACAACTATCAGTGGTATGTAAACAGTATTTGGCACTAATAAGAACAACACACATCATACAATAAAACTTACTTGCACACACCTATGCAAAAATTGTAAAATTTTCAAAACACAGTGGTCTGCTAAATTTTATTAATTTATATACAAAACTTGAAAAGAGTGCACATTCTTCATAATTCAAAATCAAGAAACTAATATCACATTTGTTTATTGAGCCGCTGTGGGTCTGAAACACTAAGAATCCTGGCAGGTGCGTTTGTGATTATTCCTGCTTTTTGAATGGCATAAAGAACAGAGGCGAATGGTGCATGGGATGACTTTATCAACAGAAGCTGCCTTTGGGTTGAATCAACAAACTGGGCCAAAACCCTAATATTGACACAATGAACCCATGTTACACCTAAGGCACGAACTATGTGTTCTTGATCAACAGTCAAATCGGTGTCAAAACTCTTTTCCTCAGAATCGATAACAGCATCTAAAGGCTGAAAACGAGAAGCAATCTGATTAGTTATGACAACAGCAGTCCCCAGTGACTTGACTATATCCTTCAATAGCGCAGCCTGTTTTTTTTTTTTTTTTTGATTGGAGGTTTAACGACCACCGTGAGCAACTCAATGGGTTATAAGCAGTCGCCCGTCCCTAATTTAGGGTCACTGGTTCCACGGAAGGGAAAGAGCCAGTGCCGTAAGACAAACACAACATCCATGCCTCACCGGGATTCGAACCCGGACCCCTTACGGACGAATGATCAGAGGCCAGCGCCTTAGACCACTGCGCCACCGGGCGGCGCAGCCTGTTGTGCAAGAAGATGATGTGTTGGTTTTTCTATTAGTGGCTTTGAGGGTTTAGGGCCTAAATTCTTGGTTCCACTCTGCGAAAAAATCACACATCTACGCATTCTTGTCTACAAGAATGATTTCTTAATTTTTTCCCCTCTCACTGATTTTTTTTTTATTTCTTTTCTTTTCTTTTTTTTGAGGCGAACCATTCGACAGGAACAAAACAATTATTTTTTTCCATTTTCTTAAACATTCGCTTCAAGATTTCTTTAGTAATTGTGCATTTATATATATCTTTTGTACGTGTACTGTATATGTGCCTTCGGAATGAGAACTCCGAAGATAATTTGAAAATACATTAATGACTTAAAATTATTATTAGTCTATATGTGGAATTGGAACATTTGTGCAATAAATTATTAACTTCATTTTAAAATTAATTTATATATATATATATATATATATGTGTGTGTGTGTGTGTGGTAATAAGTAACATTAAATCGTAACTTGAAATCATGCATAATTAATTTAAGTTACATTATGACCGAGATTAAATAGTATGTAATGAGAAGCATTTCTCGGTGCAAAAGTTTGTGACATTCAGGTGTGTTAGCAAGACACAAAAAATTTGACAGTTTGATTATTATGTCAGTAGAATAACTTTCTTTTTTTTTTTATAGGAATTTTTTCTTTTCTCCCGAATTCTGAAATTTCTTCTTCGATGATTTGTGACGTCAAATTATTGTACTTATGAGTTTTCAGGGAATATTAATTTGTCTATCTGCTGTAAATTTTATGTGAAAATTAGGATTTGCTGAATCTGCGCCATTTCGCTTTTTTTTTCACTAAGAAATATTTTGTAGTTTTCAGACAGGGAGACTCCAACCTTAAAAGACAAGAATCTTCTGTAACCTGTTAATCTAGAAGATTCCTTGCAGAGGTCACCTTAAAACTTGCAGGTGTTCTAGCCCTGGGGCAAGAAAGGGGTGAACTTCAAGATTTTTGCAAAGTCGCATTGCTTAAGGCAGGTTAAAAGACGTCATCATGATGACCAGAGGTTTCTTCATTCCTTTCGCCCGCACACATAAACATTTCCCCCTTGGCTTCCGATATAATTTAGCACTTTTAACCCAATCGTGAGGCAAGATTTGACGCATGCGCGAAAGAGTTTTAAAAAATGTGGGCAGAAGAGGAGAGAGTTCACTCTTCACTTGTCAGACTGAAGTCTGAAGGTCAGCACCTGCTGACTTGTTCTCGCCCGCGCAGACGTACCTGATGGTCGATATTTTTATTTGACCATGCTGCTGATTGAGTGAAAGCAGGACCCCGGCCAGCCACTCGTATTCGTCGGACACGAGTCCGTAATGCGGATTATAGCACTTTCCCCATTCGGAAACCATATTGGAAGCAGCTTCTTGGACGTCAAACTGAGAAGCGGGATGTCTTGGGTCACTCCAGCCAGCGCTAACAACCCATGATGGATGCCGCATGTCTCCGATGTTAAAAAGTCAGCAGAACCACGTCCGCCATTTTTTTCTTCTTCACCATGCACCAAAGAAAGATTGAGACAAGACCTCCCAAACCCCCAGAATCTACCCTAGCCTATCCGGAGATGATCAGTGACGTCCATCACCCTCCCTTGAAGTGAAATTTGCCTAAAGAGAAAAAGGTAAACCTTTTTGATCTAACACACTTTTGGCCACCTGTAATACCACAGACTTTTTTTTACTCAGAAAAAAAAAACTCAACTTGTCTATCTTCAGCCTAAGTGACGGATGATTATACACAAGAAAAAAAAAATGGTGTGATTTCCTCTGAATCCCACACAGCACTGTAATGTAGATTACTCGAAAGTGAACTTTTCTTTTGTCAAGAAGTGCATTAGTTCCTTAGCTTCTAAGCTTCTTGATACCTTTTAGCATAATCAAAAATTTATTATGTCCTTGTTCATAGTTGAATTGTACTAATGTAATATGTTGAAGGAAAAAAATACAAATGCAAGTAAATTTAAGAGGGATTAGAAGAAGAGAGGAAGTAAAAATGGTTTGAAGTAAACCAACAAACAAACAAAAAACTTCAGAGACAGTGGTAATACATTACACTCTGAAAACCACAGTGTTCATTTTATTTTTTGGCCAAAGTGTATTTCTGTATCTATTATATTGTTGTGCACGATGTTTTGCGAAGTCCTTACGATGAAAAAGCATAGTTAAGAATATCATTATTGATAGCCGGCTGTAGGCGATTCTAGAAAAATTTATTTCAAAAGAAATATTTATCAAATGTATACACCATTTTTCTAAAAAGAATACTAATTGATCAATACTGAAGTTTAATACACTGTATGAGTAAAAATTTGCAAAATAAAATGAAATTTTATTATAATGAAATAATAAAAAATTCAGAACATTATATAACAAGTTAGAATTATACACCCTACTAAATTGAATTGGACTCTAAAACTCATTTTTGGCATTTGTGGGTGTTTTGGAAAAAACAGTTTTCTGTCACCATTGGTTGTTGTGTCTAAAAGCAAAAATTGCATTGTACAATTCACCAAATTTTAGCCAGGCAAGAGGCCTTGGCAAAAATAAATGCAACTGAAGTCAGTTTTAATACCTTAAAATTCTGAGTCACCTTTATTAAGTGTTTATGTGTGTCCAGTGAACCTAAGTTTGTAAATTAAAATTTTGTGCAGGGTTTTTTTCAAGCCCATAAACCACCTTTGCACTTGGAAGAGTTCAAGGATCTGAACCAGGTTAATTTAACTAATATATACTTTGACAATGTGGATTTTAATGTGTTGATGCATTTTTTTTTTTTGTTCTACCACTACTTTTTTTTTCTACATATATCATGTGCCATATTTTGTTTTGATCACAAGTGTATTTTTATATGTATGACAACCGGTAATTGTGACCCAAGATTTTTACTATATATCAAATGGTCCCTTGTGACCAGGAATTTTTTTACTATATAACAAAGATTTGAATGCGCAGTTCTGCTTGTAATTCTAGCAGTGCTGAACTCTTTACATACAAGTGATGCAAGTGAACCAATTATCACAAGCTTTGTGGAATAGTGGATAATATTGCACTGTCTTTTTTGCAATATCTGTTTCAGTGCTTCGGTGGTGGAGGCTGTGTACACGAATACTCTTTCGCATCAACTTCATTAGTTCTTCAGATGCACATTTCTGCTGGGAACCTTGTCTTGGTAATTTCCATTATCCGCACAGGACTGAATGTAGATTCTGTATCAATATATATGACCCGGCTATCCAACCCTCCCAACAGAACAGGCAGGGTGGCCGATACACTTTTCCTAATGCTTGATGGTTCGATGAGTTCAGTGATGTTTCCAACAGGGAGACCAGCCCCAAGAAAGTCACTAAGTAAGGAATGCAAAGACAAATGAGTGGATTTCTTTTCTTTTTGCCTCATATAACTTTTAAGCTGTGTGTGGTTTGGGAGAACAACCTCTGCTGACTACTTCCACTAGTTCTTTTCTCTTCTTATCACTTATACCTAATACTTTGAGAATTTCTAGTCTTTTTAACAAAAGAACTTCCTAGCAAGTATGCATAACTTGGTTGACAGTCTTTCTAATAAAGCTTTATTTTAGGTCGAGCCATTTCAAGCTTTGTTTTGCCATCTGAGAAAAACACTTTGCAAACTGTTCAACTGCAGCAGAAACCCAAAGATGAAAATCTTTTTACAATCTGATTTTCTCTTTCTGTCTTCTATAAAAGTTTAGATAGTATAAGCAATTTTAAATAAACTACTGTGCATCCATGATCATAAGAGCTTCAAATGACCTGCGACAGAATCCACCAATTCTTCAGGACCTAAAAATAAATAAATATTTGATCTTTCAGAAATTTGTACAGTTATATAAAACAAAAAAACATCATTTAAACTTAAAACAGCTCAATGATGAAAATAAACCTATTACAAACTAATGGCTTCATATACATAGAAATGACAGACTTCACTGTTCTTTGCAAAAGAACAGTGAAGTATGTCATTGCTGTTAGTTCATTACATAGATTATAATTCATACTATATACGCAATCCAAATACAGGATGATATACAGTTCTGTCTTCTAGTTGCAAAACCAAATTCTTGATAGATAACGATGCCTGAAATTGCATTATCAACTATCTGGAAAAGTTTACACTGACATAATCTACTTCTACGCCGAGTGATCAGTGAATTATGACCACCCCTATCGAAAGTGGATGTGGCTCGTTGACCACATAATTTCTAAGAGCATGATTAGTCAGCCAATGTAGAATTTATAAGGTGTGAGTGGAGCAGTAGGTAATAAAATTTGAAGCATGAAGGGTAAATGGAAGGATTTATGGGACTTTGAGAAAGGACAGATTGTGCGAGCTCGAAGAGTGGGTGCTTCAGTTTTCCCAATGGCGGAACTGGTGGGTTGTTTGAAAGTTGCCATAGTTAAAGTGTATCAGGTCTGGTGTGAAAATGGTGAAACAATGACCTGGGGGCAAAACAGCACAGGACAATGAACGGTTGACGACAGAGGTGAGCACCGGTTCTGACTCATACATGCCAACAAACGCAGTACTGTTTAACAGCTGGCTACCCGATACAATTGAGGTCAACCTGGAACAGTATCTGTCATGACCATGCACCGCATGGTCGCACATTTGGGCTA
Organism: Macrothele yani; assembly: GCA_039090855.1. Taxonomy (NCBI): domain Eukaryota; kingdom Metazoa; phylum Arthropoda; class Arachnida; order Araneae; family Macrothelidae; genus Macrothele; species Macrothele yani. The sequence continues at coordinate 121,595,586 of CM077005.1, read as the reverse complement.
TAACAGCAGACGACATCCTCTCCCAACCACGGTTCATCGGCTCAAAAGACTCACACCTGAAGGTATTGAAGACAAAAAGGTTGAAAGTTAAAATGTCGACTAAACACATATGTAGTACACATACACTACATGTAATTAAGTTTTACTGATAAAACACACACCACATGAGATCTTTCGGGGATCACAACATCCCCATCTTCAGATGTTACATTCACGAGCGAGACCAACACATATACATCACACCATCGTCAGAAACCAGCAATAACGCAACACCATTTAGGATTTGCACAATGCATTTAAAATAAATCATGAAAATGTTCAAATAAAATAGTCCATGGTTTCGATATGACTTTAGGGACATAATCATTACAGCAACGAGATCTGAATGATGTAATACATAGGTTCTCCATAAATAATAACAGTGAGAACTTACTCGGAGAGTTTATAATGGATACCTCATTCCACTTTGGAGTATAGGAACCGGTCGCAAACAGACGAGACATGGCGGTTGTTAACTTGCCATTACGAAGATCATATTGGTGCTCCCTGACTCTGGTACTCAAGTTCCTCTTTGTAGAGCCAATATATACAGTACCATTAGTGTGTGGAACAACGGCTTGTCAAAACGGGGTTTACACAAGTTTCTAGAAAGAGTCAAAACACTGGACTTCTTAATTTGCCGGAGTGAGCGATCCACCACCGAGGACTCTTATCCGCAATGACAGCCAATTTGTTTAATCTTGACCAGTTCCAAATGTCGTAATTTAGGGTTGCACGCAGGGCAAGATTTCATCTTTTTTGCTCACTAGCAAATTTTGCTAGTGACCAAATAGCTTGCTAGCAAAACATTTGCACGACTAGCAAGTAAAACTAAATCACATTGTAGCTTATTTTCTAATAAAGTTACACAGAAATTTAAATATGTATATAAATATTTTGACTTACCTTTTTGAATAATGAATAGAATCTTAGATAAGTTTAGTGACTATATTATTAATTTCTAACAAATTCTCATACCACATGAATATATTTCACTGACATTCTAATTCAGATTTCTTCCCATATGGTTTACGCTCAGGGTGTCCGACTGTGTCATCATACCACTTTATAACTGCTGACCGTGGATTAAAAATCTCTTCTTGTGGCCCTTCTATTTCAATTGTCATCAGAGCATTTAAAGTTTCAACAGACAAATTGTTCCTCCAATCCCCTTGTATTCTTTTTAAAAAACTGAATCCCACCTCACAACATGCAGTACTAAGTGGAAGTATCGCACAAATTTCTGCTAAACTTAATATGTTTTTAATAGGCTTCATATTTTTCTTGGAACAACCTGCTCCAAAAATGCTTTGCCCTTTTTTCATGTCACTTTGATGGTTATTTGCAGCATCCACTTTTAATTCCATAAATTCTCCACTTACGTTGAATAATTCAACTCCACACTTTTGCTATCAAAAGTTCTGTTCCTGAAAATGCTCAACCAATGTCAATATTTCAGAATTTGCATAATTTTTTAGTTCTTGAGCATCACTTGGCCAATTTGCTACTTCAAATACTGTTGAAAGCTTTAATATTCCATTGTCTTGCAAAGATGCAAATCTAAAGTTAATATTTTCTAAAACTGCATCAATTAAAACATTTTTTTTAAATGAATGTACAGCATCAGTTCTTTTTTTTTTTTTTAAGATTGACCTTTAAATGTACAATTTCCAGAAAGATGATCCACTTTAACAGTATTTGTAAATTAATGCCTTCTGAAACTTTCATTTCATTTAGCTTTTCCTGAACACTGTGAAGTATTTGATGTAAACTTATGTTGTGTGTTTGTATGCAGAGAGAGAGAGTCTAGCTATTTCACCCAGTACATCTGTGAAAAGGTGTAAATGCAGTAGGAAAGTATAAGTCAGACAGTGTTTCAGAATTCTTTGTGCTACCGCCTTTTCATCAGATGATCCAGAAACACAGACATTTTCCAAGTGCATGACAACTGCCTTCCAGTTATTAATCAAACCTTGACACGCACTGTAATGGTGAGGTATCCATCTTACTCCATCTAATCTTTGTGGAGCTATTATATTTTTATTGCATATTGATGCAATATCTTTTAACATGGTCCTACGTTTAGGAGACCTTGAGTAAAAACTATATATTTGCTTCATTATCATTTTCAAAGTAGTCATATATGTTTTTGAAAAAGCCGATTTCATGGTCAACTCCAGGCGATGAGACATGCAGTGAATATTAACCAACCAAGAACAAGCATCTTTTATTTTAGCCCCAACTCCAGATTTTCTTCCAGTCATAACTACAGCACCATCAGTTCCCAAACTAACAATTTTATCCATATACTGAGGAGGAAAGTTCAACTTGTCTGAAAACTCTGTGTTTATTACCTTTAAAATGGCATTAGCAGTAGTAGATTTTAAATCAACTAATTTAATAAAGTGTGTCAGAGGTTCTCCTTGATTGACAAACTTGGCACATAACACCAATTTACTTGTTGTGCAAATATCCGTAGATTCATCAATCACCAGAGAGAAAAACCAAGCATTTCTTAGTTTTGAACACAATGTCTTACAGATATCATTACCAATGAAGCGAGTAAAAGTACTGCAAGCTTTGTCGTTATGAAAGGTAACACCAATATCTGATTTACCTTCAGTTATCCTTTTGTGACAGGAAATAAATTTTTCAAAGAATTTAAACTTTACCTTTGATTTTGCCATAGTGTATGTAATATGAAATAATCTGTCCATCTTTTTCAGAAGCTCTTCATCTGCTGTTCTAAAATGATTTCACTATAGCAGTATTACATAATTCACCTTCCTTGGAAGCTTTTACTGATAATGCTGTTAGATGATCAGAAGATTTGCTATGTGCAGAAACAGATTCTTTTTTACATTTTGAGTGATACTTTTTTATGCCATACAACAAATTTCGCACCAAATTTCTTTCACATGTGAAGGAGATGTATCTATTAAACTGTAATGAATCCAATTCCATTTGTTGGTTAATCTTCAGTTCTGTACAGTAGCAACCTTCCCATTTTTAAATGCAGTTGTTGTATACAATTTTCGCTTGAGGGAACTATGCTGAGACGAATTACCACCACGTGATTCACCAGCTATCGTGCTTTGATTTCCTGTTCCATTGTCTGGCGCAGTGGAGCTTTCGATATCTTGCACGAAATTTAAAGCATTGTTCTCATTTTGAGATGAAAGCTTTTGATCAGAAGTTCGCCGTCGCTTGTTTACAAGCGAAAGCAAAGACAACTGTCGACTCATGATTCAAAAAATAAAGCAAATGAAACACGAAGGTACACTTACCAATAAACGAGCCTACGTAATACGTGGTTGTTCACTCAAAGAATCCGATGAACGCAAAATATATTGAAACTAACCCAACAGAGACAGGGTGAACACAGGATTAACTGGAACTCTGACGTTATGAAGTCGACTGCAGCGTGCCATCGATCTCTTACAAAACTAGCCGTTGATTGACAGCCCAGCAGGAATCACGTGATTTGTTCATTTGAACTCTTGCTAAAGTGAAAGACAAATATTTGAATTCATACACACTGCATATCTGCCAACTATCACACAATGCCGTAGTTTCTACGGAATTAAATGTCTGACTACGGAACTCACTATCAAAACTACAGATTCTACAAATTTTTATTTCGTTTAAAATTTTTCTTTTGCTATTATTTTTATGATATACACGAGATTCTTACATGGATTCGTGGAATCCCGCTTTTTTTGTCATCAGTTAGATCATTCTGAAGATCGATATTTGGGAGGGGGGGGGGGTCGTTTTCCATATGGAGACAAAATTTCGTGCTTCAAAACTTTAGAACACAGTAGTGAAATGGAGTAAAAAATTTTTGCCGTAATTGCATATTTTTCTCCCAATGTTGTCTTTGTGTCCGCTTGCACTTTAGCTTGAAACTGTGGAAAACTATTTGCAAAAACGGAAGTTGGATGCTGCAAAAATTTTCGAGTAATCTTCAGGCATGAGATTCTTCCGTGAATTCAAGGAATTCCGGCTTTTTCGTTATTATTGGAATTCCGTCTTTACGAAACTAGAAAACGAAAGGTCGACGGAATTCGAATGTCTTTTGTAATCATAATTTCTTTCTCACCATGTTGCCTCTGTCAAGTATTATTGCTCAATAACATTTTACTGGATAAATATTTGTATTTCAGCTTGAAAATACGGGGAAAATTTCCAAAACCGGAAGTCAGACTAAGCAAAAGTTTCTACCGTAATAGTCTACCCCTCCACGAACACGTTTCGTAAAAAGCGTCTATGCCACGCAATAAGGCTAGTTACTATGGATAAGACTTTTGTCAGTGTTGGCAGGCTATTTTCCAGTAACATTTTGGTTTGTTTCTTTCGGTTTTGTCTACCATCTTAATAAATGGAATTATTCTTGCTTATTCATCACTGATAATTAGAGCACAGTATTTGATGCATGCACGACTATCAAGACTTGTGGAAGTGGGCGATCGCTTGCCTTAGGTTACGACAGGAGTTGAGGACAAAGTTCGTGGGACAAAAGAAGGGAGGGTGGCATAGCAGGTGGTCAAACAACCGATCCATCCCAGAGCTCTGGGTTGCCACAGCAACCATTGTCGACATCACGTTCAGTTTCTGTAATAGACCAATGAGGACACGATGGAGAGGAGTTTCAATGCACTTCTATGACAGTTCCCACTGGAAGGGATGAAAGATATGGGGAGGATGGGTATTAAGTGTCAAAAGGAAATTGGCGAAAGAGAATCGCTGATCGTCTCTGTTTTAACAAGTGATAATAGAAACTGTTATGTAAACTTTGTGGATTGATAATGATTTTTGGTTACTTTAAATAAAGAAATTACCTTACTAGCAATATTTGCTACTGCAATTTTTTTTCACTAGCAAATTTGATTTTTCACTAGCTATTTGCTAGTCGGTGAAATCGCGCCCTGGTTGCACGAGTGTGAAAATGCTCTACATAATAAAAACTGAATAGCCGCAAATTTATAATTAGTTGGGTGATAAGAGCAGAAGGGTATAATTTCAACACTGGAAGACGGTTTTCTGAAAACGGAAAACTGCAAATGGTTCGAGGGCGCACATTCCAAAATAAAATCCAAAAAAGGTAAACTCCGGTTTTGTTCAATTTCAAGGGTGAAATTGATAGACGGAACTTTTGAGGAACAATACTCAGAAAATAAAACTAGATCTGAAACAGAATATGTCCAAAAACAACAAAATGTCATCCACGTATCTCACAAATAATAACGGTTTGAAGGTAGATGGATAAGGTGTCTTCCTCCATCTTATCCAAAGACTGCATCAATATCTCCGCAAGAATGGGGGAGAGGGGGAAACCTATAGGGGCCCCGCTCTCCTGACGGTAGATAATGTAATTAAACTTAAAATAGGATCTCGTCTGAACAAGGTGCAACGCTGTAAGCACAGCCTGAACCTCCAGTGGTGGAACGTCAGCTGCTAACATCTTGGACTTGATAATTCCGTGAACAGTGACAGGAATGCTGGGGAATAACAATTCTACATCAAGAGAGCCCATCAAAAATTTAGACTCAGGGTGAAGAAATGGTCGAATCCAGGTCAAGGCCTGAAATGAATTTTAAACAGAATACGTGGAACTAGAAATTAATGGTTTCAAATATACCACAAGGGTTGATTCCAGTGGGCGGGTAGGACTACATGAACTAGAAACAAGAGGTACTAAAGGTAGATTTGGTTTATGCAACTTAAGTTGCCTGAATTATTAACACAGCAAGCAGACAGTCCCGAATTGAGTGTATTTTACTGTTTCTGACGTAACATAGTTGCATCAGAAAACTTGAAAATTGCATCGTCCTTGAACGGGAATTGAACCTTATCTCCTGATTTCCGTTTGAGAATGCTAACCGGTACACCACCCCGGACAATGAGTGATACTTGGAACTTCATTGTCCTGGATGGTGTAACGGTTATCATGCTCAAATGAAAATTGGGAGATAGAGTTCGATTCCCGTTCCAGGACGATGTAATTTTCAAATATTTTTATGTGACTATGTTATGTGAGAAACAGTAAAACGCACACAATTCGGAGCTGTCTGATTGCTGTGTTAATAATTCAGATGAATTTCCACGTGACAGTGAAGAATATTTCTTCCATACTATCTGCTCTATCTCCACATTGCATTGCATTTTTTTGTTGTAAACACATTTTTGATCATTTTTCAACCTCTCCTGACAATTACGATGCCATTTTTTTTAATCAAAAGAGTGAAAGCAATGATTAGTGACTGAGGAAGAAATATGCTGGAAGCAGAAAATCTTTCACTGGACAGAATGAGATGAAGAAACTTTGTTACAAACTAACAGTAGTTTTGTTGTAACATAAGAGCACAACTACATGGCAAATCAGCAATATGTTCAATTTAAATATCACACACATCTATATACTTCACAGTAGTTAATTAGTTATATTATTAGCTTACCAGGTCCTATTCCAAGCACAGTTTTGCTTCCAGATGGGACCTGAGTTCTTCCAGGATCACGGACAAGGCTTGTTATTAGACCAACTTTTTGAGCAGCAGTAATTAATTCAAATCTGAAAAATTAAATGTAGATATAAAAAACAGAGTGGTTGGTGTCATACATACTAAATGAACAACTGTACGAGCAAGAAAAAAATAAAAAAATAATAATAAAAGCAAGCAACTAGACAAGGCCACTATACCAAGACCAATTCCAAGTTTCCTCATATGCAAAATATGAAGCCTATGTATACCATGACTGATTTCCATAACATGAAGCATCGACTGCACTTCTACGATACTCATGAAATAAAATCTGATGATTTTATCAGCATGAACATAACACCAAAATGTGCTATTATCACCAAAGATGAATGCTGTGTGAATCCAATGTAGAAATTCATGATCTGAAAACAAGCATTTTACAAAAATACAGTAGACTCTGCTTATACGGAACGTCTGCAGACTCGCATATTTCGTTAACCACGTCCAAGGTTCACTAAAACCGAAGTGTTTTTCCTTAACCTGAATTGAGTGGAACTGAATGATGCAGAAAACAATGGAGTTGTCCACAAATCCTCAAGAAACATTCAGCAACACTGGTTTACCAAGCACACCTGGCTAAAACACATTATGCAAATTTTTTTGGCGAGCAAGTGTTGTATTCATGCGGAGCACACGAACTCTTTCAGGACAGGAAAAGAAGCTAAAAGCGGATGATCTCAAAAAAACACGAAAAACAGATGTTCACAAATTTGCTATAGAGGCAAGAAATGCAACAATTGCCAAGGAAATGCCCTATGCAAATAGCAAAAGCAAACCATGTGCAAACATAAAAGAGACAATTATTGCAACTTTAAGAAATGTTTATTTTCTGTGCAAAGAAAATCTGGCAAAGGATAAACTGCAAGCATTACAAGAACTAGCCATCAGTTAAGGAAACCAGTCAATATCAGTGTTAAAAAAGGAGGATAAAATGCACTGTAGTCACCACGAAAATGTGCATGAATTCATTGATGCCATAAGAGCTGTGACTGAATATGTTTTAAAAAAGGTAAAATCTGTTCTTTTTAAAACAAAGTAGATAAATTGTAATGGAGTTAGTTACTATAATAAAGCTACATGAAATCCCCCCCCCCCACCCAACCATGCAATGTGTACTAGTGTAATAATGAGGTCTAGTTGACTTACTAATAAATAAATAAATAAATGAATATATATATATATATGGGATGTAAGGTCAGGTGATGCATAACATCACAGCCTCTCCTTGACAAATGTCAACCCCGCCTTCTCGTGGTGCATCCTGTTCCCACTAAAGGGGCTCTGACGACCGCCAATAGCGGTATAACTATACCATCGGGATTAGAGGAAATTCTATCCCACACTCACCAACCCACTTGGCCAGCGTGGTGAGTTATTGCCAAACCCCTCCAAAATGATTCCACAACTTAAATCTTGGCCCTCAGTCTCCGGCAGCTGGAATGTACCTGGCCAAGGCAGCGCCCAGTGCGACATGAAGGCAGAGGGTGCTAAGAATCCCCGGAGGACCGGACTAGGCTGCCATCTGAAGCTGACCTTGGCTACGTATAATGGACGCTCCCTATCTTCTGATTCAAGGCTTCTTGAATTGGAAGAGGAACTACAAAGGATCAAGTGGGACATCGTCGGGCTAAGTGAGGTAAGGAGAAAAGGAGAAGATCTCATTGAACTGAAAAGTGGACATCTCTTCTACTATCGTGGGACAGATACTGGCAGAACTAGTGGTGTTGGATTTATAATAAACAAGAAACTGAAGGATAAAGTTGTAGAAGTTGAAAGTTCCTCTGACAGAGCTGCAAGACTCGTTATCCAACTCTCGAGAAGATACAAGGCTCAGATTATTCAAACTTATGCACCCACCACAAGTCATCCTGAAGAAGAAATTGAAGAATTTTATGAGGAAATTCGTGATCTAAATAATAAAGGTAAGCAGCACTTAAAGATAATTATGGGAGATTTCAATGCAAAAATAGGGCAACGGCAACAGAATGAAACTTCAGTAGGTAAATTCAGTCACGGCAACAGAAACCAGCGTGGAAATACTCTCGTTGAGTTTGCAGAGGCAGAAGGGTTTTTCATTTTGAACTCCTTTTTCAAGAAAAAGCCACATAGGAAATGGACATGGAGACATCCAAATGGGACGAAAAGTGAAATTGATTTTATTATGTGTAACAAAAAATTCGTCATAGAAGACTGCAGTTTGCTAAACAAGTTCAACACAGGTAGTGACCATAGATTGGTGAGATGTAAGATGCACCTCAACACTAAACTTGAACGTGGTAAGCTCATAAGACAAACAAAATCTATTGACATAACCAACCTTAAAAAACACCATAATACCTTCAAGTTGGAACTGAAGAACAGATTCTCTGCTTTAGAAGGCCTAACATCGGAAGAAGCTGATATTTCTGAAGTTAACAGGAAAGTAACCAAAGCTCTTATGGAAACAGCAACAAAATTAGCTGGGTCTAAGAACAAGTTGCATGTGAACAAATTATCAGGAAAAACCAAAATGTTGATGCAAAAAAGAAGAGAGATGAGGACAACTAAAGAAGATGTGACTTCCAAAGTGGAATATATAGAGCTAAGACAGTAAGAAAAAGTATCACTGAAGATGTAAGAAAATTCAACTGTGAACTAGTGAGAAAAGCAATTGAAAACAACCAAAGCCTAAAGATAGCAAAGGGACATCTCAGTAAGGGAAGAAAACAGATTATGGCACTGAAAAAAGAAAATTGTTCTGTAACAAGAAATAGAGGCGAAATTTTGACAAGAGTGAAAGATTTCTACTGTAAATTATATGAAAGGGATGATACATGCACTTCAGACATCATGAAAGGTACCAGAGTTCTTCCAGTCCTCCCAGCAGAAGTTGCACATGCAATCAAGAACATGAAGCGGGGGAAAGCTCCAGGAGAAAATGGAATTACTGTAAACATCATACAAGAAGCAAGTGGAGAAATCGAAACAGTACTCGCCCAAATTTTCACTCAATGCCTTAATGAAGGGAAGATTCCTGAGGATTGGAACAATGCTACAATGATCCTGCTACATAAAAAAGGTGACATTGGGATCTCTAGAACTACAGACCTATCAGCCTCCTATCAGTGGTTTATAAAATCTTCAATACAATAAAGTTCTTTCACACAGCTTGAAGGTAACACTGGACATGGCTCAACCGAGAGAACAAGCTGGATTCAGGAGTGGCCATAGCACTATAGATCATATCCACGTACTGAGAGAACTAATTGAAAGAGCGAGGGAATATGAACTTCCATTGTGCATGGCTTTTATCGATTACGAAAAGGACTTTGATTCGGTGAAACCATCAGCAGTTACAATGGCTTTAAAATCCTGCAGTATTGAAGATGCATACATTAATATTATTAATAACATCTATGGAAATGCAAGTGCAAAGATTCGGTGTTTCAGAATACAGCACACATAAAAATTGGAAAGGGAGTTAGACAAGGTGACACCATATCTCCCAAGCTCTTTAATGCCACATTGGAAAATGTCTTTCAATTACTGAACTGGGAAAACAAAGGGATAAAGATTAATGGAGATTATTTGACTCACCTTTATTTAGCTGATGACAGTCATTTCTGCAACTACCCCATCAGAGCTACAGAGTATGATCCAGGAACTTGCTGACAAGAGTAAAGAAGTGGGATTAAAAACGAACTTTCAGAAGACATAAGTGAGGTACAATGCTTTTACAAGAAATGAAGATTTGTCGATTGATGGAGAAAAGCTGGAGATAACAGATACATGCATTTATCTTGGACAGCAGATATCAAGTGAGGGTCACATTGATGAAGAAATTAATTGGCGTATAAAACTTGCCTGGGGAGCTTTTGGAAGAAACAGCATAATTTTCAAGGGCAATATGCCATTATGTCTTAAAAGAAAAGTGCTTGATCAATACATCATTCCAGTGCTTACGTATGGTGCAGAGATGTGGACCTTAACTAAGAGACATACAAAGGCTACAGACAACTCAAAGCAGCATGGAGAGGTGCATGCTCGGTGTAACCAGGAGAGATAAGAAGAGGAACTAGTGGATCAGAAAAATGACAAGAGTGGAAGACATCATGATCAGAGTAAAATCCCTGAAATGGCAATGGGCTGGACATACTGCCAGAAGAACAAACCATCGATGGAGAGTCTAAATTTTAGACTGGATTCCAAGAGACAGGAAAAGACCCAGAAGAACACCACATGGGAGATGGGTGGATGAAATTCGGAAGTATGCGGGAGTAACATGGAGGAGACTGGCACAAGACAGACCGTTGTGGAAGAGGCTTGGAGAGACATTCGTCCAGCAGTGGATTGATAATGGTTGACAATGATGATTATGATATATATATATATATATATATATATACACTATCTACCAACAAGTAATTGAACACCTGTGATAGCAAAGGAAAACAAAGTTTATTCACCTTCAATAGTTGGTGGAGCCTCCACGAGCGGCGATTACAGCTGCGACCCTCCAGGGCATACTCTCAACCGGGCGTTGTACGACGGCTAGCAGTATTTTCTTCCACTCGGCTTCGAGAAGACAGGTCAGTTCCTTCACCGATTTCAGACGGTGGGGGCACCCCTTAAGTCGTCACTCCAACTCGTCCCAGAGGTGCTCGATAGGTTTAAGGTCCGGGCTCTGTGCAGACCAGTCCATTCTATTAACCCCATTGCCACCATACCAAGCCATGGTGGACCTCGCAACACGACAGGTGGCATTGTCAGTTCAAGGGATTAAAAAAAAAACTTCTGTTTACACAGAATTTTGCATTATGCAAGCTCATTACATATGGATTTAATTGTGTTCCTTAAAATTTACTTTTCTGATTACTTTAACATCTAATAACAATGTACAGTTAACTTTGCTTAATAGTCTGAACCTCTGCAGACTCGCCTATTTCATTCACTATGTCCGAGGTTCACTAAAATCAAAGTCTTTCCTTACTTGAATTGAGTGGAATGATGAGCAAGAAAATAAAATATGTACATATGTATCTAAAAAATAATATTTTATGTATGGTTTATATTCATTATATTAAGTAAACAAAATTAATTTACATTACCTTAATTCACATGAAAATAGTCTGTTATGTGTCGCTGCTTACTGCAAACAGTTTTAATAAATATTTTCTCTATGTACTTTTTCTAGAGTCTGGTTTTGCTACCCTTGATTCTACATTTTTTTTCCATACATTCTAGGAACTTTAGCACAGTCCTGATTGCCCTCCAACATCTCTTTCACTGTTGAAACATGTTCTTCATTATTGTTGGGTCGTCATCTTCAGCCTCGTTTTCTTCCACGCTGGAACCGCCTTTCACAGCCTCGATAATAGTTTCATTCGCTATAACTTCACAGTTAACATCGATAAGATCTTCAGCTTCAGGGAGTTCGCACCAATATGCTGAAGCAGGTCCTTAACAGGCACATCATCCTCTTCTTCAAATGCCACACGTCCAGTAGCCAAACCAGACCTCAAAAACAGTTATGTACAGTGACAGTTGACACACTCCTTCATGCTTTACAGCATTCAGAACATTTATTGATGTCTTCTGCTTTGATTCCAAGGCTTGGATTAAATGAAGCATTGCTTCCCTTCTGTAATAGGTTTGAAAGCTGTGAATCACATCTTGCTCCTTAAATTGAAGGACTGATGTGGTGTTGACAGGCAGAGTAGGCCTACAATATTGTCCTGAGCACATGCTTTCAAGTTTTTACAAGAAGATTTGTTTTTAAATAAGTTACAATTTCATGTACTATGAATTGTATAAGTTAGAATTTCATGAATGTACTTGTAAGTACATTCTTTTCTTTGAAGTTTTATTTTTTACGTTCACTATAACCGAAGTTGATAGTTCACTATAAACGAAAATTTTAATGTACATTTCCAATGTTGGTGGTTGGGACCAATGATTTAAATTCACTATAGCTGAATGTTCACTATATCCAGAGTTGACTGTAATTAACAATTTCTTCTTCTAACAAAGTTCCATTTCTAGCCCATTTCAATCAAATAAGCTAAAACAATGTTGAAAAACCAACAGCAGCAGGAAAAACAACTCAAACCAGCACAGCTATACCAGCTGCACTGAAAGACACACAATATGTCACATGACATAAATCAGAACAACAAATGATGCATTTAAAAAATACATTTCATTTCTTCAAAAGTATATGATATAGAAAGTATAGTCCTTTTTATATTGAAGAAATGAAAAGCAAGAATCGATTCTCCTAGAATGAAAAACAATGTGTATCTTGTCAGTTTTCCCATTACCCTTTTTTGTACATATTTTCAAACTATTTACAATTAAAAAAAAATTCAGTTAGCTGTACGATACTACCCTTTTTCCACAAGATACACTGAAAAAACAAGAAACAAAAAAAAAAAAAAAAACAAGCAGAAACTGAACAATGTATTTAAAACCACACATTTCACTTTAAAAGAAAAATGAGTTTGCACTCACAGTGCTTCTTCATCATCAGCTTTAACAACTTTCACCGGGCCTAAATTTTCCCACCTCTGCAGCACACCAGGACTTGCATTACATGTTTGTTTGTATGCTAGCACAGAAGCATGTGAACACTACATTATAAAAAAATATGATTAATAATTGAAAAAGATTTTGAAGAACTGGCAATTATCATACAGATGAACATATACAAAGATATTTTGAAAGGGCAAAGCACAAAATGATTTTTATTACCCAACAGACTTTTAAAATAAGGGTGTTTCCTTATGTAATACCATTATTGGCAATCTTATTACAGACTGTATAATGCTTTAAGTACAGGGCATTCCAAAATTATCTGTACAACTTTGACACTCAATGAAACCTAAACGAAATAAGACAGCAAAGTTCTGTTTTTTGTACATGCAACAGCAACACAAAGTTTTATTGGTACAAAAAAGGATTTTGTTTACTTTCAGGTATGTCCCTGAACTTGTGATGGTTACTCCACAGAAAAAGTCCCAGTGTGTAGCATGGTTCATAACAAAGTCAGATACACAAGTCCAAAGCAATTTCCGTACCAAATACTGACGTAACCCACCACCCAGACCCTCAATGTGCGAGTGGCAAAAGAAGTATATGGAGACGGGTAGTGTGCTTCAGAAAAAGGGCGCTGGCTGATCAAGCACAAGTGAAAAGGATATGGAACGTGTTTGACAGAGTTTTCTACGGTCCAGATAAGTCCATTCATATGCTCTCCATGTATAGGTGCAAACTGGAATTTCGGCTAAGCAGCCAGTAAGTCCAAAAAAGTTAGCACACAAAAAAAAAAAAACATGGCTGGTAAGAAATTAAGAAAAAATGGGGGATTAATTGGAACTTTAATGTAACTGCTATTATTTACACGGATGGCTTTATCTGAACATAAAAGAAGCCACTAACTGCGCAAAATAAAAACCATTTTGTACATTTTTTCCCCTCTGGGTTTACTTATTCCCAAATCATCAATAGTATCAGTGCAAATTTACCATGTAGCAGTGAAAACCTCAATGTTTTTGGTCATATGCCGATGAATTCATACTTTTTCATCTGCAGCAGTAAATGATGACATCGGCAGGTAAAATCACTGCTCAATATAATGGTGATGACTCACCAATTCAAATAGAGTAACCAAAATAATATCTGTTAAAACGCTCGGTGTATCGGTGAAAACCTCGATGTTTTTTTTATGTATCGGTTCCTGTAGCATCGAGGAAAAGAACTCAATTTTGTCAATGAAACATCCACTAAAACATAAAAATTTGATATTCCCTTCTGCTTCACAAGAATGCAACAAAAAGAAATTCATGTACTTTACGCAGAAAATATTCTTTACCACTTTCAAGCACCAGTAACGAAACATCGATTTTTTTCGATGTATCGGCTTCTGAAACTTTGAAGTTTAAGCCGTTTTAGTGCTACATGTAATGGGGGTATGTACATGACAGAAATGCTAAGCTATTTTCTTAGAAATTGCAATCTTCAAGAAAAAAAAACGTTGTACTTTCCATAAATTTTAATATTTTGGGATAAATTACAAATTGAAAACGACTTTTGAAAAACTGTTCCTTCTTCCAGTATTATAAATAGTTAACGGGAATTATCGAGGATAAATTTATTAGGTACATTACCTCTCAAATTTTTGATCTAAACACTAGATCTTCGTCAGGAGTTCTTGCTTCCTTCTACTTCCACAGGTCTGGTGACCAAGCCTGATGGATTTTCCATCCAGCATGGTCATTGAGGTTGCCACCTTGTGTCTTGTAAATTTCCAGGGATTCCTCTAATTTCCGGATAATTGCATGGGATTGATGTTTGATCACTTTTAAGGAATCGCAGTCCATTTTGTGGCCAGTTTCTTGTATGTGCCTGTCTAATCCTGTTTTACTTGAGCTGTTCCTTATTGCTGCTTTGTGTTCTTTAATTCTGGCAGTTAACCTTCTTCCTGTTTCTCCTATATATGGTAACCCACAAGAACAAACTACTTTATAAATGACTCCTTCCCCCTTTTTTTTTTTTTTTTTTTGCAGAAGGAACACCTTCTTTTGCAAAAAAAAAAATAAAAAAATGAGGAAATATAATGATAACTCCTTTAATTTTGAATATACCCTTACAGATTGATGTTATTCTAAAGCAATTTAAAATTATCACTATCACTTGGCAAACTTTCACTCTCACTACAACTAGCCATTTTCAGATTTCCTTACAGGCTGATGTTATTCCAAGGTGATTCAAAACACAAGTCTGCAAATACTAAGAAGCAAGCTATCAATAATGTTCGTCCTCAGCTAAGACACGAATTTGGAAAAACGATGTGGGGGATTCGTAATTCGCTAAGTTTTTCGATTGAGTCCATCTGTTTGTGAAAAAAGAGATGAAATATGTGAAGAGTTCCTAGTAGTAAAAACACGATTTGTTTTCCTGTGCAACAAAGTCCGCAAGAAAAATAAACACACTGTATTCACCGGAACACGAGTTGCACGTTATTGCTCTTTGAACGGGGCTCGAAAAGTGATTTCTGATAGTGTACTACAATCCCGTGTGAACAGCCCTCCCTCAACTGCAATAGGAAAAGTTTTGACTAAAATTAGCCTTCCTCCCGTCACGCGTCGAAAGTGCGTGGACAGCCGCGACACAAACTAACGATACGATTCTTATTGTATATTCTCACGATTTTCCCCATAATATTGCTTTTTGACGGTATGATTCGTGATTTCATTTCAAAACAATGATTAATAAATTATATGATCATTCACGCTGATATCTGCTGCCAGATTCAGGAACTACACGGGTCAAAATCTAGGGCTAATCATTCAGCCCACATCGCTTTTAGCACAACACGCACAGGCCGAAACGACCACATCGCACTAAAAGTGTTCTACAACATCGAGGTTTAAACATCGATTATTGATGGCAAAACTTCGATGTTCAAAAACATCGAGTTTCTTTGCCATCCCTAGTTAGGACTGGTTTCACTTCCTTTCACCTTTACTTATGAAATATTACATTATACTTTTGTAAATTGGTACTAAAAATAACAAATAGCCAAACTGGCAATCACTAATATAAATCTAATCGCCAAAGTTGCGAGTTAATCGCCATCTGGCGAGTGCTAATTTGCACCTATATCTCCGGGGAGTTGGGGTTACGACCTACAATGATGCACTTCGTGTTTATGATTTTCTTGATGAAATCTTTCCGGAGCGACGGATGGGATGGGATGGGATGGTCAAATTCCTTGGCCTCCTCCACATTAATCAGATCTTAGCCCCCCCCTCCCCCGACTTTTTTCTGTGGGGCTGTGTGAAGAATGTGTACCGTACAAAGGTTCCAAATATGGATGAGCTGAAGCACAAGATTACAGCCGCCATTACAACAATTCCTAAGAACGTGCTTGGGAGAACATGGCAGGAGGTCAAATACCGTCTCGACATTATTCGTGCACCCAATGGTGCATATGTGAAGCTCTACTAACATCCCAACAAACTTTGGCACATGCTGTTCAATATGCAACAAACCAATTTTTGTTCTCTTATTCTGTTTCTATTTTATTGAGGGTCAAAGTTGTAAATATAATTTTGGAACACCCTGCATATTTTTCAGTTTTTGTTTCACGTCTTGCTGAAATGAAAAGGGTATAGTTATTCAACAAAAAGCATGTAATCTTCAATGATAGTTGCAAATTACTTTTGAGGCTCATGTTACCATCTCTGAACATCCTGAACAATCTTGAACAGAATGAATGAATACTTTCTTGAAACTTTCAACTCCACATACCTCTTAGGCCACATCTGTTCAGTCTGTAAACCCTTTTTTTAAAGAATGAAAGAAAACTGCACAAATTTCAATACTAATGCACCCATCCTAAAAACGTTTTAGACACTAAGCACCACAAGGTCCTGTAGTATGCAAATTAAACAGTGATGTACGCCATCACAGACTACCAAATTGCCCTCCTGGATCTCCTTAATTAATGTTCTTCGCAGGGTTTACAAGAGTATGTTGAGTAAAAAAACCCTTAGGAAATGTGCTTTCAGGAAGGATAGAGAATGCTAGAAAAATACATTTGTAATTGAGAAACTTTCTGGGAAGTATCATGAGGTGGAATCAGGGGAATTGCACAGTAATCTTCACGAGGTGAATTACGTAGAGTAATAATCACACTTAAATACGAATATTTATTGAATAAAATATTAATACTGAGCAGAAAGAATTTTGAGAAACAATGTATGATTACAGGAGAAGTCTTCACTCCGTCTACCTTCCGTTTTTGAAAGTTTTGAAAGATGAAATTCCATTCTCAGATAAAAAATGAGCCCCCCCTCCAAATTCTGTTTAGTCATGCAGCGATCGAGAATAATTCAAATTATAACGGAAAACGCATAATTGCTCAAATCAGCAGAAGAATATCATGCCTAAAAGATTACAGGTATGATTATGTTCACACCGCTTAACTTCTGCTTTTGGAAATTGCTGCCTACATTTTCAAGCTGAAATACAAACAATTTATGCAATGAAATGATATTTAACAACAATACCGGTCAGAGGCAACATCGTTAGAAGAAACGTGATTATGGAAAAATCTTCACTGAATTTAACTTCCGTTTTTTAAAGTTTTGGGAGACGAAATACAGGGTGTCCCACTCGCTACCAAACCTGGCATTTCTTTTAACACTTTTGGTGCTACACATAATGTGAGTGTATATGCGAAAAATGCTAAACCATTTTCTTATAAATTGCATGCTCAAGAAAAAATGCTGTACTTCCCATAAATTTTGATATTTTGGGCAAAAATTTCTTTTTTTCTATGCATCGAGAATTTTTCTCAATGTGTTAAACTACACGTTGAAGAATTTTACCAATGCGCAAAAATACGCATCGGGACGGTATTTCGTCTTTCAGAAACGGAAATAAACGAAATAAAGATTTCTTCCGTAATCGTAATTCCGTTTTCCTGTGAAGTTGACTTTGTCCAGTATTGTTGTTATATATCATTTTATTCCATAAATATTTGTATTTCAGTTTGAAAACAGAGGAAAAATTTCTGAAAATGGAAATTCGACTGCGAAAAAATTTCCCTGTACTCTTTAGGGAGAGTACGACAGCTTCAAGGAATTTTTTTCTTTTCCATCATAATTTGGGTTATTGCTCGAGATTGATGCATAACTGAACAGAGATTTTGGGGCAATTGGTAGTGGTAGAGGATGTTTCCCGCCTGAAAGTTTCGAAAACGGAAGTTTGGTCTTTCAAAACTTTCGAAGACAGAAGTTAGACACACTGAAGATTTCTCCCATAATCGTAATTTTATTTTTCATGTGATGCTTCTTTTGCCTTGTATTGTTGCTAAATATCATTTTATTTCATAAATATTTGTATTTCACCTTGAAAACGGAGGGAAAATGTCCGTAAACAGAAATCAGTCGTAGCAAAGATTTCCCCCGTAACTGTAATTTTTTTTTTCCCAACGATGGTCAGAACATGTATCTTGTATTTTTAAATACCCCCCCCCCCCCAAAAAAAAAAAGATTTGCATTTCAGCTTGATGAAGGGGTAGGGGTATCTGAAAACGAAAGAGACGAAGCTGAAAACTTTGTGAGAATTGATACATGGTGTTCAAAAGTATTTATATTTTCAAAGTTACATAATTCATCTTTTATCTAAAATAGTGAAAGCTATCATGCATTCATGATGGATAAAATTGTCATCTAAGGGCATAAAAAAGGAAAGAAAAGGAACAACAATAAAGAAATGGGAAGGAAAACAAAGAAATCTGTAAAATGAAAATATAAGCACTGGATGCTGTGCAGCTGCAGAAAAACAAATATGGCCACAGACCTTGCTGAGAAGTTTATTAGATATTTTTAGATGCCTATAATAACCTCAAAAGTGCAATGTATTCACTTCTTGGACATATTGCTGTTCCATGTGGTCATTACAAAACATGATAAATTTAATGTTATTGTTTTAAAATACGAATATTATATTTTTTTCTAAAACAAAAAACAAAATGGATCCAAATTCTAAATACACTGAGCGGTAGTGAAATATTTCTTTATATAAAAAAATCTGGATTGAAAAGCCTAGCATTTTCGTAAGTATTTTATTTCATCTGTTAATTTTTCTAAAATACTCCCGACTTTTGAAATTACTCCCTAAATTTTTTCAAAGGAGTAAAAATACTCCTTTAAAAAAAAATTCAGCAAACTCTGAGTGGGACACCCTGTACGATTTCCCGATGGGAGACAACATCCCCTCCCACTCATTCCCAAAAATTGTCTCTTCAGTTTTGCATTGATTTAAAAAATAACTGAAATGATGTAAAAAAAAAAAAAATGGAAATCCACGAATCTGCGGAAGAATCGCGTGTATCATGGTAAGTCCAGCACTAGTTGGCGAAAGGTCACTCTGAAGTTTTCCCTGACGCACTGTGCACCACCACAATGATTTCCTGCATGGTGACAAGGTAACATCGACCAGGTCATGGAATGTCGACACATGCTGTCTTTTTATGCTCTTCTCAAAATTCTATCCACCATACTGCATGCTGAGCAGGCTCTGCCTTATAATGCCTGCATCTGCTAAAAAATCTAGGCCTGCCCAGTGCCTTCCTTGGTCAGAAACTGGGCTACAGCACAACATGCTCACACTAGATGTATGCAAATCTTAGCAAGCATCAAACAGGAGCTTCACACACTCTCCACATGATACGCCAACTGACTATGTATGGTGGCACTACTGCCAGTGATCGCATGTCAACTGTAACGGTGCTATCTCCCAATTTCCACGATACTTCCACGACCCTTATATATACACTATGTGGAAAAAACTGATTGGATACTGTAAGTAAATAGAAAAACACTGTCGTGTTTACACCAGTAGCAGGTAGGTCCTCCATTTGCAAAGATTACGCTGGTCAACAATGAAAATGTTTCTGACTTGAAAATACTTACATACCTGGCAACTTTCAGAAACCAAAAATCATAAAGAAAAAAAAATTGATATATTCGGTGAAATTTTTAATCAATATATCCAATGAAATTACTTGTCGTGCATATTGATTCAATGTACTGAACATATCAATTAAAAAATGATATGTTACCTAAATCAAGTATCAACTTTTAATTGATATGACTACAGATGTTTGAATTTATCAGCACATTTCGATTATCCATGCATAATTTCTCATTACTATGCTATATCATTATGATCTATACAGAGATAAAAATTTATTTTTATGGAAGCTTGCATCTACAGGGAAGGATGTTCCACACCCTTTGACCCCCAAATCAAATAGGATGGTATCCCACCCTGTCACGGAACAAATTAAAATATTTTAAAAAACAAACCATTTTCATGCTAGGATTATCTTACGGAGAGATGGACGATGAAACAATCAAATAAAAAAAATGAAATAAATGAGTGACTGAGGGACACTAATTGGTAAATTATGCTCAACTAAAGACGCAGTGAAAAAACATTTTGCACGAATCGCATCCAGTTCATTATAAACTTTTAACAAAGGAAATTAATTTCGTATTTTTATTTTCACGCAGTCAACATTAGATTTGTGCTTGGCACTAGAAATATGATTAGTAATATCATTCCTTCCAGTGGCGGCTCGTAGTAGGAAAAATAGGTGAAGAGCTACAAGAGCAATATGAAAAGATATCTACTGTCTTCAATGAAAATCAGTTAATGAGAACTTACCTATTTTTTTATATATTAAATCAATTCTTCTTCCCTTTAAAGCTGGAAATTTGTCGATTATGTTGTCAGAAAATGGCTGTTTCTTCGTAACATCAAGAAAATGTCTTTCGGAATAGAAATATTTGCCAAAGAAGCAAGTTTATCTGGAGAAATAGTGTTTCTAGAATAACTTTGTATTCTTTTAAGGCAAGAAAAACTTCTTTCCAGTGAAACACTTGCAGATGCAATTGTTAAAATCAGGGAAACTAATTTATAAGCTTCTGTAAAAATGCCTTTATCTCCATGAAGCACTCGAAGAAGTTCACGAGTCGATATATTCCTTAATTTTTTATCAGCATATACAAGACTCAGTTCATCTTTAAGGCGCTGGTGTTTAGTAAAAATTTTTCCGTAAAAATGTAGTAGATTTTCAAACGTGTGAGAGGGAAAGCATGAATTAAATTGGTCGAATTTGGTTGTGTCAGCAAGCCAGGCAAATTGAAGTTTAAGTTTCTCACAGTCTTGAAATCTTATATCCATTTCCATAAGAATGTGGTACAAAATTTCAAAATACAATTGTTTATAATTTTGAAAAATTGTTTCTGGTTTAAGAGCAGCATAGTCCCGTTTAGATCTGCTTATTTCTGTGATTTTGCTAGCTTTTCCAAGCAGTTTTCCAAATACCTCATCGTTCCTTTTATGGCTCAAAATTTCATATATTTTTTTTTATTTGGGTCATCATCATCATCATCATTGTCAACCATTATCAATCCACTGCTGGACGAAGGTCTCCCAAGTTTCCTCCATAACGGTCTGTCTTGTGCCAGTCTCCTCCATGTCACTCCCGCATACTTACGAATTTCATCCACCCATCTTCCATGTGGTCTTCTTCTGGGTCTTTTCCTGTACCTTGGAATCCAATCTAAAATTTCGGCTGTCCATCGATGGTCTGTTCTTCTGGCAGTATTTGGGTACCACAGTAAATGTCTAGTGATTTTTTCTGCAAAATTTCGAATAATAGATTGGTGAAGTCAAATATTTCATTAAATACTATTCCCAAAAATGTAAATTCAAAAGTGTTCATATCATTTAAAAACCCTTGGGCAAGTTGAATTGATATTTTTTCTAATTGGTCACTATTTGTGAGAAATTCGAATACTTCCTTCAATTTATCCAAATCTTCAACTATTACACATACTAACTTTGAAGTGGAGGACCATCGAGTTTCTGTTATGGTTGGAGCATCTTGCGGTTGTTGATATGAGTGCATTATTTTTTCACCACTCAGCGAAGCGATCACTTCGCTAAGTGGTGAAAAAACAAAGGAATTAAACTGAGGCTTGCAAAAAATATTCGACACTTAGAAATTTTAGAAAAACTCTGCTGTAATACAAGGTGCAAACGATGTACTAAGCAATAACAAAAACAGCTTGAGAAGCTTTATGCTTCATTTTTTTTTTCTGGTACCCAGTCAAGTGTCCAGACATTACGTTTGCCCTATCGTAACATTGTCCTATTGACTTGTGTTGATAATCAAGCTGTTCTAAAATTTTGTCTAGCATTTTGTATGAAGCTTCTGACATTCTATCTTCACTCACACCATGGAAACCCAAAAATCGCTCAACCGATACACCTTCCGAATCAACAGATCTTATTATTAAAGAGCACTCGGAAGTCTGGTTATGTCTTCCCATCTACTTGAATATAAAAGCATTGAACTTCATTTATTTCATTTTTGACGTGATCGTTTATATATTCAGAAATGCATTCAATTAATTCGTTTTGAATAGTTTTTGAGTCACCTGTGAAGACATTTTTTATCGTTTCATATTGATTTAGAATTTTTAAAAGAGTTCTTGATATCAACAGTGAAAGCAATTCCTTGAATTTCTACGATTTATCGAGTATCAACAGTGAAAGCAATTCCTTGAATTTCTACGATTTATCGAGTCAATGCCTCCGTCATGGTCATGGAATGCTAGTTCTTGTTTACTCAAATACAGTACTGCATCAATCATTGTCTGCAGGAAGTCTATTTGAACGAACACTTTCGTTGAAATGCATTTTCAAAAGCTTAGCATTCTCCCTCAGGGCATCGGCAATGGTGTTCTGATTCTTTTCAAAATTATTTAGCATTAATTCGCATTTTAGGTGTTCACTAGAATCACCATGTTTGTGAAGTGACCGTTTTATATTTAAGAAATCTGAAAATTGTCTTTATTCCACACCGAATTTTATTACTAAAAAATAAGCAGGGCCAACAAAATAATTTTTGTAACACAGAAGGGCTACAAAGTCATTTATATTCAGTAAACCAGCAATTTTTAAAATTATTATTGTAAGAACTGCCGCTCCTTGATTTCTTTCTTGGCGACACAATTGTCAGTGAATTTGTCGGTCGTCCTTGAAGTAAAATGTCTCTTTTATTTATCTTTCCACCGATTGAACGGAGTTTGCAATAAATTACAGACAATGTCGTTCACAGGATACATACTGAAAACTAAAACTATCAGTTAAACTGTACACGAAACTAAAGTAACTAATGAAGTTTTTAACAAACAATCACAAAACACACACACACACACACACAAAAATCTCTTTCGGAAAGTATGTCCCGAAACTCCGCAAAGAAAAAGCCCTTCAGTGGATTGCCAAGGGTTCCCGATCCACTGCGATTTCTTCGGAAGGTCACGACTTCAGGTGCAGAGGCTTGGCGTCTCAAGCTAAAACACTTCACTTGCCCAGCAGATAGGGGAGGGGGACGTCACTGTTACCATGGCAACTCCAATGGAAACTGCAGACTTCCAAGCATTCTCATTTCAGCTCTTCACTTGAACTGTTTTGCGTATAAGGACTTGTTTTCCAAATTGGACGCGCATTGTGAATTGATATCTAATCAAAATTTTGGGTATTTTAGCACGCAATAAAGGCAAAAAAAGAATACATTATACGAAATTATTAAATAAAACCTTATTTCAAATAAAATAGGTGAAGAGGCACTTCACCTACTTCACCTGAAAAGCCGCCACTGATTCCTTCCACCACGTGAAACACTGAAATTACATCGACACATAGTGCAAAATGCATACTTTTCATTTTTTATGCAAGTAAAACTGCTATAGTAAAACAGTAACAGCTTAAAGAGATGCAATTTGCAGAGGAAAAAATAGTACCCCAACATATTAATTTTGTTGAATCAAGCCAAGACATTTTTATGCACGTTATCGAGCGACGAATAAAAAAAAGCTCAGTTGGTAAGCGTAGAAAACTTACTGACTAATGGACCAGCTAAAATAAATCATTGCTAGAGAAGCACTAATCAAATAAATATTGGACTTTTTTTTTTAACTTCCTCTTATAGTAGCATTCTTTTGTTAGGTCAAATTTATTGCTACAGAAGAAGTTACGAAACCATGCCTAATGCATTTTTAATTTCACAAAACTGGCAGCTTCTGCTTAATTTTGTCATGTTGGGTATCAATCTGGGCTTAAAAATTCCACAGATTTAAAATCTGTTTGAATTTTTTTCTACCATAACTATGTTCTGAAATAGTATTTCGAACTGGGAGTAATAAAGACACGTGCTCCAATGCAAGACACACCCCATGCTGGCCTCTGAGAAGTTGCGACCCCAGGGACAAATAATGCGTTATCTGAAAAGGAGAACGGGGGAGGGGGAAACAGTGAGAGAGAGAACATGATTGTAAGCCTTACATTACGCAGCTGCATAGCCAGATGGGAATTGAGGTCACCAGCGCTGTGCCGCTTGTGCAGGGGAAGGTACTCAGATCCATCCAAAAGTCCATGTCGAAGCAGAAAACCGTGCCGCTCGCACTTTCTCTTCACAGAGAAAACAAGGAGAATTTTTTCCTTTTAATCATCTTGTGTTAAGGAATTTTTGAAGTGGAATAGATTTTTTTTCTTTTGCTTTTGAAATGGGGAGAAAAAAAAAGGGATTTTTGGTATGAGAATGAAAAATCGGAAGAAATCACTTTCCGATTGGAATAGCGGAAAGACGCCCCAAAATCGGAAGCTTTCCGGGTAAATCGGAAGGATTGGCAGATATATGTACTTATTTCGTATTGATTTCAGTATGTTAAAAACAAATATGATATTTAAAACGCTTAGTTAGCTCTTATTTCCTGAGACATAGCCCATTTATGATGTTTCAGAATATGTATATGAAATGAAGCGAAGCGTGTGGTGCTCCGAGCGGCTAATTAAGGTAGTACATAAAAGCAAATATAGGGGTTGGCAAACCTGAGCGCGGGAATGAAGAGTCACTGTAGATCTTCTTTTCATTAATAACTTGTTTTAGTACATTGTCTGTTTACAGCTTGCTTACAGTGAAAGTGCTGTTCCTTTCTTTGTTGCAGGTTGATTTTGTGGTCATACTTAACTTGAAAAGCCAGGATACCAAGTCAATGCTTAAACAAATCTGACAATTTTTGTCATGTTTGTGGTGATGTGACATTTGCCAAACAGAAATGCCCAATTACTTCACTCGTGAAGACAGCCTACCACCATTATTTTGGTATGAAAGTAGGGGATCAAGACAAAACGTGGGCACCTCATGTTTGCTGCAATTCTTGTTCTCTGAATCTACGTCGATGGATCCGTAAAAACAGACGTTCAATGCCCTTTGGCATCCCTATGATTTGGAGAGAGCCGACAAATCATGTAGATAACTGTTATTTCTGCATGGTACCTCCTATTAAGAAAGGTATATCAAGAAGGAGGAATTTGAGCATGAAATACCCCAACATCCCGTCAGCTATCCGACCAGTGCCACATGGGGATGATCTGCCTGTACCGAACCAACCAGAGGAGTACAGTCTGGGCTCAGATGAAAAACAAGACAGTACAGAGGCAACATCATACCCATGCCCTGAGACTTAGACATCACAGGATCCAGATTTCACACCTGAGTCACTGGGTGAGCCACACAGACTTACCCAAGGCGAACTAAGTGATTTAATTTGAGACCTGGACCTACCAAAAGACAAAGCCGAGCTTCTAGGTTCTAGGCTCAAACAATGGAATCTTCTAGAATGTAATGTTAAAGTGTCAGTGTAGAGGAGTCGGCAGAAAGATTTACTTACATATTTTAAAAAAGATAATAATCTAGTTGCCTGCTGTGATGTGAATGGCTTGATGACAGCTTTGAATGTGGAACACAGGCCACAGGACTGGAGGCTATTCATAGACTCAAAGCTTAGTTTAAAAGCTGTGTTGCTACACAATGGCAATTTTCTTCATTCAGTTCCTGTAGGCCATGCTATCCATATGAAGGAAGCATATGCCAAAATGAAATTACTTCTGGAAGCAATTAAGTACACAGATGACCAATGGCAGATCTGTGGAGATCTGAAGGTGATTGCAATATTGCTGGGCATGCAGTTGGGATGCACCAAGTACTGCTGTTTCCTGTGTGAGTGGAACAATCGGGCTAGGTCATCACACTACAACAGAAAAGACTGGTCTCCAAGGGAAAATCTGCGACCCGGGGGAAATGTCCAGCAAGGTCCTCTGGTTGATCGAAGCAAAATTCTTCTGCCCCCTTCACACATCAAACTCGGCCTAATAAAGAACTTCGTAAAGGGGATGAACAAGGATGGAGGCTTTCAAGTACCCGAGAGACACATTTCCACGGCTGAGTGAGGCTTAAGTGGAGGAAGGAATCTTCATTGGTCCTAAAATTCGCGAACTTCTTGTGGATGAAAACTTCGAGCTAGTCCTCCAGGGCAATGAGCAACCAGCTTGGGAAGCATTTAAAAGTGTTGTGCATGGCTTCTTGGGGTAACTGAAGAGCTGTATATTATGTTTAGCTTGTAAAACACCTTCTAGACAAGTATCATCGCTTAGGCTGCAACATGTCCCTCAAAATGCACTTTCTGCATTGTCATCTAGATTTCTTCCCAGAAAACTGTGGTGCAGTGAGTAATGAGCATGGTGAGCTGTTCCACCAAGACATTTCACCAATGGAACGAAGATATCAGGGTCGGTGGAACTGTTCCATGCTTGCAGACTACTGTTGGACCAGATGCTAAGAGATGCCCCAGAACAGGATTACAGGCGACAAACAAAGAGAAGGCACACTTATTTATAGGCCCCTATTTAATATATAATATAATACTGTTGAAATTTACTTTTTGCTATATTTATATATAGATGAATAAGTTGTGTATCTCCGAAACTAGAGCTAATAAAAAAAAAACTATTATCAGATTCCTTTTCTTTGACTCGAAATTATTAAAGTTTTTAACTACTTTCATAAAGGAAAAATAAAAAAGTTTTTTTTTTTTGTTGAGCAGTGTTACGGCAGCCACCCGTCAAGGTAAACTGTCCACAAGCCCATGCAGTATGGAGAGCGAGATGTTCTTCCATTTTGCCTTGAGTACATCAGCCAACTCTGTCAGTGAAGAAGGTCATGTTGGCTGGACCTCTCCTGTAGTTCAAGTTCATCCCATAGGTGTTCAATGGGATTGATGTCCGGGCTCTGAGCAGGCCAGTCCATCAGCGAGACTTGATTTTCCTCATATCACTCCTTTGTAGCCCTGGAGACGTCATGACAAGTCGCACTGTCATCCTGGAAGAAACAATCGAGTCTGTAGAACTGCCACAACATTGGGGACATTGAGTTATCTAGGATATCTCTATGAAGCACAGAGTTCATGTTTCCATACATAACAACCAGTGGATCCACATTATACCAGCTGAAGGAGCCCCATACCATAACTCTATTGCCTCACAGTCAGCACTGTGCACTCCAGAAGCAGATGTTCTCCGGGTAATTGCCAAACCCAGACACGTCCATTTGATCAGAATAACAGGAAGCAGGAATAATCACTCCATAACACCTGCCGCCATTGCTCCAGCATCCAATTTTTGTGCTGTTCACACCATCGTAGCAGAGTGGCTTTATTGGTCTTTGTGATGAGGGGTTTATGGACAGCTGCTCGGCCATGAACTGGAGTGCATGGGCAGCTGCTCGGCCATGTACCGGAGTGCATGGGTCTCTCTTTGAAGTGTCTTGGTGGAGACCATAACATCTGTGGCCATCTGGAACTCATGTACTATGACGTGCATTGGTCGGGACCTGGTTTTCCGGATCTCCCTCTGCAGTACCCTTCAGTCCCTGGGTTGAAATTTCATGGGTTTTCCAGGATGAGGTGAATTCCTGCAATATCCAGTCTTCTTCCACTTGTTGATGACAAAAGTCACTGTCGATTTAGCAACCAGTCTGACATCAGCAATGCTTCTTATGCTCATACCTCCAATTGAACAGCCTATTATAATGCCCTTTTCAAACTCTGAGAGTTCTTTCCTGCTAGCCATTTTATCAGGGACTGGCCTGAGTATAATCCTGTTAAAATAAAAATACCAACGCTTACCACAATCAAAGGTTTATTATATATCGACTATAGTTTCACAGAGCTATTGGCTCGGCATCATTCATCCTGACGATGCCGAGCCAATAGCTCTGCGAAACTATAGTCGATATATAATAAACCTTTGATTGTGGTAAGCGTTGGTATGTTTATTTTATCTCAAAACCACAAGTTTTGTAGTCAAAAACTATATATAATCCTGTTGCTGTTTTTATACCTTATCAACCACATGTCTGCTGTGGAAGCACACCAATGTGCCTGTGTGGGGGTATCCAATCACTTTTGTCCACATTGTGTACATGGGGAAACACAAAAGTTCATTATTAATTTAAGCAATCATAGTTTGGTACTGAACTGGCCAGTAGTCTATTGTTCTCCATGTAATAACTCCTTGGAAAACTTGAAAACTGCATCCCCCTGGAGTGAGAATCAAATGAAATTCTATTTTAACTTGAAGAGATTTCCATTACTCTTCATATCTACTGAATTTTTCTGTATTTTGAGACATTTCTGACCTCTAGATCTTTATCGAGGACTGTTCTCAATTCCTGTGAGAATTAAATAAGCATCTTCCAAAAACAGTGGGTTAATGGAAATTCAGTACCAAAATCTGATTGCTTAAAATAATAAACTTTTGTACTTTCCATGTACTTGGAAGTTTATTTGGTCATTAATATCTGGGATGATGTCCAATACACTCAATCATTAGCAATATATCTGTCCCAAGATTAGAATGGGCCATCAAAACAACAACAAAGTACTGGATTGCTTCATTTGACATGAATCTGGAAGTTACAGATTCCTGAGCTACTTTGCTTAGCTTCAGCTGCTTGGCAGTTTATTGTCCTAACTGGTGTAACAGTACCATGGCTCAAACACAAATCAGGAGATGCAGGTTTGATTCCTGCTCTAGAAAGATGCAATTTTCATAGTTTTGACATGTCACAGAGAAAGCAAATTAATCACAATTCAGTAACAAAATCTGGTTGCTTGAAATAATATTACATGCAGTGTTTATTGACTCTGATTAGCCTTTTTTTGACTGTGTACCTAACCTTTAAAAAAAAAAAAAAAAAAAAAAAGTCAAATCAAGCTGTTGACTGAATAAATCAGTCAGGTATGTAACAGTCAGCCGTCCTGAGCATAAGGACTGTTCTTCCTCAGAACTCCAATGTACAGAAACAAGAAATAGAAAATGACCACACAATATGAGGAGTACAAAACAGCCATACAGAGCTTTTCAATCTTCTGTACTGCATTATCATTCCTGGAATGCATGCCTTTTGAGAAAGATTTCTTAGCCCGCGACCAATCACTTCCTTGGTTTTTTAATGCAAAATCTCCACTATTGAATGGTCACAGATTAAAGCTGCGTGCAGGGTCCATGTTCACTACCATTCAAGACAGTCACCAATAACAGAATTAAAAAAACAATTATAATCTTCACAGGAAAAATTTTGGCATGGTTAAAAGTAATAGAAGGGCCAGCAGTACACCATTACAAACTGCTAACAACTACTATTATTCATGAACCTTAAAAATTACAACATCCTAATAATCCAGACTTTACAAAATGAAAGGAAATGAAATCAGGAGTCTATATGATGAAAATTATGTTATACACACCTGGGCAGCAATCTTCCCTTTACCCATCTTCAGGCTACTGTTCACCACAAAAACCAGCTTGCATTCAGGAATGCTTGAATTTGAAAAAAACTAGAAAAATATATATATATATTACAAAATTATGAAGTGGGCATCTTTTAGAAAAAATCCTGATTTTTTATTTCAGTGTGGCCACTATTTATGCAAATCTACTAGTATGTACTAAATTGTTAATATGACATACAGACAGATTTATCAGAAATTTATACCCATAAAGAAGCAGACTTATATTTAATGAGAATTTTATAAGTTTTAATTTGATATGCAACTTGACTACGCTAGGTGAAAAAAAAAATTAATTAAAAAAAACAATTAACAATTTTTAAGTGTTTTTTAAAAATGAAAAAAATATATGTTTTTTGTAATATTATAAGCTTTAAATCCTGAAACTTTTAGAGTGGGATCTTAATGGGATCAGGAGCTATGGCAAAAAAATTAAAGTTACTGTACAAGTAATAATGGATTATAATTATCGTTTTATTGTGTTTACATAACAGACACTGAGTTTTAAAATCTACATAATGCATCATACTAATACATAGTCAAACATAAAACAAGGGAAGGATAGTCCCAACAGGCTAAAAGTTTTACCTGGTAAAATTAATAAAAGTTTTTTTTAGTTAGCACTCAGAGTTGTAGTTACGCCAAAATAGCGACCTCTTAGTTCTTCTTTAATTTAACAAATAATTTCCTGTTTGCCTTTTTGGTTTCTGAGTCTGTAAATCGATAAACTCTTCCTGTAGCTGTTGTAGGATCAACTTTTGTTAAAACCTCACTTTTACACACAACTAGTATGTCAGTAAATTGTGGGTATTTGAAAGATGGAGAAGGGCCATGTGGTTCCAAAAAACTTATTTTTACTTCATCTCCTTCTATTCCTAACACACAACCTAACCACCACTTGTCTGAGTATTGGCATGTAACAAAGCCAACAATGTCATTAATGTCCAGATCCTCATCAGTGTCATCAGCTGAAAAATTCGTTATCTAAATAATAAAGGCAAGCAGCACTTGAAGATCATTATGGGAGATTTCAATGCGAAAATAGGGCAACAGCAACAGAACGAAACTTTAGTAGGTAAGTTCCGTCATGGTAACAGAAACCAGCGTGGAAATACTCGTAGGCGAGGTTGTCTACCCACCTACCCGCTCAAAAAAAAAAAAAAAAAAACACACACATTAAGAAACCCAATAAAACCCATTTTGTAGTGGGTTTTTTAAAAAAAACTGGAGTATACTTTGGAGTTTTAATGCAATTTTGGGATATTTTCTCCAAGGAGTTTCAAAAGCAACATTTTAAAATGGGAAAGTTTGGTGCTCAAATTGGTTTTTAATTATGCCTATTTTGCTTTTATTATTACATAGATGCTATTTGTTAATTTTTAATGTTTTTGCGTTTGTTCAACTTGTTTGTTTCTTTTGATTTTTGATATACTGATAGCCATAACTGATTACTGATCAAAATTTGCAATAAATAAAAACTCTGAAGCTAAACTAGATGTGGAAATAAAAATTGTTAAGTTTCACTGTATACATTTCTGATAATTACTTAATTTTGCTGCCCTGAAATTTTGTACATCATTTGCAAACAAAAACATTAGAAATATTTTGTTATTTGATAATGCAGTTACAAAAGCCACTTCATCAGGCATTCAGGACACATTTGACATCCTTGATATTTTAGATTCATCAGCACAAATAATTTATTGCTGCATAAAAAATAGAAAAATAAAAGTTTTCTTACAAATAATTCAATGTCCATGCAAATAGTTTTTGCAGATAATTCCGGAAAAAAACAAAAACAGTTTATACATGATAATTTCTTGAAATATATTAATGAATTAAGAGGAAAATGCTTGTGTGTATGTGTGTGTGTGTGTGCATGAACACTGGTCTAAATCTTTTAAAAAGGCTGGCATTACATTAATATGGACCTTTTCCCTGATACTTTTTCAGGGTGAACTATGAATGCCTGAAATCCTGGGGAGGTAACCAAGTAGGTGGGAACTAGTTTCCTGTGCCCTGGTGCTGGAGGGAAGAGAAAGAATGTTTGACTAATCCCTGAGGAATGCATTGTAGAAGGGTACAACACCTGCTTCTTGAGCTCTGTGCACTAATGCCCTGAGGCACAAGTATGTGAAGGGGGAATCTGCTAGCTTCTAGAAAACAGGATAGCAAACTGGACTTGTTTTCAGAGTTCTAATTCCCACTCTCCAGTACTATTGTGGAAGGTGACTCCAATGACCAATCAGAGTTAAAATCAACCTATCAGATTCTGATGGGGTGTGGTGCAGGCTGGAGAAGACAAAAACAATTTTCAGATACAGGTCATAAGATTCCTTTGTTGTATCTCATGCTTATCTCCAGAGTAGTAGAATATAGACATACATGTGTACGCCGTACGCAGATAGTTTCCGAATTAGGTTGCAGATAGTTTTTGCTTGTAGATTTAAAAAAATGTTATTTACCGCAATTAAAACACTTACTCAAGGCTTCACTCCGATAATTATATTTAATTCTATTTTAATCTGAAGTACTTTCACTTATTTGTCACATCTTCTGAGTTCTTTTGTTTTTGCAGACTTTTCTGGCCTCCAGATTTTATCAAGGCCTGTTATCAACGTATAGGAACCATCAAAAGTTTCATTTACACAGAAAGAATTTAAATTTTATTGCCAGGTTCTTCTTGCAGTTGCCAGTTATTCAATTAAAATAATTTCCTTGTGTATTTTGTAAGTCTACTATTTTTTTATTTAAGTTGTTGAAAATGCTATTTATAATTTTTTAAGGTTCATTAATGGAACTGTTTTTCTAGATACAAAAACTTTCCTTAATTAGTCTCTTGTTTTTATGAGGATAGTTCAATATTTTAATATTTTGCGTTAAAGGTCTATTTCGGACACATTGCCGCAGATTCAGTTGTAATGTACTTATTTTGTCGTCACTGAAATCTGTAATGTGCTAATAATTATTTATTGTTTTATTAATTTTTCTTTAAATTACCTTATTCTACTGTCATCGTGTGTGTGATTCGCGGGTTTGCAGCAAGTTTTCTCTTTCAATGGTTGTGTATGCAGATACATTTTATTTTTATACAACTCTGCTTATCTCTGGTGCATACTACCATAGCTATTTTCCCCCTGCAGTTCAGCTGCAGTACATGTTATACTGTGTTACTTGAAATTTAAAAACTTAAGGAGGTCCAGTTATACTTTTACAAACAATGCCAGCAGGAAGTGGTCAAAAGCATGCCCCAGAATGGTGGAGGTTAGCAGCAGAGTTGCAGAATGTAGACATACACACATACATGGATAGTTTCCAAATAATTGGCAGATCTCGCAGATAGTTTTTGCTTGTAGATTAAAAAAAAATTATTTGCTGGAAGTAAAAACACTTACATCAAGGCTTTGCTCAGATTAATATATTTAATTCTATTTTAACTTTAGAACTTTCAATTATTTTTCACATCTTCTGAGTTCTTTTGTTTTTACAAATGTTTCTGGCATCTAAATTTTATTAAGGACTGTTTGTTCTCAATGCATAGGAAATGTATCAAAATTTTTGTTTATGCAGAACCAGTTTAAATTTTGTTGCCAGTAAATTAAAATATTTTCCTTATGTATTTTGTAAGTAGGCCTATAACTATTTTTGAATTAAGTTGTTGAAAATGCTATTTATAATTTTAAGTTTCATTAACAGAACTGTGTTTCTAAATATAAAAAACTTCAATTAGTCTTGTTTTTATGAGGTTCATAATCCAATATTTTAAAATAAAGGTCCATTTTATATACATTGCTGAACATTCATTTGTAATGTACTTATTTTGTCCTCACTGGAATTTGTAATGTTCTAACAATTATTTATTGTTTTATAATTTTTTCTTTAAATCACCTTATTCTTTTGTTATTGTGATTCGCGGGTTTGCAATAAGTTTTCTGTTTCAATGGTTGTGTACGCAGATACATTTTATTTTCTTACAATTCTGGTTAGCAGATTGGATGACAAGAACAAAGTAAAATGTGATCACTGTGGTTCAGAAGTGAGTGCAAAGATTGAAAGAATTAAAGCCACTTAAACAAATGTTTGAAAAGATCCATGCCTGGTACATCAGAGATTTTCCCATCAGAAATGGATCCAAATTTCACATCAGCAACTCCAGGGAATTCTATGCTATCACACAACGTGATACAAGAAGAAACTCATGGCACAGAAAGTATGCCCAAAAGGCAAAAAACTGATGACAGGTTTTACTGTAAAAACAACAGATAATCAAAATCTACATTAGATTTAAAAATTGCCAGGTTTTTTTATGCAAATAACATTTTTTTTAATTCAGCAACTACTGGAGAATACAAAGATATGGTGGAAAGTTTGCGCTCTGGTTATTCTGGCCCTAGTCGTATTGATCTAGGAGGGAAACTGTTGGACATAGTATCTGGTGAAGTTGATGATGCATTTAAAAAACATCTTGAGGATAACAACAGTAGCATCACTTTTTTTTTTTTTTTTTTTTTTGATTGGAGGTTTAACGACCACCGTGAGCAACTCAATGGGCTATAAGCAGTTGCCCGTTTCTAATTTAGGGTCACTGGTTCCAGGGAAGGGAGAGAGCCAGTGCCGTAAGACAAACACAACATCCATGCCTCACCGGGATTCGAACCCGGACCCCTTTCGGACGAATGATCAGAGGCCATCGCTTAGACCACTGCGCCACCGGGGCGGCTAGCATCACTTTGATGTTGGATGGGTGGTCAAATGTTAATAATGATGCCATAATTGCAACAAGCATTCACACTAGGACAAGCTCTTTTTTTAAGTGCTATAGATTGTGAGAGTAATAAAAAAACTTCGGCGTATTGTGCTGAAATTGCCAAGACTGCAAGACTACACTCGGGGGAAATGTTTTTGCTGTATGTACTGATAATGAAAATAAGATGGTAAAAATGCGAGAACTTTTGGAACTGGAATTCAAAACCTTGGTGACCTATGGGTGCTCTGCACATTATGCCAATCTGCTAGCTGAGGAAATTACGAGCAAAGCTGTTTTGAAGCACTAATCGAAGTGCAGTAGTATTTCCACAATCATCATCACCCCCACGGATTGTTGAAAGAAATGGGTGGACTTATGCCACAACTGCCAAATGCAACACGTTGGAATTCACAAATGGATTGCATAAATGTTTATGTGAAAAACTACACAAAGTATGTGGAAATTCAAACCTCTGAGCACTCAAATGATCTGCAAATTCCTCCAAACATAAATAAAATTCTAGAGAATGTAATCATTTACAAAGATGCAGTACACATGCTAAAACAGCTAAAAGAGGTTAGTAGAGTACTTGACATTATCCAGGCTGAACAAACAAACATTTCTGAGGCAGTGGAACTGTGGCAAGATCTTATGCAAAATGCAGATCTTGAACTGTATACACCGGTGATTAAAAAAAAAAAAAAAAAAAAAAGGATGGATTAAGCACTTCAGCCTTGCCACTACTTGGCAAACTTAATGAGTCCAAAATACCAGAGAAAGAGAATGAGCCCTGAGCAAGAACAAATT
Organism: Macrothele yani; assembly: GCA_039090855.1. NCBI lineage: Eukaryota > Metazoa > Arthropoda > Arachnida > Araneae > Macrothelidae > Macrothele > Macrothele yani. The sequence goes on along the minus strand of CM077005.1, from coordinate 121,560,193 downwards.
GCTGATAACTGGGTGTTAGAAAAGAAACCTGAATGGATAATTTTTGTAACATGGGTTTTAAAATATGTGACACAAAGTACTATCCAAAGTCTATGTTTGTAAATGATGTGCAAAACTTCAGTGCTGCCAAATGCATACATGAGACTGACGAAGAAGAACAAAAGCTGAACATTTTAACCGGGTGAAAAATCAGAAAGCACTGCAAAACAGTGTAAATATAACATGGCATGAGCAAGACAGAATTGTTCACTGTAATTTATATATGTAAATATTAAAGTGTAGTACATCACAATATTCAAAATATAAATTTTTTGACGTTTAACAACACAAGATAGAAGGAACATCGCGGAGGGAGGAAAAAATTACGACTATGGATGAAAACTTTGCTCCATCCGACTTCTGTTTTCGGAAATTTTTGCTCCATTTTCAAGCTGAAATACAAATATTTATGGAATAAAATTATATTTAACAATACTGAGAAGAAGGAACATCACAGGGAAAAAAAATTATCATTACAGGAGGAACCTGCACTCCATCCAACTTCCATTTTCAAAAGCTTTGAAAGTCGGAATTCTGCCCTCTGATGGAAAATGACCCCCTCCTACCACCACCACAAATCCCCTCAAATTTCTGTTGTTATGCATCAATCTCGAAAACCACCCAAATGATGATGAAAAAAGTGGAATTCTTCGGATCTGTGGGAGAATCTTGTACCTAAAGATTACAAGGACATTTTCGCACCGTCTAACTTCAGTTTTCAGAAATGTTTTCTTCATTTTCAAGCTGAAATGCAAATATTTATGGAATAAAATTACCTTTAACAACAATATAGGGCAGAAGAAACATTGCGAGAAAAAGAAATCACGATTGCAGGAAATTTTTCACTCTGTTTAACTTTCGTTTTCGAAAGTTTTGAAAGACGAAATACCGTTCCCAGACGAAAAACGCCCTTCCCGCTCAACAAATTCCCAAAGATTTCTCGAGTTTTGCATTGATTTCAAGAATGACCCAAATGATGGCAAAAAAAGCGGAATTCCGCGAATCCGCGGAAGATCTCATGTACATGCAAATCGTGGCAGCTGATGGAGCGACATGCAAGTGTGACCAAAGCTGGAACCCTGAAAGATTTGTGCCCTTACATGTCAATTCTATGTGGTTGCCCAGCCAGTTCATCTGCAGTAGAAAGGATATTTTCTACTTGCGGACTAGTCTGGTCAAAACTTTGCAATCGCTTAGGTGTTAATAAAGCATGGAAACTTGTCAAGATCCACAAATATTTAAGAAAACAAACAGTAAATTTGTCACAAAAAAATATTGAAATTTGTAGTTTCACTCAAATTTAATGAAACATCTCAGAAATGTTTAATGAGGGTTTAGAGTTTGATCAAATATTAGTTTATAGATTGCAGTGAGTGGTGTGTAAAGTATCTTAGCCTTTGTGTAGATTTAAATAAAAAATGTTCAACAGACTACATAAAAAGGAGATTTTTGTTAACCAATAGGTAAAGTAGCATGAATTTTTATATTTAATATTTGATATCTTAATGAAAGGATATGAAAACCAAATAGACACCCCTCCCAAAAACACCCCAATAAAACCCCAAAAAGTCCGGGCTTTTTTCAACCCTGCTCGTAGAGTTTGCAAAGGCAGAAGGGTTTTTCATCGTGAACTCCTTTTTCAAGAAAAATCCGCAAAGGAAATGAACATGGAGGCATCCCAATGGATTGACAAGTGAAATTGATTTTATTATGTGTAACAAGAAATTTGTCATGGAAGACTGCAGCGTGCTGAACAAGTTCAACACAGGTAGTGACCATAGAATGGTAAGATGCACCTCCAGGGTTCATACCCTTTCCCTTGGAAAATAAATAAGGACATTCTAAGGACCTACACTCCAATTGATATTTTGCGTCATTGGAATATCACCAGGTGTGTATGTACAAAGTGTGACCAAAGGCGAGACAAAAGGAAACTTTCCACGTTCCATGACGATGTCCCCCTCCAGCCCCATTCCTTCCCAACCTTGGTGACCACCAGTCAAACTATTTCTGAATGAATGAGTATTTAAAACAGCAACCACGAAAAAAGGAGTAAGCTCATTATGATGACTGCCAACATATTATCTCCCCGCCTCCATCTAACAATTCTTCTCACCCAATCGCTGTAAATAACCTCATGTTAACTGTAGGGCTTCTATAAAGCAAAACAGAAGTGACGATGACTCCACCAATATGTGAATCTTCATATTTTTTAGAAACGCGACCGAAACTGTGTTTTTCATTTTTTTTTATGTATGCACTATGACATTTAGCACATTTATATATCCATGTGCTTTCTTAGGTCTCAGTTCAAGCTCGAACACGGCTTTTAAACTGGAACTATATTATTCAGTGGAAATACACACTCCGTAACTTTAACTCCGTAGGCAGGTTAGCCTTGCCCCGAGTATAGACAGATCAGACCTCATGAGGCAACTGACACCGTAAACTGTGAAGTCAAATAGAACCCCCCAGCCACCCCCTTTGACTTTTGCTTTGACACTCTGACACCTAAAAAGACACACAACAAAAATGTTGATCCCGCTGGTAAGGTCACGCAAGCAACAATGGGGGTCACGCAAGCAACAATGGGGGTAAGGTCATGCAGGCAACAATGGGAAAAGGGGGGGTAAGGGAGATAATTTCCAAGAACATTCCAGGGGATTATCTCCCTTCAATGAGCTAGAAGAAAGCTCCCCTGGTGAACAGTTAGCATATTTACAGACACACAAACAAAAACGGAGGTAGGGTTGTGATGCCCGTTACTGCAGGGCAAAAACAAGACGGGGAAAAAATAAGCACTTGTTCTAAAAAATAAGGACTTTTTAAGGACTTTTAAGGACCTTAGAAATGGAAATCAAAAATAAGGAGTTCTTAAGGACTTCTAAGGACCGTACTAACCTTGACCTCAATGCTAAACTCGAGCGAGGCAAGCTCATAAAACAAACAAAGTGTATTGACATGACCAGGGCTTGACAAATCCCAGGCGCCAAAAATTCGGGCCGTGGCACCTAATTTTCTTTTTACTCGAGATTTCGTAATTTTCAGTAAATACCATAATTTCTGTTGCATAATCCATAGATTATCTTTTAAAACATAATAATTTTAGGTACTGCGGACACCGGTAAAGAAAGAAAAAAAAAAAAAAAAACTGGTGCAGCGTTTTAAAAAGTCTGCAAGGTAATTAATTGTCAGGAGAGTTGGTGTTACTAGGAAAGTACTGAAAATGCGGTAACAGAAAAAATGTAACATGACAGCGAGATAGAAAACCGCAAAGAGATTGTAAGAATATACATACATATATTTTTTTACTTAGAAGCATTTTGACAGAAAATATGCCGCAAGAAAGACGTTACTATTTGCGCTTACGGAAGCCCACGTGTGAGAATCCGCGACTCATGTGAATCCCGCAAAGCTATTATTCCGTAGCATGTAACCATTCTGCGCTCGCATTGGCCTATACTGTTCACTTAATTTCCTTCACTAAATCGGTGAAATGTGAATCGTATTGCACAGTTTTGGTGCATTAATTGTATTAGTTAAGGATTTTTTTTTCTTTCGGTAATCAGTTGAAACATATTCAGAAATAAAACAATGCTATGTACTGTCTGCAATTTCAATGGATTTTTTAGTGTAACTAATTAACTACATACAGTAATGCTGCAACAGCTAGCGATTTTAGTTCTTTATTTACTTAAAAGTAACATAAAAAGTACTTCAATGACAGTTACTTTTTCAATAAGACAATCATTTCTTTTTTACATCTTTGGATTTCCAAGTAGGTCCTGTGAATCTCCATTTTCTGTTGGAAATTACGATTCACAATTAACATGATAGGTGTGGATTATACGAATCCTGCCATACATGCCAATTACTACGGAATGCCCGTAGTTTCTACTGATTTAGTTGTCTGACTACGGAACTCACTTTCAAAACTACAGATTCTACGATATTTCTTTTTTTTTTTAAAATTATTTTGCCATTACTTTATGACATACGGTACATAAGATCAGTGGCGGCTCGTGGCATCTGAAACAGGTGGGGCCAGTAGCTGAAGTCAAACAATGAAATTAAAAACAAAATGTCATTTTTAGGCCAACTATTCAGACCCCACCACCGACCCCACCCCCAAGATTTCTTTACTCTGCCTCTATTTACCTCCTTGACTCAAAATAATGCCCAAATCAGGTAGGAATATGTCAACTATTGTATTGCACCCAAAAAAAAAAATTCCTCAGAATAGAATGTATAACTATTAACAGAAAAATGTTAAAACTCCTTAAATAAAAATGTTACCTTAAAACATATGAGCATTAATTTTTGTTAGTTGTGCTTTGTGTTTCTTCAGATTTCTCAACTGAGGAATAATCACAGGATTCACAGGATAAAAAAATGTAGTGAAAAAATAATAACTCCAAATATATGCTGGGAGGGAATGTTTCATGAATTTTGTCCCATACAGAATGAGTACCATACTAGCATTTGCATTATTTGAAAGGTTTAACCTTTCTTTTTAAAGAACTTGTGAAACCTAAAACATTTATGTATTCAAGTGCAAATTATACTTACAGGTTTTCTCATTTATTTATTTATTTTTAACATAGAAAATCATCTTAGTTAAAACTGAATTTAGTTCTGCAAAGCGCTTTGTAAACTTCATACTCTTGGAAACTCAAATTCTTGGGCTGGTAAGCACAGAGTTTTTTTAAGTAAAGCTTTTCAACTCAAATTCTTGGGCTGGTAAGCACAGAGTTTTTTTAAGTGAAGCTTTTCTTCCAGATTTAAAGCAAAGAACAGAGATTTTAACAAAATATTCACTCTATTCATTGTACTCGACAAGCAAAAAAGTTCACGACACCAAGGAACAACACATCACCGAGAGAGAGGCACACAGAAAAAACAACTAACTGAACTTTGCTACGACATTTGAAACCCTCCCGCCACACTTGAGATTGGTCGGGGTAAGCTTCTCTGTTAACCCACGGCGTTAAGGAAATGGATACTCTCCCAGCCAATCAAATTAGCGCGGGGCCAGATCACAGCTTTTTTGCACATGCGGCTAAGGCAGTGTTGTATGTAGGTCATCATACTGAATAAGACTGGGAGGAAATTGTCTCCTCTTTGCTTGCGTAGTGATGTTACTGGGGCCTGTTGGAGCTGGATCCAATAACCTCACACTCTGAACGTGATCTCTTTCCTCAGGAAATAGTTTTTCGTTTTTGAAGGAAACTTTTTCCTTAGGTAATGGTTTTTGAAGGGAAAGGTTTATCCCCATGTAGTTAAGAGAGAGAATAAGAATCAGGGCAAAAAAAAATATATATTTCTAGAAAAAGAAATTTTTAGGTGAGGCCCCTCTGGCCCTTAATGACGAACTGCCCCAGCGTAGGATTCTTAAACGGATTCGCGGAATTCTCCATTTTTTTTATTAATTTTTTTGTCATCAGTTAAATCATTCTCAAGATTTACGCAAAACTGAAGAAAAATGGGGGGGGGGCATTTTCTACGGTATTTCGTGTTTCAAAGCTTTCGAAAACAGTAGTTAAATTGAGTAAAAAGAATTTGCCCTAATCGTATTTTTTCTCTCCCGATGTTGCGTTTCTGTCTAGTATTCTTGTTAAATATCATTTTATGGCATATACGTTCATATTATAGCTTGAAACTGTAGACAGGAATTTGCGGAAACAGAAGTTAGATGTCGCGAAAATTTCCTCCTAATCTTTGGGCACGAGATTCTTTTGCCAAATCGTGAAAATCCGTCTTTTTCGTTATTTTGGCCATACAGGAGATCGACACATAATTAAATAGAATTTTGGGGTGGGGTGGGGTGGTAGATGTTCGTTGAAGGATGGAATTCCAACTTTGCACGAAACTTTTAAAAGTTCAGATTCTTTTTCCGTAATTGTAATTTCTTTTTACTCGCAATGTTGCCTCTGTTCGGTATTTTTAAGTATCATTTTACTGCATAATTTTTTGTATTTCAGCTTGAAAATAGGAGAAAAATTTCCAAAACCGGAAGTATTATTTCCCGTGATCTCCTCCCCCCTTCCCGATGCTCCCACTCTCCAGCGTTCTTATCCCACACCCTATAAGCTTTTGCACTTAATCTTGATAAGGGAAGAACGAAATCCCATGAAAACGGAAGTGCCGAATTTGGACAAATTGATGCATGGTGTTCAAAAGTATTAATATTCCCAAAGTTACACCATTCATCTAAAATAGTTGAAGCTTTGATATCATGTGCTCATGGTCATCAGGCTGATGGCTGTTATCGGTGGGCATAAAAAATTAGAAAACGAAGAGAAGTGACAATCAAAAAGCACGCAGATAATGATATCAGCAGAAAGAAAAATTAAGCAATGGTGCTGTGTAGTTGCAGAGTCAACAAAAGACAAACTGACAGCAGTCTGCATTCTTGCTGTCTGTTTTGATTTTTCACCAGTTAAAATGTTCAGCTCCCCCCCCCCTTCTTTGGTCTCATCTTGTCTCTTAAACTGCAATTTTAGAGGCAGTATGATCATATGGTAAGTGGAAGTTCATGCACTGCGCGTTGACTTGCTCGGATTTCCTGTCTGTCAAGCATTGTGGAATTCTGAATGCATCTTACTGATTTTTACTGGTGAAAATTTCTAAATTAAATCTCGCAATCATACCCTCGCCGGGGAATCAACTATGTTTTGCATGTGTTAAGTTTGTTTCATTAGTCCTTATTTGTTGTAACATTTTCTTGGGCCACATATTTGTTTTTTACAAAGAGATGGATCATTTCGTATAATAATGTATTACACGCAATACCAGTTATTAGTAACAAGGCAATTGCCAATGCTGGCAGGTATGGACCAGTTTTTTTTTTCTTTTTGAAATACCATGGTCTGAGACATGCTGCTGCAGATTATGCAAAGGAAAAAAATTGTTTTTCTATTTGGATTATACATACACCCTTGTGGATCTCATGAAGGAAATTTTTTTCTGAATTATGTCTATAGATTATACGAAGAAAAAAATGGTACTTTGAATTAATATGTACAAAATATGACACCTGCAAATAGTATTTTAATAAAATTGAAATTAGTTCCAATTAGTAGTCCTAATTCTGACTATTATATAGCTCTAATCATTCTACTATTCTCTTTTACGTGCGATATTTCAAAGTAACTTGTACAAAATTCTAGCGGATAATGCTTAAGTTGGCATTCCTTTCTAGCTATGGGAACATTTCACGCACGTGTTTTCGGGTCTTTGTTGATGTTATTGTCCTAAAGTCCGTTGTTTGCGATGACTGGCTTTACTTCTCAAACTTTTCGCTGGGTATACTCATTGGATCTTTGCTTTATGATTCCAAACACATCAATTTTAACCGTTCTTTATACTCCAAATTTTCTCCCATCCTCTGGGCATCCTCAGGAGCGTGGCGACTTTACCACCGATGTTCGTGGTTAACTTCGCGCTAATGGAGTCCGATACTACTTGTTGCCATTCGTCCGATATACTTTCCTGGATATATTTCGTTATCAAGCCCGGCTGGCGCCATCTATGTTTCATTAAAAACAACTTTTTTTTTATTTCTTCTCCTATCCTGGTTTTCTTGTCTTTTTTGCCGGTTTTTCTTTTGTTGTTGTTTTTCTTGTCTTATTAGTTCTTTCCACAGGCCCGATAAGGTGCTAGGGTCGTTCTGGTTACATACCCTTGCTTTATTTTTATAGATAAATATTGCTTCTTCCCTCCTCATTTGCCTTTCCGATTTTTTATTCTTTTTTAGCATTTTAATTTAATCGAATTTTGGGAATGTCCGGTTTTCCATGAAGAATTGCACTAAAGCCTAAAGCAGTTTTGGCTTCTTTTTTTTTTTTTTTTGCCAATTAGATATGTGTTGTTTAAGTCTTTTTTTAATCTGTTTTTTGTACTTCCAATGTACGATATTGGGGGTATGTGTGCAATTGGAATTTCATAGGTTCCTGATTCTTCTAGCATTTTTTCCTCTGTTTTTTTGTTGACAGTCATACTTTTCACGGTGTGCACTGAGCTTCCTAGTTGTAAGTCATATTTAGCACAGTGCCTATTGATTTCATTACTCACTCCTTCCAAGTATGGGAAAGCTCCAATGTATTTCAATTTTTTCTTCCTCATCTTCCTTTGGTTGTGCACTTCTTGGCCTTCTTTACTCTGAGTCATATGCTTTTTACTCTCATGTATCCATTTATTAATTAGCTTGCTCGGGTACCCATACTCTTGTGCTATTTTCGAGATAAACTCTAGCTCTTGATTTTAAAAGCCTGTTGTTAGATGTGTGTGTGTACGCTCGTCGTATCAAGTTTACTATGCTGTTTTTTTATGTATCACTGGATGGTGGTGCGACGAGTATGGAATCAGTACAGGTATGAAAGTTGCTTTTCTGAACACCGAGTATTCAAAACTATTTTTGTTTTTCTTTAGTTGGATGTCCAGGAAGGATAGGCAATTATCCTCTTCATACTCAATTTCATCAAGGAAAACAACATCTTCCATTTTGAAGGAAATATTTTTAAACAAACGCAAGGTGGCCCTATGGGATCCCCATTATCGGCATTATACGCAGAAGTGATTATGGCATACCTCGAAAAAGAAATTATTCAAAATCTACCTGAAAAACCAATACTTTATGCTCGATATGTAGACGACATTATTGTAATGTCTAAACTTAACAAAGCCGAGCTACAAGATCTAGCACAGCAGTTTAGCAAAATCTGTAACACCATAGAGCTAACTATTGAGTTTGAAGAGGATAATTGCCTATCCTTCCTGGACATCCAACTAAAGAAAAACAAAAATAGTTTTGAATACTCGGTGTTCAGAAAAGCAACTTACATACCTGTACTGATTCCATACTCGTCGCACCATCCAGTGATACATAAAAAAACAGCATAGTAAACTTGATACGGCGAGCGTACACACACACACATCTAACAACAGGCTAAAAAATCAAGAGCTAGAGTTTATCTCGAAAATATCACAAAAGTATGGGTACCCGAGCAAGCTAATTAATAAATGGATACATGAGAGTAAAAAGCATATGACTCAGAGTAAAGAAGGCCAAGAAGTGCACAACCAAAGGAAGATGAGGAAGAAAAAATTGAAATACATTGGAGCTTTCCGATACTTGGAAGGAGTGAGTAATGAAATCAATAGGCACTGCGCTAAATATGACTTACAACTAGGAAGCTCAGTGCACACCGTGAAAAGTATGACTGTCAACAAAATAACAGAGGAAAAAATGCTAGAAGAATCAGGAACCTACGAAATTCCAATTGCACACATACCCCCAATATCGTACATTGGAAGTACAAAAAACAGATTAAAAAAGACTTAAACAACACATATCTAATTGGCAAAAAAAAGAAGCCAAAACTGCTTTAGTGCAATTCTGCATGGAAAACCGGACATTCCAAAAATTTGATGAAATTAAAATGCTAAAAAAGAATAAAAAATCGGAAAGGCAAATGAGGAGGGAAGAAGAAATATTAATCTATAAAAATAAAGCAAGGGTATGTAACCAGAACGACCCTAGCACCTTATCGGGCCTGTGGAAAGAACTAATAAGACAAGAAAAACAACAACAAAAGAAAAACCGGCAAAAAAGACAAGAAAACCAGGATAGAAGAAATAAAAAAAAAAAAAAAAAAAAAAAGAGTTGTTTTTGATGAAACATAGATGGCGCCAGCCGGGCTTGATAACGAAATATATCCAGGAAAGTATATCCAACGAATGGCAACAAGGAGTATCGGACTCCATTAGCGCGAAGTTAACCACGAACATCGGTGGTAAAATCGCCACGCTCTTGAGGATGCGCGAAAATTTGGAGTATAAAGAACGGTTAAAATTGATGTGTTTGGAATCATAAAGCAAAGATCCAATGAGTATACCCAGCAAAAAGTGTGAGAAGTAAAGCCAGTCATCGCAAACAACTGACTTTAGGACAATAATATCAACAAAGACCCGAAAACATGTGCGTGAAATGTTCCCATCGCTAGAAAGGAATGCCAAGGTAAGCATTATCCGCTAGAATTTTGTACAAGTTACTTTAAAATTGAAATTTGTATTTTTTTTCAGATCATTACTGAAAGAATGGAAAAAGAAAATTATGAAGCAAATTTGAACTTTATTTTGCAATAAGTGGTTTGGGTAAAAAGAAAAAAATGACATTAAATAAGGTTTACTACTTTTGTTCCAGCGTCATAACCAATCATGTTATTATTATTATTTTTTTGTTCATGCGTTATTGTTTTTTTTTTTTTTTTTTTTTTTTTTTGGAGATTTAACGACCACCGTGAGCAACTCAATGGGCTATAAGTAGTCGCCCGCCCCTAATTTTGGGTCACTGGTTCCAGGGAAGGGAGAGAGCCAGTGCCGTAAGACAAACACAACATCCATGCCTCACCGGGATTCGAACCCGGACCCCGTTCCGACGAATAATTTTTTATTTTTTTATATATATATTTTTTTTATTGGAGGTTTAACGACCACCGTGAGCAACTCAATGGGCTATAAGCAGTCGCCCGTCCCTAATTTAGGGTCACTGGTTCCAGGGAAGGGAGAGAGCCAGTGCCGTAAGACAAACACAACATCCATGCCTAACCGGGATTCGAACCCGGACCCCTTACGGACGAATGATCAAAGGCCAACGCTTTAGACCACTGCGCCACCAGGGCGGCCCGAGGAATAATCAGCGGCCATCGCTTAGACCACTGCGCCACCGGGGCGGCTCATGCGTTATCGACTTTGTTTCACCTGGTGCCTAGATTTAGAACTTATTTGTCGAGCCCTGGACATGACCAACCTTAAAAAACATCATAAAACCTTCAAATTGGAGCTGAAGAACATATTCTCTGCTCTAGAAGGTCTAACATCGGAAGAAGTGGACATCTCTGAAGTTAACAGAAAACTAACAAAGTCTTATCGAAACAGCAACAAAAATAGCTGGTACTAAGAACAAGTTGCATATGAACAAATTATCAGACAAAACCAAAATCCTGATGCAAAAAAGAAGAGAGATGAGGACAACTAAAGGAGATGTGACTTCCAAAGTGGAATATATAAAGTTATGCAAGACAGTATGAAAAAGTATCACTAAAAATGTAAAGAAATTCAACTGTGAACTAGTGAGGAAAGCAATTGAAAACAACCAAAGCCTGAAGAGAGCAAAGGGGCATATGAGTAAGGGACGAAAACAGATTATGGCTCTGAAAAAAGAAGATGGTTGTGTAACAAGAAATAGAGGTGAAATTTTGACAAGAGTGAAATATTTCTACTCAAAACTATATGAAAGGGATGATGCATGTACTCCGGACAGTGCAAAGGTACCAGAGTTCTTCCAATCCTCCCAGCAGAAGTTACATATGCAATCAAGAAGATGAAATGGGGAAAAGCTCAAGGAGAAGATAGAATTACCATTGACGACATACAAGAAGCAAGTGGTGAAATTGAAACAGTATTCGCCCAATTTTTCACTTGATGCCTTAATAAAGGGAAGATTCCTGAGGATTGGAACAATGCTACAATGATCCTGCTACACAAAAGAGGTGACATTGAGGATCTTAGGAACTACAGACCTATCAGCCTCCTATCAGTGGTTTATAAAATCTTCACTAAAGTTCTTTCACACAGCTTGAAGGTGACACTGGACATGGCTCAACCGAGAGAACAAGCTGAATTCAGGAGTGGCTACAGCACTATAGATCATATCCACCTACTGGGAAAACTAATTGAAAGAGCGAGGGAATATAGGTGCAAACTAAAATTTTAGCTAAGTGGCCAGTAAGTCCAAAAAAGTTAGTGGACAAAAAACAAAAACAAATTGGCCGTTAAGTTAACAAATCTTAGTGGCCAAAAAGAAGCTTTCAGCATAATAAAATAAAAAAAAGAGGGAGGATTAATAGGAATTTTAATGTAACTGCTATTATTTACATGGATCTCTTTATCAGAACATAAAGGCTACTCAATGCGCAAAATGAAAACATTTTGTAATTTTTTTTTTCCCTCTGGGTTTACTCATTCCCTAAACATCGATAGTATCGCCGAAAATTTACCATGTGTCAGTGAAAACCTCGATGGTTTGAGGTTTTTACTGATAAGCCGATGAATTTGTACTTTTCTATCTGCAGCAGTAAATGGGCACATCAGTGGGTAAAATCTCTACTCAATATAAAGGTGATTACTCACCAAATCAAATCGAGTAATTAATAATATATGTTAAAACGCTTGATTGTATGGGTGAAAACCTCGATGGGGGGGGGGGTTGACGTATCGGTTTCTGTAGCATCGAGGAAAAGAACTTCTATTTTGTCGATGAAACATCGACCAAAACAGCCAATTAACAACATAAAAATATGGTGTTCCCTTCCTCGTTAAAAGAATGCAACAAAAAGAAATTCATTTTCTTTATGTAGAAAACATTCTTTACCAGTTTCAAACATCTGTAATGAAACCTCAATGTTAACTGAATTTTGTTTAAAAAATAATTTTACGTGAAATAATTTTTTTGGAAATAGAAATTGCAAATTCAAAACGAATTTTCAAAGACTATTCTTCTGCAAAAAAATGAGGAAATATAACTCCCTTAATTTTTAATATACTCTTATAGATTTATGTTATTCTAGTGATTCAAAATCATCACTACCACTTGGCAAACTTTCACTCTCATTACAACTAACCCATTTCAAGATTTCATTACAGGCTGATGTTCTAAGGTGATTCAAAATGCACGTCTACAAATACTGAGGGAAAAGCTGCCAGTAAAGTTTGTCCTCAGCTATCACACGAAATTGGAAAAAGATGTAAGGGATTCGTAATTCATTGAGTTTTGCTTTTGTGTCGGTTTGTTTGGGAAAAACGAAATGAATAATGTAAAGAGTTTCTAGTAACAAAACAGATTTCGTTCTCCTGCGCGACAAGGTCCACAAAAATAAATAAGCACGCTGTTGTCACGGGACGAGTTGCGCATTATTGCACTTTGAAAGGGGCTCAAAAACTGATTTCAGGCAGTGTAATGTTCTACAATTCATCCACAATCTCATGTGAACAGCCCTGCCTCAACTGTAGTAGGAAAAGTTTTGAATGAAATTTGCCTTCCTCCCGTCACGTGGTAAAGGTGCGTGGAAAAACTACACCAAATGCCAGCTTACGATGTGATTCTTAGACTGTGTATTCTCATGATTTTTTCCATAATATTGCTATTTGACGGTATGATTTGTGGAGATTTCATTTCAAAACAATATGATTAATAAATGATATGATCATTCACACCGATATCTGCTGTCTGATTCGGGAACTACTTGGGTCAACATCGAGGACTGATCATTCAGCCCACCGCGCTTTTAGCACAAGCAGATGAATCGATCGCCGTTGCACTAAAAGGGTTCTGCAACATCGAGGTTTAAACAGCGATTATCGGTGGCAAAACTTCTATGTTCAAAAGCATCGAGGTTTTTGCTATTCCTAGTTAGGACGGGTTTCACTTCCTTTTACCTTTACTTTTGAATTATTATACTTTTGTAAATTGGCACTAAAAATAACAAATGGCGAAACGGGCAACCACTAAAATAAATTTTATCGCCAAGGTTGCCAGTTAATCGCCATGTGGTGAGTGCTAGTTTGCACCTATACGAGGGAATATGAACTTCTGTTATGCATGACTTTTATCGATTATGAAAAGGCCTTTGATTCAGTGAAACCATCAGCAGTTACAATGGCTTTGAAACCTTCTGGTATTGAAGATGCATACATTATTATTTATAACATCTATAAAAATGCAAGTGCAAAGATTCGGCGATTTTAGAGTACAGCACCCATAAAAATTGGAAAGGGAGTGAGACATATACGAGGATAGATCCAAAAAAAAAAGGTTACAAGGGTCATAAAAAATGATTGATTAACAATAGACAGAAAATTCAAAAGGGATTATGAGGCATACTTGCCAATCACTTTTCCACATAATCACCAAATCTGTTCAGGCATTTATCGGAACGCATGACCAACTCGCTTAACCCGGCTCGGTAAAAATCACGTCCCTGCCCATTGATCCAGTTCTCGGCAGCTGTTTTCACATCACTCTCGGAAGAAAACCTTCTTCCAGATAAATGTTCCTTCAATTTCGGAAAAGGAAGTAGTCACTGGGTCCCAAATCTGGGCTATATGGGGGGTGGCTCCAGACTTCCCATTTGAACTTTTGCAGCAATTCTTGAGTTTTGCGTGCAGTATGGAGCCTGGCATTGTCATGCAGGAAGATGACACCATCACTCAACATGCAAGACCATTTGCATCGGATGGCTTCACGTAACCCTGTCAAAGTGGCACGATAAGGATCGGCATTAACGGTATGGCCACTCTCCAGATACTCGATAACGATAACACTGCATGCACCCCAGAATATGGTTACCATAACTTTACCGGCAGAGGGTGTTAAACTGTTAAACATGCTGGATCACCAACGAAACTTCTCTTTCGTTGGTGATCCAGCATGTTTCCACTCCATACTGGCTCTCTTGGTTGTGGGGACGAAGTGATGAAGCCAAGTTTTGTCCCCAGTAATGATGTGATCAATGAACTGCTGGGCGTCGGCATGGTAACGCTGCAGAAACGTGAGGCTGCACATCATTCGTGTGGCTTTCTTCTCCTCGGATAACGCACATGGTACCCAGCGGGCACAAACCTTGGAATATCCTAAAACATCAGAAACGATACGCTGAACGGTACCATAGCTGAGTCCCAGCTCTGACACCATTGCACGCACAGTTACTCATCGATCATTTTGAATCATTTCATCAACTCGTGCCGTGTTGATTTCTGTCGTTGATGAACTTGGACGGCCGCTCGCTGCCCTGTTGCGGTTTTCCACATCCTCTCTGCCCGATTGAAAAGAGCGACACCATTTCGATACAATTTGTTGGCTGATTGCTTCTTCACCATAAACTTCCACTATTTGACTGTGAATTGCAGACGCGGACACATTCTTTGCCCATAAGAACCGAATTACGGCTCGCACCACCAAGCGGGACCACTTTTCTAAACGTCTTGCCATTTCAATCGCTCTCACGCATCTACAAACTTGCACTAACTTCTCAAACAACCGCTGTCAGACAACTAGTGCCATCTGTCTCCACTCTGGGCAACAAATGTACCCTCCACACTAATTACTTTTCCAATGTTGCTGCTTGTAAGCTTTTTTTGGATCTATCCTCATATATGAGACACTATATCTCCCAAACTCTTTAATGCCACTTTGGAAAATGTCTTTCAATCACTGAACTGGGAAAACAAAGGGATAAAGATTAAAGAAGATTATCTAACTTACCTTCGTTTTGCTGAATACGTAGTCATTTTTGCAACTACCCCATCAGAGCTGGAGAGAAAGATCCAGGAACTTGCTAACAAGAGTAAAGAATTGGGATTAAAAATTAACTTTCAGAAGACAAAAGTGATGTACAATGCTTTTACAAGAAATGAAGATTTATCGATTGGTGGGGAAAAGCTGGAGATAACCAATACCTACATTTATCTTGGACAGCAGATATCAAGTGAGGGTCACATTGATAAAGAAATTAATCTGCATATAAAACTTGCCTGGAGAGCTTTTGGAAGAAACAGTATAATTTTCAAGAGCAATATGCAATTATGCCTTAAAAGAAAAGTGTTTGATCAATGCATCCTTCCAGTGCTTACGTGTGGTGCAGAGCCGTGGACCTCAAACTAAAAGAGACATACAAAGACTGCAGACAACTCAAAGCAGCATGGAGAGGTGCATGCTTGGTGTAGACAGGAGAGATAAGAAGAAAAACTCGTGGATCAGAAAAATGAGAAGAGTGGAAGACATCATAATCAAAGTAAAATCCCTGAAATAGCAATGGGCTCCATGGACATATTGCCAGAACGGACCATCGATGGACAGCCAAAATTTTAGACTGGATTTCAAGGAACACGAAAAGACTCAGAAGACAACCACATGGGAGATGGGTGCATGAAATTCTAAAGTATGCGGGAGTAACATGGAGGAGACTGGCATAAGACAGACCGTCGTGGAAGAAACTTGCGGAGGCCGCCCGGTGGCGCAGTGGTCTAAGCAATGGCCTCTGATCATTCGTACGAAAGGGATCCGGGTTCGAATCCCGGTGAGGCATGGATGTTGTGTTTGTCTTACGGCACTGGCTCTCTCCCTTCACTGGAACCAGTGACCCTAAATTAGGGATGGGCGACTGCTTATAGCCCATTGAGTTGCTCCTCACGGTGATTGTTAAACCTCCAAACAAACAAACAAAAAAAACCTTGCAGAGATCTTCATCCAGCAGTGGATTGATAATGGTTGGCAATGATTTGTTTTTAAACCTATCATTAGTATGCAGCCTAAAAAGAAAACAATACAGCAAGGTAAGAGAAAGAGAAATTTATTTTTTTAACTTGCGACTAACTAATTCGAAAAAAAAAAAAAAAAAAAAAACCTTGCTGGCCATCTGGGCCAATAAATTCAATAGTTCAGTGCTCTGATGGGTTTTGCTGGCCAATGGCGAGAGGACCACTGGGTAATTTGAATGCTGAACAGGCTTCTTTAACGATCCTAGTAGGCTATGTCCATACTGGGTGGCATCTAAGCATAATTTATACGCTACAGTGATCTGAGGAGTGGGCACAACTCTTGTTTTAACAACCGGCGTGAGAAACTCTACAGGTTATAAACAGTCTGTCATCACTAATTTAGGGCCACATGTTCCAAGAAAGGGAGAACACCAGTATCAAAAAATACTGATCTTGAAAAGCATTCTAATGTGTGTGTTAATTTTGGTAATGTGCAAGAAATAGGGCCTAGCACAGTGGTGACAGGAGCAGATTGCTCCCACTATTGTTGAAATTTGTGGCATGTTGGTTATTCTTTGCTCACTCAAGTGCTGCAGCAGTAGAAATAGATTTTTTCTACTTAAACATTATGAAGAAAAAGCAGAGAAACACTTTCTCCAAAAACCGTATGTTGTTGCTACATACAAAGTTAATGCTTTGTTTCAAATTCTTCTTTTTTCTTTTCTTTTTTTTTTTTTTTTTTGATTGGAGGTTTAACGACCACTGTGAGCAACTCATAGGCTATAAGCAGTTGCCAGTCCCTAATTTAGGATCACTGGTTCCAGGGAAGGGAGAGAGCCCGTGCCATAAGACAAACACAATATCCATGCCTCACCGGGATTCGAACCCGGACCCCTTTCGGACGAATGATCAGAATCACAGAAATCAGAGTGCTCTTTGCCTTAGGAATGCTGCATCTGTTTCGGATGGCTGACGATGGCAAGCATTGAAGCAGGAAATTAGTGAAACCCCAGAGTGTTTGCAGAACCAGGAATCCATCACTCTCCCAGTCTCTCGTGTTCCCATAACCTTTTCCAGGAAATTTCTCCATGGCTCGGGCCTCAGTCACATATGGGGTGCTAATGGGCATTCCTCCTCTGAGGGGAGATACACAAGATAAAGGCCTGGGCGTAAACACACTATTTTCTGTTAAGAAGGTCTGTGCTTGATATTCGTATCTGTTGATTTCCATCCGTTTAGGACATGAGAGACTAACTTCCTGAATTTGTCATTTTTCGAGGAGAGCAGCAGCTTGCTTATGAATGACTTTTTCTAACCGAACTGTGAATGACTGTTTTTACTCAGAAGTATGCTTCATTGTAAACTCGTGGATTATTCAGTTTTAGATTTATTCAATTCCCTCTCTGAAAAGGTAGTTCGACAACTGCAATAGTTTTCAAAGTTCGATAAGGGATACTTAGGTGAGTTAAATATTATTGTTTACTTAACTTTTTCGTTTTCCATTGATAATGTGTCTGCTCTTTAACAGTGTAATGAACAGTGCTGTCAGGGCAAGCATATAATTTATATATATTATTTAAAGTGAGCTTAGATGAAAATGTTTCTGCATTACAGTAAGAGAAACGATTTAAACTTTATTTTTCTGTGTCTTAAGGTCTTACATAAATATTAATGGATATATTAATGCACATTTAATTTAGCACTCTTATTCAAAAGAGTAAGGTTTTTTTAACCTATGAACACATCAGTGCTGATTTATACTAACAAAAAGAATACACACACATATATATATAATTCATATGTGTGTGTGTGTGTGTGTGTGTGTGCCCAATTTCTAGTTCCATTTGTCCCGTGCATTTTTTTTTTTTTGGTCAGACCCCCCGAGGAAATTCTGTGTGCGCCCCTGCACCAGAAACGCTAGACTGCCTTTTAAGAAGGAAAATATTGGGTGATCAGAACTACTTCTTTATGCCATTACGATAGTGATACATTGTGTACCGTAGTAAAAAAAAAAATCTACTATTTTTTGAAAATTTCACCTGGGAACACTGATCTACATTAAGCTACAACAAATCAGTGGCGGCCCGTCAGATGAGGCAAGTGAGGCGCCGCCTCACCTGAAATTCGCAAAGTGAAAGAAAAAAAAAAAAAAACCTTCTGTCCGTAACAAAGGTATAAGAACTTTGCAGGATAAATGAAACACTGAAATTCACATTGTGATTCATGAATTAGGTTAAAGAAAGGCTTTCGAGAAGAGGAATGAATCATTATTTTTGCAAAGCAGCTGCATGTTTTAAGCGCTGAGAGGCGACCGGCTGAATCGTCTCGATGAGAAGTCGGTTTTGGGAACTGGGGATCAGAGAAGAGCCCTACAGACTGAACCTCCCCACCCCCACGGTCCGAGGTCTACCTAAAGAGGTGCCGGACTTCCAGTAAGAGAAAGGAAATTTCTGAGGCGACCCTCCATTTCGCTTAAACTGGAATCGCATCTCCGCTGTTATTGGAGAACCCAAGGATTGTGTATCCAATGGGCGCGGGAAAATGAGCAGATGACCCTTGTGAAAAGTGGTTTCACAGGCGATGACGCCGTTCGCCTCTATAAGCTTTGGAGTACGAAGATTTCTACGTAGCTTTAACTATTCGTCAGAGTGTATTTGAATCTAACTTTTTGTAGTGTGTTTTCAATCCTCTCTTCTGCGGGTGTTTGCTAGTTCATAGTAATGTTGAGTTTTTCTTTTTTTATTTTGTTATTGTTACTAAACAGCATATTTTGATTTTTGTTGGAAAAATATGAATGGCCCAACAAACGACGTGATTTGTGTTCTGGAAGAAATTCCTTTTAAACACTGGAAAGATTATGATAACAAGGATGTTCTCATATCTGGAAGACCGACACCTATAATAAGTTCAATATCTAAAGATAAGAAGTGCGGCAAATCGTTTTTTAGGTCTTTCAATAAATCATAGTACGAGATTTTTCCCTGGCTTTCTGGTGCTATTACAAGCAAACTCTCTTTTGCTGGCCATGTTTACTTTTGAGCAATAAGAAAAATGTGTGGAATACAACGGGTTATTTTGATCTAAAAAACTTTCTCGTAGTGCAAAATTGCACGAAAGCTCTAAAGAGCATAGAACTAACCACGTAGGTCTAAAACGAATGGAAAAAAACAAACACTATTTCTGATATGCTCAAAGAAAATTGCTGCTCTTCGTGAAGTCAAGTTTAATGAAAAGGTCAGACTAAATAGGCTTTTTATGGAACATATAATCGATTTAGTTGTCGTTCTAAGCAAGCAAGAACTGCTCTTTTTCGAGGACATGATGAAACTATTTCCATCATTAAATAAAGGCAATTTCAAGGAAATGTTCCAAATGTTACTTTGTAGGAGCATCCGAGAATTAAAAGCACATTTTGAAGAAATACGAAGCTTCTTTTCTGGACAATCTAAAACGATACAGAATGATTTAATGGAGTGTATTCATGAATATATAAAAGTCCAAATAAATACCAGATTTGAAGATATGGGAAAGCTCGAGTTTCTGCAGCTAGTTGACAGCTCAAAATACCATAGTTATTCAGAGTCATTTCCATCCAGTGCCCTTAACACTCAAAAAAAATTTATCCAAACATTTTTACAGACACACAACGACTAAAAAAACGAATTAGATTTTTTATATAATGATCACAACTTCAGGGAACTCAGTTTTCAGAAAACCTTGAAAACAATGAAAGAAAACGAGCTGAAAGATGTGTTACCAGAAGCCTACAAATGATTTTCTCTTGTATTGACACTGGCGTCAACAAGTTCTTCTGCTGAAAGGAATTTTTTCTTGTTTGAAGAGAATTAAGACTTACCTCCGTAATACAACGGCACAAGATCGTTTGTCTTCACTCGCTAAAATTTCAATCGAGAAAGAATTGCTGAACCATCTAATGTCTACTCAACCATTTTATGATCTGATCATAGACAAATTTGCAGCCAAAAAGGATCGCAGAATTGAACTTATTTATAAAAAATAAACTGAAAGCATTCTGTTCGAGCCCAAAGCAAATTAATTTCGTATTCCTCTGTTTTTAATTCCAGGTTTAAATTATTTTATACTTTTTATATAGAAATGTACTTCCTTAGCTTGACTTCTCCTGTACATAGTTATCACGAGCCTGGACTTCAGTTTGTGACCCGTGCTAAATGCACCTTCACTAATATGCCAATCGAACTGTGACTTTTATTCAAGCTCAAGAAACACTTCGTGAGAAAAAAAATTATATTCAAATGATTTACTTTGAATTTTTTAAGAAGTGGATCTCCGATTGGCGTTGGGATGTGAGTGACGCATTGACTAGCTAAAGAAACCGCGCAAATTGCGTATTTTCGCTCAAGTGTATTACATAAAAGAATACTGGTGAAATATTTCTTTCTTTGTTGTAAAATTATCGAATAATTGTCTTCATAAAAATATTGTTGCAAAAGTAGCGTATATTACACACACACATATATAGAGAGGTATATGTACATTTTTTCTCTAAAATTTTTGGATTTTTTCGTGAAGAAAGACTCCCACGCCGTGTTTCATATATTTCTATAATTTTATTCCATTACTGTTGAATAATATTTGTATATAAGGGCTAAATTCCGAATCTCAGCGGATTTTAATGATTCAGCCGACTCAAACCCAGGACTTCAAAGATATCTAATGGGGGATACTGCCTTTGACATGAAACTTTTTGAAGGGGGGGGGGTTCTGCGCTTCTGCTGTATAACTGTGCATAAGTGCATATAACAATTTGGGGGGGGCGCTTCAACAAATATTTTCCTATTGGTACGTACGCACATCTTGAATATTAATACAAAATGAAGCTAATTTAATAAAATGAAGAAAATGCAATAAATTATAGTTGTTTTAATAAAAATTTAATAAAGCAACTTTTGGCCGCTTTGCTTTACTTTCTCTTCTATTATCAAAAAATTATATTGCTTTCCGAGTTATATAAAAATCAAAGAATTTAAATAGGGAAATTATCTATAAAACGTACTTAGAAAAAGCTGTCTCGCCTAATAAGGGGGTGCAAACCACGACCCCCCTGCTACGCCACTGATATATATATATATATATATATATATATATATATATTCGTATAACGTTATACGAATTTATATATTTTTCAATAACATATGTTTTACTGTTTTACATTTACATCAAGACCGTTCGCCTCACCAGCATTTTACACCACGAGCCGCCACTGCAACAAATACAAGAGTTCGTAGAAAAATAACGAGCTCGGAAAAAAAAAAGTTAAACTGAAAATACCTGAATCGACGAAACTGAATTTCTTCCCCCATTCAATACAATATTTTTCCCTAAATATACAGGAAGTCTAAAAACTTTATTGAAAGGCACGGAAATCATTTTTCCCAGGACAAGTAACTTTCGCAAACAACTCAACACGGTGACAGAAAACGTGCTTTAGTTTGGAATTTGGATTTGGAAATGTGCAAAGAAAGCTGCTGGACCCGGACCAGCTTAATAGCAATGACCTACCCATTTCACGCAGTTCCGTCAAAGAATATTCTTTGGTTCCGTGACCGCTCTTGCTAATAAATTTTCCCCTAGATGGCTCTGCATTTCGGCGGTTCAAAAACGTTAATTTCTATCAATTTCTGTTAGAAATTTTCCCACTGTTAGCACAACAAAATGTCATACTGTTCAGTGCCCTTCTGTAAACAAATAATAAAAAAAACAGAATGTTAAGGATATTTAAATTTCTTTTCACGAGTTCCCTTGCAATCATGACCAGCTTAAATTCCCAGCCGCCCCGGTGGCTCAGTGGTCTAAGGCGCTGGCATCTGATCATTCGCCCGTAAGGGGTCCGGGTTCGAATCCCGGTCAGGCATGGATGTTGTGTTTGTCTTACGGCACTGGCTCTCTCCCTTCCCTGGAACCAGTGACCCTAAATTAGGGACGGGCGACTGCTTATAGCCCATTGAGTTGCTCACGGTGGTCGTTAAACCTACAATAAAATTTCTAAATAAATTAAATTCCCATTTGGATTGACAGAATGGCACCTGAACAGTATATTTTATTGTGCTAACAGAGGAAAAAATTCTAATGGAAACTCAGAAAAGTCATGTTTTCTAAAAAATTATAATTCGCTCGGAAAAGTCATCTTTCAGAGCATGTGCTTATGCACACAGGTGAAAAGCCTTACAAATGTGATGCATGTTCTAAGCAAATAGCTCAAAAAAGTCATCTTTCACGGCTATGACTATGCACACAGGTAAAAAGCCTCATCAATGTGATGTCTACTCCAAGCAATTTGCTCAGAAAAGTCATTTTTTAAGGCATATGCTTGTTCATTCAGGTAAAAAGCCTTACCAATGTGATGTATCTTCCAAGCAATTTCCTCGGAAAGTGCCCTGATGTCAGCGTTGACTTAAAGTTTTTGTTATATTACTTTTCAAATAACAACCCTACTTTCAAAAATAGAAACAGAACTGAGGAAAAGAAAAACTTATCCTGTGCATCATGACAAACTTGTAAACACAAGACCACTAAACACTTCCTATGTTGAAAGTACATTTACCGCCGCGACCACTTGAATGCCATGGTAAATACCGTCATGTTTGTAAAATATTCTATTCCATGGTAAGCATAAAAACGCTGGTATATTTGTAATTCATCTTTGATGTGGGATTCGTAGTGTACAGTTCCTAACACATTGTCTGACAAGGCTTCTTTGGATAAATGGGTCTCCAATGCCAATTCGAGTTAGGCATGCTAGGTGGTTCCACCTAAAATCTCTTCCTTATATTTCCAATGGTAAACTTCTATATATGCTCGTATTTTCTTTGCAATTAATTTATTCCTAAGGATAAAAATTTGCACATCGATAAAACTAACTTTAAGTTAAAGCATGGGATACTTAATACTTGCTAAAACATAACCATAATTCAGCAATCCAACATTTGGTTGTCTATTGACGTCATCAATGTACAGGTCGCGCCATCTATTAACAGGTCTGAACATTACTCAAAGAAAACTGATTGATTTTTAATAGGGTTATGTTGTAACAAGTATTAAGTATTGCATGCTATAACTTGAAAATTTGCAAATTTTCATGCATGGAAATACATTAATTGCGAAGAAAATATGTAAAGAAGTTTTACCATTTGAAACAAGAGGCGAAGATTTTAGATGGAACCACCTTAAATTATTTTTATTCAAAACCCAAACTATTGTATATATTCATTACCAAAACTCGTAAAAAAAGCTCTGCAAATTATCACAATTGTGGCGTCCTGGGTCAGATCACCAAGTAAGAGTTAAATCCATTTGGAAATTAACGTGTGTTAACTTTTATCTGACGTGAAAAATACTAACGTTATAAGCAACGTGGATCAAAATGACCCCAACATTTAAAGGAAAAAGTGAGTTATGTTGGGTAAGTGCAATTGGATTGAAAATTTTATTTTGGGAATTAAACATATTCTACAATCCATAAAATCAATAACAGTTTCTAACAGCAGATATGAAACAAAAGTTTTTTCTAGAATAAATTCAACTATTTGTGATACTTAAAAATTAATATTTTACATTGAAACAGTAAACACACACACACACACACACACACACACACACACACACACACACACACACACACACACACACAATAATATTTATCAATAAAAATGCATAACCTGAACACACAAAATATTATTTATGAATAAAAATGTATAATCTGAAATGTTGCAGATATATTTATTTGCTTATATTTTACATGCCTGCCAAGCCGCCCCGGAGGCGCAGTGGTCTAAGCCATGGCCTCTGATCATTCGTCTGTAAGGGGTCCGGGTTCGAATCCCGGCGAGGCATGGATGTTGTGTTTGTCTTACGGCACTGGCTCTCTCCCTTCCCTGGAACCAGTGACCCTAAATTAGGGACGGGCGACTGCTTATAGCCCATTGAGTTGCTCACGGTGGTCGTTAAACCTCCAATCCAATCCAATCCAATCCAATCCATGCCTGCC
Organism: Macrothele yani; assembly: GCA_039090855.1. Taxonomy (NCBI): domain Eukaryota; kingdom Metazoa; phylum Arthropoda; class Arachnida; order Araneae; family Macrothelidae; genus Macrothele; species Macrothele yani. The sequence continues at coordinate 121,535,811 of CM077005.1, read as the reverse complement.
AAGACAATGCGCCATTTAAATAAAAATGGCACTAGTTCTAACGATCTGGTTAATCGCAGACTGGCGCCGTTTTAACTATCTAGTTAATCGCAGACTGCAACTGCCTTTCAATTAAGTGCATTCTTGCTGACGAACAAAAAATGTATCAGTCATCTACATAAACAGTAGCCGGAACCGCATGAGGAAGATTTGTGAGAAGACAATTTATGCGGAGGATGAACAATGTGACGGATAAAATGCAACATTGAGGAACACCCTGTTCTTGATGGAACGGTGCCGAGAGCATTGTACCCAAACTCACCTGGAACACACGATTGCGAAGAAAATTTACAATGAAAGTCGACGGTCGTAAGATTTCTTCACAACCCACATCGTAGAGGTCACGGATAATACGTCGTCGATGTTTGACGTCACAAGATGGCGCTGGGGATAAACAAATGTATGTTCTACCAGGATTCCCATAACGTCTCAACGTTATTGGTGAAATGTGCTCATATTTTGCAATTTATGCATGTTTTTCTGACAATGTGAAGCTAATTCAACGCGGTGAAAAGCTGTGAAATCCTTTCACATCCAGTCACTTTATTATGAGCCGCATACCGAGGAAATACGTGGTCAAATTCATGCCTCTATGATAAAGAAAGGATAAAGGTGTAATTTAGCGTCCTAAATTATTTGGCTACATATTTCCAAAGAATGAGGGAAAATGAGATATATATTTGTTAAAGTATGTAATTCGATGGCAAATGGTGAAAAAATTTCATCTTTAAAATGCATTTTAAAGATTTGTACCGTAAAACTTAGCTCCAAGTACGACGGCGTGGACACCGCTGCGGCAGGCCTAATTACAACGCCGCGGTGGCCACGGCATGGCTCCGCTGAAACGAAGGTCTTGCTCCGGCGGCCAACTAACTGGCGGAAGAATACAAGAGGAACCGGGAACGTTCTTGCCAGAAAAGGGTTCATATTTGTAGTACTACCTGGCATAAAACATTTCTTCATTACTGTCGCAGTTTTTTAAAACACGTGGGGAGAACTGAGATGAGCTATTTTCTGTAGCGTAGCAGTACATAATGGAACGCTTTCCTGGCAAGAAAGTACCCGGTCCCAATTGTACTCTTTCGCCAGCGGTATGGCCGCCGGAACGAGATGTTCTTTTCGGTGCCAAGTTTATGTGGTCGCTGCGTCGTTCTGTTAAGCCTGCCGCAGCTAGTGTTCACGTTTTCGTTTTTGGAGGTAAGTTTTACGGTAAAAATCTTTAAAATGCATTTTACAGATGAATTTTTTTACCATTTGCCATCAAATTACATACTTTAACCTACCAACAAATTAGTTAGGCAAAAAGAATTGTTTATTACCCAGCAAAAACACAAGTGCTGGGAAACTGCTGGCCACCAGCTGGCAGTTATGGGTCACTGCTGGCTGAAATCTGCCGCTCACGGCCCGGTAGTGGTCCGTTGGTGGCAGCGCTATCAGTTGGCGAGCCATTGATGGCCCTGCAGCATCGCCGTGAATTTTGGGCCTCCAAGCAAGTGCCACTAGTGGCCCGTTGCTGGCAACCAATGCAACCCCCACTAGCGTCTCGAGGTAGAGACATCCACATGTATCGAGTTATCTCATTGGCAGCAATACAACTGGGACCAACCAATTGGCGAACGGCATCTTAACGGCTTTAACAGTTTGGCGGTAATAATGGTGGATAATAGCTGCAAAACATAAAAGCACATCAAATAAATCCAATTTCACCTTAAAATATCAATTGTACAGGACTATCGACAACCGCCAACGAAGAAACTAATGTTAACTAAGATGTAAACAACCTGTGTCACGACTTCGACGACGTATATCTGGCTCAAATTGTATTTCTACCCGAATGAAACAGTACAAATCGAACAACTTAACCTGTTCGCAGTATCCATCCAAATATAATTATTAACTAGATAGAAGTTTTAAAGAAAACTACTTACTTATTCTCTCAAACTTACCTCTTCGCAGCGTAGCAGTAGCCGTTATCCACCATTATTACCGCCAAACTGTTAAAGCCGTTACGATGCGGTTCGCCAATTGGTTGGTCCCAGTTGTACTGCTGCCAATGAGATAACTCGATACATGTGGATGTCTCTACCTCGAGACGCTAGTTGCAACCCCCAACAGCAGGTGGAAGCATCGGGACTGCGCATGCGCGGAAGCAACACTTGCTGTGTCTCTCATGGTACCAGTTAGTTGAAGACGACGCTATCGCCATCGTGTTATTTTAGTGGATGTTAAGAAAAAAATCCATATGTGGAGAGGCGAATTAATTTCTTAATGAAATTTTACGTCGACGAAGATATCAGATTAATAAGCCGTGAAATACTAGATTACAGCCATGAAATACACCCACTCCATTCCCATGAATAACAATTTGAAAACCGCTTGAAACACAAGAAAAAATTTGAAACCGCTTGAAACACATATCCTGGAAAACTATTAAAATAGCGTTTGTTGGGAAAAAGAATTTTACGCGTACAAAATTTATTAATTATTTGAAAAAAAAAAAAAAAAAAAAAAAAGCAACGGTATATGGTGTACTCATCCATGGGTTGAATACACAAGACTAAGAGGAATTCGCTTCTAAAAATAACGAGAAGTAAAATAAAATATCTTTTACTCTTTAAAACAAATGTAGCTTCGGACAACGGAAAGGAGAGACACAACGTTAAAAATGTAACAGAATGTGACATGAACCCGGGTAAATATATATTTATTCAACAATCTTTTTTCAAGACGGCAAGGACAGTACAAAACTTTGGAATGCGACTCTAAGTATGCACACGTCTAGAAAATGAGTGAAGTCCCCTTAAGGTAAAAAAAAAAAAAACTATCGTTACGTTGAAAAAATTAATTTATCAATTATATGAAACTGACTTTTATGAAAAATACCTCGCAATATTATAAAATGAAAGAGGGAAGCATTCGATTACAATATGCATGCCAAACAGATAGCTTCCAGCACGTACCTGAGCGTCGTGAATTAGTCCGGTCAGTAGCGAGCGCGGCTTCCACGTAGACGGCCCAGGATCGAATCTAGTCAGATGCAAACGTCGTTTTTCCGGTCTGTCGAGAAAAGTTCTCCAGCGCAGTGGGGTTAATTCACAAGTTCGTAAGGGTAGAAAAAAATTGTAGCTTTAGGAAACTGCGGTTATCCTTGCTTCTTTTTTTATTATTGCTACTACTGGGAAATTGGCGGACAAGATTCGACAAGCCACCAGTTACGTCACGTGGTTGCTGGCTGCCACTAACGGCCCACTAGCGGACCACATTAGGCTAGCCATCATTTCTGGCACGTGCTTGCAGGGCCACTGAAGGGCCACTTGTGGCAGCTACTGCCTGTGATGGACCACTGATGGCCCTGTTGTGGCATATGACAACTGATGGGGTGCCAACTGTTGGCCAGCTGTTGGCCTGAACTGCTGGCCCTTCTGTTGGCCGCCCGGACATTTTATTGACGGTTCGGCAGCGGCAACAGTGCTGGGCCATTGCTGGCAGTGCTGGCTGCTAGCAATGGCCCACTGTTGGCCCAGCAATACTGTTTTTGCTGGGTATGAGTAGTTATATAGGCACACACGAGAGTGAACAAGATTATAAGATAGTGAAACACACCAAGTTTATCTTTTTCACAAATGTTCGATGTGGCTGCCCTTCATTGCTCTGCAAATATCCCATCGGTACATCAGTTTCAGCCATATGTGAGTGAGCATGTTCACATCAATCAAACCAAGTGCAGTGCTGATTCGTGATTTCAATTCAGGAATGGATTTCAGAAGCGGCGGACGGTAAACCTGGTCTTTAACAAAACACCATACACTTAAATCTAGGGGTGAAAGATCTAGTGATCGTGCTGGCCATGGAATAACACCTCCGCGACCAATCCAAACTGGTACTTCAGCACTGAGGTAAGAAGTCACCGCTCTGTGGTAGTGACACGGTTCGCCATCTTGTTGAAAAATGAAACCTTCAGGCATTGCTTCTTTCAGGATCGGCATCAGGTAAATCTGAAGCATGTCCAAGTATACGATTCCCGTAACAGTTTTATTTAACAAAGAAGAATGGACCAAAAACATTAGAACAACTTACGGCACAAAACACGTTTAAACTAAACTAGCGCGTGCTGTAGATTTTCCCGGACTTCTCACAAAAGATTCTCTCACTGCATCCACCGTCTGTTCTCCCATTTTAGGTCTGCCTTGGTCACTAAGCCTATGTGACACACATCCTGTTTCGGTAAATTGATTGTACCATGCTACAATGGTGTCTCTTTTCGGCGCCCTTTTGTGGTATTCTTGACGGAAATTTCGTTGCACTTGCACATCGGAATGCGTTTCATGGAACCACAGACAGCATTTCGCTTTTTCACCGCCGGTATACATCTCCATCGTTACGCGAACACAGAACGAATGATGAACAACCGCGCCCTACAGCTCACTGAGACGTGGACATGACACACCTAGCGCCATCTATCCGAAAACTTAGGATACACTGAGACTCATCTGCATTTGAACCGGTAACTTACAATTAATATTTCGTACATTATTCACTTACGAAATTGCTCAACTAATTTGTGCACACCCTGTATGTATATCTCATTATACATACAGGGTGTGTTTTTCCAAATACGTAGCCAAATAAATTAAGACGCTAAACTATACATTTACCGACATTTTAGTCCATAGGAAATGTTTTCCGTTTGTTTTTCGGAAATCTATAAAATGAACACTGATTTTTGACGGTATGGTGATTACCGTATGTTGTAAAACATAAAACCATAGCTAATATATTCTGTTTCACCTTAAAAAATCAATTTTACAAGACTATTGACAGCCGTCAACAATAAAACTAACGTTAGCTAATACGTACACAACGTGTTTATGCCCAGTCGTCATTCCGTGACTTCCCGATTTCGACGAGGTATGCCGTGCTACCAAGCACGATCATACGCTTTCTCAGTGTCAAAGAAAACCGAAACCAGATGCGCCTACGCACGATCGCCTTTCGCACAGATGTCTCAAGGCGCAGGAGATGATCATAAGATTAACGATGCTGGCAAAAGCCACTTTGGGATAATGAAAGTACTTGATGTTCTAAAAAATGTAGGAACCAGGAATGAACCATGCGTTCAAGAACTTTACACAAACAGCTACTGAGAGCGATTGGACGATAATTAGAGGGTGACTTAGGCTCTTTGCCAGGCTTGGGAAAAGGTAGAGCTAAAGCTTTTCTCCAAGATTCCGGAAAACTGTGCTCAAACCAAATGCTATTAAAATGGACTAAAATATTCTCAAGAGATGACTGCGACAGATGACGGAACATGTCATAGTAGATACCATCGGGCCCCACAAACGTGGCACCAGACCTATGCGAAGCCACCCTTAGTTCGACCATGCTGAAGAGAGAATTATAGTCATTGTTTCGAAATGGTGCAAAAGAAAGTTTTTGGCGTTCCATTTGCTTTCACTCGGCGACATGAACGTGGATACGCCTGATCGCTCGAAACAGAAGCAAAAGCTCCACCTAAATAATCTCAATCTCCTCAACTTTAGCATATGTGCAGCCGTTACTCTCGAGAACTGAGATCTGGTGTGAACTATAGTTACCCTGTACCTTACGAATCTTTTCCCAAACAGTTTTGGAACTGGCACGTGAGTAGATGAAACGTACTGAATCCAAGACTCCTTCTTGCTTCATCGACGCACCAACCGAGCGTAGGCCGCCCCGGTGGCGCAGTGGTCTAAGGCGTTGGCCTCTGATCATTCGTCCGTAAGGGGTCCGGGTTCGAATCCCGGTGAGGCATGGATGTTGTGTTTGTCTTACGGCACTGGCTCTCTCCCTTCCCTGGAACCAGTGACCCTAAATTAGGGACGGGCGACTGCTTATAGCCCATTGAGTTGCTCACGGTGGTCGTTAAACCTCCAATCAAAAAAAAAAAAAAAAAAAAAAAAAAAACGAGCGTAGGATTTTGCTCGTTTAAATGTAACGAGATTAGCATCGGTTGTATAACGCCTAAACTTGTATCAGGCCTTATGTTGAGCTCTCCTAGCCGCTGCGCATTCAGTGGTCCACCAAGGTTTCGGACTTATGGAAACGTCGTTGATGTCTTTGGTATTGACAGATCAGCTGTCTGAATAATACAAGTTGTTACATTGGAAATAGCTGCGTCGATTAACTGTTGGGTCACCATGGCAGAACATATCGCTGCGGACGATGCTAAGACCTCCCATCTGACACGTTCCATCCTCCATCGAGGAGGGCGGGAGGCAGAAGATGTCGCACTCACATGAGGAGAAAGTATAAATGGGTAATGGTCGGTCCCATGGCGGTAGTTACACACCGTCCATGACTGGTCGGCAATAAACGGTGGTGATTCCAAGGTCAAATCGATCGCACTGAAACTTAGTGTAGGTTCGTGGAAGTATCAGCACCGGTGTTAAGAAAGCACAGAGGTCAAAGACAGAAGAGATCGATTCCACGACCCCTTGTGCCGATACTAACACTATCCCACAAAAGATTATAAGCATTGAGGTCACATAAGAAAAAAGGGTGAAGGCAGCTGACCAACTAAGCTCTCGAGAACGGAGAAGCTGGCGTCTTTATTCGGCCGCAAATAAACACTGCAGTTAGAAGCACAGGAACAGCAATACGCACCGCGACGGCTAACAAAAGTGTTGAGACCGTAACAGGACAAATCGGAACAATGTGAGGGACATGAATAGCAACTTTCCCACAGGATATACTTATCTGATACATTATCTTTCCGAAACGCATTGGCCGCCCCGGTGGTGCAGTGGTCTAAGCGATGGCCTCTGATCATTCGTCCGAACGGGGTCCGGGTTCGAATCCCGGTGAGACATGGATGTTGTGTTTGTCTTACGGCACTGGCTCTCTCTCTTCCCTGGAACCAGTGACCCTAAATTAGGGACCTGCGACTGCTTATAGCCCATTGAGTTGCTCACGGTGGTCGTTAAACCTCCAATCAAAAAAAAAAAAAAAAAAAAAAAACGCACTGTAGCATTGAACTGAGTGGTCTCATGGTTTAAGTTTTGTTTCCTGAAGACAAAGTCACATCGTAGGGTATGACGAAAGCAAACGTTTCCCGTGGTCTCCGAAAACCTCGGCAGTTCCACTGAATGATGGTACCGATGGTGAAAACGAAGAGAAAGAACTTGAGGAAAAATTGAATGAAAGAAACTGACTCCTCAAACGAGGTCTGCGTCTATCTGTTCGTCTTGTGATTGTTCCACCGTTCGTGGAAGCGCTTTGTCTGGTGGTAATACAAGACAGTATTTTTTTTTTGTGTGTGGAGGTTTAACGACCACCGTGAGCAACTCAATGGGCTATAAGCAGTCGCCCGTCCCTAATTTAGGGTCACTGGTTCCAGGGAAGGGAGAGAGCCAGTGGCGTAAGACAAACACAACATCTATGCCTGGCCGGGATTCGAACCCGGACCCCTTACGGACGAATGATCAGAGGCCAGCGCTTTGGACCACTGCACCACCGGGGCGGCCAAGACAGTATTTGGTCCCAGGGTTCTTGAACGAAATTGCCCGACCCAGAGACTTAGTTTAGGGTTTTGGTGAAGACGTTGTTTTACTTGTTTTTCTGTTGTCTTGTCCAGAGGCCGCAGCCTGAGTTTTAGTGCTGGTAGTTGTTCTACAAACGAAGTGGGTGCCGCTTTGGGATCCCTAGGGAGAGATTTTAATGCCTCAAGTCCAGCAGCTATATTATCCTCGAAATCGTAAGAACACCGCGTTGGGATTATAAGGACCTCAGTCTGGACAGCAACAGTGGACCACAACTGATTCATATGTTCGCCGGCATTGTTTGCTTGGGCCGATCCTCCGTCTAGCCTCTGGATAGGGTAGATGTTCAGTCGTTTTTTTTTTTGATTGGAGGTTTAACGACCACCGTGAGCAACTCAATGGGCTATAAGCAGTCGCCCGTCCCTAATTTAGGGTCACTGGTTCCAGGGAAGGGAGAGAGCCAGTGCCGTAAGACAAACACAACATCCATTCCTCACCGGGATTCGAACCCGGACCCCGTTCGGACGAATGATCAGAGGCCATCGCTTAGACCACTGCGCCACCGGGGCGGCATTCAGTCGTTGAATAGCCTGCTCTCCCGTCCCCTGCTTAGAAGATGCAGAGTGTGCACCCTTACAGTTCATGTAGTGTTCGGCAGCAGCATGACATTCCATCAAAGGATGATCTGCATAACCACAGCGCCCACACCTAGCTACGTTAGGAAAGGACAGTTGGGAGTGTTCGTAACACTGGCACTTGAACCACCTCAAAGGATTAGGGACAAAATTGCGAGAGGGAACAGATTTCCCGTCTCGCTTAAAAAGAATGCGCCGAAACCCAGTTACATGTTGAACTCAAAGTAGCTCCTCATCGCTACATTCAAGTAAGTCGCGGGAGGTGAAAATACTGCGAGATGAATTCAAGTAACCATTTGACCGGAATACCTAACAGAACGGACGCATTAAGCAGTGTGACACTGTCTTAGATTAGATGTTTCTACCAGAAGATCCTCTGATTGAAGCTTTAAGAAGCTTCAATCAAGGGATGTTCTTAGGAAGGGTATGACTTCTGCGTGTACAACTTCCCTGATGTAGTGGTCGCGGGTGAGATTGCCCTCAAATCGTAGCAGCCGAGATCGCGAATGATACCCAATGGTACTCCACACCATCACACTTGGCGTTCGGCCCGCATGACAATGCATGCTGGAAGGTGCTCACCACAATACCGTCTAATTCATATGAGGCCATCATGGTAGTCCTAGTTGGCCGCCCCGGTGGCGCAGTGGTCTAAGCGATGGCCTCTGATTACTCGTCCGAAAGGGGTCCGGGTTCGAATCCCGGTGAGGCATGGATGTTGTGTTTGTCTTACGGTACTGGCTCTCTCCCTAAATTAGGGACGGGCGACTGCTTATAGCCCATTGAGTTGCTCACGGTGGTCGTTAAACCTCAAAAATAAAATAAAATATAGTCCAAGTTGAATCGGGATTCGTCCGAAAACACATGTTGCCAATCAGCACGCCATTGTTTGTATTGAAAACCCCATTTCCATCTGAGGCGTTCATGGTTCAGGACTTTCTTTTTTTTTTTTTTTTTGTTGTTGGAGGTTTTTTTTTTTTTTTTTATTGGAGGTTTAACGACCACCGTGAGCAACTCAATGGGCTATAAGCAGTCGCCCGTCCCTAATTTAGGGTCACTGGTTCCAGGGAAGGGAGAGAGCCAGTGCCGTAAGACAAACACAACATCCATGCCTCACCGGGATTCGAACCCGAACCCCGTTCGGACGAATGATCAGAGGCCATCGCTTAGACCACTGCGCCACCGGGGCGGCGTTGTTGGAGGTTTAAATTAAATTATTTATTGGACTTGGTTGACAGATACTTTGACATATTAGACTTGGTTGACAGATACTTTGACATATTAGACTTGGTTGACAGATACTTTGACATATTAGACTTGGTTGACAGATACACTGACATATAGATTGAACATATATTGGACTTGGTAGACAGATATATACAGTGTAGACATTGTGATTTAACGTCAGCAATGTACATGGATGAACAAGGAACTCAGCAAATAAACCCCTGAAAGACAAACGCAACATCCATGACTTAACGGGATTCGAACTCGGACCCCTCGGTTGGGCGAACGATCAGAAGCCATCGCTTAGACCACTGCGCCTGCTTCAGGATCAAAGGAATCCGCCGAAAAAGGATGCGCGTAACCAATCCTCTGTGCAGCAGACGGCGTTGAACTGTGGAGGCAGACAATGCCACACCTGCTGCAGTGCTCCACTGTTGTGCTAAGACTTGCAAATATGCGGAACAGTTCGTCACTGCCATGCGGACGATTCATCCCGCAGTGTTGTCAATTTTTTCTCTGTCCACTACAGTCACACGCGTATCACTGTCACGGCGTTATGCCCCGTCCCAGCCGCAATGTTGCGGTGCGAAGATACACCTTCACGCAGACCAATCAATCGTCCCAGTTCAAACTGTCGTATGGTGTTATTGCGCCCTTCGTCGCCGCCGCTGAGGCATTACTGAATCCTGGAGACACAATCCGCTGTCCGCGATGCACTACTGGTGTGTATCCCAAACAGCACTTTCTTTATACCCCTCACTCGACTATTCAGAGGACACTGCCGGGCCACGACATGCGCAATGTCTCTAAACTTTTTTTTATTGAAGGTTTAACGACCACCGTAGCAACTCAATGGGCTATAAGCAGTCGCCCGTGCCTAATTTAGGGTCACTGGTTCCAGGGAAGGGAGAGAGCTAGTGCCGTAAGACAAACACATCCATGCCTCACCGGGATTCGAACCCGGACCCCTTTCGGACGAATGATCAGAGGCCATCGCCTTAGACCACTGCGCCACTTTTAGATTCCATTTGTGTCGAAGATTATTTTAATTGCCACTTTTCCAAGTTACGCATAGATTCTTCGGTAGCGGGCGTAAAAGTAAATTACTTTTCCCCAGATATCTCTGCCAGTGATTTCAGGACTTTCATCTGAATCGTCCCGGGTACTGGCCCCCGGTAATAAATAAGGGCGTCTTCCTCCCCTTTTCTACTTCGCTTCCGTGTCACTTTCCTATCGGGCACTCTAGCCCAAATCTCCTAGCTTCCTATTTCTAAGGGTTGTTTAAGACCTGGGGTCAGACACTCCCTTCCTAAAATCCTGTACATATGATTAAAAAAATCAGGCCTTTTTGGCCGGGGGGAATTGAACCCTAGAGGGGGCAAGTTTTCCATTTGCTATATATATATATATATATATATATATATATATATATATATTCTATAAAGAAGATACCTAAGCAAAAAAATACATATATAATTTTAACTCACACCTAATACAACATAGAAAAGGTTATGTATCTACCTGTGTGAGTAAAAGGAGAAAAGATAAAAAAATAAAATAAAACAACTGAATGTAGAAGGTGTCGAGAATACTGAGCCTTGGCTTTATCAAGGACCAGCAAAAACTCTGCATTTTCTCACTTCCACAAAGACCTAGTTGGAAATGGGTTTCTGCAAGGCCATAGATGCAAGTAACATTCCCACCTAAAATAGTTAAAAAATATATATATATAAGTCATGTCCTCCGTAGAGTAGCATGACCTAGCACTAGTTAACAATTTCGCTTGCATCCATTAACCTTCATGGCCCGACCCATGCTCTTCATCTGTTACTATTAAACAGAGAGAAGAAGATTAAAGAGAACTCAAGCTGTGAGAGTGACATAATAAATGGAAATGATTTTCAGCTATAACGAAATTCCAAGTTCGTTTGAGAGAGAATTTAAACCTGAAAAACAATGCAAAAGAAATCCAAATTTTACATTGCAATTAAAAAAAAGGAAATGTTAATTTATAACGAACAGATTTTTGAAAGAAAACTTGAGTCTAAAACCCCCTACTCTACAACTTATGACAGCACGAAAACGAGAATAAGTTAAAGATAAATATTAACTAAAGAAAACTTTGTGAAAGTTATATACCTTAAACAGTTAGTTGCAATATGTACAAAGTATTTCAGCAGTGCTTTAAGTGCATAAATCTGTTCGTTATAAATTAACATTTCCTTTTTTTAATTGCAATGTAAAATTTGGATTTCTTTTGCATTGTTTTTCAGGTTTAAATTCTCTCTCAAACGAACTTGGAATTTCGTTATAGCTGAAAATCATTTCCATTTATTATGTCACTCTCACAGCTTGAGTTCTCTTTAATCTTCTTCTCTCTGTTTAATAGTAACAGATGAAGAGCATGGGTCGGGCCATGAAGGTTAATGGATGCAAGCGAAATTGTTAACTAGTGCTAGGTCATGCTACTCTACGGAGGACATGACTTATATATATATATTTTTTAACTATTTTAGGTGGGAATGTTACTTGCATCTATGGCCTTGCAGAAACCCATTTCCAACTAGGTCTTTGTGGAAGTGAGAAAATGCAGAGTTTTTGCTGGTCCTTGATAAAGCCAAGGCTCAGTATTCTCGACACCTTCTACATTCAGTTGTTTTATTTTATTTTTTTATCTTTTCTCCTTTTACTCACACAGGTAGATACATAACCTTTTCTATGTTGTATTAGGTGTGAGTTAAAATTATATATGTATTTTTTTGCTTAGGTATCTTCTTTATAGAATGTGTATTCTGAATTTTCAAAACTGCTGCGTTGCGCGTTTTGATTTTCAGGTTATTTTGCACCCTTCGTTTTAAATTCTAAAATTTTTTCCTTAGTCTTCAGTTTTGCTCTTAAGTATATATATATATATATATATATATTCTATAAAGATACCTACAGCAAAAAAATACAAATATAATTTTGACTCACACCTAGTACAACATAGAAAAGGTTATGTATCTACCTGTGTGAGTAAAAGGAGAAAAGAAAAAAATAAAATAAAACAACTGAATGTAGAAGGTGTCGAGAATACTGAGCCTTGGCTTTATCAAGGACCAGCAAAAACTCTGCATTTTCTCACTTCCACAAAGACCTAGTTGGAAATGGGTTTCTGCAAGGCCATGGATGCAAGTAACATTCCCACCTAAAATAGTTTAAAAAATATATATATAAGTCATGTCCTCCGTAGAGTAGCATGACCTAGCACTAGTTAACAATTTCACTTGCATCCATTAACCTTCATGGCCCGACCCATGCTCTTCATCTGTTACTATTAAACTGAGAGAAGAAGATTAAAGAGAACTCAAGCTGTGAGAGTGACATAATAAATAGAAATGATTTTCAGCTATAACGAAATTCCAAGTTCGTTTGAGAGAGAATTTAAACCTGAAAAACAAATTTTACATTGCAATTAAAAAGGAAATGTTAATTTATAACGAACAGATTTTTGAAAGAAAACTTGAGTCTAAAACCCCTACTCTACAACTTATGACAGCACGAAAACGAGAATAAGTTAAAGATAATAATTAACTAAAGAAAACTTTGTGAAAGTTATATACCTTAAACAGTTAGTTGCAATATGTACGAAGTATTTCAGCAGTGCTTTAAGTGCATAATTAATTAGTTATTAAGAACTTAACTACTTTGAAAAAACAGCGCATAGACAGCGCATAGAAAAGGAACAAGCTTAGCCATCTTCTGTTCCTAGGTACCACAAAAGACGCTCAAAGTTACAAAGAAAAATAAGAGTTAAAACCCGCGTAAATGTTAAGAGACAAACCAATGCTTAAAAGCTGAAAAGCTAAAAAACCTAGAACCCAAAAACAAGGAAGAGAGCTTACCTCTTGTGTTACAAAAACTTTTCTCCTCACAAGAGGAGAACATGGCTGACCTCTTCCGCCACTCCCTAGACGCTGGGGGCAGTGAGGGTGGGGCTGATGGCCTCCTCATACAGCAAGAAACCAACGCGCGGATATTTTAACCAGAGAAAAAAATATATAAACTTAAGACTGTGGATCTGTATGATCAGAATGAGCAGAATTAACTCTCCAGAATACATGAGAAATATTATAAAATACACGAGCAGTTTATTTAATAATCTTTGCATGTATTAAATCACCTTAGTGAGCTTCTATAGATTAATCAGAATCTTATTAATTTTAATGTTGGTTTTACTATTTTTAGTATAGCTATCCTAGTGATGAATAACTAGTTTTCTTTTTTTATTTGTTTTTATTTTCTTTTATAAACAGATTTTTAAGCTTTTTTTGTTTCAATTTCTTTTTGCAACGGTTAAGTTTCATAAGGATCCCGTGAAGTTCAGGTTCATAGCTAGTGGAGTAAGGAGTCATAAAAAGAAGATAGATCTTGCTTTTGAAGATGTCTTAAAGAAGGTTTTGAAACACATTAGAAACTGTTCTAACTTGATGTACAGAGATTTTTGGATAATTAATAATAATGCAGAAGTAATTTCTACTATACTCAAAGTTTGTCCCCTAGATATTAATAGTTATGATTTTGAAAACCTATATACTAATCTGCCTCTATCAGATATAATCACTACTTTTAAAGAGCTGTATGCAGAATTTAAACTTAACCAATTTGTTGATGTAGGAACTTGGAACTCTTATCTCAATTGCTGCATAAAAAATAACCATATCTTATATAATAATACTCTCTATAAGCAAGTGAACGGTATTCCAATGGGAACATCAACGTCCACGAATATCGCTAATCTATTCCTGTTCTTTAAGGAATATAAATTCATTAAAAATCACCCCACCTGCTCAGATAACTACCTTTACACTTTTAGATATATTGATGATCTGCTGTGTATCAATAATTCCGAAGTTATAGAGAGTGATTTTGATAATATCTATCCTAGCTCTCTTAACTTATGTAAAACCAACCACTGTAATCAGGAACTTGAGTTCCTAGACTTAAGCATTAAGCTCAACAGAGGTAACCCATCTATTAGCCTCTTTGATAAAAGAGTTAATTTTCCTTTCAAAGTAATTAAATATCTACACTGGAATAATAACATTTCAACCAAAGTAATTGAGAATGTACTAATTTCTCAGGTCCTAAGAATTTCAAGAATTTGCAGCAACAATTTGGACTTCAATTACCACATTAATATACTATTAGAAAGTTTTCTAGAGAACGAAATTCCTTCTTCTTTCATCAAAAGAACTTTAAGAAAAATTATTCTGAATAATAGAGTAAGGTTGGCAGATCTGCTTTAATTTTCTACACAGTTAATAATATGATTCTGACCAATCAAAGCCGTAAGGAAGTTGGCTAGAGGATGCCTATTAACTACCTAAAGGAACCTTAGTGCTATGGATATGACGGTCCTATTAAAACAAAAAAAAAAAAAAATTAAATAATATAAATAAAATCACAAAAAAAGCTTAAAAATCTGTTTATAAAAGAAAATAAAAACAAATAAAAAAGAAAACTAGTTATTCATCACTAGGATAGCTATACTAAAAATAGTAAAACCAACATTAAAATTAATAAGATTCTGATTAATCTATAGAAGCTCACTAAGGTGATTTAATACATGCAAAGATTATTAAATAAACTGCTCGTGTATTTTATAATATTTCTCATGTATTCTGGAGAGTTAATTCTGCTCATTCTGATCATACAGATCCACAGTCTTAAGTTTATATATTTTTTTCTCTGGTTAAAATCTCCGCGCGTTGGTTTCTTGCTGTATGAGGAGGCCATCAGCCCCACCCTCACTGCCCCCCAGCGTCTAGGGAGTGGCGGAAGAGGTCAGCCATGTTCTCCTCTTGTGAGGAGAAAAGTTTTTGTAACACAAGAGGTAAGCTCTCTTCCTTGTTTTTGGGTTCTAGGTTTTATAAGTTCAGTGTTTGTACTTCATGTACCTTTTCTCTGTCGTTTTTTAGCTTTTCAGCTTTTAAGCATTGGTTTGTCTCTTAACATTTACGCGGGTTTTAACTCTTATTTTTCTTTGTAACTTTGAGCGTCTTTTGTGGTACCTAGGAACAGAAGATGGCTAAGCTTGTTCCTTTTCTATGCGCTGTCTATGCGCTGTTTTTTTCAAAGTAGTTAAGTTCTTAATAACTAATTAATTATGCACTTAAAGCACTGCTGAAATACTTCGTACATATTGCAACTAACTGTTTAAGGTATATAACTTTCACAAAGTTTTCTTTAGTTAATTATTATCTTTAACTTATTCTCGTTTTCGTGCTGTCATAAGTTGTAGAGTAGGGGGTTTTAGACTCAAGTTTTCTTTCAAAAATCTGTTCGTTATAAATTAACATTTCCTTTTTTAATTGCAATGTAAAATTTGTTTTTCAGGTTTAAATTCTCTCTCAAACGAACTTGGAATTTCGTTATAGCTGAAAATCATTTCTATTTATTATGTCACTCTCACAGCTTGAGTTCTCTTTAATCTTCTTCTCTCAGTTTAATAGTAACAGATGAAGAGCATGGGTCGGGCCATGAAGGTTAATGGATGCAAGTGAAATTGTTAACTAGTGCTAGGTCATGCTACTCTACGGAGGACATGACTTATATATATATTTTTTAAACTATTTTAGGTGGGAATGTTACTTGCATCCATGGCCTTGCAGAAACCCATTTCCAACTAGGTCTTTGTGGAAGTGAGAAAATGCAGAGTTTTTGCTGGTCCTTGATAAAGCCAAGGCTCAGTATTCTCGACACCTTCTACATTCAGTTGTTTTATTTTTTTCTTTTCTCCTTTTACTCACACAGGTAGATACATAACCTTTTCTATGTTGTACTAGGTGTGAGTCAAAATTATATTTGTATTTTTGCTTAGGTATCTTTATAGAATGTGAATTCTGAATTTTCAAAACTGCTGCGTTGCGCGTTTTGATTTTCAGGTTATTTTGCACCCTTCGTTTTAAATTCTAAAATTTTTTCCTTAGTCTTCAGTTTTGCTCTTAAGTATATATATATATATATATATAATTTTAACTACTATGTTTATATATATATATATATAGAAGTAATTACTATATATCTAGCACAGGGGCCCCATTTAGAGAGAGGGCCTTGCTCCCCCCCCCCCCCCCCGTGAAATCTGTCATTTTTTTTTGTTTGATTAAAATGCAACTTACATTAGAAAAAATGCCTTAATTTAATAACAATGTAGCGACTTATATTGATTATATTTTGAAGAATACTATGCGTCGTAATACACTTTTTAATAAAATTAACTAAAACTAGTACCATTTGAACAAATATTTAAAAAATATTATTGGAGAAATATTTGTAGCATAAAAAGAAACGAAACTTCCTTTTTCATCATAGCCTGAATTTATTAAAATTTGGCTCGGTATCCTAAAATGTCTCGGGGGTGGGGGAGATGATCGTTTTCGGGAGGGCTTCGCCCCTTGGATGTATGCCTGAAAGAAACTCCGATTTGAAAAAATTCCTTCAGCGGACACAGGTCGTGATGGGAAATATTTTGCATGTAATTTCTATTAGGGGTGAATATTTGGGATGTGCAACACACACCCAAACATTCTCTCAATTTAACCTATATTATCGATATTATTTTTTCATATTTGTTTCTAATTAAACTCGCCAGAGTTCGTCCAAAGGCTTTTAGTGGTGGTTAAAATTAAATCCCCCACATAATGTTTTCATTAATAAAAGAAGGTTCGTTCAGTAAGCATATCGCATTCCAGCTAGAATTTTGCGTGCGTACATCCGACGACCTTAAAACAGCCGTTGTACAAGCGCTCATCTTCCACCAGATGATTCATGCTTTTCATGAACGATATCATCAGTGAAGGGTGCAGACGTGGATAAATTTTCATCAATGTTTATCCACTGCTGAAATTCCTCGGTATCCTCTTCATCACCACTTTTTTTCCGTGATTGCTTTAGCAAAACAGTTGACTAATAATGTTCGCGGTCACACATTTCCAGGTGCTTGCCAACATATGCAGCGCATCTAGTATGGATATTTTTTTTGCAATTTTCGTCGCTGTAACTTGATGGCTGGAATCAATCACCTCGATGATTTTCCTCTTCATTTCTCGCCGATATATGCTTTTCACTGTTTTAATTATGCCTTGACCTAGAGGATGAATGAAATGTCGTGTTTGAGGGCAAGAAAACCATTTTACTGTTCCTTGGCTGAAGATTGCTAGGATGCGCTGTGCAATTATCGAGAATCAACAAGATCTTTTTCTTTTTCACTTCTAATTCCACATCCCACTCTGATGAACTTTGAGAATATCGCCGAGTACATCCATGCATTGAAATTCGCTTCATAGTCTCCTCGAAAAAATCTCGGGTGTTCTTGCTGTTTCCAATAACAAATGGTCTCTGCTGTCCGTACCAGTCATGTTGCAGGTTAGCAAAACAGTTAATCTCTCCTTCTGCTGCTTTCCTGCCGACTTTGAAGAATTTATAAAATCCAAGGTATGGCCTGGAAGTGCTTGGTAATACAGTCCCGTTTCATCTGTATTGTAGATTTCCTCTGGTAAAAATTCCTTGAGAAGCTCAGGAAAGATTGATGCTAACCAGACGTCCACAGAGGGCTTATCAGCATCTTGCTTTTCACCATAAAGTTTCTTAAAGACGTTGTTCCTACACTGGCGGAAAGTGAAAAAAGAACAAGAAGGAATTGGCGGACGATTATGAAATTTACATATGTTAATGGAGTCGAGTTTATGTAGGTGTGATGTTAATTTCAGGACCAACCGGAGAGCGCTTACACCACAGCACGGCATAATATGCAAATTATCGTCGGTGGTATTTAAGGCGTACGGCGAAGTGAATGTAATCAGTCGTCGGCGTACGGACACGTGCGAAGACCCTGCACATGGAAGACTTGTACGATTTCAGCAGTTATCGGATTTTGAGCGAGGTCATCTAGTCGGACTCCGCGAGGCCGGGTGGTCGTATCGCGGAGCGAATTGGACGGGAAGTATCGGTGGTGGTATGATGGTGGCGTAGATGGTCCGAGGAACATTCCCACACGAGAAGACGTGGAACCGGGAGTCACAGACGGACTGATGAGCGGACAGATCGACGCATAAGAGCGGCGCTGTCAAGCAGAACATCCACTGCGACGCAAATCCAAGCTGCCGCTGCACCTGAGGTGACTGTGTGAACAATCCGCAACCGTCTACTGGATGCAGGACTACGTGCAGGTGTACCTCTGACTCCAGCCTATCGTCAGGAACGGCTGCAATGGTGTCGCCAACGTCTGCACTGGAAAACGCAATGGCGATCTGTCGTGTTCAGCGATGAAAGCAGATTCTGCTTGGGAGCCTCCGATGGCTGCATGCGTGTTCGCAGACGCACAGGGGAGCGTATCCACCCTTCTTGCATCAGCCAGCGACACACAGGGCCTACACCTGGTCTCCTGGTGTGGGGAGCGATCAGCTATCACTCCCGTACACAACTAGTGTTTGTACCGGGTACGTTAAACAGCACCTCCTACATCAACATCATCATTCAGCCCGTTGTTGTGCCATTTGTAAGGTCGGTCCATCGTGGTGTTTTCCAGCAAGATAATGCACGACCACACGCTGCACATGCAACGCAACACGCACTTCAGGGTGTGAGACAACTTCCATGGCCTGCACGTTCACCGGATTTGTCTCCCATTGAGCACGTGTGGGATTTTATGGGACAACGACTTATCCTGTCTCCACGGCCAGCCACGACCATCCCCGATTTACACGTCCAGGTTGAGGATGCTTGGAACTCAATACCCCAAACTTACATCCAACATCTGTACAACAGACTCCATGCCAGAATTGCAGTGTGATGCAGTTCATGGCAGTTCAACCTCGTACTAACCATGTTACATGAAAATGATATTTTTCAGTTTACCAGCAAATACAGCTGTATTTTGCCATAATGTTTTGATCACGTTATCCTTTGTATTTCGTTATTATACTGTATAAATTTCGTTGGTATCAGACGTCTCCTTCTTGGTGTTATTTTTTCACTTTCCGCCAGTGTATGTTGTCATTATGCAGTCGAAGTCCATAGATCTCACTGCAGCAGTTCAATTGCTTGACGATATTTTAAGACAACTAGAAGTTATTCGTGACCATTCAGAAACAGTTTTCAGCACAATTTACTCAATCTGCCACAGTTCTGAAACAACTAATAGATGAAGAGTTTGAAATTTCTCTTCCATGATTAGCAAGTAAGCAAACTTGTCGTTATAACATCACCACTGAATCCTGTTTTCACATATCCATTTTTAACCAATTCTTGGATGCCGTCATCTGGCATCCAAAAGACAGGTTTATAAAGCAGTGTTGAATTTGTTTAATATTTCGAATCCAGTAGAGAATGGACTCCATCTCCAACCTGGATACGAAGAGAAATTAGAAACGCTTCTGGATACATACTCTACCGAATTATCAGACCGCAGTATTAGTATTTTAACTGCTGAATATCAACTATGAAAACGAAAATTGCAAAACGAGCAAGAAAAAAAAAGTAGATCTGCAATAGAAGCTTTACAGACGTGTAATATAGCTATTTTTCCAAATATTTATAAGCTGTTGACAATTTTAGTAACTTTGCCTGTTACGACAGACACGTACTGCTGAGAGACCATTTTTAATATTGAAATATTTAAAAAATGTTTACGAACAGTACGTCAGAAATGTGTTTGAATGGATTTAGAGAAGTCTTAAATATTTAGGCATAACATGAACATTACTTTGTAATTAATAGTATTTGAGAAAAAGAAAAATGCCTGTTCTCATATACATTTCTTTTATCACTTTAGGAAGGAATAATATCGTAGCTGCAGTGATTAAAACCAAGAATGTGAGAATTTTTCGATTGTTGAAGTCATAAAATTTTATTCACTGATGCATAATACAAACGCAACTTGATGTAAATGTTATGTATAGTGCTCGAACAGTCTGATGACATTGCAAAAGTGATTCTTTTATCAGATTTAATTTTTAAATAGCAATAATTCAAACTATCAAATTTCGCATTCGTGGTTTTGACATTGTGGCGACGATATGCACCCTCCAAAATTAATTTCTGGGTACGCCATTGGTTGATTCAAACATTTAACATGAATTTTAAACTTGGTAATAACTGATGACATGGCTACTCCAAGAGTTTCAAACAATAAAATTTTCCACAATTCTTGAACACATGTCCCTAGTCAATTACACACAAAGAAAAAAAAAAAAAAAAAAAAAACCTCATCTGATGTGAATAACTACCAGCAGTATGTAAACAAGTTTTTGACACAGCCTAATAGCATGATTCAAAATCTATTAAGACAACACACATCATACAGTAAAACATACTTGCACACACCTGTGCAAAAATTATAAAATTTTAAAAACACAGTATTCTGTTTAAATTTCATTAATTTATTTGCAAAACTTAACATTTAAAATCAAGGAACTGTTATCTTGTTTGTATATTTAGCTGCTGTGGGTCTGAGACACTAAGGATCCTGGCAGGTTCATTTGCGATTATTCCTGCTTTATTAATCATATAGAGAACACAGACGAATGGTGTGGGATGACTTCATCAACAGAAGCTGTCTTTCGGTTGAATCAACAAACTGGGCCAAAAACCTAGAACTGACACAATGAGCCCATGTTACACCTACGGCTGGAACTATGTGCTCTTGATCAACAATCTAATTGGTGTCAAACCTCTTTTCCTCAGAATCAATAACAGCATCTGAAGGCTGGAAACGCAAAGTAATCTGATTAGTTACGACAACAGCAATCCCCAGTGACTCAGCTACATCCTTCAATAATGCAGACTGTTTCACAAGAAGATTTGAATGCTCGGTTCTACTTGCGATTCCAGCAGTGCCAAACTCTTTATGCACAAGTGATGCAGTTAAATCAATTATCACAAGCTTTGTGGACGTGCGGATAATGGCTCACTGTATTTTTTGCAATATCTGTTTCAGTGCTTCAGTAGTGGAGGCAGTGTACATGTATACTCTCCACATTAACTTCATCAGCTCTTCTTCAGATGCACATTCTGTTGGGAGCCTTGTCCTGGAAATTTCCATTATCTGCATGGGACCAAATGTAAATTCTGTATCAATATACACTGAAGAGCAATTGAATTAGAGACAGCTGGCATTATGTAATGTGGCGCTGTGGGCAGCCCTGTAAATGGAAACAACATGACGTATGCAGCGATCCGACGGGAATCGGTAAGAGTCGGACGCAGTATGGGTAAGACAAAGGATCTAAGCGCATTTGATCATGGAGAAATTGTCAGGGCCCAACGAATGGGTCACTCCATCTCAGAAGTCGTGCAGGCACTGGGATTTTCACGAGCCACTGTGCCACAGGTGCACCATGAGTTCATCGAATCCAGTAAAACCATCCCTGCAAGGGCCAGCTGCCGTGGATAACAGCATGTGGACGAGCGGGGGTCATCGTCGGCTATCTTGCATTGTAACAGCGGATAGACGGGCCACAGTGCAAGAAATCACTCGGCAATTTAACGCTGGTGCACAAAAACGTGTAAGCAGCCACACCATCCAGAACCATCTCCTCGCTATGGGGTACAGAAGTCATCGTCCCATGAGGGTACCGCTGCTGACCGCACATCACAGGGTGCAAAGATTAGCATGGGTGTGGGAACATCGCCACTGGACCCTAGACATGTGGGAAAATGTTGCCTGGACTGATGGGTTGCGATTCACGTTGGTACATGCGGATGGCAGGATACGAGTACGGCGCAAACCACATGAAGCGATAGAACCTTCTTGCCAGCAGGGTACTCTTCAAGCTGGTGGGGGTGGCATTCTCATCTAGGAACTGTTTACGTGGACTGAAATGGGACCCCTGGTACATACATGTGACATCGTCCCTCACAGGTCAACGTTACCGGGATATTCTGGACGATCATTTGCTCCTGTTTGTGAGTCTTCAACATCCCACTGGGGACCTCATCCTGCAACAAGACAATGCACCGCACCACCGCTCCCCGACGTGACCTAGCTTCCTTGGCCAGCTAGGTCACCTGACCTCAATCCCATCGAGAGAAATGTTCGAGGCTTTGATCCCACTCTATGAAATCTTCGTGAACTGTGGGAGTTTGTTCTGGGGTCGTGGATCCATATGGCTTCCCAACGCTTCCGGTGTCTTGTCGAGTTCATGCCGAGACGAATCGCCGCCGCCGCCGTCATGAGGGCGAAAGGTGGTGCTACATGTTACTGGACAGCTATCTCTAATTCAATTGCTCTTCAGTGTATATGACTTGGTTGTCCAACCCTCACAACAGAACAGGCAGAGTGGCAGATGCACTTAGCACAAAGCAAAACGGTGTCTTCCCAACACCCGATGATTTCAGTTATGTTTCTAACTGGGAGACCACCACCAAGAATGTCACCTAACTGAGATATGCAAAGAGATAAGTGACTAGATTCTTTACTTTTTGCCTCACATAACTTATAAGCTGTGTGTGGTTTGGGAGAACAACCTCTGCTGACTACTTCTACTAGTTCTTTTCTTGTCAGTCATACTTAACACTTTGAGAATTTCTATTCTTGTTAACGAAAGAACATCCTGACAAGTATGCATACCTTGCTTACACATTCTTTCTAATAAAGGTTTACCTAGGTCAAGCCGTTTCAAGCTTCGTTTTGCCATTTTGAGAAACAAACTTTACAAACTGTTCAACTGCAGCAGAAACCAAAAGATGAAAATGCTTTTACAATCTGTTTTTCTCTTTCTGTCCTCTATAAGAGAATAAAGTGAAATAATGTAGGCAATTCTAAATAAGCTACTGTGCATCCATAGTCATAAGAGCTTCAGATGACCTGCGACAGAATTCACCAATTCTTTAAGACCTAAAAATAAATAAATATGTGATCTTTCAGAAATGTGTAGTAATACAAACAAAAAACCATCATTTAAACTTCACATAGCTCAGTGATAAGAATAAATCTATTACAAGCTAATGGCATGTCTTATAATACATGTAAGTAGAAATGACAGACTTCACTGTCCTTTGAAAAAGAAAGAACCACCAATTAGTTCATTACATCGTAGATTACAATTTCCGCTATATACACAATATTCAAAGCCAAATACAAGGTGATATACCTTCCTGTTTTCTAGATGCAAAACCAAATTCTTGATAAATCACAATGTCTGATATTGAATGATCAATTATGTGGAAAAGTTTTCACTGACATAATCTACACTGAGTGATCAGTGAATTATAACCAACCCTATTAAAAGTTGATGCAGCCCGCTGACCACATAATTTATAATTTCTGAGAACGCATGATTAGTCAGCCAATGTAGCATTTAAAAGGTGTGAGTGGAGCAGTAAATAGTAAAATTTGGAGAGTGGTGGGTAAACAAAAGGATTTATTGGACTTTGAGAAAGGACAGATTGGGGGAGCTCGGAGAGTGGGGGCTTCATTTTTCCAAATGACTGAACTGGTAGGTTGTTTGAGAGTTGCCATATTTAAAATGTATCAGGACTGGCATGAAAATGATCAAACAATGACCCATACACAAAATTGCACAGGACAACAAAAGGTTAGCATGAGAGGCAAGCTCTGGATCCGACACCTCACGCAGGCCAACAGGACTACCAATATAACAGAGGTCAACCCGGAACTGTATTTGTCATGACCATGCATTGCATGCAGGGGCTATAACAGCAGATGACCCCGACAGTGTCTTCTCTTAACCACAGTTCTTCGGTGCAGACAACTTGCCTGGGGGAAAGATCATGCAAGTTAGATGTTGTATAACTAGAAAAAGTGTGCTGGTGAGTTGTGTTTTTTACTCCACTCCATGGATGTATGTGTACTTATTTTGTGCAAACAACATGAGGTACTTGATCCATCCTGCACAGAAATTTAAGCTGTGGTTGCTATTTTCACGAAATGCAAACACCAAATTCCAAAGTGCGAGAGAAAAATTAGTGTCCGTAGCAGATCAGATCAAATCATATGTAGAGGATTTTAGGAAGGGAGTGTCTGACCCCAGGTCTTAAACAACCCTTAGAAATAGGAAGCTAGAAGATTTGAGCTAGAGTGCCCAACAGGAAAGACGCATGGAAGTGAGGTAGAAAGTGTCCCTAGCAAAATTGCACCAGCTGTTTAAATATTAACCCATCAGCAGATTCTGTCCACCATTCGCACTCCCCTAATGTTGTTTTCTTAATTCTTAAGGTATGTTCCTACAGCACCTGTTGGCTTAACCCCCTCCCCCCCCCATACTGTCTAGAGCAGTCCATAAAGGGTGAGATAAAATTATAGATTATAGAGGATACAGGGATTAGACCTCTTCCACATTCAAAGTTAAAGTTTAAACCTGAGTCAGCTGTGACATCTACAGCATTCCCCCAAGGCCATAAACATTAATTTTCCATTGATGTCCAAAGTGTTGTTGGTGATAATGATTCAGTTGAATATTACGATTTTCCAAGCAACAAAAGCGGCTGACTTTCTTTAGCATTTTGCTACAACTTTATTCCCCATTGTAGTATTTTTTTTGAGCCAGCTTAAACTCTGATCCAGCATGATCTCCACAGTGCAAGCCAATGGAGGCGTTGTATGGTGTGGGGCATGTTTAGCTGGCAGA
This sequence comes from Macrothele yani, assembly GCA_039090855.1. Taxonomy (NCBI): domain Eukaryota; kingdom Metazoa; phylum Arthropoda; class Arachnida; order Araneae; family Macrothelidae; genus Macrothele; species Macrothele yani. Next base: position 121,510,761 of record CM077005.1, on the reverse strand, counting down.
AACTTGGACCCTTGGTGTATGTGGAAGAACATATGACTGGTGCCCACGTTCATGAATTGCTTGCTGACTCTGTACACTCAGCAATGTTGCACTTTTTCTCGAATGGTGATGGTGTCGTTCAAGATGACAAAGTGCCAAGCCGTAGGTCCAATGCTGTGCAAGAATAGTTAGAGGAACACAGTTCAGACTTCCAGCATATTGATTCACCTCCAACATCAATCCCATAGAGCACTTGTGGGACATGAAATGGCATATCAGGTGTCTCGATACACCAATCCCCCCATACCTGCATTGAAGGCCACATTGCACACAGCTTGGTTAGCCATACCATCCAACTGCTTCCGGCATCTTATAGAATCAATGTTACATTGGATAGCTGCTAAACTGAGGGGAGGAAGGATGGAATTATGATCACCTACCTATGAAAGTAGGAGGTCATAATTCAGTGGTCACTCAGTGTAATATACATGGGACGTTCAAGAACACCAGGTTCTAACCTGCTTTCAGTGAATATAAATGTGCAGTATTTTTTTCTGCAGGTAGTAAATTTTCTTGTATTTCACTGTTATAGGTCCATTTGCACTTTTTTTTTCAGGTGATTTTCTGAACTAAACCATAGAGACTTTCAAAATAGAGAACATAGAGGTGCTGATAAAATACTTTGAGAAACATGTGGCCAAAAGAGGCTCATGATACTGTGTAGACATAGGGGTTCAAGGCTCCTGCATTCCACAGCTGTCAAGTGGCACACAGAAATTTTTTGAGTCAGGGAATCTTGTGATGATGTAGATCATTCTGGACAACCCTGAATATCCACCTCTGTAAATAACAGCAACTCCGTGCACGACCTTGTGGCACAAGACAACTGTTCAGCGTATAGCTGAGTCTGTAGGCATTTCCACTGGCAATGTTGCTTTAATTCTGACGAACTCTTTGAAAATGAAAAAGGTCAGTGATCAATGGGTCCCATGAAAGTTGACAGAGGAGCAAAAGGCACGCCACAAACGAATGTGCCTCGTAGTGAGAATAATTGGCAGTGAAACATGTAACACACAAAACATTCGAATAATTCTTGATGTCCACATAGCACGCGTAAGTTACGTTAAAAATTATAAGTGGTGCGACGTTTCGGTAGTGGCTTCTACCTTTATCAGCCATATATGTGGACATCAAGAATTATTTGAATGTGCCTCAAAACTATAAACACAGTGGAAGATCAGTTATCTGTTTCTCAGCTATAAGTTCACTTTTACATGTAATTCTGCATTCTGCATATTTTACTGTAGTTTCTATTGCCTTTTTAACTCTGTTATATGTATTTCATTTACATACTTTTTGCAATGTTATGCATTTGGATTTCAGATTACAAAAAAAATGCACAGTTCTTTGATTCCTTTATACGTAACTCAGTATGTTACAACTTTGAGAGAACCGAGACAGAGTTGTTGTGTTCCTTCTTGGTGCAGTCAAAGTTGAACCTTGATCCCAAGAAAGATGTATGTTACAACTTTGAGAGAACTGAGACAGAGTTGTTGTGTTCCTTTTTGGTGCAGTCAAACTTGAACCTTGATCCCAAGAAAGATGTATGTTACAACTTTGAGAGAACTGAGACAGAGTTGTTGTGTTCCTTCTTGGTGCAGTCAAAGTTGAACCTTGATCCCAAGAAAGATGTATGTTACAACTTTGAGAGAACTGAGACAGAGTTGTTGTGTTCCTTCTTGGTGCAGCCAAAGTTGAACCTTGATCCCATCAGAGAAAGGTATTTTGTTTGCATACTTTTGGTTTGGATGATTAAAAAAAAAAAAAAAATGGCTTCACATTTCATGACTCTCACATATATGCACTATTTAAAATTTAGTAAATGTCTGGGACATAATCTTGAGGCTCAACTATTTCGTAGCTTAGAACATAATTCTGAACACCGTAATTTTCGGACTAAGAGCCACATCAGCGTAAGGGCTGCAGGTGAGAAATTTTGCAATCTTGGAAGCAAAAGTAAGGGCCTCACCTGTGAAATTGTGGTGCTGCTCAGAAAACTAAATTATCTTCCTTATTTTCATGAATTAACTCACGCCCAACGTGATTATTTGTATACTTCAAAGGCTAATTCTGCAACTCAGTGTCGATCTGCTTTATGCACTCATTTTTTCATACTGGCAAAAGCTTTTATTTATACATGCTAATGATGTTGTTTGCCTTTATTAAATGCTCAAAACCATTTATGTAATCAATATAAATCACAGTTAATCTTAAGACTCCCATTAGAATATTGCATTGCTCGTAAAACCGCACAATTGTCTAAATTCCATTCAATGTGGATGTCTGCTACAGGATGGTTTTCTGTTCACCGCAATAGAATCCGTCTTAGAAGTAATCAACTTATAAATTATCGCTTGTAATGCTTTCGATTAATGTTTTTTTTTTTTTAATAATATGTTCCTTCTATGTTTGTTATGCTTTTTTTTTCTCATCTACAGATGTTTTTGTTAGAATGAAGTTGCTTTCTGTATTCTATGCAGCTGCTAAATGAGGTAGTTAACACGTTTCTTATTCGCATGCTTCCTTTTACCAGCTGCCTCACACGTGTTCGCTGATCTCCGTATCCCCGCCAACCACTTAGAAACAGCGGTGTCTCCGCTTTCTTGCTCTTTTTCTTTCAAGTTGTATAACCTACTTTCATTTACTACGTACTCAGCCTTCGCGTTGAGCTTTTATATGAATGGGAAAGCTCTCCCTTCTTTTTTTCTTTGGCGTTTGTGAAAAGATTTTATCTGCAGCCAAGTATTAAATTAATTACCCACTGTTAACATCAGATGATAATGCTACAGCGCTTATTAGTGAGAAAGCATTTCCAGCCGAAGCCATCAACTTCCACTATAGTCAGTCAATAAAAAAATTAAAATCAAAGCAAAACTCAGGAGCACAGAGCCAAGAAACACCTGCATTGCATGCCAGATTAACCAAGAAGAGTGAACAGAATTTGTCTTTCCGTCCCTCCAGATTTGTTTGGAATAGGTCACTGCTAATGGAATCATCCTGGGGCAGGCTTTTGCACTGTTCATGTTCTTAAAGCTTTTGTTCAGAGAAGGGCCCATCAAACCGGTCTCCCCACCCCAGTGAAAATCAACGTTCCTTCCCTTGGTTGCATTGCTGCAGCCAACGAAAGAGATACCCTGGGCGCGCACACCACAGAAGCTTGGACATCAGACTACTGGTTTGTGTGCCTATGTCCCCATTCCATCCCCCATGTATTAACATTCCATGGCTCCATGCTACTGCCACGGGATGTGCTTCCCCCATGCAAAGGGCATTTGAGTCAGGCATTCCTTTCACAAACAAACCTCCTAACCTTAAGACCTACGTGAGCATTTCCCCGTCCTCCCCCACTTTTCCTCCTAAACCAACATCAGGACAGCAGAGTTATCGTTGAAATAGAAGTGTCTAACGTATGAGTAGAAAGGGGGGACGAGTACAGTTGAGTTTGTGAAAAAAAAAAAAGATGCTGTTTGAAAAAAATTACTAAGCATCTGCATGAAAAAAAAAAAAAAAAAAAAAGGGAGGGAAGAAACAGTCTTATCGAAAACAAATTCGGCATAAGGGCCGCACACCCAAAAAATTTCACTTTTAGTAACGTAAGAGCAGTGGCTCTTAGCCCAAAAATTACGGTATATTAGGTCATCCCAGAAGTAATGTTTTGGCAAGCCCAACAGTAGTGATCCCCCGGGTGCCCAGACTATGACGTCTACCACGGTGAGTATAAGTGGAAACACGCGAGCAGACCTTCAAGTCACTTGAGACCGCAAACGGGAGTTCTATGTGCAGTCGTGTACTTAAACCACATAGGAAATGGCACTGTCAAAAGACCGCATTAGGCACATTATGGTGTATGAGTTCCACCATCAACATTCAGCAAGGTAGCAACACGAAACATCAAAGGCGTATATGGGCCGGGTACCCTGGAGGTCAGGAAATGTCAACACTGGTTCCACCAGAAATTTCGAGGGTGGTGGTGTTGGGGGTGGTGGTGTTGGGGGGGTGGTGGTGGTGGGTGTGTGTGTGTGTGTGGACCACCAGCCTCAAGAATATGCAGTGACCCAGACAGCCTGCAGCCTGTTGAGCTGGATAATGACGTGCTGAAAGCTGCTGTTGAGGGATATCCGCAGGCAACAGTTGGAGAATTGGCTCCACTTGTTCATTCAACCCATTCCACTGTTCACTAGCATCTGCAGAATCTTGGTTATGCGTCGAAACTGGAGAAGTGGGTATCCCATGATCTCACTCCACAACAGCTGCAACAGCATGTGGACATTTGCACTTCTTTGCTCTTCCGTGAAAAAGGGAGCCGTTTTTGCACAGAATTGTCACGGGTGATGAAAAATGGATTGTTTATCACAACATTAAGCGTAAATGGCAGTGGCTTTCCAAATAGAATGTGCCTGCACCAGTGGCGAAACCAGGTCATTTCCCACAAAAGGTTTTGCTGTCTGTGTGGTGGGATATGCAAGGCATAATCCATTACAAGCTGCTGACACCCAACAAAACCATTACAGGGGAAGCCTACTGTCAGCAGCTGCAGCATCTATGAACTGCTTTGCAGGATAAACGTCCAACACTCGTGAATCGTAAAGGCGTGCTGCTGCAGCAGGACAACGCAAAACCACACACAACGAAAATTAGCAGTGCCACGTTGCAGGACTTTGGATTGAAAAAAACTTCTGCATCCAGCATATTCCCCTGACATCGCCCCATTCGACTACCACCTCTTTTGCAGCCTGCAAAACCATCTTGCTGGGATTACACTTCGAAATGTGGAAGAGGTACGTCAAACCCTTTCTGCCTGTTTTGCATCGAAACCCATGGAATTCTACAAGTCTGGGATTCAAAACCTTGTCAATCAATGGGAGAAGGTTGTAACCAGGGCTCGACAAATCCCGGGCGCCAGGTTGCCCAGGTGCCTAAAATACGGGCTGTGGCGCCTAATTTTCTTCTTAGTTGAGATTTCACAATATATTGCAGTAAATGTCGTAATTTCTGTTGTGTAATCCATAGATTATCTACTAAAAGGTTATAAAATTTAGGTGCTGCGGACACCGGTTAAAAATAAAAAAACAACAGGTGCGTCGTTTTAAAAAGTCCGCGAGGTATTTGTCAGGAGAAGTGGTGTTATTGGGAAAGTACCGAAAATGCGGTAACAAAAATATATATATATATATATATGTATATAACGTAACTAATTGAAAGAGCGAGGGAATATGAACTTCCATTGTGCATGGCTTTTATCGATTATGAAAAAGCCTTTGATTCGGTGAAACCATCAGCAGTTACCACGGCTCTGAAATCCTGCGGTATTGAAGATGCATACATTAATATTATTAATAACATCTATGAAAATGCAAGTGCAAAGATTCGGCTGTTTGAAAATACAACACACATAAAAATTGGAAAGGGAGTGAGACAAGGTGACACCATATCTCCGAAGCTCTTTAATGCCACATTGGAAAATGTCTTTCAATCACTGAACTGGGAAAACAAAGGGATAAAGATTAATGGAGATTATCTAACCCACCTTCGTTTTGCTGATGACGTAGTCATTTTTGCAACTACCCCATCAGAGCTGCAGAGTATGATCCAGGAACTTGCTGACAAGAGTAAAGAAGTGGGATTAAAAATGAACTTTCAGAAGACAAAAGTGATGTTCAATGCTTTTACAAGAAATGAAGATTTATCGATTGATGGAGAAAAACTGGAGATAACAGATACGTATGTTTATCTTGGACAGCAGATATCAAGTGAGGGTCACATTGATGAAGAAATTAATCGGCGTACAAAACTTGCCTGGAGAGCTTTTGGAAGAAACAGCATAATTTTCAAGAGCAATATGCCATTATGTCTTAAAAGAAAAGTGTTTGATCAATGCATCCTTCCAGTGCTTACGTATGGTGCAGAGACGTGGACCTTAACTAAAAGAGACATACAAAGGCTGCAGACAACTGAAAGTAGCATGGAGAGGTGCATGCTTGGTATAACCAGGAGAGATAAGAAGAGGAACTCGTGGATCCGAAAAATGACGAGAGTGGAAGACATCATGATCAGAGTTAAATCCCTGAAATGGCAATGGGCTGGACATACTGCCAGAAGGACAGACCATAGATGGACAGCCGAAATTTTAGATTGGATTCCAAGGGACAGGAAAAGACCCAGAAAAAGACCACATGGGAGATGGGTGGATGAAATTCGTAAATATGCGGGAGTGACATGGAGGAGACTGGCACAAGACAGACCGTTGTGGAGGAAACTTGGGGAGACCTTCGTCCAGCAGTGGATTGATAATGGTTGACGATGATGATGATATAACGTAACAGCGAGATAGAAGACTGCAAAGGGATTGTAAGAATATATATTTTTTCTTTTACTTCAAAGTATTTTGACAGAAAATATGACGCAAGGAAGACGTTACTATTTGCACGTGCAGAAGCCTACGTGGTGTGAGAATCCGAGACTCTCGGGAATCGCGCAGAGTTATTCCGTAGCGTGTAGCGATTCTGCGAAACGCATCGCCTAGTTTTGGTGCACCGATTGCATTAAAATAGTTAAGGTTTTTTTCGGTATTCAGTTGAAATGTATTCAAAAATAACAATGCTATGGACTGTCCGCAATTTCAACGGATTTTTTAGTCTAACTGATGAACTGCGATAATGCGGCAACAGCTAACGATTTTAGTCTTTTTTACTTAAAAGTAACACAAAAGTACTTTCAAAATGACAGTTACTTTTTCAATAAAACGCTCATTTTTTTTTCTTGCATCTTTGGATTTCTGAGTCGGTCCTGTGAATCGCAGTTTTCTGTCGGAAATTACGATTCACGATTAACATGATAGGTGCGGATAACGTGGTGCCGATTATACAATTGTTATGCATGCCAATCACCATGGAATGTTCGCATTTTCTACGGATTCTACGAATTTTCATTTTGTTTAAAAAAATATTTTGCTATGATTTTAAGATATACATAAGATTCTTAAGCAGATTCATGGAATTCTCTGGGGTTTTTTGTTTTGTTTAATTCAGTCATCATTTAGATCGCTATCATGATTGAGGCAAAACTGAAGAGAATTTGGGGGTTGGGTCATTTTCCGTCTGGGGACGGTATTTCATGTTTCAAAGCTTTAGAAAACAGTAGTTAAATGGAGTAAAAAGAATTTGCCCTAATCGTATTTTTTTCTCCGGATGTTGCGTTTGTGTCTAGTATTCTTATTAAATATCATTTTATGGCATATATGTTCGTATTTCAGCTTGAAACTGTAGACAAGAATTTGTGGAAACGGAAGTTAGACACCGCGAAAATTGCCTCCTAATCTTTAGGCTTGAGGTTCTTCCGCGAATTCGAGAAATTCCGCCTTTTTCGTTATGTTGGTCAGTCAGGAGATCAATGCACAAGTAAACAGAATTGTGTGTGTGTGTGTGTGTGTGGGGGGGGGGGGAGATGTTCGTCAGAGGACAGAATTCCATCTTTACAAAACTTTCGATAACGGAAAGTCGACGGAGTTCAGATTTTTTCCGTAATCGTAATTTCTTTTTCTCGCGATGTTGCCTGTGTCGTTTTTTTTAAGTAATGTTTTACTGCATAAATTTTTGCATTTCACCTTGAAAATAGGATAAAAATTTCCAAAACTGGAAGTCGGACGGAATTCCTGTAATCGCCATTGCCCCTCCCGTGATGTTCCCACTCTCCAGCGTTGTTAAATATCCCTATAAGTTTTTGCATTTAATCTTGATAAGGGAAGAAGAAAATTCCCGAAAACGGAAGTGACGAAGTTGGAAAATTTGTAAAAATTTATGCTTCAAAAGTATTAATATTCCCAAAGTTACACCATTTATCTGAAACAGTTGAAGCTTTGATATCATGCGCTCATGGTCATCAGGCTGATAGTTGTTATCAGAGGGTACAAAAATCAAGAAAAGGAAAGAAAAGCAACAATGAAGAAATAGGGAGAGAATGATAGCAGCAGAAAGAAAAATTAAGCAATCAATGCTGTGCAGTGTCAACAAAAGACAGACTAACAGTAATCTGCATTCTTGCTGTCTGTTTTGATTTTTCACCAGTTAAAATGTTCAGCTTCCCCCCTTCTTTGGTCTCATCTTGTCTTAAACTGCACAATTTTAGAGGCAGTATGATCATATGGTAAGTGGAGGTTCGTGCACTGCGTATTCACTTGCTTGGATTTCTTGTCTGTCAGGCATTGTGGAATTCTGAACACATCTTGCTGTTTTTTACTGGTGGAAGTTTCAAACTTAAATCTTGTGATCATGCCCTCGCTGGGGAATCAATTTTGTGTTTCTTGTGTGCTAAGTTTGTTTTATTAGAGTCCTTGTTTGTTGTAACGTTTTGTTGGGGCACATATTTGTTTTTTACAAAGAGATGGATCATTTCGTGAAATAGAGTCTATGTATGCCACGCAATGCTAGTTATTAGTATCAAGGCTACTGCCCCAATGTTGGCTGGTATAGACTGTTTTTTTTTTTTAATATCATGGTCTGAGACATGCAGCGGATTATGTGAAGGGAGAAATTGTTTTTCTCAGAATTTCCCGATCTACGAATCATATGCTGCTGCGGATTATGTGTGGGGTTTTTTTTCACAGCCTTTGAATTACATGCCCTTGCAGATCTCATGAAGGGAAAAAAAATGTGGTACTTTGAATTAATGTGTACAAAATATGACATCCACAAGTAGTATTTTAATATAATCGAAATCTGAAATTTTATTTGTTTTTGAGATCATCTACTGAAAGAATAGAAAAAGAAAATTGTGAAGCAAATTGGAACTTTATTTTGCAATAAGTGGTTTGGGTAAAAAGGAAAAAAAAATTGACAACAAATATGGTTTACCAGTTTTCGTTCCAGCGTCATAACCAAAAACGTTTTTTTTTCATGCATTATTGACTTCGTTTCACCTGGTGCCTAAATTTTGCAGCTGGCTCCCAGATCTAGAACATATTTGTCAAGCCCTGGTTGTAACTACCGGGGACACTTATTATATGGATTAAAACATCTGTTCCAGCTAAGTTTTTCTTTCTTTTCTTCACACGTTGAAAAAAACGACAGTATTTTTGGGATGACCTGATATCATCAATGTTCAACATATTGGTTTTAAATGGATGCACTCAGGATCTGGAGAAAAAAAAAGAAGCTACTAATTCATGAGTGCTATAGGGGAGGCACTGGTCTCAGATTCTTAGTTGTGAGGATTTCACTTAATTTAGAATCAGGATTTTTATAGAGATAGTCGTAAAAGAGAAGTTCGATTTCCGCAGGTTTTATGATTTTTGTGACGCGATAAAATATATGTATTATAATTTGTACTGTTTTTATTTTGTTTTAACCGCCAATTTGACTTTAAATAAATCATTAAGAAACTTTTTATACTCCTTTAAAACACAAATTTTGCAACAGTACTTAACAATTTGAAATTCATTTATACATTTTTAATTTAAGGCCATTCCTTAGAAAAAACCTATAACAGAGGTTTACTGTATGTCTTGTGCAGATCCAATAAATTTTGGTTCCATATTGTTAAAATGAATTACCCTTTCTATCTCACTTCCATGTGACTTTCCAATCAGGACCTCTAGCCCAAATCTCCTAGCTTCCTATTTCTAAGGGTTGTTTAAGATCTGGGGTCAGACACTCCCTTCCTAAAATCCTCTATGTATGATCTGATCTGATCTGATCTAAAATGGATGAAACATAGGTTTGTCAATTTTATCCAGAGACTAGGGGCAGTGGTTGTACCTTGGGTCAGCATGTTATTCTCCTTTCTGACAACAGGTGGCAGGCCAAAAATGCATCCTATTTCTTCAGTTTACCACTTGGGGGCATTGTAGGTTTGTTTTGTGCTTTTAACTTATGTGCATGCTGAGCAAAGACACAACAAAGGTTTTTCCCATCCCAAAGTAAATTTTTTTGTGTTCATGCTTTAATCTCAGTGAATTTTACAAGCCAGCTAAAGTAAAACAGCAGGTAAGTAGTACATTTTTTGCTGTTTCTTTATGCAATATGTATGTTTTGAAAAATTGACTTTTAAACCCAGTAGCCATTTTTTATCCTTTCAGTACTTGATGTTGTACCTTGGGTCATTCAACTGAACAAATTTTAAAATACAAAAAAAATTTGAATGGTTAATATTCTTTCGAAAATCATAATACATATAAAGCTATACTTAATACACCACACTGTGAATACTCAAGAGACGCAAATAGCGTATTAAATCTGTTTATTTTTGTGGCATAGTAAGTACTTACTACGCCACAAAAATAAATGGATTTAATATGCTATTTGCGTCTCTTGAGTATACTTAATACTTTTAAGTCATAGTTATCATATGCACAGGTGTATTCAAGAGGGGGTCGTGGGTCAAATACCCCCCCCCCTCCCTATAAGATTTTTTTTTATGAAAAATGTGTTTTTGCAATTAAGGGTCAAATAACCCCCCCTCCCTATTAGATTTTTTATGAAAAATGTGTTTTTGCAATTAAAAATATATTGTATGAATCTAAAATGTAAACTTATACCTACCATGTACACTTAGGTATTTTCTGTGCAGGTAGGGCTATTCTACTTATCACATAGGTATGTGTGTACCAGACCACTGTTACCACATTTGTTTATTAGGCCTATACTTTAATAACCCTAAGAATAGATTGACTAATGATAAACATAAAATTCACAGTTCACATTAGGCCTACAGTCTCTTAATGAGTGGATGTTAGAAAACCCAGGAAAATCTGTAACCATTTATGTTGTTGCTTCTATAATTGGGAACGATATAGAAAAGGGCTTCAAGGTTACAGGGATATATCCTCTTAATGACAATAATTTTAAGGATGACGAATTTTTATCTTCATTTGTGACTGACCGTCCTCACAATCCTGAAGCAAACTGCCTTCCACTTCCTTTGAAGTTATAAGTGCCACTGCATCTGAGATTACACTCTCTTCTTCAAGTCTTTTGGCATCCCTTGCTACAAAATCTTAAATGATTAGGTCATTTCCTAAAGCACAACCTCAAAAAAAGGTTTCAGATGGAAAGAAACATGGAAAAACTAGAATATTGACAGACACGCCAGAGAAGGAAGAAATACAAAAGAGAAAAAGAAGTATCAAGCAGTCGTAAAACACAAAATTCCAAGGAAAAAAATGATTCTTGAATTCAGTTCTGATGAAGACGATTTTTATATAGCATTCGCAGATTCTACTGATGAAGATGCAACATTGGACAAAGTTACTAAATACAAATGAGGAGATGAAGACATGGAAGATAGTCCTATATCAGAAGGAAGTTTTGTTTTAACCAAATTAACAGGAAAAAAAAAGTTTCATATTTTGTGGCACAAGTTGTTAAGGATTTTGGGTGAAGGAGAATTGGAAGTAAAATACTACAAGCGTTGTGGTGATACAAACAAATTTGTTTTAGAAAAAGATGTTTATACCATTGACAGTGATAACAGAGAGAAAACTGCCTGCACCAATCAGTACTAGACGATCTGAATGACAAGTTTGCCAAATTTCTTTTCAAGTGGACTTCAGTGCATATTATGTTTGTTAAATGAACATTATTTAAAATTAATAACTTGAAACACTTAATTCCACATTCTTTAGTGATCATTTTCATTTAGTAGCATAGTTTTTTTTAATTCTATATTGTGTTCTATTGTGTGAAATAAAGTTGTTTTTACATTTCATCTATTTTTATGATTTTCACCCAAGGTACAACACCTGCTGACAACATGGTATTGGTACCTAGGGTCACTTTGCATTCTTCTATTTTATTATTTTTTACAAGGTTATTTTTAAAAATATCTTTAAATCAAAAATAGTGTTAAGAAGATAAATGTATGGGTAATGATCTTCAAATTAAAAAAAAAAAAAATTCAAACTGGGAGTTCAACTGAATTTTTAAAAAAATTACCAAAAAACTGACCAGAGGTACAACCACTTACTTCCCCTACATGTCAAAGTCTAATGTGAAAAAACAAGTGTCTTCCCCATCTTCCAAGAAGTTTTGTGTTGCTTCAAGTTATGTACACCTTGTAGAATGTTTGTAAGTGAATAAAAGATTGTGTGTGCAACTTAAATTGAATTACCTTATGGTAAACAGGGCTTGCAAAATACCATGCCCAAGATGTCTGGGGCAGGTAAATCAAAAATTCAGTTGCCCAATCTGGGCAACTAAATTTAAAAATAAAGTTTGGAATGGGATTTCCTATGATAATAAAAAATATATAATCGTTGCGTATCATGTTTCATTTCACTGCTAACCACCGGAAGTTGTATTATTGTTACAGAGTGTCAAGGACAGAAGAATATCCCTTCTTTAATTACATTATGCTCTCTCTCATCTTTTTACACTGTAATTACAAAGATGGTGTTTTTCGACTACTCTCTTAGACATTCGTTCAGAGGACTCCCTCCATTCCCATAAATGGAGAGTCCCAATTTGAATAATTAGAAAGAAGCCTGTACCTCTGACCACTAAGGCTGTACCGGAAAGCTTCGAGGAAAGTATTTTAGTGAGGACCAGGAAACCTCTGATGGAACTAGCCTCCGACATTTAGTGACATTTAGTGACAAAGGGCAAAAACTTGGATGAAAGCAGCAACATGGTAGAATTACTAAATTTCTCAATTACCAATTTCATCACATCGTTTCATACCAATTTCAGTATCATCCTCATATGGAAGTAGGCATTCGTCATACATAACACGATATGCAACTTGCTCATTAACCACCTTTGACGAAATGATGAAGATCACTTCTACATTTAATCAAATTAAAAACGGTATTTACAAGTTAAAACATATGATAGAGTAAAACACTAGATCTTTCGATCACACTAGTGATCTTCATCAGGTAACTAACCTAATGACATCAAGGTACGTCGACACGCAATATATAGGGATTTTTGATGACCCAAACAATGGGTAAAGCATGCTCACGAAAGTTGTTGTGAACACAGAGAGAGAGAGAGACATAGAGAGACAGGTAACAGTACTGCAAACGAAGAAAAGTAAAAATGATGCTACACAAGTATTAATAATTCAGCTGAATTATTAATACTTGTGTAGCATCAATGTTTTAACTTGTAAATAATTCAGCTGAATTATTAATACTTGTGTAGCATCATTTTTACTTTCTTCGTTTGCAGTACTGTTACCTGTCTCTCTATGTCTCTCTCTCTGTGTTCACAACAACTTTCGTGAGCATGCTTTACCCATTGTTTGGGTCATCAAAAATCCCTATATATTGCGTGTCGACGTACCTTGATGTCATTAGGTTAGTTACCTGATGAAGATCACTAGTGTGATCGAAAGATCTAGTGTTTTAATCTATCATATGTTTTAACTTGTAAATACCGTTTTTAATTTGATTAAATGTAGAAGTGATCTTCATCATTTCGTCAAAGGTGGTTAATGAGCAAGTTGCATATCGTGTTATGTATGACGAATGTCTACTTCCATATGAGTATCACTTGTAACACGAAGTTCGTCTACAGTCTGTTCAGTATCATCATCGTAAAACTTGAGATACACACTTTTGTGCATTGAGCATTTTGAATGCAGATCCTTAAAATGGAAATGCAAAACATGTAAAAAGTTCATATTTTTTTACTTAAAAAAGAGTTCTGATTTGTTATCTTAAAAAGTAAAATTTCCTGGGCATCATTGTACACAATCCATTTAACGTCCCCATTATCAGTCGCTTCAAAAAAGGATCCTTTTCCTCACGTTTAATGAGCATATTGCAGATGTTTATATGCGCCGTCAATCGAGCTTATTTGAGTTCATGAGGAACCCACATCGAGTTTGCTTATGTATCCCAGCTTCTTCAAGTGGTCATGAACACTTGAATGATGGATGTGCAATGTGTCTGCAATCTCTTGTGTCATGTAACGTGGGTTTGACTTGATCAATGCCTTGATTTGGTCATCATCAACATCGGTTGGCCTCCCGGACCGAGGAGCATCGTTGAGGTCAAAATCACCAGCACGAAATTTTGCGAACCACCGCTGGCACTGACATTCTTGTAGAGCATTATCACCGTACATTTTATGCAACTTTTCACAAGCTTGACGCATGTTCTTCTCTTTACGGAAGTAAAACAGTAAAATATGGCGAAAATGCACAGTTTGGTCTTCCATCTTCAACTTGATGTCAAATCTCTGCAAATCAACCAAGTTTCTCACTATTCCTTTTAGACTATAGCTAGAACTGGCACCTGTCGAATGCCATAGCGATAACAGAGCTGCGCATGCCTCTAGTACTTTCAAAACCGCCCAACCGCCATCGGGGGCCAAAATATGTCATGACTTTTCCGACAACCCAATAAATATCACACACATCTATATACTCCACAGTAGTTAATTAGTTATATTATCAGCTTACCAGGTCCTATTCCAAGCACAGTTTTGCTTCCAGGTGGGACCTGAGTTATTCCAGGATCACAGACAAGACTTGTTATTAGACCAACTTTTTGAGCAGCAGCAATTAATTCAATTCTGAAAAATTAAATGTAGGTATAAAAAAACAGAGTGGTTGGTGCCATACATACTACATGAACAACTGTACGAGCAAGCAAGAAAAATAAAACAATAAAAGCAAGCAACCAGACAAGGCCACTATACCAAGACCAATTCCAAGTTTCCTCATATGCAAAATATGAATCCTATATATTAGGCCGGAGAGTAAAAGTTGTGTATTGCTATGTAAACCACGTGCAAAAAATTTAGCAAAATTCAAATAATATCTTACAGTTCCACTTTACCTCCAAAATTTCAATATTTGGGTAAAATAGTCGCATTTTCATGTCCGTTGTGAGAAAAGAACAGTCTTCATTACAGACTTTCCCTAGTGTGCAAAAACTATCTCTTGGTACCTATTAATTTCCTGTTCTTTATTAATTTTTACACGGGAATCTGATTTACTTTCGAAGGCTGGCATTATTTGCTGTGCTTCCAACCATACTCTAATAAATCAATCGCTTTGTTCTCCTTCACAAACAGCAACAGATGCTTCTGTTGTCAACTTAACGCATCGCTCCACTCCCTGATTGTGACAAGGGAGGTTTTGAGTGCCCAATCGCTTAGCAATGTCCTTACAGTCACTGTTACACAGGCTCATTATTTCATCATTGGTTAAATGAGCAGTCAATGGAGGTTCACTTAAGACGCATGATTGCCAGTCAGTAAGGTTAAAATAATCCCCTTGGAAGTTGAACTGAAAAATTTCAAATACACTAATTGCATTGCAGTTTTGTGCCCTTACTCTACGGATCCTGAGTAAGGCAAGTTCTCTGATGCTTTCTTTCATCCGTGATCATTGCCAGAAGTATTGATTCTGGATGGGCAAAATAATCATTTCTTTGGATTACGCGGTCCAGCATGCTCTTCAAATCCTGGGTGAGTTATCTGGATGTATGGAGCCATCATTGCAAGTGCACTTTTGGAAGATCTGGGAATGATAACTCAAGCTGATGCGTCAAGTGTTATAAATAGGCACCAAATTAGAAAACAGAGAAAAAAACAGAGAATACCGTTTCAAAATGATAATCGGACTGCACGTAAAGTTATTAAAGGGCTATATTTCGACAGGCGTAAGGACCAAGCCATAATGTATGAAGAAAGAAGAGGAAAGCGGTTAAAAAAAAAAAAAAACTATTACTGAAGAACACGTGACTATGCTGGAAGAACCTGGAAGTAAATATCTTGGGCATACCACTCCTACATCTTCCACTGCAAAGGACATTGCCAAATGTCTGCTAGATTTCTTACATGCCAAGAATATTGACCTAGGCAAACAAACTGTTGGCGATAGGCTGCGAAGGAACCGTTGTTAATACTGGGTGTAAAGAAGGTGCAATTCACATTCTAGAGCTAGCCTGCCAAGAAACTCTTCAGTGGAGCATATGCTAGTTGCATGGAAACGAGCTGACACTCCGTCACTTAATTCAATATTTGGATGTCCAAACGAGTGGCACAAAAAGATTTTCAGGGGAAAATCGGCAAACTGCTGGAGAGCTGCGAGAATCTACCGGTTTTGAAATTTGAAGCAATTGAAGTGGGTTTTCCTGAACGTGATGAAAAAATTGCAAGGGAACTTAACGCGTCTCAGAAATACCTGTGGGACATTAGCCACGCTGTGACAACACGTACATGGTCATCAAGCCTGGAACATAAGCACTGGAAAAATGAGCCATGCACGGTGGCAAATGACGGCTATTCATATTTTGCGCCTTTATATCAGTACTTCGCATTCACTTTAAATTCTGGAAGAATTTGTTATGAGGTTTATGCGCTCATGCGGTTCACTTATAAGACCACACCCTCATTGCCATTATGGAGCATGGAATCTGTGGAAGGCCATCCATACATCCAGATATCTCACCCAGGATTTGAAGAGACTTCTGGACCACGTAGTCAAAAGAAATGGCTATTTTGCCCATACAGAATCAATACTTTTGGCGGCGATCACGGACGAGAGGAAACCTCAGAGAAATTGGCTTCCTCAGGATCCTTAGAGCAAGGGCACAAAACTGCAATGCAATTAGTGTATTTGAAATTTTTCAGTTCAACTTCCAGGGGGATTATTTTAACCTTACTGTCTGGCAATCATGCGTCTTAAGTGAACCTCCATTGACTGCTCATTTAACCAATGATGAAATAATGAACCTATGCAACAGTGACTGTAAGGTGCTAAGCGATTGGGCACTCAAAACCTCCCTTGTCACAATCAGGGAGTGGAGCGATGTATTAAGTTGACAACAGAAGCATCTGCTGCTGTTTGTGAAGGAGAACAAAGGGATTGATTTATTAGAGTGCGGTTGGAAGTACGGCAAAGAATGCCAGCCTTCGAAAGTAAATCAGATTTCTGGGTAAAAATGAATAAAGAACAGGAAACTGAAGATTAAACAAGAAGAACAGAAAATTGATTTGCCCTAATGGATGGGTATGGGTGGAACTCGCTATGCAGTCACCTCCTCATGATGAGTTCTGAGATTTTTATGAAACGTGAAAAATGTGAAGAGTTGCACTGTGTGCACTACTGCATATTTGCACAATATGTTGTGCTTTCAGTGCACTAGTGCACACGCTAACACAACTAGGAAACAAATCACATGGTGAACACTAGGTGTCAGGAATATTGTTGAATTAAATTGGAACCATAAGATATTAGTTGCTTTGCCTGAAAAATTGTGCATATCTTTTAGGTACCAACAGATAGTTTTTGCGCACTAGGGAAAGTCTGTATTGAAGACTGTTTATTTATCACAACGAACATGAAAATCATATTATTTGCATCTTCATAGGCAATAAGCACCAAAAAATGCACTATTTACATGCGAGTCATTAATGACTTAACAGTCAGAAAGGCCAAACACTTACCTAAAAGTTCTTGGCTTCATTCCTGTTATGCAGCTGGCCTTTTAAGATTGAAACTTTCATCATATCTGCTCACAGGTTGTTGTTGTTACTATAATTCCTCAGGTCATGAAACATTCATATTGTTATTCACAGGACAATAAAAAAACGCTGAATTCTGACTGCTGTTTGACATGCGTGATAGCTCGTCAACACTAGACACATACTCATATTACGTGAGTGTTGTCGACTTTCAGTATGCCCTTTTTTTTATTGTATTTTTCTCCTTTCTTCACTCCTCCCTCAGCAACTTGCCCTTAAAATTCACAATTCCAAAAAACGGTACTCAATTCTAAAACACATACCCATACACCTAATAAATACTCACATACATCACACCCATATTCAATTCACATACCTCATACTAACCCATTTACGTACAATATATACAACACATTCACATACTCTTTAAAATCCACTATCTACATAATTACACTATTTACATTTTACGGCAGTCAAACCACTGTCAACTGTGATTTACGTAGTGTTCCATTTGTCTCATACATCGTAAATACCCTGCAGCAAACCCTAACCGCATTCGACCAGTCACAAACAATCCCCAAGCGCTTTCAACAGCTACGTTGTCGTCCTCAGGAGGTCGATGTATCCTTCTGCTCTGCTAACCACAGATCAAGTGAACAAACTAATTAAGGTTCCGGCTTCAGTCGCAAACTCTGCATCGTTGTATCTCTGGCGCCATCTATTGTCAGTGCTGTTTCCCCCCCCTTAATTGTTGTTCTACTTTAATTAAGGCTTTCCAATGGTCATTCAAGTTGTTTGGGTCATTAATATTACATACTCCTGTTGTTTGTTTTTTTTTTTTTTTTATTAACACTGATTCAACAACTCTCAACTGCCTGCTTGCAGTATTAATTTGTTGCTAAAAAAATAAATTCCTTCAGTGAAATTTAAGTAACTTTGATTTCAACAACTACATGATATTGTCTTTAACATATACCACACTAAGAATGTTAATAAAAATTTTGCATTTGTATAAAATAAACCAATTACACACATAACATACCTTTTAAAAAGTTTTGCCTTTCTTTCCAATTGCAAAATTACCCATTTGGCAAATAAATAAAAGAAAATCTGCAGTCAAGTTTTTATGTTACTAGACGGTCAACTCCTCTTTTTCGTAGGATATTGATCTTTTTTTAACAGAAATTTTAGTCGTTAAGTTTCAGTCAGGTGGTATTGACCTAAAGTTCTATTTACTAATAAAATAACAGTATATTTAGCAAATTGGATGTTGATCTAAAGTTCCATTTATTAATAAAAAAAAACATATCAGTCTGGTGTGGTGTTAATCTAAAGTTATATTTACTAATAAAATAACACTATTTCTTAAAAAAATGTGCAATCTTCATTTGTTTTTTAGCGGAGACGCTATCAGGCTGATGCTTACGTTTACAATTGTTCAAGGTCGCTTCTTATACAGGCTGTCTTAGAGTGAAAAATCTCACAATTCAGCTTTATGCATGGATTTTCTTTCTGAAAATTGTGAATGCACTCAGTCAAATCCGTATATAATGAAGCTGAAGGGCGATTTTAAAACATTTGATATATGCTAACTTCATTATAACCAGGGGTCGAAAAATGCGGTTGCTTCGTTGCCTAGGATGACCAAAAAAATTGTCCGGGCCACCACAGAAAATAAAGAACCTGTAATTCAAGCATTTGCGAACCCTTGAGAGGGGGGGGGATGAACAAGTAATGTTGTTGTTTTTTCTTATCCACGGAAAGATAATCTAATAGCTGAGGATAAAACATTTTTTTTTTTTTGGACAGAAATGTACATGACTTTGATACATCCCCCTGCTGGTCCAATGTTTTGATTTTGGCCACTAAAAAAGTTAGCTGGCCACCAGATTTCAGATTATTTTTCTACCCCTGGTTATAACCAAACAGATAAAAAAAGTGATCTTTTTGGGACCATATTACATTATGTCAAGTGAAAACAAGTCAATTGCAAACAGTTTATTGATGAATTGGAGGCAAATAATGCTTGTTAATTAAAAACTATGGCTTGTAATAAAAATATAAGCAGAGTAGCAGAATGTAGGCTATGCGGATAGTTTCCAAATTATTAGCCGATAGTTTTTGTTTGTAGATTAAAAAATAAATAAAAATGTTATTTAGAATTATAACACTTATTCATGGCTTTACTCAGATTAACATACTTATTTCGAAGAACTGTTAATTATTTTACACATCTCCTGAGTTCTTTCATTTTTACGGACGTTTCTGGCCTCGATTTTATCAAGGCCTGTTCTCAATGTATAGGAACTGTATCAAAAGTTTCATTTACACAGAAAGAATTTAAATTTTATTGCTAGGTTCCTCGTGCAGCTGCCAGTGATTAAATGAAAACCATTTCCTTATGTATTTTGTAAGTCTACTATTTTTTAATTAAGTTGTTGAAAATACTATTTATAAAATTTGAAGGTTCATTAATAGAACTGTTTTTCTGGATATTGTTTTTATGTGGTTCATAGTCAAATATTATAATATCTTGCCATGAAAGTCCATTTCACATTCATTGCTGCACACTCAATTGTAATGTACTTATTTTGTTCTCTGCAATGTCCTAATAATTATTTATTGTTTTATTAATTTTTTTATAAATTACCTTATTCTACTGTTATTGTGGTTCATGGGTTTGCAGCAAGTTTTCTGTTTCAATGTGTGTATACAGATACATTTTATTTTTATACAACTCTGAATATGAGTTACATCTACCATAAGCAAAATATTTAACTGTTGTGAAAACTAAAGTAACAGACAAAAAAAACTTGAAATTTCATCTGTTATGTTTGATTTGCTGTTATGTCAGAAATATGATTCATTTGTTGTTTGCTTTGTGCTTATCATGACAGATGTTTTTCAACTTCCTCTGACATGGTGGTTGAGATGTTCCTAGATGCAAAATGTTCTCCCTAAGATTTTTGTTTTACAGCTGGGTGGAAAGAACTTTTAGCTGGATGGTACTTTTCTTTTAATGACCCCTTCCCCAATCGATAAAAAGTAAAAAAGAGGATGTTTTGCTATACATTATTATAGTACGCCTACAGTCTTTGGATGGATGGATGGATGGATGGATGGATGGATGGATGGATAGAGAGAGAGAGAGAGAGAGAGAGAGAGAGAGAGAGAGAGAGAGAGAGAGAGAGAGAGAGAGAGAGAGAGAGAGAGAGAGAGAGAGAGAGAGAGAGAGAGAGAGAGAGAGAGAGAGAGAGAGAGAGAGAGAGAGAGAGAGAGAGAGAGAGAGAGAGAGAGAGAGAGAGAGAGAGAGAGAGAGAGAGAGAGAGGTTTATACATTAGTTTTACTTTTTGTCTTTTCTGATTTCCACTTGGTCAGAAACAGAGGCTGGAAGATGAACTGATTTCAAGACGGTGACTCACCAAGGTTAAGGGTTTCACGTCACTCTGTACAGTGGGGTTGGCAAGAGAGTGTCAGCTTTTTTCCATGCACTAAGAAAAATATACAATGCTAAATCATTAGAAAATCAAAAACAAAATCTGAAAATCTTAAGCTTTTAACTCATGGCCTTGTGAGAACAATGAAAAATACAGTGACATATTATGAAAACTCTGCAAGTAATTTATGAGTTTGAAGAATGTGCTACATATTAATTATCACAAGCATACTGCAATAGTTTTGTGTTTTAATGGACTTCATAACGACTTTCCGTCATAATTTTTTGAGAGCAAGCTCAGATTTCTCCAGCCTTGGGATCCACTCAAATGTCTTGGCCTAGGGGCCCACTAAGGCTTTAATCCAGCCATGATGCACATAATAGTAAGAGTGGAAAACTTATTTCCACATACACCATCTGATGAAAACTGGCTAAAATCTGTGTCAAATATGACTTGTTAGTAAACGCTTTTTTTTAAAATCATTTTTGTACAATTTTCTAACTTTATCATGCTATGTTACATTAATTCCTATCACACCACTGAAGATGTTTAATAAGTATGATCATGTTCAGCAAAGCAATATTTTTTTTTTTTTTTTTTTTTTTTTTATTGGGGAAGGGGTCTTTAAAAGTACCACCCAGCTAAAATTTCTTGCTGCCCAGCTTAAAAAACAAATCTACGGAGAACACTAATTACAGTTATAAAACATCTTTAGTGGTGTTGTAGGCATTAATACACGGTCAAGTCACATTATTGTGACCACCAGCTAATATCCAGAGTAACCGCCATGTGCAGTGCAGACAGCAGCTAGACGAGCTGGGAGGGACTAAACAAGGTGCTAGAGGGTGCGTGGTGGAGGATCCATAGAGCGAACAACACAATCGAGGTGGTCTCACAGATGCTCAATTGGGTTTAAGTCTGGGGAATTAGGTGGCCAGGGAAGTACTTTGAAGTCTTCATCATGCTCTTCCAACCACTCTCGGACATTTTCTGGCACGTTGCATTGTCGTGCTGGAAGATCCCATCCGCCCCAGGGTAGACAATCAGCATGTATTGGGTGTACATGGTCTGCAAGGATGGATTCATAATGAATTCGGTCCACAATGCCTTCCACAGGTATGAGTGGACACAGAGAATGCCACGATAACATTCCCCAGACCATAACACTGCCCCTACCAGCTTGTGTTCTTCCAGCAATGGTTGAAGAGTGTTTGTTCTGCGATGCTTCTTGCCTTATATGCCAACGTTCACCCGTTTAATGAAACAGAAAGCGTGACTCATCAGAGAAGGCAATCCTTTGCCAATCAGCGGAGATCCAATTCCGATACTGGCGTGCAAATGTAAGCCTTTTCTGCCAATGCACTTTTGTTAGCATAGGTGCAGTGACCATCCGTCTGCGACGGAGCCCCATAAGCAGCAGGGTTCGCTGAACTGTCGTTTTAGATACACTTCCAGTAGCTGTCTGGTTCATTCGGCCAGTGAGTTGCTCCACTGTAGCGTGTCGATTGGCCATTACGAACATTCAAAGCCAACGTTCATCTCTCACATTAATGGCATGTGGTGCTCTAGTTTCCACGTCGCTTATTTGCAATGCTGCCATTTCTCCAATCACGACACACTTTGACCACAGCAGCACGCGAACAGTTCTCAAACTGTGCTGTTTCAGAAATACTGCGACCCTTGGCCCGAAAGCCAATAATCATCCCTTTTTGAAAATATGATAAATCACTCTTTTATCCATGACAACAATGAGTGATATGTTTTCAGAATGCCTACAGCACACCTTATATACCCTCCAAGCCAGCTCACGACATGAGTTTTCTTTCACTGACTATGCGCTATTGACGTCAAAAATAGGAGGTGGTCACAATAATGTGATGACTGTGTATAACATCATGATAATTAACACAGCAATCGGACACAGTTGAATTGACTGTAATTACTGTTTCACATGTAATACCAATCATGTCAGAAAAGATACTTGGGACTTTCTCATCCTGGATGGTGCAACGAATAGCATGCTCCAAAGGTAATTGGGAGATGCGGGTTCGATTCCCGCTCCAGGGCGATGAAAATTTTCAAGTTTTCTGACCTGATTGATATTACATGTAAAACAGTAATTACAGTCAATTCAGCGATGTTCGATTGCTGGGTTAATTATCACGACATGCTGGCCACGTATTATGAGAAGTAGCATTTGAATTACCCAGTGGGCCATTGGCCAGTATTTTTTTTTTCTAATTTGTCACAAGTTAAAAAATTAATTTCTATTTCTTTTACCTTGCTGTGTGGTTTCCTTTTTAGGCTGTAAACTATGATATATAAAACAAATATTGGAGATAATTCCATTGAAATGATACGTTATTTTCTACACATACTGCAAATGTCTTTAATTTTTTTTTTATAGACCAGCGGCCATTTTGGTAGACCAGTGGTTTGCAAATTGTAGTGGTCCGCTGGGTCAGTAGAAGATTTATTTCCAATTCTAACACTGATGAAAAGAATAGGCAGTTTAAGATGCATTATTTAAAAAAACATACCTAGTTTCAAAGTAAAAATTCATGAAATTTTTACCTTGAAACTAGGTATGTTTTTTTTCAAATAATGCATCTTAAACTGCATATTTTTCAATCTGACATCAAATATCTAGATTATTCTATCTTCACCAGATCTGTTCCTAACAACAAATTATATGTCAGCCGTGCGTTAGACTTAATTATGGTTTAAATAGCATACTGTATAAAGCCATTAGCTCTTATGGAAACAGCAACAAAATTAGCTGGGCTAAGAACAAGTTGCATGTGAACAAATTATCTGGAAAAACCAAAATGTTGATGCAAAAAAGAAGAGAGATGAGGACAACTAAAGAAGATGAGACTTCCAAAGTGGAATATATGGAGCTATGCAAGACAGTACGAAAAAGTATCACTGAAGACATAAGGAAATTCAACTGTGAACTAGCAAGGAAAGCAATTGAAAACCACCAAAGCCTAAAGATAGCAAAGGGACATCTCAGTAAGGGAAGAAAACAGATTATGGCACTGAGAAAAGAAGATGGTTCTGTAACAAGAAATACAGGCGAAATTTTGGCAAGAGTGAAAGATTTCTACTCCAAATTATATGAAAGGGATGATACATATACTCCAGACATCATGAAAGGTACCAGTACCAGAGTTCTTCCAGTCCTCCCAGCAGAAGTTGCACATGCAATCAAGAACATGAAGCGGGAAAAAGCTCCAGGAGAAGATGGAATTACTGTAGACATCATACAAGAAGCAAGTGGAGAAATCAAAACAGTACTCGGCCAAATTTTCACTCAATGCCTTAATGAAGGGAAGATCCCTGAGGATTGGAACAACGCTACAATGATCCTGCTACATAAAAAAGGTGAATTGAGGATCTCAGGAACTACAGACCTATCAGCCTCCAATCAGTGGTTTATAAAATCTTCACTAAAGTTCTTTCACACCGCTTGAAGGTAACACCGGACATGGCTCAACCGAGAGAACAAGCTGGATTCAGGAGTGGCTACAGCACAATAGATCATATCCATGTACTGAGAGAACTAATTGAAAGAGCGAGGGAATATGAACTTCCATTGTGCATGGCTTTTATCGATTATGAAAATGCCTTTGATTCAGTGAAACCATCAGCAGTTACAATGGCTCTGAAATCCTGCGGTATTGAAGATGCATACATTAATATTATTAATAACATCTATGAAAATCCAAGTGCAAAGATTCGGCTGTTTGAAAATACAACACACATAAAAATTGGAAAGGGAGCGAGACAAGGTGACACCATATCTCTGAAGCTTTTTAATGCGACATTGGAAAATGTCTTTCAATAACTGAACTGGGAAAACAAAGGGATAAAGATGAATGGAGATTTTCTAACCCACCTTCCTTTTGCTGATGACGTAGTCATTTTTGCAACTACCCCATCAGAGCTGCAGAGTATGATCTAGGAACTTGCTGACAAGAGTAAAGAAGTGGGATTAAAAATGAACTTTCAGAAGACAAAAGTGATGTTCAATGCTTTTACAAGAAATGAAGATTTATTGATTGACGGAGAAAAGCTGGAGATAACAGACACGTACGTTTATCTTGGACAACAGATATCAAGTGAGGGTCACAATGATGAAGGAATTAATTGGCGTACAAAACTTGCCTGGAGAGCTTTTGGAAGAAACAGCATAATTTTCAAGAGCAATATGCCATTATGTCTTAAAAGAAAAGTGTTTGATCAATGCATCCTTCCGGTGCTTACGTATGGTGCAGAGACGTGGACCTTAACTAAAAGAGACATACAAAGGCTGCAGACAACTAAAAGTAGCATGGAGAGGTGCATGCTTGGTGTAACCAGGAGAGATAAGAAGAGGAACTCGTGGATCCGAAAAATGACAAGAATGGAAGACATCATGATCAGAGTTAAATCCCTGAAATGGCAATGGGCTAAACATACTGCCAGAAGGACAGACCATTGATGGAAAGCCGGAATTTTAGATTGGATTCCAAGGGACAGGAAAAGACCCAGAAGAAGACCACATGGGAGATGGGTAGATGAAATTCGAAAGTATGTGGGAGTGACATGGAGGAGACTGGCACAAGACAGACCGTTGTGGAGGAAACTTGGGGAGACTTTTGTCCAGCAGTGGATTGATAATGATTGATGATGATGATAAAGCCATTATCCTATGGAATAGTCTTCCAGAGAGCATCAGATCTCTGGAAAATATAAAAAAGTTTTCCTTGTCTCTGCGAAATTACATTGTAAATCACCCTGATCTCTATAATGAATCTCAATCCTATCATTAAATTGTAGTTCCAAGCATGCTGCTAACAGTAGTGCTTCTGTTATAACCATCTTACTTGCTTTCATATATGCCATATGTTTTATTCCTTTTCTTACATCTGATAGGGGGAATCGCCTTACAATCAATGTGTTCAGATTCCTCCTGGTGTATTGCATTTTCATATAACTAAGTTTTAAATGTGTGCAATAAAATAATTGTAAAATAATTATATTTCTTCTACACTATATGTGTATAACATAACATGATAAACTACATTAGAAAATTGTACATACATGATAAAAAAATGAGTACTTACTAAGAAATCATATTTGACACAGATTTTTGCCAGTTTTCATCAATATTTATGGTGTATGAGGGAATAAGTTTCCCACTCTTACTGTTATGTTCATTTTGAAAACACTCATTAAAGGAAATTTGGCTGGGTGGCAGAGAAAATTACCTGGGTGAGTCGCCCTGAAAAAAAGGCTCTAGGGAGAACACTATGCAAAAAATACTTCAAGATTTTCTAAATACAGATTAAGTGATTGAAAGGTGATGAGGGAGGTGATAAAAGGCAGCATTTGCCCAGGAGATGTAATGTGGTAACCATGGGGAGGAGGGAGATGGCAGGATGTAGTAAATAAAAACAACCGAGATATTTTCTTTGTGAAAATTGACCTGTCTATAAGGGAAACCATGAAGTGTTGTCAACAACAGGTAATTTCTAGTGAAATTGCTAGTTTTCTAGTGAAAGAGGGGAAAACTAGGCGAATGCCACTTATTTTGTCTGCAGACAACGAGGCTAAACTTTGATGTATATGCATTTCCCACAAAAAATTACTGTTTGTAACACATGGTTAAAACAACATGGGGCAATATTATGAAGCTCAAGGGATTTAAAAAAGCTTCTGTTTATGCAGAACTTTGTATTATGCAAGCTCATTATATATGGGTTTGATTGTGTTCCATAAAAAAATCTACTTTTCTGATTACTTTATTATCTACTAACAATGTATCATCAAACAGAAGTCATTGCTCTTTCCAAGTTTTTATAAGTGAGTCACGGAAAAATTCTCATTGGCTGCCACCGGGAATAGAACCCAGGGTCTTCCAGTTACGCACTGGACATGCTTCCACTGCACCACAGCAGCCTCGAACCAGTATGTGAGTCTGGAGGAATTCAAGGCCGCTGTGGTGCAGTGGAAGCATGTCCAGTGCGTAACTGGAAGACCCTGGGTTCTATTCCCGGTGGCAGCCAATGAGAATTTTTCCGTGACTCACTTATAAAAACTTGGAAAGAGCGATGACTTCTGTTTGAGGTTCCTAGTCCACATCAAATGTCTGTATTAATTACTAACAATGTAGTTAGCAATTTTTCCTTCTAACAAAAAGTTCCATTTCTAGTTCATTTCATTCAAATAAGCTAAAACAATGTTAAAAAACTAACAGCAGAAGGAGAAACAACTCAAACCAGCACAGCAATTCCAGCTGCACTGAAAGACACACAATGTGTCACATAAATTAGAGCAAATGATGTATTTAAAAAATATATTTCTATCTCACATACTTTTGAAGAAATGAAAAGCAAGAATCTGTTTTCCCAAAATGAAAAACTACGCATTCTTGTCAGTCTTCCCATTACCCTTTTTTGTACGTATATATTTTTCAAACTAATTACAATTAAACAAAATTGAAGTTAGTTGTTCAGTACTACCCTTTTTCCACAAGGTACACTGAAAAAAAACAACAACAACTGAACAATATATTTAAAACCACACATTTCACTTTAAAAGAAAAATGAGTCTGCACTCACAGTGCTTCTTCGTCATCAGCTTTAACAACAACTTTCACTGGGCCTGAATTTTCCCACCTCTGCACCACATCAGGACTTACATTGCATGCTTGTTTGTATGCTAGCACAGAAGCATGTGAACACTGCATTATAAAAAAATATAATTAATAATTGAAAAAGATTTTGAAGAATTGGCAATTACCATACAGATGAACATATATACTCGAGATATTTTGAAAGGGCAAAGCACAAAATGATTTTTATTACCCAACAGAATTTTAAAATAAGGGTGTTTCAATACCATTATTGGCAATCTTATTACATGTATAATGTTTTAAATACAGGGCGTTCCAAAATTATTTTTACAACTTTGACCCTCGATAAAACCTAAATGAAATAAGATAGAAGTTCTGTTTTTTGTATATGCAACAGCAACACAAAGTTTTATTGGTACGAAAAAGGTTTTTGTTTACTTTCAGGTATGACCCTGAACTTGTGATTGCTACTCCACAAGAAAAGGCCCAGTGTGTGTGGCATGGTTCATAAAGACAAAGTCAGATACACAAGTCCATAGGAATTTCCATACCAAATACCAACATAATGCACCATCCAGATCCTTAATACGTGAGTGGCACACGTATTAAGGGTCTGGATGGTGGTTTACGGAGACTGGTAGAGTGCTTCATAAAAAGGGTGCTGACCAAGCAAAAGTGAAGAGGATTCCGAACGTGTTCGACAGAGTTTCCTACGAAGTCCATGGAAGTCTATTCGTAGTCCTCCAAGCAGTTAGGGTTACGACCTGCAACAATGCACTTTGCGTTTGCAAGTTTCTTGATGAAACCTTTCCAGAGCAATGGATTGGATGGGACGGTCGAATGCCTTGGCCTCCACATTTACCAGATCTTGGCCTCCACATTCACCAGATCTTACCCCCCCCCCCATCCCTTGACTTTTTTTCTGTGGGGCTGTGTGAAGGATAAATTGTGTACCGTACAAAGACTCCGGATGTGGATCAGCTGAAGCACAAGATTACAGCTGCTATCAAAACAATTCCTAAGGACACGCTTGGAAGAACATGGCAGGAGGTCGAATACCATCTTAAAGGGACATAAAGAACAGCAAAGAAACCATAGCCCTATTCAGAAGTCAAGTTCAAGTCCGCTGCTCCTATGTGGGATGACGTAGAGAAATTAGCTTCCTATTCCACCCCAAAATCTACTGCCATTCGAGAAACTTTGGAGATCATAACAAACAGCGAGTCGTGCAATGATAGCGTCTCACTGGAGCTGCCACGAATTTGGAACCATTTCTTCAAATAGAGATTAACTCTTTATTTTCCTTCCGTGATTCCACGTGCTAAACGAGCATAACACTTTGTGTCTTTGAATACCTAATTACATTCACATCTCTTCGTTATTGTCAAGTCACTGCGTTCAAATTGTTGAATCGTTCTATTATCCAGTTTGCTGTCTACCTTCCTTGAAAAAGCCATCTGGTCGATGTGCGAAAGTTTGGAAATTTTGATTTCTATTCTACACCAAGAAATTTCAGATATCTAGTATAGTTATACTATTTAAGTACAGTTGGTGTATAGTTCCTTTTTATTTAATTACCATCTTGGTGTTATTTGTACAACCAACAGTGCACATGAGGAGCTCTACTAGCATCCCAACAAACTTTGGAATGTGTTGTTCAATATGCAATAAACCAATTTTTGTTCTCTTATTCTGTTTCTGTTTTATTGAGGGTTAAAGTTGTAAAGATAATTTTGGAACACCTTGTATATTTTTCAGTTTTTGTTTCATGTCTTGCTGAAATGAAAAGGGTACAGTTATTCAACAAAAAGCACATAATCTTCAATGATAGTTGCAAATTACTTTTGAGGCTCATGTTACGACCTTTGAACATCCTAAACCAATCTTAAACAGAATGAATGAGTACTTTCTCTAAACTTTCAACTCCACATACTTCTTAGGCCACTTTTGCTCAGTCTGTAACCCCTTTTTTAAAGGAATGAAAGAAAACTGCATGAATTTGAATACTAAAATTAAACAGTGATGTATGCCAAGGTATAAACTTTACATAATGAAAAACACAGACTACTGAATTGTACTAGCTCCCTCCTGGATCTCCTTAATTAGTGTTCTTTGCAAGGTTCACAAGGGTATGATAAGTAAAAAAACTTTTAGGAAATGTGGTTTCAGGAAGGGTATAGAATGCTAGAATAATACATTTGCAATTAAGAAACTTTCTATCGTGAGATAGAATCAGGTGAATTACACAGTATCTTCGTGAGGTGAATTACATAGAGTAATAATCACGCTGAAATATGAATATTTATTGAATATAATATTAACAACTAGCAGGAGTACCCGATATTTCCCTTGTAAATATTACCTATTCGTGGAATCACCAAGTTCAGCTGGTGAAAGTTAATGAATGAAAAAGGTATTCCTGTAATTTTCCAGAAAATTTATTTTATTTCAATTAGGTTATTGCTTTTTGGTAAACAATATTTTTGTTGTTTCCATTGGGAGCAAAAATGTAGAGATTTTTATGATTGCCCTTGAGCAGGTGATGTAGAGTTGTCTGTGTGAAAAGCACGCTTTCTCCAAATTAATGCCAGCCCTGCCAATGACTAGTTGATGCAGTAATATTTCTGCCAAAAAAAAAAAAAACCCCAGGACGGCTGCAGATGTGAAAAACAAAATAAAATGATTTAGTTAATTTACTTTTACGAAACAAAAAAGAAAAGAAGAGGAATGGAAATATATTCGAAGAGACATCTATAGAACTACCATACATCTAGCGAGCGCTTCTAAGAATCCCGCAACACTGAAATGCAATGTGCCTATGTAATGTCACATTGCATGTGACTTGACATTGATCGTCCTTTTGTTTACCGTTTTGAATATCTGGAACTCTCTATTTACATTGCATTGTATTTCTTCCTGATGAAGCTGCCCATTGGTGGTGAAAGCTAAGAGGTTTATTTATTTGTGTTTTTAATACGCCATTAACTGGATATTTTTGCACTTTATTGTTATCTGCGGTCTCTAACTTAGGCCGTAGATTGGGTATTGGAGTGCTGAATTGCGTTCCAGTTCTTAAAAGTAAAAAATGGAACTTTTACGAAAATTTTGTGTGGGGGCCCAGTGACCCTAGTCTACGACCCTTCCCAAAACAGTCTACAGTCTAGGTTAGGGTACCATGATATAGTATACCAAATTTGGTGGTTCTAAATTGAAAACTGTAGATTTTACGGAAATTTTATGTGGGACCCCTTGACCCCGGGCTCCAACCGACCCCTTCCAAAAACCGCCTGCAGTCTAAGTTAAAGTACCATGAGATAGAATACCAAATTTTCTGGATGTAAATTGAAAACTATAGATTTTACAGAAATTTTGTGTGGGTGCCCCTTGACCCCGGGCTCCAAGAGACTCCCAAAAACTGTGTAAGGTCTAAGTTAGGGTACCATGAGATAGTATGCCAAATATGGTGGTTCTAAATTGAAAACTGTAAATTTTACAAAAATTTTGTATGGGGGCCCCTTGACCCTGGGCTCCGACCCTTCCCAAAAACCATCTATGGTCTAACTTAGAGCACCATGAGATAGTATACCAAATTTGGTGGTTCAAAATTGAAAACTGTGTATTTGTGTAGTGGACATACATACATACAAACATTCAATTATACATATATAGACATCGAGCAGAAAGAATATTGAAAGAAGAAAGTATGATTACCGTAGAAGTCTTCACTCCATCTACCCAGTAGGGTGCAGAAGGGGAGGGCAGCGGGTGTGACGGCCCCGGGCATCCAATCAAAGAGTGAAATAAAAATGTAGGTTTTGAAATTTGAAATTGTCACTGCTAATTTCTTTTTGTCCTCATGTGGCTCCTTCATGAATTGCGAGAACCACAGCGTCAATTTGGCCTGTGTCCATGAAAGTGAGGTACAACCAGTTGTGGTTACATTTTCTGGAGTTTTGGGAAAACTGTTTACTTTTTTTTTCATCTACTTCTTATTGGAAAGCGTTAAAATCATTTCTCGGAGTGTGAAAAGACAATGTGATACAAGATGGAGTTCTCGCCATGATGCTGTGCAAGTAATCCACGGAGTGTGTGACAATGTTATTGCAAGCCTTGAACACCTGCCGGGAGGAGAATTTTCTAGAGAAACCAAATTTGATGCAGGATCACTTCTGAACTCTATTCAACAGTTACCGTTTATATCTTTATCAAATTTTTGGTACTCAATTTTATCGCCAGTGGAGAAAGTTTCAAAATGTTTGCTGGATCCAAAAATGGGGTTCCATGAAGCTTCTTGTGATCTAAAAGGGCTTATTCAAATCTTGAATTTGAAAAATGGTGAAATTATTCACAATGGAATACATTCGGCTAATGAATATTGTGAAAAATGGGGAATACCAATTGCAGGAAGAAGGAGAAGAAGAATGATGTCTGGAGAATTAGCAGGAGATAGTGGACTGATGATGGCACAGCAAGAAACGAACAGAGTAGTGGTAGAGATCGTGAACTGGTTAAAAACAGATATTGAAGACTGCAGTGTTCGCCTTCAAGACCTCAGAGACCGATTTTCATTTCTTCTGAATTTGAAAAAGAAAGAGATTAAAAAAGGAATGTTTGGACCTTGCAAATTATTATGATGATGATGTGACAGTCATTCAGTCACATGATGAAATTATTGACTTTGTGATGCTCCTTCAAGCTGGAGAGAATACAGTTCCCCCTGATCCTAAAGA
Source organism: Macrothele yani (assembly GCA_039090855.1). Lineage (NCBI taxonomy): Eukaryota > Metazoa > Arthropoda > Arachnida > Araneae > Macrothelidae > Macrothele > Macrothele yani. The sequence goes on along the minus strand of CM077005.1, from coordinate 121,478,518 downwards.
TGCTCTGAAGTTATTACAGCAGTTTGTTAGGGATGTCTTTCCGACAATGTGCGTTGCATGCAGATTACTGTTTACAATCACATTTTCAATTGCAAGTTGTGAAAGGTAATTTTCAAAACTGAAATTAACAAACACATCTGAAAGTCTTCCATGTCACAAGAGCAACTAATCAACCTGGCTTTAATCAGCATTGAAAAAGAATTCCTTACAGTTGATTTAAAAAGTGAAGTACAGGGTGATTCAAAAGTCCCTGAACTCTGAATTCAAACATTTCTACCACGAATACAGTGATGTATAACAATTTTTACATACTGTTATATTGGTACTCATACTTACAGGTAATGAAAACCACTTTACAATAGATGCTGGAATTGTCCACCATTCTGTTGAAGACACAAATTCACATGACAACACATGTTGGAGGACACTCTTTTCAGAGTGTTGTCTGGTATGTCCCTCACTGCTGTAATGACATTCGCAGGTCTTGTACCATCTTAGGGTTGTTGTGGTAAACTGTGTCTTTCGTATAACCCCACAAATAAAAGTCTGGTGAGCGAGGCGGCCAAAGTTTTTTCGAGATTAATCAATCGTTGAAGAACTCACGGAGCATCTCCATTGTGTCGTTTGATGTGTGGCACGTTGCTCCATCTTGTTGAAACCAACAGTAACGTTCGTGTTCTTCCAGCATTGCTACAAATTGATGGATGATGTCTGCATACACAGTGGAATTTACAGTTGTGTCGAAAAAAAATGGCCCTACAATTCACTGTCTAGACATGGCGCACCACACCCCAACTTTCTGACAGTGAAGTCCAACCTCATGCAATGCGTGTGGATTCTCCGCAGCCCATGTGCCAGTGTTTTGGCTGTTGACATATCCATTCAAATGCAACCATGCCTCGTCACTGAAAAAAGTGTTGTTAAGCTGGTTAGTCACATTGTTGTGCGTGAAACTCTTAAACCAAACCTCTGCATTAACCTTCTGTTTTTGAAAGTTTCAAAAGATGAAATTCCATTCTCAGAAAGAAAATGACCCCCCCCCATTTTATTTTCAGTCATGCATCAATGAAGAATAACTCATATTATAAAAGGAAAAGGCATAATTGTTCAAATCAGCAGAAGAATCTAATGCCTAAAGTAAAGATTACAATGAAATGTTTACACCGTTTAAATTCTTCTTTTGGAAATTGCTGCCTATAGTTTCAAGCTGAAATACAAACAATTCATGCAATGAAATGGTATTTAACAACAATACTGGTCAGAGGCAACATCATGAGAAAAACGTGATTATGGAAAAATCTTCACTGAATTTAACTTTCGTTTTCTAAAGTTTTAGGAGACGAAATATGGTTTCCAGATGGGAGATGACAGTCTCCACCCACTCATCCCCAAAAATTACCTCTTCAGTTTTGCACTGATCTTAAAAATAACCCAAAATAATGAAGAAAAAACAAACAAAAAAACGGAATTTTACGGATCTGCGAAAGAATCTCATGTATGATGGTAAGTCCTGCACTAGTTGCTGAAATGTCACTCGGTAGTTTTCCCTCATGCACTGTCCACCACCGTAATGATTTCCTGCAGAATGACTAGGTAACATTGACCAGGTCATGGAAGGTCGACACACGCCGTCCTTTGATGCTCTTCTCAAAATTCTATCCACCATACAGTACGCTAAGCAGGCTCCACCTCATAATGCCTGCATGTGTTGAAAAATCTAGGCCTGCCCAGTGCCTTCCTTGGTCAGAAACTGAGCTACATCACATCATGATCGAACCCGATGTATCCAAATCATACCAAGCATCAAACAGCGACTTCATGCACTCTCCACATATGATATGCCAACTGTAATGGTGCCATCTCCCAATCTGCATGGTACTTCCATGACTTTTATATATACACTATGTGGACAAAACTGATTGGACACTGTAAATAAATAGAAAAATATTGTCGTATTTACATCAGTAGTGGGTAGGTCCTCCATTTGCAAAGATTACAGCAGTCAGCCATCCAGGTAAACTGTCCATAAGTCCATGGAGTATGGAGAGTGAGATGTTCCTCCATTTTGCCTTGAGCACATCAGCTAACTCTGTCAGTGAAGAAGGTCATGTTAGGCTAGACCTCTCCTGTAGTTCAAATTCATTCCATAGGTGTTCAATGGGATTGAGGTACGGGATCTGAGAAGGCCAGTTCATTAGCAAGACCTGATTTTCCTCATACCACTCCATTTTAGCCCTGGAGACATGACAAGCGGCACTGTCATCCTGGAAGAAACAATAGAGTCTGTAGAACTGCCACAATGTTGGTGACATTGAGTTATCCAGGATATCTCTACACAGCACAGAGTTCATTTTATCATGCATAACAACCAGTGTACCCACATCATACCAGCTGAAGGAGCCCCATACCATAACTCTACCACCACCGTGCTTCACAATTGGCACTGTACACTCCAGAGGCAGATGTTCTCCGGGTAACTGCCAAACCCAGACATGTCCATCTGATCAGAATAACGTGAAGCAGGATTCGTCGCTCCGTAACACCTGCTGCCATTGCTCCAACGTCCAATTTTCGTGATGTTTGCACCATCGTAGTTACATGGCTTTATTGGTCTTGGTGATAAGGGATTTATGGGCAGTTACTCGATCCTCATACCCGAGTCTATGGGCCTCTCTTCAAAGTATCTTGGCGGAGACTATAACATCTGTGGCCATCTGGAACTTGTGTGCTATGGTGTGCACTGGTTTTCCGAATCCCCCTCTGCAGCACCCTCCGGCCCCTGGTTGAAATTTCCTGGGCCTTCCAGGGCAAGGTGAATTCTTGCAATGTCTAGTCTTTTTCCACTTGTTGATGGGAAAAGTCACAGTCAATTTAGTGACCTGTCTAACATCAACAATGCTAAATTGTCTTGGTGTCTGCTCAAAAAGGTGATTTTTCAAACTTACACATTATATGCTTCTGTTCAACATGTCAATAATTATTTAGGTGTAACTACCGTAGCTCAGACCTCGCTGACTTATACTCGCCGACAACATGATCATTATGGTATCTTAGTTGTAGTATTTGTTAAAAGTACTACAAATCATTTTAAAACATACCTTATTGTATTCAGGTCATCCTACAATAAGGTATGTTTTAAAATTATTAATAGTACTTTTAACAAATACTACAACTAAGATACCGTAATGGTCATATTGTCGGCAAGTGTAAGTCAGCGAGGTCTGAGCTACGGCAGTTACACCTAAATAATTATTGATGTGTTGAACAGAAGCATATAATGTGTATGTTTGAAAAATCACCTTTTTGAGCAGACACCAAGACATTTAGCTTATAAACTACGTAAACATATTATACAATATATATTATATTGTATATATTGATTATCACTATCAACAATGCTTCTTATGCTCATACCTCCAATTGAGCAGCCTATTATAATGTAATTTTCAAACTCTGAAAGTTCTTTCCTGCTAGCCATTTTACCAGTGATTGATCTGAAAGTAATCCCATTGCTGTTTTTATACCTTATCGACCATGTGTCTGCTGTGGGAGCACACCACTGTACCTGCATAGGGGTGTCCAATCACTTTTGTCCATATTGTGTACATGGGAAAAAAGTTCATTATTTTAAGCCAACATATTTTGGTACTGAACTGGCCAGTAGACCACTGTTCTTCATGTAATAACTCCTTAGAAAACTTGAAAATTGCATCACCCTGGAGTGAGAATTAAATGAAATTCTATTTTAACTTGAATAGATTTCCATTATCCTTCATATCTACTGACTTTTTCTGTATTTTGAGATAATTCTGACCCCTAGATCTTTATTAAGATCTGTTCTTAATTCTTGTGAGAATTAAATAAGCATCTTCTGAAAACAGTGGGATAGTGGTGATTCAGTACCAAGATCTGATTGCTTAAAATAATAAACTTCCATACTTTCCAAGTACTTGAAGGTTATTTGGTTATTAATATCTGGGATGATGTCCAATGCACTCAGTGATTAGCAAGATATCTGTTCCAAGATTAGAATCGGCCACCAACACAACAAGAAAGTACCGGATTGCTTTAATTAGCATGAATCTGGAAGTTACAGATTCCTGAGCTACTTTGCTTAGCTTCAGATGCTTGGCAGTTCATTGTCCCAACTGGTGTAACAGTACCATGGCTCAAACGCACATCAGAAGATGCAGGTTCAGTTCTTGCTCTAGAAAGATGCAATTTTTACAGTTTTGAGATGTCACACAGAGAAAGCAAATTAATCACAACAGTAGGTTACCAAAATCTGGTTGCTTGAAATAATATTACATGCATGATGCAGTGTTTAATGATTCCGATTAGCCTTTTTCTTTTCACTGGGTATCTAACCTCAAACGAGCTAAAAAAAAAAACCCCATCAAAAATCAATCTGTTCACTGAATAAATCAGTCAGGTACGTAACAGTTAGTCATCCTGAGCATAAGGGACTGTTCTTCCTCAGAACACCATGGTAAAGAAACAAGAAACAGAAAATGACCACAATGTGAGGAGTACAAAACAGCCATACAGAGCTTTTCAATCTTCTGTACGAGAAAGATTTCTAAGCCCGTTTCTTCAGTGACCAATAACTGTTTTTTTGTTTCTTAATGTAAAACCTCCACTGTTGAACGGTCACAAATACAGCAGCACGCAGGGTCCATGTTGTGCCCTACAACTCAAAGACAGTCATCAACAACAGAATTTAAAAAAAAAAAACAATTATAATCTTCACAGGAAAAAGTTTGGCATGGCTAAACGTAATAGAAGAACCAGCAGAACCATTATGAACTGCTAACAACTACTAAGATGTTTATTTATGAATCTTAAAATTTAACAACATCCTAATAATCCAGAGTTTACAAAATGAAATGAAATTTGAAGTCTAGATGATGAAAATTATGTTATACACACCTGGGCAGCAATTTTTGCTGTATCCATCTTCAAGCTACTGTTCACCACCAAAACCAGCTTGCATTCAGGAATGCTTAAATTTGAAAAAAACTGAAAAAGAAAATTATTATAAAATCATAAAGTGGGCATCTTTAAGAAAACAAATTAATTTTCTATTTCAGTGTGGCCACTATTTATGCAAGCCTACTAGTGTGTACTCCATGGAGCAGAAACAGTGCGACGTGGCGACACTCGTCGCAAATTCTTGGAAAGCTGTGCAGACAGTTTTTCTATTTTCTTAACATTAATTGTTTTTAAGATTTCTCTAAATTTTGGAATGAAAGGGAAATTTTCACGCATTTTTAACATTGGCTTTCATTCCAGAATGTAAAGCTGTAATCAGTGGATCACGCAGGCAACTGTCCATTCTATTTTAGCTTTTATTCTTCCATATTTTTCAAACAGATAACTTAAACTTGATGAGGTATAACTGCTTCTTCTTCTTCTTTTTTTTTTTTTCCAGCTTTGAATCTAGGAAGCCATATTTTTGTGCACTTTTGACATGGCACTCACTTTTGGTGTGACATTTCATTATTTATTTATTGATTGATTAGAGTTTTAACGACCACCGTGAGCAACTCAATGGGCTATAAGCAGTCGCCCGTCCCTAATTTAGGGTCACTGGTTCCAGGGAAGGGAGAGAGCCAGTGCCGTAAGACAAACACAACATCCATGCCTGACCGGGATTCGAACCCGGACCCCTTACGGACGAATGATCAGAGGCCAGCGCCTTAGACCACTGCGCCACCGGGGCGGCGTGTGACATTTCAAAAGCTAATGGTCACAATTTTGCCCTTTTTGTTTTGGCATGGAAGGCTTAACTTTCATCTAACTGAAAGTTAGATTAAGGTGATTTTTTACTTTTTCTTTTCTTTTTTTTTTTTTTTAAATACAAGAGCCATATCATTATAGCGTTTTCTACATTTCCGCAGCTGTCGGCATTTCATAAGCTGACGTCGCAACTTTTTTTTTCTTTTTACTTCCAGATAGTTTATTTCAGTTAGATTAACAAGGTGTTTTTTTGTTTTCCTCTGTGTTTTTTGTTAACTGTAAAAACTAATTGGTTTAAACGTCCAGGGATCCCGTCTGCCCTTACACCTAACACAGGAACCGTCCAATTTTTTTTTCAAAAACCATATTTTTACTAATTTTTATCGCTCCTCTTCCGTTTTCCACGGTCACATTATGAGGCATTCCGGAAGCTGATGTTTGCAATTTTGCCATTTATTGGCTTCCAGATTCGTTTTCAAGCTACTGTTCACCACCAAAACCAACGCTGATAAAAAAAAAAAAGATCAGACTAACGCTGATCTTTTTTTTGTTTTTTTTTTGGGTACAAAATCCGCATCTGTCAAGCATTTGCAACATTTCTTTCCATTTCCGCAGCCATGCGTCATTTCAGAAGTTAGTCACATTTTATTGTATTTTATTTATTTATTTTTTTACTTTCAGATAACTTCACCTCAGATTTTTTTCTAAAATCATATTTTTTTACGTATTTTTAACACCTCATGTTTTGGTTTCCAAGGGGTCGTCATATCACGCAATATTCCGGAAGCTGACAGTCGCAATATTTTTTAATTATTATTTTCATCCAGATAGTGTCATCTCAGATTGATGAGAGGTAAAAGGTTTTTGCTTTACAAGAGAATCACTGCCATTTTTCTCACTTTAAGTTCACAGGGTTTAACTGTATCAATGAAAATGCTCCCATCACAAATTTGTTAAATTTTTCTTAAAACTGTGGCCAATTCACTAAACTGGGTTTCAAACAAAAATCCTATATGGACGAATATTTTACAAATCAAATTAAATGTGGCAAAATTACTGTTTCCAAAGTTAACAAGATCTCCATGCCCCTAAACACAGTCACCTAAATAATGACCTGGTGAGGTCCCTAGTACAACATAATTGCTGCAGGAAATAGTAAGAGCAGAATTTCTATCAGGCAAAACATCCTTTGAAAGATAAAGTTAAAGTTTAATCAATTAACTAAACAAAAAAACAACAACATGGATTTCAATTATTTATTATTCCTCATACACTTTCTAACCATTATTTTTAAAAATCCAAAAGTAATGATAGAATGATGTTTAAGTTCGGAATGAAATAAAATAGTTCTAGTTTCTTCTGCGTTTCTTATCACGGAAAAGCTAGTTTGACTATTGCCACTAAATAGTACTAATTAGCACTATTAGCAAAACTTCAAAATTGACTTTTTTTAAAACTTCGCTTTGTTGCAGTACATAATAACTTTTATGGCAAAATCAACGTTTAGGCATCCCTTCCTTTACCTTACATACAGTTTTTAGGTTTTCCTTTCTGCATTGCAGACTTCTGAAAATGATTCTGCTTCTGGGTGTGTATGAAGCCAGGGATCAATTCAGGTTTCTAAAGATGATACCCACTTTTGTAAAACTTTGCCATTTTTTGTGAAATTTTGCCTATTTTGGAAAAAATTTACCTATTTTTGCATTTGAAGCAACTTTGTAAAAAAAAAAAAAAACCTTCTTCATAGGTAGAATCATCAGTCAGTATCAGATGAGATCATAGGCAGAAATCCCCTACTAGTTTTTCAGAGAATTTCCCTAGGAAAATATATATGTATTCACACATACACACACACATGAAAATTGCATCACATATGGCCATGAAAATTGCATCACATATGAGATATACCAAAAATCAGTCAACAGTTGTGCAAAGTAGTATATTTAAGCTCTGATTGCAATTTGCAGTATATCATATGTAGTACAGAGAATAAACCAAGAAAAATAAACCAAAGAAATGCAATTTATTGCATGTAATGCTACACTTAGCTGAAATAAGCGTAATTTCACACCACAAACTCATCAATAATGTTAGCAAGTCGCCAGAATGTGCTTTTCACAGTTCAGAAAGAAGAAGAAAAAAAAAAAGGTTCATAGCGTAGGTAAGCCTACAAAACATAAAATGAACAGCTATTTCTCATTTCGTGGGATCCTAATACTTCATAGTGCCACCTTGAGCCTTAACAAAAGTACTGCAGTGCTCCTGCATGGATTGGATGGCTTTCTTCAAATATTCTGTACCGAGCTCACGATACCAAACTCTGAATACAATTCTGAAGTTGTTTATTTTTAGGCCTCTGCTCTGCAACTTTCTTGCCCATTACGTACCAGCAGTTCTCAATAAGTTTTAGGTCACGATTGTTACCTGGCCAACATAAGCATTTGAACCTTAGCTTCTTGTAGGAAGTTCTTGACCTAACCTGATACCAAATATTAATATTTGTGTTTAAGTGACAATGATGCTAACAAACCGTACAGACATTACACATGAAAATTTACCCCACTTCCTGACACAGTGACATGGCGCAATCACCCTGGAACAAGCAGGATTTAGTGTCCCCAAATTATTCCTGAATAACTAGATCTAACTGGGCAGATAAGATGCTTTTGTGGCACTCTACATTCACAGATCCATTCATAAAGTGTAGTCTGCATATACCTTCACTGCATTTGAATTCCTACCCCATTTGATTCACAGGAAACTTTACTGTCTGCACCAAGCAATCACTGTTAAAGGCCTAAAAACAGGGCTTAAAATTCTGGACGGGATGGTAGGATTCCCGCCAAAAAAAAGTTGTTAGTCTCCCGAGCCTTATGAAAAGATATACACTGAGTGGCCACTTTATTATGACCACCCCCTCAGTACTTCGTTGGGCTATCTTTTGCCTTTAATATTGCGTTGATTCTTCGTGGCATGGACTCCACGAGATGTTGATAGGTGGTTTGTGGAATCTGAGACCATGCTTGACGAATAGCACTTTCCAGGAGTGTAAGATTGCAGGGTTGTGGATCCAGCTGTCTGATGGCTCGTTCAACTTCATCCCACAAATTCTCAATGGGGTTTAGATCTGGAGATTGTGGGGGCCACCTAAGCAAAATAAACTCACCGGCATGTTCCTGCGACCAATCCTCTACAATACGAGCACTATGGCAGGACGCATTATCTTGTTGAAAGTAGCCATCGCCATTGGCATAAACCATCCACATGACAGGATGCACTTGGTCCGCAACGATGTTTAGATATGATATGTCAGTCAGACGTTGATCAAAACGAATTAAAGGGCTCAAAGCATGCCAGGAAAACATTCCCCAAACCATAACGTTGCCTCCACCAGCTTGATGGGTTGTAGCAATGCATTTGGGGTCCATGCTTTTCGTGCTGTTTCCGCCAAATTCTCACTCGGCCATCGGCACGGTTTAACTGAAAACGTGATTCATCGGACGACATAATTTGTTTCCAATTATCGACTGTCCAATCCTTGTGCTCCTGTGCGAACTGGAGACATTTTCTCTTGTTAACTGCAGACAGCAAAAGTGTTCAAACAGGTCTTCGGCTGCCATATCCCATCCGATGCAGTGTACGGCGAACAGTGCGTGCAGAGATCATTTGAGGGGATCCTTGATTAAGATGGTCTGTAATTTGCTGCACTGTTGCCCTTCTGTTGTCTGTTACCAGTCTGGACAGTCACTAGTCGATTACGAACACACGTTGCACGTAGAGACCCAGTTTTTGGCTGACAGTCCAGTCTTTAAACACTTTAACAACAGCTGCTCTGGAACATTTCACGAATGCAGCGGTTTCGGGGATACTCACTCCATGGATCAGAGCTCCTACAATCATCCCACGTTGAAAGTTTGTTAAATCACATTTTTTACCCATCTCGTCACCCAAAAATCACTTCTACTACTAATGTCTAGTTTCTTGCTGAAATACAAACATTTATGAAATAACGTGATATTTTACAATACTAGGCATAGACAACATTGTCACAAAAAAAAAAATTACGATTACAGGAAAAATCTCTTATCAGTTTAACTTCCGTTTTTGAAAGTTTTGAAAGGCAAAATACCTTCCCCAGACGGAAAATGACCCCTTCCTACACACCCCCCTTCCAATTGATCTTCTTCAGTTCTGCATCGATCTCGAGAATGACCAAAATAATTACAAAAAAAAAAAACCCCAAAAAACACGGGATGCCTCAGAAAAATCTCATGTACGATAATACAGCTGTGGAAATGCAACAGGGGACGTTAAAAATGTGTAGAAGTACGATTTTACTAAAAAAAAGAAAAAGTTTTTACCTCACCTGAATTTAACTAAGGTGAAGTTATCTGGAAGAAAAAAAACTGCAACCGTCAACTTCCGGAATGCCACGGAAACGGAGAAGAAAACATTGCAAACACTAAAAAATATGGCTCAATTGAAAAAAAAAAAAAAAGGCACTACAGCTTTAATATAACTGAAACAAAGCTATCTGGAAGCCAAAAAAGGAAAATTTGAACATTTGCAACAAGGCCGTAGCCAGGATAGGGGCCAGTTGGGCTGAGCCCGATCTGTGGTTTCTTTTGCCCGTCCTAGCGACTCACACAACAGTATAGTGCCCGACCTCTTTTACATCTTTTGCCCGATCTCAATCATCAGCCACCATTCCCAGCTTGCTTGCCTGGCTACGGGCCTGATTTTCAATCGTCAGTTCCCGGAATGCCGCAGCATAATATGCCCACAAAAACGGAGCAGGGATGATAAAAAAATGTACGAAAGTGATTGGGGGGGGGGGAATGAAAAAACCTTCATAAATCCAACTAAAATGAAGCCATCTGGAAGAGCAAAAAGAAAAAAATTGGATGTCAACTTTCGAAACACTAACAGCCGCGAAAACGGAGGGAACGTTTAAATGGCTTAAAAAATATTGCTCTTGTGAAAAAAGATTTATCACATATATCTAACTGACACGATGTCATGCGGACGCTAAAAAGAAAAATTGCGATCACCAGTTTATGGAATGCAGCGCAAGATAAAAGTGGTGGAAACGGGCACGTTATTAAAAAGTGCGCAAAAGTATCGCTTCCTAGCTTCATTATTGAAAGAAAGCAATATTCTTGTTAAAGTCAAAGTTACCCGTTTGTAAAACAAGGAAGAAGAAAATTAAAATAAAATGAATAAAACTGAAGAAGTGCTACTTCATCATCGTTCTGTGTGGTGTAGTGGCTAGCATACTCAGGCACTATCCGGGAGAGTGGGTTCGATTCCCACTCCGGGACGACGACATTTTCAAGTTTTCGGATGTTATTTGACTTACCATCCATGTCATATTCACACCAAAAAACTGATTCACATCTTCAAAATTCAATTGTTACTTGATCTATCGACATAACTTCACGTCTGGAAGTAGGATCCAACGTTAAAATCGCGCAAAAATTTCCCTTCCTTTGCTTTAAAATTGAAAGGAATGCTAGAAACAATGAATGTTAAAGAAATAGTCAGAAAAAACAGTCTGCACACCTTTCCAAAAAACTGCGACTGGAGTAGCCGTTTTGTGCTGTGTCTCTTCCTGGGGTTGAGTTGATTGAGTAAATAGTTAATGAAATAATGTAAACTTTTGAAACTTTCTGAAAGCAATCTGCAAGGGCTAAAGTAATCTGTGGGACCCGCTGTATTGACTGAAGGTTATAATTAGAATACTGATGGCTAACTTAGAGGTTTTTAGGATCATACAAATTTCCTGTACGCGGGCTGGGAAACGGAACACGAAGGGTGGGAGCGCTCCCCTGAAGACGCGAGCTGGAGATGATGACGTAGTCATGCTGCAGCAGCGGGTTGGTAGTGGGGTTCTCAGAAGCCACTGCTCCACGTAAAATCCAAAATAATCAGTTTAAAAGTCAAGGAAATGCTACATAACTGTAAAGCACTACAGTAAAGAGAATGAAAATGAACTAAACTATCATCGCTGCAGTAAAAAAAAAAAAAAAAAAAAAACATTATTTAAACTTTAAACATATGTTTTTAACATTACAGTATTGGGCAGATAAACACATCATTATGTATTACGCAAAAGGCTCAGTGACTAATTAACAGTTGATTATTTATAAAACACAGCATTGGAAATTTTTTTCCGAACACTGTGTTTTGCCGGTAACAAAAATCAAAATGCAGTTGTACAAATGATAATACTTGTTTTTCTCTTGTGCCTTGTTTTCTGTGTGCCACCTATTAAATACATATATATCTAGCAAAAATTTATGCCATTCTAAAGTGCTGATCATAGAATTTATGTTTTCTACAATTCTGCAATCACATTGTAGAAGATATATATCTTATTTCTCCAAAAATGTTTCTAATTGTATTCTCTAATCTATTTTTATATATTTTTTTCGTTCTAAGACCACAATTTTTGAATTAAGTAAGTTTATATTTTAGAAGCTTCGAACTAACAAAAATCAGCTTGCATTTCATTTCATTTATTTCGTTATGGGGTTACATTTGACTGTTATATTTCAAAATTAATTTTATAACATATAGTATTAAGAAAATCAACATATATAATGTGAATACTTATGCACAGGGTAACAACAGAACAGGAAATTGAGTAAAAGGCTATGTATATATAGTCTGAGTGAATCACAACTCCCCTAAAGTACGTAGTAAAGTCAAATGTCCTGCACATATAAAATTTACTCATATCTGGTCTGATTACTAAATTTTACCATAGCATTTAATACTTTAATTTGTTAGCAAATTATTTATTAGTTGCTTTAGAAAATAATTATAATTATTAATATGTGTTAATTGACAAGGTAGGTTACTCCATAACATCGATGCCTTGTAATCAATAAATCTTTTTTGGGTTAAAGTGTTAGGCATTAGTAACAAAAATGCATTTCTATCTTTTGTTTAATAGTCATGACCTACAGTGTTCAGTTGAATTAAATGTTGATACCTATTCTCTTTTATTCTTTTATACATGAATCCTAATAATCTAAATTGCCATAATTTCTCAATATCTAAAAATCCATAAGAATTTATCCGTACCCCCATATTTAAGTTAATTTCTCTAAAATTATTTAAAATCCTGACCATCCTATTTTGTAATGATTGTAATTTATATAAATTAGTCTTAGTAGTTTGCCCCCATACTAATAAACAATAAGTCAAACATGGATAAATCAAACTGTGGTACAACATTTTTAATGTTTTAATTGTTAAATTATTTGAAATTCTCATAATTAAACCCAATACCCCCGAAATTTTGTTTACTTGAGGGTTAATTATGCAGATCGAGATACATTATGCCATTTTACAAATCGTAAATATTTTACATGTAAATTCCTTCTGAACCGAAAGTGAGAAACTTTTACTTAAATTTGCAGCTTGATTTGGGAAGCATCATTTGTTCTCTAAAAATCAGGTATAGGTTTTCTTCCCAGTATTTGAACGTATTCATTTCTGTATTTTCTGCTGGGCCTTTCTATGTGATACTAGTACTGCATTTCTGTTTAAAGAGCGAATTCTGATAAACGTTCGCAATCTACAAAATAAGCGAATTGCATCTTTGTTTACTTTTTGGGTAATGGTTTTCCAGTTCGCTGACCAATTTGCAGATTACACCTTTTCCTTTTCGAAAAGTGATGCCGTGAAATGAATAAAAATGTTTTTTTTTAATTTTTGTACCATATTCATTTATGAGCAGGATGGTAGGGTAAGTCCACCTGAAGACAGTAATTTTAATCCAATCGGATTGAATAGGTAAACTATTACGGTAAGCCCACTTGAAGACAGTAATTTAATCTAATTGGATTGAATAGGTAAACTATTACGGTAAGTCCACCTGAAGACAGTAATTTAATCCAATCTGATTGACTAGGTAAACTATTTATGTACACGTATACAATAGATACATACACTCTTAAACATTCGTGTGATCTATTTGTATATATCTCTCTCTCTATTACAGTATATACACAAATAATTACTCAAATAATGCAAACGATAAAGCAATCTAGTACGATGAAACATAACATGCTAGAAAATTGCTCGCAACGACAGCCCAGCAGCATGGGAGGGAGAACTCCAAGCAGCACGGTGACGTCTCAAATGGTCCCCCAACCTCTTCCCCAAGGACCGTGTCGGCATTCGGTTTCTCAAAACGACGAACCAGCCCTTCTCACTTTTAAAGCCCTGAATTACTGGTCACCTCTTTTGCCAGTAATTTGTACAAACTCGTTCCTCCCCGGTAGTTCAGAGGGCAGGTCCTTTCGTCTTAAATCTCACGCTTCCTTCCTTCCCTGCCGGCCGGCATCTAGAGAAACAAGCAATAAGTGGTTGTATCTTATCGGTTCCCGTCTTGAAAGTCGTAATGACCCCCCGTTGAGTAGGATCCTGTCTTATAGGAATCCTAACCAACGGGGGGTCATTACGATTTTCTAAACGAGAGGCTAATATGGAGTCGGTGCGCTATTTTGGTTTCACAGCAGTGTAGGATTGATTAGGATAGGTCTGCGCACGCTTTTTGCAGTTTTCATTTTAGGGCTGTCAGGATGGGATTTTTTTAAATTTAAAGGGCAGTAGGGAGCATAATTTTAGTGAGAGGGCGGAATTTTTCAAACCTGAAGGCAAGCAGGGTGCGCCACCCCACGAAAAATGCCTAGAATGATCCCTGGTGCAACACTAAATGATGTGAAAGGTTGGAATTGAGCTAATGCATGGCAACATCTACTATTATAGTGTAGTCCTGAAGAAGGGTAGGGTGCTACCCCCAATTTTTTTCTTTTTTTGATTGGAGGTAATTTTTTTTTTTTTTAGCGGCCGTCGTGAGCAACTCAGTGGGCTATAAGCAGTCGCCTGTCCCTGATTTAGGGTCACTGGTTCCATGGAAGGGAGAGAGCCAGTGTGTATTGACAAACACAACATCCATGCCTCACCGGGATTCGAACCCAGACCCCTTTTGGGTGAAGGATCAGAAGCCATCGCTTAGACCACTGCGCTATCGGGGCCGCCCGAAAAATTGACTAAGTAATTCTCCCTTTGAAGTCTGAGTGTGTAAAACCTGAATGTATAAAACAATACAGACAACACAAGTTTCAGTACAATCCTTCAAGAGCCTTGCAGACCAGTTTTTTTTTTTTTTTTTTTTCAAAAATTAATGAATGCAGTTATGGAATATTCACTGTTCAAACATTGCTGTAAATGAAGAGTATATGTTCCAATTTACAAAGTTTTGTAAGATTTATAAGCAATGATCTATCTGTATTCCATTAGTGTCAAAGGTTCTTCTGCAAGTAGATCTTGTGTTTAACAAATGTACCACATGAACGTTGCTTTAGCACACAAAACAGAATTTGTCAAAATTTAGATATTCACTGAGCAACAAATTGCATATTTCTGAAACTAGGCCAGATAAACCCTCCTCAGAAAAAAACAACAGTTGATTAAAGCTTGCTAACAGTGGCAAGAAATAAAATATGTAAATAATTTAGGTGCAATTTTATATCAGTGAACTACAAAACAAACAACTCTGTTTCTTATAAAATGAATCATGGCAATTTGTTGAGATTGAGAGTAGTAAATTTTTTGAACTATTAACCTGTTTGATTTAAAAACCAAGTACAGCTTATATTGTTTGAAAAAAATTACTACTGTTTTCCCAGTGTTTTAATATTATTAAGGCTCATATTCAAAACTCTTCACCCAAAATTTTCAATCCCTCCACTTACAAAAACAGGTGGGGAGACTCCCTTCCATTTCAAATTTGACAATTTGCTGTTGGATCCGTGCAGGGTAAATGTTAATTCGTCCGAAAACATAACAAAACCCCACATGTGCAGGGTCCAGTCCGCATGATCTTTAGCACAAACAAGCTCTTGTCTGTGCATTTTACCTGTCAGTAATGGCTTTTTATGGGGGCGATAGGCTTTGAGACTCATGTTACACAGACTATATCACACAATTTTTTTTTTCTTTCGAACAATATTAAATTATTGCTATAAAAACTACTGTTTCACATGTTGTAAGCGATAATGTCATTTGGTACTGGATGCATTGCTATAAATATTAAACAATAGTATAATCTAATACAGTATCAAAATAATTAACTCACACTATATTTTCATAGGTTATTTTCATTTGCGCACTTGGTTCATTTTTTCAGAATTCTTAGTCTTATTTCCCAAAACGGCTGACTGTCCAGGTCATTCGATCTGGTGCGCAAACGGCATCCTTTGTTGATCTTTTTTTTTTTTTTTTGATTGGAGGTTTAACGACCACCGTGAGCAACTCAATGGGCTATAAGCAGTCGCCCGTCCCTAATTTAGGGTCACTGGTTCCAGGGAAGGGAAAGAGCCAGTGCCGTAAGACAAACACAACATCCATGCCTCACCGGGATTCGAACCCGGACCCCGTTCGGACGAATGATCAGAGGCCATCGCTTAGACCACTGCGCCACCGGGGCGGCCCTTTGTTGATCTTGATGAGCTATATTTGGAATACGTTGATTTAGCATTCATTTCTTCTTGATCAAATGCTCAAACAGTTCGTTGTAAGTTCAAGGTGAAGTATTTGGTTCATTTAATCAGAATTCTTTTTCGTCTTATTTCCCAAAATGGTCGACTGCCCGGGTCATTCAATCTGGTGCATAAACGGTATCCTTTGATGACTTTGACGAGCTATATTCAGAATATGTTGACTTAGTATTCAATTCTTCTTGATCCAAGGCTCAAACGGTTTGTTGTTAGTTCAAGGCAAGGATAAGACCTTTTAGTTACCAAAATCAATTATTAGAATTTATGAAATGAAGTCTACCTCATAAAATCAAGTAACACAATTTGAAGCATAGGAATCTTAAAAGTCCTATTAAAATATTAAAAACATCCAAAAACGTTGAAAAAAGCAAACGTCACATCCAGAAGTTACCAGATTAGTTTCAACAGCATATCATTTGCTGTCATCTTCAGTTGTCATATATGCCTACATTGCAGCCTGTTGTAGTACTATTTGCAATGTTGGTTATCTGGAGTCTAAAACATATTCCGAATATAGCTCGTCAAAGTATAGTGTTTACGCACCAGATCGAATGACACGGGCAGTCGGCCATTTTGGGAAATAAGACAAAAAAGAATTATGATTAAATGAGCCAAATACTTTGCCTTGAACTTACAATGAACTGTTTGAGCATTTGATTAAGAAGAAATGAATGCTAAATCAATGTATTCCAAATATAGCACGTCAAGGTCAACAAAGGTTTGTTTTGCAAACTAGATCGAATGACACTGAGTCGGCCATTTTGGGAAATAAGATGAGAAAGAATTCTTTTTGAATAAATGAACCACGTGCATGAATGGAAAGAATTATTCAGCGAATACAGGGTTCTCGTCAGGGTTCCTGAATCGGGTGAAAATGTCCCCCAGGCTTTTTTTCTGGGGGTGATTTTGAAAAATCAGGGGTGAATTTTAAACAATCGTAAACTTAGAGAAAAATACTACATTTATGGGGGAAAAAAACGAACAAACACAAAAATAATATAAATATTTTATACATATCTTCTAATTTTGTTATTAAATATTTCAGCAGCTTTGTGAAATGGAAAGCTTTCTAGTGTTACATTTGCTGCTGATATTCGAATCAAATTTTTTAAAGTTTATTTTTTCAGTCTGTTGCAAAATTTATCTTTTATTTGATTTTCTGTGCTAAAAGAACGCTCTACTGATGCAGAACTTATTGGCACAACCCAAGCAATTTCATACAACAACACTGTGCTTGGATACACATCTTTATACCTGCAGATGAAAAGTTCTGCAACATCTGCAAATTTAAAACTAGCATAGCTATTTTTTAGCAGAATAAATATATATGGATATTCACTCAACAGGCATTTCAAATCTTCAAAATCTTTGAAGTGGTCTAACAACTTCAAAACAGATTTGCATGACACCGATGAGGATATTTACTTCCCATCCCAAAAGCATTTGAGTGAATTGGCTCCTTTCACAACAATGAATAATAAAATAAACATTGGGACCTTTACAATGTCGAAAACAAAAAATCACTTTAACACTCTATGAGCCGTTGCTTTTAGCCCAAAAATTAAGACAGGATAAAAAAAAAATTCTCTGTGTCAATACAAGCATGAGCCAAATTTTAGAAAATAGTTCTTCAGATGAGAAAAAACAGAACATTTATATATTGATAATATAATGAATGGCATTAACTTACCTTTTGCAAATAACAGTGGCTTTGACGACGCTTTGCAAAATGAACAAAACATCAAAATTGTTTTATTTTCGTCGGTTTCGACTTCAAGCCAGTCGTACATTTTGCGCCATTTCTCTTGAAAGTTAAGATTTTTTAAAATTTAGTTAGAGGTACAGCAAGAACAGCCTTACTACATTTCTCAGGCAATATTTCACTGTTTAAAATCGTAGCATTCGATGCCGAACTTGAATAATCGTCAGTAGAACGCTTCCTCTTTCTAATAAGGAACTTTTCCATTGTGTTATAGTAAGAACAAATATCAGAGCTGCAAACTTTTCAAAATCAAAAACCGGGACATCAACGTGTGTTCAGCGGCGCATATTTACACTTTATAAATAATAAAGTTATATATTGTAGGTTTCTCTATTTTTTTATTACAGTTAATTATTTAATACAAATAAAGAAATATTTACAAAAAAAATTAGTATTTAAGTATAAAAGATTAACAAACTCTTGTTAATGAGTTTTATTTTTAGAGAGAGAGAGAGACACTATTTTTTTCAGTGAGTCACCAATTTTTCTCCCCACCACAACAGGAGTCTTATCACACAAGGCAAGACAGTTCATCAACGGAATACCAAGATACTGAAATTCTTCAGACACAAGTTTGGCAATATTTTCACCTGTTGAACTGGTTTCTAGGCATGGCAAAGAGAGCAGCATGCATCTCACTCGCTTGCAATGATTATCAAAGTATGTTACCACAATTGCCCCCCCCCATTTTTTTTTTTTTTTTTAACCTAAATCAAGAAGATTGCTTGCAAAAATCAAGATTTACTATAAAATCAAGAAGATTTGAGACAGTACCAGAACTGTTAATTTATAATTATCTATTGTTAGGGGAGAGCCGTAATGTATGGGATGTGCTAGCAGTATGTTTGATGATACTTGTATTCAATTATTTTTCTGTATCAGTCACTCATAGATGGAGTTCGGAAATTGTGATGATTTTCAAGGTTTTGAATTTTTTTTTTAAATTGAATGATGCAATTTTAGAAATAATTTGATTTCATTTAAGCAATGACAAGACAGTGACAAAAAAAGTCCCTGTCTTGTCATTGCTTAAATTTAATGTCCTTGGATGACAATTTTATCCATCACGAATGCACGACAGCACTATTTTAGATAAAGGATGAATAGTGTAACTTTGAGAATATGAATACTTTTGAACACCATGCATCAATTCTTACAAATTTTCAGCTTCTACACTTTTGTTTTCAGGAAAAAGAATTACGATTACGGGAAAAATCTTTACCCCCCCTCTTTTTCAAGCTGAAATGCAAACCTTATTTTGGGGGGTGAAAGAATATTTAAGAATACAGGATATACATGTTCAGAACATCGTTGGGGGGGGGGGGGGAATACAATTACGGGAGAAATCTTTGCTACGTCCAATTTTTGTTTTCGGACAGTTTCCCTCCATTTTCAAGTTGAAATACAAATATTTATAAAAGATAATATTTAACAACAATATACTAGGCAGAGGAAACATCGCGTGAAAAATAAAATTACGATTATGAGAGAAATCTTTACTGCGTCTAACTTCTGTTTTCGAAAGTTTTGAAAGACGATACTTCCGTTTTCGAAAGTTTCCCGCGAAAAACATTCTTCTTCGCTACCAATTGCCACGAAATTTCTGTTCAGTTATGCACCGATCTTGAGGAAAACTCCAATTATGACGGAAAAGGAGAAATTTCTCGAAGCTGTTGCACGCTCATGCCTGAAGATTACAGGGAAATTTTTGCGTCGTCGAATTTCCGTTTTTCCCTCCATTTTCCAACTGAAATACAAATATTTTTGGAATAAAGTGATGTATAACAACAATATTGGACAGAGGCAACATCGCAGGAAAAAGAAATTACGATTATGGAAATCTTTATTTCATTTACTTCCGTTTTTGAAAGACGAAATACCGTCCCGATGCGTATTTTTACGCGTTGGTAAAATTTCGATACGTAAACACACTTTTAAAATGCGTAATTACGCATTTTGGCAAACTCTGCATGCCGCAGAATTTTTAAAAAATTCGCGCTTTGGTGCAATTAGCGCAGCTATTGCAACACTGAGGAGAGCAAGTTTGGAAGCATTGGCGGGAGGGGGTGTGTGCGATCGCTCTCGGGATTTAGTGGCCCTTTCAAACATGAAACTTTTAAATTCCATGATAAATCTGTGCAGCATAGGAAAAATGTTAATTTTATTGAAAATTCATCACAGCTTCTTGTTAGCACCCCATTGGCCAAATGCATTAAAAAGGCGGATGAAAAAATATTTAAGCTGCTCAAAGTATTATTCAATCTGAACTACTATATTGCAAAAAACAATAAGCCATTTTCTGACATTGAATCACTTGTCATGTTATTCAGAAAGTTAGAGGTTGATGTACAAAACCAGTATGCAAACAGAAATGCGCTGGCAGGGAATTTATTTCTTGCATATCAGAGGTTATAGCAGAGTCGGTATTGAAGGAACTAAAACAGTCCCAGTTCATTAGCATTATTTTAGATGCCTCTACAGACAAGGGCACAATAGAGGAATTGATGATGTATGCAAGATATTTGAAAAGTGGTAAAATTGAAGAATGTTTTTTGAGGCTCCTGGAATTAGAAAATAGCACACCTGAGTCCTATTTTTCTGCTATTGAAAAACAGTTTGCTTCTCTTGGTTTAGATTTTAAGAAAAATTCTTGGATAGTTGATATAGCAACAGATGGGGCAGCCAACATGGTTGGTAAAGTATCTGGTTTATGTGCCAAACGTAAAGAATTTTTACCACATATATTGTCTGTGCATTGTGCTGCTCACCGATTGCAGTTAAGCATACTTTATACTATGAAGAATGTATCGTATTTAATAACGTTCGACTCTATTCTTATTTTAATTTATAAATTTTATGGACATTCCAGTAAAAAAATCGAGCACCTAGAAAAAATAGCCAACTTATTAGCACAAAAAAATTTAAAAATTCAAAAATTGCACCAAATTAGATGGGTGGTATCTAAAGTAGGAGTTTGTTTTGAGAGTAATTTTTCATGATTACCAGCCAGTTGTGTTGCATTTAGAAATTGAACCTAATGAAAAACAAGGTAGCAAAAATGGAGAAGGCGTAGTAAAAAAAAAAAAAAAAAAAAAGATTTCCGATTTCTGGCAACCCTCAGTTTTCTCCTAGATTTTCTTCAAATCTTTAAAGACTTGTTCCTTGTTTTCCAAAAACAGCATTTGCTTTTATGTCAAGTCAACAAGGAAGTTGTTGACTTGACATAAAGGAAGTTTTGAAACAAAAAGAAATTAGAAAATTTGTAGAAAGAAAGTGGAAAATATGAAGAACAATTTTTTAGTGCCTGTAATGGAGAAACTTACTGTAGTTCTGACAAATGTTGCAAATGGAAAGAAGTTCTTCAAATCTGACAGAAATACTATGATAGACTTGGCAAAAAAAAAAATATTTATTGGAAAGATTTTGTGACATTAATTCCCCTGTAATCACTTCAACATAAGTTTTTGACACATTCACTTGGCACACTGGAAAAGATTTGAGTGACTTTGGAAACAATGAAATCAAAATTATCTTGCATCATTTTAAGGAAGTAATCAAACATAAAAACAATGAGAAAGATGTCGAAAAAAGTGTGGTAGACGAATGGTTCGACTTCAAAATAATTAGCCAGATCTTAGAAGTTGATGAACTATCTTTAAAGATTACTGAACATAAGAAGTTTTTTTTTACATAAGCCAGTTGTTTTTCCTTCTTTGTGTAATACCAGCATCAACATCAATCTGAGAAGGTGGCTTCAGCCAGATGAACCTTATCAAAAATCACTCAAGGACCTCATTAGCCAACAGAAGTATGAGCAGTCTCCAAAATATACACATTAATGGGACATCATTGGAAAATTTTGATCCAGCAGACTCTATACACAAGTGGTACTTTGGAGGTGAAACAAAGCATGTACAAGGACATAAAATAAAATTTTGTGATGCTGAATAATTGATGTAAACATTGAAAAAAAAAACAAAGCAGAACAATAATTATTAATTAGGTATGAAATATTTAATTATAAAATAAAAATAAATTGGTGTCACGCATCTCCGTTATAAATCAAAGGTTTTATGGGGATTTTTTTAAAATTAGGTATAGCGTATATATGTATTTTTATTACATAGGGGCAGAAATTAAAAATTTGTGTCATATCCCATCCCTGTACACAGTTGTTGTAATGTGCCTTTATTGCGTCTTCTTGGCTGGTGGTAAAAATCCCTGGCTGGTAAGATTTTCCCGGAATTCCCCACCCTGTTTATAGCAATAACTTAATATTGTTTGAAAGAAAATATAATACCACGTAATATATATGGTTGATGGTCTTACAACAACCATAATAAGATTATATCACACAATTTGTGCACTTGCTTTTATGCCTGTCTGCTGTTCCCACCATACCTTTAGTTTAGGTTTTCTAGCTGCATGTTCTCACAGGCTGAGATGCTTCAGCATCCTACCCTGGTACAGCATACTAATGTTTACCTCCTGATCCGGCTTTGCTTACCTTGTTCGCATATCTTTTGTAACAAATGCACGATTGTTGATTGATGACAATGAACTCTTTGCACTATTTCACACAAGGATAAACCTTCAGCATTCAAAGCAAAAAGTACAGACTTTTAACACTGTGTTAACTGTCGAAAACTTTCCATTTTGCTTATAACAGAGATAGATAATTCATGTATATCTTCTGTATAAGGAAGTCACATGTTATATGTGGTTAAGATACATATTATATAGAAATTCAGTACCTCTTTTAGAATTGCTATTACGCACGTTAAAATATGGACATGTGATTATGGTGGTGCAGTTAATTATGAAGTTTATTATTTAAAAAAAGTAAAGACTAAAAGAAGGTAAGAGCAATTACTCATATATTCGTTCAAAGGGTCGACTTCGTTCGCATACCACCACAGTTCCACAAGTTCTTTGGTCCCAGATGTTCAGAGGCTATGCATTGCAAACAGTCCTATGGTGACTATAACAAAGTGATTAGCAATGCAGAGGTAGTAGTCGACCCAAAGAACCTTGCTTTATATTGTATCGTAAGCTCAAAGAATATGACTGAAAATAAAAACCATGTAATTACCTAGGCCACAGGCAAGTTAAAAGGCTAAAAATGAACAAATCCAAGAAACTATAATGAACGAGTCTAAAAGGCTGATAGTGAACAAATTTAAAAGACCAAAATAAAATATGAATGGCCAGAAGAAACGATGAGTGAACTATTTACATAATGAGTGCACCACCTCCTCACGTCCACCAGCATTCCCGGACGCGTTTCGTCCTAGCCTCTTCCTAGGCGTTTTCAACAGGAAATAAGAGAGCTTGTGAATCAAAAAAGGTTAAACTTCAGTATTTGGCCCCCAAGTAGTTCACAGCTGAAGATAAAACAAGGGAGCTGGAAAGCAAATATTTATATTTTCAGCTTCCTTGTTTAATCTTAATTGATATCTAATTGTTTATCTTAATTTTTCTAATTATCATAATTAATTTTCATTGTATTAAGCAAATATTTATATTTTCGTCTCCCTTGTTGTCTTCAGCTGTGACCTAACCCCCTACCTAAAGGGAGGGTCGATACACCTGAGGATATAACTCATCTCAAAATTAACAACCCGTTGTGATAATCACAAAAGCCACTATCTTAAACAAACGCTTTGGTAAACTCCTCGGTTGGATAGAAGTCGCACAAAAGTGTTTGAACTACTTGGGGGCCGAATACAGAAGTTTAACCAAAAGATTTAGCTGCCAGCATGCAAGCTCCACCAAGCTTTGGAAGATGGGAAAAGAAATGATGCCATAGGCCCAATCACCTTAAAAGGAGGAATGAACATATATTCAGATAGGATAGCTTTAAAGTGAAAGCAATGAAAAAGTAGAGGTAGAGTATATGCATTGCTTTTGACTGAATGCTAACTCAATGAAAAGCTACATTTCATACTGCAAATTAACTAATTTTGTTTTAAATTTGTAGTTTGGTGTTTGATTTGTTGATTTTATTTTGATATTTCATTTTAATAAATGGTATTTGTCAGGAGCCACATTAATTTTTATTTATGTTGAGTGGGGTTTCATATAATTAATTCATATTCATTAATTAAGACGGTGTTATTAATTTATTGCATTTTGCTCTTTTATACTATTTTTCAGTAGATGATTTATTTGGGAGTTCATTTTAAGGTTCCATCTTCGGCCTGCTCGATAGATGGCGCCACGGTATGTCCCTTAGTGGATCTTTTATTTTAACGTAACACTGCAATAAATATAGATATTTTTCATTATATCAAAGGTATCTGAGACTTAGATTGCAATGGAATCAGGTAAAAGATATGCTTGTGAAAGTTGTCACAAAATCTATTCTAGGCAGCAGGGTTTAGATGAACATCGTAGAATAAAAGGTCATTACATAAGTAGACTTACCAATCCCGCCCCAGGTGCATCTTCTTTTCAATGCATAGTTTGTGACAAATCATTTACCCTTAAGTCATCATTGCAAAACATTTTCTCATTTTTCTTGCAGTGTTACGTTAAAATAAAAGATCCACTAAAGGACATACCGTGGTGCCATCCATCGAGCAGGCCGAAGACGGAACCTTAGCCCATTTTAATTCAATAGGTAAATGAATTATTTATAGATTTAAGAATTAGATTCTTTTTTTAAGTTAAATTGTTTTGCTTTGAATTTGGAGCTATAACTCTTTTTCAGCGCCAAGCAGTTGTATTTATTGATGACATATTCTTATTTTAAAACTAGTATTTACAGCATAAAATTTGCTTGTTAATCACACATACTTCTAGTTGCATAATAACTAGGGTTTATAGCACACAATTTTGCTTGTTAATCACACATATTTAGTGCCATCTACTGATTTGTTGTTGGTTCTTTTTTAAACTGTTTTTTACTTGATTTTTTAGTTTGAACTAATAAAAAATTTGGATGCTTTATTATCAATATTACATTTTGTTTGTGTGCATGAATCATGTAATTTGCTTTCAGTGACTGACCTCTTATAGGTTTATTAAGGGACTCAGTTCTATTTAAAATTTTTATAGGATGCCCTTCAAAGGGCATTTTTATTTTTCTTAATTACTGTGCTAATGCTAATAGTGTGTTTGGCAAAAGGTTGTTAATAAGCTATTACTACACTTTATTAGAAATTGGATATTATTTTATGAGCATAAAATATTTTTACATTTGTTTTATGAGCATGGAATCGTGACCGACTTCATTTGGCTTTGTTTAGAGACTGATCTAGTTAAAATTTATAGGATGCCCTTAAAAGGACAATTTAATTTATTTCTCGATTGCTTTGTGAATGCTATTACATTTGGCAAAAGTTGTATCTTATTATTACAATTTATTAGTTTATATATACTGTAATTTTATTAGTGTTTTTACTTTCTGTGACTAACATTTTTTGGATTTGAGAGACTGATATAGTTGTATTATATAAGGATGCCCTTAAAAGGGCCTTTTTATATTTTTCTTAATTGCTGGGTGATAGATGTTATTTATGCATGTAAAACTATTATTTTGCGTTATTATAACAAAGAGATCAGATCATATGTAGAGGGTTTTAGGAAGGGAGTGTATGACCCCAGGTCTTAAACAACCCTTAGGAATAGGAAGCTAGGAGATTTGGGCTAGTGTGCCCCATAGGAAAGTGAAGTGGAAGCCAGGTAGAAAGGGGCAGGAAGACGCCCTTATTTTTAACGGAGGGGCCAGTACCCGGAGCCAAATGGCTTAACGTGCCCATCAGACGCACGGCGGATATTTAGTGGTTCGAGTGTTTGTACCTGCTTGGGATCGAACCTGTCTTCTCCATAGCTGTCACGAACGTTGACCACTAGGCCACCCGTGGCCCTATAACAGAGCCATCTTAGCAGGGGTCTTATACCACGCAATGGATGATGCAATCTACTGAAACATCACTGCAGTAGATTTTGGCATCCAATGATCTAGGGAAACATTTGAGCAACAGGTTAGGTGCACTGGTCTGGCAAAAACTTTCCTTGCACACTGGTTCTCGGAAACACATGTGCTGCTCGCTGGGTTCATCTACATTATGCTACAACAAATAATACAGATAATGATTTTTATAAGAATCTCTGAAACAAATGTACGAGTTTTTGGAAAGATAACGAACTCGGGAAAGAAAAGTTAAACTAAAAATACCTGAAAGGACGAAACTGAATTTTTTCCACTGCTCAATAGGATACTATTTTTCCCTAAGCATACAGGAAGTCTAAAAAACTTATTGAAGCATACAAAAGCCATTCGTAAACAAGTACCCAGCCCACCACGGTGACAGACAACGTGCGCAAGTTTGTACTTTCGATTTTCGAATCGCGCACGTGTATGCACGGAAAGTTGTGTTGCCAGATGAAATAGGTTATGCAATTCTCTGAAACTTTTAATTTAACCGTAGCCTCAGCTGAAGGTAGTAATAAAAGGAGAAAGTATGACGTCACAAACTTAAAGCTTTCTTAGCAGATAATGCTGACGGTGTGACGGCCATCTTAAGTCTCTGATGGTGGTTTTGAGTCATCAGGTTACGTACGTGAGAAGTTTGATTTTCGAAATTTTAAGTTATTTTTTTTTTAAATGGTGTGTTATTGCGCTTACGGACGTCACAAGAATTCCGGGCGACCACCTAATGCAGTTACTTTTCACAGGTAAGCAAAGGAGAAACATTTAATATGAAATCCTTTAATTTCCGAAGAACATTTAGTAGTAAAGCGCGTATATGAAGTCAATTTAGGTATGAGCAGCTTAATTTCCTATTTTGATTGACAGAATGGCACTGATGAACAGTATGACATTTTGTTGTGCTAACAGAGGAAACAATTCTAATAGAAACTCGGAAAAGTCAGCTTTCGGAGCATATGCTTATGCACACAGGTAAAATGCCTTACCAACGTGAAGTATGTTCCAAGTGGTCTTTCGAAGCACTTACTCATTCACGCCGAGGAAAAGCCTCACCAATGTGATTTATGCTCCAAACGATTTGCTCGAAAAACTGATCTTTTGAAGCATTTAGACGGGTAAAAAGTTTCACCAATGCGATGTATGCTCTAAACGATTTATTCGAAAAAGTGAACATTTCGAAGCATTTACTCATTCACACGGGGGAAAACCTCATCAATGTGATGTGTGCTATAAGTAATTTGCTCAGAAAAGTAATCTTTTAAGGCATATGCTTGTTCATTTAGGTGAAAAGCATTACCAATGTGATGTAGTATGTTCCAAGCAATTTCTTCGGAAAAGTAATCTTTCAAGGCATGTGCTTGTTCACAGGTGAAAAGGCAAAATCATAATACATCTAATATAAAGTAATATTGGGGTATTACAGCTTAACATTAATTTGCGTACACTCTCATATTCTCTTCATTTTAACAGAGCAGATCTCTGTAAAACGTCACTAAACTTAGATTAAAACTCGTCACTAAACTTAGATTATCATACACACAACTTTAAAAACTATGAAATTACACGGCGGTTTTACCTACAGAATGAGAAAAACGCTTGTACTAACGCTGATGCCCCAGAAGCCAGCCGGAATGTTTCCTAAATTCTAATTACCTGGAAGTAACCGTAACACCCTAAACATTGATAAATCAACTAATAAATCCATAAGAACAGTAGATCAACGATTAATACAATAAGGAACGGCAAATTTATTAACATTAAAAGTAAATTGCCAACTTAATGCCTCACACAGCACTAACAGCTATTGCACAGTCTGCTCATATCAGACTTAAGATGGCTGCCGTGAAGTCACAGCTCACAGGCGTGACGTTTCGCTGGTTTCAATTGGATTGCATTGAGCCAACGGAGAGTGCTTTCTCCCCTTATTCCTACTCCAAGGAGGAGGAGGCAGCAGTCCCTCTCCCTGTGCTTCTGGCGTGACTATCGAGCTTATATTAGATGGAGACACCACTCATATCCACGCAGCATTGGCCGCCATAAGTCACCGCCCACGCTGCGTGGGACGTCACAAGCAAGCAAAAAGCTACTTTGAAACTACGGAAACCACTGAAGCTACGAGGCGTTTAGACAGATAAAATGAGGGATTTAATAATTATCAATTATACAACCCTTACTGTTTAAGCAGCTGTGTAAATAAGAATGTTTTTTTCTTCTTAATTTCACAAGATTTCTAAAAAGAGAAAAAAAAAGCACAAAAAAAAAGAAAGAAAAAACCCCTCAGCATTTCGGGAATCTAAACTCGGAGACATTACGAAACAAAATCGGAATGTGATTTTTTCACAGAAGGTTAGGTGCTGAAAGAATAGAATTACTTGCCTGATATGCGCAGAAAATTTAATATTTTCAGTAATCTCACTAATTTAAGTTTCTGAAGTCAAATATATTTCCTTACTTCAAATTTTACGCTATCAAGAAGCCATATTTTTGAAATCTTGCTGCATTATTCAAACTGTATTCAACCAGAATAAGGGAAAAATAAAGATATACAAAACAAATAAGGAACATGCATGCACATATAATCTTTATACAAAGGTCATTCTTATGCTCACATCACATCAGCCTTTTTTTTTTTTGATTGGTTTTTTAATGACCACCGTGAGCAACTCAATGGGCTATAAGCAATCGCCCGTCCCTAATTTAGGGTCACTGGTTCCAGGGAAGGGAGAGAGCCAGTACCGTAAGACAAACACAACTTCCATGCCCCACCGGGATTCGAACCCGGACCCCGTTCGGACGAATGATCAGAGGCCATCGCTTAGACCACTGCGCCACCGGGGAGGCGTGTTTGTTTTACGACTCTCTACCCTGGAACCAGTGGCCACAAATTAGGGACTGGCGACTGCTTATAGCTCCAAGAGCATAAAGCATAATTTATGATTTCAATTTTTACTGTAACCAGTTTCTATATTCCTACTTCATGCCTAAGAGTTGGTCGCAGTGGACATTAAACCCCAAATAAACACACAGACGCACGTTCCGTAGTTACGGCGAATTTTCATCATATATGAAATAGCTTGGCCTGTGCGCTTTCAAACCGTAACCTTCGTTCGTAAAAGATGATAACTAATGTTTTTGTTTACATTTGATGAGTGGGAGACTTGAGAGAGATTTCCGCAGGACAATCTTTTAATTTTCTGTTTACCACCATTTATTTGCGTCTCCTGAATCGTAATGTTTTATTGTTATGGTATGATTGTTTCGTAATTACATGTGAAAAATGCCTTTTAGTACTGTTGTTGCACTTGGATGTGGAATCTGTTTGGGATGGGTTTTCCGTGGGAGGCCCATTTACCCAAAATTTATGTTGAACTCAGCCCTGTTGAAAAAGGTATTTCCTGAATTTCTGTAAGTGTGTATTTTTTGCATAAATTCTCAATAATTATCAACATTATTACTGCTGGAATGCTACACAAATTTTGGGATTGTGCACCCAAATTACTTCAAAACTCAAATGTGGTTGTTGATCTTAAGGTGGATGTCTTGTGATTTTGCTCCCTATATTTCCAATGAAAAAAAATTCCACCCCATTTCCTCAGCGAAGAAAATTTCCCATACAGCAAAATTGGCCCGTCTGATAAAAATCATCCTAACTTAGATTGTACAATTGGTGTTTTTTGCAAAAAAACTTTCCTGAACTATATTAAAAATCAATAACTTTACTTTGATGTAGTTATGATACCTGCTTGCAGGGGGCGCCACTCTTCCTTACCACAGCATCGAAGTAAAGTTATTGATTTTTAACATAGTGCAGCCGCCCCAGTGGCACAGTGGTCTAAGGTGCTGGCCTCTGATCATTCGACCGTAAGGGGTCCGGGTTCGAATCCTGGTGAGGCATGGATGTTGTGTTTGTCTTACGGCACTGGCTCTCTCCCTTCCCTGGAACCAGTGACCCTAAATTAGGGACGGGCGACTGCTTATAGCCCATTGAGTTGCTCACGGTGGTCATTAAACCTCCAATAAAAAAAAAAAAAAAAACAGTGCAGGTTTTTTTGTTGTTTTTTTTTTTGCAAAAAACAACGATTGTACAATATAAATTAAGATGACCAGCGTGCCCATATCGGGAGGCTTTGTCTAGGCTAGGTTATCAAAGTCTTCTTTGAAACAGTAGCACACAATGCTGTTATACTTGAATTTTTTTTTTATATTATGAACCAACTGTTGTTTGGTTTGACATGGAAGTCCATGTTTTAGACGTACAGAGTATGTGTTTTAGACATGATCACGCAATATAGTATCCATGTTTTAGATAGACTCATGCAGTATAGTATCCGTGTTTTAGATAGACTCATGCAGTATAGTATCCGTGTTTTAGATAGACTCGTGCAGTATATAGAGAGATTATCTGTTGTTTCTTTGATGTTTGTTTGCAGGATTGCTACAGGCATCTGTTAGTTCAAAAGACAAACTTTCATTGCAGGGTTGCCTGTGTTTAAGCTGTCACTCACATTTTCACCAAATTGCAAAAAAGATGGTAATCTTAAGACAAAAATTCCCCATTGAATTGCCAAAAAGGGAATGTTTCCCATCATTTTTCTTTCTGTCATCCTGCTTTGTCCTTGTGTTGTTGTTTCTTTACCCCTGTCATCTTTTCATTCCATATTGCTACTTCACCCTGCTGACCAGGTATCCTTCCCTGTCATTTTTTCTTTCCATTTTACTGTCTCACACCGCTTCACCTTGTTGTTTTTCCATCCCCATTGCCTTTTCTCCTGTTGCTGAAAAACACCGGTGAGCCTTGACAGCACCTTTTGCAATGGATAAAGTGAGGGGTGTTTGTTTGGTGGTTTGCCTCTGCAACAGTGACCATGGGAGCAATCTGTTCCTTCCGTCTTGGCTCGGGTCAACCGGTTGGTCTATGTGTCATTGGTTGTGGCTTTGTCCAGTCCTGGTCTTTGTATGTATTTTCACAAACTGCATGCATCAATATTTTTATTAAATTTAGAAGTATAATATTTGTGTTATTTTATCCCATTAGTTTTTATTCTTGAATTCTATTTAAAGTAAAAAAAGAATATTTGGCCAATGCATTGTGCTTGTATTTTTATACATAAATATAGCAAAAAATAGAACAGTAAATTTGGCTAAGCTGCATAGCATTTTGCTACAACTTTTGCTGACAAAATAGACAAATTGCTAAAAGAAAAAAAAATTCCAGCTTAAACACAGACGGGTGCGGGTGGGTTATGATCTCAAGACTTTCATTGCCCATGTAGTTTGTGAAGAGTGCTTGTCTTTTCATTATGCTATAAAGCAGGGTTGCTCCTTTATGTGTGATTTCCCTGCATAGAGCAGTTGTCGTTTTCCCATCTTTTACATCTTTTTATGATCTTGTTGACAAAAAGATCGCTGCTAACCAGTAGGGATCTTTTTTCCAACCACAAAAGCATCTTTAAAAATTGTGCTGTCGTCTGGACTGGATAGATCGGGGGTATGTCGTAAACTCCTGCTGAGCTCTCCCATTTATTGGCGGCTTGCTTGTAGACACAGTGTCATATATAGATGCAAGAGATTTAAAAGCCATATTTATTCCACATTTTTTTAATCATGTTTTTGAACCTGAAAGAGAACTTGTGGAAATATGTTGTATACCCACAATATATGAGACTGTTGTTATTTGGAGTATCAGGAGTCCTGGGCTTAGGTGTTTTAACCTGCTTAAGATGGAATCTAATGTTTGTCTAATGAATCCAGCCGAAAGTCCCTTGTCAATGATATTTGCTATTTATTTGTCTCTGGCTTCTGTAGTCAAGGAAATAACAGACGCTGTTCTGAACCATGATCTGAAAACAGTTGTTATATTTACTTTGGGCAGAAGGACCTGGGGAGGATTACATTGGAAACAGCTGATGGTTTGTCGAATTTTTCTGTGTGAAGTTGGACATCTTTTTTCCTGGTAAGAAGGATATCCAAGAAGTGTAAAGTTCCATTGCTTTCCTGCTCACATGTAAAATTAATGGAGTGGTGAAAGGAGTTTATTTCCTGGTGGAACATCTTTAAGCTTTGCTCTCTGTGTTGCCATACAATAAAGATGTCATCCACATATCTGAACTAGGCTTTAGCTTTTAAGATGCAGCTCAAAAATGTTTTGTCCTCTATCAGTTGTACATCATATGTGATTGGATCTGAACCAGGCTTTAGCTTTTAAGATGCAGCTCAAAAATATCTTGTCCTCTATCAGTTGTACATCATATCTGATTGGATTCCTGATAACGGTTAACCCATGGGATCTTCACTGGTATGTTTATCTATTATTCCCTCAAAGCTGAAATAGTTGTTGGTGACCAGGTTTAAAGTTCTCCTTAATTCTTGCACTACTTCTGGAGGATGTTGGTTTGATTTCACTATTTGATCCTCTAAATTTTCACACACTTCGCATACCAGGATAGAGGGGTACAGACAGATGAGAACAAAAAAACCCAGGATATCCGTCCGGTCTAGCTTTAAATTAGCTATCTTTTGAACTAAGTCTGCGGAGGAGTTTAACCACATTCAGATTTCGGTAAAAAGTGTTTTAAAAACATGGCTATTCCTTTCTCAAGGAAATAAGTGGGCGATTGTCTTTTGCCTACAGGCCTCACATTTAGTCCTGGGTTTGTGATGTTTTAATTTTTTGAATAACTGCAAGGTGGAAGATCTCGGTGATATTTTGGCCGCTTTCTTGACTTCAGCAGGTAAGTGCTGCAGTTGAGCTGTGGCTCTAACCTTGCTAGCTAGAACATTCATAGGGGCAGTCTTCTGCTTTAATGAGTCTGAGTCATTAATAAACTATAGCAGTTTGACATTATAGTCTGCCTTATTCATTATTGCCAGCTAGCTCAACTTATCTGTAAGGGTAATGCTGATGGTTTTGTCATTCCTAAGATCTGCAAGTATTTTAAAAGACTTTAGGTCCTGCTTTATATGCTGTCTTAGGCTTGAGTTTAGAACATGCACTGTTTAATGTCTAACGGTATCTTGGTCGGGAGTCTGTATGTTTCTAATCACTGGTTCAAGGTTATGCATTTGATGTATGGTTTGATAGGTAAGTAATACTTCTTAGAAGAAGACTGACCTCATGAATGCTCAAGGTAGCAATGTCAGAGCCACAACTAAATTGCAGCATTTACACGCTGAAGTCAAACAAGCGGCCAAAATACCATGGGAACGTTCCACCCCATAGTTATTCGAAAGATTAAAACATCACAAACCAGGACTGAACATGAGGCCTATTCCAGGCAAAAGACAATCCCCCACTTATTTCCTCGAGAAAGGAATCGGCACATTCTTAAAACACTTTTTGCTGATATCTGAATGTGTTCTAAACTCCTTCGCAGACTTAGTTCAAAAGATAGCTAATTTAAAGCTAGACCAGATGGATATCCTGAATTCTTTTGATGTCATCTCTCTCTGTACCCCTCTATTCTGGTATGTGAAGCATGCAATAATTTAGAGAATTAAATAGTGAAATCAAACCAACATCCTCCAGAAGTAGTGCAAGAATTAAGGAGAACCTTAAACCTGGTCACCAACAACAACTATTTCAGCTTTGAGGGAATAATAGATAATCAGACTAGGAGAGCTCCCATGGTTCACCAATCTGTGGAATTCTTGCGAAAGCAATATTACAACTGATGGATGACAAGATATTTTCAAACTGTACCTTGAAACCAAGAATTACGTTGGGAATGGCTGAAAGTTCAGATATGTGGATGACATTTACATTGCATGGCAACACGGAGAGCAAAGCTTAAAGATGTTCCACCAGGAAATTCACTCTTTCCACCGGTCCATCAATTTTACATATGAGCAGGAAAGCAATGGAGCTTTACACTTTTTGGACGTCCTTCTTACTCGGAAAAAAGGTTGCTGACTTCACACGGAAGTATTCTACAAACCATCAGCCATTCCCAACATAATCCTCCCCAAGTCCTTCTGCTCAGAGTGATATAAGACAGCTGTTTTCAGATCATGGTTCAGAAGAGTGTCTCTCAATTCCTCGACCATAGAAGCCAGAGAGGCAAATAAATAGCAAATATCATCGACAAGGGACTTTCAGCTGGATTTACTTGACAAACATTAGATTCCATCTCACTGCGGGTTCAAGTGCCTAAGCTGAGGACTCCTAATACCCTATACAACAACGGTTTAAGATATTGTGAGTCTGTAACATATTTCCCCAAGTTCTCTTTCAGGTTCAAAAACATCATTAAAAAATGTGGAATAAATGTGACTGTTAAATCTCCTTTGTCTGTATATGATACTGTGTCTAAAGCAAGCCACTAGTAAACAGAACAAGCTCAGGGGAAAGTTTACAACATACCCCTGATCTATCCAGATGGCAACACAAAATCATACATGGGGTTGGTTGACAAAAAGATCACTCCTGGCAAGGAGCGGTGAAAATGAAAGAGATGTAAATGACGGAAAAATGACAACCCCTCTGTGCAGGGAAATCCTCCATAAAGGAGCAACCTCACTTTGGATCATGATGAAAAGACTAGCACACTACACAAGCTATGTTAATACAGCCACATGTGAAAGTCTTGAGATCATAAGGTCCCACCCTCATCAGTGCAATGAAAGCTTGTCTTTTGAATTCTCAGATGCCTGGAGGAATACT
The DNA here is from genome assembly GCA_039090855.1 of Macrothele yani. NCBI lineage: Eukaryota > Metazoa > Arthropoda > Arachnida > Araneae > Macrothelidae > Macrothele > Macrothele yani. The sequence goes on along the minus strand of CM077005.1, from coordinate 121,443,848 downwards.
ACATGAGCATGTCTAAAATACGGACTTCCATATGAAACGGAACAACTGTTGTTTCCATAATATCAAGATTTTTGAATTATAACAGCAGTGTATGCTACTGTTATTAATGAGGCTTTGATATCCTAGCCCAGACAAAGCCTCCCGATGGAGTGCAAAAGCTCCACTTAAACTGTGGGTTAGTTTTACATCATTAAAGGAAATGTTATAGTCTTTACAGTTTGTTTGATGTAGGTGCTGACAATTTCTGCAGATTACAGTTGTACTTTTTTACATAATTTTTTTTGGAGCAGAACCATTTTTATGATTATTCTTGATATTTTCATTATAGAGTGTGCAAATAATTTTTAATTAGGTTTTCTAGTCATATTAATTTCTACATCTTGGCAATCCTGTGGGATAGATGGGCAAAGCATTGCTGTTGTGCATGAAAGCAGTGCTCGCAGTCCATCATTTATCCTGTCTAGGGTTATATTAGGAGAAGTACTTCCAAAATGCAATGGGTATCAGTCCATAGCATTCACTGACAAGTTTCTTTACATTTCAGATCGTGGCTTTGTGGGCGCAATTGTGGGAGTAATGTGCCCACGTTGAGAAATACCTTTGCATAGAGAAAGAGTTACTCTACCAACACGTGTAATTTGAACAACCTCTGTCAGTTAACAAAAAAGTTATGCCTGCTTTTGCATTACTTTTGGTACAACCCTCGTATATTCCCAAAAGTAATACAAAAAAATGTATCCAGATTATTCACAAATACCAGATAGATCCTTTAAATTGGGAAGAGTAACACTGTATATACAGTACAATTCGGGAAAATCCGTGCTCCTAAAATCCGCAATTGCCTAAAATCGGCGTGGATTCAAACACCGGACAGCTACTAAAAAAAAAAGGTTTCAGAAATCGAATTTTTTTATTTTCCAGCTGACAAAAAAATGTTTAAGATTTTTGTAAAGGTTTTAAAAATCTTTTATGTGTTTTCTCTATTTGAAAAATATTACTAATGATATATGTAATAGTGTTCTCTCTAGAGACTGTTTGGTGGGCGCCCGCCCAGCTGACAGTGTTTAACGCTTTCACTGCCGTGCGATGCCGAACGGCGTCATACAATACTTAGCCCAGGTGCCACCGCCACCGAACGCCGTCGTAATAATGATTTCATATTTCGCTGCCTAAAACCTTCAGCACTTGAAGAGAGTTATCTATTTTGTTACTATCACTGAAAATGAGTCTCCAACTGTCTAAAAGTGACTGCGGTTTTGGGATAGCAGATTTTTTCCCACATTGACTTCCCATAGACTTAACACAGTGTGCGCTTTTCACTGCAATGTTTATTTTCCTTTGAATGTCACTGGTTTTGCGGTGAAGGGAATTATCAATAAATAAATGCTTGAGTGGCAATAAAAAGCATTTTCTACTTAGAGTTTATATGTCACAAGGAGGCTTATTGAGGAGGCTAAAGGGATTTCAAAGAAAATCATATTCACTACAATACTTAGTTTTGCGGAAACAATGGATATATTCGGACGCGCCATCGCCAGTCCCTCTGAACCAAAAGTTCCTCGTCGGGCACATTCTTCTGTGAAAATGATGCCGATAATCTGTCATCAAGTACAGAAACTTATTCTTTTACTAGCTGTAGTACAACCAGCAGTGAAACTGAGAATGAAGAATGCTGCGTTCCTTCTCATACTCCGCCTAGGGATTTTGGCTATACACATTGGTGTGATGGTCCTGACATCATGAGAAGAATTCTGTTCACTGGTGTACCAGGACTGAAAATCAATATGATAGGTACTGAGCCAATCGATTTTTTTAATCTTTTTGCGAATGAGGAATTTTACGATCTATTAGTTAAGGAGAGTAATGCATATGCTGTAGAACTGTTTATCTCGGGAGTTACTAAAGGTTCACGAATAAATGAATGGAAGGATGTGTCGGTAGATGAGATAAAAGTTTTTTTGGCCTTCTGTTTCATATGGGCATTGTACAAATGCACCATCTCCAAGATTACTGGAAAACAGATCCATTATTCAAAATGAACTGCTTTTTTTCAAATACGAGCAGGAATCATTTCCTTCTGATCATGTGATGCCTTCATTTTGCAAGAAATCCTCACCCTGGTGAAGCGATTACAATTACCAACCGCCCTGCAAAAATAATGCCTTTACTGCTGTCTGAAATTTTTATAAGCACCATAAATCCTTGTTATGAATGGATCTGCAAAATTTTGCCTGAATTGTTTAATAGTAACTTTTTAAACTAGCCATGAAAATGTTTATTAAACATTCCTGTGTGCCTGTCTCTCATAAATCTGTTAATAAAAATGTTCATGGCTAATTAAAAAAGTTTTTAACCAACTAAAGCAAAATTTTGACAGTTGACTACTCTTAGCTGATTATGGAGTGTGTAAAAATTTTCAGTCAGTTTCATAAAGAATTGACAATGATGAGTTTTCTTATTTTTTTTATCCAGTCTACTGGCAAAACCTTTGTAGCAAGCAGGGAACCCTGCTCTTACAATGCAGTTACGGGAGATGGGGAACCCTCCTGCTTTCCCCACCATCCCACTTGTTGAATTTAGCGGACAACAACAAGTTTTGTTTCAGAGATGATAAGCTGCTCTTTCCTTTGTATGCTACACTATGGATATTTGTTGAATACTGTATAAATAAAAATATGCTTTTTTAATGTGAAACATTTGAGTATGATACAGTATTTTGTCATTTACAGTAGTACAGGAATTGCGATAGTTCAAAAGAAAAATGTATGGCGTGTGAACAATGGACAGAATGTCACGCAGGGATGGGGTGCTGGGTTGATTGAATGTCAAATAATTCCTGCATTTCAAACCCCAGTGCCGCATGCTGGTGAAATTAAAAAGGGGGAGTTCATATAGGTACGTATGATGTTTACTGTGATGCAATTACTTTACTGTAATGCCAAAACAATGATCAAATTAATTCAGCTACAGAGAAATGTGCTGTCTGCTAGATTTAACAAGCGATCAGCACTTTTATTGTGCAATTGTGTTCATCACTTCAAGCTTACTTAGCACTCGTTTTTTTTTTGGGGGGGGGGGGTTGCATTACCCAGCTAAAATTTCTAGCTGCCATATAATTAATTTCTTGGGTAGTCAAAAACGATGGTACAGTATTGAGAGATTGAAGTTCAAATAAAGCACATATCAAGCGGGAAATCTGGCAACTTAGCATTGCGTGTTTACATTTTTTCCCGGTACACATGCTGTGAGAATCTGTTTTTTCATGTCTTGTTTCACGTCTTAAGATGAAATTTTTTGAATAATTGTTTGGAAATTTGAGAAAATGGCAGGAGTGAAGAGAAAGCACAGCTCTTTAACGATTCAGCAGAAAGTGGACTTGTTGCAAAAACTTGATAATGGCAGTGCACCAAAGTATGTTGTGGAGATTTTTGGTATTGCTGTTTGGACTGTGTACGATATTAAGAAAAACCGAGACAAGATATTGCAATTCTATGCAATGAGTGATAGCAATTCTGGAATTGCTGATCGCAAAACGATGCATGAAGCCAGAAACTCCACCCTCGATGCTGTTGTTTATGAGTGGTTTTGGCAAAGGCATAGCGATGGTATGCTAATTACAGGTCCACTCTTATGTAAAAAAGCCAAGCTATTTCATCAGCAACTGAAGATTGATGAGCCTTGCAATTTTTCAGCTGGATGGCGATCCCGCTTCAAACAAAGACATGGAATTCGCTACTTGAAATCCTGCGGGAAGCAAGAATCGGCAGTTAAGGTAGCTGCAGAAGAGTTTCTGGATGTGTTTGCCAAATTTGTCCAGGAGGAAGTACTTTCTCCTGATCAAATTTATAACATGGATGAAACTAGACTTGTCTGGCATTGTCTACCAAGACATACTCTAGTGTGTGTGCTGATGAAGTAGGACCTTCCGGTGTTAAGGAAGGCAAAGAAAGAGTAACAGTTGCTCTTTGTTCCAATGCCTCTGGAAATCATAAATGTATGCCATTTGTGAATGGAAAAAGTGCTTGTCCTTGGGCTTTTAAGGTCATAAAGGTCTTACCTGTGATCTACCGCAGTAATAAAAAATCATGGATGACCAAAGAACTGGCTACAGACTGGCTCAATAATCACTTTGTTAAAGATGCCAGAAGGCACTGTGTGGAGGTTAGATTTGCTCCAGATTGTAAAATTTTGCTGGTATGGGACAACTGCATGGCACATCTTGAAGATTTAACTTCAAATAATGTTACAGTTATGATCTTACCCCCAAACACAACTTCACTAATTCAGCCCATGGATCAGGGTATAGTTAACAGTTGGAAGTGTGACTACAAAGGAGAATTCCTAAGGAAACTGTTGAACTCTTATAAATTGTTTCAAACAATCAAAACATTCATTAAAGATTTCACAATGTAGGATTGCCTGTACTCAATAGCAGGTTCATGGAACAATATGAAACGTTCTACTCTGATAAACGCATGGCATAAGTTATGGCCAGTATTAATATATGTTGACTCTGAATTTGAGGATTACGAGTTCAAAGGTTTCACAGCTTTGAAGGCCAAATCAAAGGCTACGCAGCTTCTAGCATATGCCAAACAAGCAAATGTGTCATTGATAAATGCGTTTAGAGAAGAAGATATAGTTGAATGGATGAAATCTTCAGACAGGAGTGAAGTCCAAACAATGACTGATGATGAAATCATAGCTAGTGTGATTAATCCTGATGCAGGCGATTCAGACACTGCAGACACTGACAGCGAGGATTCTACTACCAAAAAAATATCCTTAGGCAATAGAATTTTGTTGGGAGAACAATACATTAATTTTTTAGAACAGCAGAAATGTGTTTCAGCACAGGAAATAATGATGATTTATAGACTTCAGGAAAAACTTCAATGAGAGAAACCAAATTTAAAACAATTGATCATTGATGGAATGTTTGCCAGCCAGAATGTTTGATTGACATATACAGTATTTGGTAAATAAAAATTCAATTAATTAATACAGTACTGTATTATGAATTTGTTCCCTATATTTTACTTACGTATTAAATACTGTACATATCTATATAAATTCCAAATACTACTAATTACAGTATTAAATACATATTACTAATTAATTTTACTAATTATTAAACAAATGAAAGCCTATAATACATACATAAATACCATCCTATTTGAATTAGTATTATACAGTTTAGAGAACCTGTGTGTGTTTACAGTACGTATGTACTAGTAAACACACACAGGTTCTCTAAAATCTGCAAAATTCTAAAATCTGCACAACCTCTGGAACCAAGTTGTGCGGATTTCCGGAATTGTACTGTATTTATTTTTTATTATTTTTTCACTGCCATTATATAACATACAGTGGCGCCCATATGAGTAATTAGCGGGGGGGGGGGGGGGGGCTAAGAAAAATCCTTACCTCCTTCAAGGCTGTCAAACGTTTTAGTAAATGTACAAGATACTAAAATACAACAAAAATAATTGATACAATCAATCATTAACATCTTTTTATTTTTAAAAATGGATTAAAAAAGGTTTCGTCAACTTTAGTGTTTTAAATTTATCAAATATTTGGCAATACCAAGGCTAGGAGGGGGCTTGAGCCCCCTTCCCCCTATGGGCACCCTTGATAACATAACAGATACAGTAAATATAATGTTTTTACAGAACAACCCATATAACAATGGCTTCTATGTTAGATATTGTGCTCCTTTTACCATGAAACATTTTTATGTCATTTTTGAGATTTCTGATTTCCCATTGATTTACATTATTGTCTTATAATCATTGGAAGTTTGATGTCTTATCTGCACAGTTTTAGTATTTTAGGTTTTTGAAGAGTACAAGTTGGTTTTGGTTGTTCGAAATGACCTGAATATGAGCAAAGGAAAAGCTGTGACTCAGGTAATTCATTTCTTTTTTGACACAAAAAAGTTTAGAAATGTTTTTTTTTTGTGTAGTGTGTGTTATTAAATTATTATATAAACAGTTTTGTTCTTCAAATTACATGGTATTTATATTACTTATTACTTCAGCACTTGGAAACAAATTTTGCAAATGCATACAGCACCAGCATAATGTAAAAGAAAACACATTCTATGATCATGCAAGACTTAACACTTTAAGCATGAGTTTGATCAAATGATCTGGAAGCTGTACTGTCCTTTTAATATTTTCAAGCTTTAGCTCTTGAAACATTTTCTGAGTAGTACATTTAAGGGCCAAAGCCCCCATTTTTAAAAATAGTGTTTCCCATTTTTTGAAATACTGTTACTTGAGCTTTTGAATCAGATACTTAAAAGAATATTGATAAATATTTTTATTTATTTATTTAGCATTCTCACATTGAATGCATGTTTCATTATAATGAATTTTCATTAACAAGTTTATCTAGATCAAGGTATGCTCTTACTTTTTTAATATAAGAGTGAAATCCAGCCTAACAAAAATCCCAATTCAATGAAAACAAGATCAGTCCTGGCTAAAATTGCATTGAGGTAATGCATTTTTAATTTCATTACAACAAAATTAAGTTTTGCAAATTTCTTGTTGCAGTGAAGAAATACCTTCATATTTCCACGGAAAATTATCATTTAGAACAGTATTTACAACTGCAGTGAAAATGTTCATTTCGGATTTAAAAGAACCAAGCGTCCTGTCCAGGCAAGTCATTTCCTGCTTCTCATTGTGTCAAAAGCAGCTTGAACTGGTTTGGGGACAAAAGGAAAATTGTTGATGTATAGCAACCAATCTTTTCTCTGTCTTTTTCTACACTCATTGGTGTTCCTTGTGTTGTTCCTTTGCTTGATTTTTGAAGTGAATTCTTCAAAAAGAAAGCAAATCTCTTTTAAAAAAATGGGGGAAAATCATCAGTGAGGTTGATTCTGGAGTTAAAAAAAATGTTGTTGCTAGAAAACATGGCATCATTATATCTATAAACATTTTTAAAAGACAGAATAAAAGCTGAACAGTAATTGCAAAAGCCTGTTATTGAGCAAGGAAAGAAGAAAATATACATACATGGCAAACACAATTTCAGGGATCGCATTCCTCCTAAAATTCCTAAAATTCCTAATATTTTGTGACCCTCCTTAAATTCCTAAAATTATACCTAAAATTTGCTATTCATCCTAAAATTTTCGTAAGCTTATTTATTAAAAACACAACCGTTATTAACGCCAATAAATTTACCATTACGGTAAGGTAAAAAGACCTGTTATTGTAGAAACACAGCCTATATGCTGTGCTGCTGAAGGGAGGGAAAATGACGCCATCGAGATGCACTTGCTTCGGGGCGGGCGCTCCACTTTTTTGCCTTCAGACAGTTTTCGAGAGTAACAAGAGATCTAAGGGAAAAGGGGAGGGGTCATTTTCACCCCTGGTTTGCGCTTTGCGGACGAACTCCGTGGCACGCAGAAGATCGTACTTTATTTTTGTACATGCCTTGTGGAACCTCCTCTTTCTGCTGATGTTTTGTTATTGTAAATCCAGGTGGGTGGAAGCAAAGAGGAAACATGTGTTCTCCTTCCGTAACCTCCGGTAATGACGATGGGATGGTAGCTGAGTGTTATCGTGACCGGCAGTAGAGCACGTGATCATTGACCTTCGATCGTGCGCCGGCGACAGCGACCTTCGATGCGCAATATATCTCGGCTCCGACTCGCTTTGACTGAACTTGCGTGAGATGCGTATGATAGTTTCTGGTTTTGTGTCTTTTATGGTGTTCTCTGTGCTGTGTGCAGGTTCAGTTCTCTAGTGGTGACCTGCTTTTTTTTTTTTTTTTTTTTCTATCTTCTGACATCCTCGCAGCCAAATTTCGGGAAGTTGTCTGGTTTTTGCAATATTGGAACGTGTTTTTTGTACTTCCCTTTCATTTTCTGTTTAGTAATACAAGTGTTTAAGATGCCTAAATCCAAAACGAAATTTCAAGATGCGTGGCTCGCCAAAGAATTGGACGGAGTGAAGTTGAAAGAATGGTGTTCTGCAACTGAAACAATATTTTCTGCTAAGTGTATATTGTGTTCAGAAATTTTCAACATTTCTAATAGTGGCTTTTCACAAGTAAAAATCGCATCATAAAGGAAAAAAACATTTGCAGAAATTTCAAAGTAAATTTCAAAATAAGTCCATCCTGAAAGCCTTTAGAGGACGGGATCTTCAGCCCAAAACAAATATTAGTGAAGTACTGAGTCATGATTTACAGTTGGCTAAAGCCGAAGCATTATGGGCCATGAAAGTTGCTAAGGACAATATGTCTTTTGTTTCATGCACTGAAACAGTTGAACTTTTCAAAGAAATGTTTCCTGATTCTGCTATTGCAGCCAAAATGCAACTTAAAGAAAAAAAGTTGCTTATGTGATATCACATGGATTGTCAAAATATTTTGAAGAGGATTTGAAAAAAGACATTGCATCTAGTAGCCCAGGAAAGGTTTGATGAAATAGCATTTGATGAAACTACAAATACACAAGTGAAACGGCAGTTGGATGTGTATCTCAGGTACTGGTCTTCAGAAATAAATTCAGTTTCTTGCCGATACCTAACAAGCGTTTTTCTGGGTCATGCAACAGCAGATATTTTGCTAAAAGAAATTCTTGATGTGTTATCATCCTTCAATATTTCGTTGAACAGAATTATTTGTGTATCCATGGACAGCCCAAATGCAAATAAGTGCTTTTTACGCAAATTCAATGAAGTTGTAAAACAAAAAACAGGCCAGAAATCTTTGGAACTAGGTTTTTGCAACCTGCATGTTGTTAGTAATGCATTTAAAATTTTTTTGACAAGCTTAAATATAGATTTTGACGAATTTGCTACTGATATGCATTACTTTTTAAAGAGTAGTGCTGCAAGACGAGAGGATTATAAATCTGTCGAGGATATAACATTGGTCACAGCCAAATTTCTTTTGCGTCATGTCAGCAACAGATGGTTAACTGTTGGTTCTGTAGCCCAGAGGCTCTTGGATCAATGGCTAAATATTACAGAATATTTTTTAAACTTCTTGCCATCTCAAAAAATATTTGAAAAACAACTACGCAATTCGGCAAGGTATAAAAGAATTCACTGTTTCCTGAAAAATGAGCTAACTCCTTGCTATTTAGCATTAATTTCATTTTCACACCAAAATTTTGAAAAGTTTTCATTATGTTATCAGAGTGAAGAACCAAAAATACACCAGTTATATTATGATTTAAATACTTTAATGAAGAATGTTATGGCTCAGTTTATCCAAGATGATGTTATTGCAGGGAAATTTGGAGAAGACCTAAAGAATGTAGATTTTGAAAACAAAAATTCATGGAAAAAAACTAGGGGAGTTAGAAGTTGGTATGAAGACAAAAATCTCCTCAGGAATGTTCAGGAGACCAGGCAGAAATTATTTCTCTTAGATGTAAGATCATCACTAATTGCAACCACAAAATATTTAAAGTCAAATTTGCCATTCTGCAATCAAAAGCTAAGAGACATAGAAGTTTTAAAGGTAAAAGAACCAAAGAAAGAGTCAACTCAACTTTCAATCACTGAAGGACTTTCGGAAATAACCAGAATTTCAAGTGTTTTGCATCTTTCTGAGGAACAAATTGATAGAGTAAGAGAAGAGTGGAAACTTTTAAGTTGCGATAAAAGCCAACTCTAGATGAACTAGTGAAATTTTCAGAGGAAGGGCATATTCCAGTGCGGATTGATCATTACTGGCATAATATATTTAGTATTAAAGACTCTAGCGGAAAAGAAAAATACTCAAATCTTGCTAAACTCATAAAGTCAATTTTAGTTTTACCCTCATGGTAATGCTGATGCAGAAAGGGGATTTTTCGGTTAACACTGCTCTGTTAAGGAAGGACAAGGCTAACTTAAAAGACTCAACTATACCATCATTAAGAATAGTTAAAGGGGCCATTAAACACTATGGATGTGTAAGTAAAGTTCCCATAACAAGAAATTTGTTAAATAGTGTTCGTGATTCACATAAATTTTATAAAGAGTATGTTGATAAGCTGAAGGAAGAAGAATCAAAAAAGGTAAAAGAAAGGAAGCAGAAAGAGAGAGGGAAAATAAGGAAAAGCAGCTAGAGAAAAAAAAGAAAAGCTGAGTTTGATGACAAAATAAAAGAAAATGATGCAGAAATAAATAGACTTAAAAAAGATAAAGAAGCCTCCCTAGCAGTAATTCAAGAGGGAACAGAAAGAATGAGAAAAGCTGTAGAAAAACAAAATACTGTTGAAATAGCAGTTGCCTCTAACTTGATCATACAAGGTTCAGCTGAAATAAAGAAAACTGAAAGTAAATTAGTTGTGGTGGAAGCAGAAAAAGATAGGCTAATCAGGAAAAGGTTAAAACAATAATATGAAAAAGTAATTCAGTGAACAATTGTACATAGTTCTTGGTTTTCAATTACCTTTTTAGGATATTATAGTTTAATGTGAAACCTGAAAACTTTACTGTGAAAATCGTGAATTGCTCCTGGTTCAACAGCATATTAATGTTCAAAGTGAAACTTGAATGTGGTAAATATACTTGAATATGATAATAACACGTGAAAAAGATAAGAACTGAACATTAGAAGTAAATCATACTTAAACTTTAGACATTAGACGTTATGCAAAAAATTTGGGTGTGAACTTCGACCATATATACTAATGGACTGCGCATTGGCAGTAGCTGCATCAAAGCCGCCATGGCTCAAACATTGGGCACGTCATCATCAGACTCCAAATTTCGTGTACAAATGCTGTTATGATTACTAATTTACGCTGCAGAACTTCAGTGTTTTCGGTGTATTATGTGAATGCACCTCATATATAATGAAAACTCTTCAGGTAAGTTTACTTATGAGCTATATACATGCATGATCGTGTTGTTTACATTTTGTGATTTATAATGTGATGAACATTTTGCGAAGAATTTGGAACATGCATTCCGTTTTTTTCTTAAGTTACTATATTTTTATATCAATAGCTGCAAGTTTCTGGTTAAGTAATTGAACTTTATTGACTTAGGTATTTAATTCGTTTCTTACCCATGAAAAATCATAGAACTTTCTTTACTATATCGGTCAGAGCAACCATAAGCACAGCAGTGTAACCCATCTTTTTGACTGTTGTTATGTGATTTTATGTTGGAGCCAGAAATTTTGATGTCATGCGCAGTCTATCAGTATATATGGTTGAAGGGTGTGAAGCAAACTCTTTTACAATGTATACAAAGTTGTTTTACTAGATATATACAAATATACATCTAGTTTTTATTGAAATACACTCCTAAAATTTTCCTAAAATTTTTCTAAAAATTCCTAAAATTCCTAAAATTCTTACCTAAAATTTTCCAGAAGTATGCTATGATCCCTGCAATTTTAAGACATATTAAGTGCATTATATTGCTGCATTGCAATATCCTTATACACCATATTTATGCGGTATAAAACTGATATAAATGTAGTGAAACGAAAAGTTGATTGTTTCACTACATTTATAACAATTTTAAGAGGTTGACTCAGTATTGTTCACGTGGTTCCAAGATGTCAATTCCTGAAGTGTGCCAATTAGTGGAGTTTAATCCATGAAAAAACACTGCTGTTTGCCTCTGCTCTTGACCACACAAACTTTCAGACCAATGTTCAATGGCTAAATCATTTCAAGAAATGGTATGGCATCTTCGTAAAAATAATTTGTGGGGAGGTAGGTGCTGTGTGGGTGGAAAGTGCGAATGAAAAGAGAGCAGTAGAAGAATTTGATACTCTTATTTGCTCATACTGCATAAATGGTGTGTTGAATGCTAATGAGGAAGGGATATTTTTCCAACTCCAGCCAAAGAAAGCATATTTGCACTTAAGGGAGACAAATGCACAAAAAAAAAAAAAAAAAAAAAAAAACTAATGCCTAATTGTACTTTTCTGCTGTAATAAGTCAGGAACTGAGAACAGGAAAGTGTTGATTGTTGGTAAATCTGCCAAGTTCCACTGCTTGAGAAACATTCATTCACTGCCATGAGAATATAAATCAAGGAGAAAAACATGGATGGCAAAAAAAATGTTCAATGAGTGGGTTGTGAAATTGAATGCAGAAAGGAAAGGAAAAGAAAAATGATTTTCAATGAAAATTTTATGCCTCATAACAACTCCAACTTTTGAATCTGCGTGGTGCGTTTTCTGCCTGATTGTATAGTTTTTATACCACCTTTGGATGAAGAGATAATAAAATTCATGAAAACTAGCTTCTGCTAATGAAAATAATCATTCAGAGTGTTAAAATGAATGAACAAAAAAAACAACAACATAAAACATGCTATGGATATGATTTCTACAGCATGGAGCCAAAAAAAAAAAAAAAAAACCACTTGCCAATTCCTGAAATGTGCTGTACTGACTGAATCTGATAAGATGGGTTCAGAACTTCAGCTACTGATGTGCTGAGCGGAAAGTATTGTGGGAATCACTCGCTAAGTCAACTTCCATCCCTAGTGTAACTGGAACATGTTTTGCTGGCAGATGATGATGTGTTTGCTAATAACGAAGTGATCGATGTGAATATCATCCAGTGAGTAAAGGACAATGAAAATGTTGAAAGCAGGGAAGAAGAAGATGCTACTACCCTTTAACAGATGTTAGTGCTTGAAAAAGAAAAGCCACCATTTTGTGTCTTTTCAAATTAGTACATTCCAGGTGATATATTTGCAGAACTTTTTTAATATCTGGTGCTACAAATTACCTTTTTAAAAATAAATAACGATTTTCTATAAGCAAGGGATGTGAAAATAAGAGTGGCAAGTAAAGGTTTTATTAGACAATTTTATTACATATGTTTCTATTATTTTTACTTCATGATAAGCAGCATTTTTTAGATAAAAAAATTTTTTGGTTTGAAAATTTCAGAATGAATGTATATTAGAATGAAATTGTGTGACAAAATATTGAATTCTGTTTTAGGAAATTTCATTATAATGAAAATTTTTCGTGTTCCCATGAAGTTTGTTTAACAGGAGCTAACAGTATATAAACAGTTTTAGGGAACTTCTCAGAAAAAAAGTCAATCGCTTGGTTCTTTTAAATCCGTCTGCAAAAATTGCACTTTAGTTCCATGCCCACGGATGTTAAGTTACCTCAAAAGTGGAAAAACATCAGTCAAGTAGAAGATTAGTAATTACCATATTTTTTGTAATATCAGACACACTTTTTTTCCAAGAACTTTAATTTCCCCTGCATCTTATATACCAATATTCAGTGGCATACAGGTGGGTTAAGTATTTTTAAAATGTCTCTCAACCTTCTTGCGTACTGTAAAATATAATTTCAGTGGATCGTGAGGTTTCCAAACACCACCTGCTGAAATCATACTTTGTTATGTCACTTACAATGAGGAAGAAATTTTATTTTTATATATGCAGTGCTGTATAACATAAGAAAACAATAGAAACAAAACAGTAGAAACAAAACAATGTATGTTTGCTTTCGATTTCACTTAACTAGGATAATTTGCTATACCACTCCACATTAAAAGTTCTAGACCGATTCTTGTGTTTTTGCACCAAGCAAATATTTGGTCGATGTGGGCCCCAGTCTGTAACATTTTGTTTTATTCATTCACTGAAAGTCCACTTTGTTCAACTTACTTACACGAGTGAATCTGACAGCTAAACTCCACAAATGAAAATCAGCTGCTCACTGTTGGATGATGGGCTATACTTCCATATCTGGCCTGCGTCGTCTGCTAAACAAAGCAAGTGCCAATAGGTGATGCTTCTGCTTCGACACAGAGGCTGGTAACTAACTGTGTTATGTCACTGCCGTTTGCTCTGTGCATGAAGTCCGTTCGCTTGCTTGTGCTTAGTATTCTTTGCTTGTGTCACCCCTGCTTCTGTAAGTGCTGCTTCGTGTTTCTTCTGTTGTTCTTTCTGCGTGCGTTTTTACCATGTGGAATTCGAAGCACTTTTCTGAAGAAGTTGCCCAGGATGAGGAGACATGTTTTCTGCTGTGAGCGGCAGGGATTGATTCCAACCAGTGGAACATGTTCGAAAGGTCATTCAGTGACTCTCAGAGTTGATAGGTCCCATCGTTATGTACAATCCAGGTGTCAGAGGAATCAGGTTTCAGGGATATCTGAGCAGTCTTCCTGTGCACTTGAGACATGGGGCGCCTGGATCCTTGGTATCTTTGAACGTGATACCAAGCAATATAGGGTTGAGATCTGCCCTGGGAATGACAGATATACAAGCACATTGCTCCCGCTCATACACAAACATGTACAACCACGAACTACTGTCATGACAGATCAATGGGCTGCATATCGTAACCTCGGAAGCTGTGGATACGAACATCTCATAGTCAACCACTCACTGAACTTTGTGGATCCTAGTACTGGGGCTCATACCCAAGATGTTGAGAGCATTTGGCGACCTTTCAAACACAAACTTAGTTATGGTACTCGCATGCTTCATTTAGGAGACCATATTCTGCAATATTTATTCCGACGGAATTGTTGTCTTGTGTCAGAACATTGCTTTGAGGTCATGACTCGGATCACAAAACAGTTCTTTCCGGGACGTAATTAATTTATTCAATTATTTGCTAGAAAGATAGGTTTTAATTCCGCACGAAACACATCTCTACCGTCTCTGTAAGTGTTTCAGAATACGAACAATATCATCCTTTATGAAAGGCCCTTTTAAGGGCCAGCCAGAATACATAAGAAACATCCATTTCGTGAATACTGTGTTTTTATGTCACTCGATAGATGGCAACACTATATCACTCGAGAAACGTCATATTACCCGTGATTCCACTTTGCTCTATTGCAGCTGACAGCACAGGCCAGGTATGGAAGTGCATCCGGATAATGCGTGACCAGCCCTGAAAGACAGATTTATGCACACACACACACAGTACAGCGCTCATCTGCTCGTTCATTACTGTTCTCCGAAGGTTCGATGAGTTGATGAGAGTCGCCTCTTCAGCTCACACGGTATTCAGTATGCTCCAGTAAACGGATATGGAAGGCTGTAATGTGTCGCCCAGTTACTCAACTATTGTAAATCATGGTGCCATCTAAAAATTGTTGACTCACCCAAAGGTTTATCTTTGTAGTACATTTGCATTCAGAAAATATGGGGACTGGTTACTAATACTGATTTGCTTTTGGAATTTTTCCAATCAAAATTAAAAACAATTTTTTTTTCTCATTTCATGTGGGGCTTAGCCCCCAAATGCCCATAATGATCCACCACCACTGTTGATGGTCATTATCACCATGAATGTACCCTCAATGGACAAAACATTAGAGATACCTACCTAACAGCATGTTGATCCTTCTCTAACAGCCTGTATAGGCTGAGGCATTGACTCCACCAGATGTTGGAGAGTTTCTGGAGGTAATGCCAGTCATGGCTGTTGTAGCATTTTCCACAACCTGCCTGAAACATCAGTCCAGGATCCATGGATCTGATGTTTGGCTCCATGGCATCCCAGATAGCTTTCACAGGCTTTAAATCCGGGGACCTTGGGGGCCACTGTATGGTTCCAAACTCAGACGGTGTTCGTTGAGCAATGTCTGAATGGTTGCAGCTTGGTGGGGTAGCGCATTGTCCTGCTGAAACACACCATTGGCTGCAGGATGGCCATGAAAGTATGTAGATGATCAGCCGGCACATGCTGGTAGAGTGCAGTGGTTAAGGACCTCTCCAGACACACTAAGAGACCTAATGTGTCCCATGAGAAGGCTCCCCAAACAATCACAGATCCACCACCACCTTGAACAGAGCCAACCTGGCGTGGTACAGCTGAAAATGACACACAACACAGCACCTCTTTTCAGAAGTACAGTGTTGATGTTCCTAGTACCGAGTGAGGCATAATGTACAATGACGAGCAGTCAACAGTGGTATGTGTGTATGGCTTTGGCTCTCGTAGAACAAGGGTATTATGCACCATGCACCACACCATTCACTTGCTGACACTGCTTGGGCCTCCAACATTTAACTTGGATGTGATTTGTGCCACCATTGCCAAGCGGTCAGTCTGTATGAGCCTGGATAGTCTATGTTGATCCCAGTCATCAATGGCATGTGGTTGGTCACCGCTTGCTGTCTGGTTGCTGGTACATCTGTGGATGATATACTCGGGTGATTCCATGCCAAATCAACCAGTCACTCAACCTGACCATTTCAGATTTCAATGAAACCTTCTAGGATCATTCTCCCTAGTGATATAAATGAGAATATATTTTTAAATTTTTTTTATCTCATTGGGTTTTCAGGTAATTAATTTTTAAAATTTTGAAAAATCGTCGTTTTTTGGCTTGCATAAACTTTTTTAATCTTGAATTTCTCAAGTTCTATAAGGCCTAGAGAGTTGTTTGACCCCTCATTTTAAAGATAATTTCATAAGTTTTAATTTGATATGCAACTTGACTATGCTTGGTGAAAAAAATTCAAATAAAAAATGGATTAAAATTTTTTAAGATAGTGTTTTTTAAAAATTTTGAAAACAATATATGTTTTTTGTAATATTATAAGCTTTAAATCCTGAAACTCTTAGAGTGGGATCTCAATGGGATCAGGAGTTATGGTCAGGACCCGACTTACACAGAATTGGGCCCTAGGCACAACCCGAAACGAGGCCCCCTCCACTCGACATTTACTTTACAGAGTCGAGTAGGTAGTGTGACCATTTTGGGAGACTGTATTACAATCCGGCGTAATAATTTAATAAACACAATACATTTATAAGACTGACATTAAATTACGGTAGTACCTGGTAAAAATATTGCTTTCTCCTAGATTTTTATGCTGTCCTACTGATATGCATCTGAAAAGACTTGAACCTTCATCGATGAAACAATGTGTGACAAAGCCGTATGACGGGTAAAATTCAATTGGACATAGGATTTTTCCCCAGGTGTGTCTAAACTATACTATTACCACATTAACCAGGGGTGTATTTAAGAGAGAGGTTTGGGGGGATTCAAACCCTGCCTGAATTAAGTCCAAAAAATTTTCAAATATAACTTTTGGGAGCTAAAATGTCAAAATGTTTAAAAATTGCTTCAGAACCATGCAGTATTTAAAATTAAAGTATATAGTTGATCTTAGTAAGCCATAATTACAATCATACACATACTGCTAGTTTTTATTACACAACACGACAATGTTTTGTTTAATCTCACACAAAAGCCCTCCCCAAATTATCTGGAAAATGTTACTGATATTAACTAGAAATATCACATATTATATTGCCAGTACTTGCTTGTGTTTTGCCAGCGATTTATATATAGTTACTCCACATCACATCTACCCACGTATAAATATTTTGAAAAAGGGAAAGTTTTTTTTTTTAAACCAATATTTTGGGGCCCTAGGCATGTGCCTTGCGTGCCTAGGCGTAAATCAGGCCCTGGTTATGGTACCAATGGTATTGTTTTAAATACCAGTTAGAGCTACATTGCTACCTTTAACTTTTGTAAGGTGAAAAAAAAATACATTGGCTATAAGGTAACCAATTTACATTAGGGTCTATTTCAGATAATGATTTACTAAACCTACAGACAAATTAGGGATAGCATGTGAGTAAATAATATGCTAATCACAGGTGTTCTGGCACAAGCATGTACAGACTTGTCTGATTCATGTTCTTGAAGGAGTGTGACTCATGCCTTATCTAGCTCAACTTTTGCTTAGTTTCCTCTAAGATCTCAATGAGTGAACAGTTAGTTGTTGGCAGTGTTACTTAAAGTGTTTCACATAAAAATATGATTTTTATAAGTTAATAGTTTTTTTCAGTGGAAGTGAAATAAGTGTTATGTGTTTGTTAAGTAATAAGTTTAACCACTTTTGACATCTTTGTTTGGAACAACTAGGCCTCTCTCCAGTTCAAAAGTACTGTCAGTTCTATTTAGTCTTAAAAGCCTATTATTATATAAGATATTTTTTTATTGTTTCAGACAATTTGACTTGTACTATTATTTATAATTTTAACTCTACTCTATTATTAGGACTCTGTGACAATATGGGTGAACCCAGTACATCAAAGCATTTTTTGGTATATTGTAACCCATTTAAGAAACATGGTCATAATTATTATAAGAAACAATCAAGATCTGTAAATGAAAATATTTTGAGACATAATGCCAATTTACATGAAGGTGACAAGATATGTGATGGGTGTCGTAAAGCTTTACTAAAGCTTCCAGAGATTTTAACTGAGCAAGAAGGCTTGCATTCAGACAGCTCTGAATCACAAGACCATTTGAATGTTCCTGAAGTACCAGTTCAAAATACATTGTCAACTCCAGAGAAAAAAAGAGGCAATTGAAGCTTTGAACAAAAGTCTGACTGCTATCGAAGAAAAAAAAATACCCAGAAGCAAAGATTAAAAAAGTGACAAAAGCTTTTTGAACGAAAGTACTTAATTTAAATCCAGGTACCACTGAATCTGACACTGCAAAAAATTATGACAATGAAATTATTAATCAATTGAAAGAAAAGTTCAATGCTACTACAGACAAAAGTGTTAGAATGAAGGTTCTAACAACACTTCCCAAAAGCTGGACTCTAAAAAAAAAATTGAAACTGAATTTGGAGTGTCTAATTTTACTGCTAGAAAGGCAAAAACAGTGTTAAATGAAAAAGGTATAATGTTATCCCCTGACCCAAAGCCTGGAAGAACATTGGACCCTGAAACAGTAGCCCTAGTCAAAGAATTCTATCAAAATTATGAGATTAGTCGTCAAATGCCTGGTAAAAAGACTTTGTTTCAGTCAAAAAAGATGGCAAATATGTACATGTTCAAAAGTATTTAATTATAAGTACATTAAAATAATCATATGTACTATTTAAGGAGCATTACCCTGATCAGAGAATTGGAATTTCTAAATTTTGTGAGCTTCATCCCAAGCATTGTGTTCTTCTTGGGTCCAGTGGGACACATTCTGTGTGTGTTTGCACAATATATCAGAATGCCAAATTAATGATGGCTCAGTGTAAAATACCCGAATTGACAAATGGTGAACTCCTGATTAAAACATACAAAGATGTAACAAGCAATATAATTTGCAAAACGCCAACATCTAAATGTTACTTTGCAAATTGTGTTAATTGCCCAGGAAGTGATTATTTGAAGGCTCGGTTTGAAGAAGCTTTTGAGCTTAATAGCATTGAAAATGTGAGTTTTAAACAATGGATGCAGATTGATAACAAGTGTGTCCTGGAAACTATTATAAAACGGACAGGAGAGTTTTCGGATTATTTGTTTCAGAGTTTGCCAAAACTTTTAAGACACTCTTTCATTACTACTCAACAGTCTTCCTATTTGTGACACTTGAAAGAAAATCTACCTCAAAACCAATGCATTGTACTTTGTGATTTTGCTGAAAATTATGCATTTGTGCTTCAAGATTCTGCACAAGGCTTTCATTGGAACAATGCTCAAGCAACAATACATCCGTTTGTTATATACTACGTTGATGAGGAAAACAAAAAGTTGGCACACCTCAGCTTAGTTATTCTTTCTGATTGTATGGTGAATGATACAGTTGCTGTTCATTTGTTTCAATGCCTCATGATTGACTTTTTTAAACAGAATCTGCCCCATGAACCTGAAAAGCTGAATTACTTTTCAGATGGAGCATCATCACAGTACAAAAACAAATCAAACTTTCTCAATCTCTGCCATCATGAGAAAGATTTTGTCATCAGGGCAGAATGGAACTTCTTTGCATTGTCACATAGAAAAAATGCATGTGATGGTTTCGGAGGAACTGTTAAACGATTAGCGGCATTGGCCAGTCTACGAATGGTCTCCAATGATCAAATTATGACCCTTCGCCAACTCTATGATTGGGCTAAAGACAATATTGTCAGCATCAGTTTTTTGTATTCCACTACAGACGAATACGAGTTAGAGGAAAAGACCTTGAAGAGTAGGTTTGAAGCAGCAACAAGAATAAAGGGTACTCAACAATTTCACAGTTACAGTCCTGTGAATGAGACTGGAGTTTTAGTGAAAAGCTACTCATTTTCAGAGGAATCAAGTGTAGAAATAGTTTCAGCTGATGACACTAATGGTGATCTGGACATTAATGACATTGTTGGCTTTGTTACATGCCAATACTCAGACAAGTGGTGGTTAGGTTGTGTGTTCGGAATAGATGGAGATGAAGTAAAAATAAGTTTTTTGGAACCACATGGCCCTTCTCCAGCTTTCAAATACCCACAATTTACTGACATACTAGTTGTGCATAAAAGTGAGGTTTTAACAAAAGTTGATCCTACAACAGCTACAGGAAGAGTTTATTGACTTACAGACTCAGAAACCAAAAAGGCAAACAAGAATTTATTTGTTAAATTAAAGAACTAAGAGGTCGTTATTTTGGCGTAACTACAACTCTGAATGCTAACTAAAAAAACTTTTATTAATTTTACCAGGTAAAACTTTTAGCCTGTTGGGACTATCCTTCCCTTGTTTTATGTTTGACTATGATGTATTATGTAGATTTTAAAACTCAGTGTCTGTTATGTAAACACACTAAAACGAGAATTATAATCCATTATTACTTGTACAGTAACTTTAAGTTTTTTTGCCATAGCTCCCGATTCCATTGAGATCCCACTCTAAAAGTTTCAGGACTTAAAGCTTATAATATTTCAAAAAACATATATTTTTTTCAAAATTAAAAAAAAGTACTATCTTAAAAATATTTTTTTTCACCAAGCATAGTCAAGTTGTATATCAAATTAAAACTTATGAAATTCTCTTTAAAATGAGAGGTCAAACAACTCTCTAGGCCTTATAGAACTTGTGAAATTCAAGATTGAAAAAGTTTATGCAAGCCAAAAAACGACAATTTTTCAAAATGTTAAAAATTAAATACATGAAAACCCAATGAGATAAAAAATTTTTTTTAAATATATTCTCATTTATATCATTAGGGAGAATGATCCCTGAAGGTTTCATTGAAATCTGAGATGGTCAGGTTGAATATTGAAATTGTTTGGTTGATTTGGCATGGAATGGTACACCCACTCATGGTACACCCCTGATATGGTTGTCCTTGGGGATTCTAGAGTTCTTACCACTTGAGTGATAGAATAATTCATCTGTCATGTGCCAACAATGTGTCCACAAAGTCACTCAGATCACTATGTTTACCCATGTTCATCAATTGTGATGCATTGTTGGGAATCCCTGCTGTGGGGCCACAGACCACTAAATGAGTTAAAAAGGTTATCACTTTTAGGTACAGTATTTGTTATTCTTGTGCACTTTTTCTACAGTATCATTGTATTTTGAATGCTCACATACACTGCATACTTTTACGTTTATCCATTGTTAACCACACGTGTGCTTTTTTATGAGCCTGGTCTGCCATCATACTAAACATGTGTATTGTGCCTGTGTGCATATTCATGCATTTATGATTTGGTGATGTAAAATACAAGGTAAGTATTTACCTCATATATTGTAGATAGCAATCTGACATAAAAGCACTACCATAATTTTTTTTAAAAGCAAAGTGATTAAAACAGAAGGAAAAGAACAACATCTCAGAACAAAGAATCAGAACAGATACTTATGACATCCACCAGCAAACTGGGGGTGCAAATGCCTTAGTACTAGCACTAGCTGCATTATTGCTGCAGCAAGTTCTTTGGTTTATGCAGAACTTTGTAGGCAAAATACAAAACTTTTATTCATTAATGAGAACATAAACACTGTGGAGTCATAATTTTGAAGTAATATTTGGAAAAAATCCATTCATAGAACATGCAAAATTTGCTTAAACTTTAATTGGGAAAAACATACCTTTATTTGCAGTTTGCTATGAAAAATACCCCAGAATCTGACAGTTTCACTTCCTTGCTATCGTAGAGGTTAGCCCAGAGGCTCCCAATCTGTGCGTCGCAACGCCCCAGGGAGTCATCTGGCTGGGTCCGGGCGTTGCGACTATAAGGAAAAACTAAAACTGATAATTTATAGTGAAACGCAACATGCAAAGTTTAAAGATGTGTACATATTTTAAAGAATGAATTGTAAGAAAGAATGTTAAAGAAAAAAAGAAAACACATCATTTTTCTTGTTGTGAAAGCTCTCCCTTCATCTGAGTTCCAGACTGTAATGCTCTTTGAAAACTTGGTGTGGCGTCGTGCGGATCTTGCTTCCCCTGTAGTCTGAAAAAAGACTGAGCTAAGCAAGGTCAAGTGATAACATTCTGCTGCCGCACTGTTGGGTGCTTAGTTTACAATGCAGTCTTCATTCTGTACATATGTAGCGTGTATAAACATTCGTTAGAACTGAGCTGCTGTGTTTTAATAACTGTGAGCATAGTTATTTCTATGTGAGTTTGTGTTGGTATATGATAATGGAGAAGTTTTTAAATAAAAAACATGGTGTAGAAGTTGTAAGTAGTTCTAAACAGGCGAGAAGGAACAAGTCCAAAAATTATGATGACACATACTTGGATTTCGGTTTCACGTACACTGTTGTTAAGAAAGAAGAACGTCCTCAGTGTGTAATGTAAATGACTATTTCCTTTTTAAAAATATGACTAACTCTAGTTTGGGCAATTGTTTTTAAATTTTGGGTGCAGGACCTCACAGGGAAAATGTGACTTGTGAAGGGCGGCACGGTCTCAAAAAGTTTGGGAACCCCTGGGTTAGCCCATTTGCTTCTTTGGCGACATTTTTTATTTCGAACATTTTTGGCAAGTTTTAGATTAAAAACAACAATTCCTTTTCCCAGGAATTTTTTGTATGCCACAGAATGCTGGTAGGCTTCAATCAAGGCCATCTTACTTCCACATATCAGCCATGCAGCGAGGATGATCATCCGAACCAGTAACAGACGTCATTGGCTGTTTGAAGAAGTGACATCTCAAGTGAATCCTGTAGCGCATTTACGCCATTGGCTGATGGACCAATTAGCTTTCTTTATGTTGATTTCATCAGCGGTATCACACAAGGATTGCAAGGATTCAATGGTTCATAAAATTGAATTTTTCTTAATAAAAATCTTTAAAATGCCATTTATTTTTTTTCTTAAATTTCTTTCAAAAAGTAGGGGTGTGTCATATATACCAGTGTGTCTCATGCTGAAAACTACATATTACTCATCTAGAAAATAACTTCTGAGGGGCAAGATATGCCTCGTAATTGTAGGTAATGCTATACAAATTTGATTTTTTTGTTTGTCTATATTCGACATGTAATACATGTAATTAAGAATGATTGTACTATAGTATAATTAAATCTTTGTTGCTGACTGCTTTTCCATATTTTCCAGGGTGCACATGCTTCTATACTTGCTTACTGTAAAGCTTTGAAGGAAAATCCTAAGATTCTTCACCTCTGGGAGATTTCAGGCCAGCCTAAGATTGTTGTCAAGGTAGAAGATGAAAAATCACTGTGAGTTATCGTTAGTTCGCCTACTTTCACATTTCATTCAGTCACTCATAGGCTGATGTCCTTTTCCTTTGTAAGTAATATATAAAATTTAGCCCTGCATTGTGTTCACTTTTAGCTGATGCCATTACTTTTAAAAGTCTTACCAAAGCATAAAAAGACCTAAATACTTGAAGTGTAACAGAAGAAATACATTCGACACTACAATTAATCTTCAGTTGTTAATAATATGGGGTTTACAGTATATTTAGACTTGTGTGTGTGTGTGTCAGGGCAATAAATCTTCATGTTCAGCATAGACCAAAAAAATCAAAAGTTTGCCAGTTCAGGCTGCCCTTATATACAAAGGCCGTTTTTGAGTTCGCAACAGTGCAAAGAGGAAAAATAGCCTCACAGGCGACTAACTGAATTAAGAAAGTATCTATGGCAACAGTTATTAGTCATGGCAGATGATTCTGGTTTTGTTATTGCACAGTTGTTTAAGGTATGTCTGCATTTCGCCATACTGCTATGGAGATGAGTGATTCAGAGTTAAAAAGCGAAATGCGTTGTACGATAAAATTTTGCTATCTTTGGGTAAAATGGCTCCAGAAACAGCTGATTTAATAAAAAGCATACAAAGATAAATCTTTGGGTGAGTCAACAATTTTTAGATGGCACCATGATTTAGAAAAAGGACGTTTGTTGGCAGAACTTGCTCCTAGGCCTGGTCAACCTGAAAGTGTTGTTATGGAGCGTATTGTTAGCACTGTTTGGGCAATCCTGCAAAAAGTTGCCAAATGACGTGTGAAGACATAGTGGCATCAAATAATATTTCAAAAATGTCAGCATTTTACATGGCAAATTACTGCAGCATCATGTGTGTTCCAGATGGGTACCTCATCACCTGATGAGAGAACAATTGTTAGCCAGAGTTCAGGTGTGTCACGAGTGGAAACAAATGATTGCAAAGGATCCAGACTTTCTAAACACAGTAATAACTGCCATTGAAACATGGGTCCACTATTTCGACCCCCTCACGAAGCGCGCAACGAGTGTCTGGGAACACACAGGCTTGCCTCCTCCAAAAAAAGTCAGCCAAATCAAATTATCTGGGAAGCTGATGATGATAATTTTCTTTGATTATTAAAGTGTAGTCTACCAGCATGCCATTTCTCCACAAATTACTGTCAATGCGGAGTATTATAGAGGGTGAGTCGAAAGTTTTGCAATATTTGTATAAGGGCAGGTGCTGCGGAAGGTGTGTCACGTGTTTAAACTAGTTCTAGTCATGCACTGCAGTCGGTTGAAAGGGATATAAAGTGGTAGTCATTGCTGTGAACAGTATTGCATGTCATCATTCTGTCTGTGGTTGGGATGCCTAAAAGGTGAACACTCACAACCGACTAATTAGGGAAACTTTTGCTTTAAGAGTTTGAACTAGGCCATAATGCTGCTCTAGCAACACGAAACATTTGCCATGCGAAAGGGGAAGGTTCCGTGGACCGCACCACCTCAACCACATGGTTCAAGAAATTTCGCTCAGGTGACAGAAACCTCGACGATCAGTCAAGGTCAGATAGGCTGTGAACCATAGATTCAGAGGCTGTAGACTCGGAGATATCACAGACCATCGTGGTTTGTCACTTTCAGGACCTTGTCAAGGTCTCCAGGAGCTGCCACATTGTCCCTCACGAACTGACGCCAGCTGAAGCAAACCGCCGAGTGGAAGTGTGCACGAAACTCCTAGAAAACCCACACAATGTACGTTTCATCAAAAGAGAATTGTTATGTGCATTGAAAAGTGGGTCTATTTCTGTAATCCTAACACACAATGGCAGTGGTTGATGGTTGAGCCCATGCCAGCTTCTTGAACCTGTTGCCAAACATGGGCTCTTTGAGCACAAGGTGATGCTCTGCGTCTGGTGGAATTTCTAGGGGATAATCCATTATGAATTTGCTCCAGATGATTTTACCATCAACGCCAATCTCTACTCTGAACAGCGGAGCAGATGTATGCCATTTTAGAGGAGAAGTACCCGGCACTGGCGAACAGAAAGTGCGCTGTCCTACAGCAGGACAGTTCTCAGCCTCATACCATGCAAACGACCAGGGCAAAACTCCAGGAACTTGAGGGCATTGAAATGATGACACACCCAGCATATAGCCTGGACCTTGCCCTGTCGGATTACTACTTGTTCCAGTCCAGGGTCCACTTCTTTCGCAAGCAGCACTTCAACAACCAGGAGGAGGTGGCAGCTGGGGTGAAGGAGTTATTTGCTTTGAAGAACAAGAACTGGTACCTCCGCGGAATCGAAGAACTGGCAGACAGATGGCTAAAGATGGTGCAACACGATGGCCTATAATTTGAATGCTAGTCAGCTTTCATCGTAAAGGTTTGTATGAAGACATAAAGTGATCCAAATATTGCAAAACTTTTGACTCGCCCTCTGTAGAATCGAAGAACTGGCAGACAGATGGCTAAAGACGGTGCAACACGATGACCTATACTTTGAATGCTAGTCAGCTTTCGTCGTAAAGGTACGTATGAAGACATAAAGTGATCCAAATATTGCAAAACTTTCGACTCACCCTCTGTAGAATCGAAGAATTGGCAGACAGATGGCTAAAGACGGTTCAATACGATGGCCTATACTTTGAATGGACTATATGCTGAGTGTGAGCTTTCATTGTAAAGGTACGTATGAAGACATAAAATGATCCAAATATTGCAAAACGTTCGACTCACCCTCTGTGCATTTCAGTCTTGAAGCGTCTGCGACAACACATATCGATTAAGTGACTATAACTGGTGGGCAAGTGGAGTCTACACCATGATAATGCCCGTCCACATATGGCTGTTTGTGTTCCACAGTTTCTTACGGAATGCAATATTGAAATCATGCTACATCTTACCTACAGTTCTGACCACCTCGTGTGATTTCTGTTTTTTTCAACAGTGAAGGAGAAATTCCGTGGCACAACATTCAACACAGATGCTGACGTTATTTAGGCTGTACAGGGGTCGCTAAAGCAGCTTGCCACATGCTTTGAAAAGTGGGCTGAACGATGGGACCGTTGCATATCATCCGAGGGAAGATACTTTGAGAAAGAATAACACATATTTTACTGTACTTATATTTCTTCATTTTGTGTGATTTTACTCTGTTTTTATGGAACAGCCATTGTATATGTGTGCAGTAAAATCAGTAACTGGAAAGCTACTTTTTAAAAGTAGATAGACTGCTACAACTAGTTTTTAAAAAGTAGCTTGCTACAGTTACAACTACTTTTTCTGAAAAGTAGCAACTTTTGCTACTCCTTAGCTACTTTTTACCCTTAAGTTAAAGGTACAAATTCTGAAGATGATCTTTATATGTACATTCTTACATATGGCATTGAGAACTAAATACCGAAGGAAATTACACAGATAATTTACCTTTACATTTACTTCTTAGCTCTGATCATCATATGTAACACATTTCAACATATTAATTAATATCAAAGCTAAGCTGCAGATTTTTAAGGGTTCAAATATGTAAAAATACCAATAAAAGATGTATATTTTGAAGATTAGATGTTAAGTTATCCACAGCCCCACCAGGAAGGCTTGTTCATCATCTGGTTTTTACAGTTTTCTGTGCCATTCTTGTCTACTAAGCCACCTCGGTTGCTGAGGGACCAGAGGTGCAAGCGTCGGATCATTCGTCCCAGATGGGACCGGGTTTGAATCCTGGATAAGGCACTCATGGGTGGCTTGTTTGTATGATGACACTGCTTTTATCCCTTCCCTGGAAACAACAGCCCTAAATAGAGTTGGGTGACTCTTTATAGCCCTTAGAGTTGCTCATGGTGAGCATGAAACCCGGAAACAAAAATACTGCTCAGTGGATTTTTAGAAGGATGTTGTACTTCAATGTGTAATATGTATTAGACACACACACACACACACACACACACACACACACACACACACACACACACACACACACACACACACACACACACACACATATATATATATATATATATATATATATATATATGGGATGTAAGGTCAGGTGATGCGTAACATCACAGCCTCTCCTTGACAAATGTCAACCCCGCCTTCTCGTGGTGCATCCTGTTCCCACTAAAGGGGCTCTGACGACCGCCAATAGCGGTATAACTATACCATCGGGATTAGAGGAAATTCTATCCCACACTCACCAACCCGCTTGGCCAGCGTGGTGAGTTATGGCCAAACCCCTCCAAAATGATTCCACAACTTAAATCTTGGCCCTCAGTTTCCGGCAGCTGGAATGTACCTGGCCAAGGCAGCGGCCAGTGCGACATGAAGGCAGAGGGTGCTAAGAATCCCCAGAGGACCGGACTAGGCTGCCATCTGATGCTGACCTTGGCTACGTATAATGGACGCTCCCTATCTTCTGATTCAAGGCTTCTTGAATTGGAAGAGGAACTACAAAGGATCAAGTGGGACATCGTGGGGCTAAGTGAGGTAAGGAGAAAAGGAGAAGATCTCATGGAACTGAGAAGTGGACATCTCTTCTACTATCGTGGGACAGATACTGGCAGAACTAGTGGTGTTGGATTTATAATAAACAAGAAACTGAAGGATAAAGTTGTAGAAGTTGAAAGTTCCTCTGACAGAGCTGCACGACTTGTTATCCAACTCTCGAAAAGATACCAGGCTCAGATTATTCAAACTTATGCACCCACCACAAGTCATCCTGAAGAAGAAATTGAAGAATTTTATGAGGAAATTCGTCATCTAAATAATAAAAGTAAGCAGCACTTGAAAATAATTATGGGAGATTTCAATGCAAAAATAGGGCAACGGCAACAGAATGAAACTTCAGTAGGTAAATTCGGTCACGGCAACAGAAACCAGCGTGGAAATACTCTCGTTGAGTTTGCAGAGGCAGAAGGGTTTTTCATCTTGAACTCCTTCTTCAAGAAAAAGCCACACAGGAAATGGACATGGAGACATCCAAATGGGACGACAAGTGAAATTGATTTTATTATGTGTAACAAAAAATTCGTCGTAGAAGACTGCAGTGTGCTAAACAAGTTCAACACAGGTAGTGACCATAGATTGGTGAGATGTAAGATGCACCTCAACACTAAACTTGAACGTGGCAAGCTCATAAGACAAACAAAATCTATTGACATAACCAACCTTAAAAAACAGCATAATACCTTCAAGTTGGAACTGAAGAACAGGTTCTCTGCTTTAGAAGGCCTAACATCGGAAGAAGTGGACATCTCTGAAGTTAACAGAAAAGTAACCAAAGCTCTTATGGAAACAGCAACAAAATTAGCTGGGTCTAAGAACAAGTTGCATGTAAACAAATTATCAGGAAAAACGAAAATGTTGATGCAAAAAAGAAGAGAGATGAGGACAACTAAAGAAGATATGACTTCCAAAGTGGAATATATAGAGCTATGCAAGACAGTAAGAAAAAGTATCACTGAAGACGTAAGAAAATTCAATTGTGAAACTAGTGAGGAAAACAATTGAAAACAACCAAAGCCTGAAGATAGCAAAGGGACATCTCAGTAAGGGAAGAAAACAGATTATGGCACTGAGAAAAGAAGATGGTTCTGTAACAAGAAATAGAGGCGAAATTTTGACAAGAGTGAAAGATTTCTACTCCAAATTATATGAAAGGGATGATACATGCACTCCAGACATCATGAAAGATACCAGTACCAGAGTTCCTCCAGTCCTTCCAGCAGAAGTTGCACATGCAATCAAGAACATGAAGCGGGGGAAAGCTCCAGGAGAAGATGGAATTACTGTAGACATCATACAAGAAGCAAGTGGAGAAATCGAAACAGTACTTGCCCAAATTTTCACTCGATGCCTTAATGAAGGAAAGATTCCTGAGGATTGGAACACCGCTACAATGATCCTGCTACTTAAGAAAGGTGACATTGAGGATCTCGGAAACTACAGACCTATCAGCCTCCTATCAGTAGTTTATAAAATCTTCACTAAAGTTCTTTCACACCGCTTGAAGGTAACACTGGACATGGCTCAACCGAGAGAACAAGCTGGATTCAGGAGTGGCTACAGCACAATAGATCATATCCACGTACTGAGAGAACTAATTGAAAAAGCGAGGGAATATGAACTTCCATTGTGCATGGCTTTTATCGATTATGAAAGAGCCTTTGATTCGGTGAAACCATCAGCAGTTACAATGGCTCTGAAATCCTGCGGTATTGAAGATGCGTACATTAATATTATTAATAACATCTATGAAAATGCAAGTGCAAAGATTCGGCTGTTTGAAAATACAACACACGTAAAAATTGGAAAGGGAGTGAGACAAGGTGACACCATATCTCCGAAGCTCTTTAATGCCACATTGGAGGGTGTTTTTCAGTCGCTGAGCTGGGAAAACAAGGGGATAAAGATTAATGCAGATTATCTAACCCACCTTCGTTTTGCTGATGACGTAGTCATTTTTGCAACTACCCCATCAGAGCTGCAGAGTATGATCCAGGAACTTGCTGACAAGAGTAAAGAAGTGGGATTAAAAATGAACTTTCAGAAGACAAAAGTGATGTTCAATGCTTTTACAGGAAATGAAGATTTATCGATTGATGGAGAAAAGCTGGAGATAACAGACACTTACGTTTTATCTTGGACAGCAGATATCAAGTGAGGGTCACATTGATGAAGAAATTAATCGGCGTACAAAACTTGCCTGGAGAGCTTTTGGAGGAAACAGCATAATTTTCAAGAGCAATATGCCATTATGTCTTAAAAGAAAAGTGTTTGATCAATGCATCCTTCCAGTGCTTACGTATGGTGCGGAGACGTGGACCTTAACTAAAAGAGACATACAAAGGCTGCAGACAACTCAAAGGAGCATGGAGAGGTGCATAATTGGTGTAACCAGGAGAGATAAGAAGAGGAACTCGTGGATCCGAAAAATGACAAGAGTGGAAGACATCATGATCAGAGTTAAATCCCTGAAATGGCAATGGGCTGGACATACTGCCAGAAGGACAGATCATCGATGGACAGCCGAAATTTTAGATTGGATTCCAAGGGACAGGAAAAGACCCAGAAGAAGACCACATGGGAGATGGGTGGATGAAATTCGAAAGTATGCAGGGGTGACATGGAGGAGACTGGCACAAGACAGACCGTTGTGGAGGAAACTTGGGGAGACCTTCGTCCAGCAGTGGATTGATAATGGTTGACAATGATGATGATGATGATATATATATATATATATATATATATATATATATACACATATTTTTTTTTAAGGTTTAACAACCACTGTGAGCAACTCGGTAGGCTATAAGCAGTTGCCCATCCCTAATTTAGGCCACTGGTTCCAGGGTAGGGAGAGAGTCAGTACCGTGAGACAAACACAGCATCCATGCCTCACCGGGATTCAAACCTAGACCTATCTCAGATGAATTGTCAGAAGCCAGCATTAGACCACTGTGCCAGCTTAGACACATATTGCTGCACAAAATGTAAATGGGGAAAGTAACGATTTCCTTTTTTTCTCCAAAAGCAGTATAATACAGCATCATCACATACCGATGCTTTATTACACTGCTTCTCGGTGAAAAACAAATTTCCTCCACATTTCCACAAATGTGCTTGAGGATAGGATTTCACCATTTTTGTTATGTGATCTTTTTAAAATATATATGCTCTGCAGACAAAGGGTATAAGTAAAAAAAAAAAAAATGTTAATGGTTTGGTTGGCTTTCACAATGTAAGTTAAGTAACATGATTGCATGCAGAGCATACTCAGCCCCTGTTCAACCAAATCAGAAAATGTCCCACGATATGAAAAATTTCTAAAATTTTTTGTTTTAAGTAGCATGATTTGTAGTGTAAGTTCCTCCACAAGCGGCCTTATTTTGTAGCATGCTACTGTTGTGACTACATTTTTTTATTTGTAGCGATGCTACATACCATGCTACTTCCGATCACCGAGTAAAACCTTTATTTAACAAGCCTCTGTTTAGCAAATTTTTCTATTTAACAAATTTTATGGGGTGAGCTTGAAACTTAAGCTAAAATGTGTTCAAATATATCTCCATTTGACAAACTGATTTTCTGTATAACTAAGTCCTTCACAGAAGTTCCTTCCATTTTGTTTCTGTTCGTTTGACTCAAAATTCATGAGGATGTTGCTTTTGTTGATCATATTACTGATGGGGATATTCTATAAAGTGTTCAAAAACTGTTTGAGGTTGCTGATGACTCTGAAGATGTGGACTGTGAAAGTGAATGAAAACCAACTAAAGGCAATGTGATTAAAAGCATTTCGGATGAATCAAAATGGGCTTCAGTTCACCAATAATATACCAGCTGTTTTAATAAATATGGCCCTTACTGTGAATGAAAACCAACTAAAGATGATACAATCAAAGCATTTCAGATGATTCAAAATGGGCTTCAGTTCATTAATAATGTGCCAGAAGATATGTTTTGCTGTTTTAATAAATGTGACCCTTACTATGAAAAAAAAAAAAAAAAAAAAAACCATCTGCTGAAATTTAGAAAAAACAAAACAAAAAAACTTTAAGGTAGTATCCTTTTATTTTTGTAAAAAATAGTTTTAAAGTCTTATTTGTGAACATTTTATAATAATACTGTACTTAATGGTATTAAATTATTCTTTAAATTTGAAATGGTCTAAATGAAATCCAATGAATACTACTGATTTCATATATTTTCTGTTGTGTAATACCACAGTAATAAAGACTTCAACAAATGTTAATAAGACTGTATTATTACTAATGGCAATAAAAACTTGAAAAAGTTTAAAATACTATAAATATCTCAAAATTATGGGGTTTTACTAAGGAATAAAGGAGATTTATAACTCAACTTTTTAGATAGTACCCCTATCCTTCCCATGAGGTAAATTCCAACCTTTTAAATCATTTAATGTTCCTCTTCTCTCTATTTCCAGTCCTTCTGACAATTTTCTTTTGAAAAAGTGCTGTTGATCTATCAGAACTTCTACAGTGTCCCAATACATTTTATGTCCTGTATTTTGAACATGTCTGTCGAAACCTGTTTTGTTTGTCATATTTTTAATTGCAGCTTTATGTTCTCTGCCAGTCTGGTTTTAAGCTGTCTGCTTGTTTCTCCCACATAGCTGCGACCACACTCACATTTTATGTTGTAGTACCACACCTTCCTTTAAAAGGATTTTTTACTAATCCTCTGAAGTTTCTAGTCAGACTGGCTCCAGGATTACAAAATAGAATTAGTAACTACCTTCCAAAATTAAAGCAAAAAGAAGAAAACATCCTTTTACAGGAAGGTGTGGTCTACAACATAAAATGTGAGTATGATCTCATCTGTGTGGGAGAAACAGGCAGACAGCTTGAAACCAGACTGGCAGAACATAAAGCCACAATAAAAAATAAGACAAACAAAACAGGTTTGAGCAGACATGTACAAAATACAGGGCATAAAGTGTGTTGGGACACTGTAGAAGTGCAGACACATCAACAGCACTTTTTCAAAGGAAAATTGTCAGAAGGACTGGAAATAGAGAGAAGTAAAGCATTAAAGGATTTGAAAGGTTAGAATTTACCTCATGAATGGCAACACCTACTATAGTTGTAGTCCTAAGTAAGGGTAGGGGTACTACCCCAAACTTTGACTTATAAATATTCTTTTATTCCTTAGTAAACCAATAATTTTGAGATATTTATAGTGCATTAAGTATACCTAGTCTTAACATAAATACTGTTACAAACGATTGTCAGATGGCGCACAACCAGTGTGTAATGTCAACGACCACCCATGAGGCATGAACCAGCTAGCCAGTTAATGTGCGTTCAGCCACAGTGGAGATACCGTGTTTCTTGCCATGGAGTGGGATGATTATGAGAACTGTGTGGCTGTTACAGCGCTGCATAAAGTAGGATAATCAGCTTCTGAGATTTACAACATGCTTAAGAAGCTGAAAATAAGCTGAGTGTTTGTCTACCATACCATCAAAAGGTTCCTTAAAACTAGGACTGTTGCTGACCATGCCAGAAACGGTCGGCCACTCACCGTGAGGATTGCTCGTATGGTGAACGCAGTGACATTTTGTATTTGATGGAATCATGTCAGAAAATAGGTAGTGATGGTCCATGAGCTAAACATTTCCAGGATGTAGATGTCACGCATGCTGCGTAGTGACCTAAAGGTGAGAGCTTACAGGTGGCATACTGATCCCATCCTCACCCCACAACTGAAGCAGCAGAGGGAAGTAAATGCGAAACGTCTGCTGCAGCGTTACGCTGACAATCGCCACAGACAGATTCCTTTCTCTGATGAAAAAAATATCACTGTTGAAGAGGCTTTCAACTGCCAAAATGACAGGGTGTATGTGTCAGCCTCATGAGCAGCTCCAAGGATCATGAGGGGCCATCATTTGGCTTCTGTCATGGTTTGGTGGGCAGTCTCCTACCAGGGTACCACGGTGCTCCATTTGTGTGAGAAAGGCATGAAAACATCTACCAAAGTCTACCAGGAACAGTTTTGGAGCCAGTGGTCAAGAATGTGACTGACAACCTGTCCAAACACCGCCAGTGGAGCTTCCAGCAGGATTTCGCACCTGCCCACAAAGCTAAGTCAACCCAGGAGTGGCTTCAGACGAATGTGCCAGACTTCGTTTCTCCAGCTGATTGGCCTTCCAAAAGCCCCGTCCTCAACCCATTGGATTACAAGTTGTGGGCTGTTATGGAGGACATGGCCTGCAGATAGCGACACCACAGTATTGAGAGTTTGAAATGCTCTTTGGTGCAGGCAGTAGCAGCTTTTCCTACGGAGACCCTGTATAATACTATTAATGGGTGGCCACAGAGACTGAAGGTCTGTGTGATGACCAAAGGAAGCCATTTTGAAAAGTAATAGTTGCCATGTATTCATAAGTCTACTATTTACATCATATAACAGGTATATTCGATATCTTTAAAATTCCTTAGTTATTTCATTGAATACTTTGTAACAATATTTATGGTAAGACCAGGTAGGAATAGCCATGTCATCAATTATTACCAAGTTTAAAATGGTACAATAACCAGCAATTTAGTTATTATGACGAAAGTTGGTATTAAAAAACACCTATTCCATATAACGTACACTATATTGACAAAAGTCACCAGACATCTAGAAGAGAAACACAACATAGCATTTATTGACATACATTAGTACGGTGTCGGTCTGCCTTTGGCCTTAATGCATGCACTGACCCTTCGAGACATGCTTTTGACAAGGTTTTGGAACACAGCGATAGCTATGTGCTTCCATTCAGTACATAATGCTGCCGCTAACTGTTGCTTAGTAGTAGGCCTTGGTTCCAAACTTCTTATGCGACGCTCTAATTCATCCCATAGGTGTCCTAAGATTAGGGCTCTGTGCTGGCCAGTCCACACACAATACGGAATTATTATCAAACCACGCCGTAACAGTCCTTGCTTTATGGGACTCGGTGCATTATCCTGCTGGTACCAACAAGGCTCAGTTCCATAGTATTGCCACAGAGTTGGTAGGGCATAATTGTACAGAATATCGAGGTAGGCGTGCTGGTTAACAGGTTTGTCCATGATAACCAATGGGTCAGGAGGACCATGCCACGAAACCCCCCTCCCCCCCCACACACGAGTACGCTGCCAGCTTCAAACTTGATTGTAGGAACATTACACTGAGGTAAATAGCATTCCCCCGGCTGCCGCCATACCCACACATGGCCATCAGACTGATGGATCGTGTATCTGGATTCATCAGTCCATAGGACCCGTTTCCGTTGATCTACGGTCCATGATAAACGTTCTTTACACCTTGCTAAACGACGAGTAGCATTCCGAGTTTAGATGAAAGGCTTATAAGCAGCTGCACAACCACAGTAGCCCATGGAATGAAGTTCTCTGCAAATGGTACATGTACATATCGAGGTTCCAGCATTTTTACTCACCTGTACACTGAGGTCTTGTGCAGTACTCCGTCGATTAGCTGTAATGACTCTCCTGAGGCTTCATCGTCCCTTATCACTGATTTTCTTTGGTCTGCTGGTACGTTTGGCTGCTTCAGGCACGCCATGTGTCTTCCACTTATTCAGTACATCCAAAACAGTTGACTTGGGTATGTTTAAACACCTCTCGGTTTCTCTTATGGACAACCCACTAATATAACACCCAGCAATCTTTCCTTTCTCAAAGTCAGTTCTCTCCTGCCGCGACATTTTCACTCAACCTCACAGTGCGATATGATCGAGGTCAGCTGCAGGCTTTTCTTTATACCATTTGTAGCTGTACCGTGCATCTTAACAATGCAGCGGATCTGTTCATTTGCTTTTGAAGGGGTGTGTGGTGACTTTTGTCAATATATTGTATATTATGAACTGTCACCATGTGCCTTTATCAAACAGAGGTTCCATCATGTCTTCTCTTTTTTGGTAGTTTCTGTCTGACAAAATTCTAGGATTTCCTTCCCACTGGAACAAGTTTTCTCCATTTTTAATGCCCTGTGCATACCCTCTTTTTGCTCGACTTCCTTCATGTCCTCCACTGTTTTGTGCACCATCTTGTTTTTGGTCTTTTTACTCCTTTATTTTGTGACACCCCACTCTCTCTTCTGATGTTTTCTAAACTCAGTTCTATATCTGTTTTGTCCTGTAGTCAGCAGTGGTATGAAACTAAAGCACCATAGGTCTGCTGCTTCTGATTCTTCCCAGCTTATTCTCTCCACTATTGACTAGAATGGCCCACTGGTCTTCCTATTTTTTTTTTTTTTTTTTTTTTTGAAATATGCAAACTAAGTGCAGAAGATTTTAAAGGAACTTTAGTTAAGAAACTTTTTGGAGTTGTGTACATGTTTAGAATTTTTTTCTATGTTTTGTTTTTACATAAGTACATGTTTTATCTGTCTTTTTTATTTACTTCTATGATTGTGTGTGTGTGTGGGAGGTCATTTCTAATCAACTAACAAAGGAAAATATTGTTGAAAAAGGCTAAAATTCAGGCAAAATATGAAGCCCAACTAAGTGTAAAACAGCCTGTCTGATGAACACTGGAATGTTATCTGTGTCATGATCATGTAAAAAGAAAATCTGTTAACAGTGATAGTATTTGGTCAAAGTATGGGCTGTGTGAGACTCCTGTGGCTTGTTATTTATTGCACACTGACTTTTAGAATGTTACATTCGTGAATATGAGTTATGAATAGAGTTTCAGCATGCAAAGCCACAGTGAAACACTATGGAGATCAATTTCTATCATGTTAAAATTCAACAACCAATTCTTAAATCTGTTATCACAGGGTAAGGTTTGCTGCTGTGAAGAGGCAGGCACTTGATTAATATTATTCTGGAAATTTCATTTCATTCATATATTTTCAACACTCCAAAGTGCATTGATTGTCTTTGATGATCTAATGATAACATACCCAGATAGGAATTAGGAAATGTTGATTCAAGTGCTATTCCAGTACAAAACAGTTTTGAGGTTCTGAGAAGTTCACCAAATACACAGCAGTTGCTGACAGCATTTCTGTGTTGAAAATAATCATCTTAAAATCAGTGGTATCAGAATTGTGGGAGCAGCCCCCCTACTCATGTGCATGCAGGAACAAAATATCATGTTTGCCCACTTGCTTTTCTTCCTTTTTTTTATTTCCTGCCATTTAAGATTCCTTGTAATAAATCTAAGTATTATTTTCCATTTTGATTATCAACTATAAAAAACTTTGAATTTTTAATGCCATTCTTGAGAGGCGAGCAACTCTCCTCACTTGTCCAGTATGAGAAAGGAAAAAAAAAATTCTCGAAGTACCAGCCTTATTAAAAAACAATTATCCTGAATAATATTGTGTTTTTACAAGAAGAGCAGGATCATTTCCTATTTCATTTAAGCATACTAAGATCAGTCTTTCATTAAAGTAAGAAAGAGGATGAAAATAAAAGAGCTAGAAAAGAATGAGGTATATCTCTGTACATATGTTGTTTCATGTGTAACTAAGAGCTATGGTTCTTGTGGAATTCATGCTAATGTGGAGGTGTCCAGATCAATACACTTTAACATTGTTTGTGAGTAAAATGTTTTACATTGAAAAGCCCTATGTTATGGAGATATGAAACTATATTATAGAGATATAAACTCGAGTTTTATATTAACTTAGATTTTATCGATATAATCATTTTTATATGTGGCATGTTCTAATGATGTCATCATACCCTGTTTTACAACAGAAAAAGGTTTATTATCTGATCAAAAAATGCGTATCATGCTTTCTTGTCCTTGTTGGCAAAAAATAGTTCCAGCACCATGCTTAATAGTTTTGTGGCTATTTATAAGGGAAGTTCCTTTTTTTTTTTTTTGCCAAATACAATATATATGAATTTCAGCACCAAGAAATGATATTGCCCTCAACAAGATTTTCCTTTGATAGATACTTTTTTAGTTGATTATTTTCCTTTACCATAAATACAGTTTTTTGTATCCTGTATGATATATGATTATTTATAATAGGTCACATTCCAAGGTCCTGATTTACTTTCAGGATTTGGCAGATGGTTAAGAATTGAAAGTGAAGTATGACACTAAATCACTAGGTGAAATTTTCAGCTTCCAGCAAATTATTTTTACCTTTGTTTCCTGGAAATCTAATTATAGAACATATACACACTCTTTTGTAATTGAGTAAAATAAATTTGTAAGGTTGGATTCGTTGTATTTTAGTAGCATTATGAGAAACTAAAGCATCTCCATTTCTCCTTCTTTTCCCATTCATTGAGACTTAGCATTAGGACCATTTCAAATTCTTATACAATATTCTTTAATTTTTGTATCTGTGTAGCAGTAGAATCCAAAGAATTCATTTTTCCTCAGAATTATTTTACATTTTAGTATTATGTAAGACTATATTGTACCTTTTTGACTACAGGAACATCATTGTTCATTCTGTTTCTTCCTCTCTTTTTTTTAAGTTTGAACATTGCAAGGCAAGCTGAAAAAGTTGGACTAATGACCAGTCTTGTACAAGACGCTGGACGAACACAGATTGCTGCTGGTAGTAAAACTGCAGTAGCTGTTGGGCCAGGTATGTACTGTGATGATGATGATGATGATAATAATAATAAATGGAGATAAGCTAGTTATGTGTAGAAGGGTTGTTCAAAAAATAAGGTAACAGTCCTTATTCAGAAGAATTTATAAGTTTAATGTAGCACACAGTGCACAAGAGCAACTGCTCATGCTCTTTAATTATCCACAAAGTCACTAAAGCAATTTAAACAAATGTGCCATCATTATGATAAAGTATGTATGCCATGAGAGAAAAAATGAAGATCTTGTTATGGCAGCTATGCTGTTAGGACCTCTTTTTGAGAAGGTTAAGTAGATAGAAATCTCAGGGTCTGTGGTCAGGGCTGTAGATGGGATGTTGTAACTATATTGATGAAAATCTTCCAAATACGTGGAGACAATGTGAATGGACAAAGTCGGATAACAATCTTTTGGTTGTTGTGTGTTAATTAAAGAAAAATGTGGAAAGAGCAATGACTTTGTCTATTCACACTGTCTCCGCGTATTTGGAAGATTTTCACTATCACTCTCGCCCTTTGGATTTATTAGCTATAATTTAATAGCTTGTGCCGTCAAGCCCCACCAAATGGAGACGTCTCAGTTGCTGAGCCCATCTCTATGGATTTGTGAAGTCAGATGCTGACAGATAAACACGCATAGTGTCATGAACTGTTGGCCATCGTAGCGTAAGGCGAATGCACTCAGCTAGTTATTGAGAAATCTGGGGGTATGATCCAAGCAGTGTCTGGATAACAATTTTTTGGTTGCTGTGTGATAATTAAAGAAAAACATGGAAAGAACGAGGACTTTGTCTATTTATATTGATGAAGCCACCTGGCCATGTGGTCTGGCATTATCATGCAACCTCACAAAACCTCTGCTCAGCAACCTCTGTTTGTGAGGAATAGCATGCCACTTGTCAAGCACCTTAGAATACCATTTGGCTCTTACACTTGTAGCATTGTCCAGGAAATCAACCAGAAGCACACCTTGACAGTCCCAAAAGACAGTTGCTGTGATTTATTGGCCAGATAGTAATGTCTTGACTGTTTTGGCAAATAGAAATTACAGGTGGATGTTTGTCTGCTTTGTGGGGCAGAATGAAGCACCTAAGTTTCATCTCCCATGACAATTCCTGGGAGGAGTCCTGACCTTGCTGATTATAGCATATTGATACCGCCGCTGGCACCAAAATGTTATGACAGTGGGTCATTATCCCACCGCGGTCAATCAATTTAACAACCGTAGCCGAGCAATTAGTATATTTC
Organism: Macrothele yani; assembly: GCA_039090855.1. Lineage (NCBI taxonomy): Eukaryota > Metazoa > Arthropoda > Arachnida > Araneae > Macrothelidae > Macrothele > Macrothele yani. The sequence continues at coordinate 121,404,133 of CM077005.1, read as the reverse complement.
TTCTCTGAGGTTCTTCGATGTAGTTCTTGGCGCGAAAACTGTATTATATGGGCATACACTTCAACAATTTGAACCAATCACATGCGTACACATAAATAATGTGTTCTATGACTGCGCTGACTGCCTAAACAAACATTTAATTGGCTATAAAAACATAACAATGGCACACATACGAATAAAATTTAGCTGTCTTCTGAACATAAGTATTGGGTCAACTTTGACCGAAATCAGTTCCTGCGAGATCAGTCTTAGTATTTCTCAGTTCAGTTCTTGCAATATATTAGTTCAGTTCCTCAACTAATTGCATAGCAGAAATTATAACAAAAACAAAACGTTTCTACTTACATGGATGCTGTCAAGAATAAATCCAAATTGTGATTGCACCAGTAAAGAGATACACACCTCCCTTTTTACATGGAAGATTTCATTACAGGAGCTGCGTCCCCTGGCGCTACCATACTCATACACACATACACACACATCCAGGCATTTGTTGAGGGAGCCTCGTAAGATAAGCGCGACTCTTCACTTCCTCCACAGTAGGGGGTGAATGGGGATGATGATTCCACACTGCAGTGATTGGCATTCAAACCCGAGCTTCGCTTCTCATTGGAATGACCACTGTCCACTCGCAGCCTTCTTAATTCCTCTGTAACTTTGCTTTCATTGGGCCAACCAGTCGCTAATTTCCATTAGGCTCCAGACTAGAAATCGCTGCTTTATCACGCGAATTTAGGCATTCCGCTGTCTTTATGGCAAAACTGGCATCTCCAGCTACCCGAGTTGTTGCTTCTCTGTTTCTTACCCAATGCGGGGAGATTTGCTGCTTCATTTCCCAATTCATATAACAGATCCAAGGCATCCAACCTTTTACATCGGAGAGTGTACAGACAACTGAACTTTTTTCCTTATTTTCACGCTAAGTGCGAAATCTTATTTTTCTGCACGGACCACACAGAGAGCAAATGTTCTCGAAAATGCCCCAAACAATCGACGAATTTACGATTATTCGCTAAACCTTTTGTCCCCCATCTTCATTCATTTCTACTCAAGTGGCCTCTCTTCGAAACGTACCTCTTTTCCTGTTTAGACTGGCCGTCAGCTGCCCCCTGATATTTACGACCTAACAGCATGCTAGGAACTCTAGACCACCCAGCCAGAGGGAATGCTTTGCCTCCTTTCTGTCCTATCCCCAGATAAAACTTTCTCTGCTGTTTACACTTTTAAACTCCAATCAAGCCTCGAACATAATTAATAATTAATTTCATACATCCACCACGCCCACTAATTACTAAATTAATGGCAGGGGTGGGTCGTAACAATATCATATGTATGAGGGAGAGTCCCATTTTTCATTCCTTATATTGCTCTGTGAGATTCCTAGGCACCCATCTCACACAAACTATCTAATAATGCAGTTGTTCATTATTAGACAGAAATTTGCTGTATGTGGGCGAATTCTCTCACTATAATGCATATGTTGTCACAAATGAAAACACCCACCTGTACAAGGCTCATAACACTTTTTGAAGAAAAATAAATAAGGACTCTCTTAACAACCTTTTCGCAAAGTTTTTCACATTGTAATCACTTGTCATATGCACAGCAAACAAAACATAGTCTAAAAAGTTGCTTCAAATATATATAAAACGGTCTACAAATGAAGGTGCTTGGTTGCTATGGTGACCAAAGAGACGGATTTGACTAGTAAAAATTTCAAGCCTGGCGACAACTAGGAAGAAAAATTTTCATAATGCATACCTTTTCATATTGAAGTTTTATTTAGTTCTCACACGCACTAACACGACATGTCTGACCAAGTTTTATGCCATCCAACAGAAACCGTACGAAGATTTTTTTGCTGGAATACATGCAAAGGTTATATCTTATATGAGCTGTGACCTATGTTTCATTTCAGCTTTTTGGAGCACAATAGTGACTGACAGTGAACCAGAAAGAATACAACGGAAAATCGATGCCAGAGAATATGTGGTGGTTTCCCCGAATCCTTATTTAAATTTGAAACAAAAAACTGAATATAGTTAATTAGGTAAATGACTTAACTTAACACTTGGGAAACAAAATAAAGGACATCTTGTTACCTGGATATGATGCACATATTAATTCTTTCTTTTTTCTTGGGGGGGTGACTTAACGGGAAGCTCTAACATTCTTATCTTCTGATGAGAATAAAAATAGGAGTAGAACAATATGCTTCATTTTCTCCTTATTCGCATAGGGAAAATTTTCACAAATGTTCAAACCCGAGCCAGTCATAAATAATGATGTAACGTGCCCGGGCCTTAAAAAAGGAGCCTGTGCTTATATGTAATCAGCGCATGTTTGGAAAGATGTTACCACCATTCACTCATGCAAAACATCAACAAGGAGTTTTAGGTAGCAGTAGGGCTTAAGATCTATATGTTATATTTCTAAAATTTCCATGCACAAATTTGTATAATATCATAAGAATGCTGGTTGGAAATGACTGTGTTTTATTTTTACACACAAAAAGGCATCAGTAAGCCAAGAAACTCACAAAATAAGCTCTTGATGAAAGCACAACTGTATTTACACTGAAGAGCAATTGAATTAGAGATACCTGTCTAGTAACGTGTAGCACCACCTTCCGCCCTGATGACGGCGGCAATTCGTCTCGGCATGGACTCGACAAGACAATGGAAACGTTGGGAAGCCATACGGATCCACGACCCCTGAACAAGCTCTCACAGTTCACGAAGATTTGATGGAGAGGGGTCAGAGCCTCGAACATCTCTCTTGATGGCATCCCAGATGTGCTCGATGGGATTGAGGTCAGGTGACCTAGCTGGCAAAGGAAGCGAGGTCACGTCGGTGGAGTGTTCATCCAACCATTCGGATACAATTCGGGAGCGATGGTACATTGTCTTGTTGCAGGATGAGGTCCTCAGTGGGATGTTGAAGATGCATAAACAGAAGCAAATGGTAGTCCAGGAAATCCCGGTAACGTTGACCTGTGAGGGACGATGTCACACGTACCAGGGGTCCCATGTCAGTCCACGTAAACAGTCCCCAGACAAGAATGCCATCTCCACCAGCTTGAAGAGTAACCTGTTGGCAAGAAGGATCCATCGCTTCATGTGGTTTGCGCCGTACTCGTATCCTGCCATCTGCATGTACCAACGTGAATCTCAACCCATCAGTCCAGGCAACATTTTCCCACATGTCTAGGGTCAAGTGGTGATGTTCCTACACCCATGCTAATCTTTGCACCCTGCGATGTGCGGTCAGCAGTGGTACCCTCGTGGGACGATGGCTTCTGTACCCCATAGCGAGGAGATGGTTCTGGATGGTGTGGCTGCTTACACAATTTTGTGCACCAGCGTTAAATTGCCGAGTGATTTCTTGCTCTGTGGCCCGTCTACCCGCCGTTACAATGTGAGCTAGCCAGCGATGACTCTGCTCATCCACATTGTTCATGGCAGTTGGCCCTTGCAGGGATGGTTTTACCGGATTCGATGTACTCACGGTGCACCCGTGACACAGTGGCTCGTGAAAATCCCAGTGCCTGCACGACTTCCGAGATGGAGTGACCCATTTGTCGGGCCCCAACAATTTGCCCACGATCAAATGCGCTTAGATCCTTCGTCTTGCTCATACAGCATCTGACTCGTACTGATTCTCGTAGCATCACTCCTTATATTGTCGGATTGCTGCATACGTCATGTCGTTTTCGTTTACAGGGCCACCCACAGTGCCACATTTGCATAACGCCAGCTGTCTCTAATTCAATTGCTCTTCAGTGTAGTTTGAAACATGTAGAACCCTTATTATTTTGAAGGTTCTTAGCTTACTGATGCCTTTTTCTGCTTAAAAATAAAAAATCATTTACAACTAGCATTCTTAAGAACTATATTAAGGTGGATCCACCTAAAATCTTTACCTTGTATTTCCAATTGGAAAACTTCTGTAGCCATTTTCTTCACAATTAATGTTTTCCCAAGGATGAAAATTTGAACATCGATAAAAATAACTTCATATTATAGCCTAGTATACTTAATATTTTCTAAAAATTAACTATAATTATATTAAAAAACACAAACTTTTCCCTTTGTGGTGTTGAGACCAGAAAATAGATGGCACCACATCTACATGTGACTTACTAAATGCTATCACATCGCATTTTTTTCAATAATTTTATAAATTTTTGAACTGCAATCAACACTTAGTCCGGAATTGTTTAGAATGATTTGAGCCATTTCGATTAAATATTCTAACATTAATTTAGCTGAAAATGTTGCAAAGTGAGCTTGCTGGTTTATTTCGGAATTAAAAATCAGCAGCGTCTACAATTCTGTCAACATTTTCAACTAAATTACTATCAGAACATTTAATCTAGTGGCTCAAATCATTCTAAACATTCCAGACTGTCGCATGGATACACTCAAATTTTAATTCCATTCCGAAAATTAAAAAATCATTGAAAAAAAAAATGTGACGTGATAGCATTTAGTAAGTCACATGTAGATGTGGTGCCATCTATTTTCTGGTCTCAACACTACCAAAGGAAAAGTTATTGATTTTTAATATAATTATAGTTAAATTAAAAAAAATATTAAGTACACTATGCTATAATATGAAGTTATTTTTATCGACGTTCAAATTTTCATCCTTGGGAATGCATTAATTGTGAAGAAAACGGATACAGAAGTTTGCCCATTGGAAATACAAGGCAAAGATCTTAGGTGGATCCACCTTAACACACAACATATTGAATGACAAGTAATAGAGGTAACAACTTACCTCCAATTGAACATATATATGGCACGTTATGAGCTCGGCAGACACGTGCTCCCACCCCAAGAGAGGCCTAACATACATACAGGGTGTCCACATTCTGGAAAGTCAGGGAAAATCAGTGATATTTAAAAAGAAAGTCAGGGAAATTTTAATCACAGTTAGACTACAACTTAGTTTTAACCCGGCGTCGGGGAGTGACGCCCTGATCGCCCAACACACTTGCACTTGGTGTTGCAGACAGTCACTAACTTCCCCTTCCTACTAATGTAACCTTGTATTTCCTACCTATTATTGTAAGTTGTGTTACATTACTTGTTAACATTTCTCTTTTTATTTTAGGTCAAAGGAGTAGAAGAAAATTTGTGATATAAGTTATACCTTGTTAAAAGGCAATTAAGACTGCAGCAATGTCAAAGCGTTGTGTGTTTAATGAACAATGGTTGGACGAACAATTAAATCCTGAGTTTTCTGGTTGAATAGCTGCTGTGAACGGTGACAATGAATCAGCATTTTGTAAAGTGTGCTCTAAAACTTTCAAGCTTAGCAACATGGGGCGTCGGGTGGTCTCCAGCCACGAAAATGGCCCTAATCATTTTAAAAACATTCGTGCTAAAATGTCTCAGCCCAGTCTTGCTTCTTTCACTTCCTCTGTGAAAAAGAACTCTCTTTGTAATAACGAACTCTTGCCATCAACAAGCTCAGGAAATGTGGAATCAGTACTTCTAGAAAATATTAAGTCTAATGACTCAAATACTTATGTTGTGAAAGATGATGTGAAGCCCAGTGACCTTAATGCTTATGTAGTGAAAGATGACGAACAAAGTCGGAAATAATATGGGCCATGGAAGTGTTGTCCAAGCAAATGTCTCTGATATGAAAGATATGACATGTGTATATCTTAATTGTAAACATAGAATGTGTCTGAAGGCCGAGAGATGGGGGGGGAGAATATGAACTGCGGAAACTTGTTAAAAATTACTTCTATTACTTTGTAATTGTTTGAAATGCACGTTGAAACATGAAGTTATTAATTTTGATAATTTTCATGGCATGTATATAACAACATATTGAGCTCTGTGGCATTTATTATTATGTTATTAGAGAGTAGCTAAACTTATTCTTAATACCATGAACAGCCATACACGGTCCCGCCTTGAATTTGCAAACAACATAATTAGTCTGTAGAGCAATGAGATTTGCTGTTTTAATGACAAAGCATACTATAAGACACCCTTAGAGCAATGGAGTTTGGCTTTATAATGACAAGTCAAGCTATACCTTTTCAACCAGATGGATAGTTACAGTGGATACCTAATGAACATCTGCCAGAGTGCAGTAATACCACTAGTGGTGATGTGAGGTGTGGAGTTGTTCCTCATGGTATAGCACTGAACCTTGACTGGTCATACCACCCATGAAAGCCAAAACATGCCTTAATATTTCTGACAATTCCACATTCATTATGATTGATGTGGCACTTTTTAAAGAATGTCCATGTTTGTTTAACAGGATAAGGCTCCCCATCACACTTCAGGTATTGTTATAGAGTGGTTTACAGACATGAATGTAACAAGTTAGATTGCTCAGTGGACTCCTGACACAAACCTTATGGAGCACCTATGGGATGACCTGAAACATTTAGTAAGGGCTAATCCCATTTATTTGCACATTGGTAGCTGAACTGGTCTTTGTCCTGAATGAGATATAAAATACTATACCAGCTATAGTTGATCATTCATTGTTAGAAATTCTGCATATTGGGTGTTATCATAGCACCCTAAGGAAGACTATTGAAGTGATATCAAATTGGCATGTGTGATGCTTAGTTTTATTTTCTTTCCTTTTTTGATTGAGGGTTTAACGACCACCGTGAGCAACTCAATGGGCTGTAAGCAGTTGCTTGTCCCTAATTTTGGGCCACTGACTCCAGGGAAGGGAAAAAGCTACTGTTGTAAGACAAACACAACATCCATGCCTCACCGGGATTCAAACCCGGACCCATCTCGGATGAATGATCAGAAGCCATCGCTTAGACCACTGCACCACTTAGTTTTCTTCATCTGTATTATTTAAACACACAATTCTTTTATGATAGAATAAAAGCATAATGGTTACATAAGCAAACTTATGTGTTTTAAAAGTTTTTTTGTTTTTAATAAAAGTCACTTTTTACAAAAAAAAAAAAAAACTTTTACGAAGTTTTTTTTTTGTAAAAAGTGTTTTTTTTTTCTTCAGTTTTGTAGATTAATAAATGCATACTGCAAAGTACAAAATAAATGTCATGTTATTCTAAATGTCCATGTACTGGAGCTAAAACTGTTGTGCACTGATTTTTATATGTTTTTATAGGTCCAAAGGATCTGATAGATAAAGTGACTGGCCACCTGAAATTGATGTAGTGCCTTGTCTGAGTATCTTGATTGCCTTAAAAGCTTTGTACAGTTTTATTCTTTTATAACACAAGTTTCATTAAAGAAAAAAGTTGTACCAGAATTGTTGTCATTTCAATTTTCACAGATATTCAAAGCATAGTAGTTTGAATTCATAAGATTTTTTTATTAATTTTGATGGTATTTTTTATTGCGCATTCTGCAGCACACATATTTTTACTAAATGTAAAGTAATGCCGACTTCATACAACACACCTTTCACAGTTTTAGCCCAGAAGAGAAAGTTTCTAGCGATAGAGGGGTTTGCACACATTTACAGAAAGTGAATTCCAGATGCTTTAATTTTGGTTTGAATCGTAGTGTTTTATATTATATTTTGCAAATTGGGGTGAAATTTACTATGCATTTATAATTCTTATGAAATCTTATGGGTTACAGAGTGTTCTTCAGTGTGTGTCACATCTTTCTAAGTGGCAAAATTTCCCCATATAAAAACTGCTCTGTATAAAACTTATATGAACCAATCTGGAACTTAGCACAGTAATACAACAAAACAATTTTGCCATGGCAATGAAGATTCCCTATTCCATAATCATCTATTCCCATGCACACTGGTAGCAGGTAGGCCAAATATCAATCTCCTTTCAGTGCTAAAAGGAACGGCCATCTTGGACTCACGAAAAGTTTCCACTTGCTATTGTGACTCCAAATGCTATGGCACAAAACTAAGGTAGCTAGAAATATGGCACTCAAACATCTTACATGGCAGTATTGCATGAGATGACATCACATCTCCACTCTCCATGGAAGGAGGTGATATCATCACAAGAAAACACTGCAGGCAGCTAAAACAAAGTGACACAATCAATTCAAACATTTCAATCATTTTTTTTTCTCGCTGCAAGAAAAACTCCAGGACCTTTCACAAAAACATGAAAAATTGAGGACTTTCCAGGCCTGGAAGAAAAGGGAAATCAAATTCCGGTTCATGTGGCCCCTGGAGACTTTTCCAGGTCTTCAGGGGCCATGTGAACCCTGTACATGTTTCTTTTAGGCATACATCTGGGGGCAAAGCCCTCCTGGAACACCCCCACCCGGAGATATTTTATTTTACTGAGCCAAATGTTAATATATTCATGCTATAATGAAAAAGAAAGTTTAATTTCTTTTGACGCTAGAAATACAGGGGTCGGAGTTGTCCTGAAATTCCTGATTTTTATTTTTTTGTCTTGAAATGTCCTTATTTTTGTTCTATATCTTGAAAATATGAATGTGTAATCCTGAAATTTTAAGAATAAACTGTAAACCTTTGTATAGTGATTCGTCATTCAGCGTTTACAAGTACCACATAAATAAAAAAAAGTGGAACGAGAGTGCATTGAGTTGCTCACGGTGGTTAAACCTTAAATAAATAAATAAAAAAAAAAAACGAGAATGAGGGAGCTCTTAAGTGACGTCGTCTCCAAGAACTGTCAGCTGCGGCGCGCCATGTGAAAGCATTTCCGCTTTTGTGAGATTGCTCAAGGATCTGCTCGGTGCAACAAGGTTCCCGAGGATCAAACGGAAGTCACATGATTCTTATCCCAGCATTGAAACCTCGCTTTGCTGTTGTCTTTGCGCCACGATAGCTCGAGCATACGGCACTCAGCAACCTCGCTTTGCTGTCTTAGTGTGACCCTTTGGAGGTCCTCTGCCTTTCCGATTCTTCGAAATAGTAACACCATTCATTAGTAGAGATGCCAAGTACTATGAACTTTGAATCCTCCGAAATATCCAATATATGTACTATGGATTTCTACGGATATCATGTTCAAACTACGAACTTACGGAGAAGGGGTGAAAAACTAGATTTTTCCAAAAATCTCAGATATTTCCGTAAAATTTAATTAAAAAAAAAAAGTCCATCATAGTCAAATGTAGTGATTTTTGTGGTAACCTCACAAAGCCATCACACAGCAAGCATGTTTGCTCAACGGGAGTTGATATTCTTTGCGCGCAGCTGTTCTTTGCCCATAGCAAGAGAAAATCTCTCCCTCTGTCTTTCGCAAACAGCCAAAGAAAACGTCTCACCACAACAGCAGCAGCTGCATGCATTCCCTTCTTTATCCTTATCATATTCGGTCTTCAAAATTAAATATTGTAATTAATTAAAATTGATTCTTTCTAGATTATATTTTATTTAACGTTGTAAAAGTGTTGTGTATTCCTTCAACTTTTATGTCATGAACCTTTAAAAAATGTGTTTTATGTTTACGGCTTAATCATGCAATTGTTCTAAACAGCCTTATCTTGCTTTCGATGTATATATTTTCTATTTGTTAAATGTTTAATGTAATGGTTTCTTCTGACGCTTCTAAGCGAAGCAATGTTCGTTGTGAAACACTTGCTTGTGTTTCCCTTTCTGCCTCCTGACTGTTACTACTGAGTGTGCGTGCTAGATGCGACATATTTTCTCACGCTCCTCTTTCGCTGTCAGCAGTGAGCTTTTGTTTATTGTTACTACGACAGATTTGCGAAGAGCACTTTTTTTCTCTCTCGTAAAAATGTTCTGCTAAACAGAGGGGTGTTTTATTTTATCTTGTGAGATTCACAAGAACTTTCTTCCTTAATAGCTTGTTTTAAAGATTGCTTTCCCCAGATCATTCTTTGTTGGGAATCTTTTAATTTCAGTTTTAATCTTTTGTTTTTTATTTGATGATTTTATTTTCATTACTCACTTGCGTATTAAGTTGTGACATTTTATTTCCCCACATCTTAGCAGAAAACTTCTATTGTGTTAATCAAACGTTGCATGGATTTTTATTGTAATTTATTCTATTTGCATTGCCTTTTTATTTTATCCTTTTTTTCAGAATTGATTTATTTATGCAATTTAAAATACCTTTTTGATTAGTTTTTTCATATCATAAGCATTTAATGCTAATTTTCTATTTATCCGCATAATAAAGCTATGAAACCTTTCAAAGTTAATTGTTCTGTGCGTCGTTGGTCTTTGCTCTTATTGTGTTTGTCGTGTGCGAATTTACTTGCGATAGCGTTGGGTAAATGGCCACTTGCGTCTACTAATATTCTCGGCTCTAAAAAGCAAAAAAGTTGTCAAAAATTCAAGGAGAGTTATTCGCAAGAATTTCTGTGTCTAAAATCGTCTCGTGTTTATCGAAAACCATGGGTTTTGTTCCCTATGTGCATCTGATTTTTCAATCACACGCGAACGAAAAGACGATTGCGATCGGCATTTTCACTCTAAAAAAACGGGAGGAATAACCATAAGTGTGCAACATTACGCACTTACGGCATAACATATTTATTAATATAACATATTAAAAGGCAGAGTTGAAATGGTATGTATTTTTTGTGTATTTATTAATTTTTCCCATTTTAATGGTACTTAGGTTTGTTGCAAAATTTATCCAAGTATTGTCCTCCATCCCGATTAAAATGTAGATACTTTCCCAATTGAAACATCTCCATACTATTATTTACTTGCATTTTGTGCTTTTTTTTACAGAAATATTCATGCCATAGCTCAAGGTTTTACAGAATGAAGAAACCATGATTCGCGTGTTATACAGCAAACTAAATGAACTGGTGCGCAGTATAATGTTAAAATTTTAAAAACCGGATGCAGTTGGCACAAAAGAAGGATCTAAACTTTTAAAAGTTAACTTTCAGAAAAATGACTATTGGTTGCTTTTGGATAAAATTGATGTTGGTAGTAGTGCCAGCCATATTCTAGCACAGAACAAAAACATAAATGAGAAGAAAGTGTTACTGGGAATAAGAAGCTGTTTCATTGCTGCAACAGAATATTTGTTAAAAAACCTACTACTGAATAACTTTCTTCTACAAGACATCCAATCTATTCATCCTTTGTTTCAGAAGGAAAGCGCAAAAGGTGCTGTGAAACGCCTGAGTCACGATATGTTTAAAGTCACCAAAACTGACAGTTTGTGTGATAAGATAAATACAGAGTGGTCACTGTACATATATGAGGACAAGACAGCTAATCGTAAAAGTTACGAGGAAGATAATGATATTTGTAAGTATTGGTCAGCAGTGGCTAGCATTAAAGATTCTGCAGGTTTATTAAAATGCAGTTCATTATTATCAGCCCTGGTGAAAACATGTTTGACATTGTCACATGGAAATGCACCTCCTGAAAGGGGCTTTTCCCAGAACAACATTGTCACAAAAGAAAGAGTGTCACTTTCAGAGATATCTATCAGATCATTACATATCTGCAAAGAAGTGATTCGATTGCACAATAAATCCATACTTTCAATACTCATAACTAAAGGCCTCGTAAATAGTGTAATGCAGGCTTATACACAATATGCCTCCTACTTGGAACAGCAGAAAGAAGAGGAAAGGATGCAAAGAAATGCTAAAAGAAAGGCTGAAGAACAAACTATGCAGACTTTGGAAAAGCAAAATAAGCGTGTGAGGCTTGATCAGCTGTCCAAACTTAAGACAGAAGAAAATTCCTTAATGAACGACCAGAAAACTGCTCATAAGCTCTTGGCTGAAGCTTCAAAAAAATTGGATAGTGCAATAAAAGAAAACAGCATGAGCAACATAAAAGTTGCCCAAATGATGTTATCAACAGGAAATATAGAACTAGAAAAAACAACCAACAAATTGAAAGAAATACATAAATCAATAGTAGAACTTGAAGGCAAAATTTCCAAATGTTAATAAAGTTTTCTAAGTTGTAAGTGTCAAAACAATTTTATTTTAGTGAAGCACTCTTACTATGATTTTATAGAAATAAGGCCGATTGTTAGGACAAAGTTTCAATGAGAGCGGGAGCCGTTTCCCATGCTGAAAAAAAGAAAGCTGTCGTGAAAACAATTTCCTGCTAACAATCCAGCCATAATTTAGGTAGTTTTTTGGTGAAAGAACAACAATTTCTGCATTATTACCAATATTTTATTTAGTTTACCTCCCAGCTCCAACAAAATATGTCCTAAAATTGTCCTGAAATTTTAAGAAACACCGTGTCCTAAATTTTTTCGCTCCTAGCCCTGGAAACTGGAAATATTTCTCCAACCATAATTTTTATTCATATTTGTTCAAGTATTATAGTTTATTTTGCTAAAAAGTGAATTAAGACGCATGCCATTATTCGAAATGTAAGAAGTAGACATCATACTGCATAGTCAGGGAATTGCGATTCAGGATCAGAAGTATGTTGAACGCATTTTAATAGATAAAAATTTCAAGCCTGCCAAAACCAAGATGCACACTCTGACACCTCCCCCTCCCCTAGCTGAATGTTCTTGAAATGTTTGAAGAAATAATTACTATATCAGGGGTGTATATAGAAATTAAATTGGAGGAGGGGGGGGTTGAAAAGAAGTTTTTGAAATCCACCACAACAAAGTTAATAAAAAATAGAAGAAAAATTAAAGCATTTTTTGCTAACGTAAGTTGACGCATTTTTATTAAATTAAGGCATTTTTCTCTCATGCAAATCACATGTTAAAAAAAAAAAAAAAAAAAAAAAAAACACTTTCAAGGGGCCAAGGCTACGGCCTTGCAATATATATATATATATATATATATATATCATCATCATCATCATCATTGTCAACCATTATCAATCCACTGCTGGACGAAGGTCTCCCCAAGTTTCCTCCACAATGGTCTGTCTTGTGCCAGTCTCCTCCATGTCACTCCCGCATACTTTCGAATTTCATCCACCCATCTTCCATGTGGTCTTCTTCTGGGTCTTTTCCTGTCCCTTGGAATCCAATTTAAAATTTCGGCTGTCCATCGATGGTCTGTTCTTCTGGCAGTATGTCCAGCCCATTGCCATTTCAGGGATTTAACTCTGATCATGATGTCTTCCACTCTTGTCATTTTTCGGATCCACGTGTTCCTCTTCTTATCTCACCTGGTTACACCAAGCATGCACCTCTCCATGTTACTTTGAGTTGTCTGCAGCCTTTGTATGTCTCTTTTAGCTAAGGTCCACGTCTCTGCACCATACGTAAGCACTGGAAGGATGCATTGATCAAACACTTTTCTTTTAAGACATAATGGCATATTGCTCTTGAAAATTATGCTGTTTCTTCCAAAAGCTCTCCAGGCAAGTTTTGTACGCCGATTAATTTCTTCACCAATGTGACCCTCACTTGATATCTGCTGTCCAAGATAAACGTACGTGTCTGTGATCTCCAGCTTTTCTCCATCAATCGATAAATCTTCATTTCTTGTAAAAGCATTGTACATCACTTTTGTCTTCTGAAAGTTCATTTTTAATCCCACTTCTTTACTCTTGTCAGCAAGTTCCTGGATCATACTCTGTAGCTCTGATGGGGTAGTTGCAAAAATGACTATGTCATCAGCAAAACGAAGGTGGGTTAGATAATCTCCATTAATCTTTATCCCTTTGTTTTCCCAGTTCAGTGATTGAAAGACATTTTCCAATGTGGCATTAAAGAGCTTCGGAGATATGGTGTCACCTTGTCTCACTCCTTTTCCAATTTTTATGTGTGTTGTATTTTCAAACAGCCAAATCTTTGCACTTGCATTTTCATAGATGTTATTAATAATATTAATGTATGCATCTTCAATACCGCAGGATTTCAGAGCCATTGCAACTGCTGATGGTTTCACCGAATCAAAGGCTTTTTCATAATCGATAAAAGCCATGCACAATGGAAGCTCATATTCCCTCGCTCTTTCAATTAGTTCTCTCAGTACGTGGATATGATCTATTGTGCTGTAGCCACTCCTGAATCCAGCTTGTTCTCTCGGTTGAGCCATGTCCAGTGTCACCTTCAAGCGGTGTGAAAGAACTTTAGTGAAGATTTTATAAACCACTGATAGGAGGCTGATAGGTCTGTAGTTCCTGAGATCCTCAATGTCACCTTTTTTATGTAGCAAGATCATTGTAGCGTTGTTCCAATCCTCAGGAATTTTCCCTTCATTAAGGCATCGAGTGAAAATTTGGGTGAGTACTGTTTCGATTTCTCCACTTGCTTCTTGTATGATGTCTATAGTAATTCCATCTTCTCCTGGAGCTTTTCCCCGCTTCATGTTCTTGATTGCATGTGCAACTTCTGCTGGAAGGACTGGAAGAACTCTGGTACTGGTACCTTTCATGATGTCTGGAGTACATGTATCATCCCTTTCATATAATTTGGAGTAGAAATCTTTCACTCTTGTCAAAATTTCGCCTCTATTTCTTGTTACAGAACCATCTTCTTTTCTCAGTGCCATAATCTGTTTTTTCCCCTTACTGAGATGTCCCTTTGCTATCTTTAGGCTTTGGTTGTTTTCAATTGCTTTCCTTACTAGTTCACAGTTGAATTTCCTTACGTCTTCAGTGATACTTTTTCGTACTGTCTGGCATAGCTCTATATATTCCACTTTGGAAGTCACATCTTCTTTAGTTGTCCTCATCACTCTTCTTTTTTGCATCAACATTTTGGTTTTTCCTGATAATTTGTTCACATGCAATTTGTTTTTAGACCCAGCTAATTTTGTTGCTGTTTCCATAAGAGCTTTGGTTACTTTTCTGTTAACTTCAGAAATATCCACTTCTTCCGATGTTAGGCCTTCTAAAGCAGAGAATCTGTTCTTCAGTTCCAGATTCTCTGCTTTAGAAGGCCTAACATCGGAAGAAGTGGATATTTCTGAAGTTAACAGAAAAGTAACCAAAGCTCTTATGGAAACAGCAACAAAATTAGCTGGGTCTAAAAACAAATTGCATGTGAACAAATTATCAGATCTTGTGTACGGCGGGTAATGGATGTCAGGGAAGCCCGAGTTGTATGTCAAGATCGCTGTAAATTGAGAAGTTTGATACGGCAACAGTAAGTAAAAATTATCTGGTAGTTTGTAATTCTTTTTGGAACTAACCTGTGAATCTCAGGGAACAGCTTAGTGATAATGATAGTGACTATATACACTGAGTGGCCACTTTATTATGACCACCTGAAAGTTTTAAGCAAATGAGCTATGGCTACACGCTGTTGCCGCCAGAGGGAGAGGCTAGTATAAAAAGGGAAAGCTTAGTGCTTGCGACAGTAGTAAAGTGATTTTTGGGTGACGAGATGGGTAAAAATGCGATTTGACGGACTTTCAACGTGGGATGATTGTAGGAGCTCTGAGCCATGGAGCGAGTATCACCGAAACCGCGCTGCATTCGTGAAATGTTCCAGAGCAGCTGTTGTTCAAGTGTTTAAAGACTGGACTGTCAGCCAAAAAACTGGGTCTCTACCTGTAACGTGTGGTCGTCAACGACTAGTGACTGGTAACAGACAACATAGGGGCAACAGTGCAGCAATTTACAGACCATCTTAATCAAGGATCCCCTCAAATTATCTCTGCACGCACTATTCGCTGTACACTGCATCGGATGGGATATGGCAGCCGAAGGCCTGTTCGAACACCTTTGCTGTCTGCAATTAACAAGAGAAAACGTCTCCAGTTCGCACAGGAGCACAAGGATTGGGCAGTCGATAATTGGAAACAAATTATGTGGTCCGATGAATCATGTTTTCAGTTACACCATGCTGATGGTCGAGTGAGAATTTGGTGGAAACAGTACGAAAGCATGGACCCCAAATGCATTGCTACAACCCTTCAAGCTGGTGGAGGCAACATTATGGTTTAGGGAATGTTTTCCTGGCATGCTTTGGGCCCTTTAATTTGTGTTGATCGTCTGACTGGCACATCATATCTAAATATTGTTGCGGACCAAGTGCATCCTGTCATGTGGATGGTTTATCCCAATGGCAATGGCTACTTTCAACAAGATAATGCGTCCTGCCATAGTGCTCGTATTGTACAGGATTGGTTTCAGGAACATGCCGGTGAGTTTACTTTGCTTAGGTGGCCCCCACAATCTCCAGATCTCAACCCCATTGAGAATTTGTGGGATGAAGTTGAACAAGCCATCAGACAGCTGGATCCACAGCCCTGCAATCTCACACTCCTGGAAAGTGCTATTCATCAAGCATGGTCTCAGATTCCACAAACCACCTATCAACATCTGGTGGAGTCCATGCCACAAAGAATCGACGCAGTATTAAAGGCAAAAGGTGGCCCAATGAAGTACTGAGGGAGTGGTCATAATAAAGTGGCCACTCAGTGTATATATAGTAATTACTTTTATGTATGTAAATGTAGTAAAAAATTATATATATTGGGTTGAGGAATAAGTAATGTCGGTTTTTTCCACAGTTCCATTTGTGTGCCAAAATAAAATATTGTGGCAACATGTGATATACTATGCGATAGATACGTGCTCACCCTACATGCTAGTGTGTGTGATTTGATTTAATTTGGTTTTCAGGTCATCAAAATGGAATGACAAGTGTACAAAAAGGAGCATTATCGACATCTGCTGCTCTTTGCGTTTAATCAAGGGACCAAAGCCACAAAAGCTTCTCGCGAGATTTGTGCTGTCTATGGTGAAGATGCTGTGACTGAAAAGATGGCTTAACGGTGGTTTTCGTGCTTTAAATCCGGCAATTTGGACCTTAAGAACATGGACCGCCCCTGTCGCCCAGTTGAGTTCGATGAAGAGCAACTGAACCAGATGCTGTACGAAAACCAGCGTCAATCGACCAGAGAATTGGCTGAGCAAATGAACTGTGATCAGAAGACAGTTGTGAATCCCCTTCATGAGATGGGAAAAGTTTAAAAGCTCTGTGCTTGGGTTCCGCACGTTTTGAATAACAACAACAGAAATCAATGTTCCACAATTACTGCCGGTTTGCTTGCTCATCACAAGGCTACTCGTGGTCACAAGGAAAGATTTCTGTACCACATCGTTACCGGCGACGAAAAATGGTGTCTGTACGTCAACATGAAGCAGAGAAAAGAATGGCTCAGTCCCACGAAACGCCGCGAGCAAAACAAGAGTTGCATCCTTGGAAGACGATGTTGTGTGTTTGGTGGGATTGGGAGGGCATCATCCACTACGAACTTCTTCGGAACAATGAGACGGTCAACGCGGACTTCTATGTTCAACAACTGCATCGACTACTCCACTATGCAATGCAACAAAAGCGACCCGATCGGCGATATGGTGTTCAGCTGCAACATGACAGCGCTAGGCCCCACATCGCCAATATGACCAAAACCGCCTTTCAAGCGCTCAATTGGGAAGTTCTGCCGCACCCACCCTATTTTCCGGACTTGGCTCCATCCGATTTTCATCTGTTTCGATCGCTTTCCAACAATTTGCGCTGTGTGTCGTTCAATAATGACGTGGAATTGTGGACGTGGTTGGACGACTTCTTCGGGTCAAGACCGGCAGATTTCTATTGCCGTGGCATCGAACAACTTGTTGAACAATGGGAAGCAGTTGTAAACACTAGTGGCGAAAACATTATTGATTAAATTATTATTTTTTGTTGTTGCAAAATAAAGTTTTCCAACGTTTGAAAAAAATGACATTACTTATTCCTGAACCCAATACATGTATATATAGCAAATGGAAAACTTGCCCCCCCCCCCCCAGTCAAAATGTCCTGAAAGAAACACTGACCCTGTATAGAGTTACAGCTAGAATATTTGTTTATGCCAGTTTTATGTTTCTTTCTTCTATATATGGTTTTGAATTTTTACCTTTTGTTTACATGAGTCATATAATAATAAAAACTGAACAGAATATGCTTTTACACTAGGAGCTCTGTAAAAATCACCGAACATTTACTGTTAGATTCCAAGCCTCATTTTTAAGTATGATGTAGCTATTTTTTTTTAAGTTGGAAAAAGCAAAAGTTAATAAACGGGAACTGTACACCAACTATACTCAAAATAGTACAACTATACTAGTGATCCGAATTTCTTGACGAATAATAGAAATCAAAGTTGTCAAGCTTTCGCACATCAACCAGATGGCTACGCCAAGAAATTTGGATTACTAGTATAATATAGTTATACTGTTTTGAAAACAAAACTTTTTAATCTCATGTGTGTGGTTTGCTATGTGCTGATGACACCTGTTGTCAGAAAGCAAAACTGAGTTGCAGAGAATGTTGTCCTGGATGTATAAAATTTGTATGAAATTCCAACATAGTAAAAATAAGGGGAAAACCAAAGTTATTTCTTTTTTTAGCGACCACACATGATGACACCTGTTGTCAGAAAGCAAAACTGAGTTGCAGAGAATGTTGTCCTGGATGTATAAAATTTGTATGAAATTCCAACATAGTAAAAATAAGGGGAAAACCAAAGTTATGTTTTCGAGAGAGAAACTGTTGGTAATGAATGTATGATCAGTCTAAATAGTACAGAGTCTGACCAGGTGAGTAATATAGGTGTGCAATTGCTTTAACTTCATTTTTATAAGAAAAAGTATGCATACTCAACATAAAGAGAAGTATTATACAACATCTTTAATTCGACAAATATGGAGACAAACAAAAACTTTTATTACAATGATTGACCATGAATTGAGTGAAATGAACTGTTTCAACACATGCATCGTAAGATAAAAACCTACAGGATCTGATCACATCGTTTTCGTTTCTCACGTAGATAATGCACAATTGGCTGTAAATTTTCATATTTTCTTTGAGGGCAAAATTTCTTTATTTTTGTCCTCTACAAATACTGAATTAGAAGAATGGAAGTCTATAAACCATAAATCTTCAGTGTTCTGTCCATGCTGACTGAAGCAATATAATGAGCGTGAAGACCAAAGCGCACACCAGTGGCAAGTGCAGTGTGGTCGCTAAAGATTTTCAGATTATCCCACTGCTTGCACAGGTACAATCTACAAAGAGAAAATTACATTCAAATCTTTGGGGTCACTCACAAATAATAAATAAATACATAAATAAATAAATAATATACATGTGAGGAAAACTTAAAAAGCAGCTGCGCAGTATCACAGCATGAATGAGGCTTGGACCCTTTTTCAAAGTAACACTCTTTATACATCACATATTATTTGTAGTTTTTGAATACATGCATTATGCAGTGTGTCCAGCAGCAAACGTCAAAAAAAAAAAAAAAAAAAATCTGAAAGGTACCAGTGGTTTGTTCCCAGCGGGGTACAGGGGTGGAGTTCCATTGGGAGTTTAGGGGCGAAGCTATCATGTTTTCAGATTAAAGGTGCCTATTTTCTGCTTAAATCTATTTTTAGCATGTTAAAAAAAAGAAAAGTATATATTTTTTCAAATGGCCTCCTCTTCATCCCTTACATCCATTTCATTCTTCTCATAGTTTTCTTTTTTTTCTTTTTACATTTTTTTAAAATTTATTTTCTACATTTATGATTGATTGTATACATAATAAAATATTTTAACATAGCTGTACAAAATACATATAAACTGAATACATTTTATTAAAAAAGTTCAAACCACTTAACTTTTCTAATGCACAATCTTT
Source organism: Macrothele yani (assembly GCA_039090855.1). NCBI lineage: Eukaryota > Metazoa > Arthropoda > Arachnida > Araneae > Macrothelidae > Macrothele > Macrothele yani. The sequence goes on along the minus strand of CM077005.1, from coordinate 121,384,607 downwards.
TTTTCCACATAAAAATAAGTACATTATGACATACCAGTATGAAAAAGAATGAACAATATAATATGCAAGTTGGTTAAATTTGAAAAACGTAACACAAGTAATCTTTCCTTATCCTTTCTCGTGCCTTTTTCTGCATAAAAAACCAAACCTTTAATGTTTTTCCTTTACAAAATCGAAAGAAGACAAGACATTAACGTTTAATCATTTTTATTACTTACCCTTAATATTTTTGAAGATTGTTGTTCTCAACTCACTGAACATAAAGGACTAATAAAGGACTTTATCAGTAGTCACAGTTTTAAAGGACATTTAGACACACTGATTATGCCATGTTCAGACACTGTGTGTTGCCTATGGTGGCAGTAGTAAGAGAGCTACAATAGTTCAATGTTTCCACCACCAAATACTGTAGCGTGAAAACACTCCAAACACGTGGCGACAGTTAATAAATAAACACATCGCTTCCTCCACGTTCCAGAAACACACAGCAACCAAAAAACTGCTTTTCAGCGGCGGCTGAAAAGCAGTTTTTCGGTTGCTGTGTGTTTCTGGAACGTGGAGGGAGCGATGTGTTTATTTATTAAATACTGTAGCTCAGCTAACTGCCTTAGCACTATGGTATCTTGACCGCTTTTTATAGGGCCCCCATTCTTTTTCTCCCACAGAAAAAAAAAAAACTTTTGAACACCTTAACCATTGCATACACAACAATGCTGTGTACAAATATTCACTTACACACAGAGATCGCATTAACGTCTGGACAGGCGTATTTCACGCATCAAAAATGAAAATTACTTCCTAAAAAAATTTGTGGACGTATTTTTACTGCTCCAAAAGTTATCCATCTTGATTTAAAATCAGACCTCAAGGTTTTAAAAAAATTATCATTACTATTACCCCCTTCCCCTCGACTGTTCAACACCGCAGTTATGCAATCCATAACGTAAGTCCTCCCTCGTTTCCGACTCCCACTATGTGAGCCCAGCAAACAAAAGAGTTACAAAAGGGCTGTAGGATGCATGTGAGCCTAAAAGAAATGGGGGCAAGGCAACATTTTTTTCAAGAGTTTTGAAGATTTGTGGACAGTGTTGTTGAATAATTACAATACTAAATCAAAGTAAAACCTACTAATGACATTCTGTTATATCCATTAAAAGAACGTGAATATGCTATGAATTTTAATTATCAGTGTACAGATAAGTGACATCTAGCAAATGAATAGAGCTGAACTTGACAGAGCAGACAGTATTTTTTATTAAAAATATGAGAGACAGATCATTCTCAATTACAACTTGTTGCAATACTAATTTACATGTGTAGAAAGAATTGTACATACATATATCACAGAATTTTCATCTTTGCTGCAGAGGTAAGGATGCATATTTTTAACCTTAGTAATTCTTACTCTATTTTAAATTTTGCTATACTTATTAAAATAATTAAAAGATCTGCATGCCCAAAGAACAGATTTTTACATTGCAATGCATATATTTTTAATAAAATAAAAAAAACAACAACAGTTGTCTTTAGAAATGAAATTTTTTTATGACAGTCTTTTGCAAGCTGAGGGGGTGCTACTTCTAGAAACCACAACACTTCTTAAAAATCATGTGAGAAGTATTTTCACTCCTTGTTCAAAAAGCTTACTGCGATCACTGCTTACACGTGACTTAACTAGTTAAGTTTGCAATACTTTTCCATATAATTTAAGTTTGTGGATGCAATAAATGGGAATTTATGCAATTTAAAAGACAGTTTTGCTAGTGAAATCAGTTTTCCTATCTGAGAGAATAATCACACACACCGAAAAGCCAAAGCATTATGACTAGGGCAGTAATTTTGTCATGGCGCGAATTTACACAAATTTTAGAGTTTTTTTCTGTAATTTCGTGAATATCAAATATATTGAAAATCTTACTGAATTTTGAATAAAGTGAGTTGTCCGAAAATATATGGCGCATAAACCTCAACCTGCTTCAGATTTTCTTTAAAATCAGTATCTTGACAATACCCAATGACTAGGTGAAACAGTTGGTTTGAGGCCGTGCTTTTTCACCGAAAACATTTAGAAGACTATGCAGGGTTTTTTTGAAAAAGTAAAGGCAACAGTAGCAGTTGTATTGCAGATAAAATCATTGGGTATTGTCAAGATAGGGATTTAAAAGAAAATCTGAAGCAGGTTGATGCGCCATATATTTTTGGACAGCTCACTTTATTTGAAAAACAGCAAATTTCCGAGCACAAAATATTTAATAAAATGTTGGACATCGCCAACAGTCTTCTTTGCAAGAGTCAAGACTGCGACCACGTAGTTGCAAAAAGAGCTCTCTATCCACTTGTTATGAAAAAATTACGCATTATTTTTTTGAAAATAAAAAGCACCGATTTTGTCAGCCCGCCGCAAATTTCTTCAAAGCATGTGGGGTGTCTGATCCCGATCAGTCAACCCTACATGCTTTAAGTCCTTGGACCTTTTAAACGACGACGACGATCTGCTTGTTTTCAGCCACATTCCTATGTTCGAAGATGAGGACCAACTAAAATGTGAATTTTGTTCATATAAAGTGAGTGTAAAAGAATTTCATGTCAGTGAAGGTTTGCTAGACTTCTGGAATACAAAAAAAAAAAGGTTGTTTTCCTAAAACTACATAAGGTCACCATTCATTCTCTGTCAGTACCCACAAACAGCGTCGATGCTGAACGATCCTTTTCTGAAATTAAAAATGTGTTACAGGACAACAGACACAGCATTAAAGAAGAAACTCTGTGTATCTACAATATAATGTATCGAAATGCCGTACACTTAAATGGAAATCTTGATCTCGTGTAATGGCGTTGATAGCACTGCCAGAATTTGAATGGTTTATAAATGTAAGTATCAATTTTAAAAACTTAAGTTATAATGCTTATTTGATTACACTGAAGAGTAATTAAATTAAGAGGCAGCTGGCGTTATGCAAATGTGGCGCTGTGGGCGGCCCTGTAAACAGAAACAACATGACGCATGCAGCGATCTGACAATATAAGGAGTGATGCGACGCGAATCAGTAAGAGTCGGACGCAGTATGGGTAAGGCGAAGGATATAAGCGCATTTGATCGTCGGCAAATTGTTGGGGCCCGACGAATGGGTCACTCCATCTCGGAAGTCGTGCAGGCACTCGGATTTTCACGAGCCACTGTGTCACGGGTGCACCGTTAGTACATTGAATCCGGTAAAACCATCCCTGCAAGGGCCAACTGCCGTGGACAACAGCGTGTGGATGAGCAGGGTCATCGTCGGCTAGCTCGCATTGTGACAGCGGATAGACGGGCCACAGTGCAAGAAATCACTGGGCAATTTAACGCTGGTGCACAAAAACTTGTAAGCAGCCACACCATCCAGAACCATCTCCTCGCTATGGGGTACGGAATCCATCGTCCCAGGAGGTACCGCTGCTGACTGCACATTACAGGGTGCAAAGATTAGCATGGGTGCGGGAACATCGCCACTGAACCCTAGACATGTGGGAAAATGCTGCCTGGACTGATGAGTCGAGATTCACGTTGGTACATGCGGATGGCAGGATACGAGTACGACGCAAACCACATGAGGTGATGGATCCTTTTTGCCAGCAGGATACTCTTCAAGCTGGTGGGGGTGGCATTCTCATCTGGAGACTGTTTACGTGGACTGAAATGGGACCCCTGGTACGTGTGACATCGTCCCTCACAGGTCAACGTTACTGGGATATCCTGGATGACCATTTGCTCCCGTTTGTGCATCTTCAACATCCCACTGGGGACCTCGTCCTGCAACAAGACAATGCACCGTGACATCGCTCCCGAATTGTATCCGAATGGTTGGATGAACACTCCACCAACGTGACCTCGCTTCCTCGGCCAGCTAGGTCACCTGACCTCAATCCCATCGAGCACATCTGGGATGCCATCGAGAGGGATGTTCGAGGCTCTGACCCCTTTCCATCAAATCTTCGTGAACTGTGGGAGCTTGTTCAGGGGTCGTGGATCCGTATGGCTTCCCAATGCTTCCGGTGTCTTGTCGAGTCCATGCCAATACGAATCGCCGTCGTCATCAGGGCGAAAGGTGGTGCTATACGTTACTAGACAGGTATCTCTAATTCAATTGCTCTTCAGTGTATGTCCTAGTTATTTGTATTACTGCTTCATAACTTGGTAGACTTATTTATTTATTTATTTATTTTTTTTTTTTTTTGGAAATGTCATCGGCCACAAACTTTTCGCGAAATTTCATAATTTACGGCGCGACCACCTCGCAAATTTTACTTTTTTTCCCCACAATAAAATTACTGCCCTAATTATGACCTCCTGCCTAATATGCTGTCGGTCCTCCACCTGCCACCAAAACAGCTCATACCCAGTGAGGCATGGGCACAACAAGATTTCTAGAGGTGTCTTGTGGTATTTGGTAACAACAAATTACCAGCAGATCTATTTTTTAACTCTTGTAAGTTATGTGGTTTAGCAGCCGCAAATCACATTTGCTATTCAAACACAAACCACAGATGTGATTGGATTGATGTCTGCGGGAATTTGGAGGGCCAGACATCAATCCAATCGCATCCTGGAAGTCTTCCTCATTTTCCACGAATCATTTTCAAACAATCTGGCAGTGTGGCATGGCACATTATCCTACTGAAAGAAAACACTACTATAGGGGGGACACTGTTGTCACGAAAGAATGTACCTGGTCTGCAGTGATGTTTAGGTAGGTGGTAGATGTCATAGTTTCCTGCACATGAATGACTGGACTCAGGGTTTCCCAGCAGAACATTACCCAAAGCATTACACTTTCTCCACTGCCATGAAATGATGTACCTGGTCTGCAATGATGTTTAGGTAGGTGGTAGACGTCATAGTTTCCTGCACATGAATGATTGGACTCAGGGTTTCCCAGCAGAACATTGCCCAAAGCATTACACTTTCTCCACTGCCATGAAATGATGTACCTGGTCTGCAATGATGTTTAGGTAGGTGGTAGACGTCATAGTTTCCTGCACATGAATGATCGGACTCAGGGTTTCCCAGCAGAACATTGCCCAAAGCATTACACTTTCTCCACTGCCATGAAATGATGTACCTGGTCTGCAATGATGTTTAGGTAGGTGGTAGACGTCATAGTTTCCTGCACATGAATGATTGGACTCAGGGTTTCCCAGCAGAACATTACCCAAAGCATTACACTTTCTCCACTACCATGAAATGATGTACCTGGTCTGCAATGATGTTTAGGTAGGTGGTAGACGTCATAGTTTCGTGCACATGAATGATTGGACTCAGGGTTTCCCAGCAGAACATTGCCCAAAGCATTACACTTTCTCCACTGCCATGAAAGGATGTACCTGGTCTGCAATGATGTTTAGGTAGGTGGTAGATGTCATAGTTTCGTGCACATGAATGATTGGACTCAGGGTTTCCCAGCAGAACATTGCCCAAAGCATTACACTTTCTCCACTGCCATTAAATGATGTACCTGGTCTGCAATGATGTTAAGGTAGGTGGTAGACGTCATAGTTTCCTGCACATGAATGATTGGACTCAGGGTTTCCCAGCAGAACATTGCCCAAAGCATTACACTTTCTCCACTGCCATTAAATGATGTACCTGGTCTGCAATGATGTTAAGGTAGGTGGTAGACGTCATAGTTTCCTGCACATGAATGATTGGACTCAGGGTTTCCCAGCAGAACACTGCCCAAAGCATTACACTTTCTCCACTGGCATGAAAGGATGTACCTGGTTTGCAATGATGTTTTGGTAGGTGGCAGATGTCATGGTGTCTTGCACATGAATGATTGTACTCAGGGTTTCCCAGCAGAACATTGCCCAAAGCATTACACTTTCTCCGCTGGCATGAAAGGATGTACCTGGTCTGCAATGATGTTTTAGTAGGTGGTAGACATCATAGTTTCCTGCACATGAATGATTGGACTCAGGGTTTCCCAGCAGAACATTGCCCAAAGCATTACACTTTCTCCACTGCCATGAAATGATGTACCTGGTCTGCAATGATGTTTAGGTAGGTGGTAGACGTCATAGTTTCCTGCACATGAATGATTGGACTCAGGGTTTCCGAGCAGAACATTGCCCAAAGCATTACACTTTCTCCACTGCCATGAAAGGATGTACCTGGTCTGCAATGATGTTTAGGTAGGTGGTAGACGTCATAGTTTCCTGCACATGAATGATTGGACTCAGGGTTTCCCAGCAGAACATTGCCCAAAGCATTAGACTTTCTCCACTGCCATGAAAGGATGTACCTGGTCTGCAATTATGTTTAGGTAGGTGGTAGACGTCATAGTTTCGTGCACATGAATGATTGGACTCAGGGTTTCCCAGCAGAACATTGCCCAAAGCATTACACTTTCTCCACTGCCATTAAATGATGTACCTGGTCTGCAATGATGTTAAGGTAGGTGGTAGACGTCATAGTTTCCTGCACATGAATGATTGGACTCAGGGTTTCCCAGCAGAACATTGCCCAAAGCATTACACTTTCTCCACTGCCATGAAATGATGTACCTGGTCTGCAATGATGTTTAGGTAGGTGGTAGACGTCATAGTTTCCTGCACATGAATGATTGGACTCAGGGTTTCCCAGCAGAACATTACCCAAAGCATTACACTTTCTCCACTACCATGAAATGATGTACCTGGTCTGCAATGATGTTTAGGTAGGTGGTAGACGTCATAGTTTCCTGCACATGAATGATTGGACTCAGGGTTTCCCAGCAGAACATTGCCCAAAGCATTACACTTTCTCCGCTGGCATGAAAGGATGTACCTGGTCTGCAATGATGTTTTGGTAGGTGGTAGACATCATAGTTTCCTGCACATGAATGATTGGACTCAGGGTTTCCCAGCAGAACATTGCCCAAAGCATTACACTTTCTCCACTGCCATGAAATGATGTACCTGGTCTGCAATGATGTTTAGGTAGGTGGTAGACGTCATAGTTTCCTGCACATGAATGATTGGACTCAGGGTTTCCGAGCAGAACATTGCCCAAAGCATTACACTTTCTCCACTGCCATGAAAGGATGTACCTGGTCTGCAATGATGTTTAGGTAGGTGGTAGACGTCATAGTTTCCTGCACATGAATGATTGGACTCAGGGTTTCCCAGCAGAACATTGCCCAAAGCATTAGACTTTCTCCACTGCCATGAAAGGATGTACCTGGTCTGCAATGATGTTTAGGTAGGTGGTAGACGTCATAGTTTCGTGCACATGAATGATTGGACTCAGGGTTTCCCAGCAGAACATTGCCCAAAGCATTACACTTTCTCCACTGCCATTAAATGATGTACCTGGTCTGCAATGATGTTAAGGTAGGTGGTAGACGTCATAGTTTCCTGCACATGAATGATTGGACTCAGGGTTTCCCAGCAGAACATTGCCCAAAGCATTACACTTTCTCCACTGCCATGAAATGATGTACCTGGTCTGCAATGATGTTTAGGTAGGTGGTAGACGTCATAGTTTCCTGCACATGAATGATTGGACTCAGGGTTTCCCAGCAGAACATTGCCCAAAGCATTACACTTTCTCCACTGGCATGAAAGGATGTACCTGGTTTGCAATGATGTTTTGGTAGGTGGCAGATGTCATGGTGTCTTGCACATGAATGATTGGACTCAGGGTTTCCCAGCAGAACATTGCCCAAAGCATTACACTTTCTCTGCTGGCATGAAAGGATGTACCTGGTCTGCAATGATGTTTTGGTAGGTGGTAGACATCATAGTTTCCTGCACATGAATGATTGGACTCAGGGTTTCCCAGCATAACATTGCCCAAAGCATTACACTTTCTCCACTGGCTTGTTTTCATCCCACGATGCATCCTGGTGCCAACACTTCCTCCATGTAAAGGACACACACGTACCCATCTGTCTACATGGTACAACAAGAAATGAGATTCATCAGACCAAATGACCTTCCAGTTACTCAAGGTCAAGTTTTGATGCTCGCATGACCATTGCAGGCATTTTTGATGGTTAACCGAGATGAGCATGAGCACTCGAAATGGCCTGCGGCTATGCAACCCCATTTTCAGCATGGTTCGATGTACCACTGTGTGTTGTGACACATTCCTGTCACCAGCATTCAAATTGCAGGCAAGTTGCACCACAGTATCCCTTCTTTTGGCTTGTACCACATGGGATAACCTTCACTCACCTCTAGCATTGATGAGCCATAGTCAGCCCACACCCTGGTGGTGGTTTGTGGTTTTCCCCTCTTCAGACCACTTTTTGAAGGCACTAACCGTGACTGACCATGAACACCCCACAAGCCTTGCCGTCTCGGAAATGCTTTGACCCAGTCATCTGGCCATTACAGTTTGGCCCTTTCTCAAATTTGATTAAGTCCCCCGCCGTTCTCATCTAAAGAACCAGAATAACACTGGTTAACAGAGCTCAGTTTCAGGTATTATTTATACCATTTCATGACCTTCATTCACACACACCATTGTTTACCCGCAGTTTGTTCAGTTTGCGTAAAGACATGCTGGTCATAATGTTTAGGCTCTTTGGTGTATGCAATAAAGTGTATGTAAGTTGTAAACTGCAAATAAAGTTATGAGTTTAAGATTTGAGTTTTGCACATAATCATCTCATGGTTTAAATCGCAAAACTACAGTCAAAATTATGTCTTCAAGATTTCAATTTTGCATTTTCTTATGCTATATCTGAATAACTATTATTTGCATATACAAAAAGGGGAAATACAATAGTGCAGTATCAATACTAAGAAATTGTTATGAGGCTTGTTGGGTGGAATCTGCTGAATGTGCTTAATTTAGCTCATGGTCCATCACTTTTTTTTTCAACAAATTTCGTATCCCACACTTACACTATGATCTATCACGGGCTTTTAGCTGTGCTGACATCATATGACATTAATGTCAACACAGCCAACCAGGAGCAAAAGTTCTAAGCACTGCAATCTCTGAATTTTGTACAGCCAGGCTAAAAAAATAAGTACTTGTTTGTCAGTTTTGGTAAAAAAATAAGAACTTAAAAGGACTGTTGGAATCCCGTTTAAAAATTCTTGTCATGTATTGCTAATGAAAAATACCTTCAAAGATTTTTTTTTTCTTGTATGCAGTTGTACTTCAGCATAGGAATCTCTTGAGTCATATACAGAGAGTAAGTGAAACACAAAAATCAGTTTATATGTTCATACAACAGATCAGATAGCGGTTTGGAAGATTTCTATTTTCTCACTTAGCATACAAAAGTGTTTTTTAAATGAAACACAATTTTCTTTTAAACATGCTCACTTTTGAAAACATTCTTTATATGACAGTATAATTCTTGTTCTCATTAAAATCTCTCTTCTACAATTTCTGCACTTCCTCCTGTTAAACTGACTTGTTCCATTAGAATCAAATTCTAGACTCTGAAGAGGCCTAAAACATACATGAGACTGACGAGAAAAAAAGGCGAACTTTTAAACAGGATGTAAAATCAGAATGCGCAGTGAAACAGTGTGAATATAATGCAGCATGAGTTAGACAGAATTGTTCACTGAAATGTATTTATGTAAACATTAAACTTGAGCACATCACTGTATTCAAAATATAAATTTACTGACGTTGAACAACAACACAGGATAGAGGGAACATCGCAGGGGGAAAAATTATGATTACAGGCAAAATCTTCGCTCCATCTGACTTCCGTCTTCAAATTTTTTACCAAGAAGCCCCCCCTCTAAAAATTTCTCTATAGTTTTGCATTGATCTTAAAATGACACAAATAATGGGGTGGGTGGGGGGAGCGGAATTCCGTGAATTCACAGAAGAATCTCATGTATGCTTAAAACGGCATACAAGGCCAGACTATGATCTACAGCAATTCTTGCTTTGAGGAAAATTACTGAAAATCTAGTTCTAAAGGGTAAACAGAGGTACTAACTTTGGTTAAAGTGATTTCATTGCCTGCTACCATCTGCAGAGTCTACATTTCCTCCTACTGGAATTGCTCATTTCATTTATAATTAACTAAAAGGATTAGAGAAAACCTTAGAACAGAGATCTACAACAATCTACAACAATTGTGTCATTTTTAATTTATTAATATCTGCAAATTGCTAACACCAGAATTTAGAAAGTCAACTTTAAAAGCATTTAAAACTTTACAACTAATGATATAAAAATGTTATCTAACACTAAAACATTTGTACTAACAAGTATTGAATCTATTTTACTTCAAAGAACATTTCTTGAAAGCAAGACATGCACAAAATTTTTAGTGATAACAAGAATTTACTGTCATAAAAAGATGTTTTCAAAAGTTATTCTATTTTGTCTTTTATTAACTATAAAGGAAAGCACCTGATTTCAAAAGTTTAATTTTTTCAAATTTGGTATGATAGTCGGCGTCCGGGAGATGGGTCACTTCATCTCAGAAATTACCACAAAATTTGGATTTACACAGTCAACAATTTCAAGAGTGTACGTACCTGGATGACACAAACTCAGGGGTGGGGTCCAGAGTGTGAGATCGGTGTGGCCATAGAAAAGCCTTGGCTGATTGTGGACAGTGGTGTCTGGCATGCATTGTAACATCCGCTCGGCATGCAGCATTGCTGCAAATCACAGTGCAATTCAATGTTGGGGTCAGTAGTAGCATCAGCATTCAGACAGTGCAACATCCCTTGTGTTCAACAGGGTTTCAGAGCTGACGACCCACCCGGGTGCAATTGGTGACCCAATGACACAAGGCTGTGCACCTCGCCGGGGTCCAGGAACATGGCCATTGGATGCGAGATGACAGGAAACTTGTAGCCTGATCCGACGAATCGTGGTACCAACTGTTTCAGACAGATGACCAACTCCGGGTATGGCAACAACCCCACAAGGCTATGGATCCTGCATGCCTACCAGGAACAGTGCAGCCCTGCGGTAGCAATGTTACAATATGGGATGTTTTTAGCTGGCACACATTAGGACACCTCATATGTCTGCAGACCACTTTGACAGGTGGAAGCTATATAACAATTCTTGGGGATCATTTGTACCCATTCACGTCATGCAACTACTCCGACGAGTGCGACCTCTTTCAACAGGAGAATGCGCCGTCCATAGTCACCCAATTATGGCTAGAGGAACATTCCACTGAGTTTGGCATCCTGACTTGGTTCCCTTTTTCGGCAGAATTAAAGATCTCTGAACACATTTGGGATGCTGTTTAACGTCGTCAATGAGAGGAATCCTCCTCGGGTGAATATTACAGAATTGTGGGCCGATCTTCGGGAAGCATGGTGTGCACTGTCTCCACAGTATTACAGACAGCTCATGGAGTCCATGCCCGTCATGTTGCTGCAGTTGTTCGATTGCGAGGAGGACCAATGCAGTATTAGTGAGGTATCCAAATTTGTTGTTGTTGTTTTTATTTTTGGCACTTCAGTGTACTTGCTAAGCTTCAGTCACTGAGAACTTCACTGTCCTGGGTAGTGTAACAGAAAACATGCTTGAACAAAAACTGGGAGGTGCGGGTTTGACTCCAGCTCCAGGACAATACAATTTTCAAGTTTCCTGAAGGATTGAACTGTGAACAAATAATGTACTTGTTATTTTATCAGGTTGGCAAAGGCATCATGGGATAGTTTCTGATAGTTTGTGATGCAAACAACTACAGGTCTGTTTTAGGTGATTTTCATATTGAGCTACAATATATTAGATGGATGCTTACTGCGACAATTTGTGAAATGACATTTACAGAGCTCTCATAACATGACCACAAATGTCCAGTACTTTATCCTCTCTTAAAATAGTCAGATTGCCAGATGCCAGTGTGTCTGAAGCTGATGCAGTTTCATTTACATCTTTAATCAACTGTTGCACTGTTTACACAAGCTTTGGGATACATTTCTGAAAATTCATTTTTATTTGACCTCTTCTGCATATTCATTTCCACAATGAAATGTGTGTTCCACCAAGAAAATTCAGGCTTGAAGTGGCAGCGTCATTTCTACAACAATGTATCCATGCACTTCATGGTCAATAGCTGAATAGTTGAAGGTGTTGCAAAATATAACACTGACACTATACAATACTTTGCACCTGTGCCACAAAGACAGAATAGGAGACATATCAGCTGCGATGTTTGAATAAGCAGACCTGCCAACTGTTATGATTTTATCATATTTAGTACGATAAATCATGCTGCAGTTCGCTAATATGGTTTTGCAGCCAAAACTACTTTTTTTTTTTAAATAGACATGTTTTCCCCTATTTTTTTTCCTTTTCAGACAGAAGCCTTGTACCAGAATCGCGGCGACAGGCGACTTACGTTGCAGATTTATTTTGGTCCTGCAGACAAAAACGACATCCCCAGAACCCTATTAAACCATCTTGCAGACTCCCTATCATAGATGCAAGTTTTCCGCCTTTCAAAATTTCCGAAAACGGAAGTTAGGCGTAGTGAGGATTTCTTCCGTAATCGCAATTGTTTTTCTCGCAAAGGACGATGTACATCGCAGAATTATTTTGTACTCATCCCCATAGCAGAAGCGCGACGACGGCCGACCTACATCGCAGATTTATTTTATACTCAACCCCGTAGAACAATCGTGGCGACGTACATCACAGGTTTATTTTGTACTCATCCTCGTGTAGCAGAATCGTGGCGATGGCCGACGTACATCGCAGATTCATTTTCTACTAATCCTTGTAGAAGAAACGCGGTGACGGCTAATGCACATTGTAGATTTATTTTGGTCTTACAGACCAAAAATGACATCCCCAGAACCCAATTAAACCATCTTGCAAACTCCATAAGATGCAAGTTGTCTGCCTCTCAAAATTTCCGAAAATGGAAGTTAGGCAGAGTGAGGTTTTCTCCTGTAATCGTAATTTTTTTTAATAACAATTAACAACATAAAAGTGTTGGCTGATTAGATTTAATTAGTTTCTCAATAAAATTTTGATGTAGGGAAAAAATCCCTACATTCTCATCATCAAGAAGTTATATAGCTGAAATAGGCTTAAAAATTATCAGCATGCGTCGTGTTACGATTTTCCTATCTGAGTGTTATGTTTTTTGGTTCTGAGAGGTTGGCAGGTCTGAATAAGTGATATTCCCAAACTTTCTGAAAATTTATCAATATCAATGACCTCAGTGTAAAACTGATTTTTTTTTTTTCTGTTTTGTAGAAACAATGTAGCCAGGGTACAGAAGAAAACCCTACCATGTATACCTACATACAAGCCGACTGACCCCTACTTCAAGAGCTAAAAATTTGTAAAAAACCTTGTCCTACATATACGCTGATGTTAAATTTCAAGAGTTTGGAAAATATATTTATTGAAACAAATTATGCAAATTTCTGAGATTATCTTCTGTAAAAACCTTTGAAGTATGCTTCACTATCACAGTTTCCAAATACATAACTCTAGTAACACCCATTGCATTACTTATGCAATATTTTTTTAGAGACTTTATAACCATTTCTGGTGAAACTGCATCCCACAGTTCTTTCACTCAAGAAGTAACAAGGTCATGTAGGTCTTTTTTTTTTTTTTTCAAGTTACCACCTTCTGTGCTCTTTGATAGTGTGGATGGCTTTTGCCAGCATGGAGCGGAAGGCATGTACGCCCACGCTTGCTGTGAAAACTTGAGAGAGATGCCCGATTGGCTGTGGCCCACCCCAACAGCTAAATGATTCACGCAGTGTCTGATTCACTGCATGTCTAGTTTAAAAGACAGTGTCCCATGGTTGCACATGGGAAGAAATGAGGTATTCCATGTTTACATACACATACATATCATTAAGCTATTCTCTGAGATTCAGAGGTTAGCTCCTCAAAGAAAGACCATGTTCCAAGTCCACATTTAACTGACAGAACTAGAATTTACTTACTGTTGGTGTATCAAATGTCTCCATTTACAATGATATCTGCTCACTGCTCCAGCTTCATTAACAATTCAGCACACGCAGCACACACAACCTTTTGTACTTCGTACTCATAATCTTTTTCTCAAGCAGACATTCCTGAATCTGGTCCTCCCATGATTTCCTTGGCTTTCCTCTACCTTTCTTTCCTGCCACTTCGGCTGAAAAATTCTCTTAGTCAGCACCTCATCACTCATTCTTTCAACATGACCAAACCACCGAAGAATATTAGAATATTAACAACATTTTGCCTTGCATTGCACATCTGGAACATATCTTCATTTGTCACATGATCAGAGTGTGTCTTACTACAAACCTCCCGTAAGTAACGCCTCTCCCCAGCACACAAACAACTGCTATGTCTTTTCTACAGTACTCAGGTTTCACTGCCCTACATCAGAGCAGGAACAATTGCACCTCCATACACAGCAATTCGGGACTTCCTCAAAAACCCACCATTCCTGTGAAATCCTCCTAAGGCAGCTATGACTTTCAATGAAGAATTCACTTGCTTACTAATTTCACCATCTAATTTGTTCTCTCTGTCAAACAAACTTCCTAAATATACAAACTCATTCACCTGGCCAATCTCTGAGCAATTAAGGCTTATCTTGCATTCAGTATGAATAGTTCCTCGTTCAAAAACCATAACTTTGGTTTTTCCTTTTTTACCCTCAGTTTGAATTTCATGCAAACTTTGTACATCCGGGACAACATACTCTGCAATTCGCTTTTGCTCTCTGCCAACAGGACTGTGTCATCAGCATAGAGCAAGCTACACTCATGCATATTACCAAGTCAAACGAGTATTAGGTATTCCGTGTTTGGAAACAAGGAAGCAAGCATTTTCATGATCTCAATTTGAAATGGTATTAGCAAACTATGTCATTTCTGACATAATTCTTTCACCTCATCATAGGTTTTTTTCTAGCTCACTTTCCAGGAAGCTGTGCATTCCATGTGTTCTTTATACAGGGATCATAGCATACTTCTGGAAAATTTTAGGTAGGAATTTTAGGAATTTTTAGAAAAATTTTAGGAAAATTTTAGGAGTGTATTTCAATAAAAACTAGATGTATATTTGTATACATCTAGTAAAACAACTTTGTATACATTGTAAAGAGTTTGCTTCACACCCTTCAACCATATATACTGATAGACTGCGCATGACATCAAAATTTCTGGCTCCAACATAAAATCACATGACAACAGTCAAAAAGATGGGTTACACCTGCTGTGCTTATGGTTGCTCTGAGCGATATAGTAAAGAAAGTTCTATGATTTTTCATGGGTAAGAAACGAATTAAATACCTAAGTCATTAACCAGAAACTTGCAGCTATTGATATAAAAATATAGTAACTTAAGAAAAAAATGGAATGCATGTTCCAAATTCTTCGCAAATGTTCATCACATTATAAATCACAAAATGTAAACAACCCGATCATGCATGTATATAGCTCATAAGTAAACTTACCTGAAGAGTTTTCATTATATATGAGGCGCATTCACATAATACACCGAAAACACTGAAGTTCTGCAGCGTAAATTAGTAATCATAACAGCATTTTTACACGAAATTTGGAGTCTGATGATGACGTGCCCAATGTTTGAGCCATGGCGGCTTTGATGCAGCTATTGCCAATGTGCAGTCCATTAGTATATATGGTCGAAGTTAACACCCAAATTTTTTGCATAACGTCTAATGTCTAAAGTTTAAGTATGATTTACTTCTAATGTTCAGTTCTTATCTTTTCACGTGTTATTATCATATTCAAGTATATTTACCACATTCAAGTTTCACTTTGAACATTAATATGCTGTTGAACCAGAAGCAATTCACGATTTTCACAGTAAAGTTTTCAGGTTTCACATTAAATTATAATATCCTAAAAAGGTAATTAAAAACCAAGAACTATGTACAATTGTTCACTGAATTACTTTTTTCATATTATTGTTTTAACCTTTTCCTGATTAGCCTATCTTTTTCTGCTTCTACCACAACTAATTTACTTTCAGTTTTCTTTATTTCAGCTGAACCTTGTATGATCAAGTTAGAGGCAACTGCTATTTCAACAGTATTTTGTTTTTCTACAGCTTTTCTCATTCTTTCTGTTCCCTCTTGAATTATTGCTAGGGAGGCTTCTTTATCGTTTTTAAGTCTTATTTATTTCTGCATCATTTTCTTTTATTTTGTCATCAAACTCAGCTTTTCTTTTTTTCTCTAGCTGCTTTTCCTTATTTTCCCTCTCTTTCTGCTTCCTTTCTTTTACCTTTTTTTATTCTTCTTCCTTCAGCTTATCAACATACTCTTTATAAAATTTATGTGAATCACAAACACTATTTAACAAATTTCTTGTTATGGGAACTTTACTTACACATCCAAAGTGTTTAATGGCCCCTTTAACTATTCTTAATGTTGTTATAGTTGAGTCTTTTAAGTTAGCCTTGTCCTTCCTTAACAGAGCAGTGTTAACCAAAAATCCCCTTTCTGCATCAGCATTACCATGAGGTAAAACTAAAATTGACTTGATGAGTTTAGCAAGATTTGAGTATTTTTCTTTTCCGCTAGAGTCTTTAATACTAAATATATTACGCCAGTAATGATCAATCCGCACTGGAATATGCCCTTCCTCTGAAAATTTCACTAGTTCATCTAGAGTTGGCTTATCGCAATTTAAAAGTTTCCACTCTTCTCTTACTCTATCAATTTGTTCCTCAGAAAGATGCAAAACACTTGAAATTCTGGTTATTTCCGAAAGTCCTTCAGTGACTGAAAGTTGAGTTGACTCTTTCTTTGGTTCTTTTACCTTTAAAACTTCTATGTCTCTTAGCTTTTGATTGCAGAATGGCAAATTTGACTTTAAATATTTTGTGGTTGCAATTAGTGATGATCTTACATCTAAGAGAAATAATTTCTGCCTGGTCTCCTGAACATTCCTGAGGAGATTTTTTGTCTTCATACCAACTTCTAACTCCCCTAGTTTTTTCCATGAATTTTTGTTTTCAAAATCTACATTCTTTAGGTCTTCTCCAAATTTCCCTGCTATAACATCATCTTGGATAAACTGAGCCATAACATTCCTCATTAAAGTATTTAAATCAGAATATAACTGGTGTATTTTTGGTTCTTCACTCTGATAACATAATGAAAACTTTTCAAAATTTTGGTGTGAAAATGAAATTAATGCTAAATAGCAAGGAGTAAGCTCATTTTTCACGAAACAGTGAATTCTTTTATACCTTGCCGAATTGCGCAGTTGTTTTTCAAATATTTTTTGAGATGGCAAGAAATTTAAAAAATATTCTGTAATATTTAGCCATTGATCCAAGAGCCTCTGGGCTACAGAACCAACGGTTAACCATCTGTTGCTGACATGACGCAAAAGAAATTTGGCAGTGACCAATGTTATATCCTCGACAGATTTATAATCCTCTCGTCTTGCAGCACTACTCTTTAAAAAGTAATGCATATCAGTAGCAAATTCGTCAAAATCTATATTTAAGCTTGTCAAAAAAATTTTAAATGCATTACTAACAACATGCAGGTTGCAAAAACCTAGTTCCAAAGATTTCTGGCCTGTTTCTTGTTTTAGAACTTCATTGAATTTGCGTAAAAAGCACTTATTTACATTTGGGCTGTCCATGGATACACAAATAATTCTGTTCAACGAAATATTGAAGGATGATAACACATCAAGAATTTCTTTTAGCAAAATATCTGCTGTTGCATGACCCAGAAAAACGCTTGTTAGGTATCGGCAAGAAACTGAATTTATTTCTGAAGACCAGTACCTGAGATACACATCCAACTGCCGTTTCACTTGTGTATTTGTAGTTTCATCAAATGCTATTTCATCAAACCTTTCCTGGGCTACTAGATGCAATGTCTTTTTTCAAATCCTCTTCAAAATATTTTGACAATCCATGTGATATCACATAAGCAACTTTTTTTCTTTAAGTTGCATTTTGGCTGCAATAGCAGAATCAGGAAACATTTCTTTGAAAAGTTCAACTGTTTCAGTGCATGAAACAAAAGACATATTGTCCTTAGCAACTTTCATGGCCCATAATGCTTCGGCTTTAGCCAACTGTAAACCATGACTCAGTACTTCACTAATATTTGTTTTGGGCTGAAGATCCCGTCCTCCAAAGGCTTTCAGGATGGACTTATTTTGAAATTTACTTTGAAATTTCTGCAAATGTTTTTTTCCTTTATGATGCACTTTTACTTGTGAAAAGCCACTATTAGAAATGTTGAAAATTTCTGAACACAATATACACTTAGCAGAAAATATTGTTTCAGTTGCAGAACACCATTCTTTCAACTTCACTCCGTCCAATTCTTTGGCGAGCCAAGCATCTTGAAATTTCGTTTTGGATTTAGGCATCTTAAACACTTGTATTACTAACCAGAAAATGAAAGGGAAGTACAAAAACACGTTCCAATATTGCAAAACCAGACAACTTCCCGAAATTTGGCTGCGAGGATGTCAGAAGATATGAAAAAAAAAAAAAAAAAGCAGGTCACCACTAGAGAACTGAACCTGCACACAGCACAGAGAACACCATAAAAGACGTAAAACCAGAAACTATCATACGCAGCTCACGCAAGTTCAGTCAAAGCGAGTCGGAGCCGAGATATATTGCGCATCGAAGGTCGCTGTCGCCGACGCATGATCGAAGGTCAATGATCACGTGCTCTACTGCCTGCCAAGATAATACTCAGCTACCATCCCATCGTCATTACCGGAGGTTACGGAAGGAGACCACATGTTTCCTCTTTGCTTCCACCCACCTGCGGTTTACAATAACAAAACATCAGCAGAAAGAGGAGGTTCCACAAGGCATGTACAAAAATAAAGTACGATCTTCTGCGTGCCACGGAGTTCGTCTGCAAAGCCCAAACCAGGGGTGAAAATGACCCCTCCCCTTTTCCCTTAGATCTCTTGTTACTCTCGAAAACTGTTCGAAGGCAAAAAAATGGAACGCCCGCCCCGAAGCAAGTGCATCTCGATGGCGTCATTTTTCCCTCCTTCAGCAGCACAGCATATAGGCTGTGTTTCTACAATAACAGGTCTTTTTACCTTACCGTAATGGTAAATTTATTGGCGTTAATAACGGTTGTGTTTTTAATAAAAATAAGCTTACGAAAATTTTAGGATGAATAGCAAATTTTAGGTCTAATTTTAGGAATTTAAGGAGGGTCACAAAATATTAGGAATTTTAGGAATTTTAGGAGGAATGCGATCCCTGTTTATACCTTCTCAAAACATGACATGACAATACCAGCACAATCTGGCTTCTTAAACTGTTTTTGAAACTTCTGTCACTCTTTTACTCTTCTACTCAAATTTCTAATGCTATCTTTTCTGGTGATACCATGCTTCCACCTCAGTACATTAATCTTATTCTCCAAATACCCTGCCATTGGCCAAGTCTCATCACTATTAGCATTTCTGGTTTTATCATGGCTTTGAAAACTTAACTTTTCAGCTTCATTGACATCCTTTTACCACACAGTACACTTGTTTTTGAATTATCAAAGTAATATATTAAAATACATGAACTAATGATTTTATGTGCAAGTAACAAAATATATATTTTTTTAACCATCAGGGTTCATCCTAAGACTAAAAAAATGGCAGGGTGCTTGTTATGAAAAAAGGGCAGCTTACTTTCAAAGGACATTAGAGTACACATTGATCTGACAAAAACAAGACGTGTTAATTCACTGGGAAAGTTTAACAGTAATTCACTGTGGATAATAAAATATATTATTATATTCAATATTTCAACATGTAGTGAGTGCACATTCAATATGCAATTTCTGAACAATGTAGTTGAATGATTTATTTAATCAATCAAATCATTAGGAAAATAACAAAACCATTTTTGAAAATCATAAAAATATGCACCTACTTCTAGCATTTCTCCATTTATGAACAGCATCAGAAAAATTTACTTCATGTATCTTTAACATCATTAAGTGATTCACATGGTCAATCTGCAGCCTGTTTCTGTTATCAGTCAGTACCAGTTTAATTTGAGAAAATATTCTTTCTACTTGAGCATTTGAAATTGTTAAGGTACATGCAATGTTTAAAAGTTTCTGTATTAGTGAGAATCTTCTACCAAAAGTTTTTTCTGATTTTGACAAAATTGAGCATATTTTTGGAATAGACAAATTACATACATGCATATATCACCAAGCTGTTCTCTGATATTTAGAGGTTAGCTCCTCAAAGAAAGTATAATTTGCCAGATTAATGTTTAACTTTTGGAACTGGATTTTACTTACTGTTGATGCATCACATTACTACTCTCAATATCAGTTTGAAATAGAAACATTGATTTGTATTGATCTCACTCTAATCATAAATCATCTTCATCTATTCTAGGTTGAAGTACTCAGCAATTTGCTACTATTTTGCTTATGACATCTATTTGTCTTTAAAAAGATTTCTAAAATATTATAAACAGCAAATACTAGCTAAGTGAACTATAATCTGGCAACAATGGTGAATACCACTGTAAAGCATAGGCAACAAAATTCATTAATCAATAGACCATAACACATTTACGCCAATGAAAGGTGCAACACTATAATGATGCAGAAAATACCTTTTCTCTTGCAGTCTGTCATTGGTTGATTTGACGCTGACGTGATTACAGCAATATGTGGTAAAACTCCATAGGCTAAGAATGACAAAGGGAAGGGCAGTCATTTTTGGATTCAGGGCAGGTAGGGTGGGGTTGTTTACGCTTTCCAACCGTAGGTTGAAGAAGCATATATGCTCCAGCTTTGTCTGTCCGCACGATAACTCGCATAAAAATGGTTCGATTTCAATGAAATTTTAGTATGTGGTAGGGGACCACCTGGGACGAACCCTATAGCAAATGGGTTAAGTGGGGTCAAAGGTCAGGACATAGGAGTGGGATACGTTCCATTGCCCTTATGCGTTATAACTTACATAAAAATGCTTCGATTGAGACAAAACTTTATCATGTTGTTCCGGAAGTATACTTTACCGGTTCTGTTGAATATCATCGAAATGGGGTGAAAGGTCAGGACACAGGAGCGAGATGTGTTCTACAGCCATTATCCTCATAACTTGAGTAATGATTTCCAGTATGTTGTAAAGCGTATCATAATCAATGCATTGCATGATTGTACTAACTTGTTTTAATTAAAGGGCAGGCAGATTGCAGCACTCTTTTAAAACCAGCTAGGATGAACCCTGAACCATGCTAGCAGACTATTCGCATTCACTACAAAACTGCACACTTAAGTAGCACTTACCTTTGGTTTTCTTTCAATAATCATATGTAGCATGTTACCACTTTTTTCTTGTATATGCTCTGTGCCTGTTATCATAACTTTTATGAAACAGTTTCAGAAACATATAAAACCCGAATTATTAACTAGAAAACATTAAATATATTTAAAAATGATTGAAGTCAAATTTTTAACTATAAATTAATTTTTAGCTTCATAAGTTAACAAGCCATTTTTAGATGTTCTTAAAACTATTTTATAAAAGTTATGATAACAGGAATAGAGTGTATCTACAGTATATTAAAGTCGGGGTGCTACACATGTGTACTGAAAGAAAACCAAAGGGAGGTACTATGTAATATATGCAATTTTGCAGAGTACAAGTAGCCTTGCTAATGTGGTTTAAAAAACTATGTTGTATACCTGTAGTTTTTTAAAGAAATTTTATCCTGCTTAAACTAACTGTTCATGTCTTCCTTCAGATATTCATCTTCTAAAAATGATCCCAGGAATTTAAGTCATCTTACTCTTATGATCACTGTTTATTGCAAAGTAACACACTCAATTTTATTTTACCCTTCTTCATTACAATACATGCATTTTGATGTTTACAATGCAACTAAATATTCACTACCATTCATATTGGTGAGTAATTTTGCTCAACCAGTTATATGTACAACTAGACATAGCTTATTTTCTTTACAAGCTGACTCCACTTCTCCCCTTATTATTTTTTTTTCTTCATGTTTTTGAAAATCAACATTTTCAAAAATAAATGCTAACTTTTTTTTAAATTCGAACACTGAGAGTATGTTGGGAAGAGAACTGAAAGGATCACTGTTATGCATTTACAATGCTTTTAGGTAATCATAAAAGTTACATAGCTTCTTTAAGCAAACTTATGCATCATACATGAAATGCTCACAGGTAAACTCATTCTGGTCACTAATTTTTTTTCTTTTTTTACTTCTGCTTGATATGACATGCTTCCTTATTTACTTAATGATGTATACTTAAGAAAACTAATACATTGAACAAAGTAAACAATAAGGACAAATGAACAAACTATTATTAATGTCAACCTACCTGATGTCTGTACCAGCAACAGCCAAATAGGTTCCACTTTGATCAAAACTTAAAGCTTTCACCTAGAAAAAAATGGCAAAAATATTTACCATCGCGATCGTTACTATTTTACACATTAAGTATAAATGCTAAAAAAAAAAAAAAAAAATGGGCCACTAAATACAGGCTATTTCAATAGCCAAAAGGCATGGTATCTTGAGCATGAATTTTCATTGTTTATTTAATACACAAATTAAAACTACTCTTTGTAAATTTTATTTCTAAAAAAAAAAATAAAAAAAAAATGGGGAGGCTACAAAAAATCAACATAACATAACAAGCACAATGAAAAAATCCAACTTGTCTCATTATTCTGTATTCAGAAAAAGTATTGTTACAACACCAATTCATGCTATCCCACAAAACTTTAAAGAACTGATGCTCATTTTTTTTGTACATAGGAATAAAAAACCTAAAAGCATAACTCAGGACATAACACTTTTCCAATCATCCATGGCCCAAGATCATCAAGATTGGACTGCGGATGATTGGAAGAAAGTGGCCTGGTCTGACGAATCAAGATTCCTGGTGCATCACGTAGATGGCCAAACGTAGATATGCAGATTACCAATGGAGGCTATGACACTTGGATGCCCTGTTGAGCGGAAACAGGTTGTCGTCGGTGGTGTTATGCTGTGGGCGATGTTTTCTTGGAACACTTTGGGCCCCATTATCCCAATAGCACAATCCCTGTCAGGTATCTGAACATCGTTGCGGACCAAGTTCACCCATTTATGGCAACTGTGTTCCCTGCTGGTGATGGCCATTACCAACAAGATAATGCGCCATGCCACACTGTCAGAATCGTCAAAGAGTGGTTCGAGGAACATGCTGGTGACTTTTTGTTAATGTCCTGGCCTCCAAATTCACCTGACATGAACCCAATTGAGAATTTGTGGTTCGACTTAGAAAAGTGGGTTCGCGCTAAATCACCACACCCTGAAATGTGTGGGAACTGGAGGACCTGCTGTTGACATTATGGTACCACATACTCCAGGATGCCTATCACCACCACAACGAATCGATACCTCATCGAGTGGCCGCTATTTTGCTGGCTAAAGGGGTGTGCTACCGCTTATTAGGTAGGTGGTCATAATGTAATTGCTCATCGGTATATATCAGTCAGAAATAAGCATGATACTTGCTGGGAAAGTAAACCATTATTTTGGTTAAATTTCAGTCCTGTAATTACCAACCATAAATTGTTGCCCATAAATAGGATTTTTTTAAATACTTTTAAACACTGGGAAATAGAGCTTCCCTTATGACACACAGGTCTATTCTTTGACTTCTGTACATTTGAGTCTGATATACACCTTTTCACAAACAATTTAAGTATGAAAGCAGTAATTCAATCCCAGAATAACTGTTCCTTTCTAGCCGAACCATGATAGCAATCAACATTACTGCAACACCTTGCTACTTCAGAAATAACAATAACAATATTGACTATGCCAATAATAACACTTACCTCATATCCTTCATCCAGAGTTATAGTTTTGAAGTTCTTAAGTTTTCGGAGATCCCATAACTTCACAACAGAGTCATCAGCTGAGGTAGCTAAGTAATAGCCATTTTCTGAGAAGGCAATGGCAGAAATAGGGCCAGAATGTCCAGGGAAATTGGCAACATTTGCTCTCTCCTTCAAATCCCAGATCTTGATCAAGGAATCAGATGTACCAGTTCCAAAAATCAACCCATCAGGATGAAACTGGGCAGTTGTAAGAGCTTGGAAGAAATAGAAAAGAAAAACAAAAAGTTACACCTTTCTGCAGACAGTTACAGCAAGAATATTCAACTATAAAACAAAGTTTCTTACATAACAAGTCCCCCACCACATGATGGTCAGTATGTGTAAACTGTAGGGATAGTATTCATTTAATGCTGATACAACTACAGTAGAATCTGCTTATAACAAGAAGCTCAGGACCAACAGAAATCTTTGCTAAATTTGCTTTGGGGTGAAAAATCTCACCATGTAAAAATATGCAAGTGTGATAATATGTATATATGTATACGTATATTATATATGCATAATAACTGGACATAAGAAGTCATTAACTACAGTAGTACAAATTAAAATGAAATAAGCACTTACATGAATACATAGTGGCAGTGAATCCAGCAGACATCATATGGAAATATTAAAAAAAAAAAAAACATACTCCTAAGGCATAGATAGCTCCTTGGAGTGGGTGGTGAAGAGGGTCCCTTGCATAACTCACTTGTTGAGCATTTGATGTATTCCCTCTCTATTATCTTTCTATCAATATTCTTCCACAAGTATACGATTCCCTTGTGCTATTGCAATTTTGTCCGATGTGCCGCCATTTCTATTCCCCCATCCCAAAACAGTGTGCAGCAGATTTTCTTTGCCAGACTAAATATGGAATTTCATTCAATTTTGTTACTTCGCTTGTTAAAAGTGATTATCTTAGCTTTTTTTCGTCTCCCTTGTTAAATCTGAAGAGTTCGTCAAATTTTGTCTGTGAAAGATGATCAAATTAGCTTTGAATTAACATTATACCAAAAAAGTTCATATTTTGCTTGCTAAATTTGAGATCTCACTAAATACAGGCTCACTATAAGCAGGTTCTACTGTATCTGGATTTGACACTAATAACTCTATTAAATTTTGCACGGCAAATGTAGCAGCAGCCATTTAGAAGACTGTGATGGATCTTTCCACCACCATTATCTTTTCATACTGTTGCACAAGTATTTCAATAAAGAAAGGAATATTCTTTATACATTTCCACACACTTATAAGGATTTTTTTTTTTTTTCATTCATTGAAATGTCTGTGGTTCTGGTGATTTTAGATCTATATTCGCTTCCAGATTGGAAAAGGGTCAAAACAATGCTTCCAGTAGCACAATCGGAAGCTCGGATCCTTAAGTTGCTTAGGCTCAGTTGCTTGGAACTTTGCTGTCCTGGGTGGCGTGATGGATAGCACAATTGAACAGAAATTGAGTGATGGAGGTTCAATTTTCACACCAGGGTGATGAAATTTTCAGGTTTTCTGAGGGATGTTACATGGAAGATCAGCAATTTCAGTATTTATAATCTGATTGCTGTGAATAATAAGTATTCATTATCTGATTGTTACGAGTGTTCCACAGGTGTTCAACAGAAATGAAATCAAGTGAATTCAGTGCTCAGATCGGTGATATCCTCTACAGACTTTTTCAAATACTCTTGTACAGTTTGTTCCTAGTGACATGGCACACTGTCATCCTAAATAGGTTCCTTTATTGTTGGAAAACATAGGCAACATTGTACAGTGAACATGATCCAATTTACCAGAACACCGGACCAGACACACATTGATCCATATGTACCATGGGCACTGAAATTGGACCATCAAAATACACCCTATATCATAAAACCATCACCACTGAATGGGACAGGCATGTGAATGAAGAGTCAACATACTTGTGCTGTTTGTACCACAAAAAGGGCATCTGTCTGGTTAGTACACCAATTTTTTTCAACTCAGACTAACACATTGCTTTCATATCCTCAAATGTCTAACTAAAACCACAGTAGTCATCTGACTCCTAAACTCCTATGTATGTGAAATTGTAGAGCCCTGTCACATGGGAAAATCTGCTCACACTTCCAAAATTGCACCATGATGCCAACTGTGTGACAGTGACTGGTTGTTGTGCCTATGATGGCCTGCTTCCCATAGGCATCTACTATGAATACACTTCAACAGTTCTGTCAGTAGGAAGTGACGTCACTTCACTCACTTGGCATCGAACACCATAACCATTGTGGGACATGAACTTGCAGGAAGGCATACAATTTCCAAGTGAAGCATATAATGCCTGAGCATTATCAACCAAGCTCTTTTGGAACTCCATGCTATTTATAGCTTTTATCATGACTGCAAAAACATCAGTGCTCAAAAATTTCCAAAACTGTAACGTGCCCAATTGTCCAGAAGAATTCATTCCTGAACCAAAATTTTACATGCCCAAATACACCCATACACATATTATGCAGATACAATACTTTTTTTTTCTAAATAATTTCAGAAACAACATAAGACACAAAGTACTTTTACTGCATTTCATAAACTGCCCACCAGCAATGAAATTTGAACTCACATATATTTCTATATTTTACCGCATTTCATAAATTGCATACAGCTGTGAAATATGAACCCGCCTATAATTCATTCCATGTCAAATCAGCACAAAAATATAACACTTTTGACCATAACCCTTTTAATTTCCATGAAACTTGGTGAATTTGTAGGCATTATTTATAGAGAAACTAATGTGCAAAAATTTCAGCTTTCTACATAGAATACTTCTACAGTTACAGGACTTTGAGATTTACAAAAAAGATAATAAACAAATGATAATAACTATAGACCTAATTGGTCAACAATGTTCACACTGGGCCCATTTGAAAGTTTATTACACACATGAGCTTTCTTTTGAGATATCACACAATCATATTGTGGACAGTTTAGGTTTCAAATCCATCCATTTTGACCTTTCCTCTGAGTAAGTAGTAACAAACTGACTGGGAAATAAAAAAACATTACTTTTTTAAAACTTTTTATCCTGTACAGAGTGATTTTTTCATGCCAATCAGCCATGCAGGGAAAAGAAAAACAACAACATGCCTGGACAAAATGTCTACATGCCCCTGAGCATGTTGGGCAATATAATTTTCCAGACTTGATTCACAATCTAGCTTACATGACCACATAACTTATACAACTATACTAAACTTGAAGCACTGCTTTACAGTCCTTTCCACTTCACTTCACTATGCTTGTTTCAATCTCAATGTGTGTGGGCTCAAAATCCCATAACAATTCACTGTTAGATATGATATTTTCGTGCTAAAAATGATCTAAGTTAAAAAAACAATGCCGTCTTATGCACAATTTAAAAATTTAATATTAAAACCCATATATACAAATTAGACCTTTCGAGTTTACAATAAACTCATCCTCAGATGTAACAGAATGCACAAACACAAGCGACAAGGTGTTAGTTATATATACTATGGCAGTTGTGTCACATGTCCAATGAGGTTTTAACGCATGTGCAGAAATAATTTGTCAAATGCAATTTCTGGAGACTCAGAGTGTTTTTCCCGGTTCATTAAATTTAATTATTTCCAAGGGAGGTGGGTAGTACAAGGAGAGTCATCAACTGCAGCATAAATGACTGTATTTACAAATCAGTAAATTTTTCTGTGAAAAGGATAGTAGAACGATGTCTAGGGGTATTCAATATAATATTGCTGCCTCCCAAATAGGAGTATGCATACCCACTAAATAGGACCTGGAGAGAGCTGTAGAAGTTGAAGAGGTTTTAATGTTATATTTGTGTTCCAAAACTCTACATTTTACTGTTTTATGACAGTGGTGAGAACTTTTGGTACAACTATAGTTTTGTTCATACTTACAACCAAATTACCAGAATGATTTTCTTGGATGTCTACTGCCATCCACAACTGTTCTGAGAAGCATTTAAAATAACGATTCAAAGGTTTGACATATGGCAAGAATAAAAGATGAAAAAACAAAAATAAAAGTCTTTGACAAAAATATAATTTAGTGAAGACCCACAGAAAAGAAATAAAAGAAGAAATTTGGGGGGTGGGGTGGGTGAAGATAGTTTAGGCATTGTTGATGTGGTGATAAGTGACTTCATTCTGGACCAGTCTCCGATTCACATACATGTCTTCTGCCATATGGCTTCATATTAGAATGGCTTTGTTTCTTACTGAGGAAAAAAACAGACACACACAAGCTGACTGAAAGTTCAAGTTTTTCAATTGCAGGACATCCAAGGTAATCCAAAGATAATCCAAAATCACTTCTGTTTCTGGAATCAGTTTTTACATGTTTCATGGCTGACAAAATTCTTTCCACTTTTGCATTTGGAGGTTGGAAATATTTTCCATCTTGCATTTCTACAAACTGCTTTGCTTTAAGTGCTAAACATTCCACTGCCAAAACATTTTGAAGGAATAGAAAAAATAAAAAGTATACCCGAGAAAATATTTAATCACTAATCATAGCTCTAAAACTTGCATCACAAAATAATGCTACACAAAATCTGTCACACCTGAGTGAGAAATACACGGTCCTATCAAAATATTATGACCACATCTCGGAATCACAGTGTACCCGCCCAGGTGTGTCAGAGACTGCACATGACAAGGATGTCAACACAGAGGTATAAGTGGCTGGCCAGGACAGATGAGCCATAGTGTGTTAGGTGAGCACAATGGGCAGAGGTAGTGACTTCATGGACGTTCAAAAAGGAATGATCATTGGCTACTGCGGCAAGGGTGGAGGCATCTCAGAAACAGTAGTAGCCTTCGTGGGCTGTTCATGAGGTACTGTAGTAAGGGTGTACCAAGAATGGACTGCTGGCACACCGAGTACCACCCGACATCATAACTGCGGAGCCCCAAAGGCCATCATCAACCCCAGAGAAGAACGTTGCTGCTGTCGACTGGTAAAGGGCAATCAACGTGCAACAGTACAGCAATTGACCATGCAAGTGAATGCTGGGGCACCCAGGTAGTGTCTCCAATAACAGTAGAGCAAACTCTGTTATGCATGGGCATCTGGAGTTCACACTGCATCAAGGTACCCATGTTAACCCACGTGCATTGCCAATGACGCATGCAGTTCGCATGGGACTACTATCAGTGGACAGTGGAAGAGTGGGAAAAGGTTGCCTTCTATGATGAATCGAGGTTTCTACTCCACAGAAGTGACGGACGGTGGCGGATGCGGCATCAGACACAAGAGAAGCAATACCCGAACATTCTTGTCGGTCAAGTACAGGCTGATGCTTGTCGGTCAAGTACAGTGTCTCCAATAACAGTAGAGCAAACCCTGTTATGCATGAGCATCTGGAGTCCACGCTGCATCAAGGTACCCATGTTAACCCACGTGCATTGGCAATGACGCATGCAGTTCACATGGGACTACCATCAGTGGACAGTGGAAGAGTGGGAAAAGGTTGCCTTCTCCGACAAATCGAGGTTTCTACTCCACAGAAGTGATGGACGGTGGCGGATGCGGCATCAGACACAAGAGAAGCAATACCCGAACATGCTTGTCGGTCAAGTACAGGCTGATGGTTGCAGTGTGCATGTCTGGGAGATATTTGCCTGGTATGACTTGTGACCACTGTTATCACTGGACAGGTCCCTAAATGCCATTGCTACTTGTTTATCCTCGCCGACCATATGCATCTCATCATGTTGGACGTTTACCCTGGTGGTGATGGTGTCTACCAACAGAACAAAGCACCGTCACATGTCGCTAAGGGGCTGTCTGATTAGTTCCAGGACCACAAAAGTGATGTCTCCGTCCTTCCTTGGCTGGTGAACTTGCTGAATCTCAATCCCAAAGAGCACTTGTGGGACTATTTGGATCGACAGGTTTGACTTGCTGACCCACAACCACATCACCTCCAGGACCTTCGTGCTCTGTTACAGTCCAACTGGGCACGCGTGCCCCGGGGGACCTTCCAGGGCTTCACTGCATCCATGCCACGCCGTCTCGCTGCTGTCATCTGGGCCAAGGATGGTTATTCCCAGGGCTCGACAAATATGTTTTATATCTAGGAGCTAGCTCCAAAATTTAGGCGCCAGATGAAACGAAGTCAATAACGCATGAACAAAAACATGTTTGGTTATGACACTGGAACGAGATGTGGTAAACCATATTTGTTGTCATCCCCCCCCCATACAAACCACTTATTGCAAAATAAAGTTCCAAATTGCTTCATAATTTTCTTTTTCCATTCTTTCAGTGACGATCTCAAAAATTAAAATTTCAGATTTCGATTTTATTAAAATACTATTTGTGGATGCCATATTTTGTACATACAATGTATTATTTCAAAGTACCATTTTTTTCTTCGTATAATCTGTAAACCATAAAATTCAGAAAAAATGTTTGTGAGATCCACAAGGGTGTATAATCCAGACGGTAAGAAAAAGTATCACTGAAGATGTAAGGAAATTCAACTGCGAACTAGTGAAGAAAGCAATTGAAAACAACCAAAGCCTGAAGACAAAAAAGGGACATCTGAGTAAGGGATGAAAACAGATTATGGCTCTGAGAAAAGATGGTTCTGTAACAAGAAATAGAGGTGAAATTTTGACAAGAGTGAAAGATTTCTACTCAAAACTATATGAAAGGGATGTACATGTACTCCAGACATTACGAAAGATACCAGTACCAAAGTTCTTCCTGTCCTTCCAGCAGAAGTTGCACGTGCAATCAAGAACATGAAACGGGGAAATTCTCCAGGAGAATATGGAATTACCGTAGACATCATACAAGAAGCAAGTGGAGAAATTGAAACAGTACTCGCCCAAGTTTTCACTCGATGCCTTAATGAAGGGAAGATTCCTGAGGATTGGAACAACGCTACAATGATCCTGCTACATAAAAAAGGTGACATTGAGGATCTCAGAAACTACAGACCTATCAGCCTCCTATCAGTGGTTTATAAAATCTTCACTAAAGTTCTTTCACACCGCTTGAAGGTGACACTGGACATGGCTCAACCGAGAGAACAAACTGGATTCAGAAGTGGCTACATCACTATAGATCATATCTACGTACTCAGAGAACTAATTGAAAGAGCGAGGGAATATTAACTTTCATTATGCATGGCTTTTATCGATTATGAAAAGGCCTTTGATTTGGTGAAACCATCAGCAGTTACAATGTCTTTGAAGTCCTGCAGTATTGAAGATGCATACATTAATATTATTAATAACATCTACGAAAATGCAAGTGCAAAGATTCGGCTATTTGAGAATACAGCACCCATAAAAATTGGAAAGGAAGTGAGACAAGGTGACACTATATCTCCCAAACTCTTTAATGCCACACTGGAAAATGTCTTTCAATCACTGAACTGGGAAAACAAAGGGATAAAGATTAATGGAAATTATCTAACTCACCTTCGTTTTGCTGATGACATAGTCATTTTTGCAACCACCCCATCGGAGCTGCAGGGTATGATCCAGGAACTTGCTGACAAGAGTAAAGAAGTGGGATTAAAAATGATTTTACAAAAAATGAAGATTCATCGATTGATGGGTAAAAGGTGGAGATAACCAATACCTACATTTATCTTGGACAGCAGATATCAAGTGAGGGTCACATTGATGAAGAAATTAATCGGCATATAAAACTTGCATGGAAAGCTTTTGGAAGAAACAGCATAATTTTCATGAGCAATATGCCATTATGTCTTAAAAGAAAAGTGTTTGATCAATGCATCCTTCCAGTGCTTACATATGGTGCAGAGATGTGGATATTAACTAAAAGAGACATACAAAGACTGCAGACAACTCAAAGAAGCATGTAGAGGTGCATGTTTGGTGTAACCAGGAGAGATTAGAAGAGGAACTCATGGATCAGAAAAATGACAAGAGTGGAAAACATCATGATCAGAGTAAAATCCCTGAAATAACAATGGGCTGGACATATTACCAGGACAGACCATCGATGGACAGCTGAAATTTTAGACTGGATTCCAAGGGACAGGAAAAGACCCAGAAGAAAATTACATGTGAGATGGAAGGATGAAATTCGAAAGTATGCAGGAGTAACATGGAGGAGACTAGCACAAGACAGACCGTTGTGAAAGAAACTTGGGGAGTTAACAAGTACAAAAACAACAGAGAAAACCTCAAAACCCAACAGGCATGAGTAAAAAGGAAATAAAGAAATAGCAAACCTGAATGTAGAGAGTTTCGAGAATGCCGAGCCTTGGCTTTATCAAGGACCAGCAGAACTCTACATTTTCTCACTTCCACAAAGACCTAGTTGGAAATGGGTTT
This sequence comes from Macrothele yani, assembly GCA_039090855.1. Lineage (NCBI taxonomy): Eukaryota > Metazoa > Arthropoda > Arachnida > Araneae > Macrothelidae > Macrothele > Macrothele yani. Next base: position 121,352,433 of record CM077005.1, on the reverse strand, counting down.
CTGCAAAGCCATAGATGCAAGTTTAAATCTCACTAAAATTTATAATTAGCATAACCACCCTCAAAGTCGCATGAGGAATAATTTAGTTAAAGTGTTTGCATGCATCTATAACTTTCCTGACCCAACCCATACTCGTCATCTGCCACAAAAAACAGAAAAACGATTACAAAATTCACAAGTTGTGAGAGGGTTTGAACAAAAACATCAGAATTATTCAGCTAAAACACGTTGTTGAGCAACCAAGCCGCTTGAGAAAGAATTTAAACATGAATAACCGTACTAAAAGTACAAAAAAGTCTTATTCCTTGTGGTAAAAAAAAGCATTACCTAACATGCCATAAAATAAAAAATAAAAGAATAAAAATTCCCCAGAGACTTTTGAAAGTAAATAGGATTTTTGTACCTACAACTTCCACAACTTGAAGGTAAAATAATACTACCCCAACCTTCATTAATGTGCCTGTACATAAGATACATAGATGACATTCTCATAATAGTTGACAACAATGATGGATCTCTCCTAATAAACATCCTTAATCTATTTAATAGACTTGATAATTCTCTGAAATTCACTTTAGAACTTCAGCAAGACAATAACCTGAACTTTTTGGACATTTTTTTTTTTTTACTTTCTTTTGAATGGAGGTTTAACGACCATTGTGAGCAACTCAGTGGGCTATAAGCAGTCGCCCGTCCCTGATTTAGGGCTACTGGTTCTAGGGAAGGGAGAGGGCCAGCGCTGTACTACAAAAACCAACATCCATGCCTCAAAGAGATTTGAACCCGGACCCATCTCGGACGAATGATCAGAAGCCATCGCTTAGACTGCAGCGCCACTGGGCGGCTCTTTCTGGACATGACCCTTACAGCCTCATGAGGAAAAATTACTACCAAGTTATATATATATTTATACAAAAAAAAATAAACATTAAGAAGCTTCCAGAATCTTGGAGCAAATGAATGCAGCTAACGGGGACTAAGTTGAAAAGTAGTACATAAGATTTTTTTATTTTCATTAATAAATTTTTTAGAATCAAATTTTCATTTACGCTTGAATGTCTCTCATATATCTAATATCAACAACAATAATAATAATAATAATAATAATAATAAATTCATCTAGGGTTTGTCCAGGACCAGAGATTAAATGTATATTAACTTGGTTTCAAATCAATACCCCTTCGAAGCCTTTCTAATTACTCTGTCACGAGGTTGACTGCAAATAAGAGATATGTAAACAAAGTATGCAAAAAAATAAAAAATAATAATACACAGGCATGTGATTGGCTAAGCATCCAATTAACTGAAAACACCAAAAGCTGTTCTGAGATACACATAAAAAAGCGAACGTGACAAACGCAAAAATAAAAAATTATTAAATTATTTATATATATATTTTGACATCTCCATATATATATATATATATATATATATATATATAGTTGCTAAGTGTTTAAGCAAGCAAAATTAAATGCAAAAATAGCAATACTGAACTTTTAAAGTGTTTTACTTACCAGTCTATATTTTTAAAATGTCCTTGCTAACATTAAGATTTAATAAAAGTATATATATATCATTTTCTATTTTTCCCTGCACAGTATCCCACTTATTAAATCAACTTTTAATTGATAATATTTAGTAGCGACAAATGTACTTACTCTTTTAAGAATGTGGACGGCCGACGGGGGCCCATCTTGTGCTGTGCCTAGGGCCTGATTCTGTGTAAATCGGGCCCTGATCCTGGCCCGGTGCAGTGCATTCTTTCTTGCACTTAGCTTTCAAACAAGCAAAACACATTCCTTCTCCTCGGGGGAAAAAAAAAATAGGAAAGAAACAAAGAGCCGCGTCACAAACTTTGTTCAGAGGCTTCCGGTCAACGTAATCCTGGCCCAGCACGGTGGTTTCTTTCCACTTAGCTTTCAAACAAGCAAAACAAATTCCTCCTCCTTAGGGGAAAAAAAGAAAAAGAAAAGGAAGAAAGAAAAGAAACAAAGAGCTGCGCCATGAACTTTGTTCAGAGGCTTTGAGCCGATATAATCCTGGGCCACGGCGAAAGAAGCATGCCGAGCCGACATAATCCCGGCCCAGCGCCATTGTTTCTTTCAACTTAGCTTTCAAACAAGCAAAACAAATTCCTCCTCCTTGGAAAAAAGAAACAAAGAGCTGCATCACAAACTGTGTTCAGGGGCTTCCAGTATGGCACCATGCATTCCAAAGTTATCCTTGGTGCCATTCTTTCCACGTAGCTTTCAAACAAGCAAAACAAATTCCTTCTCCTCGGAAAGAAAAAAAAGATTAACACGAAAGAAACAAAGTGCCGCATCACAAACTTTGTTCAGAGGCTTTGGGCCGATGTAATCACTCCATGGCGAAAGAAACACGCTGGGCTGACGTAATCCCGGCCCGGCGCCGTGTTTCTTTCCATTTAGCTTCCAAGCAAGCAAAATAAATCCCTCCTTCTCGGGGGAGTGGGGTGGGAATAATAAATAAATAAGGAGCTGCGTCACAAACTTTGTTCAGACACTTTCACTTTGATTAATTACAAAACCAGTAAAACATTTTTAATAACAGCGAAAATCTGAATTTCCGCAATTTTTTTGTTAGTCATCCGTAATTCTGGAGGATTATGGAATTATTCTAAAAACCAGTAAAACATTCTAAATATCAGCGAAAATCTGAATTTCTGTAATTTTTCATTAGTCGCTCATAATCCCAGGGGAAACCCACAATGGTTGGAATCTCTGGACACCTCTGACAATTTTGCCCACCAGCGAGAGAGAAGGTTTGTAATGTAAATGTCCAATCACATGTGAACAGAACTTTTCTTTCTCGTTGATCTCTTGGCAGCTGCGTACGATGGCTCAGGGCTCTGCCCAATCTCTCAACTAGTTTTGGCCCCAGCAAATGGAAAGGACAGTGGTGAACTAAAACAGCTGAGTGTTCCCCTAAAACAAACAGGTTTCGAGCAAACAGTGACATCACCCGCAGCTATCTAATTGGCTGAGCAGCAGCAGAAGCGTCAGCCCGGAGCTGCAGAAAGATTATGCCCTCACAATTGAAATATCGCCACCTACCCGACGAATATTTCTCTTTCTTTCTCTCCGAATTTTTTTCCCCCAACATATCAACAATCATAAACTTTTATCAAAAGCCTGAGATCGCAAATCACAAGTTTAACGGAATTCCACAAATTAGCAGAAGAATCACATGCCTGAATATATTGTGATTTTGTTCATTATTCAGTTTGATTTCACCTCCATGCATCATTTCTGTCAGCCAATAGAAGCATGAATACAGAAAATATAACATTTATTAAATACAAGACGGGATGAAAAGCTAATTAGATTATCAAAATTCATGTTATATTTTCTTTGAAAAAAAAAAAAAAAATGTAGTAAAGACAAATCTCAAAGAGAAAATACAAACCATGAGGTGTAGAAGTGTCTCCCACTTTAGTGAGAACACGGCCAACGCGTAAGTCTGAGAAGGCCCAATGCTCATCAGTCGATGTGCTGAGCAAGTAGTCACCAGTGGCATGGAGACTGAGACCTGTGACGGGACCTTCATGAGCTCTGATAGCTTGCACTGTCTGCGATGTAGGAACATGCCATATTCTGATCATGGTATCAGGTGATGCAGTAATAACAGTATCCTGTAAAAGAAGGTGAGAAAACATGAAATAAAGTAATTATTCACACAAATGTGTAAATGAAAGACTTTCCAGTTAGAGGGTTAAAAACAGATACCAGAACAATACATATATCTTTTTTTTTTTTTCCCCACATATATATCCAAGAGAGTAAACAATATGCACACAAAAAATAATAATAAAACCTTATTTATGTTTTTTTTGGCATTGGCTAAATATAATTTGCTATATTCTTGCAATGCCAAACATTCTGCTGCCAAGCCACACAGTGAATTCAGTGTTTCTCACTAAATGCAGTGGCATGCAAAGGTGATAAGTATGTCTTATTTCTTAGGGCTGGAAACAAAAACACTTAGACTTCATTCTCAGTCTTTTTTTCAACTAATAAACTGAATAATTTGCTGTTCTTAATGGCATTTTGCATATGAGTGCATGTATGTGTGTACAACTGGGCATAGGTCAGCATGGAGCATGCATTTTCAGAAATCATCACTTAATAATTTTTCTCATGTTTCCTTACAAGACTTAAATACAAAGGTTGTACCAAAAGAAATTCAGAAGTGGGCATAACTTTTTTATTAACTGACAGTGGTCATTCAAATTGCACATGTTGGTAGAGTAACTCTTCTTCTATAGTGACCCTTCTTCATTGCAGTACATAATTAATGGATTCCAAGTAGAAGCAATGTGCCATCATTGAGTTCTTGATGACGCATTTGAAGCCAATGAAGACACATTTTTTGCCGATCTGGTGACAGGATGAAATGTGGGCATATCTTTATGATCTGGAAACGAAGAATCAATCCATGGAATAGCGTCACTCCTCTTCACCAAGGTCTAAGAAGTTCAAGAACCAGCAATCAGCACAGAAAGTCATGGTGACTGCTTTTTTATTTTGGGAGGGAGATGACAGGGGTGTCGTTCTCCTTGATTTTCTGGAACGTGGCTGTACTGTGACCAGCGAGTGGTACATTGAGACACTCAAGAAGCTTAGAGAACCCATAAGGAGAAAGAGACTGAACAAGAATCTGAAAAGGATCCACATTCACCATGACAATGCAAGACCACACACATCTTTGGCAACAAATCAGGCGACCAGCAAATTAGGCTGGTCGGTGGTTCCCCATCCACCGTACAGCCCAGATCTGACACCCTTCGACATCCACCTGTTCGGTCCAATGGAGGGCAGTCTCTGGGGACAACGATTTGATGACACAGACGAGGTGAAAGTGGCTGTAAAGAAGTGGGTACAACAGTCCACATCTGAACTTTTTGAAGAGGATCCGAGATTTGGGTTCAACGATGTCGCAAATACATCGCTTGTGATGGAGACTATGTTGAGTAGTACCTTTGTATAGAGAAAGAGTTACTTTACCACCATTTGCAATTTGAATGACCTCTGTCAGTTAATAAAATGTTATACCCACTTTTGCATTACTTCCGGTACAACTCTCATATATAATCATATTTCCTTATAAGACAAAGTATTCAACAGCCACAATAAGAATACTTAAAAATGTTATCATTGCTCAGCTCTAGGCAGTCAACAACTGTCACACATCTTTCATAATTTTATATTTTAACATTCGATTTCCTCAAACAAATTTCTGTAAAATATATTAAGAGCATCTAGTATATATGCTTGAACATCAGTAGATCTGCACTGTTGTATCTTGATTGGTCAAAGTAATTAGAAATCTTTACTTCCATATGTGAAGCATCCCCACCACACCAGATTTCATTAATGCTTGCAGAGCAAAGCAAACATAAATTAGCAATGTAGCTCAAAAATGATATATACAACACAGGGTAATGTGACTTGCTAGGATGTTTAATTAAAAATATAGGATGACTCACGCTCAATACACTCTATGTGAACTGGCTTTCAACTCCACTCGTTATCATCAGGGTAGCACGAAAATTTATAAATACGTGCTTAAAACTGATGCACATACAGGAGTTTTTTGCGTTTTCACACACATACATGATTTCCAATATTTTTTTGGCTTGCAAAAACGTATGCATGTCATATTTCATTGTCATGATTATCTTGATAGTGTGAACATAACTGAACAAGAAGATCCATCTTTAAAAACATAAATTAGCAATGTAGAAAGCACATTACATCAGCGGTAAATTAAATCAATACACCAACTTTACGCCAGATATTGGCAAACACAGTATCACATCTGATTGTACCTTGAAGTCAGGCCTTGATTTTTTTTTTTTTTTTTTAAGCAGTAGCAGCACTTGCTAGTGGCCTTATTTTTTACTAGGAAATTGCATTATCTATACTAGTGAAAGTTTTATTAACACTGTACAAAAGAAACTTTAACATGCCCCCCTCCATTAGTCAATCATGACAAATTTTGATTTCACCCCTGTAACTGTCACATTGTAATGCTGAATACAAATATTTAGCTATAACTCATCTTTTCATGACCTTACAGATTAATTCTAACAATTTAATTTGAATGCAAATATTTAATTATTTTTTTTATTTATTTAACTTTATTCACAAAATTCAAGAACACTATTCAAAATCTTAAGTTATTTTCCGTATGGTTTACGATCTGGGTTTCGGGTCTTTTCATCATACCACTTTAAAACAGCAGGCCTAGGATCAAACTTGTCTTCGGACGGACCTTCAACCTCGATACTCATGAGAGCATTCAGTGTTCGTAAGTTTAAACTGCCCCTCCAATCACCCTGGATTATTTTCATGAAACTGAACCCAACCTCACATGCAGAAGTAGATAAGGGAAATATACTGGATATTTCTACTAGTGCCAAAAATTTTTATAATGTTTGTACTTTTTAAGAAACATTTGTTTCCATAAAGCAGTTGTTCTTCTTAGTATGTGTCTGAACTATTCCACACATGCAAAGTAGTGGTGCTTTACAGTTAACATTAAAACATTCAAAATTTTTTCACTAAACTTTTGCTAGAACCACTTTTTATTACCAAAAAAATGCATTTGCTTGCTAGCAATTTGCTACTAGCTACCGGTCGAAATCAACATGTAGGCTATGCTCGAAGCTTTTTGCAGATAATACGGCATTTATTATGTCATCATAACAATTTTCATTAAATTTTTATCATAATTAATGTAGCTAAAGCTAATCCAACTGGAGTATACAAAATGAATCACACTGAAAAATATACAGTGAAACTCTATTAAAACATTCTTTAGGGGACCTAAAAATAATGGCTAATGTTATAAATGATCTGAAATAATACTGAAAAACAGAATTTGATCTTTAATATTTCTTTTTGTATCTAGTAAAAATAACTTACTTTTTGTACAGCTGCAGTAAAGTATTAATTAATCCAATAATTGTACAGTATAGATAAATATTTTTACTTAAGTACTGTACACATTAATTAATAAACATACACCCATAATTTGCCAATTTAATCTGAGAGATTAAAACACTATATGCTGTAATCTAAAGATCCAGACTTACAAATTTTGCTAGTAGACATTGGCCACCAAGACCAAAATTGTTAGTGGCCATAAAAAAACCCTCAGTGGCCAAACTTTGAAAAAAAAAAAAAAAATCAAATTGTATATTTCTTACTAAATTATTTTTATAAAATTGCTTAGTATAATATCAGTATGTTTTATTTTGCATATTTCAGTTATAGTATTCTTAAAAGTTGAAACTGAAGTAATAAAACAACACAGGAGAGTGGGAACATTGCGCGGGGAGGGAAGTGTGCTTACAGGAGAAATCTTTGCACTATCCGACTTCCGGTTTTGGAAATTTTCCCGCTATCTTCAAGCTGCAATACAAATTTTTATGCAGTTAAATATTACTTAACAATAATACTGGGCAGAGGCAACATCGCGAGAAAAAAGGAATTATGATTGCGGAAAAATCTAAACTCCGTCGACCTTTCGTTTTCGAAATTTTCGTAAAGATGGAATTCCGTCCTCCGACGAACATAACCCCCCTCCAAATTGTGTTCACTGGTTCATTGATCTCGCGAATGACCAAAATAATAACGAAAAAGGCGGAGTTCCTCAATTTCGTGGAAGAATCTGATGTCTGAGATTACGGGTAATAACGAAAATGGCGGAGTTCCTCGATTTCGCGCAAGAATCTGATGTCTGAGATTACGGGGAAATTTTTGCGGCGCCTAACCTCTGTTTTCGCACATTTGTTGCCTACAGTTTCAAGCTGAAATACTTTTATGCAATAAAATCATATTTAACAATAAAACTTTACACTAAGGCAACATCGGGAGAAGAAAAATTACGATTACTGTAACTCCATTCAACTACCGTTTTTGAAAGTTTTGAGACACGAAATACCGTCTCCAGATGGAACTCCACCCACACACCCGCAAATTGTCTTCAGTTTTACGCTGATCCTGAGAACGATCTAAATGATGACAAAAAAAACAACGCGGAATTCCGCGAGTCCGCTTAAGAATCTCGTGCATATTATAAAACAATAAAATTTAAAAAAAATGAAAATTCATAGAATCTGTAGTTTCGACAGCGAGGTCCACAGTCAGCCAACTAAATCCGTAGAAACTACAGACATTCCGCAGTAGTTCGCAGGTATGGAAATATTACAGTACAACCTCGAAAATCCGGACTATGGCAATTCCGAATTTTAGAATTTTCCTTTGGAATATGCAGGCTTTCAGCGAACATTCATTAAAAATAATAAAAAGAAAATGCCTAACTTCTAAAGTTTTCATCGGATTTTGACGAAATTTCACATGGGAGTTTATTTTGACATGCCTTGGTTACTGTTAAATTTGCTTTTTTTGCTTTGCTTTGATTGTAGGTTTAACGACCACCGTGAGCAACTCAATGGGCTATAAGCAGTCGCCCGTCCCTAATTTAGGGTCACTGGTTCCAGGGAAGGGAGAGAGCCAGTGCCGTAAGACAAATACAACATCCATGCCTGACCGGGATTCGAACCCGGACCCCTTACGGACGAATGATGAGAGGCGAGCGCCTTAGACCACTTGCGCCACCGGGGCGGCCTGTTAAATTTGCATTTAGTTATTTAAAAAATTGGAGAATTTTTTTTAAATAAAAATTTCTCCCAGTTGGACTTTTCCCACGCAGACAGTTGAGCTGTCCACCACTGGCTGTCATCCCCACCGCAACCTCGTTCCCCTACGATGAACCATCAGCCTGGTGCATTCTTTGTGATCAAAAACCGAAGCCCTCGCCTTTTTTAAAAACTTTTTTTTTCTTTTCTGCTGTTCAAGCGGAATGAAAAAGGTGATGGCCGACTTCCGTACAACTCAAATTTTGTGCCATTTCGTGCGATTTCCGTAACATTTAAAGTAAAAATTTTCAAAAACGTGTGAGTTCCGTACAAGTTAAAAAAAAATTCCGTACAATACAAGTTAAATAAAATAAATGTTTTCCCTGTACAGGTCGCCAGAATTGCCACTTAAAGAAATTGTGAATCATCAGTTGCTTCACACTTTTTAGTTTAATTTTTTGTACAGTTTGTTTTAATGATATACATGAAAGAGAAAGTGTTCATCTTCTACAGCATTCATTTTGAAAAATTGTTGTAGAATTGCAATTGATTCTAAAGCCTTCATTTTTAGACTTCAGATGGCCATTATAGACAGGTTTGCCTTTATTTCCATCTTTGTCACAACAGAGTTCATTTATCATTGGGTTAAAGGTAATTTAGCTGGGACCAACAGTTTTTGGCTGTTACAGCTGAGTGCTCATTATACCCGGGCTTGTTTTTACTGTATTTGGCAGATTTCTCTAAGTTTTGTAAAACTTATTCAGCAGTAAGTAAAAACAGCATGTTTTTTTTGTTTTTTTTTTATTGGAGGTTTAACGACCACAGTGAGCAACTCAATGGGCTATAAGCAGTCGCCCCTCCCTAATTTAGGGTCACTGGTTCCAGGGAAGGGAGAGAGCCAGTGCCGTAAGACAAACACAACATCCATGCCTGACCGGGATTCGAACCCGGACCCCTTACGGACGAATGATCAGAGGCAAGCGCCTTAGACCACTGCGCCACCGGGGCGGCAAAACAGCATGTTGATAATGCATTCACTGGATCAATCTTTTTTTGCGCAGTAAGGTTCGAAAGCAGCAAATTTAAATATTTTAAATGCAAGATAACCTCTTACCAAATTTTATCAAAAATCAGTCAATGATATTGATATTTTTTTTTTTTTTCAATCTCTCAAGACCATCAAAACAAGAAAGGTTGCATACTACACTGGCAGAAAGTGAAAAAAGAACACCAAGAAGGAGACGTCTGATACCAACGAAATTTATACAGCATAATAACGGAATACAGAGGATAACGTGATCCAAACATTATGGCAAAATACAGCGGTATTTGCTGGTAAACTGAAAAATAACATTTCCATGTAACATGGTTAGTACGAGGTTGAACCGCCATGAACTGCGTCACACTGTGCAATTCTGGCATGGAGTCTGTCGTACAGATGTTGGATGTAAGTTTGGAGTATTGAGTTCCAAGCATCCTCAACCTGGACGCGTAAATCGGGGATGGTCGTGGCTGGCCGTGGAGACCGGATAAGTCGCTGTCCCATAAAATCCCACACGTGCTCAATGGGGGACAAATCCGGTGAATGTGCAGGCCATGGAAGTTGTCTCACACCCTGAAGTGCATGTTGCATTGCACGTGCCGTGTGTGGGCATGCATTATCTTGCTGGAAAACACCACGATGGACCGACCTTACAAATGGCACAACAACGGGCTGAATGATGTTGTTGATGTAGGAGATGCTGTTTAACGTACCCGGTACAAACACTAGTTGTGTACGGGAGTGATAGCTGATCGCTCCCCACACCAGGAGACCAGGTGTAGGCCCTGTGTGTCGCTGGCGGATGCAAGAAGGGTGGAGACGCTCCCCTGTGCGTCTGCGAACACGCATACGGCCATGGGAGGCTCCCCAGAAGAATCTGCTTTCATCGCTGAACACGACAGATCGCCATTGCGTTCTCCAGTGCAGACGTTGGCGACACCACTGCAGCTGTTCCTGACGGTGGGCTGGAGTCAGAGGTACACATAGCCCTGCATCCAGTAGACGGTAGCGGATTGTTCGCACAGTCACCTCAGGTGGAACGGCAGCTCGGATTTGCGTCGCAGTGGATGTTCTGCTTGACAACGCCGCTCTTCTTATGCGTCGATCGGTCCGCTCATCAGTCCGTCTGTGACTCCCGGTTCCACGTCTTCTCGTGCGGGGATGTTCCTCAGACCATCTACGTCACCATCGTACCACCACCGATACTTCCCATCCAATTCGCTTCGCATACTTCCCGTCCAATTCGCTTCGCAATACGACGATACGACCACCCGGCCTCGCGGAGTCCGACTAGACGACCTCGCTCAAAGTCCGATAACTGCTGAAATCGTACACGTCTTCCATGTCCAGGCATTGCAGCTTCTTCAGGGTCTTCGCACGTGTCCGTACGCCGACGACTGATTGCATTCACTTCGCCGTACTCCTTAAATACTGCCGATGATAATTTGCATATTATGCTGTGCTATGGCGAAAGCGCTCACCGGTTGGTCCCGAAATTAACATCACACCTACGTCAACTCGACCTCATTAACATATGTAAATTTCATCATCGTCCGCCAATTCCTTCTTGGTGTTCTTTTTTCACTTTCTGGCAGTTTATTAATGAACATTATGTACATTAGCAGACTCTATAGGGGTAAGAGAAATGGAACAGTAGTATATACACTCCGTTTTTATGATAACTTGGTACGTAATACCAATTGCAGACAGATTGAAGAATACAAAACACCTTCACATAGAGCATAATTTTTCCTCACTACACAGTGAATAATTGAAAACAGCAGGCACCCCAAGTATTTCATTAAGTTTCAACAATACAACACAAAGAAATTCTCAAATAAAAATAATCTTTGCATTCATACCATTTAAATGACAGCTGCCTTTGTTAGAAGCCATTAAGGAAAATTGATTTAGGTATTTCCACCTAATGTACTTGTTAAGTATATGCAAGATAAAGCGGGTATTACAGAAAACCATGAAAAGAATGCTAAAACTGATAAATGCAGAAGTGGAAAACTACTTAAAGTGATACAGAGTTAGTACACATTTACAGAAAAATAATTGCAGGACTTTTCCAGGAGTTCATCAAAAAATTCCAGGAGCTTAAATTTTTGGTACAATTGTAGTGCTTTGTTTTATATTTTGCAAACTGAGGTGAAATTTATGATGCACTTAGAATTCTTATGATATTCTATGGGTTGAGCTGTTACAAAAAAGTGTTCTCCAGTGTGTGTTACATCTTCAATGAAGTGGAAAAATTTCCCCGTATAAAAATTGCTCTGGGTAAAAGCTTTATGAAGCAATCTGGAATTTAGTGCAGTGATATTACAAAACATTATTGCCATGGCACTGAAGGTTCTCTATTTCATAGTCATCTGCTTCCATGCACATTGGTGGCAAAAAGGCCAAATATCAACCTCCTTCTGTGATGAAAGTGTGTGCTAGGAGGAAGGGCCATCTTGGACTAGAGTAAAGGTTTCCACAAGGTGTTGCGACTCCAACTGCACCCAACTGCTATACCACAAAACCAAGGTAGCTCGAAATATGGCACTCAAACTTCTTGTGTGCCAGCATCACATGAGATGACATCATGTCTCCACACTTCGTGGAAGAAAGTGGCGGCATTACAAGTAGTTGCAGCAGGGAAAACATTTCGACCAATTTTTTGTTACCTATTCCAGGACCTTTTCCCATAAAAGGAAAAATCAAAGAGTTTTCAGGCCTGTAAAAAAGGGAAATCAAATTCCAGGACCTTTTCAGGATTTCAGGGGTAGTGTGAACCCTGTACACAGCAACTGCTAAAATTTCTGACTACCTAGCCATTACTTTTATAGGAATTATTAGAGGACAACTTACTTACTTCCCATTTTAAGCTATATCACAGCCTGATGGATTAAAATAAGCAGAATGTGGCCACAATATTTCATATGTAAATTACAACAAAAAAGTTCAATACACAGCAGCTCAGTTGATATGGGTAAAGTTTTTCTACTGTTGGTCAAGAAATGCAAAACATAAAAGCACATCACAGAACTAGCTAAGACAATATGAAGCACCATAATATGTACATATGACAGAGTTTCTTAAACAACAAAACCATTTCTGAAAGTTGATTAGTTAATATTATGATAACTATCATCACAGCAGCTGCACTAAAGATGTTCCAGTTCATTCCTCAAAAAGTATAACTGGCAAAGCACATGAGATAGCAGAATGTCAACAATGATCCTTATTTGAGTTAAATCCCATATTAACTGCCATGACTGGCAAAATACAAGATAGCAGCAGAAAGTCAACAATCATTATTATACAAAGAACTAAATCTTAATTCAATTACTAATCAAAAGCTACTATTATGGGAATTCTTAATAGGATTTTTTAAAATTTAATTGCAAATTTTTGGAGAAAACTCTTCTCCTTCTTCAGGCTGTTTTTTGTCACTTATTTCCGTCACTATCGCGGTTACGGTTATTTTTCATCAAATCCTGCCAGATGTTAGGCAGGGAAAATCCTCTGCAGTCATTGATGATGAAATTTTCTCCGAAAATTTGCAATTAAATTTAAAAATTTCCTAGTAAGAATTTCCATAATAGTAGTTTTTGATTAGTAATTGAATTAAGAAACTAGGAAGCCAATTCTCAGCATGAGCTTTATTTAAAGAACTAAATCTTATATTAATTACCTCACCAGTTCAATAATGTACTTATTTTTTTTATCAATAATTTAACTGTATCCCACACAATTCCACATTACAATAAAAGCTACTTATCTCCAGAACTTGGCCAAATTTCCAGATGCCAGTGAACAACTATGAACTAATTCATCACATAATGAGATTTCTTTACTTATACCAGAAAGCAAGAAAATAAATTACCGTAACTTTCGGACTAACAGTCGCATCAGCGTAAGGGCAGCAGGTGAGATATTTTGCGCTCTTGGAAGCAAAAGTTGCCGTAAGGGCAGCGCACCTGTGAAGTCGTGGTGCTGCTCAGAAAACTAAATTATTTTCCTTATTTTCATGAATTAACTCACACCCACCGTGATTATATGTATACTTCAAAGGCTAATTCTGCAACTCAGTGTCGATCTGCTTTATGCACTTATTTTTCATACTGGCAAAAGCTTTTATTTATACATTTTTTATTAATCATGCTAATGATGTTATTTGTTTGCCTTTATTAAATGATCAAAACCTTTTACATAATCTATATAAATCACAGTTAATCTTAAGACTCCTGTTAGAATATTGCATTGCTCGTAAAACCGCACAATTGTCTAAATTCCATTCAATGTGGATGTCTGCTACAGTATGGTTCTCAGTTCACCGCAATAGAATTCGTCTTAGAAGTAATTAACTTACAAATTATTGCTTATAATGCTTTCGATTAATGCTTTCTTTAATAATATGTTTCTTCTATGTTTGTTATGCTTTTTTTCTCTCATCTACAGATGTTTTTGTTAGAATGAAGTTGCTTTCTGTATTCTATGCAACTGCTAAATGGGGTATTTAACACATTTCTTATTCCCATGCTTCCTTTTACCAGCTGTCTCGCACGTGCAAAGGCATGTGTTCGATGATCTCCCCGCCAACCACTTCGAAACAGCGGTGTCTCCGCTTTCTCACTTTTTTTTTTTTCAAGTGGTTTGACCTACTTTCATTTACCGTGCACTCAGCCTTCGCGTTGAGCTCCGCATTTATATGAATGGGAAAGCTTTCCTTTCTTTTTACTTTTGTGTTTGTGAAAAGATTTTATCTTTTCACAAACACAAAAGAAAAAAATTGATAAAAAAAATAAGTGATGATAAAAAATATTGATAAAAAAAATAAGTGATGAAGATCCATATGAGGTTGGAAAAGGTTTGTAGAAAAAAAAAAAGGAGAGAAGAAACAGTCTTATCGAACACAAATTCGGCATAAGGGCTACACACCCGAAAAAGCTTACTTTTAGTAACGTAAGAGCTGCGGCTCTTAGCCTAAAAATTACGGTACTGCTCAAACCATTATGATATAGTGCATGCTTACACCAAACAAATGGAGTAAATATTTCTGGCTTTAAAAATAGGTTTTCCAAATCTGTAACATCACAACAAAAAATTTCAGGCACTTATTTTTCATACTGGCATTGCCAACATGAAAAATTAAATTTCATCAACTGGTTTCTGTGGCACAGGAAATATGAAAAGATAAACCAATTTTCATCATGTTTTTTTATATTCATATTTTAATTTTCAATTCATCAAGTGCGAATAAAATCTTGTGAAGTCACTGTTTCAGGAGAAAACAATATTAGAAATGTAATTAAAAAATGGAGTAAACAAATGTGCATGCCAGAAACTTTAAAGAATGCTAATAACTTATGGGCCATTTTATCAATACAGGGTTGTCTTTAAAGTAGTGTGCCTTTTTGCTAATAACTCCTATAATTTTGAAAATATTTACAGAAAAGTTTGAATAGAACTGACAAATGGTCACCTTTTTGTGTTTGAACTGGTTGAACATTTATCCCTTATGTTGATGCATGTTTGTTTTAGGTTAATATCCATCCACACGAAGGATGATATTTGCCTAAAGCAAAGGACTGTCATTGAGTTTTTAGAAATGGAAGACTGCAAGGTGATGAAGATCCATATGAGGTTGGAAAAGGTTTGTAGATAGGCAACAATCAACCTCAGCAATGTCAGAAGATGGATTAGGAAGTCAAGCAGGAGGAAAGTAGCCCCCCCCCCATGAGAAATGGAATTGAAGGCTTTCAACAGCAATCATTGATGAAAACCAATGGCAAATTGTTAAACTCATTCTGAGTGATTGACATGTGACTATTCAGATCTGTGATGCACCACATTATAGTCATGATGCTGTGGAAATAATTATTGATGACCTGGAATATCAGAAAGTGTGTGCAAAGTGGGTTCCACACCAATTAACCCAGGATCATTGGGACCAAATAGTACAAGTGTACAAAGATCTGTTAGGATATTTGAGGTGAACCAGGCACATTTTTGTTCCAATGTGGTTACTGGAGATGAAACTAGGACATGACCAAAAGCAGCTAGACCCCAAAAAAGCTAGACCTTAGAATTTGCCTGGGCCTAAGAAGTTAAAATCACAGCATTCAACAAAAAAGTGAAGAAAATTTTCTGAAACGTCAGAGGCATCATTCCTGCTGATTTTCTTGAATAAGATGGCACATTTGTTTGTTTGTTTGTTTGTTTGGAGGTTCCACAATCACCATGAGCAACTCGGTGAGCTATAAGCAGTCATTCACTCCTAATTTATGGCCACTGGTTCCAGGAAAGGGTTGCAAGACGAACACAACATCCATGCCTCACTGGGATTTTAATCCAGACCTATCTCAGACAAATGGTCAGAAGCCAGTGCTTAGATCATTGCACCATTGGTGTGGCCACGGTGGCACTGTAAACAGTTCTCGCTGTATTAGGACCCCAAAGAAGCTATCCTCAAGAAGATATTAGAAATGCTTCTTCATTTTTGTCTCCTACACGAAGTCACCAACCAACCTCACTTGAAACATCTCAAGCCATTGCCAAAATGTGGGTTATATAGTAATCCCACATCTGCCATACAGCCCTGATCTCGCATTTTCTGACTTTCACCACCAGTTCAGATATTTTATGAAGCAAAATATCTATTTTTAACATTCTGAGGATACAGATGAAGTTATAAACAGACTGTAAAATCCTGGGCCAAACAACAGCCCATGGAAGTTTTTCAAACTGGTTATACAAAATCAACCAAATTCACACCTCACTTGAAATATCTCAGGCCATTGCCAAAATGTGGGTTGTACAGTAATCCCACATCTGCCATACAACCACCCTGATCTGGCACTTTCTGACTTTCACCAGTTCAGTCCTATGAAGCAAAGTCTCTGTTTTGAAGTTATAAACAGGTTGTAAAATCCTGGGCCAAACAACAATCCATGGAAATTTTCCAAAGTTGTTATACATGTTCAATTGAACAATGGCATAAATGCTTGATTTCAGTGGGCGACTATTTTGAGTATCACCAATTGCATCCAGCAGATTCCAATGTATTTTTATAGCATCTCAACTGACAGGGGAGTTTCTTTGCAATGAGGCATTACTTTTAGGTTAACCTTTGTATTATTCCTGGTCTTATTTTTAATGTTTGACACACACACAGAGAGAGAGAGAGAGAGAGAGAGAGAGAGAGAGAGAGAGAGAGAGAGAGAGAGAGAGAAAAGGAAAGAAATAATTAAAATACATTTTCTTTGGGAGATAAACGGTGGGCAGAGAAAAGACTCCTGCATACTCCAATGTATATTGAAAAGGCAAATTAATTCTGAACACTTTAAAAAGATTTAGAATTTTTTAAATTGTTATGCATTAAAATTATTTTCCTAAGCCTCTTCCCCTATAAAAATTAGATAACAAGAACATATTATAAGCAAAACACATACACATGAACACACATTAGGAGCACACACATACACTTTCTGCAATAGTTTGTACCCTACCTCTTCAGCATGATATATTACAGATGTCACCTTCTTAGTGTGACCCTTAAGAATAGTAATGACTTGTTCAGTATCTTTGTTGAAAATAGTGGCATTCTTATCATTTCCACCAGTAAGAATCTTGCTAGTGTCTGATGGACACACATCCATAGAAAGAATTCCAGGAACACTGGCACTATGCAAGCCCTGCAAAAATAAATTTTAGCAAATACATACATAAATATATCATGCAATTGTACCTATTAAAATCACTTTTACTTATTTGCACACTTGTTACACAAAAGCAAAACATAAACATCAGTCACAGGAAAAGTCAGCAAATACATGTGTGTGTGTGTGTGTGTGTGTGTGTGTGTGTGTGTGTGTGTGTGTGTGTGTGAGAGAGAGAGAGAGAGAGAGAGAGAGTGTGTGTGTGTGTGTGAGAGAGAGAGAGAGAGAGAGAGAGAGAGAGAGAGAGAGAGAGAGAGAGAGAGAGAGAGAGTGTGTGTGTGTGTGTGAGAGAGAGAGAGAGAGAGAGTGTGTGTGTGTGTGAGAGAGAGAGAGAGAGAGAGAGAGAGAGAGACAGAGCACACATGTATACACATGCCTTGAGCAATGACAAAGTTGCCATATCCATAACAATGTTTATAGCATTTGCAGAAACTTGGTCACACACCGCATTTTTACACTGAACAAATTTCATTTTGTTGAGCTCACATCAAATGTTAAGAATGCCCTCTTTCCTTCTGAGTATGTGAACTCAATGACATACAATGAAAGGACAAACTATTATGTACACCCACCTAATAGCGTGTGGCACCACCTTTTGCACGCAGAACCCAAACGTCGTGGTATGGATGCAATGAGGTTACAAAACACAGACTCAGGTATTGCTGACCAACAATCTAAGAATGCTTGGTGTAGAGAGGGCAGAGATGTAGGTGGGAATGGTTGATCACGAACAGCTCTTTCTAGCATGTCCCAAAAATTCTCAATGGGGTTGATGTCCGGTGAGTGAGGGGGGAGGACATGTGAGTGTGGTAAGCTCACTGCTATGCTCCTGGAGCCAGTCAGTCACTAGCCGGGACCGATGGGGTGGAGTGTTATCCTCTTGAAAAATCGGAACTTGGGTCAGACAGAAGCATGTAATGAAAGGGTGGAGATGGTCGGCCAGGAGCTGCACTTAGCTGGAACCAGTGATGAAAGGCTCGAAAGGTACCAAGGGACCATGTGAAAGCTGCCCAAATAGTTACATCGCTTCCACCGGCCTGTAGTACCCCAACTTGGCATGCGAGATCCATAGCTTCATGTGGTTTACGTCACACACGCTGTCTGCCATTGGCACAATACAATGTGAAAAAGGATTCATCAGACCATATGACATGTTTCCAATTGTCCATACTCCAGTTTCGATGGGCCTTTGCAAACTGCAGCCGAATCATGCAATGCTGTTAACATTGGGACATGATGTGGTCATCGACCTCCCCAGCCGAGTTGGGCCACGTGTAGACAGATTGTCTTTAAGCATAAGCTTGTGGGTGCTCCTTCATTAAATTGTGATGTGATTTGCTGCAAACAAGCCGTCCAATTCATCTGTACGATGCGGGCCAATCGTCACCGCCCTCAATCATCCAATGCACTTTTATGGTCACATTTCATCCAACTGTTAGCAGTTTTGCCGGATTTCACGCACTCCTGGTACACTCTTGCTATGGTTTGTTGCGGAATTCTTAACTGTTTCGCAGTTGCACCGATCGAACATCCGGTCTTCCTGGCTCCCACGACTTGACATCGATCAAACTCACTTATGTCTTGTTCTCGACCCAGGCTGGCACTTGACGGAATGTATTCCTGTGTGTACTGAGCCACTCTATTTACAGCCCCAACCAGTTTTCCTGCACACCACAATTGCTGATGTCCTGCTGCTTTGTGTATCTTCACCGTGGTGTATGTAATAATTTGTCTTTTCCCTGTATAATTTTGAAAATGCATCGCACCAAGTCCTCCAAAGTATTCTGGAGTAACACTTCTGCAACGAACACTTATCTCGATCTATTCTACTGTACACCTGACAATCCAATTCATCCCGAAGATTTTCTACAGGGTTCAGGTCAAGTTTCTGGGCTGGCCAGTTCAATGTGCTCATGTCCTCAAACCAATCTGCAACAATGCTAACAGTATGTCATAATGCATTGTCCTGGTGACAAATGCCTTCCCCAAAGTACTGCTGTAACATTGGTCATGCATAACTATCCAGAACGTGTAGATAGGAATCAGATTTCATGGTTTTGTCCCAAATGATTAATTCACCCAAGCTGAGCCATGAAAAACAGCTCCATGCCATCACACTTGCTCCACCAAACATCACTGTTGGGACAACACAGTACAGAAGGTACCTTTCCCTAGTATCCATCAAATCCAGGAATGACTGGTAGACTGTGTATCATGACTCATTAGTCTAAAGCACAGTTTTTCATTTGTCAACAGTCCAAGATCAACTTCCCTTACACCATGCTTATCGGCATGTGGCATTTGTCAAAGAGATTAACAGCTTGTGGATATCTGCTCGACTACAATAACCCATGTTGTGCAGCATCCTGTACATCGTACAGGTGTAAACATCAGTCCCAATAATCTCAAATAGGGGTTGTGTGATTTGAGACAATGTTGATTTGTGTTCTGAGCAGACAATCCTTTGCATATCTCTCTTGTTAAGTTCTGTTAGCTTTGGAGGTTTACCAGTTTGTTCCTTGGTAGACTCAGCTCCAGTCCACTTCCATTTGAGAACCACATCACCAACCATCGACATAGGGTTGGTTGGTTGGTTCATTGATTTTATTGGCGCAAGGGCCATGGTTGGCCAAAGAGCGCCAAACAAAAGACATCAAAAGAGAACAAAATCAATAAAACACGTACACAAGGCTAAAAACAGGATGAAGCGGTAAAAGTGAAAGATGGAAATGAATACGGTAAAAACTACAAGACAGACAGACAAACAAACAGTATTAAAACGTGCGATGAAGCTTAAAATATGGCTGATCAAATAAAACTGAAGAATGAGAACGATGAAAGGGCTAAAAAAGATAATGAAACAAACAGTACTAAAAACATGATACAAAGATTAAAATCTAGCTGATTCAGTAAAACTGAAAAATGAGTATGATAATAGGGCTAAAATCTAGATACGTTTAAAATAGTCAATTTGTTTAAAAAATGAAAAAACAACAACAGTATTGCAGTGGTCATTGAGGAGCCGCTGCAGTGTAGCGGCGTCCTCGTTCAACAAATGAGAATGAAAGAAATGAAAACGTACATCACGAAAACGAACACAGGTACACAAAAGATGAGTGACGGTGAGTCGGCAGTTGCACGTCTCACACATCGGCGCAGTGTCACCACACAGCAAAAAGCGGTGAGTGAAACAACAATGCCCAATGCGGAGACGCGCAAGCACCACTTCCTCCCTGCGGTTCCGATGAGATGAGGAGTTCCAGATTTCGAGAATAGGTTTTATACGATGCAGTTTATTTTCCACCTGTTGGTCCCACAGACCCTGCCACGTTCGTGTGAAATGATCACGAACAAGAAATCGAAAATCGCGATGAAAGAGTGGCAAGGGTGTGACGACCAAAGAGGAAGCAGATCTAGCGGCCGCATCAGCACACTCGTTACCCGAGATTCCAACATGCCCAGGAATCCAGACGAATTGAATCTGGACACCGGCCTCGAGCAAGGAACGAAGAAGCCCTCGTACGTTCAAAAGAAAAGGATGAGTACAATAGTCCAGCGATGACAAAGACTGCAGGGCACTTAAGGAATCCGTATAGACCATAGCACTATGATGAGAACTCGACTGAACATGAAGAAGCGCAAGATACACAGCATGCATCTCCGCCGAAAACACTGTGGCTTCAGCTGGGATCCGCGCTACTGACACATCATCAACACAGACAGCTGCGGATCCAACGACTCCATGCATCTTGGAGCCATCAGTGAAAATGGGAGTGTATTCAGTTTTGAGGGCACGGTGCTCAGCGAAGAGCTGCTGGTACACTGACGCAGGGGTTGAGGATTTGTCGAAAGACGTAAAGGTGGTATCAACCATGACACCAAGTGGGTGCCATGGAGGATCCCCAAAGCCCCTGGTCACTGCAACAAGCGACAAGTCGAGCCCTGCATCACGAGCTACGGCCGCCATACGAAGACCGAAGGTTGGAACGCACGAGGGCCGGTTCGCAAATAAACGAGCATGCTGAGGATGGAAAACTGCACCGTACAAAGGATGGTCTGGAAGAGACCGAAGTTTTAAGTAAAAGTGGACAGACAGCTGCAGACGGCGTAATTCAAGCGATGGTTCGTTCGCATCAGCGTAAAGGCTGGGAATCGGAGATGTTCGAAATGCTCCGAATTAAGGAGTGGTAAATGTGAAACAAAGAGATCCTGTCTGCGCCCCACGAAACTCTCGAAAGGATTTTTAGAATAGAAAGAGCACGCAGACAGGAAATCTTGAGCCGCCGAACGTGCACACAGAACGTAAGCGCACGGTCGACGGTCAGTCCAAGGAACTTGGTCTCCGGCAAAACTGGAATGGCTGCACGGTCCAAATACAGCTCGGGGTCAGGATGGAGGCCACGCCTCCGGCAGAAATGAACACACGCTGTCTTGTCGGGAGAAAGAACGAAACCATTGCTATTCGCCGCTTTAAAAATCTGATTAATACTAGACTGCAACTGCCTTTCAATGAAACGCATGCTCGATGACGAGCAGAAGATGTGCAAGTCATCGACATACACAGTAGCCGAAACCGCAGGAGGAAGATTTGTGAGGAGACAATTAATGCGAAGGATGAACAATGTGACAGATAAAATGCAACCTTGAGGAACACCTTGTTCTTGATGGAATGTTGCAGATAGCGTCGTACCCAGGCGCACCTGGAACACCCGATTGCGAAGAAAATTTACAATAAAGGTCGGAAGATTTCCTCGCAATCCGCATGCGTGGAGGTCACGGATAATCCCGTGCCGCCACGCACGATCATAGGCTTTCTCGATGTCAAAGAATACAGAAACCAGGTGCTGCCTACGCACGAACGCCTCGCGCACAGATGTCTCAAGGTGCAGGAGATGATCGTGAGGTGAACGATGACGCCGAAAACCGCTTTGTGATGGTGAAAGTAATTGATGATGTTCTAAAAAATGAATTAATCGTGAGTTAACCATGCGTTCGAGAACTTTACATAGACAGCTAGTGAGAGCAATTGGGCGATAACTAGAGGGAGACTTAGGATCCTTGCCAGGCTTCGGAAAAGGTAGAACAAAAGCCTTTCGCCAAGACT
This sequence comes from Macrothele yani, assembly GCA_039090855.1. Classification (NCBI taxonomy): domain Eukaryota; kingdom Metazoa; phylum Arthropoda; class Arachnida; order Araneae; family Macrothelidae; genus Macrothele; species Macrothele yani. Next base: position 121,329,913 of record CM077005.1, on the reverse strand, counting down.
CCGGGAAACTGTGTTCTAACCAGATGCGGTTGTATAAGATTAAAAGGTTTCCGAGAGACGACTGGGAGAGATGACGGAGCATGTCGTAGTGGATGTCATCGGGACCGACAGAAGTAGCCCCGGACCGATGCAGAGCCACCCGAAGTTCACACATGCTGAAGGGGGAGTTATAACCAGTGTCGGTATACGGCGCAAAAGAGATTCTCCGGCGTTCCGCGGAGGATTGAATCCTATGAAAGGAGGCCGGATACGCCAGATCACTCGAAACGGAGGCAAACGCCTCCCCCAAACAATCTGCAATCTCCCCGACGTCAGCATACGTGCAGCTGTTACTCTCGAGAATGGCAATCTGGTGTGAACTGTAGGTACCCCGGATCTTACGAATCCTTTCCCACACAGTTTTCGAATTGGCACGTGAGGTAAGAGATGATACATACTGGATCCAAGACTCCCTCTTGCTACGTCGACGCACCAACCGAGCATAGGATTTAGCACGTTTAAAAGCAACGAGATTAGCCTCGGTTGGATAACGCCGAAAAGTAGACCAGGCCTTGTGTTGAGCTCTCCTAGCCGCTGCGCATTTAGGGTTCCACCAAGGTTTCGGAATTCTGGGGAGCTTCGTAGATGTTTTACGAATTGAAAGATCAGCTGCCTGAAGAATACAAGTTGTGACTTTAAGTACAGCTGCGTCGATTGACTCTTGGGTCACCATTTCAGAAGATATCACCGCGGACGATGTGAAGACCTCCCATCTGGCACAATCCATCCTCCATCGACATAGGGATCTTCAATGCTGCTGAAATGGCACATACACATCAGCTGCTTATGTGGTGCACTATTATTAATCCAGGCTGGAAATCATTTAACTCTGTTAATTGACGCATCCTGCATTTACAGTCATGCTATTGTCTCATGATAGATAGCACTATGAGCATTTTTATAGTTGTGTCTGTGGCATGGTGCTTGCGTAGAACCAAAGTCCTTGTTAATAGAGGGGTGTCTGGATATTAATGGTAGGTCAGTGTATAAAGTACCCTTAAATACAAGGACACAAATTACAAAATTATGCACTTCATCACACAATACCAAATCATTCTGAAAACATTTGGGTTGCTCTCAGCAGCAAGCTCCTTGCTCTTGTTTAGCTAATGGGTCAGCTGCCAATAGTTCTCACTATATTCATGTTTCTTCAATCCGAGTGCCTCCTTCTGTTGAAGAGGTCCTGTCTAATGGGCTAAAATTTTCTCCAGCACCAACATTAAACTTACCTCATACCGCATCTCTTCTTGAAGCAGCCATTCAAAGAACTGTTCCAGTTGATCAACCTTTCATCACAGCTAAATTTGTGATTGTTCTTTCTCAATATGCCTCAATAACGTTTCCATTACTCTTCTACTCAACTCAAGAATATCAAAGGATTTATTACCAATGACAACTTAGCTGTTTGTAAGACCAAGAAAATTGGCATTTCAATTATTCTGAAGAAGTGTGACCTTGATTTAAAAGTGACAAAATTCCTTTACTTCACAAACAATAAACTTCTGAAGTCAAATTGTACCGAATCCCCCAAGAACTCTATTCATACATTAAATAAAAAAGATACCTTGAACTCCTTCCTTGGGGATATTGGTCCTCCATTTTATTACTGCATTCTTCTGCATCAAGCTGCATAAAGAATGTTACCCTATCAAACCCTTGGCTGAAAATACATTTTTCTCAGCTTCTACTCTTAAAAAGAAATGAGTTAAAAACTGTTCCTTTATCATTGAAAACCACCAGTACTCTATAATACCCACTCAAGATTTTGTCAACCAACTTCCAAACTCTTCAGCAACGAATGCACATTCACTCTGGATGTTGTTTCTCTTTTTACTTCTGTGCCACTATCTCTCATATACTACTAGTTCACAAATTTAAGTGCATTAAGGATATTCCTGGCACCCTTACTGAAGGACTTGTATGACTACTTGCACACTTTAAGGAATAATTGTTACTTCAGCCATTACAATAAATTCTACCTCCAACAACACAGAGTCACTGTGGGATCCCCACTGTCACCACATCTCATAGAAATCTTGCAAAACATATTGAAAACTCCATCATTGCTAAGTACTATCTTCAACCCACTGTCTAGCTTCATTATATACACAACATATCTGGTCTCATTCTTCTCATGACTTACCTGACCTCACCTAAAGAGCCCCTGAACTTTTCCCATCCATCAAACTTAATCTATGAGGAAGTCAACAATACCATTATTTTTCTGGATGTTTGCTTTGCAAGAATTGGAATAAAGATTGAACATTCTGTTTTTCATAAACCTACTGTTACAACCAACATAATAATCTTCACTTTGCACGGCTTTGGTGCCAACAAGCTTTCTGCACTCACTTCTTTTATCGTTTGTGCCAACATCATCTGCAATAGCCCAGTGTCTCTCACCCTTGAATGCATACATACATGACGATGATGGGCAAAACACGTAACATCATTCCCTACAAATCTTTCACCCTGCATCTCTACAAGCTTGCAGCATTGAAGTCCTACATCCACAGGGCTCATATCATTTGCAACAACCAACTCTCTCTTCAAGAAGAACTCTCCAAAATTTCTACAATAGCCCTCTCTCATGGTTTCCCTGCTCTTACAGTCAACTCCCTCATAAAAAAATTTGAAAACCATTCGAAAATTGAATGCCTCCTTCCTCAAAAGAAAGAAAACCTGAAATTCTGTGGTTCTGTTCCTTACCATCCTTCTTATGCTTATAAGTTACAGATTCTTTTTAGAAGTTTTGGTTACCATCTTGCCATTAAATCTACCCCAAACATCTTGAAACTTCTACAAAGGGATAGGGACAAAGTTGAAAGCCTGAACCTCCCAGGAGTTTACTGTATTCTTATCTCTTCTTCTACTGGGGATAACTTATACATTGGAAGCACATACAGGAGCATTAGCCATAGAATTTTGGAACATAAAAAAGATGTTTCGAAAGCCAATCCTAATACTGCCTTGTCTATTTTGACAATGGAAGACACTTCTGCAGTTAACCACTGGAACGAAGCAAAACGAATTGCTTCTTTTGACAATCGTTTTGCCCTCCGTTACCGTGAAAGCCTGGAAATTATTTTCAACTCAATGACTTGCAATTCCGAATCTCCTCTCTACATTCCGATGATCTGGAGATCAATTCTAAGTTTTGGCAACAAAAATAGGAAAAATTCAAATGTAGAATCTGGCAACAATCTTAGTCCTCCATTGGCATGATGAAGACCTAAGATAAGGTCGAAGGCTTCCAACTTAAGAACTTTTTGTAAAAGTTTTCATTTAACGTAACTAGCGTGATCAAGTTACCTTTATTTGCATACATACATATCACTAAGCAGTTGATTCAGAGGTCAGCTCATCAAAGATAGCTCATATGTTAGATTAAAGTTTACAACTCATGGTGCCAGATTTTACTTAATTTTCGTGTATCAAACGTCCCGATTTACAGTGATCTTGGCACACAACTTGAGCTCCACTGACACCCATCACACGTCTCACACAAGACCTTTTGTGCTTCATACTCATGACATCTTTTTCTTACGCAAATATTCCTGAATCTGGTCTTCCCAAGAATTTGCTGTCCTTCCCTTACTTTTCTTTCCTGTTACTTGCACTTAATAAATTTTCTTAGTAAGCATCTCACCACTAATTCTTTCAACATGGCCAAACCACCTTAGAATATGTATTTTCATCTTACTAACATTTTGCTTCGCATTATACATCTGCAACACATCTTTATTCTTCACATGATCAGAATGTGTCTTGCCACAAACCTGCCATAAATAAGTCATCCCTCCAGCAAATAAATGAGTCTTGTTTCTCTTCTGCAGCATACAGTACAGGTTTCACTATCATGTATCAGAGTAGGAAAAGTTGCACTTTCATACACAGTCATTCAGACCTTTTCAAGAACCTATCAGGTCTGTGAAATCCTCCTAATGTAGCTACAACGCTCAAAGATGTGTGAATTCACTCGCCTATTAATTTCACCATGTGTTTTCTCTGTCAAGCATGCTTCCTAAGTATACAAATTCATTCACCCGGTCTGTCTCTGTACCATTCAGATTGATCTTGCATCCAATATTAACATTTCCTTGCTCAAATCCATACATTTTTTTTTTCTCTCATTTATACTCAGCACGAATTTCATAAAAACTTGACGTTGATTCGACATTAAATGCACTTCTCCGAAATGTGTTTTGTTCCTGTCAGACATATAAGAACTGAGATAAGTTGAACAAACAACAGAAAGCAGCAAATATGAGAATATGAACACATTAATGAAATCATCTGGGACCAAAAGGTCAGTCAAAAATCTATGTATTCAGTTATTAGGTATTACAGAGGGTGAGGCGAAAGTTTTGCAACAAAAATGTGCAGTGAAGGGTATGTCACATGTTTAAACTAGTTCAAGTCGTGCACTGCAGTCAGTCAAAAGGGATATAAAGTGGTAGCCATTGCTGTGAACAGCATTGCATGTCATCGTTCTGTTTGTGGTTGAGACGCCTAAAAGATAAGCAGCCACAACCGGCTAATTAGGGAACTTTTGCTTTACGAGTTTGAACTCGGCCACAATGCTGCTCAAGCAACACAAAACATTTGTCACACGAAAGGGGAAGGTTCCATGGACCACAGCACTGCACCCAGATGGTTCAAGAAATTTCGCTCAAATGACAGAAACCTTGACAATCAGCCAAGGCCAGGTAGGCCATGAACCATGGATTCGGAGGCAGTGCGCCAGGCTGTAAAGGCAAATCCAACAACCAGCACTCGGAGATTATCAGGTAAGCTGGGCATATCACAGACCAACGTGATTTGTCACATTCAGGACCTCGGCAAGATCTATAGGTGCTGCCGCATTGTCCCTCACGAATTGACGCCAGCTGAAGCAAACTCCTGAGTGGAAATGTGCACAAAGTTCCTAGAAACCCTGCAAGATGTATGTTTCATCAAGAGAATTGTTACGTGTGATGAAAAGTGGGTCTGTTTCCGTAATCCTAACACCCAGCGACAGTGGTTGAGCCTGGGCCAGCTTCCTGAACCTGTTGCCAAATGTGGGAGCTTCAAGCACAAGGTGATGATCTGCCTCTGGTGGAATTTTGAGGGGATAATCCATTACAAATTTGTTCCAGACTGTCGGACTATCAACGCTAACATCTACTCTGAACAGCTGGAGTGGATGTATGCTGTTTTGGAGGAGAAGTACCCGGCACTGGTGAACAGAAAGCGCACTCTCCTACAGCAGGACAACGCTCGGCCTCATACTGCACAAACAACCCGGTGCAAAACTCCAGGAACTTGAGGGCATCGAACTGATGCCACACCCAGCACATAGTTCAGACTTTGCCCCTATAGGATTATTACCTGTTCCAGTCCATGGCCCACTTCCTTTGTGGGCAGCACCTCAACAACCAGGAGGAGGTGGCAGCTGGGGCGAAGGAGTTCTTCACCTCGAAAAACAAGAACTGGTACCGCCACGGAATTGAAGAACTGGCAGACAGATGGCTAAAGACGGTGCAACACAATGGCTTATACTTTGAATGCTAGTCAGCTTTTGTTGTAAAAGTAGTATCAAGACATAAAGTGATCCAAATATTGCAAAACTTTCAACTCATCCTCTGAATAATGATGTCCAAAATATTCAACGTCATTATAAAGTTAGTCAAAAGTGAACCACTACCAATCATAGAATGTAATGGAATCTGCTTTGAAAGCAGAATAACACAATGTTCTCATTATGACATCAATGAAAAGGGCATTAAGGGGCACCAGGTGCACCATTACACTTAGACATACATGAGACCAATAAAGAAAAAAAAAAAAAAAAAGCTGAACTTTTTAACTAGGTAAGAAAATCAAAATGTTGGACATGAAAGTGTGAATATAACACAGCATGAGTACGATGGAATTGCTCGCTGTAATTTATTATGTAGATATTAAACTGAAGCAAACCACTGTATTCACAACATAAAATTACTGAATTTAAAACAAAATAAAATGGTTTTAAAAGACATTGCTTCAGACATAAGTTTTTTTCTTGTTTGGTTTTGTGTACATGCTAAAATATAAGCTGAAGTTTCCTCTTGCGAGCAAGCCTTTCTTCTCAGCAAGTTCCACTGCCATATTTGTCTTTTGTTAACTCTGCACAGCATGTGTTGTTCCTGCTGACAACGTTTCCTACCCATTTCTGAATTGTCACCTTTTCTTTTTTTTTTTTTTTTATTCTCTCACATGAAAATAATTTCATCCATCATGCTGACAGAACTTTTAGCCTGAGGACCATGAATGAATGATATAAAAGCTTTCACTATTTTAGATAAATGGTGTAACTCTGAGAATATGAATACTTTTAAACACCATGCATCAATTCCTTCAAATTTTCCAACTTCGTCACTTCCACTTTTAGAAATCTTTCCCTCCCTTATCAGCTTAAACGCAAACTTTTATGAGGGGAAGTAACATTTAACAACAACGCAGAATGAGGGAGAAATCTTCACTCTGTCTAACTTCCATTTTTAGAAATGTTTTTCCCATTTTTAAATTGGAATACAAATTTTTATGGAATAAAAGGTTATTTAACAACAATATTGGGCAGAAGGAACACCATGAGAGAAAAACAAATCCACTTATGGAGAAATCTTCACTCCATCTAACTCCTGCTTACAACAATTTCGAAAGAGAGAATTCCATCCTCAAATGCAACCCCCCCCCAATTCTGTTCAGTTGTGTATCGATCTCGAAACTGACCCAAATGATAATGAAAAAAGCAGAATTCCTTGAATCCACAAAAGAATCTCATGCCTGAAGATTACAGACAAATCTTTGCATCACCTTAACTTCCATTTCTGAAAATTTTTGCCTACAGTTTCATTCCAAAATGCACAAATATATAATGCAATAAAATGATATTAAACAACAATACTGGACAGAGACATCATGAGACAAAAAATTACAATCATGGGAAAAATCTTTACTTCGTCTAACATTTGTTTTCTTGAGTTTGAAACACAAAATACTGTAGCCAGACAAAAAATGACCCCTCCCTACCCCCCACTAACCCCCCCCCCCCCCCAAATTCTCTTCAGTTCTGCATCAATCTTGAAAATAACCCAAATGATGACAAAAAAAAAAAAAAAAAAAAAGTAGAATTCTGCAAAGTAATCTTATGTATGACCTAGAACACCGGATAACTGAGACCTGACAATCGAAACTGCACAACACTTAAGGGAAAAAATAAAATAAAATAAAAAAATGCAATAAAGAGAGCAAAATTTTCTGATTTAGGAGTTTCGTCTTCTCAAATCCTTCATTAACAACATACACAGATAAAGAGAAAAAAAAATACCATGAATAATAAATGATGAGGAAAAAAATGACTGTATATTTTAGTTACCGGATGAGATGCCAGAGTTTTGTAGCTGCGCAGGTCTTCCGATTTAGCCAGCTCTTCGGGAACAGACTTGCCTCTTTTTTTCTTTCTGTGGTAAGCAAGGTGGCTTTGTCTTGAAGCTACAATGCAAAAACATGAAAACAATGGAATTTAGAACTGGTACTATCTGTTAAACACTGCATAAATAAAAATGTAAGCCAAAAAAAAAAAAAAACTGAAATGTGTTATTAGGTACTTAGACTAAATGTTTTCCACACAATTTTAATGCTAACTACCAGTAATAATCCTGAGATAAAGCAATTTCTTCTTAAATGAAAGTTCACAACGTGAGAGAACCAAGTTCAGGTTTCAAACAGCTTTTGTAGCAATGGATTGATGGCAGTGTTAATGGAACAGCAACAATTTTTCATTTCAGTGTTTTTCTAGAGCTTTTTTTTTTAATCTCTTAGAGCTTGTTTTTAAGTAGAGCATTGTTTTAGTTTTTCCTTATCGTTTGAGCAAAATGTTTGTAGAAAGTGGAAGAGGTTTCTCCATGTTTTTTTGTTTTATTTTGTTTTTTGTTTTGTTTTCCATTTCTGTTTCGCATGATGTTGTTGGAGGACAAGATAAACACTTGTGAATTGGGGCCCACAATTGAAGATAGAGCTTGATGCAGTCTTTTCATCGCCTGAACACCAAGTATTCATTTAAATTGACATGTGATCAGATGATCAGAATGGAAATGTCTGTGACATGTGATTGACATGTGATCAGAATGAAATGTCTATTGGTAAATTACGTTTCTCCCTGGGAGTTTTTTTTTTTTTTTTTTTTTTTTGAGCAATTTTGTACTGATGCTTCTTTTGTGTGTGACCTAGGAGTGATTAATTGTAGTACAAGTCTTCTGGCTTTTTTTTTTTTTATTTATTTTGTGAGAAGTAAACTGCAAACTGGCAAAAGTGAAAGGAAAGCATTACCTTTATTTAAAACCACAAAGTGGAATGTTTAAATTTGAAGTGTTATTGTGTAAACCATGAACCTCTTATGCGCATTTCTGTTATATTATTTTTTTCATGTGAACTTTTCAGGGACTTTTTATTTTATTATTATTATTATTATTTACAAAGAAAAAAATTAGCAGTAATCAGTCACATACAGCTTCAAGTAAAGTCTTTCTGAAGACTGAACTGTTATTGAGTACCTTTCTTTCATCCTTACCAGAGGCTGGTGTCCCACTCTTCAGTTCTTTATACTTTGCTTGTTTATTTATTCACCCACACAAAACACATACTAAATAAATGTAGTTCGTTTCTTCATCAAGAATAAACAAAGTCAAAGTCCACATTTTTTTTTTAATGCCCAGAAAATTGATACCTGTCACAATCATATATTTTGTTTAGGGGTAATACTAGCTGAATCTACCTGTACCGTCTAAGTGAAGACTTCACAGGGAAATGTTAAACTCTCTCATAAGTTCGGAATTTGTAAGGTTCCTGACGGCGCTGCGATAGCTAGCCTGTCAGACTCCGGAAACCACAGTCTTTCACTCGGACAGATTCGGTCCAGATACCTGTGGGGATCTGCCTCCCCCACGGGACCGGTACCTTACACCCTTCTATCATAGCCCGTGTGTGTGACGTGCTATGGGCAGTTGGGGCAAGCAACTTTAAATCAACAATACACAATGAATGGGTGATTTATGAGAATCACCTACCTAATATTGTGTTGGACCACCATGGCATTAAGAACAGCAGCAATTCACTGTGCCCCACTGATTCAATTAAATTTTGGCAACGTTTCCGTAAGATATTGCCCCACATATGGTGAACAGTATCTTCCAATGAATGCAGTTTGGATGGCAGTGGGTCTAGATGTATTAATATGATGTCCCATTCGACTTCATTCCATTAACTTGGTATTATATCATGTACCAAGTTAATGGGTGGCTAGAGCATTAAAATGGAGTGTGGATACTACTGTTCTTTTCCCCTTCATTCCATAAAATCTGAAACTTTTACAAAATACTCTTCTGTGTGTATACAGAGATATGTTAAAATCCCTACTTGCTTTTTTAATTACTTAGAATAACGCCATGATTCCATTCATTTTCTTGTTATGTTATCAAGAATAATGCATTTGCGACTTTAGTATCATATTCCATCAGCATCAAAGAGCCCTCATTACAATACTAAAAACAATACTAATACTACAATGCCAATACAATACTAATACTAGCCCTCATTAATAATGCCGCAGTTCCATTTATTTTCTTTTTTGTTATCGGGAATAATGCAGCACAGAATTATATACAAGGTAAATATCAAAACTGTACATAAATATACTACAATGGGCTTTAATACCAATCAAGTCCCCACTCCCTGCCAATAACTTGTGTACAAACAGCTATTATTTTAAAGAACTCCAGAAGACCGTTATGTCCTGTTCATCCATATGAAATTGTGATTCCTGACAATAGTAGCAGAGTACATTGTAAAAAAAAAAAGTGGGTATAAACGGGTACGGTAATACACTGAAGAGCAATTGAATTAGAGACAGCTGGCGTTATGCAAATGTGGTGCTGTGGGCGGCCCTGTAAACGGAAACGACATGACGTATGCAGCGATCCGACAATACAAAAAGTGATGTGACGGGAATCAGTAAGAGTCGGACGCAGTATGGGTAAGACAAAGAAAGGATCTAAGCGCATTTGATCGTGGGCAAATTGTCGGGTCCAGACGAATGGGTCACTCCATCTCGGAAGTTGTGCAGGCACTGGGATTTTCACGAGCCACTGTGTCTAGGGTGCACCGTGAGTACATCAAATCCGGTAAAACCATCCCTGCAAGGGCCAACTGCCGTGGACAACAGCGTCTGGATGAGCGGGGTCATCGTCGGCTAGCTCGCATTGTAACAGCGGATAGACGGGCCACAGTGCAAGAAATCACTCGGCAATTTAACGCTGGTGCACAAAAAACGTGTAAGCAGCCACACCATCCAAAACCATCTCCTCGCTATGGAGTACAGAAGCCATCATCTCACGAGGGTACCGCTGCTGACCGCACATCACAGGGTGCACAGATTAGCATGGGCACGGGAACATCGTTACTGGACCCTAGACAAGTAGAAAAATGTTGCCTGGACTGATGAGTCGAGATTCACGTTGGTACATGCGGATGGCAGGATACAAGTACGGCGCAAACCACATGAAGCGATGGATCCTTCTTGCCAGCAGGGTACTCTTCAAGCTGGTGGGGGTGGCATTCTCGTCTGGGGACTGTTTACGTGGACTGAAATGGGACCCCTGGTACATGTGACATCGTCCCTCACAGGTCAATGTTACCGGGATATCCTGGACGACCATTTACTCCCGTTTGTGCGTCTTCAACATTCCACTGGGTACCTCATCCTGCAACAAGACAATGCACCGTGCCATCGCTACCAAATTGTATCCGAATGGTTGGATGAACACTCCACCGACGTGACCTCGCTTCCTTGGCCGCTAGGTCACCTGACCTCAATCCCATCGAGCACATCTGGGATGCCGTCGAGAGAGATGTTCGAGGCTCTGACCCCATCCATCAAATCTTCGTGAACTGTGGGAGCTTGTTCAAGGGTTGTGGATCCGTATGGCTTCCCAACGCTTCCGGTGTCTTGTGAGTCCATGCCGAGACGAATCGCCGCCGTCATCAGGGCGAAAGGTGGCGCTACACGTTATAAGACAGGTATCTCTAATTCAACTGCTCTTCAATGTAATCACCCCTCTTTTAAGTTAATTAAGAATTGCAAAAATTTGCAAATCGTAATTCACTTAAAAGAGGGGTAATTATTATGTTTTTCAATTAAATACCAAGAATTATGCTGTATGAAATAATTAAAACAAGATTAAAATAACAAATGGATGATAAATGTAGAATTTTCATTTTAAAATGGCTGAAAAACTTTTTTTCATACAGAAATTCCATTTCAACAACTGAACTGCAAATGCTTAGGCACATTGTTGATAAAGTGAAATGTTGACACGTATCTCTAATAATTGACATCGACATAGCATCTATGATATATCATAAAGAGTATTGCCAAATGCACTATATGTTCAAACTCAGTAAAATCAAGTGAAAATAGCATACTTGAAACCATATCGTCCGCAATCATGTACTTCTTATTTAATCTTATTCCACTACTTCACATAACCATAATTCTTGGTTTGCTGGAGAGATAGATGCGTTATAAACAAGGGGGAGGAGTGAGGGCAAGACATGCTCTGATCATGTGAGGAACAAAGATGTGTAGCAGTTGTGTAATGTGAGGTAAAATGCTGTTAGTAATGTGGAGATTAATATTCTTATGTGGTTTGGCTATGTTGAAAGAATGAGTAATAAGATGCTTACTAAGAGGATTTTTCCAGCCCAAGTGGCAGGAACGAAAGATAGAGGTAGGCCAAGGAAATCATGGGAGGACAAAATTCAGAAATGTCCACATGAGAAAAACTTTGAGTATGAAGTACAAAAGGTCTTGTGTGCATTGTGTGATGGATGTCAGTGAAGCAGAGTTGTGTGCCGAAATCGTAGTAAATGGAGACATTTCATATGGCAACAGTAAGTACATTGTAGTTCCATCAATTAAACATTTATCTGGCAGATCTTTTTTCTTCGAGGAGCTTACCTCTGAATATCAGAGCAGCTTAGTGACATGTATGTATATTTCTTGATTTTTAATTGAAAAACATATAATCATTACCACTCTTTTAAGTGAATCATGGTTTATAAATTTTTGTAACTTTTGACTCACTGTAACTAAAAAAGTACTTAAAAAAGAGAGTAGATATTTTTACATCTTTCTGTAGACACACAGAATAGTACTTTGTGAGAATTTCAGATTTTTTTTTATACCTTCTCCTTTTTAGATATACAGCTTTAAATTTTACAATATTTGATGTTAGGAGATTCAAATTTGTGCAGAAATAGTCAAAAAGTAATCAAGGTAGTTGCCTTCGATGCACGATCTTGATAAGAAAAATCCCACACAATACAAATTCATCGGCTGAATTTAAAGATATTATTGTTATAAAATCTTTAAATTCAGCAGATGAATTTGAATTATTTTATTCATTTTTATTTTTTTATAGTTTGAGGTATAAGAATTTTCTGGATAAACAGAAGAAGAAAGGAAATACGTTTAAATAGAATATGTTAAGTAACATGATATAGACACAAGGTATAATATATGATACAGCATCACGTGGTTTCAAATTATCTAAACAACGTGGTAAGTATTATGAAAGAAAGAAAATAGAATGCAGGATATATCTTCATGAAGATATATCCAGCAAACTGAGAACAACACAAATTAATTTAGTTACAAATTACTTTTTCTAGTATTTATTACAATGCAGTATTGCATGTATTCCTGTATTCTATTTTTTTTTCTTCACGATACCACGTTGTTTAGATAATTTGAAACCACGTGATGCTGTATCATATATTATACCTTGTGTCTATATCATGTCACGTAACATATTCTATTTAAACGTATTCCCTTTCTTTTTCTGTTTATGTATCTGACGATGGGTTCTAGGGAAACCTGGAAGTTCTTATACCTCAAACTATATACAATAAAATCTTTAAATTTAGCCAATGAATTTAAATTTGTATTATGTGTGATTCTTCTTATCAAGATCGTGCATCAAAGGCAACTACTTCGATTGCTTTTTACAATTTTTCAAAAATCAGATATAAAGATATAGATATATCTGGCAGTTTAGACTTCTCTTTTTAGCATGAAGAACTTATATAAGCCAAAAGTTATTTGTTTCAGCTTAAAGTACTCCTTGTAAACTAAAAAAATAGGCCAAAGACCCCCCCCCCTAATAAGATCTGTAATCGATCAAAAACTAAGAAAAAATCAATTTCAATCTTGAATTTAAGTTAAGGATATCTAAAATAATAACGCAAAGAAACTATAGACCAACTATACATAAGACAGTATAACTATACTAGTTATCCGAATTTATTGGCGTAGATAAAATCAAAGCTTGGAAACTTTGATTTTATCTACGCCAATAAATTTAAATAACCATTATAGTTATACTATCTTAAGGATATCTCCTGATTATATTAATTTTTAGTAAATATTTATATATTCCCTTTATAGATCGACCTATGCTCTTTAAATTGAGACCAGTAGGTGCACTCTACCATTTATGATTTTTGTGCAGTTAGAAAAAGCAAAAAGGCTGTCTGGGAGTGATTTTTCTATGCCATAGTGGAAAAAAAAAAAGAAAAAAGAAAAAAAAAAGACTTGAAATCTGCAAAATATTTTGTTCGTAAAATCACCGTAAAACAAATAGAATTTCCGTAAATTTTATGGGTTAACCATAAAACTTAGCAGGTATACACACTGTGATATACAAAGATAAATGTAACATTTAAGTAAACAAACACTGTTCTGTAAAATACAATAACACAACTCACAATAGACCATTTTTATAATATGCTTTTTCACTTTTCTATGTTTTTCTTACCTCAAGACAATTTCTTAAAACTTTCTCTTTCGTTCCCATACACTATATTGACAAAAGTCACCGGACACCCCTTCAAAAGCAAATGAATGGATCCGCTGCATTGTAAAAATGGGCAGTACAGCTGTAAACGGTATAAAAACAAGCCTGTAGCTGACCACGATCATATTGCACTGTGAGGTTAAGTGAAAATGTCACAGCGGGAGAGAACTGACTTTGAGAAAGGAAAGATTGTTGGGTGTTATATTAGTGGGTTGTCCATATGAGAAGCCAAGAGGTGTTTAAACATACCCAAGTCAGCTGTTTTGGATGTACTGAATAAGTGGAAGACACATGGCGTGCCTGAAGCAGCAAAATGTACCGGCAGACCAAAGAAAATCAGTGATAGAGGACGTTGAAGCCTCAGGAGAGTCATCACAGCTAATCGACGGAGTACTGCACAAGACCTCAGTGTACAGGTGAGTAAAAATGCTGGAACCTCGGTATGTACACATACCATTTACAGAGAACTTCATTCCATGGGTTACCATGGTTGTGCGGCTGCTCATAAGCCTTTCATCTCCACTCATACTGCTACTCATCGTTTAGCATGGTGTAAAGAACATTTATCGTGGACCGTAGATCAATGGAAACGGGTCCTATGGACTGATGAATCCAGATACACAATCCATCAGTCTGATGGCTGTGTGTGGGTATGGCGGCAGCTGGGGAAACGCTATTTACCACAGTGTACTGTTCCTACGGTCAAGTTTGGAGCTGGCAGTGTACTCGTGTAGGGGTGTTTTTCATGGTGTGGTTCCGGCCCATTGGCTATCGTGGACAAACCTGTTAACCAGCACATCTACCTTGATATTCTGGACAATTATGCCCTACCAATTCTGTGGCAATACTATGGAACCAAGCCTTGTTGGTACCAGCCGGATAATGCATCGAGCCATAAAGCAAGGGCTGTTACGGTGTGGTTTGAGGATAATTTCGTATTGTGTGTGGACTGGCCAGCACAGAGCCCTGGTCTTAATCCCATAGAGCACCCATGGGATGAATAAGAGAGCCGCATAAGAAGTTGGCACAGGGGCACAAACCTTGGAATATCCCAAAACATCAGAAACGATACGCTGAACGGTACCATAGCTGAGTCCCAGCTCTGACACCACCGCATGCACAGTTACTCGTCGATCATTTTGAATCATTTCGTCAAATCGTGCCTTGTTGATTTCTGTCGTTGACAAACTTGGACAGCCACTCGCTGCCCTGTTGCGGTTTTCCACATCCTCTCTGCCCAGTTGAAAAGAGCGACACCATTTCGTTACATGTTGTCGGCTGATTGCTTTTTCACCATAAACTTCCACTATTTGACTGTGAATTGCAGATGCAGACACATTCTTTGCCCATAAGAACCAAATTACGGCTCGCACCTCCGAGCGGGACCACTTTTCTAAATGTCTTGCCATTTCAATCGCTCTCACGTGTCTGCGAACTTGCACTAACTTCCCAAACAACCGCTGTCAGACAACTAGCGCCATCTGTCTCCACTCTGGGTAACAAATGTACCCTCCACACTAATTACCTTTCCAATGCTGCTGCTTGTAACCTTTTTTTTTTTTTTTTATCTATCTTCGTATATCAAGAATAGATGGCAAACATTTAACTTTGCTCATACAGAAGAGCAAAATTAGAAAACATTGAAAATACAAGGTGTACAAAAATTATTCAAATTTGACCTACAAAAATCTTGATTTCTTTGTGCAGAGTATGACAATATGATTTGGAGACACTATTTAATGCACAATGTAGTAACTTGTGATGCAAACCTTCATCAAACTTTAGAAAGAGATCTTTCTGTGTGTTTTTTAACTTGTGTAATATTTTAGTCTATATTTCAATAAACTTCTTTTTAAAACCTGATGAAGGTTTGCATCACAAGTTACTACATCGTGCATTAAATAGCGTCTAAAAATCATATTGACCTACAAATGTCTTGGTCCAAAACTTTTATACAGCTACAAAATGGATCCCACAAGAAATGCATTCAGAATTCAGTCACAGCAGCTAATCGAATCTAATGACATTAAGCCTATGAAAAAGACAAAATGAATATTGGAGCTCATAGATCAGGCACATACTATCGTCATCTGACAACAGCCTGGATATGCGAATTCAAAAATGATTCAAGTGTGGTCCACAAATATTTTGAAATCAGAACTTTTGAAAAGCTGCAAATAGGATCCCACAAAAGATGTACACATAATGTGGCCACAGCAGCTAATTGAATCTAATGACTAATATTAAGCCTATGAACAAGACGAAATGAACATTGGAGATCATAGATCAGGCACATACCTGAATTTCGACGAGAGCTGGATCTATGTGATTTAAAAAATGATTCAAGTGGGAACTATAAATATTTTGAAACCAGAACTTTTGAAAAGCTACAAATGGGATCTCACAAGAGATCTATTCAGAATGTCCATTTATAAAAGGAATATATATATATATATATATATTCAGCCTCCTATCAGTGGTTTATAAAATCTTCACTAAAGTTCTTTCACACCGCTTGAAGGTAACACTGGACATGGCTCAACCGAGAGAACAAGCTGGATTCAGGAGTGGCTACAGCACAATAGATCATATCCATGTACTGAGAGAACTAATTGAAAGAGCGAGGGAATATGAACTTCCATTGTGCATGGCTTTTATCGATTATGAAAAAGCCTTTGATTCGGTGAAACCATCGGCAGTTACCACGGCTCTGAAATCCTGCGGTATTGAAGATGCATACATTAATATTATTAATAACATCTATGAAAATGCAAGTGCAAAGATTCGGCTGTTTGAAAATACAACACACATAAAAATTGGAAAGGGAGTGAGACAAGGTGACACCATATCTCCGAAGCTCTTTAATGCCACATTGGAAAATGTCTTTCAATCACTGAACTGGGAAAACAAAGGGATAAAGATTAATGGAGATTATCTAACCCACCTTCGTTTTGCTGATGACGTAGTCATTTTTGCAACTACCCCATCAGAGCTGCAGAGTATGATCCAGGAACTTGCTGACAAGAGTAAAGAAGTGGGATTAAAAATGAACTTTCAGAAGACAAAAGTGATGTTCAATGCTTTTACAAGAAATGAAGATTTATCGATTGATGGAGAAAAACTGGAGATAACAGATACGTATGTTTATCTTGGACAGCAGATATCAAGTGAGGGTCACATTGATGAAGAAATTAATCGGCGTACAAAACTTGCCTGGAGAGCTTTTGGAAGAAACAGCATAATTTTCAAGAGCAATATGCCATTATGTCTTAAAAGAAAAGTGTTTGATCAATGCATCCTTCCAGTGCTTACGTATGGTGCAGAGACGTGGACCTTAACTAAAAGAGACATACAAAGGCTGCAGACAACTCAAAGTAGCATGGAGAGGTGCATGCTTGGTATAACCAGGAGAGATAAGAAGAGGAACTCGTGGATCCGAAAAATGACGAGAGTGGAAGACATCATGATCAGAGTTAAATCCCTGAAATGGCAATGGGCTGGACATACTGCCAGAAGGACAGACCATAGATGGACAGCCGAAATTTTAGATTGGATTCCAAGGGACAGGAAAAGACCCAGAAAAAGACCACATGGGAGATGGGTGGATGAAATTCGTAAATATGCGGGAGTGACATGGAGGAGACTGGCACAAGACAGACCGTTGTGGAGGAAACTTGGGGAGACCTTCGTCCAGCAGTGAATTG
The DNA here is from genome assembly GCA_039090855.1 of Macrothele yani. Taxonomy (NCBI): domain Eukaryota; kingdom Metazoa; phylum Arthropoda; class Arachnida; order Araneae; family Macrothelidae; genus Macrothele; species Macrothele yani. The sequence continues at coordinate 121,312,236 of CM077005.1, read as the reverse complement.
ATAATGGTTGACAATGATGATGATGATATATATTCAGAATGTGGCCAAATCAGCTAATCAAATCTAATGACATTAAGCCACAAACAAGATAAAATGAACACTGAAGCTCATAGACAGGAACATATCAAATAAACCTAATCTTACGTTTGTACATACTGACTGAAATTTTGAATCAATAATATCATCAAACACTGCTCATTTATTCCCTATAAAAGCAAATATACAAGAGAGGTAAAATAATGAAAGTGTACAAATATTTCAAACCTTAAAAATCAAGCTACATGTGACATTTTTCATATGTGTTTGCTATTTCTTCTTTTCTTTCTAAGCAAAAGCATTAAACATTTATTGAACCATTGCTTTTTTTTTTTTTCTTTTCTTTTTTGCATTGCATCTCGAATGAACAAGGGTAATGTGCGATCAAGAGATTAAGTCCCCCAGCCTTTCCTTAATTTTAAAATCCACTTCAAAATTTTATGAATTAAAAAATCTGCGTATTAATTTAAAAATATATTTCTTTTCATGGCTTTAAAATTCAACTACCGGACATTATCTGAACTTTTTTCTCAAAGTGGCTTCACGATTTTCACTGAATATTTGTGGAATAATCTGCAGAAAAAATTGTAAATGGCCTGTTTGGTCTTAAAATTTATTTATATATTTATGATTACACATAAAATAACCTTTGCCCCGAAATAAAATAAAATTAAAATTATTAAAAAATGGGGGTCCTTGAAAGACAGGTTAGCCAGTCAAGTGGTGAATTAATTTCTTCCAGTCACGCTGAATTCTGAAACATTTTTAAACATTGTTGCTAATCAAGAGCATTCCCTTCAACTGAGATGTTTAAAAAAATTTTAAAGATTTTTTTTAACATTATATTAAAAAACGGTGCTTAACAATAAACTGTAGATCAAAACATACAGGAATTCTTGTGCAATTATACAATCTATGCCATGGAGCACCAACTCTTGAAATCAAGTGATCTGTGTCCCATTGTGGTAATCGGTAACCTATTACTCCTTCTGGGCTGCACCATTTTACACTCGTTTTTATTTTTATTTTATTTTTTACTAGTAGACATGGAACATGATATTTTTGTAATGAAGCAAACTTCTGTTTGTAATGGTGTCACAGAAAATTTTCCCTTGAAGGATTTTTCAGTGTTGGTGGTGTGCTTACACCAAACATATACTCCTTCCCATAAAGTAACATCAAGTAGACTCTTGAAGGACCTGGTTTCAACAGTACAGTAAGCATTAATTAACTCAGAATATACATTACCTTTTGAACCACTTCAGGTGTCATGCCAGCTTCTTCAACAGGCTGTTCTGCAACTTCTGCTCCATATGCCTTAAAAGAGAATCAAATGAGAAATTAAAATCATATTTTACAAAGAAAATTTTAAAGCAGAATAAGGCACACAAAAATATGAAGTGTGTGTGAAGAAGTATATCATGATTTTGTAATATACAAGTACAGTACTGATAAACTTTCACATCTTCAAATGATTACTGTAAGTAATTATGTCATGCCTTTCACTGCCAAAAATCAACATTTCTTCTCATGGACATTAAGCCAGTAATGCACTTTACAACAGATACACAAACACAAATATAACGTGTAACAGTTTAGAAGAATCATGAAAATGGCAATAGCTTTCAGAATTTTGTGTTATAATAAATCGAATTCCTCAATAATGAGACTTTTAGAAAATGGAACAACTTCTGGGAATGCCATTTAACAGATACAACAGTAGAATAACTTAATATTTGGAATAATCTTTAAAAATGCACCTTTAGCATAATTACTCAGAAGTTTTCACATATGTGAAAGAGTACAAAATTAGATATGGTGTGAGAAAAGATTACATAATATCTCCCCATGCTCTTCAATGCCCCATTGCAAAATGTCTTTTGATCATTAAACATGGGGACAAAGGTTACTGGTGATTATTTAACATACCTTCATTTTGCCGACAGCATGGTCACTCTTACAAGTATTCCCTCAGAGCTTGCTGACAAGAGTAAATATGAGGGATTAAAAATTAACTTACTGAAAACAAAATTGATGCACAGTACAATGCTTTCACAAAAACTGTAGATCTGGAAGTTGATAGGACAAAATCTAGAAGTAACAGGCACCTACATTTACCTTGGACAACAGATATCCAGTGAGGGTCACACAGAAGAAGAAATTAACAGGCATATAAAACTTGGCTGGAGAGCATTTGGAAGAAACAGCACATTTTTTAAAATGCAATTTACCATTAGGTCTTAAAAGAAAAGTGTTTAACTAGTGCAGACCTGCCAACTGTTACGATTTTATTGTATTTAGTACGATAAATCATGCTGCAGTACGCTAATACAATTTTGCAGCCCAAAATACGCTTTTTTTTAAATAGTCATGCTTTCCCCATTTTTTTCCTTTTTCAGACAGAAGCCTTGTAGCAAAATCGTGGCGACGGGCATTGTACGTTGCAGATTTTATTTTGGTCCTGCAGACAAAAACGACATTCCCAGAACCCTATTAAACCATCTTGCAGACTCGCTATCATAGATCCAAGTTTTCCGTCTGTCAAAATTTCTGAAAACGGAAGTTAGATGTAGTGAGGATTTCTACCGTAATCATATTTTTTTTTCTCAAAGGAAGATGTACGCCGCAGAAATATTTCGTACTCATTGCCGTAGCAGAATCGCGGCGACGCTCGATATACATCGTAGATTTATTTTTACTCATACCCGTAGAAGAATCGTGGCAACGGACGATGTACATCGCAGATTTATTTTTTACTCCTCCCCATAGAAGAATTGCAGCAACGTACATCGCAGGTTTATTTTGTACTCATCCCCGTAGAAGAATTGTGGCGACGGCTGACGTACATGACAGATTTATTTTGTACTCATCCCCGTAGAAGAATTGTGGTGATGTACATCGCAGGTTTATTTTGTACTCATCCTCGTAGCAGAAAAGCGGCGACGGCTGATGCACATTGCAGATTTATTTTGGTCATACAGACAAAACGACATCCCCAGAACCAGATTAAACCATATTGCAGACTCTCTAAGACGCAAGTTTTATGCCTCTCAAAATTTCCGAAAACGGAAGTTAGGCAAGTGAGGATTTCTCCCATAATTTTAATTTTTTTTAAAATAATTAACAACATAATAAAAGTGTTTGCTGATTAGATTTAATTAGTTTCTCAATAAAATTTTGAATTTATCAAGAATTTATATAGCTTAAATAGGCTTCAAAAATTATCAGCATGCGTCATGTTACGATTTTTCTATCTGAGTGTTACATTTTTTGGTTCTGAGAGGTTGGCAGGTCTGCTAGTGCATCCTTCCAGTTTTTACTTGTGGATCAATTACATGAACCTAAACTAAAAATATGGCATACAAAGGATGCAAACAACTGAAAGAAACATGGAGAGATGCATGATTGGTGTACCCAGGAAAAATAGGAGTTTGTGGATCAGGAAAATGACTAGAGTTAATGACCTCATAATCAAAGTAAATACCCTCAAAAAAGTGGCAATGTGTTAAACATAGAAGAACTGACCACCATTGGATAATGGAAATATTAGACTGGATACCAAGTGACCAAAAAAAAAAAAAAAAAAAAAAAGACCCAGAAGGAAACCATGTGGGTAATGGGTGGGTAAAATTCACAAGCATTTGGGAGTCACATGGAAGGTAATTCCTCAGTACAGAGAGTTAATAGAAGAGACTTGACGAGACCTTCATCCAGCAGTGGATTGATAATGGTATGATGATCAAAAAGCAAGCTGTGCTTTTAAATACATAAACAACAAAGCATATGACAATGGCAAATATATTTTGGTGAAAATACAACCTGAATCTACTTTTCCACATAGTCACCTAGGTTATTTAAACACTCATTTTAATGTGTGATTCAATTATCCCATTTCCTGAGAGTAAAAATCTGTTCAAATGTCCACCAACTAGGTCGAACTGCTGCTTGGGCATCTTCACCTGACATAACCTCTGTGCTCTTAGATGTTCTTTCAATTTACCGAACAGATGGCAGTTGCAGGGGATAAGTCAGGGCTGTAGAGTGAATGTTGCCAGTTGCCACACTGTCTACTTGACCTTTTTCAACAATTCCTCCATTGCAGCCTCTTTGTGAGATGTGGCATGGTATAGTCATGCAAAGAGAATGACTCGAGTGCTCAACTTTATGCATTTTTCTCTTTCATGACCCTTCTCAGATTTTTGAATGCTTCACAATATGAGGTAGCATTTGTTGTGGACCCTTGGTCATAGATTTAGTATACAGTAAAACCTCGAAAATCCGGCATCCAGAAAATCGGCAACTTCAGAAATTCGACACTTTTCTGATTTGGTTTTCGTCAGAACATCCGATGTTTGACCAATAACCATGGAAATCTCCCGATGTATCGTCTCAGCAACACATCGCGAGATCATCCGATCTCAGTGTGTGAATTGTCGATAGCCGCCTACGTGTAACATTGGGAAGTTTCTCAAATTCATCATGTCATTGAGCTGTGCTGAAGTGACGTGGCGAATCGGCGTGTCTAACGTGTGATGATGATCTGTGCTTGGTGGTGGCAGTACGTGGATTCAATTGTGTAATGACATCTACATCGGCCTTCATGATGCATTGCGGTGTATCGTAGTTTCGTCAGTCGGAAAACCGTAACATCAATGTAAAATTCACATCGGGTTTTCGCGATGTATCAATACATTGCCTAGCCCTAGCAGTTGCTCTGGCTGCTTTCAAGTTTCTGCCTAACCATTCGCCAAATTAAATTTTTTTTGACAGTTTTATAATAAATAGTACAAAAAGATAATTGCTAATATTTTCGCCAAAACTTTTTTCCATCACCAAAACTTTTTTTTTCGCAAATTGCGAAGAATGCGATCGGCAGTGCGGCCCTTGCATATTTATATGGCGTAGACACACAAATTTTCGTTAAAGTGACCTGTTATGTGTAAGTGCGTGCTTTACGTAACGCCTGTTACGCAATTTTTAAATAGTTACAGAAATCCGGAATTTTCATAATCGTCCGGTCCCGTCGATGCCGGATTTTCGAGGTTTCACTGTACAATTGTACAACCCCATCAGTTAAAAAAAATATGACCTTGCCAGCAGATGTCAATTTGTATTTTTTTCAAGGTTGGTGAGGAGGCGTGCTGCCACTCCATCGACGATCTCTTGGTTTCAGCAGTTTACCCACATTTTATCACCAGTGATGATTTTCTTGCAAAAAGTTATGGCCCTCTGCAGGATAGCATTGCAGAAAAGTCACAAGATTTTCTGTCTTTTCCTTACTCCCACACCCCTGCTGTACAATATTAAGCAAGCTTACAGGAGCCACTTACATTACAAGTAGCAGAGACTGATAAGCTGGGCAGACACATCAATTAAGATCATTTAGATACTCAACTGGCACAATGATGGCAAAAAAAGGGGGTTATATAGCTTTTTCCACCCCCTCCCCCATGAAATTTTCAGTCTTAGAAAGCATTGCCTCCAATGCATTTGCTAACACAGACTCTGGGGGAACAACTGCAAGTACATGAAATAGTAAAAACTGGAACAAGGAATAGTAATGCACATAATTTTGTTCCATGAAAATTTCATGACACAAAGGAGTGACTAATGAAAAAAGTGACACATAAATTTGTTTACTCACTGGCTGCTGGGCTCCTCCAGCTGGAGCAGCTGCAATACCTGCCTGAGGCTTAAGAGTAGCCAAAGCTGAGAAGAAAAAAAAAGTTATTTAGAATATGAATCACACAGAACTCTTTGATATATTTAAATGTATAATAAACGACATATAACAATTAATTAACACTGCAGCTAAAAACATGCATATAAAACTAAAGCACATGTGCAGGGTTTGTGAAATTTCATTATAGCAGTGCAGAAAACTCTCCAAAGGTGAATAGATATGTAATATAGATTCCTTTTTGAAAATTCAATGTAACCATTTTCTTTATTGAGATACCTATAACTGCCATAATATATCATAACCTGTTAAAACAATAAGTGATTCCACAAATTAAGACTGGTTGCCAGCTATTTTCTTTCAGTAAGATACAGTGGGTAAAAAAAGTATTTGCACACCAAGTGTTTTCACAATGATGTCATGATAACAAGATAAACAGAGCTAAAAACTGCTTCATTGCAAAGATGAATATGAATGTCAATTATTTTCGTAAAAATATTTCGGCTGAATTCGTTAGAAAAAAGTTTACTGAGCAATTACTAAAATATCGCTACCAAAAAAATTATTTGCACACTGCAGTGACATCACTACGTCACCTCTTAAATTTGCATAAACCGATCTGCAGCAGTATTATAAGTACTGCAAACGTCAAGTGGTTGCTACAGTTGTACGCATGAATTTCAGACTAGTGGCAGTGCTCAGCTCAAGTTGTAGTTCAACATGACACATAAGAAGTCCGAGTTACCCAAACATATATGGGAAAGAATTTGTTTTTTGCATACAGAAGGGAAAAGTTATCAAAAAATTGGTGAAATCTTGAATTTGAACTTTTTAACAGTCAGATATGTGGTGAAAAAGCACGAAGAAACTGGTAGCACAGAAAAAAAGAGAACTGATCACCCAAAGATTCTTACTACCAGAGAGCAATGCCATGTTGTGAAAGAAGTGAGGAAAAAAAACCCCATTTACTAGTGCTCGAACTCTAGCTGTACAACTTGTGACACTATCAGGTAAGACTGTTTGTGCTCAAACAAGAAATGTGCTGCATCGTGCACAGTTACATGACAGAACAGCGAGGAAAAAACCTTTTATTAGTGAAAGAAATAGACAGAAACGACTGGATCTCGCTAAAGCTCATGTCAGTAAACCAATCGAATTCTGGAAAAAATGTTATATTTTCTGGCAAAACAAAGATCAATCTGTCTGGTTCTGATGGTAAAATATTTCTGTGGTGCAGACCAAACACTGAACTCCAACAACAAAATCTCAATGCAACTATGAAGCATGGTGGAGGTCATATAATAATATGGGGATGGATGGGTTACAATGGAGTGGGTAAAATCTCATTTATTGAGGGTATAATGAATACAAAGAAATATATTGATGTGTTCCACAGCAATTTAGCAGACAGTGCAGCAAAATTAGGCATAAGTGATTGTTATCTCTTTCAACAGGATAACGATCTGAAACACACTGCATGTATCACAAAAGAGTGGTTACTGTATAATGTTCATGAAAGGCTTGATACCTATCCAGTCTCCAGACATTAACCCTATCAAGAATTTGTTTGTGGTATTTATTGGACTTATTTTTAAGGAAAAGAAAAATTTCAGGGGAAAATGGATCTAAAACAAGCAGTAACTGAAGAATGGCAGAATATTGCACAAGAAATGACTAAAAATTTAGCAGTCTATGCCAAGAAGGCTTCAAGCCATTATTAATGCAAAAGGTATGCATACTAAATATTAGACAATTATTTTGGACTTTATTTATGACATAGTGATGGTATCATTCGTGTGCAAATACTTTTTGCCATTCAGAAAATGCCTTTTTTGCCTATGTCTTGTCCAGTATTTTTTTAATTTCTCAACAGGGTATTTTTTTTTCATTAGCCCATGTGCTGCTAAATAAATATACTTTCCCCCTATTATTATTATTTGTGTGGAATTATTGCTGAAAAACAAGTTGTGCAAATACTTTTTTTACCCACTGTACACCTTCAATAGGTTGGGATTAAGGGTTCTCACTTGCTGGAATTCCTCTTTAAAATATTTATTTATTCTTTTGCAGTGCATGATTCCCAATTCTTTTCAAAGGAACTTCCATTTATTTCACTTCATCAAGTCATTCCTTAACCATTCATTGTCTTACTAGCAATCTTCTCTCAAAAGATTGTGGAAATATCACATCAAACAAAGCACACTCATTGCTTTCCATGATCAGTCAAAACCTCTTTTCCCTTCCGCTGTTCCTGAAACTCTAGGTTGTTTATATATATATATATATATCTGAAGCTAGAACAGAACATATACTCTCCAAATTTACAGCCAATTATAATCATTATAAAAACCTTTACAAAAATCTGTGCATTTAGCATTTATTACTATAATTTTACAAAAATAAATACATTAATAATTTACAATCTTGGCCATTTTAAAAGGAAAAGTCTGTTTTAGGGGGACCATCATCCCAGTCACCCCCCCTTCATTGGATCTGCTACTGCCATTCACTACATCAGACCTGAACACAAACAAAACAGACAACTGCTGAGACACAACTCCAACTGGCAGCTATAGAGAGGTAGAAATGTGCTCAAATGCAAGTTCAGATATGTCTGAATCCTATTTCAATGTGTTTCACTGCCCTCAGTGCTTCTTTCTGTCCTTCCCAAGTGTTAATAGATTCATGTACAGATTTGCTGCAGAACAAGTTTGATTAACTTAAAAAAAAACTTTATTTTTTGCTTCACCTGATGACTTAATTTTTTTATTATTATTATTATTTTTTTTTTTTTGGAAAAACTGTGCCTAGCGTCATTTGTGAAATCAGCACATCAAAATTCATGAGAAACATGCATAAAAAAAATCAGCTCAAACAGTAAAACTGTTGTATATCTGTAATCAGGAACTGGAGGAAAAACAACATATTTCTAAGATTATTTTTCAGTGAATACAGGTATTTACTGCACACTACTTGCAGTATGGACATTTTCTTCATCAACAGCATAATATTAAGCTTTGTAATTCCCATTACAAAGAAAAATTGCATCAGTTTCCAGCATTTTCCAGAAAAAATGCTCAAAACTAATTTTCCTGTTAGAGAGACAACTTGATTGTGCACTTCTTCAGATTATTTCCATTAAATTTTTGGCCAATTTAAAACATATTCGGAACAGTTACATTTCAAAGATGCAACAATAAATATATGCACTCATCATCAAAAAAATAGTTGCAGCCAGAAGGAAGCAACCGACAGGAATGAAACTTGTTGGGTAGGTTTGACATCGCGAGACATGCCAATAATTCAAGTATCACGCTCAGCTGCGCATGTGACACAATCAAGGAGGGGTCGTAGCGCTGTGCCTGACCGGCTATATAAGGTCGTTCTGTTGCGCGTGCTTGCCATCCTGAATAGTGATGTCATGTTGGTTGCATCTTTGCAAGTGAAGTATGCCTTGGAGAAAACTTCAGAAGCAATTCAAGCAGTTGGAGGAGTTCTAGAGGGGCCGCATCGTTGAGCTCCACAAAGTGGGATGGTGTTATCACCATATTGCTTGCCACACCAGTCATGTGGATATCACCATAGAGCGCTGTTGGCTGCAGTGGATAGAACAAGGCACGCAGCAGCAACAGGAAGGTCTGGGAGGCCTGGATGAACCACGGAGAGAGAGGACTGATGGGTTGTGCAACATGTGGGGAGTGACACAACAGCCACGGTTGTGGATATTCAGTGAGCAGAGGTGCCATTCGTGCATCGTCCAATTAGTGCCAGCAGCATTGGCAGACAGTTGCATGGCGTAGGATTACATGCACGCAGACCGTTACAACGACGGTGCGTAACACTACTGCATTGTCGCCAAAGACTGCAATGGTGTCATACCAGACTGTCATGGAGACACTCAGAATGGCAGTGGGTGATCTTCAGTGACGAGTCACGCTTTGTCTTGGAGGAGACGACCAACGAATGTGTGTGGAGGCACCATGGTCAGTGCCAAGGCGAACGGTTTGTTATCGAGTGTCACGTGTCGAGAAGGCCTGGTGTCATGGTGTGGGGTGCCTATGATACCAGATAACCTTTGGTGTTCATTACAGGCACTTTAACAGCCCTATGTTATGTTAACGAGGTTCTGCAACCAGTGGCCCTATCTTTTCTGAACGCTCACTCCGGTGTGATTTTTCAACAGGACAACACTCGTCCACATACTGCTGCTATCTAGAGAGTTTGCCTTCAAGGTACTGACACTCTTCCATGGCCAGCCACATCACCAGACCTATCACTGATTAAAAATGTGTGGGAATGCAACTGGACTCGCCATCCACACTCCAACCCTACCGTACAATCTGCAGGAACTGCATGAGAAGATTTAAGCTGCATGGGATGGCTTATTGCAGGACACCATTAGGAACTTATACAACTCCATGACAAGATGTCTGGCATGCTGTGTGAGCAAACATGGCGGCCAGACGCCATACTAAGAAACACTACTTATTGGCATGTACCTTAATAAATATTGCAAATATCAGTCTCAAAGTTTAATCATTTATTGCTCCTGGTAGCCTTTACCTTCCTCCCGAATAGCACTGCAATCCGACACATCCTTCTGGGTGCAACTATTTTTTTGGCAATGAGTGTACATACTGTGGCAATTAAGTAATGAGACTGATTTTTTTTTTTTTAAATCCCGGTAAAACACACAGGTTAGGAAGGCATGTTTTTTTTTATAAGTCATTTATCAGGTATGCAGTAGCAACAGCATTTGCATTACAATTGTGCAGATGATTATTTACACAGTACATGATGTCATTCGGTGGAAGAAAATTGTCACAGCTCTGCTATGATGTAGAGAGCAAATATCCGGTTCTGTTTAAAAATCAGTAAAACTGCATCTCAGACAGCTGAATTGTTGCATGATGTGTATGGGGTTTTTAATTGTATATCTCATGCACAAATATTCTGATGGTATGCATGTTTTAAGGATAGGCAGAAAGATTTGGAAAATGACAAAACGCCCCAGGACGGCCGATTTTAGCATGCATGTCTGAACTCATAGAGAAAGTTGGAGGAAGGATAAAGAGTGATCATTGTGTGACCATGAGGATGTTGGAATGTGAGCTTGGTGTTAATAAAGAGATGATTCGTCACATTTTTAGTGCAAGACGGGGGGGGGGGGTTGCTCATTTTGTTCTACATGCTTAGTCAACCGAAAAGAAACGTGCATGAGTGGAGTATGCAAAGGACACCCTGGAGACTGCAGAAATAATGCAAAAATATTTCTAAAGTATTGTGGCAGGTGATGAGACATGGTATTTTTCAATTACTAATCAAAAACAACTATTATGGGAATTTTACTAGGAAATTTTTTTATTTAAATTGCAAATTTTCGGAGAAAACTTTTCTCCTTCTTCAGGCCGTCTTTTTGTTGTCACTTATTCCCCTCACTATCGCGTTTACGGTTAATACAATAGTTTCTACAGCAGATAAGCAAGAAGCCCATAAAGAAGAACTTAAAGTCATACTTGCAGAAAATAACTATCCTAAAGAAGAAATTGAGAAGCTTCTGAATTTTAATGGTACGAAGAGCCCGCAAAAGCAACAAGTAAAATTCACTAAAAAAATTTCTTATCACAAAGGTTTATTTGAGTCTTTAAAGAGAATTAGTAAGAAGTACAATATTAGGCTAGCTCCAAGTTTAGAGAACAAAGTTAATTTTCCCTAAAATAGTTCAAAGAGAAAAAGATATTTTAAAAATGCAAAGTGTAGTCCATGAAGTAAAATGTAGTTGTGGACTATCTTACATTGGTCAAACAGGTTGCAGACTAGAAACTCGTATAGCAGAACATAAAGCTGCTATAAAAAATTGCTCCAACAAGACTGGTTTAGATAGGCATGTTAGAAAAACTAGTCACAGCATGGATTGGAATTCCTTCAAAGTCATCAGTTTCCAAAGCAATTTTCAAAAAAGAAAGCTGAAAGAAGGAATAAGAGATTGAGAAAAATCAAAATTCCATCATCAATGACTGCAAAGGATTTTTCCTGCCTAACATCTGGCAGGATTTGATGAAAAATAACCGTAACCTTCAAGATTAACTGTAACCGGGATAGTGACGGGAATAAGTGACAACAAACAGACAGCATGAAGAAGGAGAAGAGTTTTCTCCGAAAATTTGCAATTTAAATAAAAAAATTCCTAGTAAAATTCCCATAATAGTTGTTTTTGATTAGTAATTGAAATAAAAAACTAGGAAGCCATTTCTCAACATGAGCTTTATTCAAATGATATTTTTGTTGTGGTTCTGAAACGAAGCACAAGAGTGCTCAGTGGAAGTCACTACAATCACGCAAAGGAAAGAAAATCAGGTTACAGAAGTCCAAAATCAAGACAATGCTTGTGTGCTTTTTATGGCAACAAGGGAATTCTGCATCAAGAGTTCATTGCCAAAGGTACAACTGTCACTGGCAATGCTTACACATCCATTTTGGAAGAGGACTCTTCGTGTCAGGACTGAGTACAAACACAGGTAATGGTTCCTTCTTCACAGTAGCGCACCAGCACACAGAGCAGTCAGTGAACAGCAATTTCTGGCATGAAAACAAGTATGTGTACTGAACCATCCCTCCTATTCTCCAGTTTTGTCACCATATGACTACTTTCTATTTCCTAAATTAAAGCTGCCTTTAATAGGAAAGATTTTTCAAGTCACAGACAACATAAAAACAACTGTGACATCAGCTTTTCACTTCAAACCATAAGATGACCTCTGCAAGTCCTTCCTTTTGTTGGCTGATCATGACACTTCTTGAATTAGTACAGCAGCAATGTACTTTAAATAAAATATATTCATGTAAGTTTTCCTGCTTTTCCATTTAAAAAAAAGTTCAGGGAGGGGAAGGTTATAAAACTTAGGTTCATAAGAGAATAAGTTTAAACTTTCATAAATTGTTTTTCCAGAGTTATGTCCTATATGAAGAACAGATGAAATTATGCATACATTTTGCACTTGAGACAAGACCATCAAGTATATTTCTTACAACACTTTTACACTTTTTAAGTACACAGTTTATCACTGCAAGGCATTCACACACTGGCATCACCTGAAAGGAAACTGCTCAAAACATCAGAACAACACAATGACAGTTTGCAATTGCATAACCATTTGTGGTTGGTTGGTTGGTGGATTTTTATGGTGCAAGGGCCATGTTTGGCCAAAGAGCACCAGACACAAGACAATCAAACAAACAGTATTAAAAACGTGGTGTAATGCTTAATAACTATTTGTGAACCAATGTATAAAGAGAATGTAGTGATATTCTACAATCACAATGTTTAATTTAATTTCTTTGTACCCAGCCAAATTATATATTTTTTTTAAATATTAATACATAATCAATCCATTTTTTCTGTCATAATCACAGAAACTCTTTGAAAGTTATAATAAGTATGCAACACAGGAACAACTGAAGGTAGTTAGAATAGCACACTTGCTGCTATGTTAAGGGAAAATTGAAAAACACAGAAACCTTTTGACACTGTCTTGGGTCATGAGCACATATAAACATTCAGAGTGAGACCAATATGGTGTCAAAAGGCTTCTGCGTGTTTCAATTTTTCCTTATCGTAACAAGCATGCTATTCTAACTACCTTCTCTTGAAAGTTACTCAAGAACAAAAATTATCACAAATATCATCAATACTACAAAGTTGCATCAATAAATTTTTGCAGACTTCCATTCAAATGCAGAGTTAAACCCAAACCAACTGAACAAAAAAGAGTACTTACCTTCTCGAGCAGCAGTGACTTCTTTGGTAAGACGAGCAATGACACGACATGCAGCATCATGCTGATATAGAGCATGAGAGAGTTCTGTAAAAATACATAGCACTGGTAAGTAACACTCTGTCATATAAATAAATGTATGTAACATTGTAAAATATATATATACAACGGCTGTTCCATAAAACTGAGAATAAAATCACACAAAATGAAGAAATATAGGTACAGCAAAATATATGTTCTTTCACAAAGTATCTTCCCTTGGATGATATGCAACGGTCACATCATTTCAGTCTACTTTTCAAAGCATGTGGCGAAGGCATTTCATGGAAGCTGTTTTAGCGAACCCTGTACAGCGTGAATAACGTCAGCATCTGTGTTCATTGTTGCACCACAGAACTTCTCCTTCATTGCTGGAAACAACCAGAAATCACACGGGACGAGGTCAGGACTGTAGGCAGACTGTGGCATAATTTCAATGCTGCATTTTGTAAGAAACTGTTGAACACAAGCAGCCACATGTGGGTGGGCGTTATCATGGCGTAGGGTCCACTTGCCCACCAGTTCCGGTGGCTTAATCAATATGTGTCATCGCAGACGCTTCAAGATGAAATGTAATACTCAGCATCAACAGTAATTTGTGGAGGAATGGCATGCTGGTAGACTACACCTTTATGATCAAAGAAAATTATCATTATCACCTTTCCAGCTCATTTGGTTTGGTGGACTTTATCATTATCACTTTCCCAGCTCATCTCGTTGCACGCTTTGTGAGGGGATCGAAATAGTGGACCCATGTTTCATCGGCAGTTATTACTGTGTTTAGAAAGTTTAGATCCTTTGCAATCATTTGTTTCCAATCATGACACACCTGAACTCTGGCTAACAATTGTTCTCTCACCAGGTGATGAGGTACCCATCTGGAACACACAATATGCAGCAGTAATTTGTCGTGTAGAATGTGGAATGCAGATGTTTTTGAAATATTAGTTGATGCTGCTATGTCTTCAAACATCATTCGTCGATCTTCTTACAGGATTGCCCAAACAGTGTTAACAATACACTTTGTAACAACACTTTCAGGTTGACCAGGCTTAGGAGCAAGTTCTGCTGACAAATGCCCTTTTTGAAATCATGGTGCCATCTAAAAATCATTGACTCACCCAAACATTTATCTTTGCAAGCATTTTTCATTAAATCCAACTGTTTCTGGAGCCGTTTTACCAAAGCGATAGCAAAATTTTATCTCACAACACATTTCACTTTTTAACTCTGAATCACTCATCTCCATAGCTGTATGGTGAAATGAAGACGTACCTTAAACAACTGCGCAATAACAAAACCAGAATCATCTGCCATGGCTAATAACTGTTTCTACAGATACTTCTTTCATTCTTTCATTCAGTTATTTGTCTGCGTGGTTATTTTTTGCCTTCGCACTGTTGCTAACTAAAAAAAAAAAAAAAATACTCAGTTTTTATTTTTTATGGAATGGGTTTTGTATGAATGTATGTAGGTAGGTAGGTAGCTAGATAGATAGAGATAGACAGACAGATACATACATACATACATACATACATACATATATTCCTTATTATGTCTCACTTAAAAAAAAAAAAAAAAAGGAAAAGCACTGAGATTAGTTTACATGGGTCAACTAACTCCCCAAAATTTGAGGCACCAGCTTCTTTTTCTTCAGGAGTTAGAACATTTTTTTTTCAAGAGATATGGGGAGAAAACCATGTTTAATTTAAACAAAAACTGCACATGCAGAATTGTGACCTTCAACAATCACATTTATCCATAATTTCTCAGATATTGTTCAATGATTTAGTGAAAAATCCACAACTAAAACTATGGAACATATATGCTTGTATTAATAGCTACATAACAAAATAGTTTTCCATTTCAGAAAGTTCAGCTTTGTAATATGGTGTATCAAAACAATGAAAACACTAATGAATAAATACACTCATAATCACGGTCACTTAAAATTATCTGGTGCTATGAGAATATATAGTTGCTGTGGTACTTGAAGACACTTATTGTTTTTTTACACTAACCTGGGATTAAAAAGGAAAAGGAATTCTAAAATATGTCGTCCGTAAAATATCTGTAATAGATGTACAATTTCCGTAAATTTTACGGATGAACTGTAAAACTTGGCAGGTATAAACATATCTTCATTACCTTTGCATTACATATCTGCAACACATCTTCATTTCCCACATGATCAGAACATGTCCTGCTACAGCTCCCACCACTAAGTAATGCATCTTTCAATGTACACAAATGACTCCCAGGTCCCTACTGCAGTACTCAGGTTTTACTGCCATACAACCGAGTAGAAACAATTACACTTCCATACAGAGCCATTCTGGATCTTTTAAGGAATTCATCAGTACAGTGAAATTCTTTTACAGCTGCTATAACTTTCAAAGAAGAAAAGATGAATTCACTCGTCTACTAATTTTACTATCTATTCAGTTTTTTCTGTCAAACAGGCTTCCTAAATGTACAAATTCATTAACTTGGTCTATGCACAATTTAAGACTGATCTTGCATTTAACACTAACAAGTCCTCACTCAGAAACCATAACCTGGGGTTTTCCCTTATTTGTACTCAGTTTGAATTTCATAGAAAGTTCTTACATCCAAGAAGACATACCCTGCAACTCACTTTTGCTTTCTGCCAACAGGACTGTGCTATCAGCATACAGCAGTGCTGCACGCATGGATCTGTCCTGTTTGCTAACAGTAATACCTAGATGTCTATAATTTGTTGCATATGTTCTAACAGTAGCACCAAATACACTATCTACCAACAAGTAATTGGACACCTGTGACAGCAAAGGAAAACGAAGTTTATTCACCTTCAATAGTTGGTGGAGCCTCCACAAGCAGCGATTACAGCTGCGACCCTCCGGGGCATACTCTCAACCAGGCGTTGTATGACGGCTAGCGGTATTTTCTTCCACTCGGCTTGGAGAAGACAGGTCAGTTCCTTCACCGATTTCGGACGGTGGGGGCACCCCTTAAGTTGACGCTCCAAACTCGTCCCAGAGGTGCTCGATAGGGTTAAGGTCCCGGCTCTGCGCAGGCCAGTCCATTCGATTAACCCCATTGTCGCCATACCAATCCATGGTGGACCTCGCAACATGACAGGTGGCATTGTCATCCTGAAAGTAACATGGGTCCACCCCGTAAAACAGCCACAATGTAGGAAGCGCATGGTCACCCAAAATGGTGCAGTAGGTCTCGGCGTTGAGTCTACCAGGAATTGCGACCAAGAGTCCCGTGCCATACCAGGAGAAACACCCCCATAGCATAATTCCACCGCCGCCGAACTTCACAGTTGGCACAATACATTCCGGCAGGAGGCGTACTCCAGACAGACGCCAAACTCAGACCCTGCCATCCGAACGGTAGAGGGTGAACCTTGATTCGTCGCTCCAGAGAACCTGTTTCCACTGTTCAACAGTCCACTGTCGCCGTTCTTTGCACCACGTTAGCCGAGCAGCACTATTGGACTTGGTGATCAAAGGCGTGTGGGCTGCAGCAGGTTCATGATAACCGAGCAGATGGGCTTCCTTACGGATGGTATTCATCGAAAGAACACTCCCGGATGCCTGTTGAAACTCCTCGCGGATGTGGCCCATCGATTTGGTGCGGTTCTTCTGAATTTCTCTGGCCAGCACCCGTCGGTCTCTAACTCCCAGTTTTGTGGGTCTGCTGGGTCAGGGCACATTTCGACAGTCACCTCTCATCTTCCACTTGCCAATCACGTAGGCCACTGTCGATTTTGGGTACTTCAACTCGCTGGATATGTCACGTATGGATCGGCCATTTCTGTGATGCCCGACGATTACACCTTTCTCAAAATCAGAGATCTCCGAACTGCGTGGCATCTTGCATGCGACTGGTTGCGTTGTTGTTTCCCACACAATATTTAATGGTGGCGGCCGTGACGTGTATCAGGACCGCAGATATCGCCGATTGCAGGGGTGTCCAATTACTTGTTGGTAGATAGTGTATATTACTGCCCCTCCCCCTTTAACAGATATAATGAATAATCTAAGTCAGCATGCCAAAATGATCAAATGCATCGTGTTTGTCATCTTTTCATCAGGAAGCAAAAGGTTTTCAAAGATCATCAGTGAACATTAGTGAAGATGACTCCTGGAATGTCTGGAAAACATTAGGAACAGTTAACCAACAGGGCACCTCAAATGGTCTTTTTACCTAGCTTGGAAGGAAATCCTTTTTAATTTTAGCACACACTTGTTGCATTTCACATTTGTTACATTTTCCACATTTGTTTCATCTTTCTTGAATTCCCACAAGATTATACCCTTTGCTTCCTCATTTTACTAGTGCTGCTGTGCACAATTGAAAACCATTCAGATCATTAGGCATAACTTACCTACTGCCAAAATTAGGGAATAGAACACATAGTTTGTTTAGGAAAATCATATTTCTGTTTGTTTGTTTGTGTGCATATGTGTGTTTGCTGATATGAGCACCAAGGTATCATTCACAGCAGTTAAAATGGTGGATGTTGTTCCTACAGTAATTGAAGTGTTTAGATGTACAGCCACATCACCATGAACCACAGTTTAGCTGTAGTATACATAGTTCCTACACTTTTTCCACAAAAAAAAAAAAAAAAAAAATCAAGGTCTTTTCCAGGACTTTTCAAGGACTCATAAAAAAATGTTCAAGACTATATTCATTACCAATAAGAACTTTCATGAAACACTAAACTAAGTTGTAACAAACAGTCAAAAAGTTCAATTAAAATAATAGTTATACCTAAACATAGGGACATACTTTGGTGAGGTATTATTGTTCCACAAGATAAAATCCCTGAAATGGTAATAAGATGGACATATTGCCAGAAGGACAGACCACCGATGGACAACCAAAATTTTAGACTGCATTCCTGGGCTACAAGCATTCAGCAGATCACAAACCCGGTTTGAGATGCTAGTACCTACACTTACACCCCCTCGCATTTGCTTATTGTAGTCCAGAAGAATTCCCCTTGCGTTTGCTTATTGTAGTTCAGAATCACAACGGCATGAAAACTGGAAATGTGACAGTTACGTGCTCCTGATTCCAGGAAAACGTTCAACAATACAGCGCGGCCACCTGTGACATTTTGGCAATAGCTTCTCTTCAACGAACTGAGGCTATTCTGAAATTTGGTGAACAGGAAAAAGAAAATCAAGTACTTTTCAAGGACTCTTACAAAA
The DNA here is from genome assembly GCA_039090855.1 of Macrothele yani. Lineage (NCBI taxonomy): Eukaryota > Metazoa > Arthropoda > Arachnida > Araneae > Macrothelidae > Macrothele > Macrothele yani. Next base: position 121,293,493 of record CM077005.1, on the reverse strand, counting down.
TTCCAGGGCTTTCAAGGGCCCTTGAAAAGGAAAATTAAATTCAAGGACAGTGGGAACCCTGGTAGAGCACAAACTTTGTGTCTGGTAAACTTTATCAGAGCTTTCAGAAAACCATTATTTTGGGACACAGCAATGACCTCATTAATTTTCACCTATGTAGCATATTTGAAAATTGAATTGCCTTTAAATGACAATTAAACTTGTAGCTGCAGAATACTATCAAATCATATTAGTGGTACACTACCAAGAACAATACATTTCCAAATAAACAGAAATTAAATTATGAATCAGAACAAACATACAGAATGTGCTATTTAAGGGAGATTCCCAGCCTGCTCATAATAGTGAATGATCTTCCTGACAACAGGATGCAGTCAAAAAATCCCTCGTTCTTCAGTACAAACATTGTAAAAATAATTTGATGTCATCTGCTTGAAAAATCAGACCTGAATTAATATCCGTGATAATTTTTTTAGTGTTATAGGCAATTGTTTTCCTTAGATTCAGATAGTTCTTACATGATTCCCACTAGAAAGTAAAACACAATAGTCCTGACTCTCAAGTTTGCCAGGTGGTTTTGAAAGTTTTTCCACAGCAGCAACCTAAATCATGTTGTGATAAATTGTTACATTTCATTTGATTCCTGCATTTGTAAATTCTTTAAATAACTGATCTTTATACAATTACCTGCTTTTTATCAACAACAAATAAATGCATGAGGCACATTAATGTATTTGGAATCGTTAAAACAATCAATGGACGAAACGTTAGAGATACCTACCTAATAGAGCGTTGGTCCTTGTCTAGCGCGAATAACAGCCTGTACACACTGAGGCATTGACTCCACCAGATGCCGGAGGGTTTCCGGAGGTAATGCCTGTTGCAGCTTATCAGCAACTCCACCCAAGGTGTCTGTCCACGATCCATGGATCTGATGTTCCGTTCCACGGCATCGCAGAGAACTTCAACAGAGTTTAAATCTGGAGACTTGGGAGGCCACAGGATGGTGCCAAATGACGAGTGTCCCTCAAGCCATGCCTGGGGGGTTAGAGCCTAGTAGGATGGCACATTGTTCTGCCGGAACAGACCATTGCCTGCAGAATCCCCGAAGGCCATGAAGGAGTGTACATGATCAGCCAGCACACACTGGTAGCAATCAATGGTTAAGGAACTCTCCAGACACATTAAGGGACCTAATGTGTCCCATGAGAAGACTCCCCAAACCATTGCCTTGAACAGAGCTGACTAGCATGTTGGGGCCACAGCCTCACACTGTCAACACCACACCCTCCCATCAGCTGAATACAGTTGAAAATGGGATTCCTCTCACCACACGACAGAGGAACTGTTTTGATATTCCCCAAAACAGGTGAGGCCGATGACGAGAAGTCAACAGTGGCACATGAGTAGGGCATCAGCTCCCGTAGCCCAGGTGTATGCAGCGTGCACCATACCATTCACTTGCTGATACTGATTGGGACTCTGACATGTAACCTGGATGAGATTTGCGACGCCATTACCAAGTGATCAGTCTGTATGAGTCTGGATAATCTACATCGACCCCGGTCACCAATGTCGTGCGGTTGGCCACGGCTTGTTCTTTGGGTGCTGGTATGTCCGTTGATGGTATACTCGTGGTACACCCTTGATATGGCTGCCATCGGAAACCCTAGGGTTCTTACCACTTGGTCGATAGAATAACCCTTCTCTCTTGCACCAACAATGCGTCCACGATCAAAGTCGCTGAGGTTACCACATTTACCCATGTTCATCGATTGCAAGACACTGTTGCGAAGCGCTGTTATTCGACTATTTATCGCCTATGTTCGGTTTGAGTCTGTTCCACTCTGCACAGGATATGTCCAAGTCAACTGCCCATCACCCCTATTTCTAATATTTTGTTTACTGAGTGTACATTCCCATAAAAACGGTTTATGTATGAAAAAATCTGTCAGTTGATTAGCTTCAGTTTTTTTCTGTAAAACAATAAGGCTAAATGTGACAACCCAGAGGGCTCCAGTTCAGAGAAACTTCTCACAAGAGAGAACCAACCAACAAAGATCTTTAATCTATTGGCTGGTTGTCCTTTTGTTTATTTATTTATTTATTTATTTATTTATTTATTTTTTGTGTCTGTGATATGTTTTTCCCAAGCAGGAATGTGTGAGACTATTGCTCCATGTTGCAAGACATGAAAGCAAACTGTCAGTAGAAACCAAATAAAATTTAATAATACATCATTTTTATTCAGTTTTGATATTTTTTAGGAAATTAATGAATAGGGTAATGTATCGTTAGTAAGTTCTATCAAATTCTAAGCAGGCAGTAATTGCAAACACAAGTCTGAAATCTAAAAAAAGAAAAATTTTGTTTTTGTTTTTCAAAATAAATTTTTTTTTTCCGATTTTTACAAAATAAATAGATAAAAATGCAATTTAATTTTTCCCTGTTTTTTTTTTTTTCCTGATTTTTGGAAACATTTTCAAATTCCCTGAGAATTACAAGTTGTCTAAAAAAGCTGTATTATGCAGCGGCCCAACTTCACTGTGTATCAGGAATAGGTGTTGTACATGCAATTCTAAGGAGTTTTAACTATATTTATTTTCTTTCCCTTATTTTACTTTCAGAATAAAGACATGTTACATGTACGTAATGTGAAGCTAAATGTTGTTAGTAGGGTGGAGACATATTTTGAAGTGGTTTGGTGCAGTTGGCTTTCATTTTGAAGTTTTGGTACCACTGTTAACATTAAATTATTATTCAATGATTTAAGAATAGGCTGACTGACCATACTTTTCACTGCCTTTCTATATTACATGACATCAGCATGTGAAAGTACCTCCATGGCATTTTGTTTACTAATTCTCACTAAAAATGAAACAGAGTAAAGCATGTTGATCTGCAGATCACTAAGTTTGAATAGAGCGGTCTAGATCTAATTCATGGTGACAGTAAACGGTGGGACAACTGCAACAGCAAACTTACCAACTTTCAAGAACTGAGATTCGTAAAAATCCTTATATCAAATATTTAGTCAATATTGTCTATTGATAGTAAATAGTAACGCTGTACTAGTGATCCGATTTATTGGCGTATAAAATAAACACATAAGCGTTTCCAAGCTTTCGCACATCAACCAGATGGCTTTTTCAAGGAAGTTAGACAGAAACTGCAAACTGAAAAATAGAACGCTTAACAATTTGAACGCGGGAACTTGACAATAAATAGATGCGACGTTATATTCATTTAAAGATACGAGGCATCACGTTGGTTGCACGCGGGATCCTGGTAGAGAAAAGGCGTTACTTGAAGAATTGGTTCCAAATTCGTGGCAACTCAAGCGAGACACAATCATTGCAAGCATCGCTGTTGGTAATGATCTCCAAGGTTTCCCGAATGGCTGTACATTTAGGGGTAGAGTAGCTAGCTAATTTCTTTATATCATCCCACATGGGAGTAGCGGACTTGAATTTTACTTCTCTGGATAGTGCCGTGGCTACTTTACCGTATTTTGTGTCCCTTTTATGTTCGTTGACTCTGATTCCAAACGAACGCTTGGTCATTCCAATGTAGTATCGTTTAGAGCCGTTCGGATACTGTAGGGGGATCGCATAAACGCCTGCTTCGCAGGAGAGAGGTGGTTTTTCACTATTTCTCTTTAGTATAGTATGTAAAGATGCAGGGGACCTTATGCCGACGCCGTAGTTCATCTTCTTGAGGGCGTTTTTGAGTTTGTAAGACACACTTGGAATGTAGGGAATTGAGCCTATATAACGTAGCTGCGGCGCAGGAAGACCGGAATGTTTGGCTCTGGCTTTTTGGATAAAGCTACGTATCTGATTCAATGAATATCCTGCAGCAGTGGCTAGCTTGATGACGCTTTCAATTTCGTGTTGTCTAGAATGGGTATCAGAAGAAACGGCGAAGGCTCTTTGAATTCGAGAACGGAAGATAGCTGCTTTGTATTCTGCGGGACAGAAAGAGCTGCGGAGCATCAGGTTGGGGACGGACGTGGGTTTATAGTAGACTTGTGTGCCGAGGCGGTTGTCAGACGATTTCCTCAATAAAACATCCAGATAAGGTAAAGCGTTGTTGTTTTCTAGCTCCATTGTGAAATTGATCGTAGGATGTATATGATTGATTTTATCAAGGAAAATTCGAAGAGTCTCTTTTCCGTGGGGCCATACAAAAAATACGTCGTCAGCATAACGCAGCCAAGTGGTAGGCCGTGGGGTAATGCTGGAGAATATATTCCGCTCAATTGGGCGAAGTATTGCTTCTGCAAGGATGGGTGAAAGTGAGGATCCCATCGGAGCGCCATTATTCTGTTTATATACTAGTCCTTGGAAACTGTAGAAGCTAGTATTAGAGACCAAGTCTATTAATTTGAAGATGCTGAGGCATGCCTCCTGCGTATGAAATGTTGAATTAGATATGGCATCCTTTAATGTTCTGATGGCTTCTGGAACGGGGATTGAGGGGTAAAGGGAAACCACGTCGAAGCTGCCGATAATGTCGCTTGGCAGGACAGTGAGTTTCTTGACTTTCGTTATAAAATCCAGAGTGGAATTTATTACTAAGTCCGATTCAGGAAGAAAACTACGTAGGAATTTGGAAAGTGCTTTCTCTAAATGGTACGTTGGTGCAGACTTCCTGGATACGATGGGTCTCAGACTTCCTGGATACGATGGGTCTCACTGAGACCCATCGTATCCAGGAAGTCTGCACCAACGTACCATTTAGAGAAAGCACTTTCCAAATTCCTACGTAGTTTTCTTCCTGAATCGGACTTAGTAATAAATTCCACTCTGGATTTTATAACGAAAGTCAAGAAACTCACTGTCCTGCCAAGCGACATTATCGGCAGCTTCGACGTGGTTTCCCTTTACCCCTCAATCCCCGTTCCAGAAGCCATCAGAACATTAAAGGATGCCATATCTAATTCAACATTTCATACGCAGGAGGCATGCCTCAGCATCTTCAAATTAATAGACTTGGTCTCTAATACTAGCTTCTACAGTTTCCAAGGACTAGTATATAAACAGAATAATGGCGCTCCGATGGGATCCTCACTTTCACCCATCCTTGCAGAAGCAATACTTCGCCCAATTGAGCGGAATATATTCTCCAGCATTACCCCACGGCCTACCACTTGGCTGCGTTATGCTGACGACGTATTTTTTGTATGGCCCCACGGAAAAGAGACTCTTCGAATTTTCCTTGATAAAATCAATCATATACATCCTACGATCAATTTCACAATGGAGCTAGAAAACAACAACGCTTTACCTTATCTGGATGTTTTATTGAGGAAATCGTCTGACAACCGCCTCGGCACACAAGTCTACTATAAACCCACGTCCGTCCCCAACCTGATGCTCCGCAGCTCTTTCTGTCCCGCAGAATACAAAGCAGCTATCTTCCGTTCTCGAATTCAAAGAGCCTTCGCCGTTTCTTCTGATACCCATTCTAGACAACACGAAATTGAAAGCGTCATCAAGCTAGCCACTGCTGCAGGATATTCATTGAATCAGATACGTAGCTTTATCCAAAAAGCCAGAGCCAAACATTCCGGTCTTCCTGCGCCGCAGCTACGTTATATAGGCTCAATTCCCTACATTCCAAGTGTGTCTTACAAACTCAAAAACGCCCTCAAGAAGATGAACTACGGCGTCGGCATAAGGTCCCCTGCATCTTTACATACTATACTAAAGAGAAATAGTGAAAAACCACCTCTCCTGCGAAGCAGGCGTTTATGCGATCCCCCTACAGTATCCGAACGGCTCTAAACGATACTACATTGGAATGACCAAGCGTTCGTTTGGAATCAGAGTCAACGAACATAAAAGGGACACAAAATACGGTAAAGTAGCCACGGCACTATCCAGAGAAGTAAAATTCAAGTCCGCTACTCCCATGTGGGATGATATAAAGAAATTAGCTAGCTACTCTACCCCTAAATGTACAGCCATTCGGGAAACCTTGGAGATCATTACCAACAGCGATGCTTGCAATGATTGTGTCTCGCTTGAGTTGCCACGAATTTGGAACCAATTCTTCAAGTAACGCCTTTTCTCTACCAGGATCCCGCGTGCAACCAACGTGATGCCTCGTATCTTTAAATGAATATAACGTCGCATCTATTTATTGTCAAGTTCCCGCGTTCAAATTGTTAAGCGTTCTATTTTTCAGTTTGCAGTTTCTGTCTAACTTCCTTGAAAAAGCCATCTGGTTGATGTGCGAAAGCTTGGAAACGCTTATGTGTTTATTTTATACGCCAATAAATCGGATCACTAGTACAGCGTTACTATTTACTACTTAACTGGTGTATTGTTCCTCGTTATAAATTTGTCTATTGATGTTTCAATTAAACTACATGTGAAATACACAGTCGAGTCACATTACTGTGACCACCTCCCACTTTTGATGTTAACAGCACACAGCCAATGAGACAAGGCATGTGTTGTGAGCTGGCTTGGAGGGTATATAAGGTGGGCTATAGGCATTCTGAAAACATATCACTCATTGCTGTCATGGATAAAAGGAGAGATTTATCAGATTTACAAAAAGGGGTGATTATCGGCTTTCGTGCCAAGGGTGGAAGTATTTCTGAAACAGCACAGTTTGTGAACTGTTCGCGTGCTGCTGTGGTTAAAGTGTATCATGATTGGAGAAATGGCACCATTGCGAATAAGCGATGTGGAAACTGCGGAGCACCATGTGCTATTGATGTGAGAGGTGAACGTCGGTTGCGAAGGTGCGTGAGGGCCGATCGACACGCTAGAGTGGAGCAACTCACTGGCCAAATGAACCGGGGGGCTACCTGAAGTGTGTCTAAAATGACAGTTCAGCGAAACCTGCTGCGTATGGGGCTCCGATGCAGACGGATGGACACTACACCTATGTTAACGAAGGTGCATCGGCAGAAAAGGCTTACATTTGCACGGCAGTATCGGAATTGGGCCTCTGCTGATTGGCAAAGAATTGCCTTCTCAGATGAGTCACGCTTTCTGCTTCATCGAACGAATGGACGTTGGTGTATAAGGCAAGAAACATCGGAGAACAAACACTCTTCAACCATTGCTGGCAGAACACAAGCTGGTGGGGGCAGGCGTTATGGTCTGGGGAACGTTTTCGTGGCATTCCCTGGGTCCACTCATACCTGTGGAAGGCACTATGGATCGAATTCTTTATGAATCCATCCTTGCAGACCACATAAACCCATACATGCTGATTGTCTTTCCTGGGGAGGATGGGATCTTTCCGCACAACAATGAACGTTTCACTCAGCTAGAAATGTCCGAGAGTGGTTGGATGAGCACGATGAAGATTTCAAAATGCTTCCCTGGACCCCTAATTCCCCAGACATAAACCCAATTGATCATCTGTGGGACCACCTTGCCGTGGGTGGCCGAGTGGGCAACATTCGTGACTGCCACGGGAAGGGCCTCAGGTTCGATCCTAGGCAGGTAAGAGCGGTCGATCCACTAAATACCCGCCGTGCGGCCGGATGGACACGTTAAGCCGTCAGACCCCGGGTACTGGCCCTCCGGTAATAAATAAGGGCATCTTCCTCCCCCTCTTTACTTTGTTTCCGTGTCACTTTCCTATCGGGCGCTCTAGCCCAAATCTCCTAGTTTCCTATTTCTAAGGGTTGTTTAAGACCTGGGGTCAGACACTCCCTTCCTAAAAATCCTCTACAAATGATATATGAATGATATGTGGGACCACCTTGATCGTGTTGTTCGCACTATGGATCCTTCACCACGCAACCTCCAGCAGCTATCAGATGCACTGCATTCAGCATGGCTCCACATACCTGTGAACACCTTCCAGCACCTTATTGAGTCACTCCCAGTCCATTTAGGTGCTGTCCGCGCTGCACACGGCAGTTACTCTGGATATTAGCTGGAGGTCACAATAATGTGACTCGACCGTGTATATTGATTGAAATAAATGCACACTATCTACTTTCCCCTTTCTGTTTTGATTCCTGCCACCTGCTGCTCTCCTTTCTTAACTGGGATAAAAATAGGGAAAAAATGAGTTAACAAATTTTTAATTAAATGAGCTGAATTGTTCATAGATACCGTAATGTGGTCACATAAGGTTAGCCTGCAAATTTCATGTGAATCCAATGAAAACATACTGAATTGCAAATTAAAAAAAATATTCAGACATTTAGAGAAACACCGCCATTATGCTTTGGAACATTATGTTCCACAGAAGCTGACAACAAGCATTTGGCCCAATAGAAATGCTGAAAATTTTAAAAGTGTGAGCTTATTGTTGCTTGTTATCGCTTGCTGAGGGGAGATAGCTAGCAGGAAGGGTTACAAGAAGTTGGCATAACATTTTAACTCAGAACGAGTTCATTATTTTCCCTGTAGCCAGGTGCAGCTGCTTTCGATAAAAAAAGAAAAAAAGTCAAATTTTAAAGCGAAGTATTATGAGGGATAGTCCAAAAATAAGTTTCAAGGTGCAATATTTTTGGAGTCAATGTAACAATGGGAAAAATTATACCATCCCCAGCTTACAGGGAACCTACTCTTCCACTGAGTCATGTTTGGTCTGCAGTTTCAATGCCGAGCATGCACAGGAGTACTTGGAAGCAAGCGACCTCCACACAGAGTGTGGCCTCGTCATAAGAGAAGGAGTTGTGATGGCAAGCAGTCGCGTGTTACAGACGTGGACAAAAGCTGAAGTGAGGTCTGTTGTCCGATACAAGTGGGCATATGGCATGAGTGGTACAGAAATCCAAAAGAGGCTTACAGAGGTTTATGGTCTGGATGTGATGTCAGAGCAAATGGTGTGCCAATAGTGTCAGCTGTTTAGTGAAGGGCGTGAGTGTGTCAGACGAACAACGACCTGGAAGACTGTCAATATCAACTACAGAGGGGAACGTTGAACGTGTGGAAGCCATGATTCATGATTCGCAGCGGCCGACAGATCACTGTGGATATGCTTGACTCAGCATTGAAAATTGGACATGCTCGAGCACACCACATCATCCACAATATCCTGGACTATCGCAAAGTGCCAGCACAGTGGGTGCCTCGACAACTGACTACCGTTCACATGGCGCACAGAATGGGAAGCAGTCTGCAACCCCTGATGCGTTACGAGCAGGAAGGCAATCTGTTTCTGTCGGAGGACAAAAGCTGGATCCACCATTACACCTCGGAGTCAAAGTTAGCCTCTATGGAATGGAAGCACCCCAGTTCCCCGGGCAATAAGAAGTTCAAAGTTACCCAGTCTGCCAGCAAGATCCTCATGACTGTCTTTTGGGACACCAAAGGGGTTCTGTTGCTCAACTTCCTTGAAGGTGGAACAGGAAATGCTGCCAGGTACTGTGAAACACTGAAACGGTTGAGAGCCAGCATTCGACGAAAGAAGCCAGGCCTTCTCATTTCTGGTGTTGTGCTTCTGGATGACAACGTGAGAACCAATGTGGTGGGGGCAACAGCAGCTCTTTTGGAAAGGTTCGGTTGGGAACGCATGGAACCCCCTCTGCAGTCCTGACCTCGCACCCAGCAACTTCCACTTTTTTCCAGCTTTGAAGAAGGCGCTTGCTGGACACCATTACACCAGCAATGATGCCGTGAAATGCGCAGTTCACAAATTTGCTCATATGCAGGGCACGGTCTTTTACAAGAGGGGCTTCTTCAACCTGGTATACTGGTACGACAAGTGCCTCAATGTCCGTGGGGACTATGTTGAAAACTAGGTAAGTCATGATCTTCATGGCCATAGTGTCAATTTTCACCAGCATACACATTCCTGCCATTAACGGAACTGCAAAACTTATTTTCAGACTAACCCTTGTATTTCGAAATTTCAGAACAACCCCTACCCCTGTATTAACTGCATAAAGTTTAATAGGTAAAGCAGTCAATATAGTTCAAGTAAGGTTTTTTGGAGAGAAATATTTCATCACTTAGCGTAGTAAATAAAAAGGCAAAGAAGTTGATAAAGAATGAAATGAAAGAATTACAGAAGCAAAAGCATGTATATTAGCTGTGGCAAACTTTCTTGAAGATGAACAAAGACTGCAGTCCTTAGATGTATCCCCTTTTATGGAATTGAAACTTGGGTGCAAATTTAGGATCTCATTAGCAGGTGATGAGAGTAGGGAGAAATATTACAGCAAAACAGGTGGACATAGAGTCATGTTTCAATGTAGAAAATGAATGCAGAGGCAATGTTTCAATGCAGACATTACTCCGCAATGAAATACTCCTAAAGACAAATTTGATACAAATTTATTCAAGTTGTTTGATTATATGTGTCACAAGACTTGAACTAAAGTTACATTTTTTGGTAGCAGGCAAAGCAGATGAGCTGGAGTATGATGCTAATGGCATAAAACTGCTCATTAGTAAAAAGAGCAATTTTGCTACTTCTATCACTTAAATGGCCTACATACTGTATATACATATATATAAATCTACAAAAAGCAATAGAAACAGTTCCTTATGAACCAGCTTATTATTTTTCTGTGCTATATGATGATGGTACATTTTGAACAGCATTCTTTTGCTTCACTGAAATTTTAGAAACACACTAAAATTGAGAATGTGTTAACATTTGAATTTTAACAATGTATATGAGTATATCCATGTTTCACACCAGGATAATGAAAAACATGAGACATAAGTTTTTAAAATACTCATGTAATGCTGACTTACCTTGTCTAGCAGTCTGTAGCTGCTGCTTCAGAGTAAAGCTATGCAACATGACAGCATCCTAAAACAGAAAATAGATTTTTAAAATTAATATTTTATGGAACAAAATATGTACTTGCTGGTGTTTTTAAACCCAGTCTAAATGGTTCATATCACTGACTTAAACAAAATGTACAGGGAATATCACTGAAATATGCTTTATTACTTTACTTGCCGCATGAAGGTTCCTTAAATCTATTGCACACTGAATAAAGAACCAAAAAGCAATATCTGTTCTAAACTAGTTAACTCCCTTAATAAATGTACAGATATAACAAACAAGCTGTGTTGCAGGAAATTTAGCTGTGCTAAAACAAACAAAGTAAATACAGCCTCAAATCCCCATATAACAAAGTTAAAAGGACAGTAAAAAACATTCAATGCGAACTTAGTTATAACCGGATTGAAAAAGGAGCTATTTTTGCCAAATACAGTATGTCAGGTCAAAACTAATCAATCATAAACTATTTGTCAATTAATTGAAGGTAAATACTTGTTAACTGAAAATTATAGCTAGCAAAATAATATGAGTGGGATCTGCAATAAGCATTTGACAAAAGTAAAAATTAAAGTAACTACTAAAAATTTGGAATTTCACCTGTTAACATCAGATATATGAGCCAATTCTTGCTTGTTTTGTGCTCATCATGATTGCTGTTTTAAATGTTTTTCAACTTCCTGTGATGCAGTGGTCAAGATATTTCTAAATGTAAAACAAACTAAGATTTAATGCACTATAAATATCTCAAAATTATGGGGTTCTACTAAGGAATAAAAGGATATTTATTAGTCAAATTAACCCTACCCTTCCTCAGGACTATGTTCATAGTAGGTGTTGCACTGTTGCCATTCAAGAGGTAAATTCCAACCTTTCAAATCATTTAATGTGGTACCTCTTCTCTCTATTTCCAGTCCTTCTGACAATTTTCTTTTGAAAAAGTGCTGTTGATGTGTCAGAACTTCTAGTGTCCCAAAATACTTTACGTCCTGTATTTTGAACATGTCTGTCCAAACCTGTTTTGTTTGTCATATTTAGCCACATCATCAATTATTACCAAACTAAGATTTTCTAAACAGAGATTTAGTTACTGAGCAGTGGCGACGGGAGGGTGGGAGACAGCATTTGCCCAGGAGATGTACGTTTAGCAGAAATGAGTTCGAGCTCAGTTTTCGAAGCCCGAAATGTTTCGGCCCAAGCCTGACTCAGCCTCATGAGGTCTGTGCACTGTGGGGCCTGAGCCCAGCCGAGCCCAACTTTCCCAAGTGCTGATGCTTTTCTCCCTTTTATCCAATTTTTTCACAAAACAGGAAGGAGCATGGAATATGATGCTCAGCATTTATGAATCTCATTAGGAAGGATATAACCTTGAAATAAAATGTACATTTTCCAGTTTCACAGAAAATATTGCAGTAGCTGATATTTTTTATCTAAGAAAAAGAAACTGTCTACCTTTTTTGTGCATGGAGAGGAGATGGTCTTCATGCATGTTTTGGTGTGGCGCAAAAGTTTGCTAGATCCTAAAGAACTTTTATATGTCAAAATGCATTTGCATTTCTTGCACTGAACATAATCCAATTTTGCATTGGTCGTGAGATTAATAATTTGAAAAAAAAAAATGCTTCCATGCATTAGATTTTCCCACTTCATTTTTAACTGTTTTACAATCACCAATAATTAACTTTTTTGTATAACTTCACTTCAGGATACGGATCTTTCATATTGTAATGCACAAATGGATAAAAAGAGTAACTCAACTTAAGGGATGAATGTTGAGTGGAAGCGACAGTAACATCTATTAGAAAAGTTTTGTTTAATTTGTTGTTGCCTTGCCGCCTTCAACATGATGTTTGGTTTAACGAGGCCTTCTGAAATACTGGGGGCAAACTTCCATCCTCAGAGCTGAGAGCCCAAAGCCTGTTTCACACAGGTAGAACAAATCCATCGAAAAAATAAATCTCCTGGCTGTCCTACCAGGGGCTACGGAAAGTGAAGTTCGTTGACCGGGCCCGAAATTTCGAATCGTGGCGCACCCCCTCCCTTCATGCTTCCAGGAACAAATAGAACAAAAACAATGCCTAAAGAGCTTTGTTAAGGATTAGGACCATCTGACCACTTACCTGGAGCAACTTTCTAAGGCACATCACAACAAAAAAAATTGCACATATGCCAAATAATAATCTTGGCTAAAATTATTGACCGGGCCCGGGCGGTTCCGCCGCCACTGTGTCCTGCCATTAGTTTTCATGCAGACTTTTCTTCTGAGGAATTTACTTTGATTCGCACTTCAACTCCCATCATACCCCAGAGCTATTCTTCACAACATAGTCAAACTGCATATCTTTATCCACCCTCTATGTCCTAATTTAGAACAGATTTTTTCCTCTCCAGTGCACTATGTTTCAATGACTAATTTGACACGAGGCTTTTCCTTTATCCCTCCCCATCTGTTTTATTCTCAATGGTTCTTTTGAGAATTGAGGTCGTCTTCTCTGATGCATCCAAGGGTAATTTTAGCTGGCCACTGAACTGACCGTCCTACTGCGTCTGTCCGAAGGTGGAGTTCCCTTATCTCCATTTACCCTGCCTCAACCCCCTACTTTCCTAGGCTAATTAATCTCCTAAAAAACACTTAAACTATCACATAATCACACATCAATTCTCTTCCCATGCAATCAGGATTCACAAATACACTGCAGGACAAAAAACTGATTCCTCTTCTTAAAACATAAGAAGAAGAAGAAAAAAAAAAACGGAAAAGAAAGACTCTCAGTATTTTAACATAAAAAAGAAGCCCACCCGAGATGTAATTATTATGGTATTCATAGCTCATCTGCCGTGTCCAAGCCTGAGATGAAACTGATGATGCTATTTGTAGCCCGCCTGGGCTTGGGCCCAGCCCGTCTCGCAGGTGGGAAGGGTAGGGTAGGGGGGGTAGTAAAAAAAAAGGCAACTGAAACATTCTTGTCTTCCCCCGAACTGACCTATCTGTGTAGAAAACTGAGAGGTATTGTCAGCGGCAGGAAATTAATTCCTTGTTTTGAAGTGAGAAAGCTGGGTGAATGCCACCTACTTTGTTTGCTGATAACCATGCTAAACTTCGATATATGCAGTTTCGCCCAAAATTATTGCTCATAATATGCAGCTAAAACTAAAAGGGAGAATACTACAAAGTTCAAGGGATCTACAAAAACTTAAGTTTATGCAGAACTTCATATAATGCAAGCTCGTTATATGTGGTTGCAAGTTTAGTAAGTATACTGATCTTTACATCAGTGATTTATCAAAGACATGACACTACCTAAAATTTACTATGCTTGATAGGGCAACATATAACTGGTCCTGGCTAAAATCAATAGTAAAGGTACAACTTTCCAGAAGTTTAGGTCTTGTGACTTATTGTCATTAAAAAAGCAAATCGTATGTGAGATTATTTTCTTTTGAAAATAAAGGATATCTGACAGAATGAATAGATTCTTGTAATAAATACCACATCCACATTTGCAGCACTGGTGACTTTGATTCCCATTTCACTTGTGCATATTCAGCTGAAAGGTATGTCTTGTACCATAACAGTCCTCTCAATGCTATTTTGGTTCTGAGCAGCACAATAATGGTTTTAACTTTCAGTTAATAAGAAGACATGCTTGTCGAATGTAAGACTGAAAATAATTCTTCCATGAATGCAAGCTAATCATCAGTGTCATCATTCACATCAGTTTCCACATTCTAAAGACCATTTCAGCTGCATTAATACTGCAGAGAACTTTATTGTTCAGCTAAAGTCACTCTTCATTTAGAGCACTTAGTTTTGTCTTCCATTAAAAGCTGCTGAGGAGTAACCATGGAAAAATTAGAATCTTCAAATAACAGTCCAAATATGTCTATGGCATTTCTGCACACCACTGTGAGTAATTCTATATTAATAAGGAAATAAATCTATGAATTAATGAAAAATTATCTCACTGGTTGGACCAAGATACCTGATTTTGTGGTGATGCAACCATGGACAAGAAAGCCAGTCTCCACCTTGGTTCATGTTTATACGTGCCTACCTACAACTGTGCATTTCACTGTAAAATGCTACTACGAGAAAGGATAACTACATATGTATTATGAATGACATGATTACTGAAGTAACCAAAGGTAATTAATTACCTGCAGACCGTGTTAAAATCGCTTGACTCTGGTAACACAACTGCAATGCAATTGGGGTTGACACCAAACAATGAGTAATGAACTGTGGACCCAAGAGCTGCATCAAGGGACCTTGAAGTCACTTTCAACCACCAAAACACTTCTTTTCTTTCTTTTACTTTATTATTATTATTATTATTATTTTTTTTTTTTTTTTTAGTGCAGCCTCTAGTGATGTAACTGTATTTTTATATGTGCTCCCATTTGCCTTTAAACCAAAAGTAAAAGTGATTTTCATTATTTCTCTGTGACTGTACAACTATGGTTACAGCACATCCTTCTGAAATTTGTAAAAATGTGACTTTTGCTAGCACAGCACTTTACTGCTTCTCAGTTCTTTATGTACTTTGTAAAAGACGTATCTGCTTTTTTTTTTTTTAAATGAAAAATTATGTACTTTAGAGTTTGGATCAAGTTCAACAACTCGAGTTTTTGAGAAGGCACTTTTTATAGCTGATATCCCTTTTACATGTATAACCATTAAATCCTATTTCATGTTATAGTAGTGGACAGAGTAGCAGAACATAGACGTACGTGCATACGCTGTACAGGGATAGTTTTCAAATTATTTGCAGATAGTTTTTTTCTTGTAAATTAAAAATAATAAAAATGTTATTTACAGCAACTATAACACTTGCTCAAGGCTTTACTCAGATTAATGTATTTAATTCTATTTTAACTTGAAGAACTTTCAGTTATTTTTTTTCTTCTGAGTTCTTTTGTTTTTACAGATGTTTCTGTCCTCTAGATTTTATCAAGTCCTGTTCTCAATGTATAGGGACTGTATCAAAAGTTTTGTTTAAACAGAAAGAATTTAAATTTTATTACCAGGTTCCTCTTACACGTGTTAGTTATTGAAATAATTTCCTTATGTATTGTGTAAGTCTATTATTTTTGAATTAAGTTGTTGAAAATGCTAGGTTCATTAATGGAACTGTGTTTCTGGATATAAATACTTTCTTTAATTAGTCTCTTGTTTTTATGAAGTTCATAGTCCAATATTTTAATATATTACCTTAATAAAATAATTTTCTTTTTTTGTGTGTAAATAGAATTTTTGACTATATATTGAGAACAGGCCTAGATCCATTTCACACACATTACTACATACAGAATCTGTAATGTTCTAATAATTATTTAATATTTTACTTATTGTTTTATTAATTTTTCTATAAATTGTCTTATTCTATTATTATCGTGGCTCACGCTTTGCAGCAACTTTTCTGTTTCAATGGATGTGTATGCAGATACATTTTATTTTTATACAACTCTGGTAGTGGATATCATTCTAATAATGTTGTTAGTCATTCTACATGCAAAGTTTTGAAACAAATAACTTTTAATACAGTTACATGTATACACTGTATCAGCACAACACTTCATTACCTTGGTTAGTTAGCCATATTTATTATACTATCAAGTTGTGTGTGTGTGTGTGCGTGCGTGCGTGTGTGTGCGTGTGTGTGTGTGTGTGTGTGTGCACACACGCACTTGATAATATAATAAATATATATGAGGGGTGTCCAATAAGTATCCGGATTTTTATTCCTATCAATACAAAACCGTGTGTATGATTGTATGTATGCATGAAACTATTACAACTACTTTCAGTGAAGTGCAGTAAAAGCGGGGCGGCTTGATACTAATGTTAGGTGGCATTGTTGATCAAAAACAATGGCTGCTACATTAAGTGTTCAGTTCGAGCAGTGAAATTTTTAACAAAAGAAGGCGTAAAGGCAGTGTACATTATGAGAAGACTTCGGATGGTGTATGGTGATGTGGCTATGTCTTGTTCCAGTGTTTATGAATGGGTTACGAAGTTCAAAGCTGGCCAGGAGAGCCTTGAAGACGAGGCACGGTCAGGTAGGCCTAGCACAGCAGTGACTGATGAAACAATTAAACAGGTTGACGACCTGATTAAAGGTGACAGATGCATTCGTGTTTGGGATATTGCCATGGAATTGTATATCAGTAAAGATTCTGTTGGACGAATTATTCATGAACATCTCAACTATAGGAAGATCTGTGCCAGATAGGTACCCCGAATGCTTACAGCGGTGCATAAACGCCAAAGGTTAGACATTTGCAATGAACTGGCACAGCGCTACAATGAGGAGGGTGATATAGGTACCCCGAATGCTTACAGCGGTGCATAAACGCCAAAGGTTAGACATTTGCAATGAACTGGCACAGCGCTACAATGAGGAGGGTGATGCATTCCTGGGATGCATAATCACAGGTGACAAAACGTGGATTCATCAGTTCAAACTGGAGACAAAACGACAAAGTATGCAACGGCGTCATCCGAATTCGCTCCCATCAAAGAAGTTCTAAGTTGGTTCGTCAGCGTCCAAGGTCATGGCTACTGTCTTCTGGGACAAACACGGTATCCTGCTGGTTGAGTACTTGGCAAAAAATGAAACAATAAATGTGAAGACACTGAGAAAACTTGCACAACGTATCCAGACCAAACAGCAAACATTGAAAAACAATAAAGTGTTGCTTCAGCAAGATAACACACACTCGCATATTGCTAAACCAGTGCAAGCAGAAATCACAAAACAGAGGTGGACTGTTCTTTTGCACCCTGCTTACAGTCCGGACTTGGCACCTTCCGATTTTCATGTTTTCAACACTTTGAAGGATAGTCTTCGTGGCCACCGCTATGAGAACATGGACAATCTGTGAGTGGCTGTTCGTCAATGGATTCGCAAAACCCCTGCTGATTTCTTCACTACCGGAATAAATTGGCTTGTTGATCAGTGGAGGAAATGCATTGCACTGAACACAGAATACGTGGAAAAGTGACTTTGACTGCTTGCCACTGTATTACATATGTGAGTATCATATTTATGCATTTGTATTTTTTCTTTCTTTCCTGTAATTGATAGGAATAAAAATCCGGATACTTATCGGACACCCCTCATATTATATATAAGTGCAAAGATTCGGCTGTTTGAAAATACAACACACATAAAAATTGGAAAGGGAGTGAGACAAGGTAACACCATATCTCCCAAGCTCTTTAATGCCACATTGGAAAATGTCTTTCAATCACTGAACTGGGAAAACAAAGGGATAAAGACTAATGGAGATTATCTAACTCACCTTCGTTTTGCCGATGACATAGTCATTTTTGCAACTACCCCATCAGAGCTGCAGGGTATGATCCAGGAACTTGCTGACAAGAGTAAAGAATTGGGATTAAAAATAAACTTTCAGAATACAAAAGTGATGTACAATGCTTTTACAAGAAATGAAGATTTATCGATTCATGGAGAAAAGCTGGAGATAACAGACACGTACGTTTATCTTGGACAGCAGATATCAAGTGAGGGTCACATTGGTGAAGAAATTAATCGGCGTACAAAACTTGCCTGGAGAGCTTTTGGAAGCAGCAGCCTAATTTTCAAGAGCAATATGCCATTATGTCTTAAAAGAAAAGTGTTTGATCAATGCATCCTTCCAGTGCTTATGTATGGTGCAGAGATGTGGACCTTAACTACACTGCTGGCCACCCAAAATGCAACACAAAGAAGGAAGCATCCGATTGGCCTGAAATTCACAGAATGCGATGCCCGCAAGAGGACATGCAAACGATTAGCATTGCAGGGCATATGCAAATCATGTGCGCCCGGCACGCCACCGAGAAGCACTATAAGAAGGGTACATAGAAGGCGGGGTGTAAGTAGTAGAAGGCGGGGTGTAAGTAGTAGAAGTGTGTTGTGCTGCCGGTCCTGTGCGTAGGAAGCTTCCTGATGCTTCGTCGCAGAATACGGCAGTCATTCCAGCACGTTTCGGAGTTTGACAGAGGACGAATAGTGGTTAATTGCGAGAGCGGTATGGATTTAGTGGGTGCAGGAGGGACGGACGGACCGCCGGGAACGACTGCCGCAGCCGCGGCACACCACCGAACGAGAGGACCGGCATGTTGTGCGGCAGGCATTGATGGCTCGCACCACCACATCACGAACGTTAGCGCAGGAATCAGGGTGTGTTGCGCAACAACCTGTGTCAGCACATACCGTTCGACATCGTCTGCAGGAGTGGGGACTTGTCGCACGGCACCCATTGCTCCGATTACCATTGACGTTACACCACCTGCGAGTGCGGCGGCAGTGGGCCGTTGAATGATGCACTACGGAATGGCATGACATTGTCTTCTCCAACGAATCCGACTGTATGACGCCCGCTTTATGCATCGCCATACCGGTCCGTCGCCTGGCGTTATGGTTCGGGGCGCAATTGGATATGACATCCGCACCCCTCTGGTAAGCATCACCTGTACACTCAACAGCCACCACTACATCTCCAACGTTTTGGAGCCTGTAGTTTTCCCTTACCTGCAGGACCTGCCAGCGGCCACATTTCAACAGGAAAATGCGTGCCCGCACGTGGCACGCATCGTGCAACAATTCTTCACGGCCCACCAGGTGTCACTGATGCAGTGGCCCACCTGTTCTCTGGATATGTCGCCCATCGAACACGTCTCATCGCTGATCGGCAACCGAGTGGCCCTGCAAGCACCATCCGCAGCTACGCCTGATGAACTGTGGCAACGTGTGGAAGCAGCCTGGACCGACATACCCTAAGCCCACATCCAAAGCTTCTTTCGTTCGATGCCGCGGTGGGTAGTGGCCATTATTGCCAGCCATGGGGGCCACACGAACTATTGATGTCTGTGTGTTCCGCAAGTCGCACAGGACTGTAAGCTCAATCGTTTCATCTTTGTATCTGTTGTTATATGTCCAGTAAATCTGGCTTTCCTATCTCGTGTCCTTCTTGGTGTTGCATTTTGGGTGGCCAGCAGTGTAACAGAGACATTCAAAGGCTGCAGACCACTCAAAGCAGCATGGAGAAGTGCATGCTTGGTGTAACCAGGAGAGATAAGAAGAGAAATTCATGGATCAGAAAAATGACAAGAGTGGAAAGCATCATGATCAGAGTTAAATCCCTGAAATGGCAATGGGCTGGACATACTGCCAGAAGGACAGACCATCGATGGACAGCCAAAATTTTAGATTGGATTCCAAGGGACAGGAAAAGACCTAGAAGAAGACCATATGGGAGATGGGTGGATGAAATTCGAAAGTATGCGGGAGTAACATGGAGGAGACTGGCACAAGACAGACCGTTGTGGAAGAAACTTGGAGTGACCTTCGTCCAGCAGTGGATTGATAATGGTTGACGATGATGATACAGGGATCATAGCATACTTCTGGAAAATTTTAGGTTGGAATTTTAGGAATTTTAGGAATTTTTAGAAAAATTTTAGGAAAATTTTAGGAGTGTATTTCAATAAAAACTAGATGTATATTTGTATACATCTAGTAAAACAACTTTGTATACATTGTAAAGAGTTTGCTTCACACCCTTCAACCATATATACTGATAGACTGCGCATGACATCAAAATTTCTGGCTCCAACATAAAATCACATGACAACAGTCAAAAAGATGGGTTACACCTGCTGTGCTTATGGTTGCTCTGAGCGATATAGTAAAGAAAGTTCTATGATTTTTCATGGGTAAGAAACGAATTAAATACCCAAGTCAATAAAGTTCAATTACTTAACCAGAAACTTGCAGCTATTGATATAAAAATATAGTAACTTAAGAAAAAAATGGAATGCATGTTCCAAATTCTTCGCAAATGTTCATCACATTATAAATCACAAAATGTAAACAACCCGTTCATGCATGTATATAGCTCATAAGTAAACTTACCTGAAGAGTTTTCATTATATATGAGGCGCATTCACATAATACACCGAAAACACTGAAGTTCTGCAATGTAAATTAGTAATCATAACAGCATTTTTACACGAAATTTGGAGTCTGATGATGACGTGCCCAATGTTTGAGCCATGGCGGCTTTGATGCAGCTATTGCCAATGCGCAGTCCATTAGTATATATGGTCGAAGTTCACACCCAAATTTTTTGCATAACGTCTAATGTCTAAAGTTTAAGTATGATTTACTTCTAATGTTCAGTTCTTATCTTTTCACGTG
Organism: Macrothele yani; assembly: GCA_039090855.1. Taxonomy (NCBI): domain Eukaryota; kingdom Metazoa; phylum Arthropoda; class Arachnida; order Araneae; family Macrothelidae; genus Macrothele; species Macrothele yani. Next base: position 121,272,563 of record CM077005.1, on the reverse strand, counting down.
TTATTATCATATTCAAGTATATTTACCACATTCAAGTTTCACTTTGAACATTAATATGCTGTTTAACCAGAAGCAATTCACGATTTTCACAGAAAGTTTTCAGGTTTCACATTAAATTATAATATCCTAAAAAGGTAATTGAAAACCAAGAACTATGTACAATTGTTCACTGAATTACTTTTTTCATATTATTGTTTTAACCTTTTCCTGATACGCCTATCTTTTTCTGCTTCCACCACAACTAATTTACTTTGTTTTCTTTATTTCAGCTGAACCTTGTATGATCAAGTTAGAGGCAACTGCTATTTCAACAGTATTTTGTTTTTCTACAGCTTTTCTCATTCTTTCTGTTCCCTCTTGAATTACTGCTAGGGAGGCTTCTTTATCTTTTTTAAGCCTATTTATTTCTGCATCATTTTCTTTTATTTTGTCATCAAACTCAGCTTTTCTTTTTTCTCTAGCTGCTTTTCCTTATTTTCCCTATCTTTCTGCTTCCTTTCTTTTACCTTTTTTGATTGTTCTTCCTTCAGCTTATCAACATACTCTTTATAAAATTTATGTGAATCACGAACACTATTTAACAAATTTATTGTTATGGGAATTTCTTGTTATGGGAACTTTTTTTCTTTATGATGCGCTTTTACTTGTGAAAAGCCACTATTAGAAATATTGAAAATTTCTGAACACAATATACACTTAGCAGAAAATATTGTTTCAGTTGCAGAACACCATTCTTTCAACTTCACTCCGTCCAATTCTTTGGCGAGCCACGCATCTTGAAATTTCGTTTTGGATTTAGGCATCTTAAACACTTGTATTACTAACCAGAAAATGAAAGGGAAGTACAAAAACACGTTCCAATATTGCAAAACCAGACAACTTCCCGAAATTTGGCTGCGAGGATGTCAGAAGATATGAAAAAAAAAAAAAAAGCAGGTCACCACTAGAGAACTGAACCTGCACAGAGAACACCATAAAAGACGTAAAACCAGAAACTATCATACGCATCTCACGCAAGTTCAGTCAAAGCGAGTCGGAGCCGAGATATATTGCGCATCGAAGGTCGCTGTCGCCGACGCATGATCGAAGGTCAATGATCACGTGCTCTACTGCCTGCCAAGATAACTCAGCTACCATCCCATCGTCATTACCGGAGGTTACGGAAGAAGACCACGTTTCCTCTTTGCTTCCACCCACCTGCGGTTTACAATAACAAAACATCAGCAGAAAGAGGAGGTTCCACAAGGCATGTACAAAAATAAAGTACGATCTTCTGCGTGCCACGGAGTTCGTCTGCAAAGCGCAAACCAGGGGTGAAAATGACCCCTCCCCTTTTCCCTTAGATCTCTTGTTACTCTCGAAAACTGTTCGAAGGCAAAAAAATGGAACGCCCGCCCCGAAGCAAGTGCATCTCGATGGCGTCATTTTTCCCTCCCTTCAGCAGCACAGCATATAGGCTGTGTTTCTACAATAACAGGTCTTTTTACCTTACCGTAATGGTAAATTTATTGGCGTTAATAACGGTTGTTTTTAATAAAAATAAGCTTACGAAAATTTTAGGATGAATAGCAAATTTTAGGTCTAATTTTAGGAATTTAAGGAGGGTCACAAAATATTAGGAATTTTAGGAATTTTAGGACGAATGCGATCCCTGATGATATAATATTATTGTGTGTGTATATCACATACTGAAAGTACACAATACATATAGGTACAAAAAATTTACACTGAAAGTACACAATTTACTACACAATACTTATGACTGCAACAATGGACAAACAGAGCAACTGAGCAAGTTCCATTGTGGACAGGCAGTTGTGAGGAAAATGGGATGCTCTGCTCTACAACTGCAGAACCTCTGGGATTTCCATATGCAACCATAGCCTGTGTGTACCATGACTACATCAAAACCAGCAGCCATCATGGAAAATGTGGCCATACACAGGCCATTACTGATTAAGGTGAGTATCACTTCTCCCATGGTGGAGCACCTGAAGAGAGTAACACAATGGAGAAGGTAATGTCAACATTTAACAATGGGGCACCTACAGAGATTTCTGCAAAAACCATTCAAAGTACAATGGCAGGACTGAATTATGGCTGCTGATACCCATATCGAATATCCTTGCTAACGGTATGCCACAAGGCTACGAGGCTGCAGTGGGCAAAGGAATACTGCCAGTGGACCATGGAAGACTGGAAATTGGCAGCTTGGTCCAAAGAATCATGGTTCCAAATACAACATGCCAATGGGAGTGGGGCATAGAACCCTTGAGGCCACCATGGATACCATATGTTAACACATAACAGAATGCATGCACCTAAAATATGATTCTACATATTATTATTTTTTTGTCGGGAAATTTAGCCATTACTGCAAGCAACTCGATGGGTTAGAAGCAGTCACCCATCCTTAACTTAGGGCCACTGGTTCCAGGGAAGCGAGAAAGCCAGTGCTGCGAGACAAACACGACATCTGTGTTTCACAAGGATTCGAAATGCAGACCCATCTTGAATGAATGCACTTAGACCACTATGCTATCAGGGCAGCTACCATTTCTAGTAAGCAGTATACACAATATTATACCTCGTGCAACAGAACACATACACACAAACACACATCTAAAATATCATTTCTACTGCAAAAAAAAACATGATTAGTAAGACAGCTGAGTTTGCCCACATCCATTTTGGGAGAGGGGGCTCTAAACTTACAGGTTTCAAGCTGGCCTTTTGTTAATTATGTGTGGAGGTGCGTTGTTTACAATTTCAATTGAAAATCTTTATTTAGGATTAATGAATTATGATTTTGTGCCCTTTTCTTTTCTTATATCGCATTAGGAGGATAAAACATGAATTTATTTTCAGCCTTGATCATAGAACAGTTGGCCAGTGCCCAACAGAGAAAACCACAAAATTCTAGGCGCTTCCACTATCACATGTGAAATTAAAGCGGGTCTCTCCTTTTAAAACAAATAAACTACTGCAGGTGTTTTGTGTGTTTATTTATTGGCTTGTATTGTGTTAAGCCACAGGCTAAATGGCATTCACCTCCTGCTACACAAGTTAATAACAAACACCCCGTTGTGAAACACAGTCTTTAACACCAGTCCCTCTCCTGTAAACGAAAGGTCTTTCACTTGTTAGAAGGAAGACTTACACAAGTACAACATTAGAACAGTGGCGATAAATGCAATTTAGTGCATAACGTTCCACGCGTCTACAACACTTGGGAATAACTTTCTGTGCATATTTCTGTTTTTTAAGTGGTATGATGAAAAGACCACAAAATATTTTCAGTAAAATTTTATTTAAACAAATGTATTTTAGCATAAGATGCACTTATGCTAAAATACGTTTGTTTAAATAAAATTTTACCGAAAATATTTTGTGAATCTACCATTACAGTTCAAGATATTTTTGTGAAGATACCACTACAGTTCAAAATATTTTTGTGAAGCTACTGCCCAGTGGTATCAAATGCAGCCTGAATATATATGTGTGTGTGTGTGTGTGTGTGTGTGTATGTGTGTGTGATCACAATTAAAGTATCCCTATTTAACGCTCTTTGGAGAGATATCTAGCAGTCCAAACGCAACCAAATTACGTATGCTGACGATTCAGGACATGTGGAAGAGATCTCCGAAAAAAACAAAAAAGTTCCAAAAGTAACTACCAAGGGATTTCAGGCGCTGCAAGCTGTGAAAATATAGACAATTTTCGGCGCTCTACGAGAGAAATGAGTCTCTGTGGTGCTACGAGCGACAAGAAAGCGTATCATTTGCATAAGGCACACGCGCTACAAGCGACCATGGTATAAAATTGTCCTAGGCATGGTGAATGCCATTCGTATTCCATCAACCGCAATGGGTATCACCTTGCCAGAATGCGCTCAATGCTGCCACTGCACTTCAAGAATTCCGACGTCATAAGAAAGGTCCATTGACTCCATGTGCTCTCAGAAGAATGATTGCTCGTTTCGAGGAAACTGGATGTCTACGTGTTCAACCAGGGCGAGGAAACAAACCTATAGCTCCAGAAGTGGTTGAAGATATTTCCACGGCACTTGTGAATTGCTCCATGGATAATATGTACCAGGTTTCAGTGATGCACGCGCAGTGTCATGGAGGCTGGATGTGCCCTACACTACCGTGTGGAAGGTACTGAGAAAAGTGTTGCATTTTTTTCCATACAAGATCAGCCACACCCAACAGTTGATTGACGGTGACAAGGACACCCGACTGACCTTTGCATTGGCCTTCTTTGATAGAATGGAGGTGGACGATGCGTGGCCATGGGAGATCTGATGGAGTGACGAGGCACATTTTCACCTCAATAGAACAGTCAACACGCATAACTGTCGCATTTGTGCATTGCAAAATCCTCATGCATTTAAACAGTGGAATCTGTTGAAATGCATGAGGATTTTGCACATAATCAGTTATGTTTGGCTGTTGAACACACTGCTCATCAACTTCAGGTTCTGCAATTTAACAATGGCGCCCACATTGAGCCGTACCGGTTGCACCGCTAAGATGTCTCCGGTATTTAATTGCAGAATCTCTCCCTTGTGCAATTAGATACCGGAGACAATAAAACGTCTTGACTGCAACACATGTGTTGATTTCTGCTTCGATTTTTGTGTCGTTTTCCACGTAGAGCCGAAAATTGTCTATATTATTGCAGCTTGCAGTGCCAGAAGTCTCCCAGTGATGACTTTTGGAAGTCATACTGGGAGACTTAGTTGAAAGTTCCTCTGACAGAGCTGCACGACTTGTTATCCAACTCTCGAGAAGATACCAGGCTCAGATTATTCAAACTTATGCACCCACCACAAGTCATCCTGAAGAAGAAATTGAAGAATTTTATGAGGAAATTCGTCATCTAAATAATAAAGGTAAGCAGCACTTGAAGATAATTATGGGAGATTTCAATGCAAAAATAGGGCAACGGCAACAGAATGAAACTTCAGTAGGTAAATTCGGTCACGGCAACAGAAACCAGCGTGGAAATACTCTCGTTGAGTTTGCAGAGGCAGAAGGGTTTTTCATCTTGAACTCCTTTTTCAAGAAAAAGCCACACAGGAAATGGACATGGAGACATTCAAATGGGACGACAAGTGAAATTGATTTTATTATGTGTAACAAAAAATTCGTCATAGAAGACTGCGGTGTGCTAAACAAGTTTAACACAGGTAGTGACCACAGATTGGTGAGATGTAAGATGCACCTCAACACTAAACTGGAACGTGGCAAGCTCATAAGACAAACAAATTGTATTGACATAACCAACCTTAAAAAACACCATAATACCTTCAAGTTGGAACTGAAGAACAGATTCTCTACTTTAGAAGGCCTAACATCAGAAGAAGTGGATATTTCTGAAGTTAACAGAAAAGTAACCAAAGCTCTTATGGAAACAGCAACAAAATTAGCTGGGTCTAAGAACAAGTTGCATGTGAACAAATTATCAGGAAAAACCAAAATGTTGATGCAAAAAAGAAGAGAGATGAGGACAACTAAAGAAGATGTGACTTCCAAAGTGGAATATATAGAGCTATGCAAGACAGTACGAAAAAGTATCACTGAAGACGTAAGGAAATTCAACTGTGAACTAGTAAGGAAAGCAATTGAAAACAACCAAAGCCTAAAGATAGCAAAGGGACATCTCAGTAAGGGAAGAAAACAGATTATGGCACTGAGAAAAGAAGATGGTTCTGTAACAAGAAATAGAGGCAAAATTTTGAAAAGAGTGAAAGATTTCTACTCCAAATTATATGAAAGGGATGATACATGTACTCCAGACATAATGAAAGGTACCAGTACCAGAGTTCTTCCTGTTCTCCCAGCAGAAGTTGCACATGCAATCAAGAACATGAAGCGGGGAAAAGCTCCAGGAGAAGATGGAATTACTGTAGACATCATACAAGAAGCAAGTGGAGAAATCGAAACAGTACTCGCCCAAATTTTCACTCGATGCCTTAATGAAGGGAAGATTCCTGAGGATTGGAACAACGCTACAATGATCCTGCTACATAAAAAGGGTGACATTGAGGATCTCAGGAACTACAGACCCATTAGCCTTCTATCAGTGGTTTATAAAATCTTCACTAAAGTTCTTTCACACCATTTGAAGGTAACACTGGACATGGCTCAACCGAGAGAACAAGCTGGATTAAGGAGTGGCTACAGCACTATAGATCATATTCACGTACTGAGAGAACTAATTGAAAGAGCGAGGGAATATGAACTTCCATTGTGCATGGCTTTTATCGATTATGAAAAAGCCTTTGATTCAGTGAAACCATCAGCAGTTACAATGGCTCTGAAATCCTGCGGTATTGAAGATGCATACATTAATATTATTAATAACATCTATGAAAATGCAAGTGCAAAGATTTGGCTGTTTGAAAATACAACACACATAAAAATTGGAAAGGAAGTGAGACAAGGTGACACCATATCTCCCAAGCTCTTTAATGCCACATTGGAAAATGTCTTTCAATCACTGAACTGGGAAAACAAAGGGATAAAGATTAATGGAGATTATCTAACCCACCTGCGTTTTGCTGATGACGTAGTCATTTTTGCAACTACCCTATCAGAGCTGACAAGAGTAAAGAAGTGGGATTAAAAATGAACTTTCAGAAGACAAAAGTGATGTTCAATGCTTTTACAAGAAATGAAGATTTATTGATTGATGGAGAAAAGCTGGAGATAACAGACACGTACGTTTATCTTGGACAGCAGATATCAAGTGAAGGTCACATTGATGAAGAAATTAATCGGCGTACAAAACTTGCCTGGAGAGCTTTTGGAAGAAACAGCACAATTTTCAAGAGCAATATGCCATTATGTCTTAAAAGAAAAGTGTTTGATCAATGCATCCTTCCAGTGCTTACGTATGGTGCAGAGACGTGGACCTTAACTAAAAGAGACATACAAAGGCTGCAGACAACTCAAAGCAGCATGGAGAGGTGCATGCTTGGTGTAGCCAGGAGAGATAAGAAGAGGAACTCGTGGATCCGAAAAATGACCAGAGTGGAAGACATCATGATCAGAGTTAAATCCCTGAAATGGCAATGGGCTGGACATACTGCCAGAAGGACAGACCATCGATGGACAGCCGAAATTTTAGATTGGATTCCAAGGGACAGGAAAAGACCCAGAAGAAGACCACATGGGAGATGGGTGGATGAAATTCGAAAGTATGTGGGAGTGACATGGAGGAGACTAGCACAAGACAGACCATTGTGTAGGAAACTTGGGGAGACCTTCGTCCAGCAGTGGATTGATAATGGTTGACAATGATGATGATGATGATATATAATGACTAAAACTTTGAACATCATGCATCAATTCTTACAAATTTTCCAAATTCATCACTTGTTCTTTGAAAATTTCCCCTCCCTTATCAAGCATTAATGCAAACATTTATGGGAAAACTAACCTTTAACAACAACACAAGATAGTGAAAACTCGGCCCGGGGGGATTACAGGAAAAAACCTTCACTTTATCTGACTTTCGTTGTCAGAAACTCCCACCCCTTAAGGTGAAATGAAAATTTTTATGGAATAAGAATTTTTATGAAATCCTAACAACAATACTGGGCAGAAGGAATATCGTAAGAAAAACAATAATGATTACAGGAGAAATCTGCATTTTGTCTAACTTCCATTTTCGGAAATCATTGCCCACAAAAATGTATAAATGTATTTCAGTTTCATGCTGAAATACATTTATAGAATAAAAGGATATTTAACAACAATACTGAACAGAGGCAATATCACGAGAAAAAATAAATTACAATTATGTGAAAAATTTTCACTCTGTTTTTAACTTCCATTTTCGAAAGTTTTGGAAGATGAAATACCATTCCCAGATGGAAAATGATCCCTCCCTCCGCCCCATCAATCCCCCCAAAAAATCTCTTTATTTTAGCCTCGATCTTGAGTATGATATAAATGATAACAACAACAAAAAAATAATAAACGGAATCCTGCGAATCTGCAGGAAAAAATTTCATGTATTAATCATTCTGATTGGTAACAGATTCTGTAAATCTGAGAGAAATCAAGTCAGCAAGATTGAAAATAGGAAACTACACTATTAGAATCACAAAACTCAAATGGTAAAAGTCTCATACATGGTAAAACTTTTATGAAGAAAAATCATAGATACCATCTAAAATGCTTCCAGTTAATACTACAGGTTTTATAAGTAATTTTCTGTACTGCATGTAAATGCATGCAAAGTTTACATATTAGCATTAGTTTTCACTTTTAAGCTTCCACTTGTATGCATAAGTTTGCAGTTAGCCTAACAATGAAAATTGCATTTAAAAAGTAAAAGTCTTAAAATACTGCAACAATAACAATTGTTCTGTACAGCAGAAATCATTACTGCAACCAGGAATTTTAAAACTGAACAATTCTAAGTTTCCTGTGCTGAGAAATTTTGTCCAAACCTATTTAATTTAGTGGTAGAACTTACCCATTCATCTTGTAGAGATTTCAGTATAGCTGGAATGCTAGTAGCTGATGGTGGCCGCGGTTTCACAATAGGTGTAGCTAATGAATACGAAATGTTGCAAATCAGCAATAATTTAATGTTCCACAATGACAACGAATGCTTACAAAACAGATAAGTGGATTGTAAGCAGGTTCTATACATCATACAGAAAGAATTTTTTCACTCACAATTACTTTATCAAAAAAATAAAAATAAAATAAAGTATGAAAATAAATCTTTTAAAAATAAAGGCAATTTTGTGTAGTGTTCACCAAAAACAAAATGAAACGTATATAACTGTAACATTATTTTTCAATACCCTCATCCTGTAATTCCAGATGCTTTTTGCAGGGTTCAGCATAGCTGTTTTTAGAAGAGTGCTGCACCCTGCCTGCCCTTTAATAAAAAAAAAAAAATCCCTCCTTACCTGTCTACAAGCCTAAAATGACGGTCCATTTGAAAGAAATGCACACGCATTTGTTGATCATTTGCATGAAACCATTCCTAAACGGTTAGAAAACCAATCTATTATTACACATCTTGTTATCTTAGATCTTAGAAAAGTAAGGTCAGAAATCACTCTTAGCCTTTATGGGATTGCTGAAGTGAAGTAATAGAGCTGGCTGAGCACTACAATCTAGATGATGATTTACTATTACAGTCGGATGAATACAAATCAAGGCTCGATTTCGACTGGTAGTTAGTAGCAAATGCATTTTGCTAGTGATAAAAAGTGGTTCTAGCAAAAGTTGCTAATGGAAAATTTTTTAGTGTTTTAGTATGAACTGTGAAGCGCCACTGCATTGCACATGTGGAATATTTTAGACACATACAAAAAGGAAGAACTGCTTTCTGGAAACGAATGTTTCTTGAAAAGTACAAACATTATAAAAACATTTTGGCACTAGTAGAAATATCCAGTATATTTCCCTTATCTACTTCTGCATGTGAGGTTGGGTTCAGTTTCATGAAGAGAAACCTGGGTGATTGAAGGGTCAGTTTAAACTTACAAACATTGAATGCTCTCATGAGTATTGAGGTTGAAGGTCCGTCCGAAGACAGGTTTGACCCGAAGCTTGCTGTTTTAAAGTGGTATGATGAAAAGACACGAAACCCAGATCGTAAACCGTACGGAAAATAATTTAAGATTTTGAATAGTGTTCTTGAACTCTGTGAATAAAGTTAAATAAAAAAAATAAAAAATAATAAACTTTTTTAAATATTTGCATTTGAATTAAATTGTTAGAATTAATCTGTCAGGTCATGAAAAGGTCAGTTATATCTAAATATTTGTAATCTTTTCAGCATTACAATGTGACAGTTACAGGAGTGAAATCAAAATTTGTCATGATTGACTAATGGAGGGGGACATGTTAAACTTTCATTTGTATAATGTTAATAAACTTTCGCTAGAAGATAATGCAATTTGCTAGTAAAAAATAAGGCCACTAGCAAGTGTTGCTACTGCTAAAAAAAAAAAAAAATCAAGGCCTTGTACAAATCAATGTTTCTATCTCAAACTGATATTGAGAGCAGTCAGTTCTAAAAACATATTAAATTCTGTCAAAATCATAAGGAACTATGGGTAGAAGATTCTCACTAATACAGAAAGTAGAAAGAATATTTTCTTAAATTAAACTAGTACTTACTGATAATATATATCAATAATAATATTTTAATATCCACAGTGAATTACTGTTGAACTTTTCTGGTGAATTAATGCTGCTTGTACTGTCTTGTTTTTGTAAGGTTAATGTATACTTTAAAGCTCTTTGAAACTTTAAGTTTTCCTTTTTTTCCATTAACCTTTTACCTGCCAATGTTCTAGTTTGAGAACATGAACTTCTTGATCAATAAAAACAAAATCAGAAGAAAGAATACAGTTATGAAATTTTTCTTTAAATCACTGAATATCTTTTATATTTTTTGGCTATTGTTATTCTGGCCTCAACTCAAAAAATAAAAACCTGAAAATTTCCCAAAACTCCTGTTTTTCATAATTTTATGCATGTTCTGAACATCTTTGTATTTTAATCTGTAAATACATCAATTTTTTTAATATTCACTGGACAGATGCAGAAAGGTTGAGTTCATCATGTGATAGCATACATTTTCATATTTCTTTATTCATAAATGAGAATCAGTGTTGTTTTTTCAATGTTCCCAAATGGGAACATTGGTAGTTCATGAGAAGCATTTTTTGCTGAATGCCGTCAGAATGCATTCAACAGCCACACAATGACTACTTGTTTATGTTTGAGAGTTTGATTGATGTACAATTCTTTTTAGCTTCTCCCCAGAAGTCTTTGAAACTGAACTTTGACACTTGGTAGTGGGTAATACCATAAAATTTAGGATGGTTAACAGGATGTTTACGTAAGAACTAATACAATAGGCAGCAAAGCAAATAACAGGGGACACAAGAGTTGAGACTTCTGTTCAGTTCTTAAAGGCATCTTTGTGTGAAAGGAAAAGTTAAAAAAATCTGCTATGGCAAAGTATTTCCTTACTGTGGAACAAGCAGTTGAATATTTACAAAATATTTCAGATGATTCAGATTTATCAGATGTACATTTATGTCAGTTACCACCTGATGAGACAGGAAATATAACCAAAGAAAAGGATATAAATGAAAATAACTTAAAGCCTGTTACCCCAGCTGATGTTTGGGGAAGCATTGACATTATGGTTGAGAAAAAAACTCATTCAGAGGTTGTTGAAATTGAAGATCCTGAAGTCCCTTCAACATCTCTGCATTTCAGTAAAAAATGCGAGGCTCGCTACTCTGCAAGTTCAAGTGAAAGAAAAAAGAAAAAAAAGGAAAACACAAAGCTTGACTCGACGATGATAAAAAAAAGTGTGCAATTTGACAAGCCTCTCCCTCATGAGAAGCCTGAAAAATTAATAGAAAAGTTTCAGAAACTAGCAGCTTTATCACCCATTGATCTGTTTTGGAAAATAATGCCGAAGGAGTGTCTTATACATTTGGCAAAGATGACAAGGCTTTATGCTCTACAAAAAGGAGAAACAATTGATGTAGAAATTGAAGACATCACTCAGTTCTTTGGTTTGTTACTTCTTAGTAGCTATCACTCTGTACCTGCTGAAGATCTGTACTGAAGTACGTCAGAAGACACATCAGTACCAACTTGTCTCTACAATTATGGTTCGGAAACATTTTAGAAAGTTAAAAAATATTTCCAAATAAATGACTACAGCCAACTGGAATTAGATGATAAGCTAGGCAAAATTTCCCCACTTTATGCACAACTATCAAAAAACGTTTGCCAGTTCAGTGTATTTCACGAAAAGTTAAGCATTGATGAATCTATGGTTCCATATAATGGTCATCACTCATATAAGATGTTCATTCGAGGTAAGCCAATTAGGTTCGGCTTCGAGGTTTGGATGTCATGTTCATCAAATGGATACCCATATGCAATGGAAATATACAGTGGGGAAAAAGAAGGATCTCCAGCTTTGCCCCTAGGCACAAGAGTAGTCACTGAGTTGCTGTCAGTAGTTGGCCAACCTTCAAAACACAGTCTTTTTTGATAATTTTTTTTACTTCTCATGATGTGTTGATGAATTTATCTGACAAAGGGATCAAGGCAACTGGAATTGTCCATGAATTCCATATAGGAAAGTGCCCATTGAAATCAAAAAAAGAAATATCTAAATGTGAGAGAGGATATTTTGATTACTGAGGTGATGTCAGTATATACATATGTAACTGAAATGACAATGCTGTTGTTACAGTTGCATCAAACTACTGTTCACATGAACCCATCAGAGTGGCCAAATGATTTTCAAGGACCAAGAAAAATAAAATTTATATCCCACAATCCTACCTTATTCAGAAATATAATGAAGGTATGGGGGTGTTGATCTCCTTGATAGACTTCTCAATAGCTATCGTCATAAACTCCATAGCAAAAAGTGGTGGTGGAACTTATTCAGTAATGCACTGAACATGTCCGTAGTGGCAAGCTGAATCTTGTATTGTGAACTCCATGAAAATGAGCTTCCACATTTGGACTTCAGAAAAGAAGTCACTGTGAATCTTCTTCACCAAAAAGAATGAATATCAACTCACCCCAGACACAGAAGCCACAAACCATATGCTACTCGAACATCTGATAGCTACTATCTTGTACACTCATCACAAGGACATTGTGTAATTTGCCAGAAAAATACCAGAAACAAATGTTTTGGGTATGGAAAAAGATTACATCAGCATTGATTCCCGACTTACCATGGGCACTAAACCACGATAAAGTAAGGAACATAAATGAAATTTATTATTTCAAAGGTATTATAGCTAATCAACAATTAGTATTGTAAGGTAAAAGTGCAAATAACTAATAAATGAAATTAAATTTATATTTTTTAATCCCTCATATATAGCAGCGGTCCTTGGTTGTACTGAATAACCAAAAATCCAGTTTCTATAAAATTGTAGCAAAATTGTTAACACAAAATGCCAATGTTCCCAAATGGGAACATAATAAATAAATAAATAAACATTTTTTTTAACTATTAGAATATATGTGTTATATATAGGTATAATAAGCTTCTTTAACTGCAGAATAAGTATGAAACTTGCAGAGAACATAGTGTGGCATTTAAAGGGTTAAGAAGCACCCTGACCTTTTTTCAGTCCTAGGATGAACCCTGCTTTTTGTAATGGCCCATGAGGTTCTTGTTGGACTGTCTTTCACTGAAGACATGTACAGGGGTTTACCAAAATATTGAAAACACTTATCAGCGTTCAAATTACCCAGTGGTCTGCTGGCCATTTGCCAGTAAAACTTCAATCGGACCACTGAACTATTGATCTTACTGGCCCCGATGGCCAGTAAGTTTTTTGTTGTTGTTTTTCCTAATTTGATACAAGTTAAAAAATGAATATTTATTTCTTTTACCTTGCTATATTGTTTTCTTTTCAGGCTACAAACTAATGATAGGTTTAAAAATGAAAATTGGAGATAGTTTCATTGAAATCATACGTTATTTTCAACATATATTGTAAATGTCTTTTTTTTTCTTTTTTCTTATGGACCAATGGCCATTTTGGTGGACCAGTGGTTTGCAAATTCCAGTGGTCTGCTAGGCCAGTAGAAGATTTATTTCTAATTCTAACACTGCTTATTTGTGGAGATTTTTTTAATAAGCTGTAGGCCCACCTCAGGCTTTCAGAACAGGAGTATTTTGACTTCGAATAGACTTTGCAACATATACAATTGGGAAATGGGAATCAAACCCATATTTTACGCGGGAATTGAACCTGCATCTCCCGATTTCCAGTCAAGCATGCTGGTCATTACACTACCCAGGACAAGGAAATTCCAAGCAACTGAACATAGATATCTGAGAACCTTCAGATTTGTACTAGTCGAAGCTATTCTTGTCCCATCGTAGCATCTCACGACCTTTTCTCACATCCAGGGTCGGATGTAGGTCAAAAATTCCAGTGATGTAAGTACGTCATATACACTGGCGTGCAAAAATTAAAGACGAGACAGTTTTTCGAATGTAACACTGTGCAGAAGTGCTCCATATCGACTCAAATCATACCATAAGATGCCTAAGATGCAAGAATATTGGACAAGTGAGCAAAACCGTCCAAACAAGGCCAAAGGATACAAAGGCACTTTATTGAAAAGGTAACTTCAAGCACAACTGGATAGAAGACAGAAACGTCCGTGTGACAGGCGGCTGCCAAGAAAAATCCAGTCAAAGCCTGGTTATACTTACATAGGAAATACAATAGAGCTATTTTTCGATGTAATTGCCTAATTTATTTAAACATGTATCATAACACGGCACGAGTTTATCTACCCCTTTTTGAAAAAATTGTTGTCAAACTTGCAATAACCATTCTTGCACTGCATTTTTGGCATCATTGCTGTGATATCGCTGCTTTGCAAGGTAATTTTTCATGGGACCGAACACACGGAAATCACAAGGTGAAAGGCCTGGACTGCAGGGAGGATGTTCCTACAACTCTTATTTGAATTTGTCCAGGAAGAACTACGTTAGGAGTGCCAAATGTGGTGTTGCATTGTCATGCAGAAGGACAATGCTTCTTGACAGTTTTCCTGGCAGTCAATCTTTAATTGTCTTTCACAGCCTTTTAAGAGTTTCACAATATGACAAACTGTTCCTGCCACGTCGACAAAGTTAACACGGCAGCTTTGAGAAGGAAGTAAAATGGGCACCCCATGCCGCATCTAAATATCTTTTATGCAAAAAAAAATGTGGGCGCAGGCAACTAACTTTTGAGTAACCCTCATGAAAACACATCCATATATGCATAAGCTATGGCTGAAAAAAGTCACAGAATACATTTCTTTTATATACCCCCCCCCCCCAACTTTTCTTTCTGGGTATTTTTTTTTTCCAGTTTTAAATTTACTAGGAAGAATATCTGGATTTCTGAAGGTGACAGATTTAAGAATGCCGGATTTTTGATGTTTCTATATATACTAACTGTTTCACTAACCAGAGATAGACTGTATGGGAGAGATGCTCACTCTAAAATTTTCTGTTTCTACAGCTATTCTTAGAACTACAACTAGGGATACTTAAGCCACTAAAAAACATTCTTTTACATTCAAGTTATGCTAACAGCATTGTCAATATGAGCTTTACTTATAGAATTACAGAGTTTAAGGAGTGCCTATCACCAACAAAACAAATTTTTCAAAGAAAGCAACAACATAATAAGAGGGAGTCATTAAATTCTTACTTTTCATTTCAACCAGCTGGTCCTCAGTAAGTTCTTTACCGTTGACTGGATCCGACCCATTTTCTTGAATATATTTGACAATGAGACGCTTTTCAAAGATGCTACCTGACACTGGAGATACCACAGGTTGTTCTGGCACTTCATTACTGACTACAAAAGAAAAAAATAACAGCACTGCTTAAAACACAATTGCCAATATTCCATTATAGCAATTGTTTTTAATGTTCTATAGGACCCTTGAAAATAAACAACTCTGTGAGGATTAATTCCATGATGAACACATGCCAACAGCTTTTTATATTATAAATTTTACTAAATTATGGGATTTACTCAAGAATAAAAGGATATTCCTGAGTAAATCTCATGATTTATCAAATTTTATAATATATCAAATCTAGAAATAGTCATGACCAGAGTTGCAGAATGTAGACGTACACGCGTACGCGGATAGTTTCCAAATTATTAGCAGATCTCACAGATAGTTTTTGCTTGTAGATTAAAAAAAAAATTATTTGCTGGAAGGTAAAAACACTTACTCAAAGCTTTAACTCAGATTAATATATTTAATTCTATTTTAACTTTAAGAAATTTCAATTATTTTTCACATCTTTTGAGTTCTTTTGTTTTTACAAACGTTTCTGGCATCTAAATTTTATTAAGGACTGTTCTCGATGCATAGGAAATGTATCAAAAGTTTTGTTTACGCAGAACCAGTTTAAATTTTATTGCCAGGTTCCTCTTGCAGTTGCCAGTTATTAAATTAAAATCTTTTCCTTATGTATTTTGTAAGTATACTATTTTTGAATTAAGTTGTTGAAAATGCTATTTATAATTTTTGAAGGTTCATTAACGGAATTGTGTTTCTAAATACAAAAACTTCAATTAGTCTTGTTTTTATGAGGTTCATAATCCAATATTTTACCATAAAGGTCCATTTCATACACATTGCTGAACATTAATTTGCAATGTACTTATTTTGTCCTCACTGGAATCTGTAATGTTCTAATATTTATTTATTGTTTTATTCATTTTTCTTTAAATTACCTTATTCTTTTTTTTTTTATCGTGATTCACGGATTTGCAGCAAGTTTTTGGTTTCAATGGTTGTGTACGCAGATACATTTTATTTTTATACAACTCTGGCCATGACATCAATTATTACCAAGCTTCGTTTTTTTTTCTCCAAGTTTTGCACCAGTTGTATGAGCAGAAAACTATGAGGAATCGAACATCCCTATTAATTTTAGGGTGACTAGTTTCAAGGAAAGGAAAGAAGCAGAACTGAAGAGCAAACACGCCTCAGCCAAAACTTAAACCTTAAAGGCAAGCAGAGTTGTACAAAAATAAAATGTATCTGCGTACACAATCATTGAAAAAGAAAAATTGCTGCTAACTCGCGAAGCACGAACCACCATAAAAGCAGAATAAGATAATTTAAAGAAAAATTAATGAAACAATAAATAATTATTAGAACACTACAGATTCCAATGAGAACAAAATAAGTACATTGCAATTGAATGTGTAGCAATGTGTATGAAATGGATCTTTATGACAAAATATTAAAATATTGGACTATGAACCTCATAAAAGCAAAAGACTAATTAAAGAAAAATTTTATATCCAGAAAAACAGTTCCATCAATGAACCTTCAAAAATTATAAATGACATTTTTAACATACATACATACATGTCACTAAGCTGTTCTCTGAGATTCAGAGGTTAGCTCCAAAAAGAAATACAAACTTCCAGATATTTTTACTTATTGTTGTCGTATCAAACTTCGCCATTTACAGCGATCTTGACATACAACTCGTGCTTCACTGATATCCATTACACGCCATACACAAGATCTTTTATACTTCATACTCATTATCTTTTTCTCATGCAGACACTCCTGAATCTGATCCACCCATGTCTTCCTTGGCTTTCCTCTGCCTTTCCTTCCTGCCACTTGGGCTGAAAAGATTTTCTTAGTAAGCATTTCATCACTCATTCTTTCAACACGGCCAAACCACCGAAGCATATAAGCAGAACCACCTTGCTGGTCTCCACCTTGCTAACAACATTTTGCTTTACATCACACAACTGCAATACATCTTCATTCCTCACACAATCAGATCGTGTCTTGCCACAAACTCCACGTAAGTAACGCATTTCTCCAGCACACAAACGACTCCTATGTTTCTTCTGCAGTACCCAGGTTTCACTGCCATACATCAGAGTAGGAACAATTACTGTTTCATACACAGCCATGCCGGACTCTCCAGAGAACCCATCATTCCTGTGAAAACCTCCCACAGCAGCTATGACTTTCAAAGAAGAATTCACTCGCCTACTGATTTCACCATCCAACTTGTTCTCTGTGTCAAACATGCTTCCTAAATACACAAACTCACTCACCTGGTCAATCACAGTGCCATTTATACTTACATTACATTCAGTGCTACCCATTCCTCTCTCAAACACCATAACTTTGGTTTTTCCCATATTTATACTTAGTTTGATTTTCATGCAAACTTCGTGCATCCGAGTCAACATACTCTGCAACTCACTTTTGCTCTCTGCCAACAGGACAGTGTCATCAGCATACAGCAATCTGCACACACGGATATCACCAAGACAAAAACCACTATTACCTATTTTGGCCTCACGCATGCATGCATCCATAAATATTAAACAGCCAAGGTGACATTACACAATCTTGTCTAACTCCTGCACCAATGGAAAACCATTTTGATAAAACACCATTCACTCGTACACAAGCTCTACTACTAGCATACATGGTTTTTACACTATTAAGTAGATTCCCAGTAACACCATATTCATTCAATACCTTCCACAAAAGTGTCCTATTGACTCGGTCGTAAGCTTTCTCTAAATCTATGAAGGCAGTATAAACTTTCTTCCCAACAGCCAGATACTTTTCAATCATCTTGCGTAATGCAAAAATCTGGTTAGTGCAGCCTTTACCAGGCATAAAACCACTCTGAACATCCCACACTTTCAATGATGTAAGACCCCATACTTTTTCAATAACAACCTTACCAAACACTTTCCCTGGCACACTCAGTAGGCTAATACCACGATAGTTCTTGCATTCAGTCTGATCACCTTTTCCCTTATACAAGGGAACAATGATAGCATCCTTCCAATCCCGAGGGACCATTCCTAACTCCCAGCACAACTGGCAAATTTCAGTTAACCAGTCAATTATAGAGTCGCCACCATACTTCAACAACTCTGCAGTTATGCCATCAACTCCTGGAGCCTTACCATTCTGAAGAGATTTTAGAGCTTTACACACTTCTTCTCTTGAGATCCCTCCTGTGCTTTTATCCCTCATTGTGACATCATCTGCATCTGTCTCAGAATCATTTTTGCTCTCCTGATCTAATAACTCACAGAAGTATTCACCCCATCTGTCACTTAACTCATTGGGCTCCCATATCATTTCCCCAATCTCATTCTTCACACAACTTACAACTTTGTTTCCCCTATTTTTCCTGAGTCTCATGTACTTCCAGAAGGACTTTCTATCTTTCCAAAAAGCCAGTTCATGCCTTTCCACTTTCTCTTTCCTATCTTTTGCCCTACTGTGGCGAACCAGCTTAGCAGCTTCACACTTCTTACAGCGATATTCATCCACAGAGACTCTACCTTGCAACATCCCCAAATAGGCTTCCTTCTTTTTCTTTACTGCCTCATCAATCTCACTATTCCACCAAGCATCACCTCTATTGTTACCCACTATTGTGGTGCCACATACCTCTTTAGCAGCAGTAACAACACAGTTCTTAAAACATTCCCACTTCTTTTCTACATCCCTCTCACAAGATTTCAGATCCTTCAGTCGTTCTCTGAGTAAGTCAGAATACCGCTGATGATCTTCAAGGAGCCTATCAACCTTTATTTTATTCTTTCTATCCTGGGTCTCTTCCTATTCCTTTTCCTCCAACCAACATTAAGTTTCACTCGTGACACTACCAAGTAATGATCAGAACCAACATCCGCACCTCTCATCACACGGGTGTCAACAACTAAGTGTTTCAAACGCTGATCGTAAACAACAAAATCTATCACACTCTTTTGACCAAGAGTACGATTTTCCCAAGTATATGTGTGTATATACTTGTGGTTGAAAAATGTATTAGATACACGCAAATCATTCTCAATGCAGAGTTCAATTAATCTTTCACCATTATCATTCACACAAGGATCATTAAACTTACCCAGAACATTGTCAGAAATTGCATTCTGCACACCTACTCTAGCATTGAAATTCCCTGCTATTATAACTTTTTCTTTAGCACCAAACTGGCTCAAAACAGCTTTTAGCTCATTCCAGAAATCTTCTTTCTTATCAGAAGGTTTTGAGTCACAAGAAGCATACACTACAACAATTACAATTCTCTGAAGTTTCACTTTCAAACGAATCCAGAATTCTCTCACTTATGCAACTATAGTGAATCAAGTTGTTCTTCATCTTTTCACTTAAAATCACACCTACACCAGCCTATCCTCTCATATTATCCAATACTCCAGACCACACACTCACCATGCCATTCACTTCTTCTACCCCAATTTCCTTCTTTTTGGTTTCACTTACACACAGCACATCCAGTCTATACTTATTCATCTTCTCAATCACCTCACTCATCTTGCCATTTATACCTCTAGTATTCCATACACCAATCTTACATTCACTCAGCCGAGATCGCTTTCTCATACGCCGTTTAGAAAGTCCAGGTCGATTCCGCGGTGGACCGTCCTTCTCAAGTGTGGTAGGTCCACCATATCCCACACTTGAGTCATTCTTAATATTTCTTTTTGCCTTTTTAATCAGGTAAGTACATTAGTGTGGGGGATTATCCCACAGCTGAGGATTCCAGTTGGTTATTCAACCTAAGGATTCTGGAACAAAACCCAGTGAGTTGGGGTCTTTTCGCCAATGTCACACAGAACTAGCTTGCACCTCTCCAAGATTCACAGAGGCCCTAGTTGCTGTTGTGTGTGCCATTGTTACCACGGAGCACCCTGAGGAGGCAAACCCATCGCTCACTACGACACCTTAATTGAAAAATAGTAGACTTATAAAGTACATAAGGAAAAGATTTTAATTTAACTGGCAACTGCAATAAGAACCTGGCAATAAAATTTTAATTCTTTCTGTATAGATCGAAAGTTTTGATAGAGTTCCTCTTCATTGAGAACAGTCCTTGATGAAATCTAGAGGCCAGAAATGTCTGTAAAAGCAAAAGAACTCAGAAGATGTGAAAAAATAATTGAATGTTTTTCAAGTCAAAATAGAATTAAGGATATTAATCAGAGTAAAGCCTTGAGTAAGTGTTTTAATTAGAGTAAATAATTTTTTTAAATCTACATGCACAAACTATCTGCAAAATCTGCTAATAATTTTGAAACTATCTGCATACAGCGTACGTCTACATTCTGCAACTCTGAAGGCAAGAATGTGCATCAAATTGTAAATCTATTAATAGCAAACATATTCATCTTTGCAAAACATCAACTAGTTTATGGAAGGGCAATGGAGACATATGCTCAGAATCTCAAATTTTTGAGGTTCAAACTACAAAGATTATACAACGTTGTACTGGCAATTTATCACTTTGGAATTACTACATTAAAAAAAAAAAAAAAACAGTGAGAGTGACAAAGTATTTTTTTATTTATGTTACTGATGGAAACAGACTTCATGGTCTTCAAAATTATCTTATAAATGTTCTTCACAAAACCACTGAAAATTCTGCTGCACTCTACAGTGCAATAAATCAGGTCTTATGTGCAGTTCATTAAGGTTAAGGATGAGCATTGTGCTTCATTGATGGTTGCAATATGCAGATATATTCTAATTATATCAATTAATATCAATACATATCAAACAATTAGTTCACTTATTGTACAACTCATTATCTTTATTTTTGTGCCAGCATTTTGTTTCCACTTTGACTAGAAACCGAGTTATGCATTTTTTTGTACAAAGTGCCAACAGTAGCCATTTTTCAAGATGGCGACAAAAGCAATGGCAGAAAAGTTGGAGACTTGATATGTTGCTTAGGATGATGGGTTTTACTTGTATGCTAATTTTCAGCTTTCTCCTAATTTTGTCTGGGTGACACCACTAAACTACACCAAGTTTACTGCACTATAAAGAAAGACAATAAAAATACCCAAGATAAAAAAAAATCCTTAATTATGATTAAGAGGGGTTTTTTTATTTTATTTTCAAGCAGAATATATTCAAAACATGAAATGGTGAATAATTCAATACATAAAGAGCAAAACACATATCATGTAGTGGCACAAGAAGAGTAACAATGGAAAACATAAACCAGCACATAGCACTTTGGAAGTATAGCCCCAGATTTGTAACCCTTAGAACACACACCCACACAGCTTGACTGAACTTGATCACAGAGTTTGAAATCACATCATGAATCTAATCGGGAATTCTTGAAGGAAGTATTAATACATGCATGGTCTGAAATGACACAGTATAAGGCAAAGAATGCTGTGCTATCCAGGGCGCGATTTCACCGATTAGCAACTAGCAAATAGCTAGTGAAAAATCAAATTTGCTAGTGAAAAAAACTTGCAGTAGCAAATATTGCTAGTAAGGTAATTTCTTTATTTAAAGTAACCAAAAATCATTATTAATCCACGAAGTTTACATAACAGTTTTTATTATCACTTGTTAAAACAGCAATGATCAGCGATTCTCTTTCGCCAATTTCCTTTCGACACTTAATACCCATCTTCCCCATATCTTTCATTCCTTCCAAACTGTCGTAGAAGCGCATTGAAACTCCTCTCTATCGTGCCCTCATTGGTCTATTACAGAAACTAAACGTGACGTCGGCAATGGTTGCTGTGGCAACCCAGAGCTCTGGGATGGATCGGTTGTTTGACCACCTGCTCTGCCACCCTCCCTTCTTTTGCCCCACGAACTTTGTCCTCAACTCCTGCGTACCCTAAGCCAAGCGATCGCCTTTATTGCGTGGCATAGATAGACGCTTTTTACGAAACGTGTTCGTGGAGGGGGTAAACGATTACGGAAGAAACTTTTGCTTCGTCTGACTTCTGGTTTTGGCAATTTTCCTTGCATTTTCAAGCTGAAATACAAATATTTATCCAGTAAAATGTTAATGAGCAATAATACTTGACAGAGGCAACATCGTGAGAAACAAAAAAAATTATGATTACGGAAAAAATCCGAATTCCGTTGACCTTTCGTTTTCTAGTTTTGTAAAGACGGAATTCCAATAATAACGAAAAAAGCCGGAATTCCTTGAATTCGCGGAAGAATCTCATGCCTGAAAATCACAGAAAAATTTTGCAGCAGCCAACTTCCGTTTTTGCAAATTGTTCTCCACAGTTTCAAGCTAAAATGCAAACATTTATGCAATAAAATGATATTTAACAAGAAAAGCGGACACAAAGACAACATTGGGAGAAAAATTTGCGATTACGGCAAAATTTTCTTACTCCGTTTCACTACTGTGTTTGAAAGTTTTGAAGCACGAAATTTCGTCTCCAGATGGAAAACGACCCCCCCTCGCTTTTTTTTTTGTCATCAGTTAGAATGATCTAACTGATGACAAAAAAAAAAAAAAAGCGGGATTCCGCGAATCCCTGTAAGAATCTCGTGTATATCATAAAAATAATAGCAAAAGAAAAATTTGAAACAAAATGAAAATTTGTAGAATCCGTAGTTTTGATAGTGAGTTCCGTAGTCAGACAACTAATTCCGTAGAAACTACCGCATTGTGTGGTAGTTGGCAGATATGAAATGTGTAGAAGTTTAGCAGAAATTTGTGTGATACTTCCACTTAGTACTGCATGTTGTGAGGTGGGATTCAGTTTTTTAAAAAGAATACAAGGGGATTGGAGGAACAATTTGTCTGTTGAAACTTTAAATGCTCTGATGACAATTGAAATAGAAGGGCCACAAGAAGAGATTTTTAATCCACGGTCAGCAGTTATAAAGTGGTATGATGACAAAGTCAGACACCCTGAGCGTAAACCATATGGGAAGAAATCTGAATTAGAATGTCAGTGAAATATATTCATGTGGTATGAGAATTTGTTAGAAATTAATAATAAAGATAGTCACTAAACTTATCTAAGATTCTATTCATTATTCAAAAAGGTAAGTCAAAATATTTATACACATATTTAAATTTCTGTGTAACTTTATTAGAAAATAAGTTACGATGTGGTTTAGTTTTACTTGCTAGTCATGCAAATGTTTTGCTAGCAAACTATTTGGTCACTAGCAAAATTTGCTAGTGAGCAAAAAAAAAATGAAATCTTGTCCTGGTGCTATCAATGCCAAGGAGATCGCATTGCATGGGGTGGTTGTTCAAAAGGAAAGCAAAAGGGGTGGGGGACTGATCCATAAATAAAAGACAAAAGCTAAATTTAAGATATATACATATACACTGAAGTGCCAGAAAAACTGGTAAAGACAAGCTTATGCAAAATACATAGCAACGACACTTATGCACATACTCGGTTGCGTCCGCCAGCACGTATATAAAGCGATAGACATCCTTGCCAGCTCTCAGAGCAGTTTTCGGTATGAGAATGACAAGTAATAACGATTTAAGCAATTTTCAACGCGGTGTCACAGTTGGCGCTTGTGAGATGGGCCGTAGTATTTCGGAGGTAGAAACGAAGTTCGGATTTTCACGGACGACCATTGCAAGGGTGTACCGTGACTACAAGAATTCCGGCAAAACCTCCAATCTACGATGCCAGTGTAACCGTAAAAAGACATTGGGCGAACGTGACCATCGTCAGCTGTCAAGAATCGTTTCACGCGATAGGCATGCAACACTCTCGCAGGTATCATCGGAATTCAATGCTGGAACCTCAACAAGCATCAGCGTCCGGACTGTGCAATGTACCCTGCACGATATGAGCTTTGGAAGCCGGTGCACAACACAGAGCTATGTGCCTTGCTTGGGCACAGCAACACTGCCACTGGACACAAATAGCCTGGTCTGACGAGTCGCATTTCCAACTGTATCGGGCAGATGGAAGAATTCGTGTGTGGCGTAAACCCCATGAAGCTATGGATCCGGCCTGTCAACAGGGAACTGTACCGGCTTGTGGGGGGGCCCGTAATGGTATGGGGTGTATTTAGCTGGACTTCACTGAGACCCCTGGTACGTCTACAAATGTCTGTGACCGGCCAATGCTATGTGCACATCCTTTCTGATGAGGTACACCCGTTCATGTCCTGCATTCATGCCAATGGGTTGGGCCTGTTCCAACAGAATAATGTACCTCCACACAAGTGTCGAGACACCACATTATGGTTAGAGGAGCATTCATCTGAGTTTGGGGTGTTGCCATCCCACCCAAGTCCCCAGATCTGAAAGTGATGGAACACATTTGGGATGCCATGCAACGCGCTATCGAACACAGGAATCCGAGACCTCAGAATACACCCAAATTGAGGAAAGCTCTGTAGGAAGTATGGTGGTGTGCAATGCCTACAGAATATTTCCAGAATCTAGTGGAGTCCATGCCCCGTCGTATTTCAGCAGTCCTGCACTCCCATGTGGGGCCTACCAAGTATTAGACTGGTGTACCAGTTTTTCTGGCACTTCAGTGTATGTCTGTGTATCATCATCATCATCATCATTGTCAACCATTATCAATCCACTGCTGGACGAAGGTCTCCCCAAGTTTCCTCCACAACGGTCTGTCTTGTGCCAGTCTCCTCCATGTCACTCCCGCATATTTACGAATTTCATCCACCCATCTCCCATGTGGTCTTTTTCTGGGTCTTTTCCTGTCCCTTGGAATCCAATCTAAAATTTCGGCTGTCCATCTATGGTCTGTCCTTCTGGCAGTATGTCCAGCCCATTGCCATTTCAGGGATTTAACTCTGATCATGATGTCTTCCACTCTCGTCATTTTTCGGATCCACGAGTTCCTCTTCTTATCTCTCCTGGTTATACCAAGCATGCACCTCTCCATGCTGCTTTGAGTTGTCTGCAGCCTTTGTATGTCTCTTTTAGTTAAGGTCCACGTCTCTGCACCATACGTAAGCACTGGAAGGATGCATTGATCAAACACTTTTCTTTTAAGACATAATGGCATATTGCTCTTGAAAATTATGCTGTTTCTTCCAAAAGCTCTCCAGGCAAGTTTTGTACGCCGATTAATTTCTTCATCAATGTGACCCTCACTTGATATCTGCTGTCCAAGATAAACATACGTATCTGTTATCTCCAGTTTTTCTCCATCAATCGATAAATCTTCATTTCTTGTAAAAGCATTAAACATCACTTTTGTCTTCTGAAAGTTCATTTTTAATCCCACTTCTTTACTCTTGTCAGCAAGTTCCTGGATCATACTCTGCAGCTCTGATGGGGTAGTTGCAAAAATGACTACGTCATCAGCAAAACGAAGGTGGGTTAGATAATCTCCATTAATCTTTATCCCCTTGTTTTCCCAGCTAAGCGACTGAAAAACACCCTCCAATGTGGCATTAAAGAGCTTCGGAGATATGGTGTCACCTTGTCTCACTCCCTTTCCAATTTTTATGTGTGTTGTATTTTCAAACAGCCGAATCTTTGCACTTGCATTTTCATAGATGTTATTAATAATATTAATGTATGCATCTTCAATACCGCAGGATTTCAGAGCCGCGGTAACTGCTGATGGTTTCACCGAATCAAAGGCTTTTTCATAATCGATAAAAGCCATGCACAATGGAAGTTCATATTCCCTCGCTCTTTCAATTAGTTCTCTCAGTACGTGGATATGATCTATTGTGCTGTAGCCACTCCTGAATCCAGCTTGTTCTCTCGGTTGAGCCATGTCCAGTGTTACCTTCAAGCGGTGTGAAAGAACTTTAGTGAAGATTTTATAAACCACTGATAGGAGGCTGATAGGTCTGTAGTTCCTGAGATCCTCAATGTCACCTTTTTTATGTAGCAGGATCATTGTAGCATTGTTCCAATCCTCAGGAATCTTCCCTTCATTAAGGCATCGAGTGAAAATTTGGGCGAGTACTGTTTCAATTTCTCCACTTGCTTCTTGTATGATGTCTATAGTAATTCCATCTTCTCCTGGAGCTTTCCCCCGCTTCATGTTCTTGATTGCATGTGCAACTTCTGCTGGGAGGACTGGAAGAACTCTGGTACCTTTCATGATGTCTGGAGTACATGTATCATCCCTTTCATATAATTTGGAGTAGAAATCTTTCACTCTTGTCAAAATTTCGCCTCTATTTCTTGTTATAGAACCATCTTCTTTTCTCAGAGCCATAATCTGTTTTCTTCCCTTACTGAGATGTCCCTTTGCTATCTTTAGGCTTTGGTTGTTTTCAATTGCTTTCCTCACTAGCTCACAGTTGAATTTCCTTACGTCTTCAGTGATACTTTTTCGTGCTGTCTTGCATAGCTCTATATATTCCACTTTGGAAGTCACATCTTCTTTAGTTGTCCTCATCTCTCTTCTTTTTTGCATCAACATTTTGGTTTTTCCTGATAATTTGTTTACATGCAACTTGTTCTTAGACCCAGCTAATTTTGTTGCTGTTTCCATAAGAGCTTTGGTTACTTTTCTGTTAACTTCCGAAATATCCACTTCTTCCGATGTTAGGCCTTCTAAAGCAGAGAATCTGTTCTTCAGTTCCAACTTGAAAGTATTATGGTGTTTTTTAAGGTTGGTTATGTCAATACATTTTGTTTGTCTTATGAGCTTGCCACGTTCCAGTTTAGTGTTGAGGTGCATCTTACATCTCACCAATCTATGGTCACTACCTGTGTTGAACTTGTTTAGCACACTGCAGTCTTCGATGACGAATTTTTTGTTACACATAATAAAATCAATTTCACTTGTCGTCCCAATTGGATGTCTCCATGTCCATTTCCTGTGTGGCTTTTTCTTGAAAAAGGAATTCAAGATGAAAAATCCTTCTGCCTCTGCAAACTCAACGAGAGTATTTCCACGCTGGTTTCTGTTGCCGTGACCGAATTTACCTACTGAAGTTTCATGCTGTTGCCGGTGCCCTATTTTTGCATTGAAATCTCCCATAATTATCTTCAAGTGCTGCTTACCTTTATTATTTAGATGACGAATTTCCTCATAAAATTCTTCAATTTCTTCTTCAGGATGACTTGTGGTGGGTGCATAAGTTTGAATAATCTGAGCCTGGTATCTTCTCGATAGTTGGATAACGAGTCGTGCAGCTCTGTCCGAGGAACTTTCAACTTCTACCACTTTATCCTTTAGTTTCTTGTTTATTATAAATCCAACACCACTAGTTCTGCCAGTATCTGTCCCACGATAATAGAAGAGATGTCCACTTTTCAGTTCAATGAGATCTTCTCCCTTTCTCCTTACCTCACTCAGCCCGACGATGTCCCACTTGATCCTTTGTAGTTCCTCTTCCAATTCAAGAAGCCTTGAATCAGAAGATAGGGAGCGTCCGTTGTAGGTAGCCAAGGTCAGCATCAAATGGCAGCCTAGTCCGGTCCTCCGGGGATTCTTAGCACCCTCTGCCTTCATGTCGCACTGGCCGCTGCCTTGGCCAGGTACATTCCAGCTGCCGGAGACTGAGGGCCAAGATTTAAGTTGTAGAGTCATTTTGGAGGTGTTTGGCCATAACTCACCACGCTGGCCAAGCGGGTTGGTGAGTGTGGGATAGCATTTCCTCTGATCCCGATGGTATAGTTATACCGCTATTTGCGGTCGTCAGAGCCCCTTTAGTGGGAACAGGATGCACCACGAGAAGGCGGGGTTGACATTTGTCAAGGAGAGGCTGTGATGTTATGCATCACCTGACCTTACATCGTCTGTGTATATATACACATATATACAGGGGTTGTGCTGCCAATCACATTCTTAGCAATTTGCAAAAAAAAAAAAAAAAAAAATCACTTTGGCGTGGGATAAAAATATTGGCAATTACAATTTTCAATGATGTCTGAGAAAAAACAATCTTTAAAAAAGATAGTTTTTGCTCAGGCATGTCAAATTTTGCTTCAGCAATGCCAGGGATATTTAAAAAATTAATACAGGACCATTTAAATGTAATCATATTTGTAGATTTCTTATCTTTTGATGTGAACTATCAACCAATACTATACAACTTATATGAAATTAATTATTACATGAAAGTGTTCTGTAAGTAATAAAGTGCAATTTTGTCAATAACATCTGTGTTTTTTTTTACAGTGGCTCTTTTAGAACCAAGCCACAGAATAAATGCAGTGTTAGAATTAGTAATAAATCTTCTACTGGCCCAGCAGACTGCTAGAATTTGCAAACCACTGGTCCATGGAAACAATAATAAAATAATAAATAATAATAATAATAATAATAATAATAATAATAAATTAAAGACATTCACAATATATGTAGGAAATGTATCATTTCAATGGAATTATTCCAATATTTGTTTTTAAAACCATCACTAATTTGCAGCCGAAAAAGAAAACCATACATACAGCAAGGTAAAAAAACAGAAATTAATTTTTTAACTAGTGAAAAATTAGAGAGAGAGAAAAAAAAAAAAAAAGCTTACTGGCCATTTAGGCCAGTAAAATAGTAAAATCAATAGTTCAGTGATCCAATGGAAGTTTTACTGGCCAATGGCCAGCAGATCACTGGGTAATTCAAACGCTGAAATGTAATACCAAACTTTGTGAATCTATAATAATCTATTGTTTTTGTATTATTATAACACTTTATGTTCTCATGGTTCTTATATTTCCAATGGAGAGTGAAAAAAAAAATTGGCGACTTCAGATTACATTTGGCGAAAAAAAAAACTGAATTTCGCAAATACTTTGGCAAAAACTTTTAAAAAGCCAGAGCAACCACTGCATATATATACCCAGGTAGGAAATTACCCCACAAATTAAAACAAAAACATTGAACATATATGTGCACAAAAGCAGCAGAGAAAAGTTTCCAAGAGGAACATCAAAACTGATAATACCAACACTCCTGAAACCATGGCCTTGGTGCAATGTAAACATTCTAGGAAACTCATGCAAAATAGTTGATATCAAAGACCTATTTGCAAAACACTTTGAAATGAGATGGAAGGAATGCAGAAAATCTTAAAGCCTGACATTTATGGCATTTTCAAGGACCAGCACAACTAACAGCCTTTTTATGTTTTTTTTTTTTTTCAAAATTATTTTTATTTCTAGGCCCTTTATACAAATTTGATACAACACAAGCCCACATTCATTGAGTTTATGTGGAAATGAGGAGGCTGTTCTGATCCTTGAAAATGCCTTAAATGGCAGGCTTCAAGATTTTTTACATTACTTTCCATCTCATTTTGAAAGTGTTTTGTCTAGGTCTTTGGTATCCAATTATTTTGCCTGGTTTACCTGGAAGGTTAACATTACACTAAGTCCTTGGGTTTAGAAGTGTTTGTATTATTATTTCGCTACATAGATAGAAATGTACAAGGGGCATCCTGAAAATAATGCCTCCTCCTTAATAACTTTTAAAATTTTGAAGTGATTTTAATCAGGGCTCAATTTCGACCGGTAGTTAGTAGCAAATTGCTAGCAAGCAAATGCATTTTGCTTAGTTATAAAAAGTGGTTCTAGCAAAAGTTGCTAGAATAATAATTTTGTGAAGCTTTCCACTGCTTGAATTAGGCAACAAATTTGTTTCATATGTTTTTCTGCCAAATAGCTGTTATCCTAAAGCTACAGCTAGTTACTATAGCAACAACTAAGCTGCAAGATAAGTTATTTTCCATTGTTTCATTATGGCTACATTATATGTTACATGTTCATATATGATCAAGCATCTTATACCAAAATATAAGCTAGTATTTCACAAAGTACTGTAAAAAAAATCACATTCAGCATGATCAATTTTACGATATTTCACCGTGATTAGTTTTTCACCATATACTATTGTTAATTTAGAATAGCCAATTTTATTATGCCATTAAAACTGCCCCTGTCGCAGCAGAACATGTAAAGTGTCTCATTAAAATCAGTAATATATAAATACAGATGTATCAATCACACTGTCATTGGTAAAATGATATATTTGAAATGACTTTAGTTTGAGCATCTGAAAATCAAAGATATTTACTAGCCAGTGCAACTATCATTGAGTGCTCATTCATATCTTAAATTGTTAGTCTTTGTCTATGTACCATTAATTACAATTGTTTGGGATCTGATATGTGTATCTATTATATATACATATCTTCATAAAACTCATGTCTTCTAAGAGAGAAAAATAAACAATATTTCTGAAAATTCCAACTTTGACTAAATATAAATTGAGGAAATAGTTCACCTTACAGTGAAGCAAATACTATATTTAGTGCTCAGAGTAAATAAGTACATATAGGGAATAAACTGGAGGAGCTGCCTTCTAGATCTGGGTCTGTGCCTGAAACCTCACTGTTGATGCTGTTGCTGGTATGTCCAGCTATTGACAATGGTAAGTGAAATCTTGAAAATTAATTTGTAAAATTTCATTAGAAGTTTTCATACTTTTTTCATGTATGAATTGATTAGAAGTTTTCATATACATATATTCTTCTGGTAGTGCTACATTTTTTTTGTAAAAAAAAATCTGATTTAAAAAGGCATTTATGCGTATTTTTATATTACATAATGTATAAAAAATGGGTTTGACGCGGCTTTTACGCTGTTGTAATAAATGTGATTAGTGGATCAATGGTCAGAAGCTTACGTACAATTTCATGCCTTGTTTGAAAAAAAAAATAATAATCTATTGCTGTGATGGCTAAACTAATTCATTTAGTAGTTGAGCAATTCCATGTTAGATCAATCACCTTCTTGACCTCACCATTTCTGATTTTGATGAAATTTGGTATGAAGCACACATATGACAAGGTAAGTAATTATGCCAATTTTCAGATTTTTATTTTGAAAATTTTCCAAGATACACACATAATAAAAATCGAAATTTTCGTAAAAAAGGACAAACTAGCACACTTATAAATGGCTGTAATTTTTTTCTAATTGTAGTAGAGTGACAATTCAAACACAGTTGCAAAGCTAAAGGATTGAGCTTTCTATAGATACCATACATGACCTTCTTACAACAGATTAAAGTTTCAAGGTCATCCACTGTGACTTTGACCTTGAATATCTCAAAACATACCATCTTAAAAAATTATGAAAAAAATATATTTTATTGCTACATTCTTCTACCCATGTGCCAGATATTAGGCTGGCACCGCTATGGCAAGGCAGTGTAGGATTAATAGGAGTGTCATGCTGCACCCTTCTGTATGGCACAGAGACATACCATGCAATAAATATTTCTTACGTTGAGGATTTGTGTTTATTATACATGAAATGTGTATATATTATAACAGATCAACAGATTTATCAGAAATATGCTATGTGACAGTAATTTTACTTGATAGACACAATTTTCAGCAGTAAATAATGTCAACAAATCTTTGAGATCAGAGATTGAAACTCCACCCATTTTAGCCAATGGCAGGGCTTCTTCTTAGCCAATGACAAAGCTTCTTATTAGAGCCAATGACAGGGTTTCTTATTAAAGCCAATGGCAAGGCTTCTTATTACAGCCAATGAGAAATCTTACTGGTACACCATTTTACATTTGCTGTTATTTCAATTCTGAGCTTGTGAGTGTGTGGTTATCAATTTATCTGTAACATTGTGAACTGTTTAATTGTTATTTTATTTTATCTTTATTGTTATCTTTATTTAATCAATTTCTTTTTATCAAACTATATTTATTTATCATTTTTTTTTTTGCAGGTGCAGTTTCATTAACCAAAATGGATTTTAAAAGTCAAATTTTTTGTTGCAATCCTCTGGGTAAAAGTGGACATACAAGGTTTAGAAAAAATCTGAGAAAAGTACAGCCTTGGATGGTTCAGAAATGTCCAAATATAACATTAGATCAGAAAATATGTAGTTCATGCAGAAAATCTATCTCTGAAATGCCAGGTCCTTCATGTATAATTGAAACAGATGCAGAGGCAGAACAACCTCGGTTAAGTGAAGATAATTCAGAAGGAGTGGTGAAGAGTGAGATGTGGACTGACAGAGACACAACTTTGGATAGTCTGAATGATACGTTACTTTCTCTAGGCGAATCTCCTGTGAAAAAAAAAAAAGATTAGGTGTTGGACAGTACAGTAAGAAGGAATATCAGAAAATTGGTGAAGTGATAAAAGACTACATAGGTGTTCCAGAATGTGATAATCCTGTGACAGTGTCTGATGAATTGGTCATGATTTCACAGTTGAAAGAAAAATTTCAAGAAACAGACTCTAGCAGTGTTAAAGTCCAAATACTAACAATATTACCTAGAACCTGGAGTATTCATAAAATTCAGGAAGAATTTGGTGTAACATATTACATGGCACGAAAGTCTAAAAATCTTGTGGAAGAGCAGGGTATTTTAGCAACTCCAAATCCTAGGCCTGGGAAAACTCTCAGTGACAGCACAGTTGAAAACGTTATTTCATACTATAATAGTGCTGAAGGGAGCCGTTGTTTACCAGGAAAAAAAGATTTTGTTACAATGATGGAATCAGGATCAAAAGTACAAAAACAGAAACGTCTTATTCTAGGAAATTTGAAGGAGATATTTTAAGGATTTAAAGACAAGAATCCTAATGTCAAAGTAGGGTTTTTAAAGTTCTGTGGTTTACGCCTAAAGAATTGTGTGCTGGCTGGTGCAAGTGGAACACACTGTGTCTGTGTGTGTTGTGCTCATGAAAATGTAAAACTTATGCTAGCAGGGTGCAAATTGCAAGACTTAACTCGTAATGATGAATTACCAGTTAGGACATACAAAGATTGCCTTGCAAGAATAACTTGTAACCCTCCTCTTCCAGAATGCTTCTTCTTCAAGTGTGATTCTTGTCCTGGTATAGCACACTTACTAGAGCAAATAAGTAGCTTATTCACCATGAATGGGATTGATGAAATTGTATATAAATTGTGGACTACAACTGATCGCACAACACTTATGACAGTCTGTAACACTGTAGAAGAATTCCTTGAGACTTTTGAATCAAAAGTAAAATTGCTATTGCCACATTCTTTTATAGCTATTCAGCAGTCATACTTTCTGTCAAATCTGAAAGAAAACCTTGATGACAATCAGTGTGTTGTGTTGTGCGATTTTGCTGAGAATTATTCCTTCATACTGCAGGATGCAGTCCAAGGATACCACTGGAACAATTCCCAAGCTACTATTCACCCTTTCGTCGTGTACTATAAAAGTTCACACACACTTCAGTTGGATCATGTTTCTTTTGTTGTCATCTCAGAATGTCTTAAGCATGACACTATCAGTGTTCACCTTTTCCAGAGCCAATTGTTGCAGTTTATATCATCACATTTTGACAAGAAAGTAGAACACATCTATTACTTCTCATACGGTGCAGCCTCACAGTATAAGAACAGGAAGAATTTTGTCAATCTGTGCCATCATGATGTAGATTTTGGTATCACCGCTGAGTGGCATTTCTTTGCCACCTCACATGGAAAGGGGCCATGTGATGGCGTGGCAGGCACCATTAAGAGATTAGCTGCACGTGCCAGCCTTCAGTGTTCATACAATGACCAAATTATGACACCGCGACAACTGTATGATTGGGCTTCCAGAAACATTCCTTCGTGCCATTTTAAATACAGCACGGACAAGGACTATGAGAACCACAAGGAGTTCCTCGAGATATGTCATGCTAGTGCTCGACCAATTCCTGGTACTCAAAAACTTCACTGTGTAATACCAGTAAGCCGCACAGCTATTAAAACCAAGATGTATTCAAACTCAACTGAATACAAGGTTGAGTCAATATTGCTAAATCCAATAGAACTGGATCTGGAGGATATTCGTGGCTATGTTATTGTTGAGTATGATAACCAGTGGTGGGTTGGCTGTGTTTTGCATGTGAACATTCATACAGAACAAGTTAAGATAAGTTTTCTGCACCCACATGGACCTTCAGTGTCTTTCACATACCCACAGAAGCCAGATATATTAGAAGTGGATAAAACAGCGGTCATTACGAAGGTTGACCTACGAACAGCAACAGGTCGGACATATTTTATGGAGAGAAGCGAAACAGAGATGGCATCACATTCTTTTGGTTTGCAACCTTATTAACCAAGCGGTTCACTTGTATGTGTACACCACTAATATAACCTGTAGCACATTGTGAAATTAATACATACATGCATCTGGAAAACAGTTATTGTACATTTGTCCGAACCTAACTTGGAGGACATATACTCCTATTAATCCTACACTGCTTTGCCATAGCGGTGCCAGCCTAATATCTGGCACATGGGTAGAAGAATGTTGTACCAATAAAATATATTTTTTTCGTAATTTTTTAAGATGGCATGTTTTGATATATTCAAGGTCAAAGGTCACAGTGGATGACCTTGAAACTTTAATCTGTTGTAAGAAGGTCATGTATGGTATATATAGAAAGCTCAATGCTTTAGCTTTGCAGCTGTGTTTCAATTGTCACTGTACTACAATTAGGAAAACAGTTACAGCCGTTTATAAGAGTGCGAGTTTGTCATTTTTTACGAAAATTTCGATTTTTATTATGTGTGTATCTTGGACAAATTTCAAAATAAAAATCTGAAAATTGGCATAATTACTTACCTTGTCATATGTGTGCTTCATACCAAATTTCATCAAAATCAAAAATGGTGAGGTCAAAAACTTATTTTTTTTTATTGATCTGACGTGGAATGTCCCAGTTGCTAAAGCTTCAAGGCAGAAATAATGCAGTAAAAAATCATTAATGCCCAATCTTATGAGGATGAAACATTACTAATAGTTACCAAGTACATTAATCACTGTTTAGCGTTGCATACGAGCACAAAATTATCTTTTCTGAGAAATACTTATCATATTCAGTTTCAATTATATTTACTACTCGTATTTATTTCTATGGTAAGCTGATGCAAAAGTGCTTGTGTGCTTAGGTACTTAATTTTTATGTTAAACTGGCATTAAAAGTTTAAATGTTTACATTAGTCTCCGTCGTACGAGCCAGAAACAAGCACACTTCCAGTTCTCTGCTTCTGCCCGTCATAGCGACGGCCGTGAGGCTTTCAATTTCCTTCAAACATGGCGTTGTCATAAGCACTCTACCTACATCTATCTTGTTGCTTCAGACCATCTTTGAAGTAAATCACGTGAATTGAGCCTCCTGTATGCCAAGCTGAGCTTTCTGAGCACTCTGTCCTGTCCGATTGTAATGGATCTGGGCCCTTTCACTGCGACGCATATTTTTAACATCAACTGCGTCTTTTATTTTTTCAGTAGCCTAATAATTGTAGATTGATTACAGCCCACTCTTTCAGCTATTTGCCTTGAAGAATATCCCTCTTCATGTAGAACAATTATTTTTACTCTGTCCACTGTGGACAATTCCGCAGTTTTATCCATTATTGAGAATGTACACAAATTATACCCTAATAACAACAAGAAGCAACTACTACAATGCTCTCATAGCTCTGAGTCAACTCTTATAAAGGTTGGGGTAGAATTAGGATGGCGTTAGGAAGCAGCCAATCAGGTAAAAGAAGTCTATGATTGGCTGTAACAACTGATAGATAGCTAACGTGAAGTTCAATGTGTTTGTCAAACCCCACATTTTTTGTCAAATCTAAAGAACAGAAGTAGCTACAGAAAAAACTAAGACCTTTTTTAAATCTCCATTAGATTTCGCATATAGCTTTTTTCTTCCAATGCCAAAACTATAACTTTTTTGCAATTTGCAAAGAATGCAATCAGCAGCGCGACCCCTGTATATATATATATACTGCATATGGGACTTTATCAGATCAGTTACTGCTGATGACCATTTCAACTTCTGGATTTATAGAACACAGTTGCATATTTTTTTTAATACTAATAAAAACTTGATTCAGTTGAATTTTATCAGGAAAATCAAATACCTAATGTCTATTTTTATGCATAAAAATTTCAGCTATCTTCATTTTTCAAGAACCTGGGGAGGCGGGGATGTTCGCCACATGATAAATTTGCCACTATACGCCCGATATTAATTTTCAGAATTTGCTGCCACGTACGTATAATTTTATATTTCGCGCCTTTTGTGACATAAATACTTTTGTTCTGGCAACCAATCTCCTAAATAATCGTGTTATTCTCCCTTTTCTCTAAAAGTGTATCTGTATGTACTTCATGTATTAGTAATAACAAATATAAAATGTACCACACTTTTGTAGTATTTCAAACGATGCAGCTTTGAAGGGTGTACGTTGATTTGTATGACTATCTATAGAAATGCATTTCCTATTTTTTTAATAACAACGTCCGGCAAAATGAACGAAAATCGGGAAGCCGGGTCTCATCCCACAACAGTGAACTGTTCACGCCATACAAAAATTGCAATTACTGTTCCTTTACGATAAAATATTACACAAAATCAAAACTTTATATTGTATTTTGCTCAGCATAGTACTCGATTGTTTGAAAAAGTGTTATTAAGCATAAAAATTATATACTTTCGACAAGAAACTTAGTACTTACTTGCACAACACAGTGCCATGTTTACGATGTGACAGTACGTATACTTTTACAAGGATACAGTTCTAGTGTAAAAACAACAAAAGACTGAATAAGTATATCTCGATAAGAATTTAAACTTTTTAATATCTTAAGAGTGCATAATCAAAACAAAACAAAAAACCGACATGTGCGGTTTTACGAAGCTTTCAGCATTGGCTACGCAGTTACGGTTTGAAAAAATGTCCGGTGAGCGCACAGCTCGAACAGCATTTCAGCAACAAACGTTTCAAAACTACCGAAATCATTTTTTTTTTAATTCAAGGTTTAACGACCACGGTGAACAACTCAATGGGCTATAAGCCGTCATCCGTCCTTAATTTCAGGCCACTGGTTCCAGTGAAGAGAGAGAGACAGTGCCACAAGACAAATACAACATCCATACCTCACCGGGACTTTTTTTCTTTGGTTGGAGGTTTAACGACCACCGTGAGCAACTCAATGGGCTATAAGCAGTCGCCCGTCCCTAATTTAGGGTCACTGGTTCCAGGGAAGGGAGAGAGCCAGTGTCGTAAGACAAACACAACATCTATGCCTCACCGGGATTCGAACCCGGACCCCTTCCGGACGAATGATCAGAGGCCATCGCTTAGACCACTACGCCACCCGGGCGCGTAATTTGCATTTCGACATGCAATGCGCGATTACGTTCTCTAGAACAATCACACGCAAGCCAGAGATTCAGGACTTCGGTTAAGCCGCCCCGGTGGCGCAGTGGTCTAAGGCGCTGGCCTCTAATCATTCGTCCGTAAGGGGTCCGGGTTCGAATCCCGGTGAGGCATGGATGTTGTGTTTGTCTTACGGCACTGGCTCTCTCCCTTCCCTGGAACCAGTGACCCTAAATTACGGACGGGCGACTGCTTATAGCCCATTGAGTTGCTCACGGTTGTCGTTAAACCTCCAATCAACAACAACAACAGCAACAATCAACAACAACGATTTCGGTTAAGGGGTGGAGCTAGAAACTGAGGTCAAGTGGCTACCTAGTATAACGTTAATAGCCATCATGGACCATGAAGTCCACGCCGTGTAAAAAGTTGGAAAATGTTTTGCCTCAAACATTCAAGCATAAATTAATTGAATATAAGGTAGTTTCTGATGAAAGCTTTATATGTAAACTACGCGTTGAATTAAAGAACGGCAATGATTTTCAGTTGTGGCTTCTTCTTCTTTTTTTTTTTTTTTTGATTGGAAGTTTAACGACCACCGTGAGCAACTCAATGGGCTATAAGCAGTCACCCGTCCCTAATTTAGGGTCACTGGTTCCAGGGAAGGGAGAGAGCCAGTGCCGTAAGACAAACACAACATCCATGCCTCACCAGGATTCGAACGCGGACCCCGTTCGGAAGAATGATCAGAGGCCATCGCTTAGACCACTGCGCCACCTGGGCGACTGCTGTGGCTTCAGAATTTTGCAGACAATACTCATACCTCCTGGATTGTGAGGAGCACTGTTGCATGCAGTGAAAGATCAAAATTTGTTTTCAACAGAGATTATGTCTGTCAGCATTCAGGACATGGAAAATATAAGAAGGTAAGGGTTCGGCATTTACTAAACAAAATTATCAAAAAAATTATAATCCAAATAAAATAAGTTAACTACCTTAAAAATCAGAGTAAAAATCCAGGGAGCTGTAACATATACTGGAAGAAACTTCTGTTCATGATCTTTAAATAACTGTTTGCAAAATTTGAATTAGCACAGTAGTTTGGATTTTATAAGCCACTATATTTGTAAACAAATCGCCGGTCCTTCGCGTTTTTCACTGTTTTCGCTTACACTGCAGGCAATATGCATCTCATTTAAATTCTAAAGAACTGGAAACATTCTGGCTGGATGGTATACGTAAATACAAGTAAAGCTAAACACCATACCACTTCAATAAAATACGTGCAGATTGTTATTGATGTTGCAACACCAGCTAGAAATAGAAATGAGCCGAACAAACGTTGAGTAGCACGCTCCCAAAGGGTTCTGCTCTTGTACCAGTGCAAATGGCCGACAACGACTGGCGGCTGATGGATGGGGGAAAGAAACGGCTTCATCAACTTTACGTTGCGCTTAAGCGTCTTGTTGTATTCTAACCTCCTTGGAGTTACCTCTGAACAACAAACGGTGTCAAAACAAAAATATCACCATTCCAAAAAACGTTAGGGCTAATCAGCCACCACCTGAAAATAGTGGGTAGCTGGGTCATACCGGGGCCGTCGAGATCACGTCAGTCACTTCGTGCCCCGGTCATACTAGGTAGCCACGTGACCCCAGTTTCTAGCTCCGCCCCTTAACCGAAATCTTGAATCTCTGGCTAGCGTGTGATTGGTTTAGGGAACGTAATCGCGCATTGCATGTCGAAATGCACATTACGCCACCCGGGCAGAAACCGAAATCTCACAATGAAGAAATTGCAGCAGGACAGAAGTATTGTGTGTTTGTGTGTGTGTGTTCAAAGAATGTCGTGCTAACTGCATTCATCTCTGACCGTCTCCAATGAAACAGCTTATGAATGAATAATGTATTTGTTCAAAATATTGTGGTTCTTTTCTGTCCTTAAGCAAAAATATTTTTTTTAATTGAAAGTTTAATACAAGGACCTTCGAGGAGAATAGACTGGCGCCGCCGCTGTAGCGCAGTGGTCTAAGCGATGGTTTCTGATCACTCGTCCAAAATTCGGACCTGGACGAGCGATGGTTTCTGATCACTCGTCCAGGTCCGAATCCAGCTGAGGCATGGACGTTGTGTTTGTCTTATGGCACTAGCTCTCCCCCTTCGCTGGAACCAGTGACCCTAAATTAGGGACGGGCGACTGCTTATAGCCCCCCGTTCAGTTGCTCACGGTGGTTGTTAAACCTCTTGCCGCCCTGGTGGCGCAGTGGCCTAAGCGATGGCCTCTGATCATTCATCCGAAAAGGGTCCGGGTTCGAATCCCGTGCGGCATGGATGTTGTGTTTGTCTTCTGGCACTGGATCTCTCCCTTCCCTGGAGTCAGTGGCCTTAAATTAGAGACGGGCAGCTGCTTATAGCCCGTTGAGTTGCTCACGGTGGTCGTTAAACCTCCAATAAAAAAAAACCGCCGATCAAAAAGAAAAAAACCTCCAATCAAGAAAGGAAATGGACTGGCAAATACCTAGCTATTTCTGACTGTGTTTGAAAACCGGATGTTCTGCCGTTAGCGAGGACTGAAAGCTGTTCATAAGTATCTGACGGTTGCGTGAATGTTGCAAATCGTTCTTTAAATAGTTTTCATAGATAGTAAATATGGTCAGATTTGGGTCAGGTACTGTGTTAGATATGGATATAACAAGAAGGCGAATGCGGCCGACATAAAGAATGTATAAAATTCCACAAGTAAGTTAAATGTTTTGATCATAATGTCTTTAGCTGTAGTTCAAACAATTTTTTTTTTTTTTGATTGAAGGTTTAACGACCACCGTGAGCAACTCAATGTGCTATAAGCAGTCGCCCGTCCCTAATTTAGGGTCACTTATTCCAGGAAAGGGAGAGAGCCAGTGTCATAAGACAAACACAACATCCATGCCTGACCGGGATTCGAACCCGGACCCCTTTTGGACGAATGATCAGAGGCCATCGCTTAGACCACTGTGCCACCGGGGCGGTGTAGTTCAAACAATCTTTATTGGTCTAAAAGCATTACAGAATCATACACGCTGATGAAACATGAGAAATAACTGGAGAACAAACATGAATAATTACAAATGCCGCAGCATGGCCCTCATCCGGAAATAAACCAGAGAGTTAAAACGGGTTAGAAACTATCACAGTGTCTACAAATGTACACATAGAAATCAAAACATTAAGCTAAAGGAATAAGAACACATAGGGTGCCTCAAGGAGTAATTTGATAACAATATATGAGAACGACATATGTCGGAGCAGAACTAGCCTCCGGAAAATACCATAAAGTTAAAAGATTTAAGTGGTGATACATTGCCAACAATCTCTCATGAATAGACCAAAACATGGTGCAAATGTTACAGGAAAACATAGTGGTCGACATAGGTAACCAACTTATAAAAAATACAATGCAAAATCACAGGGAGGAAGCACAACTAACTTGCACACGGCGAAACACATATGTATATAACGAAACACATATGCGTATCTCAAAACACCAGAAAAATAAAAAAATATCACATGCAAGGAGCTATGCTAGTGATTAACAGGTAAAACACGTGGGCACTAAGAAAACTCCTCTGCTATAAAATGCACTGAAAGTTTGCACATTACGCAACATAATCAAAAAACAAAACCGGCGTCAGAACAGTACATGAAAAACAAAATAATGATAACACTAAAGAAATAAGCAAAATGCAACAATACGGTAGAGGCAAACAACAAGACAGAAGTACAAGGAAATGAGCAAATAAATTCTCATAACAAACCCTGGGTTATGTCATAGTGAGAAACGTAGGAGTCAGCCGATTTCCATAGCACCAAGCAACTCATCCAGAAAATGCACAATTTATAAACAATAATCATATATACATAACAATTCCTCCATTAGCCCATGGTACAAAAGAACATAGTATTCCTGAGGCAAGTCAATGGTTGAGCACAGTACCAAGATACAATACAAATTGCTCGGGATTACAGCACCATCACAAATATATAAGCTGACCAGACGTCCCCAATTCTTGAGAACAGTCCTCGAATTTAGCTTACTGTCCCCAAAAACGTCTGAAGCCTTTGGGGATGCAAATTGTCCTCAAATTTTAATGTTTGTCCCCAAATGTCCTCGAATTTGCACTTCCTCATTAACCCTTTAGATTTTCCAACGAAAAATGTTCTTAAAAGTAGTTTCCGTTGTCCTAATTTCCAACATGCTTCTTGTGAAAACAAATTGTGACTTTTTTTCCTTCTTTCTGGGTTTAAAGACAACTACGAGCCACTTTAAGGACTATAAGCAGTCACCTGTCTCTAATTTGGAGACATTCGTTCTAGGGAAGGGAAAGAGCAAGTGCTGCAAGACAAACACACCACCCATGCCTCATTCGGGACTCGAATCCGTACCAACTCGTACGAAGGATCAGTAGCCAGCACTAGGCCAATGCACCACTGGCGCTGTCAAATTTCGACTGTACTTGTTCTGAGTTTCTCCAAAAACTTTGGCAAAATGAAAAATTCGCCATGCAATTGCTATGGTGTGCAGCCTAAATTTAATCCAGCGCATGT
This sequence comes from Macrothele yani, assembly GCA_039090855.1. Lineage (NCBI taxonomy): Eukaryota > Metazoa > Arthropoda > Arachnida > Araneae > Macrothelidae > Macrothele > Macrothele yani. The sequence goes on along the minus strand of CM077005.1, from coordinate 121,230,504 downwards.
ACCTAAGGTAAAGCATTTCACTTTTGCTAATATGTTCTCGCCATCATAGTTCTGCTTTGTCAATACAAATTATCAACATTCTACAAAATATATCCTTTTAAGAGACAGATTTTAACGTGTAATATCACGCTTATTGAAGCAATGCAGTTTTGTCACAAAAAGATTTGCATATTTATTTTGAGTACGTATGTGTCCCCAAATGAACTACCGATTTGAGGACGCCACGCCCTTTTGTCCTCAAATTGGTGTCCCGATATCTGGTCACCTTACAAATATACTACAGAACACATACACAGAACAGCAATGAAAAGATTAGAACACATCGTTCAACGCATTTGAAACAAGAGTTCTCAAACTCATGAGGACACCACCGTAATAGAACAACCCATGGTGGATAACCTGTGTCAAAAGGGAAAATACAGGGGAACAATAGTCAAGTTCGAAAATAATTATCCTCCTAATGAAATTTAAAGGTAGCACAATAATCATGACATTGCGAGGAAGAAACAACAAACAAAAGGCTACCGAACAACGAAAACTCATCACGTTCCAACTTGCAACGAGCACTGAGGGTTTAAAACGATAGACTAATGGTGTTACCATCAATCCGGAACCAACAGGCATCCTGCGCCCAGACCTGACGAAACCGTGCTAAAGAATTAGTTGATTGTGCTTCTGCATATTCGAGGCGGAGGCGAGCTGTTAAGCGGCTGCGAAAATAGGTGAGGATTGTGTCACTCGCAATAAGTGGATTAGCAGGGTCTGCGGCATTTCGGAGATAAAGTTGATAGCAATATATTGCTTGTTTCACCAAATCAAAAAGAAATAGCATAGACGATGCTTTATACCAGAATGAAGGAATGTATGTTTTAAGTATGAAGGAATACATCATGCTCAAAATGTAATAATTATTTATAGAACAACGTTTTTGGTTTGAATATAGGACAGTTAAAATTTTTTACACCCTCTCAGGTAACCAAAAGGCGTACCGCAGCTTCCAGTTGTAGAGTTTGGAAAAAATTCGAACTGGGACAAAGACAAACAAACAAATAATCCACCCAAAGGTTCACATTTTCTTTTAAAGTACATTTAACTTTGCCTAAATAAATGCTAAGTTTCACTTTTAAAACACTCGATGTCTTACAAATTGTAACTATTCGGCTCTTTGGCACCGAGTTGTAATATGGTGCTGAGGAAAAGCGCGAGACTACATGGCCATTCCCCATGGAGGATGTGGAGAAACAGTCAGTCAGTAACCTAGGAATACGTACACGACAGGCGCCAACGTTTATTCACAGCAGCAACAGATCTGCCATGTACAAGAGGGTGATTTCTTCAAATAATTTTCTTTCTGATCCCCCTCCCCCACCATCCATCCACCACACACACATCGCCAAAAATGCATTCTTCCTCTTGTTTAAAATCCTGGGAAAATTACTGCGCTCAAGGGCGCTGAAGTAAATCTTGGGCGGGGGGAGGGGGGCACGTTGTGCTAGTTGCGCCACTGCATTTAGAGCCTAAGGATTGTTTGCAATTGAGGTTTTCGAACATGGGCAGGGCCTGATTTCTGCACGTGCACAGGGCCTCAGAATTTGGAGGGGCCTCCAAACTACTTTTATAATAACATAAATTTTCAGAACCAAAACATATTTTTCGTTATAGCACAAAATTACTATATATGGTTTGGTTTCAAAATTTCGGATGAGATTTTGGAAACCAAATTATTACTATTTCATATAATAAAGCTCAAACGTTGTGCTGCGCTGTGATCGGCCAGTGTAACATCTTAATCTGACCCTTATTTATAACAAACAAAATGCAATGGGAATAGCCTAAATTCGGAGCAATATGGTATAATATACATGAAAAGCATTTCAGCTAACATATATAATTTACAAAAATATTTTTATTATTAATATTAGTCTTGTGAAAACAAAAATTGTGAATCAATATTCATAATTATGTAGGGTTTATTTTTACATAAATAAAAATGCAATAAAAGTTTAATTGGCACTACTTTATTTAAAAACTGTTGTAAAAATCTACATGGAGTGTTGCAATAATTTCTTACAATGTGTGTGGTGAGCTGTAAGACTTTGTGAGTAATTGTTTCTTACAGCTTAAACTACCATGGGTCCATCGTTTCCATCAAATTTATGGTAAACTAGGTGTTTTAAATTATATCTTTGGGTGGATAGTTATTTGCTTCGGTAAATGATACTATAAAACAAAAAGATAATTTCAGAGTAATTAATGTTACAGCTGTAAGCTCTGCGGGTGCGAGGAAGTACAAGCGGTGTGAATCCTCATCTCCTCGTCTATTACATGCCACATTGGCTGTAAAGTTGATGAGCATGTGGGATATGTTTTATTGTTTTTACTGCTAGAAAAACTGCTTGCCAGAAAAATATTTACCAGTAAATATTCCTTTCTACTGTTTGACTGAAAATATTTATCAAGGGGGCCCCAGACATAGGACATGCACAGGACATGGGATACTGAAAATATCAAAAACTGTGTGTTTCGAGACATTAGAAGAGTTCCTCGACAACCACTCCTGTGAAAAGTGTCATGCTGTTGCTCCCCTGAGGAAATACGAAGTATATTTAATGCCTTGCATTTTTTATTTTTTTAATTTGCTGAAAACCACCAGTTGGAAACTAATTTCTCCTATGAATTTAAATTTTTAATCGCATTTTTTGAATAAGATTGCCCAAAACATGATGAAAAGCCTCCAAGGCTATCTGCGTAAACATCTTTTGTACGCTCCAGCTTCTTTCGAAAGATTATGTAAATTATTTCCCTACTTTTTCTTAATTTGGTGAAGCACACCAATTGGAAACTAACATGAATTATGGATTCAAAAATTTTAATCATATTTTGAATTAAATTGCCAGAAACGTGGCCAAAAACATGCGGAAACTTTTTCCGCTTCTCTGGACAGTGTATCAACAACGTTCATTGAACATTTCAACGTACGTCTCCTCTCATAAGCTAAAAATACACAGCATTTGTGACCCCCGAAATGTAATTCTTATGTGACGTGCAAGATTCTTTGGTTTAATAACCCAGTGTGTCAGGTCTGTAAGTCCATGGGACATGGTTATCAAATAACGCCGAGCCACTGCACAACATCAAGGTGCTAATGTGTTAACAGAACAATTTCAAATGGAAGGCGTGCTCATGTCAAGTGGTCATGTAATTCTCATTTTATTCGATCACAGCTGGGTGAAGTGAATTTTGTGTTGTATAACAACCAGAACTATTTCAAATGGAAAATGTGTTCATGTCAAAGTGTCACACAATTCTCATTTTATTCGATCACAGCTGGGTGAAGTGAATTTTTTGTATTTTCACCCATTCAGTTTGCTCTGGTTGTAATAAACACAGCCATTATGTGCTTGTTTACAGCATACAATCGTTGAATACAAGGTGCCAATGGCTAATAGCTTCTCGAAGTGAATTTTATGAAATTTTGCTACACAATCTTTGCATACAAGGTGTACGATTGAAAATAACTCAGCACATTCTCAGATTGGCTATTGTGAGAAACATCCTACAATTCCATCGGTAAAAGTTACACTCATGGGGAGCGGTGTATTCCGTGCTGAGTGGGTCAACACATCACTTGATTACAGAACAGTTTGTTGACATTCAGTTCATATTAAAGCTAGCATTTGACTAAATCATAATTGCAGATGCAGAAGAAAAACAAAGCTTGTTTACCACTGTTTCAGTGCCTATCCTGTGATATGTTCTGCTTTTTGATCTTTTACCAGACAATTTGAAAAAAATGTTTATATAGTCATCTTTTCTTAGCAAAAAAAGAAACAGTTCACACAGGTCTGTAGTCAAAGAAAGAAATAAATAAGGTAAAAAAAGAATTTTTGTATCAGTTAGAGGGAGTGATGTATTCATTGTTCATTTGCTTCATAAGAACATACAGTGTTTACTGAGGCATAGAAGTGCTTGGTTAGAAAATTAGATGAGTTAAAGTGCTGTGTTATTCTTTCAAATTATATGTAGGAGAAACTATTAAAATTAGTTAATTGAGTGTGAATAAAGCACTGCAATTAGTAATAGATATAAAGAGCTCTGCATGTCTGAGGAAAAGCCGTGATAGTTTTGTTAACAGGATATCTGTAGACCCCCTTTTTATTTTATGCGATATTCATTTTTCATGAGCTCATGGGGTGAAAACATTTTTCAATGAAAGAATTTGAGGAACAAAATTGGGTGATTAAGAGTAATATGAAGGAACGATAATGCGGTATATTTAAATTCGCATTGCTGCAACTTCGCGTATCAGGTGTGCGTTGTATATAACGGAGTATTTTCTATTTCATAGCTGATTTTCATCGAAATTGAGAACTTGCTAATTAAATTTTGATCTAGGAATTTTTTGGTTTGCCTTCCCACCCGAACATTCCTTCTGCGCTATTTATACTATATATTATGCGTTGAATCAAATAATGTATGTACCATTCCAATAGCTATGTATTTCTCACAAAGTCCTCGCTGTTGCAGATGGCGCTGCTATCTCAATTGCTGCTCGTTGCCTCCACTGCGTTTGCCAGTCTATTCTCTTACAAGGTATTTGGTTTAACACCACCGTTAGTAGTACATTTTTTATTTGTTTGATTGAAGGTTAAACGACCACCGTGAGCAACTCAATGGGCTATTATTAGCAGTCGCACGTCCTTAATTTAGGGCTACTGGTTCCAGGGAGGAGAGGGAACTCGCGCCGCAGATAAATGAAACATAATATCCATGCGTCACCGGGATTCGAACGCGAACCCTTCTCGAACAAATGTTCTTAAGCCATCGCTTAGATCACTGCTCCAACGGGACGGTCCACAAGAATGAATGACATCCATCAGTAGTATTTAGAGGAGTTTATTAATTCACGTTACCATTTATTTATTTATGTTTTATATTACAATTAAATTCATAAACGCTGCTAGGACTTCTTACATTTTTTTTAGATTGGAGGTTTAACGACCACCATGAGCAACTCAATGGGCAGTCGCCCTTCCCTAATTTAGGGTCATTGGTTCCAGGGAAGGGAGAGAGCCAGTGCCGTAAGACAAACACAACATCCATGCCTCACCGGGCCGCCCCGGTGGCGCAGTGGTCTTAGCGATGGCCTCTGATCATTCGTCCGTAAGGGGTCCGGGTTCGAATCCCGGTGTGGCATGGATGTTGTGTTTGTCTTAAGGTACTGGCTCTCTCCCTTCCCTGGAACCAGTGACCCTAAATTAGGGACGGGCGACTGCTTATAGCCCATTGAGTTGCTCACGGTGGTCGTTAAACCTCCAAAAAAAAAAAAAAAAAAAAAAAAATGCCTCACCGGGATTCGAACCTGGACCCCGTTCGGACGAATGATCAGAGGCCATCGCTTAGACCACTGCGCCACCGGGGCGGCTTTACATTTGTATTCATAATTCAGTGACATTCATTAGCGTAGCTTGGGCTTTTGGGAAGTTACTAAATCTTTTTTTATATCTCTGGTGACGCTATAGTCTTTCCACTAGCCTCGGACAATTCGTCTGTGCGGATCCCATTAATAAAAATTTAAAATTAGTGAAAATCAGTGTCGCGAACGGCCGAGCAGAAGGCTAAACAACGACAACCCGAGATCGGTTACGGATACTGAATGCTGAGATAAAAATTTTACGAACGGGAAGAATAATAATAACAAAAAAAAAAAAAAAAAAAAAAAAAAACGAAGAATGCAAAAATTACTCTAAAAATAGGGTAGTTACCCTAGGATTGGCAACACTGATCCCAGACGAGGCCCTGGTTGTGTTCTGTTATACGGTGACGACTCTCATGGCCCTAGCACGGGTGGGGCGAGCGGGGCGGTCGACTAGGGCCCCGCGAGGCGCTACCTTTATGTATTATGTTATATGAGTCGAGCTGAGAAGGTAAAAACATTCTTATTTTCCGATATTATGTCAATCCCCATGATTGTATTATATCAATCCCCATGATATATTATATTAATAACCATTATTGGCTTCGCCTTCGTTGTAAAATGCCATTGAAGGACAAAAAGAGTAGTTAAATATTGTTCAACCCGTCTAATATTGCTTAGTACCCTTAAATGTGTGTTATTTTATGTTTTTTGTTACCTTCTATCATGAACTTATGATTGTCTTTCTCTAAAGGGGAGGGAGGCGCATTGTTGAATCTCGACACGGACACTTACGGCCAAAGCGATGGTTCTGCCGACCCTCACCCCTCTCTAGAACCAGTAGCCCGCAAAATACGAATGTTTGGCTGCTCGTAACCTCTGAAAGTTCTTTACGATAGTCATTAAACCCCGAAACAAACAAACAGTTTCTTCTTATTAGGGTTTAGGGACCACGATGGGACACACCAATTGGCGCCGATCGAAACGCCGATAATCAGAAAACCGACAGTAAAATCGCCGACAGGTCGAAACACCGACAATCAAAACCCCGACAAATCACAACACCGACAATTTTAAGTGATTATGATATGACAATTTTAAGTGATTATGATATGACAACCATAACACCGACAATTATATGGAATATAGGCCTTCGAGTAGAGGAACTCTGTTCCGAACGATGGCGAAATCACAGGGGATGGTAAGGGGGATGACAAAACCGAATAGGTGAACGATGGAACTTTATATCTCTATTCCGATCGACGGCAACATATTTTTATTCCGAGCGATGGCAACATCTGAGTGGATGTGTGGGAATGGGGATGCATAGGTGCTGGATATGTCTATGCTTATGTGTTGCCCCTAGTGGTGAACAATGGAACTTTATTATTTTTATTCCTAAAGATGGCAACATCAGAGTGATCCTGCCTGGTTTTTCAGTTGTCCTGGCTTAAGTTGGTCCGCCATGCTCAAATTTACTAAAGTTTCTCTCCAGCTTTTAAGTGATTATGATATGCTACTTTTTCTGGAGAGCGGAAAGCGGGGTGGCTTGTGTATGTGTGAAAAGCGGCATGCTCAGGCCAATAGTAACTATCTGAAAAATTTTGATGCCTCCAAAGAAACCAGCTTCATCTCTTATCACGATTGCACGAATTTGTATAGAATTTCGATGTATGAGTCACTTCCGGTGAATAACTTCCGGCGGCTTTCCGATGAAGAACTGAAGCAGTTTGATGTCACCCACATAGCGGACGATGCCAACACGGGATACTTTCTCGATGTTGACATCAGCTATCCTGACATGTTTCACGATCTTCATTCGGATTTGCCTTTCTGTCCAGAAACGGAGGTTGTTCCCGGAACACGTCAGGTAAAATTACTGACTACCTTGAAAAACAAAACCAGGTACGTGGCTCATTATCGTCTTCTCAAACAGGCAGTCAAAGCGGGTCTCGTCATTACAAAAGTGCATCGAGGATTAAGTTTCGATCAAAGCAAGTGGTTGTAACCTTATATTCGGCTTAATACTGAAATGAGAAAGAGGACAAAAAATGAGTTTGAGAAAGATTTTTTCAAATTGATGAATAATTCCGTCTTTGGCAAAACAATGGAAAATATTCGCAACCGAACCAAAGTTGAGCTGGTGTGCGAAGACAATCGACTGGAAAAGCTGCTCAGTAAGCCCAATTTTAAAGACCGCTCCGTACTGAAAGATGAAGCTAATGGAAATTTTCTTGTGTTTTTCTTGTGTCTATGCATTTTAATGTCACTCACCTCACCTTCAACAAACCCATTTATTTGGGAGTCGCCATTTTAGACCTCTCTAAAACTAGAATGTACGACTTCCATTATGAAGTGATGAGGCCTTTATCACAAGGAAACAACGCCACGTGATGGAACGACCCCATGCGTCAGCACTTCAAAACAGTAACTGCACAGGGCTTATTTTAAGGTAAATTCTTAGCGAGAGAAAAATGAAAGGATTTCATTATAATTAATTTTCATATCTTGAGAGAATAAAACTAAAATATATTCGGCAGAGAGTACATAATAAGCGTAAAGAAATCTTCAAGGCTGAATTTCCCTAAAACGAGAGAGGTATACGGAAAGCGATAGAATTTAATCAGACACCTTGAAAGAATTCATCTTGGAATTAATGCTGCTTCTTTGAAAAACGAGTGAACTATGAAATACTTTGTTCTTCACATAAAGAAAACACAGTGTACGATTTCAATAATTCCTTTCTGAAAAAACTGTGTGGTCCTGAAAAGGACAGTTAAGATTTTTTTACCAATAACAAAATTCATCTAAATCTCGTAAAATTTCTTCAACGTAATGGCCTAGGTCAACTGAGTCCCGAAATGCTTCGACTACTTTAGTATTTCGATCCAGATGGGGTTCTTTCAGATACTGTTCAGCTATTTTTCAAAATCCAGTTGTAAAATAATTTTGGTCATGTTTATTTGATTGTCGTAGGAGAATTCCAATCCGTTCATGTCAGCTGTGTCATACATTGTGTCCCCAAGAGTTTCTTCAAGCAGAAAAAAAGCCATCATCATACAGCCGAAATCCCTCTTTTGGGGGATGTAATGCTTCCAAAGTCAAATTATTTTTTCCAATGCTTTCTTAATTAAAGCGGAAAGCGAAGAAGAAAGTCTGTTGTATGACTCTTAACATAGTAGATTTCTTATCAATCACTTTAGACCAATGTTCTCAGCACATAGAAATTTCAGTTTTCAAAATTTCACCATCCTGACCCACTTTTTCCTGAGTGAAATCCAATACATGGTGGAAATCTCGGCTTATGCATTCCACAGAGTGGGGATTTATTCTCATGAAAGGAGTCAAGGGTTCTAAACGATGAGCCACAGTAATATTTCCACTGGAAACGTAATACATATTTCGCAGGCTCGCGATTTTGAACAACATCACGCAGAAAGACAAAGCTGTCTAGAAGTTCAATTCATTCAACACCCTTCAAAGCGATTCCCATAGCTGTAGGAACGTATAAGTCACCAATGCAAATATATTTTCGGACATGAATCTGTAATTCTCCATCAAAACAAAATATCCGAATGAATCGATCTTCTCCTAAAGGAAAGCAATTTTCAGGCATTTCATTCTTCCTAAAGATGACGCGATTTTCATCGTATGGTGCTACGGGCGATTCCATTATAAAATTTTCAGGAAACACATAAGGCGACCACTCTCCTCGACTGATCGAGTTCAACTGAGAGAATCTTAAACCCCTACGTCAATCAACCACCTTGTCAGGAATGGACCATAACGATCATGTGACCTGGGAAGAGAACCATTCCTTTGAAAGTGGGGAAAACCTGATGCGGAACATGTATCAACAGGAACGAAATCTTTTCCATTGAAGCATTTCCTCGTCTAAATTAAAATTGGAGGGAGGACAAACATAACAATTAAAAAAATAATGCAGCGTTTATAAAAATTCCTAACACCTCACGGAAGTTCTAAAAAAATAAGTTTAATAAAAAAATTCGAGGAAATGCTTCGATTGAAAAAACTTCCTTCAAAAATTTGTCAAAGTCCAATAAATCTCCCGAGAAAAACATAAAGTTCTAAAAAGCACCACTAGGGGGCGTCACATCAGAATCGACCCGACACACTAGCGCCATCTGCCACGCCCTTTCCCAACTCGGTTGTTGCCATCTCTCAAAAACAAAGATCTAACGTAATAATAAAGTTCCAAGAAGCACCGCTAGGGGGCAGCACATCAGCATCGACCCAACACACTAGCGCCATCTGCCACGCCCCACATCCTCCTGTCACAAGCCATGCACCCTGCTCCTTCTGCTGGAAGCCACGCCCCATTCTTCTTCTAGAAGGAGCTGCTCCTTGCGCTCGGATCGGTCTTTTCTATCTACTGCCGACGCAAGCAAGAAGCAAGAGTACAGTGTCACAATAATGCCGGGTAGACGCCTGAGACGTCAATTTAGGCAACTTATGGACTTTGAAAGAGGCCTGATCATCGGGTTGAAAACCGCGGAGCCGCCCCGGTGGCGCAGTGGTCTAAGCGATGACCTCTGATCATTCGTCCGAACGGGGTCCGGGTTCGAATCCCGGTGAGGCATGGATGTTGTGTTTGTCTTACGGCACTGGCTCTCTCCCTTCCCTGGAACCAGTGACCCTAAATTAGGGACGGGCGACTGCTTATAGCCCATTGAGTTGCTCACGGTGGTCGTTAAACCTTCAATCAAAAAGAAAAACAAAAACCGCGGAGTGGTCGGCGCCGCGCGGAATAGCCCGCTACGTGAATCTTTCTGGCCATACAGTCCGACTGTGTTGGGAGCAGTGGACACGTGACGGAACTGCCACACGGCGGAGCGGCTCGAGAAAGACCAGGAGGACCACCGGTAGAGGGATCGACGGATCGTGCTCCAGGCACTAACGGATCCCACGGGGACCAGGTCCACTTTACAGGCAGATGAAACGGCTCCTGTGTGCCCACGAACCATTTCTCGACGCCTCGCGGAACCGAAAATGCGATCCCAGCGCAACTTACGTATGCTGCTGTTAACAACGGAACATCGCCGGCTTCGTGTGCAGTGGTGCCAGTCCAGAGCGACGTGGAACGCCACAGACTGGCGACGTGTGGTGTTTAGCGATGGGTGCCGCTTCGTTTTGGGGACAGATGATCATCATGTCCGGGTGTGGAGACCCCTGGGTCAACGGCACAATCCCAATCTCGCTATGGAGCGCCACACCTACCTTACTGCAGACATTATGGTCTGGGAAGCCATAGTCTACGATAGCCGATGAGCTCTAATAGTGGGTACGTGGATCATTGAAGGGCCAGCGGTATGTGGATGAGATCCTACGGACCCATGTGCTCCCATTCCTGGGCTGGATTCCACGTGGGCTATACCAACAGGGCAATACCCGCCCGCACATGGCTTGCGTTGCCCAGGACTGCCTAACTCATTTCCAGAATTTCCATGGCCTGCCCACTCCCCAGACATGTCTCCTATCGAGAATGCATGGGACTAGTTGAAACACCGGCTGCCGCAGTGCCGCACTATCCGGAATTTAGAGCACACCGTCCACCACGTGTGGGCCAGCGTTTTTTTTTTTTTGATTGGAGGTTTAACGACCACCGTGAGCAACTCAATGGGCTATAAGCAGTCGCCCGTCCCTAATTTAGGGTCACTGGTTCCAGGGAAGGGAGAGAGCCAGTGCCGTATGACAAACACATCATCCATGCCTCACCGGGATTCGAACCCGGACCCCTTTCAGACGAATGATCAGATGCTATCGCTTAGACCACTGCGCCACCGGGACGGCCAGGGCCAGTGTGCCGCAGGTCAATATCAGGCGTCTTTTCGCCACCACGCCGGACAGTATTGCAGCATGTATCGCCGCACGAGGCGGTGCGACGCGCTATTGAAGATGACCGGACTGCGTGCCACATATACCTGTATAATTGTCCTGCAGCTCTCTCTGTTTTTGCCATCACGTGTATCATTACGTCCATAAAATTTCAGTTCAATGCGATGCTTCCTTCTTGGTGCGCAAATTTCATTGTCCGTGAGTGTATTTTGCATATTATAAATCAGCCACTGTCTCTTTGTACTATCATTTTTTTATGAAATGTTAGCTTTGGTCTCAAAAAAGAACAAAAAAAAATCCCGTAGTAAAGGGTTGAATCAGATGTTCATTAAAAAAGCTGATCAACACATTCGAGCACTGCCTTGAGAATAAGTTGTCCTTGTCGAGGGGTTTTCCGCTAATACTTTGCGTACAAATAATTTAAGATCCGGTTAAAGACCTTATATCTCTAAAAAATGAAGTACTTGGTAAAAATGGAATTTAATTCAGCATGCTTCAAATAATTTTGGTTGTCAGTGATTTCGGTTTGCTGTACGAAATCAGTCTGCGCCAAATTCAACGGAGTAAGATTTGCCACCTCTTCGGCTTTCCTTTTAATATATGCGCAGGAAGATTCAACGTGTTCCAGGGCTTCGGGGGCTGTTTCTCTTTGCCCAACGGAAACAGTTAAGCTTCCCGTGTTCGACTCAGTCTGTAGAGATGAAATCAATTCCTTTGGTTTTGCGCTAGTTTACAGGAAGTCATTTACTTTTTTGTCAGCCTTCCTTGAAAAAGCCATCTGGTTAATGTGCGAAAGCTTGGAAAACTAATTGTTATTCTACCAATAAATTCGGAGTACTAGTGTAATTATACTACGTATTTTCTAGCATGAGTTTCTTTTTCCTTTTGCGCCACCTTTTTTCGTTTGCAGTTTTCCATTTTTTTAAATTAGCACAATGAGATATTTTAACTGATGAAATTAGTTTAGAATGCTCCTCTAACTATAATGTGGCGTTCCGACACTTGCGTGGAGGTGCATTGTCCTGTTGGAACAGGCCCAACCCATCAGCATGAATGCAGGACATGAACGGGCAGCTAAACACACCCTATATCATTACGAATCCCCCCCCAGCCGGTACAGTTCCCTGTTGACAGGCGGGATCCATGGCTTCATGGGGTTTGCGCCACACACGAATCCTTCCATTTTCCCGATACAGTTACAAACGCGACTCGTCAGACCAGGCTACTTGTTTGCAGTCATCAAGTGTCCAAGGGCGGTGTTGTTGTGACCAAGGGAGGCGCATAGCTCTGTGTCGTGCACCCATCAAGGGGACTCGAATTGGGCGTCGGCTCCCAAAGCCCATATCGAGCAGGGTACGTTGCACAGTCCGGACGCTGATGCTTGTTGAGGCTCCAGCGTTGAATTCCGATGATACCTGCGACAGTGTTGCACGCCTACCGCGTGAAACGATTCTTGACAGCCGACGATGGTCACGTTTACCCAATGTCTTTTTACGGCCACACTGCTATCGTAGGTTGGAGGTTTTGCCGGAATTCTTGTAGTCACTTGCAATGGTCGTCCATGAAAATCATTTGGCATCATGACCAGCGCATACGTGCAGACACGTATGCGCTGGTCATGGGTGCCAAATGCAAACTGCGACTCATTACATGAATACAACACACCATTGGATACTTTATCACGTTGATCGGGCCAGACACCACAACAACCGGTGCCGGCGATATAGCCGCCCAGCGCACGGATCCTGCCTTAATCGTTGGTGCACGGCTCGTACACCGAAAGTAACTGTATAGGAAGTTGTTTCCTATGATATCCGAACCCTTTTGGTAGTCCTCTGTACTACTCTCGCGGCTCAACGGTACGTCGAGAGATTCTACGAACTGTTGTGTTGATACTCTGTTGCAGTATCACCGAGCAATTTTTCATCAGGATAATGCCCGGCCACACACGGCACGGCTCTTCCGGGCCTTCTTCCGTAATGTCGACACTCTTCCATGGAACATGTTTGGGACATGAGAGAACTCTACCTACGACACCTATCGAACATGTTTGGGACATGAGAGGACTCTACCTACGACCATTCTGGAATGTCGGCAAACTGGCCCGCAATTTGAATGCCGTCTGGCATGCTATGCCTCAGGATGTATCCGTGAACTGAATGCGTCCATGCCACTTCAGGTAACAGCTTGTACCCAAGCCAGAGGTGGCGCTACAACGTACTAACTTGTTCCACTTGTGTAGCTATTTTTTCCTAATAAATGGCCCAACTTCTCTGGAATTACAATAATTTCCTTCCCTATACATATTCATTGCACATATGAATTTTCAGCTCGATTGGATGATTCCTTCTAGGTTCTTCGTTTTTTGTTTGTTTGTTTTTAAGAACTGTGTTGTCACTGCTGCTGAAGAGGTCTGTAGTACTGCAGTGGTGGGTAGCATTAGAGGTGATGCTTCACGGAACAGTGAAATTAAAGAAGCAGTTAAGTGAAAGAAGGAAGCATATTTGGGGTGTTGCAAGGTAGAGTTTCTGAGGACGAATATCGCTGTAAGAAGCTTGAGGCAGCTAAGCTTGTTCGCCAGAGTAAGGCAAAAGGTAGGAAGAAGAAGGTGGAAAGGCATGAATTGGCTTTTTTGGAAAGTCAGAAAATCTTTCTGAAAATACATAAGACATAGGGAAAATAGGGGGAGTAAAATTTTAAGTTGTGTGAAAAATTGGATCGGAGAAATGATATGGGAGCCCAATGAGGTAAGTGAAAGATGAAGTGAATACTTCTGAGAGTTATTAGAACATGAAAACAAAGGTGATTCTGAGGCAGAAGCAGATGATGTCACAGTGAGAGATGGAAGCACAAGAGGGATCTCAAGAGAAGAGGTGCGAGAAGCTCTAAATTCTCTTCAAAATGGTAGGCTCCGGGAGTAGATGGCATAATTGCTCCGATGCTAAAATATGGTGGTGACTCTGTAATTGAGTGGTTAACTGAAATTTTCCAGTTGTACTGGGAGTTAGGAAGGGTCCTTCAGGAATGGAAGAATGCTATCATTGTTCTTTTGTATAAGAGAAAAAGTGATCAGACTGAATGTAAGAAATCGTGTGCGTCCTGCTGACGTGCCTGCCCAGCAGGACGCACACGATGCAAAGGCAGATAGCAGCGATAACGAACGTCCGCGTAGCTCAATTGGTAGAGCAACTTATTCCGGAATGAGGGGACCCGGGTTCGAGCCTCGGCGTGGACAAAAATGACGGAGAAATTTACTTCGTTATACCACGTATGCTGGCAGGAGTGCATGTTTTCGGGTAAATGGTGTTTTATCGAAATAGTTTTCTATTGGTGTAGGAGTCAGACAAGGTTGTGTAGTGTCACCATGGCTGTTTAATTTATGGATGCACGCATGCGTGATGCCCAAATAAACAATACTGGTTCATGTTTTGATAATATCCGTGTGTGCAGATTGCTGAAAGCTGATGACACACTCTTGTTGGCCGAAAGCAAAAGTGAGTTGCAGAGTATGTTGTTCCGGATGTACGAAGTCTGTACGAAATTCAAACTGAGTATAAATAAGGAAAACACCAAAGTTATGGTTTTTGAGCGAGGAACTGTTAGTAATGAATGCATAATAAGTCTAAATGCTACAGTTATTGAGCAGGTGAACAGTTTGTATATTTAGGAAGCATATTTGACAGAGAACAAATTAGATGGCAAAATTATTAGGTGAGTAAATTCTTCATTGAAAGTCATAGCTGCCTTTGGAGTATCCCACAAGAGTGATGGGTTCTCAAGAAATTCCTGAATGGCTGTATATAAAAGCCATTCAGGAATTTTGTCGTTTGAACTTATACGTCAGAATTGTCGAAAAATGCGTTCGACTGTCTCTTTCCGGTGATGCCATCTGACGAAATGAAAATGTTCTCCTAATTGTTCAATACTTTTTGCGCTGTATTGATTCTAAGATGGTGGCTCTTTTGCAGGTTTTTGTTTCGCTCCTGGTGAACTCCCTGTCGGATTTTTGCGGAACGTTTTTCAATTTCGTTCTATTTTTATTGAAGGACTGCCCCGCCGCCATTCCGAAGTTTCCGAGTATTTTTACTGTCGTTATTTTTTGGAAGAGCAGACTTTTGTCGCTTGAACTTATAGCACTTACTAAATTTATCACTAAGGAAAACAAAAGCGGCCCAAAAAGCATTTCCGTAAAGCCTAAACCGTTATGCTAAACCGTTAAACAACTGAGATAGCTTTACCAACAAAACATATGCATAACAAATTCTCTGCGTCCCCGTGGCAGCAGGTCACGGGACCAGAACGTTCCTCTGTAGTTATCGTGAAGACAGACAAGCCGTTCGTTTATTTACTTTGCGTCTTTAAAAAATGCTTAAAAACCAGAAAAAGGCTTTTTCTTATTGTTTTTTTGTAAAAAAATGTTGATAGTTGTAAGTTTATGCTGTAAAAATTGCAATGCGTTATGATTTATAGTTTGCCATATATCCATTTTTTTAAATGGATCCCATCGCGAAATAAATAATTTTGTGAAATTTAAAAATTGAATTTCTCGTAAACTAAATAAAAATTAAAAAAGAAGGGCGACGAGGTGCAAAAATTCGGTCATGGCGCTTACATGCCTACAAAGTTTCGTGGTTCTGTTGCTGTTAGTGTGTCCGGAACGCGACCTGATAGCACTTTTTTGCTTACCTTAATTTCGAAATGTAATAGCTCTTGAAGTATCGCCAGAATCAAAAATTGGTTTATTTCAGCATGTTCTCCGAACAATTCTCTGCAAACGATGTAAATTTCATATTTTTGTGTTCAATACGTTTTGCGCTGCGAGCTAGGAAAGCAAGAGTGTCGCGAAATTTCTGAAACAGCGGCAACAGCGGCGGCAGTTACTTTTATTTAGGATAGAGAGATTATGATGTTGCAGGTGGGGTATTATGGAACCAGGTGTTGTACCTTATCCCAAATGGGTTAACGGCATTTTGCCCTTATTAATTGCGTCGGAAGAAATTAGGAAATGGAGGCAGCACTCAACAGAAAGATTTCGTGCACTTCTCTTACCCGTACTCATATAAAGAATGTTCTGAATAGTGAAGCCAAACTAGACGCGGAACGCCATTTAGGGCTGTAAAATACAAAATGTGAAAAGAGCGATCAGATTTCTTGTTTCCTGATATTGAGATTCTGATGAGAGTTCTGCTCCCGAGTTCCGACCTTTAGTACCATATTAAACTAACCGAATGAAGCTTGCAGTAGTGGTAGTAATGATCGCACTGCCTCCAGAGAATCTTCAAAAATGCTGTATGAACGGCATCCTTATCTTGTAACATACGAACAACAACGCCATCATTTCTGATTGTGACCAACTTACATGCCCTACACATTTTGAGGAAGAAATGCGAATTTTTAGCTACTGCAACAGGCGAAAGAAATTATAGGTAAATTCTATATCAGAAACTGGTGTAAAAGTTTGAATTCTTAAATACGGGATTACACCATACAATACAAATCTTGAAGATGGCAATCCGTTTCTTAGTGTAAATATGACAAGGATGGCAAGTCAGATAATATCCGAAAACTTGAAAATTTCCACGTCCAGGAGCGGAAATCGAATCCGCGTCTCCCTGGTATGCCAACCACTACACCACTCAGAACGACAAAGTCTCAAGTTTCTGATTAATTTGAATATAACTATCACAGGATTCTCTAGTCGAAGCAACCGGCATTCAAGTTTAGCGAATCTGGAGGTTAATAATCCTATTCCGTGATTGCCCAGAGGAGCAGATAAACCATGAATGTAATACGGGATTGCACCACATAATACAAAATTTGAAGATGACAATCCGTTTTTTGGTGTTAATATGACAAGACTTGATCGTTCTGGGTCGTGCAGTGGTTAGCATACCCGGGAGCTACCTGGGAGACTCGGGTTTGATTCCTGCTCCAGGACGACTAAATTTTCAAGTTTTCGGATATTATCTGACTTACCATCTGCCCCGCCCTATAATTACGCCTCTGTGGACCACAAACATGGACTTTAACTGAGATATCCAGAGGCTTCAAACTACTTAAAAAAGCATGCTTAGTATAACGAGAAAGGACAGGAAGAGGAACTCATGGATTAGGAAAATGACGGGAGTTGATGACATAACGATCAAGGTAATTTTAAGGCCGCCCCATTGGCTGAATGGTATGAGGTACTGGCTTCTGGCCATTCGTCCCAGATGGGCGTTGGATCATGCCTCTGATGAAACATGAGCGGTGTGTTTGCCTTACGGCGCTGGCTTTCTCCCTTCCCTGGAACCAGTGCCCCTAAATTAGGGACGGGTGACTGCTTATAGCCCTTAAAGTTGTTCCCGGGGGTTCGTTAAACGATGAAAAAAGAAAAGAAACAGTATAAAGCCAACTCGAAATATCCGAGTGTTCAGAACTGCGGGCTTTTGACTTAATGTCCGAGCCGAGCAGAGGATCGTTTCCAGGATGAGGCATTATGCGGCGAACCAGTCGTATGGCGCTACCTCTGACCCTCCCGAAGTTCATGACCCCAAATTAGAGACTGGCGGCCCCCATAAACTTAGATAATTGAGGTTCGTTACTAAAGAAAAATGAAACAAATTCGTTGAATGCTTTGATGAGTATTGAAATTGAAAGCCCAGAAGAATATAGGGCAAGTGAAAATATTCAATATTCACTACTAGTGGTAGTCAGCGCTTGACTACCACTAGTACTACACAACCTTTTTTTTTTTTTTTTTTTTTCTTGACCAATGATATTTTTATCCTTCACTTTTTTCATTTTAGCATAATTGTTTAAATTCTGTGTATTATTAAATTTAATAACATTGAAAATTAGTGTCTGGTTTGTTTTTAGTTTCATTCGTTAACTACATTTAAAAAATGTTTTTGATTTATTATACTTCACATTCAAAGCAAAGCTGACTCAGGGATGCAGCCCAAATCTGAAGGGGCCTGGCGCCGAGAGGCTACTTTTTTTCATAACCTGGCGCCGAGAGGCCACTTTTTCCAAGGCCTGGCGCCGAGAGCCTACTTTTTTTCAAGGCCTGGAGCCGAGAGGCCACTTTTTTCAAAGCCTAGCGTCGAGAGGTTACTTTCTTTCAAGGCCTGGCGCCGAAAGTCCCCTTTTTCGAAGGCCTGGCGCCGAGAGGCTACTTTTTACCTAACCGAACTGAATCTTTTTAAATTTATCTATTCAACCGTCACCCATCAAAATCGATATTAATTTTAACACGAACAATCTTAACCGAGTTTTTCTTCTTCTTCGCTCCCCCTTCTCTCTCTTTCTCTTTATTTATTTATAATTGTTTCATGGTGGCTATGCACAAATCCGTAGACATTTTGTTTACCTAATCTTATATTCGATGAAATCGAATATCATCATTCATCATTGTTGTCAACTATTATCAATCCACTGCTGGACGAATGTCTCCCCAAGTTTTTCCCACAACGGTCTGTCTTGAGCCAGTCTCCTCCATGTCACTCCCGCATGCTTTCGAATTTCATCCATCCATCACCCATGTGGTCTTCTTCTGGTTCGTTTCCTCTCCCTTGGAATCCAGTCTAAAATTTCGGTGTCATCTTTCTGGCAATACTTCTGCTTTGGCCAGATACATTCCAGCTGCCGGGGACTAAGGGTCAAGTGGTAAGTTGTGGAATCATATTGGAGGGAGGGGCTGTAACTCACCACGTTGGCCGAGGGGGTTGGTGACTGTGGGATTTCCTCTAATCCCGGTGATACAGTTATACCGCTATTTGGCGGTCGACAGAGCCCCTTTACTGGGAACAAGATGCACCGCGAGAAGTTGCCATTTGTCATTGTTGTTAGCATCACGTGACCTTGCGAAATCGGTATATATACTGTATATATAGAAATGACAAGAGGAAAACATCACGAGCAGAGTAAAATCACTGAAATGGTAATGGGCTCAACATGTTGCCAGAAGAACGAACCACCGATGGACAACCGAAATTTTAGACTGGACACTAAGGGACACAAAAAGACCCAGAAGACCACATGGGAGATGAGTGGATGAAATTCGAAAGCATGCGGGTGTGACATGGAGTAGACTGGCTCAAAACAGACAGTTGTGGAAAAAACTTGGGAAACCTTTATCCAGCAGTGAATTGATAATGGTTGACAATGATGATGATAATGATGGTATGCATACACATATTCGATTTCAAAGGCTTCTTACCAGTCCCTGCATACCTGCTGGAGTCGATAACGCCTGGGCCGCTCTTCGGAGCGCTAGACCACTTCTTGTTTCAGGATTATACCACTAATGTTGTATGGCAGTACTGCCATATACCAGTCAAAGGACCCAAATTATTGATGATAATTTTTAGTACAAGCAAATGCTGTTGGTAATTAAGGGAAAATGAATTCAGAAGTTGATCTTATGTAATCGCATGGTATGCCTTTAAAGTAGAATCGACATTAAAGGAGGGCAACAGCAATCCCCATTTCTAGCTGCTGAATAAGGGAAACTTTAAACGCAATAAATCTTAATGTTGCTTCTGCCGATCAAGAACAGTAATCAATAAATGTACGATGCAGGAAAACATTTAACTCAAGAAGGCTAAAATCAGAATTTTTCACTAAATCGTTTCGATCACGGAAAGAAGTTAGAAGTGCGTATTTTAAAATGCCATGAAAATGAGTCGTTAAAATCAGACGTTTCTTCATTTCTTAAATTATAATTTTATTTGTTCATTTTACTCACTCGACGAACTGGATTGTGAAACCCATGTTTATTTGCTTTTTCTTCACATGAAAGGTTAGATTTTTAGTTTGCTAATTTAGCCTCAGCTGGTGCTTACAGTATTCCGAACCACTCTCTAAGACTTTGTTCAATACATCGAAGATTGGTCAAAATGTTCTAGCCTTCAAGAAAAAAGAAACTGGAATGTAGAATTCCCTTGCCCTTCATACTGTTATTTGTATGATCTAGAAGCTGTTCTAGGACAAGCAGCAGTAAGAACTTGGTGCTTCCTTTTCTTTTTCTGCAGCATCTACTGATGTCCATAAATCACACTGCATACATCTGCTAATGGGAATGGCTTTCTTTGAACTAACGAAGTAAGAAGACTTGCATTTGGAACATGTAAAAACAGGGGGAGTCTTTGTCTTCGCTTTTCTCGAACGTCTCGTTCTTCTTCCGGCATAAACTGACTGGATTGTTCCGTCACCAACATTTGATATGGTTTTTAAAATACTGCGATAAGAATCCTGGATGGAATTTGATTTTTCAGGTGGTTCGTTTACCATGAAAGAATTCTTGCTGCCACTTGAGAAAGAATGCTTTTTCTTTAAAATGTCGTCACTTCCTAAATTACTTTCTACGGTCCCATTACCCGGAGTGATGTCATTCCTACCGTTCTTTTCATTTTCGGTGGTAGATATCTCTCGCATAGGGTAAGCAAGGCGCCCTTCAGAGTCAGTGGAAATGTTTACGCTTTCCAAATTACCAAAAAGAGGTCCATTTTTGTTTAAATCACTTTCCCCCGAAATTCGATGAATAACTTCCTTGGGAAGAAGTTCTTCCCATCTTGAATGCAGAGTATACGTAGATAAACCATCTGTGCTGAAAGAATTAGGACGACTGTTATTTTCTTTTTGCTTATTCCCTTCTTCAGCATCGTTCTGGGGCATTTCATTCGTACTAACAATAAGTGAATGAACTGACGAATTTCCATCAGGTTCGGCTGATGATTCAACAGAATTCTCGTCAGTCACAACGTCGGGATCCTCTTCGCAGGAAAAGTCACCTGTTTCGTCAAAGGTGTACTCACAGGATGATGTCGAATCTGTTGAACTTGAAGACATCAATTTCCTCTCCGAGCTTTTGGGTTTATAAACGACAACGTATGTTGATAGTTCATTGTCTACGTCACTTCCGGGGACGGATGGATTGCTGTCATCGTTCCAAGAGACCTGTTTCCTGTATTTGTCAAACTTAACTATATTGGTTTGTATAGGTTGGTCACTTGAAGAGTAATCTGAATTTAAAAGTGATACCTGGTGTAAATCATTTTTACACGGCTCGTTTGTAACTGGAGCTGCGGGAATTTCTAATGAGGCTGTAGATGAAAACGATTGTTTCGAAGACACTGATTTGTCAGTGGTTCTCTCACCATTTGACAAAACGTCTTTCTCAGACCTTTTCTTGCAGCGACATTTCCTGGAAACGCTTTCCTCGTGCGAACAAACAGCTGGACGTGTGGTGGCCTTCAGAAACTAAAGAGACACAGACAAAAATGTATTTCAAAACGTGTTTTACAAAAAAACAAACAAACTGTGTTTCATTACTGAAAGAGGATACAAGAATATCGACAAGTAGTAACAAAATGAAAGTAATGAATGGTTCCTCTTATTCGTCGTGGGACACATCAGCTACAGTAGAAAAATATTTCTTTCTCTTCCAATATTAGACGCTGATCCAATTATGTGAAATGTTTTTCTCTAGTTCTCTGCGGACAGTTTCGTGAATATAGAGAACACTTCTCAGCAAAGCCAATATTAGATACACTCGTTATTTTCTAGAGATGTGAGCATTATAATTATTAAATTTACTACTTAAATTTAAAGATGGAAGCATTAAATTTGAGAAGCTCGTAGGGAAGTCTTTGAACTTCTAACAAGCTAAACCAAAGCACATCTCATTTCCTGACGTAAAGCAACAATGACAAAGGAACTGTGACACACTACAGAGATAAAGCACGTGCCAAGACAAGTTTTCAGCTCGTATAGGAGTCGTTGAACTGTTAAAAAGCTAAACCAAAGCACTTCCCATTTACAGAGGTAAAGCAACCATGAAAAAGGAACTGTGACACACTACAAAGATAAAACACGTGCTAATACGACAAGTTTTCAGTTCGTAGAGGAGTCGTTGAACTGATAACAAGCTAAACCAAAGCACTTCCCATTTCCAGACGCAAAGCAACCATGAAAAAGGAACTGTGACACACTACAAAGATAAAACACGTGCTAATACGACAAGTTTTCAGTTCGTAGAGGAGTCGTTGAACTGATAACAAGCTAAACCAAAGCACTTCCCATTTCCAGACGCAAAGCAAATATGAAAAAGGAACTGTGACACACTACAAAGATAAAACACGTGCTAAGACGACAAGTTTTCAATTCGTAGAGGAGTCGTTGAACTGATAACAAGCTAAACCAAAGCACTTCCCATTTCCAGACGCAAAGCAACCATGAAAAAGGAACTGTGACACACTACAAAGATAAAACACGTGCTAAGACGACAGTAGTATATGTCCCATACTATGGGACACATCATATACTACAAAAAACCTCAAAATCAGGCGTTTTTTGATTTTTCAGACCTCAATAATCACGAACATTTTAAGGCTTTTTATGAACAAAAACACCATATTTTCATTAAAAATCATTGATTTTTTAGCATAAAATAGTCAAAAACATCAGATTTTTGAAAATTGAAGTTTTTACTCTGTTTTTCATCAAACTAGAGCATCATAAAAACACACATTTTAAGTCATTTTTGTGAACATTTTTGAACAATTGCAATCATTTTGAGCTTTGAATAGCTTTGAAAGTGATGAAATGATGGTTTCAGTGATGAATAGAAAAGTTGTAAAACAAACTACTTTTTAAAAATGCATTAAAAAAAGGGGTACCCAAAATGGATACCCCTTATAGGAAGATTAAAAAAATAGGAAGATAAAAAGTGTAGGAAGATTAAAGTTCTAATTCAAATGGAATGTTATTTTTTCAATTTCTAAGTAAGGTTTAAAAATGTTTAATTCTAAATAAGACATGACTTGTATACTTAATTCATCATTCTGTTTTCCTGATGCAAAGAGTATTAAAGGTTTATCGGTGTAGGCATCACCATTAAATAATATATTCTCCCCAAGTGTAATTAAAACTTCTGATTTCCCATTAGTATAATTAGGACGTAAATAAAATGTAATTTTCATATCCATATTTTCACTCAGTTTCATATTTCTGTCAAGGAGATTGCTACTAAATTTCATAAAAACGACTGTTTCCCAGTAACGCATAGCACCAAGAGTATTATATGCTTTTTTATCTTCTTGAATTGTTGCATAACATTTTTGATTATCCACGTAATTTTTATTAACTGCGTCATACATATCCTGAGGAGATGGAATATTCACTAGTCTTTTATTTTGAACATCAAACTTTTCATCTTTTAAAATTAAAACATTGTTTTCTAAATACCTCTTATTCACTGCATTCTTATCTGCTGTAGGATCAGCAACATTTCCTATTCTTTTACCTTTTGCATTAATTACATTCCCATCTTGAATATGTAAATATTTTTGATCCAAATTACTTAATTCACCTTTAAGTACAGCATCTAAATCTCTTATTCTTACAGCAGTTTCTTGAACAAAATCTGAAAAACTACCATTAATATTTTTTTCTATTTCACTTTTAACTTCCAGATTATTCTCTCTCATTTGTTTTAAAACATATTCTCTTGTAGTAACATCATGTTCATCTATAGGTTCTTTACAATTTTTTAAATTTTTTTCTTCCATATCATAATTACCATCATCTGTTAATTTAAATCCATTTCCAGGAGGTCCAGATGGTCCAATTCCAAATTCTTCATAAGACGAACCAAAAGGGTACCAATTCATTTATTTAATCTAAAGTTTTCAAAGTTTTAAATTCCTTATTAGCCATATTAAGTGATCCTCTTTTTCTTTCATTCACGATGAAATAAAATCTATATGGTTTACCTGGATTCGATCCTAATCTCCAGTTAAATTCTAGTCTTAAATTCGAAATATTAGTATACTCTGGATGATTAGATAAATTAAAATAAAAGATTGGATACAATCTCGCATAATTTACATAACTTATAAGACATCCACTTTCAGTATTATGAGTATTTAATCCAGCTGCTAATAATTCAGAATAACATCTATTATAATCTAACTGCCCATCTTTAAAATTCGTTTTATAAATTTCTTCTGGAACTTTTTTATTATTACATAATATCCAGCATTCAAGGAGATCTAAATTATCAAAAACCATATTGTTCTGATTTTGATTGCTTTCTTTTTCTACATACTGTGGAATGACAAGAACACTTAACACCTCATCAGATGTAGTTCTTATATGACATGCACCACTTGATGTTGTTTGCTGATTACTTTTCTCAATTGAAGCAGAACACCAAGTAATTTCAATAGGTGTAGAATTCAAAGCTATACTTTTAAATTCAGCCTCAATGGATGGGTACAACTCTACATAAGGTAACCATAATTGAAAATCAGATATAATAACTTTATAATTGGGATTTGCAACATCTGTGTATAACATATCATTATGACTATTTCTTTGAAATTCAAATGTAACTTTTATATCAGAAATTAATCTTCTAAAATCGTTGAGGAACCCAAAAAGTTGTCTTAAAGGAATCCAAAATTTTATTACATTACTGTTTTTTGTTAAAAGCCATCTCTGTCTAAATCCTTTATTATAAGAGGCATTTTCTTTTAATTTGATATCTGATCCTTTCTTTACATCTTTATTAGGATCATCTATTACTATTTTATCTTTATCAGCTGATTCTGATGTATCAACATAATACATCATATTTGTAGCCTCTGAAGTGGAATAATCTTTTGTGAAATTTATAAGTCCATTAATTTGATGAATTAATGAAGCACATTCAATATTAGAATCAGTTTGTTCTTTTCCTATAGTTAATGAAGCGGATCTAAACAGATTCCCACCATTTACAAATGTAACATTATCAGTTCCTATAGTATCATTATTATTTTTTACTATTTTACTTTCTAAGCATATATAACCGTTACTATATAATATAGGTGAATTTGTATCTTTAATAGTAAACTTATATTGATCAGATTCTTTTACATTAGTACTATCTTCATTATGTTTTATATATTCATACTTAGCAATTTTATTACTATAATAATCTGGAATAGATTTTAAGTCCCAAAGTTTTTCCATTTATTAGGATAAAAAACTCATTTATACCATTTCAAACCCGATCCATCCTGAATTTTCGTTTTAGCTAATATATCATTAACAGTTACAGGAGGTTTAGATAATATATTTTCAAGTTTATTTTGAATAACATTTTTAGCTTTATCTTCAATTGCTGTTTTTGCTGATTTACCTAAAACTTCTAATATTTTTTTTCCAAAAGTTTTAATTCCTTCAGTGAAGATATTACCACCATATCGTTTTGCATATAATCTATGTTTGTTATAATTCATTTATTAAGCTGAAAAGCCTGCGCTTAAGCTAAAATTAATCTATATAAAACTCTCATATTATTCAAGTCTATCAGTTCATTATCTTGATTCGTGATATACATTCGAATTCTATGAATATAATTTCGTCTATTAATGGGTAAAAATAAAGGATTTATTTCATCAATTTTTATTAAACTACCAGGAGGATTAGATGGCGTAAAGGAATATAAAATATCTGAATTAATATTATTATATAGAGCTCCTGTAATTACATCACAATGAATGTGTATGTCATCAACTCCTCTAGAAATGTTTGCCATATATTTTCCTTCTTGATGATTATCTTCATATATTTCTGATTCAAATCCTAAAATTTCATGTAATTTACTCTCTCTAAGATCAATTTTATATTCATCTTTTAATTCAATTATAAAGCGCTGTGTAGCGAAATTAGCTTTAAATTTAATTGGTGGTTCATCTCCAAATCGTTTTATTAAAAAGTTATTTAATTCCCTTAATGTGTAATTTCCATTATCTAAAGTTATTTCATGCCATAAACTACCATCAAAATACTTAAATGTATTATTTTCTTCATCAATATTGTTCCATGAAACCCACATAGACATAGATTTTAAAGCTATTTTTGAATTTTCATTAACAGGAATAGGTGGGACATATTCAATTGTAAAATCTTCTGATTTCTCAAAATTTTTTGAATCTAAAATTAACATTTATTAAGCACAAAATCTTCATTATAACCACTTGGTTCTTGGGTAAAAGAATATAAAACTTCAACAGGTGATTTACCTTTATTCCTTTGAGTTATGTATTTCATACAATAAAAACCACATTTAACAGATGTTGGTTCTTGTAAAAAACTCGAATTATATCTAATTCCTTTATTAGATGTTTCAAGATATTTTACAATATTTTTAGGTATGAAAATGTTATTCAATTTAATGTCTTTATATTTATATTCTCCAAATGGATCAAAATATTCCACAAAATTATATTTAGGATCATTATAATAACACACCCAATGAGTCCCAGGTCCTGTAGATATATCTAAATTAACAATTCCACTTTCAAATATCTTAATCTTTTTAGGTAATAAATCTGATGTAAATACACCCCTGAATCCTTTTACATCTTTCATATTTTGTTCTATCGTTTTATTGGATATACCTCGTAATTCTGAAGAACTCCCTTTCCAGAATGTTTTTTTTTAAGGTTACAACCTGATCCAGTTACTTTACTTAAAGCTTTATTCACACCAAAACTAGCAGCACCAGATAAAGCACCAGTACCAAGAGCTGCTAAGATAGGGATCAAAAAGGGTAAAATACCTCCGTTTTTCTTTAATTGTGTCTTACTTATAGTTATTCGTTTACCATTTTTAATTTGATTAATTTGAGTTTTTGTTAAATACATATCATGATTAGCACTTTTAGTTTTATCAATTTGCAATGTAATTTCTTCACCTTTCTTAACTGCTGATTTTAATTTGTTTTTCTGACCTTCACTCAAATAAATTCTTGATACAATATAATTACTCATTTATTAAGATAGAAACTTTGAATAATATTGTTTTACTTGCTCATTAGTCATTTTACCCTCTTTCAATAATAAATCTAGTATTTGAACTACTTGGTTATATACTTTCTTATTTTTAGTTCCCTTACATATTTTATCTGTTAATTTATCTAAAATATTAAGACCCTCACCCATATAGTAATTCCCCATTTTGAGAGCTTCTAATGCTCTAATATATTTTCGCACCTCAGCCATTTTATAATCGAAACGATCAATTTTTTTCTGTAATTTTTTCTTTTTTCTTCATCTTTAGCATTATTAAGTGCTTTTACTTGAGGACCTTTTAGACGTCCGATTTCACTGATTTTTTCATTCGCTTGTTTTATTTTTTCATCAATCTCTTCATCAGATTTATTAACTAATTCTGAAGGTAAATCAAATCCTAACTTTTTTTAATAACTGATACATTCAAGTTTTTGTTTAAGTTAATTTTATGAATTCCTGCTTCTCTCTCATACATTTCTTTAGCATCTGAAATAGGCTCTTCAACATCTTCTAAGGCAGGAATTCTTGAAGATTCTGCAATTGGTTGAAATGAAAGTTCTTCAATTGCATCTTGAATAGCTTTTAAATTTTCTTTTCTAGATACATCTTGATATTCTAATTTTTCAACTATAGGTTTATGAAATTTTGTGATTGCCTCTTCATATCCTAAATCTTCTAATTGCTTTTCCTTATTTCGTTTTCTTAGTTCAGCATTTACTTTTGCTAATTTTAATAAATCTTGTATCACTTTACTCATTTATTTAACTGAAAATTTGCTTCCAAGCAAATTATTTTACTTCCAAGCAAATTATTTTACTTCCAAGCAAATTATTTTACTTCCAAGCAAATTATTTTACTTCCAAGCAAATTATTTTACTTATATAAATGGAAGATTTTGAACAAATTGAAGAATATTTATCTTTTGCTGAAATGGCATTATATCTAGCTGAATGTTATTTATCTCAAGGAATACCAGCTGAAGACTTATTATTTGAAGCTGAAATGTTTATTGAAGATGCTGAATTTCTATTAAATAAATATGATTAAGCCTTGCAGCATTAAAATAAAAGATTATTCCGAACCAGAAGAATTTATAGATCCAAATCAAAATCCAATGTTACCTATTCATCCTTTTAAACTTTTAATAACAGGATCTTCAGGATGTGGAAAAACAAATTTACTATTAAATTTAATATATGATCATTTAAATTTTGATGCATTATTCATATGTGCAAAAGATATTAACGAACCTAAATACTCTAAATTAAAAGAAAATTACTCAGTGTTTGATGATATAGAAGAGGAAGACATTTTAAAAATAAAGGGAAAGAATAAAAATAAGTTATTAAAATTATTTAAAAAGTTTAAGAAAGAAACATTATTTAGTTCAGACATAAATGAATTTATTACTGTAGATGACTTAGATCCTTCATTAAAAAATCTAGTTATTTTTGATGACTGTGTAAAAGAAAAAGATCAAAACGAAATTGAAAAATTTTTTATAAGAGGAAGGAAGAAAAATGCATCCATTATTTATTTATCACAGACCTATTATTCAACACCTATTGATATAAGAAACAACTGTGATTACTTTATATTTTTTAAACTTCAGCACAGAGAAATTAAACAAATTATTAGAGAAATTGATGGTGATTTTAATATAGATCCTTATCAAAAAAGTATTAAAAAACCTTATGATTTCTTCATGTTAGATTTGAAAAATCCTCATATGAGATACAGACATAACTTTGATCCTATATAAATGGAAGAATATTTAGAAAAGAAAATGTATGTATACAGAAAAAGTTTTAATTACTATAATAAAATTAGTATATCATTATCAGTAGGCAAATTTATATTTAGTGCTTCAGGTTTATCAGCTTTTGCATTTATTCCTTTAGCAGCACTTTCTTTAGGAGCAGGAGTCATTGAAGTTGTCGATAAAACTCTAAATATTTCAGAAAGAAAAGAAGAATATAAACAAGCTTACAAATTTTATAAACAGATATTAAATTTAATAAACGCTAATTCAATTTCAGAACAGGATGCTTACGTTAGAGAAGAGGATTTTATAAAAAATATGAAGTATTTTCCTTTAGAGAAATATGTAAAACAAACGCAACTAAATGGTTATAGATATGTAAAATAGATTTACACTTAAATAAATGGAATTACAAGGAGGTGATATAGTAGGATGGTTACAAGATAAATTAAATCCGCCTGAAATGCATATACCTGGTTACCAGTATTGTGGTCCATTTACAAAATTAGAAAAGAGATTAAAAAGAGGTGATCCAGGAATTAACAGAGTTGATAAAGCTTGTAAAAAACATGATGTAGCTTATAGTAAAACTAAAGATACTAAACAGAGACATATTGCTGATCAAGAACTCTTAAACGATTTAGATTCAATTGAAAATACTACAAGTGGATTCTATCCATTAGGAGAGAAACAAGCTAAAGCTGTTATAAAACCAATTATAAAAGCAAAGAAAACATTTGGTTTAGGAATTTCATCCTATATGTATTGCTTAAAGTGCAAACAGAAAACTGAAACTAAAGATATTCAAGAAACAGTAGCTAAAAATGGAAGACCGATGGCAAAAGGAAAGTGTAAAGTTTGTGGAACTAAAAAGAGTGTTTTTTTAAAGACGTAGACCTTAAAAATATTTATTATACACCAGAAACTGGTTATTGTGGTATTAATGAATTACAAAGAAAAACTAAATTACCCAGGAAAGATATAGAAGAGTTTTTACATCAACAAGATGTATATACAAAACATAAACCACTTATTCATAGATTTAAAAGAAGAAGAATTTATGTTTCTCATGTCAATGACCAATTTCAAGCTGACCTTATAGATATGCAAGAATTTAAATCCTTTAATAATGACACAAATTATATTTTATCAGTGATTGATATATTCAGTAAATATGCTTGGACAATTCCGATTAAAAGAAAAACAGGTGAAGAGGTAACTAGAGCATTTAAAAAAATATTTAAAGAAAGAAAACCAGAAAAACTTCAAACAGATAAGGGTACAGAGTTTATAAATAAACAAACTCAAAAGTTATTCAAGGATGAAAATATTCACTGGTTTACAACTGAAAATATTGAGATTAAATGTGCTGTTATTGAAAGATTCAATAGAACTTTAAAGACTAAAATGTGGAAGTATTTCACAGCAAATAATACTAGAAAGTGGATAAATGTACTAGATAAATTAATTAAGAATTATAATAATTCTTATCATAGATCCATTAAAATGACACCTATAGAAGCAAGTAAGGAAGAAAATGAATTAAAAGTTTATAATAATTTGTATAAAGAAAAAGAGAAAAATAAACCAAAATATCAAAAAGGAGATAAAATAAGAATTTCAAAATATAAAAGAGAATTTAAGAAAGGTTATCTTCCAACATTTACAGAAGAAATATTTATAATTTCCGATATATTGAACACAGATCCTCCGACATATAAAATAAAAGATTTAAATAATGAAGAAATTACAGGAACATTTTATGAAAAGGAACTGGTTAAATATGATAAGAAAGATGAGGTTTATAAGATTGAAAAAATTATTAGAAAGAAAGGAAATAAATACTTAGTTAAATGGTTGGGATATCCTGATGAATTTAACAGTTGGGTTGACGCTGTAATTTGAAAAATTTTTGCAAAACGCCCTTTCGGTGGAGGGTCTATGCTTCATTTTTTTTTATTTATTTGTACCTGGCCAGCCAGGTGGGCGTTAACTCTTTCGACCCTCCACCGCACACACTCTCTACCATCAGATGTTATTCACGCACACGCTCTACCATGAACCAAACTTATTTTCAAAGTTTGAACAGGGAGCCATTCTACCGTATCGAGTTTCGAACCTGAGACCTTTTGCATGCATGCCTGACTCGCTACCACTCGGCCAACACAGGCCGATGAATTCTTGCTTGAAACATATATTTATGTCGAAGCTTGGCTATGATCCAAAGTTGTTACGTAACGAAGAACTGCTTTTTTCCGAGGACACGTTACGTAATCGCGCGCCGCGGAGAATATTGGCAGCGATTCAACTTATGTAAACATTTTCGCTCGCAGCTTATCAGTGTTATGTAATGACTGTTTTTTGCAACTAAGAAAGAAAGAGAGATAATGCCTTGTGCTGACATCTATATGTGAAAGAAAAAACTGTTATATGAAAATAATGAATACTGACGATATTAAAAGAATAAAATGATATCTAATAAATGGCTTCATTAAAAGATGTATGTTATGAAAATATTAAAGATAATTATTATTATGGTCTCTTTGGAGATTTTAAATTAATAATAGATAAAAATACTGGATATTTTAAACTTTGTAAAGATGGAGGTAAGAGATTTAAAAAATGGCTTCAGAAGATTTAATTAAAGATATTTCCACGGCTGGAATTCCAACCATGGGAAAAAATGATGTAATATATGAAATTAAAGGTGGTTTAACTGAAAAGTATAATGTAAATGGTTCTTATGTGTCTGATGATAAAAATTGTGGTGGCCCGAATTCGGGCCGCCATAAAAATGATCAATTTGGTTAAGAATTTAGACGGCCCGAATTCGGGCCGTGAAAATATACATGAAATAAGAGGTAAAACAGCAATAAAATATAACTTTAATGGTACATATGTCAGTGAAGATTTAATTACAAATATAGCTTGTTGGGTTTCAAATGATTTTTATGATAAAGTTAACAAGATTGTTAAAGATTATTATGTTAAAAAATTAAAAAGTTTTTAATAAAATGATATCTAATAAATGAATTATTTTAATGAAGAAACTAATTACTTTTCTTCTTCAGAAGAAGAACAAATTGAAATTCCTGAAAATTTTAAAAAAGTAATGAAACAAATAAAGAAAATGAAATATGATGAAGAGGAAGACTGTTATTATATAGATTATAATAAATATTTAAAAAGTAGATATGTTAGTAGAATAAGATATTTTAATCAGTTTAAAAGAAAAAGTAACCTTAAATTTAATAAGGAAGCAGAAGATTTATTTTTAAAATTACTAGATTTTATGTACTATGAGAAAAATTTAAAATATACATATTTTATTAAAAAAATTTGTGACTATTGTAATATATCAAATGATATTAAAATTAATATAAATCCAAATAATGAAAAGATCTGGGAAGACTTTAAAGCAGCAAACTTTTCAGCTTAAGTATTTATAAAATTTGTTTCCTAATAAATGGAAGACAAAACATGCACAAGTTGTAAACAAACAAAACCTATTGATGAATTTTATGTTCAACATCGTTATGGTAAAGTTGATAGACAGCATTTTTGCAAATCTTGTCAGTGCATAATTTTATATAGAAAAATAAATTGTGATTGTGGTAAACAATATACTTATACTCATAAACAAAGACATTTAAGAAGTAAATTGCACAAACGTCGTTTAGCTTTTATCACTTTTTGATTTCGAAAATCCCTTTATAAATTTACTCCCTAATAAATGGATAAAACTTTGAAGCCAATTATTGTGCATCTTAAAAGTGCTCTGAATGCTATTAGTGTTCAGAAACTTAGAAATGTTTTAAAAAGATTAAATATCAAAAAACGAAATGTAAAAAAAGATGATTTAATTAAATCGTTGATAAAATATATTAGAAAGACAGGTGATTATAAGTCTGTTTTAGTAGATATCCTTGGATTAGATACATCAGAATATTTAGATAGAAAAAGAAAAATATTTATTAATCATCCAGAGAGAAGAAATAGAATTAAAAAATTATTTGATTCTTTTAACTTGAAATTCAAAGATAACAAACTGAAACCAAGAAAAGAAAAGAAAATTAAAACAGCTGTAAATCTTGAAAAATTATTTAAACCTGATTATGAAATTATTGAAACAAAAGGAAAATATATTAAAAAATATATGGTACATAGAAAGAATTATAGAGTAGCTGGAGTAAACATTAAACCTGAACAATATTTCAATATTTTACAAGATATATTTAGAAAAGCAATTGGTAAAATTCATGGAAAAGTAGATATAATAGTATACAGTCCTAATCTCAATAAACCATTTCATGATAAAATGATGTCAACAAATGATGCTTATGAATATTATATATATAAATTATCTGATCAAATAGAATATAAAGAATTAGATATTACAGACTGTATATTTGATTTTAATGTGGTTGAATTACCTGAAGGAGGAAAACATTTAATAATAGTTAAAGAAGACGATATTGTAAATAAAAGAAGTATATGCCAAATAAAAAATAATGATAATATTTGTTTAGCTAGATCAATTGTAACAGCATTAGCAATTCAAAATCCTGAGGTGTTATGTAATAAATTAAACCATGAAAAAATATCAAAGAATGATATAACATATATTAGAAAAGGTAGAGTTTTACAAAAATCATTAGCTGTAAAATTACATGAACTATGCAATATTCCATTAGAAATATGTTGTTTAGAAGAGGTTAAAATATTTGAAGAATTCTTAGATATTCAAATTAATATATTTTGTAGAGAGAATTTTAACGAAAGAATATATAGTGGTACTTATAAACCTACATGTATCTATATATTTAAAAATAGAAATCATTTTGATGTTATTACTTCTATTAAAGGATTTTTAGGTAGAAGAAATTATTGTGATTACTGTCAAATAAGTTATGATAAAAAAGATAAACATAAATGTCCTCTTAAATGTGATAGATGTTTTACAACAGATAGCAAATATTGTAATAGTGATGAAATATTTTGTAAAAAATGTAATAGATTATTTAAAGGTAAAGAGTGTTTTATATACCATGAAATGAAAGATAAAAAAGGTATAAGTGTTTGTAATAGTTTATGGAAATGTTTAAACTGTAAACGAATTATTAATCAATATGAGAGGAAATCAAAAGAACATAGATGTGGTGAAAAACGATGTAAAAACTGCTGGCAATGGGTTCTAAATGATCATAAATGTTTTATGAAACGTAAAGATACAAAAGGTGGTAAATGTATAAAAGACTGTGTTGAAAATATTCCATTTAAAGATAAATGGTGTGAAAAATGTAAATATGAATATACTGAAAAATATTTCTTTTTTGATGTTGAAACGAAACAAGAAACAGGAATTCATGAAGTAAATCTAGTTATAAATCATGGTTTTAAAGGAGATGAAAATATATTTAAAAATGAAGATGAATATTGTGAATGGTTATTTGATAAAAAACATTACGGCTATACAGTATTAGCACATTATGGAAAAGGATTTGATTTTCAATTCTTAGCTAAGTATTGTTTTAAAAATAAAATTGAAGTATTCACTATATATAATGGAAATAAACTTAATTATATGCAAATTCCTTGTTTAAATATGAGATTTATTGATTCTATTAATTTTACATTAGTTCCATTAAGAAATTTTCCTAAAACATTTGGATTAGATGAACTAGCAAAAGGGTATTTTCCTCATTTATTCAATACATCAAATAATCAAAATTATGTAGGTCTATATCCTAAAAAATATTACTATGGTTATGATAGTATGACATCAGAACAGAGAGAAATGTTTGATAAATGGTATAATACTGTAAGACATGAAACATTTGATTTTCAAAAAGAATTCATTAAATACTGTAGATCAGATGTAGATATTTTAAGGAGAGGATGCTTAGAATTTAGAAAATTATTTTTAGAAATTGCAAACATAGATCCCTTTAAATATGTTACATTAGCAGGTGTATGTATGGCTATTTACAGAGATAAATTCCTAAAAGAAAATACAATTGCTGTTGATGACGATATAATTCATAAAGATAAATATAGTAAAAAATCTATTGTTTGGTTAGATTATTTATCTCAGAAACATAATATTAATATTCAACATGCTTTAAATGGTGGAGAAAAGAAATTAAAATTAGGTAATAAATATTATAAAGTAGATGGATTTTATAATAATATAGTGTATCAGTTTCAAGGATGTCACTGGCATGGATGTCCTAAATGTTATAGAGAATCAACTATAAATATTCAAAATCAGATATGTATGAAAGACTTATATAATAGAACAAAAAAGATAAATAAGAAGATAAAAAATAATGGATATGAATTAATTGAAATATGGGAATGTGATTTTGATAATAATAAGGAAATTAAAAAATATATGAAAACTGAATGGAATAGAGATTTTGTAGATCCTTTAAATCCTAGAGATGCTTTTTATGGTGGTAGATGTGAACCAACAAAATTGAAATATGAATTCAAAGGAAATGAAAAAGGTAGATATATAGATGTGTGTTCATTATATCCAACAGTTAATTATTTTGATAATTATCCAATTGGTCACCCTACAAAAATATTTAATCCTAAGAAGTATGATAAGAAATGGTTTGGATTAATAAAATGTAAAGTCTTACCACCTAGGAAATTATATCATCCTGTGTTACCATATAAAGGCGAAAAATTAATATTCACTCTATGTAAATCATGTTCTCAAACTATAAAATGTAATCATTTTAAATCGAATCAAATTGTAGAAAAGAAAAGATGTAAAGACTGTTATGAAGTCAGAAATAAAGAATGTAATCATAAAAGAGACGAAAGATGTTTCACTAGTACATGGACTACTGATGAAATGAATTTAGCAATTAAAAAAAGATATAAAATTTTAAGAATATATGAGGTTTGGAATTTTGAAAATAAAACTGATGAACTATTTAGAGATTACGTTAAAATGTTTTTGAAAATTAAATTAGAAACTGATGATAAATGGTCTGAAAATTTTAAAACTGAAAAGGAATATAAGAGATGTGTTAAAGAAAAATTAGATATAAAATTAGAAAAAAATAGAAAAAAATCCTGGTTTAAGATTTATAAGTAAGATATGTTTAAACTCTTTATGGGGTAAGTTTGGACAACGAAAAAATATGAAACAAACTGAATATGTAATGGAATTAGAAGATTTTTATAGAATTATATTGAATGATAATATTAAGGAATTAAACATGATATTCATGAATGACGATTGTGTAGAAATGACTTATAAAAAGAAAGACCAATATGCCGAAAATAATTTTAATACAAATGTTTATATAGCAGCATTTACAACTAGTTCTGCAAGAATAAGATTATATAAAATGCTTGATAAATTAGGAGATAAAGTGATATATTATGATACCGATAGTATTGTATATATTGAAGATGGTACAAATAAAATAAAAACAGGATGTATGTTGGGTGAATGGACTGATGAATTAGGAGATGATAAACATATGAAATCATGGATATCTGGAGCCTCTAAAGATTATGGATATATATTAAATGATGGAATTGTAAAAGGAAAAGTTAAAGGATTTAAAATGAGTTATGAGAGTGAAACTGTTTTAAATTTCGATGAGAGAATGAAAGTAATTACAGGAGAAACAGAGTATTTAGATGTGAAAAGTAATCAATTTCAAATTCAAAAAGATAGAAATATTATGGTTAAGAAAACAAATAAAAGATACATGTTTGGATTTGATAAAAGAAGAATTTTAGATGATTATAATACTGTGCCTTTTGGATATTAAATCTTTGAATGTTTTAAACTTCTGAATTTTTAATCTTTCTATTTATAAAAATTATTCTATATAAATGGATGACATTACACTGATTTTCAATTTTCAAGGATTTATTCTTCCTAATAAAAGTATAATCAGAGAGATAAGTTGGTGTCATTTACATCAACCTGTAGGGGAAACAATTCAAGTATTTGAACCTCATTATATATTAAATGATAGAGAGCGAAGAATTATATATAAATGTACAAGAGATATTCATGGATTAAAATTTAAAAGATTTCCAGATCAAAAATCTCTATGGATAAGTACTGATGAGATTAAAAATTATATAAAAAACTTGTATGAATATTATGGTGGTAAGTTTGTATATAAAGGAGGAATAATGGAAAAACAAATATTTGATGAGTTAGAAATTCCTTCTATAGATCTTGAATTAACTAAATGTGCAAAAATTTTAGGTACTGGATGCTCTATGTATAGATGTATGTTTTACAAGAATTGTATTTCAAAAAATGAAACCTTATAAATGGATTTATTAGGAGATATGAGAGCTCTCTTTACTGATCGTAAAGGAATCAAATATAGTGATGATATAAGATGTTTATCTCATTTATGTGAAGATTTAATATATGTGAGTAAAGATTATAATAATGAATATCCTGATCTTATTAAATTGATTGCTAAATATCTTAAAAAGATGCATAAACTAATTTTGAAAATAAGAACAAATGAAGAGGTTAAAAATAAAGGATTAGAAATATTTGATGAGATTACAAAAGAAATTACATTTGTGACAAATATATTTTAAAAATATTTATAAAAATGTTTCCTAATAAATGGATGAATTCAACAACATCAGATCATATCCTGAAACTTTCAAATTAAAAGATTTGAATACAGGAAAATATAAACTCATATCATTGAAAAAATCCAAACAAAATTTGGAGATACAACAATTGCAAAATTAGAAGTTAATGATGAAGAAAGAGATTATTTTCTTAAAAAATGTCATGGAAAACTGTCAGATAAAACAATTAAAAAACTCAATAAAGGTAATTATGTTTTTAACTTTAAAGGCAAAATTGATGATAAATATTATGATTATGAATTAGAACTTTAATCTTCCTACACTTTTTATCTTCCTATTTTTTTAATCTTCCTATAAGGGGTATCCATTTTGGGTACCCCTTTTTTTAATGCATTTTTAAAAAGGACTTTGCAAAGTACCAATTCAAAGTAGTTTGTTTTACAACTTTTCTATTCATCACTAAATCCATCATTTCATCACTTTTAAAATCAAAGCTATTCAAAGTTCAAAATGATTGCAATTGTTCAAAAATGTTCACAAAAATGACTTAAAATGTGTGTTTTTATGATGCTCTAGTTTGATGAAAAACAGAGTAAAAACTTCAATTTTCAAAAATCTGATGTTTTTGACTATTTTATGCTAAAAAATCAATGATTTTTAATGAAAATATGGTGTTTTTGTTCATAAAAAGCCTTAAAATGTTCGTGATTATTGAGGTCTGAAAAATCAAAAAACGCCTGATTTTGAGGTTTTTTGTAGTATATGATGTGTCCCATAGTATGGGACATATACTACTGACGACAAGTTTTCAATTCGTAGAGGAGTCGTTGAACTAATAACAAGCTAAACCAAAGCCCTTCCCATTTCCAGACGCAAAGCAACCATGAAAAAGGAACTGTGACACACTACAAAGATAAAACACGTGCTAAGACGACAAGTTTTCAATTCGTAGAGGAGTCGTTGAACTGATAACAAGCTAAACCAAAGCACTTCCCATTTCCAGACGCAAAGCAACCATGAAAAAGGAACTGTGACACACTACAAAGATAAAACACGTGCTAAGACGACAAGTTTTCAATTCGTAGAGGAGTCGTTGAACTAATAACAAGCTAAACCAAAGCCCTTCCCATTTCCAGACGCAAAGCAACCATGAAAAAGGAACTGTGACACACTACAAAGATAAAACACGTGCTAATACGACAAGTTTTCAGTTCGTAGAGGAGTCGTTGAACTGATAACAAGCTAAACCAAAGCACTTCCCATTTCCAGACGCAAAGCAACCATGAAAAAGGAACTGTGACACACTACAAAGATAAAACACGTGCTAAGACGACAAGTTTTCAATTCGTAGAGGAGTCGTTGAACTGATAACAAGCTAAACCAAAGCACTTCCCATTTCCAGACGCAAAGCAACCATGGAAAAGGAACTGTGACACACTACAAAGATAAAGCACGTGCCAAGACGACAAGTTTTCAGTTCGTAGAGGAGTCGTTGAACTGTTAAAAAGCTAAACCAAAGCACTTCTAATTTACAGAGGCAAAGCAACCATGAAAAAGGAACTGTGACACACTACAAAGATAAAGCACGTGCCAAGACGACAAGTTTTCAGCTCGTAGAGGAGTAGTTGAACTGTTAACAAGCTAAACCAAAGCACTTCTCATTTACAGAGGCAGAGCAACCATGAAAAAGGAACTGTGACACACTACAAAGATAAAGCACGTGCCAAGACGACAAGTTTTCAGCTCGTAGAGGAGTAGTTGAACTGTTAACAAGCTAAACCAAAGCACTTCTCATTTACAGAGGCAGAGCAACCATGAAAAAGGAACTGTGACACACTGCAAAGATAAAGCACGTGCTAATACGACAAGTTTTCAATTCGTAGAGGAGTCGTTGAACTGATAACAAGCTAAACCAAAGCACTTCCCATTTCCAGACGCAAAGCAACCATGAAAAAGGAACTGTGACACACTACAAAGATAAAGCACGTGCCAAGACGACAAGTTTTCAGTTCGTAGAGGAGTCGTTGAACTGTTAAAAAGCTAAACCAAAGCACTTCTCATTTACAGAGGCAGAGCAACCATGAAAAAGGAACTGTGACACACTACAAAGATAAAGCACGTGCCAAGACGACAAGTTTTCAGCTCGTAGAGGAGTAGTTGAACTGCTAACAAGCTAAACCAAAGCACTTCCCATTTACAGAGGTAAAGCAACCATGAAAAAGGAACTGTGACACACTACAAAGATAAAACACGTGCTAAGACGACAAGTTTTCAATTCGTAGAGGAGTCGTTGAACTAATAACAAGCTAAACCAAAGCCCTTCCCATTTCCAGACGCAAAGCAACCATGAAAAAGGAACTGTGACACACTACAAAGATAAAGCACATGCCAAGACAAGTTTTCAGCTCGTAGAGGAGTCGTTGAACTGCTAACAAGCTAAACCAAAGCACTTCCCATTTACAGAGGTAAAGCAACCATGAAAAAGGAACTGTGACACACTACAAAGATAAAGCACGTGCCAAGACGACAAGTTTTCAGCTCGTAGAGGAGTCGTTGAACTGCTAACAAGCTAAACCAAAGCACTTCGCATTTCCAGACGCAAAGCAATCATGAAAAAGGAACTGTGACACACTACAGAGATAAAGCACGTGCCAAGACGACAATTTTTCAGGAATACATTCCGTCGGTATAGGTTAGAACAACTGGCTTCGGAGCGAGGAGGCGCGAGTTCGAACACCGGCAAATTTCTGCTTTCGCATTGGCCCCGATTGTGGAAAATGGATCCACTGGCCGTTGGGTTCTTCAAAAATGTGTGATGTTTGTTCCACACATCGTCTGGAATTAATGACAATTCTTTCTTTGCTCAAAAAAGATAGGGGGTCATGTGAATATAATTGATCAGTGAGTAATAAAAATTCCTTCGCTTGTCATAACGATGTTCCCATTGCAGCAGCGCGCACATCACACCTTCCCCACCCGTGGACAAAGTGAGTATGCGCTGGCCGTTAGGAGGCAGTGACAGCAGCGGAAGAAACTGCATGTGGAAGTGGAAAGCGCCCTAAGTTGGAATTCACGCTTAGGGAGCAGATTTCTTTTTGAAAATTACTCGTTGACCGCGGGAGAAATGCTGGACAGTGTGCAAAGGGATTGCGAGAAGCATGCGGCGTTAAGATGGTTCCACCTAAAATCTCTGCCTTATGTTTCCAAGGGTCGAACTTCTTTACATATTTACTTCGCAATTAATGTATTTCCAAGGATGAAAATTTGCCCATCGATAAAACTAACTTTAAGTTATAGCATACTTAATAATTGCTATAACATAACCATAATTAAGCAATCCAACATTTGTTTGTTTACTGACGTCATCAATGTACAGGTCGCGCCATCTTTTAACAGGTCTGAACATTACTCAAAGAAAAATGATTGATTTTTGATATAATTATGGTTATGTTTTATCAAGTATTAACTATCCCATGCTGTAACATAAAGTTAGTTTTATCGATGTGCAAATTTTCATTCTTGGGAATACATTCATTGCGAAGAAAATATGTAAAGAAGTTCTATCATTGGAAACATAAGGCAGAGATTTTAGCTGGTACCACCTTTATGCATTGCTATATTCAATAGTGAGAAGGTAGGTGTTGGCGCTTAAGAAGGGTCGTGCAGATGTTGATCATCGCTCTAGAGCTGGGAGACCTGTCGAGGTCACCGATGATAGGCATGTGGCGTTAGTTCGGGAATTGTTAAACATTGACCGACGATGGACTTGCATGGAATTGCCTTGTGAGGTACACATTCTGTGACGTATATTCTATTTTAACTTTCCTTTTGAGTTTCTTTTTCTATGTAAATTTGAGTTCGTTCTCTTAGACATTTTCAAACCTTAACGTTATGTCTTTTCCCTCAAAAGAAGATGATATTGGCAACACACTGAGGTCGGAACAAGTGACGTATGTGTTGTCGGATAAGAACGATAGAAAAAAGGCAATGCAGTGGTTGTTTACTGGGATTGATGTTATTGATGAGAGACGTGCTGTTATACTATGATTGGATATTGATGATAGACGTGCTGTCATACTGTAATTGGATGTTAGATCACTGATACTGTATTGAGTACGCCAATAAATCATAAGTGAGTGTGGAGTACAGCCCATGCAAGCAAAATAAACGAAATTGTAAGTACTCTATCAAACAGAAATCATCGCTCTTTCCACGTTTATAAGTGAGTCACGGAAAAATTCCCTTTGGCCGCCACCGGGACTCGAACCCAGGGTCTTCCAGTTACGCGCCGGATGTGCTTCCACTGCACCACAGCGGCCTCGAATTCCCCAGATTCACATACACTAACTGACTAGCTACTTGGCAGATTGCTTCTTGGAGCCCCGCACAATGCTGGGGATTCACCAAAGACGGTAAGCAGCAACCGAACATAATTAGAAGGCGAACGAATAATAAAATATGCTCTTCTATAAACGTGGAAAGAGCGATGATTTCTGTTTGATGTTCCTAGTCCACGTCAAATGTCTGTATTTATTATTCATTCGCCTTCTAATTATTTGTTCGGTTGCTGCTTACCATCTTTGGTGAATCCCCAGCATTGGGCGGGGCTCCAAGAGGCAATCTGCCAATTAGCTTGGCAGATAGTGTATGTGAGTCTGGAGGAATTCGAGGCTGCTGCTGTGCAGTGGAAGCTTATCCGGCGCGTAACTGGAAGACCCTGGGTTCGATTTCCGGTGGTGGCCAATGAGAATTTTTCCGTGACTCACTTATAAACGTGCAAAGAGCGATGATTTCTGTTTGATGTTCCTAGTCTACGACAAATGTCTGTATCATTATCATTGTAAGTACTGTCGTTGACCTCTTTCTTGTAATCCGTGTGGGTACCTTCTAATATTACATTGACTTTAGCCCACAGAAAGTAATTACTGACGTAAGGACCGAGTTGCAGCGGAAAGGCAAATTACGTTCTGGGAATGAGGAAAGGTCGCCAGTAATTGGGTCTCTCACCATCTGTCGGACGTTCAAAAATGATTCGCTGCAGCTGTGGTGCTTTTGAATTGTTATCGACTGGAAGGCGAAGCTCTCTTGAAACGCATAATCACAGTGGATTAAGCTTGGGAGCGTAGCTACGAGCAGAAGCTGAAACGTCAATTGTCTGAATGCGATATCCAAGTTCCCCTCGACCGAAAAAATCCACCAGTCTTCCAATAATGTTAAAGTGTTGCTTATTGTTGCGTACGACTGGTTTGCTGTCATTCCCACACATAGTGTGACTTCTGGGAAAACAGTTAAAGCATAGTATTGAAATTCCTAGAACACCACTTGCGCCTCGCACTTCGCCGCAAGATACTTGAACTTCTGAAAGAAGAGCATATTTTGTTGCACTACAATGCTCGTTGCTATACAAGCTAGTGTGATAACAACACTACTGCAGAAATTGGATTGAGAGATCCTTGACCATCAGCCCTATTCACCCGACATATCTCCCAGAGATTTTGACTTGTTTAGGAAGCTAAAAGAGCCTTTGAGTGGTCAAAGATTCGAAACGAGAGACGCCATTCTAGCTGCAATAGAGCGGTCAATGCGCTCTATCCCTGAAAACGATTATGCTGAAGGAATACGACGCCTGCTGGCGATTTGACATTTTATTCATTAGTGATCAATAATGATCTGA
Source organism: Macrothele yani (assembly GCA_039090855.1). Classification (NCBI taxonomy): domain Eukaryota; kingdom Metazoa; phylum Arthropoda; class Arachnida; order Araneae; family Macrothelidae; genus Macrothele; species Macrothele yani. Next base: position 121,187,374 of record CM077005.1, on the reverse strand, counting down.
CGTACTACAGAGGTAAAGTACGAGCCAAGAGAAATCTGCAGCGATACACATTCTGTCAGTGTAGTTTAGTCTGTTAGAGCACCTGGCAACGGAGCGTGGAGACGCAGGTTCGATCGCCGTCACTGACAAATTTGTGAATTTCACAGAACTTGAACTGGAAATGTCAAAATAATCGCGGGCACCGAGGTAGTTGAGCTATTTTTCAGCTTCACTGCGCCATCTTAATAATGGCGACTGCACTTTTATTGTTATAATGGAATTCGACACACCCATGAGCCTCTAAGACAAAAACAGTAGTAGAAATTTGTCTCTAGAGTTGAAACTGCGCTGGTAAAATTTTAGATTTTTTTTTCACTTTTTTACTAACAACAAATATACATAGCTACATGAACTGAAGAGCAATTGAATTAGAGACAGCTGGCGTTATCGGACGCAGTATGGGTAAGACGAAGGATCTAAGCGCATTTGATCGTGGGAAAATTGTCGGGGCCCGACGAATGGGTCACTCCATCTCGGAAGTTGTGCAGGCACTGGGATTTTCACGAGCCACTGTGTCACGGGTGCACCGTGAGTACATCGAATCCGGTAAAACGATCCCTGCAAGGGCCAACTGCCGTGGAGAACAGCGTGTGGATGAGCGGGCTCATCGTCTGCTAGCTCGCGTTGTAACAGCAGATAGACGGGCCACTGTGCAAGAAATCCCTCGGCAATTTAACGCTGGTGCACAAAAACGTGTAAGCAGCCACACCATCCAGTACCATCTCCTTGCTATGGGGTATGAAGCCATCGTCCCACGAGGGTACCGCTGCAGACCGCACATCACAGGGTGCAAAGATTAGCATGGGAGCGGGAACATCGCCACTGGACCCTAGACATGTGGAAAACTGTTGCCTGGACTGATGAGTCGAGATTCACGTTGGTACATGCGGATGGCAGGATACGAGTACGGCGCAAACCACATGAAGCGATGGATCCTTTTTGCCAGCAGGGTACTCTTCAAGCTGGTGGGGGTGGCATTCTCGTCTGGGAACTGTTTACGTGGACTGAAATAGGACCCCTGGTACGTGTGACATCGTAACTCACAGGTCAACGTTACCGGGATATCCTGGACGACCATTTGCTCCCGTTTGTGCGTCTTCGACATCCCACTGGGGACCTCATCCTGCAACAAGACAATGCACCGTGCCAACGCTCCCAAATTGTATCCGAATGGTTGGATGAACACTCCACCAACGTGCCCTCGCTTCCTTGGCCAGCTAGGTCACCTGACCTCAATCCCATCGAGCACATCTGGAATGCCATCGAAAGAGATGTTCGAGGCTCTGACCCCCATCCATCAAATCTTCGTGAACTGTGGGAGCTTGTTCAGGGGTCCTGGATCCGTATGGCTTCCCAACGCTTCCGGTGTCTTGTCGAGACGAATCGCCGCCGTCATCAGGGCGAAAGGTGGTGCTACACGTTACTAGACAGGTATCTCTAATTCAATTGCTCTTCAGTGTATATGCTCCTACAGGGAAAACTGCGTATTATTTTACGTGGATAGATGTTACCCTAGCTTACAGTGCCACATTAAGTGCAAGACCTTTTTAATAGGATTTGAAGAAGCAGAGATGTATACAGTCAATGGACAAAGCATTAAAGATACATACCTAATAGCGTGTTGGTCCTCCAATTGCGCTAACAACAGCCTGTACATACCGAAGTGTTGATTCTGTCAGATGCCGGAGGGTTTCCAGAAGTAATGCCAGCCATGCCTGTTGCAGCATTGTCCACAACTCCACCCGAGACGCCGGTCCAGGATCCAGGAATCTGATGTCTTGCTCCACGGCAGTTCGGTGATCTTTGGGGGACACTCGACGGTTCCAAACTCAAATGAGTGTTCCTCGAGCTATGCCTGGGTGGTTGGAGCCAAGTAGGGTGGGGACGCAATGCCCTACTGGATCAGATCATTGGCTGCAAGATGCCCGAAGGCCATCAAAGCTTGTAGGTGATCAGCCAGCACATACTGGTAGTGCTCAACGGTTAAGGAACTCTTCAGACACACTAAGGTACCTAATGCGTTCCATGAGGAGGCTCACTCCCGAAACCATGGCAGAGCCCTCCCATCGCCTTGAATAGAGCCAACCTGGAACGACGGGACCATGGCCTCATGCTGTCGACACCACACCCACACCGTCCCGTCAGCTGAGAACGGGATTCATCTGACCACAGGACAGAGGACCAGTTTTGATGTTCCTGAAACCAGGCGAGGCGTAATTTCCGACGACGAGCAGCCAACAGTGATACATGAGTATAGGGCGTCAGCTCTCGCAGCTCAGAGGTATGTAGCTAGTAATGCTAGTAATACCGGTTGTTCACAACTCCGCCCCAAAGGTCGGTTCAGGGTCAAGCGATCTGATGTTCCGCTCCCCGTCATCCCAGAGAGCTTCGATAGGGTTGAAATCCGGTGATCTTGCGAGCCTCAGGACGGTTCCAAACTCAGATGAGTGTTCCTCGAGCGATGCCTGTGTCGTTGCTGCCCGGCATTATCCTTCAGAAACAGACCATCTGCCTCAGAATGTGCAAAGGCCATGAAGTGTCTACGTGATCAGCCAGCACATGCTGGTAGCGCGCAGCGATTAAGGACCTCTCCAGACACATTAAGGGATCTAATGTGTCCCAAGAAAAGGCTCCCCAAACCATCACAGAGCCACCACCTCCTTGAATAGGGCCGACCTGACACGACGGGGCCATGGCCTCATGCCGCCAACGCAACACCAGCTCCCTCCCATCAGCTGAAAATGGGATTCTTCTGACTACACGACATGGCACACCTCTGCAGAGATCCATTTACGATGTTACCGACCAGGCGAGGCGTATACTGTCCAATGATGAGCAGTCAACAGTGGCATACGAATCGGGCGTCCGCAGCGTGTGCCATACTATTCGCTCGCTGACACTTATAACGAAGTAAATTTCTCCGTCATTTTTGGTCCACGCCGGGAATCGAACCCGAGTCCACTTATTCCGGAAGAAGTCGCTCTACCAAGTGGGCTACGAGGACGTTCGTTATCGCTGCTATTTGCCTTTATGTCGTGTGCGTCCTGCGGAGCAGGCACGTCACACACTGTTTGGGCCTCTGACATGTAACCTCGATGTGATTTGCTCCACCGTTTGCTCCCTGTGCGGTGGTTGCCCTCGGGAACCCTAGAGTTCTTACTACTTGGGTTATAAAACGATCCATCTCTCTTGCGCCGACAATGCGTCCAAGATCGAAGTCGCTCAGATCACCCCGTTTACCCACGTTCTTCGACTGTGGTGTACTAGCACTGCTGTCCGCCTATTTTATCGCCAGCGTTTGGTTTGGGTCCGTTCCACTCTGCGTGCGGGAGGGGGGCATGTCAACTGCTCATCAACCCTGACTCTAGTGTTTTGTGTACTGAGTATACTTGCAAACCGAAATTACCACTTACTGCTCCTAGCGGCGGAATTGCGCACTGTAAAAAAATTGAAAACATGCAAAGTATTCTTTACAGTGAATGGCAGGGGAAGGAAAAGGGATTTTTTAAACCTAACTTTTCGAAGAATGGATTTACCAGAAGAAAAAAAAAATGAAGAAACTAAAGCAAAAGACAAAAAGAAAAGGAATAAAAAATTACTTTGGGTCTTTTCGTAAAATCGACAACTGCAATTTCAGAAAAAAAAAAAGAGTAATAATGGAAACCTGGTTTTTATCAAAAATGTGCCTTGAAATAAGTACAGATCTCAAAAGTGTAGCTGTGTATTCGATTTTGAAGCGACACACCACAGACAATCGCATAGTACTCCGATATTGTAAATAGGATATTAATGGCATTGGCTTTCCAATAAACGGTGGAATGTGTAAGTGGCTTTAATAAAAAAAGAGCTCTGAGGAAAATCAATTTGTCCACTGAACACATGGCCTTCATCTTGAAATATGCCGGAATGCCCTTAGATTTTATCCTTCAAATAGGACAATGCTTTTGCGTCAGCTTCTTTTACTTGTGTATATAAAGAAACTTGCAGCCACGATTTGTATGCTAGAAAGCGGAGATTTAGTGAAATGAAACCGTGTAATATAAGCTTCTTAAAAAATAAACGTAACTGATATTAAGAGAGTTTTGGTTTCCTGAATAAAGGCGCATTTTCCCCTAAAAAGAAAGAAAAAAAAATACAGTAAATCTGAAGTAATGCGCACGCGCGTGAACTTTAATGCCAAAACGCGTTTTGTGGCTTGGATTACTTCCAGGCCAGTTGCTAAGAAGTCAGTTCAAGCTTTTGACAGGTGGCTATCAACCCAAGTAGCACAAAAACGTTTGTAAAACGTTTTAAAACCAGTTCGGCGAGATGTTGAAAAAACGTCACAATATTACGTTTATAAAACGCTAATACGTCTCGTTGATTCAATGGTTTTTCAACCGTTGTTATAACGTTATAGCACTGTTTTTAAGACGTTTAGATGACGTTATTTAAACGTCATATTCCTTTCATTATGACGTTTAGAAACGGTTTTAACAACCGTTTAGCAACGTTTGAATGACGTTATTTAACCGTCATATTCCTTCCCTTATTACGTTTAGAAACGGTTTTAACAACCGTTTAGCAACGTTTGAATGACGTTATTTAAACGTCATATTCCTTCCCTTATTACGTTGAGAAACGGTTTTAACAACCGTTTAGCAACGTTTGAATGACGTTATTTAAACGTCATATTCCTTCCATAATGACGTTGAAAAACGTTTTTAAGAATGTTTAGCAACGTTTAAATGACGTTATTTAAACGTCATATTCCCTCTTTATTACGTTGAGAAACGGTTTTAACCGCCGTTTAGCGACGTTTTATTTTCGATTTTACAACGTATTTTTCCTTTCTGTATTACGTTTAGTAAATGTAACAGCAACGGTTAATCAACGTCTAAATTTCCTCTATTAAACATTGCTGTCCTTTGTGTATTACGTCAAACGTCGCAAAAAATGTTACCACAACCTTTTATCGAAGGTTATATTCCAGTTTCAAGACTTTTTTTTTTTTTTTTTTTTTTTGGCTTTACGTGTGCCGTTGCAAAACGTTAGAACGTTTCTATTTCGTTCTTGGGTCATTCCGTATCGACTCAACACAACGACTTGACCATCTCAGATTTTAATGAAATTTGGTACATAGGTGGCCTCTATATAGTTTAAGAAAAAATACCAAATTTCATCGTCATATATCCACCGGTTTTGAAAATACAGCTATAAAAAGTATTAAAAACACCCCAAAATCGGAAGATTGATGGGTTTTTAAATTGTGATTGCAGCTCCCCTAATTAAGATAGAGAGATGGGAAAGGTATCTTTTTGTAGTATTGTTTATGCTATTTTATTTGATGTACAACACCATAGGGGTTAATATTTTAAAAAAATTCAAATTTTAAAATTAAAATTAAAATTTTGAATTTTTCAAAATGTGACGCTCCAAAAAATTCGAAATTTTTTTAAAACAATCTTTATATGTTTGGCATTTGATTACATGAGTTGTAACTTATATTCAAATTTAGCCTAACACAAGAGTTTAATGAAAAAAATAAATAAATAAAAAAACATGTAATCTGAAAATAAATTTGGGCTAAATCTTTAAAAAGTTTCATTAATAACAATAGATATAGTATTTTTGTTATTTAAAACCATTTATTTAAACAATGGTTTATTTTTAATTAATTTGTTTAAAATCTGAGTCACATGGGCTTAAAAATTTTATTAATTTCATTATTCAGAATTTGTAATAATTCCCAATACAATATAAAAAAATAAAGACTGCAGTTATACTGTAGGCTACATTTTGTTTGGACAAAACTCTGCATGTTCCGACTTAAAAAGGTTTTCTTCCGATTCTGTTTATTGCATATTAATCCAATGTGTTGTATTTCAGTTCCAAACAACGGTGAGCAGAATACGACTAAAATTAGGTTTTCATTTTCTTTCTGTTTGATTTTTTAATGTGCAGCAAATGTTTTTCCATTTCAAAATACAGTGAAATCTCTATTAACAAATACCTCCAAACAACGGTCAGTGCCAGCTGATACAGAGCAGCGGTGGAAGTATTAACATTAACGATAATCTCCAAACAACGGAACCGTTTGTTCGAATGCATGCTCTCAGCTGCCAACACTTTCAGGGAGACTGCACTCTGAAGCCGTGATGGTAGGTAGTAAAACTGATTTTACACATATGCAGCAAAGAAAATACCCATCTTATAGCCAAAAAACAGATATTCGCAAAAATTGTCTGCAAATGTGTATATGAGCTTATAATACATTTTTAAGCTTAAAATCTTGTTTCAGAAATTTACTTATAATTTTATCTCTTTACTCATAAACTTATTTGAAAAAAATTGCATTAAAGTACTACAGAAACACAAATTATGATTTTAAGTACCCTAATTTAGGCTTCAGTTTTTAAATACAGCATCTGTATTTAAAAACAGTCAAAATAATAAATAATCATAGGCATTATGTTTAATATCATATAAGTATATCATATAAAATCACATTTACTATCATAATATAATTTTTCTGTATTGTGTAATTTTAAGTGTTTTTCTTCAACAGCGAACTTCGCGCAATCTTTCGTTGCCATTTAAAGCCATTCCACCCACATATCGAAATGCTCAACTTTTGGTAGATGTTGCGCAATTGATACAGGGGTTGTTTGAAAACGAGACTTCATGCAGCAAATTAGAAGTCTCGTATGACTTTTAAAAAGCGATAGAATAAATTTACCCACAGGATATAAAAAATACCCATTCCTAATTTTTTTTTTTTCTAAAATACCCACGAAATGGGTAATTTTCCACGATCTACCATCACTGCTCAGAGGACGTTCTTCGTTTTTAACAACAGTGCACGTGAAACCGAAATCCAAGTACGTGTCATCGTAATTTCTGGACTTGTTGCTTCTCACCTGTTTAGAACTACTTGCAACTTCTTCTACACCATGTTTTTTATTTAAAAACTTCTCTATTATCATAAACCATCTGTAACGTACCAGGAGATGTGACGTACCTGCCAGAAGGACGCACACGACATAAAGGCACATAGCAATCAGAACAAATGTCCGCGTAGCTCAACTGGTAGAGCAACTTATTCCGGAATGAGGGGACCCGCGTTCGAATCCTGGCGCGGATAAAATTGACGGAGAAATTCACTTCGTTATAATGGCGCCCGAACTATCCGGATGACCCGACCGTTCAAAATCTCGCATTGGTGTGATGTTATTTCCACACCGCGAGATAGGAAAAATATGAGCAGCACTTCGAAAGAAAAAAAGAAAAATAAGGGGGAGATGATGTAACGTACCAGGAGATGTGACGTACCTGCCAGAAGGACGCACACGACATAAAGGCAGATAGCAATTAGAATCAATGTCCGCGTAGCTTAATTGGTAGAGCAACTTATTCCGGAATGAGTGGACACGGGTTCGAACCCCGGCGCGGATAAAAATGACGGAGAAATTCACTTCGTTATACATCATACACTCACATAGAAATAACTACGTTCACAGTTATTAAACCAGAGCAGCCAGTTCTAACGAATGTTCATACACGCTGCATATGTATCGGATGAAGACTGCGTAGTAAACTAAGCGCCTAGAGGTGGAGGTACTATCAATGACACTATCGATAGTATCGATAGTTTTACCAGCTTACATCGATAGTGCATCGATAGTGCATCGATAGTTTTTCATAGCAATCGATAGTTTTGCGTTTTTCACATGTATGGAGGTAGAAAATTATTTTCTACTTCCATGGTTTTTCTATGCTGTAAGTCAACTATTCAGCTTCCACTGATGGCATTAATGACTGGAACGCTCACTGTACCTCTGTAGTTTTACTTCGCAAAGGTTTTCCGTAATTTCTGGCCACTGAAATGTTTCTAAGCGATGTGAATGGATAAAAAATAAATACATGTTTGGGCCGTGAGATTTTTTTTTCTTATGTATGTGTGTGAAATATTAAAGTTCGTAATACATTTTGCCACGGAAGACACCAGCAGGTGTGGTTTCGTATGCCGCCGTGTCGGTTTATGTGAATCATCTGCAACTCACTCCATTCGCACTTTCACATGACCGCTATTTTCATATGTGTTCATGCCCACTTTATTTAGAGGATTTCCATACGCATTCAAGTGCCGATTAGGTAATTTTCTTGTGAACCTCTAAACGCCATTAATTCATCCAGCTCTGTATTTCATTTTCTCGATATTTTAACCAGTTTATTCTCGAGGGCCTACGAACCCCAGCCGTCAGATTCGACAACAAATCCACACTTTCGCCCACCTAACTACGTACTTCGGCTCCGCAGATCCCATTCCCCATACTAACTAAATGAGATTAAGCTTACGGAAAAAAAAAAATTGCAGAAAAAAAAAAAAATGAGCAACGGCCCCACTAAAAACTTCTTTCAATTTCTCACGGACGATTCCCACGATTTTGTTAAACATTATAGGAAACAAATTTTTTGCATGCAAAACTGCAGAATTCTCTTCTTTAGCTTTTTGTGAACAGAAACGAGCAGAAACATAAAAAATATATATATATACAATGCAAACAGAAAATGAAAATTGAGGCGATCCGAATTTGCTCGTTCTTCATGTAAAACATTTTTTCGTGACTTTTGCTCACTCACTTCAGGAGGATATCGTCTAAACGTTAGCTTCGTCACCCCGGTGGTGCCGTGGCCTAAACGAAGGCTTCTGACTCTCCGTCCGAGATGGGTCCGGGTTCGAATCCCGATGAGGCATAGATGTTGTGTTTGTCTTAAAGGTAAGGAAAATTGTTCTGAGGAATATTTTTTCATCCCGGAAAACAAATTTTCTCTTGAGCAATTTTGCTAACACACTATCGATACTTATCGATAAAAAAAATGTTTGTGTGAATTTCGCGGTCTGCGGATTATACGCCTGTGCGGTTAATACGACGAAAATTACGGAAATCCTCTATAAGCGCCACACAATGCGGCGGCAGAAAGTTATCGCTTGACCTTGCCTGGCTCAGTCCATTTTCAGACTGTAGGAGGAGCGAGATAAGCACGACGTCACGCCAAGTTTTCAAAGAACATTACAGTCCGGAACTCATGAAGGGAGCGCTTTCATAACAAGAAAAATACTGTGTTATCTGTTTTCTTTAACATTCTTTCCTACAATTAATTCTTTAAAATATGCACAACCCTTGAAAATTTTTATGTTGCGTTTCATTACAAATTATAAGTTTTAGTTTTTCCTTATAGTCGCGAAGCCCCGGACCAAGACCGGCGACGCCCTGGGGTGTCGCGACGCACAGTTTGGGAAGCTCTGCGCTAGATTGTCTCAGAGTAGGTTCAACGGTAACCCCAGGGGCGCGCCAAGGGCATTTGCCGTCCGGGTGCAAGCCCAGATTTACCGGCTCCTTGTACGAGAATATTTTTCAATTTTTATTCAGTTTAACATGAAATAAATATCCTTAGCAACATTATTTTCTATTTCCGGTAAATTGAGATTTTCCATAAAACGCTACTTACTGTCTCACATAAAACTGAAGAAAAAAAAATCTGTAAAACTCTAGTTCAGATGACGCTACGAATAATTCAAGAAGTCAGCTTTCTCTCTCTCTGTCAATTTACACAAAAGCTTCTCGATGGATACCTACACAAACACACACGCACACACACACACACAAACACACATACAGTATATATAACCAAGCAACATAAGATGAAAAACCCGTGGGTAAGGAAAATGATAAGAGTGGAAGACATTATGATCTGAGTAAAATCTCTGAAATGATAATGGGCTGTACATTTTGCCAAGAGAACGGACCATCGATGAAAAACCGAAATTTTAGACTGGATTCCAATAGACAGGATAAGATCCAAAAGAAGACCACGTGGAAAATGGGTGGATGAAATTCGAAAGCATGCGGGAGTAAGATGGAGGAGACTGGTCCAAGACAGACCGTAGTGAAAGAAACTTGGGGAGACCTTCATCCAGCAGAAAATTGATAATGTTTGAGGATGACGATGATATATGTACATGTAATATTAAACATGACGGGCGTCTCTTTAACTATTTTAACCAAAATATCTAATATCTTGGAATATATCGAAATTGTACCCCAGTGCTCGTTACCCGTATTGCATCGATCGTATAATATTTTCCCACCCTGTTTCACGGTCAACGCTGGAAGCTCTTTCTTGAAAATTTGTCAACGATAAGGTAATTCAGAAAAGTAAGCATATATCTCTTGAACAATGCTGAAAATGTTCAAAATCTGTAGGAAAACTTTTTCGTCGTCATTTACGACCAGATTTAAAGTATGAGACGCTCAAAGTACATAAAATGCGTAAGGGTCTTAAGTCGACAAATTATGCATTTTGAAGTCCATTGTCTTTTTCCTACATATTGGCCCCATTTGTCATAGCGCTGGTCACGCATTCGTGAATGCTGAAATCTCCAAGATTTAAAAAAAAAAATAGAAAAATAATTTTTAATCCTTTGCCCGCGGTATTTGTTACTGAACAAAACAGTAAAAATTATTCTTTCATTTCAAGACGTTTTCTGTTGAATTATAAACGAGTTATTTTTACTAAAAAAGTAAACGTTCCACTTAGCATTACGATTTCTCACAGTATAACGTTTTCATAACTTCTCCCACGTCACTGATATTAATTTATCAACCGAAAAAATTGATTGTGGGTCCTTCCGCCCCCGGAATCTGGCGCCCGGGTGCTTAGCATCCGTTGAATCCCCGCTTGGCGCATCCCTGGGTAACCCTATACACAAACTTTTGAATTAGTTCGTCCACTTAGGGAACGATATTTCCTACTGCTATCACTGCGATAGTTCGGCAGGAGGGAAAAAAGACATATTTTGCTAAGGATACTGCTTCAGGAAGATTGGGTTGGAGTACAAGCTGAATTCAGTAGCATGCTCAGAGGAAAAGAAAGGCGTTAAAGGTCTTAGCTGGAAGTAATCCAATTCTAGTAGCCACTAGAGAACGATAACGAGAAATATTCGTGCACTTGAATTATTAAGATCTTGCTTGTCATCGATTACACCCTCAAACATTTATTAGCAAAAACTTTTAATTCCTCCTGATTTACTGTGTTCTAAGTCTGGAAATTTTCGGTCTTGAAATGAGTTGTTATTTCCCGATTTTTCATCGACTTCGAGAATATGTTCAATTCTACTATTAGGTGTACAAATTAATTCGCGGCCTTTTTTCTACAAAGTTAGTGTTTATTTTGTAATGATTAACTTACATTTTAACATGAGAAATAATGTCCATCGGCATCAATACATTTCTTCCAACGATTGGGCAGCTTGGGAATCCCATCTCGGTAAAAGAAGGTGGTTTGAAGTCGATGAAATCGGCAATACTTTGAGCGAAATCATCGGGTGTTTTGAAGTGCGAATCTACTAAGAGGTGTTGGAGGAACTAATGGGGAGATTACGCCGAGTGAGGGAGAACTTCCCAACCGAACGCAGTTAGGGTGCCCTTGGTGGTTTTAGCCGTGTGAGGCCTTGTGTTTCCGTGTCTCATGGCCGGTAAACGGTCGTTTCTTCTCAATTGCGTCCCTCAAATGATGAAGTTGCCATTGAAAACGCACAGCATTGACGGTTTCACCTGGTTTAAGCAACTCACAAGACAATACACCCTTCATGTCCCACCAAATGCACACTAAGAGTTTTTTGCCATGCATATTGGGTTTCGCAGTCAACGTCGATGCTTCACCAGGGTTAACCCACGATTTTCAATTTTTAGGATTGTCATACAACGCCCATTTTTCATCGCCAGTCACTATTCTGTACAAAAAATCCTTTTGGTTGAACCTCGACAGCAGGGAAAAAGTTGTGTCGTAGAGTCGCTGTGTTGTCAGGAAGCACGTGAGGAATCTTGCCATGCATATTGGGTTTCGCAGTCAACGTCGATGTTTCACCAGGGTTAACCCACGATTTTCAGCTTTTAGGATTGTCATAAAACACCCATTTTTCATCGCCAGTCACTATTCTGTACAAAAAATCCTTCTGGTTGAACCCCGACAGCAGGGGTAAAGCTGTGTCGTGTAGTCGCTGTGTTGTCAGGAGAAAGCACGTGAGGAATCTTGCCATGCATATTGGGTTTCGCAGTCAACGTCGATGCTTCACCAGGGTTAACCCACGATTTTCACCTTTTAGGATTGTCATACAACACCCATTTTTCATCGCCAGTCACTATTCTGTACAAAAAATCCTTCTGGTTGAACCCCGACAGCAGGGATAAAGCTGTGTCGTAGAGCCGCTGTGTTGTCAGGAGAAAGAACGTGAGGAATCCAACGGCCCGGCCCGTCTTGTGAATTTTTTCCAGCTTTTGTAAGCGAATAGAGATTGGTTGTTGGCGGTGGCGTAGACAGAGGGGGAGGGAGGGGTTTGAACCCCCTCGAGGAGAGACTGAGCACGAATTTAAAGCGATATATATGTGTATATAAGGCTTTCACCAATGAACCAAACCCATGAACCTCCCCTCCCCTTAAGAAATTTCTGGCTACGCCACTGGTTGTTGGGTTACCCCAAGTGCTTGAGCAAGCTCTGACTGCGTCTGACACGGATTTTCGGCCAACAGCCCTTCCAAATCGTCGTCGTCCACCTTTTGCGGCTGGCCGGGACGTACATCATCCGCGAGATTGAATTTGCTTCTCGAAACCTCTGGAACCACTTTTTACACGTGCTGTAGGACACAGCAGCTTCCCCTAAGGCTGAACAAATCATTTCCTTAGCCTCGCTAGCATTTTTTTCTTTTTAGATGGAACGCGAAAAGCATGCAATGCCTCATATGCTGCTTATCGGACGTCATTGTGCTTTCTCCACTTTTCACCTGCTTTGTGAGGTTCTGTCAGGTGCATCGTCGGGTTTTATGAGGTCGTCCGCCGGTCTTTCACAACCCTCACACGGCGGCACCACACGTTCAATTTACATAAGTGCTATGGTAGATTGTTTTTAGGGGTCGAGAATTAATTTGCATACCTAATAATTTCTTCCAGATAAATTGCTTGGTTTATAATATGATGTCTCTATTTTTCCCAGGGACGGATCTAGAGGCTTACCGGGGGAGGGAGAGGGGGCTGCGCTGGTCTAAAAAAAAGAAAGAAAGAAAGGCTGCTACAGGCACTTTGTCGAACGGTCACATTAACACATGCAAACTGGCAGAGTTGTCCCTTCCTGGCTTGCCCACAGGTTTTTAAAATAAATTCAGTCAAAGAAAAAAAAATACACTAAATTTTTAAATTCCAAAGTGAGAAAAACAACTGAAAAATCAACTCTATTTTACTGGTGTTAAAATGCCTGCTTTGAGATTAAACGAGTTCCGTGCTTTTTAAATAACAAGTCGGAATAGACAGACCTATCAGCTTCCTATCAATGGTTTGAAAAACCTTCACTAAGGTTCTTTCACATCGCTTGAAGGTAACACTGGACATGCGCAACCGAGAGAACAAGCTTTATTCTGGAGTGGCTACAGCACTGTAGATCATATCCACGTACTGAGAGAACTAATTGAAATAGCGAGGGAATATGAACTTCCATCATGCATGGCTTTTATCGATTATGAAAAGGCCTTTGATTCCGTGAAGCCATCAGTAGTTACAATGGCTTTGAAATCCTGCGGTATTGAAGATGCATACTTTAATATTATACAACATAACGTCTATGAAAATGCAAGTGCAAAGAAAGGTTCGGCGATTTGGAAATACAGCACCAATAAAAATTGGAAAAGGAGTGAGACAAGGTGACATCATATCTCCCAAACTCTTTAATGCCACATTGCAAAATGTCTTCCAATCACTGAACTGGGAAAACAAAGGGATAAAAATTAATGGAGATTATTTAACTCACTTTCGTTTTGCTGATGACGTAGTCATTTTTGTAACTACCCCATCAGAGCTACAGAGTATGATCCAGGAACTTACTGACATGAGTAAAGAAGGGGATTAAAAATGAACTTTCAGAAGACAAAAGTGATGTGCAATGCTTTTACAAGAAATCAATTTATCGATTGATGGGGAAAACCTGGAGATAACCAACACCTACATTTATCTTGGACAGCAGATATCAATTGACGGTCACATTGATGACGAAATTAATCGGCATATAAAACTTGCCTGGAGAGCTTTTGGCAGAAACAGTATAAATTTCAAGAGCAATATGCCATTATGTCTTAAAAGAAAAGTGTTTGATCAATGCATCCTTCCAGTGCTTACGTATGGTGCAGAGACGTGGACCTTAATTAAAAAAAAGAAAGGGATAGAGAGACTGCAGACAATTCAAAGAAGCATGGAGAGGTGCATGCTTTGAGTAAATAGGAGAGATAAAAAGAGGAACTCGTGGATAAGGAAAATGACAAGAGTTGAAGACATCATGATGAGAGTAAAATCCCTGAAATTGCAATGGGCTGCACATATTACCAGAAGGACGGATAATTAATGGACAACCGAAATTTTAGACTGGATTCCAAGGGACAGGAAAAGACCCAGAGGAGGACCACATGGGAGATGAGTGGATGAAATTCGAAAGCATGTGGGAGTAACATGGAGGAGACTAGCACAAGACAGACCTTTGTGGAAGAAACTTGGGAACATCTTCATCCAGCAGTGAATTGATAATGGTTGACAATGAGGATGATTATATATATTTAAGCCAGATTCGCCTTTTGGATGCGAATCTATATATTAATTCTATAAGGTTTTTTACTGTAAGACCAGTTGTGAGAGAACGGCTGAACGTAAAGATATAGTTGAGGTATCAAAATGAAGGTCTTACCATGTAGATGTGCCAGTCGAAGAGAAAAATTAGATTGGGGCAACGGTTCGGGCGTTGTGGGGCTGCAAAGTTCCCATGTAAAGTCAATGGGAGAAGAGTGCGGTTGACATCCGATCGCCTGCTGTTGACTCACGCGCTGTTGAAGGTGGAGGTATGGAGGGACTCATAGTCCAAAGTCCGAAGTCTCTCTTCTCAGCGAACCATTGTGCATAACAACGCTGCAGGAATTTGTTTGAAAGTTTTTTTATCGGAACAGCGAACACTCGAAGACCTGATTGTGTTGTGCCATTGGATCGTGTGATGTATATATACAATTTAACATTCATTCGATCCACTTTATTCACGTAGGTAAGACGTTTCCCATTATGTAAAGATGTAAATAAACGTTTCATATAAGTTTACTTTTAAAAAAAAAACCCCAACTTGTCGTCGATTCCGACGGGTTTCGTCTACCGGGAAAAAAAAACTATTCGTCTACTGGGTTCGAATCCCGGTGAGGCATGGATGTTGTGTTTGTCCTACGGCACTGGCTCTCTCCCTTTCCTGGAACTAGTGACCCTAAATTGGGGACAGGCGACTGCTTATAGCCCATTGAGTTGCTCACGATGGTCGTTAAATCTTCAGTCACAGAAAAAAAAAATTATAATCACGAACCTGGCCTATTGCCTATACTGAAGTGGTTGAATGAATTTGTCAATTACATAAAGTATACATTTGTTGTTTCATATCACTTTATTATTTTCAAAAAAAAAAAAAAAAAATTACCGTCGATTCCGACTAGTCTGATTTAAGCCAGATTCGCCTTTTGGATGGATCATACAGATTAAGCCAGTTTCGCCAGCCATTTGGATGCAAATCTGGCTTAATCTGTATGAAACACAAATTTTCGATAAAATTTCTATCAAACGATACAAGACAGTCAGCCCCAGTTTTATAAACTTATCCTACGATTATTAGCATCCCGAGCTATCTACGTATAAGACACTTAACTCCTGATAACTTCACTACGTGCACACGGTGCTGTTGCCTAAGTTGCACATTACCTGATCATACCATTCACCGTTCTCAACGTACTGTAAGACACTGCTCCGGAATATTGAGAAGGATGACGATCTCCTGGGCTGGCACTCCGTAGTTGCACATTTCTGTCCATTTAAGCATTCCTCAGCATACCTTTTCACAGCTGCGGCAATTTCTGATTCTGCAATTAAAATTATACTGTTAAAGTGAATAAAAGTCATTAACACACATCGTAGGACATTTATTCATATTAAATGTGAATACTTACAGTAGAATATAATACACAGTGGATGTTTGCACATTTTAAAACGATTTTCCAACAATATACTTAACTTTTAAAACAAAATTATTTCTTTCTTAAATGTTCTATCTGACAGCCCTTTCTCTGGATTATGAAGCTACATCTAGATTTCCAAGACAACAGTGCATTTCATAAAATCCGTAGTGGTATTTCATTCCACTCGTCTTCTACTGCATTCCATAGTCCAATCATTGTTTTATTAGGGGTATGCAAAAGTTTAAGTTTCTGCCGCCCCCGCCAGCGGGCGCTGTAATGGCCTAACCAGCCAGCGACCCGTGCCGTCAGTTCGTATATAAACCCAAGCATGGCGATCGATAAAGTTCATTCACGGCACTGCTTGTTATTCATGTTTAATTTAGGGAAAAGTGCGAGTGAAGCGACGGTTCAATATGTCAGGCGTATGGCGAAACGGTTATGGGTGAGCGGACGTGTTGAGAATGGTTTGCCAGATTTAAGAAAAGTGATGTAAGCTTGGAAGACAAGCCACGTGCTGGTAGACCGCAAGAATTCGCAGACGAGGAGCTGGAATCGCTGTTGCAAGAGGATGACACACAATCGACCACGAAACTGGTGAAACGTTTAAAAGTGGCTCAATCAATGGTGGTACGGCGTCTACAGACCTTAGGGAAGAACCAGAACATAAGTAAGTGGGTTCCGCATGCTTTAACGGAGAGTAATATTAGTCAACGATTGAGCATCTGCATGTCGTTGCTGAAGAGGTTTCAAAGAAAGAATTTCTTGTGGAAGGTTGTCACCGGGGATGAAAAATGGGTCTGTTGCAACAACCCCGTACGCAAACGATCCTGGGTCGACCCAGACCAACCATCAAATCCACTGCAAAACAGGATATCCACGGGGAAAAAGGTGCTGTTGTGTGTGTGTGGTGGGATATGTATGGAGTGCTGTACTTCGAGCTGTTGAAACCGGGTGAAACAATCACTGCACAACAATATAGCGAACAGTTGATGAAACTGAACGCCGCAATCGAGCAAAAACGGCATGGACAGGTGAAGGATGCTGCCCAGTCATCCTGTTACACGATTATGACAGACCATATGTCGGTGCCACCACGAAATCAACCCTTGAACAGTTACACTGGGAGGTTTTACCGCACCTGGATTACTCCCCGGACATTGCACCCTCAGACTTTCATCCGTTTCGCTCTATGCAACATTCCCTAGCCCAACAGCAGTTCACCACAGTTCCAGAGGTGGAAAATTTCGTCACTGCTTTCTTCCGCTCAAAATCCGAGTCCTTCTATCACAGCGGCATTCATTTGTTGCCTGAAAAATGGCAAAATGTCATTGATGCTAACGGCGAATATTTCGTTGAATAAATGTGTACTGGTTTCCTGGTTGTTCCTGTCTCCTTTTTCTTTAGAACGGAAACTTTTGCATACCCCTAATAGGTTTACGTTCGGAAAGCGCTCTGTTTAACAGTCTGAAGGCGCAATAGTCCATTGGTGACATATCAAGCGACTTTGAAGGAATAAGAGCACAAGGTATGGACTTTGAAGGAATAAGAGCAAAAGGTATAGACTTTGAAGGAATAAGAGCAAAAGGTATGGACCTTAGAGGAGTGAGAGCAAAAGGGATAGACTTTTGAAGGAATAAGAGCAAAAGGTGTAGATTTTGAAGGAATAAGAGCAAAAGGTGTAGATTTTAAAGGAGTGAGAGCAAAAGGGATAGACTTTTGAAGGAATAAGAGCAAAAGGTGTAGATTTTGAAGGAATAAGAGCAAAAGGTATAGACTTTGAAGGAATAAGAGCAAAAAGTATAGACTTTGAAGGAATAAGAGCAAAAGGCATAGACTTCGAAGGAATAAGAGCAAAAGATATAGACTTTGAAGGAATAAGAGCAAAAGACATAGACTTTGAAGGAATAAGAGCAAAAGGTATAGACTTTGAAGGAATAAGAGCAAAAAGTATAGACTTTGAAGGAATACGAGCAAAAGGTGTAGATTTTAAAGGAGTGAGAGCAAAAGCGATAGACTTCGAAGGAATAAGAGCAAAAGGTATAGACTTTGAAGGAATAAGAGCAAAAGGTATAGACTTGATACCCGTCTCTTTTTTTCATATTTTCAAGAAATAGATTTGGAAGTATGACTGGTAGCCTTATCCTGATGGAATTCTACTATTTGAAAGCTCTGCGGATAAAGGAATGGCATTTCCTGTTTAAATACAGGAGTTAAAGTATTATTTTGGTAATATACAGAAATTAGTTTAACATTCTTTTCAACCCACGAGATATTGCAGACGAGCGTGTGAATTGTGTGAGCAATTACCGGGGCGTTTCTGGTTACTTGTTCTAAATTTTATGAAAGGAGAAGACATCCAGGAAGAGGGAGACTTCATAAATCCCTGTGGGTGGTGATAGGGAATAGGGTGGCGAGGCAGTTTAGATGAGTGATTGCCTTACGAAACACTTGTTTGAGTGTCCAAGGGACCATCGCGTAAGAAGCCGTTTTTTTACGCTTTCCAACCATAGGTTGAAGAAGCGCATATGCTCCAGCTTTTTCCGTCCGTCCGTCTGTCGGCACGATAACCCACGTAAAAATGGTTCGATTTCGATGAAATTTTAGTATGTGGTTGGGGACCACCATGGGACGAACCCTATTGAAAATGGGTGAAGTGGGGTCAAAGGTCACGCCATAAGAGCGGGGTCCATTTAATTGCCCTTATGCGTCATAGCTTGCGTAAATATGGTTCGATTTCAATGAAAGTTTAGTATGTGGTAAGGGACCAATTGGGGACGATCCCTATTCAAAATGGGTGAAGTGGAGTCAAAGGTCAGGACATAGGAGCGGTATGCATTCCATTACCCTTATGCGTCATAAGTTACGTAAAAATGGTTCGATTTCGAAGAAATTTTTGTATGTGGTAGGGGACCACCTGGAGAGGAACCCTATTGAAAATGGGACAAATGGAGTCAAAGGTCAGGACATAGGATCGGAATCCATTCCATCGCCCTTATCCCACACTATTAAGGTGGACGTCAAGTAATTTTGCTTCCTATATTTTCAATGGAAAACCTTTTGTACACATTTCCTTCACAATTAGTGTGTTCCCAAGGATGGAAATTTGAACATCGATTAAAATAACTTCATACTATAACTTGGAATACTTAACATTTTCTAATTTTCTAAAAACATAAGCATAATTATATTAAAAAACAATAATGTTTCCTTTGGTGGTGTTGAAACCAGAAAAAAGATGGCGCGCCCTGTACTTTGATGACGTCAGTGGACAAATAAATGTTGGATTGCATAATTACGGTTATGGTTTAGAAAATATTATTACGGTTATGGTTTAGAAAATATTAAGTATTCCAAGTTATGAAATGAAGCTATTTTAATCGATGTTCAAATTTTCATTCTTGGGAACGCATTAATTGTGAAGAAAATGTGTACAGAAGTTTTTTCATTGGAAGTATAGGAAGCAAAATTACTTGACGTCCACCTTAAAATAGCAATTCTTGTATGTATGTATGCACATTTTATTTTGAAAACGGCTCTAAGAATTTTGATGAAAGTCGTTAACCTACCATTTTCTGGTACTAGAAATCGATTTAGCTTGATCTCGACTTTACGAGAATTCGTTTAGTGGGTTGAATAACCACCCCGAATTATAACGTTCTTAGTGTCACGGCGTCGTTCCATTAATGTTTCCAATGCTTAGAAGTCTTATGACGTCACAATCTGGCGTTTGAGAATGTTGGCGCGCGGTCACGCCATCTGTCTCATTATGTCACGCGTTGTGTGTGGATCCTATTAAAGTTTTATGACGTCATACTTTTGCGAGCAGATGGTCGCGATTCCCATCTGCTTCATTACGTCACGCGCTGTGTGCGTATGTCCGTCCGCACGATAACTCGCGTAACAATCGTTCGATTTCGATGAAGTTTTAGTATCTGGTAGGGTATCACCTGGGAAGGAACCTTATTTAAAGTGAACGAAATGACGTGAAAGGTCAGTACATAGGAGCGGGATCCATTCCACTGCTATTATGCGTCATAACTAACGTAAAAAAGGTTCGATTTCGATGAAATTTTAGTATGTGGTAGGGGATCACCTGGCCACAAACCCTATTGAAAATGGGCGAAATGGGGTCAAAGGTCAAGACATAGGAGCGGCATCATTTCCATCGCCATTATGCGTCATAACTTACGTAAAAATGCTTCGATTTGGATGAAATGTTAGTATGTTGTAGGGGCCTGCCTGGGGACGAATTCTATTGAAAATGGGCGAAATGGGGTCAAAGGTTAGGACACAGGAGCGGGATCTATTCCATAGCCCTTATGCATCATAACTTACGTAAAAAGGCTTCGATTGCGACAAAACTTTATCATGTTGTTTCGGAGGTATACCGAACCGGTTCTGTTGAATAACATCGAAATGGGATCAAAGGTCAGGGCACAGGACCGAGATTTATTCCACAGCCATTATTCTCATAACTTGAGTGATAACTTGAGTAATGATTTCTGGTATGTTGGAAAGCGTTTTATAATCATTGCATTGCATGATTTTACAAACTTGTAAAAATTTTAAACAACTCTTAAAAGGCGTGAAGAAATATTAGTTCTTTTTCTCTGTATGTTCATGGAATTAGAAAACCAACGCACTGCGCGTGGCCGCGCCCCCACACACATATCTAATATATAGAGTTGAATGTTTGTTTGATAGTATACTAATTTAGAACCACCATATTTGTTATACTATCTCATGGTACTCTAACTTAGGCCGTAGACGGTTTTTGGAAGGGGTCGGAGTCTGGGGTCAAGGGGACCCCAATACAAAATTTTCGTAAAGTTCCATTTTTCACTTTTTTATTTTGAATTCGAATTTAATACTACTTTTTGTTGTTGTAAGTGCAAGAATGGATTTTTTGTGACAAGTGCTTTCCAGTGAAAAACTGCAACACAATTCAGCATCGGAACTGAAGGTAAGTAAACAACAAAAATCAAACGAAAAAACTAACAAGAAAGATGACACCGAATTTTCGGGTGTAATGAGCACGTATTTTGAATCCGTTCTGACGCAAATTAAATTTATCAAAGCTATTCAAAGTCAAAGGAATAGGTACAGAACACAATACTATTTGACCGAAGAAAGAAGTTTTTCAATCTGGTTTTTAATCTCGCAGATACTGCTGTACAATGGATCGTGAACTTACGCCCTCTGGTAGCAGACTTGTGCATTAAGAAAAAATTTTATGTGAGGAACATTTCGCAGCGGAAACGCTCTCCAACAAAGAAAGAATGAACGCTCTTCGAAGCAGAGATATGGATAAATATAATATATGCATCTACGCTCCCTGGTGGGAAAACCATGCATTATTTTAGGAAGAAAGTATTATCAAAAGGTTTTCCGATGAGAGTGGTATCAGTCCAAGAAAAAAAAATTAGTCGAGTTTTCAGGAGCCCAGATTTTGCTGCAAATACATGAGAAGCAGAAATTAACACTTATGCCCGCTGGTGGCCAAACCAATCTTTACCAAATATTAGAAATTATACAAAAAACATTTCCCATCAGGAGCTGTATGCGACACATGAACATTTTTTCAAATCGGAGTTTTAGAAGTAGAAATATCGAGGAAAACGCAATTTACCCTAACGCCCCCTAGAGAAAAATGTATGATTTACTTGAAAATTTTGGATTTATATGAAAACTATTTCGCATTGGAAACACTATCCAACAAAGAAGGAATTTTTCAAATCGGAGTCCTAGAAGTAGAGATATTGACAAAAATAAGATATACATCTACGCCCCTTGGCGTAGAAACCCTGTATTATTTTAAGAAGAAAATATTCCAAAAAGGTTTATCGACGTGAGTGGCATCGGTCCACGAAATAATTTTTTCAATCGATATTTTACAAGCTCAGATTTTATGGCAAATAAATCAGAAGCAAAAATTAACACTTACACTCCCTGGTGGCAAAAGTATTCTTTACCAAAAATCAGAAACTGCAAGCAAAAGATTTTCCATCAGAAGCTGTATCCATTGAAGAAAAAAAAATTCAAATCGGAGTTTTAGAAGAAGAGGTATCGGGGAAAACGTAATTTACTTTTACGTCCCCTAGCGGAAAACCTATGCGTTATTTGAAAAAGTAACTATACCTAAAATACTCTTCGACACGAATGGAATCGAAGGATAAAAGAATTTTTTCAATCGGATGTTTAGAAACAAATATATGGAATAAAATGTATTTTGAATTCGACATCATCTGCACTTACGCCCTCTAGAGGCAAAATTGTACATCGTAAAAACAAAACGAAATAAAGGATCATCATTTGCATATTTCAAGCTTCCCAATGCAAAAGGAATTATTCAAAGCGGACTAATAGTTTGAGAGATATCGTGTCTACAGACGGCCGGACGGACAAACCGATAACATAAGCACGATCTTTTTTTACAAAAGACGTGCTAAAAATACTGTGTGCCTGAAGGTTCTACAGAGAATAAAATTCGAATTCAATGAAGAAATGAAATACAATATTAGGTACAGTTCATGCCGTAAAAAATTAATCATTTTCATTTGATTTGTACAAAATTTAGATAGTGAATTATTCCCTAATTCACCCGAGAAACGTCGGGCAATTCCGCTAGTCTACATATGAAATTTCTCTGGACCTCCGTCCAAACAGAAATCTTAGATACGTGCTTGCCCGGAAGTGGTGATAAGCTGGACATCATCATAATCATCATCATTGTCAACCATTATCAGTCCACTGCTGGACGAAGGTCTCCTCAAGTTTCCTCCACAACGGTCTGTCTTGTGCCAGTCTCCTCCATGTCACTCCCGCATACTTTCGAATTTCATCCACCCATCTCCCATGTGGTCATCTTCTGAGTCTTTTCCTGTCCCTTGGAATCCAATCTAAAATTTCGGCTGTCCATCGATGGTATGTCCAGCCCATTGCCATTTCAGGGATTTAACTCTGATCATGATGTCTTCCACTCTTGTCATTTTTCTGATCCACGAGTTCCTCTTGTTATCTCTCCGGGTTACACCAAGCATGAACCTCTCCATGCCTCTTTGAGTTGTCTGCAGCCTTTGTATGTCTCTTTTAGTTAAGGTCCACGTCTCTGCACCATATGTAAGCACTGGAAGGGTGCATTGATCAAACACTTTTCTTTTAAAACATAATGGCATATTGCTCTTGAAAACTATACTGTTTCTTCCAAAAGCTCTCCAGGCAAGTTTTGTACGCCGATTCATTTCTTCGTTAATGTGACCCTCACTTGATATCTGCTGTCCAAGATAAACGTACGTGTCTGTTATCTCCCGCTTTTCTCCATCAATCGATAAATCTTCATTTCTTGTAAAAGCATTGAACATCACTTTTGTCTTCTGAAAGTTCATTTTTAATCCCACTTCTTTACTCTTGTCAGCAAGTTCCTGGATCATACTCTGCAACTCTGATGGGGTAGTTGCAAAAATGACTACGTCATCAGCAAAACGTAGGTGGGCTAGATAATCTCCATTAATCTTTATCCCTTTGTTTTCCCAGTTCAGTGATTGAAAGACATTTTCCAATGTGGCATTAAAGAGCTTCAGAGATATGGTGTCACCTTGTCTCACTCCCTTTCCAATTTTTATGGGTGTTGTATTTTCATACAGCCGAATCTTTGCACTTGCATTTTCATAGATGTTATTAATAATATTAATGTATGCATCTTCAATACCGCAGGATTTCAGAGCCATTGTAACTGCTGATAGTTTCATCGAATCAAAGGCTTTTTTCATAATCGACAAAAACCATGCACAACGGAAGTTCATATTCCCTCGCTCTTTCAATTAGTTCTCTCAGTACGTGGATATGATCTATTGTGCTGTAGCCACTCATGAATCCAGCTTCTTCTCTCGGTTGAGCCATGTCCATTGTCACCTTCAAGCGGTGTGAAAGAACTTAAGTGAAGATATTATAAACCATTGATAGGGGGCTGATAGGTCTGTAGCTGCTGAGATCCTCTATGTCACCTTTTTTATGTAGCAGGATCATTATAGCGTTGTTCCAATCCTCAGGAATCTTCCCTTCATTAAGGCATCGAGTGAAAACTTGGGCGAGTACTGTTTTAATTTCTCCACTTGCTTCTTGTATTATGTATAGATTAATTCCATCTTCTCCTGGAGCTTTCCCCCGCTTCATGTTCTTGATTGCATGTGCAACTTCTGCTGGGAGGACTGGAGGAACTCCGGTACTGGTACCTTTCATGATGTCTGGAGTACATGTATTATTCCTTTCATATAATTTGGAGAAGAAATATATATATTGCTAGAATAACGGACCACCGATGTACAGATGACATATTAGACTAGGTACCAAGGGACAGGAAAAAACCCAGAAGGAGATGGGTGGATGAAATTCACCAGATGAAACCCACGTGAGAGATGGGTGGATGAAATTCGAAAGCATGCCGCAGTGACATGGAAAAGAATTGTTCAAGAGAGGTTGATACTTGGGAAGGCTTTCATCCAGCTGTGGAATGAGAATGGTTGATGGTGATGATTATTAATACACACTATTGACGTGCATTAGGAACATCAAATAGAAGTCATCGTTCTTTCAACGTATATAAGTGAGTCACGGAAAATTTCTCATCGGCCGCCACCGGGAATCGAACCCAGGGTCTTCCAGTTACGCGCCGCACATGCTACTACTGTACCACAGCGGCCTCGAAGTCTCCAGACTCACATACGACTAACTACGAAACCACATGGCAGGTGGCTTCATGGAGCCCGCACATTGCTGGGGATTCACCAAAGATAGAAAGCTGCAGCAACTGAACAAGTAACTAGGAGGCGAATGAATAATTAATACACACTATTGACGTGACATACGACTAACTGCCATAACGCCTGCCATGTGATTTGGCAGTTAGTCATATGTGAGTCTGGATAATTCGAGGCCGCTGTGGTGCAGCGGTAGCATGTCCGGCGCGTAACTGGAAGACCCTGGGTTCGATTCCCGGTGGTTTTTCCGTGACTCACTTATAAACATTGAAAGAGCGATGACTTCTATTTGATGTTCCTAATCCACGTCAATTGTGTGTATTAATTATTCATTCGCCTCCTAGTTATTTGTTCAGTTGTTGCTTTCTATCTTTGATGAATCCCCAGCATTCTGCGGGGCTCCAAGAAGCAAATTGCCATGGGGTTTGGCAGTTAGTCGTATGTGAGTCTGGAGAATTCGAGGCCGCTGTGGTGCAGTGGTAGCATGTCCTGCGCGTAACTGAAAGACCCTGGGTTCTATTCCCGGTGGCGGCAGATGAGAATTTTTCCGTGACTCACTTATAAGCATTGAAAGAGCGATGACTTCTATTTCATGTTCCTAATCCACGTCAATTGTGCGTATTAATTATTCATTCGCCTCCTAGTTACTTTTTCAGTTGCTGCTTTTTATCTTTGGTGAATCCCCAGCATTGTGAGGGGCTCCAAGGAGCAACATGCCATGTGGTTTAGCAGTTAGTCGTATGTGAGTCAGGTGAATTCGAGGCCGCTGTGGTGCAGTAGTAGCATGTCCGGCGCGTAACTGGAGGACCCTGGGTTCGATTCCCGGTGGCGGCCGATGAGAATTTGTCCGTGACTCACTGATAAACGAGGAGAGATGGCTTCTATTTGAGGATGATATGCTTATGTTCTTTGTGTTTAATGACAAAATTCGAGAAAGAGCTTACGTTCATTTCAATAGATGCGACGAAAAAACGTTTTGCAATGTAGCGAACTGTAACAGTAGGAGATTTTTCACCTTCAGTAGACGGATTTTATATTAAATATTTGGACCCACGTTTCTTTTACTTTAAAAAGCTAACTATGTGAGACTACAAATCAGTTCTTCTAGTACACACAACGACGCTGTGATACCACGCTGGCTGGCTCGATTCTCTTTCAATCAATCGTAATTAACCGCATCCTCGTAGCTGCGATTAATTAATTGCACATCCTTAGAGCATGCAGTCAAGAGCTTCTGAGTTTGTGTGTACTCGCTGTGTTACTACATTCTTCTGAGCTGGGTATTTTTAACCCTAGCGGTTTCAGTCTATATCTTATCGCGGAATGAACAGTTGGCTTTTGTCGTGTCGTGTATAGAGGAATTAGATTTTTTGTGATTTTCTTTCTTCTAGTGGATGACACATTGGGCGCAATTACTCGAAGCTCAGCTATCTCAGCAACGATAATGATTAAGCAGGTCAGTCGATTTTTCACAATCTCGATAAACACGTTATCTCGTTAAGAAATCAATAGATATTTCCTAAAGGTTGTTGTATAATGATTTCAGAGTTATCCTGGGTGGTAAAACAATTTCTTTTAACTGGATCAGAGATGTAAGAAAGAGAAACGCATGTTGTATACACCGGGCGTGACATAACAGAGCAAAGTTTAGGACAACGCAACTAGGTCGATAGATTGTAATTGGGTGAACCTATTATATTGAAATTGGGGAAATGAGAGATAAAAGAGGACAGGACGAACAACAGGAGTGGAAATAAATAAAAAGACTCATAAACAAGGGTCAACAGATAGAGAGAAGGGGGAGGAGATTGGGCAAAGATAAAAAGAAACACAGGTAAAAACGGAGGGAAAAACGCCGCAAAGGATAATTAAAATAAAAAAAACTTAAGTATACGAAAAGTGCGGGTGAAAAAAAAAACAGCTAACTCCTATGCTTGAATTTTTTTTTTTTTTTTTTTTTCAAATGAAAATGCAGGGTGATCCAAACTACAGAACATGGGCGCGCCAAGGGCATTTGCCGCCCGGGTGCAAGCTCAAATTTGCCGCCCGCTTGTACGAGAATATTTTTCAATTTTTATTCATTTTTACATGAAATAAATATCTTTAGCAACATCATTTTCTATTTCCGGCAAATTGGGATTTTCCATAAAACACTACTGTCTCATATAAACCGGAAGAAAAAAAAATCTGTAAACCTCTATTTCAGATGACGCTACGAATAATTCAAGAAGTCAGCTTCCTCTCTCTCTCTCTCTGTCAATTTACACAAAAGTCTGCATTACCGGTAAAAAAAGTTTCGTCATGTACGACGATAAACATATTACAGTTTCTCGATGGACACACACACACACACACACACACACATATATACAGTATATATAACTAAGCAAGATAAGATCCTGAGGAAACCGTGGGTAAGGAAAATGATAAGAGTGGAAGACATTATGAGCAGAGTTAAATCCCTGAAATGGTAATGGGCTGGACATATTGCCAAGAGAACGGACCATCAATGGACAACCGAAATTTTAAACTGGATTCCAAGGGACGGAAAACACATAAAAGAACACCACGTTGGAGATGGGTGGATGAAATTCGAAGGCATGCTAGAGTAAGATGGAGGAGACTGGTCCAAGACAGACCGTAGTAAAAGAAACTTGGGGAGACCTTCATCCAGCAGAAAATTTCTAATTTTTGAGGAGGATGAATATATATATATATACATGTAATATTAAACATGACGGGCGTCTCTTTAACTATTCTAACGAAAATATCTAATATCGTGGAATACATCGAAATTGTAACACAGTGCTCGTTACCCGTATTGCATCGATCCTATAATATTTTCCCACCTGTTTTACGGTCAACGCTGGAAGCTCTTTCTTGAAAATTTGCCAACGATAAGGTAATTCAGAAAAGTAAGCATATATATTTCTTGAACAATGCTGAAAATGTTCACAATCTGTAGGGAAATATTTTCGCCGTCATTTACGACCAGATTTAAAGTATGAGACACTCAAAGTACATAAAATGCGTAAGGGTCTTAAGTCGACAAATTATGCTTTTTGAAGTCCATTGTGTTTTTCCTACATATTGGCCCCATTTGTCATAGCGCTGGCCACGCACGCATTCATGATTGCTGAAATCTTCAAGATTTAAAAAAAAAAAAAAGAAAAATAATTTTCAATCCTTTGCCCGCGGTATCTGTTACTGAACGAAACAGTAAAAGTTATTCTCTGATTTCAAGACGTTTTCTGTTGAATTATAAACGAGTTATTTTTACTAAAAAAGTAAATGTTCCTCTTAGCATGACGATTGCTCACAGTATAACGTTTTCATAACTTCTCCCACGTCACTGATATTAATTTATCAACCGAAAAAATTGATAGTGGGTCCTTGCGCCCCCGGAATCTGGCGCCCGGGTGTTTAGCATCCGTTGAACCCCAGCTTGGCGCGTCCCTGCTTCAGAAGACTTTTATTTACTGTGAAGATGTTATTTAGAAATAATTTTTAAATGCAATATACAGGGTGCCCCATAAAGATGTAACCAATTTCAAATAATCATAACGGCTTTAATATAAATGATCTTTATCCACCATCTTGTGTTAATTGACAGAACAGATCATGAAGTTTTATATCCATTCGACATGGGCACCATTTGTCACCCGAACAATGTCTAAACGGTATTCCAGTTCCAACCATGTTCATACGAGAATGTTCGTATTAACTTTCTGCAGTGCGTGTGTAATCCTCCTCTTTAGGTCGGCAATGTATGCAACAGGAGTGCTGTAAACCTCAAATTTGATGAATTCCCGTAGAAAAAAAAGTCACAGGGTGTTAAGTCCGGCGAACGTATAGGGGCCATGCAATGGGGACCACCACGCCCAATCCATCGATTGGGAAATTTGGTATCCAAAGACCTCCTCACAATCAAAGCTCAATGAGGTGGCGCCCCATCTTGTTGGAAAATGACCGGAGTTGCAAGTTCATCCAGCTGGGGGTACACATGCTCAATCATGTCCAGGTAATTATGAGCTCTCACGGTCGCTTCCTGAAGGAAAAAGGGTCCAATAACACTGTCGACCAAAATTTTTTGGGCTAGCATGCTCATATTCCATTGTGCAATGCGGTTGTCCAGTTCCCCAAATTCTCACATTCTGTTTATTAACCTTTACTGAAACATGGAAAGTGTACTCATCCGGGAAACAGATATGTCTCAGGAAAGATTCAGCACTTGCAATGTTCTCCAACATCTCTTCAGCAAACTGCTTACGCTTCACGTGATCATCTGGGGTTATGTGATGGGTTATCGGCAGTTCATGCGGGTGCATTTCCAATGTCTGACGTAACACTCAGTGTACTGACGTCATGAGGATGGTCAGCTGTCGTGCTGCTTGTCTGATTGACCTTTCGAGGGCTACGAGTAAATGTTTGTCTGACAACCTCCTCCCTTTCTGGAACCAGCGATGATCGTCTAGGGTCTTTCTTTGTAAGGACGCTACCAGTTTCCTTGAATGACTTGAGCCACTTTTTGATGCTGTTACATGTGGGCGGTTTGCTCCCACATTTTGTTCTGAAATTCCGCTGAAACTGCGTTTTGGATCGGGTTTCAATAAACCACTCCACAATCTGTGCTTAGTATCCATTGGGTACACTTCTAGAAAACTTGAGGATATTTCTAACCACCCGCAACAAACAGAATGCTATATTAGTATTGTATCCAAAGTTATCATAATCTGAAATTGGTTACACCTTTTTGGGACACCATGTACTTGAAACTTGCGCACGCAAGTCTTTACTTTACAGATAATGTGATTCGAACCCAGATTTTTTTTTATTTCATGGAAGCTGTTCTTCCAATTAAACTATGCCAGCAGACTTATTGCTACTTCGTTTTTTTTTATTGGAGGTTTAACGACCACCGTGAGCAACTCAATGGGCAATAAGCAATCGCCCGTCCCTAATTTGGGGTCAGTGGTTCCAGGAAAAGGAGAGAGCCAGTGCCGTAAGACAAACACAACATCCATGCCACACCGGGATTCGAACGCGGACCCCTTTCGGATGAATGATCAGAGGCCATCGCTTAGACCACTGCGCCACCGGGGCGGCTCATTGTCTACCCCCCCCCTTCTCTTGAGAAAGGCGGGGGCACAAGATCGCTCAGCAGGTTTCTAGTCAACAGACAGCAGCACTCAGCGATTATTTCATTGCAGTATTTATAAGTGTTGTTCAATAAGTAGCTGGCGTCTTTGGCTGGCGTGCGTTTGCGATTCTTAATTTTGTCAATGGGTGGCGCTAGTATACAGGAGATCTAAAGGCTAAATAACTGCATTGCAGCTTATTTCTCACGGAAGCCGTGTAACGTGCTGGATTAATTTTATTGTTCTCTCGTAGGAGAACGATGCGTCCAAAGTTGCTCAACGTGCTGTAATTCAGTTTTTGTATGTAGAAAACGCCACCAAACGAAATTAATTCACTGACGAATAAAGGCTCTGTATGTGCCTGCTTGTCATCCACGCAGTACTGTAATGCGGTGGTGCCAGCTCATTAGTGGTGGATGAACAAGCAATGTAGACCAGCCAAGATCAGAAGCATCACGTCGTGCTGTTTCAGTGACTACAGTTGCAAGTGTGGATGCTGCAATAAAGGTCAACCGAAGAGTCACGATCCAAGAACTGGTGCAGTGCGGGTTTGAGCATCGGAACTGTCAATGCAATCATGCATTCGCACCTTGAATATCCGACGAATGGTGTGGCCACCACGTTCGCCCTACATGAACCCCATAGAGCACTTATGGGACGTGGTGGAAAGGTCCATTCGCACTCAAGATCTGGCACCTACAAATACCAGAGAACTGTGAGCGGCTGTTCAGAAGGCATGGGCTCTCCAGAAGTCTTCCGTCCACTTGCGGAATCGATGCGACCTCGAGTTGCTCCACTTCGTCTGGCTAGAGGAGGTTCTACACGATACTAGGTAGGTATCCTATGAATTTTGGCACTTCAGTGTATGTCATACAACCGGTGCTAGTGAGAGAATGCAGCTAGAGCTTAAATCCGCTGCAAAAACATTAACGAGTGGGGCCACCTATAGATCGTGAAGTGGTGCGTTATTGTCGTAAAAGACCGGTAAAGCCTACTGTATTGTTCAAAATTGTGTTATATTAATGTATCGTCAGCGTGTTTTCCATGTCCCCGGATGGAGGTGTAGGATGAAGCATAGGGATTAATATCATTAAGAGCTGCCGTAAGAAGGCATGGAGTGACAGATAAAAAACTTGCTGGAGATTGTGGATATGCACTGGCTAGACATTGGGAGCAGCAGAAAGCGCTTCTCCTAAAATATTAAGAAGTAAATGTTATATGAACATCTTTATTTTGAAATCACAGTTTGTACTCTTTAAGCCACCCCTAATAACATATTAAACCCAAACACAGTAAAAAAACCAAAATGCTAATAAAAACACCAGAAAGTGGCCTACTGTGAACACATACCGGCCAGTGAATCTTAAACCTTGATGCAGACGTACGTAAACATTCCTTACGCAGCGTATATGCGAAATTCGTAGTCACGTGCGTCACCACGTGATCTAGGCAACTATTTAAGACTGATGCGCGTCAGTATGAAGTTTCCACCAGACTCGCCAAGAAGTTCTTCAAGAAAGCGGAAGCCCACCCTAATGAACTCGTTAAGGGTGTGGCTGACTAAGATCTCAGCGAATTTCTTAGCTACCTAAGAACTAAGGCTGCGATCCCCCGACAGGGACTTGGGGATGGGCAGCACTGTTGAGCAATGTTTCCTGGTCTGGAGGCCTTGGATCGGATGGAGGACTGGATCGTATGGAGAGCAAGTGTGTGCACATAGGTGGGTGTTAGACAGACACCCCCCCCCCTTCTTTTTCAGGTTGGCGTTGAGATGGTGAGTATTGATTACTGCTCCGGCATCCGGATGGGATTTCTGTGAGTTTCAGTCCCCCCTCCTCCCCCCGAGGGCGTCGGCGGCTGGAGATGTTGTGGTTCTCTGAAGTGGGTTCTGTGGTGCTTGGTTCGCCCCAAGGTTCGCCCTACACTTCCACTCTCTCTTCATTCCCGCCCCACTCTGGTGTCGCGGCTCACTCGAAAGATATGCCCTCTTCACCTTTTATTAAATTTTTCTGTTTATCTTTGCTATTGAGTTCACTTGCTCAGATTTCCTAGCTTCCTATTTCTAAGGGTAGTTTTAGACTTGGGGTCAGACTTCTAAAACTTCTTCAAACGTAGCGTAGCGTAATCGTCAGCAGTGCTGATAACAATTGGAAAAACAAAAGGATCTTTAGAAGTTAGATAAGGACTTATTAAGCTAAATTTCGCTACGACGCACCCTTTTCATAGCATCAAAAATGCATTTTTG
This sequence comes from Macrothele yani, assembly GCA_039090855.1. Lineage (NCBI taxonomy): Eukaryota > Metazoa > Arthropoda > Arachnida > Araneae > Macrothelidae > Macrothele > Macrothele yani. Next base: position 121,155,135 of record CM077005.1, on the reverse strand, counting down.
TAATGGCTTTTATCACATTTAGCATCAGGTTCTCGTAATTTACGCAGATTGCGATGGGATATTGTTACGTTTATGTAAAATGTGATTTAATAATGTTCCGCGATAGTTTAGTAAAATATATTGCTGAGTTACAATGAAATTCACTATTGTTACGTCACTTCATGGGACAGTATTCAAAAATTAGATTTCAGCAATGGTTTTGACTACTTCCGCTACCCATTTTCGTTGCATCGAAATTTTTTAGTTGGGATTTACTTTTACTGCTGCTGGAAACGATGCATAGCACCAAAAATCCCGAGTTCCAAAACGTTTTGTTGCTTAGAAAATCATGATGAAAAAAAAAATAATTTGTAATAGGTCCCTCTACAGAAAAATATTTTTTTATAAACCTATTCAGAAAAAATAATAAGCTCTCGGAGATAATAAAATTACTAATTTATCCGCTTTCATAACGTAAAACATTGCATCATCGGGAGACTTCAGTTCGCTTTCGTTTCTACTTTAAACTTAATCTGTTGTAAGTATCTGCTTGCTGAGTCCGTTGAGCTCCTTACTAGCATGCAAACTATCGCAGGCTTGATTCCTAGCAAGGGGAAGGCTTCCTTCACTTCAGATGTCGAGAAAGAGTCCTGTAATGCGACTGGTGCATTTAGGCTCAGAAGAAAGTGGAAACAGAAGTTTCTTATGCATAGGGACTAGGAAAGTCATAATCGAAGTTCTCGGGTCGGGAACTACTTGTTACTTGTACTAATGGGGGGGGGGTACATTGACCCAGCACCGCGACCTAAGGTCTATTGTGCATCTCTCGGGAACTAACCATCGCAGTAACATAGTTTAATTAAAACAACGAATTGCAAGTTCTTAAATAAACAGAGAAATCTCCAAGATGGGAAACTGTAAATTTTCTCACGTCACATTATAAACCTTGAAAGCTCTTCCTGTACACTGTTAAAAATTTGGTGGTAGGTTGCACCAAAAAGTGGTGCTACACCAGCTACATCACTTTCTTCCAAAAGATACACCTTTCTATGGTGCGAAATAAACCCAACAACATGGTGCAACCATACGTGTGCAGCCTTGCACTATAACGTGGTGAAAAGTTGAACCACGTTGTTGGGTTTTGTTTGAAAAACACGATGGTGTATCTTTTCTCAGAAAGTGGTGTACGTAGCACCACTTTTTGGTGCAACCTACCAAAAAAATTAAAAATTCTAACAGTGTAGAAAAAAAGGAAAAAACCATGAATTGACATTTTCGGAAAAAGATTTAAGAAAAAAAAAACGGAATTAACGAGAACGGAAAATTTATCAAATGCCAGTTTCCGTTAATAGAAACGAAAATTTCTTTGAAAGTCAGAGACCTACCGGCAACTTTGCTGCATGTTATTTTCAATATTAACAGAAACGAAAGTTTCGTTGAAAATCGGAGACCTACCGGCAACTTTGCTGCATGTTATTTTCAGTATTTTCAGGAATTTTTCGGGAATTCACGCCATTCCTTTTTGACACTGTACATTCACTTAAGAAAAAGAAAAAGAAGGGTATATTTTAAAAGCATGTACGAGTCTTTCCTATGAAAAACACAGCAAGCGAAACAGTTTTAACCTGTATTCCCATTTTAGGTATTCCCATGCTTTCTTAATAGGAAATTTAGCCTCACGCCTTTTATTCAAACGGTTGTCAGGAGAAAATCCATGTTTTTTTTTTGTTGTTTTTTTTTTATTGGAGGTTTAACGACCACCGTGAGCAACTCAATGGGCTATAAGCAGTCGCCCGTCCCTAATTTAGAGTCACTGGTTCCAGGGAAGGGAGAGAGCCAGTGCCGTAAGACAAACACAACATCCATGCCTCACCGGGATTCGAACCCGGACCCCGTTCGGACGAATAATCAGAGGCCATCGCTTAGACCACTGCGCCACCGGGGCGGCGAAAAAAAAAATCCATGTTTACACTGCTGAGAAAGCATTCTGGTGGCTTTCAAGGAATTTCGCTGATGTTTTTGTATCACTGAATATGGGATTTCCAGGAAAATTTACCAGAATCTCTCCCACTGAAGGATCACCTCAACAAGTATAACGTACAAGTTTGTTCGCGCCGAGCATCGAATCCGTGTCCCCCAAACTCCGGAGTAAGTTTCTCTCCCAACTGAGCTACGCAGACATGTGCTCTCATTGTTATCTGCCTTTATCTCATGTGCTTTCTGCGGGGCAGGGACGTCACATCTCTCTCCCCCACTCCGAAAGAGGGCCGGGAGCATGGCCCATGGGTCAGTCGGGACCATGAGTCGCTGTATAGGCAGTCATCCCATGAGTAACGTGCATTTGAGAAATCCCAGACAATTTGGTGTGTGCAACGTAACATCCCACTGATTTATTTTTTCGAAGCACTGAAGAAGGGATTCTTATTTTCCTGTCTCGCCGTGTGGAAAGAACATCACATCATTGCGAGAAACTTAACAGCCGGGTCCTCCTAGAAGTTCGGGCGCCAATATAACATACAAGTTTGTCCGCGCCGGGTATCGAACTCCGGTCCTCTTACTCCGGAGTAAGTTTATCTCCCAACTGAGCTACGCGGACATGGGCCCTCAATGCTCTCTGCCTTTATCTCACATCCGTTCTGAGGAGCAGGCATGTCACACATGTTGCAACATGTTTGTGATTCTAGTAACGAGGACATGGATGAGACAAAGTTATCAACTTTGTCTCCTAAGTGAGACAAAGTTATATTCGTGATCTCAAGTTATTGTTTTCTTTCTACCCTGGAGACTAGGATCCTAAATTAAGTCGGCAATTATAAGCTTAAGAACGCAGTGGGGGACTGGCGTTCCATAAACGACCCTGGAAGCTATTTTGTGCGCCCCACTTTTGGGGGAAATTATCGAGATCCTATGCTTTAAAAACAAGTTAGTAAAATCATGCAATGCATTGATTATGATACGCTTTCCAACATACCAGAAATCATTACTCAAGTTATCACTCAAGTTATGAAGATAATGGCTGGGTAATAAATCTCTCTGCTGTGTCCTGACCTTTGACCCCATTTCAATTATATTAAACAGAATGGGTTCAGTATACCTCCGGAACAACATACTAAAGTTTTGTTGCAATAGAAGTATTTTTAGTCAAGTTATGAGGATAATGGCTGTGGAATAAATCTTGCTCCTGTGTCCTGACCTTTGACCCCATTTCGATTATATTAAACAGAACCGGTTCAGTATACCTCCGGAACAACATGATAAAGTTTTGTCGCAATCGAAGCATTTTTAATTAAGTTATGACGCATAATAGTAATGGAATGAATCCCGCTCCTATGTCCTGACCTTTGACCCCATTTCGTCCAGTTTCAATAGGGTTCGTCCCCAGGTGGTCCCCTACCACATACTAAAATTTCATCGCAATCGAACCATTTTTACGCGAGTTGTCGTGCGGACGGACAGACAGACAAACAGACGGACAAAGCTGGAGCATACATAAACGCTTCTTTAACCTACGGTTGGAAAACGTAAAATAAACCCAATTTATTTCAGCATTGCCGTTTACTGTTCAAACATTTTTCAAAGCAAGTCTACAAATCACAGTAGTTTTTTGTACTGAGGCAATCACTGACAACATTGTACACATTTTCCTGGACCGCAGGTCACCAGTACAATTTAGTATGAGAATAAAATAACTTCTGTTGCTTCTCAGCAACAGATAAGTACAACTCTCTGAGAGAAACTGTCTTATCTGATGAATTTTAGTGCGATAACTGAATTAGGAATTTGAAATAGTTTCTTCGATATTAGTGAGAACGGAAATTTAAATTACCTATCAATGGTTAAATACAAATTTTGAAGATGACAATCTGTTTTTTGGTGTAAATATGACAAGGACGGTAAGTCAGATAATATCCGAAAACTTGAAAGTTTCGTCGTCCTGGTGCAGGAATCGAATCCGCGTCTCCCAGATAGCGCCCGGGTATGCTAACCACTACATCACCCAGAACGACAAAGTCTCAAGTTTTCGATTAATTTGAATATAGCCATCACAGGATTTGCTAGTTGAAGCAACTGGCATTCATGTTTAGTGAATCTGGAGGTCTCAAGTTTAATCCAATGGCATATATTCGAGGCTAGCTAGGCTAGCTGCGAAGCCCAGAGAATGCACAAATAAAAGTCAAATATACGCAAATAAAAGTCAATTATCAACAGTATTAAGATATGTCGATGCTTTCGCTGCGAAAAAATCACGTGCGGATTCGCCTCTTTGACTTGGCGAGCGAGGACCAACGGCATAACGCAAGCAGCTCTTCCAGAGTATTCGCTCTTCTGATTCGAAGACGTTCGATACGATCGCCTGCTAGCGTTTCCATGACAACATGGATAGTGTATGGGGAATTAATTAACCATTGCTTTGCGCAACTGTTCGCTCAGAAAAGAGAAGACTTCGTCTACCTGAGTCACTAGCATGCTTCCGCCTGTAACAGCACGTGTTTCGCAAGAGTTGTTTCAGTTTGTGTGAAGTGTCAATGAATTAAAATCAGTGATATTATATCTTAAATTCGTGGCTTTGTTGGATTCGAACTGTTTTGATAAATTCTGCGAAAGTTTCCCTGAACGTCTAATGTCTGAACTTAAAGAACTCTATGCTTCAAACTTTGATACAGCTCGACTAAAAAATGAACTGAAGGTGTTTTATTCCCTTGATGAATACAAAAACATATAAGTAAGAGACATAACTTGTTACATAAAGTTGAATAAATTGGACATATTGTTTAGGGGAGTTGTACAAATTAGCAGACCTCATATTAAAGTTTCCATCAACAACTGCAACTGTAGGAAGAAGTTTTTCTGCATTAAAAAGAATCAAGTTCTATCTTAGAGCCACACAAGGACACGTACATTCGAGCAACTTGGCTGTTTTGTCAATAGAGAAAAACATTCTTTTTAAATATGAAACTATTCGGAAGAAACTTTTTATGAAAACGCAACACTCAAGTTCACACAAAAGGAAAGAAGAATGGAGTTCATGCACAAATAAAGTATTCAAATCCTAATCCTCATAATTATTTGGTATCATGTTACCAATAGCATGTACCTAAAATAAGTTACTTCTATTACTTAACAATTAAAAATTAAACTTCGCAATTTAAAAATAAAACATTACTGGGGGTAGGGGGTGAAATAGCCCAGGTCTCGGACCCAAGACAGGCCACTGGTTTAATCCAAGTCTCAAGTTTTAATCGGAAACTTGAGACTTAATCGTTCTGGGTGGTGTAGTGGTTAGCATACCCGGGCGCTCTCTGGCAGATGCGGTTTCGATTCCCGTTCCAGGACGACGAAATTTTCAAGTTTTCGGATATTATCTGACTTACCATCCTTGTCATATTTACACCAAGAAACGGATTGCAATCTTCAAAATTTGTGTTATATGGTGTTATCTACTATTTCATTCATGACAATGGTTAAATAGTTACGAAAAAAATTCTTAAAAAAAGCTGAAAATGTCCAGAATCGCCAAAGTTTTAGGGCAAATTTAAAAAGTGGGAAAAATTAAAGAATGCAAAAATTAATTATCATTTATTTGCTTTTAAATTGAAAAAGTACTTTTGTTATAGCTAAACCAGACTCTTCAGAACTGCAGCTCAAGAATTCCTAGAATCGTAACGCCCAAAGAGTAGTAAATCAGATGCAGATTTAGATTAAAAAACAATAGCATTTACATATGAAAAACAACACCCCTAAAATTTTACCGTAGGTGAACCTCAATGCATTAACGTACACAATGAATTTCGAATTTCTATCAATGGCAATTGATAGCATATTTGATTAGATTGTATTAATTATTCGACTGAAATTGACAAAAGTGGACTGAATGAGAGGATATAAGCTCAAAGGGACGGAGTATGAATTTAACAAGTTATTAAAATCATGCAATGCATTGATTATGATACGCTTTCCAACATAGCAGAAATCATTACTCAAATTATTACTCACGTTATGAGGATAATGGCTGGAATAAATCTCGCTCCTGTGTTCTGACCTTTGACCCCATTTCGATTATATTAAACAGAATTGGTTCAGTATACCTCCGGAACAACATACTAAAGTTTTGTCGCAATAGAAACATTTTTAGTCAAGTTATGAGGATAATGGCTGTGGAATAAATCTGGCTCCTGTGTCCTAACCTTTGACCCCGTTTCGTCCATTTTCAATAGGGTTCGTCCTCAGGTGATCCCCTACGACATATTAAAATTTCATCGAAATCGACCCATTTTTACGCGAGTTATCGTGCGGACGGACAGACGGACAAAGCTGGAACATATACGCTTCTTCAACCTACGGTTGGAAAGTGTAAAAAAACGAGCAAGGGAAACGATATATATATTTTTCTGAAGCCATCAAAGTGGTAACAAGTATTTATATAATTGCATAATCTTTGTACAATTATATAAATACTTTTTTTGTCTTCAGTTAGTGTCAGTTCTAGCGGTCCCAAATATGGCAGACTACCGGAAAATCTCCCGGTATCCTGGCGGCCCAGTCCCCACCTGTAAGAACGCGTAAGATAAGTTTAATTTTGGGAAAACTCGATGTTCGTACATGTGAAAGAATTTTCAGACGTTAGAATTACAAACAATATAATTTCCTTTGTCTGAACGTTTGTCTCAGTTTGGTGGCGCAGTTGAAACACCACTTGCCTGTTATAATTATGGAATCCCTGACTCAACCAATATAGTACTTTTTTGTTGTATTGTTCATGAAATATACTTTCACATCTGGACATCACAAACCAAAAGAATACCTGTTTTTTTTTAAATTACTCTACATATCTTCTGTTTCCCCGTTATTATTGGCAGGCTTTCACCTAGTAACTGCATAATTGTGCAACTGAAACGGACAGGGGCGGCGGAAAGTGAAGTTCGTTGACCGGGTCCGAAATTTGTAATCGTGGTGCACCTTTTATACATTCCCGCTTCCCGGAACAAACAGAAGAAAAACAATGCCTAAGGAGCTTTGTTGGGAATTAGGACCACTCAACCACTTACCTAGAGGAACTTTCTAAGGCACATCACAATAATCGCACATATGCCAAATAAAAAAAAAATAATAATAAAAATCTTAGATGAAATTACTGACCAGGCCCTGGTGGCCCGGGAGGTTCCGCCGCTACTGGAAACGGTACTCGGAGAGTTTTCGCGAAAAAACATTGACTAGGTAAAAAATACCATTCAGGTGATTTCACTGAAAAAACTTCTTATGCTTTTGTAACGGAAACGGTATTCAGAAAAGCTGGCTCGCTTCAAAGGATGTCCGTTCAATCAGAGTAATTTTTGATCAAGTGCGGCGTTATCTAAACACAACAGCAACAGGTACCTTTGAGGAGATAGTTATTGTTCAACAGGCAGGTAAACTAATCACCAAAGAAATCAATAAAATTTTTAAACCAAAACTTTCGAATACCTTTCTGAGCGTCGCTGCTATCCTCGTTGTACATCTGTTGAATTGCTTGGGCCGTGAAGGTATCCATTGTTAAAGGAGTTTGTAAAACACCGCTGTTTAACAATTTCCAGAGCGTTCTACTTGACTGATAGTTTGTTGTCGGTTCTCTGGCGTTATCAGCATGCGCTTTTGAGTTGTTCTTATCTAAGAGGAGAGACTGTTGCAGTTCAGCTGGTGACGTCATGCGGCACATTTTTAGCATGCTTGCGATTACGTATTAATTTCACGATCACCATCCAGTGGTATCATTTGTACCTGAAGAGGCCGCTAAACCGCGCGCTCTTCAAACAGAACTTTGTTAATGAGGCTCCCATTTAACGCACCAGGTAATTTTAATTACCTAGTGCCCGGCGTCGCACGATTCCTGGACCGCACTTAAATCCGGGCAAGCTTGACATCTGTCCCGGGCCCCACTCTGTTGAGTACCCCTCTCATGACAGGTAAACAAAATAACGATGAAAAGGAAATATACAGAATAAATTAAAAGAATTTTGAATAAATAACCTGCGCAATCAATCGAATATTACTTTATTGGTATAGGATATATTGTTTATGATATGAGAACGTTTGTATACCCTTAAATTAAGTCAGACAATTGTCCTTGATTAAAAGGGATAGTTCCGTATTCCTATAGCACTTGATTCTCGCGCGTACTTTTTCTAGTGATTCATATCCAAATTTCAGTGCTGCTTTAAGAATTTTATTGGCAATTCCAGTTACTACTGCCTCAGCAGAGTGAAGTTTCTCTACATTGAAACTAAGAGAATGCTATCTTAGAACTACAGTGACCAAGACAGGTTATCTAATTTCACTCTACTGCTAATAAAACATACTGTATATTGTGTGAAAATCTGGATTACAACAATATAATTAATAATTTTGCTGAAATGAAGACAAGAAAATTAAATTTTCTGGAATAAACTTGTGATAATTTAAGAATATTATAAAACAGTGCGTTGCATCTTCTCTTAAGGATAATTGGAAGTTATTGTCATTTGAAAACTGATCTCACACTCCAAATCATTCTGTTGCTTCGAAAAATCACGATGAAAAAAATACGTAATTTATAATAAGACCTCCAACAGAAAATATGAAATTGTTACAAACGTATTCAAAAAAATAAAAGGCAGCAGTAGAAGTAAAAATGACAAAATCACTCGCATTAATTAAAAAGAAAAAAAAAAAGATTCATCATCGCCCAATTACTTTTATCTTGAACGTGAGTCAGATTCCTGTGAATTTCTTAGTAAGTGGTTAAGAAGTGCGACTTCAACCCAAACATCCTGTGACGTGCCTGCACCGCAGGACGCACATGAGATAAAGGCAGACAGCAGTGAGGGCACATGCCAATGTTGTGTAGTCAGTGGCGGACTGGGTCTAAAAATATTGGTTGCCAGGAGACGAAGAGGGGCCCACCCACAACTATGAGACTATAATTGAATTTTTATAAGAAATAAATAAAATTTTTAAAAAATACATAAGTGGGGAAAAGGTACAATCAAAATTTTCGCGAAATAAATTTATATTTTTTAATAATTACAGTGTTCATGTATTGTACATATTTCTGGCAATAAAATGTACAATATAGTGAAGTTCCAATATTATTACATACAGTAATAATATTGGAACTCTTATTACATTTTCAAGCTACTAAAAGGTTATTAACATTTTGTGTGTTTTGAATATATAAATTTTGAGTTTTAGTAATCTATGGCTAACGTTAACCGATAGGACGAATATGTTCTATATATTATTAAGAATATGTTGAACTGTTGAGATATTTCTACTGTTCCCGTCTGCTCTTTGCTTTTCGTATCCACTACCGAATGGTGACCTCAAAGGAGCCACAATCGAGAAGAGTGTTTTGTATTACCAAACCGGGTTAGAGAAGGCCCAGCGATTATTAAGAATAATAATGAGGTTATTACTGTGATTGAAACAGAAGACCTAACTGAAGTGATTCTGAAATTCGTCTCAGTACAACGTCTTTCACATTCGCTAGAAGATGCAGCAATGATTTGCTTAATATTGTCTAATGTTTAAGGAGGCCCACTTCATCAGGGGCCCACTTGCCATCGGGCTAGCTGACACCCTCGCCAGTCACCCACTGTGTGTAATGGGTAGCATTCGGAGCTGCCGAGAGTTGTGAGTTCGAATCCCACGAGTGGTGTAAAAATGGAGAAATTTACTTCGTCATAATCTTGATATCGATTCTCAGCACCGACGAAATAGGCTTCTCTTGGATTTTACGAAATTTCTGTCTAAATACTGGAAAACTGGAAACGGACTTCTCTGAAATAAACGAAATTACCGACTATGGAAAAATCTGTAAAAAGACGGACATTTACCAACAATTTTGCTGCATGTTATTTTCAGAAATTGTCCGATTAGCTCACGCCACTTATTTTTTACAGTGTAACTTGTCAAATCCAGGTGTATCCAGCGAGAGGGGAGGGGATTGCACTAATTCCGGTAGTAAAAAGCATGAAAAACGTCTTCCTTTCAGTGTTTCTTAAATAAAGTTGCTATCAAACTTGCCCCAGCAAAAATAATATTCACTCACCAGTTGCCCCACCCTTATTTCGAAACCTAGCAATGTCCCTCTGCATTTATAAACGTTGTTCCTTTATACATTAAAATGAAAAGTTTATGTTAACGCAATGTCTGTAGCTCATCCTTTTAAAAGAAATTTACTAGCGAATCAAACCTCTTAAAAATTCAAGTCTTCCGATGAACCGCTGCTATTACTGGTGATTTTCCGTCATTTGAAGACGAAAAAAGTGAGACAAGTCAGTAAAATCATTCAATGCATTGGTTATGATACGCTTTCCAACATACCAGAAATCGTTACTCAAGTTATTACTCAAGTTATGAGGATAATGGCTGTGGAATAAATCTTGCTCCTGTGCCCTGACCTTTGACCCCATTTCGATGATATTCAACAGAACTGGTTTAGTATACCTCCGGAACAACATGAAAAAGTTTTGTCGTGTCGCAATAGGAGCGTTTTTTCATAAGTTATGGTGCAATGGAATGGATCCCTCTTCTATGTCCTGACCTTTGACCCCATTTCTCCTTTTCTCAATAAGATTCGTACCCACGTTGTCCTCTACCACATACTAAAATTTCATCGATATCGAACCATTTTTACGCGAGTTATCGTGCGGGCGTGCCTGCCCAGCAGGACGCACACGACATAAAGGCAGATAGCAGCAGCAACGAGCGTCCGCGTAACTCAATTGGTAGAGTGACTCATTCCGGAATCAGGGGACCCGGGTTCGAGCCCCGGCGTGGACAAAAATGACGGAGAAATTTACTTCGTTATAAGTTGCTCCCGGTGGTCGTTAAACCATCAATAAAAAAAATCACTGTCAGTTTAAAAAGATCTCAAGTTCCAAAGCATTCTAGTTGCTTCGAAAAATCACGATGATAAAAATACGGAATTTGTAATAAGTCCTACAGAAGAAGAATATTTTTACAAACCTATTCCAAAAAATAAGTCCCATCAGAAAATAAAACGACTAATTCACACATTAATAGCAAGAAACATTTCATCATCGCGTTATTAGAGTTTAACCTCATAAGCAGTGGAGCTTTTCGAGTCTTTCTGGCTTAGCGGTAGCACGAGCCCCCTGTTGTTGTAAAAGTAGTTTGTTCGAAACCCATGATAAGCAAAAAAGAAAGAACCTCCTAAAAGGGCTAAAAGCTGAAGGGCGAAGTTTCTCGAAAACGGCATTCCTGAGAAATTCATTTGTTTAATATTGCAGTAATGTCTTTCCGTAAAAACCCGAAACAGACTTTTCTGCATTAAGCGGAATTACTGGCTACGGAAAATCTGAAAATACGGAAGTTAAAAAAAAACGGGCACTTTTTAAAACGGAAATTTCGTTAAAAGACGGCCACTTACCGGCAACTTTGCTGCACGTTATTTCCAGGAATTTTCCGTGAATTCACAAAAGTTATCTTTTACAGCGCTATGAGAAATCGTGGAAATTCTGTTTTTTTTTTCATCATTTAAACCCTTTAACGACCATAACGCCTGTCAAAGTGTATCAGATTTCCTACCTTTACCTGTTTTTTAAATCTGCACGACCTATGAGGGATCAGCAGATATCACCTTCATTACCATTGTTGTTACTAAACAAAGAAGTGAAACAACAAACATTTTCGGGCTTAATGGTATTTAGAGTGATACTAGATTTTAGAGTCATGGTAGTTAAAGGGTTAACGGCGAAGGTTGAATCAGGAATATGCTTGGTTAGTTCATCAAAAAAATCAAGGGAAGTAGTTCGTGAATTTTAGAAAATATTTTAAAGTGTACGAAGCGGTATTACGAGAGTCATAACAAAAGTTCTGCACAAGTTAATCTAAAACGGAAGCGGATGATGAAATCGGGAAAATGATTGCATCATGTCAAAGTCAGACTCTCAGCAACGCAGTGGTGTCAGAACGACGCGCTATCATTTGCTGTGTGGACATGATAGGGTTTGGAAATGGAAGCGTGCAGCTCCTCAGGTCGAGTCACGGCGATAAACCAGCGCTCGTATGTGAAAATAGAAACTCTGCAGGGAATAACTGCAAGAAGTTTGTGGTGAAAGAACTCGTGATCGAAGCACAATTTTTCACTGGGAATCGCGCATTCGGGAGGGCCGAAGCAGTATCGAAGATGATCATCGTTCAGGCCGACCACAAACGGCGACAGACAAAACATCTGTCACCATTGTTGCAACGCTTCTCGAAGAGAATCGCCGTTTGACAGTCGAGGAGATTGCTCATCAGGAAAATTTGTCCACCACGTCTGTTCACTGGATTTTGACCGACCCACTGGGGAAAAAGAAAAATCGCCGCGTGCTGGGTGCCCCATCAACACACACCCGAGCAGAAGGCAGCCAGAGTGAGCCTCGCACAGGATCACCTCTACAGGTTCGAAGGGGAGGGCGACACCTTCCTGAACGGAATCGTCGCAATTGATGAAACTTGGATCCGTGTTTCTGAGCCGGAACTGAAGTCACAATCAGCGGAATGGAGGCATCCAAGTTCCCCACGCCCCTCAAAGCGTTGTCGGCGACAATCCAAAGTGAAGCAAAGGATGAATTTTGCTTCCCAGGGTGATGTGGTCTCTGATCCAGTGCCGGTAGGGCGAAATGTCAACGCACAATCTCATCGTGACTTTCTGAGGATAAAGTTGAGACCGAAAATTCATCAAAATCATCCCAACTTGTTTAAAGCGGGAGCGATCTTGCTGCATGACAACGTATCGTGTCATGCTGCAGCGTCGGCACGGGGACTTTTGTCGAAATATTGCTGGGAAAATTTATCCCCCCCCACCATACAGCCCTGATCTCAGTCCACCCGACTTTGATCTTTTCCCAAAGTTAAAAAATCGGCTCCGTAGCATCCGCTACGAATCTCTGGACCAGGGCCGGCGCGACTAGGGTGCGGGAGGTGCGACGTACCAGGACGCACTCCACGGGAGCGGCATTTTATTGTCAAAAATAATGAAAGGAGAGAGAATGAAAAGCAGAAAGAAGGAAAAGAAAGATGATGACGATAAGAAAAAATGATATAAAAAAATAAGTGAGAATAGTAATTCAAATTTAATTTCGCAAACAATTAGATATTATTGTTTCAGTTCGCCTGGGTTCAGCAAAAAAAAAAAAATGTATATATATATAGTGCGTAAGTCTTCTCCAGCTGTCTCGCTCTTGGAGCAGTGGGTGTTAGGGAACTCAGTAGTGAAGTTGTTTATCCTCTATAATGTTTGTCCCTCCTGTGTAACATCAAGCAGGCTACTTATAATGAATAAACTTCTCCGGCTGGACGTGTAGTGCAGGAAAGCTTACGTTAAGTCACGTTAGGGTTATTGAAAGGTTACTTGACGTAGCTAAAGTGTGCTTAATCTTCAAAGTGCTAGAGTTTGTTTAGGTAAGACACGCACGTGCAATAAATTCCAAGAATATGGAATTTATTTTTACTCAGCGTTCCTCATTATCTTGAATATCAGTAATATAACTTCGGTTTTAGTACATTAGTACCTTGAAGGCTCCTTATTAGAGCGGTAAACACAATATACCCTGAACTTAACGTAAACACTCAATGAAATAGACTTAACTGCCAGACAGAGGTCTGACAATAAAATGAACTAAGAAAACGTACTCACTTTTAACCTTTTATTGGGGAGCTCCTGGTATTACTCAAATACACACTCCAAAATAACACAACTACTGTTAGACCGAACTTTCGTACTATCGTAGAATCGCATAACAATAATTAGGAAGAACCTATCACATATAAAACGAAGCTCCTTGGTATCGTTGAGCGCGCCTATATATACTGCATACCACCACGTCATGACTTACACTCGTTGCCACATGTCATTCAGTGGGAGAAACAACATCTCGTTAAGTGAGAAGATAATTTGCATAGGAAAATAAAATAACAAGAGATAGTAAAATCAAAAAGAAACTGAATCTAGAGTATACGTTACATACTTAGTGAATGTCAATGCAGTATGTACAGAAAGAGTAATCTAATTTTGCGTAAGTGAACTTCATCGTGTGAAAATGCTGTCAGCAGTCAGCTAATTATTCGTGTGCAAAGCAGTGTGCTTAGATCGATGGTCATGAGCTTCAAACAAGTACACAGACATATTGATGCTACAACGGTCGACCTACAATTTTTGGTTTGTGAATAAGTGTTATCTCAAGAAGATTTATGGTAACAGTGATCTAGCTTACAAGTGATCTGGTAATTAAAAGCAACAATTGAAAATGCAATGTTGGCAGGCCCTTTTTTACTTTCTCATTCATTAGTATGAGGAAGCATTCATCGTGCAAAAATTCGACCGAGATTTTAACGCAAATATACGTCCCGCCGAATACGATTTCACTATTTTGGCCGTGGTGCCTGTGTGTCCGTCTGTTTTGTGTCCACCATAACTCGAAAACGTTACTAGCGAAATTTAGTATGTGGGGGGTTTTGTGGTACCTTGATGTGCTCATTATATTTTGGTATAAATCGGGAAAACGGAAGGGGCGTTTCCCCATAACGCGTTTGCTCTTTCTTTGTAAATCTCAAATACTATGAGGATGTAGCACGTGACGTCATCGAGAAGTGTAAGTGATGTGGCAACAGTCCCTTCAAGCTCCTGAAGGACAAACATAGTTGGCTGTCTTGCCGTTAGTGTGTGAAGTGCGATTATTAGCTGTCGGTGCTTATAAAAATTTGAAGCCAAAATGCCTATATTAGATTTTGTGGCATTATTAATTGCGGTAGTGGAGGAAATCGAGACCGAATGTTCTTTTTTAGCCTGCCAGCTGCTGTCGCTAAAGGCAGCACCGAAAAGATTCGCTTATCTGCCAAGCGAAAGGAAATCGCTTCCCAGAGCTTAGAAAACACTTTTTATTGAAGAGTTACATTTTTCAAAGGCAATGAACCTTTTAAAGGTTAGTTTTATACAGAAATCAGTGATTTTTTGTAAGGTAGAGAACATATCTTTTACTTGTTCAAATGCTGTTGGCGTGCAGTGCTTGCACTTTTTGGGCAAGGGGTAACTGCAAGAAGTTTGCACAGCATCACCTGTTAATTTCAAGTTGAATTTAAAAGGTTTTGGCTGCTTTTTTGCGTAAGTTTTATTGCTACTGACTATTTTCCTGTAGAACAACAATTTAGAGTTTGTCTTTTGTTAGTCAAAACTTTTCTTAAATCAACGCTTCGGTACCCAATCTGCTCACCTGTGCACTTCGATTTTTTAACACCAGGGACTCTATTCAGAAAGTTCCTGGTTGACCTGGGGGTAAGGGGAGTGGAAACTTTTTATAGATCCAAAAGTTAATTTGTTAGCGAGCCTGACTTTTAGTTAGAATCAAATGTCTTTGGCTCTTCTGGATTTTCTTTAGAAGAGCTCAAGCACCCCGACCGACTCACTTTTTTTTTGCGAGTTTTTGGCTTTCACTTAATATTTTCACTTTTAAGGTTATTTGGCTGTCAGTGTTGGGGGTTTTTACTTTACTAGTTTGTTCTATATGATATTTCCCCCAAACCACTGTTAGTTTTATTTTTAGTACACATGAATTTTTATCTGGAGCTGAAGCCCACTTTTGCCCCAAAATGCAAATAATGGCAAAAATTATTGCCCAAATAAAATTTATTTAGGTGTCTAGGCCTATTTACAGACCGCTATTATGCTGTTAAATTTATTTACGGATAAATACACTGACGGAAAAAAAATCCCAACACCACGAAAAAATAGTTGTAGAGGAATGAAATGGCGGCAATACATTTGTATAGGTAACATATTTAATCGATTAAGGTTTCAAGATCACAGCTTAATGTAAGCGCGAGAAGAGCCATTTAAAATGTGAAATGCTGGTACATTAATAACCGGTGTAACCGCCAGAATGTTGAATGCAAGCACGCAAACGTTCATGCATTGTGTCGTACAGGTGCTGGATGTCAGTTTGTAGGATGGAGTTCCATGCCTGTTGCACTTGGTCGGTCAATACAGGGACGGTTAATGCTGGTTGGGGGTGACGCTGGAGTTGTTGTCCAATGATGTCCCATACGTGCTAGATTGGTGAAAGATCTGGTGATCTAGCAGGCCACGGCAACATGTCGACACTCTGTAGAGCATGTTGGGTTACAACAGTGGTATGCTGGCGAGCGTTATCCTGCTGGAAAACACCCCCTGGAATGCTGTTCATGAATGGCAGCACAACAGGTTGAATCACCAGACCGACGTACAACTGTGCCGTCAGGGTGCGTGGGATAACCACGAGAGTGCTCCTGCTGTCATAGGAAATTGCTCCCCAGACTATAACTCCAGGTGTAGGTCCAGTGTGTCTCGGCCGCAGACAGGTTGGTTGCAGGCGCTCACCTGGCCTCCTTCTAACCAACACACGGCCATCACTGGCACCCAGGCAGAACCGGCTTTCATCAGAAAACATAACAGATCTCCACTCCGTCCTCCAATGAGCTCTTGCTTGACACCACTGACGTCACAAACGGCAGTGGTTTGGAGTAAGTGGAATGCACGCTACAGGGCGTCTGGCTCGGAGCTGTCCTTCAAGTAACCGATTTGTAACAGTTCGTTGTGTCACTGTGGTGGGAACTGCAGCTCGAATTGCTGCCGCAGACGCGGTACGATGCGCCACGGCCATACGCCGTACACGGCGGGCTTCCCTCTCAGTAGTGCCACGTGGCCGGCCGGAACACGGTCTTCTTGAGGCAGTACCTTCCCTTGACCACCGCTGCCAACAATCATGCACAGTGGCTACATTCCTGCCTAGTCGTTCTGCAATACTGCGGAACGAAAATCCACCTTCTCGTAGCCCTATTACACGACCTCGTTCAAACTCCGTGAGCTGTTGATAATGGCTTCTTCGTCTTCTTAAAGGCATTCTGGACTAACATCAACACACTACGTCGAATCTCAACGATAACTAACGCTCACGAACGTTACAGCGCGTATTTACAGCAAACCTGCTTTGCATGTTTCGTAGAGCGCTACTAGCGCCACACGTATGCACCGAGCGCGAAATTTGCATAGACGTCATCTTACAGATGTACTCTCACCGCCTACCAACTGTCGTTTATCTAACACAACCCCTTCTTGGTGTTGGGATTTTTTTCCGTCAGTGTAAATTAGGACGCAAATCCCAGCAAAATTACTGTTTGTTCACCACAATTTTGCGTGAAAACCCAGATTTTGCTTTAATTTTTTCTATGTCATGGAAATCATTTCCTAGAGCTTAGAAAAAACACTTTTTATTGAAATATTAAACTCTCCAAAAGGAAGAGAACCTTTCAAGGGTCAGTTTTATCCAGAAATCAGTGATTCCTGGAAAGGCAGAGAACCTTAATTATTAAGACAGCGCACTTATATTTTCACTAAATTACTAATTAGTCACTAATTAGGGATCTCAGTAAATTACCATGTAGAAGAATATCCCCGATGAGAAATTTTTATATGCTTCGAGACTTTTATATGCCTCGAATTGTTCTGGGGTAAAGGCGCTTTGACCAAAGACGAAGTAATAGAAAATATTTACTATTTGCACTTTCGGAAAACTTTTCGCGTCGCCTTCGAAGATACTTGCATTCGGCACATAGGGATCTTTTCCTTCAGTCTCTTAATTTTTTTCCAAATACCGCATTTTTTACTAGGAAGTTAAACTTTCAAAATGATGGCACATCGCCATCATCTCAACGGGGACTGGTTGTCCTTCACTTACATTACTAAGGCTCGTTGCCATGCTGAAAGTCACGTGTCTGCTACATCCTCATTGTGCATATCTAAACGAATTTTTTTTTTTTTAGCAGCTTTGTTGTACATATATTCATGTGCTCACTAAATTTCAGTAAAAATCGTGAACCGGAAGTAGGCGTTCCCTATTGAACTTTTCTTATTTTGTTATATAACTCACATAACTCAACAGTGGCGTAGCCAAAAATTTCTTAAGGGGGAGGGGTCCATGGGTTTGGTTCATTGGTGAAAGCCTCGTATACACCCATATATCTCTTTAAATTCGTGCTCAATCTCCCCTCAACCAGCATTCACGTTTGGCGAAATCTCCAGATTCGCTAAACATGAATGCCGGTTCTTCGACTAGCGAATCCTGTGATGATAATATTCAAATTAATCGGAAACTTGAGACTTGGTCGTTCTGGGTGGTGTAGTGGTTAGCATACCCGGGTGCTATCTGGGAGACGCGGATTCAAGTCCCGCTCCAGGACGATGAAATTTTCAAGTTTTTGGAAATTATCTGACTTACCATCCTTGTCACATTTACACCAAAAAACGGATTGTCATATTCAAAATTTGTATTAAATTTTATATTTGCAGTTGTTTTTTGGCCATGCATCTTCACATCTCTGTTTATGTATGAGAAAGTCCAGTGAAGGCCTCTACAGATTTATTTAGCACATATTTTGTAAAAAAAGATCGTGCTTATGTTATCGGTTTGTCCGTCTGTCCGCAAGTCTGTAGATACAATATCTCTGCAACTAATAGTCAGATTTGAAAATTTTCTTTTCGCATTAGAAACTTGAAATGTGCGAATGGTGTTCCTTTATTTCGTTTTTTTTTACGATGCAAAATTTCGCCGCTAGAGGGCGTAAATGCAGACGATATCGAATTCAAAATACATTTTATTCCATATATTTGCTTATAAACATCCAATTCAAAAAATTCTTTTACCTTTCGATTCCATTCAGGCTGAAGATCACGTTAGGTATAGTCACTTTTTCAAGTTGCGCATAGATTCTCCGCTAGGAAGTGTAAAAGTAAATTGCGTTTTCCCCGAAATCTCTGCTACTAAAGTTCCGATTTGAAACAAAATTTCTGCAGCGGATACAGCTCCTGATGGGAAATATTTTGCATGTAATTTATCAAATACGTTAAATGAAAAAATGAGAACTTATTTAACTGAAACAGGAACTGGGCCTGCCAAACTGCCCCGCAATAGGGTTTATCCAAAAGATGAATCAGGCTGAAGTTTTTCTGACACATACTACCAGAGAAAGATGCCAAATGGAGAGGTGATTCCTAGGGATTGGCTTGTGTATTCTGTCTCCAAGAATTGCTTTTGTTTTCACTGCGAAGTTTTCACAAAAGGTAACTCCCTTTTAGCACATGGTGGTTTTTCTGACTGGCAGCATTTATCTAGACATTTAAATAATCATGAAAAAAAGTTACCATCATATTAAGTCTGTTGCTAAGTTTATAGATTTCAAGAGAAGTTTAGCCAAACGGCAAACTGTTGATGCTTATATGACACAGCTGATAAACCAAGAAAAGAAGCGTTGGCAGGAAGTTCTTTTGAGAACAGCGCAAAGTATAAAATTTCATCACAGAAAAATTTGGCTTTCAAAGGTAGGAGCGATAAGCTTTTTGAAAAACATAATGGCAATTTTCTAAAATTAATCGAAATGCTGGCTCAGTTCGATCCCTTTATCGCTGAACACGTTCGACGAGTTCAGAGATGCAAATAATAGTATAAATTACCTGGGGC
Source organism: Macrothele yani (assembly GCA_039090855.1). NCBI lineage: Eukaryota > Metazoa > Arthropoda > Arachnida > Araneae > Macrothelidae > Macrothele > Macrothele yani. The sequence goes on along the minus strand of CM077005.1, from coordinate 121,135,645 downwards.
ATCAAATCCAAAATGAGATGATTCATTTGTTGCCTTCTGAGATTAAATTAATATCATTGTGAAAATGATAGAAGACAGTAAGTACTATTCATTGATTTTAGATTGTACACCGGACTGTAGCCATCAAGAACAGATAACAGTGGTCATCAGATTCGTTATATTCAATGACGTAAGAAACGAAGTTGAGGTAAGAGAGCATTTTCTGGGCTTTTGTGAAATTCTCGATAAAACGAGTGCTGGCCTGGCTGCTGTTATCACTAATCATTCAGCGGATAACAATTTAAAAATTGAAAATATTCTCGGGCATGGCTGAGACAATGGCGCAAACATGAGAGGGAAAAAAACGGTTTGTAGGCAAATATACTAAACAAAAATCCACGAGTATTTTATGTTCCTTACTCTGCTCACACGTTCAGTTTGGTAGTTTATGATTCCGCAAAAGAAAATTATCGGATAATTGATTTCTTTTCTGTCATTCAACGTCTGTTCACATACTTGTCTTGCTCGACTAAGAGGGGGAGAATTTTAATCAAACATGTGTCTCAATTTACCTTCAAAGCAGTTGTAGACACTCGATGGGAAAGTCGAGTTGAAGCAGTAAAACCTTTACGATTCGGTTTATCGGAAGCTTGTGACTGCTTATCAGATACTATCGATGAGGAAAAAAGTGAGCTATACCTGCCAAGCATGAGGCCCAACGTTTGTTATAAAAATTGGAATCTTTTACGTTTATATGTTCCATTGTTATATGGTATGAAATGTTATCGAGAGTAAACGTTGTTTCCAAAATGAGACAAAATCGAGACACAGATTTATCATCTTGCATTGAACATTTAGACCTCCTTAAAAAAAGTCGCACAAACTACCGAGATAAATTTGAACACATGACACATACTGCGCCTGAAATTGCCACTTCATGTAATGTGGAGCCATACTTTCCTTCTCAACAGTTTCGCAGGAGAAAAAAGAAAGCAATGCTCGAATATGAACACGAAAATGAAACTATGACCAACCCTAAAGATAATTACCGCATAGATTTCTTTATGTTATCATCGACACGGCTGTTAGATCAATCGACGAAAGATTTGATTTGCTTCAAAATCACAGCGAAGTGTTCAGTTTTTGGTACGATGTTGAGAAAATGTCGGAACTGAGTGAACAACAAGTGTTGAAACATTGCATGGATCTTGAAAAAAAAGCTATCCGATAAAACTGATGAAAACTGCCAGAAGGACATAAGAGCTATGGAACTTGCAGATGAATTAGTATCATTAGAAGTTTTCTAAAAACCGAAGCTTCACCAAAAGATGTCTTGCAGTACATTTATAAGAATACACTCACGAGAACTTTCCCAAACATTACAATAGCATTACGGATTTTATTAACGCTCCCTGTGACAGTTGCTTCTGGAGAGAGCTCCTTTTCGAAATTAAAACTGATCAAAAACTATTTGAGATCAACAACGCTACAACAAAGACTTACTGACTTAGCTCTAATATCCATTGAAAGTGAGGTGTTCGAGAAAACTGATTTGAAAAATGTCTTGGTATATATTGCTAGCTTGAAAGCTAGAAAGGTGAAATTCCTTTAGCTTATATGGGGATTACAAAATGACCTACTTTGAATCTAGAAAATAAACCTCACTGCTTTAAATCAGACCGTGCAGTGGCTGTAACCTTTTCAGACTCCTCTGAGCATCCATGGACAACTTAACTGGTCTTCTGTGAGTGTCCCTCACAATGGTAAGGCAAAAGTTTTCGTCCTCTGGAAATTGTTTTGAAAGCCAGTTCACTGCTTAACGCTTTCAATAGTATTTCCACAAGAAGAATAATCTCTGTCGCTTTTAGTAATGCTCACTGTGGGCGAGTTGACCTGTTAGACTCTCGGAGGATTAATGACATGTTCCCATCGTTTAAATTATTACGAGTACGTAAATACCCTAATGGGGAGCTTCTCGCTAGAAGAATTGGTTTTATATATACACTATATTGCCAAAAGTCACAGGACACCCTTTCAAAATCAAATGAACGGACCCGCTGCGTTGTTAAGTTGCGCGGTGCAGCTGCAAACGGCATAAAACCAAACCCGCAGCTGACCGCGATCATATCTCACCGTGAGGTTGAGTGAAAATGTCGAGGCGGGAGAGAACTGACTTTAGAAAGGAAAGATTTTTGGGTGTTATATTAGTGGGTTGTCCATAAGATACACCGAGAAGCGTTTAAACATACCCAAGTCAACTGTTTTGGATGTACTGAATAAGTGGAAGACACATGGCGTGCCTGAAGCAGCAAAAAGTACCGGCAGACCAAAGAAAATCAGTGATAGAGGACGTCGAAGCCTCCGGAGAGTAGATACAGCTAATCGATGGAATACTGCACAAGACCACAGTGTAAAGGTGAGTAAAAATGCTGGAACCTCGGTATGTATACGTACCATTCGCAGCGAACTTCACTCATTGGGTTACCGTGGTCGTGCGGCTGCTTTAAGCCTTTCATCTCCACTCGGAATGCTATTCGTCGTTTAACACGGTGTAAAGATCATTTATCGTGTACCGTAGATCAATGGAAACGGGTCCTATGGACTGATGAATCCAGATACACGATCCATCAGTCTGATGGCCGTGTATGGGTATGACGGCAGCCGGGGGAACGCAATTTGCCGCACTGTACTGTTCCTACGGTCAAGTTTGGAGCTGGCAGTGTACTCGTGTGAAAGTGTTTTTCGTGGTATGGTCCCGGCTTATTGGTTATCGTGGACAAACCTGTTAAACAGCACGTCTACCTCGATATTCTGGAGGCTTATGCCCTACCAACTCTGTGGCAATATTATGGAACCGAGGCTTGTTGGTACCAGCAAGATAATGCTCCGAGCCATAAAGCAAGGACTGTTGTGATGTGGTTTGACGATAATTCCGTATTGTGTGTGGACTGACTGACCAGCACAGATTTCTGATTTTAATCCCATAGAGCACCTATGGGATGAATTAGAGCGCCGCATAAGAAGTTTGGAAGCAAGGCCTACTACTAAGCAAGAGTCAGCGGCAGCATTATGTACTGAATGGATGCACATACCTATCGCTGTGTTTCAAAACCTTGTCGAAAGCATATCTCGAATTGTCAGTGCATGCATTAACGCCAAAGGTGGACCGACACCGTACTAATGTATGTCAATAAATACTACGTTGTTTTTCTCTTCTAGGTTTCCGGTGACTTTTGTCAATATAGTGTGTGTGTGTGAGGCAACCCTAGTGGCCAGAAACCTCCTCTTTCATTCGTATCTTCATTTCTGAAAAATTGTGGAAGGGGCGGCAAATTGTTTTCTGCACCGGCCCTGCTCTAGACGAACTGTCATTGGACGTGGCCCGAGTAATACGACAGCTGAACAAAGATGACGTACTACGGGGCATCCAGGACTTACCTCACCGCTGGTATGCTGTCATTAGCAGCGGAGGGGAGTACATTGAACGGCAATAAGGTAAACTGTCTCCGTTGCTTCTCACTTTTCTCAAAAATGGACAGTATGCAGAACTTTCGTTAGACTTCCGTATTTATCTGTTCACATCTCTGAAGCCAATCACTGGAACATTTGCTTTAATTCCGTTTATCAAGACCATTTCATTTGCTTTCTTCTCAATTTCTGTACTTTCCATAGGAACATCGTTACCTCGCGTAGAAAAAATTACTACGTGCCAAGCCTTTTTCTCAAAAAGACATTTAGTACTTGTACCTTAATTGTCTCCATAAGATAGATATAAGGATGTTAAATCACTGAATGTTTCTGTTCCTCCTTTTTCCTTCTTGTCGACATCGCTAATTATTTTATCGTATTTCCTCATCTGTCCTGAAACTGTGGAATCTACAGAATGAACACGGAAATATTGTATGAAGCGAATGTTGAAACTCGTTGCGTTCCCAAATTATGATGAGCGATTAGCGTTGCTTTTATTCCTTCCTTCCAAAGTTCTGACAACAACTGCTTTTTATTAGCAAGACTTATTAAAAAAAAGGAAAGAAACGAAAAACTAATACGTGCTAATGGAGCAGCTTTGCCGCCCCGGTGTCGCAGTCGTTTAAGTAATGGCTTCTTACCATTCGTCCGAAATGGGTCCGGGATAGAATCCCGGTGAGGCATGAATGGTGTGTTTGTGTTACGGCACTGGCTCTCTCTCTCTCTCTTCCTTAGAACCAGTGGCCGTAAATTAGGGACGGGCGACTTCTTATAGCCCATCAAGTTGCTCACGGTGGTCGTTAAACTTTCAATCAAAAATATATATATATTATCATAATTATCATCATCATTGTCAACCATTATCAATCCACTGCTGGATGAAGGTCTCCCCAAGTTTCTTCCACAACGGTCTGTCTTGTGCCAATCTCTTCCATGTTACTCCCGCATACTTTCGAATTTCATCCTCCCATCTGCCGTGTGGTCTTCTTCTGGGTCTTTTCCTGTCCCTTGGAATCCAGTCTAAAATGTCAGCTATCCATCGATGGTCTATCCTTCTGACAATATGTCCAGCCCATTGCCATTTCAGGGATTTTACTCTGATCATGATGTCTTCCACTCTTGTCATTTTTCTGATCCTCGAGTTTCTCTTCTTATCTCTCCTGGTTACACCAAGCATGCATCTCTCCATGCTGCTTTGAGTTGCTGCAGCCTTTGTATGTCTCTTTTAGTTAAGGTCCACGTCTCAGCACCATATGCAAGCACTGTAAGGATGCATTGATCAAACACTTTTCTTTTGAGACATAATGGCATATTGCTCTTAAAAATTATACTGTTTCTTCCAAATGCTCTCCAGGCAGTTTTATACGCCGATTAATTTCTTCATTAATGTAACCCTCACTGGATATCTGCTGTCCAAGATAAATGTAGGTATTGGTTATCTCCAGCTTTTCCCCATCAATCGATAAATCTTCATTTCTTGTAAGAGCATTGTGCATCACTTTTGTCTTCTGAAAATTCATTTTTAATACCACTTCTTTACTCTTGTCAGAAAGTTCCTGGATCATACTCTGCAGCTCTGGTGGGGTAGTTGCAAAAATGACTACGTCATCGGCAAAACGAAGATGAGTTAGATAATCTCCATGAATCTTTATCCCTTTGTTTTCCCAGTTCAGTGATTGAAAGATATTTTCCAATGTGGCATTAAAGAGTTTGGGAGATATAGTGTCCCATTGTCTCACTCCCTTTCTAATCTTTATGGGTGCTGTATTCTCAAATATCCGAATCTTTGCACTTGCATTTTCATAGATGTTATGAATAATATTAAGGTACGCATCTTCAATACCGTAGGATTTCAAAGCCATTGTAACCGCAGCAAATCTTGGCACACTGTCACCACATGCGGGCGTGCGTTGTTGTGCAGCAGAATAACTCCATTGACAATTTACCCTGTCGCTTACGCTTGATGGCCGTTTTGAAGTTGCGTAACGTATTGCAGTATGTGGTTGCCAAGACCGTACTGATTGCGTCCAGCCAATCCGATAGTAATGAGCCATTCTCATCGAAAAATCCCGTGAGCATCACTCTTCCAGCTCTTAAGGAGGACTGAGCTTTTTTGGGGCGTGGAGAGTTGCGTTGCCGCCATTCCACGCTCATCCGTTTTGTGGCCGGATCGAAGTGGTGGCACCAAGTTTCATATGCGGCCACAATCTTGGAAAGAAACTGTCCCCCCTCTGCGAGGTAATGATGCAGAAGCTCCGGGCAAGCACCCATTCGTCGAGTTCCTGGATATGCTTGGGGGCTCATTATGCGCAAATCTGGCTGTATCCCAATCGGCGATGGATAATGGTATTAACAGTTCCCTTACTTACGGAAAATGTTGCCTCAAGCTTGCGGCTGGTGATTCGGAGATTCTAATTCACAAGGTTGTCCATGGCAGCAATCGATTCCATGGTGATGACTACATGTGCTTGCCCAGGTCTCGGCATGTCCTCCGTTCTCACACGTCCTTTACGAAATTCACTACACCAGCGGAAAACTGTACACCGTGACTGACACTCATTCCCATACACATCCTTCATACGACGATAAATTTCGGCTCCACTAACACCTTCTGCCGTTCAAAATTGCGTAACTGCCCGCGTGGCCTGTTTGGACGAATCCATGTCACGACCCTACGTAGTCAACTTGCCTCCGCACGTGCCGCTGAATACAGCGTGCTTTCTGACATAACACGCCATCTATCGGCGCAAACGCACGGCTCTGTGTAATAACATAACGACGTTATCACACGAGTCTCACTTTCATTTGGGCAACCCTTATCGAAATTTTCCGCACTGTTAGTGCATCAGACGCTGACTGAGTGTTCTCCTCTTCGCTTTCTTCACTGGTCTTTTTGCCTTGGAGTAGGCTGGCTGTTTTCATCTCTGTTGACGAGAAGTTTGCGGTGGAGTCTCTTCCACATAGGCGTAACTAAGGCGGGGTAAGGGCGCAAAAACCACTGCATACAATCTGATAAAAGTTGGAAATGAAACTTTTGCTCCGTTTTTACGCGCCATACTTTGTCATTTATCTATTCACAAAATTTTCGTGTAATGTTTCGCCTACGTTGTCAGCTTAAAATTCGCATTTTCCCCTCCAAATTTACAGGAGGAGTTAGTTGGTCACATTCAGAAATGAAGGCGCGGTTGTGCGTGCGTTGCAAGGTAAGAATGTCATTCACATTGCCGAAGATGCTCGGGTGGGGATATTCGATTATTGCTCAGAATATGAGCCTCGTCTTTCAGCTGCATCCGGTCCGTTTGATGGGGTATCGAAGGTCTGAACCAGTGGTGTTTCCTGACACAGAACTAAAGGCGTTGGCACAGATGGAATAATGTGTTAAGTGTTAATTCTCACGCCCCCCCCATGTCTTTTTCTTCCAACAAATATTTCAATGTTGCTCCGAGCAATTACGGGTAACTTTAGAAAAAGTCTGAATAAAACTGAATCAAGAATGACAATGTTCATTACATAAGCAGTAGGAAGGCACCTAATTAAGTACATTAACCTACTTAAATATGTATTTACGAAAATAAAGTAGAAATAATTACCGAATCAAAATTCAGCAAAACAAAGTGATTACTTACGGTCATTTGAATTCCAGTTCCATTCTTCGTTCTTTCAGCAGGAATTTCTTGATCACTTCTTCATGGAATTTGGATTTATCCTCTTGTCGCATCGTAGAGTGTAATTCTTTTTCAATGGAGATAAGGCTTAGATTATCCATGCGATGCTGGGTTTGTGTGGCGTGGCAGAATGTGTGGATCCGCTTCAAGGACGAAAACGACCGCTCGACGGATGATGTTGTGGAAGGAATTGTTGCGATCAGCATAGCCAATTTGTATATTTCCGTAAATCCATGCATTAGGTTCATTTCCAATAAATAATCAACAATTTGAATTGGTGTTTTGTCTGTACCTTCATTAGAAGAATACAATACATATAGTTCATTCTGGAGTTTGCTCAAATTAAAAAGATCGCCATAGATTTCCTGCAATTGTTTTAATAAATCGCGAGGAAAATTTTCTGTTTTCTTAAAGTAGGTCATTTTTGTTGGGTTTAACAAATCAAAGTTCTGCAACTTTTCAAACGATGCGAATCTAATTGTTATATGATTGCTAATACTATCAATTATTTGGAAGTAAAGTCTCCGGCAGTAGTATTTCTATGATTCATCGTTCAACCTCTGTTTTTTTATTGGACGCATTTCTTCTTCCCTTACTTCACCATGAATACAAGACCACAATGGCTCAAAATTCTCCCTTTCGCTTTGCAGTTGCTGTTGATATTCAGTTATTTTAGTACTGCAGTACAAAATGTCAACATTCGTGGACTGCAGTATACTGAATACTACATCTGAAAAGGCAAGCAAATTAGATAGAACCTTTATTAAAAATATGTTTTTGAAGTTCTTTAAAAAGTCAACAAATCCTCTTGCTGTCATTGCAGTCAAATGGTCGAAGTTCCCACTTTCACTGACATGTTCAAAAAACATTATCAATGCTTCTCTGTTTTCATTGACTGTATGAACAAGTCTTGAGGTAAAATCCCATCTGGTAGGAGCTAATGATGGTAGCTTTCTGGACATGAAAGCAGAAAGTTGGTGTAATCTTTTAGGAGAATGAGAGAAAAAAGTAGTTAATGATTTAAGACCGCTAAAGAAGACTTTAAGCTCTTTGTCGCACTCTAGAGACTGTTGCAGTACCAAGTTCATTACATGAGCATAGCAATGCGTGAAGAGAGCTTTAGGGTACTTTCCCAAAACTTTGCCTTGAAGTTCATTGAGATGGCCACTCATCACCGCCGCTCCATCGTACGTCTGGGCAATTAATTTATCCCCACACTTATATCTGTCCGCGATTTCATTCACATGATTAAACAGAGCTTCTGCAGTTTTATCAGCGCTCACCTCAAGAAATTCCAGAAATCGTTCTACGATTTTTTTCTGTGAGACTGAGAAATACCGCAACACAGTTGAGAGCTGAGATTTATTGCTTACATCTGATGTTTCATCAAACATAATGGCCACAAAATCGGTGTTCTGAATTTTGTAGTAAATTTTATCTCTCAGGACATTAGCAACGGAATTTATTAAATAATTTTGAATGGTTGTCGAAGTTCCGCGGAAAACTGTAGAAGTCGCTAAATGTTCTTTCAATGGGGAATAAAACTCGGCACTTGCAATAAGCAACTCCATATAATTTCCCCTATTGAAAGATTCTTCATTTTCCTCATGACCTCGGAATGGTAGTTCCTGTTTCGCTAAATAGCACACGGCATTAATCAACCTCTTCAATATTTCCCTGTTCTTTTTAACTTTTCATTGTGCAGCTCGATTTCAACCCTTCTTTGGGAATCGAAAAGAATGTCAATTCTAGTAGGGGACGCAATAAATCTAGTGAATTTAAAAAAACTAGAAAGATGAATTTCAGATTCACTGTGTTTCTTCACTGCAGTATTCAAATGATTCAAGTCCTCGTACCCTTCATGATTCCAAACAGTTTTCTTATTTGAGAACAACAAGCATGTCCAACAGTAAAATTTGTTGTCCACATCACATCCGCAAAGCCAGTCTGAAATTTCGTAGAGCTCTTTATGAAAATGTCTCTCAAAACCTCTTCCAGCGCCATTTTTTTCCTTTTACACGTGTTGATATTGTGAGATTAGGACATGGTCGGCAACTGTCAATTACTTGTTTCTTTTCTGTGTATGAGAGCGATGAAAAACTACTGTTTAATAGTTTTTTTATTACACTTTCACTATCCATCTTAAATCTTAAAACAACCGAACCCCCAACACTGCGCAAGCAAAAATACAATCGCGCGGAACACAGAGACAAATTGAACTTAAGCAAAGCATGTAAGCGTTGAAACTGCATACAACACCTTCGCTGGCTTTCGCACTTACGTGAGCCAGGTAGAAGACATGGGCGCATGCGCGAACTGAGTCTCGTACAGCAGCGGAGTTAATGTGGGGAGTTGTTGCAACGGCTTGGCCTTATCTGGCTGTTTCTTCGGTCCGGACTCCGGACCCTACAGCCTACACGTCATTCGAAACGGAGAGCGCGTTAGAGTGAAGAAGCATTTCATGAAAACAAAAACAAAAAACGAAAAAAAAAACATTCTACTGTGATAGATGAATTATAAAGAAATCCTTCTTTTTTGTAATTTTCTTTGGGCGTTGACACACAACTTGCACACCCAGAGAAAACGCCACTGGTCTGAATTCTGAAGAAGTTGGGAATCTGATCTCCCTCTTTCCCTTCTGTATTATTCGGTTTCATTACACAGAACGTTCTTGATAAGGAAAAGGGAACCTAGCAAAAACACAAATGTTGGGAAATTTCTGGCCTTTAGCTGGCCATGATGGGTAACTACTGGCTGAAATCTGCCGCTCACGGTACGGTAGCGGTCCATTGGTGACAGCGCCATCAGCTGGCAGCCATTGGTGGCCATGCAGCATCGCCGTAAATTACGGGCCTCGAAGCTAGCGCTACTAGTGGCCGTAGCTGGCAACCGAAGCAACCCCAACACGAGGTGGAAGCAGCGGGAGAGCGCATGCGCAAAATCAACAAGTGCGTAGTCTCTCGTGGTATCAGTCAGTTCAAGACGACACCATCGCCGTCATGTTGTTTTAGTGGATGTTAAGAAAACAAAAGCCATATGTAGAGAGACGAGTAAATTTCCTCGCGTCGGCGAAGATTACCGTCGGAGAAAAATTATATAAATAATTAATGAACCGTACGAAATAGTCAATTATTCTCATGTATTTATAGAAACTCATTTCGTAGTAAAATTCTTGCACTAATACACGAAAAATCGAGAATATAAACAGCCATGAAACATACCCACTCCATTCCCACGAATAACAAGAAATTCCGGACTTCAAACAGCTTCAAACAGAAGTCCCGGAAAGAAATTGAAAAATCGTTATGTTAAAAAAAAAATAATAATTATTCGCGTACAAAATGGGCATTTTCATTGAGAAATGATCAGATATCTGGGGGGGGAGCGGGGGAGAAAAAGAAAGAAAGGCAACGGTATGTTAATATAATGTACTCATCCATGGGTTGAATACACAAGATTGGAGGAATTCGCTGCTAAAAATAAACGGAAGTAAAATAAAATATCTCTCCTATTTAGAACAAATGTAGCTTCTGGCCGTGGGAAAAAAGATACAACGTTAAAAATGTAACAGAATGTAACATGAACGGGTATATATTTTAATTAAACAATCGCCTTTCAAGACTACAAGGACAGCACAAAACTTCGGAAAACGTCTTTAAGTTGGCACACTCGTTAAAAGTGAGTGAAGTTCTTTTAAGGTACCTAAATAAAAAAAATCGTTGCGTTGAAAAAATGAATTTATGAATTATGTGAAACGGACATTTATGAAAACTAACTCGCAATGGTGTAAAACTAAAAAGAGAACCCTTCGTTTCAGATCGCGCAGGAAAGAGGCTTACCTTCAAGCGAGCACACACATGTGGCACGCTAGTGTAGTTGCTGAGGTGTCCGCTTCGTAAGTAAGATGTCAATGGTTCGATGCCACCCGGATGCACCTGGGGGCTTTCCGAACTTGTTGAGGAAATTTTCCCAGCTACGTGACGTCATGCAGATGAGTTCCGTTGGGAAAGGGAAGTTGTATCTATGGGGAAATTTGGATATCTATTTTTTTTTTTTTTTTTTTTTGCTACTACTGAGAAATTGGCGAACAAGATTCAGCAAGCCATCTGTTATGTCACGTGATTGCCAGCTGCCACTGCCGGGAAACTGATGGACCTCATTAGGCTAGCCATTATTTATGGCACGTGCTTACAGAACCGCTTTAGGGTCGCTTGTGGCAGCAACTGCCAGTGATGGATGACTGATGGCGTTGTTCTGGCACATGACAACTGATGGGGGTGCCAGTTACTGGCCTGAACTGCTGGCCCATGTGGTGACCGCTGGGGCATTTTATTGACGGTTGGGCAGCGGCAACATACTGCTGGGCCACTGCTGGCTTGAGTGCTGGTGCACCAAAACTGTTTTTTTCTGGGAAAAACCTTCTCTGAGCGATTCCAGTTCCCATTTCTTAACTTCTTCCGGCGCAATTAAAGAGGGTAAAAGGAAATTCCCGTTTGGAATAAGAAATAACACTTCGGTCTGCAATACCCCATTTAATGTACACAAGGGAATAAAATTTCTTAAGAGTTGGTTGTTTAAACTACAATGAAAATATCAATTACCTGGAAACCCGCAAAGGCCTCTTTCCGCTCCGACAGTAAGAAATTCCTATGGGAAAGAAATTGTGTCAAACTTAGAAAATTTAAATCAACTGAAAGTACAACTATAGATACTAATGTACATCGTTAAATTAGTAATGTATTTAGATAAAGCAGAAAACAGATAGCGGGCGTAATATTTTGTGGTTCACCCCGAGAGTAGAAATGCCCATTTACTCCTTTGCTCTTCTACAGCTCTTTTGTTGAGCACTTCCTCCCCATTTTTTTACGCTTTCCAACCGTAGGTTGAAGAAGCGTATATGCTCCAACTTTGTCCGTCTGTCCGTCCGCCTGGCAGCACAATAACTCACGTAAAAATGGTTCGATTTCGATGAAATTTTAGCATGAGGTAGGGGACATTCTGGTGACGAACCCTATTGAAAATGGGCGACATGGGGTCAAAGGTCACGACATAGGAGTGGGATCCATTCCGTTGCTTTTATGCGTCATAACTTGCGTAAAAATGGCTCTATTTCGATGAAATTTTAGTATGTGGTAGGAAACCATCTGGGGACGAACTCTATTGAAAATGGAGGAATTGGGGGTCAAAGGTCAGGACATAGAAGCGGGATGCATTTCATTGCCCTTATACGTCATAACTTGCATGAAAATGGTTTGATTTCGATGAAATTTTAATATGTGGCAGGGGACCTTCTGGGGACGAACCCTGTTGAAAATGGGTGAAATGGGGTCAAAGGTCAGTACATAGGATCGGGATCCATTCCATTGCCCTTATGTGTTATACTTTACGTAAAAATGCTTCGATTGAGACAAAACTTCTCATGTTGTTTCGGAAGTATACTTTACCGGTTCTGTTGAATATCATCGAAATGGGGTCAAAGGTGGGTCATAGGAACGAGATTTATTCTACAGCCATTATCCTCATAACTTGAGTAATGATTTCTGGTATGTTGGAAAGCGTATCATAATCAATGCATTGCATGATTTTACTAACTTGTTTTTCTTTCTGTCAAAATAATTCCACTAGCACACAAGGATTTCCCTAGACCGTTGCAATTTCTTTTTGCAGCCATCATTTATATTCCTCCATTCCAGGACAATTTGCAGCACATTTTCCCTGCCTCGTTAAATATGGAATTTCATTAAATTTTGTTACTTTTCTAATTAAAAGTGTTCGTCTTAGCTTTTCCCTCCTTCGTTAAATCCGGGAACTTCATTAAATTTTTTTAGTTAAAAACGATCGAATTAGCTTTGAATTAACATTATACCAAACAAATGTTCCTGTTTCGCTTGTTAAATCCGGGAGCTCGTTAAATACGGGGCCATCATAAACGGGTTCTACTGTATATATGTTACCATAATCATCATTGTCAACCATTTTGAATACACTGCTGGATGAATGCCTCCCCAAGTTTTTTTCACAATGATCTGTCTTGAGCCAGTCTCCTCCATGTCACTCCCGCTTGCTTTCGAATTTCATCCGTCCATCTCCCAAGTGGCCTTCTTCTGGGTCTTTTCTTGTATATATACAGGGTGCCCATAAATGAAGTATACAACTTCAGTATGGTATTGAAAATAAACTACAATAAACAACTTACTTTTAATGTTAAAACACATGGTAACTGTGAAAGTTTTTACTTTTTAAATGCCAGCAGTTCTCCACGTGTGCTCCGTTGGTTGCTCGCTGGCTGTCTAAACGATAGTCCAGTTTCACCCACGTACGGTGCAGAATGTCAGGTGTAACAAGGAGGAAGGCTGCAGTAATGCGTTCTTTGAGCTCAGTGATAGATGGAACCTTCTTGTTGTACACAATGTCCTTCATAATGCTCCAAAGAAAAAATCGCATAGGGTAATAATATCAAGAGAATGGGTGGCCATGCAGTCGGACCCCCACACCCAATCCAAAGCTCCGGAAAATGGTGGTCTAAAGATCTGCGTACATCCAAAGTCCAGTGCGGATGCACTCCATTTTGCTGGAAAATGACGTCTTTAATATCCTGAAGTTGTGGAATGGCGAATTGTTCTAACGTGTCCAGGTGCGTTATGCCAGTAACGGTTGGTTCAGCGAAGAAAAAGGGACCCTATCACTCTGTCTTCCATTAGGCCAACAGAGACATTAACCTTAAAGCTGTCTCTCTCATGTGCTACGACCACATGTGGATTTTCCGTGCCCCAGATTCGGCAGTTATGTTTATTCACTTTGCCAGAAATATCGAATGTCGACTCATCGCTGAAACAGATCCATGAAAGGAGTGTAGGATCTTCGTCAATGCGATTAAGCATGTCTACCGCAAATGCTTTTCGACGTGGTTGATCATTTGGTCGAAGTTATTGCACCAACTGCGCTTTATACGCGGAGACGTTTATGCAGAATCTTGTGAACTGTTGCTCGCGGTATTTCGAGTTCACGACTGGCGACGCAGACAGACTTCTTCAGGTTCCTTAGATAAGCCCTACGCACGCCTTTCACCTTTTCGTCCGAAATAGAAAGTCTCTCAGTGCTTTTGCCTTTCAAGACACTTCCTGTTGCTTTGAATTTATTTACCCAATGTTTGATGCTCCTTCGTGTCGGGAGCTGTATCTTATACTCCGTTCTGAACTTATGTTGAACTGTTGTTAGAGATTTTGACTCCACAAACCAAACACACACACGCTGCTTTCGCCTCTGGGGTAGCCATGTCTGTTGTATTCCGTGTTTGGCGAGATTTTTCATTACATGAGACACCTGGGGCCATCTATCATCTGACTTCACCAACTTTAACACTTGTCACGTATCTTGACGTTCAAAGTAAGTTTTTTTTCTATCGTATTTTTTAAACTGAAGTTGTATACTTCATTTATAGACATCCTATATGTATATATGGACTGGACACTTAACGAATACTTCGTCGGGACTCATTGGTCGGAGATTACAGCGTGAACTGAACGAGGAAGCATTTGAGATCATTTTAGATGAAGATAACTACAATGACTTTTAGGGACAGCAAGCTACTTTCACATCAAATATCACTTTAATAATTTGTTGAGGTATGCTAGCTTGTTCGCATGTCAGCCTGCTTTTGATAAATAACTCGGCTCTCTGGAACCGTTTGAGATTGATAGAGATTAAGTCTCCCGAATGACTTTTAAGAATTGGGCGTAACTGCCAAATTGCCGGCCCGGTGGCGCAGTGGTCTAAGCGATGGCCTCTGATCATTCGTCCGAAAGGGGTCCGGGTTCGAATCCCGGTGAGGCATGGATGTTGTGTTTGTCTTACGGCACTGGCTCTCTCCCTTCCCTGGAACCAGTGACACTAAATTAGGGACGGGCGACTGCTTATAGCCCATTGAGTTGCTCACGGTGGTCGTTAAACCTCCAATAAAAAAACAACAACTGCCAAATCATGTTTGCCCGTCTGTTATCTATTTTCGATTAATGTCTCCGCAGCAGTTTGAAAGGAAAGTTTGAAATTTTCTGAATAGCCTTAGAGAACCTAACGCAACTCTCACACCGTGCAAGCACTTTGTATTTTAATTCGAATGTCTGTCGGTGAGCTTCGAATAATATTGGGGGAATCATTTCGTGCGGAGGTTGTCATGTTCGTAAAGAAGTATAATAATCAAATGAGGGTTTTTTCTAACAGCACAGAATCAAATCTCTGTCGCTTTTTCTTCACCTCGTCCAACTTCATAACATACGCCTTCGGTCTTAGGGTAATTATTATTATTTTAGGGGGTTCGGACCCGCGTTGGAATATCCTGTCGGTATGCCACCGGTATTCTGCAGAAAAGTGACACACAATTTATGTCTGATCCCAATATAATGCCAGGTGTATTCGTCGATGGTGACAGGATAAAAGAAAAAAGTTTGAAATATCCACATCTACCCAGGGGAACTGCGGTACCTACTGTATCACTGTTAAAAATTTTATATTAGGTTGCACCAAAAAAGTGTTATTACACCAGCTGCATCACTTTCTGAGAAAAGATGCACCATCGTGTTTTGCAAACAAAACCCAACAACGTGGTTCAACTTTTCACCACGTTATGGTACAAGGTTGCACGCAACGTTACACCATGTTGTTGGTTGTTGCCGGCATGATCAGATACGGAGTGCGTTCACTGACGGCTGTCAGCACATCAGTGTGGGATTCCACAGAGATTTCCATTTCTCACCAATCTCCTTTAAACCCTCTGATCCACCAGCAGTTTTTGCGCACAAAATCGCGATTACTAGAAGCTTTTTTTTATTTCGTATGGCACCCAGGGCCTGATTTACGCCTAGGCACGCAAGGCACATGTCTAGGGCCCTCAAATTGAAAAGGCCCCAAAATCTTGGTTAAAAAAAAAAAAAACTTTCCCCTTTTCAAAATATTTATACGTGGATAGATGTGATGTGGAGTAACTATATATAAATCGCTGGCAAAACACAAGCAAGTACTGGCAATATAATATGTGTTATTTCTAGTTAATATCAGTAACATTTTCCAGATAATTTGGGGAGGGTTTTTGTGTGAGATTAAACAAAAAATTGTCGTGTTGTGTAATAAAAACTAGCAGTATGTGTATGTTTGTAATTATGGCTTACTAAGATCAACTATATACTTCAATTTCAAATACTGCATAGTTCTGAAGCAATTTTTAAACATTTTGACATTTTAGGTCCCAAAAGTTATATTTGAAAAATCTTTGGACTT
This sequence comes from Macrothele yani, assembly GCA_039090855.1. Taxonomy (NCBI): domain Eukaryota; kingdom Metazoa; phylum Arthropoda; class Arachnida; order Araneae; family Macrothelidae; genus Macrothele; species Macrothele yani. Next base: position 121,119,260 of record CM077005.1, on the reverse strand, counting down.
AATTCGGGCAGGGTTTGAACCCCCCTCCCCCCAAAAAAACCTCTCTCTTAAATACACCCCTGGTTAATATGGTAATAGTATAGTTTAGACACACCTGGCAAAAAATCCAATGTCCAATTGAATGTTACCCGTCATATGGCTTTGTCATACACAACTGTTTCATCGATGAAAGTTCAAGTCTTTTCAGATGCAAATCAGTAGGACAGCATAAAAATCTCGGAGAAAACAATATTTTTACCAGGTACTACCGTAATTTAATGTCAGTCTTATAAATGTATTGTGTTTATTAAATTATTATGCTGGATTGTAATACAGTCGCCCAAAATGGTCACACTACCTACTCGACTCCGTAAAGTAAATGTCGAGTGGAGGAGGCCTTGTTTTGGGTTGTGCCTAGGGCCCAATTCCGTGTAAGTCGGGCCCTGATGGCACCATTCACGGTAAACCCTTACTACGACTGTGCTTGAAAAGCCCAGGATGACGGCCATTTGGTAAATGCGAAAAGTAGTGCGCCTGGCGCCAATCATCATGCCATGTTCAAAGTCATTCAGATCACTTATTTTGCCCATCTCGAACCTCAGTCGAACGCTAACTGGTGTTTGACGAGCAGGTCGGCTTGGTTTGTACCGTATCATGTATATTAGTTTCATTCTAGGTGCCCAAGGCGGCACAATCCACAGATTTTCCCTGATCATGAACTTTTTTTCTGAGTTTCTTCATAATGTTCAACACTTAACATTGCTATTGTACTATGCCGAAATTCCCTCATTGTAAATCTTAGCGAATTTTCATTAGTTTCAATTTCGAAAGCAATATTTCAGATGAAGCCGTTGTCACAGAAAAGGTTTGAAGAGTTAGATACGTATCCCAGCAAAAACAGTCTTGCTGGCCCAGCACTATGTTGCCGCTGCCGAACCGTCAATAAAATGTCCGGGTGGCCAACAGAAGGGCCAGCAGTTAAGGCCAACAGCTGGCGAACAGTTGGCACCCCATCAGTTGTCATATGCCGCAACAGGGCCATCAGTGGTCCATCACAGGCAGTAGCTGCCACAAGTGGCCCTTTAGTGGCCCTGCAAGCACGTGCCAGAAATGATGGCTAGCCTAATGTGGTCCGCTAGTGTGCCGTTAGTGGCAGCCGGCAACCACGTGACGTAACTGGTGGCTTGCCGAATCTTGTCCGCCAATTTCCCAGTAGTAGCCATAATAATAATGCAAAGATAACCGCAGTATCCCAAAGCCACAATTACATTTTTCTTCCCTAACGAATTGCGCTGGGGAAATTTTCTCAACAGATCGGAAAAACACCAGTTTGTATGTGAGTAGATTTGAACCTGGTCCATTGGCGTGCCAGCTGAGCTCTCTCCGACTGGACTAATTTGGCACGCTCGAGCATATGCTTAAAGCTGTCTGTTTGGTATGCAATGTGTAATCGAATGCTTCCCTCTTTCATTTTACAATATTGCGAGGTATTTTTCATAAAAGTCAGTTTCATATAATTGATAAATTAATTTTTTCAATGTAACGATAGTTTTTTTTTTTTTTTTACCTTAAGGGAACTTCACTCATTTTCAAGGCGTGTACATATTAGAGTCGCTTTCCAAAGTTTTGTACTATCCTTGCCGTCTTGAAAAGAGATTGTTGAATAAATATATATTTACCCGGGTTCATGTCACATTCTGTTACATTTTTAACGTTGTGTCTTTCCTTTCCGTTGTCCGAAGGTACATTTGGTTTAAAGAGTAAAAGATATTTTATTTTACTTCTCGTTGTTTTTAGAAGCGAATTCCTCCCAGTCTTGTGTATTCAACCTATGGATGAATACACCACATAGCGTTGCTTTTTTTTTTCAAATAATTAATAAATTTTGTACTCGTATAATTCTCCCCCCCCCCCAACAAACGTTGTTTTAATGGTTTTCCATGATATTTGTATCAAGCGGTTTCAATTTTTTCTTGTTATTCATCCACTCCATTCCATGAATTGTTGTTATTCATGGGAATGGAGTGAGTATATTTCATGGCTGTAATCTAGTATTTCACGGCTTAATCTGATATCTTCGTCGACGTAAAATTTCATTAGGAAATTAATTCGCCTCTCCACATATAATTTTTTTTTAATATCCACTAAAATAACGCGATGGCGACAGCGTCGTCTTCAACCAACTGGTACCATGAGAGACACATCAAGTGTTGCTTCTGCGCATGCGCAGTCCCGTTGCTTCCACCTGCTGTTGGGGGGTTGCATTGGTTGCCAGCAACGGGCCACTAGTGGCACTTGCTTGGAGGCCCACAATTCACGGCGATGCTGCAGGGCCATCAATGGCTCGCCAACTGATAGCGCTGCCACCTACGGACCACTACCGGGCCGTGAGCGGCAGATTTCAGCCAGCAGTGACCCATCACTGCCAGCTGGTGGCCAGCAGTTTCCCAGCACTTGTGTTTTTGCTGGGATAGTATAAATGAAGCCTACAAATAAGTTTTTTTAAGCAGTCTCCCGTCCCTAATTTAAGGCCACTGGTTTTACGGAAGGGAGAGAGTCAGTGCAGGGGGCAAACATAACATCTATGCTTCACCGGGATTCGAACCCAGACTCCTCTTTAGACGAATATTTAGAAGCCAGCTGTTAAACCTCTACCGGGAAGATTATCTGCAATGCAACTATTTGCATTAATCAAAGATTTTGCTTATTTCTCCATAGAGAAGTTCATTTCTTCTAATTCTTTCACAGTTCATTTATTTTTCAGAGTTTTTAAAGCAATGTACATACGCCACGTGGCAGCTCACATGTCTGAGTCTGACTCATATTTTCCCATAATTTCATATCTTTGTGTTCCCAGTTGGGTGATTCTCAATTAGCACTCGTATCTTTCTCCTGTACGGAAATAGGAATCATGTCGAAATGGACTTGATCCTTTCGGCCGAAAAACCGCAAGATCGTCTCACCCACGTTCACGTATGATCTAAGGGGTTCCTTTTTTTTATTGGGAGTTTCACTACCGCCGTGAGCAACTTGATGGGAAATATAAGCCGCCCGTTCCTAATTTAGGGCCATTAGTTCCAGGAAAGGAAAATAACGAGTGTCGTATAAAAAACACAACATCTATGCCGCATGTCATTCGACCCTGGACCTATCTCGGACAAATCTCAGAAGCCAGCGCTTAGACTAGTACGCCACTGGGACAGCAGTGTAGGAGTCAGTTGGCCGCCCCGGTGGCGCATTGGTGTAAGCGATGGCTTCTGATCATTTGTCCGAGCGGGGTGCTTTTTCGAATCCCGGTGAAGCATGGATGTTGTGATGCCTTATGGCGCTGGCTCTCCCTTCCTTGGAACCAGTGGCGCAAAATTAGAGACCAGCGACTTCTTGTAGCTCGTTGAGTAGCTCACGGTGGTCGTTAAACCTCAAATAAAAAATAATAATAATAAGAGTCAGTTGATGGTGTTAGAGGTTTTAGCAGATGTTCTTGTCATCACAAAGCAATATCCCTTGTTGCGACATAGATGACCTTGTGTTAACTCCATGAAAGCAAACATGGGGTGCTCCTAATATAACGTGACCAGATTTTTGAAAGCGAAACGCATGACAAACTGACATGTCGTAAGAGAAACACAACATCCGTGCATACTGGGATTCGAACTCGAAAATTTCGGATGAAAAGTCAGAAGCCAGCGCTCAGACCACTGCGCCACCGGACCGGCACTGTGGTCCTGAATTGGTGAAGGGAGAGGACTACACATTACAGTGTTAAATATTCACGGGTGTCAGTGAAATCGGGAATAATAAAAGACTGTAAATAAAGTGTTAAAAATTATTGAAATTTTGAAAAGTGTTAATAGAAAACCACACATATAACTATCAAATGGATTAAATCCTCATTATCGAAGGGCTTAATCTAATTTACGCCCATCATCTTCATTTAAAATTTCAACTGTAAATGTTCATAAAAGTTTTATTAAAACCTATTTCTGCTGAACTGCAGTTTTTGTATTTGATGGGGAAACATAATATTAAGTTTTTCATGTCTTTAACTCTCTGTAGTGACGTAATGCGATGGAATATGACTCATCATTAGCGTACTTTATGCAGCCAGGTAAGATAGCCGTAACTGTACTCGTCTCAATGTTTTGATTTGGGTTTCCATTAACTTCGTATGTTGTGTTCGTAAACAAAGTCAGTTTTTCTGGTGTTAAAGCTAGGCGTGTGGAATGAAGCGTGAATTTAGATTACTCAATAATATAGAAATCGTGGTGCATTTACTAGACTAGCAGAAGGTAATTATAATTCCGATGGTAACCACTGAAAAGTAATATTTATGTAATGCCGTGTTTTAAGTTGTGTGTATGTACGTTATGTCCGGAGTATTTGAGAAACGATAATTGAATGTAGGGTTTTGGCGAGAAGCACTGAGAGATGGTTGAATTATCGCACGACTCTGATTTTTGAATTCTGTCCATTGTTTTTTGGTTTTGGTTTTCGTAAGAGTGTTTAATAGTTTTTTTTTTTTGTTACTAATATTATTGTCTTCCATAGTATTTTAAGCAGTTTGATAATTCATTTTTCGTCATCGATTCACCCATGGAACGAGAACTGGTAATGTCTGGTGCACGTGCGTAATGATTTCCTAAAGACTTGAATGTTGCACATACATGAATGTGGATTTTATGTACAGCGAATTGAAAACTTAAAATAGATTAAATTAAAAGGTTGACTCAAATAACAAAAAATAACATCATGCATATTAATTAAGATAACGTAATTTTGTGCAGACTTGATGCTGATCAGATATAAATTTGTTTCTTCTCACTGTGTAATTAAATAACATTATTCATTTAATGTTAATATTTAATTTGGAAGAATTTAGCTCTTTCTAACATTTTTCATAATAAAATGTGGGTGATAAACAGTTAATTTGTCATTAACAGATGAAGCTGGTATTTTTTGCAAATAAATAAAAAAATAAATTTCAGGTGATTGTAATAAATTCACATCAGATGCACATTCTGAAAGCAAATTAAATTTGGTATTTGTGTTTAAGCGCTGGCTAGCACACATTTTGTAAAAGTACTGTAAATTTAAGTGAAAAAAGTAGCTGGACTTTCAGAGGTCTGCTTCTGTTTTTTGTGTCTACATGTGGCAACCATTACTTCCTTTTTTTGTATATATATGCTGTAAAATTTCATAATAATATGTACCTATGTGGAACAGCAAATTGGCTGTTGTTATTGAGAAACAATGCAATAAAAGGAACTATTAAAGCAATTTGTAAGTACCTATGTGGAACAGCAAATTGGCTGTTATTATTGAGAAATAATGCAATAAAAAGAAGTATTAAAGCAATTTGTAGCATTTGAGCACCAATATTCCACCAACCTTTATGCTATTTGAAAAATTGCAGAAAATTTCAAGTATTGAAAAAAGAAATTATTATTTCTTTTACACATCTTTTTTCTTCTAAATGAATTTCCAATTCAGAGTCTTTTTAATCCATTAAGGTCATTTTTTAAGAGAATTTTTATTTTATATTTTTACACATTCACTGGCATGTAGAATCATTAGTAATCATTGCCTCTTCAGTTTCTACTGTTACCATAGGCTTTTCTACATTTACATTTTTTTTTTTTTACCTAAAATCAATGATCTTGGTGAACTGATATTCAGTTACTACAGATTTGTCTTTTGTAGCAGTTTTCATAGGATTTTAAAAATTCTAAATGGGGATCAACAACAACTCCAAGTGAGCTTAAACAAACCCCACTTTCATAAAGCTTTAAGGTAAATTCTGTGGAAAAAATGTTCTTCACTTAATAATTGGAAATGCATCAGAATTATTAACACAACAATCAGTCATCTCTGATTTGCCTGTAGTTACTGTTCATCACATAATCATTAATCACATCAGAAAACTTGAAAATTACAGGGTGTCCCAAAAAGGTGTAACCAATTTCAAATGATGATAACATTGGATACTAAACTAATATCATCATTCTGTTTGTTGTAGGTGGTAAGGAATACCCTCAAGTTTTCTAGAAGTGTACCTAATGGATCCTGTGACAAAAGTACAGATTGTGGAGAGGTTTATTGAAGCCCAATCCGAAATGCAGGATCAGCGAAATTTCATGACAAAATATGGGAGCAAACTGCCCACACGTAACAGCATCAGAAAAGTGGTACACGTCATTTAAGAAAACTGGTAGCATCCTTACAAAGAAAAGCCCTGAATGACCATCACTGGTTCCAGAAAGGGAGGAGGTTTTGAGACAAACATTCAAGTGCATTGCTCGAAAGTCAATCAGATGAGCAGCATGACAGAGCCTCTGGCTATCCCCAAGTTGTCAGTGCACAGAGTGTTATGTCAGAGATTTGAAATGCATCTGTATAAACTGCAGACAACCCATCACATAACCCCAGATTATCATGTAAAACATAAACAGTTTGCTGAAGAGATGTTGGAGAACATTGCAAGGGCTGAATCATTACTGAGATAAACCTGTTTCTCGGATGAATGGACTTTCCATGTTTCTGGGAAGGTTAATAAACAAAATGTGAGAATTTGGGGAACTGAACACCCACATTGCACAATGGAACATGAACATGCTAGCCCTAAAGTGAATCTTTGGTGTGGCATAATGGTCAACCATGTTATTGTACCCTTTTTCTTTTAGGAAGTGGCCGTAAGAGCTAATAATTACCTGGACATGATTGAACAGTTTTTGTATCCCCAGTTAGAGGAACTTGCAACTCTGGTCATTTTCCAACAAGATGGGGTTGCACCACATTGGGCTTTGATTGTGAGGAGGTCTCTAATTACCAAATTTCCCAGTCGATGGATTGGGCATTTGGTTGAGGTTTACAGCACCCAGTGCCGGCTTAAGGAAGTTTGGGCCCCTTTATTTTGGAAAAAAAATCTCCATTTGTATTTTGTATGATAAAAAGCAATTTATAGTACAGTCCCATGTTGCATCCATTTATAAAGAGATTGTAAAGAATAGTTACAAAGAATAGCAAAAATTTGTCTCACTGCTTTGCGATGGCGACTCTGTCACGTTCAAAAGAGCAAACAAATGAGAATGCAAATGCAGGGCAGCAAATATTTTTCATAAGCCCTGTGGCACCTGTAGACTGTCTCTCCCCCCCCCCCAAGCCATCACCTTCCGAGAATTCCCGGGGGTCGACCTTGAATTCAAAAGCTAGCTTGCCCCGGCGCTAGATCACTCCAGGCATACGAAGCTGGAGAACCCAGGATAGGACTGGACAGTTGAAAGGGAGACAAAAAAAGAAAAGAATCTAGCCTTTTCACACCACGAGTGGGGGGGGGGTATCCACAACCTTGCCACGATATGCGTCCCAGCAAGGGTGTCTGGTGGGTGACCTCAACAAAAGCGATCAATTCAATCGAAACGGGTCCCAAATTAATAAAAGTGGTCCCCAAATTAAGTTTACACAATCATCATCATCATCATTGTCAACCATTATCAATCCACTGCTGGACGAAGGTCTCCCCAAGTTTCCTCCACAACGGTCTGTCTTGTGCCAGTCTCCTCCATGTCACTCCCGCATATTTACGAATTTCATCCACCCATCTCCCATGTGGTCTTTTTCTGGGTCTTTTCCTGTCCCTTGGAATCCAATCTAAAATTTCGGACAATATAACTTACTATTTCATTTCATTTTAAATTGAAAAATAAAATGGCAATTCTCTCTCTTTCTGTTTATTATATAATAACATTAATGGAAGAGATCACAGCGGGGCCCCCTCAAGGTTGCCCCCCGCAACTGCGGTTGTTGCGGTAGTCTTAAACCGGCCCCGGCAGCACCCCTGTTGCAGACATTGCTGACCTAAAGAAGAGGATTATACACGCACTGCAGAAAGTTAATACGGACATTCTCAAACGAACGTGGTCGAAACTGAAATACTGTTTAGACATTGTTCGGGGACAAGTGGTGCCTATGTCGAACGTCTATAAAACTTCAGGGTCTGTTCTGTCAGTTACAACAAGTTGTGTATTGAAATCATTTATATTTAAACTGTTATGATTATTTGAAATTGGTTACACCTTTATGGGACACCCTGTACATCACCCTTGAGTGGGAATCAAACCCGCATCTCCTGATTTCTGTTTGAGCATGCTGTCTGCTACACCACCCAGGACAATGAAGTCCTGGTATCTGAGTGCTAAGAAGCAGAACATTCTCTGATTTTGCCAGTCGAAGCAAATTTTGCTTCCTTGCAGCATAGTTAAGTAAATCACCAGTGTCTCAGGTAAATTCTGTGGAAGAAATATTCTTCACATAATATGTGGAAATACATCAGAATCATTAACACAGCAGTCAGACATATCTGAATTGCCTGTATTTACTGTTCATCACGTAACATTAATCACATCAGAAAACTTGAAAATAACTTCTCCCTGGAGTGGGAATTGAACCCGCACCTCCCAATCTTAAGTGGAAATCAAGTTTATAACAGCCATGAGAGGATGAAAATTCTATATATTTGAATATTCTCATTATTTTTATATGCTTTTTAGCAGGGACATGATATGCTGTTATTTCTCCAGAAGTTGACCACAAATCTTTTGGTCGCCAGGGCACAAAAAATTTTTTAATCCCTTTCTTCAATGTCGAACCAAGCTGATATTGTCTCAGACTATAACCACAGAGCCACCGTGTACTTTGTATTCCTCGGCAAGGCGGTCCTGTGTAGTGAAGAGCCAAGCTCTGAGATTCAGGTCAACCTAAACTGTTGGTGTACAGGGTGTGAATTATGCAGGCAACAAAAATGGCAGGAGAGATTTTTTTTTTGGTTAGTTCTAAAAAATGATCTGTATGTGGAAATATTTTGACATTGTCATTGAGGAATCTGTGAAACTGAAGGCATGAAAAGTAAAATTAGTTTGATTTGCAGATATTTATTTATTTTGTTAATGTACACTGAAAATCAGAAAATCATAAAGTATGATTGTACCTTTATTGTTTTTAAAAAAAAACTGATTGTAATTTTTTGGATGAGTTATTTTTCATAATCGAACTTTTGATATCACTTAATGTGTTGGATGAGTTATTTTTCGTACTTGAACTTTTGATATCACATTAATACTCTTTTTTTCATTAAGGCATGTTTTAATGTATGGTCATAGGTGCCCAATTTAAATGATCAAAGCATATAACTGTAAATAACTTGTTATAAGAATATTTTAATGGCATTATATGATTCGACCCATTAGTAGAAATACCTAAATGTGAATTATTTTCTTCAATTTTGTTTTCCAGTGTCATATTATATTGAATGAGAAGCTAAACCTGTATTGACAATAACTTCAGTTTTTATTCTTTGACATCACATCTGAGTCAGAAAATAAATGATATAATTTTGTTGAACAATGATAAAATGCAGGTACCATTAATGGTGAAAGTTTCCCATCCTAGAAATGGAATTCCGTTTTTGACAAATTTCCGAAAACAGAAGTTAGATGGAATGAAAATTTTTCCTGTAATAGTAAATAAAAATTTCCTCTGTTATGTATTGTTGTTAAATGTCAGTTTTCCATAAATTTTTGTATTTCAACTTGGTATATGATGTAGAAGGTAAATCAAAAGATTTTTCTTTTCACTTGGAGCTTTGCATTCATTGATACTCTGATTTGTATCAATGAATGTGTATTCTATGCATTGCTGTGAAAATGCTGTTGTCAATCAGGACAGTGCATGGGCAGAACAAATGTACCTCCTGGTGTGTGCATGATCATGGCATGGGGCAAACTGACTGACTTTGTTGAGACTTCTCTCTCTGTATATATAATTTAATTTTTCAGGGTGTAAGACATGAAAAATTTATTTTTTTGCCATAAAATTGAGTGGCACAACTATATATATGCAAACGCACATAAATTGATTGGATTACGTTCAAAACTGAAGACTAAGGCATCAAATGCGGGCACAGTCCTATTGGCAGTGCCTCCTAGTTTCCACCCGTGACAAGACTTGTAGCTCTTGTGATGTTTGACAGTGTGAAAAGCAGTAATAGCTTCAGCAGCCGAAACTTTTTCTGCTGATTTTTTTGTTGTTGCACAATAGTGAGTCATTGTACTAGAATTCCTGCTGGACTGTATGTTAAGGGGCATACTGATAGCCCCTGCAACTGCCGCAGTGCGGGGGCCTCTTGGCTAAGAGGGCTTCTGCAAAAATATTTTATAAAAAAATTTGTGGAAATTTCACATGAAGCAGGTTAAGGAAATAGCAGGGAATTTTGATGGCAGCTTTGAAAGAAGTATTTAAAAGAAAAGCACTTTTTTATTTTCAGTAGATAAAGTAAAATATTTAGAAATAAGTTTTGCGGTTTTAGTTCTTAAAAGCTGGGTAATAAAAAGCAGCTACTCATTGATTTGAGGCCCCTTTTCACAGCCATAGCAAATATGAAAGAAACAACAATTCAGTGAATGAATTTTTTATACCAATGAGGATAGAATTACATATTACAATCATTTGCACATACCTACTCATTCTTCAGAATATAATGAACTGAAAGATGTTCTTCGTGGGGACTTTTTACTAAGTACAAAAAGTACATGTGTTTTTTATATTTAAGATTAAATAATTTAAGTAGTTATGCTTTTTTGTGCCACAATTCTTAATTGTTACTTATCTTAATATATGATCTGCTAGAGTCCTCCGTGCCACTTTTTAAGGCGTCATAGCAACAACCGAGAAACAAATTTTTGTGACGTCACGCTTACCTTTTTATGTTTTCGTTTAGGTGACGTCATCACCTACATGCGCACAGTCCACACGTATACCACTTTGTTTTGTTGTCATAGCAACAAAGAATACAGCTGCTGGTGGGACGTTGATGCGTTACATCACATGGTCAACTCTAGATATACAAAAACTTTTTTTTTTTTTTTTGGTTGGAAGTTTAACGACCACTGTGAGCAACTCAGTGGGCTATAAGCAGTCGCCCGTCCCTAATTTAGGGTCATTGGTTCCAGGGAAGGGAGAAAGCCAGTGCCATAAAGCAAACACAACATCCATGCCTCACCAGGATTCGAACCCAGACACCTTTCGGACAAATGATCAGAGGCCATTGCTTAGACCACTGCACCACTGGGGTGGCTACGAAAAACTTTACATCAGGAATTTTGCTTCACTACCTGAACCGGTGTTTAGCCATCTGTATGTGGCAACATCAAGAGTATGACAATTTGATGACATAAAGATTAAAATAGTTCACGGAACAGAACAGGGAAAATTGATACAGGATTCACAGTCAGTGTATACAAAACATGTTGTGTACAAAGAAGTGTTCACAAAATAGGGACTAAAGGTTTTACAAAACACATAACAAACAGATAGCCCACCGTATCAAATTCCATAACCAACTACTCAGGAAATTTTCAGAAAGCTGTGAGTCAATGTCACCATCTATTGACGTAGAACTCAAAAACTTGATAAATAAATGTCAATAATTTCTGTATCATAAATTTTATTTTTGCCTGTCATTATTGACAGGCTTTCTCATCTAGTGTTCTATGTTTTCTTATAAATCTGAATAGGCCTTTAGACATTGTCAGATGTCAGTTATGTGCAGTGTTTTTTGTTTTATGTAGTCCATTTTCTGACTGTCGGCCATTTACATTGTTTCTCATCATGTTTCTATTTTGCACCTTGCCTTTTACTGTAGTTTGAATGCTGCTTTTGTTTCTGATGTAAACAGTTTGGCATGGCACTCTTTGGCCTATTGAGGTCTTTGCGCAAATTAACAAACAACGGCTGTTTTTATGTGTGTGTGCTCGTAATGGATTTCAAGCCTTAGTTCCGTAAAAGAATAGAATTTGCATATATTACCTACTACCTTTTTGAGGTAAGTGTTTTGTAGTACCTTGTATTTGCATAAAACTAGGATGATCATTTCACTTACAATGTGCCCATTGGTGTTACACGCAATAAAGTGAAATGATTTTGGTTTTCCAATAAATACCTGTGGGTTCAAAAGAATTTGAATTATTGAAAAGCTCATAAAACATAGTTAATAATCCAGAATTCAAAATTTTCGGTAATTAAAAGCTAATACGTTTTCGCAAAAGGGCCTCCAAGAGATTTTTTTACGGAAGAGGGGGGGGGGCAGAGTAGTGGAATATAGACATACACTCGTACACGGATAGTTTCCAAATTAGGAGCAGATTTTGCAGATAGTTTTTGCTTGTAGATTAAAAGAAATGTTATTGACAGCAATTAAAACACTTACAAGGCTTCACTCTGATAAATATATTTAATTCTATTTTAATCTGAAGTACTTTTACTTATTTGTCACATCTTCTGAGTTCTTTTGTTTTTACAGACTTTTCTGGTCTACAGATTTTATCAAGGCCTATTATCAATGATAGGAACTGCATCAAAAGTTTCGTTTGCACAGAAAGAATTTAAATGTTATTGCCAGGTTCTTCTTGCAGTTGCTAGTTACTGAATTAAAATAATTCCCCTATGTATTTTGTAAGTTTACTATTTTTGAATTAAGCTGTTGAAAATGCTATTTATAATTTTTTAAGGTTCATTAATGGAACTGTTTTTCTAGATACAAAAACTTTCCTTAATTAGTCTCTTGTTTTTATGAGGATAGATCAATATTTTAATATTTTGCCCTAAAGGTCCATTTCACACACATTGTTGCACATTCAGTTGTAATGTACTTATTTTGTCCTCACTGAAATCTGTAATGTTCTAATAATTATTTATTGTTTTAATAATTTTTCTTTAAATTACCTTATTCCACTATTATCGTGTGTGTTATTCGCAGGTTTGCAGCAAGTTTTCTCTTTCAATGGTTGTGTACACAGAATATTTTATTTTTATGCAACTCTGGGGGAGGGGGAGCGAGCTTTTTTGGTAGGCCTCTGTGTATGTTTCCGGTCTGTGCTTTGTTGAATGCTAATGCATTCCAGATTAGACTTTCCTCAGTTATTAATAGGCATGGACACCAGCAACAGGGATCAAGGAGTGTCATGTTACTCCCTGCTCCCTCTGGAAATTGCAATCCCTTCAAGTAAGTAAAATGACAATTTAAATTTCAAATAAAATAAAAATAAAGGCAGAATAGGATACATGACTTCTTTTAAATAAAAATAAAGGCAGAATAGGTTACATGACTTCTTTTAAATAAAAATAAAGGCAGAATAGGTTACATGACTTCTTTTAAAAAAAAATAAGAGGCAGAATAGGGGTTACAGGACTTCTTTCTTCTAAAGATTAAGTTGCTGAGTGCCCCATATTTATTCATATAACCCTTGGTCATGGTTGTGCTAGTACACTGTGAAATTCCAATACTGTTATGATTCTCTAAGAACTTCCCAGTCGGATCCTTCTAAGTACTTTTTCACAGGTCGAGAAACATGTGGTCTTGCGTTGTCATCCTGTAAGATGACTTTGTTGTGTCTATTCTCCCATTCCGGCAGTTTTTGTGTGAGAACTCGTTTTAAACGCATTAATTGGGTTCGATACCGATCACCAGTAATAGTTTCTGATGGTTTCAGCAGTTCATAGTGGATCACACCTTTCTGGTCCCACCAGATACACAGCATTACCTTTGAACCACGGATATTGAGTTTTGGCGTTGAAGGACCTGGTTCACCTGGCTTCACCCATGCTTTCTGCCATTTAGGGTTATCGTACCATATCGATTTCTCGTCGGCAGTAATAATACGATGCAAAAAACCCTTTCTTTTTTGCCTTTGAAGCAGCAATTTGCAAATGGTTTTTCGATGTTCAAGGTCTCTTTCCCGCAAAGCATGTGGAACTCAATTCCCTTCTTTTTGCACCATTCTCATGGCAGCTAAACGTTGTGAAATGCAAGGTTGGCTAACATTTAATGCTGCTGCTAGTTCTTTTTGGGTCTGGCACAGATCCTCGTCGAGTAAAGCTTCCATTCGGCGTCAGCAATTTTTTTGGGTGGTCCAGAACGTTCATTATCACTGACATCGAAATTGTTCCTTTTTAATCGTCTAAATTAATACTCACATGTTTTTATGGATGGGGAATGTTCACCATAGATTTCTGACATTAAGCGATAGCTGTCGGCAGCACTTTTCTTGACAATAAAGTAATGCACTAACGCTTCCCGCAAATGCTGTTTTGTCAGGATGAAAGTTGCCATTTTCCATCGAGTAAAACAAATACGTCTTCGCACCTCAATCGAACGTCGTATACTGACTCTGATAGCTGGCGTCTCGTACTGCGATATCACAGTGTTGCCACCTTAAAATACATGTGAGCAGTAATAAGTATGACACTGAACGGAAATCCCTCAAAACTTATTTATATACCCAATATTTTAAGGAATATAAAAAACCCATGATTTTGCAATCGTTGCAATGAATTATTTTCCATTTTTATTGATGAGTGCCCTGATGCTACATTATCAGACAGGCTAGCCATCATTACTTGATTTTGTTAGAGTGATGAAATAGGTGAAGAAAACTGGTTAACTTAGCTAAACGTACTACAATGGCTGAAATGTGTAAGGCATTAGTAAACAGATTGTCTAATTGAGAGGTTGACCTTTCAGAACATAAAGACAACTGATGATGCACCCAGCATGGTTGATAAAGAAGCAGGTTTTATAAATGTGTTTGCAAAATATGTTGGACAACAGCTATTAGGCTTGATCATTGTATCATACATGAGGAGGCTTTACATGCAAAAGCTGGCTTTAAGGAACTTGAAGTGATGAAAATTGTTACAAAAATAATTAATCAGAGCTGCTGTTGCATTGTTATCAAGCTGGGTCCTAGGAGCCCACAGATTTTTAAAAAGTGGGTACTTTGTGAGATATTTTAGGTCCTTTTAAAATATCAAAAGAATCAAGATATAATGAATGTTTATCATGATAATTAACACAGCAATCAGACATCACTGAATTGACTGTAATTACTGTTTCACACACAAATTAAATCACATCAAAAAACTTATCACCATGGTGCAGGAATGAAATTTTCAAGTTTTCTGATGTGATTGACATTACGTGAAGAACAGTAAATACAGTCATTATCCATGACGTATTTGCCACACATTATGAGAATATTTCTTCCAATCTTTATATTTTTGAATGTTTATACTTACATAAGCAAATAAAAAATAAATGTAATGTACATTGTTTGACACTTTAACTTATGCTCTTTGAAAGCAATCTTTAAAAAAAAAATCAAGTACTGACAGAATTAAATTTTATCATTTTCAAATTTTCAAATAAATGTTATCATAATGGAACTACACAAAGACAATGCATTTTAAGTCAACTCAGAACACCAGAGCGTTTTTTTATTTTTCAAAACAGAAGAACTGTGTGATGACTACTCCTGAACAGTTTTTTTTTACTTTTAATGAGCAATCATTGAAGTAGGCGTACAACTTTTAGTAGAAAATAATCGTTCACAGTGCTCTCATTAAATGTAAGTTTGTTGGCTTTTCAAATTTTAAATTTCAACTGTTCCAATATTGATTAAAACAGCTGAAAGGTTTAATAAATTAATCAGGACATTTGTACATTTACATAATTTTGACGGAGGGTGTATTGCTGGCTGTTTTCATTCTTCACCTAATCCTCACGAATTTAACTTTTGCCAAATGGCATGTTAAAAAAATTTGAAATAAAATGTGGGTCCCAAAGGATGCATAGAATTTGTAAATATGGGTCCTTTTTTGTTTTGTTTTGGAGTAATTTACATGATACAGCACGTCAGTAGCAGTGCTGGTTAATTTTATATCTAAGCATGATTTGATGGAAAGGGAATTTCATAATTTACTGAGCATGGTGAATTCAATGTACACAGGGCTACTTATGCACAATATTTATCAGATTAGTAGAGCTTGAGACTGTGAATGAAATTCATCTGATTTTGAATTATGAAAAGTTCCTGGTCAAGAATTATTTGATGTTGTGTGGATTTGTAGATTGATGCTTTTTACAGATTTTTCTCATTAAAGTTAGTTGCAAGACCAAATTACCGGTGTTTGGTAAAGCACTTAATTTTATGTTTGGTAGCATAAAAGCCTTTGAAAACAAAATTAAAATTTTTAAATGTCGACTATGGTACTCTTAAATATTTCCCAAACAAACAAATGCACATGACAGGTCTTGAAATTCATGAGACGAGAGAACAGATATTCATAGCCTTCAAATACAATTTTAAAGCATCACTGTTTCAACTACTGGCACATTTTCTTTAAGACAAGTTATTTGAAGTACCTGCAAAATTTATCAAATATGCAGGCATGTAACATTAGACAAGCTACATGCCTGTACTACATGTACTACATCAGGATGACAAAGAGGTCGTTCCAGATCCAGATTTCTGAGCACCAAAGAGAAGTTAAAGCTGGAAAACTCATGACAGCCCTAGCCCGTGATGTTGCAACTGAGGGGGCAGTACCCAGATGGAGAAGCGTTAAGAAACTGGCACCTTACGATAGCGCAAGAGCTACTGCGCTCCGCAAAACCATTGAGATCATTAAGCAACGGAATGTGTGCAACAAGGACGTAACCACGAGCCTTCCAATGATACAGCACCGGCGTGAGGTTCCATGTGAACATGCACCCGGCCCTGGGATCTAACCACTCGTGACATTGTGCAAGTGTCTTGTTTATTTTTTGAACTTATATTTTTAGAAGTGTCTTTTCCCCGTTGATTCTGTGATCTTAGCTACTAAATGCCTGTTGAAGCTACCAGGAGGTAGCGAAAGCTAGCATCTCTTTGTTTCTCATCGTTTTCATGCCTAATAAGTGGAGTTCATTTTTTATCATCTTCTCATTGCTTTGGCGTACAGAAACCAGCTTTTTCATCGTTCGTATATATGTATATACAGGGTTCTTAGGAAAGTCTGTTTACCCCTCTCTAACTTTTAAACCGCATATCAGACTGCTACGGAAGTAATGTGTATCTATAGGAAAGTGACCATGTGCAATCGATTGGACAAGCTTGTAGCGCCCCTAGTGGTGAAATACGGAACTTAGTAAAACTAACTCAGAAACCAAGAGAGATACGCAAAAAAGTCCAATTAGAAAATGAAAGAGCAGTGTTTAATTAGTACAAAACTACACTTGGTTCAGCATAAGTATCTCCCGAAAAGACAAGACATGTTAAAGTAGTAAACTTTAAATTACACACAAACCAACACAGACGCAACACACAGTTCGTGTAGTACAAGTGCAACTAACCTGGTGAGTAGTATACCGTACACATTGTTCGAAGTGTGCATCATCAGCTACAATGCACATCTGGACTCGGGACAAAAATGCATCTCGAACAGCATGCAGCATTGCAGGGGTTACGCCATGCCGGAAGGTTCTGTAGAGTACACTTGATCCTTCAGGTATCCCCAAAAGAAGAAGTCCATCGGTGTTTGGTCGGGTCACTGTGGCGGCCATTCCGTACAACCACCATACCCAATATTATTGTTGCCGAATGTGCGAGATAAGAATGAGCGAACTGGAAAGGTATTGTGGGAAGGACAGCCATCATGTTGAAACCGTATGCGTGGTAACGTAATCAAAGGAACATCATCCAACCAATCGCGTACTGGACCACGTAATAGCTGCAAGTAACGCTGACCTGTTAAATTTCTCTCAGTGAATACAGGTCCAATTACGGATGTTTGCTACATTCCACACCACACATTCAGTGACCAGCGTACTTGATGGTGTGTTTGTCTCGTCATGTGTGGATTTCTCACATCCCAGTAGTGGGAGTTCTGGTGATTGATGATCCCGCCCCTTGTAAATGTTAATTCGTCAGTCCATAGGATGTTGTCCACAAACCACGGATTTTCCTTTAGGGTGTTCAAGACGAAGTTACAAAAGTCATACCACCTTTGGAGATCTCCAGGCATCAGTTTTTGCATGACAACATCACGGTAGGGATGTGCATCATGTTTGTCAAGATTTGCCACACCCATGAAGCCAATAAATAATCCACACGCTTGGCTCATTGCTGTCATACTACTTCGAGGATTTGCAAGAACATAGCCTAAAACATCCGCAGGATGTACTCGCACACCGCCACCAATGGGACGACCGGAACGATTACACTCAGCAATGCTTCCTGTTTCTCTCAGGCGCTGGACAACTTATTGCTGCTGGATGCTGACGAGTGGGAAATCATACTCTATACAACCTCGCAGCCTTTTTTGCATTCTGATGACATTTTTACATCATTCGCCATACAGCAAGACCATATCACAGTACTCATCATTCGTGAAGATAGCCATCTACCTGTCGACCTCGTACTCTGATTCACTCTCAATTCCCACCCATCATTTATAGCCCTTCGGCTGTCTAACGTCATTTTACATCAAACTTGAAATTAGCTTAACTACGTGATATATTATGTAACCACTTTTCTGTTGCTGTCGTGTGCTAGCAGCCAGACATCTCATGCTTTGTTCACATTTTCTTGTCTTTTCTGTAAGTGTTTCTGTTGAACCAAGTGTCATTTTGTACTAATTAAACACCACTCTTTCATTTTGTAATTGGACTTATTTGTGTATCTCTCTTGGTTTCTGAGTTAGTTTTGCTAAGTTCCGTATTTTGCCACTAGGGGCACTACAAGCACATCCAATCGATTGCACATGGTCACTTTCCTATAAGTGCACGTTACTTCCATGGCGGTATGACACATGGTTTAAAAGTTAGAGGGGGGTAAATGGACTTTCCTAAGAACCCTGCCTTCATTTTTTTCAGTCTCTCCCTATTATATTTTTGTTAATAGTAAAACAATGGATGCACATAAGCAACCAACAGGACTCCCTTTTTTTCTTAAAAAAAGTTCATTGTTATTGTTAATAATTCATTAATTTTACTTCTTGTGAATTACTAGTTATTTATAACTTATAATTCCTAAAGCTGTCCCATTTAAAACGATTCAGAAGACATATTGGTTGCTGGTTGCCTAAATGCTTGAGACCATTGTTTATAAATGGTTTCAAGCATATTATTTTCTTTTACCCTAAAAAACTGCAAATATAATAATAATTAATGTGTTCGTATAATTAGTATAGTCTGTGGATATCAGTACGGTAGTTATTTCTGTGCTACACATTATTCCAGTATCCTGTATGCCTCTTTGAATCCAGTTGATATATATATTTATTCAATGATTTTTATATAAATTCACAGTGGTTGCTTTGGCTTTTTAAAATTTTTTTTCCAACCTATTTGCCAAATTCAATTTTTTCGCCAAATGTAATCTGGAGTATCTGGAGTATCACCGGTATTTTCGCCAGAACTTTTTATCCATCGCCAAAACTTTTTTTTTTTTTTTGCGATCAGCAGTGCAACCCCTGCCTTCATTTGAAATCTGTTCTGGAGGCTTCCAGTCTTCCCACTTTAATTTTCAGTTAGGCTTAAAATACTGAACAGTGGTTGCTCTGGCTTTTTTAAAGTTTTTGTCAGTTCACCAAATTAAATTTTATTTTGCTAAAGTGTTAAGGCAGTACAAAAAGGTAATCTAATATTTTCTCCAAAATTTTTTTCCACCCCTAAAGCATTTTTTTTTAATTGCAAAGAATGCAATCAGCAGCTCGACCCCTGCTGAAGAACATTTAGGTCTAAAAAACTGAAGAATTAAAGTGGGAAGATTGGAAACCACCAGAACAGATTTCAAATGTAGGTATATAAAAATCATTGAATAAATATTCTTAAATATATCAACTAGACACAAAGAGGCATATCCTGAAATAATGTGTAGTTCAGAAACAAATATTGTACCAATAACCATATTATACATCGTGGTTGATCATTATGCACAGCATACCTAACTGTTTTCAGCTGGACATTAAGGCAGCATTTTCTAAGAGCTGTGTGAATACACTTGAAGTGGAAATGAAACATAGTTTTTATTCTTGATCACCTAAACCATTGAATGAAGTTATTCCGCTGTATGAAGAAAGCATTGTATAATCTGAGAGACTGGGTGGAATGAGATAGATTTCTCATCATTTTAAAACTTGCAAAAGCTTCATTTGTAACTTTAAATTGATTGTTATCCATTTGCAAGCTGTTTCTTTATTGACTTCTTCAGATGAAAAGTAGCATCTAAATTCATTTTGAACCATGCTTTACCTGACAAATTCTTGTTGCATTTGCATTTCTTCAGGGTTTTTTTTACGTTAGATCGGCTTTCTTTTTGTGTATACAAGAGTACTACACATATTTGCAACAAGCTCTTTCATGAGTCTCTAGTGTGAAGGAAAACTTGTCACTTTTGTAAACCACCAGTGAATAAATCTGAAAGATTTCACTGAAAACATTAAGGTTGACCTTGCATCATTTGTCAATGTAACTGGCCAAAATTATTAGTGTTTCAGATAATCAATTGGCTTAGCTCAATGAAAAAATTTGTAGATGTATGGAAATAATGAAGTGTCAACACTGTGATACATCATTTGAGAACACTTTTGAAAAATGCTGGTGTTGAGATCTAGAAAATTATAGAGAATTTTACGAACTAAAATAAAAACTTTTTTCATTCAAAAATCGGGGCTAGCTATGGGCTCCCCACTCTCCCCACTCTTAGCTAACTATTATGTGGGAAAACTAGAAGAAAAGATACTAGTACAACCCACATACTTCTGCTTATATAGCAGATACATGGATGACATCTTATTTATAATAGATAGCTCAGAAATTGTTCCAGAAAGAATTCTAGACTCATTCAATGAATTAGATGATTCCCTTAAGTTCACTATTGAACTTCAAAAAGAAAGAAGAATAAACTTCTTAGATATTACTATCTATTATGAAGATGAAAAATTCCTCACTAGTTGGTATAAAAAACCAATGAATACTAAAAGACTACTGGATTTCAATTCGTATCATCCAGTTTCTATTAAGAAAAATGTAGCAAGTCAGTTTTTAGAAAAAATTAATAAAACAGTTTCTACTGCAGATAAAAAAGAAGCCCATAAAGAAGAGCTTAAAGTCATACTTGCAGAAAATAACTATCCTAAAGAAGAAATTGAGAAGCTTCTGAATTTTAATGGTAAGAAGAACCCACAAAAGCAAGAAGTAAAATTCACTAGAAAAATTTCTTATCACAAAGGTTTATTTGAGGCTTTAAAGAGAATTAGTAAAAAATACAATATTAGGCTAGCTCCAAGTTTAGAGAACAAAGTTAAAAAATTTTTCCCTAAAATAGTTCAAAGAGAAGAAGATATTTTAAAAATGCAAGGAGTAGTTTATGAAGTAAATTGTAGTTGTGGACTATCTTACATAGGTGAAACAGGTCGCAGACTAGAAACTCGTATAGCTGAGCATAAAGCAGCTATAAAAAATTGCTCCAACAAGACTGGATTAGATAGGCATGTTAGAGAAACTGGGCACAGCATGGATTGGAATTCCCTTAAAGTAATCAGTTTCCAAAGCAATTTCCAAAAAGAAAACTGAAAGAAGGAATAGAGATTGAGAAAAATCAAAATTCCATCATCAATGACTGCAAAGGATTTTCCCTGCCTAACATCTGGCAGGATTTGTTGAAAAATAACCTAAACCGTCAAGGTTAACCGTAACCATGATAGTGACAAGCAAAAAGTGACAACAACAAGAGAGCCTGAAGAAGGAGAAGAGTTTTCTCCGAAAATTTGCTATAAATGAAAAAAATTCCTAGTAAATTCCCATAAGTTGCTTTAGATTATTAAAAAAAACCTGTTGTAATCATAAAAGTGACATTGCAAAGTGCTCAGTCTTTTTTGGAGAAGGTTGTTTCTAGAATAATATGAAGAGTAAGAAAACAAAGAAGTGCAAGACTTTAAAAGATAATAATCTGATTTTTGTAGGTGTAAAGGGATCATGCAGGATCTGCCGAGCTTTTACTTGCTAATGGGCAGCTTTTTTAAGGCACTAGAACAACATATAGACTCAAACTGTAAAATTTATACATTGTTCTAGTGCGTTGAAAAAGCCACCCGTTGGCAAGTGAAAGTTCAGCAGATCCACAAAAATTAATTCTGAGCAATAACTCTGTTGCTTTTTAATCTAAACATAAGGGACTTTTTGTGGTAGATGTAGCTGCCACATTGGTACACTCATGAGTTGACTTGGAGTCACAGAGATTGATTTTAGGGCTTTGCCGCCCCTAGGCCTAGGCAAATTTGTGGCCACTACTTCCTTTTAAAATAAAGAATTTGATGGCTATAATTTTATGTAACTCATTCAGATCCGATCCAGGAGTAAAATGAAATGCTAGGGAGAAGTGGAGGAGGAATGTAGCCCATCTGAAGCTAAGTACAAATAAAAATAAAAATTTAAAGTAAAATTTTTCTTATAAAAATTAATAACAACATTTTGTCTATCGCTGACAGAAATTCCATACTTTTGACTTTCGCCATCAATTCCTGAATTGATTAAATATTTGTAATTAATCAGTTGCTTTGATAGAAGTTTCTGTCTTCTTTCTTTTCCTTTTTTTGTTTTTTAACAATTTTTAATGTTTTGATATATGGCATTGCAATTCAGCCCTTGCCCTGCCCCTTACTATTATATTCATTTTGAGGAGAGATGGGATGGCTTCACGTGAACATCCTACAAATGTCCCTCACCCTATAAAGCTCAAAGCGATCTTCCTTTATCTGAGCAAGAAAACTTTTATGGGACTCGAAAGAGCAATATCAACACCCTACTCATTCCCCCACCACCAGTTCGTATTCATTTCAGTTCTTAATAGATAAGCCTGCATTTGTCAAGTCGAAGAGGAAGGGCATTGCAGGAATTCGAACACAAAATCTTGTACACAGCAGTTTTTGGACTAAATGTTAGTTTCCACTTTTATTTAATTTTAAGTTTCCCTTTCATTATTTTTTTATGGGATTTTAACAATTCATTTTTTACTACCACTAAAATTTGCTGCCCCTGAAATTTGCCGCCCTAGGCTGTTACCTCCGAAATTTTGAAGGCCTATCAAGTCGCGACGTCATTTTAAATGACGTCACACGTTGTGGATCTACTGATCAAACAGTCGGTGTCTGTGGTCTGCATTACCACGCTACACCTAACCTTGTGACTTGTGATTTTCATAGTTGTCCAAGCTTGCGTGAAATTAATAGTGTTCCTTTCCTGTGGTTTGCTTCAACTAACATTTTAATTACAGTTTTTATATACCGGTAATTAAATGAGATACATATTTGATTATGCCACATCCGTGTTGTGTTCCCGGCTGCCGTAGAAATCATAAAACAGGACCCAAAGTTCGTGTGTATGGATTTCCAAAAAAAAAACAAGATTTGTTTTCTAAGTGGTTTCGTGCCATTAAAAGGTATAACTTCACAGTTACACCACGTAGTATGGTATGTACATAGAACATTTTTTAATCAAATTGAAATACAAGATCTTAGTTAATAACACAAGATCTTAGTTAATTAATTTGGTCTAGCATTTGGAAAAAAAGCATTTCAGCAAATAGATATTGATGAGGTCTGCTTTAAAAGTGAAATAAATTTTTACATGCCTACTGCCCATTATGGTAACAATGAACACTTCTTGTTTCATATTCATTTTCTGGAGGAATAATATATATATACATATAGTTTTCATTACAATTAGTTCAGATATTTTTTTATAACAGCTAAAAACAATGATGTAGTCTTTGAAAACATTCTCCATGATCGTTCATTCCTGTTACTAAAGCTATTGATTGACAACAACCGAAAAACATACAGAATCCGCAAATTGATTTTTAAATTTAAAAAACGGCAGCTACAACATCTACAACATTGTAAATATGTTAAGCATTTGCAGCGATATGTTGCATTTGTGATGCAATTTTTCACTGTAATACCAAAATTCTAAAACAGCGATTGTGACCGTCAGAAATAAGCTCCGATGCGCCAGGCTCTCTCATGGGCTGCGACAATCCAATGCCAGTGACGTCACAAACCTGTGCGATGGCCTTCTCTTTCCAGGGGTCACGCCTAGGCCCGGGCTTAGTCAGCCTATTGGGAAATCCGTCTCTGCTTGGAATATAGATGGGATTTATTCTGTATGTGTCATGTTAGTTTATAGTGTATAATTTGTGCAGTCACAGCTGTGCTGATTTGATGATCATAATGTCATGAACTGAAAATACCAGAGCTTTTCTTTCAGTTTATTATGGGTTTAATCTCATTAGCCAACAATAGTTAATACATCTATTGGTTGTGGCATTCATTCTCAGGAACTGCCTTTCATCTTAAATATAAGTGATACACAGCAGCTCGTTCTTTTTAGTTCAAAACTCAATTGCAGTTCTTTGTGAAGCCGTGAAATGAAGTTTTGAGGATCATTTTGGGTGCATTTATGTGTGAGTTAACTTTGAGATCTCTTTAAATTTTATTTAGTACTTTATAATGGGTATTAAAAATATTCATATTATAGTTTTAAGAAACCATCATAAATCCTTAATTTGTTGCTATGCATTTATGATTGTGCACTCATATATATTTTAATGTGTTACATGTAATATTGTGCCATGATTTGATGCATTGTCTTTTTTGTGCAGGATACTGTACAGGATCTAAAAATGTTTTTTGTTGCCATCATTGGAGGATACGTAATCACTTCACTGCTCCTGTTTAAGTTCCCATGCATCCTTCATAAAAAGAAGAATCTCAGGTTCTATTGTAGACACATCAGTCACAGAGGAGGCAAGTTTTATAAAACCCTAATCAATCTTTTTGCTGACTTCTCTCAAGGAAAAAATTATCAGCATTAAACTGCTATTTGATATTTGTTTTGTTTGTTCAGAAATGCATAATACCCACTGATTGTATTATTCTCAAATTTATTGAATTATTGCAGTATTAATGTGTCCTTTTGAATTCATCATCATCATCATCATCATTGTCAACCATTATCAATCCACTGCTGGACGAAGGTCTCCCCAAGTTTCCTCCACAACGGTCTGTCTTGTGCCAGTCTCCTCCATGTCACCCCTGCATACTTTCGAATTTCATCCACCCATCTCCCATGTGGTCTTCTTCTGGGTCTTTTCCTGTCCCTTGGAATCCAATCTAAAATTTCGACTGTCCATCGATGATCTGTCCTTCTGGCAGTATGTCCAGCCCATTGCCATTTCAGGGATTTAACTCTGATCATGATGTCTTCCACTCTAGTCATTTTTCGGATCCACGAGTTCCTCTTCTTATCTCTCCTGGTTACACCAAGCCTGCACCTCTCCATGCTGCTTTGAGTTGTCTGCAGCCTTTGTATGTCTCTTTTAGTTAAGGTCCACGTCTCTGCACCATACGTAAGCACTGGAAGGATGCATTGATCAAACACTTTTCTTTTAAGACATAATGGCATATTGCTCTTGAAAATTATGCTGTTTCTTCCAAAAGCTCTCCAGGCAAGTTTTGTACGCCGATTAATTTCTTCATCAATGTGACCCTCACTTGATATCTGCTGTCCAAGATAAACGTATGTGTCTGTTATCTCCAGCTTTTCTCCATCAATCGATAAATCTTCATTTCTTGTAAAAGCATTGAACATCACTTTTGTCTTCTGAAAGTTCATTTTTAATCCCACTTCTTTACTCTTGTCAGCAAGTTCCTGGATCATACTCTGCAGCTCTGATGGGGTAGTTGCAAAAATGACTACGTCATCAGCAAAACGAAGGTGGGTTAGATAATCTCCATTAATCTTTATCCCCTTGTTTTCCCAGCTCAGCGACTGAAAAACACCCTCCAATGTGGCATTAAAGAGCTTCGGAGATATGGTGTCACCTTGTCTCACTCCCTTTCCAATTTTTACGTGTGTTGTATTTTCAAACAGCCTAATCTTTGCACTTGCATTTTCATAGATGTTATTAATAATATTAATGTATGCATCTTCAATACCGCAGGTTTTCAGAGCCATTGTAACTGCTGATGGTTTCACCGAATCAAAGGCTTTTTCATAATCGATAAAAGCCATGCACAATGGAAGTTCATATTCCCTCGCTCTTTCAATTAGTTCTCTCAGCACGTGGATATGATCTATTGTGCTGTAGCCACTCCTGAATCCAGCTTGTTTTCTCGGTTGAGCCATGTCCAGTGTTACCTTCAAGCGGTGTGAAAGAACTTTAGTGAAGATTTTATAAACTACTGATAGGAGGCTGATAGGTCTGTAGTTTCCGAGATCCTCAATGTCACCTTTCTTATGTAGCAGGATCATTGTAGCGGTGTTCCAATCCTCAGGAATCTTTCCTTCATTAAGGCATCGAGTGAAAATTTGGGCGAGTACTGTTTCGATTTCTCCACTTGCTTCTTGTATGATGTCTACAGTAATTCCATCTTCTCCTGGAGCTTTTCCTCGCTTCATGTTCTTGATTGCATGTGCAACTTCTGCTGGAAGGACTGGAGGAACTCTGGTACTGGTATCTTTCATGATGTCTGGAGTGCATATATCATCCCTTTCATATAATTTGGAGTAGAAATCTTTCACTCTTGTCAAAATTTCGCCTCTATTTCTTGTTACAGAACCATCTTCTTTTCTCAGTGCCATAATCTGTTTTCTTCCCTTACTGAGATGTCCCTTTGCTATCTTTAGGCTTTGGTTGTTTTCAATTGCTTTCCTCACTAGTTCACAGTGTAATTTCCTTACGTCTTCAGTGATACTTTTTCTTACTGTCTTGCATAGCTCTATATATTCCACTTTGGAAGTCACATCTTCTTTAGTTGTCCTCATCTCTCTTCTTTTTTGCATCAACATTTTGGTTTTTCCTGATAATTTGTTCACATGCAACTTGTTCTTAGACCCAGCAAATTTTGTTGCTGTTTCCATAAGAGCTTTGGTTACTTTTCTGTTAACTTCAGAGATGTCCACTTCTTCCGATGTTAGGCCTTCTAAAGCAGAGAACCTGTTCTTCAGTTCTAACTTGAAGGTATTATGGTGTTTTTTAAGGTTGGTTATGTCAATAGATTTTGTTTGTCTTATGAGCTTGCCACGTTCAAGTTTAGTGTTGAGGTGCATCTTACATCTCACCAATCTATGGTCACTACCTGTGTTGAACTTGTACTGTTTCGATTTCTCCACTTGCTTCTTGTATGATGTCTACAGTAATTCCATCTTCTCCTTTTGAATTATGAGCTTGAATATATTGTTCATTAAAGTGGTATACTACTGGCCTGAAAGCAACCGATTACATACTGTGTACTCATATCCATTTGGCATTTTGATATATTACTTAGATATCAAAGAAATTTAGCCAGAAACTCTCCTCTTAATGACTGTCTCATAAAAACATATGTGATGCACACATAATCTCCGATAATCTTTCTGGCCTCCGAGTGAAGTACTAACATTACTAACTTTTCTTTTTAACATTAAAACTTAAATTGTAATATTAAAAAAATCATTAATTGTATTTAAAAATCTATGTTGAACCAATACAAAATTTACAAATGTATAACTGTATACACTTATGAACCTTATTACTTAAGTCACAAGGTTCTTAAGTGTGTATAGTTGTACATTTGTAAATTTTGTATTGGTTTATTATAGGAGATTTTTAAATAATTTATGAGGTTCTTAAGTGTATGTAGTTGCACATTTGTAAATTTTATGTTAGTTTATTATTGACATTTTTAAATAACTTAAGTTACAAGGTTCTTAAGTGTATATAAATTTAGTAGTACACTTGTAAATTTTGTATTGGTTTGTTACAGGATGTTTTCAAATAGGATTGAAGACATTTTTGATATTACAATTTAGTTTTAATGGTTATAAATAAATAAAGTTAGTAATGTTAGTATTTCACTGGGGAGCCAGGAGGCCCGTCGGAGATAATACATGTGTACTTACAAGACAGTCATTAAGAGGTGAGTTTTTAGCTCGAAATTTCTTTGATGACTAAGTAATATATTAGAATGCTTGTTCATGAATGCAGAAACTACTTGAGCATTGTTGATTGACGTTTCAAGAAGTTATTAATGGTGCTAGCATTTAATCTGTAGTACTAAAATGGTGTATCCCTGGCCAAATGATTCCAGCTGATTTTCAGCAAAACCAAATATGCAAATTATTATATACACCTAACTAATGATGTGTTCCTCCACCTTTTGCTCTCACAACAGCAGCTAGACATCTTAATAAGGAAATAGTGAGGTGTTGAAAACACTGAGGTGGTACTGATGCCCATGAAGCAAAGATTGCCTGTTGTATGGAATGTGCAGATGCTAGTGGGAGTGGCAAGCTCGAACTCTCTTCACAATTCATCCTACTAATTCTCAATGATATTGAAGCTTGGTGATCAAGAGACCATTTGAGTGGTAAAATTCACTTGAATCCTACTGAAGCCAAATGGTTGCCACATAGGAAATATGCAACTGTCATTATCACCACGTGGGAAATATCTGTGTCCTGTAGAAAAATGGCATGATGGTGTGGAGAGAGAATCATTACGTGCAAGTGTAGATGGCTGGCAGAGATGTTCACATACCTTGTGCCCAGGGCTTGACAAATATGCTCCAGATCTACTGTAGAAGCTAGATCTCAAACTTTAGGAGCACAGAGAAATGAAGTCAAATTTCAAAGAATAACACATGGACGTAATTTGTGTTGATGATGCTGGAAGAAAAAGTAATAAAGTTTACTTGCTGTTACTTTTTTTCTTTTTACCCAAACGACTGAGAAAGAAAGTTCCAATTTACTCCATAATTTTCTTTTCCTGTTCTTCTAGTTGTTGCTCACAAAAATTAAAATTTTAGATTTTGATTTTATTAAAACACAATTTGTGCAAGTCAGATTTTGTACATATTAATTCAAAGTACAGTATTTTCCTGCATTTAATCTGTAGACCATAAAATTCAAAAAAAAAAATTCCTGAGATTCACAGTCGCATATAACTCGCAGGCCGTGGAAAAAAATAAATAAAAAAATCTGACTCATAATCCACGGTGGTGTATAATCCGTAGATTGTAAAATTTTGAGAATGTTTTTTTTTTTCCCTTGGTATAGTCCTCGTCCATGGACCATGAAATTCAGAAAAAAAGAGATTGTTGTATGATCTGCACCTGTCATGTTCATCTTGAATCCCCAGAAGTACAAAGAAGTAAGAAAGAAATGATTATCTTATTAAAAGAAGCAACTGTTCTTTTTAAGTACTTTTGTGTTACTTTTGATTAAACAAAGAACTAAAATCCCTGGCTTTTGCAATACCGTAGTTCCATGAGTTAGACCTAAAATATCCGTAAAAATTACGAACAATCCATAAGAATTGTCTCTTTTCTGAATATGTTTCAACTAAATAGCAAAATAAAACCATAAATAAAACAATTACTACAGCAAAACTAATGAATGTGATTCTCGAAATGATTACGTGCCATGGATTAGCTCTGTAGGCTTCTCACAGCACGTAGGGTTCCGCGAGTGCAAATTCGTGCATCATATTTTCTGTCAGAATGCTCGTAGGAAAAAAAATATTCTTTCAGTCTCTTTGCTGTCCTCTATCTCAATACTGCGTTACATTTTCCCTGTAACCACAATTTCAGTACTTAACACCACTACTCCCAACAATTACCATGCAGATTTTTATAAAATGCTGCAGAAACATTTTTTTCTTTTTTTACTGGTATGTTATCACATGAACCTAAATCTATAATTTTTAATAAATAATCCTTGGATTATATGACAGAAATTGCAGTATTTACCACAAATTACGAAATCTGTAGTAAAAGAAATTGGGTGACGTGGTGCCCGGGATTTGTCGAGTCCTGCTTGTGCCAGTGATGGAGGTCTCAACAAGTATGAGGGACCACAAAGAAGCCCATGTAAATACACCTCAAACTATTACATTGGCTCTACCTGCCTGTTTGAACCCAACTTGGCAACTGGATCCATCACTTTGTGTGGTTTATGCCAAACACACGTCCTTCCATTGGCATGATAGAGTTGAAACCATGATTCCTCACACCATAGGACATGCTTCCTGTCCTTCACACTCCAGTTGTGGTGTAGGCCTTTGCAAACTTCAGCTTAATCTTTTGGTGTCTTGCAGTCAACCAGATGACATGATGTGGATATCGACTGCCATAGCCTATTTATGATACGGAACAGGCTGCGCTTACTTCGAGAAATGAGTGCCTATTTATAGCCACATTTCTCCCAATCGGTTGGAAGTTTTGCCATAGTTCATTTAACCTTGGTAGACCCGTGTCATAGTTTCACGTGGAAATTCCAACAGTTCAGCAGTTGTGGTGATTAAACAACTGGCCTTCCTCTCAGCTGCTATCTGGCCATGATCAAACTCGCGTCACTACCTTCACCCGTGATTAGTTTTTTGTCAATGGTTTCCAATGCATAGTAAGCTGCTCTATTTTATAGGCATTGCCCATTTTCAGTGTCAGGTGTGACTAGACACAATACTTCTGCTTTGCATATTGTTATTGGGGTGTAAATAATAATTTGTCCATTCAGTGTAGTTGAATATTGTGTACTCATATTGTGCTAGCACCTGAATGTTGTCAAACAAGTGATAGATCAAGCATTGATGAAGCATTTGCCACAGAATAAGTAAAATCTTATGTTTTTATTTTTAAATAATTTCTTTATATATCTTAACTAAAGATTTAGTGTAGGTAGGCTTTCATAAAACTTAAGTTTTTGCATTGCTTGAAAGTTTCGGAAATATTAACTTGTAGAATTTGCAAGTAAATTTTTCTTAAAGCCATGCATTAATTCCAGTTGAAATTTTAATCATTGATTTCATAATATGTACACCAATAATTAGATTTTCAATTCATTTAATAATTCTAACTGATAATTAACTTTTTGTTCTCAATATGAACCTACGTCTCTTGAAGCATGCAGTTCAAAAAAAAAAAAAAAAAATTCTGCACGAAAGCATGAAATTCAAAATGCCCAAGGCATATTTTGCTTCCAGTTCATATCTGTCGGAACTGGAATCCATGTTCTATATTTATCATCTACTGCATGCCAGTATCCTTTAACATGAAGAGCTCTGGAATAGAAAGCTACTGAGATGTAAATGTGATGAAGAACTGGAATATTTATTGAATGTATTTCTGTGGTATTGTGAGTTTTTCTTTTTTTTTGTGTGTGTGTGTGTGTGTGTTTTTTTTACTGAGCTGGCATTCTCAGTGATGTAATTTCAAGTACATTGAAATTGCATCATTGAGATATTCTTTAAGAAGAGTTCTGAAAAATAGAAATATACTAAAATGTAAGTGTGATGAAGAACTGGAGCATTTATTGAATGTATTTCTGTTCCATTATGAGATTAATTTTTTCTTTTATTTATTTATTTATTTATTTATTTATTTATTTTGGCTGACCTAGCATTCTCAATTATGTAATTTCAGGTGCATCGAAATTGCATCATTGAGGATGAGTGCCATCTTTGAAGGTACTCATTCTCAATCATCAGAGGATGCACAGTCATAGTGCATTTCACTTCCATTCTGTGTAGAGGTGAACAAATATCATATTCATGTTTGATTTAAACTTCTGGTTCATCTCCATTGCATGTAAACTTTAGAATGGAAATGAGATAACGAGATTTTGCTTTGAAGGTGGTACTACCAGAATGAAGGGAAAAAAGAATGTTCTTATTGCAAAAGTTAGAGGAGATATAAACCATGTAATTGGTATTGATGTGTTATATTCAGTATGTGTTAAGTGCAGTAAAAACAGATGTATATGGATGACCATGATTCTGCACCAGAGAAGCTCTGTAAGTTCTGAAACAAGCAGCCGAAAATTTGAAAAGCAGTGTAAAAAAAATTTCAGTACTTAACATAATGTAAAATGAGTGATGGATGAGCAAAGTTAGCACCTCTCTGTCAGTCTAGCTTTTTCCTTTTGTTCAGAGGTAATACCAGAAGTGTGTCACTGTACACCATGAAAGTATTCTTACAAAAGATAGCACTACAGCTGTTTGACAAGTTTGGCATAATTCACTAACTTTAAATAAATTCACATACTCCATTCCCTGCATTGTTAAACGGCATGTCAACAATGCAGTGGCATCACTTGAAGAACTGCCAGAGAAGATGAAGGTGTACTTGTCACCATTGCTAAAAGGAGGCTATCAAAGCATATTTATCAAAGCGTATGGATTAAGTAATGCTACCAAGTCTTTCACTAAATTTCGGGAGTAAAATTTTATCATACATGGACTCCAGTCCTTGGCTGAATTATATTTGAATAAGAATTCCATAAAAACTCATTAGGTGTTTTTGATGCTTTTGCCTGGTATACAACAGTCTAAAAAAGTTGTGGTGTGAATGAAGTTGTTGCTAGACACAATGTAAGAAGCAGGTTTTGCTATCCCAATGTGAAGTTAAATTGCACATAATTTATTCATAATTAATGGTATGAATCTGAAGCTTGTGGAAATAAAAAAGGTAAACATCTGGAACAGGGCTCGATTTCAACCGGTAGTTAGTAGCAAATTGCTAGCAGCAAGCATATGCAATTTTGCTAGTGCTAAAAATTGGTTCCAGCAAAAATTGCTAGTGGAAAAATTTTGAATGTTTTAGTGTGAACTGTGAAGCGCCACTGCATTGCGCATGTGGAATATTTTAGACACATGCAAAAAGGAGCAACTGCTTTCTGGAAATAAATGCTTCTTGAAAAGTACAAACATTATAAAAACATTTTGGCACTAGTAGAAATATCCAGTATATTTCCCTTATCTACTTCTGCATGTGAGGTTGGGTTCAGTTTCATGAAGAGAATCCATGGTGATTGAAGAGGCAGTTTAAACGTACAAGCATTGAATGCTGTTGTGAGTACAGAGGTTGAAGGTCCATCTGAATGCAAGTTTGACCCCTGGCCTGCTGTTTTAAAGTGGTATGATGAAAAGACCGGAAACCCAGATCGAAAACCATATGGAAAATAACTTAAGATTTTGAATAGTGTTCTTGAATTTCGTGAATAAAGTTAAATAAAAAAAAAAGGGGGACCTTTCCTGTTTTCTGCCCGCCACTATTTGACTTCCGAATAAGAACGCATTCAAGTAGTTCCCGATTTCGAAAGTAGACCGGTACGTAATCAATCTCACTGAGTGTCTGACTTTGTAAAAGCATCGTTCTGACTTTGTAAAAGCATCGTATCTTACAGAGTGCATCACTTGGGGATATTTAGTAGAACACAGAGCCTTTGGCAGCAGATGCGCCGTGATCACATTCTTTTGACTGTTTGTCTGCGCTTTGGAATTATGTGTGGTCATAAAGATTGAAAACTAATGGATTCATTTTTAGAAATTATGAAATATATCGTAGCATATTGCCCCCCCCCCCAAGTGATATTGGTACCTAATTTATACCTACTGGTTTTCATTTGTTTTCTTATACTGTATAATTTTTTTCTTTTATATATTTCTTAAACAGTTAAAATTTTATTAAAAAGTGAGTAAGTAGGTTTTTGCTATTTATAGTGTCATTTTATATACCAATAAAAAAATTCCCATAACATTTATCGTGAACTACTTTCTCTCATGTTGGGTGTGATCAGGTTTCATGTAAACAAAGCGAAACGATACACTCAAAATCGTGAACATCTTGAAAGCGTTCTTATTCGGAAGTCAAATAGTGTCATTTTACATAACAATGAGCAAAAGCAAACAGTGTCGGGCAGATAACAGGAAAGGTCCAAAAAATGTTTTTTAAATATTTACACTTGAATTAAATTGTTAGAATTAATCTGTCAAGTTATGAAAAGGTGAGTTATATCTAAATATGTGTAATCTTTTCAGCATTACAATGTGACAGTTACAAGGGTGAAATCAAAATTTGTCCTGATTGACTAATGGAGGAAGACACGTTAAAGTTTCTTTTGTATAATTTTAAATAAACTTTTGCTAGTAGATAATGCAATTTGCTAGTAAAAAATAAGGCTACTAGCAAGTGTTGCTACTGCTAAAATAAATAAACGAAATTGAGGCCTGATCTGGAATATACAGTCAACCCTTGTGTAACACCACCCCTTAATTAATATCAAAAGTTCAAAATGCAAATCTTGCATGGAACAGTATACGTGGTGCGATATATTTCATCTACATGATGTTTTAGATTCGGTTGAATGGAAAGTGTTGTCATCCTTCATTGTTCATTTGCTTACAGTATTTCAAATAGTTTTTTATCTTTGTGTTCAACGTGTTGTGCTATGTGGTATCACATGCTTGACATAGTTCTACATGACTTCGGCACTTAAATAGGTGAGTTTTATGTTTACGTGCCACCAGAGATCATGCTAGGATTTTTTCAAAAGAGTAAATATACTCCTTCACATTTTTTGAAGGAGTATTTTTTTCCAAAGGAGTAATTTTAGAGAACGAACAATTATTGCATTAAATTTTTAGCTAAATGATATTTAACATAAAAACAACTAATTATATCTATATATAAATATGTCAACATGAATCAGCATGTAATTGAATTTCTTTTATAAAAAGTAAATCGTAATTTATCAAAATCTTATCTACTTGTCCTGTTTTATCCATGTGGCTGCAAAAAAAAAAAAAAAAAAAAACATTAACGGAAAAAGAAAACTAAATTCGAAACCAAAAGAACAAAGATAATCTTCATTTGCCTCCTATTATGACTCCAACCTTCTTTGTTTTTCCATGAAATAACAGCTTGCTCAAAATTAAATGCACTTTCAACTTTTCCATTTTTTTCATGAAAATGTGGACCCAGTTCTGAAAGACGAGTTAAAACATTCACATTTTGCTCACTAAGCTGGTTTCGCTTTTGAGTTCTAATTCTATTCTGCATTGAAGATCCTCTCTCACACACAGCAGTTGAAAGAGGAATGAACAATGCTATTTGTGAAAACTCATGCCTAAAGTTTACAAGGAAATGTTTGCTCCGTCGAACTTCTGTTTTCGGAAACTACTATCTACGCTCTCAAGCTGAAATGCAAACATTTATGCAATAAAATGATATTTAATAACAATACTGGACAGAGGAAACTTTGCGAGAAAAAGAAATTACGATCGCAGGAAAGTTTTTTACTCCGTTTAACTTTTATTTTCGGAAGTTCTGAAAAATGAAATACCGTTCCCCAGGCGGAAAACGACCCCCCCCACTAATCCTCCAAAAATAATAAAACATTATCTTCAGTTGTTGTTTATTTCATCGCTCTCAAGTATAATCAAAATGGGGAATTCTGCGAATCCGAAGAACAATCTCGTGCCTGGTTCGTAACAGTCCACGATATGTAAAATGAACTGCTCATACAGTTACGCATGGAAATTGATTCATGAGTCCATAAACTGATTATGTTCCCCGATGTATTCGATTGCAATTTTCGGAACTCCGAACGGTCCGTTCCTAAAGCACATATTTTTACAAAGGATAAGTTTTTAACACGCGAATTTTGTGAGCAATCCAAAAATGGACCCAGGATTTTATATTTATATATATTTTTCTTAAAATTTCATAAGGCAAGAGACTCCCGCTTAAGAGCTTTATTTTGGCGGTAGTCCCGCCATCCCACCCTTAAATTTAACCCCTGAAATGGCAATTAAAAGAACTTCAAAACATGTCGCTTTTCATTTTCTCCACGCCAAGGCTTAACTGCACCATGCTGCTCTGATACACTATCGTCTCAATCCCGATGTGGCTGAATCGTTACCTCTGACACGGCTGAATCCTCCTTCCCTGTAATGTGCATGCCAATCGGTTGAGCTGCTCTTAAGTCCCACTGTGCCGTGAAGGTTCTTCCGAATGATTGCCGAAAGCCGATCCGTAACTGACTAGCTCGGCAATGGGAACCAAATCATGATTTTTCATAAACTGTGACATAAAAGTTAACATATAATTTCTTGATAAAAAAAATGATAATTTTTATGACAAAATCCTGGTGTAATCACCAATTACAAAAGGAAATTTCATATGGACAAACAATGCGTAAAACTATGCATTTCTAAATTTTAATGCATATTCAGCGTTTTTGAGGCGTGAAATGCATGTAGAGGCGTTATCGCAATCTCTGCATGCCATATATCTAATTATCAATGTTTTAGCCGGGTCGATCATTTCTAGTATCCATACATTTGTTATATTAATGTGTGAAACTCGTTAATATAACAGATGTATGCATACATATAATTCGTTATATTAGCATGTTTCACACGTTAATATAACAAATGTATGGATACTAGAAATGTTTTGTTTTTTCCAATACTACTACTAAATATAATATATATATCGCTACTTATATTAAGTAGTAGTATTGGAAAAAAAAACCCTTAATTAAGTGGAACAAACATGCTTTATATGAATCATCCCTTGATGTATCGCCACATCTTTGGTATCTGCCTACCACCAATGTATATTAAGGTACTATTTAGCTGGAACCTTCAACCGTAACGTCCAGCAGTAAGTAGAAGGGTATGCTGTTGAAACTGCCCTCCTTAGCGGCCGACCGCTTTCCTACTAGAGGGCAAGTAGTCAGTTGACTTTTAGTTTTGGAAGATTACAAAACCCCTGCAATTTGTTCGAAGATGGATTTAGATACTATTACAGCATTCTTATTAGAGGAGGAAGAAGAGGAGGAAGAAGAGGAGGATGAAATTATACACCTACCATCAAGAGCGGCCTCAAATGAAATATTTAAAAGTCAGGAAAGTAACTTTTAAGTATTCCACCATTTTCCTCCACACGTTATTTTTCGTGTTTAAATTAGGAAAATCTTTGTGTTCATGATCGTTCCACACCCGATAATTTCTCACATACTCTAGAAGTTGTTCATCGTCATGATTACTGAACCCTTTTCTCGTCATTATGAAAGAATCAGTCACAGTTTCACAAACAGTGGTAAATAAATCACCCATGTCTTTCTCGTGGCCGTTGCGAGGTCACTGTTTGACTGGTTATAGAGCAGTTGAGATATGATGGTGGGGATTGGATCATCATGACATCACGGCCGCTGATTGCTGAATAGTTCAAGTGAAATAATTCCCATTTAAAATCTAAAAAACAGTTGGAGGCTGCCAACCACTGTGGTGGGCAGTTCCAGCA
The DNA here is from genome assembly GCA_039090855.1 of Macrothele yani. Classification (NCBI taxonomy): domain Eukaryota; kingdom Metazoa; phylum Arthropoda; class Arachnida; order Araneae; family Macrothelidae; genus Macrothele; species Macrothele yani. The sequence goes on along the minus strand of CM077005.1, from coordinate 121,082,285 downwards.
AAATAGTACCTTAACTGTGCCAACCTACCTTTTCCAATACAAAACATACTTGATGTACCACCATTTGCAAGCTGTGTGAGAATTCCTTTCCTGTTTTTTTGGACCATGATTCAGTTTTCACAAACATTAATGTTAAAGACCCTGATACAATCAAAGATGTGAATCAGTGTCTTTTAACTTAAAGAAGATTCTTTGAATCAAACTCGCAAGAAGATGATATTTCAAACATACTTGTTAAATTATATTGCAATCTGAAAACATTCAAATCTGAAACACCAATGAAAATTGATGAATTTTTTAAAAGGAACTTAAGATACATAAAAGGATTTTGTGTAACACCATTAATTTTCACTGGATAAAGTTTTAGTAATGTAGCATTATTTTGCATTCATTACTGTATAATTAATATGTTAACCTTGTCTTCCTATTCCTACTACGCAAAGTAAATGTTCACATTCGTGCACATCAGAAGTTTTCGAGATGGAAAAACGAACACTTTGAACTACTGATATACTATTAAAAAACACCAATCACTTACCCTAAAGATCATGGTAATTTCCATCCACAAACATTTCAAGCACGTCAGTTATCGTAATGTTGTTGGCCTTCAAAGGTTTACAGACACCTTGCTTACGATTCTTTCTTCCGGGGATGAAACATCGTATTATTATTATTTTTTATTTGCTAGACAAACAACGCTGGGTTTTTTTTTTTTTTTTTAGCCATATGAGATGTAACCATAGCTCGTCAATTCCATAAAAACCACACAAGCATACTACTCATTCATACATTCAATTAAAAAACTATGTACATATTTACACCACATTACATTCACAGGTGGTTAAACCTTTGTCAACTGTGAGTAACAAAATGCTCCATCCGTTTCAAAACCCATGACAATTCTACCACAAGTGTCACCCTCATTCAGCCCCTCACACACAATCCTCTAGCGCTTTCAACAGGCTACTGTCGTCATCAGGAGGCAGGTGTGTCTCACCCGCCCACCACAGCTCAAGTGAGCAGAGCCATTGAGGCACGAGCTCCAGTCGCAATCTCTGAATCTTTGTGTCTCTGGCGCCATCTATTGTCATTGCTGCTCTCTTTTCTTTTTTCCCTTCTAAGCTGTTGTTCAATTTTTATTAAGGCCTTCCATTGTTCGTTTAAGTTGCTAGGCTCATTAATGTTGCATAATCTTGATCTGTTTTTTTCAATTAACACTGACTCTGCAATTCTCAACTGCCTTTCGTTTTTACAGCTCTTAATACACTGCCGGACAATTGCTAAGGACGGATGACAATAGCAACAATAAAATGGAAGGCAGGAAAATGTGGAAATTAGCATAAGTGCGGGATACAGTAAGACGTGTTGTACGTATGCAAATTTTGGATTGCCGAACTTGTTCGTGATGTCATAGCGCTAATAAGAGATATGAAGGATTTGACGCGTATTGACCGTTGCCGTATTATTGGCAAGATTGAAGAAGGGCAAAAAATAACAGATGTTGCCAGGGAGTTCGACGTCAGCCACAGTGTTGTTTCAAGGCTTTGGAAATCATTTCAAACAAATGGAGAGTGTAGCAAACGTCACGGGGGAGGTCGTGTTCGCAGTACGACACCTGCAGAAGATCGGTACATAGTGCTATCAACAAAAGAACACCGGCGCAGCACAGCTAGTGAGGTAGCAAATCAGTTTATGGCTGCTACTGGCAAGCGGATCTCCTGAAAAAACTGTTGCCAGACGTTTGCATGAAGGAGGACTATACGCCCGCTGTCCTGTTGTGTGCATCCCATTGTCCAGGCGTCACCGTACCGCCCGTTTGCAATGGTGCCATCAACATTGCAATTCGACTGATAATGACTGGTCTGCTGTCCTCTTTTCAGATGACAGTAGATACAGTCTATCGTCTGATTGTCGACGACAACTGTTCTGGCGTGATAGTGGTACTGCATATTGTCCAGCAAACATACGGGAAAGGGACCGATATCCGACATGTAGTGTCATGGTATGGGCTGGCATCATGATCAATGGCCGTACGTTCCTCTATGTGCTTCCAACTGTTACTATGACTGGCCAACGATACATTAATGATGTTCTGCTACCTCATGTTCGCATGTTCCGTGGTGCTGTCGGTGATAGATTCATTTTCATGGACGACAACGCAACATGTCATCGAACAGTCACTGTCCAGGAGTGTCTTGAGAGCGAGGATATTCAACGCCTCGTATGGCCAGCACGTTCTCCAGATCTGAATCCCATTGAAAATGTGTGGGAGGCTTTGGGGAGGAGCCTTGCTGGTCGCCAATGCCCTCCAATAAACAAGGACACCCTCATCCGTGCACTGACAGAGGAATGGGATAAATTACCCCAACAGCTGCTTGATAATGTTGTGCAAAGCATGACACGACGTGTGGAATCTTGCATCGCCCTCCATGGTGGCCATATCCCGTATTGACATCTTACGCCGGAACGCCTGCGGACGGTAATTGCATTTTTTTTCACGTTTACGTATTCTGCACAAAATGGCCTGTTTGTCCCTTGAACACGTTCCAAAGCCATCTGGATTTCAGAGCACAATAAATTGTCTTTCTTGTAATGTCCTGGCATTCTGACATTTTTTTATTTCACTTGGCATCCAACCACACTTACTTTTTTATGCACTGTATAGCCGTTTATGATCCGTCCTTAGCAATGTCCAGTAGTGTAATTTTAATATCCTCAAACCTTGGACATTGTTGATTTTCCATACAGTATTGGGTTTATGCTGTCTTAGCTTCTCTTTTATTCCAATTATTTATATGCTGGTTCAATCTATAATTTATTCTTGGTGCTGCCTATATATGACACAGGTGGGTGCTGGTTTATAGGGATTTCATAAATTCCTGCTGTATCCAATTGGCTGATTTTTTCATTTTTTATCACTAAATTTTTTACAGTAAGTACCTGATTTCCTACCTGTATGTCATATTTGCCTCAAACTTTATTAATTTGTGTACCTGCAGAAGAACGTGAAAAATTTAGAAGTAAATTGTATAGAATTGTTTTGAAAGAATTTAATGAAAAAAAGTAGTAAAAAGAAATATCATTTAGATAAAATTTAGTATGAGAAAGAACAAATGATTAAATTAAGAGATGATCCAACAATTAAATTTTGTGAAGCTGATAAAACAGGGCAAATTGTAATATTAAACACAACTGAATATAATCTAAAAATGAATAGAGCTATAGAGGATCTGAATTGCAGCATTCTGACAAAAGACTCAACCTAATCTCAAGTAAGGTACTTAGCTAGAATACGAAATCCCAGCACCTTGCCTGAAGAAATAAAGAAAGTGTACCCACCAATGGGTACTGGAATACCAAAAATGTTTGCAAAAATAAAAACTCATAAGCCTGATACACCTATGAGAGTGATAGTATCAAAAAGGAATTCCCCACTAATAAAGCTGGAAAAAAATATCTACAAATATTTGGCACCTTTGTTCATGAAGACAAGGTTCACTGTGAGGAATACATATGAATTCATTGAGAAAATTAAAGTAATTAAACAAGATTTAAGTGAATATCATATGGCTAGTATGGATGTGAGAGCTCTTTTTCCTAGCACACCAGTACCTCAGGCAATTGAAATAATTATTGAAAAATTATATGTGTTACAGACAATGAATGCAATACAAATAGAGGAATTAAGAGAAATTGTATTGTACATATATGAAAATAACATTTTTAAGTTTAACAACAAGATGTACAAACAGAATTATGGTGGACCTATGGGGTCACCATTGCCAACTTTATTTGCTGAAATTATAATGAGTGACATAGAGGCAAAAATAATAAGTAAACTCGAGGATCCACCACTGATATACTGCAGATACGTTGATGACATTTTTCTGTTGTCTAGGCTATAAAAGGATGAACTTGAAGACTTGACAAAAAAGTATAGTGAAATTTATCCATCTATTGAATTGACAGTAGAACAAGAACATGACAATACATTGGCATTTTTGGATATTATGATAATTAAAACAAATGATAATATGCAATACAGAGTGCATAGAAAATCTTCATATATCCCGGTACTAATACCTTTTCAGTCATCACATCCATTAACACATAAAAGAAATAGTGTTAAAACACTAATTAAAAGAAGTTTAACACACTCATCAATGGAACAATATAAAAAAGAAGAAATTGAATATATTGAAAAAATTGCATATGATTTTGGTTACCCTAAACAGGTATTAAAAATGGATTTATGAAGTAACTCAAGCTAACAATAAAACCAAGATTGAGAAAAAACTAGTAAAATATGTAGGGGCAATACCATATGTTGAAAACAATTCAGCTGAAATTAATAAAGTTTGTGGCAAATATGACATACAGGTAGGAAATCAGGTACTTACTGTAAAAAATTTAGTGATAAAAAATGAAAAAATCAGCCAATTGGATAGAGCAGAAATTTATGAAATCCCTATAAACCAGCAACCACCTGTGTCATATATAGGCAGCACCAAGAATAAATTAAAGTATAGATTGAACCAGCATATAAATAATTGGAATAAAAAAGAAGCTAAGACAGCATTAACCCAATACTGTATGGAAAATCAACAATGTCCAAGGTTTGAGGATATTAAAATTATTAAGAGCTGTAAAAACGAAAGGCAGTTGAGAATTGCAGAGTCAGTGTTAATTGAAAAAAACATATCAAGATTATGCAACATTAATGAACCTAGCAACTTAAACGAACAATGGAAGGCCTTAATAAAAATTGAACAACAGCTTAGAAGGAAAAAAGAAAAGAGAGCAGCAATGACAATAGATGGCGCCAGAGACACAAAGATTCAGAGATTGCGACTGGAGCCCGTGCCTCAATGGCTCTGCTCACTTAAGCTGTGGTGGGCGGGTGAGACACACCTGCCTCCTGATGACGACAGTAGCCTGTTGAAAGCGCTAGAGGATTGTGTGTGAGGGGCTGAATGAGGGTGACACTTGCGGTAGGATTGGCACGGGTTTTGAAACGGATGGAGCATTTTTTACTCACAGTTGACAAAGGTTTAACTACCTGTGAATGCAATGTGGTGTAAATATGTACATAGTTTTTTAATTGAATGTATGAATGAGTAGTATGCTTGTGTGGTGTTTATGGAATTGACGAGCTATGGTTACATCTCATATGGCTAAAAAAAAAAACCCCAGCGTTGTTTGTCTAGCAAATAAAAAATAACAATAATAATAACAATAATACGATGTTTCATCCCCGGAAGAAAGAATTGTAAGCAAGGTGTCTGTAAACCTTTGAATGCCAACAACATTATGATAATTGACGTGCTTGAAGTGTTTGTTGATGGAAATTACCATGATCTTTAGGGTAAGTGATTGGTGTTTTTTTAATAGTATATCATTAATGAATTGCACGTAAACTATGCACACTTTGCAGAGGTTTAATACCTTAAAAGTGCAAATATAATAACTTTGAACTACAGTTTGCACTAAGTACACAACATATAACTGCATTGTTTTCTAATTATCATGTTTTCAATTTAATGCCAATCATGATTTTTGATGAACCATAGTTAACAAAATTTGGGTTGCTTAAAAATAATTGGCAAATTTGATGTAACACCACTCTTGATGTAATGTGGCAAACACTGGTGGTACATGAAGGGTTGACTGTATTAGCATTGTTCTGAATGGCAGATTGTATTCTTGTGACATTTGTTGCTTCTGGTGTATGAGTGGCTGCACTCCTTTTTTCCATTGTTTGTCATGAAAAAGGATTCATTTTGGTGAATCATGTTAAACATGAGTTCAGGTCTTTGCTCTAGTGGAAAGTTTATGTGACCTAATTATGTGAAGGTGAATGGACTGTCAATGTTAGATTACAGTTTCTCATTATTAGTCACTTCAGCAACAGACGCTAGGCATACTCACATCCATTCATAAGTCCAAACAAGGAATGGTGGCAGTAAGTGTAGTCTAGTTTATTTGTTCTTTATCAGATTGTTACAATAAGGAAGCAAAAATCAGTAGTTGCTGTATTAATATAGTTTTTAAAGTAGGAGAGTTTCATTAATATATTTTTATTTTGTATTTTTATAATTGAGTAAGTTGTATATGAATTCTTTGAGGTCTCTTAACAGTCAAGTATTTGGAAAGGATTTTATATGTAGGCAAATTCAAAGTGCTCCATGTCATTTGTTCTGAATTTACTTAACGTATTTTTCAGGTGCTGGAGAGTTTTTAGAAAACACCATGACAGCCTTCCATAAGTAAGTGAATGAGAATGTATTTCATATTACTGTTATTATTATTATTATTATTATTATTATTATTATTATTATTATTATTATTATTATTACTACTACTACTGTCTTCTTTATTCGAAATATATGAATCACAGCCTATGATAAACAAAATAAACAACAAATTATCATTGACTGGTGTTGTTGAACTGATACAAGTTTCCACCAGAGACCTAGGTATCAGTCAAGAATCGGTATAAAATATATGATGCCCCAAGTAAAGCTGTCTTCTGCAGTTCTGTAGGTGGCATATCAGAAAGCTGAAATTTTTCAAAATGATTCATAAAATTTTTTGACATTGTTCCAAGTGCCCCGATGACAATGGGGACTACCGTTGTGTGTTTAGTCCATAACCGTGTAACTTCTAAGGCCAAGTCTCTATATTTAGTCATTTTTTCCAGTTCTTTTTCATCGACTATAGCATTTCCAGGGATCACTATATCAATTATCCAGACTTTCCAATTTTCTATGACTGTTATGTCTGGTGTACTATGGTTCTATGTGTCGATCGGTTTGAATTCAGAAATCCCTCAAGATCTTGACTTGATCATTTCCTGACTTTCTCAGCCTGATGTTCCCATGAGTTTTTTGATGCTGGCAGATTGTGCTTTCTGCATAATGACCAGTGAACCAATTTTGCAACCCTATCATGTTTAGCTTTGTAATCTGTCTGTGCAATTTTGCTACATTCACATATAAGATGAGACACAGTTTCAGCTTTTTCTTGACAAAGTTGACACTTTGGATTATCACTGACTTTCTGGATTTTAGCCTTTGTAACATTTGTTTGCAATGCCTGTTCTTGTGCAGCAAAAATCATACCTTCGGTTTCTTTCTTGATGGAACCCAATTTCAGCCATGCCCAAGTCAAGTTGTTGGCACTTTTCCCATCAATATTCTTTACAAATTGTCCATGCAGTGGCTTGTTCTTCTAGCCATCCAATCTACTTTCAAACTGCTTTCTCTTGTATTCAGCCTTGTTTTGTTCTTTTTAAGATGTTTTCATTATTCACTGCCTGAAGTAGCTTTTCTCTGCTTCTGTTAATGTAATCATTCAGGCTTCTTTTTCTTCCTCTACTACCTGTTGTACTTGTAGTAGTCCTCTGCCTCCAATTTTCCGAGATAAATATAATCTGTCAATATCACTTTTTGGATGGAGTGAATGATGCATGTTCAATAACTTTTGAGTTTTCTGATCCAGTATTTCTCATTCACTTTGGGTCCAATCAATTATTCCAGCTGGGTATCTGATTACTGGAATGGCTCATGTATTTATGGCTTTGATTGTATTTCCACCATTTAGTTTTGATTTCAATATTTTTCGTACTATCTTGATGTACTCACTCTGAGTCAGACCTTTGACTTTTGTATACAAGATGTTATCTGATTCAAGAATTCCAAGGTATTTGTAATTTTCATTTTCTGACAATGATTTCATTATATTACCATTTTCTAGTTCTGGACTTTTCCCCGGCGCATGGATAGTATTGCACATTTTTCCAGTCCAAATTCCATTTGTATATCATCACTAAATATTTGCACTGTATGCAGCAATGTTTCAAGTTCGGCAAAACTTTTTGCATACAATTTAAGGTCATCCATGTACAGCAGATGGTTTATTTGTTGGTCCGAAATGTGGTAGCCCATTTTTGTTTTGTTCAAAATCATTGACAGTGGAATTAAAGAGATATTAAATAATAAAGGCGACAAAGAATCCCCTTGAAATATGCCTTTCTTGATATTAACTTCTCCGTGTTCTTCACCATATGCATGTAACATTGTTTTCCAGTTTTTCATATTTTTTTTGAGGAATTGGCGGATGTTTTTGCTAACTCCAAATAGTTCCAAAAAAGTGTTAATCCAGCTGTGTGGCAATGAGTCAAAGGCTTTTTTTAATCTAACCATGCCAAATTCAAATTCATTTTTCTTCTTTTGGAGTTTTCCAGTACCATTTTGTTCAATTAGGGAATTTTCCTTGCTTAGCATTAAATCCAAATACAGGGGACATAGAGATAATGTGTATTATGAGTGGATGTCATTTTAAAATTACTTGGGAGCAAATGATGACATGCAAAATTCAAGTAAGTTTTTATTTAGCACGTAGAAAAAAAATTCTCATTTGTTATCACTTAACCCAATTACTGGAAATACACTCATCGTCAAAAAATAGTTGCATCCAGAAGGATGTGTCGGATTGCAATGCTATTCGGGAGGAAGGTAAAAGTTACCAGGAACAATAAATGATTAGACATTGAGACTGATATGGGCTATATTTGTTGAGCTACATGCCAGTAAGTAGTGTCTCTCAGTATGTAATCAGGCTGCCATGTTTGCTCACACAGCATGCCAGAATTCTCAGCATGGAGTTGTACAGGCTGTCCTGCGATAAACCATCCCATGCAGCTTGAATCTTCTCACGCAGTTCCTGCAGATTGTGCAGTAGGGGTGGAGTGTGGATAGCACGTCCAATAGCAACCCACACATTTTCAATCAGCGATAGGTCTGGCAATGCAGCTGGCCACGGCAGAGTGTCAGTGTCTTGAAGGCAAACGACAACAGCAGTATGTGGACGAGCATTATCCTGTTGGAAAATCGCACCAGAGTGAGCGTTCAGAAAAGGTAGGACCACTGGTTGCTGGACTTCATTAACGTAATGTTCAACTGTCAATGTGCCTGTATTGAATACCAAAGGTGATCTGACATCATAGGCAATTGCACTCCACACCATGACACCAGGCCTTCTGGACGTGTGACGCTCGACAACAAACCATCTCCTCCAATACAAAACCGGGACTCATCACTGATCATCTGCTGCCATTCTGCGTCATTCTGCGTGGCTTCTTGACAGTTTGGCACGACACCATTGCAGTCTTTGGCGACGATACAATGGTGTTAAGGGCAGTCATCATTACGGTCTGCGTGCATGTAGTCCTACATCATGCAGCCATCTGCCAATGGTGCTGGTACTAATCGGACAATGCTTGAAGGGCACCACTGCTCGCTGAATAATATCCACAATCGTGGGATATCCCACGATTGCGGATATCCATAATAATATCCGCAATCGTAAAAAATATCCGCAATCGTGGCTGTTGGGTCACTCCACACATGTTGGACGACCCGTCGGTCTTCTCTTTCCGTGGTTCGTCTAGCTCTCCCAGACCCTTCCTGTCACTGCTGCATGCCTTGTTCTATACACTGCCTCCAACAGCGTGCTATAGTGACATCTGCACAACCGGTATGGCGCGCAATATGGTGAAGCCGGAAAAAAACTCGTGTTTTAGAGTAAAAAAGTCATGTAATGCCGTTTTTCACATTGTCCACATCATCGAAGGTTTGGAGAGCGACGGTGTTCTGTAATGATAAAAAAAAGGTGGTAGTCTGTAGGTGCCAGGTCAGGGGAATATGCCAGGTGAGATAACACTTCCCAACCAAAGTCCAGTAATTTTTTTCTGAGTGATTAAAGCAGCATGAGATCTAGTATTATCATGATGAAGGATCACACCTTTGCAATTGACTAGTGCTGGCCACTTCGATGTCAGTTGTTCTCATAATCAGTCCAACTGTTGGCAGTAGAGGTCAGCATTTGTCGTTCAGTTAGGTGCCAACACCTCCCAGTGGATTATTCTCTGGACATTCCACCAAACACTCAACAAAACCTTTTTGGGATGCAGTCCTCCTTTTGAGGCCAATGGAGCAGGCTCCGCACCTTGGCACACAGTCTGTCGATGCTTTACATTACGGTACAGTACTCATTTCTCATCATCCGTTACAATTCGTCCCGAAAACGGTCAATTTCTGTGACGAGAAAGCAAATAAACACAGGTACGGATTCTCTCCTTTCTTTGCTTTGCAGAAAGCTGGTGTGGAATCCAGTTATAAAACTTGGTGATGAACCCAAGCGGATGCATCCATCTTTCAACTGTTGTCCTGTGTACCGACGTTTCCGCTAATTTCTGAATGGTTGGATGTGGATGGGTCATTTGCAATGGCTTGGTCCACATCTTCATCAAAAACCACGAATGCACTTCCAGGATGTGGTTGATCTTTACAGCTTCTGTCTCCATCCTGGAATTTCCAAAACCAATGGCGACATGTGCTATCGTCAACTGCATCCTCCCCATACACTTGACAAATGTTGCGGCAAGCCACGACTGCAGTACTGCCTTTATCAAACTCGTACAGTAAACAATGTCTAATGTGTTCCTTATCGTATGGCATGTTACACCATCTGTGATTTCTGGTACAAATGACTAACTTGGACAAACCTAGTGTCTCTGTATGGTCTACTACTCCACACTTTATTGGTCGAAAATTCGTCATTGCAGCATCATCTGTGAGGTAACTACTCCAAATGCAATTTACGTCTATTACAAAAACAGGTAGAACTTTTGCACACACACACCTAATATTAATATTGGCTAAAAAGTGAGCTGATGGAATTTTTAGAAATAATTTTCACTGGCACTATATGAATTGTGTCTTTTGTTTCATGTGTTTGAAGACAAAATGGCCATCTCAGTGACACAGTGATCTAAGTGCTGGTCTGTAACTGTTTGTCAGAATGGGCCCTTGATTCAAGTCTAAGGTAAGGCATTGGTGTATTTGTCTTGTGTTACTGGGGCTCTCTCCTTTCTCTGAAATTGCCATAGGCTTACACATCAAAATAATAATTTTGGTTCCAATTAATTTAAAATTCTCCTTCACCCATTGCTACAGTACATTTCCATGTTCCCAGCACTTTGATTAATTGCAAAACAAGAAAAAATAATCTTTTAAAAAAACAGCACTATGGAAAGTAGTGAAATACCAGAGTGGATCCACTTTATTGCTCAACATTTATGGGAATGAGTACATCCATCTTCTAAAATATTCATCATCATCATCAACAACAATTATGGGAAGATTCCCGTAGGTGTCTGGTGCCATGAGGCATCAGATTACAATCGTCTTTCATTGTTCAGGGTGTCTACTGGTCATGAAAACCATGAAAGTCAGGAAAAAGTCACAAATTCAGAAAAGGGTCATGAAAGCCATGAAAAAGTCAAAAAATTTGCTTTGGGGTCATGAATTTCTTATTTTTAATAATTGTGTTATTTTTCTGGTGACAATCTAAGTATTTCTCTATGCACACCAACCACATATGACGTAAATGTAGTTTCCATCTAATGATCCAAGCATAAAAAAAAAAAAAAAAAAGGCCACTTATGTACTCTCCCACAAAAAAAAGTGTTGGAGCAATAAATAAATTAATTAATTAATAAACCTTTCAGCATAGAAATATATGTGTACAAAATTTTGAAATTCTGAGATCAATTTAGCAATTTAAATTATGCTGGTTATGACATTTTCCTGGTATAAATGTTAAAGAAAGAGATTGTATGAAATCATGTAACACAGTGGTAAATATTTCAACTTATTTCAAGCACAGTTTTTGGTTACTAGCAGAAGGGCAGGGGCACTTTTTACGTAGAAAAAGAGGTGGCGGAGTGTCTCCTCGTTATATACTTACTGTGTGTGCGTGTGCACACAATGGTGAGCATTTCAACTTACTTTAGAGGCACACTCCAAGTATGAAGTCAGTTTTTTGTTACTAACAGAAGGGCAGGGGGCACCTATTACATAGAAAAAGGGGTGGAGTGTCCCCCTCTTCAATTATGCTTACTGTATATATGTGTGTTCCACATATACCACTGCTTTGGATGACGGCTATATATATATCAAGAGAATGAGGGGTAGCTTTTAAAAGTGGTCACGAAATTGCATTTCCCAAATTTGGTAGATACCGTGTTGTTTTACCACCAGCGTATTGACACTCATCTGGTAAACCCAGGCAGCCTAGGGAAGGGGGTCCAAGGACAAAGTGCGTCTGGGGCCGACTTGAGAGGCAACCATCTGCACATTTGTGTCCCCAAACACAGGGAGAGTGCGGAAAAACCGCAGACCAGAAGGCCGGCACGACTGGGATTCGAACACTCATCAGAAATGTCCGCCTCCCACACAGTGCACAGCGACTTAACCAACTGAGCTATGGCTGTGGTTCTAAAACATTACTGAAGGTAAATTTAGTGTCATTTGTTTAAACCATTTATGCATCCATGTTTTTTTACCAGTGTTTTTGAATCTGCTGAGTGGAAGGGGGTCCACTCGTTGATTGGCCTTCGCAGTAACCAGATCTCACTCCCCTTGTTTTTTGCTATGGAGATTTATAAAGAATTTATAGATGCTTTGAAAGATTGAAAATGAAGAGTTGTTGCACAGACTGATTGCCATTTGTTACAAAGCATTTGGCATAAAATGAATTTTGACTGAGATGTGAGCAGGGCAACACATACAGCACATATTCAGCTTTCATAAGGTGTAACAGGTGCCTTCAGTTGCTTGCAAAAATAGCTAATAAGACAATGCTCTTCTGAATGGTGCACATATCATTTTCGTATGTGCTTTACTTTCTGCCTGGTGTGTTTTATGCACTAGGGAACACTATTTTGAATGACCTTGTAGTGTGTACATTCTTCATCTTAAAATTTTGAATTCTGTAAGATTTGGGAGTTCAAAAGGTGGCAAACAAACTTAAAGAATCAATGCCACTCTTGATTTTTTCCATGAAGAAAGAAAGAGCATAGCATGTGAAGTTAGACTATACAGCATCTAGTTACATAAAGGAGCTTACAGAAACTGAGCACAGAGCCAAAAACTAAGCTGCCTTACACTTAAATGTTATTCTCAATCGTTCAAGTCACTCACTCATTCATAATTCATTCACGCACTTATAGATTCAGGTATTCACATGTTTATGTATTTTGGGAGGGGTGCTGAGAACGTAAAGCTTGGTGTGTCGTTCGTGTATGTTTGAAAAAATAACCAAGTATTTTGAAGTGGCATTTATGTGTGCATGTGTGAATCTTAAAGATTAATACATTTTAATTAAATTTGTGCCAAATATTTCATTAAGTGCCCAGAATAACATAGGTAATATGATTTCTAGTTGACTTCTGCTAGATTGTAATTTTTTTATGATGAAAACACACACTGCTTTACATTCTACTTTGCACTTTTTATAAGCTTTCTGTGGATCTCATGTTTATTCTGCTAATACTTAATAAAATATTTAATAAAGTATTCAGAGTTGAAGAAACATTCTTCTCATAATACGTGTGAAGCAGTAATTACAGTCAATTCGGCGATGTCCGATCGCTGTGTTAATTATCATGATTTAATAAAGTAGTTTTGCAAATAGTTTTCCTATCTCATTCTTATCTTATCGAATCTTAAAAGAAACATGCCCTTGTTTTCTTTTTAATTCATGATTATTTACTTCTTCTGTCAGTGCAGTGATGCAAAAAACAGATATGCTAGAAATCGATCTTCATCTAACGCGGGATGGAGAAGTGGTCGTATCCCATGATAACAACTTATACAGGACAGCTGGTGTAAATGTCAACATATCTGAAACTAACTATAAGGTTGGTACATTTTCAGCTTTTGATGTTAAATGTTGTTCTTAAAGAGTGCTATGTTCATTTACTTTTTCATTCTCATAAGACCCAAGTTTTATGGTGCCATTGCTAGTTAACTAAAATTTGTTCCATGTGTAATGTAAACTTCAGTGACAGTCATTCATAAGAATAAATTATGAAACATATTGAAACGTATAAAGTATATTTCAGAATTTCAGGTGTCTGTAAAAATTAAAAATTGAAACATCCATGTATATGTTCAGTACATGTGATTTAATTTATTCTTATAGGATCTTCCGCCTTTAAGAAGTGCACTGAATGTTGACTTTTCTGGAGGTAACTGTATTGCATTTGTCTATTTTATTGATAAAGTGTCTTTCTGTCTTTATCAGTTATGATTGTTTATGATTCCTTTTTGGTGTCTGTTAATGGCATGTACCAAAGAGCCAAATCATTATGACCTCCTGCCTAATATGGTGGTTGTCCTCCATGTGCCACCAAAACAGCTTACCTTGTGAGGTATGGATGCTACACGATTTCTAAAGGTGTCTTGTGAGCCAACATGTTACGAGCAGATCCTTTAATTCTTTAAGTCATGTGGTTGAGCCACAGCAGATTGGATTTACTGTTCCAACAAAAACCACAAATGCTCGATTGGATTTATATCTGGGAAATGTGAAGGCCAGGGCAGTTTCTGGAAGTCTTCCTCATTTCTGTGGACCATTCTCGAACAATCCAGGCAGTGTGGCATGGCACATTATCCTGCTGAAAGAAGGCACTACTGGAGCGAAATACCATTGCCATGAAAGGATGTACTTGGTCTGCAGTGATCTTTAGGTAGGTGTAGATGTAATATGTAGTTTCCTGCACATAAATGACTGCACCCAAGGTTTTGCAGCAGAACATTGCCCGGATCATTGCAGTTCCCCCACTACCTTGTTTTCATCCTGGTGTCAACAATTTATTAGGTAAATGACATGCACGTACCCGGCTGTCCACATGGTGCAACAGGAAATGAGATTCATTGGTCCAGACAGCCTTCTTCCAATCATCCACCCTCCAGTTTTGACGCTCTTGTTCTCACTGTAGGTGCTTTTAACAGTGAACCCAGGTTAACATGAGCTCTCAGAGCAACCTGTGGCTATGCAGTCCCATTTTCAGCATGGTTCTATGTCCTGTGTGTTTTGACACAGAACTCCCATCACCAGCATTCAAATTACTGGCAAGTTGCACCACCGTAACCTTTGTGTTAGCTTGTGCCATGTGGGATAGTGTTTGCTCACCTCTAGCATCGATGAGCTACGGTGAGCCCACACCAAGAGAGTGAGTTGTGGTTTTCCCTCCTTGGACCACTTTTTGAAGGTACTAATCATGAGCACCCCATAAGCCTTGCTGTCTCGGAAATGCTCTTACCCAGTCTTTTGGCCATTACAATTTGGCCTTTGTCAAACTCACTTAAGTCCACTGCCTTTCCTGTGTGAAGAACAAGAATAACTTATCAACAGAGCTCAGTATCAGATCTTGTTTATACTGTTTTGTGACCTTCACTCGCACTGTCGTTTACCTACAGTTGCTCTGATTTGCATAACGATGTGCCGGTCATAATGTTTTTTTTTTTTTGTTTTTCAGTATATGTTCCAGCTTATTATAAACTACAAGGGTGGATCAAAAAAATAATGCACACTATTTTTTTTGTGGCAACAGTTTAATAGATAGGCAAAACATAACATGTATACAGTGAAACTACATTTCTTAGCTATTTTTCAACATAAGAACAGAGATACTTGAGACATTTATTCCAGCATGGTACCAGTTTCAGTATACCTTGTTCATAAAAGTCCATTTTCTGGGTGTAGCCAGAAAATGGACTTTTATGAACAAGGTATACTGCCCAGGAATTTTTTCAAGAGACTAAACAAATGAAAGTCTGAAGGAGCCAGGTCTGGACTGTACGTTGGCGTTGGGTGCTGAAGCACCTCCCACTTAAATTGTGAAATTTTGTCACAAACATGTTGTGCAACACGTGGGCGAGCGTTGTAATGAAGCAGTCTGGTATTTGCAGCATTTCTGTTGGGTCTTTTGTCATGAAGGGCATGATGCAACTTTGTCAATGTTTTAGCGTAGGTTTTGGCATTCACAGTGGTTCCCGTTGGATGAAACTCCACCAGGAGAATGCCATGCATGTCCCAGAACACCATCATGAGGACTTTTTGTGCAAATTGGGTTACTCTGAATTTTTTGGTGTGCGTGTAATCGGAATATATCCACACCATACTAGCCTTCTTTGTTTCAGGAGTGTAGTGGTATGTCCAGGACTCATCGCCCATCACTACACCTGCCAGAAATTCATGTCCTTCTGCATAATGCATGAAGTGGTCCAAGGATGACATCATTCCCTGTCCCTTCAGGTCATCTGTCAAGTTCTTGGGCACCCATCGTGCACTGACCTTGCGAACTTGCAATTTGCCGTTCACAACATCCTACACTATACTGTAAGAAATGTTGAACTTCTTTGCCAATGTGCACAGATGGATCCGCCAATCACTCAGAATTGCCTGTTCAATGCCTCTCACAGTGGTAGGTGATGACATGGTTACAGGTCGACTAGAACTTGGCAAATCGGTAAGGTTGTCACGGCCCTCTGCAAAGAAACTACACCTTCTGGAGATGTTGCTGTGGTCTAGGCAATCACCCATACACTTCGACGATTTTGCCGGAGTTTTCCCGTTTAGCCCACAAAAAACGGACTACACTGCGTTGCTCTTCATTCATAGATGACGCTAACAAACGTGACATCTTTGTGCCATCGCTCACACTGTCTTCCACTACAGCGACACTTCATCCAGCCAAACCGGTCTGTAGCATGATATTCAAACTCGTTGTCTGCCAAACTCCTACCTGCTAATTGCAACCTTCAAAGAGAAAAAAATTGCTGTGCGTTACTTTTTGATCCTCTCTAGTACCTTGCTTGAAATTCTTGTGCCTCTTCTCTGTAGTGAATCAAAACCTAATGAGAATTTTGTGACACTGACCATCATGTTGACCTAGTAGCCAAGTGGTCTAAGGTCCAGGCTCCTTACTGTTCGTCTGAGGAGTCCTGGGTCTGGGTCTGAGTCCCAGATGAGGCATGGGTGATGTGTTTATCCAGTGATATTGGCTCTGTCCCTTCCTTGGAATCAGTGGCCATAAATTGAGGGCAGGTAGTTACTTACAGTCTTCAGCTTTGCTCAAGATGGTTCTCAAACCCCAAACAAACAAAAAATGCTAACTATAAAGACTGTGTGTGGGGGTGTGTGTGGGGGTGGGGTGGCGTACACACATGTTTGTTTGTTTTAGGGGTTAACAATTCCACAAGCGTTGAAGGCTATTAAGGGCCACCCATCCCTAATTTAGGTCCACTGGTTCCTGGGAAAAAACCGAGACAATACCAAAGGATGAAACACAATGCTCATGCCTCATCAGGCACTTGAACATGGGCCCAATTCAAATGACTAATCACACACTGTTGTGTATTACCACTCAGCCTCTGAGGGGATTGTGTTCTCTACTATCCCTATCAATCATATTAAATACTTGGTACCATAAGCTGCTTTGATTGGACTTTCATGTGTGACAATAAATAAGCACACTGGGCAAAAAATTAGTCACCTCTGTCAGAACTTACGTAATAATGGGTGATAGCACCTCTTGCCTTCATAACAGCATGAATCTGGTGTGGCAGAGACTCCACGAGGTTGTGGATGTATTGAACATCGATTTACAGTCACTCGTGCATCAATTGGTCCCGAAGTTCCGCCAGAGTATGCAGGTGTCTATTCCATCGTTTCACCTTCTGTTCCAAATGACTCCACAGATTTTCAATAGGATTTAAATCTGGGGATTTGGCGAGCCAGTTGAAGTGAGACAATGTTGCTGATTGTTCGTCGTGCCACTCAGACACAATTTCAGCCCTGTGCACAAGGCAATTGTCATCTTGGAAGACAGGAGTGGCAATGTGATGCTGCTCCTGAAGAGGTAGGGCAAAGGGCAACACTTCATCATTCAGAATGCGGAGGTATGCATGCTGATTCAAATTCATTGTCACTGCAATGAGAGGACCCATTTCGTGGTACGAAAAACATCCCCAAAACATCACAGAACCCCTCCAGCTTGAACACCACCTTCAACACAATCAGGATTAAAGGCTTCATTGGGCTTGCTATGCACTCGTCGCCTCCCATCATTGAAGTGCAAACAAACACTAGACTCATCAGACCAAATTATTCGTTTCCAATCCTCCACAGTAAAGTTTTGGTGGCTCTGAGCCCATTGATAACGCACTACTTTGTGACTTGCTGTTAAAAGAGGCCTCTTCTGTGGTACTCTGCTCCAGATGTCCATGGCATGCAGTTCTTGTTGCAATGTCCTTTTGGAAATTGATTGGAGTGGACTTTCATTGACTATTTTGGAGCAATTGTTGCCTGGTTTGAAACCGATTTGCAGTTACTAGGCGTAAAACATTTCGGCAGTCCCTGTTGGTGAGAATCGTTTTCCGGCAACATTTACGTTGCCGATTTTCAGTTGACTGCGAACTACACCACTGTTTGTAGACCCGCCGAACAGTACGCTTCGACACACCAACAAATTGAGCGACTTCATTAACTTTGTGTCCGTGGGCACGGCCAAACAAGATGGCTCCTTTTTGCCACACAGTAACACCTGTCTTACGACCCATGTTGCAGACTAAATTCAACACCCACGTTGCTCTTAACTACTGCATAAGACAGAAATGATCTCGTAGACCAGATCAGTGCTATTTATCTCCCAACAATACTATCATGGCGTCCTCTGTGTAACCAGTAACTTCCTACTGTCATTTCTGTTAGGAGTGACTAACTTTTTGTCCGGTGTGCTTATGTCATGAAAGATGCTGGTGTGGAACTTCTGCACTGTTCATGACTGAGGTCTGCATGTGTGTACTTATAGTTTATAAGTTTAAACTAACACAGTTTTTTTCACATCCAGGTAGAACAAATTGTGTGTTGATGAATGCAAAGATGCACAACCATGTGGATGACATATCTTCATGATTGGAAAAATGCACTCTTATGTAAATAAAATACTGCACAAAGTAGTGTGCTAAATTGCTGTTTTGGTGGAAACTTCATGGGAATCAAGTAATATTTAATTACCAAAGCATGCATTAGTTAGAAGGTCGTAATTTTCAAGGTAGAAGTGTGGGCAGCAATTGTCATACGTTTGAGAACACAGAGTACTTTAGAAATTGTAGTTTTGTGCATGGTTGCCAGTGACATCTATGCTGAAAATAATATCTAAGATTGCCATGTTCATTCGGTATTAAATATTAATGAGTTTTCACAATATTTATGTCCATTCAAAGTGCTTTATGATCTTCCTGCCTGTTATCAGCACATGTGATTGTTGCCATGAGAAAGCAGGGGCCTTCACTCTCCAGATCTTTCAAGTTTTTTTAAATATTTTTTCTTTAAGGCAATGTGATTTTTTAGTTTTTTTAAGGAGTTTTCCACATGGATTAGAGTTGTTGATGGCATTTGTATGTCAAAAGTAATGAAATTTTGCGTATTGGAATTTGGTACATTGCTGGCCATTTGGTTACTTATGGCACCAGAAATCAGTAGAACCTTAGAGATTTTTGTGTGGTAACAGGTTTGACAAATAGTTTTGGCGCAATCAGTTGTTCTAAACAGTTTTTTTTTTTTTTTTTTTGCCTAATGATGCATGCAAGGGTATATGGCAGTGTTTTAGATTTGATTTCAGCCAGTTTGGTGTCTCATTGATTTGGTACTCTATTTCTTTTTACTTCAGAACCAAAGTTGATATCTAGTGTTTAGAATTTGTTTGTTTAGAACTCTAAGTTTGCTTTAGCCGGTAATCCTGCCTGACGAAGCCACAGGTTTTGTGGTGAAAGCTTGCTTGTTTACTATATCAATATACCCCGATAAAAAAGAGATTTTTCATAATTTTTCTTGTTGACATTTCCGCTGTCAGAAGTGATTTGCTTGTTTACAGTTTTTATGTTAAACCAACACTATTTAAATTATCAGACATCTTGAATATTTTCTCATTATGTTATATATGGAGCAATTTGTAAATACTTATTTGTAAAATAAATAAAGTAATTAAGATAATTGAGCCATATTGAAAGAACAGAATAGTGGTATTAAAGAGAAGCACTGTATCTTCTTGACTCCAGGTATCTTATCACAAACTTAGTAATCTGAATTGGATTTATGAATATGTTTTTGAATGAGGAAAGAATATTTTATTCTTTTATCTGAAGTTTTCAAGTGATATACTTTTAAATTCTCTAAAGTCTGCAAAGCTAAACTTAAAGTTATCAGATTTGCTACAAATAGTGCATAGGTATGTGGATTTAATAACAATTAAAGAATCTAAATTCCTTGTTTGGGCATATGAGTAGTCTTGATTGGAGCAGTTATTGTTTTGTGTATGTGAAATTTCCAATTAGTGGCAATTTTTATGTTCATGGAAAAGAAGTGGATATGGTCAGGGGTCAAAAAATATGATACTTGTCCACCAGGAAGCAGAAAATGTCACTAGTCAGAGATTTCTAAAATGTCACTAATCAGAGGCAAGCATTGACCATTATTGGGTTAATGCTTGCCTTGTAGCGTCACTCGTCAGCTATAAATTTTGACTCATCATGGATGAGTCGATGAGTGTAATTTTGGACCCCTGGGATATTATATTTTTAATAGGCGTGAAGTATCTTTTTTTTCAACTTTGTTTTAAAACACTTTTATTGAGGAAAACAGTAAAATTTTAATTTTTAGAACATTGTACAAGTGAGCTGTAATTTCACAAAACTAGTATTTTTTTTGTGTGTGTATGCAATTTTTATTTTTATGCTTTATACTTTAGGCAAGCTGAGTTACGGAATTGCTGACAAACATATTCCCTTGCTACGTGAAGTTTTTAAGGAATTCCCAGATGTTGCCATTAATATTGATATCAAAGTTGACAATGATGCTCTCATTAAAAAAGTAAGTGACTTTTCTAAAATAAGGTTCTTGTTCAGAGTAATTAACATTTTGCATAACTTAGTTTTCAGTATAATAATAAGTAATAAAGGTATCAACATACCCACTATTGACCCATATATAGCATGTTATAAGCTTGGTGGACACATGCTCCCACCCCGAGAGAAGCCTAACATGCTTAGTGTTCTTTGTTAGTTAAAGTAAAATATTTACAAACTAAAGATTGTTAAAATTAATTTACAACTCTTAATTAAATTATATGTACATACCTTTAAAACATTCACACTTCTAAAAATATCTAATAGTTAAAAACTTACAAAACCTCAGAACTAATTATCTCATCGGGCTGGGAGACACCTTCCACACAGAAACATTCTTCTGTTGTAAATATATGAGCGAGCGCTTTCATCAATACACCATTGACATCCTCAAGCTATCAGGATCACACGAGGACTCCCTCGTATGTCACTGGCATTTGAAGTTGCATGCCGGGATAAGGAAGGAGTGTGGTTCATTGGTTCATATATATCATCATCATCATCATCATTGTCAACCATTATCAATCCACTGCTGGACGAAGGTCTCCCAAGTTTCCTCCACAACGGTCTGTCTTGTGCCAGTCTCCTCCATGTCACCCCTGCATACTTTCGAATTTCATCCACCCATCTCCCATGTGGTCTTCTTCTGGGTCTTTTCCTGTCCCTTGGAATCCAATCTAAAATTTCGGCTGTCCATCGATGATCTGTCCTTCTGGCAGTATGTCCAGCCCATTGCCATTTCAGGGATTTAACTCTGATCATGATGTCTTCCACTCTTGTCATTTTTCGGATCCACGAGTTCCTCTTCTTATCTCTCCTGGTTACACCAAGTATGCACCTCTCCATGCTTCTTTGAGTTGTCTGCAGCCTTTGTATGTCTCTTTTAGTTAAGGTCCACGTCTCTGCACCATACATAAGCACTGGAAGGATGCATTGATCAAACACTTTCTTTTAAGACATAATGGCATATTGCTCTTGAAAATTATGCTGTTTCTTCCAAAAAGCTCTCCAGGCAAGTTTTGTACGCCGATTAATTTCTTCATCAATGTGACCCTCACTTGATATCTGCTGTCCAAGATAAACGTACGTGTCTGTTATCTCCAGCTTTTCTCCATCAATCGATAAATCTTCATTTCTTGTAAAAGCATTGAACATCACTTTTGTCTTCTGAAAGTTCATTTTTAATCCCACTTCTTTACTCTTGTCAGCAAGTTCCTGGATCATACTCTGCAGCTCTGATGGGCTAGTTGCAAAAATGACTACGTCATCAGCAAAACGAAGGTGGGTTAGATAATCTCCATTAATCTTTATCCCCTTGTTTTCCCAGCTCAGCGACTGAAAAACACCCTCCAATGTGGCATTAAAGAGCTTCGGAGATATGGTGTCACCTTGTCTCACTCCCCTTTCCAATTTTTATGTGTGTTGTATTTTCAAACAGCCTAATCTTTGCACTTGCATTTTCATAGATGTTATAAATAATATTAATGTATGCATCTTCAATACCGCAGGTTTTCAGAGCCATTGTAACTGCTGATGGTTTCACCGAATCAAAGGCTTTTTCATAATCGATAAAAGCCATGCACAATGGAAGTTCATATTCTTTTGCTCTTTCAATTAGTTCTCTCAGCACATGGATATGATCTATTGTGCTGTAGCCACTCCTGAATCCAGCTTGTTCTCTCGGTTGAGCCATGTCCAGTGTTACCTTCAAGCGGTGTGAAAGAACTTTAGTGAAGATTTTATAAACTACTGATAGGAGGCTGATAGGTCTGTAGTTTCCGAGATCCTCAATGTCACCTTTCTTATGTAGCAGGATCATTGTAGCGGTGTTCCAATCTTCAGGAATCTTTCCTTCATTAAGGCATCGAGTGAAAATTTGGGCGAGTACTGTTTCGATTTCTCCACTTGCTTCTTGTATGATGTCTACAGTAATTCCATCTTCTCCTGGAGCTTTTCCCCGCTTCATGTTCTTGATTGCATGTGCAACTTCTGCTGTAAGGATTGGAGGAACTCTGGTACTGGTATCTTTCATGATGTCTGGAGTGCATGTATCATCCCTTTCATATAATTTGGAGTAGAAATCTTTCACTCTTGTCAAAATTTCGCCTCTATTTCTTGTTACAGAACCATCTTCTTTTCTCAGTGCCATAATCTGTTTTCTTCCCTTACTGAGATATCCCTTTGCTATCTTTAGGCTTTGGTTGTTTTCAATTGCTTTCCTCACTAGTTCACAGTTGAATTTTCTTACGTCTTCAGTGATACTTTTTCGTACTGTCTTGCATAGCTCTATATATTCCACTTTGGAAGTCACATCTTCTTTAGTTGTCCTCATCTCTCTTCTTTTTTGCATCAACATTTTCGTTTTTCCTGATAATTTATTTACATGCAACTTGTTCTTAGACCCAGCTAATTTTGTTGCTGTTTCCATAAGAGCTTTGGTTACTTTTCTGTTAACTTCAGAGATGTCCACTTCTTCCAATGTTAGGCCTTCTAAAGCAGAGAATCTGTTCTTCAGTTCCAACTTGAAGGTATTATGGTGTTTTTTAAGGTTGGTTATGTCAATAGATTTTGTTTGTCTTATGAGCTTGCCACGTTCAAGTTTAGTGTTGAGGTGCATCTTACATCTCACCAATCTATGGTCACTACCTGTGTTGAACTTGTTTAGCACACTGCAGTCTTCTATGACGAATTTTTTGTTACACATAATAAAATCAATTTCACTTGTCATCCCATTTGGATGTCTCCATGTCCATTTCCTGTGTGGCTTTTTCTTGAAGAAGGAGTTCAAGATGAAAAACCCTTCTGCCTCTGCAAACTCAACGAGAGTATTTCCACGCTGGTTTCTGTTGCGGTGACCGAATTTACCTACTGAAGTTTCATTCTGTTGCCGTTGCCCTATTTTTGCATTGAAATCTCCCATAATTATTTTGAAGTGCTGCTTACCTTTATTATTTAGATGACAAATTTCCTCATAAAATTCTTCAATTTCTTCTTCAGGATGACTTGTGGTGGGTGCATAAGTTTGAATAATCTGAGCCTGGTATCTTCTCGATAGTTGGATAACGAGTTGCAGCTCTGTCAGAGGAACTTTCAACTTCTACCACTTGAAAGTTCCTCTGACAGAGCTGCACGACCTCGTTATCCAACTATCGAGAAGATACCAGGCTCAGATTATTCAAACTTATGCACCCACCACAAGTCATCCTGAAGAAGAAATTGAAGAATTTTATGAGGAAATTTGTCATCTAAATAATAAAGGTAAGCAGCACTTCAAAATAATTATGGGAGATTTCAATGCAAAAATAGGGCAACGGCAACAGAATGAAACTTCAGTAGGTAAATTCGGTCACGGCAACAGAAACCAGCGTGGAAATACTCTCGTTGAGTTTGCAGAGGCAGAAGGGTTTTTTCATCTTGATATATATATAGGGCAAACCAAAATGTTGATGCAAAAAAGAAGAGAGATGAGGACAACTAAAGAAGATGTGACTTCCAAAGTGGAATATATAGAGCTATGCAAGACAGTACGAAAAAGTATCACTGAAGACGTAAGGAAATTCAACTGTGAACTAGTAAGGAAAGCAATTGAAAACAACCAAAGCCTAAAGATAGCAAAGGGACATCTCAGTAAGGTAAGAAAACAGATTATGGCACTCAGAAAAGGAAGATGGTTCTGTAACAAGAAATAGAGGCGAAATTTTGACAAGAGTAAAAGATTTCTACTCCAAATTATATGAAAGGGATGATACACGTACTCCAGACATCATGAAAGGTACCAGTATCAGAGTTCTTCCAGTCCTCCCAGCAGAAGTTGCACATGCAATCAAGAACATGAAGCAGGGAAAAGCTCCAGGAGAAGATGGAATTACTGTAGACATCATACAAGAAGCAAGTGGAGAAATTGAAACAGTACTCGCCCAAATTTTCACTCGATGCCTTAATGAAGGGAAGATTCCTGAGGATTGGAACAACGCTACAATGATCTTGCTACATAAAAAAGGTGACATTGAGGATCTCGAGAACTACAGACCTATCAGCCTCCTATCAGTGGTTTATAAAATCTTCACTAAAGTTCTTTCACACCGCTTGAAGGTAACACTGGACATGGCTCAACCGAGAGAACAAACTGGATTCAGG
The DNA here is from genome assembly GCA_039090855.1 of Macrothele yani. Classification (NCBI taxonomy): domain Eukaryota; kingdom Metazoa; phylum Arthropoda; class Arachnida; order Araneae; family Macrothelidae; genus Macrothele; species Macrothele yani. The sequence continues at coordinate 121,057,329 of CM077005.1, read as the reverse complement.
AGTGGCTACAGCACATTAGATCATATCCACGTACTGAGAGAACTAATTGAAAGAGCTAGGGAATATGAACTTCCATTGTGCATGGCTTTTATCGATTATGAAAAAGCCTTTGATTCGGTGAAACCATCAGCAGTTACAATGGCCCTGAATTCCTGCGGTATTGAAGATGCGTACATTAATATTATTAATAACATCTATGAAAATGCAAGTGCAAAGATTCGGCTGTTTGAAAATACAACACACATAAAAATTGGAAAAGGAGTGAGACAAGGTGACACCATATCTCCGAAGCTGTTTAATGCGACATTGGAAAATGTCTTTCAATCACTGAACTGGGAAAACAAAGGGATAAAGATTAATGGAGATTATCTAACCCACCTTCGTTTTGCTGATGACATAGTCATTTTTGCAACTACCCCATCAGAGCTGCAGAGTATGATCCAGGAACTTGCTGACAAGAGTAAAGAAGTGGGATTAAAAGTGAACTTTCAGAAGACAAAAGTGATGTTCAATGCTTTTACAAGAAATGAAGATTTATCGATTGATGGAGAAAAGCTGGAGATAACAGACACGTACATTTATCTTGGACAGCAGATATCAAGTGAGGGTCACATTAATGAAGAAATTAATCGGCGTACAAAACTTGCCTGGAGAGCTTTTGGAAGAAACAGCATAATTTTCAAGAGCAATATGCCATTATGTCTTAAAAGAAAAGTGTTTGATCAATGCATCCTTCCAATGCTTACGTATGGTGCAGAGACGTGGACCTTAACTAAAAGAGACATACAAAGGCTGCAGACAACTCAAAGAAGCATGGAGAGGTGCATACTTGGTGTAACCAGGAGAGATAAGAAGAGGAACTCGTGGATCAGAAAAATGACAAGAGTGGAAGACATCATGATCAGAGTTAAATCCCTGAAATGGCAATGGGCTGGACATACTGCCAGAAGAACAGACCATCGATGGACAGCCGAAATTTTAGATTGGATTCCAAGGGACAGGAAAAGACCCAGAAGAAGACCACATGGAAGATGGGTGGATGAAATTCGAAAGTATGCGGGAGTGACATGGAGTAGACTGGCACAAGACAGACAGTTGTGGAGGAAACTTGGGGAGACCTTCGTCCAGCAGTGGATTGATAATGGTTGACAAGGATGATGATGAGGGCAAAACAAAGCAAAATTTTGCACAAGAGAAGTAAAAATTAATAATATAAAGACCAACAGTCACCAAAAAATACCATCCGAACCAGGTTAGCTTCAAACGATGCAAATTACCGAATAAAAGAATGCAGGGAAGCATATTAATGACTGATCTCTTGCCGGCTTCGTCGAGGGCAAGCAACAAGAAAACACTTACTAATCTACTAAGACCAGAGAATTGTGGGTTTCTGCTATTTTAGTTTGCTAAAGGACCAATTAAATTTATGGGAAATTTGTCAGTAAAATGGATATCTAATAAAAACCCATGCCCAGCAAACTAAAACACATTTGCCCGACCTCACAACGAAAACAAAATTGAAGAAAGTAAGCAACAACAGGGCAGCAAAAAAATATATAGAAATAATTATAAATGTTGATACCAAAGGGCGTGGTTTCAAGTACCAGTAAAGAAAAAAGTAAGCCCAACAAACAAAGAAAAATAATAAAATATAACCAATATAAGATAGTACAACTATACTAGTTATCTGAATTTATTGGCGTATATAAAAAATCAAGGTTTCCAAGCTTTCGCACATCAACCAGATGGCTTTCTCAAGAAAGGTAGACAGCAAACTGCAAACTGGATAATAGAACGTTTCAACAATTTGAACGCAGTGAGTTGACTTGACAATAAACAAAGAGATGCGAACGTAATTATTCAATAAAACACGAGACATCAGGTTCGTATTGCACGCAGAATCCTTGGAGGAAAACAAAAGGCATTCATTACTTGAAGAATTTGTTCCAAATTCGTGGTAATTCTAGCGAGACGCTATCATTGCAGGCCTCATCGTTGGTAATGATCTCCAATGTTTCCCGAATGGCAGTGGATTTAGGAGTAGAGTAGGCAGCTAATTTCTTTATGATATCCCACATAGGATTGGCGGACTTGAACTGGACTTCTCTGGATAGGGTCGTGGTTAATTTGCCCGTTCTTTATGTCCCTCTTATGCTCGTTGACTCTAATTCTAAATGAACGTTTAGTCATCCCAATGTAGTATCGCTTGGAGCTATCCGGATATTGTAGAGGGACGGCATAAACACCTGCTTCGTTGGAAAGTGGGAGCTTGTCAGTATTTCGCTTAAGCATAGCATATAAAGGTGTCGGAGATCTTATGCCGACACCGAGGTTCATCTTTCTGAGTGCGTTCTTGAGTTTATAGGAAACATTTGGTACGTAAGGAATAGAGCCCAGATAGCGTAGCCGCGGCAGAGAAAGATCGGTATGCCTCTTTTTGTTTCTTTCGATATATCTATGTACCATGTTTGGATCGTATCCTGCCTCGGTCGCCAAATCGATAACGCTTTTAATTCGCTTAGTCTAGAAGGAACATCGGAGGAGATGTTGAATGCTCTTCTGATTCGATAACGGAATAAAGTTGTCTTGTAGTCAGCCAGGCAGAATGAGCTACGGAATTGTGGGTTTGCACTATGTGTAATATGGTTATATTTTATTATTTTTCTTTGTTTGTTGGGCTTACTTTTTTTCTTTACTGGTACTTGAAACCATGCCCTTTGGTATCAACATTTATAATTATTTCTATATATTTTTTTGCTGCCTTGTTGTTGCTCACTTTCTTCAATTTTGTTTTTGTTGTGAGGTCGGGCAAATGTGTTTTAGTTTTCTGGGCATGGGTTTTTATTAGATATCCCTTTTATTGAAAAATTTCTCATAAATTTAATTGGTCCTTTAGCAAACTAAAATAGCAGAAACCCACAATTCTCTGGTCTTAGTAGATTAGTAAGTGTTTTCTTGTTGCTTGCCCTCGACAAAGCCGGCAAGAGATCAGTCATTAATATGCTTCCCTGCATTCTTTTATTCTTTTATTCGGTACTTTGCATCGTTTGAAGCTAACCTGGTTCGGATGGTGTTTTTTGGTGACTGTTGGCCTTTATATTATTAATTTTTATTTCTCTTGTGCAAAATTTTGCTTTGTTTTGCCCTATTGTTATTTGACCTTTCTCTTATGCAGCCTCTGGTGCTAACGAATTTCAAATCTGTACACTGTTTTTTTTTTTTTGTTCACTTTATTGCTTTTGCTATATATATATATACTCATATCATCATCATCAACCATTATCAATCCACTGCTGGACGAAGGTCTCTCCAAGCCTCTTCCACAACGGTCTGTCTTGTGCCTGTCTCCTCCATGTTACCCCCGCATATTTTCGAATTTCATCCACCCATCTCCCATGTGGTCTTCTTCTGGGTCTTTTCCTGTCACTTGGAATCTAATATATATTATTATTTTTTGGTGCCCCCATATATATATCATCATCATCATTGTCAACAAATATCAATCCACTGCTGGACGAAGGTCTCCCCAAGTTTCTTCCACAATGGTCTGTCTTGTGCCTGTCTCCTCCATGTTACTCCCGCATACTTTTGAATTTCATCCACCCATCTCCCATGTGGTCTTCTTCTGGGTCTTTTCCTGTCCCTTGGAATTCAATCTAAAATTTCGGCTGTCCATCGATGGTCTGTCCTTCTGGCAGTATGTCCAGCCCATTGCCATTTCAGGGATTTAACTCTGATCATGATGTCTTCTACTCTTGTCATTTTTCTGATCCACAAGTTCCTCTTCTTATCTCTCCTGGTTACACCAAGCATGCACCTATCCATGCTCCTTTGAGTTGTCTGCAGCCTTTGTATGTCTCTTTTAGTTAAGGTCCATGTCTCTGCCCCATACGTAAGCACTGGAAGAATGCATTGATCAAACACTTTTCTTTTAAGACATAATGGCATATTGCTCTTGAAAATTATGCTGTTTCTTCCAAAAGCTCTCCAGGCAAGTTTTGTACGCCGATTAATTTCTTCATCAATGTGACCCTCACTTGACATCTGCTGTCCAAGATAAATGTACGTGTCTGTTATCTCCAGCTTTTCTCCATCAATTGATAAACCTTCATTTCTCGTAAAAGAATTGAACATCACTTTTGTCTTCTGAAAGTTCACTTTTAATCCCACTTCTTTACTCTTGTCAGCAAGTTCCTGGATCATACTCTGCAGCTCTGATGGTGTAGTTGCAAAAATGACTACATCATCAGCAAAACGAAGGTGGGTTAGATAATCTCCATTAATCTTTATCCCTTTGTTTTCCCAGTTCAGTGATTGAAAGACATTTTCTAATGTGGCATTAAAGAGCTTCGGAGATATGGTGTCACCTTGTCTCACTCCCTTTCCAATTTTTATGTGTGTTTTATTTTCAAACAGCCGAATCTTTGCACTTGCATTTTCATAGATGTTATTAATAATATTAATGTATGCATCTTCAATACCGCAGGATTTCAGAGCCATTGCAACTGCTGATGGTTTCACCGAATCAAAGGCTTTTTCATAATCGATAAAAGCCATGCACAATGGAAGTTCACATTCCCTCGCTCTTTCAATTAGATCTCTCAGTACATGGATATGATCTATTGTGCTGTAGCCACTCCTGAATCCAGTTTGTTCTCTCGGTTGAGCCATGTCCAGTGTCACCTTTATGCGGTGTGAAAGAACTTTAGTGAAGATTTTATAAACCACTGATAGGAGGCTGATAGGTCTCTAGTTCCTGAGATCCTCAATGTCACTTTTTTTATGTAGCAGGATCATTGCAGCATTGTTCCAATCCTCAGGAATCTTCCCTTCATTAAGGCATTGAGTGAAAATTTGGGCGAGCACTGTTTCGATTTCTCCACTTGCTTCTTGTATGATGTCTACAGTAATTCCATCTTCTCCTGGAGCTTATCCCTGCTACATGTTCTTGATTGCATGTGCAACTTCTGCTGGGAGGACTGGAATAACTCTGATATATATATATATGTTAATTTGAATACATTCAAATTAATTGGAAACTTGAGACTTGGTGCCCCCAATATGTAGCAGGTGAACCACACCCCTTCCTTATCCCCACATGCAACTTCAAATGCCACACGTTAGGGAGTCCTCGTGTGATCCTGATAGCCTGAGGATTTCAATACTGTATTGATGAAAGCGCTCGCTCGTATGTCAACGACAGAATGTTTCTGTGTGGATGGTATCTCCCAGCCCGATCAGATGATTAGTTCTGAGATTTTGTAAGTTTTTAACTATTGAATATTTTTTGAGGCGTGAATGTTTTAAAGGTACATGTAATTTAATTAAGAGTTGTAAATTAATTTTAACAATCTTTAGTTTATTGTACAGAAAACTAGCGGATAATGCTTACCTTGGCATTCCTTTCTAGCGACGGGGACATTTCACGCACGTGTTTTCCGGTCTTTGTTGAGGTTATTGTCCTAAAGTCCGTTGTATGCGATGACTGGCTTTACTTCTCACACTTTTCGCTGATTATACTCATTGGATCTTTGCTTTAGGATTACTTTGAAATATCGCACGTAAAAGAGAATAGTACAATAATTAGAGCTATATAATAGTCAGAATTAGAACTACTAAGTGGAATTGAATCTTTAGTTTGTAAATATTTTACTTTAACTAACAAATAATAACTAGGCATGTTAGGCATCTCTCGGAGTGGGAGCACATGTCCACTGAGCTTGTAACGTGCTATGTATGTGTCAATAGTGGGTATGTTGATACTTTTATTACTTATTATTATACTTAAATGCACATTTTAACCATGAGGTTATCTTTCTGGATAATTTTCATGATATGTATATATCTTAGTTTTCAGTGGTTTTTTTTTTTTTGTGAAATTGCATTTATGTTAATTTTTTTTTCATTTGTATGTATCATCAGGTTTTTCCAGTTGAGTGAATTTTCTGAAAATTTAGTACATAGGGTCCTCTCAAAATTTAAAAACATTTGTTGCATGAGTCAGATGGAGGAATACTGGTTACCAGAATGTCACGTAAAAATTTATTTTTACAAAGCATATCCGTTTCATTTAAGATTTCAAGTGTAAGTTGGTAGGTTTATGTTATGACTGACATTGTGTTACAAAATTATTACAGAATTAATATCATAGGCTTGAAAATCACTTGTGAACGCTTTATGCTTTTATACTTTTTCTCCATATAAATAAGCACACATATTGCTTCTGTAGTAATTCGTGTTATGTTGCCAGTGCACATGTATGAAAATGTTATGTAACATGTATCCCTCTGTTTTCTTGACTTTCTTTTTTTGTAACTGTGATTTGAATATGCTGGTGTGACTGTGGCCAAGTAGTCTGAGGTGCTGATTTCTGGCCATTCATCCAAAATGAGCGGGTTAGAGGCATGGGTGGAATGTTCGTCCTGTGGTACTGTTTCTCTCCCTTCCCTGGAGCTACTGGCCCTAAATTAGTGATGGGTGACTGCTTATAGCACCCTACGAGTTGCTGATAATAGTTGTTAACCCCCCCCCACCACCCCCCAATATTTTTTTTTTTGTTTTCTACCTTAACCAGATGCATTGTAGTATTTGTTTGTTTGTTTGTGTGCATGCGTGAGAGAGAGAGAGAGAGAGATCAAGTTGCTCTGTCCTGAGCCCCACAGCAACTTGATCTCCCCCCCTCTCCCTCTCTCTCTCTCTCTCTCCCTCCCTCTCACACACAGACACACAACAGGTTTTAGTTTAACGAAAAAGATCCCTGTGGCATTGTCAGTCTTAAGTTTTATTTATGAGAAATTGACATCTGAACATGCATTAGTTCGTAAGTTCCACTTACTAGAGACTGTTAATGGTGCTTTTATTGGAGAATTTTTATGTTAAGTATCGGACATTTTTTATGCTTTTTCAGTGAAATTTTCTTTTGTAGGAAAGTGAAATGTTTTTTATTTCATGTTTCTTAGTAAAAAAGAAAGAAATACAGGACTGTGGAGCATTTTTTGGTTAATATAACAGATTTAGGTTTAATCAGAAATGTGTCTATTTAATTGGTATAGTCACAGATTCAATCAATGCTAGGCATGCATTTAGTTTTTGTACATGATTTTTTGAATTAATATTTTAGCAGGTCATGTATACAGTTTTTTTTTTTTTTTTAGTTAACAAAATGCTGAATTTCATTATTTCTGTTTTTTGTCTTTCAGGTAAATGAACTAATTAAGGAATTTAAGAGGGAGGATATTACTGTGTGGGGTAATTTCAGCAATATCGTTACTCATAAATGTGTCAGAGAAGTAAGTCATTATGAGATATGATGATCTTTGATATTTTTGTCTGTGCTATTTATGTACTTTTTAAGTTCTCAAATATTTTGCTATGGCTTTATAAAAAATTGCAAATGCAGTGAAACCTCCAAATAATGGTCGCTACTCAGACTGGGGAAAAGTGACCATTGTTTGGAGGTTAGGCTTAGTTAACATTGCTAGTCTGTTGCTTTGGAACAAATGGAGAATACTTGTACGAAGCTTACGCACAAAGAAAATGGTTTTAGAGCTTCAGAGGTGAAGATATATTCTTCACATAATACGTGGCAAATACGTCATGATAATTAACACAGCAATCAGACATCGCCGAATTGACTGTAATTACTGTTTCACACATGAATTAAATCACAACAGAAAACTTGAAAATTTCATCGCCGTGGAGCGGGAATCGGGAAATGTTTCGTTTTCCGCTCCACGGCGATGAAATTTTCAAGTTTTCTGTTGTGATTTCATTCATGTGTGAAACAGTAATTACAGTCAATTCGGCGATGTCTGATTGTTGTGTTAATTATCATGGGGTTTTAGAGCTTTCTCCAAATGAATGTTGAATATAACTCAAAATAACAATTTCAAAAAATTATGGTGTAGGGGATTTTAGGAAAGTGGTGTCTGACCTGTTGTCTTAAACTTCCCCTTGGAAATAGCAAGCTAAGAGGTTAAGTTTAGGGTATGCTAAGAAAAAGAAAAATGTTATGCAGTGAAATCGAACTGCACAGTTAACTGGCTGTGAGCTGAAAAATAGGAACAGAACCCACAGGGACCAAGCAATGATATACTGCCACCAACAGAAAACATTTTAGGCAACAATACCCCCTCCTCCTGCCACCACCACCACCAGGTTGCAACTGAAATATACACAGGAGCTGAAACTTGCTTCACATCGAACTAAATTTTAACTCCTTTCTTTTCATTTAAGCACACCATTGCACCTGCCATAATCTAGCCCACCAAGCTTGAGACATACTCCCTTTAGCAATAATAATTTGTGCCTATATTATTATTCCTCTTGCTGAAGTACCAAACGAACTCCAATTCTAAAAGATAAGGTGTCCGTTAAATCCCCTTCGGGACTGATTAGGGTATCCAATGGCTGCTGATGAAAGGTTTCATTGTTTGGAGATTATCATTAATGTTAATCCTATGGCAGCTGTTCTGTATCAATCAAAACTTGCCATTGCTCGGAGATTACCATTGTTTGAAGGTGTCCGTTAATAGAGGTTTCACTTTATCATAGATAGCCAATGAAAAATTCTGGCTGTAAATTAATTTGTGGCACCTCTATTCATAGTTTACTGTGGAAATAATTTTTACGGGTCTTATAGAGGTTATTATTTTAAAAAGTTGGTGGTCAAATTTTTGAACTAAAGCCTAGTTCATCATCAGGACTACGTCACTGGAGTAGTTGCTGCCACTCAGTCAGAAGTGTCCAACCACAATTATCGTTAATTGTGGTGCTTCTTCTTCTCGCCATTTCCACCCCTTCTTCTAGTTTCCTCTTTACTAAGTTTGATTGGTGGGCGATTATTCTTACTGAGTCCCAATTTATGGAGTGTCCACTTGCTTGTACACGTCTTTCTAGCCCTGTTTTGTTACTAATGTTCCTAATAGCTGCTTGGTGTTTTTTCATTTAGACTTTAATACTTCTTGCTGTTTCTCTGTGGGCTCAGTTATATAGGAGAAACAGGGAAAAGTATTAAAGTCCGAATGAAAGAGCATCAAGCAGCTATTAGGAACATTAGTAACAAAACAGGGCTAGAAAGACAAGTACAAGCAAGTGGGCATTCCATAAATTGGGACTCAGTAAGAATAATGGCCCACCAATCAAACTTAGTAAAAAGGAAACTAGAAGAAGGGATGGAAATGGCGAGAAGAAGAAGTACCACAATTAACGATAATTGCTGTTGGACACTTCCGACTGAGTGGCAGCAACTACTCCAGTGACGTAGTCCTGATGATGAACTAGGCTTTAGTTCAAAAATTTGACCACCAACTTTTTTGAATAATAACCTCTATAAGACCCATAAAAAAGTGATTTCCACAGTAAAAATTTGGCATCTCTGTATGCCATACATAGAAACAAAAACAAAAAAAAAGTAAAAGAAAACAGTATTCAGATGTTGTGGTGCAAAAAAATTTTACAGTTTTTTTTTAGTGTTTCTTGTTTAACATCTGTAATGTACAGCATCAGTGCATTTTGACAGTTTGTGCTACTAACCTTGTTGTTTTTATGGTATTTATGGATTGAATTTCCATGCTCTTGACTTTTGTATGTTATGCTTTTGACCCCTGAAATGCCTTCCATGCATTAGGTTTAGACTTTCATGCATGAACACTCAAACGTTTTGAACTGTTGCATGAGAGTAAAAATTAAACATGTAATAAATCTTTTGAGGGGTATGGAATCCATTTAAAAATCTTCCACTAAATCACTAGTAGATGTATGCCTTAAGGATACATAGTGTCCAAACAGTTGTTGACATGCATCTGCAGAAAAAAAAACATTGTGCTTACCTCAATGGAACTTTTGCTCTTGTTCAGAGTACTCCCCTCTAGCATCTGTGCAAACTCGCAGGTGTCTAGGCCATTCCTGGAATGCTCAGTAGTGCTCCTATTGGGGAAAATTCTGCAAACCTCAATGAATTAGTTTTGCATGGTGTTGAACCCTTGAAAAAGGCTGCCTAGCAAGTTCATTTTTATTTTTTGGTAACAGCTAAAAATTGCATGGTGCTATAACAGGTGAATATGCAGGATATTGCAGCTGTTTCAGTTCTTCCTGCTCCAGATAGGGCATAACATGCCAGGTTTTGTGAACACTATCTTTGTCACAAAGAAGGAGAATCCTTGACCTCATTGTTGTTGGACACTGCTCCTCATCTTTTTAATCATGGTTTACAACTCAGGCTTCACGCAAAATTTCATGCAAAATAATGTTGATGTAGAATTGGCCATTTATAGTAATTTTTTTGGTAAGGTGTTCACATCAACCGCTCCTTGGGAACTGAAGAAAACTTCTGAACATCCCCGTCACTGAGCAAAACCCTTATTGGAGGATTTGGTGACATAGTTCATCTTTCATGATAAAACTTTTCTGGGAGCTGTATTTGACGGTGAAAACATTTCTGGGAGCTGTATTTGACGGTGAAAACATTTCTGGGAGCTGTATATGAATAAAACCACATCTCGCCACCTGTGACAGTGTCTGCTAACTGTTTAAGGTCACTAGGTACAAGTATTGCCAGCATCTTCTTGCACAAGTTGACTCTAGAATTTTTTTGCCCTCTGTCAGTTTGTGAGGTAACTATTTGGCACAAATCTTGCAGAACTTTAAACGTTGATTAATGATTTTTTAGAATGCCAATCAATACACCTACATCTAAACTCATTACCTGAATGGTGGTGCGTGGGTTTTCCTTAATGAGTTCACAAACAGTGGTGATGGTTCTCTCATTCACAACCTTCTTTGGTCTTCCTACATGACTGAGGTTTTCAAAGCTTTGCTATCCTTTTCTAAATTTGCACATTCATCCTGGAACAGTTCCATGTGAACAGGCATGATCCCTATATATTTGTGATAAAATGGCATGATCCCTATATATTTATGATAAATTGGCATGATTTTTTTTTCATTATTTCCAAGTTACATTCTTGTGAAAATGTAAAATCTTTCCTGTTTTAGTAGGCTCCATAGCAGCAATGCATAGATTTTGCACACCACTCTTTATGTGCCACCAGTAAAGAAGGAAAGAAATAGTAGCACATCCTTTGATTTTAACACATAATGACAAGTTTAGACAAGTTTCCAGACAAATGATAACTCATTAATTTTAGAGGAATGGGTGTAAATCTACAGACATATAACAATTCGTGTGAAAATCCGTTTATTTAGTGTAATAAATAGTAAACAGGCGTGCGAGCTTTCTCCACCAACGGGTGGCTTCTTCATGCTTAAAATAACGTCTAAAGAATATACAAGATTTAAATGCAATATAACATTAACATAAACAGAAAACTAAGTACAATGCTAGAAGGTGAAGTATGCCTTGTGCAGGCGGGTGAAGGGCATGGGTTAGGTGCGTGCTGTACGTAGAAACATGCGCCATGCAAAAGGTAAGTCAAATGAAAGTTCATCATTGCATGTGATTGGGTTGGTTAAGATCTCAATGGATTCCCTTATAGCAGTGGCCTTGGGATTTGTGTAGGAGGCGACTTTCTTCATGTTGTTCCATTGCAAAGTGGCTTAATGGGTTGCGACTTCTTTCGCTAATGCTGTATTCATTCTTCCCACTCCGACGTCTCTTTTGTGCTCAGCTAGTCTTACCTTGAAAGATTCCCTGTGGAGTCTGCAATTGGACGGTACAGGTAAATGGTCATCAGCTAGTCTTACCTTGAAAGAGCGCTTTGTCATGCCCACATATTCTTTCATGGATCCATCGAGGTAGATAAGCGGTATAGAATAAACTCCGGCATCTGAAAGATCTGTGTCAGTGTTCCTTTTTGAGGTGAGGATTGTGGCAAGTGGTTTAAGTCCTCTTACTCCGATGTCAAGCCCATATTTTTGGAGCGAGTTCTTCAGAAAATAAGTGAAATGTTGTATGTAGGGGCAGTATACGTGACGTAGAAAAACAGACAATGCTCATAGTTTTTTTTTTTTTTGTGCATAATTTTGTAATGTGTTCAATAATTCTCGGACACCCTGTATATTCGGTTGTCTGGAAAGTAAATGCCGAATTTGCATAGCTTGTTGATGATTGTTCACCATGTGCCACCATCACTTTATGCAGATGAGGGAGCTACATAAAAGGATGTGTTTAAAGCCCGTGTATCAGTTTATGCTGGAAGCTGTGAAAAGAAAGACAGAGAAGTGGCTGTAAAGTTGTAGGACAATGACTGACAATCCCTTGTATTTAAGACATGTCATGCTTTACCTCTACCATAAGGGACACGCAATGCAAGCTGCATGGGAGGTATGCGATGTGTTCAGGGATGGTGCTGTAGCAGACAGAACAGTTTGCAAGTGGTTTGCCAGATATTGAGATGGAAATTTTAACCTGGAAGATGAACAGCATTTGGGCAAGCTTTGTGCCACCAATATGGACTAGCTCCATGCGCAGTTAGAGACCAACCTCCATCGAACAACTCAGGATTTAGCAGAATCCCTTAACCTATCAAAATCCACCATCCATGAATACCTCTGGAAGCTTGGCTATGTCAGTCAGTATGATGTATGGATTCCATACAATTTTATCAGAGAAACTTGTTTGATCAAGTTTCTATCTGTGAAACTCTTCTGAAATGCAACAGAAACGATCCATTTTTGAGAAGATTGGTGACTGGTGATGAAAAATGGAATGTTCACAACAATGTAGTGAGGAAAAAGTCTTAGTTGCAGCATGGTGATACACCCTTAGCGACCCCTAAAGCAGGACTACACCCAAAGAAGGTTTTGCTCAGTGTTTGGTGGGACTGTAAAGGTGTACTACACTATGAGCTTCTACAGAACAACCAGATGATAAATAGCCATACGTACTGCTCACAGCTGGACATTCTGCAGGCAGCAATCAAGAAAAAGCACCCTGTTTTAGCAAATTGGACTGGCATTGTGTTCCAGCAGGACAATGCAAGACAGCAGCTGCTGGAGTTTGGGTGGCATGTCCAGCAGGACAGTACATGACAGAAGTACCTGGAGTTTGGGTGGCATGTCCAGCAGGACAGGACATGACAGAAGTTCCTGGAGTTTGGATGGGATGTCATACCTTACCTGGCATACTCTCTGGACATTACTTTATCAGACCTTCTCAAATCGATGCAGAATTCCCTTAATGGCATATGGTTTGATTTTTTGGACAAGGCCAGAAATCACCTAGATAAGTATTTTGCACTGAAACCTGTGAAAATCTGGAAGTATGGAATCTTCATCTTGCAGAACCGATGGCAAAAGGTTGTACAACAGGGTACATATAAGGGTTAGCCAGAATAATGTGAACACCTAGGAAAAGACAGTTTTACATACCTAATAGGGTGTGGGGCCACCTTTAGCATTCAAAACCTCCTGAATCCTTCTTGGAATGGATGCATACAAATCCTAGAAGGTTGTTAGTAAGATGTTACACCATTCTTCATGCAGAAACTGCTTTAAGTCCTTGAGAGATGCAGGAGGAAGATAACGAGATATTATTCTGTTTTCCAACACAGACCACATTGGCTTGATGATGTTTAAGTTTGGTGATTGGGGAGGCCAAGGAAGGTGTGAAAGTTCGTCCTCGTGTTGCTCAAACCACGATTGGACATTCTGAGCTCTGTGAATTGGGGCGTTATCATCTTGATAGATGGCATCTTCTACAGGAAACAATGCCTGAGCCATTGGATGGACTTGGTCGGTCAAAATGGTTTCATATTCCCTGCCAGTCATTCATCCTTTCAAGGTGATCAGAGGACCTGCTGAACACCACGATATGACTTCCCAGAGTCTGACAGAAACACCACCATGCTGCACTTTTGGGAGCAGACAGTCTGAATTGTACATTTCTGAGAGTGTTCTCCACACATAAACACTTCCTGTGGTGGGGAATAGTGTGAATGAGGATTCATCCGACCATATTACACGCTTCCATGCATGGGCAGTCCATGTTGTATGCTCCTGGCATTGCTGCCACCGCCATTGTGCATTTACTCGGGTCACCAGAGGTTTTGCAATAGCAGATCTACTATGAATATCTTGGTTTATGTAGTTCCCTGTGCACTGTTTTTGTTGATACTGGGATCTGGAGATGCAGATTGAGCTCCACACTAATTTTAGGCACTGTAGTCTTATTATGGGTAACAATTCTCTTTCATTCTCTCCTGTCTCTATTACTCAGGGTCGTTTTCCGGCCACTTTTGTGTTTTGCAAATGAGGTTTTGCCACGAACACAGTATGCTGTCATGATGCTTGACACAGTAGCTCTCGATACTCCCACTATCCTGGCAACTGTTGTCCCAGAAGCATCAATTAACCAGCCACCAACAATCAGCCCCCTTTCGAAGTCCATTAGGTTGCTCATTTTATCGTCACCCTGAAATAAATTTTACAACAGGACACTTTAAATGCACTTAAACAGGACCTTGAGGTCTTAAACAAAGCTATTGCAACCAAAAATTAGTGGATACCTTCGCATATTGCAACGTAAGCAGCTGCATTAAAAGTCACGTCTCTGATCAGTGTTCACATTATTCTGTCCAACCCCTGTATATTGTTGATTAAAGGTCAGTTTTTTTTTTATTTTTTTTTTTTTTTGCCATATGTGATGTTCCTTTACATGCTGTTTTACAGTACAAACTTTCCGGACAGCCCAATATTTCTTCAAATCGAGGTGGATGGTAGAGGAAACAATGAAGTATCATAGGAGAAGACAAATTCAGTTGCAAATGGGAGTAAATTTCCAGTGTGCAGATTTGATGCAAAGTAATGAATATGGGCAAAAGCGATTAATGTATGTCATCTGAAATCCTTCTACTGATATTTGTGAATCTGTAAATGTGCTTGACACATCTGAAGTTGTATTCTGATTGTACTCCATCTCTTTGTGAAGGTCAGACCTTTTTAATATGATTGTAGAGATTGAACAAAAACTGAACTGAAAGTTTCACATTGTGAGGAATTTTGCAAATATTAAACGTTTGAATAATTGTACTATCTATACAGTTTGGATCTTTCCTGCATCTGCCATTTTTAAGAATTCTGAATATATTAGGCTTTGAATGGTACAGGAAATGGCATATATATTCTGTATTCAATATGTTATGCAATTAAATTCTAAAATTATATATTGGACAAAGCTTGGGCAAAAAATCAGACATACTTAGAATTTTTTTTTTTTTGTTAGTATGCTGTATGAACCTGGTCTGTAGAATCTTTTATATCAAAAGAAGTCTATTAAAAAACAAAAACATTATGGCAGACATTTGTAGCATTTCTAATCATTGTTGCAGTATAGTCCTGGTGTTTCTATTATCTCACCTTTTTTGAGACTGCAAAGGTATTGAAAGTAGACTTTGATAATTTAAAAAAAAATTATTCTCTAAAGAGCTGTGTATCTCTTCATTTAATATCTTTCAGAAGACCTGCAATAAGTAAATGGTTGTTATTTTGTTATATTTTTGGTTCTTTATTCCTCTTTCAGAATCCTCACATTCCAATATATTTCTCTGCGAGAAGGGTATTCGTGTTGGTTTTCCTCACATATAGTGGCCTGTTACCCTTTGTGCCTATAAAAGAGTCATGCTTTGAAATGCTAATGCCATCTGTTGCATTTAAGTAAGTTTCTGAATATTGTTTCTTATCCCAATGCATTTGTTTACTATTGAGCAAGCTTAATGATATTTTGTTTGTCCTGTTGTCCTGTTAATTTTTGTACTAGTATTAAAATTTTTAAGGCAGTTCTATGCTCTACCTTATGTTACATGTTTTCATTAATTAGTCTGCATTATGTATTTATTTGTCTAAATGTGTGTTTCAACAAGTTGCAAAATCTGTTAATGAAGTTTAGGAAAGGTGATGCATGAATAGGAAAGCAAAAGTGAACAAACATCTGTTAAAGTTTAGGCGAGGTAGGAAGGCAAAAATAAATAAACTCTATTAAAGTTTAGGCAAGGTGATCCACATTGATAAGAAAGCAAAAGTTAACAAAAATCTATTAATACAGTTTAGGCAAGGTGATGCATGGATAAGAATGCATAAGTGAACAAAAGTTTTAAACTAACAGCAGTTATCAGATAGAGATCATCTTTGTAAAAACTTTTAATTAAAAAGCAATCATTGAGATTAAGAAAATCTGTATGTCATTTGGCATATCAAAACACAGCATATAATCTAAGCATTAGCACATTCTCAGGAGGACAGAAGGCACTTTTAGAGTTGAACGAGGCAGCAAAACTATAAGCTTCAGTGATATTACTTGTTAATATGAACAAGAAAATTAAAATAATATTTTATTTTTGGAGAAAACTCTTCTCCTTCATCAGGCAGTCCCTTGTTGTCACTTTTTCTCTGTGACTATTGCGGTTACAGTTAACCTTGATAGTTACTGTTATTTTACACCAAATATTGCCAGATGTTAGGCAAGAACAAACCTCTGCAGTTATTGATGATGGAATTCTGATTCTTCTCAATTTCTATTCTTTCTTTTATTTTTTTATTTATTTATTTATTTATTTATTTATTTTTTGAAAATTGCTTTGAAAACTGATGACTTTAAGGGAATTCTAGTCCATGTTGTGACTAGTTTCTCTAACATACTTATCTAAATCTGTTTTGTTGAAGCAATTTTTTAGCTACTTTATGTTCTGCTATTCAAGATTCTAGTCTTTAACCTGTCTCTCCTATGTGAGATAGTCCACAACTACATTTTACTTCAGAGGCTACTCCTTGATTTTTAAAAATGTCTTCTACTTTTTGAACTATCTTTGGGAAAAATTTTATAACTTTGTTCTCTAAACTTGGAGCTGGCCTTATATTATAGTTCTTGGTAACTCTCTTTAATGATTTGAATAAACTTTTGTGATAAATAATTTTTTATGGAATTTTATTTGTTGCTGATGAGTGTTTTTCTTAACTGAATTATTTATGTTGCTGTAGACTATCTTACATAGGAGAGACAGGCCACAGACTAGAAACTCAAGTAGCAAAACATAAAGCAGCTATAAAAAATTGCTCCAACAAAACAAGTTTAAATAGGCATATTAGAGAAACTGGTCACAACATGGGGTGAAATTCCTTTAAAGTAATCAGTTTTCAAAGTAACTTTCCAAAAAGAAAATTAAAAGAAGGAATAGAAATTGAAAAGAATCAGAATTACATCATCAATAACTGCAGAGGTTTGTTCCTACCTTACATCTGGCAAGATTTGATAAAAAATAACACTAACCGTCAAGATTAACTGTAACTGCGATAGTGGCAGAAAAAGAGTTAGAAAACAAGGGACTGCATGATGAAGGGAAAAAGAGTTTTCTCTGAAAATTTGCAATTTAAAATAAATTATTCCTAGAAAAAGAACCTGTGTTAGAAGTTTAATTTAGTGTTTAATTTAATAAACTAGGAAGCCAGTTTTCAACGTGAGCTTTATTCAAAGAAAGCAGTATGATTCTAGCAAAAATTTCAACTCCTGGAATTTTGTAATGAACTAATGGAAAACACCTGGAATTTATTTTCTGTTAATGTGTAGAGAAAATCTGGACTTGTCTGTAAAGAAAACAGAGATGTATTGCTCATCAGTCAGTCCAGCTGGCATGACTGCAATACCAATTGAGACATTTTCTTTTATGATGAGAGGTGAGGGGGATGCACACCATTATTCTGCTAGCATAAAGACCATATTCATGAAGTCTCTTGCGCACTGCGGAACAGTATTCCATATTATGAGCCATATCTCATTCGTCCTGATGATGCTGAGCCAAACGCTCTGCGAAACTATAGTCGATGTATAATGAACATTTTATTGGGAGAAACATTGCTAATTTTATTGTAATATCCCATATTTCCTGTTGCTGCCATAAGATTTAAACAAAGTTGGGCACATGTGGCAGTTATTCTTTTTCAAGTACTTAACTGCAGATAACAGTTTTCTCTTGAAGTTGTTGCACAAGCTCTTCTTTTACTTAACCTTTTCAATGCCATATTTGTTCTTTGGAATGTGACCTAAAGCCACACTGAAGCAACTCATGCTAAGCCACCTGCATATTTCAACTGGAGACTGGCCAGCTTTAAGCCTTCCAGTGTCTCTCTGTATTAATTCTTCTACTAAATGGTGTCTTCTACATATGCCTCAGAAACTTAGGCACTAACTAGGAAAAATAAACTAATGTTGAATACATTTGAAAGAAAAATTCTCAGAAAAATAATTGGCCCAATATATGACTGTGGACTCAGGCAAAAATGCTACAATAAAAAATTATACTTCATTTATAAAGACCCTACTCTACTGTTATTAACATGATTAGGTCATAAAGATTGAGGTAGGTGCAAATAGAGGAAAATGAAGCTCCTAAGAAAGTATTGTTTGAACATCCTTAAGGGCACAGAAGATGAGGACAACCAAAGACCAGGTGGATAGATGGAGTGTTGGAGGACACAAAAAGCCTGGGCTGCCAGAACTAGAAAATAATGGCTCAAAATAAGGAACAATGGCAAAAACTTGTTGAGGAGGCCAAGGTTCACACTGAACTGTAGAGCCAAGAAGAAGAAGTGGTGTCTAGACAGTGTTACCATAACTGTAAAATGCAAACTATCAAAACATCGCATTTTGCTCGCAATCCAAATTCAAAATGACAAAATGCTGTCAAAGACCTCCTTTTAACCTAAAGCTGATTTGAATATTTAGGTGAACTTTATTTTAATTTGCTTATCATATCTGACATCACCAGAGTAAAATACCTGTACTACGTCATGTTCACAGGGTGAGGAGCCAGTCACCTTTCTCTTCTTTTCAAACCTTTTTTTAAATTAGTCACCTTTTGTCACCTTTTCAAACCTTTTTTGACCACATTGGGGGAAAATGTACAATTTAACAATATAGTTTCAAAAGAAGTTGCTAGAAGTTGAAAGATTATTATTGTAAGTATGCCTACAACTACGGGGTGTTTCACTCGCTGCTTTACCCGGCATTTTTGCAATAAGTGTAAGAGGAGTAAAGATATCATAACGAAATTTGAACTGGACTTACATTGGCTATGAGAAAGCAAGTGGAAGCAATGTGTAGTTGCGTCGATGTCGTGAGCTTGGTCAGAGAGAACTGGCGGCACTAGCCCAAAATTGGTGGGCTAGAGCCGCCACTAGCCCAATATTCCCAGTGGTGGCGCTAGCCCCAAATTCCTATTTTTGGGCAACTGACAATCCCCACGTGACACACGAAAAACCCCTATATCCAGCAAAGATCGGTGTTTGGTGTGCGATGTCACAGCAGCGCATTATTGGGCCGATCTTCTTCAAAACAACCATCTCGACAGCAGCTTACGTGGAAATTTTTCAGACCTTCGTGAGTCAGTTGGACGATGAGGGATTATCCATTGGATATTTCTAGCTGGATGGAGCAACATGCCATACTTCCGGTGCCAGCATGACCGAAATTGAGTCATTTTTCGAGAACAGAGTAATTTTGAAGGGACTTTGGTTTCCGCGGTCGCCAGATTTGACGTCGCTCAATTACTTTCTCTGGGGCAATCTGAAAGGTACAGTTTACTGCAATAATCCACAATCCATCACTGCATTGAAATCCAACATCATTGAGGAAATTCAGGCAATTCCTGGGGACATGCTGACCCAAATGGTGACCATTTCCAACACATGTTATGGTGCCATCTCCTATCTCACAGCCTAAGCTAAGTCCAGTTCAAATTTCGTTACGATATCTTCATTCCTCTTCCAGTTATTGCAAAAATTCCGGGTAAAGTAGCGAGTGAAACACCCTGTATGTGAATGTAGTTACATAGTACAACTATGTTAATGTAGTTATTTCTGTACTCCTATACACTCCTTATAATTGTAGGAAGACCCCATAATTAACACATTCGTGGGTAAGGCAGCATATGCCACTGTACATCCAGTGAGATGACGTTATATGCCGTCCAACTTTACTTCACACCGTAAGTACAAAGCTGCAAATGCCGACAAAATTGTATGGGGGTTCCAGTTACTTTAAGTTTACTGTCCTGCTGAAAACATGAATTTTCCATAAATGTCTCTGCATTTTTGTTACTGTCCGCAAATGTGTTAAGCCCCAATGATGAATGAAGATGAGATAAAGGGCATCTAAGCCAGTAGCATTTTATCCTTTCATCCTCTGAGAAACTCCATTTAAAAGTGAAATCTTGCGGGCTGTCATCAAAATATTTTCCTTCGTGTGACAGAATTTTCGAAAGCAGTCACTGTTTTCGATTGTATTCGTTGGGTGCATGCTTCTTGGCCAAATTTACAGATTTCAACAATTGTTAAATGTTTTCAGAAAGCTGGATTTCCGCAAATCGCAGAGATGAATGATGAAACTGAAGTTGACCATGAATGGAATATGGAATTACACCGTACATTACAAATTTTAAAGATGACAATCCGTTTTTTGGTGTAAATATGACAAGGATGGTAAGTTAGATAATATCTGAAAACTTGAAAATTTCATCGTTCTGGAGCGGGAATCGAACCGGTGTCTCCCAGATAGCACCTGGGTATGCTAACCACTACACCACCCAGAACAACCAAGCCTCAAGTATCCGATTAATTTCAATATAACCATCACAGGATTCGCTAGTCGAAGCAACCGGCATTCATATTTAGCGAATCTGGAGGTTAAGAATCCTATCCCATGATTGCCCGGAGGAGCAGATAAATCATGAATGGAATACGAGATTACACCATACAATACAAATTTTGAAGATGACAATCCGGTTTTTTTGTTTTTTTTGGTGTAAATATGACAATGATGGCAAGTCAGATGGTAAGATTTTCAAGTTTTCAGATATTATCTGACTTACCATCCTTGCCATATTTACACCAAAAAATGGATTGAAATCTTCAAAATTTGTACTGAAGTTGACAATACCACCGTCAACCTACTAGGAACATTACGTGAAGAATAAAAAATGACCTGCTTAGTAAAGATCAGTTTCCACTAATAGATTGCAATATCATAATATATACTTATGTTAGAGGAAGCATGTTCATCGTACTACACATTGAGTTATGATGAAACAACTAATGTTAAAGATAAAAAGGAGCTGCAAACAACCATCACATTTTGGTCAGAAAGCAAATGTGGCATAACAAGACACCTCAGAACTTTTTTTTAAGTAAAGTGGATGGTGAAACATTGTGTAAAAAACTATGTGAAGCACTTTCTGAGGCCAATTTATCACAAAACAGATGCCTAATGCTTGGATCAGATGAACCTAATGCTAATAAAAAAGAGTTTTTAGGCTTTTCAATAGCAATGTCCATGAGACACAAGGGACAAGTCTTATAAACATAGGTACCTGCAACATCCACACAATGCATAATGCATATGTAAAATTATCAGAGTGTTTAGGTGAAGAAGCTTCTGAGCTGCTGATCAACATTTACCATTATTTTGACAGTTGGCCTGCCCATTGGGAAAAGTTTGAAAAATCCAATCTAAATATAACATTCCACACCACAAATTTTTTAAACATGCAACAACAAGGTGGCTTGCCTTGGGGCCTTCAGCCAACAGGATTTTGGAGCAGTGGGACATTATTCAGTTCTATTTCCTTAAGCACATGCCTCTGAGAAAAAATTCTGCTGCTCTTCAATCCAGATCCTGCAAGGCTGTTGTGAGTGCTTTAAAGAAACCTTCAATAAAAGCTGAACTTCATTTCATTATTTCATCAGCAGAACTATTCACAAAGTTCACACAACGTTTTCAGTGCCAAACACCTATGATCCACAAATTGCATGAAGAAATAGGGAACGTTCTTCAGACCTTCATGGCTCGTGTTTTGACGACTGCTGTCATTAGAAAAATCACTAATTTTTCTAAAGTTGATCTTGATGAACTGTTTACATTTGGTAATCTGCTTCCTCTTGAAGAACTTGTCATTAATGAAAAGGTCACAGACAAGCTTTCTAAACTGAAAGAAAGTGATAAGTTGTTATTTCTGAAGGAAACTCAAAAGCACTATATTACTGCTTACAAGCATGTGATGGAAAAGACTTGCTTATGAAATGGATCATTTAAAAATTTTAGATTTTTAGACCCAAAAGAGTGAGTGAATGATAGAAGCTGCAGAGACATACTGAAAGTTGCAAAAATTATGTCATTTCACGTTCAATTGGATTATTTGTTAGATGAATGGAAAATTTGGCACCTGGAAAAAGATGATACAGCATTTCAAAACAAAACTGTTGATGATTACTGGCAACAACACATCTGAAAAAGGGACTCATTATCAAAAAATATAAAGTTTCCAAATGTTGCAAAAGTCATAAAGGCAGCTCTTACTTTGTCAAATGGAAATGCTGACATAGAGAGATGATTTTTCATTTCTAAGCATATGTTATGAGAAGATAAATCAGCAATGACAGAAAGATTTTTAAACAGTGCACTGACTGTGAGGGATGCCTTGAAACAATATCCTAATTTTTTTTTTTTTTAATCGAATTAATAGAAAAGCTAAAAGAAGAACAAAAACGAACAGATTATGAAGAAGATATAAAAAGGTGGAAAAGATAAAAAAGTCAATCTAATGTGAGACTGCTGCTCTGAATGACAAGAAAAAAGAACCCCTACAAACTAAGGAGGGCAAGAGAAGAACTCTTTTTGGAAGCTTTGGCTAAACTGAAGAAAGCACTCGAAAAAAAAAAAGATTTAAAGGGAGCAAAATTAGCTGAAGGCATGCTTGAGGGAGTAAAATGCATGCAAATGGAAGAAAGAGTGAGAGAAAAGGAAGTGGAAATCATTAAGAACAATCTTGAGAAAATAAAATCAAGTATGATTACACCATTTTTTGCTAAGATGCCTAGAAAACAGTAAGCCAAACAGTTTTTTTTATTCAGAATTGTTTTTCTGGAACATTGAAGAGAACTGTACGTCATTAGATTTCCAGAATTTTGTGTAATTTTTTTTCTGTAAAAATATATAATGACAATAAAATGGCCATACCCCATCCGAGACCATAATAAAGGAATTTATTATGATCTTTCCTAGCCTTCTTTGGTAGGGGAGTATGAAAAAAAAAAAATTTTTTTTTTTTGTAACCATATTTGTTGTTTTGTGCTATTGGCAAGAAGTCTCTTAATCACCTTTTAGTCACCTTTTTAAAAAAATTTGTCACCTTTCTCACCTTTTTCAAAGGTCGCCTTAGCTCCTTACCCTGTGTTCATCTACTTTCAGTGTGAATTTTTAACAAAAAGTCCATATTCATGTCATTAATCTATGGAAATCAGTGTACATGTAAATGCCAGTATTGAATTTGGTTGAGGATTTCAAACAACTCTTAGTATAATTTTCTCCTTTTATTTGTGTTTTGCGCCACCCTAGTGTGAATGTTGTGGTGGTGTGCAATTATTGTGAATGAGTATCAAACAGTTCTATTGTTGAATGCTCTGTGGTGTGAAATTATTGTGAATGTGTATCAAATAATTCTATTGTACCATTAACTTGTAATTTCCAGTGTTATTGGTGAATGTATTTTTATATGAGATTGGTTTCCATTGTATTTATGTAATCATTATTATCATTAAATAGTGCATGGATTAAAACTATATTTTCTCTGTTTCTCTTCAGAAATCCTAATTTGAGTGCTACTAATGCAAAATTCTGGGGTCCATGGCTTATATGGTTTATTGACAAGTAAGACATTTTTTTTTCTCTCTTGTATACATTTCAAAAATTCTTTGTGAATGGAAAATGTATTCTGTGTGTAGCCATGTATTGTTACTTGAGTATCCGTAAAGAATGTCTTAGATCTTAAAATTGGAAATTAAAATTAACAAAAGATTTTGTGGATCTATTTTTTAGATTTATACCTGATTCTGTACACAGAAGCTTTTTTACAACTAAGACAAACGTTTTTTGCATGCGGTTATTTTCTCCATTTTGTTGTGTCTCTCATTGTGGGAAGCACAACACTTTCCCTCTAGATTAAGCTGATCTACCTGGTGGTTGGGAATTTCCCTAAGCATGAGCTAATAGTACGTACACCATCAACTTTTTTTGTTATTCTTCCCTCTCCTGGGCACAGTGATCTGCTTTAAGTGCTGATTCTCCTAGTTCACAAATCTATTTTGTAAAGACATGCTTTTTTTTATGATGTACTGAGTTGAAGTTCAAACAGCTGCTTTCCTTTTCCTTTAGTAAGTATCCAGATTGCAAATGTAATAATATAGCAGATTTTTTTTTTTTACAGTGAAGTTATACAATGCATGATGATCAGGTTAATTCTTCGAAGTGAGGTCGATGTACGAATGACAGTTGGGACGTGATAACCAGCAGTATTTTTTGTATCTTTGTTGTTTTTGTGGTTTTTTTTTGACTGAAAGAATTTCTGTTAAAGTTTAAAAACACAGCTCTTTTGCTCATTTTCAAAAATAATTTAAGTGACATTTAATTTTGAAAAGAAGGAGCATGATTTGTATGTTAGTTAACAGTCAAATTATTTAAGAAAGTCATGGTAAAAATTTGGTGTATAATGATACCAAGAAGTAAGGATTTTGCTGATTTTGACAGAACTTTATCGTGATTAGGTGGTGTGAAGTTCAGTACATTACCATCCAGGCATTAAATGGAATAATTCCGTTCTTCTGAACTGTAGAATTTTCTTTTATTCTTGATAAATACAAAATGTAAGTTAGAGTACACCAATGTGAACCATATAATTCTGAATGTAATTAAGCTGCCCATTCTTAAGTTGACTGATGGTACATTTTTTTCTGAGTTATATGAATAGGGACTGTGATACGCATATAGCTGAGTCTCAGTAGGTAAATGGTGTGATTTTTTTGTTTGTAATCTTTCTGCAAGTTTAGTTTCAATAATAAGGTAAATATTTGGTTTAATGTCATAAGAAGTCCTTTTTCGTGCATATTTGAACATAAGTAATGAAGTACCATCTTTACACAATTTAAAAATGTGAAATGCTCAAAACGATGACCCATTAAAAGTATTTAATCTAAAAAACACATCACAGCTAAAAACGCTCTCACAATATAATACATATGATCTTTTGAGCTTACTGAGCCCATCTTCAGATGTGATGACAGTGAAACATATTTCAGGGTTACTAGGTAATGCACTCACGGACAATGAAATTTGCACACCTAGAAGAAAACATGCTACAACCACGCAACTTTGTAAATAGCTGGAGTGCATGCTGGTATGCAAATGATCCACGTTTGGTGCAAGTGCGCAGGACCACACATCCTGTGGTGGCGCTGCAAGCACGAACCGGTAACCTTATAAACCGGTGTGTAGTCGATGCGCCATGAAAGTGAAAAGCACCAGCCGACGCAAGCAAGAGTACAGATTGCTAAGAATGCTGGGTAGATGCCAGAGATGTCAATTTATGCAACTTATGGACTTTGTGAGAGGCTGGATTATCAGGCTGAAAACCGCAAGGTGGTCAGCGCTCCATGCAGCCCGTCACGTGAATCATTCTGACCATACCGTCCAACTGTGTTGGAAGCAGTGGACACGTGATGTATCTGCCACATGGCAGAGCGGCTCCCGACGGGCCAGGAGGACCACTGGTAGAGAGGTTCGACGGATCATGCGCCAGGCAGGAATGGATCCCACAGGGACCCGGTCCACTATACAGGCAGATGTAACGGCTCCTGTGTGCCCAAGAACCATTTCCCGATGCCTTGCGGAAGTGAATCTGCGATCCCAGCTCCCCTTACTTGTGCTGCCATTAACACTGGAACATCGCCGGCTCCGTGTGCAGTGGTGCCACCAGGCCAGAGCAATGTGGAACACCACAGTCTGGCGACATGTGGCATTTTGCAATGAGTGCCGTTTTGTTTTGGGGACAGATGATCATCGTGTCCGGGTGTGCAGGTCCCCGGATCAACGGCGCAATCCCGACCTCGCTATTGAGCACCACACCTCCCCCACTGCAAGCATTATGGTCTGGGGAGCCATTGCCTATGATAGCCGATCAGCTCTAGTAGTGGTATGTGGATCATTGATGGGCCAGCGGTATGTGGATGAGATGTTATGGCCCCATGTGCTCCCATTCCTGGCCGAAATTCCAGGTGCACTATACCAGCCAGATAATGCCCACCTGCACACAGCTCGGGTTGCTCAGGACTGCCTACGTTGTGTCCAGACACTTCCATGGCCTGCCTGCTCCCTGCACATGTCTCCTATCAAGCATGTGTGGGACCAGTTGAAATACCAGCTTCCGCCGTGCCACAGTATCTGGGATTTAGAGCACACCGTCCAACACATGTGGGCCAGTCTGCCGCAATGCAACATCAGGAATCGTTCACCTCCATGCCGGATCGTATTGCAGCATGTATCACCGCACAAGGCAGTCTGACACACTATTGAAGATGACCGGACTGCATGCCACAGATCCCTCTGTAATTGTCCTGTAGCTCTGCTTTTGCCATCGTGTATCATTCATCTGTATCATCACGTCCATAAAATTTCAGTTCAATCCAAAGCTTCCTTCTTGGTGTGAAAATTTCATTGTCGGTGAGTGTATATAAGTGGAACTCACATGATATCCTCAAAATACACTGCTCATGTTTTGATTGGATGACAAGTGCTCATCATGACTATAATAATGATTAGTCTCAAAAATGTTATTATACACCATCATGTAGATATTGTCTTAATACATGTGTTAAGTTATGTGCAAAAAAAGTAAATGTTGATGATCAATGGTTTGTATTTTGGGCTTCATTCCTCCCCATTGCCTGTCTCCAAGGCTGGGGAATGTTGTATGGCATTTCTTCATTGCAACATAAGGTGGCAAACCGATAAATAAATAAAATTTCTGTAAACAGAGTCATGAATTTAGTATGAGGTGTAGCTAATAAAGATGCTTGAGACCACTGTGGGTAATGGGTTCCCATACTCATTAGTCTTGACAGGGCTGTTGATTGTGAACTTGATTTCACATCATATTAGTGTTCCTTGAGTCTGGTGTTCAGTGAATGTGTGGTAGAACCAATGTATAGCTGCTCAGCCTGAGTAGAATCAACGGGCCTCATAGGAATCGCATAAACTCCGCTTTTTTTCACCAGGTTCTGTGTGATCACGATCATTCTTGACTAAAGATAATCTGTTGTATGTTCTGATACCAAAAGACAAGTTATAACTGTGACATGCATTTTTTAAAAGGTTTAACAATTCTGGTGCATAGTCCATTGAGCCAACGTTTTTTGTTTCTTTTTTCGGAGTTATATCTCTTTGCAAAGTAGAGATTGTCGTTCTCTTAACCTTCCTTAAAATATTATAAACATATTTAAAAATATTTATAAATTAAAAATATATATTTATGAATTTAAATATATATTTATGTATTTAAATATATATTTTATATATAAAGAAAATATATATTTTAAATATATATATATATATAAAGAAAATATATATTTAAAAAAAATATATTATATATATATATATATATAAATAAATATATATTTTAAATATATATTTATGTATTAGGTGTGCAACTTAATTCCTGGCCACAGGCACAACACGTTGACAGCAAATTATAGCAAATCGAATACGTACCTGATCAGGGAAATAATCCCCATCATGTTGGATACATTTGAGCCATCGGTCAGGGAGCTGCCGAATGCCACTGTGGAAAAAAGAGGGCTGTTTTGAGTTGATAAAGTCATCAGTACTTGTGTGGACCTCCTCGACAGAAGTGAAGTGCATATCACTCAGGTGATGTTGCAGGGAGCGAAAGAGGTGATAATCCGATGGGACAATGTCTGGAAAATACGCCGGGTGGGACATAATCTCCCATCCCAGGTCGGTGATCATGTTTACAGTTGTTTTCGCGGTGTGAGGATGCATGTTATCCTGAAGCAACAGGACCGACTTTCTGCCCTTGCTGGTGTATGGCCTTTTCGCCTCCATTGAGTCATTCACATGAATGAGTTGCTGACAATAACGCTCAACATTGACCGTTTCACTAAGTTTGAGCAACTCATAGTGTATGACACCGCGCTGATCCCACGATATGCACAGCAACAACTTTCTGGCATGTATATTCGGTTTGGCGGTACTGGTGGTAGGCTGACCTGGATAAAACAGTGATTCGTGTCACTTAGGATTATCGTAGAGGATCCACTTCTCATCACAGGTCAAAATCTTGTGGAGGAAATCCTTCTTGAATCTGGAAAGCAAAGACACAGCAACATCGTAGTGCCTAGACTTGTTCACAGCTGTGAGTTGGTGGGGCACCCAATGGCCCTCCTTGTGAATCCGACCAAGCTTGTGCAGGCGCTTTGCAATGGCTTGTCGTGTTACTCCGAGAGTTCTGACTGTGTGCGACAGGAATCCGCATCCAACAGTTGTTCCAGTTTCTCATCGTCAACTTTCTGTGGCTGTCCCGGACGTTCTGCACCACAGATATCGAAATTTCCCTGCTTAAACGGCTGGAACCACTTCTTACACATACTGTAAGACACAGCAGCCTCACCCAAAGTGGCACAGATCATTTGCTGGGTTTCTGAGGCACTTTTTTTCAGTGCCTCAAATGTTGCTTCTCGAACGACATTGCTTTCACAGTCAACTTTCGTCCCTTTTGTCAGTACAGCTGTGAGCGGTTATGGTTGCCTGGAAAGCTGTTGGATGGCGCTGCAATCAGCCATCATCGCACACAGCTATTTGCATTTGGCGACGTTCTATGATCGCTTGCAATTAGGGGCTGAGAATTAAGTTGCACACCTAATATTTAAAAATATTTATAATAACATGTTTGACACTAATTATTATTATAGGCATGATGAGCACTTGTCATCCAACCAAAACATGAGCAGTGTATTTTATATATTACCTTGTAACCCTGAAATGCATTTCATTCTCATCACAACTGAAGATGGGCTCAGTAAGCCCAAAAGATCTTATGTGTTATATTGTGTGAGTGTTTTTAACTGTGATGTGTTTTTTAGATTAAATACTTTTAATGTGTCATTGTTTTAAGCATTTCACATTTTTAAATTGTGTAAAGACAGTACTCCATTACTTATGTTGGTTTAATGTTTTGGACACTTCTCATAAAAAGGTGAAGACCCATTATATTTCAGAATTATTTATCACAAACTACAAATATTATTATTTTAGTTTTGTCATAATTATACATCATCTACATTAAAAAATTCTTCATTAATAAATCCCATATAATTTATAAGAATCCTATTTCTTTTTTATTGGAATGTACAAAAATTTTTGAAATATCCTTTTCTTCAAGAAAGAAATTGTGGGGGTCAAGTTGTATTCTTGGAAACTTCTCTGTAGAATAATATTGAAAAGATACTAAATATCTTTCCCTGTTTATCAGGCAATTTATAACTTGCTGTTGTGAGATTTTTCTGCTCCCTAAAAATAATAACTCATATTTTCTTCATGATGTCAGTGAGCTCATATTCTCTTCTCTATGTCTATTCCTTTTCTTCTCATTAAGTAGGATGTGGCCAAGGCAAAACTTCTATAATTACAGTGATTTTTCCCCTTTTTGTCAGATATTCCCACATTACAGAAGTAATTGATTTCATTCGTGCTTTCTATTACTTTGACTCTCTTTGCCCTCAACTTTTCCTTCCGGTATTGTTTTTATCAGAAGACTCCTGCCTTGCAGTTTTGGGTATGAAATACATAAATCTCCTTCTGTTGATGGTGTGAAGAATTTTAAGGTCCTCCAATTTTTTAAGAACCATTTGTTTTCCATTCTGGAAAGCAAATTAAAATTACTTTACTTCTCAACATGGAGTCAGCGTACAGTCATGAAAAACATGGGACACTAAGAACTGGTGAAGACACATAAATGATAGAAGAAAAAAATGTGAGAAAGTAGTATACATACTTTTATTCAGGGTTGTTCAGCATGGAGTTTGTCCAGCTCAGGTGGTCATGCAAGCCTGCAGCAGATGATGAGGCATGATGTCAGTGAGCTCATTAATGGTGCCCTGGAGTGTAACATTCCAAACAGCAACCAACTGGGTTTGTAGCTGTTGTGGATCTTAAGTTCAAAGCAAATCTTTCTGTTAATGAGTTGCGTCTTCAGCATATCTAAAGATTAAGTACTTCCACTTGTTTTCCCCCGCACGGGGATAACTGGTTTTCCAGTTATTTGGGGAGCGGCGCCCCCACGGCCCGAGCTGACCTTGTGACTGTTTCTGTTTTGATTTCGTCTTGATACGATGATACCACCGAAGGGACAGCTGTTCATCCAGCTGATGGGGAGTGGCGACCCCACGGCCCGAGCCGACAGTTGTGTTTAAAATCTTTTTCTATTTGTGTTAGTCGTTGTTAGCTCGCCACGCACCCGCCTTAGTCCTGTGGGTTGCTGAGGTTGTGATTATGCGCCAGCCCCTTTCTTGGCTTTCTTTTCCCTTTTCTGTTTTTCCATTTTTCTCCATTTTCTACTCCTCTTTCCTTTCTTCTCCATTTTCTACTCCTCTTTCCTTTCTTCTCCACTTTCTGTCCCTCCTTTGTTTCTCCGGGTTGATTAGCTAAACCTGCCTGCACGTTTGCCGTGTGCGGTAACCCGTAAGGTGGAAAAGGGGATGCTGGAGGCTGAGGTTACTGGGGACCAGGTTGTAGTTGTCACCAGTCGCCAACACTCCTCTTTGCCCCCCTGCTTCACCCTAAACGGGCGGCTAGGAACTAACCCACTCCTAGTCAATCGGCTTGTCGCTATGTACGGCGGGGTGAGTTTGGGGATAGTGTAGGTATGCCAAAAGGGTGTTACCAAGACCTGGGAAGATCGCGGTACTCGCTGAGCGCATGCTTGCACTTTCAACCTGCTATATCCGCTGCTTAGCCCCAGAGCCGTGTCCTGCGTCCAAATGGGCTTGCGGACCTCCGGCTCTCCCCTGTTGGGCTCGGTTGTGGGCGGGGAATTCAGCGGATGAATTATCTTTTGCTCTTCATGGATTCATTAAACTCTTCCCCTTTGAAAAATAAAAATGCTTTGGACTCGGAGCCTAACTCCACAAATAAAAGAATGAGAACATTATCGGGACACAATGCACGATTTTTTATCATTCATGCCAGAGAGGATACTCACAAACTCAGTTTGAAGTCCCCTTTCTGGATTCAAAAAGCCATCCAGGGTGCTGTTGAGTCGCCAAAGAATGTCAAGAAATTGCCATCTGGAGATCTGTTGGTGGAGATGTCAACTCCCCGGCACAGTGCACTACTTTTGAATATTTCCCACTTAGGTGATGTGCAAGTGGACATAAAACCTCACCATTCTCTGAATTCATCCCGAGGTGTCATCTCTGATCGAGAACTCGTGGATGTCTCAGAGGATGAACTACTTAAAGAGCTTGTCGATCAAGATATCACAGCAGTCCGACGAATCAAGTTTCGGAGGAATGGGGATCTGGTAAATTCCAGAACTATTATTCTTACATTTAATCGCCCGGCTATTCCATCCTCCATCTATGCAGGGTATTTAAGATGTGACGTGCGTCCCTACATTCCCAACCCACTTCGTTGCTTTAGATGCCAAAGGTATGGTCACTCTCAGCAGTCATGCCGTGGAGCTGCAACTTGCAGCCGCTGTGGCTCTCACGACCATCTTCAGAACGATTGCTCTGCTGCAGCCCCCCACTGTATTAACTGTAACGGAGAACACGCAGCCAATGCTAAAGACTGCCCGAAGTGGGTTGAGGAAAGAAAAATCCAGGAAGTGAAGACCCTTGAACACCTCTCCTACCCGGAAGCAAGGAGGAAGGTTGTTCCTGCTACTCCGGGAGGACGCACCTGCTCTTCAGTCTTGTCTTCCAAAACGTCTGTTTCCACCCAGACGGATATAAGCATTCCAAAGAACTGTCCCTTTTCACTGCAAGAAATATATGCTGCTGGTCTAAAAGCCCTTAATGCTTCCAGCACCGAACCTTTGCCTTCCCAACAGCAGCCCACCGTTGCAAAACCTTCTGCAGCCTCGCTTAGGCGGGTGGCTCCTGCACAGGCGAATCGTGCTGCACAGCACGATTCTTTGACTAGCAAGAACAAAGGAAAGAACCAGACTCAAGCAGCCACTCAGACTCAAACCGGAACAAATCCATCCCAGCCCTCCTCTCGGAAACGTACACCAGTACTCCCCCCAGACAACCCGCCTGCTAAAAGTGCTGCAGAGCCACCTGAGGAAATGATGGACTCCGACACCTTTTAAGTGTCCCATTTCATCATGAATCTCATCATACAGTGGAATTGCCGTGGCCTCCGTTCACGATTTGAGGATTTGAAGGGCTTGCTCTCTTCACACACCCCACTTTGCGTGTGCCTCCAAGAGACAAAGCTCCGCTCAACCGATACTTTTTCGGTGCGAAGATACAGTACATTTCACAAAGACCATACGCACGGAGCTATCGCTTGTGGAGGAGTGGCCATTCTCGTTCCTCATGGTGTCCCAGTCACAGCGATTGCTCTGCGCACGAATCTGCAAGCAGTTGCAGCAAGACTATCCGCTAACACTCTGATCACAATATGTTGCATTTACTTACCACCAGATGAAGCTGTTACCCCTTCAGACTTCGAAGATTTGGTTGACCAGCTACCGCCTCCGTTTTTCCTTCTCGGAGATTTCAATGCACACAATCCGTTGTGGGGAGACCGCAGTCGTGATCCCAGGGGCCGCGTTATCGAGTCCCTGCTGTACAACACATCACTCTGCCTCCACAACATGGGAGCAAATACCTACTTCCACGAACCCAGCCGCTCGTACTCGGCCATTGATCTGTCGCTGTGTTCACCATCCTTATTTCCTGACTGGTCTTGGAGCGTGTCTGGTGATCCCCTTGGCAGCGATCACTTTCCAATTTTTCTTCGACTCGCTGGTGACGGCTACCGCCATCCTACCCGTCCCCCTAGATGGGATATTGATCGAGCCAAGTGGGGCGCATTCAGTGCTACAGCGATTATTACTTCTACTATGGTGGCCACAGGTACGATCAACGATGCGGTTGCAGTGGTCACAGATTGTATTGTGCAAGCGGCAGAACTCACCATTCCTAAAACGTCAACTAAACTTCCAAGTTGCCCAAAGCCATGTTGGAATTCGAAATGCAAGGCAGCACGTCAGGCCCAGCATAGGGCTCGGGGCAAATTTCGTCGCTATCCCACCGACGCTAACCTTCTTGCTTTCAAGAAGGCCAAGGCTTATGCAAGACTGGTTCGTTGTCGCCATAAACTGGAATCCTGGATCCAATATGTATCGGGCATCAACACATCTACAAACTCCAAAACGGTTTGGGACAGGATTCGCAAGATTCGGGGAAAGTACCCATCTGGCGAGATCTCCATCCTCGAGAGTGGTGGAGGAATGGTTGCCGACGCTCGGGGTATCGCTGACTGTCTTGGCACAGCGTTTGCTTCAGTTTCCAGCAACTGCAATTATCCTCCTTCTTTCCAAGAGCTTCAGTCACGGCTGGAGAGAAAACGAATGTCCTTTCGACCGTTTTCCTCGGAGGACTATAACAGCCCGTTGACAGCGGTGGAACTGAGGATTGCCCTAAATCGCTCTGGCCGAACATCTGCAGGACCCGATAACATCCTTTACGAAATGCTGAAGCACCTTTCTCCATCATCTCTCGACTGTCTGCTAATCCTGTTTAACAGGATTTGGCAAGAGCACGTTTTCCCCGATTCTTGGCGCACAGCCATTGTGATACCTGTTCTCAAACCTGGTAAAGATCCGAAAAACCAGTTCAACTACCGACCAATTGCCATTACAAGCTGCCTCTGCAAGGTGCTTGAACGCATCATCAATTTCCGCTTGATCTTCCACTTGGAAACCCATCACCTTTTGTCACCCCATCAAAGTGGACACCGTCGTTTTCGCTCCACAACTGACCACCACCTTCGCCTTGAGACATCGATCAGAGAGGCGTTTGTTCGACGACAGCACATGGTCTCCGTGTTCTTTGATATGGAAAAAGCGTATGATCGGACTTGGAGATATGGCATTCTCCGTGATCTGCACGACTGTGGATTACGGGGAAATTTACCAACTTTCATTGCCGGTTTTCTCCAGAACCGGATGTTCCATGTGCGCGTCGGGTCGACATTCTCCGCGATGTACCCGCAGGAGCAGGGTGTCCCTCAGGGCTCCATCTTATCGGTCACTCTCTTCATCCTTCGGGTGAATCATATCTTCAAGTTACTTCCTCCGATGGTTCGTGGCACTATGTATGTGGACGATCTTCAGATTCCGTGTGCTTCCGTCAACATGCGCACCATTGAGAGACAGTTGCAATCGTCTATTAACAAGATCTCTTCCTGGGTCTCACGCAACGGCTTTGGCTTCTCGTCACAGAAGACTGTTTGCGTGCATTTCTGCCGAAAACGCGGTCTTCATCCAGACCCCCACCTCCGTCTGGGGAACACCACCATTCCAGTTGTGACTGAGGTCAAATTCTTGGGATTGACTTTTGACCGCGCACTCACCTTCCGGCCTCATATTCATTCCTTAAAGGTGAAGTGCACAAAGTCATTGAGTATCCTGAAAGTCCTCTCCGGAACATCTTGGGGGGCCGACAGGTGCTCAATGCTTCGCATTCATCACTCCCTTGTCCGGTCAAAGTTAGAGTATGGCTGTATAACCTACGGATCTGCACGGCCTTCGGTATTAAAGCTCCTCGATCCAGTCCACCACCAAGCTTTACGCCTGTGCATCGGTGCTTTCCGTACGTCTCCTGTCCACAGCCTGTATGCCGAATCTCATGAGCCACCGTTATGCCTCCGCCGTAAGCAACTGTCTCTCCAGTTCTACATCAAGCTGAAATCTCTCCTTGATCACCCACTTCATGATTCCATCTTCACGCCACAATGTGCTCGCCTATTTTCCAACCGCCCTTCTTGTGTTCCCACCTTCGGAATTCGGATGTCAGACATAGTGCGAGATGCCGGCATAGACTTGTCGTTAATCGGTGTGACCCGTGCCTTTAACGATCCACCTTGGCAGCCAGTTCAGGCAGTGACTGACCTCTCTCTTTCTGGATGGCCTAAGTCCTCCACACCTGCTCTGGTGTACCAGAAACTTTTTGCTGAACACCTTTCCCTCTATCCCGATTTCGTGCCTGTCTTCACCGATGGTTCGAAATCCGGTGATTTTGTGGGTTCCGCCTTTGTTTGTGCGGATGAGACTTATGCTGAGAGGATTCCGCCGGTTGTGACAGTCTTTACAGCAGAGATGCATGCGGTGCACCTCGCTTTGCGCCACATTAATTCCAAACAACTTCGTCGCACTATGATTTGTATTGATTCTCAATCCGTTATTAAAGCCTTATTCTCCCCGGAGAATAGTGACTCGCCAATCACCAGAGATGTCCGTCGGCTCCTGGGAACTTTGACGGGTTCTGGGTACCTGGTCCGATTCTGTTGGATCCCCGGCCATGTTGGGATTCGGGGTAACGAGCTAGTCGACTCCGCAGCCAGATCTGTTCCATCCTTGGCAATCACCCGACTGCCACTATTTTTTCGAGATTTTCACCCGTGCATCCACAAATTTATCATGGAGGAGTGGCAGTCCCTGTGGACTCAACAGGGCAGCAACAAACTTCTTTCCATCAAACCGCAGATCGGACTATGGCAATCTGGATTGCGGAAGAATCGTCGCGAGGAAGTGGTTCTTGCGCGTCTGCGCATTGGGCATTGTCATTTCACCCACCGCTTCTTGCTGTGTGGCGACACTGCCCCAATGTGCGAGACGTGTAACAGTCGTCTCAGTGTCCTTCATGTCTTGTGTACTTGTGTCCGCTTTCGTGATAACCGTTTTCAATATTTCCGAGCTTATTCATTGGAAGACAATTCAGCTTCCCTTCAAAGAATCTTAGGTGACTGTTGTGATACGTTTGCAGTTTTTTCATTTTTCAGGCAAATTGACTTTCTTAAACTAATCTAAATTACCAAGCTTTTATCGTTCTTGTTTTTCAGTTGTCCTACTCCGCCGTGCTTCTTATTACTCTTCCTAGCTTTTAACTTGTTTTCTTTAATTGCTTCGTGTTTGGCGCTCTTTGGCCAGACCTGGCCCTTGCGCCATTAAAATACACCAACCAACCAACCAACCACTTGTTTTCACAGGAAGCTGTCAAGGATTTCCAATACCCAACATGTTTCCAGCATAAAAATAGAAGAAATGTGCAAATTCTGAGAAAGAAATATTTACTTAATACATAGAACAAAGGCCAGGATTATTTACCTAGCAATCAGGTATGCTTGAATCACTAGATGTTGTTTTGTTTTGTTTTCGGAGGAGAAGGAGAGAAACGAGGTTGAAATGCAATTTTGCACTTCAACCACACTCGAACCATTCTCCAAGTGTGTGAAAACATTTTGAATTTCCGACATTAGTTTTTAGAGTTCTTTGTGATTATAGTGCAGGTGTTTCATCAGTTGAGTTATATGCAACAGGTTGCCAGGTTGCATGCTATCAAACATTTCAAAACCAGGGGTACATTTAATTAAGTATTTTAGTAATGCAGCATTAGTGAAATATTGCATCATAACACTCTCTTTTAATTTGAAACACATTCTATTTAGAATTTTTTTGGTGTTACTCATATAAACACATATTTGTGTTACTTGAACATTCCTTTTAATGTACAGGGAATTTTTTTATTGTGGAGGGGAGAAGGGATAATTGCATAGCCACTGATAAGTTTTTCAAATTTTTGCTATTGCATAATGGGATGTATTTGTAAAATTTTCTTCAGTCATCTTAATGAGTTCAGATGAAATACTCACATAATCAGAGTTTGGAGATGTATCACTCTTTTAATTCACTCATCATCTTGTGAATTTTCTTCCATGGCACATGCTCTGTTTTAGTATTGAAAATAATATGCAAAGCTGATAGAAGTTTTATAAATTTTATTTGCATTCTGTTTTGCATTATCTTTACTCTTTTCATAATCATCTTGTTTTCCCTGTAAGATGTTACTGTGGTAGAATAATCACATTAGTTTTGGGTGCAGCTTTTACTGTAAGAAATAAGTGACATTACACAGTTAGTTGGCATAATTTCTTTTGTTGTTGCACTTAGTTTCATTATTTCTCATTGCAGTTCTCTTTGTTTCTTTCTTTCATGAAATTTGTTTTTACATTTTTATTTTATATTCAATAGTAATTTTACCTTGAGCATTTGTAAGGGGCAACAATTCTATAAACCTAAGGTTTTTCATTATAGTTTACTTTACATTGAGAAACCTGCATCACAATTATTTGAAAATCCATGTAGTGAAATACAGGGTAATTCAAAATGATTGCCCTGATTACAAATGACAATACCTGGTTTATGAACATAGATACAGAGATCACATTGTTGCACACTAAAGAAGAAAGTTTAGAATTTTGTTTCCATACCTTACAAATGTTCTATGTGACTTTCCTGGGCCACACAGACAACATCTAAATGGTAATTCATTTCACCCCATACATTATGAAGCATGTCCATAGTCATTGATGCCAATGGAAGCTGAATGCACATCTTTAGTTCTTGCAGTGTTTTTGGCAAAGGTGGCACATACACATAGTCTTTGACATACCCCACAAGGAGTAAGGTCCGGAGACCTGGGCGGGCCACTTCAGCATACAAAATGCCTTTTCTGCTGCAGTCGCCATTTCTTCCCACTGGCTTTGGCGCATGGTCAGCTCACTTTCCTATGTCACCATAGCAACACAGCAGTAGGTTCCAATAAAATTGCAAACTTCCTTCTTTCTTGTGTAGGGATATCAGCTGTCTATTTATCTTCATAAACACATTGTCATTTGTAATCGGAGCAATCATTTTGAATTACTTTGGATCTCAGCAGTCCACTTTGTATATTAAAAATGCAAAAAGCATGTCTGATAGTTTCCTTATTAATTGTAAAAGAAAATGTGTAACTGAAGTATCTTTTTATGCAGTTTTGGACTTATTTTTTTTATTATATATTTTAGCTTTACAAACATCTTTTCCTGATTCTGTGAGTGAAATCTCTTACTGAACATAAGTTGATACTGATTTTTAAGTTCAGTTTCCTGAAGATTGATTTTTAGTGTTATATTTTTCTGGTGTTAATGCAAATCTGTCTGTCTGTCTCTCTCTCTCTCTCTGTGTCTGTCTGTCTCTCTCTCTCTCTGTCTGTCTGTCTCTCTCTGTCTGCCTATATCTATCTGCCTGTGTGTCAGTCTGTCTGTCTCTCTCTCTCATATTGCAAAATATCTGTTCTGTTTTGGTTATTAAATAGATGGGTTTAACAGCTTTTATGTACTGAAGTAAGTTTTGTCTTTAATTTAGGTTGTTGATGAGGCGAGGATTGTTTGAGCATCTCTCAAAACGAGGCATCCAGGTAAATTATTTGTATTGCTTTTCATTATAAAGTAATTTTGTGGGCGATTTTCTTGATCACTCATTCTTCATTGAGAAATTTTTGAATATCATAAATTGCTTGTATATAATACATAAAAATTGAATAAATGTCTTTGAAACACAATTTTGCTGAACCCTGCTTCAAGTGTGGAAACATTCCAAATTTCCCACATTAATTTTTACTTCTTAAGGATTACGGCACAGGTGTTTCATCATTTGAGTTATATGCACAGGTTGTCAGGTCACATGCTATCAAATGTTTCAAAACCAGAAGTGCATTTAATTAAGTATTTTTAATGCAAAAAATGGTCGTGTTTATTCATATTAATTTTCATATTCTACTTGCCAATGGTTAATTCTTAAATCCAGTTATTTTTATTTTTTACACAAGGTTTTACAGCTTACACGGCCATTTCTTTTTAGGGTCATTTACTATTATCACGGTTTGTACACCTTCTGGAATTTAGGGAGAACTCCTTAAATGGGTCTTTTTCTCCTTATTTTCCCTCAGACTCATGGAAAAGTCCTTAAATTTAATTTTGACTCCTGGAAGTTTTGTACTTTGGATTTTTTTTTTATATCTTTCATTGCTGATTTAGCAGTCAGTTAGCCCCCCCCCCCCCAATTTTTTTTTAAATCGTGATTTTTTTCATCTGCTGGAAAGTGTTTTGAGTTTACCTTTCCCAGCTAACATGCACTTAGTCCTTCTCCTTATGAGGTGAGAAACAAGTGTAATTGGATAAACTTCATCACATGACCCAGAATTATTCAGAAGAAAACCTTGGCACTCCAAGTACTATTGGTGCTCCATAGGCACTGTGGAAATCATTGGTCGCCCACTATAGAGTACTGGAAACTGAATATACTATGGCAATCGAAAATCTCTGTGAAATAATGTTATTCGACATCTGTGTAAAGTCTGTTTTCAAATTTCTAACATTTATTAAACATAGTTTCAGATTGTTTATTGCGTGATTTTAATAATGTGACACTTCTTCAATGTATTTTTTACATTTTTTTTGTGTGTGTCCTCAAGTCATTCGCTAGTTGGAAATGTTTGGAACTGCTGGAGTTGTTGTTCGAACAGGGGTAAGAAAGTTCCACGATTTTCGGAATTTCAAATTTTTCTGACTCGGCTGGGTTTTTTTTCATTTCTCAGAAAAAAAAAACTGGCTAAGTTCAAGTTGAATGGTAAATAGTTACAGTTCTGCATGAGCATCCAAGCATCCATCAGTGTTCTTATATTCCCATACGCAAAAAGCGTATGGCGCGATATTACGTGGCCAAAGACTTCAATATAGAACTGCTATATTAAGCAGCGATAATACTGTTCGCCACGTATATTTTGTTTAAGTATGCAGGGTGGAGTAGCTAAGTCCATATAATGCTATGAAATACAAAAAACGAACTTTAATGGTAAAAAAATCTTTTATTTACTCATAGTAATTTCGGCATTTTTGTCACTGTTGCAATTCCTCTGCTCGTAGAACGGACATTTGCTTATTTTGATGAGCTACTAGATCTGCCTGAACGGAAGATTCACGGATTAAAAGTACTATTTCAAGTTAAAATTCTATACCTTTGTATAGGTGTTTGCAAGGAATGATGATTAGAAGATGAAAGTTAAAAACCCAAATGAGGAATAAAAGCCAAATGAGGAAAGTTAAAACCCAAAGGAACAAAAGATGGAACTAAACTCAACCCACCACTGCAACACACTTCCAAACATGTTTTGACAAGAATTTTGCCTTCTTCAGTGGAACATCAAGTTATACGTGGGCATCAAGTCCTCATCGACGAATCTTGAAAGACTGATGTAATGTCTTGTATCGCTCTGCCTTCAACCTTCGTCGTCGCAGACCAACTGTGTATCACTGCTCAAGCTGTTAGTGGCGGCATCTATGGCATTGTGTTCACCTCGGTCTACTTTTGCCATTCCGCTCCTGTGATCTTTGAACCTATGTCTATTAGCCTTTTGTAATCTATTATTTTCCTGTTCTATCAGATATCGCCAGCCATAAGATAACTCAATTGGTGAATTAGTGTTGCAGCATTCATCTCCGAATTTTTCAATGACCACCGCTTCCGCTGTTATGATTTGTCTATGACTTTTGTGTGATGTTATATGTTTTATATTCTCCCAATCAGGCTTCGATTGATTTTCCATGCAGTGTTGTATCAGAGCTGTGCTTGGTCTTTTCTTTAGCCAATCTTGGACATGTTCTTTTAATCTCGTAATCATACGCCTTTTTGTACT
Source organism: Macrothele yani (assembly GCA_039090855.1). Classification (NCBI taxonomy): domain Eukaryota; kingdom Metazoa; phylum Arthropoda; class Arachnida; order Araneae; family Macrothelidae; genus Macrothele; species Macrothele yani. The sequence continues at coordinate 121,016,733 of CM077005.1, read as the reverse complement.
TCCGATGTAAATAGAATCTTGTTGATTGTTGTCTGTCCTGGTTGGAATGGCATATACTCCTGCTCGATCTAGGATGGATTTTTTGTTATTACCAGAAGTTAGTAATGAGCCATTATCAATGATGGTTTCTGCAAGATTTATTTCGTTCGAAACACATTCTTTCTTTAATATGTTACTTAAGGGTGGTAAGAATGGAAAAGAGATGTAGGATTTATATATATTCTTTTGTTTCATCTGGTTTTGATTATTCTTAAGATTGTTATATATTGAATTAATCAAACATTTATTGTACCTAAAATGTTCAGCTTTATTTTCGATCCATTGTATTTCTGCAAATATAGCTGAACATTTTGGGCAACATTTTCGTGAACATTTTCGTCCAGCAGTGAATTGATAATGGTTGATAATGATGATGATGATGATGATGATAGAATTTATATGTATAAATATTGACATTTGTTATCAATATCTGTCATACTCATATCATAAAGATTCATAATTTTTAGTCAGTGTGTGTGTGCATTGCTCAGTGCAAAACAAAAATATAAAAGTGTAGCATGAAAATACTTTTTTTATTCACACACATCATATAACTTTCTTGAATACAATAGCAAATTCAATAATAATTCATAAATTTTCACACTTTCTGTAAAAAACAAAACAACCCCCTCCCCCCCCTCCCTTTAAATATCAAAGAGGTGGTAAAGCAGCAGAATTTTTGCTTCCTTGAAGTAGATGGCCAGTGTACATGCACCAGTAAATAATCCGTGCCACAACCACTCCCTCACTGTGGCATACTGGACATAAGCTTTCTGCTGTGGCTTTTACAGAAAAGAAGAAGTGTGGGGCTGGAGTGCATGTGCCAGGAAAAAGCAATTTGGTTTCTGCTTACCTACCTAGTCTTCACTAACAGATGATGATGACAACAACGAACAAGGTGTGAAGCAAAATAAACTTGCACACTTGATAAGAGGTGCCAAATCATGACTAAAGGAGAAACATTATGTTGAGAACTAGTGTGATTTGGGGAACAGAAAGATTGTAATGCAGAAGTAAATCAATATGTACAGCAATGCATTAGACTTGTTTAAAACAACCCATCCAACATAATGACCATTATTCAAAGTCCTGAATCAGCTTTCCATGGGAGCAGTGTTATTTTACAATCCATATAATGATCATAAAAGTTTGATTTTTCAAATATAACAACGATGTCTTCATACATAAGAATTGGCAAAAATGGTGTTGTAAACCAGCATATGTTTTCAAGGTCACTTGTGCAACACTGCAGAAATGTCAAAACCAGTTTCTTCCTAAGATTTTTCAAGTATAACAACAATACAGACATAAATCAAGCTGTTCTTTCCATGTAATGTAACCACAGAAATTTGAAAATTTAATCTTTCTGGAAATTTCAGTGCTCTTTTTTTCAATGCTCGAGTGCTAATCGGGAGATGCGGGTTCGATTCTGTTCCAGGATGATCAAATTTTCAAATTTCTGTGGTTACATTACATAGAAAGAACAGCTTGATTGTCTGTATTGAATATTCCATGTGTTTCCAACTTGAAAAATCTAACTTCTTTCCAGTAACAAAAGGCATTTTTGAGAATTTGGCATTCTGAGAATTACTTTCGCATTTGTACATGGCCACCGTGGTTTCAGTAGGACCCACTCCTGGATTCTGTGATGCCATGTGTAAGGTCCTTTATTACACAGGTGTGTAATCTAAGGTAAGAGCAGGAGGGCTTTATTGTTTTTGCAGCAAAATTTGCTAACAGCTGCATTTCTGTTCACAATGGCTCCAATTTAAACTTCAAAATGAAAAAATGTCAGTCAGCACAAAAAGGAAATGTTTGATGCTGTTGGTAAAAAAGCTTTGTGAAAATCAGAAATTTCTAGATATGTAATGTGAAAAATAGCATATGTTTTTACCATCATTAAGACCTGGGAATCAATTTGTAAAGCAAGCAAGGCAAGTGTATCTCAATCCAAAATACATAGGTCATTTCAAAAAAGTTTTGCACACTGCTCAGGCACTGCTCGTAAGATGATGCAATCGCTCCAATCGTCGCGCCAGTTGTCAGTCAGACTTCAGTATACAAAGTTGTGCCTACGTTTGCTGGCTAAGTTGTTCCTGTTCTGAAAAATTCTGTCTAGAAATGAAGGAAGAAAGTTAATCAGGTCAGATCTTACGTAGCAACCAGCAATCCTACATTAAAATTGAAACTTTGCAAGGAAAATCCCTTACCAAAATTCATAAAGCTTTGTGTGAAGTTTTGTGGATTTAGTGTAGTGTCACGGTGGGCTTCTCATTTTCGCCAAGGTTGGGAAAGCATCAAAGACGACCCAAGAAGTGGCCGACCATCAGATTTAACAGACGATACTTCAATGACGAAATTGGAGTGATAGCATCAGTCAGAGTACCAGAGGGGACCACTACAACAGAAAAATATCACAGAAGGTTTTGAAAAAGTATTTTGCGCCCAAAGATTCGCTAAAGAAGGCCCAACATGCTCAAAGCTGGTGTCATCATTTTGCACGACGACACAAGGCCACATTTTGCCTGTACAGCAAAAGGCATTCTGGAAAAGTATGGATGGGAATTGCTTCCCCATGCGCCATACAATCCTTCCATAAGCCCACCAGACTATGACTTGTTCCCAAAACTGAAGAAGCTGTGGGAAATGATTCAGTATGATTCAGGAATCCGACACCTCAATAATGGGGGTGTCCTGACTGGAATACAAGACTTGCCCAAACATTGGGCCGCTGTCATAAAGACACATGGAGATTACTTCAAAGGCGTGTAAAGTTATGTTGTGAAATAAATTCGTTTTTAAGAGATAACCCACAGTGTACAAAACTTTTGAAATGACCCTCATACTTTTTAGAGATGGCAAATTGCTGTTTTGCAGGAAGTCAAAGTATTAATAGCAGTATAAAGCAGAGGCCAACTGTGAGAACAGCATCAGATGCAGTCGAATGATTGCAAAGTTTCTTTTAAGGAGGAGGAGGAGGCACTGAAGAGGATGTAGAAACCAACATACAAATGGAACATTTTATTTTAAAAACAGCTCAGAAGCATTTTACTAAACAAACAAGTATTATGAAATTTTGTACACAGCAGTAATGTAGAATGCTATCATTTTCAGTGTCTAATAAATATTTATATAAATGTAAATATGCTTCAAGGAAAGTGCAATAACATGTAACAAATAAATTGACTGAGGTAAATTTGCATACTAGTTACATTTGAGCAAAGGAAGAACAATACAGAAAACTGTCAGTCAACCTGGCTTGTATCTTGACAGTCCATCAAGATACAAGCTGGATGGATTGAATGTGTTCTGTATTGATTGAAAGTGCCTGAAGTAGTCACTCAGCATTTTCTAGCCTAGTAGTTTCACAATTTATGTTTGAACGAAGAATGAATAGTACAAAAGACCTTCAATCAATCAGGCTTGATCTTGATCCCTGGGGGTCTTTACAGGTGATCAAGACCCATGCTGGGTTGATCGAAAGTCTTCCTTACTATTCTTTGTTTGTTCAAATGAAAATAGTGTGCACATTCATTCGAGTCTATTAATTATGCTTTGGTTACATTGACATTTAGTCCAATAAATCTGTACACCGTCTTAGCACGAGACAAATAAAATTTTAATGAGCTTTAAAAACGGTTAAAAATAAAAGTTACATTAAAATCCCCATGAGATCTTTCAGAGCTCCGCAAGTTCCTTCATCAGATGGTATAATGACTACCATGATTACCATGGGCATGCTGGTTTATATAGCTGACAAACAGAGCGTTTAGCTCATCTGCCCAGATGCAAGGGCATGTAAGAAAAATAAGATACATGCACAACACAAGAGACACAACACATACTTACTTAATAACACAAAGCAAAATTTTGTTTCGACAGATAAATAATTAGTAACCCACCTCTTTTACCAACTAACCTACAACAGTCCTCCCGTCCCCGTCCCTCTCCTCCATAAACAAGTCCATGACGAAATAAAGAATAACCACAACAAATCATCAATACCCCCTTCTCTCTCCATCCTGCCCCACCACAACTACCCCATCCTCCACCTCCCACACCCCACATCACTCCCAAAATAGGACCATTCAAATTGAGTTATTCTTTTAGATGAGGTAAAGCAGTATCTTCCAGGGTAACGGAATTTGTGCAGGTGTATCGTCGTTACAGCATCCACTGCCCAGATTGTAGATGTGGAGGCTTTCCATCATTAGAACTTCAGTCTGAGTGTTATGAGAGTCTAATAGCATAGTATCTTCCCAAGAGGGAGTGAAAGTTCTTTTAGTACAACATTGATAAGGCAGAAGTCTGTGAGCTGGTCCTGACATATTTATGTTCATAGACACGTTTTTTAATATTTTTAAGCGTAGAACCTACATATCATCATCATCATTGTCAACCATTATCAATCCACTGCTGGACGAAGGTCTCCCCAAGTTTCCTCCACAACGGTCTGTCTTGTGCCAGTCTCCTCCATGTCACCCCTGCATACTTTCGAATTTCATCCACCCATCTCCCATGTGGTCTTCTTCTGGGTCTTTTCCTGTCCCTTGGAATCCAATCTAAAATTTCGGCTGTCCATCGATGATCTGTCCTTCTGGCAGTATGTCCAGCCCATTGCCATTTCAGGGATTTAACTCTGATCATGATGTCTTCCACTCTTGTCATTTTTCGGATCCACGAGTTCCTCTTCTTATCTCTCCTGGTTACACCAAGCATGCACCTCTCCATGCTGCTTTGAGTTGTCTGCAGCCTTTGTATGTCTCTTTTAGTTAAGGTCCACGTCTCTGCACCATACGTAAGCACTGGAAGGATGCATTGATCAAACACTTTTCTTTTAAGACATAATGGCATATTGCTCTTGAAAATTATGCTGTTTCTTCCAAAAGCTCTCCAGGCAAGTTTTGTACGCCGATTAATTTCTTCATCAATGTGACCCTCACTTGATATCTGCTGTCCAAGATAAACGTACGTGTCTGTTATCTCCAGCTTTTCTCCATCAATCGATAAATCTTCATTTCTTGTAAAAGCATTGAACATCACTTTTGTCTTCTGAAAGTTCATTTTTAATCCCACTTCTTTACTCTTGTCAGCAAGTTCCTGGATCATACTCTGCAGCTCTGATGGGGTAGTTGCAAAAATGACTACGTCATCAGCAAAACGAAGGTGGGTTAGATAATCTCCATTAATCTTTATCCCCTTGTTTTCCCAGCTCAGCGACTGAAAAACACCCTCCAATGTGGCATTAAAGAGCTTTGGAGATATGGTGTCACCTTGTCTTACTCCCTTTCCAATTTTTACATGTGTTGTATTTTCAAACAGCCTAATCTTTGCACTTGCATTTTCATAGATGTTATTAATAATATTAATGTATGCATCTTCAATACCGCAGGTTTTCAGAGCCATTGTAACTGCTGATGGTTTCACCGAATCAAAGGCTTTTTCATAATCGATAAAAGCCATGCACAATGGAAGTTCATATTCCCTCGCTCTTTCAATTAGTTCTCTCAGCACGTGGATATGATCTATTGTGCTGTAGCCACTCCTGAATCCAGCTTGTTCTCTCGGTTGAGCCATGTCCAGTGTTACCTTCAAGCGGTGTGAAAGAACTTTAGTGAAGATTTTATAAACTACTGATAGGAGGCTGATAGGTCTGTAGTTTCCGAGATCCTCAATGTCACCTTTCTTATGTAGCAGGATCATTGTAGCGGTGTTCCAATCCTCAGGAATCTTTCCTTCATTAAGGCATCGAGTGAAAATTTGGGCGAATACTGTTTCGATTTCTCCACTTGCTTCTTGTATGATGTCTACAGTAATTCCATCTTCTCCTGGAGCTTTTCCTCGCTTCATGTTCTTGATTGCATGTGCAACTTCTGCTGGAAGGACTGGAGGAACTCTGATACTGGTATCTTTCATGATGCCTGGAGTGCATATATCATCCCTTTCATATAATTTGGAGTAGAAATCTTTCACTCTTGTCAAAATTTTCGCCTCTATTTCTTGTTACAGAACCATCTTCTTTTCTCAGTGCCATAATCTGTTTTCTTCCCTTACTGAGATGTCCCTTTGCTATCTTTAGGCTTTGGTTGTTTTCAATTGCTTTCCTCACTAGTTCACAGTTGAATTTCCTTACGTCTTCAGTGATACTTTTTCTTACTGTCTTGCATAGCTCTATATATTCCACTTTGGAAGTCACATCTTCTTTAGTTGTCCTCATCTCTCTTCTTTTTTGCATCAACATTTTGGTTTTTCCTGATAATTTGTTCACATGCAACTTGTTCTTAGACCCAGCTAATTTTGTTGCTGTTTCCATAAGAGCTTTGGTTACTTTTCTGTTAACTTCAGAGATGTCCACTTCTTCCGATGTTAGGCCTTCTAAAGCAGAGAACCTGTTCTTCAGTTCTAATTTGAAGGTATTATGGTGTTTTTTAAGGTTGGTTATGTCAATAGATTTTGTTTGTCTTATGAGCTTGCCACGTTCAAGTTTAGTGTTGAGGTGCATCTTACATCTCACCAATCTATGGTCACTACCTGTGTTGAACTTGTTTAGCACACTGCAGTCTTCTATGACGAATTTTTTGTTACACATAATAAAATCAATTTCACTTGTCGTCCCATTTGGATGTCTCCATGTCCATTTCCTGTGTGGCTTTTTCTTGAAGAAGGAGTTCAAGATGAAAAACCCTTCTGCCTCTGCAAACTCAACGAGAGTATTTCCACGCTGGTTTCTGTTGCCGTGACCGAATTTACCTACTGAAGTTTCATTCTGTTGCCGTTGCCCTATTTTTGCATTGAAATCTCCCATAATTATTTTCAAGTGCTGCTTACCTTTATTATTTAGATCACGAATTTCCTCATAAAATTCTTCAATTTCTTCTTCAGCATGACTTGTGGTGGGTGCATAAGTTTGAATAATCTGAGCCTGGTATCTTTTCGAGAGTTGGATAACGAGTCGTGCAGCTCTGTCAGAGGAACTTTCAACTTCTACAACTTTATCCTTCAGTTTCTTGTTTATTATAAATCCAACACCACTAGTTCTGCCAGTATCTGTCCCACGATAGTAGAAGAGATGTCCACTTTTCAGTTCAATGAGATCTTCTCCTTTTCTCCTTACCTCACTTAGCCCGACGATGTCCCACTTGATCCTTTGTAGTTCCTCTTCCAATTCAAGAAGCCTTGAATCAGAAGATAGGGAGCGTCCGTTATACGTTGCCAAGGTCAGCATCAGATGGCAGCCTAGTCCGGTCCTCCGGGGATTCTTAGCACCCTCTGCCTTCATGTCGCACTGGCCGCTGCCTTGGCCAGGTACATTCCAGCTGCAGGAGATTGAGGGCCAAGATTTAAGTTGTGGAGTCATTTTGGAGGGGTTCGGCCATAACTCACCACACTGGCCAAGCGGGTTGGTGAGTGTGGGATAGCATTTCCTCTAATCCCGATGGTATAGTTATACCGCTATTGGCGGTCGTCAGAGCCCCTTTAGTGGGAACAGGATGTACCACGAGAAGGCGGGGTTGACATTTGTCAAGGAGAGGCTGTGATGTTACGCATCACCTGACCTTACATCCCAGAACCTACATATATACTATAGTATATTTTGACACTTCTGCAGTGTTGCACAAGTGACCTTGAAAACATATGCTGGTTTACAACACCATTTTTGCCAATTCTTTTGTATGAAGACATCGTTGTTATATTTGAAAAATCAAACTTTTATGATCATTATATGGATTGTAAAATAACACTGCTCCCATGGAAAGCTGATTCAGGACTTTGAATAATGGTCATTATGTTGGATGGATTGTTTTAAACAAGTCTAATGTATTTCTGTACATATTGATTTACTTCTGCATTACAATCTTTCTGTTCCCCAAATCACACTAGTTCTCAACATAATGTTTCTCCTTTAGTCATGATTTGGCACCTCTTATCAAGTGTGCAAGTTTATTTTGCTTCACACCTTGTTCGTTGTTGTCATCATCATCTGTTAGTGAAGACTAGGTAGGTAAGCAGAACCCAAATTGCTTCTTCCTGGCACATGCACTCCAGCCCCACACTTCTTCTTTTCTGTAAAAGCCACAGCAGAAAGCTTATGTCCAGTATGCCACAGTGAGGGAGTGGTTGTGGCACGGATTATTTACTGGTGCATGTACACTGGCCATCTACTTCAAGGAAGCAAAAATTCTGCTGCTTACCACCTCTTTGATATTTAAAGGGGCTTTTTTTTTGTTTTTTTTTTTTTACAGAAAGTGTAAGAATTTATGAATTATTATTGAATTTGCTATTGTATTCAAAAAAGTTATATGATGTGTGTGAATAAAAAAAGTATTTTCACACTACACTTTTATATTTTTGTTTTGCACTGAGCAATGCACAAACACACTGACTAAAAATTATGAATCTTTATGATATGAGTATGACAGACATTGATAACAAATGTCAATATTTATAATCTATTTATACATATATATACTATCATCATCATCATCGTCAACCATTATCAATATACTGCTGGACGAAGGTCTCCCCAAGTTTCTTCCACAACGGTCTGTCTTGTGCCAGTCTCCTCCATGTTACTCCTGCATACTTTCGAATTTTATCCACCCATCTCCCATGTGGTCTTCTTCTGGGTCTTTTCCTGTCCCTTGGAATCCAATCTAAAATTTCGGCTGTCCATCGATGGTCTGTCCTTCTGGCAGTATGTCCAACCCATTGCCATTTCAGGGATTTAACTCTGATCATGATGTCTTCCACTCTTGTCATTTTTCGGATCCACAAGTTCCTCTTCTTATCTCTCCTGGTTACACCAAGCATGCGCCTATCCATGCTCCTTTGAGTTGTCTGCAGCCTTTGTATGTGTCTTTTAGTTAAATACCATAGTATATATGTATAAATTTAATGTCAGGACTAACTCACAGACTACTGCCTTATCAAGATATTGTACTAAAGGAACTTTCACTCCCTCTTGGGAAGATACTATGCTATTAGACTCTCATAACACTCGGGCTGAAGTTCTAATGGCGGAAAGCCTCCACATCTACAATCTGGGCAGTGGGTACTGTAATGATGATACACCTGTACAGATCCCGTTGCTCTGGAAGATACTGCTGTACCTCATCTAAAAGAACAACTCAATTTGAATGGTCCTATTTTAGGAGTGATGTGGGGTGTGGGAGGTGGGGGATGGGGTTGTTGTGGGGGGAGGGGGAGAAGGAAGAGGGTATTGATGATTTGTTGTGGTTATTCTTTATTTTGTCATGGACTTTGGGGGGATTTGTTATTTATGGGAGAGAGGGGGAGGGGGAGGGAGGACTGTTGTAGGTTAGCTTGTAGAAGAGGTAAGTTACTATTTATTTATTTGTCAAAAAAAATTTGCTTTGTGTTATTAAGTAAGTATGTGCTGTGTCTCTTGTGTTGCGCATGTATCTTATTTTTCTTACATGCCCTTGCGCCTTTAGCACAGATGAGCTAAAGGCTCTGTTTGTCAGCTATATAAATCAGCACACCCATGGTAATAATTGTAGTCATTATACCATCTGATGAAGGAACTCACCGAAAGTTCTCATGGGGCTTTTAATGTAACTTTTATTTTTAACTGTTTAAATTTAAAGCCCATTAAAATTTTATTTGTCTCGTGCTAAGACAGTGTACAGAGTTATTGGTCATAAGTTGGGCACGATTGTTATTCATTGTTGTGCATTGACTTGTTTAATTTAACTTTTAAAGAAACTGGTAAATCTTGCTGTAGCAACCTTTCACTGTTCTGTCCACATTCGATCAGTCACATAAGGGGTCATTATAATGCAAGTGTGCTGTACTAACAGATATTTGAGAAATTGTGAATTCTGATTTCAAGTATAAACGGGGTATTGATAAAATGCAATACACATGTGACAGATAAATATACATCGTGTTGGTTCATGCATCGTATGTGAAGAAAGAAACTTAAGGTACACCGGAACTTTCAACCAATCTCAGTTCTTGGTCACCTGTAAACATTTGGACCTAGACTGGTTGCCAGTTTTCATTTTCAAGTTCTTGTTATAGTAATTGCCAATCGATAGGAGAGATTTCCAAATAATGGGGACAAAATAATGACTATCGTTAGTGCAATTTGAAGAGGTGGAAATTTCAATGCTCTTCTGAAAATGTAAAGCTCTTTTATTGACGAAAGGAGCAATTCCCTCAGTATTCTTCCAGAGAGGCACTGCTGAAGTATCAGTGAGAGTGAGTGAGTAAAGCCAAGGAAGAATTATGTCTAACTAGGATAACATCATTTTTGTGCTCTACCAAATGTTTAGAAATGCTATGAAATGTGGTACCAATGTAAACTGGGGTACCAGCTTAAGTGGAAATCGGAATTTTATACACACCAGGAATATTGATGTGTTCAACTTTATTTATTTCCAGAAAGATGAGTTTCATGATGGCAGGATCGGATTTGATACCAAACAATATTTGATACTAAACAATTTGATACCAAACAACATCATGGGCCATAGGATTTGAAAATTTGGTGTAACTGTAGAAGTTGAATGTATCCCATTTCTTGATCAGTCTACCTACCAGTTACATCAAATTTGATGTAACTGTAGAAATGTATTCCATTTCTTGACTAGTCTACCTACCAGTTATGTCAATTTTCAAATCCTGTGACCATTATTACCATTTGATTGGTATCAAGGTACAATCCTACCATCATGAAACTTATCCTTCTGGATAAAGTTGAATGATTCAATGTTTCTGGTGTGTATAAAATTCCGATTTCCACTTCAGCTGGTACTACAGTTTACATTGGCACCACATTTCATAGCATTTTTAAACATTTGGCTGAGCACAAAAATGTTACCCTAGGTAGACCTAATTCTTTCTTTGCTTTACTCACTTGTACTTCAGCAGTGTCTCTCTGGAAGAATACTGAGGGAATGGCTCTTTACATCTATAAAAGAGCTTTACGTTTTTGAGAAAGCATTGAAATTTCCAGCTCTTCAAATTATAACACTGGTAGTCCTTATTTTGTCCCCATTATTAGGAAACCCCTTCTATCAATTGGCAACTACTTCACTGAAGTGCCAAGTCATGGGATGCGTATCTGGTATCATGTAGTACCTCCTCTAGCCTGGCAAAGTGGAGGAACTCAACATAGCATTGATTCCACAAGTGGCTGGAAGACTTCTGGAGAGATTTTGAGTCATGCCATCTGAATAGCCACCTACAGTTTCCTGGTATTTGTAAATGCAGGATCTTGGATGTGAATGGACCTTTCCACCACGTCCGATAAGTGCTCTATTGGGTTCATGTTGGGCGAACGTGATGGCCACACCATCAATCGGAAAATGCCCCTTGAACCAATTTTGGACAACTTGGGCCTGATGACATGTTGCATTGTCCACCTGGAAAATTCCATTGTTGTTGGGGCACGTATGAAGTCCACGAAGGGCTGCAAATGGTCACCCAGCAGAGCAACAAAGCAATTACTGGTTAATGACATGTTTACGAGGATTAGAGGACCTAAACCTTACCATGTAAAGACAACCCCACACATGTATGGAACCACCACCAGTTTACACAGTGCCTTGTTGACAACTTGGGTCCACGGCCTCATGGGGTCTTTGCCACACCTGAAGGCTACCATCAGCACGTAACAACTGGTAGCATGACTCATCAGACCACGCCACATGTTGCCAGTCTTCCAAGGTCCAATTACCATGTTCACAAGCCCAAGTGAGGCACTGTGTCTGATGTCATGGTATTAGCAAAGGCACTCTGGAGGATCTTCTACTCGCATATCCCATGGATGCTAAATAACACTACACTGACCTGATGGATATGTCTCTAGTACTTCCTGCATTGGATGTGGATGTTATTTGAGCCAGTGTCGCTTGTCTGTTAGCATGGATGATCCTGGTCGGACACCGCTGGTCATGGTCATTCAGTACCCATGGCCAGCCACTGCGCTGTCCACGGTGGGTGGTAATGCCTTCCATGAGGTATTCTCATTACACACGACACAGTGTATTGAGGAATGTTGATTGCTCGCACAACTTCGGAAATTGCATGTTTCATCTGTCTGGCTTCCAATACGATGCCTCGTTTAAACTATGTTGATTCACATCAGCTTTCCATAATCCTACTGGCAGTTGTTCAATCTTACTCACAAAATTACACTTCGCAACTGATAAAAATCGTAGCATGCGTCAAAGCCTTTATACATGGCAGTGCCAGTTAAAAATTTGCATACTACTATCCCATGAGCTTTGGCACTTCAGTGTATGATCAAGAACTTAAAAATGAAATCTGACAACCAGTCTAGATCCAAATGTTTACAGGTGACCAAATCCTGAGATAGGTTGAAAGCTCCTGTGTATCTTTAGCTTTTTACACTATAAATTTCACTAAATTATGGGTTTTATACAGGAATAAAGGAAAGGGACTGGAAATTGAGAGAAGAAGAGGTACAACATTAAATGATGTGAAAGGTTGGAATTTAGCTAATGAATGGCAACATGTACTATAATGTAGTCCTGAGGAAGGGTAGGGGTGCTACCCAAAAATTTGACTAAGTATTTTCCTTTATTCCTGTGCAAAACTCATAATTTAGTAAAATTTATAGTGTATCAAGTCCAGGAATAACCATGACATCAATTATTACCAAGTTTAAGTTTTTTTCCTTACGTAACATGCATAAATTGGGTGTGTTGTGCTTACCCTCCCTACTTACAATGTACATCACTACTGTACTGAGAGTAATGATAGTTGTACATGTGGTTTCTTCCAAGGTTTTAATCACTGATTTGATTCTTTTCAGACATACTTATGGGTTTTAAATGATGAAGAAGACTTCCGAAGGGCTTGTGACTTAAGAGCAACGGGCATCATGACTGACTACCCTACTAAGTTGAGAAAGTTTTTAGATGACTATGATAGCCAGGTCAAGTGACATGAGGCTACATTATAGAAATAAAAATTGCATTAGATCTCTATCTAACTCACAGACCAAATATGGCTGGAACAAATATTTATTTACAATTTATATTTTATTACTTTCAAACTGTGATTTTAGTGCGCTCATGCTTTTGCTCACAACTACCACTGATAGCAGCGTGAAGAAAAAACGTTTATCATTTGGCATTAGTTTATGTGTACAGCTTTACTCTCTGCATTTGTGTACAATTTGATTTGCATCAGATGACCTGCTGGTGGGGAATTTTTTATTTGAGTTTGCCAAAATTCGGTTCTCTGCAATATAGAACTGCTGTTTTTTTTTGTTGTTGTTGTTTTGAAAAATAAGCTAATTTGTTTTTCCTTAAAGTGGTCACCAATATTTTGTAGCCCAGTTCTTGATGTTTGAAAAACACCAAAACTTTTTAAAATAGCATACATGACTTTATGACCTTCCTGAGTCATAAAGAATCGAAGAAAGTTATTATTCATGTCATCTGTTTGTATGGTGGAACCTCTTGTATCAAGTCAAATGAGAGGAAGTCACATACAGAATACTGAAAAAATATGGTTCATAGAATTAACATGTCAGAGGACATTAAAAAGTACAGCTCATTGACAGATTTTTCGTTTTGTATACTGTTAGAAAAATATTTGTCAAATAAATTATGTTAAAGTATTATTTTAATGAGAAAAATGGGCAGCGATTATGGACTTTTTGGGATGCACAGTAATCTTAATCTCACAGAGGGGGAATGTCAGCATTTTTTTTTTCAAGGAAATTTCTTTTTATCTGTTATAGTGTGTGATTTCCAAATAACTGAGACATCAGATGGTGTGTCCAAATTACTGTTAATGTCATTCAGCAAAAGTTTGAATCATCATTAATAGCATACAGCCATATAATGAATAAGGGGAGCAATGCATTGTGCAGTGTTTTAATTGAGATGCAGATGTTTATCAGAAATAATTCCTTTGACCTCCATTTTTATACCATTCTAAGGAACTCACTTCATCCGCATTGCCAAATCAGAATAGTATAAGGTGTATTGCTAGCTTTATTAACCCTTTAAGTGTCATCCTATAGTGTGTTCGTACAGGGGTGCAAAATTGGTGTCATGAAACTTGATTCCTACCCCTAAGAAAGACGTTGGCGGGTATTGCCCCCCCCCCCCCGAATTTCGAGTAATTAGCATAGGCAACTTTCCTTATATATATATTTAAATATGTGAAGTGAACCTCAAAAACTGTTAAATTCTGGAATTCATGCACTGCACCTACAAGGTGAAACTTTACTGGTATCACATCCACATTTTGCAATGTAATTTACATGGAGTTGTGATACAATTTGAAATTTGTGTAGCATATTTTTGCAATGCAAGTTTTATAGCTACACAAAAAGAAGTGAATAATTATTTTTAAGAATGAAACTTTTTAGATCATACTTCTGACTGCTGATAAAAGCAAGCTTGCACCTTGTTGAATTTAATCTTTCTGCAGGTTCCACGTAAGGATAAACAATGCCAGCAGTACCATTTCTCAAAGTGAACTAACCACATGGGTTCCAGGACATCCCTTATGGCAGAGTTCTTTCTTTTAAGACAACAAAAGTAGAGGCGAGATTAACAGTAGTTTTCCTGTCACGGTAATGGCAGTGACAGTCCCCCAGAAGTAATGGTGACTTTGAACTATGACGAAATTGCTGTTTACAACAGTGGTGAGAGCTGTAAAACACCTAAAACTGCAAGTCACTGTCTTATGTGCAAGAGTGACAGAATCACTGTGAGAATATGATATGAAACTGGAACACAGTGAAGAATCACTGTTATAGAAGCTGAGTACTAAATGGAAGAAGGGGGGTGTATTGTTCCCCTATTTGGCAATACTAAACCAATGCTTTCCCCTGCTTGACAAAACTAAATTACTGTTTTCACCTACCACTTCATCTTGAGCAGTCAACTGTTCTGTGAGTAAAAATCCAATGCAGAGGGATTTTTACTCCAGAATTGCATTTCAGGATGAAACATCACAGCAGATGCTTAAGACATTCACCAACAAACTGGTGGTGCAAATACATTAGTGGTGCCACCTGCATTATTGTTGCTTTGAATTCTTAGGTTTATACAGAACTTTCATAGACAAAATGTAAAAATCTTATTCATTCACAGTAACATAAATTCTGTGAAGTTGTAATTTTTGGAAAAAATCCATTTGTGAAATGTGCAAATTTTGAACTTTAACTGGTGGGAGCATACTTTTAGTTGGATTTTATGAAGGAAGATGGGGCCACATCTGACAGATCATGTTACTTTTGCTTGCTGTTTGCCAACAACATGTACTGGCTACTGTAAGTAAATCTCATTTTGAAAACTGGCTTCCTAATTTATTAAAGTAAACATTTAATTAAACTTATAATATGAGTTTTTTCCAAGTAATATTTTTATTTTTATTTAAATTTTTTGAGAAAACTCATCAGGCAGTCATTTGTTGTCACTCTTTTTTCACCTTCACTATCACGGTTACAGTCAACCTTGATGGTCACAGTTAATTGTGGCAGCAACAGAAATCAATGCTATTTTTGTTAACCTTGTTATTTTTCACCAAATCTTGTTAGATCTTAGGCAGTGACAAACCTCTGCAGTCATTGATGATGGAATTCTGATCCTCCTCAATTTTTATTCCTTCTTTAAATTTTCTTTGTAGAAAGTTGCTTTGAAAACTGATGACTTTAAAGGAATTCCAGTCCATGTTGTAACCAGTTTCTCTCATGTGCCTATCTAAACCTGTTTTATTGGAACAAATTTTTTGTAGCTGCTTTATGTAATGCTATTTGAGTTTCTAGTCTGCGACCTGTCTTTCCTTTGTAAGATAGTCCACAACAGCATTTCTCTTCATAGATTACTCCTTGCAGTTTAAAAATATATCCTTTGAATTATTTTAGGAATTTTTTTTTAACTTTGTTCTCTAAATTTGGAGCTTATACTATATTTTTTTGCTAATTCTCTTTAGTGATTTGAATAAACTTTTGTGATAAGTAATTTTTGTAGTGAATTTTATTTGTTCCTGATGAGTGTTCTTGACTAAATTATTTATGTGGTTGTGGACTACCCTACATAGAAGAGAGGTCACAGACTAGGAGCTCAAATAGCAGAACATAAAGCAGCTATAAAAAGTTGCTCCAATGAAACAAGTTTAAATAAGCATTTGGTTTCACTCATTCATAATATATTGTGCTGAGCTTATTAATTTAATAGTCAATTAAATAGGCATGTTAAAGAAACTGGTCACAATGTGGACTGGAATTACTTTGAAGTAATCAGTTTTAAAAGCAACTTTCTAAAAAGAAAATTAAGAGAAGGAATAAAAATTGAGAAGAATCAGAATTCCATCATCAGTGAGTGCAGAGCCTTGTCACTGCCTAACATCTCTCAAGATTTGGTGAAAAATAGCAGCAGCCATCAAGGTTAACTGTAACCATGATAGTGACAATGGAAAAAGAGTGACAACAAATGACTGGCTGATGAAAGAGAAGAATTTTCCCTCCAAAAAATTAAATTAAAATAAAAAAATTCTTAGAAAAAAAAACCCATAGCAGAAATTTAATTAAGCAATCATATTAGAAATTTAATTAGCTGCTTTGTCAAAATTTTTCATTTTAAATGGTTCTTCACAAGCTTTATATTAAAAAAGAGCAATTCTCCGTTCCCAGGAATTGTTTGTGTGCCACAGAATGCCGATAGATTCTTTGCAAGCTTTAGATTAAAAAAGAGCAATTCCCTGTTCCCAGGAATTGTTTGTGTGCCACAGAACGCCAATATACTTCGACCAAGCCTAACACCGGAACTGTCCAAGAATGAACCACATCCTGTCTAATCACCGATTTGACACATCAGGTATGCTGTGAGGATGACCATCACAACCAATAATGTCTGCCATTGGCTGTATAAAGGTGGGACATTGTAGGTAAATCCTGCAGTGCATGCACACCATTGGCTGATGGACTGCATGGCATTTTTGTGCGTTATTTTCATCAGTCATATCGCACATTTCTAATTTTTCAAATCGTAAGGTTTCCATGATTCATAAGCTGCTGTTTTTACACATAAATTTGTAATTTTTTCCTTGAAAAAATCTTTAAAATGCTATTTTATTTTTATTTTTTTTATTTTCTCAAAAAAATAAGGGAACATCTCATATTTTGAAAAATAAAATATAGAAGCAGTTCCTGGATTACGAATGAGTGTCATTCCTAAGACTGTCTTTAAGTCAAATTTGTATGTAAGTCAGAACAGTTAGGCACAGTTCATATCTAAAGTCAGTTAGTCAAATGTTTGTCTTAGTATATAGTGCACCTTTATATGCATAAAAAACATTAAAAAACACTTCCAGATACACTGAAACATCTTTAACATAATAATAATACAAAAATAATCCTTCAGAATTGCTCCAATCATTGACTTACTATAGCATAATGCTTTTCCAATGCTTATTAGCATTTCACCTTTATTCAATCCCTTTATTATTTCTACTTTGTTTCAGTCGTGATCGATTTCCTTTTCTTTGATGCATCACCATCACTTGTATCATATTTACGCTTTGATACCATGGTTACGAGATATTTCAAAAGAAAAAAAAAAAGTTGCATACAGTAACACACACACGAGACATTGTTAACCTCAACATGGTCCTAGTGAAAAAAACAAACTCTATGTCCTACTTCGGCCCACGGGCTGGCAAACTGTGGTAGATGTGCAATGTTTTGATGCATGTTGCAAAGTAGCGCCTGTTTGTTATTACAAACCATTGTATGTAATTCAAATTTTTAATATAATAGACTTTATGGTGGTTGGTTCATAACTGCGGGTTGTGTGTGAGTCAAACATATGTTACCCAAGGACTGCCTATATATATATATGCTTTGAACTGTACTTTTTGATATCCTCTAATATTACGAATGATCAGTTAATAAGTATTTCAGTGCATGTACAATAGGAAAGTAAGTGTAAAAAGTTAAACAAATTTCATAAGTTTTCTTTGCAAAGGTGAATACATGTTTGTCATATGTTGAGTTTAATAGTATGTTTTTTCTCTGTTGTTTAAAGAGCATGCTGTATCTGTTCTCAGATATACTCTCATGCCTCTGAAGATTTGTTTGTGTTGCATAATGTTATAGTATCTTCATCTCAGGTTTAGTAAACTAGTCCTTGTTAACCTATCTCAAGTTTTTAACATGGGCAGATGGGGTAATAGAGGTTTTATTCCAGTTGATTTAGTTTTGTGTTAATTGTATGGAAAAAAATAGAATGCATTTTAAATCAATTTACTGAATTCTTTCTCCAAAAAGCATCTTGTATTTGGAGTCACATGTAAATGTTAGTTTTCTTGATATTGCTATTTTATCAAGACTATTATTGATTCTAGTGATATTGATTGAAATTATAATCACTGGTAGCATTGTTCATATGTATTATTGTGCATATTAGTGATATCTTGGCTCATTTTATTATATGATAGTAACACTTGAAAGCTGCACTCTGTGTGAAACTTATCATTCGAGTATCATATCAACAACTGCTGTGATCATGGACTAGGAAAATGATCTAGCTTTCATTTACACGCGCTCTTAGTAATACATTCCATGTATATTTACATACTTGTTGCATTTTGTTACTCCACTTCTTTTCTTATAAAGAACTATTGTAAATTTTCTCTTGTAATTCTTTGGACTTAGGGTAGTACTATCACTAAAGCATTATATAATGCAAGTATTGTAACATTTGGTTTTGCCGATATGTCCATATTTAGAATTATTTAATACATAATTTCTTCACTTTTTAGTCATTTAAATGTTGCCTTTGAATTATTTTCCTTGTGTGAAAACACTCAAATGTTGCCTTTGAATTATTTTCCTTGTGTGAAAACACTCAAATGTTGCCTTTGAATTATTTTCCTTGTGTGAAAACACTCAAATGTTGCCTTTGAATTATTTTCCTTGTGTGAAAACACTCAAAAATTCTTATTGTAAACCAAAAGAAGGATGGTAATATGTTAAACCCTTGGGAAGCCAACATCCACAAGTTTAATTATTCAAAAAAATTTAAATTTGTTATCTACAATCACTTATCATCAGCATTACATTTTAAGTAAGGCTAAATTTTTAGCTTCTTGCCATCCTAAGTCTTTAAGTAATTTACATATGTATGTGTTTTTCTTGTTTGCCATACTGCATGTTTAAGATGTTTGTGTTATTTCATTTGTTTTTATATTTTTTTTTCTGAGGAACCTGAAATGGTCACTTGTTGGCTATGTTTATATTGAAGATCTACAGGATCATGTGCCTGTATTTCAGTTTTGAGTTATAAATGGCCATCCAGTTTTTTCCACCCTTCTCTTGCAGTAATTTTGGTGTCTATCCTTCATGGTCACGGCATGTTCATTTTTGGAGTATGTGTTAAGTTTCTGAACTCAGGAAATCATGATTATGTGACATTTCTTGTTTCCTTTGGAGCAACAGACCCATGCTACTCCTTTCTGTTACTCTGATATAGAGGTTCTGTAACATTTGTTTCCTTTGGTGCAGTAGAATCATGTTACTCCTTTTTGTTACTGTGGAATAGAGATTTCTGAACTCAAGAAATTATATTATGACATTCTTTTCTGTTGGTGCAATAAAACCGTGTTATTCCTTAATGTTACTGTGGAATAGAGGTTTCTGAACTAAGGAAATCATAATTATGATACTTACTTTCCTTTGGTTCAATAGGAACATATTACTATTTTCTGTTACTGTCAGTAGAGGTCCCTGAATTCATGAAATTATTATTATGACATTCCTTTTTCCTTTGGTGCAACGGAACCATGCTACTCCTTTCTGTTACTGTGGAATAAAGGTTTCTGAACTCATGAAATTATGATTATGCTATTCCTTTTTCTTTGGAACAGTAGAACCATGTTACTCCTTGCTGTTACTGTGGAACAGAGGTTCCTTTACTCATGAAATTATGATTGTGACATTCCTTTCCTTTGATGCAATAGAACCATGTTACTCCTTTCTGTTACTGTGGAATAGAGGTTAATGAACTCGTGAAATTATGATTATGACATTCCTTTTTCCTTTGTGCAGTAGAACCATGTTACTCCTTTCTGTTACTGTGGAATAGAGGTTTCTGAACTCATGAAATTATGATTATGATATTCCTTTTTCCTTTAGTGCAATAGTATCATGTTACTCCTTTCTGTTACTGTGGAACAGAGGTTTATTAACTCATGAAATTATCATTATGGCATTCCTTTTTCCTTTGGTGCAATAGAATCGTGTCTACTCCTTTCTGTTACTGTGGAACAGAGGTTTATTAACTCATGAAATTATCGTTATGACATTCCGTTCCTTTGGTGCAACAGAATTATCTACTCCTTTCTGTTACTGTGGAATGAAGGTTTCTGAACTCATGAAATTATCATTATGGCATTCCTTTCCTTTGGTACAACAGAATGATCTACTCCTTTCTGTTACTGTGGAATAAAGGTTTCTGAATGCATGAAATTATAACATTCCTTTTTTCTTCAGGACAGTAAAACCATGTTACTCCTTTCTGTTACTTTGGAATAAAGGTTTCTGAATGCGTGAATTTATAATAATATTCCTTTTTTCTTCAGGACAGTAAAACCATGTTACTCCTTTCTGTTACTGTGGAACTGAGGTTTCTTAACTCATGAAATTATGATTATGACACTCCTTTCCTTTGGTGCAATAGAACCATGTTGCTCTGGAGTAGAGCTTTCTGAACTCATGAAATTATGATTATGATATTTCTTTCCTTTGGTGCAGTAGAACCATGTTACTCCTTTCTGTTATTGTGGAATAGAGGTATCTGTACTCATGAAATTATGACTATGACATTCCTTTCCTTTGGTGGAGTGGAACCATGTTACTCCTTTCTGTTACTGTGGAATAGAGGTTTCTGAACTCTTGAAATTATGATTATGACATTCCTTTTTCTTATGGTAGAATAGAATCATACTACTCCTTTTTGATACTCTGAAATAGAAGTTTTTGAACTCATGGAATTATGGTTATGACATTCCTTTCCTTTGGTGCAATAGAACCATTTTACTCCTTTCTGTTACTGTGGAATAGCAATTTCTGAACTCATGGAATTATGATTATGACATTCCTTTTCCTTATGGTACAACAGAATCATACTACTCCTTTCTGATACTCTGAAATAGAAGCTTTTGAACTCATGGAATTATGGTTACGATATTCCTTTCCTTTGTTGCAATAGAACCAGGCTACTTCTTTCTGTTGCTGTGGAACAATCCTTCAATCACCCCTGTAGCCAAAAGGTATGAGGCACTGACTTCTGACCATTCATCTGAGATAGATATGGGTTCAGTTCTTTGATGAGGCATGGCTGATGTGTTCGTGTGATAGCACTCTCTCTTCATTGGAACTACTGTCCCTAAATTAGGCCGGGTGACAGCTTATAGCGCTCTGAGTTGCTCATGGTGTTCGTTAAGCCCCAAAACAGAAGCTATTACATAGGAGAGACAGGTCACAGACTAGAAACTTGAATAGCAGAACATAAAGCAGCTATAAGAAATTGCTCCAACTAGACAGGTTTATATAGGCATGTTAGAGAAACTGGTCACAACATAGATTGGAATTCTCTTAAAGTCATCAGTTTTCAAAGCAACTTTCTAAAAAGAAAATTAAAAGAAAGAATAGAAATTGAGAAGAATCAGAATTCCATCATCAATGACAAGATTTGGTGAAAAATAACCATAACCGCAATAGTGACAGTGAAAGAGTGACAACAAGGGACTGCCTGATGAAGGAGAAGACTTTTTCTGAAAATTTGTGATTTAAGATAAATAATTCCTAGGGAAAAAATATATATTAGAAGTTTGTTTAATTAAACAAAACTCTTTTGAAAAGTGTTTAAACACAATTCTTTAGCATATGGTATTGTATTGAGAGACTTGCTAATCTGTATTTTGTGAAGTCTATGTTCTACGTGAAAAATGCTGTCAATTTTGGCTTTTCTTTCTTTATGCAGAGGTTTGGTGTCTTATTTTTATTTTCCATCATTGTGCTTTTGCTCAAAGTGCATTCTGTACAGATTCCCATGCTGCCTTTCTTATTTACATGTAAGAATATATTTATAGATTTTTTATTGTTGGGGGGGGGGGTAATTATTCTGCCTTCATGTGTTCTGTGGCCCCAGGTATGATGTTTTTGTGAAGTGGTTTTCTATATCTTCTCATGTATCCAACCTCTTGTGTTTCATGTGAGATATTCTGTATGTGTGCACACATATACATACATATAACATGGTGTGTTAAAAATATAAGTATTAAAAGTTGCAAATAAGTCCAACATACAAAACAAAATATGTGTGGTTTGCCTTCTGTGAGGTAAAGCTTTCCTGTATGAACTGATGTTTGTGAATGAGTCCGTCTTGTAAAACAGCATCACATTTAGCCCAAAGAGATCACAAAGTTGATGGTTGCCTCTAGTGACAATTTCGTAGCAAGTTTCTATGGGGTTTCCCACCAACGTGTTAACTTTGGTAATTTTCGAAGGTGACGTGGCGTTTTCATTTGCCTTTTTAACACTGTAATTTACTGTTTCTATAATGGTTGCAGTTTGCTGCTGAGGACTGGGACTCACATAAAATTATTGGACATCAGAAAGAAATTGTAAAAAATAATAATAAAAGAAGGATTCCATCATCAACAATTATGAATTTGTCACTATAGAAAGTGTGGTCACAATTATCTAACCATAACTGTTATGAAGACAACAGGGATTCGTACTTGATGAAAGGTCACAAATAAAAGAGTGATCACCTTCAAAAATTAGCAAGTTACCACAGTCTAGTGGAACACCCATTCAAACTTATAAATTACAAAATGATTGTTTGAAATTCATCTGATCTTCTGCTGGCTGAGTTGTAACAGTTCCAGCTTCTTGTACTGGGGTCCTGGGTTCAAGTCTTGTATAAGACACAAGTTTCTGTCCTTATGTTATGGATCTGTCTATTCCCTGTAACCAGTAACTCTAAAGTAGGAACTAGTAACTTCTGTGACCATTTAATCACAAGAAGTCTAAAAGTAAGTTTCAGCTGTTGTGTACATAGTGGTTTGTTAGCAATAATAAGTCTGTAGGCTGAGTGACTGTTTTTCATAATACTTCAGAATGTTCATCAATTAAAAAACATAATAAAAAATACACCACAGTAGGCAAAGTGAAGCAACATGCAATTGTTGTATATGGTGAGGTTCATATTGTTGTATATCTGCCTTGTGGTTCATATTAATTTAGGCATCTTTACACACACTCGTGGCATCACTTATTTTAATGGCCATGGGAAGATTTAGGTCAGTCAAACCCACGTTTCCAGGCCAGTATGAGTTTGTTATCTGTTGTATCTATCAGGATTGCATTTCCCAGCAGCTGGAATGTACGAAGTTGAATCATCAGCTACAATGCACAACTGAAGAACCTAGCCATGCATTAATATTGAAAGCAACAAAAGTGTTGATCAGTAACTTCCAATTTGACTAGAATTTCAAGTTGTAATGTTAAAACAGAGTTAAAATTTCTATCCATATGAATGATAGTATGCAGAATGCATTTCTTTACTATTGGTTTTCAGCTGCGTTTTATCCATTTCTTATAAGTAAGATATATTGTTTTATATATTTAGTAATTTGGCAAATTTAAAAAAAAATCGTTTTTCTTTTTTTTTTTATTCAGAGTTGAAGAAATATTCTTCTCATATTATGTGGTAAATATGCCATGTGAATACGTAAACAACTGAAGATTTACTTAACAATGCTAGATGGCAGCAGAATCTGCATTGAATTTGAACATGGTTGGAGAATATTCCGATGCTCTTAGCACACAGATACTTGCAAATTCGCCGTCGTGGGTGGTGCAACGGATAGCGCACTCGAACGGTAATCGGGAGATGCGGGTTCCATTCCCGCTCCACGGTGATGAAATTTTCAAGTTTTCTGATGTCATTTAATTCACGTGTGAAACAGTAATTACAGTCAATTCGGCAATGTCCGATTGCAGTGTTAATTATCATGTTTTTTGTTTTTGTTTTTTTTTAATGTGAGAGCTTTAACACCACTTAACTATTGGTTTTGCAGTGGTTGCAGTTAACCACTCAGAACCACTCTATGACCAATCCATGTAACTGTTGATGATAGAGTTCTTAGTTTTAAATCCCTTTAGTTTTTTTTTTTTTTTTTTTTTCTTTTCTGATCCCTTTGCTTGGCTAATAATTTCAATTTATTCCCTGCTTAGATTCTCTTTTATAACTAGAAGTAATGCTATTTCGATTATCTTGTGCTTTGGGAATTAGCATTCATTTTCGTGGTAACTTTTGTGTATTGTGTTTGGCACAATGTTTTCGTGTAAGATTACAGATCATCATAGAATCAGTTTTAGTATATAACACTGCACAATTTCTTTTCTATTTCCCATCAACAGAAGAAAAAAGTCCTGTTTGTTTTGTTTTTAATGCCTCCCCATCAAAAATATCTTTATGGCATCTATGATAATTCATTCTGTATCAGTTAACACAACTGTTTCATTTTGTGTTATATTTTACAGAATACAACCACTTTTCCAGAAATATTCTTCTTTTAGTTTACACCTAGTATGTATTTCTGTTGCTTCTGTTATGTGCATTTTGGTGTTTCACAAGGAGTGATAGAAGATTTCACATGCTGACATTGCTATGTATTGATTGCCATATTTGACATCAAGTGTTTTTGAGCATGTTCTGTTGTTTCTGTCATTGTACTCAGGAATTTAGAGAAAAATGGAATGTAAAGAGATTATATTTATTCAACACAATTGTTATTTAAATTTTGAATATGTTAAATAGTTTGTGTTTCAGGAGTGTGACATTTTAACTACTTAAAATGAATGCATTTAGAATCTTATGTATGATTTTCAGAACAGTTTTAGCCCAGCTTTCAAGTTTTTACTTTGGTCACTGTCTTTTTTCCTGTCACCGCATTTGC
This sequence comes from Macrothele yani, assembly GCA_039090855.1. NCBI lineage: Eukaryota > Metazoa > Arthropoda > Arachnida > Araneae > Macrothelidae > Macrothele > Macrothele yani. The sequence continues at coordinate 120,991,710 of CM077005.1, read as the reverse complement.
TACATTGTTTTATCTTAAAAAATATATCTAAGCACTATCAAAGTATCATTTGTTACTTATCTTTTACTTTGTTTATGCATGTATATATACTTATACATGTATGTATTGTCATTGTAAAAGTTCACTTTTGTCATTTTTTTTTTTAAATTTCGGAAAAAGAATTGTTAATGACTGTTTTAATTGAAACATGAAGGCAACTTACCTTTTTGAGACTTGCTTCCCTCTTTTAGCATTTCTTGCACGTTAATAGTGGGGTTCTTGTAGCTTATCTTAGGGCAAGTTGATGTTTTATCTTCTTCTTCTCTTCTCTACGTTATATACTTATATTTGCAGGTCATGCATATCCAGCATCTGCCACGCAGGCTTGTTGTGTTGTTCATTTTTGTGTTTAGACAGTTTGTACTCTGGTTAGTGCGTGGTGGATGCTGGATATGTATGACCTGCAAATATACGTATGTAACGTAGAGAACAGAAGAAGAAAATAAAACATCAACTTGCCCTACAAGAAGCTACAAGAACCCCACTATTAATGCGCAAGAAATGTTAAAAGAGAGAGCGAGCCTCAAATAGGTAAGTTGCCTTCATGTTTCAATGTACAATATGCACATGAATTAAGAGATAGCATGGACGTTAAGTGGTCCATTAGGCTATTATGACAGACTATTTTAGTGTTCGTTTTCGTTTGTTTAATGTGATTACTGCAGTTGTGAAAATTATTTTTGTGGCATTTTTGAGATGGGGCTGATTTTTTATATATGAAAAAATGGTTCTATTAAATAATCTTTTCTGTTTAAATGTACCCTCAGTGCCTGCATAATTTTGTTAGTTTTCTTGATATTTTTTCATTTCAACACACTGCTGTGTAATGGTAAGTGAAATGAATGCTTTATGGGTTGAAAACAACGTAGCAATTTATTTATTTTATTTTGTTTTTCAGATAGGAACGATTTTTTTTTCATATAAAGTTGCCTTTTCTCTGATTTTTTTTTTTTATTTGAATTTTGGTAACACTGCTTAAAGTATATATGAATTTTTGATGATAGTTTGTGCTCTGGTTAGTTTATTTAAGCTTTTATTCTTTCAAGAGCACTTACATTTGGTTGAAACATACTCCAAATGAAAATGCCTAGACCACCAGAATTAAAAGTTTCAAAGGTCTGGTGCTATACTGCATCCAGCTAGTTAAAAAAAATGGAAAATTTATTTTGCTTGTATATTTTTATTAATGTTAGAAGTTAAGCCAAACACTTCAGGCTATAGGTGCTTTTATTGACAGGGCCATACAAATAGGCAATTACAACAAAATTAGAAAGCTAGTCACTACTTTATAAGTTACATAAATTTGGTCTGTTTTTGCCTATTTCATGCCCACTAGTATGGGAAGCTGTTACAAAAGGTCTTGTTGTAGTGCCCTTTTTTTTTTTTTTTTCCTTTTTTAATATATATGTTTAAGTTCATTTTATACATATGGAAGAAATTGATTCCAAATAGCCTTTTGGTATCATTTGTGGCATTCTGAATGCATTGAACTTTGCATTTATTGTACGTATGAAATTCAATAACTATAAAATATATTTTCTTCTTCTTTTTTTTTTCTGTGACACCTGTGCATGAAATAGATAAAGTTTTGCAAATTTTGGAAATGAAACATTTGCTCACTGCCATGGAAAATTCTTCTTGGCTATGAGTGTAGAGATTTGTATCTATCATGTTTTCAGAATCAGTGTATAAATAAATATGAATTTCCACTATATTGTAGAGAAAGCAAAGAATGTAACTCGCTCACTAGTTAGGGTAGAAGTTAGAAAAACACTTAACACAGTTTTATTTGTAGCATCTAGAAAACATTAACTGACATTTTTATTGTCTTTTGACTTAATGCACAGTAGTGCTTAAGTTTGGAGAACATTGGCATTGCAGAAAAACACTTTAAATATTTTTAATTATGTACTGTAGTTCCATTGAAGTGTAAATAATGGTGATGGCTTGCTATTAAATAATGTTCGTCCAATTGATCATATAATAATATTTACATAATAGAAGTGATGAGTAGTATTATTATTATTGGGGTAGGGGGTTATAAGAGATTTTATACTAAGACAATATTTCATTTACATGATGCATACAGTATATGACTGTGCTCCAGATGCGAGTAGATTTCTGTAAGCAAATATGGTTTCCATGTGTAGCTGCTTAAGAAGGAAATTTAGTAATCACATGTACATAACATAGAAATCATAATGTTTAAATCAAGTCATGAAGAAGAAAAAGAAAAGAGGGGAATAGATGAGAATTTGTTTTTGGTAAATTCCTATCCATAAAAGTTTTTGATGAATTTTACCTTTGCTCACCAGCTACTTCAATATGTGTCAAGGTCCTGTTTTGCTGATTTTATCAATTTTTTGTCGACTTGTTGCTTTTTTGCTTTTTTGTAAAATGTATTAGCCTTCTGAATATTAATGAAATCATAGGGCCAACGTTGCTACAAGAAAAGGGCAGTTTTTATTAAAGTTTGCTACTTAAGATATTATTGCACATTGCATATATTTCAATAACCTTTTCTCTCTGTCATACATCTTAACACGATTCCCTCAGAAACCTTTATTATTCAAAAAGATTTCACATTTTGAATTATATAATTAATTAAAATGTAATATAGAAGCACAAATGCTTATGCGAACATTGAAAAGCAAAAAAATACTTTAGCATCTGCTGTGGGTATGATATATTATGAAATATGATTGAAGACAAAATCCTACTCTACCTTTTTATAATGTTAGATTACCTGAGATATCTGAAAGTAAGGTAGAAGTTTAGCTGCTTTTCTTCTCTCACATGTAAATTTTAAATTATTTTAAACATTGAAAATGAGAAAAATGGGGTGACGTTTCTTTGTAGGAAAAATAGCATGCTTGCAGTTAAGGTAAACATTTATTACTGCTCAGGCTATTTTAACAACACAGTTGTGATGCTGAGCTGTTACTCTCTTTTTGCAGGCCAAATGTGTTGGCCATCACAAGGCACACAGCCATGGGGGCAATGGCATATCTAGGGGTGTGGGATGTGTGCATAGGGCCTTATGCACCCCCAAAAATAATTTTGTCTAGTATTAAAAATTGATAAAAATTGTCAGTGACGTCATTTTGCTAGTGTCGCCATTCTGATATTCCTTAAATTGCTGTTAGTTTCTTCTTTATTTAGAATGGTCAGATGAGGTCACATGCGCCAATCGTTAACGCCTAACCCCCACTCCTGTGTGCATTTCCCGCTTGTATTCCACCAAAGAAAGAAGAGAGCGTACTGGTGTTGTATGTTGTAGTGGTCAGGGCATTAGTCTAATGAATGGTGGGGGCTGGGGCCTGGGGGGAGAGAGGGGGTAAGCCTTTTATTTGGAGTGCATACCATAGCAGGAAAACAAAACCGTAAAATGAACATTACTTTGTAAGTAATAGTATTTGTGAAAAATAAAAATGCCTGTTCTCATGCACATTTTTTTTTTATCACTTTAGGAAGGAATGATATCATAGCTGCAGTGATAAAACCAAAAACATGAGAATTTTTCGATTGTTGATTTTACATCATATAAAATTTTATTCACTGATGCATAATACAAATGCAACTTGATGTAAATATTATTTATAGTGCTTGAACATTCTGATGTAATTGCAAAAGTAATTTTTGATCAAATTCAATTTTTAAATAGCTATAATTCTAACTACAAAATTTCGCATTAGTGGTTTTGACATTGCGGCGACGATATGCACCCCCAAAATTAATTTCTGGATATGCCACTGCATGGGGAGGGGGTGCTTATTTGGACACCTTTTAGTTTGTGAATAAAAATACATTTTTTGCCCTTCCAATCAAGCATTTTAAATGTTTCTTATAGGTGCCTCTGTTGGCGAATTGTGGAACTTAGCGAACACAACTGTAAAACTATGATACATAGGACAGAAATGTAAATTACAAAGTTGTAGAACTGACTTTGCTTATTAGGAATCGACATCACTGTTTTATTAAATACACATTATACACGTGCTTGCATTTTACGAAAAATTACAGTCTTATATTATTAAATTTAGTTGGTTCACATCATAAAAAAGTGTGCATTATATCATTATATTCCCAAAAAATTGGGGGGGGGGGTCCTTTACATTGGGAATCCCCGACTCTGAAAATCTGGGGAGTCCTGACACCCCAGCTGTTACGCCTGTGCATGTTAGACAAAGCCGGCACAGTGGTCTAAGCACTGGCTTCTGACCATTCATTTGACATGGATCTGGGTTCAAATCACAGTGAGGCATGGATGTTGTGTGTCTTACGGCACTGGCTCTCACTCCCTTCCCTGGAACCAATGGCCCTAAATTAGGGACAGGTGACTGCTTATAGCTCATCGAATTGCTCATGGTGGTCGTTAAACCTTCAGTCAAAATAATAATGATAAGAGTGCAAAACTTGTTCACATTAATAAAATGTAGTTGCAAGCATGGGCGCCCATAGCTTAGTTTTCAGGAGGGGACAAACAGAAATTGTAACTGCAAATAACATGTACAAACACCATACACGTATGCAAATTTCCCTTGCCTCTGTTATCTAACAGTTTTTACCATACTCCCAACACAAATTTAATTGGAAACCAAAAGACCCAAAATCTATATAAAAAAGGTGGATAAAAAAAATTAGACACCATATTATGACAATAAGGAAATTTCTTTATCATTCTTTCAGCCACTTGTGTCACGAAACCCCAGGGACTATTGGTCATCAAGAATGAAGAAATACACTCAAGACAAATTTCTTGGAAAATTTTCATGAGATCTCAGTGAATAGCTTCTGCAGAAGATGATATATATTTAATTTTTTCGCCTTTCATACTGTGCATGTGTTTGCTGTTCTCCAAAATGCAATGGAAAATTCCATCATTACTTTCCACTGTAAATTTTTGCCTTTCCTATTGGAAATTTTCAACACTTTTCCTAGTTTTATGGCACACACATGCATCATCCAGAAGTTCTACAGATAAATTAACAATCGGAATTAATATTATTGCAAAAATCTCTGCAGTACCATCCAAGAACAGAAAGGGCATAATCCTATTTCCAGGGGACGGCAAGTGCCCCCTCTTGTCCCCCTATATGGGTGTCCATGGTTGCAAAGCTGAATATTGTGATGCAAAGTTCTACATCATAGGCATATAGATATGAGTCCCTTGTATTGTTTCTCCCTGTTGTTGGAGAATGAGTTAATGTTTAAGATGATCATTCTGTACTGTACTAAAAGCGGTCTGAATAATTCCGTAATTCCAGTTTTTTCACGAGAAATTGAAGTACATGTTTCATAATTTACTTTAAGTAGAGTTGCTAAGGTTTTGTGCTCATAATTTTTTTGCATGTGTGTGCTTAAATTTTGTAACAAAAGTATTTTCCTGTACTTACTTTCACTAGGAAATATTGCTTTATTTGTTTATCTGTAGGTATGTTATACTATGACATCATGAATTTTTTTCTGTGACAAATTGTATTGTCTTGCTGATATCACAGATAGGGAAAAAAATCTCTATGTATGTCACATTGTTCTTTTTAATAGAAGAATTTAGAACCAGCTTTTCACTTGTGTGTTGAGGAAATCTTTGTTGTACAACTAGTATTTCTCAACACTTTTTTGTTTTCCGAAGATCCTGACTTGCAAAGTTACGCTGATTTTATTCTTCCATGCTTGTTGCATACTGGCCAATCTTGCCTTTGCTAAATGCATATCTTGCTGCATGTATTTTTGCCAGTGTTATTTATTTTCTTTATTTGTACTCGTGTACTAAATGTTACTCATATGTTTGTATTTTGCCAGAATAAATGTACAAATTATGCCTTTGTTGACTGCAAGTGTTCTGATCTAAAATAAAGTTGGCCTCCAAATGCTAATGTATGCAAAGAAATTCTACTGCTGTTTTTGAGTTAACAGCTCAATAAGAAATCCAGTGAAATTTTTGTAGAATTCATTTCAACAGTTTAATCAAAGTATTTATCCAACCTGAATAATGGTATTGTGTGTGTTTTGTTTTCTGCTTTAACATCAGTTCCAAGTTTCAAATTGTAGTGACTGTAATTCTCAAGTTTGTTCAAAATCCATTTGTGCAGAAGTTTTCTATTTCAAAAAATAAGCAAGGTAAATACAGTCTTCTTAATATCTAAATGCCTTAATAAAATTGATGTCAACTTAATGCAATTTAACTTTTTATTTTTCATCTTAGTTTGTCTGTAGAAAATAATAACATCCATGTTAAAACGATGTAATATCTGTGAGCCTTTTGTTTAGTATTTCAAACTACTGCAATTATTGTTATTACCTGTATTATAGTCATCATTAAAGTCCTGGTATTACTGGAAGAAAATCAGGGTAAGCATAATTGTTTCTAAATAAGATAAACAGAGTAAATTCTTGGGATAATACAAGACAACAAAAGTAAATCTGTGCTTCTGGGAAAAGGAAAGTGTTTTCAGAAACATGTGTTTTGAAGATGCATAGAACAAATATATTCAGCATATCTTCAATGTTAATATTTGTATATTTTCTTTATCTCTGCGTGGTCATAAAAAGGTATTTCAGCATCATATGTAAGATTGCTGAAGGATAACCTGTTATAGCGTAATTTCTACTCCTTGTCAGAGTATTTCATTATCTGAATTCTTATAAAAAATAATGGTTAAAAACAATTTTTAAAGAACAGCCTTTAAATTTTTTAATTAAAACATAAAAAAGCTGTGTAAAATTATCTGTAGTTTCATATATTCAATCAGGCACAACAGAACTTCAAGTCCAGGTCATCTCTGTTATGTTAGAGATAGTAATTCTGTAATGTTTTTGAAAAACAGAAAGAAAGTTCCTAAGTATATAACTGCAAAAGGAGTTCTATTGATGGTTTCTCCATTAGCATTCGTAAAGACATGTTAACAGGTGACATTCGATCTTTGCATACAAATGAAATGAACAGATTGGTAAAATTGTTGCTTGTAACACTTCAGGAATAAGAGATTCGTAAAGCAATGCAGGTGGGAAATTTTTGACAGTAATTTAAACAGTGTATCTGTATTGGAGCATATGGAGATTACAGTGCAATATTTTTCACCATACCCACAATATTTCAGTGACTTTCTTTTTGGTTACCAGGTTAAAATATATGGTTTTCTTACTTTTCTAATGCAGTTTTAATGTGTTATTAGCTATAGCACTTAATAGAGCTTCCCTTTTTTCTCTTCTCCATACATACATACCAGGACTCTTGTAATTGGTACTTTTACAAAATACCTTGAGTATTTATTGTCACCTAATACATACTATCATTTGCGTTATAGAACATGTATATTTATAATACTTTAGTGAGCAGTATGTTTGTGACTTTACATTTTGATCTAGTCATACTTAAGGGGCAATAATTATGTAGATACAGTAGCTTCTTATTAGCTTTCAAGAATTCTGTGTGACTGATTTTTCAGTGTTACTGCTTTTGAAGTTCTGTTGTTTTTTACTCTCTTGCAGCTGTGCTCTGTTTTCACCACCAAATTCTGTGGGAATATTTCCCAAAATGTTTTATGGAATCATCTTAAACAAACAATAAATAAATGCCTTGTAAAAGTTTGATTCTAAATTAAGGTTCCATGCCTTTTGTACCTTCTTTTTGATAAAAATGGGACTTGATTGTGGATGTAATGCTTATCATGGGAATATTGCCATTCTTTCAATGGGACTTGATTTTATATCTAACATTTGTTGTACTAGCCTTGCCGTGCTTTTAGCAGAACTTGATTATGAATGTAATATTTGTCTTAGTCATATAAATCTACAATCAAATCCCATTAAATGCCATACTTTTAGTGGAATTCGATTGTAGATGTAACATTTGCGATGATAATATTGCCATGATTTCAGCGGGACTTTGACTGTGTATGTGGCATTTTTTGTGGTAAAATTGCATGTGCCCAGTGTTTTAATGGGACTTGATGAAAATGTAATATCCAGCATGGCAGCATTGTGATACGAAAGTAGGGCTTGCATTTGGTTGTAACTTTTGTTGTGATAGTATTGCTGTGCTTATGTTTGCTTGTTGTTTTATGGATTAATTTTTGTTCAGTATGAAAAGTGGAAAGAAGGGATCGAATACTTTTTAAGGAGGTAGTGAGTTGCAGATTCGTGAAAGGTTATTGTTCACTACTTTTTTGACTTTTAACCCTTTAACGACCGTGACCCAAAAATCTTGCATCACTCTAAATTACACAATGCCCGAAACTGTCTGTTGTTTCACTTCTTTTTTTAATAACAACAATAGTGACTGAGGGTGACTCCTGCTGATCCCCATAGGTCGAGAAAATTTGAAGAATCAGTAAGGATAAGAAATCTGACTAACTCTAGACAGGCATTTCGGGCGTCTATGGCCGCTTGTACATTCTGTCATTTTGGGCGTTATGGTCGTTAAAGGGTTAAAAACTGAGGTCTGTGAACATCTGGCATACATTTTCATTTGAATTCCCCCTTTTCGGTTGGTGCTGTCACATTTGACTTATGTAGAATTTGCCACTGATTTTTTGTGTGTTTATAATCTTGTAGTTCCTAAATATTCCACCATTTATGAGATAGTTTTACTGAGTCATAATTATCCATGGTTTTTCCTTTATTTTCTGCTAGCTTTTAGCCCGTCGCTTTGCTGACGCTGTTTGTTGATGTAAACAGAACTCAATGTTAAGCTTCGTCGGCGACTCATCCTGGTTTTCGAGCAGATAAATCCGTGCAAAAAAAAAATCAACTTGTGCTGAAACATATTTGATTTTGTGTTTACTAATTAACTGCAAGTAGTTTTCTCTTGGATGGGTGAAATATTTGACCATTAATCATAAGGATAGGGTAAAAAAATTATTGTTAATAAGCTTGAAGTTAAATAGCCTAATTGTTGTTTTTTTTAATTTTAGGAAAATTAGTGTAGAAAAAAATTAGTATTAAGCAAATGCTTCTTGGTAAACAATGATGTGAGTTTTCCCATATGGCGCTTAAATATGGAGATTTCGCTTGCTGCCAACTCTGGAACATCCAATGTAAAGTTGTCCATGGGAAAAGCAAGAAACGTGCAAATTTAAGCCAACAACTTTGAGCTACTGTCCTGTAGCCTTGTTGATGCTCATAGCAAAGCACAGGCACACTGGAAGCTGAATTTGTTTAAATTTGAAGAGCACATCAGTCGAAATGATGGATATTTGGGGAATGAACACATATTGTTCTGCATGGCCAGTCATAATCGTACCTTCAATGACGTGCGGCATGAGAAGTTTGAAAGTATAATTTTAAAAATATGAATATTTTCAAGCATTTATAAACTGAACGCAAACGTTAATTAATTAAATAAAGAAATCTTATTTCGTATTATTTGAAATGAATAATTATACATGAACTGTAATTTGATGAAATACAGTGAAAAGACCTTGTCCACGCCATCTTGTGAGAACATGTTGAACGTCATTTTTTAAGCATTCATCACTGTAGCTAGACGTTAGTATCAATGTAATTCAAAACTGTAACGCCAGAAGTGAATGAATCAACGTTAGTTGTAGCTCACTTTTCTTGCTGAAAGTTCTAATTAAATTATGAAAATACAGCTGTACTACCAAATCAAAATGCTTTCAAATAGTTCCTGATTTCCCGTGTATCGTTCCGCTTCGTTTAACATACAACCTGATAACACTACGTGAAAGGAAGTAGTTCACGATAATGTGCAAACTTCTTTGACTGTTTTCATTGAAATAAATCTTATTGTAATGGAAATAATCATAGGCATTTATTTTATTATGGAAAATAATAATATATTTATTTTCATGTCACAAATTTATGCGTCATAATTTGGTTTCGTGTCCTTCTGAACATATTTTCCCTTTCGGAAGATGGTCATTACTTCAGCCCGCTTAATAGCTGTATCGGAATCTTTGGCTGCTTCCTGCAGTAATCGCGACCAATTCCACATCGACAAAGTTTATAAAATCCGAATAAATACTATCAAAAAATGAGGCGTCAGTCTTAGCCACTTTGACTTCCAGAACAAAAGTTCGAAAATTGCTTTAAAAATACGCTAGCTATGGATAAAAAAAGTGTAGTACTGGTATTCGATATATTTCCTTCATAAAATGGATTTACAAATAAAAATAGTGATTAAGGAGTCCGTAAAATTTATCGTGAACTACTTTCCTTCATGTTGGGTGTGATCAGGTTGTAAACGAAGCGGAATGATACATGGGAAGTTGGCAACCACATTTTTTATTTTCTGAAATATCTAAAATTCAAAAATCTAAGCCCCAGGTGCACATCCTAGGTTGAATCAGTTTTTTGTATGACGAAGGACAGACACACACACACTTCGTTTTATCATTATAGATTATGATTCCCTCAGCTGTTTGGATTTTGTATGCAGTAAGCAGCTTTTCCATATTTTTGAGGCAGTGTCCTCTGTATGTATTCATGTGAACTGTCTCTTAGTACTCCTGTTTAAGATGAAAGGTCTTTAATTCTACTGTTTCTTGCCACTGGTATTTTATACAAGCTTTATTTTAAGATACATTTTTTCTGCCTGTTTTATTAATGTTTTTCTTGATATTTTAACTTTTTTTTTCTTTTGCAAATGTTTCTCTGATTTAGTGCATGATATTAATCCACAGTATTTTTTTTCATTTTTTGCCACTTATTGTATTCTTGTTTCAGTTCCTTTGAAGTGTTTGGAAAATTTGCTATGTTTTGTTAAAGAATTTAAGAATTTGGTGACAAAAACAGGACAGACATGCAGAATAGGAAAAAGAAGGAAAACTACTAATATTGTAAAACTGAAATGATAACTAATTAGTATTAGTCAGGCATCAACATATACTTATTTCATCATGTTTCTTGTACTCCCTGCATTAAATCATCGACATCTGAACTTTAAAACATTCTTTATGCGCTTTAAAGTCGATATGAAAACAGCCTAAGTTTCCCTGATTAAATACATATTTAATCTGTGTATTTAAGTGTATTAAAATGGTTTGTTTTTTACACCAGATATTTCCTGTTCCAAATTGAAGTTTCTGGAAAACAGGAAGTTTTTAACTTGCATTTGTAAAAGTTTGCTGTACACATAATACCGAATTGAAGGTGATGATGAATTTATTTGCCTTAAAGGTGTTAATAGAATTTATTAATGAGTAAGAAAGTTTGAAATGCTTATAAACCATTTTCACACTAAAAAGTAACCAGATTCTAATTGGATTAATTTAGTTTTACATCTGGGGTTTCCTAAATCTGTTTATTGTTTCTTACAAATAATTTGAAAATGATTTCACGCGTTGACTGACATGAAAAGCAAATTTATCTATTTAAAATCTGGTAAATTTTCTATGATTTTAATATACTGCCAAAACTTCATAACAGAAACTTTATTTTTCATGGATAAGTTCTGTTTAATATCTTAACCATGAGTATAAACATTCATCATTATGTTCTCTCTGTATTTCTTCATTTCAAATAGAATGTAATTTTGCATTTATTTTGCAACTGTATGACATCTTTGGGAAGCTTGTGTAGCATAATTGGTGGTAGAACTTTACCTAGTAGCATTTAGAAACAAAATTTTAGAGTTACAAAGCCACTTTTCTTGTACTGTAAATACTCCACTGTACGTTCATGATATTTCAGTGCACCGACTGCACGTGTTAACATTTCAAATAGATTGAAACTACTGTAAGACAGTTATTTGGATAGTAGGTTAATTATATGATGGTTCTGTGTAATCTCTCGTTCTCAGTCACTCTGTGCTTTTTTTTTTTTTTTTCTGCTGCATGAAAAAGCAGATGAATCGTGATGCTTTTCATACAGAAAAAAAAAAAAAAAAACTTCAATAGTAGGCACTAGATCTGGGGACTGAGGAGCAGTAGCAACAGCAAAATTGAGATTTTAACATTTCATTGTCCAGTCACTAATCTAAATGTTTTTCCAGTTTTTGACTAACAATATTCAGCAGGAGACAGTAGATTAACAGCATCAAACATTGGTGTGGGTTAGAAGTTTCTTATTTTGTTGTATCTCTAGTCTATATCATCTTTTATGATCACTTATGTCAAGAAATGTATGTCAAATTTCACATTTTCCGTATCAGAGTTATAATCACGAAGGCACATTATGAAGTAAAATGGTATTTTTGCAGATAGCAAGTAATATGTAATATTCAGTTGAGGAACTCAGTTAATTCTCCTTCTCCCTGGAGTTCTGCCCCCCACTTTAAACACTGGTTCCACCCCGACTCCCCAACACCACCTTCCACTTTTATTACTCCTTTAGTAATTGAGCAGCTAGCTCCTCTGCTAAAAGAGAAATAAAACTTAGGACAAAAAGAATCTTACGTTTGGAAAGCATTTGTTTTTAAACGGAATTTATTAAACATGTTAAGTTAATGAAATGGAGAACAAAGGGTAGACGGTATTATTATTTTGTTTTTTGATGCTTAGGTGAATGTTGTCTGCAAGTCTTTCATGCCCCCCCCCTCCTTTTTTTTTTTTCATCAGTTGAGAAAGAGGTGTACATAGAGTTGTATTTGAGATGAAAAAGAGTTCCCTTTAATCTTATTTTTAATCTTGAATAAAAATTGATTTCATACTGAATTGGCTTAGAAGTTCCTAAATGGTTGAAGAAGATAATGCTAATAGGGAAAAATATTATTTAGGCCCAAAGCAGCTTCCGAGTTGGCCTCCGTGGCACATAAAAAGCGCCTTTTCGGTAAAATCTTGACGGATCTTTTCACAGTACATGTTACGTGAGAAATTAATAATAATCATAAGAACCCTTTATGCATTTTACATGGCAAGTAAGGGATAATAAATCTTCCATAGAAAACATGATAATTAACACAGCAATCGGACATCGCTGAATTGTTCAACCCTGAATTCCATAGAAGAGTTGGAAAAGCAAAATTCTGCTCAGAAAATGTTCAAACTCATTGGATCTTGGAAACATTGACTAAAATTCTTTACTATAACGTTTAAAAAATAAAAATAAAAGGGTCAGATCTGTCCGAAAACTGAGGGATTCCTCATTTGGATTCAAGATCGTTATCACAACCCAGAAATTTTCAGAAAACACATCAAGGCTTCAAAAATACCATGCCCTGGGCATGTAAACTATTGGCCTGGGCAGGTAAATAGTTGCCCCGTTGAGGCAACTAAATTTAAAAATAAAAAAAGTTTGGAATAGAATTTACAACTACAAGAAAAAAACAGTTGTCACATGTCATTTTTCATTTCACTGCTAGTCCCCGGAAATCGTATTATTCTTACGGACTGCCAAGGACAGAAGAATATCACTTCTTTAATTATATTATGCCTTAGGTCCAGAAATTGGAACTACATGTATAATGTTTTGCTCCAGAAGTTTTTTATAGTCAGTGACTGGATGCACGCCTCTGATGGAACTCGCTCCTGTGTTTAGTGACAAAGGGTGAAAACTTCAGCGTAAGGAACACGGCAGAATCACTAATTTTCTCAAATACCAATTTCATCATCATCATCTTAAAACTTGAGATACACACTTTTGTGCAGTGAACATTTTGGATAGAGACCCTTACAATGGAAATGCAAAGTATGCGAAAAAAAAAAGTTCATAATATTGTTTTACTTAAAAAACAAAAATAAGGGTTCTAATTTGTTATCTTAAAAGATAAATTTTTGTGGGCATTCAGCTTTTACTACTTGGGCAGGTAAATTTCTGCACATGCCCAGCTGGGCATGAAACTTTTCAGATATTTTTCAAGCCCTGCACATAATGAAAGTTGCAGATGATGACATCTGTAGAATGTGTGGAAAAGCCAATGAAGCCATAGAACACATTTTAGCCAGCTGCTTTCTCTCCTTGCATCAAAACTATACCTCTCTCCAGCCAGCTGCTCTCTATCTCCTTGCATCAAAACTATATCTCTCTCCTTGCATCAAAACTATACTTCTCTGCAGCCAGCTGCTCTCTCCTTGTATCAAAACTATACCTCTCTCCAGCCAGCTGCTATCACTCCTTGCATCAAAACTATACCTCTCTCCAGCCAGCTGCTCTCTCTCTACTTGCATCAAAACTATACCTCTCTCCAGCCAACTGCTCTCTCTCCTTGCATCAAAACTATACTTCTCTGCAGCCAGCTGCTCTCTCCTTGTATCAAAACTATACCTCTCTCCAGCCAGGTGCTATCACTCCTTGCATCAAAACTATACCTCTCTCCAGCCAGCTGCTCTCTCTCTCTACTTGCATCAAAACTATACCTTTCTCCAGCCAACTGCTCTCTCTCCTTGCATCAAAATTATATCTTAACAGACACAAACAAGAAGCTATGAATGAGCCTTGGATTTGGCCATCAAATATGGGAAAATCCAAGGCAATACTCCACATTATTACAAGTACCAATCAAAACCTATTCTTGAAAATCAAAATTACAACGGCCATTCCATAAAAGCAAAGTAAAATCACACAAAATGAAGAAATATAGTTACAGCAAAATATATATTACCCTTTCTCAAAGTATCTTTCCTTGGATGATATGCAACGGTCCCATCATTCAGTTGTGGTGAAGGCATTTTGTGGAAGCTGCTTTAGCTACCTCTGTACAGCTTCAATAACATGAGTATTTGTGTCGAATGTTGTGCCACGGAACTTTTCCTTCATTGTTGGAAACAACCAGAAATAGCACGGTGCGAGGTCAGGACTGTAGGCATTCTGTGACATGATTTCAATACTGCATTTCATAAAAAACTGTTGAACACAAGCAGCCACATGTAAGCGGGCATTACCATCATGGTGTAGGGTCCACTTGCCCACCAGTTCCGGTCACTTAATCTATATGATTCGTCACAGACGCTTCAAGACTGAAATGTAATATTCAGCATTGATAGTAATTTGTGGATGAACGGCATGCTGGTAGACTACACCTTTATGATCAAAGAAAATGATCATGATCACCTTCCTAACTGATTTGGTTTGGCGGACTTTTTTCGAAGGAGGCAAGCCTGTGTGTTTCCAGACACTCATTGCAAGCTTCGTGAGGGGATCGAAATAGTGGACCCATGTTTCATCGGCAGTTATTACTGTGCTTAGAAAGTTTTGATCCTTTGCAATCATTTGTTTCCACTCATGACACAACTGAACTCTGGCTAACAATTGTTCTCTCGTCAGGTGACGAGGTACCCACCTGGAACACACACGATGCTGCAGTAATTTGTTACATAAAATGCGGAATGCCGATGTTTTTGAAATATTAGCTGACGCCGCTATGGTCTTCACATGTCATTCGTTATCTTCGTGCAGGGTTGGCGAAACAGTGTTATAAATTCTCTCCGTAACAACACTTTCAGGTCGACCAGGCCTAGGAGCGAGTTCTGCAGACAAATGCCCTTTTTTGAAATTGTGGTGCCATCTAAAAATTGTTGACTCACCCAAACATTTATTTTTATAATTTTTTTCATTAAATCAACTGTTTATGGAGCCGTTTATCCCAAATTTTATTGCACAACACATTTCGCTTCTTAACTCTGAATCACTTACCTCCATGACTGTATGGCAAAATGCAGACATACCTTAAACAACTGCACAATAACAAAACCAGAATAGTCTGTCATGGCTAATAACTGTTGCCATAGATACTTCCTTAATTCAGTTAGTCTTCTGCATGGTTATTTCCCCCTTTGCACTGTTGCCAGCTCAAAAAAATTACTCTCGGTTTTTATGGATTGGCCTTTGTACATTATGTAACTGGGACAGTCCTATAATTATGGACAAGACCATTGACATTGATATTGCCAACAAAAAACTGAAGAAGACAACTAATAGAGGTAGCACTTCTGCTTACAGAAAACATTCAAAGAATGGGGTAATTTATGATTTTCACAAGGTTGTGCAGAAGTACTGCCACTCAAATTTAAACAAATACTGAAATAGTGTATTAAGTAATTTGGAGTACACACTTTATTTTGTTCAATTAGAATATTTGCACAAAAAGTAGCTGCAAAGGGAAAAAATTATTCCGACATCATTAAGACTTGTTGACAAGGAAAATTAACACATTTATTGTATGTTATAAATCTGCCAGCACCAAAGTGAATGTTTCTTGCTGTATCTGAGGTTGGGTTAGATAAATTTTAAAGAGATACTGGATCCTTCATTTATCATAGTTTTAAATACCTCCCTGCATGAACAGGTTTTTGTTTCTTCAAAAAAATTCTTTCTGTTATATTTCTTCATTAGATCTGATTAACATTGTCTAGATAAGTTGTGTACATTAAGTAAAATCAACTTATTTAACAGCACATAAAAACTTTATATTTTCTACCTTTTTAATTGTTCTTTTTTTTTTTTTCGTATGTATGCTAGAGACCAACACTGGATTTTCTGTTATTATTTGGGCAGTTGAAAATAAGATTTTAACACCATATGTTTACAGTACTTATCAAACATGTTAGTCCTTATAATGATCTGTAGAAATACTACATTTTGAAAATTTTCATGGTGAATAAACACATTTTCTTTTTTGTACTGAGTAGCAGTTGGTGATTCATACAGTAGTACTAATTGTTAGTAAACCTCTTTTCAGAACTGTATATTTTGCATTTTTATGAAGTTATACAGATTTCATATAGCTACTGTGTTTTTCACGTAGCACTTTTATGCATTTTAGTCTTGAATTATATTTTTAAGCTGCTTAAATTTCATCTTTTAATTATATGTTTAAATATATATATATATATATATATATATATATATATATATATATATATATATATTTTGTATCAAACTGTGCTGCTCAAAAATTTGAGAAGTGCAAGGGAGTTTAAAGCATAACAAAATTTCTCACACTATTCAGAGTCTGAGGACACTTAAGGTTTGGACATTCTTTTTGGGAGTAATACCTTACATATTTTCAACTCGCCAGCCAGGGTAGTGTAAGGTATTGGAAAACATCGTGTGTAGAGTAGTGATTGCTTTTTAGGGTATAGTTTGCTAAGTCCATTTCTTCTGATTCATATGCATCATGTAACAACTCTGTCTCACAAGAATATATGTATTTATGCCATTCTGTTCCATCTCTCAGAACAGTTTTCTTACAAGAGCTCATACTAGTACATACATAGTGTGAAAAGCAATGACCTCTGGTGTAACAGATATGCAGACTTGAGGAAGTAAAATGGTACATGTGCCATCTCAGTTAAGCCCACCAAGAATGAGAAGTGTTATAAGTAATTTCTAAAACCTCACTGGTTTAATGTGTGCATAATAATCAGATATGCAAACATATCCTCAAGAAAAATAACCTAAAACAACAGGCTGTGTGTGCATGATTATTTCTTTCTCAAAAACTCAGTATTTCACAAGAACAGAAAAGATAGTTTTAGGTAGCAGGAAATCTTTGCCTGCAAGCATCTACTGAAACAGGATTTTTTCTCTCTTTTTTTCTTGCTTGTTGAGTAGTAATTTTAAGGTTTCATGGAGATTTGAATGTTCATTATCTGTGTGTTCAGGAAAAAGTATGCTTCTGAGTTTTAGCTTTTAATAGCACAGGAAAGTTTCATACCATGCTACTGTATAAACATACAGTAAAAGCCCAATATAGTGCGGTTGTCAAGGAGACATACTTCAACCCTGCATTATAGCTTAACCACGGTATGTTGGAAGCTGACCTCTAGACTGACAAATGACAGGGCAGAAGGACGGGGGGGGGGGAAGACTACATCATAAAACACAATTATACATAAATTTCAGTTATCAAATTCAGTAGCCATTGGAGAATGCTATCTGCTACCATCAGCAGTGGTTTCAATTGCTTTAGATTATGCTATTGGTTACCAGTGGTGCCCATATGAGTACTTTTAGGAGGGGGGGGCTAAGAAAAATCCTTACCTCCTTCAAGGCTGTCAAACATTTTAGTAAATGTACAAGATACTAAAATACAACAAAAATAATTGATACAATCTATCATTAATATCTTATTTTTAAAAATGCTTTAAAAAAAGGTTTAATCTATTTTACTGTTTTAAGTTCATCAAAAATTTGGCTATACCAACGGCTAGGGGGCTCGAGCCCCTCCGCCCCACTTATGGGTGCCCTTGTTGGTTACTGCATACCTTGTCAAAGAAGACTGCTCAGCAGGGGAGGAAAGACAGATGGGGATGTGAAATCCTGTGTCAGAAGATAGTCAATTAATTGAGGGGAGATACCCGATTTCTGAAGGTTTCTTAAGGTGTAGAGTGACGTTTATATATATATATATATATATATATATATATATATATATATATTCTATAAAGAAGATACCTAAGCAAAAAAATGCAAATATAATTTTGACTCACACCTAGTACAACATAGAAAAGGTTATGTATCTACCTGTGTGAGTAAAAGGAGAAAAGACAAAAAAATAAAATAAAACAACTGAATGTAGAAGGTGTCGAGAATACTGAGCCTTGGCTTTATCAAGGACCAGCAAAAACTCTGCATTTTCTCACTTCCACAAAGACCTAGTTGGAAATGGGTTTCTGCAAGGCCATAGATGCAAGTAACATTCCCACCTAAAATAGTTTAAAAAATATATATATAAGTCATGTCCTCCTTAGAGTTGCATGACCTAGCACTAGTTAACAATTTCGCTTGCATCCATTAACCTTCATGGCCCGACCCATGCTCTTCATCTGTTACTATTAAACAGAGAGAAGAAGATTAAAGAGAACTCAAGCTGTGAGAGTGACATAATAATTAGAAATGATTTTCAGCCATAACGAAATTCCAAGTTCGTTTGAGAGAGAATTTAAACCTGAAAATCAATGCAAAAGAAATCCAAATTTTACATTGCAATTAAAAAAGGAAATGTTAATTTTTAACGAACAGATTTTTGAAAGAAAACTTGAGTCTAAAACCCCCTACTCTACAACTTATGACAGCACGAAAACGAGAATAAGTTAAAGATAATAATTAACTAAAGAAAACTTTGTGAAAGTTATATACCTTAAACAGTTAGTTGCAATATGTACAAAGTATTTCAGCAGTGCTTTAAGTGCATAATTAATTAGTTATTAAGAACTTAACTACTTTGAAAAAACAGCGCATAGAAAAGGAACAAGCTTAGCCATCTTCTGTTCCTAGGTACCCCAAAAGACGCTCAAAGTTACAAAGAAAAGAAAGAGTTAAAACCCGCAAAAATGTTAACAGACAAACCAATGCCTAAAAGCTGAAAAGCTAAAAAACGACAGAGAATAAGTACAAACATTGAACTTATAAAACCTAGAACCCAAAAACAAGGAAGAGAGCTGACCTCTTGTGTGACAAAAACTTTTCTCCTCACAAGAGAAGAACATGGCTGACCTCTTCCGCCACTCCCTAGACGCTGGGGGCAGTGAGGGTGGGGCTGATGGCCTCCTCATACAGCAAGAAACCAACGCGCGGAGATTTTAACCAGAGAAAAAAATATATAAACTTAAGACTGTGGATCTGTATGATCAGAAAGAGCAGAATTAACTCTCCAGAATACATGAGAAATATTATAAAATACACGAGCACTTTATTTAATAATCTTTGCATGTATTAAATCACCTTAGTGAGCTTCTATAGATTAATCAGAATCTTATTAATTTTAATGTTGGTTTTACTATTTTTAGTATAGCTATCCTAGTGATGAATAACTAGTTTTCTTTTTTATTTGTTTTTATTTTCTTTTATAAACAGATTTTTAAGCTTTTTTTGTGATTTTGTTTATATTATTTAATTTTTTGTTTTAATAGGACCGTCATATCCATAGCACTAAGGTTCCTTTAGGTAGTTAATAGGCATCCTCTAGCCAACTTCCTTACGGCTTTGATTGGTCAGAATCATATTATTAACTGTGTAGAAAATTAAAGCAGATCTGCCAACCTTACTCTATTATTCAGAATAATTTTTCTTAAAGTTCTTTTGATGAAAGAAGAAGGAATTTCGTTCTCTAGAAAACTTTCTAATAGTATATTAATGTGGTAATTGAAGTACAAATTGTTGCTGCAAATTCTTGAAATTCTTAGGACCTGAGAAATTAGTACATTCTCAATTACTTTGGTTGAAATGTTATTATTCCAGTGTAGATATTTAATTACTTTGAAAGGAAAATTAACTCTTTTATCAAAGAGGCTAATAGATGGGTTACCTCTGTTGAGCTTAATGCTTAAGTCTAGGAACTCAAGTTCCTGATTACTGTGGTTGGTTTTACATAAGTTAAGAGAGCTAGGATAGATATTATCAAAATCACTCTCTATAACTTCTGAATTATTGATACACAGCAGATCATCAATATATCTAAAAGTGTAAAGGTAGTTATCTGAGCAGGTGGGGTGATTTTTAATGAATTTATATTCCTTAAAGAACAGGAATAGATTAGCGATATTCGTGGACGTTGATGTTCCCATTGGAATACCGTTCACTTGCTTATAGAGAGTATTATTATATAAGATATGGTTATTTTTTATGCAGCAATTGAGATAAGAGTTCCAAGTTCCTACATCAACAAATTGGTTAAGTTTAAATTCTGCATACAGCTCTTTAAAGGTAGTGATTATATCTGATAGAGGCAGATTAGTATACTAATCTGCCTCTATAAAAGGCAGATTAGTATACTAATCTGCCTCTATCAGATATAATCACTACCTTTAAAGAGCTGTATGCAGAATTTAAACTTAACCAATTTGTTGATGTAGGAACTTGGAACTCTTATCTCAATTGCTGCATAAAAAATAACCATATCTTATATAATAATACTCTCTATAAGCAAGTGAACGGTATTCCAATGGGAACATCAACGTCCACGAATATCGCTAATCTATTCCTGTTCTTTAAGGAATATAAATTCATTAAAAATCACCCCACCTGCTCAGATAACTACCTTTACACTTTTAGATATATTGATGATCTGCTGTGTATCAATAATTCAGAAGTTATAGAGAGTGATTTTGATAATATCTATCCTAGCTCTCTTAACTTATGTAAAACCAACCACAGTAATCAGGAACTTGAGTTCCTAGACTTAAGCATTAAGCTCAACAGAGGTAACCCATCTATTAGCCTCTTTGATAAAAGAGTTAATTTTCCTTTCAAAGTAATTAAATATCTACACTGGAATAATAACATTTCAACCAAAGTAATTGAGAATGTACTAATTTCTCAGGTCCTAAGAATTTCAAGAATTTGCAGCAACAATTTGTACTTCAATTACCACATTAATATACTATTAGAAAGTTTTCTAGAGAACGAAATTCCTTCTTCTTTCATCAAAAGAACTTTAAGAAAAATTATTCTGAATAATAGAGTAAGGTTGGCAGATCTGCTTTAATTTTCTACACAGTTAATAATATGATTCTGACCAATCAAAGCCGTAAGGAAGTTGGCTAGAGGATGCCTATTAACTACCTAAAGGAACCTTAGTGCTATGGATATGACGGTCCTATTAAAACAAAAAATTAAATAATATAAACAAAATCACAAAAAAAGCTTAAAAATCTGTTTATAAAAGAAAATAAAAACAAATAAAAAGAAAACTAGTTATTCATCACTAGGATAGCTATACTAAAAATAGTAAAACCAACATTAAAATTAATAAGATTCTGATTAATCTATAGAAGCTCACTAAGGTGATTTAATACATGCAAAGATTATTAAATAAAGTGCTCGTGTATTTTATAATATTTCTCATGTATTCTGGAGAGTTAATTCTGCTCTTTCTGATCATACAGATCCACAGTCTTAAGTTTATATATTTTTTTCTCTGGTTAAAATCTCCGCGCGTTGGTTTCTTGCTGTATGAGGAGGCCATCAGCCCCACCCTCACTGCCCCCCAGCGTCTAGGGAGTGGCGGAAGAGGTCAGCCATGTTCTTCTCTTGTGAGGAGAAAAGTTTTTGTCACACAAGAGGTCAGCTCTCTTCCTTGTTTTTGGGTTCTAGGTTTTATAAGT
The DNA here is from genome assembly GCA_039090855.1 of Macrothele yani. Lineage (NCBI taxonomy): Eukaryota > Metazoa > Arthropoda > Arachnida > Araneae > Macrothelidae > Macrothele > Macrothele yani. The sequence continues at coordinate 120,969,721 of CM077005.1, read as the reverse complement.
TCAATGTTTGTACTTATTCTCTGTCGTTTTTTAGCTTTTCAGCTTTTAGGCATTGGTTTGTCTGTTAACATTTTTGCGGGTTTTAACTCTTTCTTTTCTTTGTAACTTTGAGCGTCTTTTGGGGTACCTAGGAACAGAAGATGGCTAAGCTTGTTCCTTTTCTATGCGCTGTCTCTGCGCTGTTTTTTCAAAGTAGTTAAGTTCTTAATAACTAATTAATTATGCACTTAAAGCACTGCTGAAATACTTTGTACATATTGCAACTAACTGTTTAAGGTATATAACTTTCACAAAGTTTTCTTTAGTTAATTATTATCTTTAACTTATTCTCGTTTTCGTGCTGTCATAAGTTGTAGAGTAGGGGGTTTTAGACTCAAGTTTTCTTTCAAAAATCTGTTCGTTAAAAATTAACATTTCCTTTTTTAATTGCAATGTAAAATTTGGATTTCTTTTGCATTGATTTTCAGGTTTAAATTCTCTCTCAAACGAACTTGGAATTTCGTTATGGCTGAAAATCATTTCTAATTATTATGTCACTCTCACAGCTTGAGTTCTCTTTAATCTTCTTCTCTCTGTTTAATAGTAACAGATGAAGAGCATGGGTCGGGCCATGAAGGTTAATGGATGCAAGCGAAATTGTTAACTAGTGCTAGGTCATGCAACTCTACGGAGGACATGACTTATATATATATTTTTTAAACTATTTTAGGTGGGAATGTTACTTGCATCTATGGCCTTGCAGAAACCCATTTCCAACTAGGTCTTTGTGGAAGTGAGAAAATGCAGAGTTTTTGCTGGTCCTTGATAAAGCCAAGGCTCAGTATTCTCGACACCTTCTACATTCAGTTGTTTTATTTTATTTTTTTGTCTTTTCTCCTTTTACTCACACAGGTAGATACATAACCTTTTCTATGTTGTACTAGGTGTGAGTCAAAATTATATTTGCATTTTTTTGCTTAGGTATCTTCTTTATAGAATGTGAATTCTGAATTTTCAAAACTGCTGCGTTGCGCGTTTTGATTTTCAGGTTATTTTGCAACCTTCGTTTTAAATTCTAAAGTTTTTCCTTAGTCTTCAGTTTTGCTCTTAAGTATATATATATATATATATATATATATATATATATATATATATATATTACCAGGGGGAAAGAGGCACTCACTTTCTCTGTGTAGCTCAACTGAGCTTGAAATTCTTGTTTTGTATGCTAATTAAGTAAAGTAAATTTCTAGACTTCCGCTGGTAAAGTGATAAAACTTAGGGAAATGCCACTTCTACCATTGTAAAGGTAAAATATTTTTTAATTGTGTTTATATCTGTAACATTTGTTAATATCATCTGTACTTTTTGTACATGGCTAAATTAAATATGTCCAAGTACAGCATGTGCTAGTTATTGTGATCACTGATTTATTAGAATTTGCCATTGTATGGAATAAAATTTCTGGTAAAGTATTGCTAGTAAAAATTTCTCATGAAAAATGCAAGTATCACGCACATTTTCCTTATTGTTGAAATCACATTTTTGTTCAAATATTTCGTATTTAAGAAAATGTGAGTACCCGCTAGGTAACTCAGTTCATTTGCATTACTGCTTACAGGCAGGACGTGAGATATGCAAAAAAAAAAAAAAAACCAGCAATAAAAAAGGACCCAAAGCACATGTGGTAGTGTCCACACGATAGAACAATGAATGTACTCACACAGGGCACGTTAAATGAAAAACAGAGTGTTAACAATATCAAATGACAAAATCCAAAGGTAGGGGAAAACACAATGATACGTGCATAGATGTTAACAGTATGAGAAATAGACATGTGTTATGGGTCACAGTTTACCACGATAACGACATAATGGGGGGAAAGATAAAGTGTCAATGAAAACTTAAAATGCATGCGTACAACATGAAATAACAGCAAACGTGCAGTAGAGAGTGACACAGAACAATGATATCGGGTATATAGGCACATAACAAAATAAAATAACCCAGAATGTAAGGGGAAGGACCCTGACCAGAACTGCGGCAAAAGGAGCAGCTCTAGAGTCGGGGGTTCCTTTCTGTAGGTGGCTACAGAACAGCAATGACAATGTGGCAAAAATGTGCACTGGTGAGAGAGAGTAAGAAAATTAGAGCGTATTAAAGCATGAGAATAATGGAAAAAAAGGTTTGATGTTGATGAAAGGCAGGCAGATCGACATAAGTTTGAGGCCAGTCGCAGTGGCTACACACTTGATGCACAGCGGAAATAATGAAACAGCAGCTGCTCTGGTGGGTGAGGCACTGGTTTCTAACCACTCATTTAAGACATCGAGTTGGAATCCTGGGTTAGGCGTGGACAGTGTGCTCATCTTATGACACAGTCTCTCTATCTTCCCTGGAACCAGTGACCCTAAATTAGGAACAGACTGCTTATATAGCCCGTTGAGGTACTGTGGTTGTTAAATAGGGCCGCGGGTGGCCTAGTGGGCAACGTTCGTGACTACCACGGAAAGGACCCCAGGCTCGATCCCAGTAGGTACAAACGCTCGTTCCACTAAATATCCGCTGTGCGTCGAATGGGCACGTTAAGCCGTCGGACCCCGGGTACTGGCTCTCAGGTAACAAATAAGGGCGTCTTCCTCCCCCTTTCTACTTCGCTTCCGTGCCACTTTCCTATCGGGCACTCTAGCCCAAATCTCCTAGCTTCCTATCTCTAAGGGTTGTTTAAGACCTGGGGTCAGACACTCCTTTCCTAAAATCCTCTACATCTGATCTGTGGTTAAACATCCCAAACAGTTTTTGTTTTTATAAACAGGGTCTACACTGTAAAAAAAATTACTGTAGATTTTACGGTTTTAAACCGTTTTCTAGGGTGCCAACACAAAACCGTAAAATCTACCGTTTTATGCCGTGTTGGAGCTTAGCTATAGCTTTGCGCCAACACATTCGTTCCAGCCAAATTTTTATGTTTTCGTGATTATTTGGACTGTGACTCGCTCCAGCCAAATTCTGTGCTGTTTTCTTCATTAAATGCGGTGTTGGAGCAAAGCTATAGCTTTGCTCCAACACGGCATAAAACTGTAGATTTTACGGTTTTGTGTTGGCACCCTGGAAAACGGTTTAAAACCGTAAAATCTGCAATTTTTTTTTACAGTGTAACACTTGAAAAAACAGTATAACTGATTTATCCAAAGAAAAGGCATTAAAGTGAACCTAGAAAATTCCAGTTAGAAAACTCAAGAAGCTAAACCACGAATATAATTACAAGCACATGTCAAATGTTCGCATGTGAATGTGCGTTTCCCCGCCACAGTGGTGAGAGTCTCAACACTAAAAAGATAGTCAAATGTAACCCACTTACTCATCCATAAAGAATAAGTGACACAAAGTATGACTAAGAGAGATGGTATGAGAAAGTGAAAAGGAAGAAAATCTCCCAGAAGGTAGCAACAAAAGCATCCAAACAGTGAGATCATAAATTACTTCTATTTGGACTTAGTGAAGGAGAATAACAATAAAGTTTAATAAATGTAACTCTAAGCAAACTGAAATAAATAATTCTAAATCACTTCACAAATTTATAAATTTTTAGTTTTGTCAGGCACAACATTTCTACTTTGTTTGCAGAAAGCTGTATTTTATTAGGTATTCTAACTAAACTTATGCCTTGTTTACTGCTCTAGAATTTTAAATTTATGTTTCATAAATCGTTTGCGCCGCCCCGGTGGCGCAGTGGTCTAAGCGATGGCCTCTGGTCATTCGTCCGAACGGGGTCCGGGTTCGTATCCCGGTGAGGCATGGATGTTGTGTTTGTCTTACGGCACTGGCTCTCTCTCTTCCCTGGAACCAGTGACCCTAAATTAGGGACGGGCGACTGCTTATAGCCCATTGAGTTGCTCACGGTGGTCGTTAAACCTCCAATCAAAAAAAAAATCGTTTGATTTTCCTACTTTGCTGATGTTATCTGTATTAGAATAACTATTTAACGGAATAAAACTCTGATCACAACAATTAGCAGTCATTGTAATTTTAAGTTTTCCGAAAAAGGTAAAAGATCCTTTAGAAATCAAAGAACCTCTTTAGTTTTGCAAGATATATGCATTTTATTTTTCGTTATATATGTTAACAATTTTCTGCCATTCTGATTCATAATCATTTTCTGTGAGGTCGTTTTAGGTAACAAATATGTCTTTATAAAATATTGGCTTAAGTAGTGCAACGTACAGAATGTTGTTATACTTCCTACTGAGAATATAAATGAATTGAGTCTCAGAGTACAGTTTGAATTTAATATGTGAAGCAGATTAGTTATACTGACTGTTCCCACTACAGAAAGTCTAATCAATGAAGTATGGTTGTAATAATTTTGCTACTGTTGTTTGAAGTGTTGTTTTTTTTTCTTCTTCTTCTAATGTTAACTTCAAAATCAGGTTTCTGTGTGTTATATTGTTTTGGAGCAATTTAAGTCTTTGGAATTATATTTTGAATAATATTTACCAAAATGTATGCAAACCCACAAAGTGCTTGTAGTAACGAGAAAATTATTGGATAGTACATGAACTTTGTTTGAGATGTTTTACTTGTCATGCATTGCCTTGCTGTAAAATTGCTTTTGAAATAAAGAAAGGCTTTATATTTAAGTCTATTCTGTAAAAGACTTATTTACTTTTACTGTATGCATGAATTTTTTTTTTTTTTTTGGGTTGGAGGTTTTTTTTTTTTTTTTGATTGGAGGTTTAACGACCACCGTGAGCAACTCAATGGGCTATAAGCAGTCGCCCGTCCCTAATTTAGGGTCACTGGTTCCAGGGAAGGGAGAGAGCCAGTGCCGTAAGACAAACACAACATCCATGCCTCACCGAGATTCGAACCCGGACCCCTTTCGGACGAATGATCAGAGGCCATCGCTTAGACCACTGCGCCACCGGGGCGGCCATGAAATGTTTGCTTTGACCAAAACTGGTACGCCGCCCAGGTGGCGCAGTGGTCTAAGGCGTTGTCCTCTGATCATTTGTCCGTAAGGGGTCCGGGTTCGAATCCCGGTCAGGCATGGATGTTGTGTTTGTCTTACGGCACTGGCTCTCTCCCTTCCCTGGAACCAGTGACCCTAAATTAGGGACGGGCGACTGCTTATAGCCCATTGAGTTGCTCACGGTGGTCGTTAAACCTCCAATCAAAAAAAAAAACTGGTACTAGCATTTACACTTGTATATGTATAAAAGCAACTGTATGAACTCGCAACTCTGGAACTTACATGTTGTTATGAAATCTTGAAATGGTATCTACTGGGAAGAGGAAAGCTTCATTTATCACAAGTAATGTTTCTGAAAATTTTCAATGTGTAAATAACCTCTAAAATTTGAAAAAAAAAAAGCAGTACACGTTCTCTGAAGTCGAAAGGTTTCAGGGTTATTTTTTCCCACAGAAATTAGCTGTGATGCAGAAATTGAACTTGACCGATCCCCGTGTCCAGGAGTGAACGCTTCCCATAGGACGTACAGTGACATCACTGAACGGCGCAGAATACAAATGAACTCCAGGGACAGCGCGAGCGGCCTAGTGGTTAGAATAAACGCCTTCCGACTAGATCCGCGATCGATACCAGATAGGTTGAGGTGCTCTGAACCACTAAATGCTCGCCGTGCTTGGGGTGGATACGCTAAGCCAGAGTTATTGGAACCCCCGTTACAAATGTTATGTGTTCCTAAAAGCCTTCGTTGTGACGTCATAGTCTGGTACTGTGGACTCGCATTTTCAATCTGGTACTCGTACTTCTTTGACCTGTCTATAGTTCTGTTGCATTTCGGCGAACCTTGACCACTTCTTAACGAGTGCAGTCTCCAATTCACGAAGAGTCAACGGAGATGCCGGCAGAGCTGCAACGCGTCTGCCAAGTGCGTTCCAGGCATGCTCAATTGGATTTAAGTCGGGGAAGTATGCTGGTTCGTACGCTCGATTCCCTCTTTATGAAGCAAGTCGTTTACTAGCCGAGGTCGAATGTTATCGTTCATGAAAAAAGAACGAACCACCAACAGCTGCAGCATACATGACAATAGGTATGAGGATATCGTCTCTGGGCTGTCAGACTACCGTTTCGGATGACGTACAGGTTCGTACCTTCACCGATACTTATGCTTCCCCAGACAATCAATCCATATCCGCCGGGATATGATGTTTCCTGCACAAAAGCTAGGTTGTTTCGGGTGCCGGGTTCCCTCCAGATAAGAACTCGTCTATTGCAGATTCTATGCTGAATCTCGACTTCTCAGAAAAGAGAATTTGACTCCACTCGACCTGACTTCGACCGCGATGTTCCGCAGCCCAGTTTCTACAGGCCGTACGATGTCGTTCGGTTAAAGGGACACACACCACTGGTCTACGGACACCTTGTTAAAGGCGATCACAGAACTTGAGTTGACAACAGGCGTCCTGTTGACTCGAGAAGCTGAAGCTAGGTAGCATTTTGCCGCGTGTTCTGACCTGCTGTTAACAATAGATAACAGTCGTCCCTTGCTGTAGTTGTTCGTTCGTGGACGGGCTTGACCTTCGCTTCTTCGAACACTTGGGAGGCAAGGTCATTTCCATAGTCGGGAAATGACACTTCGTGACACTCCAATCGTCCCTTGCTGTAGTTGTTCGTGGACGGGCTTGACCTTGTTTTCTTCGAACACTTCGTAGAAGGCAAGATCAAGCCCATCGGCAAGTTCATTCCCATTGTCTGGAAATGACACTTCAATGACTTCTGCTACCATCCGCTGTGTCTGGTATGAGTTCCAGCCTGCTAATAGCTCTCCACACCATTGGTTCCGATAAATCCTGCCGCTGTGACATCGTTCGAACCGGTTGTCCTCGGGTCCGGACCCCCCCCCCCCCACCCCTTGAGGGGGATTTTGTATGAATTTAAAGCGATATATACACTGAAGAGCAATTGAATTAGAGATATCTGTCTAGTAACGTGTAGCACCACCTTTCGCCCTGATGACGGCGGCGATTCGTCTCGGCATGAACTCGACAAGGCACCGGAAGTGTTGGGAAGCCATACAGATCCACGACCCCTGAACAAGCACCCACAGTTCACGAAGATTTGATGGAGGAGGGTCAGAGCCTCGAACATCTCTCTCGATGGCATCTCAGATGTGCTCGATGGGATTGAGGTCAGGTGACCTAGCTAGCGCCAAGGAAGCGAAGTCACGTCGGTGGAGTGTTCATCCAACCATTCGGATACAATTCGGGAACGATGGCACGGTGCATTGTCATGTTGCAGCATGAGGTCCCCAGTGGGATGTTGAAGACGCACAAACGGGAGAAAATGGTCGTCCAGGATATCCCGGTAACGTTGACCTGTGAGGGACGATGTCACACGTACCAGGGGTCCGATTTCAATCCACGTAAACAGTCCCCAGACGAGAATGCCACCCCCACCAGCTTGAAGAGTACCCTGCTGGCAAGAAGGATCCATCGCTTCATGTGGTTTGCGCCGTACTCGTATCCTTCCATCAGCATATACCAACGTGAATCTCGACTCATCAGTCCAGGCAACATTTTTCCACATGTCTAGGATCCAGTGGCGATGTTCCCGCGCCCATGCTGATATTTGCACTCCGTGATGTGCGGTCAGCAGCGGTACCCTTCGTGGGACGATGGATTCTGTACCCCATAGCGAGGAGATGGTTCTGGATAGTGTGGCTGCTTACACGTTTTTGTGCACCAGCGTTAAATTACCGAGTGATTTCTTGCACTGTGGCCCGTCTATCCGCTGTTACAATGCGAGCTAGCCGACGATGACCCCGCTCATCCGCAGGCTGTGGTCCACGGCAGGTGGCCCTTGCAGGGATGGTTTTACCAGATTCGATGTACTCACGGTGCACCCGTGACACAGTGGCTCGTGAAAATTCCAGTGCCTGTACGACTTCCGAGATGGAGTGACCCATTTGTGGGGCCCCGACAATTTGCCCACGATCAAATGCGCTTAGATCCTTCGTCTTGCCCATACTGCATCCGACTCTTATTGATTCCCGTCGCATCACTCCTTATATTGTCGGATTGCTGCATACGTGATGTCGTTTCTGTTTACAGGGTCGCCCACAGCGCCACATTTGCATAACGCCAGCGTCTCTAATTCAATTGCTCTTCAGTGTATGTATACATGGGGCTTCCCTCCCCTTTAAGAAATTTCTGGCTACGCCACTGTTCGAACCAAATACTACAAAAAAAAAAAAAAAAAAAGAAAGGCATGAAAAATGCGGCAGAATAAAAGACCTTCCGGAAAAAATTAGTTTTTTGCGCTTTCCAACCGTAGGTTGAAGAAGCGTATATGCTCCAGCTCTGTCCGTCCGCACGATAACTCGCGTAAAAATGGTTCGATTTCGATAAAATTTTAGTATGTGGTAGGGGACCACCTGGAGACGAACCCTATTGAAAATGGTGTCAAAGGTCAGGATATAGGAGCGAGATCCATTCCATTGCCCTTATGCGTCATAACTTGTGTAACAAGTTAGTAAAACCATGCGATGCATTCATTATGATACGCTTTCCAACATACCAGAAATCATTACTCAAGTTATTACTCATGTTATGAGGATAATGGCTGTGGAATAAATTTCGCTCCATTGCCCTGATCTTTGACCCCAATTCTATGATATTAAACAGAATTGGTTCAGTATACCTCCAGAACAGCATACTAAAGTTTTGTCACAATAGAAGCATTTTGACCTAACTTATGACGCCTGCTCCTGTGTCGTGACCTTTGACCCCATTTCGTCCATTTTCAATAGAGTTCGGACCCCATGTGGTCCCCTACCACATACTAAAATTTCATCGAAATCGAACCATTTTTACGCAAGTTATGACGCATAAGGGCAATGGAATGGATCCCACTGCTATGTCGTGAATTTTGACCCCATTTTTTCCATTTGCAATAGAGTTCGTCCCCAAGTGGTCCCCTACCACATATTAAAATTTCATCGAAATCGAACCATTTTTACGCGTTATGTCGCATAAGGGCATTGGAATGGATCCCGCTCCTGTGTCGTGGCCTTTGACCCCATTTCGTCAATTTTATAAGGGTCTGTTCCAGGTGGCCCCCTACTACATACTAAAATTTCATCGAAATCGAACCATTTTTACGTCAGTTATCGGACAGACGTACAAAGCTGGAGCATATACGGTTCTTCAACCTACGGTTGGAAAGCGTAAAAATGGGTTGAATTTTGAGGAAATTTTAGTATGTGGTACCTAGGGACGACCCCTATTGAAATTGGACGAAATGGGGTCAAAGGTCAGGGCATAGCAGCGGGATCCATTCCATCGACCTTATGTGTCATAACTTACCTAAAAATGCTTCGATTGCGACAAAACATTATCATGTTGTTCCGGAGGTATACTGAACGGACTCTGTTGAATATAATCGAAATGGGATTAAAGGTCAGCGCACAGGAGCGAGATTTGTTCCGCAGCCATTATCCTCATAACTTGAGTAATGATGTCTGGTATGTTGGGAAGTATATAATAATCAATGCATTGCATGATTTTACTAACTTATTATCCTGATCTGCGATTCATGCATTCTGGCGTCACACTCGCTAATTTATGATATGTGATTCGGCTGTCTACGCCACACTAGCGATTTGCACGTTTCGGCAAGATATCACACGATTGGCTTCAGGGCCGGCTGGACCATAGTAGCCGGTCGATACAGTTTAGGGGAAAGAATTTTTTTCGATAGTTCTTTTTATTTATATATAATTATTTTCGATAGTTCTCTAATTTAGGGTCACTGGTTCCAGGGAAGGAGAGAACCAGAGCCGTAAGACAAACACAACATCCATGCCTCACCGGGATTCGAACTCATCTCGGGCAATGGTCATAAGCCATCGCTTAGACCACTGCGCGCCGCCCCGGTGGCGCAGTGGTCTAAGGCGTTGGCCTCTGATCATTCGTCCGTAAGGGGTCCGGGTTCGAATCCCGATGAGGCATGGATGTTGTGTTTGTCTTACGGCACTGGCTCTCTCCCTTCCCTGGAACCAGTGACCCTAAATTAGGGACGGGCGACTGCTTATAGCCCATTGAGTTGCTCACGGTGGTCGTTAAACCTCCAATCAAAAAAAAAAAAAAAAAAAAAAAAAGACCACTGCGCAATCGGGGCGGCAGCTAGACCCTTAAGTTGGGCGATAGGGGGGTCAAATCTCCCTATTTTTCGAATAGTGTCCTTTCGCCGTATAGATACTGAGATTTGTAAATTTCAAATGATTATTGTAACCACCTTAAGATTTCCCGCATTCATGAAACAGCAAACTAAATTTTACCATCTTGTGGTCTCAACTTTTTTACGCTTTCCAACCGTAGGTTGAAGAAGCGTATATGCTCCAGCTTTGTCCGTCTGTCTGTCCACACGATAACTCACGTGTAAATGGTTCGATTTCGATGAAATATTAATATGTGGTAGGGGACGACCTGGGGACGAACCCTATTGCAAATGGACGAAGTGGGGTCAAAGGTCAGGACATTGGAGCGGGATCCATTCCGTCGACCTTATGCCTCATAACTTGATTGCGACAAAACTTTATCATATTTTAGGGTCACTGGTCCCAGGGAAGGGAGAGAGCCAGTGCCGTAAGACAAACACAACATCCATGCCTTACTGGGATTCGAGCCCGGACCCCTTTCGAACGAATAATCAGAGGCCATCGCTTAGACCACTGCACCACCGGGGCGGCATCGTCACTGTGGACGAATCGTGGAACCTCCATTACGAGCAGGGAAAGTGAACGTTAGAGTTTGGAACGAAAACATATCAAGAATCATAAAACAGTTCAAAACGGCCGCCCCGGTGGCGCAGTGGTCTAAGGCGCTGGCCTCTGATCATTCGTCCGTAAGGAGTCCGGGTTCGAATCCCGGTCAGGCATGGATGTTGTGTTTGTCTTACGGCACTGGCTCTCTCCCTTCCCTGGAACCAGTGACCCCAAATTAAGGACGGGCGACTGCTTATAGCCCATTGAGTTTTTTTGGATTGGAGGTTTAACGACCACCGTGAGCAACTCAATGGGCTATAAGCGGTCGCCCGTCCCTAATTTAGAGTCACTGGTTCCAGGGAAGGGAGAGAGCCAGTGCCGTAAGACAAACACAACATCCATGCCTCACCGGGATTCGAACCCGGACCCCGTTCGGACGAATGATCAGAGGCCATCGCTTAGACCACTGCGCCACCGGGGCGGCCCATTGAGTTGTTCACGGTGGTCGTTAAACCTCCAATTAAAAAAAAAGAAAGTTCAAAACGGAATAGAATAAACGCCCTATAAAATTGTTGCTTGCTGGTTTTGGGGATTCATAAGAGCTAATTTTGTTTTTTATTTGGGCGTTCCACGACCACCGTGAGCAACTCGATGGCATATAAGCAATCAATCGCCAGTCTCTAAGTCAGACTCCTTGGCTCCATGAAATTCAGAGAGCTATGCCGTAAGAAGACAGACACATCCATGCCTTACCTGGGATTCGAACCCGTACGCACCTCGGACGAATGGTCAGAAGCAAGCGCTTAGTCTACTGAGTCACCGGGGCAGCTATTGTAATAGCAACAAATTGAATCACTTGCCATGTTGGTCCACAACCTCCGACTTCTGACGTCACATAAATAAGTTCTATTGAGCTTAATAAACAGCCATGACCAATCGAGCACTTTGTCTTGCACTGCAGTCAAGTCAAACAAGCGCTATGATTGAAAATCGTATCCCCGATAAGTTGAAAATACACATCTCAATAGAATCCTTGCGTGACGTCACAAAAGTCATTCTGGGCTTCGTTAGAACACAGGAATCTTGTTATTAGGTCGTTTTTATCGGCGGGTGTAGATGCGTTTTATCACTTTCGACATCTTGAAATTAGAATAGTTAGCTGCTTTGGAGTTTGTGCATTTGGAAGATGTTTCGTCTAGTTGTTTCAGTGATTCTGTGTGCTATTAGTGTCTACAATGTGAATAATATTTCGTCAAACAATTCTTACTTGTCAGCTTATTGTAAAGCCACCGCAGAAGGAGCAGTAACTTTATTCCCTTGGAGAGAAAACTGTTATGCATCAGTTTGTATCGGCGACATCGTAACCAAGAACTTAGTCTTCTTATTTCTTTCTTCAGCCATTGAAAAATTTTATGTTCGGAGTCAACGTTACCAACTGATCTACGTTCTACATGTAAGTATAATATGGCATTACACTACACTAGCATAGTTTTATAACAGTAAAACAAATGGTGTGTTCGATTATGTTACATAGAGATATTGTCTTTTTTTTTTTTTTTTTTTTGAGTTGCAATTATAACTACGGAATTTCCAAGTCTGCAACTTGTGCAGTACAAGGAAAACTCGATTTTCAAGTAATAAAATTAATATGGTAACAGTTTATAGAAACTATTCAGTCAGCGTTCCAATTTTTGGAAAATAACTGAAAAATAAAATAAGCACCTAAAAATTAAAACACTATTTAAGGTAACGGTGTAAAAATTCTACAGATTTAATGGAACAAAAGGTAGGCTCAGTTCTGATTAAGCCGTCAGTTTGGAACGTAGGACTACGATTTGCAGATCGGAGAGTTGAAATGAGCTAGTTGAGTATGGTTTTAAAGCGTTCATTTAATTTGTTATAGCCAACAAGGGTCTATGATATGAAAAGTAGCTTACAAAATTTTTACAAATAATGCTTGATACGTTGAGAACACAAAGTAGAGTTCAAGATGGGCTGGGTAAGGGTTCGATCAGTGTGTTTAATTTTTGTTTGGCATGCCGTTGCTTTCAGGCGTTCTCGATACTCTAGTTCGTTGGGCTGCAGTCTTTTTAGGCTTCTTACATTCCTCATCACTTGCCTCTCATTTTGATTTTCTCCAATTTTGCTTGCGTTCATTCTGCGAATTCCGCGGCGTTGTCGAAAATGTTTACCCGTTCACATGAAAATAATTTTTACAAATTTTAGTTCAAACCACTGCGATGTGTTCTTTATATATTTAAATAGATATCGTCGAGAGTTTTAAAACGATACCACGCGCAGTCGTGTTGCGCTCACGGTTGCCGAGACAGACACAAATGCAGCGGCACACCCTGATATATTGCATCATCTTTCCTGCGCACAGGAAGCGAGGGAAGCGTCACGCGCACGATGTATTGCGCAGTACGCGAATTGGACTCCATGCTGTTTATGAATATGCTAACATGATTAGGGTGTGGCACGCATTCTTAACGCTATAATGTTTTTTAATTGGGACCTATTTTTGCCACAGTCGGTCGGCCGTAAGTCGCCCCATACTATCCTCGGAGTTAGACGTAGTCCTACGTCCAAAAGCTCTTTTTTTCTTCTGCAACTTGAAATTTTTAAAGGGTGGACTTCCGATTGTCACCTTTTCGAGTGGTTCCGTGTATAAAGACTGCATTGATCACACCCACTGTCATGGGCAAAGAACCTAGATCTGCCTCTACATTTCATGCGGAGTATTTGTTAGAATAATAATAATTTAGACGCTGTAATAACACAGATTCTTTTTTCTTTATGAGAAAAACAGCGTCTTTTTGCACGCGCAATGTAGAATAATGTGCAACCCTAAAAACGTTTCGGAAATCAAAACAGCCGCTTTTTATAATTTTCAGGCGGTAAATACGACTATGACGTTAAAAATTGGTGGTTGGCTCTTGTTTTTAAAATACAGAAGGTTGCCTCTGTATATAGTGCATAGTGATTTGAGTCTTTCAAGAGCTGCACGAAGCGCCTAGGTGACCAAGGGCGGATTGTCCCACCGGGATACCGGGACATTTCCCTGTGGACCGCTCGAGAAATGACCCACTTTTTTTCGGAGGGGGTGAGGGGATTTTTGGGGAGAAGAAATAATTAGTTTTGTACTCATTATATTACAAAAAGCCTATTAAGTGCTATATTAGGATTATAACTTTATATGGGGCAGAAACGTGGGCAGCTGAGAAGAAGGAAGCTAAAATGGGAGACATTTAAGATGTGGTTATGGAGAAAATAAAGTGGACTGAAAAAATTTACCAACGATGAAGTATTACAAAGAGTTGAAGAAGAAAGGAATTTACTAAAGACCATAAGAAAAAGAAAATATAATAAATATAATTGGATAGGACATGTGTTAAGAGGAGACAGCCTATTGAAAAGAATAATAGAAGGGAAAATTGAAGGAAAGCGACCAAGAAGGCTGTTAATGATGCTTGATGATATCATAGGCACAAGAGGCTATCAAGAAATGAAGGAGGAAGCAAGGGACAGAGGAAACTGGAGAAAGAGAACTTGCTGGGATATCGTTGGGCCTGTCAAGAGACAGAATACAATGATGATATTACATCATAATTGTTGAACATACTACTTATACATCATAATTGAAAATAATTTCCCTTTCAGAAGGGCATTAGCTTGGGGGGGGGGGGGGTTAACGACCACCATGAGCAACTCGATGGACTATAAACAGTCGCCCATCCCAAATTTAGGGCCACTTGCTCCAGGGAAGGGAGAAAGCCAGTACCGTAAGACAAACACGAGATATCCATGACTCGCGGGATTCGAACCCGGACCCATTTTGGACAAATGGTCAAAAGTCAGCGCTTAGACCAGGGTGTCGCCATTATATTCAGCCCACTTAATAGCTCCCCCCAATCTTTGGCTGCCCCCGCAGCAATCGCGTCCAATTTCACAACAGCATAATATGCAAAATCCGAATAAATACTACCAAAAAATGAAGCGTCAGTCTTACCCACTTTGACGTCTGAAACAAAAGTTGGAAATACCTTCGCATAACAAGCACTCTATTAACTCTGTATAAAACAACAACAACAAAAAACGAAGTAGTAGTATTTTTATGTAGTTCTTTCATAAAAAATATATTTACAAGTAAAAATAGTCAAGGCGTCTATTATAGCGAAATTCTAACAAAAAAAAAAATACAGGTAGGCTCAGTTCTGATTGAGCCGTCAGTTTGGAACGTAGGACTACGACTTGAAGATTGGAGAGTTGAAATCAGCTAGTCGATTATGGTTACAAAGCGTTTATTTAATTTGTTATAGCCAAGGTAGGTCTATGATATGAAAAGTAACTTACATAATTTTTACAAACAATGCTGGATACATTGCGAACTAAAAGCAGATCGATACACGAATTACCCAACGTAGTGCTCTGTCTTCTTGGGCTTCTTACATTCCTCATCACTTGCTCTTGCCTCTAGTTTTGATTCTCTCCACTTTTGCTTGCGTTCATTCTGCGAAATTCCGCGGCATTGTCGAAAATGTTAACCCGTTCACACGGAAACATTTTTTTTAATTATTTTAGTTTAAATCACTGTGATGTCTTTATATATTTGATATATCTCGTGGAGAGTTTTAAAATGATACCACGCACAGTCGTTTTGTCCTCACGATTGCCCAGATAAACCACGATATTGTCAAAAGTGTTCACCGGTTCACAAGAAAACAATTTTTTAAATGCTCAGTTTATACGACTGCGAAATGTTCTTCATATATTTGAATTGATCTCGTCGAGAGCTTTAAAACGACACCACGCATAGTCGTGTTGCGCTCACCGTTGCCGAGATAGACTGAGTGAAACGCGGCGGCACACCCAGAAATATTGCATCATCGACCCCGCTCACATGGAGCGAGGTGAGCGTCACGAGCACGACGTATTGCGCAATACGCAAATTGGACTCCATGCTGTTTATGAATATGCTAACACGATTAGTGTGCGGCACGTATTTTTAACGCTATAATGATTTTAATCGGGACATATTTTTGTCACAGGCGGTGGGCCGTAAGTCGCCCCATACTATCCGCGGAGTTAAACGTAGACCTACGTCAAAAAAAAAAAAAAAAAAAAAAAATTCCGCGTAAAATGTATCGTAAACTATTTTCTTTCACGTTGGGTGTGATCAGGTTTTGTGCAGACAAAGCGGAAAGATACATTCGAAATTGGGGATTATTTGAAAGCTTTTGAAATCTTAATGAAACGCACTTTTCATAGTGTAAAACATCACAAATCTGTGCGATGGCCTTCTCTTTCCGGGGGTCACGGTTTGACTCAGTCTATCTGGGCAACGGTGAGCGCAACACGACTATGCCTGATATCGTTTTAAAGCTCTCGACGAGATCTATTCAAATATACGAAGAGCACTTCGTGGTTTGAACTCAACAATTTAAAAATTGTTTTCTTGTGAACCGGTGAACACTTTTGACAATATCGCGGTTTATATGGACAACAATGAGTGCAAAACGACTGTGCGTGGTATCGTTTTAAAGCCCTCGACGAGATCTATTCAAATATATAAAGAACATATAGCAGTGTTTTAAATTAAAATTAAAAAAAAAAAATGTTTACTTGTGAACGGGTTGACATTTTCGACAATGCCGCGGTATTCGCAGAATGAACGCAAGCAAAAGTGGGGAAAATCAAAATAAGTGGCAAGTGATGATTAATGTCAGAAGCCTAAGAAGACAGAGCACCACGTTGAGTAATTCGTGTATTGATCTCCTTTGTGTTCGCAATGTATCCAGCATTATTTGTAAAAATTATATAAGCTGCTTTTCACATCATAGACCTTTGTTGGCTATAACAAATTAAATAACCGCTTTGAAACCATACTCGACTAGCTCATTCCAACTCTCAGATCTGCAAGTTGTAGTCCTACGTTCCGAACTGACGGCTCAATCAGAACTGAGCCTACCTGTATTTTTTTTTTCTTTTCGCAGCCGCGATCCAACGAGAGCCGTAATATAATTTTGTTAATTCGTTTTATAGAATCACTATTAAAAAAAAATATAGAATCCGGAGCCTTTGTAACATTAACAAAAACAAACTGGTTTTGTTCAAATCGTTGTGGGATCATCAGAGTTCTGACGGTCACGGATTTTGATGAGTTTCCCACCCGCTCTGGAAACAACTCATCGAAATCCGTGACCGTCAGAACTCTGATGTCACAACGACTTTTTTTTTTTTTTTGATTGAAGGTTTAACGACAGCCGTGAGCAACTCAATGGGCTATAAGCAGTCGCCCGTCTCTAATTTAGGGTCACTGGTTCCAGGGAAGGGAGAGAGCCAGTGCCGTAAGACAAACACAACATCCATGCCTCACCGGGATTCGAACCCGGACCACGTTCGGACGAATGATCAGAGGCCATCGCTTAGACCACTGCGCCACCGGGGCGGCCACAACGATTTGAATGTTTACGTTCCATTCGTCTTTATGATGCCAAGCCAAACGCTTTGCGAAACTATAGTCGATGTTAAGAAAACATTTAATTGGAATAAACGTTGATAATTTATTCTAAATGAACATATACATACATATTTACAATTATTTTTTTATGACCTGGGGGATTCCGGTTTGGTTCCAATTGCGTCCCAGTTGCGGACAGAGAGAAAAACAGTGCCAGTTGAGTTGCGGACAGATCCAGTTCTGTCCGCAACTGGGAAAAGAGGAAGAGTTTTATTGAGAGATTAGGTAAACACCCCCTTTGGCGAAAAATTCAAGAACTGAGATTAGGGAATGAGTATAACAATAACGAGGAGATAAGGCAACACCTCCCAATGCGTGCCTCACTCGCCTATCTTTCTGTGGAAAATGTAGGCGATGGTTGGATATGCATTCAAGAATCCAGTCCCATTAATGAAAACCTTCAGAAATTTTATGGTTATTTCTTAAATAACTGGCTGGAAAATCTTGTAATAATTGTAGAAATGTGAAATTGCAACAACAAATGACACAGAACAAATAATGTCGTCGAAGGTTGGAACCATAGGTTAAATGCAGCTATCAAAAATCCTCATCCTAAAGTCGCGAAGTTAATAATGTGCTTGAAAGATGAAGCTAGGTACAGCGACTTCCTGTACAACAGAAAGTGCCTAAATTTCGAAGGCAAGAAAAGACAAAAAGTAATAATCAAATTGGATGAGCGGATCAGCAAAACTATGGCAGAGTTTAACACAACCGCGAATATCCGACGTTGTTTGAAGAATCTATCGTTCATTCATAAGTTGGAATAATGAAGAAGAAATCAACAGCTACCTTTAGTTTCGTAATTTTATTTTGAAACTGATATACAGTATAGTTGTGTTTTTTTTATAAAAACATTTGTGTAATCCATTTTAGTTTTTGTTTTGAATGAAAGAAGGCGAAATGAAATAAAACAGATCAAAAAAATAATAATAACTTTTTTAGAAATAGGGGTTGAAAAAAGTTATAGCTACACTGGGAGTTCATTCTCATAGATGGACTGGCCCCGGCTGTATATTGTATAAATTTATATTTATACACTCTACGGTTTTCTGTTAATGACCCACCGTAGCGTACAAAAAAAACAAAACAAAAAAAAACGTACTTTTTGAAATAGGCTCATGAGAAGATATTCAAATAGAATTAAATAAATTGCCGTTTCTCCGTATACCACTTTTCCCATATTTGAATGACTTCAAATAAAATTCAACTCTTCTGGTGAGCGATTAGGAATGGGGTGTGTTGTCCTGCTTCCCTAGTTCCTCACTAAGTCCTTTCCCCTTTTCCCAGTTGCGGACAGAACGGGGATCTGTCCGCAATTGGCACTGTTTTCCCCCCTGTCCGCAACTGGGACATCCGCAATTGGGAAGACACCGGGGATTTCGGTTTACCTCTGACGAAAGAGTGAGAGAGAGATATATACCCATCCAGGGCAGGAAAATTAGTCCTGTAACACCAAACTCAGCGAACGAGACCCAAATCTCTGAGCATCCAATTGATCTCCACGTTCAAAAGGCACATGCAGTGTTGCCAACTCTTGAAAAGCGAACCTATGGCTAAAAAGCAAAAAAAATAAACAAACCGCTTTACACAACCGACGATCCACGGTACATGTCCTTAAGCAAGATTCAGTTCCTTACGTGTCTTTCGATAGCATATAATGATCAAATGTAAATTTGTCATGCATTGAAGTTTTCGTCTTCCTTCTTTCTATATTTTTTTATGATCAGCCACTGATTTAAAGTAACCAATAATATTCAAAACTTAGTAAATAATTAGTTTCTTTTAAAATTAACAAAGAAAGTTAAACTTATTAAGAGGTAACTAAGATTATTGGTAGGGCTTCAGCCCCCCCCCTCAGTGGTCTAGCGACACCCCTGAAGATCAGTATTTAAACTCCTAGTTACTAAACAAATGTATAACACGCGTTTTAAAAAAAAATCCTAAAACATAGTAAACGAAACATCTTCAAAAAAAAAAAAAAAAAAGAAAGAAAAAAAAATACAGGATTAGTTGAACATTTAATGTGCGTATTGCAGTCGTTATAATGTCATTTGTGTGATATGGATGCAACATGGCATGGTAACGGCGCTAACAGTTGCCTACTTTCCTTCAGAAGTTGGACGTTAGCCATAAATTTGAAGCTTGTAGCAAAAAAATGAATTTTCCTGGTAAAGAAAATGCGTTAAGTGTCGGTAAAATACATGCCGCCCCCTCCCACCCCACACACCCCTTCCTTTTTTTTTTTTTTTTAGCATTTTTGACCATTACGAAATAGCAGAGTTAACGAACTGTGAGGTTTTACGGACGTGGAAACCGGTTTTCTTCAGCAGAATATGACTTAATTTCGGTTTACCCTGTCGGGAAAGATAATTCACGTATTTTTCGACGAATAAATGAATGGGGAATGTATTTCCGAAGTACTCCTTCTTCTTTTCCTTCAGAGCGCTTCCATCCCTCAAAGAAAAATGTTTAATTACCTGTTTTTCCACTTCAAATTTTCGTACCGCGGTACTATAAAGAACAACGCTCTTCCTCCGGAATGGCTAGATCATTTGATTCGCGGACATGGTAACCAAATGGCTTGTTTCCACTACCAGTGAATCAGTGCTGAGATAGGCCGGGCCGGAACCGGGCTCGGGCTGCATAAAACTTACTGGAGTTTGGGCTTGGGCTCTGAGAAAAGGAATTTTCTTCCTTATTATTATTTTTTTAAATGTGATTTTGTATGACTTAGCATACCAGATTTTTTTACACTTTAGCTGTTAAAGAGAATTCTTCGACAATTGGGTGTGGATGGGGAGAGGGAACTCGGCATGGCTTTTAATTCTTGTCTTGAGTAACAAATACCACAGGCCATGAATTACTGGATTTCTGGGAATGATAAGCTTCTTCAAGAACTATATATAGTAGATAGCCCGCTAATGAAATTTTGCCTCCTACCTCTACACGGCAGCTCCCTACTAATTCTATTGAGCAATGTACGACGTAGATTGCTGTACCGCCCGATTTTTCCTGATACCGTTCCCCCGAAGCACTTCAGGAAGAAACGAGGGTTCAAAGAAACTCGTGCGGTTATACTGTAGAAATAGATAGACGTCCCTTCCCCCACTTCGCAGTTGAGAAAGACGTCGGGTAATTGCATAGGGAGGAGAGAGTGGGAGTCTGGAGGAGGAAATTTTTTTTAACGACTAACAGTGTTCGGGGCCCGGGGTCTATCTTGCAATATAAAATTTGGGCTCGGGCTTTTAAAATTGAGCCCGAACTCAGCACTACTGTGAATCAGGGTCGTAACCAGAGCGGGGAAAAGCTGAGCCCCCTTTTGACAATCTGAAAGCCACCCCTAGCAGATATAGAGCCTGTTCAAATTTTTCAAACTTTTAAATTGCTCAGTTATGTATACCCTGAAGTAGCAAATTATTATGGACACCCAATAGCAATCAGACACGTGACATCTTTACTTACGTCCGCAACTGTGACTTTATGAACAACTCACTGCAAAGGATTCAGACGTGTACGAAGCGTAGTAAAGAGAGACAATATTGGAAAGACTCTTGATTTAAGCGATCCTGAAAGAAGCATAATAGTGGGCGCTTGGTGGGACCAAGTGCAAGCATCTGAGAAATGGCAAACCTTATCGGCTACGAGGGATCGTCCAAAAGATATTAAGTACACCAATAATAACTAAGGAGACAACAAAGTCATACAGTCCGTGAGAATGGTGTATATCAAACAATATTTAATCATGCCAAGCTTTCGCCTTCCAACGGCGGGCTTTATCAAGGCAAACTTACACTAGAGTAACGATCCGTTTGGAGTCTAAAATCAGACAAAAGCACGAACATTAAATATCAATATATAACGCATTACAAACACGTGAACCGTAAATTAGGCATTGCACGAGTTCAATGTTCACGTAATGTATTATACAGATCAGATCATATGTAGAGGATTTTAGGAAGGGAGTGTATGACCCCAGGTCTTAAACAACCCTTAGAAATAGGAAACTAAGAAGATTTTCGCTAGAGTGCCCAATAGGAAAGTGACACGGAAGCGAAGTAGAAAGGGGGAGGAAGACGCCCTTATTTATTACCGGGGGAGCAGTACCCGGGGTCCGACGACTTAACCTGTTCATCCAACGCACGGCGGATATTTAGTGGATCGAGCGTCCGTACCTGCCTGGGATCTAACCTGAGGTCCTTTCCGTGGCAGTCACGAACGTTGCCCACTAGGCCACCCGCGGCCCTGTTACAGTGGAAATCGAGGCTGCTCGATAAATAAGTCTTTTTTTTTTTTTCTTTGCATTTACTAAGTCACGCCTTTGCATTATTTTACCTTATATAGTGTTTTTCTAATGGTTTAAATTAAATGTGTCTGTCTTGTGCCAACCCTCAGTTTAATGTGTTATTTTGAGTATCGCGATAATTTGCTCTTTAATGGTCAAATTTTTGTTAGTTAAACTCTCACCTAACACGCAGGCTTTCGGCTTTGAACGAACTCTTCAATTAGTAATTCTGTTTGATAAGTTTTAATGCTAAGCTCCGGGGTCTCACCCAATATGAGTCCCGCTACTAATCTAAATTTGTAAAGTAATAATTTGTGTGTGGG
The DNA here is from genome assembly GCA_039090855.1 of Macrothele yani. Taxonomy (NCBI): domain Eukaryota; kingdom Metazoa; phylum Arthropoda; class Arachnida; order Araneae; family Macrothelidae; genus Macrothele; species Macrothele yani. Next base: position 120,947,887 of record CM077005.1, on the reverse strand, counting down.
GGTGGGTGGAGGGGTAGCCACTTCCGGAGTGTAACAACGGTTTATAAGATGTGATAATATACAGAGTACGACAATTAAGTAATGAAACTGAATTAAAAAAATGGAAAAGCAGAAAAAAAAACTTAGGTGAATATATTTTATTCGAAGTTCATTCCTCCTCCGATAATATAAGAAGTGGCATGATCAGCCAACAAAAAGAAGGGTTTACATAGGTTATCGTTTGGTATGAATGTCACAGTTCTTTATATGTCTTCAATGCCCAGAAAAACTTTTCCTTTCAAAGACAACTTTAATTTAGGGAAGAGAAAGTCACACGGTGACAAATCTGGTGAATAGAGGGAATGGTTGAGTACACACACTTGTTTTCGTGCCAGAAATTGCTGTACACCGACTGCTCTATGTGCCGGAGCGTTATCGTGAAGAAGGAACGATTGCCCATTTTTGTACTCAGTCCTGACACGGCCAATCCTCTTCCACAATCGTTCCCAGTGCTTGAAAAATACCATATCAGAGATGTCCGGGGCATTTGAATTATTGGCTTGGGCATGTAAATAAATAATCTAGCTGTCAGGGCATCTAGATCACTGCTTTAATTATATTCTGCTCTAGGTCCACAAATTGGGACCATATGTAGTTTTGCTCCAAATGATGTTCGTAGTCAGCGACGGGATGCATGCCTCTGATGATTTTTTTTTTATTGGAGGTTTAACGACCACCGTGAGCAACTCAATGGGCTATAAGCAGTCGCCCGTCCCTAATTTAGGGTCACTGGTTCCAGGGAAGGGAGAGAGCCAGTGCCGTAAGACAAACACAACATCCATGCCTCACCGGGATTCGAACCCGGACCCCTTTCGGACGAATGATCAGAGGCCATCGCTTAGACCACTGCGCCACCGGGGGCGGCGCATGCCTCTGATGGAATTAGCCTCCGGTGTTTACTGACAAAGAGCTAAAACTTAAGCGAAAGGAACATGGCAGAATCGTTTAATTTATCAAATACCAATTTCATCATCATATCATTTCATACCAATTTCAGCATCAGCATCGTAAAGCATAAGATACCACGCTTTCGTGCATTGAAAATTTGGAATACAAACCCTCAAAACGGTAATGCAAAACATGTAAAAAAAAATCATCATATTTTTTTTTACTTAAAAAAATGAAGGTTCTGATTTGTTATCTTAAAAGATAAATTTTCCTGGGCATACAGCTTTTACTACCTGGGCAGGTAAATAATTTCTGTACATGCCCGGTTGGGCATGCAACTTTTCAGATATTTTTCAAACCCTGGTTCCAAAAGTGATGTGTAAGCATGTGAAAACAAAAGTTTGTCCGCGACGTTCATCGAAGCGTGCCTCCTCACTCCGGAGTAAGTCGTTCTCCCAACTGAGCAACGAGGACAGAATGTCTCGCTGCAGATTTGTCGTCTTGACACATGTTTTCACCTCTGTAGTACGTCACATCATCTCCCTCGTAATGTTTTTTTTTTTCCGAAGCGAAGTAGGAATTTTTCATTAATTTCAAACAATGTGTGGAACAAACATCACACATTTTTCGAAGAACCCAACGGCCAGTGGATCCATTTTCCACAATCGGGCGCCAATATGAAAACACAAGTTTGTCCGCGACGTTCATCGAATCGTGCCTCCTCACTCCGGAGTAAGTCGCTCTCCCAACTGAGCTACGCGGACAGAATGTCTCGCTGCAGATTTGTCGTCTTGACACATGTTTTCACTTCTGTAGTACATCACAAGCATTGCCAGTGACAGTTCCTCCTTCAGGAATGAACTCGTGATGCAGAATTCTCTTGGTGTCGTAAAAGCACACAAGCATTGTCGTGATTTTGGACTTCTGTAACCTGATCTTCTTTCCTTTGGGTGACTGTGGCGGCTTCCACTGAGCACTCTGACGCTTCGTTTCAGGATCATAACGAAAACACTGTGTTGTCACCTGCCAGAATGCTATGGAGAACATTTTGCATTGTTTCTGCCGTCATCAGGATATCTTTTGCGTACTCCACTCGTGCATGTCTGACAAAGCATGCGGAACAAAATAACCACAAACTTTTCCCTCCGCGCCATCTTGCACTAAAATTTTACGAATCGTTCCCTTATTAACACCGAGCTCGCATCCTCAAGGTCACAGATCACTTTTTATCCTTGCGTGAACTTTCTCATTGAGTTTAGATGTGCGCACTGAAAGCGGGCGTCTGGGCCTTTCGTCATTTTCTAAATCTTCCCGCCCATCCTCGAAACGTGCATACCATCGGAAGGGAATATTTGTGCACGTGATAGGCAATTAGCCCCTTACACATTACGCAACAATTCAAGTGTCTCAGATGCAGTTTTACACATTTTCAAACAGAACCGGACATTTGCTCTCTACTCCATAACAGAGCAGTGACAGTGTCCTCCCACAGAATGACGTCATGCGTAGCGTAAATAATCATCTGCGCAATTCTCACGCAAAAGCTGTTGCCACCGCATAGCTGATAAATGACTTATCAAAAATCCGTGTCTTCACGACCCGCATGTTTTTCAGGATTTAAAAAAAGTCAGCCTCATTACATTAATAGCTGCACTGTACATATCGATTGTTTTATGCTTTTTCGTTTTACTGTTGAATTTGCCACCTGAAACTATTGGGATGTCGGAAAAGTCATGACGTATTTTAGCCATGTTTTGCAAAGGTCATTTATTGATAGAAAGAACAAAGATCGATCAATGATATAATGCCCGATTTGTTCGATAACCTTTTGCCATCTTTCAGTGAGCTTCAGAATGCCTCGTTCATAGAAGGACCAGTCTTTCGTGGCGAAAAACTATACAAGGTGCTGATTTACAGCCTCATCTGAATTGAACGTTATATACCACGCAAGGACTGTTGAAGAGAGCGAAACAAATGGAAGTCTGACGGCGCAAGTTCAGGCGAGTATGCTGGGTGTGGCAACACATCCCACCCAAGCTCCAATAATTTTTTACGGGTGATCAAACTTGTGTGTGGTGTCGCGTTGTCGTGATGGAACACAACACCTTTACGATGAACGAGCTCTGGACGTTTCTGAATGGTGGATTCGTTAAAACTGTCCAATTGCCGACACTACACATTCGAATTGATTGTTTGGTTCCGTGGTAGGAGCGCGAAAAACACGACACCTTTAAAATCCCACCACACTGAGACCAGAACCTTCCGCTGATGAATGTCTGCTTTTTATGTCGTTTGAGGCGAAGCAGCACGTCGGGACCAAGACCGTTTGTGCAGCACACTGTTGTACACAATCCACTTTTCGTCACCAGTTATCAGTCGCTTCAAAAAAATCGTTTTCCTCACGTTTAAGGAGCATATCGCAGATGTTTATACGCGCCGTCAATTGAGCTTCTTTGAGTTCATAAGGAACCCACACATCGAGCTTGCTTACGTATTCCAGCTTCTTCAGGTAGTCGTGAACGCTTGAATGATGGATGTGCATTGTGTCTGCAATCTCTCGTGTCGTGTAACGTGGGTTTGACTCGATCAATGCTTTGATGTAGTCGTCACCAGTCTCGGTGGGCCTGCCCGACCGAGGAGTATCGTTGAGGTCAAATTCAACAGCGCGAACTTTTGCGAACCATTGCTGGCACTGACGTTCTTGTAGAGCATTATCACCGTACACTTTACGCAACTTTTGACAAGCTTGACGCGCCTTTTTCCTTTTGCGGAAGTAAAACAGTAAAACATGGCGAAAATGCAGAGTTTGGTCTTCCATCTTCAACTTGATGTCAAATCTCCGCAAATCAACCAAATCGCTCACTATTCCTTTCAGACTGCAGCCAGAACTGGCACCTGTCGAATGCCATAGCGATAACAGAGCTGCGCATGCCTCTAGTACTTTCAAAACCGTCCAACCACCATCAGGTTCCAAAATACGTCATGACTTTTCCGACAACCCAATAGATTCTAGTTACGATCTTATGTTTGCTCTACCAAGTGCTAATAAAAAAAAAAAGTGCATTATACTTGTGTGCAGAGGACACGTCATGCTTCTGAAGTCGGTAGGCAAAATGTCAAAAATCTTTCCCACCAATTGTAAACCATGAAATCTTGCCGGTGTAAACCATGTTCATGGGAAGCAAAGTACAGGATTTTTCATGTCGCAGTGATCACTGAATTATGACCACCCCTATCAAAAGTGGATGCGGCCCGTTGACCATAATTTCCGAAACAGTAGGAAACAGTGAAACAGTAAGTAGTAAAATTCAGAGCGTGATTGGTAAGCGGAAGGATTTATCGGACCTTGAGAAAGGACAGATTGTGGGAACTCGGAGAGCGGGTTCCTCGATTTCTCAAACGGTCAACTAGTGGGTTTTTCGCGAGCCTCCGTAATTAAGGTGTATCAGGACTGACGTGAAAATGATCAAACAACTACCCCGGAGGCAAAACTGCACAGGACAGCGAAAGGTTGATGTGAGAGGTGAGCGCCGGGTCCGTCAACTCGTACAGGCCACCAGACGCAGAACTGCTCAACCGTTGACTACCCAATACAACATAAGTCAACCTGGAACAGTATATGTAACGACAATGCGTCGCACGCTCGCACGTATGGGCTATAACAGCAGACGACCCCGACGACATCCTCTCCTAACCAAGGTTCATCGGCGCAAAAGACGCCTCTGGTGCAAAGATTATGCAGATTGGATATAGGATGACTGGTAAAAAGTGTGCTGGTCTGACAAGTCACGTTTTTTACTCCACTCCGTGGATGGTCGTGTATACCTATTTGGCACAAACAATATGAGACACTCGATCCATCCAGCATGGTCACCACAGTGCAAGCCGATGGAGGTGGTTGTATGGTGTGGGGCATGTTTACCCTGCAGGATCTTGGACCCCTGGTGCATGTGGAACAACGTATGACTGGTGCCCACTATCGTGAATTGCTTGCTGACTCTGTACACCCAGCAAAGTTTACTTTTTCCCGAATGGAGACTGTGTCTTCCAAGACGACAATGCACCAAGCCACAGGTCCAATGTTCTGCAGGAATGGCTTGAAGAACACAGTCCAGCCTTTCAACATATCGATTGGTCTCCGAACTCCCCCGATATCAATCCCATAGAGCATTTGTGAGACTTCATGGAGGAACGGCAACGTCAGGCGTCTGGATACACCAATCACCTCCTTACCTGCATGGAAAGCCGCATTACAAACAGCTTGGTTGGCCATAGCTCCCAACTGCTTCGGGCATCTTATTGAATCGATGCCGCCTCGCATAGGTCTGCTGTACTGAGGGCAAAAAGGGACCTACGAAGCATTAGGTAGGTGGTCATAATTCAGTGTCACTCAGTGTATATTTCTAAACTGAACTTCCTGATTTGCTCAGGGTTTTTTTATCTTTAAATTTTTGCTGTAATTTAAAATCTGGCGTAGGTCTACTCAGTCTTTTAATTTTCAATTTACACTGAAGTGCCAGAAAATCTGGTACACCAGTCTAATACTTGGTAGGTCCCCCACGGGAGCGCAGGACTGCAGAAATACGATGAGGCATGGACTCCACTAGCTTCTGGAAATATGCTGTAGGCAATGCACACCATACTTCTTGCAGAGCGTTCCACAATTCGTGTGCATACCGAGGTCTCGGATTCCTGTGTTCGATAGCGCGTTGCATGGCATCCTAAATGTGTTCTATCACGTTCAGATCTGGGGACTTGGGTGGGGATGGCAACACCCCAAACTCAGGCGAATGCTCTTCTAACCATGATGTGGCGTCCCGACACTTGTGTGGGGGTGCATTGTCCTGTTGGAACAGGCCCAACCCATCAGCATGAATGCAGGACATGAACGGTGTACCTCGTCAGAAAGGATGCTCACATAGCATTGGCCTGTCACAGACGTTTGTAGACGTACCAGGGGTCCAAGTGAAGTCCAGCTAAACACACCCCATACCATTACGGACCCCCCCTCCTTCCCCAACAGCCGGTACAGTTCCCTGTTGACAGGCGGGATCCATGGCTTCATGGGGTTTGCGCCAAAGACTAATTATTCCATCTGCCCGATACAGTTGGAAACGCGACTCGTAAGACCAGGCTACTTTTTTCCAGTCATCAAGTGTCCAGTGGCGGTGTTGCCGTGCCCAAACCAGGCACATAGCTCTGTGTCGTGCACCCATCAAGGGGATTCGAGTTGGGCGTCGGCTCCTAAAGCCCATATCGTGCAGGGTACGTTGCATAGTCCGGACGTTGATGCTTGTTCAGGCTCCATCATTGAATTCCAATGATACCTGCGAGAGTGTTGCACGCCTATTGCGTGAAACGATTCTTGACAGCCGACGATGGTCATGTTCACCCAATGTTTTTTTACGGCCACACTGGTATCGTAGGTTGGAGGTTTTGCCGCAATTCTTGTAGCATGGTCGTCCGTGAAAATCCGAACTTTGTTTCTACCTCCGAAATACTATGGCCCATCTCACGAGCGCCAACTATGATACGGCGTTGAAAATAGCTTAAATTGTCATTCTCTTGCCGAAAACAGCTCTGACAGCTGGCAAGGATGTCTATTGCTTTATATACGCACTGGCGGACGCGACTGAGTACGCGCATTGGTGACGTTGCTATGTATGTTTCGTCTGTACTAGTTTTTCTGGCATTTCAGTGTATGTTGTAGAAAATGCGAGGAGAACAGATGTTTCAGCAAATAATCAACAGTATTCATGATTAAGAAGACAAACTTTTAGCTTCTCAACTTTCATTATTTATATAAGGATATTAAGCTATCACTGACACTGTTCCATCGGTGAAAGAGAAGAACGGCACTAAAATAATTCAGTAACCAACGCAAAACGCAGCAGCGAATGATTGTGCTTTTCCCCGGTAACAAACCGAGAATTGGCAACGTGGAAATATGCGCCGATGCTGTTCTATGAAGCGCCGGCTAGCTTTCAACAGAATTCTTAACTGCGCATGTCCAAATAATCCTTAGCTGGGTCGCAGGAGATTGTGCTCATGGGAAACAGAATTTACGGTTCTACATGAGCTGTGGATGGAAAACCTTGAAGTTTTAGCTTCAAGGAGACGCAGATATTTTCACTGCGGAATATTTGTTATGTGGTGCTTTTCAGAACACATAAAAAAGTATTATTTCAATATGTTCTCAATTTAATCTCACTCACATAATGTTAATTAAACAATTAAATACATCTGCCGTGCACACTGTTGTAAAGAACACCCTAAAGGTGTAAACATAGGCTGTTTCCGCACGATAATAAATAGTTATTCAACCTCATTGAAAAACTGTCCTTAAAATACATTAAAAGACTTTATTTACAATAAAAAGGTTAAAAACATATGCGCGAGATCTTTCGCGATCACTCCGATCACTCTGACCACATCATCAGGCGTGGGCAAGAGTCGAGCAGGTACTACAGTTTTATATAACATACACTCTCAAACATTTATGCAAACAAGTTACGGATCGTTGCCAGTTCCGATAATGTTATGAATATCTGAAGAGTCTCTAATATCTGCTGGAGCGTGGTGTAAAATTAAAGTTCGCCAGGTTGAAGGGATAATTGATGGGAGATCTTCATTGCAACAGTTCACCCCATATTTAATGATGAATAAGCTTTCCATCATGTGCAAAGCGGGTCGAGACCCCGCAGAGCCCAAAATAGAAGCATTGTCCCAATCTGGAATGTAAGAACCTGAACTAACTGTAAGCTTTCCATCATGTGCAAAGCGGGTCGAGACCCCGCAAAGCCCAAAATAGAAGCATTGTCCCAATCTGGAATGTAAGAACCAGAACTAACTGTAAGCTTTCCATCATGTGCAAAGCGGGTCGAGACCCCGCTGAGCCCAAAATAGAAGCATTGTCCCAATCTGGAATGTAAGAACCTGAACTAACTGTAAGCTTTCCATCATGTGCAAAGCGGGTCGAGACCCCGCAAAGCCCAAAATAGAAGCATTGTCCCAATCTGGAATGTAAGAACCTGAACTAACTGTAAGCTTTCCATCATGTGCAAAGCGGGTCGAGACCCCGCAGAGCCCAAAATAGAAGCATTGTCCCAATCTGGAATGTAAGAACCTGAACTAACTGTAAGCTTTCCATCATGTGCAAAGCGGGTCGAGACCCCGCAAAGCCCAAAATAGAAGCATTGTCCCAATCTGGAATGTAAGAACCAGAACTAACTGTAAGCTTTCCATCATGTGCAAAGCGGGTCGAGACCCCGCAAAGCCCAAAATAGAAGCATTGTCCCAATCTGGAATGTAAGAACCAGAACTAACTGTAAGCTTTCCATCATGTGCAAAGCGGGTCGAGACCCCGCTGAGCCCAAAATAGAAGCATTGTCCCAATCTGGAATGTAAGAACCTGAACTAACTGTAAGCTTTCCATCATGTGCAAAGCGGGTCGAGACCCCGCAGAGCCCAAAATAGAAGCATTGTCCCAATCTGGAATGTAAGAACCTGAACTAACTGTAAGCTTTCCATCATGTGCAAAGCGGGTCGAGACCCCGCAAAGCCCAAAATAGAAGCATTGTCCCAATCTGGAATGTAAGAACCAGAACTAACTGTAAGCTTTCCATCATGTGCAAAGCGGGTCGAGACCCCGCAAAGCCCAAAATAGAAGCATTGTCCCAATCTGGAATGTAAGAACCTGAACTAACTGTAAGCTTTCCATCATGTGCAAAGCGGGTCGAGACCCCGCTGAGCCCAAAATAGAAGCATTGTCCCAATCTGGAATGTAAGAACCTGAACTAACTGTAAGCTTTCCATCATGTGCAAAGCGGGTCGAGACCCCGCAGAGCCCAAAATAGAAGCATTGTCCCAATCTGGAATGTAAGAACCTGAACTAACTGTAAGCTTTCCATCATGTGCAAAGCGGGTCGAGACCCCGCAAAGCCCAAAATAGAAGCATTGTCCCAATCTGGAATGTAAGAACCTGAACTAACTGTAAGCTTTCCATCATGTGCAAAGCGGGTCGAGACCCCGCAGAGCCCAAAATAGAAGCATTGTCCCAATCTGGAATGTAAGAACCTGAACTAACTGTAAGGTTTCCATCATGTGCAAAGCGGGTCGAGACCCCGCAAAGCCCAAAATAGAAGCATTGTCCCAATCTGGAATGTAAGAACCAGAACTAACTGTAAGCTTTCCATCATGTGCAAAGCGGGTCGAGACCCCGCAAAGCCCAAAATAGAAGCATTGTCCCAATCTGGAATGTAAGAACCAGAACTAACTGTAAGCTTTCCATCATGTGCAAAGCGGGTCGAGACCCCGCAAAGCCCAAAATAGAAGCATTGTCCCAATCTGGAATGTAAGAACCTGAACTAACTGTAAGCTTTCCATCATGTGCAAAGCGGGTCGAGACCCCGCAGAGCCCAAAATAGAAGCATTGTCCCAATCTGGAATGTAAGAACCTGAACTAACTGTAAGCTTTCCATCATGTGCAAAGCGGGTCGAGACCCCGCAAAGCCCAAAATAGAAGCATTGTCCCAATCTGGAATGTAAGAACCTGAACTAACTGTAAGCTTTCCATCATGTGCAAAGCGGGTCGAGACCCCGCAGAGCCCAAAATAGAAGCATTGTCCCAATCTGGAATGTAAGAACCTGAACTAACTGTAAGGTTTCCATCATGTGCAAAGCGGGTCGAGACCCCGCAAAGCCCAAAATAGAAGCATTGTCCCAATCTGGAATGTAAGAACCTGAACTAACTGTAAGCTTTCCATCATGTGCAAAGCGGGTCGAGACCCCGCTGAGCCCAAAATAGAAGCATTGTCCCAATCTGGAATGTAAGAACCTGAACGAATTGAACGAATTGTCTTTACTAGTGCACAGACGGGGTTCAAAGTTCTTAATGAATATTTGTGTTCCGCAATGCGCACACCAAGACTACGCAGGGTAGAACCCACGTAACATAGGTCTTGGACAAGAAATTCAGCCAACAGAGGTGAGAGGGGGGACCCCATAGGAGCTCCCTCAAGTTGTCGATATAAAATGCCATTAAACCTGAAAAAATAACGTTTTTGAAAGAGGCGTAATGCCCGCAGAACAGCTTGAATTTCCTCAGGGGGTACAGACCCCAATTAGAAAAATTTACCTTAAAGGATATTATGTAAAATAAAAATAGGAACCTTGGGAAACAAGGACACAATGTCTAAAGAAGCCATAAGGAAGGGGGAACTAAAATGGTTAAAAGCCTCAATTCGTTGCGAAGCTTTTATGGAGCAAGAAATAGAATATTGTCAGGGGGAGATTAAGGGGGATACGATATTTGACTAGTGCTTTCTCCAAAGGCCTGGTCGGATTATCACACCCAGAAACCAAAGGCCTAATGGGGTGATTTTCCTTATGGGTTTTCAGTTTCCCAAACAATTCCGGGACCCTAGGTCCAAAAGGGGGGCGCAAGAAGTTAGAAATACAAGGAGATAAGGAACCATGATTACGAAGTCAGCTTAAAGCAGAGATACAGTAGTAGCAGAGGGTGGATCAGACTGGATAATGGCATGAGGAATATTACCAATAGCAGTTTCCATTTTCATTACATATAGTAATCCTTATCGAGAATTATAACCTGATTAGATTTATCTGCAGCGATGACTGCCAAATTAGAATTAGAATGAAGGACTTGCAATTGGGTTTTTTCTTTAAGAAGGGATTTAGATACAGGGAAATCGCTGAACTCCTACTGAATTTGATGGCCTTCGCTACCAGATATCTTGTAGGTTCACGTTCAGAGGTGGGGAGAGGTTGGATAATTTTTCCTGCTTGAGAAATTGGCTGAAAGGGAATAGGGTGAAACTCGGGACAAGCAAATTTGGGACCTCTATTTAAGGCAGACTTTTGTAAATGATTCAGAGAATAAGAACTAAAATTAATATATGAAGGCTGAGCTGTTGATCTTTGCCTTTGTTGCTGAGAAGAACAAGGTTTTACAGAACAAGAGTCAGCAACTAAATTGCTTAGTTTCTTAATCTGTCTATTTTGAAATAGTTGTACCTCTGTTAACAGGGCCCGATTTAGGTCAGCGGAGGCCCTGTGCACATCCTATGCCTGGGGCCCCCTCGATTAAAATTTTCACCCAACAGTTGAAAAGAATATTTGCTAGTAAATATTTTTTTTGCAAGCAATGTTTCTAGTAGTAAAACATTAAAATACATCCCACATGCTAGTCAACTTTATAGCCAATGTGGCTTGTAATAGACGAGCATTCACACCATTTGTACTTCCCCGCATCCGCAGAGTTTACAGCTGTAACATTAATTACTCTGGAATTCTTTTTTGTTATATAGTATCATTTACAAAACAAATAACCATCTTCCCAGAGATATAATTTAAAGCCTATATAGTCTACCATAAATTTAATGGAAATGATGAACCGATGGTGGTTTAAGCTGTAAGAAGCAATCCATCACAAACTGTTGCAGCTGACAACACAAATTGGGGGTTACATTATTGCAACAGAACAGTCCATGTGAATTATTACAACAGTCTTTAAATAAAGTAGTGTCATTTGAACTTTCTTCCGTATTTTCACTTATGTGAAAATAAACCCTACATAATTATGAATTTTGATTCACAAATCTTGTTCTCAGAAAACTAATATTAATAAAAATATTTTTAGTAAATTCTACATGTTTTGTTGAAATACTTTTCAAGTATAATATACCACATTGTGTAATATACTGTATTGCTCCGAATATAGGTTTCACCCGTTATATGAGATCTCAAGGAAAAACAAACCATACCTACATGTTATTACAGGAGCGTGATTATAAGTCACACCCCATTTTTAAACAAACCATTAAAAATGTATGAATAAACTCTTCTTTTAAACTTTAATGCTTTGTTCTTTTCAGAACCTCAAACGAGCGTTCTTTTGAACAGTTGGAAATTGGTATGGTATTCAAATGAACTTCAAGAAGACTTCAGCGAAGTCTTCTTCAAGTTCATTTGAATACTGCTTTGCAACAATTCAGCTGCTTCCATCACATCGCTTAGGTCATTCTTGTAGACAAATCCAAATCTAGAGTCCAATTCCTCATATGACTTCTTTCTGGTTTGCAACTGTGAAACAAGATTGTCACATATTAGGTAAAAAGTTTGAGTGATGAAGGATCTCGATTATTAAAAACAACGTCTGGAGTTGATGAATCATCTAGAAGTCAGTTCTTGGGTATTTTCTGCCTTCTTGAGGATTCATAATCCGTTTCTCTCCCTAACAACTGGCTGGATTCTTTCTCGAACAGTTCGAAATTTTTTCTGACGAAATTCAGGATGAAGTCAATATTTGACTCGTATAATGGTAAAACTAACGACAAATCGCCCATGGAAGATTGAAAGGAAAGTGCTCACTTTGTAGATTCGTTGCAACATTGTCCCAAATAATTGTTAACAAAGCAGTCTCTTTTTTTATTAATTTGACATGAAAAGACTTAAAAATATATTTGGTTTTTAGAGGTAGTTTGGAGGCCCCCCAAAATCTGAGGCCCTGTGCACGTGCAGAAATCAGGCCCTGCCTCTGTATTGCAAGAGGCTAAAAATGTAATAAGAAACCTATCAAGCATAACAGGGTGTAAGCATAATGGTAAATGCAGAAAATCCTAATAGGATTTCCTGTGTAAATAATCTAAAACTACGCTCAACTGTTTGAAAAATACGAATGCTTTCGTATGTCCGTCAAGCTTCTGATAACGAACGACATTGCTTTAAAAGTGTCTGACTGTTCTCAGAGCGGTAAAGGTCGCTTAACTCTGCAATAAATAATCAGGAAGCTCCACATTAAATATGGCAGGAAGTTACTTACTCTTGTGGAAATTTAAAGGATTGTTTCAGTGAATTAAGATAAATGAAAAGAAGTAAAAGTTCTTGAACTCTAGCGATAGACTTCGCAGTTTTGGTATTACCGAATGAATAGAAATTTGCCGTTAGATTACTTTCTGCACACAGAAATTAAAAATTAAATGTTTCCATTTATGAAATGTTTTCTTTAAGTTTTTGAAAAATGTTCCTTGTATTTTTAGTTCAAAAATTTCTGAAAATTTAACTGGATTTTTTTTCCTTTAAAAAAATATTGCCTTTATTCTAACGGTTTCAGCGATGGAAAATATTTTTTTTTTTTTTCGGATTTCTTTCAGGCCATAGCCGCCTTGTTTGCCAGCAAACTGGAAGGACGTTTGAGGGTGTATTACATAAACAACATCATTGAAGTTCTTTGGGGTACTCATGGATCTGAGAAGAATTGCGTCATCATACTGTATGCGTTCGTCGCCTTTATTATTCATTGTCTACTGATCAAGAAAAAGTAAGTTAATCCTCTGGAACAAATTAATCTGCTTTCTGTTTTCTTTCATAAACCATATTTAGGTCAATTTAGAAATTGTCCAAATTCAGTTATCATTCTGATTCTCCCTCTCCAAGGTTATTTCGTTATCAACAGGGAGATTGATAATTGTTTAGAGGCTCGAATAATTTCAGCAGTTAAACTTTACAATAAAGTCTTGAAATGACAGCAACTTAACATATTCTCAGTTTGGAGTAATTGTGCCGAAACTGAAAGTGCACTGAACATAAAAATTCTGTAAAATTAATGAATTTAATTCTGTAGGATTCGTTTCCAAAGATAATATTCAGAGTTGCCTGTTTATTACTATCAATTAGAAAATGTTTCCATAGGGAAGGAAAAAAAGGGATTTTCATGCGACCAGGGTATAATTCAAGTTTTGCCAGATTTCCCAAAAATAAGAATCACTTCTTCACCTCATTGCTTTTTCATTCAATTTGGAAATTTAATTGTTTCCAGATTAAATTTCAAATTTATGGGTCATGTGCAGCTTAAAGACAGTTATCGAGGGATATAATTACGACGTGTAAGACAGTGCGGAAAAGTATCACTCTGAAGAGACATGGGGAAATTCAATCGTAAACTAGTGAGCCTTAAGAAAACAAAGGGTCGTCCCAGTAACAGAAGAAAACAGATTATGGCACTCATAAAAAAAGGTGGTACTGTAAAAAGTAACAGGGGTGAAATTTTGAGGAAGGTCAAAGAGTTTCACACAAAGCTACATGAAAGAGATGTTATATCTACTTCAGACAAAGAAATACGCAACCTCTAAAGTTCCTCCAGAATTTCTAACCGAAGATACCTATGCAATTAAGAACAAAAAGCAAGGAAGAGCTCCAGGAGAAGATGAAATTACCGTGTGCACTGCACAAGAAGCCAATGAAGAAATAGAAGCTACACTCGCCCAAGTTTTCACTAGATGTCTCAACCAAGGGAAGATTCCTGATTACTAGAATAATGCTCCGTTGAACGGTGATCCTGCTGCATAAAAAGGGGACCTCAACAATCTCGTGGGAGCTACAGACCCCATCAGAATCCTATCAGTTGCTTAGAAAATATTTGTTTGTAGGAAACATTAGACAACACTCATCAAAGAGAAAAAGCTGGATTCAGGAGTGGCTACAGCCCTATAAATCACATCCATGTACTCAGAGAACTAATTCAAAGAACAAATTTTCCTCCTGTGAAATACCCCAAAGTGGTAGTATTTATCATTGCGACGAAAAAGTGCGTTGAGTTTAATTTCAAGTGAATGAAAATCTTCGTGGTGGTATTTTGACGTATTAATAATTCTTGTACAATATTTTTTTTTGAAAATATAGTTTGTTCTTTTTATATATAATGCATAACGATTCATTTCTAGTATATCCGACTAACTAACAATCTGTTTATGAAAAACTGCCAGCAATGGTCTAATTGGTCTTCCACAATGAATGGCTGTTATTGATTATGAAGAGGCTTTTGATCAAGTGGAACTACCAGTAGTTAGAAGGTGTTTAAAATAATGCGGTATTGAAGATGCACACGTTAGTATTATTAATATCATCTATAAAAATGCAAGTGCAAAGGTTCTTTTTCGGGGACACAGCAAGGGTAAAAATTTGGAGACAATGGGACACCGTATCTCCCAAATTTTCGGTGTCATTGTAGAATATCTTTCAATCACTGCACTGGGAAAACAAGGGGATAATGATTAATTGAAATGGTTCAACCCACCTTCTCGGTTAGCTGACGACAAAGTAATTTTTGTAAATACTTCCTAATACTAAACAGTATCTTGCAGTTCTGATGCTGTACACTTGCAAAAATTACTGTCTGTGGCGCAGGACCGCAGCAGGCTTTTCTTATCTGGGAGGGCGAGACTAGAAATTGCACCCATTCGAGTTCAAAACTACGCCCCTTCGAGTTCCATTCAAATAATACGGAGTTTTTACTTTCACACACACCACCGTTATAGGAACGTATTACGATCGTTCAAAAATTGCATTTCAAGTTTTTGGCATAATTTTATTAAAAATGCAAAAACTAGGTAAACACCCAAGAACCACAGGTTGTAAATACCAAGTAAAATGTAAATATCATGTGAACGCTGACAACACAACACTCCACAGAAATGCAGAACAAAAAAACAAACCAGTGCAGAGCGAACGAGTATCGGATAATGAATGTAACAACAGCTTTAGTGGTAGGGCTTGGAAAAATTCCGTTCTAGGTTAAACGCTCAGAGAACTTTCTGCGACAGGGCACAGATGATTAATTAGTTCTTCATCCCAACAATATGTTCGAAAAGGTCATGGAGGTTAGACATATTGTTTTCTACGCCTCCATTCACTGTTTTGGAAAATTCCCTTCACGGATATGAGATGTTCACACCTCATAGTACTCTCTGCACCCTAGTTAACTGCATACTGTATGACTAACCAAAGTCTTTAAAAAGAAATTACTGAAGGGTATAACTTTCTTTTTTAGTTACAATTTCTATTTTTTACATCCCCCCAGAGCATGAATTTACGTCCGTGGAATGACCAATCTGGTAGGGCAACAGCCCTCCCTGCTCTCCCGGTAGCTACGGCCCTGCTGTGGCGGTAAAAGGGAATCCCCCTTCCAGCAAACAAATCAGATCTACAATGCGTTTACAAGAATGAAGAATTAGTGGCTGGTGGGACAAATTAAAGTCCTCCATACCCCGTATTGTTTCAATTCCGCCGAATGAGAAATTGAAACAAATATAGCACCATGCAGATGGAAAATCAATATGTCATATTACTCGTATGTGTTCCCAAATTTTTACATTTCTAGAGAAAATATCAAACTATTTTTCTGCTTTTTAACATAGCCGATATCAGAATTAGAACTTTTTAAAAATAATTGTCAATCTACCCATTATTTTACACTTTTGAGATACTTAAAATCAGTGGCGGCTCGTGGCAACTGAAACAGGTAGGGCCAGTAGCCGAAGTCAAACAATTAAATAAAAAAAACTTTTATTATTAGGCCAACTATTCAGACCCCCACCCCACCCCAAGATTCCTTTACTCTGCCTCTGTTTACCCCTTGACTCACAATAATGCCCAAATCAGGTAGGAATGTGTCAACTATTGTATTGCACACGAAAAAAATTTCCTCAGAATAGAATGCATAACTATTAACAGAAAAATGTTAAAACTCCTTAAATAAAATTTTTACCTTAAAACATATGAGCATTAATTTATGTTAGTTATGCTTTGTGTTTCTTCAGATTTCTCAACTGAGAAATAATCACAGGATTCACAGGATAAAAAAATGTAGTGAAAAAATAATAACTCCAAATATATGCAGGGAGGGAATGTTTCATGAATATCGTCCCATATAGAATGAGTACCATACTACCATTTGCATTATTTGAAAGGTTTAACCTTTTTTTTTTAAAGAATTTGTGAAACCTAAAAAAAAACATATATATACTTATGTGCAAATTATACTTGCAGGTTTTCTCATTTATTTATTTATTTTTAAGTTTCACAAGTTCTTTAAAAAAAAAAAGGTTAAACCTTTCAAATAATGCAAATGGTAGTATAGTACTCATTCTATATGGGACGAAATTCGTGAAACATTCCCTCCCTGCATATATGTGAAGTTATTATTTTTTCACTACATTTTTTTATCCTGTGAATCTTGTGATTATTCCTCAGTTGAGAAATCTGAAGAGACACGAAGCACAACTAACATAAATTAATGCTCATACGTTTTAAGGTAAAAATTTTATTTAAGGAGTTTCAACATTTTTCTGTTAATAGATATGCATTCTATTCTGAGGAAATTTTTTTCGTGTGCAATACAATAGTTGACACATTCCTGCCTGATTTGGGCATTATTGTGAGTCAAGGGGGTAAACAGAGGCAGAGTAAAGGAATCTTGGGGGAGGGGGGTCTGAATAGTTGGCCTAATAATGACATTTTTTTTTATTTCATTGTTTGACTTCGGCTACTGGCCCCATCTGTTTCAGTTGCCACGAGCCGCCACTGGTTACGAGGTATCAGTACTGCTGGATTTACATGCAGGGATCACTTGTGTATATCACGCAGGAGTAAATAGGAATATATAGAAAGGACGTCTAGAAAACACAAGGTCATGACATTAGGAAGATGAGTTCCCTCCGTTTGTGACATCACTCTCATGTTACAGCGACTGATACGTCGGTGTCGTGTTTGACGTCACACATGACAGCGTTGGAAACCAATCGGAAGCTTAGGTTTCCGGATGCCGTCACTAAAAGAGGAAACTCATCTTTCTAACATCACGGCCTTGGGATAACCCGGGAAATCGGGCAAACACCTGCTCAACCTACGAGACTTGAGTTTATACCAATGATTGCATCATCTTACGTCGGTGATGTCATGAATAGCTGCATCAGACAATGATGCAGTAGCTTTTGGACGTGGTGTGTACGATGGGTTGATGCAATGTCTTGCGGACTGAGTCTCTCCTAAACATGACCTAGTCAACCGATTTTATTGTCATTTTTGTGTTCAGCACATTGAAATTATTAAACATTTGCTATTTTTCATTTCAAGTGATTATTCAACCGCAACTGGGAAAAGCGGCCCGAGATAAAAGTTATCAGCCGGAAGAGACGGAGCTTAAATTTGAAAGTAGTGAAAGAGGAAAGGGTGTACATAAAGCAGTGTTAAAATCAACAGAACATTTGCTACATAGTTTTTGTTGTTGTTGTTGTTTTTTCTGAAGCCGTCAAACTGATAAACTTTTTCAATACTTAGGTTCACAGCAATAAATCGTTTTTGTAAATCATAAGGAATGAACTAACATTTAAATACAGAAATATAATGAAGCAAAATTATAAAATGTACCTAATATTTTGTTGTCCAGCCTTTAGCTTGAATCACAGCTTTGCATCTTGATGGCATACTGTGAAGAAGGTTTTTGTAAAAGATGTGGTTAAGCAATACGATTTCAAATTTGAATTACATCTTCATTGAGTTGAATACTAATTCATAAGACACTTTGAACCGCAAATGTTCGATCGGGTTTAAGTCCGGTGACTGTGGTAGCCAATAAAGATGATGCTGAACATTTTTTTTTTCCTGACACCGCTTTTTAACTCCTTTAACACGATAACAGGGAGCATTGTCATACTGAAAAATAAAATTGCCGTCATAGAGTCTTCTAGATGACGGTAGCATCTTGTTTTCTAATACGCAGATGAATTTTTGGGTATTTACCGTACCATCGACAATATGGAGGTTCCCAACGCCATGTACACACATACAGCTCCAAACCATGACCTTCACCGGGTGCTTAACAGTAGTCACTGAGCAGCTTGGGTGGAATTCTTCATGCTTGAATCTCCTTACATATAGGCACTACTCTGATTCCCATTAAGGCAAAATTCTGATTCATCACTGAAAATAACTTTTTCACATTATTTGATTGTCCATGAGACATGCTGTTTTGCCCACTGAAGTCTACGCCGTCTTTTATTTGCAGTTAACAGTGGTTTACGTCTACCTTTGCAGCCACGTAAGTCATAGTAAAGCAGCCTCCTTTTGACAGTAACATCAGTCACTTGAGACCATCTTTGAAGCAATTCAGGTGAATTGAGCCTCCTGTCTGCCAAGCTTAGCTTTCTGAGCACTCTGTCCTGCCTAGTTGTATTGGTTCTGGGCCTTCCACTGCGACGCATATTTTTAATATTACGAGTGTCTTTTACTTTCTTCACTAGCCTAATAACTGTAGATTCATTACAGCCCACTCTTTCAGCGATTTGCCTTGAAGAATATCCCTCTTCATGCAGAACAACTATTTTTACTCGGTCCGCTGTGGAGAATTTTGCATTTTAACCATTATTGATAATATACACAAGCTATACCCTAATAACAACAACAAGTGACCACTACAGTGCTCTAGTAGATCAGATCATATGTAGAGGTTTTTAGGAAGGGAGTGTGTGACCTTAGGTCTTAAACAACCCTTAAAAGTAGGAAGTTAGGAGATTTGGTCTACAGGGCTCGATAGGAAAGTGACACGGAAGCGAGGTAGAAAGAGGAAGGCGCCCTTATTTATTACCGGGGGGGGGGGGTACCCCTGGGTCCGACGGCTTAACGTGCACATCTGACGCATGGTGGATATTTAGTGGTTTGGGCATGCCTGGGATCGAACCTGAGGTTTATTCGTGGCAGTCACGAACGTTGGCCACTAGGCCACCCGCGGCCCACAATGCTCTAGTATATATATATATATATATATATATAACATATATAGAGGATTTTAGGAAGGGAGTGTCTGACCCCAGGTCTTAAACTGCCCTTAGAAATAGGAAGCTAGGAGATGTGGGCTAGAGTGCCTGATAGGAAAGTGACACGGAAGCGAAGTAGAAAGGGGGAGGAAGAAGCCCTTATTTATTACTGGGGGGCCAGTACCCGGGGTGCGACGGCTTAACGTGCCCATCCAACGCACGGCGAATATTTAGTGGATCGAGCGTTCGTACCTGCTGGGATCGAACCTGATGTCTTCCCCATGGCAGTCACGAACGTTGCCCACTAGGCCACCCGCGACCCCACAATGCTCGTCAACCCTTATAAAGGCTGGAGTAAGATTAGGATAGCATTAGGAAGCAGCCAATCAGCTAAAAGAATGTCTAGGATTGGCTGTAAGAACGATACGCAGCTAACGTGAATTTTAATGTCTTTGTTAAACCCCATATTTTATGTCATATCTTAAGAACAGAAGTAGCTACAGGAAACACTAAGCCATTTTTAAAGTCTCCATTAAATTTCGCATCCACAAACATAAACGATGAACAACTATGAAAATTAGTTAGTTAAAAAAGAGTTAAACTTAAAAATTCACGGTTTTGCAGATGATGCAGTACTTTTGCACACCACTTTATATTTTTTCTGCAGTACCCAGGTTTCACTGCCGTACATCACATTAGGAAAAATTATGCTTTCATACGCAGCCATTCTGGACTGCCTTGGAACCCATCATTCCTGTGAAATCTTCCTAAGGCAGCTATGACTTTCAATGGAAAATTCACTCGC
Organism: Macrothele yani; assembly: GCA_039090855.1. Taxonomy (NCBI): domain Eukaryota; kingdom Metazoa; phylum Arthropoda; class Arachnida; order Araneae; family Macrothelidae; genus Macrothele; species Macrothele yani. The sequence continues at coordinate 120,927,544 of CM077005.1, read as the reverse complement.
CTACTAATTTCGCCATTTAAAATTTGTCTCTTTTTAATTTTGGGGGAATGTGTCTGATTTTATTTTGTGTGAGTACTTTGATAACATCATGATGAAAATAGTTATTTCTTTAATTTGTATAAGCACTAATGATAAGTAAGTAAAAAGCAAATGTATTTACTGTCAATTATTTCCTTTCCAGACCGCAAGATCATGGCATTTAGGATTCTGCATTTTAAGGAGCAGTAGCGCCATCAAGCGTGCTAAAAGGTCGACAATGTCACTTAGCAGTTTATCTCTTTATCATATTCAAGATTATTTAGATCAGCTTCACTAGATAGGTTCAACGTGAAGCACAGCTTATGTAACGACTTTTCTGAATGTAATTAAATGATATAGACCATTAAAATTGTCTCTATACATATTTTCTGTAAGGAGTGAAAATACACGTTTATGGAAACAACACTATAAAAAAAAGATTCTGAAATTCACGAGTCACCTTCCGTCATTTCTTTCGTGAATTAACGAAGCATATTTTTGATACAACCATTTCCGGGAAATGACGGAAAGAAGCCTAAATTTCACGGATTTTTCGTACCCCACGAAAATTCTGAGTTTTCAGAAAGCTTTCAGCAATTCCTTTCGTAGATTTTTGTATCCATATAACAAATTTCCGGTGACAGGAGAGATTCGTAGGAATACTTGAGGTTTGATTTACTGTTAAACTTCAGTTGTCTGTCAAAGGACTTGATTTTGAAGTTCTGAAGCGAGATCTGATATTGTGAATAGCATATCGCATGAATAAGAGAAAAGCTATTATAGCTATCAAGAGTAAAATTTGTATTTAGAAGTTTTGTAAAATAATACAATAAAACAGTACATTTCACCTTTTCTTAAAGATATATACATATTTTTTATTGGAGGTTGAACGACCACCGTGAGCAACTCAATGGGCTATAAGCAGTGGCCCGTTCCTAATTTAGGGTCACTGGTTCCAGGGAAGGGAGAGAGCCAGTACCGTAAGACAAACACAGACTCCATGCCTCACGGGGATTCGAACCCGGACTCCTTTCGGACGAATGATGAGAAGCCATCGCTTAGACCACTGCCCCACCGGAGCGGCTAAAAACAATTAAAAGGCATTGTCAGTTTGAAAAAATCTCAATCTCAAGTGCCAAAGCATTCTGTTGCTTCGAAACTTCACGATGAATTTTTCCTTAAAAAAAAAAAATGAAATTGCACACCTAATAAAAAAAGTAGCTTCAACAGAAAATAAAATGATCATAGATCATATGTAGAGGATTTTAGGAGGGGAGTGTTTGACCCCAGGTCTTAAACAACCCTTAGAAATAGGAAGCTAGGAGATTTGGGCTAGAGAGCCCGATAGGAAAGTGACACGGAAGCGAGGTAGAAAGTAGCCCTTAGTTATTACCAGGGGGCCAGTACCAGGGGCCCGACGGCTTAACGTGCCCATCCGATGTACGACTGGTATTTAGTGGTTCGAGCGTTCGTACCTGCCTGGGATCGAACCAGAGGTCTTCTCCGTGGAAGTCACGAACGTTGACCACTTGCAGCCCCGAAAATAAAAATGACTAAATCATTCGCATTAATGACTAGAAAAAAAAAATCCTCATCGTGCAATTAGTTTTGCTATGAACGTGGTTCAAATTTCTGAGTTTTTCTGGCTCAGTGGGTTTCTGAAATAAACGGAACTGGCCTGTTACGAAAATCTATGCAATGACGGGAATTTAAAACAAGAAAGATGACATCGAATTTTCGGGTGAAATAAGCACGTCTTTTGAATCCGTTCTGACGCAAATTAAATTTATCAAAGCATCAAAAACAGTAAACAAATACTACAATTGGTCATTTATTCGTATATGATCGTGAACTAAAATATTTTATATTTTAGATGACGCCAGGCAAAAACTACTAATTAACGGTCTGCCCGTACCTGGAGCCGCCACTGCGTTGGGGTATGTCGTTAATTTTGTTTTGTATGTTTTCGTGCGAGTGGATGCGGGCTTGAGTCCTGTATAATGTAACGGTACTGTATTTGTCTTACGACACTGGCTCTTTCTCTTTCCTGGAACAGGGGCTCTCTAAATAAGGGGCGAACGACTGCTTATACCTCTTGGAGTGGTTCGAGGTGGTCGTTGAATTTCGGAAACAAAAAAAAAAAAAAACGGCAGATAGGAGAGGAAGTTTTTGTTGTTTGCTCCGAGTGCAGTGTCAGTAATGTCTAGTTGCGCCTAAATATCAGGACCAATAGCAATCTGATACGTGCCATCCTCACGTGTGCTACTATCAGAGCACATTTAAGGAGACACAGGGCCCGGGGCTAGACAGTATTAATGGCACACCCAGGATTTCACCACGGGTGATCCGATAAAAATACCCGGGAGAAAACATTCCCAAAATATGACGAGGAAGCCGTAAAAATATCCCCGCCATATTGAAGTGTGTACCCCATGATTCATGGACAAATCAGTGTTTGCAAGAAACTAAAATTGCATGGTTGAAAAAATGAACAGCAGTTCAGTTCTACTTTACTCCCCCTCCCCCTTCCTTCATGGTTTAGCTTGTCGAAATTGTATCAGAATAGTGTACAAAATAATATGATGCAAATATCATGGTTCATACGAATTCTTAATTTATGAAAATTTCCCAATTACAGCACAGATGTGTACAAAAAAAAAAAAAAGAGAAAAAAAAAATCTGTAATGCTTAGCTTTGAGAATGGACTACGGGCGACTATACTTTTTGCAGAGGCAGTTTCTTATAGCTTTTGCCATGCTATCGGCAAAAAAACAAAAAAAAACTGTAGAACTCTGTCGATTCTTCAAGCATCCTGTATGATTCTGGAACCAGTTGCCCTAAATTAGGAACAGGCGACTGCTTATAGCCCACTGAGTCGCTTACGGTGGTCGTTAAACCTCCAATAAAAAAAATAAATAATAAGGTCTCCCCAAGTTTCTTCCACAACGGTCTGTCCTGTGCCAGTTTCCTCCATGTTACACCCACATACTTTCGAATTTCATCCGCCCATCTCCTACGTGGTCTTCTTCTGTCCCTTGGAATCCAGTTTAAAATTTCGGCTGTCCATCGATGGTCTCTCCTCCTGGCAATATATCCAGCACATTGCCATTTCAGAGATTTTACTCTGATCATGATGTCTTCCACTCTTGTCATTTTTCCGAACCACGAGTTCCTCTTCCTCTCTTTCCTGGTTACACCAAGCATGCATCTCTCCATGCCTCTTTGAGTTGTCTGCAGTCTTTATATGTCTCTTTTAGTTAAGGTCCACGTCTCTGCACCATATGTAAGCACTGGAAGGATGTATTGATCAAACACTTTTCTTTTAAGACATAATTGCATATTGCTCTTTAAAATCATACCGTTTCTTCCAAAAGCTTTCCAGGCAAGTTTTATACGCCGATTAATTTCTTCATTAATGTGACCCCCACTTGATATCTGCTGTCCAAGATAAATGTAGGCATTGGTTATCTCCAGCTTTTCCCCCATCAATCGATAAATCTTCATTTCTTGTAAATGCATTGTACATCACTTTTGTCTTCTGAAAGTTCATTTTTAATCCAACTTCTTTACTCTTGTCAGCAAGTTCCTGGATCATAATCTGTAGCTTTGATGGGGTAGTTGCAAAAATGACTACGTCATCAGCAAAACGAAGGTGAGTTAGATAATCGCCATTAATCTTTATCCCTTTGTTTTCCCAGTTCAGTGATTGAAAGACATTTTCCAATGTGGCATTAAAGAGTTTTGGAGATATAGTGTCACCTTGTCTCACTCCCTCTCCAATTTTTATGGGTGCTGTATTCCCAAATAGCCGAATCTTTGCACTTGCATTTGCATAGATGTTATTAATAATATTAATGTATACATCTTCAACACCGCAGGATTTCAAAGCCATTATAACTACATACACTCACGGACAATGAAATTTTCGCACCTAGAAGAAAACTTGCTACAACTGCGAAACTTTGTAAATATATAGAGTGCGTGCTGGTATGCAAATGATCCACGTTTGGTGCCAGTGCGCATGGCCGCACACTCTGTGGTGGCGCTGCAAGCACGAACCGGCAGCCTTATAAACCGGCGTGTAGTCGATGCCCCATGAAAGCGAAATGCATCAGCCGACGCAAGCAAGAGTACAGAGTGACAAGAATTCCGGGTAGATGCCAGAGACGTCGATTTACGCAACTTACGGACTTTGAGAGAGGTCTGATCATCGGGCTGGAAACCGCAGGGTGGTCGGCGCGCCGTATAGACCGCCATGTGGATCGTTCTGACCATACCGTCCAACTGTTTTGGGAGCAGTGGACACATGACGGCACTGCCACACGGCGGAGTGGCTCCAGACGGACCAGGAGGACCACCGGTAGAGTGGATAGACGGATCGTGCGCCAGGCATGAACGGATCCCACGGGGACCCAGTCCACTATACACGCAGATGTGGCGACTCCTGTGTGCCCACGAACCATTTCCCAACGCCCCGCGGAAGCGAATCTGCGATCCCAGCGCCCCTTACGTCCGCTTCCATTAACACTGACACATCGCCGGCCCCTTGTGCAGTGGTGCCAGGCTAGAGCGACGTGGAACGCCACAGACTAGCGACGTGTGGTGTTCAGCGATGAGCGCCGCTTCGTTTTAGGGACAGATGATCATCTTGTCCGGGTGTGGAGGTCCTCGGGTCAACGGCACAATCCCAACATCGCTATCGAACGTCACACCTCCCCCACTGCTAGCATTATGGTCTGGGGAGCCATAGCCCACGATAGCCGATCAGCTCTAGTAGTGGCAGGTGGATCATTGACGGGCCAGCGGTATGTGGATGAGATCCTACTGCCACGTGTGCTCTCATTCCTTGCCGGGATTCCAGGTGCGCTATACCAGCAGGATAATGCCCGCCCGTACAGGGCACGGGTTGCACAGGACTTCCTACGTCGTTTTCAGACATTTCCATGGCCTGCCCGCTCCCCGGACATGTCCCCTATCGAGTATGTGTGGGACCAGTTTAAAAGCCAGCTGCCGCCGTGCCGCACTATCCGGGATTTGGAGCACACCGTCCAACACGTGTGGGTCAGTCTGCCGAAGGACAACATCAGGAGTCTGTTCGCCTCCGTGCAGGACCGTATTGCAGCAAGCATGCATGTATCGCCGCACGAGGCGGTACGACGCGCTATTGATGACCGGATTGCGTGCCACAGATCCATCTGTAATTGTCCTGCAGCTCTGTTTTTGACATCATGTGTATCATTCATCTGTATCATTACGTCCATAAAATTTCAGTTCAATCCGATTCTTCCTTCTTAGTGCGCAAATTTCATTGTCCGTGTGAGTGTATACACGACCACCTGACAGTTTTAAGCAAATGAGCTATGGCTGCACGTTGTTGCCGCCAGAGGGCGAGGCTAGTATTAAAAGGGAAAGCTTAGTGCTTACGACAGTAGTAGAGTGATTTTTGGGTGACGAGATAAGTAAAATATGCGATTTGACGGACTTTCAACGTGGGATGATTGTAAGAGCTCGGAGCCATGGAGCGAGTATCACCGAAACCGCCGCATTCGTGAAATGATCCAGAGCAGCTGTTGTTAAAGTGTTTAAAGATTGGACTGTCAGCCAAAAAACTGGGTCTCTACGTGCAACGTGTGGTCGTCATCGACTAGTGACTGCTCGGGCGGAACGGAGAGTGTCCAGACTGGTAACAGACAACAGAAGGGCAACAGTGCAGCAAATTATAGACCATCTTAATCAAGGATCCCCTCAAATGATCTGTGCACGCATTGTTCGCCGTACACTGCATCGGATGGGACATGGCAGCCGAAGGCCTGTTCGAATACCTTTGCTGTCTGCAGTTAACAAGAGAAAACGTCTCCAGTTCGCACAGGAGCACAAGGATTGGACAGTCGATAATTGGAAACAAATTATGTGGTCCGATGAATAAAGTTTTCAGTTGCACCATGCCGATGGGCGAGTGAGAATTTGGCGGAAACAGCACGAAAGCATGGACCCCAAATGCGTTGCTACAACTCTTCAAGCTGGTGGAGGCAACGTTATGGTTTGGGGAATGTTTTCCTGGCGTGCTTTGGGCCCTTTAATTCATGTTGATCAACGTGTGACTGGCACATCATATCTAAACATCGTTGCGGACCAAGTGCATCCTGTCATGTGGATAGTTTATCCCAATGGCGGTGGCTACTTTCAACAAGATAATGCGTCCTGCCATATAGTGCTCGTATTGTACAGGATTGGTTTCAGGAACATCGATCTCGAGGATTCACCGAAATGATGACAGAAAAAGCGGAATTCCACGAATCCACAGAAGAATCTCATGTATGAGTAAGAAGTGACTAAGAAATTGAAAACCACGAATATTGTGGAAAATTAAATTTGAAAAATCGATAGTGCGTTGCTCTCTGCCATGAAACAATTTTACGCGGCACGGAAACGGCGCGGATTCCATCACGGACAGATTAAATACCGATCTAGAAATTTAATTTCGTTTAATAAAAGGGACCTATTGTGAAAACGATTGCTCTCTATTGAAGAAGAGGTATGTATTAGAAATAGGGAAACGTGCATTTCGTTAGAAAAAGTTCTTAAAAAAATACGGTCGCTCATTTACGCTTTCCAACCGTAGGTTGAAGAAGCGTATATGCTCCAGCTTTGTCCGTCCGTCCGTCTGTCGGCACGATAACTCGCGTAAAACTATTTCGATTTCGATGAAATTTTAGTGTGTGGTAGGGGACCAGCTAGGGGCGAACCCTATTGAAAATGGACGAAATGGGGTCAAAGGTCACGGCAAAGGAGCGGGATGCATTCCATTGCCTTTATGCGTCATAACGTACGTAAAAATGGTTCGATTTCGATGAAATTTTAGTATGTGGTAGGGGACCACCTGGGGACGAACCCTATTGAAAATGGACGAAATGGGGTCAAAGGTCAGGACATAGGATCGGGATCTATTCCATCGCCCTTATCCCATATACTATTAAAGGAACAATTCTTGTATGCATGTAAATTTTATTTTGAAAACGTCTCTAAGGATTTTGATGAAAGTCGTTAACCTCCCGTTTTCTGGTACTAGAAATCGATTTAGCTTGATCTCGACTTTAGGAAAATTCGTTCAGTGCGTTAAATAACCACCCCGAATTATCACGTTTTTAGTGTCATGGCGTCCTATTAATGTTACCATGCTTAGAAATCTTATGACGTCACAATCTCGCGATTGAAATGCTGGCGCGCGGTCACGCTATCTGTCTCATTACGTCACGCTTGTGCGTGGATCCTATTAAAGTTTTATGACGTCACACTCTTTCGAGCAGATGGTCGCGATTCCCATCTGCCTCATTACGTCACGCGTTGTGTGCGTATGTCCGTCCGCACGATAACTCGCGTAAAAATCGTTCGATTTCGATGGAATTTTAGTATGTGGAAGGAGAACACCTGGGAAGGAACCCTATTGAAAGTGAACGAAATGGGGTCAAATGTCAGGACATAGAAGCGGGATCCATTCCACTGCTCTTATGCGTCATAACTAGCGTAAAAAAAGGTCCGATTTCGATTAAATCTCAGTATGTGGTAGGGAACCACCTGGGGACAAACCCTATTGAAAATGGGCGAAATGGGGTCAAAGGTCAAGACATAGGAGCGGAATCATTTCCATCGCCATTTTGCGTCACAACTTACGTAAAAATTCTTCGATATGGATAAAATGTTAGTATGTCGTAGGGGCCTGCCTGGGGACGAATCCTGTTGAAAATGGGCGAAATGGGGTCAAAGGTTAGGTCACAGGAGAGGGATCCATTCCATAGCCCTTATGCATCATAACTTACGTAACAATGTTTCCATTGTAACAAAACTTTATCATGTTATTTCGGGGTATACTGAACCGGTTCTGTTGAATATCATCGAAATGGGATCAAAGGTCAGGGCACAGGACTGAGATTTATTCCACAGCCATTATCCTCATAACTTGAGTGATAACTTGAGTAATGATTTCTGGTATGTTGGAAAGCGTATCACAATCATTGCATTGCATGATTTTACTAACTTGTTTTCATTATTTCCGAAGATATTATTAAAAACGAGGAACATGATCACACACACACACACACACACAAACACACACACAGAAAAAACATCAAAAATGAAAATTTAAGCAGGCAGAGTGAGAGAAAAAAAAAAAAAAAGTCGAAAAAACTTAATATGCGGAAACGGGAAACGACGTGGCATTCTCATCGATGCTACAGCAGTCATTTTCAGTGTTATTTCGAACACTTGCTTGGCGCAGTGGTCTAAGGCGTTGGCCTCTGATCATTCGTCCGTAAGGGGTCCGGGTTCGAATCCCGGTCAGGCATGGATGTTGTGTTTGTCTTACGGCACTGGCTCTCTCCCTTCCCTGGAACCAGTGACCCTAAATTAGGGACGGGCGACTGCTTATAGCCCATTGAGTTGCTCACGGTGGTCGTTAAACCTCCAATCAAAAAAAAAAAAAAAAAAAAAAAACACTTGCTAGTTTCGCCGACTTTCTTTCCGTTTTTTACAATCAAAACATAGAAAATACGAAAATGAACTTTATACAGATGTTTAATAACGTTATTTCACTGAGACTTTCGATTTTCATATCGATGTTTCCCATTGTCCGTAGCGGACTGACGATTTCCATAGTAACTATGTTAACTCCGTAGTACTTGGGATTTTAAGCCTTCTTCCTGCCGCATGGTCTTACTCAGTGTCAACCGGAACAATATGCACGGAGAATTTATTGTGCTGAAGTCCCGATGATGACGACGGGGCACGATGTTTCTGGTGTACAACGGCGCAAAATTTGCCTTTTGTAGCAAGATGGCGCAATATTTTTGTTTTGGTGCAGAATTCCCATCCCTGCGCGAGGCACCGAACAAGCGCCGTGGATGTGACGTTATAAACCGATATTTCAACTTTCCAAGCCACTGACTGTCTTGCTACCATCGCGGGGCTCATGACCTTATAGCTAGCAGTGCCGTAGATTAACAAAAAACAAAAACAAAAATATTTGTCTTCTTTCGTTACCGACTCCCACAGCCAGCGTTGACGTTGGAGAAAAGTGATCGCTGATATTATTACTGAGTAAAAAAATAACATGCATAACAAACAAATAAAAGAAAAAAAAATAAGAAAACCATAAAACCGGATTTTTTTGTAGAAAAATCGAATTTCTGGAAAATATTTCCGAAATCGGACGGAAGCCGGGTAAACCATGCCACTTGTATACGTATATATAATATGTGTGTCTGTTTTTTTTTTTTTTTTATTGGAGGTTTAACGACCACCGAGAGCAACTCAATGGGATATAAGCAGTCGCCCGTCCCTAATTTAGGGTCACTGGTGCCAGGGAAGGGAGAGAGCCAGTGCCGTAAGACAAACACAACATCCATGCCTCACGGGATTCGAACCCGGACCCCTTTCGGACGAATGATCAGAGGCCATCGCTTAAATAACTGCGCCACCGGGGCGGCATGTGTGCCTCTTCGTGTGCCTCTTCGTATTGTGTGTTTTACACGCCTTCAAATTTTTTTCTTTGGGAAGGAGGGGAAGTATAAATTCCGACTTAATTTACACTCGCATTCATTGCACAGAAGGTAACATAATAACTCAGAGGAAGGAAAACATAATTGTTGATTAAAAAAAAAAAAGAAAAAGAAACAGAAATCCTTTCCAAGGGCATTTCTAATGGACTCTCGATATTTGAAACTTCCTGGCTGAACTAAAACAGCATAACCGATGACCTCACCTCAGTCTCAGCAAATATGATACTGCCAGTTCCTGCTTTACAGACCAGATCAGTACTGCGTAATTTCACCCCCAATTTTTTTACGCTTCATTTTTTTTTCGCAACACCTAGAACAGGAGCAGGATTTAATGACACCTCCCCCCCCCCCTCTTCCCCATTTGGTTTCTATTTTACCTGCTTCGTAGGTCATAATTTCCGTCCCATTTTATTTGGCGCTTTTTCCCCCTCGGTCTTCGGACGACTGAGTTCATTTATAAACAAGTTCCGATCGTACTAGTGTGAAAGAATGAAATAAAAAAAAAAAATGGCCTGCTGGTGAAATGAGGCAGAAAGCACAGCTACGGGAGCTATGAGTCACACATACCTAGCCTTCCACTGCAAAAAAGCAAGTGCTCGTTTTCAAATGGAGTGTGACTCACTGTCGTTTTGTACCATTTCCTGTCCATAGTGTCAGTAATCAATGTCAATAAATTATAAATAAAACTTTTATGATTGTTTCCAGCATACACTTGCAGCTGTTTACTTGCAGCTTTTTTTGTTTAGTCTGCAGGAAAGTAAAAACTCATAGCTGCTGTCAAGTTTCCTTTGAAAGACGAAAAATTCGCATCAGGACAGAAACCAATCTGAAACAGCCGGGAGAACATTACCGCCCGGCGCCCGTGTGATCTAACAGCGCATTGTTGTACCCTTCTTAGGATTTTCCGTTTTATAATTTCAAATACATTTTCAGAAAAATAAATATGCGCTGTCATCTCACACAAATCTGGATGGTTCGCTTCGAAATGGTGTACTACTATATCTACTGCCTACACCAAATCTTCTTCAAATTAACATTTGTCACCATAGTGTAACAGAAGGGCGGTGCGGGCAAGTTACTTCTATGGTGTTCGCTTTTCTTTCCCAAAAAATTATAATTACATCGAAATAATACATTTTTTTAAAAACGAACTCGACTCAATTAAGTTTAGAGGTGACTGCGAGACAAAGTTTGAAATTCTGAAAATTTTTGCCCGTGGGTGGGGGTGGTAGGTACACTAAACTATTATTGGGAATTATAATTTTATATTATAATTCAAAATAAAAAAAAATACGTATACTAATTTTTTTCAATTAATTAAAAAAAAATTCTTTACTTATCCAGGTCTTATTAGATTGGTGGTTAATGGGTACACATTTTACTCTAGAAAATGATTTAGGACAGAGCCGGCTGGACAATAGGGCAACCGGGGCAGTCGCCCAGGGCCCCGCAGTTTAGAAAATAAAAACAAAATAAATTTTCCTATAATTCTTTATATTTATTGCTATTTTTAGCATGTCTATTGTAAAAAAAGATCGTGCTTATGTTATCGGTTTGTCCTTCCGCCTGTAGACAAAATATCTCTGCAATTAATAGTCCGATTTTAAAAACCTTTTTGTTTGTTGTTTGTTTTGAGGTTTAACGACCACCGTGAGCAACTCAATGGGCTATAAGCAGTCGCCCGTCCCTAATTTAGGGTCACTGGTTCCAGGGAAGGGAGAGAGCCAGTGCCGTAAGACAAACACAACATCCATGCCTCACCGAGATTCGAACCCGGACCCCTTACGGACGAATGATCATAGGCCAGCGCCTTAGACCACTGCGCCACCGGGGCGGCAAATTCTTTTTGCATTGGGAAAATTGAAATTTGCGAATGATGATCCTTCATTTCGTGTTTTTTTGGGGTTTTTTTTCATACGATGTACAATTTTGCCACTAGAGGACGTAAATGCAGATGATGTCGCCGCCCCGGTGGAGTGGTCTAAGCGATGGCTTCTGATCATTCGTCCGAAAGGTGTCCGGGTTCGAATCCCCGTGAGGCATGGATGTTGTGTTTGTCTTACGGCACTGGTTCTCTCCCTTCCCTGGAACCAGTGGCCGTAAATTAAGGACGGGAGACTGCTTATAGCCCATTGAGTTGCTTACGGTGGTCGTTAAACCCCCAATCAAAAAAAAAAAAAAAGAAGAAAAGAAAATAGATTATGTCGAATTCAAAATACATTTTATTCCATATTTTGCTTCTAAGCATCCGGTTGAAAAAATCCTTTTATATTTCGATTCCATTGGCGAAGAGTATTTTAGGTACAGTTACTTTTTCAAGTTACGCATAGATTTTCCGCTAAGGGGCATAAAAGTAAACTGTGTTTTCCCCGATATCTCTTCTTCTAACACTCCGATTTGAAAATTTTTTTCTTCAGCGGATACAGCTCCTGATGGAAAATATTTTGTATATAATTTCTAATTTTTGGTAAAGAATACGTTGGCCACCAGGAGGCGTAAGTGTAAATCTTAGCTTCTGACGTATTTGCCATAAAATCTGAGCTTCTAAAATTTCGATTAAAAAATTTATTTCGTGGACCGATGCCACTCACGTCGATAAACCTTTTCGGAATATTTTCTTCTTAAAATATTGCATGGTTTCTCCGCCATGGGGCGTCGATGCATATCTTATTTTTGTCAATATATCGGTTTCTAATGGTCCGATTTGAAAAATTCTTTCTTTATTGGATAGAGCATCCGGTGTGACATGTTTTTCATAAAATTTTAAAATTTTCAAGTGATTCATAGACTTTCCGCTGCCCCCGATATCTCTGCTTCTAAAACTCTGATTTGAAAAATTCTTTCTGCACCGAATACAGCTCCTGGTGGGAAATCGTTTGCATATAATTTCTAATTTTGGTAAAAGATGGTTTGGCCACCAGGGGCGTAAGTCTTAATTTCCGCTTCTGATGTGTTTGCAGCAAAATCTGAGCTTCTAAAATCTCGATTGAAAAAAATTCGCTTGTGGACCGATACTACTCACTGTGACAAACATTTTTTTCTTAAAATAATGCATGGTTTCTACGCCGGGGGCGTAAGAAACCATGCATTATATATCTCATTGTATATCTTATTTTTGTCAATATCTCTACTTCTATGAGTCCGATTTGAAAACTTCCTTTGTTGGGATAGTGTTTCCGATGCGAAATGATTTTCATATAAATTCAAAATTTTCAAGCAAATCATAGACTTTCCGCTAGGGGCACAAAGGCAAATTGTGTTTTCTGCGTTATTTCTGCTTCTAAAACTCCGATTTGAAAAATTCTTCGTGTATCGCATACAGCTCCGGATGGAAAATGTTTTTCATATAATTTCTAATGTTTGGTAAAGAATAGTTTGGCCACCAGGAGGCATAAGTGTTAATTTCTGCTTTTGATGTATTTGCAGCAACATCTGAACTCCTGTAAACTCGACAAATTTTTTTTTTTTTTTTTTTGTTGGACCGATACCGCTAACATCGAAAAAAGTTTTCGAGAATACTTTCTTGCTAAAATAGCGCATGGTTTTCCCGCCAAGGGGAGTAGATGCATATCTTATACGTATGCTTCGCAGAGTTCGATTTGAAAAATTCTCTTTGTTGGAGAGCGTTTGCGCTGGGAAATGTTTCTCATATAAATTCAAATTTTTCTTAACGCACAAGTCTGCGACCAGAGGGAGTAAGTTCACGATTCCGTTTACAGCAACAGGGGCGGCGACTTTGGCTTTTACGGAGTGGTGCACATTCTTTCTTATAATTTTTATTATCGATTATGTTTGCTATATCATCGTCAACCATTATCAATCCACTGCTGAACGAAGGGCTCCCCAAGTCTCTTCCACAACTTTCTGTCCTGATCCACTCTTCAATGTCACTCCTACCTCATACCTTCGAATTTCATATCTCCATGGCCTTCTGTGTCTTTTCCTGTATATATACAATATATAGGGTCTTTTCCTGTGTGTATATACACGGTCGAGTCACATTATTGTGACCACCAGCTAATATCCAGAGTAACTGCCGTGTGCAGCGCGGACAGCAGCCAGACGAGCTGGGAGTGACTCAGTAAGGTGCTGAAAGGTGTTCACAGGTATGTGGGGCCATACTGCCTGAATTGCATCTGACAGCTGCTGGAGGGTGCGTGGTGGAGGATCCATAGAGCGAACAACACGATCGGGTGGTTCCACAGATGATCAGTTGGGTTTAAGTCTGGGGAATTAGGGGCCAGGGAAGTACTTTGAAGTCTTCATCGTGCTCTTCCAACCACTCTTTGACATTTCCAGCTGTGTGACACATCGCATTGTCGTTCTGGAAAATCCCATCCACCCCAGGGTAGACAACCAGCATCTGTGAGTGTACGTGGTCTGCAAGGATGGATTCATAACGAATTCGGTCCATAGTGCCTTCCACAGTTATGAGTGGACCCACCGAATTCCACGAAAACATTCCTCAGACCATAACGCTGCACCCACCAGCTTGTGTTCTTCCAGCAATGGCTGAAGAGTGTTTGTTCTCCGATGTTTCTCGCCTTATACGCCAACGTCCATCCGTTCGATGAAGCAGAAAACGTGACTCATCGGAGAAGACATCTTTGCCAATCAGCGGAGGTCCGATTCCGATACTGCCGTGCAAATGTCAGCCTTTTCTGCCGATGCACCTGCGTTAGTATAAGTGCAGTGACCATCCGTCTGCATCGGAGCCCCATACGCAGCAGGGTTCGCTGAACTGTCGTTTTAGACACACTTCCGGTAAACTCTAGGTTCATTCGGCCGGTGAGTTGCTCCACTGTAGCGTGTCGATCGGTTCTCATGCACCTTCGTAGCTGTCGTTCGCTTATCACATCAATGACACGTGGTGCTCCACAGTTTTCACGTCGCTTATTCGCAATGGTGCCATTTATCCAATCACGATACACTTTAACCACAGCAGCACGCGAACAGTTCACAAACAGCGCTGTTTCAGAAATACTGCCACCCTTGGTCCGAAAGCCTATAATCATCCCTTTTTGCAAATCTGATAAATCGCTCCTTTTATCCATGACAGCAACGAGTGATATGTTTTCAGAATGCCTACAGCGCACCTTATATACCCTCCAAGATAGCTCACGACACGTGCCTTTTTTCACTGGCTACACGCTGTTGACATCAAAAGTAGGAGGTGGTCACAATAATGTAACTCGACTGCGTGTGTGTATATATATATACACTCAAGTGCCAGAAAAACTGGTACACCAGTCTAATACTTGGTAGGTCTCCCACGGGACCGCAGGACTGCAGAAATACGAAGGGTCATGGACTCCACTAGTTTCTGGAAGTATGCTGTAGGCAATGCACACCACACTTCCTGCAAAGCGTTCCACAATTCGGGTGTATCCGAGGTCTCGGATTCCTGTGTTCGATAACGCGTTGCATGGCATCCCAAATGTGTTCTATCACGTTCAGATCTGGGGACTTGGGTGGGAATGGCAACACCTCAAACTCAGATGAATGCTCCTCTAACCATAATGTGGCGTCCCGACACTTGTGTGGAGGTTATTGTCCTGTTGGAACAGGCCCAACCCATCAGCATGAATGCAGAACATGAACGGGTGTACCTCGTCAGAAAGGATGCGAACATAGCGCTGGCCGGTCCCAGATGTTTGTAGACGTACCAGGGGTCCCAGTGAAGTTGAGCTAAACACGCCCCATACCATTACGGACCCCCGACATCCGGTACAGTTCCCTGTTGACAGGATGGCTTCATGGGGTTTGCGCCACACACGAATCCTTCCATCTGCCCGATACAGTTCGAAATACGACTCGTCAGAATAGGCTACTTGTTTCCAGTCGTCCAGTGGCGGTGTTGCCGTGCCCAAGCGAGGCGCATAGCTCTGTGTCGTGCACCCATCAAGGGGACTCGAGTTGGGCATCGGCTCCCAAAGCCTATATCGTGCAGGGTACGTTGCACAGTCCGGACGCTGATGCTTGTTGAGGCTCCAGCATTGAATTCCGATGATACCTGCGAGAGAGTTGCACGCCTATCGCGTGAAACGATTCTTGACAGCCGACGATGGTCACGTTTACCCAATGTCTTTTTACGGCCACACTGGTATCGTTGGTTGGAGGTTTTGCCGGAATTCTTGTAGTCACGGTACACCATTGCAATGGGCGTCCGTGAAAATCCGAACTTCGTTTTTACCTCCGAAATACTATGGCCCATCTCACGAGCACCAGCTATGACAGCGTGTTGAAAATCGCTTAAATCGTCATTACTTGCCATTCTCATGCCGAAAACAGCTCTGACAGCTGGCAAGGATGTCTATCGCTTTATATACGCACTGGCGGACGCAACCGAGTACGCGCATAGGTGACGTTGCTATGTATTTTGCATAAGCTTTTTTTTTTTTTGATTGGAGGTTTAACGACCACCGTGAGCAACTCAATGGGCTATAAGCAGTCGCCCGTCCCTAATTTAGGGTCACTGGTTCCAGGGAAGGGAGAGAGCCAGTGCCGTAAGACAAACACAACATCCATGCCTGACCGGGATTCGAACCCGGACCCCTTACGGACGAATGATCAGAGACCAGCGCCTTTGCATAAGCTTGTCTGTACCAGTTTTTCTGGCACTTCAGTGTGTATATATATACTTCTTTTACTAATCAAAAGAAATATATACGAGGGTTGCACCGAAAGTAATGCAACAGTAGTCATAACTTTTTTATTAACTGACAGAGGTCGTTCAAATCCTCCCCCACCCCCCGCTCTACAGGTTTTCTGTGTTTGCACATGCTCGCAGAGATTTTGTTGAGGTGCAATTTATAAACCTTTAAATTATTTTGTTGAGTTGTAGATTGTAAACATTTTCTTAAAGGGTAAGGAATTACATTAAATATCGCAATTAAGAAAATACGAAAACTTTATGTGAGTCAGATCACCAATCTCTGGAGACGTGGGCACGTAGCAGCCAAGAATGTACTTTTTATACTTCTCCTTAAATGTTTTTGGCCAGTTCTCCGGGTGTCAGCTCCGCTTTGTCTTTGGCTGCTCCGAAAATCATGGAAATATCTACACTTTTTATTGAAAATGAAATATTAAAAAAAAATGTTTTGTGAACAATAGTTGCTCAAGTAATAGGAAATATAGCCACACAGTATTTGTTTATTCAGAACAGTTTTATGGCACTGAAATTGCAATGTGGCCAGTTCTCCGTATCCGAATTGTTTTTCATGTCCATAAAAATGATAATATAAAAACCTGAAAACTGATTTATCGTGATGTTTATTTATGATCTTTTTCATCGATAAGTTCTGTAAATTTCAAATAAGCATATTTTCCGCTAATTGTTTTTGTATTCTAGAAAATAAAATGTATGTAAATGCGAAATGGCAAGTAATAGAAATTGCTGCATACGATTAATTTAACTTTGCTTTATATGTAATGTATTTGCTGTTTATTCAATTATAACTGGAACTGGAATGTAAAAAACTATTCTGCTTATCAAATAAGAAAATAAAATTGCTTCTCGTGAAGTACATATGCACAAGTTAAAAGAATTATGAATGATCTCTAGTTTTCTCCTGTGAAAGAGCAAATGTGTGAAATTGTCCATCAAGGAATCTAAATCCAAATCATCAGTGGCTTCCGAGTATGTGTGAAGCAGAGTTAGAGAATTAAACCTATGTTGCGATATAGTTGAGCGGAAATATGTTTTGAATCTCCTCAGAACTGAAAATGAGCTTTCGGCAGTGCACGATAAGACAGGAATAGTCAACATTATTTGCACTTATTTCGAAAATTCCGGCACCATGGTTTTTAGAGAACTATTGCTCTTCAAAAAATCCACAATGTTTTTCAGATTGGTTACAGCAGCGTTTTTAATTTTTGCAATCTCGAGAAACAGGTTTCTGTGTAGAAGTAGCCTTTCGCCATCTCCTTCAAAATCGTCTCCGTACAAACTGATTACATCCTGTATGCTAGCACTTTCTTTTCCGACTACGAAATTTTTAATCTTATTGAGAACACTCATGGTCCTAGAGTCGAATCTTTTTCTTAAGCACACTCGTCTAAAACTAAATAATATTGAGATGTATAATATTCACAAGGGTCTTTGAACTGATTAGCTTTTGAGAATTAATCCCGCTTCTGGGTAATTTTCCTCTGATGTGGAAGCGTTAGCTTGTATAAATTTAATTTGTGAGCTTCTTCCACCGAAGAATTCCACATTTTTTTCAAATCCTGAGTTTCGCAAAGAAGCCAAGCCATCTACTGTTAAATTAACCTTTTTGTGGGACTCGTTTATACACAGATTCGATTTCTGCAGTTCAGCATTCAAAATTTCCACTCTTTCAAATATATTGTCACCTTAAGAAAATAAAAAATTCAAAACTCGGAATTTTTTTAAAGAAAACTGATGCGCTTGCTACTATTGCAGCACCAATGAACCGGTTTTCGCTTATGTCGTAAAAAAATGTCATGAGAACTTTGCAGTTGCACAAAAGAGTTTGAAGTGATTTGACACACATACTGCATACACCATCTTGTCGGGCAAAAAGGCGATAAAGCAGGAAAATCATCAGCTTGAAGACTTTTAAAGAATGCAACCCGCTTGGGCCAATCTTTCACAAAAGATATCATGTCTTTTAACATATCAATAAAGTTACGGAGACACACAACATTGTTCATAGTATCTTGAACGCATAGGTTAAGACGATGAGCCACGCTATGAACAGACAAAACTCGAGGTTCAGCTTCTCTTACACGAGACTGCAGTCCCATAAGTTGACCACTTACGTTGCTTGCCACGTCGTAACATGGCCCACGCAGTTTGTTTATATCCAGGGCGAAACATCTTTCACGATACTATACAAAGTTTTAGATTTCGTTTCGCTGGTTTCATAAAAACCCAAAAAGATTTCGCGCACTTCAGTATCTTCGGAAACAAAACGAAACTGTATATAGACTAGCTCGTGCATAGCTACATCGCACGTTTCGTCGAGTATGATGGCGAAGAACTCAGCAGCTCCTATTTCATCAAGGTACTTTCGCACCACTGCTACTCCCATTAAATTAATTATCTTATTTACAGCGTCATGATGAAGCCATTTGTAATGTGTTCTTTTAAACCAGCTATCAAGTTCCGGGCTATCTTCAGCTCTCATCTGCAGTGATTGTTTTAAATTAGAATTACAATCACTTCGATGTCCTCTCAAAGCTCTATGCCCTGCCGACTGAGAAATTTAATAGCGCTGAAAATTTTTTTGAGAGCAATGCGTGCTCCTTGCATTTCTTTCTGCTTTGCGCTAGAAATCATACATACAACACTGTCCTCATTTGTTAAAAAAGTTAAAGTAGTCGTTGCACTTCTGCGATAGTCACCGTTTTCGTGTTTCCGAAAAGCATCCTTGGCGGGCGCTTTCCAATCTTGAAAGCCGTGTTGCACAAAAGCTTCGTGAAACCTCTGTGAGTTGCTGTCCTTAGGCAAAGGTAAACTTTTTTCATGTGCTTTGGTACAGATGTGGCAAATAGCTCTCCCATCAGCACTTAGTCTTAGCCAAGGGAATTGAATTTTCCACTACACTCGAAATTTACAACATGAAGCGTTGGGAACTGTATCCGTTTTGCACCCAGCTTTATCTTACGGGGATAGGCCAGTTTTACTTTGCGTTGATGGATATGAGTGAATTTCACGCACTTTTTTTGAGTGAATTTTACGCAGAGGTGTGTGACAATCGGCTTGAACATTTCGATGATGACTTTGCACAATGTTTTCATGGTGTGATAACAGGTGATGAAACATGGATGTTTCATTATGACCTACAGAGCAAACGTCAGTCAATGGAGTGGAAGCATGGGCGATCACCGCAAAAGAAGCCACGACTTTCAAGGTCATCAAACAAATTGATGGCCAGGGTGTCATCTTCATCAACTTCCTGGAAAGTGGGACCACCATTACCAAAGAGCGTTATTGTTCATCCTTGGAGAAGCTCAAGCGTGCCATCAGAACTAAGAGACCACACTTGCCAGCCAAGGACATCAAACTGCATCACGATAACACGAGATCGCACAGTGCAGAAAGTGACTCGACTGAGCTGGACGCTGGTGCCACAACCACCCTACAGCCCAGACTTGGCACCGTCAGATTTTTATCTGTTTGGTCGTCTGAAGGCACATCTACGTGGGGAAGCATTTCAGAGTGACGCAGAACTCATTGCGTGTGCCAGGAAGTGGTGTGCTGACCAACATCCGGAGTTTAACCAACGTGCGTTCTTGTCATGGAAACAACGTTGGCTGCAATGTAGTGAAGCCAATGGATCCTACATTGAGTGACTTATCTCTAAAGCCAAACGTCCAAGATTACTTACTACTCACCAGCTTTCACGATTCAACTTTTGAAAACTGGGGAGTTACAGGCGATTGTGCGTTACTTATTGACCGAATTTATTTGTATATAAACGAATTTATTTAAGAGGGGTCCTTATTATTCTCTACGCAAAATGCTTGCTATGCAAAAATATTCGTTACGCAGATCAGGTAAAGTTATCTTTTTATTATTTTCTGAAAAAGTTTATATAACAATCAGAATGCAACCTAAATCCCTTTCCCTCCAGAAAGCAAATCGTTGATTTTAGCACTTCTTTCTGTCTTTCTTGCTTTCTCTCCCTCTCTCTTTCTTTGAATTTTCAATCCATTTTATAGTCTTTTTTTTTTTACTCTCACAGCAATTTGAGATAATCATTTTTCTTTACTGTAGTTTTTGTGTGTTTTAATGTTTTATGAAAGAACTTTATTAACAAAACTATGAGATTCATTTTTTTGGGCCCGCAATGAAATTTCTCCCTGAGCCCCGCGAAAGTTCTATCCGGCCCCGATTTAGGATTTAAAAGATTTTTTTTTATTGGAGGTTTAACGACCACCGTGAGCAACTCAATGGGCTATAAGCAGTCGCCCGTCCCTAATTTAGGGTCACTGGTTCCAGGGAAGGGAGACAGCCAGTGCCACAAGACAAACACAACATCCACGCATCACCGGGATTCGAACCCGGACCCCTTACGGACAAATGATCAGAGACCAGCGCCTTAGACCACTGCGCCACCGGGGCGGCTTAAAAGATTTGCATGTGATTAACGTTTCAGATCCAATTTGTTAGCTGCTAAAAGTAGCGTTACTTTTTTCTAAATCATCTGGTTTCCCTTGGAGTAAGTTGCTATCCGATGGAAAACAGGTTGTTCACTAAACAAATATATATAGTATTGGGCAGATACACCAGAATACACCAATGTATGCGCAATCGTACCTAAAACTCCGTTTATTAGGTGTAGATATATACAAACACAACGAGCTTTCACCACCATACGGGTGGATTCATCAAGAAAATAGCTCAGTGTGAAGAATGAGAGGTTCTATTTAAAATTTAAAAACATAAACAATAACTAAAACGTGCTAGGTGCTAAGGGTAAGAAGGCCTCGCGCAGGTTACAACATTCTTACAATCAAACATGCGGAACACCCAGAAGCGCGCGCCAAATAGCAGGTAATTCAGTAGAAACGTCTTCATTGCAGACTATCTCAAAAATTATCTTAAGAAGTTTGGACTTGGGATCGGCATTCGAGCACCAAGATTAATTTCAACTCGTCTAACTACACATCGAGGCCGTACCGCGCAAGTTTTGGATGCCGGTGTATACTTCATCCCCTTGGAGTACCCTGACAACTCTATGTTGGTATGACCAAGAGATCCTTCAAATTGAGGCATCTTGAGCACAAACGGGATGTTAAACAAGGCAAGATAACGACAGTGTTAGCGTGCCAGGTTAAAAACCCGCCGATGTCCCTAAATGGGATGAGCCATTTCACATAGGGAGACTATTGTGATCCTGTCCAACCGTAATTTCTGCAATGAATACATTTCTACCACCTTTATGATTTCTACTGAATACCTGCTGTTTGGCGCGCTTCTGGGTGTTCCGCATGTTTGACTGTAAGAATGATGTACCCTATGCAAGACCTTAGCTTTAGCACGTTTTAGTTATTGTTTATGTTTTTTAATTTTAAATAGAACCTATCATTCTTCACGCTGAGCTGTTTGCTTGACTAAGCCACCCGTATGGTGGTGAAAGCTCGCAAGTTCATGTTTGTATATCTCTACACCTAATAAACGGAGTTTTAAGTACGACTGCGCATAGGTTGTTCACTAATCCTCACTTGAGTACAAAGCCCAAAGTAGCACTAACTCCTGTGCAGGGAAAGCAACAGAAAAGTAATGCACATTGGTCGGAATCTCAGCCGCGCCACCTAATACGTGTGCAGATGCAAGACTGGCAAAAACTGCGAAAGGTACATACACGGAGTGATCACTGAATTATGACCACCTACCTAATACTTCGTTGGTCCTCCTTACAGCAGCTGCACGACATGGCATCGATTCAATAATATGTAAGATCACCAGAAGTCCCCAATTCTTGAGGACTGTCTTTGAATTCAGTTTACTGTCCCCAAAAACGTCTGATGCCTTTGGGGACGCAAATTGTCCTCGAATTTTGATGTTTGTCCTCAAATGTCCTCGAATTTACGCTTCCTCGTTAGCTTGTTAGATGTCTAATGAAAACTGTTCTTAAAAGTAGTTTTCGTTGTACTAATTTCCGACATGCTTCCTGTGAAAAGAAATTGACTTTTTTTTTTTTTCCTTTTTTCCGAGTTTAACGACCACCGCGAGCAACTCTAAGGACTATAAGCAGTCATCTGTCTCTAATTTCGAGAAATTCGTTCTAGGAAAGAGAGAGAGAGCAAGTGCTGTACGACAAACACACCATCCATGTCTCAGTCGGGACTCGAACCCGTACCCACATGTACGAATGGTCAGATGCCAGCACCAGGACACTGAACTACTGGCGCGGTCAAATTTCGACCGTACTTGGTCTAAGTTCCTCCAAAAACTTTGGCAAAATGAAAAATTCGCCATGCAATTAGTTTGGTGTGCAGCTTGATTTTAATTCGGCACATATACACTGAAGAGCAATTGAATTAGAGATACCTGTCTAGTAACGTATAGCACCTCCTTTCGCCCTGATGACGGTGGCGATTCGACTCGGCATGGACTCGACAAGACACCGGAAGCGTTGGGAAGCCATACGGATCCACGACCGCTGAACAAGCACCCACAGTTCACGAAGATTTGATGGAGGGGGTGGGGGTGGGGGTCAGAGCCTCGAACATCTCTCTCGATGGTATCACAGATGTGCTCGATGGGATTGAGGTCAGGTAAACTAGCTGGCCAAGGAAGCGACGTCACGTCGGTGGAGTGTCCATCGAACCATTCGGATACAATTCGGGAGCGATGGCACGGTGCATTGTCTTGTTGCAGGATGAGGTCCCCAGAGGGATGTTGAAGACGCACAAACGGGAGCAAATGGTCGTCCAGGATATGCCGGTAACGTTGATCTGAGAAGGACGACGTCACACGTACCAGGGGTCCCATTTCAGTCCACGTAAACAGTCCCCAGACGAGAATGCCACCCACACCAGCTTGAAGAGTACCCTGCTGGCAAGGATTCATCGCTTCATGTGGTTTGCGCCGTACTCGTATGTACCAACGTGAATCTCGAATCATCAGTCCAGGCAACATTTTTCCACATGTCTAGGATCCAGTGGCGAGGTTCCCGCGCCCATGCTAATCTTTGCACCCTGTGATGTGCGGTCAGCAGCGGTACCCTCGTGGTTCGATGGCTTCTTTACCCTATAGCGAGGGGATGGTTTTGGATGGTGTGGCTGCTTCCACGTTTTTGTGCACCAGCGTTAAATTGCCGAGTGATTTCTTGCACTGTGGCCCGTCTATCCGCTGTCACAATGCGAACTAGCCGACGATGACCCCGCTCATCCACACGCTGTTGTCCACGGCAGTTGGCCCTTGCAGGGATGGTTTTACCGGATTCGATGTACTCACGGTGCACCCGTGACACAGTGGCTCGTGAAAATCCAAGTGCCTGCACGACTTCCGAGATGGAGTGACCCATTCGTCAGGCCCCGACAATTTGCCCACGATCAAATGCGCTTAAATCCTTCGTCTTACCCATACTGTGTCCGACTCTTACTGATTCCCGTCGCATCACTCCTTATATTGTCGGATCGCTGCATACGTCATGTCGTTTCCGTTTACAGGGCAGCGCACAGCGCCACATTTGCATAACGCCAGCTGTCTCTAATTCAATTGATCTTCAGTGTACAAGGTAAAGCATTTCACTTTTGCTAATATGTTCTCGCCATCATAATTCTACTTTGTCAATACATATTATCAACATTCTACAAGATATATCCCTTTAAGACACAAATATTTATATGTAATAACACACTTATGCAGTTTTGTGACAAAAAGATTCGCATATTTATTTCGAGTACGTATATGTCCCCAAATTAACTGCCGATTTGGGGACGCCACGCCCCTTTGATCCTCAAATCAGTGTTCCAATATCTAGTCACCTTAATTATATGCCGTAAGAAGTTGGGAGTTATGGCGAACCAAGCTGTGTGTAATGCGACCTGATGTTGCCATTCCAGTGTCCCACAAATGCTCTATGGGATTGATATCAGGGGAGTTTGGAGACCAATTGATATGCTGGAAGTCTGAACTGTGTTCCTCAAACCATTGGACCTGTGGCTCGGCGCATTGTCATCTTGAAAGACATCATCGCCATTTTGGAAAGAGTGCCACATTGATGGGTGTAGTCAGTAAGCAATTGACGACAATCGGAACCAGTCATACGATGTTCTATACACGCACGAGGGGCACAAGTTCCTGCCAGGTAAGCATGCCCCACACCAAGCAACCGCCTGCACTGGCTTGCACTGTGAAAACCATCAAGGTGGATCGAGTGCCTCATGTTATTTGCGCCAAATAAGTACACGGCCATCCACGGAGTAGAGTACAAGACGCGACTCGTCAGACCATCACACTCATTCGACGTCCAACTCGCATGATATTTGCACCAGGGGAGTCTTTTGCGCCGATGAACCGGGGTTAGGAGAGGATGTCGTCGGGGTCGTCTGCTGTTATAACCCATACGTGCGACGCATGGTCACGACAGATACTGTACCGGGTAGTCAGCTGTTGACCTGTATGAGTCATCGGACCCGGGTTCACCTGCACATTTCGCTGTCCTGTGTAGTTTCGCCTCCGGGTCGTTTGATGATTTTCGTACCAGTCCTGATACACTTTAACTACAGTGGCTTGCAAACAACACACCATTGCAGCCGTTTGGGAAATCGAGGAACCCGCTTTCCGACCTCGCACAATCTATCCTTTCTCAAAGTCCGATAAATCCTTCCGTTTACCCACCACGTTCCGAATTTTACTACCTACTATAAAGAAGTATCGTTCGCGAACGAATCTTTTCTGAAAAGAATCGATTCCGCAAGAGCAGATTCCCTGAATGAATCAGTCAGAATAACTTCTTACTAGACATATTGCATCTAAATCCATGTACATTAGATTTCTACAACAGTTTCTACTGCACATTCATTAACTGGAATCTTTCCACTTCCCATTAACGTCAAATATGTGGGAGTTCGCTGTATACTAATTTGCATTATTTCATATATTTTGTTCATGCATCCAAACTTATCAAAAGACCTATCTGAATTAACTGGATTAATTATCTTATTACACTTGTACCATGAACAAACATATCTGCTTGAATACCACTTTAATTGAAATAAGTCCTTACAGCTACAGCAGCACAAAGAATTAAAATCATCATGAATACACATAGCAGGTTTATGTGTTATCTTAATATTAAAGCAAAGTATTTATCAGAAGAACACACAACATCTAAGATTCCTTTCAACATAAGATCACTTATAACCTACTAACAATGCAATCTAGAAACAATTCAAGAACTACAGCCTTAAAATGACATTATGAGTATATTATTAAATTCATCTATCAACATAATTAAACACACACATGGAGAAAATCACACCATTAAAAAGCTCTCTCTGCTTCTTATAAAAGCACAAAACATATTTTACAAAGGAATCAGCAACTGCTGTAAGCTCCTTTGCAATATAAATATTTCTGCGTCATGGTCAAAAACTTCTTACAGCACATTTAATATCCTAGTTGATGACAAGTGTGTATAAAAGTTATAATATTTTCTCTTATCATGAGACATCACTTTTAAGAATGTGCCAAAAATTTTAAACTACCTCTCATTTAACAAATTAGTGGCATGATGGACTGGCATGGTTTTCTTGCAAAGTTCTGTAGAAAAAGTTGTTGATCATGATTGAGACAGTTCCACACACCGGAACAAACAATGTATGTAACAACTGTTAAATACTGTCCATTAACAACATTATTAATTAGATACATAGATAACAGCTTAACGACAAACTTCTCATAAAATTATCTACTTCTTACATATTTTTTTAAATAAACTTATGCATCATCATTTTTTATATGATAGCTTTAAATAATGATGAATAATAATGTGAATAAATATAACAAATGCAGTTATATAACACTAATTTAAAATCTACTATAATGAACACAAACACTACAATAAATATCTGCATTTGCATGCTTGTTATACATGCATAAGTTAAAATGGGAAATGGCAACAGAGACAACAAATCAAATAGCAATATTTTATAATACGGCAGAAAAGCTACAAACAGAGGGATGCACCATAATCACTTCTTTATGTAATACATTCAGATCTGCATAGACCAAGGGTGGCGAACCTTTATGGCAGGTGGGTGCACAAATCGGGGATATACTAAAAAATTGTTTCACATGCTCATGGTAATTTTGTGCAGCAAATTATTATTTCTTATTTACCCACACTTTACTCAAAAATAACAAAAGAAAATATAAGCAGAATGAAGCCAATATGACCCCTATTACTTTTATTATTACCCAAATGCTAATGTGCACACTGGGTCTGTGGGGATTTCCAACATGCGAAGTCTCTTGTCAACGTTTTATTCTGCTCTCATCAGCATTCGTAAGAACTGTCGGTAAAACAGAACAGGTCTTCCTTTCTCATGGTCCAGAGAAAGAAGCAACTGAATGTGCTACAGTGGTTGTTGAACTCTCCAATCCTTTATTTTTTGTTGATTGCAGGTTTAAATACCACTGTGAGCAACTCAGTGGGCAATAAACTGTCCCCGTCCCTAACTTAGGTCCACTGGCTAAGGGAGAGAGCCTGCACTATAAAACAAACACAACATCCATGTTTCACCGGGATTCAAACCTAGACGAATTATCAGAAGCCATTGCTTAGACTATTGCACCACCAGGGTGTACCACTCCGATCTTTCCTTGTTCACTAATGCGCCTTTAAATTACAACCATGGAGAATGTGCTCCTCCTTAGATGAACCCGATCAACTGTAATCTCCTTGCTGTCTGACAGGAAGCCCTCTTTTGAAGCACTTCCCACTGAAGATGCATTACACTTAAGCAAATTACCTTCTCACCCTTACTGAAATTCTCTAAGTTAGCCCTGAAATTCCACTCAAAAATATCTCTTAGTAATAGCTACTACATTTGGCAGTAAGGTTAATCATTCTGCATATTGTTATTTATGTATTATGAGTGGGTTTAAAGAATCAGGGAACTGCACACAGCATGCCAACAAATTGTTTTCTTGTGCCATAGGTCCACCACTCCTACAACAGACTCAAGAAATCATAAAACTGGCATAATAAGCATACACAAAATATTCACATACTGAGAGCACTTGTGGGAAGAGAGCTATGTAGAGTAACACTTGTCGGTGGGGAGAAATGATTGGTTATGTGCTGATCCACAGTGATTGCACATGTGCAAAACTATTACCAACAACTTATACAACATGATGCACACTTTTTCATTTAGTAACATGGCACACAACCCTAGAAAGCAGTTCCTTTAAAGTAATGGAAGCAGTGAAAATCAAGACACACTAACAATTAAAACAGGGAAGGAAGACTGAACTAGAAATAAAGTTTGAAATGAATAAGCAATAAATATACTTACAAAATGAGCACTCTACAAAAATAGTTTTGTTTTCAATTTACTATAAAATTCTGCATTATGCTCAAAACACCCATAAAGTATCAAGTGATAATTTGGGGGAATTGCTATCATATACACCTTCAAATAAATTCATTGCACTGGAAATCTGCATGCTATATTCAACTGCAATCATTAGGATTCTGCATATGACTGCTGACATATAGGAACTTAATTTGCCCTTCATTACTACTGAATTAATTTGAGTGAATCCCTGTACTGCAAAAGATTCAAAAAGAAGTTAATTTATGCTTTTTACTTTAAGACTTGTTCTTTACATGTGCCAATAGCATACATACATTCAACACAATAGAGACTGATAACTTGTGACAGATACTAGCTACAAATACAATAGGATGACAAAAGGTAAATATTTCAAATCATGCCAAGGCCTTGAGTACTTCCAGGTACAGACATTTTCAGCTTATTTGAATGTCTTAAAGCACTGCAAACTGTGAAACCTATTGAGGCATATAGTTTCCAAGAGGTGCTTTCCTGCCTGCTATGTGAAAAATGGCTTAGTTTCTATTTTTGAGAACATCTTACCAGGATCTAATTGTGTCTGAAGTCCAAAGTGCATCTCATATTGTACAATTACACATGTTTTCTTTGTATCCATTCATCCCTGTTAATGAAGCAGAAGCACCCTTATAAAGGCAGTGGGATCCCCAAATCAATTTTCCTAGGTGACACTGAACTGCATAGCAGGATTTCCACTAATTTTCTTCCACAAAAAATAAGCGCTTTTTAAGGACTCTTAAGCACCCGGACCCACACACACAATTATGCCCACACATTTTTTCTAAACATTTCAGAAACAATATAAGAAAGAAACGAGTACTTCACTGTTTTTCATAAATTGTCCCCCAGCAGCGAAACATGAACTGTTCTATAGGTCTTGTCAAATTAACATAAAAAAGGAAAATTTTCGACCTGAACAGAAACTGATCACAGCATGGACTGGAATTCCCTTGAAGTCAACAGTTTCCAAAGCAACTTTAAAAAAAAAAGAAAAAAATTAAAAGAAGGAATATAAATTTATAAATTAAGAAAAATCAGAATTATATTATGAATGACTGCAGATGTTTGTCCTTCTCTAACATCTGGCAAGATTTGGTGAAAACTAACTGTAAATGTTGAGATTAACAGCAATCGTGACAGTGACGGACAAAGAGTGACAACAAAAGACTGCCTGAAGAAGGAGAAGAGTTTTCTCCAAAAATTTGCATTTTTAAATAAAATATTTTTTAGAAGAGAAACCCCATATTAGATGTTGAATTAAGTTTAAATTTAAGAAATTGGGAAGCCAGTTTTCAACATGAGCTTTAATTCAAAGAACTGAACTCTTTGCTTTTCATCAAACTTAGTGAACTTGCAGGTTTTATAAAGAAACTAAAAACAGCACACACTTTCAGCTTCCTACATACAAATACTGCTACAGTTATAGGATTTTGAAATTTACAAAAAGGGCATTTTTATGTCTACCATGCCCGTCACAAATGACAATAACTGTAGACCTAATTGGTCAACAGACCTCATTTGAAAGCTTATTACATGTCATGTGGTTTCTTTAACACGATCAGATTATGGGCAATTTAGTTTTCAAGGTCATCCATTTTGACCTTTCATCTCCAAAACACACCCTATTAATTTTATTAAATAAAGCAGAGGGAGGGTGCCTCTGAATAGTAAAAAGAATGACTGGGAAATAAAAAATATTACTTTTTAAATTTTTTATCCTGTACACAGCTAGTGTTTTACAAGTCCGATTGGGCATAAAAGAACTACGTGCCTGGACAAAATTTTTACATGCCCAGGGCATGTCGGGCAATATAATTTTCGAGCCCTGTGCAAAAACCAAAGTCAAAATTATGTGTTCAACATTTCAGTTCTGCACTTAATTTTCTCATGGTATACAATAACTGTTACTTGCATACACAAAAAGAGGAAATACAAAAGTTAAATATGAGTACCAAAGTAAGGTACAGTGATGGGATTTGGGTGGATGGTCCTTCACTTTTCTCAGAAAATTACTTATCTCACACTGTCATGTACTCTCCCATGGTCTCTCAGCTGATGCCACATGACATCATCAACCAGCATGAGAAGTTCCAGGCATTGCATTGTAACTTCTGGATTTTGCACACCCAGTTAGGAAAAATATAAGTACTTTTAGCCATTTTCAGCACACACACAAAAAGTGCTTTTGTGGATTTATAAGAACTTGGTAACTCTGTAAAGGAAGGATACTAAACTTGGTCAGTGATCTCAATTACTTCACTTTTTGAAGAAAGATATACAGACTCCAGACAAAAAATCAAGTCACCTCTAGAAATTTACTTTTAATACTTAGACATCTGCACAAATCACATAATTAATTCTTACTGGAAGAGATTCAACAAAATAATTTAAAAAACTTGAGTCAATATTTTACCATTCTAAAAGCAGTTTGTCCCACAATTCATTGAGATTCCTGGGATGCTAAGTTTGGTTTTTACACTCCATTCAAGGTGGTTCTATAAGTCCTCAATGGGATTTAAATCTGGCAATTTAGTTGGCCAGTCCATGTATCATAAAGTTGTATCATGCTCTTCACACCAATCCATAATGGTTTTAGCTCTACAAATCTTACCGTTGTCGTCGTGATAAATAGGATAAGTTACTTGAGGATCCTGCAAATGTTGTGCAAAAGGAAATACGCGATTGTCTAAAGTTTCTCTGTAAGCTTGCTGATTCATCGTATTCTTCACCTCAATGAATGGAGCTAAATTCACAACCATTAAGACTACCCTACAGCATTACAGACCCACCTCCTCTAGCAAGAACTCTTTGAACATACTTAAGATTGAATGTTTCTTTAGACTTCCTGTTGATCCTATACCTTGCATCATTTGAGTATAGGCAATATCTGGATTTGCCAGCCATATGACAGACAGCCTTCCACTAATCAACAATCTATGTCCTGGGGACTTTGGCCCAAGCAAATAGAGCTTTTTGTGAGCTGAAGTTAACATTGGTTTTAGTCTTGCAACTCTACTCCAGATATCCATTTGATGAAGTTCCTTACGCAATGTTCGCTCAGATATAGAAGTGTGAGGTCCATTATTAAGAGACGGAGGAGTTCTTGCTTTAGTTTGAAATCTGTTTTCTTTGACCAGGCGAGAAATTCTGCGCCCGTCACAACTTGTCAAAATGGTGTTTCCTCCACAGTTTTTCCTTTTATTTTCCGTCAAGTTTGTCCTACACTAATCTTTATAAACACATAGAACTGTTCTTTTGCTAACACCTGCAAATTCAGCAACTTCCATGACACTGTGTCCTTTTGATCGGCCTAAAGCTATCACGCCTTTTTGCCAGTCACTTACGTCTGTCTTTCGACACATTGATTTTAATTTCTCAAAAATTTCAGCCTAAAATTTTGCCTGTAGAAAAAAATAGCACATATTTTATTATTATATAACCCAGAAATATTTAAATAAAATTCTAATTATAACCTCAGAAATATATCATATTAAACAATTACATATATTGCTGCAGGTGACTAATTTTCTGTCTGGTGTCTTTATAAACACAGTGGGAGCCCACATGGGTTCTCTCTCTGTACAGTTTTAGCAGAGGTCATCTGATGACCTCTAAAATGATAATATACTCAAACATAGGTGTTAGCTTGCACAGTTTATTGGGTGAGGGGACTCAGCTACCTAATTTAGTTTCTCCTTCTTATGAAATGAGAAATGTAATTTGCGTGTGCAGAAACGTGAGAAATGATTTTTATTTATTAATAATAAGTACAATGGGAACTCAGTTACACGTTTTATTTTAGGGCACAGCCTTAAAAAACGTATAAATGTAAGAAACATAAATGGAATTTTAAGACGTTAAATACTATTTTAAAATTTTGAGTCCCTTCAAAAAGAAAAAAAAAAGGGGAGTTACTATACTAATTAATGACATATCATATACATACATGAATATTTTGCTATTTTTAGCCTATGTCTATCTTGGCTTTCGTATTAATTTTTTCTTTTAATATTATGAAAAATAGGTTAAGAAATTCTGTACAATTTCATATTCTCAATAATGAAAAAAAAAAGTTGCCTCTGGAATACTAAGTACTGAAACCTGAATACAATTTTGTTTTGTATTCAATACCCCTATTACAGTCTTTGCTTTCAAGCATTGCCCATTTTAAAGCAGTTTGTCCACTAATTGATTCAGCATTAGTGCACAGTAAAATATTCAATTCAGAAAAAGTACAGAACTGTGAATATTATTTAGTAAATTTTTAGTTGCATCATTTATTTCATGGCTGCCAAAAATAAAAATAAAATAAAATAAACACTGTCTCAGTTCTCCTAAAGCTGTAACATACTAGGCTATGTATAAAACAATGAAACAACCATGTATTTTTTATAATCTGAAATTCAAAATTTAACATATAATCATGAAAAGTGTATATGTCTAACCAAGTTAAAAAAGCATTAATTTTGTTAAACAATTAATGAAAAAAGGCAATATGAAACACTGGAGCTAGCGCAGAATAATGTATAAAAATAGAAACATATAACCAAGGTTCCCTGTATTTTAATTTTTAAATCTACAGGTGTGTGAAATTAATAATATTTTAATTTTTTACTGTAAAAATTTAAAATTGGTACAACAACAAGAACAAAAGAAAGATATAAATTATAAAAAAAATTCAAATTGAATTTCTTTTTAGTGCCTCAAATTCACTAACCCCCTTTTTCAGGAAGGTGAATAAACGAAAATTGGATGCAGAAAATGGATGTGCAAGGATTTTCATTCTATTTTAGATTTTCATTATATTTCCAAAACAGAATGAATTGTAAATTGAGGGAGGGAGATATAAATAAAAAAATGAAGTTTAGTTTTCTAGGGTCTGGAACGTTGGCATGCAGGATCAGGAATGTTATCCCGCCAGTCTCTCCCTAGGTTGAATTAATCAGTTTCAAAGATCTATTTCAGAAATTTTCTGCGTGCAATGGCCATTGGTCATTTTCGCGGTCAAGAATTCAAGCAGTGCTCAAACTCCTGATTTGTCCCTGACCCACCCCCGAGGGTATGAATTAACAGTATACCTGTCAAAGATACACCGTCACCAAAATTGGTCCAAATTTCCTGAGGCCATATGATCCCATGAGGACACAGGGATTTCAGCTACTTCCTGGATAGGTGTCACCAAAATTGGTCCAAATTTCCTGAGGCCATATGATCCCATAAGGCCACAGGGATTTCAGCTACTTCCTGGTAGGTGTACAGAACTGCTGATAAAATTTCGAGTCAGTGGGGGCCTTTAGACTTGCTTTATAATTTGGTTTGTTAGTTTTCGAAAATTTTCATTAAAAAGGAAACCATGCTGAAGTTTATCAAGAGCGAAAGAGGAAACGATATGCTAGTGTACGAAGGATTTATCCATAAAAAAGAAAAAAAAATTGGAGAGAAAACCATATGGAAGTGTGCTGACTTTAAGAAGCAACAATGTCATGGCAGAGCTCATACAGAGAGAGGTAAAGTTGTGAAGAGTACAGTTCACAACCACGTTCCTGATTCTCCAAAATTACTGTGAAAGAACCTATAAAAAAATGAAAGAGGGGGCCAAAGTAACAGGACACACTACCCAAGAGGTGTTGGCAAATGTCTTTGCATTTGCCTACTGCAGTATCAGCCCAAATGCCTTCAGCTGCATCTTTAAAAAGAACAATTTAGAATGTTTGTAGTGCTGCAGAAGCTGCTCCTGCAAATCCCAGGTCCTTAGAAGAACTATTCATTCTGGAAGAGTATCAGAAAACAACAGATGGGAAACCATTTTTACTTTTTAATAGTGGCCTGGGAGAAAATCAAATGCTTATTTTTTCAACTGAGAGGAATTTGGAGTCATGCACCATTGTAGTCATTGGTACGCTGATGGCACTTTTTCGTCATCACCGCAGTTCTTCAGTCAACTATATATCATTCATGGGGTTATATACAGCAACGTTGTAACAGTTTATGCCTTTCTTTCTAACAAATCGGAAGAAATGTATTTTCGCCTACTTTAATTACTGAAGATATTGAAACCTAACCTACGGCCGACTTCACTAATGTTAGACTTTGAGGCAGTGGCGATGAACGCATTTAAAAGGGAATTTCCCAAAGTGATTATACGAGAGTGATTTTTTCACCTAAGCCAATGCATATGGAGACATATCCAGAGCACAGGTTTACAAGCGAGATATAGTGAAGATGCTGAATTTGCTCTTCAGTTACGGTATTTAGCTGCTCTTTCATTTGTACCAGAAGCCAATGTTATAGAAGCGTACGATCAACTGTTGGAGAGCGAGTTTTTCAAACCAACGAAGAAATACTTGAGCCTTTGATAAACTATTTCGAAGACACCTGGATAGGACGCATGGATAGAAGAGGAAGGAGAAGGCAACCATGGTTTGCCTTAAAAATATGGAATTGCTTCTCACTTATTGACGACGATATATTTCGCACTAATAACGCCATTGAAGGATGACACGAAGCTTTTTCTTCACTACTAAATGCTACTCACCCAAACATTTGGAAGTTCATTTAAGTACTGAAAAAGGAGGAAAACTTTAATTCTATGAAAATTGAGAAGTACATTGCAGGCAAAGAATCACAGAAAAAGAAAGTCTACCAAGATACTACTTTGAGGATTAAAAACACTTGCAAAGATTATGAAAACAGAGATGTTTTGGATTATCTTCGAGGAATTGCGCATAACTTTCAGCTGCAAGTGTAATAACATACAAAAAACAAAACTAAATGCAATAAACCAAAAGCAAAAACAAAAGGCATATTAAAATGCACCTAAGTTCGTGTATTGAATAAAATGTTGAGTAATAAATATCTAATGAAATTTTGTGTAGTGAAAATGTAATGAAATGATGTGTAATAAAAACAAACGAGTAGTGTTGTTTTTATTGAACATCTTTTCATTCAAAAAAAAAAAAAAAAAAGAAAGAAAGAAGAAAAAAAGGAAAAAAATTATATGTACAGGAATGAATTTTATTTTTGCGCGACAAATTTGCACAAGTCCAATTTTCGTAGGCGTACAATTTTTGCGCAACCAGTTTTCTGCATCCAATTTAAAAGCAAATGTTTCAAAACATATATCTACTCTTGAGATAAATTTGTTTGCTTTTTCAACTAGAACTCCGGTGAAGTCGCAAGTGCTCGATGCGCGTTCAAAGCAGTAATTAAATTAAGGTGGTTTTTAATAGAGATTGCGTTAACACCTGAACAAGTGTCTTTTATCGATCAAAAAAGAAAATTATTTCCTAAAAAAAAAAAAAAAAATTGGGATCTATTTTTACTGCTCAAAAAAATATCCATCGTGATTTAAAAATTTATCTCTAGGGATTTTTAAAATTATAATCATTAATACTATTTTTTTCCCTCTATTGTTCAACACAGCAGTTGTGCTGCCGACAACATAATTTCTCCCTCGTTCAGCACCTCAGCCCTGCCTCTCTTTTCAGTTTCACATACCTCGGGCTGCGGGAAAACATAACCCTAAAGGGCCAAGGCATGTGGGAAAAAGTGTGTTATCGATAGTCACCACTTGGGAGAAGAAATTCCTATTACCTGGAGCTCTACTGTAGTGCCTGAAATATGACAGAGCTACAAAAGGGCTGTAGGGTGGCGTGTGCATGTGCAAACTCAAACAAAATGGGGGTAGGGCAACAAAGGTTTGTGGGCAGTGTTGTCAAAAAACAAAACAAAAAAACAGCCATTTTGCATCAAAAATTGTGTGCAGGAAGGGGAAGATTCCCATTATTTACAACCTATGAGGAAGTTTTTTTTATTGTACCACGATGTTTTGGAGAAACCTCAAAACAGAGTTTAAGCTGGCAGAAAAAATTCTGTAGCAAAAATGCTAAAATGGGGAGAAAAGGCTGTAGCAAAACGCTAAAGAAAGTTAACCATTTTTATCGCTTGAAAAATTGTATCAAGTTCACACCAACAACACTTTGGACATTAGTGGAAAACTGATGTTTATGGCCCTGGGGGAATGCCATAGATATTACAGTTGACTCAGGTTTAAACTTGAACTTTGAATGGGGGATGGGATTTAATCCCTCTAGCCTCTATTAATCTTATCCCACCCTTTATGAAGTGCTGTAAAATGTTTGAAGGGGGGGGGGTGATTGAGCCAACAGGTGCTGTAGGAATGATATACACCTTAAGAATTAAGAAAATAACTTTAGTGGAGCACGAATCACGGCAGAATCGGAAACTAAGTCTTCACAGAAATAAAAAAGTCTGAGCAGAATCTGCTGATGGATTGCTATTTAAACGGCTGGTGCCATTTTGCTATGGACACTAATTTTTCTCTCACATTTTGGACAAAATCATCGCATTTCACAAAAATGGTGACCATAGCTTAATCTATGCCTCAAAATATGAGTAAGCATGTTATTTACGAATGTGAACAAAAACTGCAGACAGTAAAAAATATATGTATATATATTCCTCTCACACTAAAACATCTGAAAATTTCATGAATGGACGATCAGATAGATTCGCTTTGATTTTTGTTTTACTGTTAAATGAGCTTCCAACCTGTTCACCATTAAACAAAGATTGCATGGCATTACGGTATCTGTTTGATTGACATCGCATTTTCTTGATTCTTTAATATCCTCACCCCCTTTCATTTTTTTTCACTACTTTCGTTCACAGGAACTGAAGAGACCTTTCTTCCCTCCGTTTTGTTTATAAGACCATCTTGACAATCAAAAACTAAACAGGTTTTATTTAAGATAAAACACATAAGATAGGAGGGTAGCAAAAAGGGAGACAGAAAGTATTCCGACCTCTATTGTGGCCTTTTAAGACACAGCATTACCTAGGGGGAATTGAAAGAAATATTGGATGGGTGATTGGTGCATTCCTTCGTTAATAGTCACACCTCTCCCCTACATACACACACATTTTTTCATTTCAGCTGCTGCATTTGCACCAGTCTTCCAGTTCTCTAGTCCGCACATTGTTCGATCTTTAAAAAAATCTGTTTCAGTTTGTTTTGTTGTTTGCTTAAAAGGGGTAATTTTTCTACTGGCAAACACGTCGAGGTAACTAAAAAATAAATCAGTAGCATCATTTTCTAAGTACTGAGAAGATAAGTGACTTCTAGCAAATGAACAGAACTGAACTTTACAAATCAGATTGTTTTTGTTTTTTTCATTAAAAATATGAGAGATTGAGATCATTCTGAATTACCAACCTGTTGTAATCCAGAATTGTATGTACGTATATCACAGAATTCTCACCTTTGCTGCAGAGGTAAAGGATGTATGATTTTGACCTTAGGAATTATTACTCTATTTTTAATTTTGCTATACTTAATAATAATTAAAATAGCTGCATGTCCAAAGAACAGATTTTTTTATTGTAATGCAAATTGAAAAAAGAAGTTTTTTTAGGAGAGAATATTTATGGGGGAAAAAAATTCTCTCCTAAAAAAACTTCTTTTTCAAGAAGTTTTTAGGAGAGAATTTTAGAGGGGGGGGCTGCTTCTAGAAGTCACAAAATACTTCTTGAAAATCATGTGAGAAGTATTTTTACTCCCTGTCGAAAAACTTACAACGGCCACTGGCTTTGACCCATTGCTGTTCATGCGCGACTTAAGCCTCTTCATGCAGGAGAAAAATCTTTTATCAGTGCATGTTGACACTAAGATACCCAAGGGAAAAGGAAAATTTATTCACATCAGAAAGGCCTAGCCTCCTACTAACTGCTATGGGTAAGGGAGAGACACAAGACAATCATGCCCTCTAGAGTTGGCACCTATGATACTCAGTGACCTCAGATCAAAACCTTAAAAGTGGTTCAGATATGCAGATGACTTCTTCTAAGTGTGGATGTATGATAAACAATCACCACAGTATTTTTTGATGAAGACAAATGCACAATGCAACTCAATCAAATTTATCACAGAGCTAGAGTGAGATGGCATACTTTTTGTACTTAGATCAATTACTAACTACATCAGACCACACCCACTTATGTACTAGCACATATTACAAGCCTATAGCAGCACCAAACTTTGCTAGACCTGACTCTTTCATCTTGGTGAAATACAAAACCAGTATTTTCAGATCATGCTCCCATAGAGCCTTTGTCGTCTCTTTTAACTGTAGCAAGAGGAAAAAGGGTAAAAAATTAGCAATGGCCAAGACTACCAGCCAGTTCCTCCCATGACTTCATGAAATCCATCTCAGCTACAACTGAAAACCACATGTCTGAAACGATGAAAGCCAATACAAAACACAGTTTAAAGTATATAGGTTTGTATTTTCATATTTTTTTGAAAACTTTCTTCAAAAGTTCAGCCTAGGAGTGGGAATCCAAAAACACCCCCACTACAATTATTATTTATGGAATTGCGAATACATTCTACATGGAATATGAACATAAGTGAAATGCTGGAGTGTATTCAAAGTTAAAGTGTTCTGATGGCTATCTATAATTTTACGTAACAATAATATAAAAGGTCAACTGGTACAAGGGACACCCATGAGAGCCCATAACCATGTGAATTGGTCCTTGATGTTAGCATTCTTGCTGGAACTCTTTTTTGGTGCAGATAACAGAGAGAGATATATATAATATAAAGGTCAACTAGTACAAGGGACACCCATGAGAGCCCATAACCATGTGAATTGGTCCTTGATGTTAGCATTCTTGCTGGAACTCTTTTTGGTGCAGATAACAGAGAGAGATATATATAATATAAAGGTCAACTAGTACAAGGGACACCCATGAGAGCCCATAACCATGTGAATTGGTCCTTGATGTTAGCATTCTTGCTGGAACTCTTTTTTGGAGCAGATAACAGAGAGAGATATATATAATATAAAGGTCAACTAGTACAAGGGACACCCATGAGAGCCCATAACCATGTGGTACAAATAATCACCTGCAGGGCAGAAATATATGCAAGAAAATCAAAGCAAATAAAAATATGGTACTGCTCATATAAAATTCCCCATGACTCTGGGTTCCGTTGTCAGCAATTTAAAAAATTAGAAGAGCCAAGGGTGCTGAAAATTTGGGGTACTTGGATCCCCATTAAGAATAAAACTGGTAACTCTGGATAGAATGAATAGCCTTTCCCTTGGAAAGAAGCTTTCCAGAATTTTTCCATTATTCAGAGCCATTCATTTTATCCAATTTCATCATGATTATCAAACATTCTACACATGCAAAAATTCACACACACACACACACACACATTAATATTTTTCAAAATAAAATTCTTTTCAGAAAAATTTCATTCAGAAAGATAAGAAAGAAAATGAAAAATTCCAGTTACACAACTGGCACAAACAAAATGCTTTGTATGCTTCTCTTTTCAAAAAAAAAAAAAAAAAAAAAAAAGGAGGTCACTAAAAACAGGATCACAAAAAAATTCTAAAAAACAGCTATAAAATAAAATGCATATAAGTAAAATATATGAACTACAGAAAATATATAAAGTACACTATGATACACAAGAATAAATACAGCACTTTTGTAACATTTTATGTCAAACAATTGCAGATGTTACTTGCACCTTTCAAAAAACCATACAACAACACACACACAAACACACAAAGAAAGGATTAATATGTGTATATATATATATACACACACACACATTTATGGTTTTCAAAATTTACAAACAGAACACCAAAAAGTGGTTCTGACAATATCTACAATGAAAATAAAAATTATAAAATTAAGAGATTCAAGCCATAACATATAACAAAATGTTAAACATTTTACCCACATGTATCCATTATGAAGAAACGTGGGCTACAAGAAATGGAAAAGTAAAATATCCTTGCATGATTTATGGCAAGTATCAACTAAATTAGGTCTCTTCTTGGTTGAAAAACTGCTACTGTATTAATAATTTATATAACTTGAGTATATCACTTCATTTCATCACCATTTCTTCACTTACTATTAACACATATGAACTGATATTTTAATTATGATGCACCACTAGAAATCCTCTTATAATGTTGATATTAAACAAAATGCAGCTCTGCTGAAATTAAAAAAGTCAATGTTAAAATAAAGCAGGCTTAGAAATGCACAGGATCTGATACATGCAATATATGAGTAGATCCTTTACAATGCACAGTATTAGCAAACTCAAAAAATACAATTAAGTAATCTTACTGAAGTTAAAGCAACAGGCTCACTCAATTTTCTTTTTTTTCAGTCAAGATTATTTTAGTTTTTCAGAGTTTAGCTCATGGACCAAATCTTCAAAAAGTCTCAAATAGAAATTCTGGATTCGAGATATTATTGCTAACATAAAGTAAATTTTTAAAATATTACCAAGTAAACAACAGATCAAAGTTTCTTATTTAAACACAATTTCTGAAGGCTGCAAGTGGGGGAAAGAGCTACGCCACTATGAATAACAAAATATCAACTTTGAAAAACCTGCTCAAATTATGGCACTAATGGATTTACTTCATTACTTAAAACAAATAATATGAAGACAATAAGTAGTTTCTAATATTTTGTACCAAAAGATCTTATGCTCATAAAAACATAGGATTTAAAATTATAATATATCAATAACATATGAAAGAATTGTGTAAAAACTCAACAAAACGTCCAGTTTTTTTGGGTTTTTTTTTTTCATGCTTTAAGTCTTCCCTCATATTCTCCTAATTAGTTCTGTTCATTCATCTTAAAGGGGGGGATACCAATAGAAGCCTTATATTTTAAAAACTTAAATTAGATGTGACATGTTTCTTCCATCTTAATATCAATTAATTGTTTCTGCTGAACTTTTGCATGACAAAATATGCATGCTCCCTATTTTATTTTACTGTGTTCTTATCCCTCAAAGGACTTTTTAAAGACTAATGATCACACTTTTTACCAAAAAACTGCTTTAGACTTTGCAACAACAATAATTCAGATGAATACATAACATAACATGTTGCAAAGCTTTCAATGTTGACATGTTTGGTCATGTGTTTACAGTTATATTTAATTGTGGAATAACATTTTTACGGGTCTTATAGAGGTTATTTTTCATGAAAGTTGGTTGTCAAATTTTCGAACTAAAGCCTAGTTCGTCATCAGGACTATGACAGTGACATAGTCCTGATGACGAACTAGGCTTCAGTTCGAAAAATTTGACAACCAACTTTCATGAAAAATAACCTCTATAAGACCCGTAAAAAGTTATTCCACAATCACTATGAATAGAGGTGCCATAAATGCATTTACAACTAGTTATATTTAATATGAATCTCACACAATCTTTCAAGCTACAAGATTCCTTAGCCTCTTCTGGGAAGAAATACAAGATTAAAGAAAAATCATGATGAAAATTATTACTGGTTTAGAGCAGTGTGCAAAACTTGCGGTTGCCCAGTCGCCAATGGCGACCAGAAATTTATTGTTGGCGAGCAGTAAAAATAATAAATTGTTTTCCTGTTCGGCATTTGATGCTGTTGAGCGGTATCTTCACAAAAATATTTTTAGCTCAAACAGTATCTTCACAAAAATAATTTGAACTGTGAAGGTGTCTTCACTTTCAGTAAAATGTTATCTTAAAAATATTTCAGTGTGAGAGGCATCTTGAGTATTGTATTTAACTGTGCTTTCTTTTTTTATTTTTTTATTTTCGTCGTCATGAAATGTTTTCAGTAAAACAGTCTTTGACGGAGGCGTATCAATCACTGCATAAGCAGCCCAGCAAGCCAACGAAAGCCTCTTCCGTGGGCTGCGTAGCGACAGCTGATGCAAAGCTCGCTTAAAGGAACCCCAAAGCATTGTGGGAGGAAGCGTTTCTTCCCTGCGTGCATTTCTAGGTCTAACTCGGAGTGGGGACGGGCATATCAGTGGATATTCGTTCCCGAAACATTCACGCGTTCGTAACATGGGAGGAAATTTTC
Organism: Macrothele yani; assembly: GCA_039090855.1. Classification (NCBI taxonomy): domain Eukaryota; kingdom Metazoa; phylum Arthropoda; class Arachnida; order Araneae; family Macrothelidae; genus Macrothele; species Macrothele yani. Next base: position 120,885,987 of record CM077005.1, on the reverse strand, counting down.
GATGCGTCAGCGAAAACCACGATGTTTTGCTAAAGAACCAAAGAATTTGCATCTTTCCCACCTGCAGCAGTTATTGGCACATCGATGAATAAATCGCCGTTCAATATAGCGGTGATAGCTCACTAATTCAACATCGAGTAGCCATAATATTTGTTAAAGTGCTCGATGTATAGTAAATATCGACACACTGGCACCAGTAACATCGAGGATAAGAAATCAATTTTCGGCGACATTGGCTCCAGTAACATCGAGGATAAGAAATCGATTTTCGAACCCGGACCCCGTTCGAACGAACGATCAGAGGCCGTCGCTTAGACCACTGCGCCACTGGGGCGGCTAGGACATTTCCAGGACTTTTCCAAGACAAAATGGAATTCCAGGATGCATATGAACCATGGATTTGGCATATACATATCGAAATCAAAGTTGATATTCACGTGTATCAATATTAAAACTGATGTTATACAAACACATCGATATACGCAACACAAATCACGTTTTTAAAAAATAGTAGCCTTACAATTAAAATAGTTCAAGGTTTTTCTGAAAATAGTTGCTTTTGGCTGTTTTTTGTACGAAATAGTTAGCCATAGTCGCCTGTCGTCAAAAATAGTAACAATAGTCGTCTATTTAGTCACCACTGGCAGCCAGCCCTGCAATGGGGAAATTTCTGGCTACATGGAAAACAATGAACATGCTATACTTTTGTGCTGATAATGAGATTTACATTTGTGAAGAATTATTTCTTCAGAGATTCATTTCTCATTTACACCTATGTTGCAGGCATGTGATTGCCTAAGCATCTAATTAAGTGAAAACACCAAAAGCTGTTCCAAGATACACATAAAAAAAAAAAAAAAAAATTGAGCGTGACAAAAGCTAAAATTATTATCGCTAATTTTATTATATATATATATATGTGTGTGTGTGGGCAAAAACAGCAATACTGATATACAGTGTTAAAATGTTTTACTTACCCATCTATATTTTTAAGTGTGAATTTCCTTGCTAACATTAAGATTTAATAAAAGTATATATCATTTTCTATTTTTTTCCGCACAATATCCCATTTATTAAATCAACTTTTAAATTAATTGATAATATTTAGTAGTGACAAATGTATTTACTTTTTTAAGAATGTGGATGGGTGGAGGGGGGCTGGGGGAAGAAAGAAACAAAGGGACATGTCACGAACTTTGTTCAGAGACTTTTTTGGACAACGAAATCCTGACGCGGCGCAGTGCATTCTTTCCACTTAACTTTCAAACAAGTAAAACAAATTCCAGCTCTTCGGGGAAAAAAAGAGAGAAAGCAAGAGAGAAAAATAATAAACAAAGGGCTGAGTCATAAACTTTGTTCAGAGGCTTCGGGCCAACGTAATCCCGGCACAGTGCATTATTTCCACTTAGCTTTCAAACAAGTAAAATAAATTCCTCCTCCTCGGAAAGAAAAAATAAAAAGAAGAAACACACAAAGAGCCGCGCCACAAACTTTGTTCAGACTTCGAACTGACGAAATCCCGGCCCGGCACCATGTTTGCTTTCTTTCCACTTAGCTTTCAAACAAGCAAAACAAATTCCTCCTCCTCGGAAAGAAAAAAAGAAAAGAAACAAAGAGCTGCGTCACAAACTTTTTTCAGAGATTTCGGGCCAGTGTAGTCCGGCCACGGCGAAAGAAGCATGCCGGGCTGACATAATCCCGGCTCGGTGCCGTGCACGTTTTCTTTCCACTTAGCTTTCAAACAAGCAAAACAAATCCTTCTGCTCAGAAAAAAAGAAAAAGAAACAGAGCTGCATCATGAACTTTTTTCAGAGGCTTTGATTAATTACAAAAATAAAGTAAAACATTCTTAATAACAGCGAAAATCTGAATTTCAGTAATTTTTCGTTAGTCAATCTCGGAGGATTACGGAATTATTCTCAAAACTAGTAAAACATTCTTAATAACAGCAAAAAACTGAATTTCCATAATTTTTTCTTAGTCACCCGTAATTTTGTAATCCCGGGGGAAATCGTTAATGGTTTGCATCTCTGGATGCATATGACACTTTTGCACCTGCCAGTGAGAGAGAAGGTTCGTAATGTAAATGTCCAATTACATGTGAACAGAACCTTTCTTTCTTGTTGATCTGTTGGCAGCTGCATATGATGGCTCAAGGCTCCGCCCAGTTTTTCAACGGGTTTTGTCCCCCAGCAAATGAATAAAACAAATAAGCAGTAGAAAGGACGGAGGTGAATTGAAACAGCGGAGTGTTCCCCGAAGAAAACCGGTTTCGAGCCTACCGAGACGTTTGCAGTGACGTCACCCGCAGCAGCAGATTCAGCTTGGAGCTGCCAGTCAGCCACGCAGCAGCAGAAAGAGTACGCCTTATGACTGAAATATCACCACCTACCTAACGAATATTTCTCTCTTGACCAGATTTGTTTTCCAACATGTCAACAATCACAAACTTTTGTCAAAAGCCTGAGATCGCAAATAAATGACAAGTTCAGCGGATCTCCATATTTTCTAAAAAGTAAATTCATGGAATTCCGCTAATTAGCGGAAAAATCACATGCCTGATGTTGTAATCTGAAGCATTAGTTTCTCCAACTCAGTTTTCAAAAACTGTTTGCATGCCCTAAACATGCCGCTACACTTTGTCCATGACACTGAAAGAGTCAACTTTGCATCAAATGTGGGTACTGTTTCAATGTTTCATCCTATACAGCAAATCTGATTGTGTATTAGTAAACAATCATAGAATTTGATTAATAATCTATAAATCTGTGATATTTTTTTTTATAATTTTAGGATTTGTAATAAATTCTAATGCAAAATTGATTGTAATCTTGAAGTAAGGCAGATCTTGAAGCCAGGTGTAAGTTCCATACTGCTGAATGCCAATAGTCACATGATTGCCAATAAGAAAGTGCAAGAAAAAACCTCACATAAAATATTACTTTCACAAAAACAATAAGTACAATAATGATTAGGCTGTTTCTCGAAACAATTTTTAAAAAGGAGGGAGGCTGTTCAATTGGAAGGCAGGGGCGTGTGGTAATTATAAGCCCTGACCTCAGAATTACATAATACAGTTAAAAATTATCTCTCTAACATAAAGCAAAAGAAGGAAAACATACTATTGGAACAAGGTGTCACCTACAAAAAAAAAAAAAAAAAGTTAATGTGGTCCTAACTATGTAAAAGATATGTGCAGGCAAGTTAAACAACTAGAGTGACAAAACATAAAGCTGTAATGAAGAACATTTTAAACAAAATAAGTTTGGACAGACGTACCGAATACAGGACACCAAGTGACCCAGGGCTTTGTGGATGTTCTGGCATACCAAAAGCATCTCTTTAAAAGAAAAACAGAAGGCACAGGAAAAGGTAGAAGACGACTAGCTACAATTAATTGTTTTATGACAGGAGTGGCAACACCTACTAAGTCCTGAAGCTGACAAGTGCCTTTTTAAAGGAGGAACGGGTAGAAGAAGAAGAGCTACATTAATTGTTATCACAGGAGTAGCAACACCTCCTAAGTCCCGACGATGGCTATGTTTACTGCTGGAAAAACTGACAAGTAAGTGAAAAATAACATATTTCTTAAAAACCTCATTTTATACTTTAAATTTATGAGTAAGACTATTGATTTAACCATTTTTTTTAATACTTCTACAGAGGCTAAGAGTGTTTTCTTGATATCATTAAAGTTTTGTTTGAGATTATACTTCTATGGCAGCCATGTCTTCCACACAACCAAATGCTCAAAATTTCAGCTCAGCTGTTGTACTTTTCATGGGAACTCTTGTGTCATCAAATTAGTTATCAAAAACACTATATACATGAAATAAGTGGCCTTGTATTCAAATAGTGTCACATATAGAATACTTGTTCTTCAAAGATTTTTTTAGATTGGAAACAGATTATTTTACAGGACTCTTCAAGCATGTATCAATAGAAAGCAAAAATACATACCTAGACAGAATTTTTACATGCCCCAGGTATGTCGGGCAATATAATTTTGTATCCCTGGGGAGTTGGGGTGGAACTTTATCAAATTCAACATTCTGATGAAAAGCACCATAACAGACATTCTGTAGTTAGACATTGATTTCTTTTTTTCTTTTCTTTTTTCATACTTGCATCAGGATGCAAAATTAATGTTCTGTACCAGAAATCTGCGGGACTTAACCTGTTGAAAAATGACTGAAACCAATCAATATTTCAAACATAGGTGAGATTTGATCACTCACAGTTCCCATAATTTCTTTGCAATTTTGATGAAATTTAAGTATTTTATTGGAGACTGTTCCACAAGGATTACTCATTGAAAATGAATAAGATAGGCAGTTTACATGGTTATTAATCAGAACCTAGGGTAAGTAAAATATTATAAATTGAGGTTTTAGTGTTAGCACTGGCAAACAATCTGGTGTGTTTAATAATCAACACATCTGATTATCTCCCCTTTTTATTTTTAACGTGACTCAGCATAAAATGCATCATACACTACGGTTAACATGAACCAGATGTTACCAATTTAGCTCACCCCTGGTTATATTCTCAGCTGTCTCCTCCAGCTATGGATAATAACTAGCACGTGAGTAGTACTCACACTAAAATTACTGGCAAAATACATAGTCCAATTAAAATTTTTTAAGTGTACAAATCAACCACTAAAGGAAGTACAATCTTGAAGCTGATCAGAGCAAGCTGAATGGCAAACAAAAAAAATGTCTATTGTATATTATTTTGTAATTCCTAAGTATTAAAATGTAAGTATAAAGACTTTAAAACACACTTAAGTTACATAGGAAAGTTTAATTTAAGGAAGCTTTCGACTGATAACTTCAGTCATTATCAACCGTGTGGAAGATGGGCGATGGTAGTGGTTGCCACATCTGTAAAGTCGTATACATTATTTCTTTTTAAAATTGACTTCCATATTATAATGGTATGATGAAAGAGGAATCAGAATTGCAGTTCTTGGAGCGCAGAAAAATTTCCAAACTTTCCTGATAGCGTAACAAAAATCAATTAGTAAATGGGGGGGGGGGATTATTTTCGTTACACTATAGCAAAAGTTTGGACATTTTTCTTAGCTCCAAGAACTGTAATTCTGATTTCCCTTTCATCATAACATTAATATGGAAGTCAATTTAAAAAAAAAAATAATGTACATGACTTTATGGATCTGGCAACCATTACATCTGTCCATCTGTCACAAGACATACATATGTCCATCTGTCACAAGACTGATGAAGACCAAAGTTATCAGTTGAAAGCTCCCTTGAATTTAAGTTAAGTACATTTTAAAATTTTTGGTTACGTGCTTATGTTTAAATTTTATCAAGTTATTTTGTAATTCCTTCATATAAATCAGCATTTTTTCATACCAAAAATCTGTGTTATTCGAGCATTAAAATTAATTTTCTATACAAATAGTCCACATGGAGCTATTATTACGTACTTTACTAATGTCTTACATGGTAAGTGGAGGTTCACTATGTGTAAACATACAAGAGCTATTACACATGAACTTGAAAGCATGCATCATCTGAAATTCATCTAAGATTTTCCCTCAAACAGAAAAGTATTATTAGATATATAATCAGAATGGCATACTTCAGAAGAAAGGAATTTTCCATTTATTTAGAGAGGTGAATTGACTCCATGCAATTAGAACTTCACCTTTTGATTTTTAATTCCTGATTAAAGATATATTTCATTCAATTACTATGAGAAATTGTATGACTAATAAAAAAATGTTATCGTGAATGACCAGATTTTTTTAAAAGCAAGGAAATTTTACATGTCATTAAAAAAAAATAATAATATGGTAAAAGCATTTTAATGTACTATCATTATGTACTTTATTCTCTCTCTCTCTCTTGCAACCTTTAAATACATAATTTAATGGTAAAATATTTTTTAAAGAAATTACTGTATGTACACATCACATCCCAAATCTTTTACATCTTAAATCATTTTGGTTCAAATATTTTTAAAACAGATAAATTTAATAAAATTACATGAAATGTATTTTAAAAAATCACATAGGAAAGTTGAATATATGAGATCACAAGGAGTTGTAGCTCTTAATATCAGCCTGCTTACTAATAACACTATGTCACTACTGGCAATATATTGGTAACCATTCAAGTGCCTATGAGAAGACTTAAATCACAAGAGTAACAGTGAAATTCGGTGGTTAGTTTGGTGGAAAAAGTTTTTATGGCATGAACACTAAATGTTAATGCAAGTATAAAAGGTAAGTTAAAAAACTGTATAACCAGTAATAAAAGAAGTATACTGTCCTTACATTACTACAAAACACAGTCACATAAGGAAGCTTCATACTATAAAATATATCAAACATATTTAGAATGAATATACACAAAAGGACCCACATTTGGCTTCACTGAAAGTTTTTTTTTTATATATACGAGTTCCACACAGTATTTATATTCTCTTAATTATTTATAATTCTTGACAATGCCGCTGGTGCTCTGAAAACTTAAGACACAATATCAAATGGGTGCATTTCACAGATGACAAACTTAATACCTTCTCTATACACACAGGTATTAAAGCATCACAAACTATAAAAACACAATAAAATGCCTCATGTTTATCATCTATTCATAAGCTTTCCTTGCAAGCAATCACTAAACATGGCAAGTGTTATGAGGAATTTATATGCTCACCAAAACATCAGGGTTCAGCAGAATCTGCAATACTTAGCTATTTTCAGGTATCAGTAGACAACAATTTAGCTGTCTACACAAAACAGCATTTGACCCCCCCCCCCCCCACACACACACTGTGGAATTGCTTTTCTGTTTGTTACAAAAAAAAGTCCATTGATTGATTTTTTTTTATTGATTGAAGGTTTACTGTGGAATTGCTTTTCCGTTTGTTACAAAAAAAAAGTCCATTGGTTGATTTTTTTTTATTGATTGAAGGTTTAACGACCACTGTGAGCAACTCAATGAGCTATAAGCAGTCACCCATCCCTAATTTAGGGTCACTGGCTCCAGGGAAGGGAGAGAGCCAGTGCCATAAGATAAACACAACATCCATGCCTCACCGGGATTCGAACCCGGACCCTTCTCGGACGAATGATCATAAGCCAGAGCTTAGACCACTGCGCCACTGGGGAGGCAAGTTCATTGATTGAGGTTCCATGGTCTGAAAAAAGTTGAAATAATACTGGTTTAGAGATTATATAAGCCTTTTACATGGAGAGCACAAGCCTAGTTTTCTATACTTCTGTGCAGACAGTAAAAGAAAATTTAAATATTCAACTGCAATGCATCTAACCAACTTAATTTAGATATGCTGCTTAATCTTACATGACAACCAAGCTCTTTTCTCTAGGTTTTCCTTGTTCATAGTCACCCAATGGGTTGAAACTATGAAAACACTTAATTTATTGAACAAGAATGTGCAGATTTTTTATTTTTTTCTTGTTTTAGTGCTTTGTAACTACTTTGAGCAACTCTTAGGGTCTGGGGCATATTTAGAAAGGGGTGAGGGCATGAATCCCCCCCCCCCCCCAAAGTGTTTCATTTTTTGTCTTTAGTTAAAATGCAACTTATGAAAGAAATACGGGATTACGCCATATAATATAAATTTTGAAGATGACAAGCCGATTTTTGGCGTAAATGTGGCAAGGATGGTAAGTCAGATAATATCTGAAAATTTTAAAGTTTTCGAATTTACGCCAAAATCGGATTGTTATCTTCAAAATTTATGCAACTTATATTAGAAAAAAATGCATCAATTTAATAAAAATGTATCAACTTACATTAGAACAAAATGCTTTAATTTTTCTTTTATTTTGTTCTGATGGCAATGTTCGAATTACCCGGTGATGCACTGGCCATTGGCAAATTCCATCGGACCACTGAAAAAACTGTTACTGGCCCGGGTGGCCAGTAAATTTCTTTTTTTAAAAGTTTGTTTTGGAACTTGTAAGTTCATTAAGAATTTCAACCAGATTTCAAAATATCCAGGTTTTGCTACAATGGCAGTTTTTTTAAATAATCTAGGTTTTGCCATGGTAGTTGTTTTTTAAATAATCCAGGTTTCACTATCGATTCTTTGAAATTTAGATGTTTACCACTCAAAAACTGAATATCATAACTGCAAACCATATTCAAATTTTATGAAAATTTCGGACTAGAAACCAAAGTGTCGGACTCAAAATAACTTAAATTAAGAGAGCACCACTCTTTTTGCAAAAGTAGTGACCCCAGAGTATGGGTGTTCTATAATATTTTCCAAATGGAGGTTGAAGAACCATTTATGGCTCTGCCTTTGCCCATCTATCTTTCTGTCCACGTGGGAAAATTTTCTGCCTTTCACACTGAAACAAGGTATTCCACGAAGGTGGCTTTTCGCATGTTGCGAAGTGTTACATAATCAGCGCACTATACGAACTGCACTGATAGTGGATAGTGCTAGGCACCATGTGCATACAGAATGTATTAATATTTGTGTTATATCTGGACCAGTAAAAATGAGTGAACTATCAACTTTTGGTATACACTGGTTCTGCACACCAGTGAATTGTTTTTTGTATTGTTTTTTCTACCACTATGTAGCATGTTTTGCGTTTTATTTAGCAGTCCTATTTGCATGTGTGCACATTTTGTTCTTAATTTGTGATATACAGCTCCAGTGAAAGGATACATTATTTTTTCACATGTCCTGTAAATGTGCAAGTCTTTTTTTTTTTTTTTTTTTTTCAACGGACCAGTGGGCATATTTTGGTGGACCAGTGATTTGAAAATTCGAGTGGTCCACTAGGTTTGTAGAAGATTTACTTCTGATTTTAACACTGGATGAATTTCAAAAACTTTGATCCCCCCCCCCCCAAAAAAAAAAACTATATACATCCCTGCTTAGGGTTGTAAGCAATTGCTCATCCCTAATTTAGGATTACAGGTTCTAAGGAAGAACCAGAGCCATCAGGCAAATACATCACTTCATCTAGTCCCATCTTAGATGAATGGTTAGAAATCAATGTCTCAGACCACTGAACCACTAGGGTGGCTAAGGCTCATCTGGGATTGAGCTGGGGCTCAATCGGATGACTTAGAAACCTGTGTGCATCTGAACAACTGGACAGCAGGATGGCATGCAGAATTTTTACACTTCTGAAACAATATTATACAATTTCATACATAAGTACTACCCATAAAAACTGTTAGTACTACAAACTGACATGCTCTTATTATTCAAAAGATCTTTAAAAAATTTATGTTCATCACACAAAAACAAATGAACAAAATTTTGAAAAAAAAGGAAATTTTACAACTTTGAAATACATTAACCTTCACATTATATATTAACACAACAAAATATGGGATAAAAATATAATATAATGAACCTTTTTATTAATAAAATATATGCCGATTATTAAAATAAAGCTTTACATCACACATAAACTGCTCTCCTCAAGACACTGGAAATTTCACATCTGCACCGTGGAACAAGGGCATTACAGTATGAAGGATATCTTGGTTTAATAACATTAATTAGCCTAATCTGCTGTACCAATTTTTTTTTTTTTCATTTTAGCATTGGGTTCTTACTCACATTTACAGCAAAACTGGACGAAGCATGAGATTTAAATAAAGATAAATAACATTGAAAAACAAAAACATTTGTGTTCTAAAAATGCTGAGTTCCTTTACCTGTCAATTCACTAAAATCTATCATTCATATATGCATACAAAATGCTTTGTACAATACCATATATTGAATGCCCTTTTATGATATGCAGCCACTGTGGTTTAGGCAGGAGAATATATGCAACAAAATGTTAATATACATATATGCTTACCAACTTCATAATTTAAGGGCACATTCAACACATCACTGAAAATTCCTTTGAGCAGAAAATGTCAGTCAAAATAAATAGTAAAATCATTTACCTTGTAGCATACCTGTAACTAAAAATGTTCAGTTATTCAAATAAACAAAATTAATTACAAAGGAACATGTTCTTTTTTGTCTTTTTTAACCTGAAGAAAATCACATGCACAACTTCCAAATACAACGGCACTGACTCACTCTGTTCGTGAAACAAAGAACAGGAATCACATTTTTTTTTTCAACTTTTCTGAATATTGAAAAAACGCTCACCAAGTACCACAGCTGAGCAAATAAAATAAAAAACTCTAATCTGCGATTATCTTGTTTACGACGGAATGCGGGAATCGACTGCAGACTGGACAAAAGCGTGCATGAACACAAGTTAAATGGCACTAACAACATCCTGGAACGTTCTTTACACATCTTTGATAGTGGCGGTGGCAGAATTAATGGTGTACACCAAAATGGAGAAATGTGTCCTAACGATCTCTTTGGAATGCTCATCCAGAGGGTTATGGACTAAGTTTGCAAATTCATCCATTAGACCAGGGAAAATATAATGCACAATACTCTCATTAGTATAATGAACAATACTCTCTCCTGGAGATAACACTATGTGGCGCTTGAACGTGTTTCGGGGTAATCCACTGGGATCAAGGAAAGCTCTTTCCAACAACAGGAGCTGATCATTAATTCTTCTCACAGTCATAGGATCCGACAAGTCGACTTTCTCCTGCGCAGCATGAAAAGCATATGCAGCTTCGGTGAAATTCTGAACTGCAAAACTCAACTGATTCACATCTACCGATAATTCATCAAGAGCACGTTTCAGATTAGTTTGGAGATTTATTAAGAAATCACGCAACACTTGAGCATAATCAAAAAGGTTGAAAGGTAAGAATAACGAATCCGACAGATCTCTCAGGAGTTCGCCCAAAACTCGGACAACAGTAGCATGATATTCAAATGATGGATCAATAAAATCTTTTATCAGATCAAATCTATCATATTCGGTGTTGTACAAGGGATATACAAAAGCTGCCGGCTTGGCCTCATTCACGTAGCAAATATCAAGAGCAGGGATTCCTGCGTAAGAGAAAAAAGGTGCATAATTGCTTTCCATGTCCATCTTCTTAACAAACGGGCGCATTATCTGCATGGCATTTGCAACATAATTCTGAAGCAAGCTGGTGTGATTTTTATATGCAGAATGCAGAGCTTCGGAATCATAATCAGCATCTAACGTAGGGGTGTGAGCATACTTGAGGAAAAGTAATTTAGAAGAGTTTCTTTTATGTGGAAATGTATGAAGCCATACTTCATATACAGTGCGGAGGCCTTCTGTTACTTCTTCAACATTAGGGTTAGAAACTTCCTTTGTAGCATTAAAAATAGCATTATATAGAAGTGGTGATGCAGCAACACTTAAAGATGTATTTCCTGCAACCAGTATATCGGTATTAATGTAAGCTACAGCACGCCCATGCAGCACCTTTAAATGTTCTTCTAGCCATTCTGTAGATCCTATCAAGTTAAATTTTTCGGCGCCCCAGCTACAAAACATAATAGTTCTTCGTGGCCTCCATCCTTGCTTCAAGAGATGCCCATAGACACGTGATAACTCCAAAAGGGCAGCAGTTCCTGCCGCTGAATCAACAGCTCCATAACCCCAGGAATCACGATGGCTACCAATGATAACATAACGATCAGGCTCAGTCTTTCCTTTAATATGACCAACAACATTATGAATTGTTTTATTTTCATATTTATTATTCACCTCCATAAACAGTTTCCATGCTGATGAATTCTTGAAACTAGGACCGATCTTGTATGTGAAGTTGAAACGCCCTTGCCAATCAGATGGTGCTTCTGGGCCACCGAGATTACTAAGAAGCTTATATGCATCATCGTAACTTATTGGCTGCACCATTATTCTTGGAAGTGCAGCACTTTCTAAGGGCAACCGAGTGGTGCCGTACTTTGCAGGATATCCTGGAGTAAGAGGATCTCCAGCTCCATTCCACAGAACTGAGTCACTCCGGACTCCATCACCTGGAAGCCACCAGCTGTTTGGATATGGTTTAGTTCCCGGAATCGGTGACGTGTAAGCCTGGGGATCAGGATACAGAAGCAGAGCTGACGCATGCACTTGCTGGGCATTCCACGCTTGTTCCTCTGGTGTCAAAAAATACTGACGGGCAATGAGTATTTTATCTTTCAGATCCACACCTACCTTAAGTTGCAAATGCTGAAGATCTAACTGCCTTCCATAATTAACATACACAAGATCTCCAGTCACATTACCATTCATGGAATACGCACTAAATGGTGGTGGCGCCTTTTTGTCTTCATTGCCCTTAACAGACAGAATCGTTCTTTTCTGCTCATCAATGATTTTAACCACATTAGGCTTCTCTGAATCTGGGTAGCTTAGGAGAACTTTATAATCATCAATATGTACTTTATCCATGCCGTTTCTCAACCATTCACTTTTAATTTGATCAGCATAATTTTTGTCAGCCACACTACCTGCCAAGTGTGGCGCCGAGCTATAATTTTTCAAGTACGTTTTAATCGATTCCTTGTTAACTAGTTGCTGAATTTTTTTCCGAATATAAGGGTTTTCTTCCTGAATGGAATGAAGAGCGACCGCTAGTGAAGGAACACATTCCGTGTGCTCCGAATGAGCGAAATAGCCAACGAGCAAGCCTACAAGCCCGCCTACTATCGCTATGCCTATTCCTCCAACTATTAAATTTTTGTTCGAAACCACGCGAATATCTTCCGTGGTTTTCTGATAAATTTCAACGTCACCTATTTCTTGGTCTCCCCAGCTAACGGGATCAGTCTCCATACCATCCTCATTCCGGTACGGTCTATATTGAGCTGACATGTTAACACTCATGCGGCAACTGAAATCCCGTTTTCAAATGCTCCGATATATGAGTCACACTATGTCATATACGAAAATAAACGACGGAAATGAACCCTCATAAATAAGGCGCATGACACGGGTCTACCAGTATTTCCAGTGATGGACAACCTGTTTCTTTAAATCACCCTACAAAGTGTGTCATCATTAGCGGCTGAATACTAACTGAAGACAGCTGTTGAGCAAACGGAAACTACTTAGTGGAAATAAGCTCCAAAGAACAAGGTAAGATAGTATATAATTTTTTCAATATTTCTAAAGCACGAGTATTTACTCCTTACAAACACAATGCGCCAAAATTGATTACAGCAAAAACAACAGTTACGGTTGCAACGGACGGTAAATAAAATTTAAAAAAAAAAAAAAAACATTTGTGACCACGTGATGGTTTTGATTTGGTATTACCAAAGATTGCATATTCTTTGGTATTACCCAAGGAGGTTAGAATAAGATATCTGGAGATGCCCTTGTTAATAGAGCAGTACCATTTTGCGTGAAGCCTAAAACCGCAAGCGACGGCCGTCAAAGTGTGGCCGGAAAGCTGATGGTTTTCAAGGCTATTGCAATGCATTTTGTGTTCGCCGAATCGCCTTCTTTCGTCGAAAATGTTTCCAATTTCGCATCGCAACTTGTTGCCAATGTGTGAGAAAATCCTGAATTTATTAAATTCTTATTTATTTATTTATTTTCCCATTTTTATTTAAAATTGAAATACGCGAACTTTGGTTCGAATTCTTAACAAAACATAACGTTAAAATTGTGAACTTCACACGTGTAAAAAGTATAATTCATCCCGGTTTGATATGAACACTGTTTCTGCAACCCAAAACCACGCGCCGCCCCGGTGGCGCAGTGGTCTAAGCGATGGCCTCTGATCATTCGTCCGAAAGGGGTCCGGGTTCGAATCCCGGTGCGGCATGGATGTTGTGTTTGTCTTACGGCACTGGCTCTCTCCCTTCCCTGGAACCAGTGACCCTAAATTAGGGACGGGCGACTGCTTATAGTTCATTGAGTTGCTCACGGTGGTCGTTAAACCTCCAATAAAAAAAAACAAAAAGACCAAGCAATTCCAAAATACAAACAGATGAAATTACATAGGTATCATGTAAACAATGGAAAATTCCCACACATTGTGGCTTCACGGTTAAGAGACCAGAGCATCTCCAGAAGTATTATTCTAACCTCCTTGGTATTACCGTCGTATTCACATTCATCAGTGTCACCTGACAACTGCTTCCCATCTTTTACAATTTGTTTGTAAAAGTTAAAGTAGTGTCATAAAATGTTATTTGCTTCCTTTTTTTTTTTTTTTTTTTTTTTTTTGATTGGAGGTTTAACGACCACCGTGAGCAACTCAATGGGCTATAAGCAGTCGCCCGTCCCTATAATTTAGGGTCACTGGTTCCAGGGAAGGGAAAGAGCCAGTGCCGTAAGACAAACACAACATCCATGCCTGACCGGGATTCGAACCCGGACCCCTTACGGACGAATGATCAGAGGCCAACGCCTTAGACCACTGCGCCACCGGGGCGGCTTTTTTTTTCATTTAGATGTATGTAGTGGCGCTGCTTTCATATAAATAAACACGGATATTTTTTTGTTTGGAGGTTTAACGACCACCGTGAGCAACTCAATGGGCTATAAGCAGTCGCCCGTCCCTAATTTAGGGTCACTGGTTCCAGGGAAGGGAGAGAGCCAGTGCCGTAAGACAAACACAACATCCATGCCTGACCGGGATTCGAACCCGGACCCCTTACGGACGAATGATCAGAGGCCAACGCCTTAGACCACTGCGCCACCGGGGCGGCAAACACGGATATCAAGTCGTGCAAGTGAAAACGGTTGTGCCGCCCCTGTGGCGCAGTGGTCTAAGCGATGGCCTCTGATCATTTGTCCGAAAGTGGTCCGGGTTCGAATCCCGGTGAGGCATGGATGTTCTTGTTGTCTTACGGCACTGGCTCTCTCTCCTTCCCTGGAACCAGTGACCCTAAATTAGGGACGGGCGACTGCTTATAGCCCATTGAGTTGCTCACGGTGGTCGTTAAACCTCCAATAAAAAATGGTTATTGTTTTGAATTGTTGCTATTGGCAATCACAGCAGTCCACTTTGCCTCTAGCGGCAAAAAGAATAATTACTAGAGTACGGATAACATTCTAAGCGGTTGTTAGATCGTTGCCTAGGTTCAGTTGGCTTTTTTGGGGATATTTTTGCATTCATTCTGGAATTAGAGAATAGTATAATGGAGAATTCCATGAAAAAGAACAATTCATATTGTTGCGTCCCGCAGCTGTCGTTCCCAAGGTTCCAGATATGTTTTTCACAAGTTAGTATAAACCAAAGACCTTGGAGAGAATAGACTGGCAAACCTAATGCTGCGCTTCGAAGGCAACGAACAGCAGTTGAGATAACAGCGCCATCTGTTACCGCGAGGAGTTGGTGAGAAATTCATAGCTATTGGAAAGGTACACACTCTGTCGTACATAAGGTCAAGGCCATCTTTATACCTAACCAGGCCTGCCCCAAGGATTTGTGACGTCACAATCGTGGTGCTTTGTGACGTCACAATCTTTGCTCTTCGTGGTAACAGAAAGGTTAGCGTTCACGTCATAAGTGATATGTTATGATGGGTCTCGGCTACTTCTCAGAACTACACTGCTGGCCACCCAAAATGCAACACCAAGAAGGAAGCATTCGATTGGCCTGAAATTCGCAGCATGCGTCGCCCGCGAGAGGACATGCAAACGATTAGCATTGCAGGACATATGCGAATCATGTGCGCCTGGCACGCCACTGAAAAGCACTATAAGAAGGGAGCACAGAAGGCGGGGTGTAAGTAGTGGTAGTGTGTTGTGCTGCCGGACCTGTGCGTGGGAAATTTCCTGATGCCTCGTCGCAGAATACGGCAGTCATTCCAGCACGTTTCGGAGTTCGACATAGGACGAATAGTGGCTTATCGCGATAGCGGTTTATCGTACCGAGACATCGGCACCCGTGTGGGACGACATCCAGCCACAGTGAGGCGAGTATGGATTCGGTGGGCGCAGGAGGGACGGACGGACCGACTTGAGCGGTTGCCGCAGCCCACCACCGAACGAGAGGACAGGCGTGTTGTGCGGCGGGAATTGACGGCTCGCACCGCCACATCACGGACGTTAGCGCAGGAATTAGGGTGTGTTGCGCAACAACCTGTGTCAGCACGTACCATTCGACGCCGTCTGCAGGAGCGGGGACTTGTCGCACGGTGCTCATTGCTACGATTACCATTGACGTTTCACCACCGGCGAGTGCGGCGGCAGTGGGCCGTTGAACGCCACACCTGGACTACGGAATGGCACGACATTGTATGGTCCGACGAATCCCGCTTCTGCCAGCAACACCACAATGGTCAGATCCGCGTGTGGCGGCACCACGGCGAGAGACTGCATGACGCCTGCATTATGCATCGCCACACCGGTCCGTCGCCTGGCGTTATGGTTTGGGGCGCAATTGTATATGACACCCGCACCCCTCATGTACGCATCGCCGGTACACTCAACAGCCACCGCACCATCTCTGACGTTTTGGAGCCTGTGGTCCTTCCTTACCTGCAGGACCTGCCAGCGGCCACCTTTCAACAGGACAATGCGCGTCCGCACGTGGAACGCATCGTGCAACAATTTTTCGCGGTCCACCAGGTGTCACTGCTGCCGTGGCCAGCCTGTTCTCCCGATATGTCGCCCATCGAACACGTCTGGTCACTTATCGGCAACAGAGTGTCCCGGGAAGCACCACCCGCGGCTACGCCTGTTGAATTGTGGCAACGTGTGGAAGCAGCCTGGACCGACATACCCCAAGCCCACATCCAAAGCCTATTTTGTTCAATGCTGTGGCGTGTAGCATCCGTTATTGCCAGTCATGGGGGCCACACGAACTATTAATTATTGATATCTGCGTGTTCCGCAAGTCGCACGGGCCTGTAAGCTCAATCGTTATATCTTTGTTTCTGTTGTTATGTGTCCAGTAAATCTGGCTTTGCTATCTCGTGTCCTTGTTGGTGTTGCATTTTGGGTGGCCAGCAGTGCATTTTGGAATATAATTTCTTCAACATGGTAAGTAGTACTCTTAATACTTTTGTGTGTATAGTATTTGTTCAAGTTAAATTTTCATCACGATGGGAAGACATCATGTGGTGAAATCTGTTGGTAACTTGTCGTCATTCGTGTTTTGGAAAATGGAAGTCGCAATCAGACTGTAATACTATTGTATTTATTACTATGTGTGCATATTGAAAGTATTAATTTTACAGAAAACGAGAAGTGCGTTGTATAAGTATATCTGATCGGTGATGTACTATCACATTTAGTGTTGCTGGTTGGTACAACACAAATAGAGACTTGTGTGCCTAAACATAATTTTTTGATCGATACGCAAGCTGTGGAGATGGGTCAGCACATTGTGTAGCAACTTCACTCAATTCATGGATGCATAGCAATCATAATATTTTTATTTTGTGTGTGTATTGTGGTAAAAAATCGCGAATATACTTATTCCACAGCTATGCTGTATGTAGCACTAAGAGTTAAAAACATCATCCTTGAATCCATGATGAGTAATTTTTTCAGGTAAAAGCACTCTATTTTCCAAAAAGTAAAAAAAGGGTTGAAAACCTCCAGATATCCCAGTTTCCAGTCATCGCAATGTTGTTTGGCATTCTAAAATTACGTGCTGTCTTATTTACAAAGCAGAAAGCATTTCAAGATCATCAGTTATTTTGTTATATCGTAAATAAGCTATGAGCTTAATACATTTCACTTTATTGCATAGTTCTTGGATGGAAAGGAAATGTAAAAGAAGAGGAAATGAGTTTTTGAATAACTTGACAATCATAACAAGTCTCCAAAATTTTCAAAAGACGAAAATCCATCCACAATAAGCCACAGGACTCAAGAATGGAAGCTACGTGTGGAGGGTTATATACAGAATTACTGGTGGTATACAATAGAAGATATGTTTTGAAACTCCAAGCTATCAGTTTTAAATTCATTGAACAACCATTAAACATGTTATTCAAAACGAAAATTTGGTAATTTCCTGTAATTCTAACATTATTCTAAACTAACTTTTACAGAATAAAGAAATGATTTTTCATATGACAACTTCAGAATCATGTACCCATTCCTTAGATCACAATTTCACCTTGTACCATTTGAAGCATGCACATAATGCATACAACAAAACGTATAGCATTACATCCCGCTTTATTCCGCAGCAATAAGAACATTTATAAAACGTAAAACCCGCACTTCATGAAGGATTAACTGACGCTTAATCAACCATACCTATTTATAAAATTTTACTACTGAATACTTATAAAGGAAAAGAAACATACCTTACCGCTGAAAAATCTTTTGTAATCGAACAGGATTTTCACAATAAACTTAAAACACGCTGTAAATATCCACACAACATTCACTGGAATAATGCAAATCGCCAACAAGGACGAATATGATAAGTTGATAACACAACCACAACTACGAAACGAGTCAAATCTGTAGGTCTACTGGAAAAAGAGTAGCCCTACGATTATGACGTCACGGCCAAGTCACGTGACCTTGTCGCAGGCCTGGTGAGGCATAAAGATGGCCTTGATGCAGTGTTTGATTCTACCCATATTATATCGTATAAATGGCGCAGAAGGAATATTCGGCTGCGAATGCGAAGCAACAAATTCCTAAATCAAAATTTAATTAGCAAGTTCTCAATTTCGATGAAAATCAGCTATGAAATAGAAAATATGCCGCTCCATACAACGAACACCTGATAAGTGAAGTTGCAGCAATGCGAATTTAAATACACCGCTTTATCGTTCCTTCATATTTCCCTTAATCACCCGCTTTTGTTCCTCAAATTGTTTTATTGAAAAGCAAATTAAAAAATGTGAGGTAATGCAAATACTTCATCTTTCCACAGGGTAGGAACACACATACATAGCTGTTTACGCAGAGAGCCTTGGAGGCTTTTCACCATGTTTTGGAAATCTTATTCAAAAAGCGTTATTAAAAATTTTAATTCATAGGAGGAAGTAGTTTCCAACTGGTGTTTTTCAGAAAATTAAAAAAATTTGTGAGGCAATGCAGATACTTCATCTTTCCACAGGATAGGAACACACATACATAGATAGCTGTTGACGCATAGAGCCTTGGAGGCTTCTCACCATGCTTTGGGCAATCTTATTAAAAAACGTGATTAAAAATTTAAATTCATAGGAGGAAATAGTTTCCAACTGGTGTTTTTCAGCAAATTAAAAAACTTTGAGGCAATAAATATATTTCTTCTTTCCACAGGAGAGAAACAGGAAGTCGCTTTTTACAGGGGTAATTGTCGAGGAACTGTATTTGCATTTTTGATGCTCCCAGGCACAATTTAGAAATTACGATGTCTCAAAACACGCAGTTTTTGAAATTTTTAGTATCCCATGTTCGAAAACCTTAATTGCGAACAATTCTTAGGCCCCAAATGTGATTAACTGCATGTCGAACATGTGTTTCGTGGTTTGATTTTTTGAACACAATACAAAAAATTGAAATGAACAAGAGTGGGTGTTCAAAAATTGTTAACAGTCCTATATTAAAACCAAAAAACATTGTTCTATAGATACTTATTATATTTTGAACATGATGTAATATCTATATATTCCTTCATACTTAAAACATATATTCGTTCATACTGGGAAAAAGCATCATTTGTGCAATTACAGCCAAAGACATTATGAACAACAATGAGCAAAACATTTAACTTACTTGTGAAAATACTCGTTTTTTTATGTCGGCCTTTATGTTGTCTAGATGTCTAAAACAGTACCTGACCCAAACCTGACAATATTTATTTTTTATGAGAACTATTTAAAGCACGATTTGCAACATACACGCAACCAGCATATGCTCAGGAACAGCTTTCACTCCACGCTAATAGCGGAACATACGGTTTTCAAAAACTCACGGAAGTAGCTAGGTATTTGTCAGTCTATTCTCTCTAAGGTATTTGGTATAAACGCTTGTGCCTTGCACTTGAAATTCTTCGAGTGAAATATTTCTAACCTAGTA
This sequence comes from Macrothele yani, assembly GCA_039090855.1. Taxonomy (NCBI): domain Eukaryota; kingdom Metazoa; phylum Arthropoda; class Arachnida; order Araneae; family Macrothelidae; genus Macrothele; species Macrothele yani. The sequence goes on along the minus strand of CM077005.1, from coordinate 120,866,102 downwards.
ACGTGTTTGAATGAATAAAAAAGCAAGACATGGTTTTATTGCATTAAAATAATTTAAAATTCCATATTTCTACGTGCTCTTGAAAACAAGTAATTGCTGCTATCGATATAAATTTGAACTCCATTAAGGAACAAGATTTGCAATGTTCTGTCAACAGTCACCAGTTCAAAAACACTGAGAACAGAATGATGGCCGCCCCGGTGGCGCAGTGGTCTAAGCGATGGCCTCTGATCATTCGTCCGAACGGGGTCCGGGTTCGAATCCCGGTGAGGCATGGATGTCGTGTTTGTCTTACGGCACTGGTTCTCTCCCTTCCCTGGAACCAGTGACTCTAAATTAGGTACGGGCGACTGCTTATAGCCCATTGAGTTGCTCACGGTGGTCGTTAAACCTCCAATCAAAAAAAAAAAAAAAAAACAGAATGATGATCAACAATTACCAATTCAAAAACACTGTCTTAGGAACAGAATGTTCAAAAATTACAAATTTGTTGTTGTTGACAGAGTATTGAAAATGGGTCCTGGAAATCGTCAAGTGAAACGAATTGTCAGTAAATGTGTAGATTAGCGTTCTAAATTATTTCGTCGGAAAAATTTTAGTTCCTGGAAAAAGTGCGACGTACAGATTTTAGAGTATGGAAAATAATGACAAATGGTGCAGAAATTTTAAATGTGTTTTAAAGGTTTTTTTCGTAATATTTACCTATAAGTGCGATGTTGTTAAGAAACGCCGTGGTAGGCCTAGCTTCGCTACCGCACGATGTCATGCATTGCTCCGTTAAAAGAAGGTTCGTTGCTGCACAAAATGACGGGCGGAAGAGTACAAGAGAAAGCGGTTACGCTGTTGGCAGGAGAGCGATAAATGTTGTAGTGATACGCTACAGAAAATAGGTCAGACTATCCACCCTTTATTTTGTTGTATCCTGTACGTTGTTGGCAGGAAAAAACAAGAAAAAAACTCTTTGATTTGCAAAAGATACGTATCAGTGAGATAGAAACTGACATGCGAAGAAAGTATTGACAGGAAAACTAAAAGTACAGTAGCACAGAAAACAGCTACGAATGGAAGCCGTTCAAAGCAGAACCCAAAGTTATACTTTCCCAGTTTCCTGTACAACATAGAAAGGCATATTCGTACTTTTTATTTGGAATCAGGGAATCACTTGTGAAAACACGAAACATTTCTCAACATCTGCTTTAAAAACAATGACAAAACCTGAAGGAACTATATTCCCTATCGTATGAGTAGTACAGGGCGGCCAACAATCCAATCTTTATATCACCAAAATCACAAGCAAATATCTCCAGAAAATCACCAGATTTAAGGAAGAAATCAAGCAGTGCCGTATTACAGAAGTCTGGAACGAAATATAAGTTATATTATATATATATATATATATATATATATATATATATATATATATATATATATATATATATATATATTCTATAAAGAAGATACCTAAGCAAAAAAATACATATATAATTTTGACTCACACCTAGTACAACATAGAAAAGGTTATGTATCTACCTGTGTGAGTAAAAGGAAAAAAGAAAAAAAAATAAAATAAAACAACTGAATGTAGAAGGTGTCGAGAATACTGAGCCTTGGCTTTATCAAGGACCAGCAAAAACTCTGCATTTTCTCACTTCCACAAAGACCTAGTTGGAAATGGGTTTCTGCAAGGCCATAGATGCAAGTAACATTCCCACCTAAAATAGTTTAAAAAATATATATATAAGTCATGTCCTCCGTAGAGTAGCATGACCTAGCACTAGTTAACAATTTCGCTTGCATCCATTAACCTTCATGGCCCGACCCATGCTCTTCATCTGTTACTATTAAACAGAGAGAAGAAGATTAAAGAGAACTCAAGCTGTGAGAGTGACATAATAAATAGAAATGATTTTCATCTATAACGAAATTCCAAGTTCGTTTGAGAGAGAATTTAAACCTGAAAAACAAATTTTACATTGCAATTAAAAAAGGAAATGTTAATTTATAACGAACAGATTTTTGAAAGAAAACTTGAGTCTAAAACCCCCTACTCTACAACTTATGACAGCACGAAAACGAGAATAAGTTAAAGATAATAATTAACTAAAGAAAACTTTGTGAAAGTTATATACCTTAAACAGTTAGTTGCAATATGTACAAAGTATTTCAGCAGTGCTTTAAGTGCATAATTAATTAGTTATTAAGAACTTAACTACTTTGAAAAAACAGCGCATAGACAGCGCATAGAAAAGGAACAAGCTTAGCCATCTTCTGTTCCTAGGTACCCCAAAAGACGCTCAAAGTTACAAAGAAAAGTAAGAGTTAAAACCCGCATAAATGTTAACAGACAAACCAATGCTTAAAAGCTGAAAAGCTAAAAAACGACAGAGAAAAGGTACATGAAGTACAAACATTGAACTTATAAAACCTAGAACCCAAAATCAAGGAAGAGAGCTTACCTCTTGTGTTACAAAAACTTTTCTCCTCACAAGAGGAGAACATGGCTGACCTCTTCCGCCACTCCCTAGATGCTGGGGGGCAGTGAGGGTGGGGCTGATGGCCTCCTCATACAGCAAGAAACCAACGTGCGGAGATTTTAACCAGAGAAAAAAATATATAAACTTAAGACTGTGGATCTGTATGATCAGAATGAGCAGAATTAACTCTCCAGAATACATGAGAAATATTATAAAATACACGAGCAGTTTATTTAATAATCTTTGCATGTATTAAATCACCTTAGTGAGCTTCTATAGAATAATCAGAATCTTATTAATTTTAATGTTGGTTTTACTATTTTTAGTATAGCTATCCTAGTGATGAATAACTAGTTTTCTTTTTTATTTTTTATTTTCTTTTCTTTTATAAACAGATTTTTAAGCTTTTTTTGTGATTTTGTTTATATTATTTAATTTTTTGTTTTAATAGGACCGTCATATCCATAGCACTAAGGTTCCTTTAGGTAGTTAATAGGCATCCTCTAGCCAACTTCCTTACGGCTTTGATTGGTCAGAATCATATTATTAACTGTGTAGAAAATTAAAGCAGATCTGCCAACCTTACTCTATTATTCAGAATAATTTTTCTTAAAGTTCTTTTGATGAAAGAAGAAGGAATTTCGTTCTCTAGAAAACTTTCTAATAGTATATTAATGTGGTAATTGAAGTCCAAATTGTTGCTGCAAATTCTTGAAATTCTTAGGACCTGAGAAATTAGTACATTCTCAATTACTTTGGTTGAAATGTTATTATTCCAGTGTAGATATTTAATTACTTTGAAAGGAAAATTAACTCTTTTATCAAAGAGGCTAATAGATGGGTTACCTCTGTTGAGCTTAATGCTTAAGTCTAGGAACTCAAGTTCCTGATTACTGTGGTTGGTTTTACATAAGTTAAGAGAGCTAGGATAGATATTATCAAAATCACTCTCTATAACTTCGGAATTATTGATACACAGCAGATCATCAATATATCTAAAAGTGTAAAGGTAGTTATCTGAGCAGGTGGGGTGATTTTTAATGAATATATATATGTTTGGATATAAATTTATCTTCAGGTTTTAATATATATATATATATATGTATATTTACAAGTTTGGATATAAATTTATCTTCATGTTAGCTTTGTAAGAAAACGGAAAAAATTTACAGTTTATAAAGAAAAACAATGTTTTATCAGTCAGTCTGCTCAAAAGTTTTCAAATTCATCATCTGAATATGGCATCTGAGAAGATGACGACTGACCCTCGGTGAATATGTCATAAATTGCCATTGTGACAATTTTTCAATTACTTCTTTTGGAAGCTCATATTCATGACACTACTTGCCCTCACGTTTCAAACCCAACTTTATGATCAGCATGCTCACTAAAGTGTCAGATTTCATTTTATTTCTGGTTTTGTTTTTTACATGATTTACATACCTGAAAACTCGTTCAACATCTGCATTCGAATGTGGCAGAGTTAAGACATGTAACGCAAAATCAGAAAGTTCCTTAAAAGGATTTTCTCCTGTTGAGTCCTTGTACGATGCTATTTCACACCATAGCTTTACAGTGTCATGAACTTCAGATCATTTGACATAATGAAAATTTCGGCAATGCCTTTCAATCTGCGTTACTATAGATGCATCGGAATAAAAAGGTGCTCCGAAATTTACAACAGAAGCCTTGAGTGGTCTTAAACATTCTGATACAGATAACAAAGACATATGCTGCAAAATCTAAATGTTCGATTGTAATCGTTTCCTCAGCTGTGCTACAAGTTCCTTCAAGAACAAAACACATTTTTTCGCATATCCTTTTCAATATTTTCTGGTGTTAAATTATTTTTAAAATTTTGAAATATATGATAATTATAAGATAGGATCCTTTATCGCAAACATTTTCTCATACTTCAATTCAGAGCAGACAACCAACTGAGGAGGTGGGAGCCAGCGCAAGAGTTACCGCTTGCAACAGGATGTATACAATTTATTTAGAAATCTTCTTTTAGAACACTCTACATATTCGTATGAGGTTCCAGTCAAAGGTATTTTAGGAAAAAAACTGACAAAAAGTAGAGAAAAGAAAATAATTGTTTAAAACATGAAGGGATAAAAAAGTGGTGAAATACAATATTGAAAAACAAAATGGATCCATTTGTTTATCAGTTTTGTAAACAATTATTTTTATTCTTTGTCGGTGATATTCCCCTATTTAAAATGAGTAAGTGTGTATATTACATTTACTTTCGGTAAATTCTTGAAATATAACTAATATAGTCAAACTTGAATTAAATATTATATTTTAATGTTTGCAAAGAAATACTGCTATTGTCTTGGGAGCTAAAATAAAATGAAAAATGTTCGAGAGTATAAGGTACCTTTAATTTATATTACATTTTACATTTCAGCTACAAATATTTTAAATTTAAAAAGCTTAATCAATAATCTTATTTAGTACTTTTGATAATTTTTTATAAATTACAGGAGCCAATGCTTTCAATTTATTAAAGGTTTTTTGAGCACCGTTAGATCTCATTTCAAATTCCAGAAATTTTCTGAGGTCACACTTTATGGCAATTTTTATCTGCTCTGTATTTTTGGATATTTGTTCAAAGGATAATGCATTTCTATTTTTCCACATATTAAATTTTGTAATTGCTATTATATGATGTATTATTAAATTTTTTGGTTCAGAGCAGTGTAACGGTCTATGGTACAAGATTTGGTGGGTAGTAAATTTATCATTATAATTTAAATATTTTTGTAACCAATCCCAGATGTGCTTTGATTACAATCAACGAATAAATTTTCTAGAATTTCCTCTGAACACAGAAGGTGCAGTTTGGATTAGGTAATTTTTTAATTTTAAACAGTCATTTTCTTGTAGGAACACTATTATGTGAAATTTGAAGAGTAAGTCTCTAGTATGAGTACTTAATTTTATTTTGTATTGCTGCATCCAAATGGTTTTTACTGTATTAGATAGTAGTATATCTTCTAATTTTGTTGAATGATTTTTGTTTAACACTAGGTATATTTTACATAATTTATCATCATGGGTGATATTTTTTTAAATGGATTTTTTCCGTTATTTCCTTCCAAATACTTATCATTTTTGTATATTTATTTCCTGTGAAATAAACAAATTTTTTTTGAGGTGTGGATTAGTTGAAGCACTGTATTTCTCTACCGACCTGAATTTTTAAATGCTGGGTGCTTCTCATTTTGAAAAACATTTCAAAGTGTAAGGAAACGGAGTAAATCGCTTTTCAAAGATGGTCTCACAATACCCAATCCCCCATATTCATAATTGTTATACATTACGTTTCCTTTTATTTTATCCCCCTTTCCTTCCCAAATGAAACGGAAAGGAAGTTGTTTTGCGTTTTTTATGACATCTGTAGGAATTTCAAAGGTTCTGGCAAAGTAATAAAACTTTGAGAAATGTAAAGATTTTATAATTTTGGCATTTTGAAAAGAAGGAATAACTTTTTGTTTCCAATTTTGTATTATATCTTTTCATACTTTCGATACATTCTTTCCATTTTGTAGTTAAATTTGGATCCTCATAAACCAGATGGTCCTACTGTCTGCCCTGCAGATGCTACATGGAAACCACCCGGTCGCGGACTTGTAGTTGGAATAATCGGAAATAGACGTTCACTGTTAGGGTTGCAATTTGACGAAAACAGAGAGTAAGACTAAAAATCTCCAGATTTCTCGCTAGATGAGAAACGATATCTCTAGTATTGAGACATGTCGCTGGAAGGATAATTTTGTCACCAGATGTAAATCATTATCTCCAGATCTGGCGACAAAATCGCTAAGTTGGTCACCGTGTCAGAGTAGATGATGCTTTGCTCACCTGGCAAGAACGTACGCGGCTACACTTGTAGTCATCCGCGCGTGAATTGCACATCGAGCTAATCCACCTTTCAACGGAGCAAAACTTGATATTGTCGTGGACGTGGTAGTGATGCGTTAGGACTACCTCAGCGTCACTTTACAGCATCGCACTTACAGGTAAATATTACGATAAAAATCTTTAAAAGACATTTAAAACATGAAATTTCTGCACCATTCGCCATTAATTTCCATAATTTGAAATCTGTACGTAGCACTTTCTCCAGGTACTAACATTTTTCCGACGAAATAGTTTAGGACGCTAATCTGCACGTTTACCGAAATGTCACCCCTCTCGGTATTACTATATCACTTATCTGAAAATGTAAAAATAAAAATTACCTGTTACAGTAAAGCATTGCTGCTACACAGTGCTTATGCGTTTCCAGTGCCGGTTCTAAGGCGGTGCGAGAGGTGCGAATGCACCGGGCGCCATCGGAAAGGGGGCGCCGAGCTCCGAACCAAGAAACCGCTTTTTCTCTACTTTTCATCAGCGCGAACCGAAAAAAACCACTTTTCCGCTGGCACCAGTTGTCTACCTCACGTCAAAGCAAAGACCGAGGAGAAAGACAGGCGGAATGTTTTTCGGCGAGGATCAACTGAGACCGCTTCTCGTTAGTAAAGGGCACAAACGCCTGGGGATGGACTGATGGGGGGGGGTCGCGAGAGAATCCGTTCGGTGCGGTCACAGAGAACATCCAAACGGAGCGCGGCTCTAACGATCTAGAGCTTGCAAGATGCGGGGAAGAACAGGCACGAACAGAAACAGATTGATAGAAAGGGGTCAAAAATGGGAAATGTGTTTTGGTTGATGGGATGGGGTGTGAGACTCTCAGACAGACAGTCGCCGGCTCTGTTCATAACCTTAGCTGACACCATAGTTCGGCCATAAATTATCGGCAAATTAAAGGGTCGGTAAGGGTCTAGTTAGTAAACTTCGTCTGCGCCAACGTCAATCGACATAGAACTAGTGATGGACAGTTATCAATAGGGGTTCAAAGTCACGTCGTTCATCCCGCCTTGCTGGTACTGTACTACATAAGGCGAGGCGGATTCGGGCGAGTTAGTAGCGGTTCATTTGTTTTATTTCTAATACCATAGATAGATCCTATGATGCATACAATTTGAATATTAACAGTTGAATCTAATAATATGTCTGAAACTCGTAAAAAGGTATCTGGATCTGAAAATTTAAAACGAAAATTGAAGAAGCAAAGAGAAAATGAGGAGAATGCCAAGAAAATGGCAAAAATTTTAATTCGTCAACCTAGAGACGAAGGTAAAGGTTTTGTGGAGGAAACTCATACGGAAGTTTCTTTCGAATTGATCAGCCAATTACGAAAGATGGAAGCGTTCAAGTTGTGGATGCATCAACGCATTCATTTCACCAAAATATACAATACGAAGATATAGAAAATTGGCCAAGATTAAACCCTTCTGCAAGAGATGATGTCATCATTCGTGGACTTATTAGTGGAGAAATGTCTAACGAGAAATATCTCCGAAATAGCAATGGACGTCATTTTTCTAAAAATCACTTTCAATAGCCAACGGTGAAATTTTTAATCGGCAATGGCTTGTTTATTTGCAGAGAGCAAATAAAGTTCATTGCTTCTGTTGTAAGTTGTTTTCCCGAAACTCTCAAACCAAGTTAGGTAACGAAGGCTACAATGATTGGATTCACTTATCATCTTGTCTAAAAAGCCATGGAACTTCCTCAGTTCATTGTAGAAACACGGAAAACTGGATAGACGCCTCAAATAAGCTTAACGGATTTAGCGGAATCGATAAAGTGTTGCTAAAGCAAATAGAAGACGAAAAGTTTCGATAGGTATCAATTTTGGAACGCTTAGTAGCTGTCACTATTTTCTTAGCAGAACATAATTTACCTTTCAGAGAAAATTCAGACAAACTCTTTGCTCGTGGAAATGGTAATTTTCTTGGTTTAGTTGAGTTACTAGGGAAATTTGATCCTGTAATGATGGAGCACCTTCGCTGTTTTGTAGAAAAGGAATCCAGCGCCAGCTAGTGCAGTACAATAATTCAAAATGAATTAATCAGTTTACTTGGAGCAGAGATTCGAAAAAGAATCATATTTAAAGTAAAGGAATCTAAGTACTTTTCCATTATATTGGATTGCACTCCGGATGTAAGTCATACCGAACAACTTTCTTTTACGATTTGATTCGTTGATATACATTTACAGGTTTATAACCTGTAAATGATTCTTCGGGCGAATGACTTACTGGCCTTTTTCTGAACGAAATTGTCAAATAGTTATAGTTTTGATATGCATTTCTGTCGCACCCAAGGATACGACAACGGTGCCAATATGGTAGGAATCAAAAAGGAGTTCAGTCTAGAATTTTAGAATAATACCCTCGCGCTTTCTTTATTCCTTGTGGATGTCACAGTTTAAATTTAACCGTTTCAAATGCTGGAAAACCCTCGGTGAAATCAGTGTCATTATTTAGAGTTCTATAAAGATTATTTCTATTATTTTCAGGATCACCGAAACGGTGGGACATCATCTCGAAACATGTAAGTGAACTTTCAGTTAAAACAGTTTCTGAAACACGTTGGGAATGCAGAATTTCTAGCCTTTGTTCAGTTCGTTACCAGCGACGAAGTTTATTGTGCTGTTAGAGAACTCTACGAAGATGCTACTCACTCTGTAGTAGCATCCGAAGCGAAGTCGATCATGCAATTCATGGAACAATTTGAATTTATAGTTGCATTAGTTGTTTGGTATGCTGTTTTATTTGAAGTTAACATAGTAAGTAAAGCAATGCAATCAAAAAGTATGCACTTATCAAAAGTTCCTGAGTTACTAAAAAAGTGCTCAAAATTTATGAAAGAATACAGAACTTCGGGTTATTCATCAGCTTTAATAACAGCGAAAGAAATCGCAGACAAGTTGGAAATCGAACCAGTGTTTTTTTTTTTTTGATTGGAGGTTTAACGACCACCGTGAGCAACTCAATGGGCTATAAGCAATCGCCCGTCCCTAATTTAGGGTCACTGGTTCCAAGGAAGGGAGAGAGCCAGTGCCGTAAGACAAACACAACATCCATGCCTCACCGGGATTCGAACCCGGACCCCGTTCGGACGAATGATCAGAGGCCATCGCTTAGACCACTGCGCCACCGGGGCGGCGAACCAGTGCTTAAGGAAACACGAAGCCAAAAGAAAAAAAAGATGTTTTCTTATGAAACCGATGATGAATCACCAATAAATGCCGAAAAATTATTTAAGGCAACAGTATTTTATCCCATGATAGATACAATTCAAAATTAATTGAGCACACGATTCGAACAGCTCTCGGAAAAAAAATGTGTGTGGTTATTTTTATGTGATATAAAAGAAAATTTGGGCCGCCCCGGTGGCGCAGTGGTCTAAGCGATGGCCTCTGATCATTCGTCCGAACGGGGTCCGGGTTCGAATCCCGGTGAGGCATGGATGTTGTGTTTGTCTTACGGCACTGGCTCTCTCCCTTCCCTGGAACCAGTGACCCTAAATTAGGGACGGGCGACTGCTTATAGCCCATTGAGTTGCTCACGGTGGTCGTTAAACCTCCAATCAAAAAAAAAAAAAAATTTGGAGAGAACACATCTAAAGAAAGTTTGCGAAAATTTAAAAGTACTTTTGACAGACGGAGACAAATGCGACATTTCATCAAATGAATAAGGCGAAGAAATTTTAAGTATAAAATCATTTTTGAAATACTCGGGAGAACCACTAAAAGTATTACAGTTGATCAAAGAAAATAGTTGGCAAGACATTTTTCCAAATTTATGGACTGCACTTCGAATCATGTTGACAATTCTTATCACAGTAGCTACGTGTGAACGAAGTTTTAGTAAACATAAATTGATCAAAATCTTCTTTCGTTCAACTGTGTTAGAAGAAAGGTTATCAGATTTATCAATTATGTCCATAGAGAATGACTTTGTCCAGTCATTATGCTATACAGACTTAATTACAAAATTTGCGAGTACAAAAGCAAGAACAATACCTATTTGAGAAGCATTCTCTGTTTTGCGGTACTCATAGTTTATATAGCTCAGCATCACGAACCCGCTACCTTCACAATGGATTCTGTTTCAAAACACGGTAAGCGGTTTGTCTTTGTTATGTTTTGTTTCTAAAATACACTTTTGGATCACCTGTTCTCTCATGTTTCCTTATAATATTAATTTAATGGACAGGTTATGGCAAATTAGATAACCTTTCTTGAATCATTGTAATTTAAAATATCTAGTCATTAAATTCGAATAAGAGAAGAGAAGTTTCATTCCATTTAATTTACACGTATTCAGAAGGTCCCATCATTTTTTCTTATCTTACCTTTTATTCCCAGTGTAAATGAGTTTTAATTATGACATATATTTTACCGAATGAAACAAGGTACAGTCAAATGCTAATTATCTGCAACCTTAATCATTTGAAACTTTTTTGGTCATTAAAAATTAAGGTCTCTAATCATACATCGCTAATTGAAACCCAATACCATATCGTAACAAGATGAAAACAACGTTATTAGTTGAGAAGCTAGTTTTGCGCCGCATGCCGCCCCAAATCAAACAAAAATATTTTGCAGTAAAAAAACGTTCTAGATGTCTTGGTGCTAGTTGCTAAACGTTCTTTCTTTCGTTTTGAAGACACTATTTATAGACAAGACGGTGGCACAGCTATGGAATCACCACTATCTGCTTTGATGGCTGAAATTGTTATGCGATCAATAGAAAATAATGTCTTAACCAATTGTACCCACGCCCCATTACTATATATGAGGTATATCGACGATATATTAGTACTTCGACCTCATTCCCTTGACGATCTTGAAGAATTCAGATTAAGTTTGTCGTCGGTATACCCCACCATACAATTTACCATCGAATTGGAGAATGAAGGATTTCTTCCATACCTTGACTTAAGCATCAGACGGAACATGATCGCCAACGCAATTCAGTTTTCTGTGTATCGTGAGCCAACCAGCTTTACTGTGATCATTACATATAACTCTTATCATCCACACAAACATAAAGCTGCGACTTTTAGATTTCTCATAAGCCAAGCATTTTCACACACGTCGAATGCCAGATTGCGGAGAACCGAACTAAACAAAAATAATGCAAATCGCAACCCAGAATGGGTACAATAAGAATTTTGTGAATGTTATGATTGCTCAACACAAGAAAAAGGTCTGCACAACCGTAACCAGCAATTATAAGATTATTAATTACGTTGGTACTATTGAATACCAGCTGCAAATCTCGCACATTTTGCACAGCATCTGCAAGAAACACGGCATTTCATTTGGCGAGTCCTCCAGCAATCTTTTCCAGCTGATGCGCAGAGATCGGGACATCAAGCCTGAGAATGAAAAATATGGTGTGTATTGCATACCTTAAAGAGTCTGAGCTCAGAGTTCAACGATAGCTGGTATATAGGCTCGACCCTTCGGAGCCTTGGTATTCGTACAGCCGAACACCGATATTCAACCCGAACTGGTGCTTCTAACACTGCTTTGGCCCGCACAATCCAGGAGGAAACCCACACTCCCTCATATGCACCAAAGAGAAAATATCTACATTGTTTGCGGAAGCATTGTTCATCCATCACTATCGTGGACGGTGCTGTAACGATGACATTCCCACTACTTTGCCATATGTTTGGAAACAACTGTTTAATACAGTTTATATTATCAAAATTTAAAACCCGCACTACACAATCAGTTAACTTAATCTAATACCACCTTTCAAAGACGGAACTACGTAGCATCAGAAGTTAGATAGGAGGGACCAATCGTCATCAACTAATGTACATCATTGTACATTATGACGTCAAGACACTGACAATTTATAACTTCGCACTAAGTATGTTGAAATGTAGTCTTCGCCTGATGATGCAAGGGTCGCCCTTGTGAAAGATCTCGTGTTTGTATTTTTTAACTTGTAAATATTTTATTCATTAAAGATTTTAACTATCGTGCTTCAGACAGCAAATTACACTCGACCTTTAGTTATTCTCAGCACGAAAACATTTGTCTCTTATGCTTAGATAACTGCTCCATCGGGGCGGCAACATTATCATCACCAGAGTCAGTATCGAACAAAGTCATGTCGACAATCGTGGAGTTATTTTCTTTCTCTTTTAACTGACTTTAATCAAGACCTTGATTTAACTAAAATATTTATAGGATGAGGAATAAATCCCATCTTTTTCAGCATCCATTTTTTGTTCAAATAAATAAGTAATTGATGCCAAATTTAGTTACATTGAGTAGATTCCATTGAGAGTTCTACAACTTTTGCTCAGCACATTTTTTCCTTAAAATGTTTCTTCAAGTGAAGTTATTGGACTTGAAATATTCCTTCTCATAGAGATAGCATACAGGTATCCCATGATTTCTGTCCGTTCAGTGTACAGTAGTTTTATGGCTGTAGATGTTTTTTTCTTGCATTGAATCGCGATGAAATTTCAGTACAGAATCTAAATGTAACTTTCTTTGCATGTGCGGCCACTTATGAGTAACATTCAAAGTTTATCAGAAGTAATATGAGGATGTAGCAGACACGTGACTTTTAGCATGGCAACGAGCCTTAGTTTAGTAACGTAAGTGAAGGACAACCAGCCCCAGTTGAAATGATGGCGTCTTACTTTGAAAGTTTAACTTCCGAGTACAAAATTCGGAATTTGGAAAAAATTAAAGTGACTGAAGGAAAAGATCCGTATGTGCTGAATGCAACTATCTTCGAAGGTGACGCGAAAAGTTTTCCGAAAGTGCAAATAGTAAATATTTTCTATTCGTCTTTGGTCGAAGCGCCTTTACCGCAGAAAAGGTTCAAAGCATATAAAAGTCTCGAAGCATACAATAATTTCTCATCGTGGATATTCTTTTACATGGTAATTTAATGAGATCACTACTTAGTGAGTAATTAGTAATTTAGTTAAAAAATAGGTACGATGTGTTAATAAGTAAGGCTCTCTTCCTTCTCAGGTGCGGAGCCCTGGGTAAAAAGATAGGTTCTCTGCCTTACCATCACTGATTTTTGGATAAAACTGACCCTTGAAAGATTCTCTGTCTTTTGGAGAATTTAACTCTTTAATAAAGTACTTTTCTAAACTTTGGGAAATGATTTCCAAGACTTTCACGCAAAATAGTGGTGAAAAAACACAGTAATTGTCCTGGGATTTGCGCCCTAATTTATTTATCCGTCAATAAATTTGGCAGCATACCCTGTCTGTAAACAAACTTAGACACTAAAAAGAATTTTATTTGGACAGTAATTTTAGCCATAATTTGCATTTTTCGACAAAAGTGTGCTTCAGCACCAGATAAAAATCTAGGTGTACTAAAAATAAAATCAACGGTTGTTTGGGGAGGAAATATCAAATAGAACAAAGTGGCAAAGTAAAACCCCGAACAGCGACAGCTAAATAACCTTCAAAGTGAAGATACTAAGTGGAAAGCCAAAAACTCCTCCCCAAAAAAGCGAAGTGGTCTAAGCGATGGTCTCTGATCATTCATCCAAAAGGGGTCTGGGTTCAAATCCCGGTGCGGCTTGGATGTTATGTTTGTCTTACGGTACTTGCTCTCTCCCTTCACTGGAACCAGTGACCCTAAATTAGGGACAGGAGGCTGCTTATAGCCCATTGAGTTGCTCACGGTTGTTGTTAAACCTCCAATAAAAAAAGGGAGTCAGGGGGACGGTGTGCACGAGCTCTCGTAAAAAATTCAGCAGCCAAAGAGATTTGATTCTGACTAAAAGTCAGGTTGGCTAAAAAATTAACTTTTAGCTCTATGAAAAGTTTCAACACCCCCATAGATCAAACATGAACCTTCTGAATAGAAGTCCATGAAGGTGAAAAACGCATGTGCACAGAAATGCCGATTGGGTACTGAATAGTTGATGTAAGAAAAATTTTGACTTAGAGACAAACTCTAAAAGGAGTTCTATAAGAAAATAGTCTGTAGCAATAAAACCTAAGCAAAAAGCAGCCAACATCTTTTAAATTCAACTTGAAATCAACGAGTGAAACTCATGGCCCAATAAGTGAACGCCAACAGCATTTGAACAAGTAAAAAGATAGGTTCTCTGATAAAACTAACCTTTAAGAGGTTCTCTGCCTTTGAAGAGTCTAACTCTTCCAATAAAAAGTGCTTTCTAAGCTTTGGGAAGCGATCTCCCTTCGTTTGACAGAGCGAATCTTTTCGGTACTGCCTTTAGAGACAGCAGCTGGCAGTCTAAAAAGAAAAAAAAACCTCCTCTATTACTACAAATTAAAATGCCACAAAATCTAAGCATTTTGGTTTTAAATTCTTATAAACACCGACCGCTAATAATCGCACTTTACACACCAACTGCTGGACAGCCAGATTTGCTTGTCCTTCAGAAATTTCCAGGGCCTGTTTCCACTTCACCTAAACTTCTCGCTGACGTCACGTGCTACATCCTCATTCTGCATGCCAATATTTTACTGATATTTTATACTTATTTTACGGGAAAATCATCTTTCAGATTCTTTGTATGTTTTCGCATGAGACTGGACAATTGTGGTACAGGTCATAATATTCTTTGCTAACATTCGGCCTTACCATAGTGTGTCAGATATTGTCCTCAACCATGTCGTCATTTTGAAATGAAATTGTCCTCAATTTTACATTGAAATTGACAACTAGTCATTTTGTCCTCAATTTCGTTCTCAAAAATCGGGGCCGCCCCGGTGGCGCAGTAGTCTAAGCGATGGCTTCTGATCATTCATCCGAAAGAGGTCCGGGTTCCAATCCCGTGAGGCATGGATGTTTTGTGTGTCTTACGACACTGGCTCCCTCCCTTCACTGGAACCAGTGACACTAAATTAGGGACGGGCGACTGCTTATAGCCCATTGAGTTGCTCGCGGTGGTCGTTAAACCTTCAATAAAAAAAATCGGGTCACTTTACTTTAGGGCCGAGTTTCAGCAGTCACGTGATCACGAGATATTGAGAAATCGATTGGAATACCATAAATATCAGTGCGGTTTTCATTGTTTACACATGCACATATTGTTCATTCACTACTGTTTGGGCAAGCGCTATGGAATTGGTGAAACTAATGTCACAGAAATTTTGTCATAAAATTCAATATTCCGATAACAAAGTGAGCCTTATACGAGCTATGACAGACATTGATAACTAGGTCAAAGAATTTAGTCAAATCAGTAGAACTTCGTTTATAACTAATGCATCGACATCTTAGGAGTTCGGATTGTATGCAGGTAAGAAAATTATATATGATTTCTAAGCACATTTCAAATTGTAGGAAACTTTCTAAAAGTTGCATCTGTGGTGCTCACCTGATATTTTCTTCGTATTCAGCAGTGGCTAGGCTAAGTAATGTGTACACACAGGTAAAATTGTTTATAAACGTGCAGTGTTGTAATATTTTATAGGTGAGCTGTCAGATTTGGAGAGCTTCTGGGCAATGCCTAACCTTGTCATGGTTAAGCACTGCCCTGTAATCGGTCTTACCATTGCATACTCTATGAACATTTTAATCTCATTAGTTTTGTAAAATACGTCATTTTGCTCTCTCAAAATTTTGCGCAGTAGGTACAGAAATATTTAATGTTTCTCTACACCGCAGCTGAACCTCCGCATGGTTTTAAAACAAAACTAAATTTAAGCAGATTTTTGAAATTTCAATAATTTTTTACAATTGCTTTTGGCAGGATTTTCACACATTAATAATTATTAACTGTGGTGACTTTTCTTTTTTTAATATAACTGTATTGTTGCAAATTAGAAAAATATTTTCTTTTTGGTTGGAGGTTTAACGACCACCGTGAGCAACTCAGTGAGCTATGAGCAGTCACCTGTTCCTAATTTTGGGTTACTGGTTCCAGGGAAGAGAGAAAAACAGTGCCGTAAGACAAACACATGCCTCACGGGAATTCGAATCCGGACCCATCTCGGACGAATGATCAGAATCCATCGTTTAGGCAACTGCGCCACCAGGGCGGCTAGAAAAATATGCTACATATAAATCTTCATGATGTCGGCAAAACGGTGCAAAGAATTTTGCAAAGAATTTTTCCGTGACTCAAAGTTGCAAAGAATATTTCCGTGACTCATTTACAAACGTGGAAAGAGCGAAGATCTTTGTTTGATGAAAACGGTTTCCCACTCATTTCTAAGTGGTGACTCTTCAGCAGTGGGTGCCAGGTGCCACTGAAACAATGGCAAGGACAAAGGGGTAACATTTCAATGATGAAATGGAAGAAAAGTGTTTGAGGGCCTGTCGTGGCTTGGCCGATGTTAAAAACAAATTATTCAAATATTCGGATAAACGCTATCATTAATAGGAGATAATTCTCGGAAAGTGCCACCAGAAACTGGTTAATCAACAAATACAGCACTTTTAGCTTCTACTATGCAATAAAGTAGGCCGCCCCGGTAACCAAGTTGTCTAAGCGCTGGCTTCTGATCATTCGTTCGAGTTGAGTCTGGGTTCTTATCCTGTTGAGGCATAGATGTTGTAGGAGTAGTCCTACAATTTACTAGCGGTCTTACAGCATTGGCTATCTCCCTTCCTTGGAAACAGGGGCCCTAAATTAGGTACGGAGACTGCTTATATCCCATTGAGTTGCTCATGGCGGTCGTTAACCCCCCCCCCCCCCCCCAAAGTAGTCCCACCATTTAGTGGCGGCTTGTGTTCTTGGTGAAGAGCTACAGGAAAAACCTTTTGGCATAAATGTAATGAATTAAATACAGTTACCTATTTTTTGTACAGAAAACTTAAACTTAACCGTAGACTCTCAGCTGCTGCCCTGAATAGTGATTTGGCTCAATTTAGAGTGGATGTCCACGTGACAACAGCTTGTCGTAGGCTGCTGGAGTCTTTTTTTTTTTTTTTTTTTTTTTGATTGGAGGTTTAACGACCACCGTGAGCAACTCAATGGGCTATAAGTAGTCACCCGTCCCTAATTTAGGGTCACTGGTTCCAGGGAAGGGAGAGAGCCAGTGTCGTAAGACAAACACAACATCCATGCCTCACCGGGATTCGAACCCGGACCCCGTTCGGACGAATGATCAGAGGCCATCGCTTAGACCACTGCGCCACCGGGCCGGCGCTGCTGGAGTCAGGGACACCAGCACGGAAATCGGTGAAAAAGCTACTCATTAGCATTATTAAAAAACACTTGAATTGGACAAAATTCATAGAGATTGCACAAAGGGTCAGAGGTAATATACCGTTGAGTAAATAATATGTATTTTGGGTACAGTACACATGAAGGTCAGGTGATGCGTAACATCACAGCCTCTCCTTGACAAATGTCAACCCCGCCTTCTCGTGGTGCATCCTGTTCCCACTAAAGGGGCTCTGACGACCGCCAATAGCGGTATAACTATACCATCGGGATCAGAGGAAATGCTATCCCACACTCACCAACCCGCTTGGCCAGCGTGGTGAGTTATGGCCAAACACCTCCAAAAGACTCTACAACTTAAATCTTGGCCCTCAGTCTCCGGCAGCTGGAATGTACCTGGCCAAGGCAGCGGCCAGTGCGACATGAAGGCAGAGGGTGCTAAGAATCCCGGAGGACCGGACTAGGCTGCCATTTGATGCTGACCTTGGCTACCTATAACGGACGCTCCCTATCTTCTGATTCAAGGCTTCTTGAATTGGAAGAGGAACTACAAAGGATCAAGTGGGACATCGTCGGGCTAAGTGAGGTAAGGAGAAAAGGAGAAGATCTCATTGAACTGAAAAGTGGACATCTCTTCTATTATCGTGGGACAGATACTGGCAGAACTAGTGGTGTTGGATTTATAATAAACAAGAAACTGAAGGATAAAGTGGTAGAAGTTGAAAGTTCCTCTGACAGAGCTGCACGACTCGTTATCCAACTATCGAGAAGATACCAGGCTCAGATTATTCAAACTTATGCACCCACCACAAGTCATCCTGAAGAAGAAATTGAAGAATTTTATGAGGAAATTCGTCATCTAAATAATAAAGGTAAGCAGCACTTGAAGATAATTATGGGAGATTTCAATGCAAAAATAGGGCAACGGCAACAGAATGAAACTTCAGTAGGTAAATTCGGTCACGGCAACAGAAACCAGCGTGGAAATACTCTCGTTGAGTTTGCAGAGGCAGAAGGATTTTTCATCTTGAACTCCTTTTTCAAGAAAAAGCCACACAGGAAATGGACATGGAGACATCCAATTGGGACGACAAGTGAAATTGATTTTATTATGTGTAACAAAAAATTCGTCATCGAAGACTGCAGTGTGCTGAACAAGTTCAACACAGGTAGTGACCATAGATTGGTGAGATGTAAGATGCACCTCAACACTAAACTGGAACGTGGCAAGCTCATAAGACAAACAAAATGTATTGACATAACCAACCTTAAAAAACACCATAATACTTTCAAGTTGGAACTGAAGAACAGATTCTCTGCTTTAGAAGGCCTAACATCGGAAGAAGTGGATATTTCGGAAGTTAACAGAAAAGTAACCAAAGCTCTAATGGAAACAGCAACAAAATTAGCTGGGTCTAAGAACAAGTTGCATGTGAACAAATTATCAGGAAAAACCAAAATGTTGATGCAAAAAAGAAGAGAGATGAGGACAACTAAAGTAGATGTGACTTCCAAAGTGGAATATATAGAGCTATGCAAGACAACACGAAAAAGTATCACTGAAGACGTAAGGAAATTCAACTGTGAGCTAATGAGGAAAGCAATTGAAAACAACCAAAGCCTTAAGATAGCAAAGGGACATCTCAATAAGGGAAGAAAACAGATTATGGCTCTGAGAAAAGAAGATGGTTCTATAACAAGAAATAGAGGTGACATTTTGACAAGAGTGAAAGATTTCTACTCCAAATTATATGAAAGGGATGATACATGTACTCCAGACATCATGAAAGGTACCAGAGTTCTTCCAGTCCTCCCAGCAGAAGTTGCTCATGCAATCAAGAACATGAAGCGAGGGAAAGCTCCAGGAGAAGATGGAATTACTATAGACATCATACAAGAAGCAAGTGGAGAAATTGAAACAGTACTCGCCCAAATTTTCACTCGATGCCTTAATGAAGAGAAGATTCCTGAGGATTGGAACCATGCTACAATGATCCTGCTACATAAAAAAGGTGACATTGAGGATCTCAGGAACTACAGACCTATCAGCCTCCTATCAGTGGTTTATAAAATCTTCACTAAAGTTCTTTCACACCGCTTTAAGGTGACACTGGACATGGCTCAACCGAGAGAACAAGCTGGATTCAGGAGTGGCTACAGCACAATAGATCATATCCACGTACTGAGAGAACTGATTGAAAGAGCGAGGGAATATGAACTTCCATTGTGCATGGCTTTTATCGATTATGAAAAAGCCTTTGATTCGGTGAAACCATCAGCAGTTACCACGGCTCTGAAATCCTGCGGTATTGAAGATGCATACATTAATATTATTAATAACATCTATGAAAATGCAAGTGCAAAGATTCGGCTGTTTGAAAATACAACACACATAAAAATTGGAAAGGAGTGAGACAAGGTGACACCATATCTCCGAAGCTCTTTAATGCCACATTGGAAAATGTCTTTCAAAGGGATAAAGATTAATGGAGATTATCTAACCCACCTTCGTTTTGCTGATGACATAGTCATTTTTGCAACTACCCCATCAGAGCTGCAGAGTATGATCCAGGAACTTGCTGACAAGAGTAAAGAAGTGGGATTAAAAATGAACTTTCAGAAGACAAAAGTGATGTTCAATGCTTTTACAAGAAATGAAGATTTATCGATTGATGGAGAAAAACTGGAGATAACAGATACGTATGTTTATCTTGGACAGCAGATATCAAGTGAGGGTCACATTGATGAAGAAATTAATCGGCGTACAAAACTTGCCTGGAGAGCTTTTGGAAGAAACAGCATAATTTTCAAGAGCAATATGCCATTATGTCTTAAAAGAAAAGTGTTTGATCAATGCATCCTTCCAGTGCTTACGTATGGTGCAGAGACGTGGACCTTAACTAAAAGAGACATACAAAAGCTGCAGACAACTCAAAGTAGCATGGAGAGGTGCATGCTTGGTATAACCAGGAGAGATAAGAAGAGGAACTCGTGGATCCGAAAAATGACGAGTGGAAGACATCATGATCAGAGTTAAATCCCTGAAATGGCAATGGGCTGGACATACTGCCAGAAGGACAGACCATAGATGGACAGCCGAAATTTTAGATTGGATTCCAAGGGACAGGAAAAGACCCAGAAAAAGACCACATGGGAGATGGGTGGATGAAATTCGTAAATATGCGGGAGTGACATGGAGGAGACTGGCACAAGACAGACCGTTGTGGAGGAAACTTGGGGAGACCTTCGTCCAGCAGTGGATTGATAATGGTTGACAATGATGATGATGATGACACATGAAATATAATTTATTAGAAATTTTTATTGTATCTGACCTAATGAAATTAATTCTTAGTGCTTTTTGAAAATTGGCTACTACTAAAGCTAGTGATACATGATTAAACTGGCTTATACACTTTTCACACTTTTATGAGTCCGATCGTTTTCTTTGCAGTCTTGGAGCAAACAGCCAAAATCGAATTGCAGTTTGTGACAAGAAGGAAAGTTTTGTTATGAACTATTGCATTTTATTGGCACATACATGATACCAGAAAAAGCAGAACTGGTTACTAGATCTGTCAGTGCTACCCAAGGGTCAGCTAGTTCATTTGCCGACTCTTGTGTAGCACTGACAGATCAAATAACAAGTTTTTCTTCTTTTTTTTTAATTGGAGGTTGAACGACCACCGTGAGCAACTCAATGGGCTATAAGCAGTCGCCCGTCCCTAATTTAGGGTCACTGGTTCCAGGGAAGGGAGAGAGCCAGTGCCGTAAGACAAACACAACATCCATGCCTGACCGGGATTCGAACCCGGACCCCTTACGGACGAATGATCATAGGTCAGCGCCTTAGACCACTGCGCCACCGGGGCGGCAAACGAGTTCTGCATTTTCTGTTGTCTGTAGTAGTAAGATAATATTTCTGGCTACCATTAAATGTATTTGTTGCACCGAATGTTGTGTTTAAATAAATTTGATAATTTATTAACATGCTCAATTTTAAAATTATGAATTACTTTCATTTTGTCCTTTTCTTTTCAGAAAGGGCTGACAGGTGTCATAACTCTTAGCAATGTACACAATCATACTGTCAATACTCCCTCTGTAATGTCATTTTCACGGCCGTCTAAAGAAACGTGGAAGGTCTTTGAAGTCTATTTTGAAAATGGTGCAACCATAACTGAAGCAATCAAGCTTCATGAGCACAAATTAGAATTAGGAAATGAAGATGAACTGGCTTTTGCTAATACTTCAGTGATTCAAAATACTGCACTGTTAAACATTTGCATGACCAATGGAGAAAGAATTATCTGGGACCACCATCAGGACAGGAAATGCTGAAAGTAAGTAGGACTTGTGTGCCTTAATTTTTAACCCTGAATCTGTTTATTTCAGATACTGCGTTGGTCCCACTGAGGCCAAACAAAGTAGGGCACATCCAGGGGCGTAAAGATAGCCCCCACAACCCCTGCGTCGCTGGGGGACGTGAATCTTAGGGGGCCCAGATCTATGTATGTATTTTTTTATTTTTTTTATTTAGCAATTTAATTTTAGACAAGAGGTTTTCTACCTGCTCTTTTTGTCTTAAATTTTCTGTCTTCTGGATAAGAAAGTTTTTAAACTAAAGGGCCCCATTGACACAAACTTTTATCTGCTCGCCTATTAGAGATCACACCAGATCATATATAGAGGATTTTAGGAAGGGAGTGCCTGACCCCAGGTCTTAAGCAATCCTTAGAAATAGGAAACTACACTGCTGGCCACCCAAAATGCAATACCAAGAAGGAAGCATACGATTGGCCTGAAATTCGCAGCATGCGTAGCTCGCGAGAGGACATGCAAACAATTAGCATTGCAGGACATATGCAAATAATATGCGCCCGGCACGCCACCGAGAAGCACTATAAGAAGGGAGCACAGAAGGCTGGGTGTAAGTAGTGGAAGTGTGTTGTGTTGTCGGACCTGTGCGTGGGAAGCTTCCTGATACCTCGTCGCGGAATACGGCAGTCATTCCAGCACGTTTCGGAGTTCGACAGAGGACGAATAGTGGCTTATCGCGACAGCAGTTTATCGTACCGAGACATCGGCGCCCGTGTGGGACGACATACAGCCACAGTGAAGCGAGTATGGATTCGGTGGGTGCAGGAGGGACGGACGGGCCGACGTGAGCGATTGCCGATGCCGCGGCACCCCACCGTACGAGAGGGCCGGCACGTTGTGCGGCGGACATTGACGGCTTGCACGGCCACATTACGAACGTTGGCGCAGGAATTAGGGTGTGTTGCGCAACAACCGTGTCAGCACGTACCGTTCGACGTCGTCTGCAGGAGCGGGGACTTGTCGCACGGCGCCCATTGCTCCGATGACCATTGACGTTACACCACCGGCGAGTGTGGAGGCAGTGGGCCGTTGAACGCCGAACCTGGACTACGGAATGGCGCGACATTGTCTTCTTCGACGAATCCCACTTCTGCCTGCTACAATACGATGGTCGGATCCGCGTGTGGCGGTACCGCGGCGAGAGACTGTATGACGTCTGCATTATGCATCGCCATAGCGGTTCGTCGCCTGGCGTTATGGTTTAGGGCCCAATTGGATATGACACCCTCACCCCTCTGGTACGCATCGCCGGTACACTCAACAGCCACCACTATATCTCCGACGTTTTGGAGCCTGTTGTCCTCCCTTATCTGCAGGACCTGCCAGCGGCCACGTTTCAACAGGACAATGCACGCCCATACGTGGCACGCATCGTGCAACAATTCTTCACGGTCCACCAGGTGTCACTGCTGCCGTGGCCTGCCTGTTCTCCCGATATGTCGCCCATCGAACACGTCTGGTTGCTGATCGGCAACCGAGTGGCCCGGGAAGCACCACCCGCGGTTACGTCTGATGAACTGTGACAACGTGTGGAAGCACCCTGGACCGACATACCCCAAGCCCACATCCAAAGCCTCTTTCGTTCGATGCCGCGGCGTGTAGCGGCCGTTAGTGCGAGCCAGGGGGCCAGACGAACTATTGATGTCCGCGTGTTCCGCAAGTCGCACAGGCCTGTAAGCTTAATCGTTTGATTTTTGTATCTGTTGTTATGTGTCCAGTAAATCTGGTTTTGCTATGTCGCGTCGTTCTTGGTGTTGCATTTTGGGTGGTCAGCAGTGTAGGAGATTCGGGCTACAGTGGCCAATTAGGAAAGTGACACGGAAGCGAGGTAAAAAGGGGGAGGAAACGCCCTTATTTATTACCGGGGGCCAGCACACGGGGTCCGACGGCTTAACGTGCCCAGCCGACGCACAGCTGATATTTAGTGGTTTGAGCGTTCGTACTTGCCTTGGATCGAACCTAAGGTTTCTACCTTCGGTCATCGCACACTCAAAATAGGCTTGATGGACTTGCGATGAATAAACATTGAAAATGACCGAGCCAGAAAACTGGACGTGACGAAACATTGAAATATTTGCAAAAAAGAACGTTAGAAGGGAATCCAGATTTTAGTAATGTAATTTTTTTTTTTTTTTGTAAAATGTGCTTGAGCCGCCCCGGTGGCGCAGTGGTCTAAGCGATGGCCTCTGATCATTCGTCCGTAAGGGGTCCGGGTTCGAATCCCGGTGAGGCATGGATGTTGTGTTTGTCTTACGGCACTGGCTCTCTCCTCCTTCCCTGGAGCCAGTGACCCGAAATTAGGGACGGGCGACTGCTTATAGCCCATTGAGTTGCTCACGGTGGTCGTTAAACCTCCAATCAAAAAAAAAAAAAAAAAAAAAGTGTGCTTGCTTCTTGAATTTAAAAGACAAGGCACTAAAAAGAAACAATATCGCTGAAACATTTTAAACTAGAAAAATGTAAACACACTTGGTTTTTCCTCTTTCTCAAAAATTATTGTATTAAGGAATTAAAGAGCTTTAAAGGAAGTTCGAAACCAGACACTCGAAGAACAGTATTTGTTTTTATTTGATTTGATATCGTCAATATTTGTCATTTGAAGATTTTGCACTTTTTCCCCTGAGTACTAAATTTATCGAGGATACTTACCGGAATAAGTGCCCACATAATTAAAAGCAACACATAAGTGATCATAGAATCAATATCTGGAAAACATATTTTTACTACGGCGAAGTTAACTATTTACCCTCAATTTTTGCATTAATTTTTACTATGTTAGGGGGCCTGTTAGGAAAATTTTGCGGGGAGGCCCAAAGATTTTGCGTTACGCCACTGGGCACATCATGTGCCATAATCGTGCCTGGTCGCCATTTTGTTCTTGATTTAATCCTAATTCATAGGGGCAAACATCATGGAGGAACCAGGGTTTCAGTACTTCACAAAGTAAGAGCATAATTTCAAATCTATAAGAGTTCTGATAGTAAATGAATATCCACAGCTAACTAAGTGTGTACATGTTAGTAGTGAATAATTATTTTATCTTAGTTTTTGTAGAAGTCAGTGTTGAATATTTTTTCTTCCATTCTTCAACAGTGATGATACATTTTTAAGCTAAGTTCCTATTTGTTGTCCTACTGTTGGAAACAAATAGCCAGCACCCAAAGATGGGATGAACTTTGTAGTTCTTGCTGAACAAGAACTTGTTTCTCCTTCCGTGACAAACAAAACTTCAGCCTTAAATTCAATAATCAAAACAGGGCCATAACTAGACTTTAGTTTCGAGTGAGGGGAGTTGGGGGGGGGGGGAGATTAAAAAAATATATATTCGACAGCAGAAATCTATCTATCTATCTATTTATCCACCGAATCACTTAACAAAAAATAAACTCTTTAGTTTTTAATATATTAGTATTAGTCAGCGAGTAACGACACATGAACTTTCTCAGTATTAACAGAAAAACAAACTGAACAGTATGAGACAGAGATCACATGAAAATAACAAGATTACACAGGAGACAGGATGAAATCAAGCAGTCGGAAAAATGAAAATTATATAAGAAAATAATAATTGAAATCTCCGTCCGGAAGTGTATTTTAAAAATTCCGATAACGATAGATGAAGCCACCATACCAACGGACTTTGACATTGAATTCGTGACCTTGACATTTAATTGGTAGTCTAATAGTTTCTGATAGCAACCATCAGTTACTATTAGTTACTTGTTGCTGACAGCAACTATTAGACTGCCAATTTAGCGTCAAAGTCCCTTGGAACGGTGGCTTCATCTATCGTTATCGGAATTTTTAAAATCCACTTCCTGACGGAGATTTCAAAATGTTTTATAATTTTCATTTTTAAACCTTTTTATAATAAAATAGATAGATAGATAGATCTATTAAAAATGGTTTAAAAAGTTAAATTATAAAAATGTTTGAAATTTCGTCAGGAAGTAGATTTTAAAAATTCCTAGTGATAGATGGCATGAAGTGGTGGTTAATTTCATTCTCTGCCTCCCTCTATCCGTACGCACGTTGCAAGAAACAAACTAACCACCAAGTAGGAGGAAATGAGTGAGAACGTTCTTAACATGTGCTTTATGCTTTCATTTTGCAATTCGCAGTCTCATTTTCTTCTCAAATGACAGCACACTAATTGAAGTTCGCAAATCTCACTCCTCACCCATGTCAACAAGCAACAAGTCACCACATATTAGGATGTCGGATAATTGTAATTAATCTTCTACCGACGCCACTTCCTCTACTTTTCTCCTACTGCCCTCTCCGGCTATTTAGACGGAAAGCGAAACCAGAGCAGCAGATCTCCGGCTCTCCTGACTTGCTTTAGACCCTGTGGTCTGTGGAGTTTCAAATTCGAGATGCAATCACTCACTGCGTTCTCACATTTCTAAACACAACCGATCCCAGTCTGGTATCTTGATATTATAAAGAAAAAAATGAACTACGATTCCAGCTGCCATTTTTTTTTTTTGCCTCTCTTAACACGATAAATAAATACACTCACGGACAATGAAATTTTCGCACCTAGAAGAAAACATGCTACAACCGCGAAACTTTGCTAATAGCTAGAGTGCGTGCTGGTATGCAGATGATCCACGTTTGGTGCGAGTGGGCATGACCGCACACCCTGTGGTGGCGCTGCAAACACGAACTGGCAGCCTCATAAACCGGCGTGTAGTCGAGGCCCCATGAAAGCGAAAAGCACTGGCCGAGGCAAGCAAGTGTACACAGTAACAAGAATGCCGGGTAGACGCCAGAGATGTCGATTTACGCAATTTACGGACTTTGAGAGAGGCCGGATCATCAGGCAGAAAACCGCAGGGTGGTCGGCGCGCCGTACAGCCCGCCACGTGGATCGTTCCGACCGTACCGTCCGACTGTGTTGGGAGCAGTGGACACATGACGGCACTGCCACATAGCGGAGCGGCTCCGGACGGACCAGGAGGACCATCGACGGATCGTGCGCAAAGCACGAACGCATCCCACGGGGACCCGGTCAAATATACAGCAGACGTAGCTGCTCCTGCGTGTCCACGAACCATTTTCCGACGCCTCGCGGAAGCGAATATGCGATCCCAGCGCCCCTTGCGTGTGCTGCCATTAACACCGAAACAACGCCGGCCCCGTGTGCAGTGGTGCCAGGCCAGAGCGACGTGGAACGCCACAGACTGGCGACGTGTGGTGTTTAGCGATGAGTGCCGCTTCGTTTTGGAGACAGATGATCATCGTGTCCGGGTGAGGAGGTCCCCGGGTCAACGGCACAATATTAACCTCGCTATCGAGCGCCCCTCCCCCCACTGCATGCATTATGGTTTGGGAAACCATTGCTTATGATAGCCGATAAGTTCGAGTAGTGGCACGTGGATCATTGACGGGCCAGCGGTATGTGGATGAGATCCTACGGCCGCATGTGATCCCATTTCTGGCCGGTATTTCAGGTGCGCTATACCAGCAGAATAATGCCCGCCCGCACACAGCTCTGGTTAAACAGGACTGGGGCCAGGGAACTGTCATGTCCAGACAGTTCCGTGGCTTGCCCGCTCCCGGGACATGTCCCCCATCGAGCATGTGTGGGACCAGTTGAAACGCCAGCTGCTGCCGTGCCGTACTATCAGGTATTTGGAGCACACCGTCCAACACGAATGAGCCAGCCTGCCACAGGTCAACATCAGACGTCTGTTCGCCTTCGTGCCGGACCGTATTGCAGCATGTATCGCCGCACGAGGTGGTGCGAAGCGCTATTGAAGATGACCGGACTGCGTGCCACAGATCCATTTGTAATTGTCCTGCAGCTCTGTATTTGACATCATGTGTATCATTCATCTGTATCACGACGTCCGTAAAATTTCAGTTCAATCCGATGCTTCCTTCTTGGTGCGTAATTTTTTTTTCTTTTTGATTGGAGGTTTAACGACCACCGTGAGCAACTCAATGGGCTACAAGCAGTCTCCCGTCCTTAATTTAGGGACACTGGTTCCTGGGAAGGGGGAGGATCAGTGCCGTAAGACAAACACAACATCCATGCCTCACTGGGATTCGAACCCGGACCCCTTTCGGACGAATGATCATAGGTCATCGCTTAGACCATCGCGCCACCAGGACGGCTCGCAAATTTCATTGTCCGTGAGTGTAAATAAATAAGCGATCTCAAAAAATAGCCGATAATAGAACAATGCCGATGAATAAAGTGCGAATCAGAGTTTCCCGCACTTCCATAAATTTGTTACTGCTAACCAGTGGGTATAGTGAGGAAAAATGTCCTTCTGAAGTAAGGTTTATCAAAAGAAATAACAGAAGCAATTTGTGAAAAAAATATGAAAAGAAGGTAATGGAGATTCCTATTGATCTAATAACTTATGATAAACAAGCAAAAATAATTTTGTCCAAAAAATTTTAGCGGGGATAAAAATCCCTCCTCTGGATACGGCCGTGAATCAAATTGCCAACTAGATAATCAACAGTAGTTATGTACTTTGCACTATAGTGTGTGTCTAGCAGCAGTGCCTAATTTCCGCACGTGCACAGGGCCTCGGAATTTCTGGTGCCTTAGAATTATCTTGAAAGTAACAATATAGATTAGTATTTTCAACTGTTGACTGATAATTTTAATCGAGAGGCCCCAGACACAGGATGTTCACAGGGCCTTGACTGACATAAGTCAAGGCCCTGTCTCGCAGAGTGGGAGGTGAAAGGTGTGATTCTCATTCCTTGTAGATGATTTTACAAGGGCCTCCTTATGTGAATAAGGAATTCTACAAAGAACCCATTCTCAATTAGGTCACTTTGGACACTACCCTTCTCCCGAGCCCGTCAGTGCTCTGGCTTGTGCATAAACCTAACTACACATGAAAACAACCTGAAGCTGAGGTGGGTGCATCAGTAATGTAGTGAAAGGTAAAATGTGGGATCCTTTTTCTAAAATCCTTATTAATTTTTACATTTCCACAGTTTCCCCGCCACCACAAACACGCACCATTTTGACATTTCTGCAAGGAAAAAAGCGGATGATATGTGCAATATTGTTTTGAGTTTAAAAAAATAAATAAAAAATAATTAAAGGGAGCCATCTGTCAAAAGTGCACGACTGCCATTGACTGGTTTTGAATATTGAACTCTTACATGAACAACTCCTATCTAAAATTACAAAACTGCCAGCTACTATATCAGAGCGTGCGTTAATAGTTCACCAAATGTGATTAATTAATTCATATTTGTCAAAAAAATAATTGGAATCGACGAAAATATTGGCGAATTGTTGTAAACTATCCAAAACATCAGTACCGTAATTTTCCCTTTACGGGCCGTGGCAGCATAAGCGAGACACCTAAAATAAAAGGCTATTTAGAAGACAGCTTATGTACCACGTTCGCTTAAGTCTCTCCTCTGCACAAGAGAGCGTGATACCACCGATATCTGTTTGCTAGATATTGCTTTCTTTGTTGATGTCGTTCCCACATTATGTTGAAATTCTGTGATTGTACTAAGAAAGCCGGAGCATAAATGCTTCTTCAGCCTTCTATTGGAAAGCATTAGAAAAGCACGTACCTTGATAGCAAACGCTAAGAAACAACATTTTCTAAAGTTAAACAAATGAAAACCTTAATGATTCACCAAAATAAGTAGGTGTTTCATCAAACTAGTGGTCTGAAAGAGTAAAAAATGTCTTCATAACAAAAGGGGTAAGGGGAGGTAGGAGAGAAATCCACACATAGTTAAAGAACATGCAGTACTAACAAATAAATGCGTATCTCCGAAAGGTTTCAGTGCATTTTGGAAGAATTTAAAGCGGAACTTTATTTTGATGCATTCTGGCCACTAAAAGTTATAGGCAGTTATTTAAAAAATTGGGGATCCTTTATTTTAGATAATTTTCTTCCAATCTGCTTCCTTTCCAGCTGGTCGGTACAAGATAAGTTAGTGGTTGCTTAACTGACAAAGCTGGTCTTTCATCACTACCCACTGTTTCACCCCCCTTCTCCTGGCCTCCAACCAAATGACACTTTCATTGTTTGTGATATGACACGGAACGTTTAGTAGAATTGGTGGTCGCCTTTTGATCTCAAATACGTTACTTATCTTTTCATTTTCTATTGCGCTGTGGTATTCTACTTAAAAATGGAAACGAAATAGTCGAAGCTCTTTTGTTGCCGCATGCGATATCAATCAGAGCAGTCAGCAGATTTAAAAGAAAATTAACTTATTTATTATTCACTGTTACTCAAAAACATTTGAGTTGTAGAAACATGCTTGGACGACTAAGTCTTGTCAAAATACAAGGATCATTTGTGAAAAAACCCTCTTGTTAAGTTTAAACTTTTGCATGTTGTCTTCTTAGTAAACATTGTACGGCACTCAATGGTAAAATCATAGACTTCTCGAATCAATTTCTTTAAACAATAAACGGTTTAGGTAAAAATATATACTTTTGAAAAGTTGTTAAAAATTAAAAAGTTCCTTTATAAAAATTCATGTACTTCACATACCTTTCATGCAGGAAGAGTCACTCGGAGTACTTCATGCTTTTGTTGTTTAATATGGTCTCCAGTTCTTGTTGAATGCACTGATGTTGACCTTCCTTTTCTGTGGAGTACATCGTAAGACTTCGCAACGGAGGTTCTTTTCCAGAAAATTCTCGAAAAAAGGGGTATCCCTTATGTTCAACAAGGGACGCATATTGTTGAACTCTGAGTGCTACATATGTGTCCCTTGTTAAACATAAGGGATACTCCGTTTTTTCGAGAATTTTCTGGGAAAGAACCTCCTTTGCGAAGTCTTACGATGTACTCCACAGAAAAGAAGACAACATCAGTGCATTCAACAAGAACTGGACACCATATTAAACAACAAAAGTATGAAGTGAAAATACTACAAATACGTGGTGACAGTTAATAAATAAATACATCGCTCTTTCCACGTTCCAGAAACACACAGCATCCGAAAAATTGTTTTTCAGTCGCCGCTGTGGTATTGAATCAACAGAACTCTCGATATCTAGCCAAGCGCGTTAAATATACGCCACGGTGGTCAACAATCCACGGTGCTATGTGTATTTTTAAGTCAGCTTCTGACATCATAAATCCGTAAGATGGGCTTAGCTACTGAGACGTCTCCATCTGGTGGGCATGAACGGCACTAGCTATATATATATTATAGCAATTAAAACCAAAGGGCGAGATCCAAGGTGAAAATACTCCAAATACGTGGCGATATTTAATAAATAAATACATCGCTCTTTCCACGTTCCAGAAACACATAGCATCCGAAAAATTGTTTTTCAGCCGCCGCTGTGGAATTGAACCAACAGAACTCTCGATATCTAGCCGAGAGTTCTGTTGGTTCAATTCCACAGCGGCGGCTGAAAAACAATTTTTCGGATGCTGTGTGTTTCTGGAACGTGGAAAGAGCGATGTATTTATTTATTAAAAGTATGAAGTACTCGGAGTGACTACTTCCTGCATGAAAGGTATGTGAAGTACATGGATTTTTATAAAGGAACTTTTTAATTTTTTAACAACATTTCAAAAGTATATATTTTTACCTAAACCGTGCATTGTTTAAAGAAATTGATTCGAGAAGTCTGTGATCTTACCATTGAGTGCCGTACAATGTTTACTAAGAATACAACATGCAAAAGTTTAAACTTAACAAGAGGGTTTTTTCAGAAATGACTCTTGTATTTTGACAAGTCCTTTTATTATTATTCTCCAGTTCCAGGTGATGAGAGAAATATAGTACATTCAAAAACAGGAATTTTGCTGTCAGCTAGGTCATTTATTGGAACGTCTATCCAAAACAGTTAACGGAATCAAAGTATAATATAAAGAAAAAAATTTAAAGTCGGTCACAAAGGTATGATTAATAAGCTGCTTAAAGACAACGTGCAAAGAAAATGGAATCACGCCAAAATATCTTACATCTTTGAAAAAAAAACACTTTATGGCGGCACAAGAGATGCTCCGTTTTAAGCACCATACCTTAGGGAAATCTATCTTTTAAAACTGCATGAGCTACAGCTCATATTCCAAAAAATTACCGAAGTGGTTCTAATCTGTCCTATGATCATGGCAAGTATAAAGCTAGGATTTATTAAACAGAAATTAATCGGCCGCGGATGGCTTAGTGGTTAGCGAGTCAGACTATCAATGCAAGGTCCTCAGGTTCGATCCTGGGCTGATCTTTCAGAGATGGTGTGATTTACTAACAGTCGCTGAATATCCGCCTTGCATCGGACGAGCACGTTAAGTGAAGGTCCCCAGGCTGGACCCACTGGTTAAATGGGCATCCTTTCCTATGCCCCCCCTGAAATTCTCTCACCCCTCTATGTGCAACATCCTACTTGTACGGTGTCGCCATCTACTGTACTCAAATCACACTACAAACTGTTCTGTCAAAGTCGCTAGACTTGCTCTCATTCCTTCCGTTTCTGTGTCCTGCCCAAAAGGCGAACTCGCTGTAGTTGGCTGGGACCTAAACTCTACTTACTGTGGATCAAAGTCCTACAAGAAAATGACAAATTCAGAATTCAGAAATTGATCGAAACATCATTATGAAACTGTATGAAGGAAAATGTCAATGAAATGACTTTTATCAATACTAAAGGATCTCTTATATGAGAGATTTTTACAGTTTTTATTTTGCACTTCCACTTCATACAATTTTGATATGTTGCCTTTTTTATACATATACAGCAATTTTTTACAGCAATTTTTTACGTATATTACAAAGCTTGGCTAACACTCTCAAAATATGACTAATGATTTTTTTAGTTTGGTTAAGACTTTGTCTAACACTTTAATTTCTTAGCGCTTAGCCCTGTATATATACGCCATTTTGTTTTCAAACCATAGCAGTGTAACTACAAATCTCATCAGATGCACTATGCGCAGTGCCTGATTTACGGCAGGGCATTCGGGGCACGTGCCCAGGGCCTCAAAATATAGTTATATAGTACTTGCTTTGCATCACTCTAGTCCAAGTGTTCTATCGTTAGGAACAAGGGAACACCCGAAAGCCCCTTGCACATGGCACTTAAACTGCATAAGTCGGTGCCTGAATATGCATTTGTGAAATAAGAAGAAATCAAGATGGCTGTCAAGAGCATATATCTATTGCGAATGAAATGTCCGGCGCGTACGAGCAGTGGAGATAGACATCCACCACAGCGTAATGGAAACCGCCCACGGGTTTTGCCGGTATTACGTCACAGAGTTACTATAAATAGCTAGCACGTGTGTGAAGAACAAGGTTCAGGCGTGGTTTGCTTGGACGTAACGTGGCCTGCAGAGGAAACATGCAGACGCCGGATTTGAGAGTCATCTTCCTGTATGAATTTAAACTGGGCCATTCTGCAGGAATTGCCGCTCGAAACGTTAACAAAGCGTTTGGGAAGAATACAGCTAACGGACGAACCATTCGGCGATGGTTTGTGAAGTTTTGAAGCGGAGATGCGGACCTGCAAAACGAAGCACGTGCTCACCGACATGTTGCTGTCTCTGACGATGTTCTCTTACGTGTGGTTGAAGCGGACCCCCAAAAAACGTGTCGTGAGATAGAGGCAGAGGTAGGTGTCCACCACACGACAGTTGTTTGGCGTCTGGCTGAGCTGGGTAAGGTCAAAAAGCTGGACATGTGGCTACCGCATGAGTTGACAACTGCCAACAAGACTAGGCGTTTGGAAGTCTGCACGTCGCTGTTTTTCCAGAAATAAACAGGAACCTCTACTGCATCGAATCGTCATCTGCGACGAGAAGTGGGACAATCGGAAACGATCTGCACAATGGTTAAGCAAAGCACATTCTACTGGACGGCATCCTTAGCCACCCCTGCACACCAAGAAGATGATGCTCCTTGTCTGGTGGTCCATAACCAGGATAATTCATCGGAGTGTCTTGTCAAGAGGCCAAACCATCACTGCAGAACGTCATTGTGCTGAATTACACCAGATGCACCGGAAATTGCTACTCAAACGACCGGCTTTGGTCAACAGATATCGTGTTCTTCTGCTCCAGGACAACGCTCGCCCTCATGTCGCACAACGAACGATGCTGACACTAAGTGCTTTGGACTATGAAGCACAGCCTCATCCTGCCTACTCCCCGGACTTGTCTCTGACAGACTATTATCTATTTTGACGCCTGGATCACTTCCTGTCCGGGAAACAGTTCACGACAGACAACGAGGTTCAACGTGCAGTTGATGATTTCTTGGAGTCCCAACCACAAGACTTTTTTCGTTCTGGGATCATGGCCTTGCCGGACAGATGGCAACTATGTGTCGATGCCGAGGGGGATTATTTTGCCTAGGTAAGTTGTCCTACTTTTCCGTTCTCGCCGTCCACGTGTGCTGGTCCTTTGCCGGATATTTCATTTGCACCAACCCAATGTATAGAACGTAAATCTGTTGTTCCATAACTATATAATCGATACCGGTTTTAACACACACGAAAGTAAGAAAAAAATTATTTCTCTGATTTGGGGAATTTTTCCGCAGCATTTTAAATTTCTGCACCTGCAAAAATTTAAAATGACAGAAAACACGAAATGACAGCGCGTAAAATAACTAAAAGGAAAATTAACGAGCATGGTTTTTGTGTAATTTATGTTCCTGGCACCATTTTTAATGTGGGGTGCCCCCAAAAAAGGTATTTCCTCAAAAAAAAAAAAAAAAAAAAGTAAAAACAATGAGTAGTTCATGGGAATTGGGGGGGGGGGCAATTCCCATGAACTTTTCATTCCTCAGATTCCTCAGTGTTGTGTAGTAGTTTTTATCATTGTTTTGAACTTCTGCAAATCTGCCCAAATTTTAAAGGATGCTGAAAAAAAAAGCAACTCTTTTTTTTTGCTACAGATAACCATGCTCTGAAAAAAATCATTTGCAAATACACTGACGGAAAAAAAATCCCAACACCACAAAAAAATAGTTGTAGAGGAATGAAATGGCGGCAATACATTTGTATAGGTAACATATTTAATCGATTAAGGTTTCAAAATCACAGCTTATTGTAAGCGCAAGAAGAGCCATTTTAAATGTGAAATGCTGGTACATTAATAACCGGTGTAACCTCCAGAATGTTGAATGCAAGCATACAAACGTTGATGCATTGTGTCGTACAGGTGCTGGATGTCAGTTTGTGGGATGGAGTTCCATGCCTGTTGCACGTGGTCGGTCAATACAGGGACGGTTAATGCTGGTTGGTGGTGACGCTGGAGTTGTTGTCCAATGATGTCCCATACGTGCTCGATTGGTGAAAGATCTGGTGATCTAGCAGGCCACGGCAACATGTCGACACTCTGTAGAGCATGTTGGGTTACAACAGCGGTATGCGGACGAGCGTTATCCTGTTGGAAAACACCCCTGGAATGCTGCTCATGAATGGCAGCACAACAGGTTGAATCACCAGACCGACGTACAACTGTGCCGTCAGGGTGCGTGGGATAACCACGAGAGTGCTCCTGCTGTCATAGGAAATTGCTCCCAGACCATAACTCCAGGTATAGGTCCAGTGTGTCTCGGCCGCAGACAGGTTGGTTGCAGGCGCTCACCTGGCCTCCTTCTAACCAACACACGGCCATCACTGGCATCCAGGCAGAACCGGCTTTCATCAGAAAACACAACAGATCTCCACTCCGTCCTCCAATGAGCTCTAGCTTGACACCACTGACGTCGCAAACGGCAGTGGTTTGGAGTAAGTGGAATGCACGCTACAGGGCGTCTGGCTCGGAGCTGTCCTCCAAGAAACCGATTTGTAACAGTTCGTTGTGTCACTGTGGTTTCAACTGCAGCTCGAATTGCTGCCGCAGACGCGGTACGATGCGCCACGGCCATACGCCGTACACGGCGGTCTTCCCTCTGAGTAGTGCTACGTGGCCGGCCGGAACCCGGTCTTCTTGAGGCAGTACCTTCCCTTGACCACCGCTGCCAACAAACATGCACAGTGGCTACATTCCTGCCAAGTCGTTCTGCAATATTGCGGAAAGAAAATCCACCTTCTCGTAGACCTATTGCACGACCTCGTTCAAACTCCGTGAGCTGTTGATAATGGCTTCTTCGTCTTCTTAAAGGCATTCTTGACTAACATCAACACACTACGTCGAATCTCAACGATAACTAACGCTCACGAACGCTACAGCGCGTAATTACAGCAAACCTGCTTTGCATGTTCCGAGGGACGCTACTAGCGCCACACGTATGCGCCGAACGCGAAATTTGCATAGACGTCATCTTACAGATGTACTCTCACCGCTTACCAACTGTCGTTTATCTAACACAACCCCTTCTTGGTGTTGGGACTTTTTCCCGTCAGTGTATATGGCAGGATACAAAGGGAGAGATTCTGCCCAGAGAAAAAATCACCTCTCCCCACTCAAAACAATTTAGCTCCCCTCCCCCAGTCTTTCAGAAAATGGGAATATTACTACATGCGGGAAATTTGGTCTCTATGTAAAAACATTCTCACAGACATTCATACATATCCTATGGAAATATCTTAATTCTACACAGTTTAGAATTTTATAAAGTATTCCAGCTAATCTGTTCTGGCTTTAAGCAGAATAGCTCACCAGTGGTGTTGTGGTGTTTTCGGGAATAGTGGCTATGTGTGTTACGCTCCTTTGCTTATAGTGGCTATGTGTGTTACGCTCCTTTGCTTATAGTGGCTATGTGTGTTACGCTCCTTTGCTTATAGTGGCTATGTGTGTTACGCTCCTTTGCTTATAGTGGCTATGTGTGTTACTCTCCTTTGCTTATAGTGGCTATGTGTGTTACGCTCCTTTGTTTATAGTGACTACGTGTGTTACGCTCCTTTGCTTATAGTGGCTATGTGACTTACGCTCCTTTGCTTATAGTGGCTATGTGTGTTACGCTCCTTTGCTTATAGTGGCTATGTGTGTTACGCTCCTTTGCTTATAGTGGCTATGTGTGTTACGCTCCTTTGCTTATAGTGGCTATGTGTGTTACTCTCCTTTGCTTATAGTGGCTATGTGTGTTACGCTCCTTTGTTTATAGTGACTACGTGTGTTACGCTCCTTTGCTTATAGTGGCTATGTGACTTACGCTCCTTTGCTTATAGTGGCTATGTGTGTTACGCTCCTTTGCTTATAGTGGCTATGTGTGTTACTCTCCTTTGCTTATAGTGGCTATGTGTGTTACGCTCCTTTGTTTATAGTGGCTATGTGTGTTACTCTCCTTTGCTTATAGTGGCTATGTGTGTTACGCTCCTTTGTTTATAGTGACTACGTGTGTTACGCTCCTTTGCTTATAGTGGCTATGTGACTTACGCTCCTTTGCTTATAGTGGCTATGTGTGTTACGCTCCTTTGCTTATAGTGGCTATGTGTGTTACGCTTCTTTGCTTATAGTGCCTATGTGTATTACGCTCCTTTTGCTTAAACCTCAGAGTGTAACTAAAAGTAGTTAGAACATTCTAACTACGTTGTAACGAAAGTACCATTCAGTTTCGATTTTACTTTATTTGTGTATGTGCAACTATGACCTTCAGCACAGTGTGCAATAATTATTTTCACCACACAAATCAGTGAATTTTTTTTTATGTGAATCATGTTAAAAGAAATGATTAATGTTTTAGAAAACTGCAACGGCAAAGCTGTAAGTTTATCAAAATGTAAACAACTGTTAAACAGTTTTACTATTGTTTCTAAAATGTCAGTTATTTTTCCAGGCCACGTGTTTTGTATTGTATAATTTAAGTCTTTTTACTCTGATATTTTCATCCAGTTTAGATTCTGATGGAAAAAGAGAAGCTTATCAGGAGATGGGAATAACGGTAACAGTACAGGAAAGTTCACTCGCTTTTGTAATTTTGACACCACTGATGAAGAGGGCTCACTGCTCGGACACAGCAGCATATGTAATGTTTATAGACAACACTGCATCTGGTGATTCAGCAAACCATGTCTTAACGTTTGTGATGACATCATGTGCAACAGATGCAGTAGATGCTGTACTACACTCTACGTCAAAGAACAAAATAGTTGCACCCAGAAGGAAGCAACTGACAGCAATGAAACTTGTTGGGTAGGCTTGACATCGTGAGACATGCAAATGATTCAAGTATCACGCTCAGCTGCGCATGTTTGCCACTCTGACTCGTGCTGTTGTGTTGGTTGCATCCTTTGCAAGTGAAGTAGGCCTCGGCGAAAAGTTTGGAAGCAATTCGAGCAATTGGAGGAGTTCGATAGAGGCCACGTCATTGGGATCCGAGAAGTGGGATGGTCTTCTCACCGTATTGCGCACCATACCGGTCGTGCGGATATCACCATAGAACCATAGTACGCTGCTGGCGGCAGTGGATAGAACAAGGCACGCAGCAGGGACAGGAAGGGTCTGGGAGGCCTATAGACGAACCACGGAGAGAAAGGACCTACGGGTTGTCCCAACAGCCACGATTGCGGATATTTAGCTAGCAGTGGTGCCCTCCATGCATCGTCCGATTAGTCCCAGCCCCATTGGCAGATGGCTGCACGACACGCACGCAGACCGTTACGACGACTTTCCTTAACACCACTGCATCGTCGCCAAAGACTGCAATGGTGTCGTGCCAGATTGTCATGCAGCCACTCAGAATGGCAGCAGGTGATCTTCAGTGGCGAGTCCCACTTCTGTCTTGGAGAAGACGCCCAACGAATCCGTGTGTGGAGGCACCGTCGTCAGCGCCAAGATGAACGATTTGTTGTCGAGCATCAGACGTCCTCCAATTGCCTGCGATGCCACACCACCTTTGGTGTTTATTACAGGCACTTTGACAGCCCAACGTTACGGTAATGAGGTCCTGCAACCAGTGGCCCTACCTTTCCTGAACGCTCCCTCCGGTGCGATTTTCCAACAGGGAAACGCTCGTCCGCATACTGCTCCTGTCTCAAGAGCTTGCCGTCAAGGCACTGACACTCTTGCATGGCCAGACCTATCGCCGATTTCAAATTGTGGGATGCTATTGGACGCGCTATCCACACTCCACCCCTACCGCACAATCTGTAGGAACTGCGTGAGAAGATTCAAGCTGCATGGGATGGCTTATCGTAGGACACCATTAGGAACCTGTACAACTCCATGCCGAGACTTCTGGCATGCTGTGTGAGCAAACATGGCGGCCCGACGACATACTGAGACACACTACTTATTGGAATGTAGCTCAATAAATGTTGCCCATATCAGTCTCAATGTTTAATCATTTTTTGTTCCTGGTAACATTTACCTTCCTCCCGAAAGCATTGCAATCCGACACGTCCTTCAGAGTGCAACTATGTTTTTTTTTTTTTTTTTTTTTTTTTTGACGTACAGTGTATTGTATTATCACAAGTGGGCAGATCAAAACTTGTTATGCAGTTGGGTTTACCCTTTTAAGCAAAAATTTAATCGACGGATTCATTGGCAAAGGATCTCCATCTATTAAGGTCACTCACTGACAACAGTCCGGAATGCGTTGAAAGTATTGTGGCCACGAAGTAGACAATTGTCATGTTTGTTTCATGTTCCTTAAGCAGCCAGGAAGTAGCTGTGTGACGGCAAAAACTACATTGATAAAGGTCATCGCCAGCAGCTGTATGCTTAATTTCAATCCATGATGCTTGCAGCAACTATAGAAGCTGCTGAAAGTGCAAAAAGATATAGTACTGCTATATTTTATTCATCATGGATTAATTATCTGGAAGGATATTACGATAAAAATGAGGAAAGCATGATGACATGGCGGGATTTTATGAACTCATGGCCATCAAACCAACAAATTCTGCGTAGCGAGCACCCGGATGTACAAAGACATCGTGTTGTGCGTATCAAAAGCATACAATCTTGTGTGATTTGTGAATTTTAGTGTCACAATTTTGGAAACATATAAGAACATCCTGCGCAAATTTGCCTATGATCAAATTGAGAAATATAGATTTGATCTTTAAAGAATTTTTTTTTTTTTTAGAAAAGCTGAATATCTCACTTGGCCGCCCCGGTAGCGCAGTGGTCTAAGCAATGGCTTCTGATCATTCATCCGAAAGAGGTCCAGGTTTGAATCCCGGTGAGGCATGGGTGATGTGTTTGTCTTACGGCTCTCTCTCTCTTCCCTGGAACCAGTGACCCTAAATTAGGGACGGGCGACTGCTTATAGCCCATTGAGTTGCTCACGGTGGTCGTTAGACCTTCAATCGCCGCCCTGGTGGCTCAGTGGTCTAAGCGATGGCTTCTGATCATTCGCCAGAAAGGGTTCCGGGTTCGAATCCCGGTGAGGCATGGATGCTGTGTTTGTCTTACAGCACTGGCTCTCTCTCTCTCTCTCTCTCTCTTCCGTAGAACCAGTGACCCTAAATTAGGGACGGGCGACTGCTTATAGCCCATCAAGTTTCTCACGGTATTCGCTAACCCTTCAATCAAAAAAAAAAATAAGAATACCTCACTTCGGATTACATCCTAAATGTAAGACACGACATGTGTGCAGTTTCAAGTCAATCAGACAAAATTGTAAAATACCATGTTTGTGATAACCTTGGTTTTTGTACATATCGTGTCGGCAAATTTGTTTAGTTTTGCAAACATCAAGCTGGTATTTGCAAATGCTGTGAGAATAGTATTCCAAGTGGTCCACAAGTTATTCCACTGGAAAAGTATCAAGTTGCACTACTTGACTTGGGAACAGAAGCTCAAGAAGAAATTGTTTAGCCCTCTGCACTTGTCTCAGAGGACTGAAGAAAGTGAAAATGAAACAGATGAGAATTTGTCCTAAAGGGCTGAAACCGAGAAAGAAACTGAAAAAGATATATTGTATGAAATTAGTGAGTTAGCTGTTGCTCCAGATAATTATGCAGAAGCATCCCTATCATTTTCTAAAGATTAAAGTGTAGCAAAAAATATATAAACTTCTTGAGAAAAAATTATCCAGCTTTTGCTTCTGACACCAAGGGTATGAAGAAAATGCACGAAAGGTTAATACAAGTAAGTAACAGGCAGCAATAGGACACATTTTTAAACACACGTGGAAGCTCTATTGCTCTTCACAGATATGCAAATATGATTCCAGTGCTACCTATTTCTGTGTCCTGTAGACGCCAAGAAGTGACTCGGGGCAAGAAATGTTTGCCTAGTGGCCGACTATTTAGTGTTGATGACATTGATGTATCAAAAAACGCTAAGATGTGTTTATCGGCTAATGTTTCATTGAATCAGTACAATGCTGAGTCTCACGGAAAAGGGAGTTGGCATTGAGGGACATGGACTTTTAGATTTATTTATATAGATATAATGTTCTGTGTGCCTTATTCCTCGTAAAATACACTCGCGGAAAGTGAAAAAAGAACACCAAGATGGAAACGTCTAATACCAACGATATTTATACAGCATAATAACGGAATACAGAGGATAACGTGATCAAAACATTATGGCAAAATACAGCTGTATTTGCTGGTAAACTGAAAAATAACATTTCCATGTAACATGGTTAGTACGAGGTTGAACCGCCATGAACTGCGTCACACTGTGCATTTCTGGCATGGAGTCTGTCGTACAGATGTTGGATGTAAGTTTGGGATATTGAGTTCTAAGCATCCTCAACCTGGACGCGTAAATCGGGGATGGTCGTGGAGACCGGATAAGTCGTTGTCCCATAAAATCCCACATGTGCTCAGTGTGGGACGAATCCGGTGAACGCGCAGGCCATGGAAGTTGTCTCACACCCTGAAGTGCATGTTGCGTTGCACGTGCCGTGTGTGGGCGTACGTTATCTTGCTGGAAAACACCACGATGGACCGACCTTACAAATGACACAACAACGGGCTGAATTATGTTGTTGGTGTAGGAGGTGCTGTTTAACGTACCCGGTACAAACACTAGTTGTGTACGGGAGTGATAGCTGATCGCTCCCCACACTAGGAGACCAGGTGTAGGCTCTGTGTGTCACTGGCAGATGCAAGAAGGGTGGAGACGCTCCCCTGTGCGTCTGCAAACACGCATACGGCCATCGGAGGCTCTCAAGCAGAATCTGCTTTCATCGCTGAACACGACAGATCGCCATTGGCTGCAGTGGTCGCGACACCACTGCAGCCGTTCCTGACGGTGGGCTGGAGTCAGAGGTGCACATGCCAGAGGCACACGTGCTCGTAGTCCTGCATTCAGTAGACGGTTGCGGATTGTTCGCACAGTCACCTCAGGTGCAACGGCAGCTCGGATTTGCGTCGCAGTGGATGTTCTGCTTGACAACGCCGCTCTTCTTATGCGTCGATCGGTCCGCTCATCAATCCGTCTGTGACTCCCGGTTCCACGTCTTTTCGTGTGGGAATGTTCCTCGGACCACCTACGTCACCATCGTACCACCACCGATACTTCCCGTCCAATTCGCTCCGCAATACGACGATACGACCACCCGGCCTCGCGGAGTCCGACTAGACGACCTCGCTCAAAGTCCGATAACTGCTGAAATCGTACACGTCTTCCATGTCCAGGCATTGCAGCCTCTTCAGGGTCTTCGCACGTGTCCGTACGCCGACTGATTACATTCACTTCGCCGTACTCCTTAAATACCACCGACGATAATTTGCATATTATGCCGTGCTGTGGCGTTAGCGCTCACCGGCTGGTCCCGAAATTAACATCACACCTACGTAAACTCGGCCCGATTAACATATGTAAATTTCATGTTCGTCCGCCAATTCCTTCTTGGTGCTCTTTTTTCACTTTCCGCCAGTGTATAACAGCTTGATATTCATTTTGGGAAATAAAGTTTTCATTTTCCTAAATTCAGTGTGTATGGCTTGATTTTTAGGTGAGAAGTTTTTTCCAGTATCATTTCCAAAAATACGGTTACTTATCATAGTCACTAATTTTTTTTTTTTTTGTTGGTTGCTGTAAACACGATGAAATCTTGCTATTTTCAGTAATTACTATGGGATTGTATTGTTATTCAGTAATCAGTATTTGAAAGTGTTATTCTGTATCATTTTGTAAGTGGTACTACAAGGTTCTTCATTTGTAAATTCTGTTTTCCCCGGACGCGTAAACTTATCTAAAGTTCAGTTTGGTCAAATACCCGGAATTGCTATGTGAGTGTGGATAATGTCTTTGAAAAAAGCAACCCCCATCTCAGGGACGTCACTTGACTTGGAAATTAGGGTGGGCGAGTGTTATTTTTGCTGGGGCAAGTTTGATAGGAACTTCATTTACGAAACACTGAAAGAAAGAATTTTTAATGCTTTTTACTACTAGTTGCAAAGAATTTCGCGCAAATCTCCCCCTCCCCCGTATAAACACGCGGCTGGATCTTACTAGTTACGCTACTGGTAAATCAACAAGAGGGTTAGTGCAGTAAGTGTTGATAAATGCACCCCTCAACGTTTTTTTTTTTTTTTTTTTTTTTGCTCTGAATGCAGTCTTATTTGCTTCAAAATTTTGACTTTTCGTTTATGAAAATAGAACTGTACTTGAACAATTTCTTTAAAGAGGAATTTTATTTTTGTTTATCTAAATCAAATTTTAACGTCGTGACACGTGGACACATCTCCCTCACTTTAATTCCCTTCCTTCAAGCCAGCGACCTTGCCTTGCACTCCTCTTCCCCAAAGCAGTAGTCAGCCAAGTTCCCTTTCCTCACTAACCCAAAGCAGACTTAAGAGCTCTGGTGTAGCTTTATATAACACTTTCCGTGTTGGAATCCTGACATAGTAGTACAAATAAATAGCAGATCAATTAGTTCAGCCCCCGAGTAACTTCGAGGAAACGTCACCACACTCTGACCAATGGTAGTTGTGTTTTAATTATTATTGTGTGAGTTCTGAAATAAAATTCGAGTTAGTAGTTTATTTGGTCCTTGTTGTTTGAAATTAACGGTATACAAGGTGGCGGCATGAATCTGGGTACTTCATCATTGCAACATTTATCAGCACTATGGACGATGTGTAAACTTTCCGCCAGCGA
This sequence comes from Macrothele yani, assembly GCA_039090855.1. Classification (NCBI taxonomy): domain Eukaryota; kingdom Metazoa; phylum Arthropoda; class Arachnida; order Araneae; family Macrothelidae; genus Macrothele; species Macrothele yani. The sequence goes on along the minus strand of CM077005.1, from coordinate 120,822,282 downwards.
AGTCACATTCCCGTTATTGTGACTTGAAAGAACTCTTGCTTCACTCCATAGAGGCGGCTGGGCTCTCTTGTTAACCAATCTTGCAAGTGCAGTAGCATTTGAATGTGTTTTAACACTACACTTGTGTTTCGCAATACGAATGTTCAAATTCCTCATGGTGGATCCAATATAAATCCGGTCCATGTCAACGGTATCCAGGGCCTTCAATGGTATTTTATAAACTCCGAATCTGCTATTACACGGAACTGGGTCCCGATCTTTTTTAATAGTTGACATTAAGTTGTAGGTATTAATCCCAAAATCCAAGTTGTATTTTTTACAGGAAGTTTTAAGTATATTCATAACTTTTGGAACATAATCCACTGACGCCAAATATTTGCGTTGCTTGGGTTCTTTAGTCAATGCAGAAAAATGTGTTTTTATTTTTCGATGGATCTGGTTTACTGTATTTCTAGGGTGCCCATACTCGTTCGCTATGGCACTTATTTGATTTAATTCTCGTCACCTGGCGGTAAACCGATAACATATGCGCATGAGTTCATAGAAGAAAAACTACAATCCTTGGGCACCCTGAATGATCTGGAAATCCGAGCTTTCATGGATGCCTTGAAATTGGTTTTCAAGAGGTCTGATTTTAAATTTTAAAATGTCATTTACCAACAAAAGGAGCCCGTATGGGCTTCCCGCTCACCCCTCTCCTTGCGGAGATTGTATTACAAGATTTAGACGAACGGTTTTTACAACTTATTCCAGTGGCTCCATGCCTACATCTACGATACATAGATGATATTCTTGTTTTCTGGAACCATGATGTAGACTCTCTACATGAATTTGCTGAACTGATGTCCTCGCAGATTGCCTCAATTAATTTTACAGTTGAACTGGAACAAAATTGTGCCATACCGCTTTTAGATTTTATGTTAGAGAGAAAACCTATGTCGCAAACTATTTATTTTCCCATACACCGCAAGCCTAGTCCAACATCAGCAATTATACCATATCATTCAGCACACCCTTGATGCTTATAAACTATCTGGATTTTAATTTCTTATCAGCAGAGCTCAAGTGTTTCCACCAGGAGACGAGAATTAAATCAAATAATTGCCATGGCGAACGAATATGGGTGCCCTAGAAATACAGTAAACCAGATCCATCGGAAAATAAGAACAACACATTTTACTACATTGACTAAAGAACTCAAGCAACGCAAATATGTTGGGTCAGTGGATTGCATTCCAAAAGTAATGAATATATTTAAAACCTCTTGTGAAAAATACAACTTAGATTTTGGGGTTTAAAACCTATAACCTAATGTCAACTACACTGCTGGCCACCCAAAATGCAACACCAAGAAGGACACGAGATAGCAAAGCCAGATTTACTGGACACATAACAACAGATACAAAGATGAAACGATTGAGCTTACAGGCCCGTGCGACTTGCGGCACACGCAGACATCAATAGTTTGTGTGACCCCATGGGTGGCAATAACGGCCGCTACACGCCGCGGCATCGAACGAAAGAGGCTTTGGATGTGGGCTTGGGGTATGTCGGTCCAGGCTGCTTCCACACGTTGCCACAGTTCATCAGGCGTAGCCGCGGGTGGTGCTTGCCGGGCCACTCGGTTGTCGATCAGCTACCAGACGTGTTCGATGGGTGACATATCGGGAGAACAGGAGGGCCACGGCAGCAGTGACACCTGGTGGGCCGTGAAGAATTGTTGCACGACGCGTGACACGTGCGGGCGCGCATTGTCCTGTTGAAACGTGGCCGCTGGCAGGTCCTGCCGGTAAAGGAGGACTACAGGCTCCAAAATGTCGGAGATGTAGCAGTGGCTGTTGAGTGTACCGGCGATGCGTACCAGAGGAGTGCGGGTATCATATCCAATTGCTCCCCAAACCATAACGCCAGACGACGGACCGGTATGGCGATGCATAATGCAGGCGTCATACAGTCTCTCGCTGCGGTGGCGCCACACGCGGATCCGACCATCGTGGTGTTGCAGGCAGAAGCGGAATTCGTCGGAGAAGACAATGTCGTGCCATTCCGTAGTCCAGGTGCGGCGTTCAACGGCCCACTGCCGCCGCACTCGCCGGTGGTGAAACGTCAATGGTAATCGTAGCAATGAGCACCGTGCGACAAGTCCCCGCTCCTGCAGACGACGTCGAATGGTACGTGCTGACACAGGTTGTTGCGCAACACACCCTAATTCCTGCGCTAACGTTCGTGATGTGGCGGTGCGAGCCGTCAATTCCCACCGCACAACATGCCGGTCCTCTCGTTCGGTGGTGTGCCGCGGCATCGGCAATCACTCACGTCGGTCCGTCCGTCCCTCCTGCACCCACCGAATCCATACGCGCCTCACTGTGGCTGTATGTCGTCCCACACGGGCGCCGATGTCTCGGAACGATAAACCGCTGTCGCGATAAGCCACTATTCGTCCTCTGTCGAACTCCGAAACGTGCTGGAATGACTGCCGTATTTTGCGACGAGGCATCAGCAAGCTTCCCACGCGCAGGTCCGGTAGCACAACACACTTCCACTACTTACACCCCGCCTTCTGTGCACCCTTCTTATAGTGCTTCTCGATGGCGTGCCTGGCGCACATGATTTGCATATGCCCTGCAGTGCTAATCGTTTGCATGCCCTCTCGGGGGCGACGCATGCTACGAATTTCAGGCAAATCGGATGCTTCCTTCTTGGTGTTGCATTTTGGGTGGCCAGCAGTGTATAACAAAATTACAGCAAATTACTGAAAACATAAGAAAAATCTGATTCGGATATGTATATACGTATATATATGTATGACGGTCGTATATATACATATACGTATACAGACAAACGAGGGCGCAATATTTCGTGGTTTGACCCGGGCACAGAAATGCCTAGTTATTCCTCTGGGTCTAAGAGTTGCTCAGTTGCTCAGTTGCTCATAGCGGTCGTTGAACCCCGAATCAAACAAACAAAAGTGGTTATATCGGGAGTCTACATAACAGTGATGTCTTCAAGCTCGTGGTTAATTTATTTATTTATTTTAAGGCGTGCTAACTATTCTCGATTTTTATATGCTATTCTTTCCGTCTGACATTCCTAGATAAGACGGAGAGAAAAAAAGAATGGCAAAACAAAGAAAACCGTGAATTTCCATAATGCAGGGGTTTTGCACTTGGCATTTTCCTGCCCCGATTTTAGCGCGAACGCTAAAAAGACTACAATAGGCAGCGAGTGAAACAATTCATTCAGTAAAGCCAAAATTCTGAAAACGATAAGAAACAACGAGAAAAGGGACAAAACAAACCAACAGAGCTTTGCGTAACAAGTGATTTCTTCTAAAGCTTGGCGTTCCTTTCAAAGTTCGCGTGTTCTGGAGCGCAGAGGACGGCAAAGAATTAAGTAAAATGGAGAAAAGGCTCAGTCTTCTCGGCTTCTCGTGCGTGAAACGGAGTGAGGAAAAGCGTTTGTACGATTTCCGAGGGGTGCAATGGTTGACACAGGGTCATGTCTGAAGACTTTTGTCAAAGGTGGGTGACTGAAGTCGCATGTGAAGTAACCGTGTCCACTTGACGACCACACACCCAACGGGGTCGAGGAAGTTTCTCTTTGGGCGAATCCGTTGACGTCAGCCATGCGATTCAACCGTCGACGGAATGCCACTGCGATTTTACGAATGTTCAGGTTCTAGACTCAAAGCTGTTAACATTACGTTACTTATAACAACATCAAATCACACGGATTACTTATGTGATACAGAAATTTTTGGTTGAGTTTCGAAATGACAGGTAAGCATTTTTTTTTTATCGGTTATAGAGTAATTGTAGTGACTGATCCAAAACTTTTTCAGAGGAACAGAGGTGGGGGGGGGGGGGAGTAGCCCTGATCTAACAAAAATATTGTTGAAAATTTTATAGAGATTCACACACACGCATGTCCTCATTACTTTGTTTTTCAAAAAAAAAAAAAAAAAAAATTAAAAGTGCACGATATGTGTGCGTGTGTGTCGTAAGGCCGTAGACCCCCCTGAAAGGCAAAAATTATTGATGGGCTGTTTAGCTAGTGCTTGCAATGCTTCGTTTCACTTTAATCGAAATTTAAAGAATCGGATGTACTTTATTCGTGTGCTAATAGTGATCCGAATGAAAAAAAGAGAAAGAAAAGGAAAAAGGTTATTTTGATATAAGGGGCCGTCCATAAAGTACGTCCGAGATTACAGGGGGAGGGGGGATTCCTGACAACCGGACCAAATGTGACATGGAAGATTGTGGAAGTTTAGTAATTCAGACGTCCAGCGGGAAAAATATAGTGGATGGTATTTCTTCGTTTTGTTTTCTCTTTTCTTCTTCTTTTAATAATTAAAATAAGGTATGAAATATTTCAGATTTCTGATGATATTTAGCTAAATCAGAATATTAATATTAAGTTCTCGTATTTGTACTACCAAATCTATCGTTGGTATGATCTGGAGTGTTGCAACCTTGAATGCGTGCGTTCATTTGTGATCTTTATTTCAGAATGATAAAGTTCGGCGGAGTGTGTAAATTGCGAACTATAATCGGACAGCTCTGAACCCCTATGAGTAAATTGCGAACCAACTTTTCTGCGCCCATTCTGACGATATAAAAAAATAAACCAGTATGAAAAAAATAATGATTAAAACAATGTCAAACAATTTAAACCAATGTGTTCACGAAAACAACAAAACTAGTTTGTCATCCTTGCCCACTGGCCATGTTAATTTTCTCTGTGATGTTCCATATTTAGTATATATATTTGTACTTAATTCATTGTATTCACGAAAACCACAAAACTAGTTTGTCATCCTTGAGCAGGGGCCATGTTTATTTTCTCTGTGATGTTCCATATTTAGTATACGTACATTTGTACGTAATTCATTTTATTCACGAAAACAACAAAACTAGTTTGTCATCCTTGCCCACTGGCCATGTTAATTTTTTTTCTGTGATGTTCCATATTTAGTATATGTACATTCGTACGTAATTCATTTTATTCACGAAAACAACAAAACTAGTTTGTCATCCTTGCCCACTGGCCATGTTAATTTTTTCTGTTATGTTCCATATTTAGTATATGTACATTCGTACGTAATTCATTTTATTCACGAAAACAACAAAACTAGTTTGTCATCCTTGCCCACTGGCCATGTTAATTTTCTCTGTGATGTTCCATATTTAGTATATATATTTGTACTTAATTCATTGTATTCACGAAAACCACAAAACTAGTTTGTCATCCTTGCGCAGGGGCCATGTTATTTTTTTTTCTGTGATTTTCCATATTTAGTATATGTACATCTGTACTTAATTCATTGTATTCACGAAAATATCTCTATTTTGCAGTAAGTGTATAGGCGTCTACGATTAACAAATATTTTCCTTTCTCAGAGATCGAGAGCGTCACTTCCATCGCAAAACTTGTCGAACAACAAAAGATATATCTAAAGCAAAGCAATCAAAACAGACGAGCTAGCTTAGGTAATTCCAGCAGATGTTCAGAGAAGTTGGTTCGGAATTTACATATAGCGGTCATGGGCCTTGGTTCGCGATTTACATATGGAGTTTTAATGGCGGTCTGATTTTAGTTCGCAATTTACACACTTTAGTTCGCAATTTACATACCACCAAAGTTCGAGTAGCATTTGGGAATAAATTAATGCCTAAATAATAAATATTTTCTGAAGAAAAAGTGTCAATATATGGAAGATTCCTTTAAATACATTGCTGGCCACCCAAAATGCAACACCAAGAAGGACACGAGATAGCAAAACCAGATTTACTGGACACATAACAACAAATACAAAGATGAAACGATTGAGTTTACAGGCCCGTGCTACTTGCGGAACACGCAGACATCAATAGTTCGTGTGGCCCCAATGGCTGGCAATAACGGCCGCTACACGCCGCGGCATCACACGAAAGAGTCTTTGGATGTGGGCTTGGGGTATGTCGGTCCAGGCTGCTTCCACACGTAGCCACAGTCCATCAGGCGTAGCAGCGGGTGGTGCTTGCCGGGCCACTAAGTTGCCGATCAGCGACCAGACGTGTTCGATGGGCGACATATCGAGAGAACAGGCGGATCACGGCAGCAGTGACACCTGGTGGGCCGTGAAGAATTGTTGCACGATGCGTGCCACGTGCGGGCGCACGCATTGTCCTGTTGAAACGTGGCCGCTGGCAGGTCCTGCAGGTAAGGGAGGACAACAGGCTCCAAAACGTCGGAGATGTAGCGGAGGCTGTTGAGTGTACCGGCGATGCGTACCAGAAGGGTGCGGGTGTCATATCCAATTGCGCCCCAAACCATAACGCCAGGCGCAGCACTCGCCGGTCGTATAATGTCAATGGTAATCGGAGCAATGGGCGCCGTGCGAGAAGTCCTCGCTCCTGCAGACGACGTCGAACGGTACGTGCTGACACAGGGTGTTGCGCGACACACCTCTAATTCCTGCGCTAACGTTCGTGATGTGGCGGTGCGAGCCGTCAATGCCCGCCGCACAACATGCCAGTCCTCTAGTTCGGTGGTGTGCAGCGGCTGCGGCAATCACTCATGTCGGTCCGTCTGTCCCTGTTGCACCCACCGAATCCATACTCGCATCACTGTGGCTGGATGTTGTCCCATACGGGCGCCGATGTCTCGGTACGATAAACCGCTGTCGCAATAAGCCACAATTCGTCCTCTGTCGAACTCCGAAACGTGCTGAAATGACTGCCGTATTCTGCGACGAGGCATCAGGAAGCTTTCCATGCACAGGTCCGGCAGCACAACACACTTCCACTACTTATACCCTGCCTTCTGTTCACCCTTCTTATAGTGCTTCTCGGTGGTGTGGCGGGCGCACAAGATTTGCATATGCCCTGCAATGCTAATCGTTTGCATGTCCTCTCGCGGGCGACGCATGCTGCGAATTTCAGGCCAATCGGATGCTTCCTTCTTGGTGTTGCATTTTGGGTGGCCAGCAGTGTAATTACACGTTATCTTTCTGTTTCTCAACGGACTTCTAAAAGCAGTCGTCAAAATTAAAAGGGGTTCCTGGAATTAGGACGTACTTTTTAAGAGGGGAGGTGTCAACAATCGGACAAAATGTGAAATTTAGGACAGTCTAAAAATAGTAAAAAATCACGGTCGTACTTTATGGACTAAGTATTGTTCTTTCTTTTTCCTTGTTCTCCGTTCATATTCTATTACACACGTAAACCAAAATTCTTCCTAAACATAAGAGCAGCAGCCTAGGATTGCACATAAAACACTTGTACAACTGTTTTCAACAGTATGTAATTTTGCATTTGTTGTATATGTACATAATCATGTACTGTGCTTTGTGCCCGTATATCTCAAAGTTTGCCTTTGAGATAGACGGACAGAAGGCACAGTACAGACCAAACTTTGCGAATGAATAAATATTATTCATACACTACAGTCATTTTGCAAAACTTTAAGACCACCTGTTGGTATTAGGAGATTTCTGCCGATTGCGTCAGCTACTGTCTGTATTACTCAACTTGCTGTCGGTGTTACATCATCCTATAAGAGGCAGCTGTTGATAGAGTTGAGAGAAACGTGCGAGCGTCAGTTTGCTTCTGGTTTTCATGCTGAGAGGTTTTGTACGTAGTTTCTACATAGCGAAAAACGGGCGAAAGCCGTCATTAAGTGTTACTCAGAGGGCATAAATAGTGACTTTATATCATGAAGGATACTCCGAACGTGACATAAGCAGAAAAGGTGAATGTGAGCAAGACTGCTATTCATAATACGATCGTGAAGTATCGAGATACAGGTGAATTTAGCGACCGAAAGAAAAGTGGACGTCAAAGGAAAACAACCCCACGCGACGACAATACCAAAAGGCGAATAGTTATGCGTTCTCCGAAGAGTTCGTACAAGAAAATCAAGGCCTTTCTGCATTCAAAAGGGTCTGATATTAATATCAGCACTGTTTCCCGACGTTTTGGCAAAGATTTTGGATTAAAGTCTTATAAACTTAGACTAACATCTATCATGAAAAAGAAGAGACTCCAGTTTGCAAAGCGTCATCAATCGTGGACTGCTGAAAATTGGAGCCAAGTTCTTTTTTCGAAGAAATCAACTGTGCGTCATTTTGAATCACGTGAAACACATGTTCAACGACCAGAAGACAAAAGAAAAATACACCGTTAGCACCGTGAGCCATCTGCCTAGTCAGATGATATGGGGGTGCTATGTCAGCATCCAGTACTACTTTATTATCCTTTTGTGTGTATATATTTATATCGTCAACCATTATGAATTCACTGCTGGATGAAATTCTCAGCAAGTTTCCACCACAACGGTGTCTCTTGAGCCAGTCTCCTCAATGTCACTCCCTCATGCTTTCTAATTTCATCGACCCATCTCCCATGTGGTCTTCTTCTGGGTCTTTTCCTGTCCCTTGGAATCCAGTCTAAAATTTCGTTTCTTCATCGATGGTCCGTCCTTCTAGCAATATGTCCATCCCATTGCCATTTCAGGGATTTTACTCTGATCATGATGTCTTCCACTGTTGTCATTTTTCTTATCCACGAGTTCCTCTTCTTATCTTTCCTGATTACATCAAGTATGCATCTCTCCATGCTTCTTTCAGCTGTCTGCAGTCTTTGTATGTATTTTTTAGTTAAAGTCCACGTCTCTGCTCCCTGCGTAAGCACTGGAAGGATGCATTGATTAAACACTTTTCTTTTTAGACATAATAACATATTGCTCTTAAAAATTGTGCTTTTTATTCCAAAAGCTCTCCACCCGTTTTTATACCTCGATTTTTAAGAGCAACATGCCATTATGTCTTAAAACAAATGTGTTTAATCAATTTATCCTTCCAGTGCTTAAGTACAAAGCACAGACGTGTACCTGGTCTTAACTTAAAAAGACATCCAAAGACTGCAGAAAACTGAAAGAGCCATGGAGAGATGCATGCTTGGTGTAACCATGAAAGATAAGAAGAGGAACTCGTGGGACGTACTACAGAGCTGAAAACATGTGTCAAGACAACAAATCTGCAGCGAGACATTCTGTGTACAAGTAGCTTAGTTGGGAGACCGACTTACTCCGGAGTGAGGGGACACGGCTTTGATATTCGTCGCGGACAAACTTGTGTTTTCACACTCGTGGATAAGGAAAATGACAAGAATGGAAGGCATCATGATCAGAATAAAATGTTGACATTTATTCTGATCATGATGCCATTTCGGTTGTCCATCCTGCTGGACATGTTGCCAGAAGGATGGACAACGGAAATTTTAGACTGGATTCCAAGGGACAGGAAAAGACCCAGAAGAAGACCACATGGGAGATGGGGGAATGAAATTCGAAAGCATGCGGAAGTTACATGGAGGAGTTTGGCTCAAGACAGACCGTTGTGGAAGAAACTAGGGGAGATCTTCAAGGAACAGTGGATTGATAATGGTTGACAATGACGATGATCATCATCATTGTCAACCTGTGATCATTCTGTGATCATAAAACCAAGGGGTTAACTGAATGGCATGCCATAAAATAAAAGGCCACGTGTGGTTATGCAGATTGCGTAAAGCGTCCGGAGCAAGCCAGAAAGGTTAGGAAAGGTACGATGCTGGAGGGTGGAGACATACAGCTCGGACCATGCCCTGCCCTCGAAAGTCATCCAGCAAATCACGTTCTCATGCATTTACATTACACACATTGGTATGCAGACAAAAATAATCTGCCTCCCCGGAGGCGCAGTGGTCTAAGCGATGGCTTCTGATCATTCGTCCGAGATGGGCCCGGATTCGAATCCCGGTGAGTCATGGATGTTGTGTTTGTCTTACGGCACTGGCTCTCTCCCTTCCCTGCAGTCAGTGGCCCTAAATTCGAGACGGGCGAATGCTTATAGCCCTTTGAGTTGCTCACGGTGGTCGTTGAACCCTCAATCAAATAATAATAATCTCAGAACGATATATTTGGTATTAGAAAAACGTGAGACTCAATTATTCTTAAGTTTAATTTAAATTCCAGAAATAATGAGATTTTGAAATTGAAAACTTAGGGAAGCATAATTTGTTGGGTGACAAACTAAAACTAAAAATTGAGGGGGGTACGTCCCCCCTGTACTCTACGCCCGTGAGTGCGTGTACCTTCAGCAATAGAAAGTTTCCTATCTTGATCTTAGAGCTCGATAATCCATTACATCTTCACTCAATGTTTTCTTTTCTTAAATTGTACGTTTAACGGTCTTTCCCATTTAATTGCAGTTCTGCTTTGCTCAAGGTCAAGTAACAATGGTTTGCTCAGGCAAGAGACGTGGAAGAGATGACTTTTGACAAGATACTTGTGTCCTTGGGATCCCCAGGTCGGTACCAGCTCCTCGCTGGATTTCTTCTCTGCTGCATTCAGCTGCCCGTGAGTTTCACCGACCACTTAATGCAACTGTACAGTGCTGCACCGCCACACAGATGCAGGATTCACTTCCTCAACACCAGTGTCATAGGTGAGAGCGAGTACCGACCTCTCGTGGAGAAGCAAGGAAGGAAATTTTACTCTTCCTGTTCGATGTACACGAAACCGGAAGACCACTCTGCAGGAACGCAGTCGTGTGTTGAAGGATGGGAATTTCTCACAGTGGACGATGAGTGGACTCTGGTCACTGAGGTTTGTCGTAACTAGCATTCTTCTTTATTTACAAAATGTATAATGAAAAAAAAAAAAAAAAAAAAAAAAGGAATATACTTACCGGCCACTGAATTAGAAACTTTTATTCAATACCGGCTTGGCCTTCCTTTTTTCCTAACTATCAGTCATGCCCGTTCTCCGAAAGGTGAATCTATAAAATAATTTTTTAAGCATAAAATTAAAGAAAGCGAAAAGTAATTACGGAAAAGAAAAATAATTTAAGATCCGTAACCGTTTTACGATTTAGGACTGAGTCGTGACGTCAATGCATACGTTTTGACGTAAAACGGAGCAGGCTTTGGCACCCCTTAATTTTAAATCAAAATTTCATGGAATTTTTACAGCATTTTAACGATTTTGGCATAATTTTTTTAAACCTATCAGCATTTTCAACAGCAAAACTAAGTCATCCTTTTGAATTTTTTGGTTTTCAGACTTTTCTAAGTGTAAAAGTGGTAGAAAAATTCAAGCAGACAATGTTCCAAAGCCGCCATTATTATTATTATGATTATTATTTCGGACTTTTCTGGGCATCCGGACCTTAAGACCTATGAGCATGCCAATAATCAGATCTCTAGGTTATTTAGAAGTGGTCGAACAATTCGCGAAATGTTCAAGCAAACAATGTTCCAAAGCAGTCAGTCGACCCGGTGGCGCAGTAATCTAAGCGACGGCTTCTGATCATTCGTTCGATTTGGGTCCGAGTTTGGATCCGGGTGAGGCATGAATGTTGTGTTTGTCTTACGGCACTGGCTCTCTCCCTTTCCTGGAACCAGTGGCCCTGAATTAGGGATGGGCGGCTCTTATAGCACCCTGAGTTGCTCACGGCGATCGTTAACCCCCCCCCCCCCAATAAACAACAACAACAACAAAAAACCCGTCATTTTGATTTGATTTTTTGTTTTTCTGATTTTTCTTGGTATCCGGATCGTAAGACCTATCAACATGCAAATTTTTAAATCTCTAAGTCATTTAGAAGTGGTCGCACAATTTGCGAAAAAATTCAAGCAGGCAGTGTTCTAAAGCCGCCATTCCGATTTCTTTGCTTTTCGGAATTTTTTGGGTATACTGTTAAAAACTGGTACTTAGAAATAAGCAAAATGTACTCGTTTTTGAGTACATTCTGGGCTTATAATAGCTCCGAATACTTGTGTCTACATACAGGGAATCAATTGTGAGTATATATGGTATTTCTAATTAGAAATATATGTACTTATTTTTGAGTACATATATACACTGGTGTACAAAAATTAAGGACAAAGAGGAGAAATTAGCATAACAGCGGAACGAGCAGGCAGAACGAACCGAAAGACCCCTCAGGAGATAGACTAGGGTCCGGTACGGTAGGGCATGCGCATATATGCAGCATGACGCAGGGGGGGAGTGTCGGAAGGGTATAAAGCACACAGGCGGTGTACGCTCAGCAATTCGGTGAAAGCTATTGCACGGTGTACATCGGTTTGAACGACGTCGAATTGCTGCCACCGTGTGATATGGCCAACAGACAATCTAGTAGACGACATCTGGATGACTTTACCTGAGGTCGCGTCATTGGGAAGTTGGAAGAAGGTCGAAGTGTGACTAGTGTGGCGGAGGAGTTCGGGATCGCTCACAGCATTGTTTCACGAGCTTGGAAAGCATTCCAAACGACAGGAACAGCTGTCCCAGAGTTTAGCAGTGGTCGTCCACGAGCAACCACGGCGGCGGACGACCGGTATATTGTCCTACAGGCGAGAAAAGACAGACGGCAGACAGCGGGAGAAATCGCAAGGCACATGCAACAGACAACTGGACGTCCGTTATCGCCTTTTACAGTGGCCAGGAGGCTGCGCAAAGGTGGTCTATTTGCACGACGACCAGTACGGTGTGTGCCATTAACGCCTGCTCATCGGAGACGGCGGTTTCTGTGGTGCCAGGAACAGAAGAACTGGACACATCAGCAATGGGGTCAAGTTCTCTTTACGGATGAGAGCCGATTTAGACTGACGAGCGATTCTGGACGTATACACATCTGGATAGAGCGGGAACACGCAATCACACCTCCAACATCAGCGAAAGGGACCGGTTTGGAGGTGGCGGAGTTCTCGTTTGGGGCGGTATCATGCTTCGTAGCCGTACTGACCTCCACATCTTCCAAGGAGGTTCAGTCACTGGTGTCCGCTATTGTACCGAGGTTCTCCTGCCTCACGTGCGTCTGTTTAAAGGTGCTGTGGGTCCTGAGTTCCTCTTCATGGACGACAACGCTACACCTCATCGTACAGTGGGTGTCGCAGAGCTGTTGAAGAGTGAAGATATTCAACGCATGGATTGGCCCGCAAGGTCCCCGGACCTAAATCCAATCGAACACGTGTGGGACCTTCTCGGGAGACGCTTGGCAGCACGTCACCAGCCGCCAGAAACAATTCCGCAGCTGCGATGGGCGCTACAAGAGGAATGGGCCGCGATGCCTCAACAGCTCCTTGACAACCTCGTTCTCAGCATGGACAGACGTTGTAAATCCTGCAACGCAGTCAGGGGTGATCATATCCCCTACTAAAGACTGGATTTTTCTTGGCAGCCGCCTGTCACATGGACGTTTCTGTCTTCTGTCCAGTTGTGCTCGAAGCTACGTTTTCAATAAAGTGCCTTTGTATGCCTTGGATTCCTTGTTTGGACGGTTTTGCTCACTTGTCCCATATTCTTACATCTTGGGGATCTTATGGTATGATTTGAGTCGATGTGGAGCACTTCTGCACGACGTTACATTCGAAAAACCGTCTCGTCCTTAATTTTTGCAAGCCAGTGCATACTGTTGTACATATTTGTAAATTTCGTTTGTGGTTCACCCAAATAAATTGCATTGTATCTTATTATAAACCATTCTCAGTTCACTGATGGATGAAGAACTCCCTAAGTTTCTTCCACAAATCTCTGACTTGACCAATTCTCTTTCATATCATTCCCGCATGCCTTTGAATTTCTCTTCCATGTTATTTCGACTTTTTGCATGCCTTTGAATTTCCCTTCTATGTCATTCTGGCATGTCTGAACTTTTCTTCTATGTCATTCCGGCATGCCTTTGAATTTCTCTGACATCCTCTCCTTATCTTTCCTGGTTACACCAAGCATGCATTTCTCCATGCTTTTTCCAGTTGTCTGCAGCCTTTGTCTTTTTAGTTTCCGCATTTCCACATGCCTTTGAATTTCTCTTCCATGTCATTCTGGCATGCCTTTGAACTTCTCTTCCATGTCATTCCGGCATGCCTTTGAATTTCTCTTCCGTGTCAAGCCCGCATGCCTTTGAATTTCTCTTTCATGGAATTTAGGCATGTCTTTGAATTTCTCTTTCATGGCCTTCCAGCATGCCTTTGAACTTCCACGTCATTCCGGCATGCCTTTGAATTTCCCTTTCCGTGTGATGCCGGCAAGGCTTTGAATTTCTCTTTCATGGCATTTAGGCATGTCTTAGAATTTCTCTTTCACGGCATTTAGGCATGTCGTTGAATTTCTCTTTCATGGCATTCCAGCATGCCTTTGAACTTCCACGTCATTCCGGCATGCCTTTGAATTTCTCTTCCATATCATTCGGACATGCCTTTGAATTTCCTTTCCGTGTGATGCCGGCAAGCCTTTGAATTTCTCTTTCATGGCATTTAGGCATGTCTTTGAATTTATCTTTCATGGCATTCCAGCATGCCTTTGAATTTCTCTTCCACATCATTCTGGCATGCCTTTGAATTTCCCTTCCGTGTGATGCCGGCAAGCCTTTGAATTTCTCTTTCATGGCATTCAGGCATGTCTTTGAATTTCTCTTTCATGGCATTCCAGCATGCCTTTGAATTTCTCTTTCATGTCATTCCAGCATGCCTTTGAACTTCCATGTCATTTCGGCATGCCTTTGAATTTCTCTTCCATGTCATTCCGGCGTGCCTTTGAATTTCTCTTCCAAGTGATTCTGCCATGAATTTGAACTTCTATTCCATGTCATTCCGGCATGCCTTTGAAATTCTCTTCCATGTCACTGGAATAATTTTGAATTTCATCTACCCACCTCCCACGTTGGTATCCGGGCTAGAGTTTCAGTTGTCCAGCAGTGGTCAGTAGTCCTAGCAGCATGTCCAGTTTATTGCCACTTGAGGGCATTTGCTCTGATCATGATGTCTTCCATTTTTGTCATTTTCTTGATCCACGAGATTCTCTCCATATCTTTCCTGGTTACGCCAAGCCTGCATTTCTCCATGCTTTTTTCAGTTGTCTGCACCCTTTGTCTTTTATAGTTAAGATCCATAGCTCTGCTCCATTTGTAAGAACTGGAACGATGCGTTGATAAAAATACTTTTCTTTTAAGACATAATGGTATATTGCTCTCGAAAATTGTACTGTTTTTCCCAGAGGCTCTCCAATCAAGTTCTATACGCTGATTAATTTCTTCAACAATGTGATCCTCGCTTGATATCTGTTCTCCAAGGTAAATTTAGATATCGGTGATCTCGAGCTTTAACCCATCAATCGCAAAATCTTCATTTCTTGTAAAAGCATTGTACAACAGTTTTGTTTTCTGAAAGTTCATTTTTAATCCCACTTCTTTACTCTTGTCAGCAAGTTCCTGGATCATACTCAGCAGCTTTGATGGGGTAGGTGAAAAAATGACTATGCCTTCAGTTAAACAAAGATGGGTTAAATAATCTTCATTAATCTTTATCCCTGACATTCTGCATTCTGCAATCTGGCATTGAAAAGTTTGAGAGATATAGTATCACTCTGTTTCACTCCCACTCCAATTTTTATAAGTGGTGGGTGCTCGAACAGACGAACCTTCGCGCTTGCATTTTCATAGATATTATTAATAATGTTGATGCATGCATCTTCTGCATAACAGGATTTAACAGACATTAAAACTGTTGATGGTTTCACGGAATCAAAGGCCTTTTTCATAATCAGTAAATGGCATACATAGTGATAGTTCTTTTTTACGCTTTCCAACCGTACATTGAAGAAGCGTATATGCCACAGCTTTGTCCGTCTGTCTGTCTTTCCGCACGATAACTCGCGTAAAAATGGTTCGATTTCGATGAAATTTTAGTATGTGGTAGGGAACCACCTGGGAACGAACCCTATTGAAAATGGGCGAAATGGGGTCAAAGGTCACGACATAGGAGCGGGATCCATTCCATCGCCCTTATGCGTCATAACTTGCGTAAAAATGTTTCGATTGCTACAAAACTTTATCCTGTTCTTTCGGAGGTATACTGAACCGGTTCTGTTGAATATCATTGAAATGAGGTCAAAGGTCAGGGCACAAGAGCGAGATTTATTACACAGCCATTATTCTCATAACTTCACTAAAAAGGTTTCTATTGCGACCAAAACTTTAGTATGTTGTTCCGGAGGTATACTGAACCAATTCTGTTTAATATCATCTAAAGGAGGTCAAAGGTCAGGGCACGGGAGCGAGATTTGTTCCACTGCCATTATCCTCATAACTGGACTGCAAATGCTTCTATTGCGACAAAACGTTGGTATGTTGTTACGGAAGTATACTGAACCAATTCTGTCTAATATCATCGAAATGGGGTCAAAGGTCAGGACACAGGAGTCAGATTTATTCCGCAGCCATTATCCTCATAACTTGAGTAATGATTTCTGGTATGTTGGAAAGCGTATCATATTCAATGCATTGCATGATTTTTACTAACTTGTTCATTCGTTCTTTCAGTCAGCTTGTTAGTACATGAATGTTACCTATTTACAATGCAGTCGCTCCTGAATTTAGCTTGTTCTGCTGGTTTATCAGTCCATGGCTGGATGAAGGTTTCCGCAAGTTTCTTCCAGAACTTTCTGTCTTGAGCCAATCTCCTCGAAGAAATTCGATGTCGTAATTTCGACATGATTTCGAATTTCATCAGCACATCTCTCACATAGTCTTCTTCTGGGTCTTTATTCGTTCCTTGGAATCCAGTTTAATATTTCAGTTGTATATACACTGAGTGGCCACTTTATTATGACCACCCCCTCAGTACTTCATTGGGCCACCTTTTGCCTTTAATACTGCGTCGATTCTTCGTGGCATGGACTCCATGAGATGTTGATAGGTGGTTTGTGGAATCTGAGACCATGCTTGATGAATAGCACTTTCCAGGAGTGTGGGATTGCAGGGTTGTGGATCCAGCCGTCTGATGGCTCGTTCAACTTCATCCCACAGATTATCAATGGGGCTGAGATCTGGAGATTGTGGGAGCCACCTAAGCTAAGTAAACTCACCGGCATGTTTCTGAAACCAATCCTGTACAATACGAGCACTATGGCAGGACGCATTATCTTGTTGAAATTAGCCATCGCCATTGGGATAAACCATCCACATGACAGGATGCACTTGGTCCGCAACGATGTTTAGGTATGATGTGCCAGTCAGACGTTGATCAACACGAATTAAAAGGCCCAAAGCATGCCAGGAAAACATTCCCCAAACCATAACGTTGCCTCCACCAGCTTGAAGGGTTGTAGCAATGCATTTGGGGTCCATGCTTTCGCGTTGTTTCCGCCAAATTCTCACTCGGCCATTGTCGTGGTGCAACTGAAAACGTGGTTCATCGGACCACATAATTTGTTTCCAATTATCGACTGTCCAATCCTTGTGCTCCTGTGCGAACTGGAGACGTTTTCTCTTGTTAACTAGAGAAAGGAAAGGTGTTCGAACAGGCTTTCGGCTGCCATATCCCATCCGATGCAGTGTACGGCAAACAGTGCGTGCAGAGATCATTTGAGGTGATCCTTGATTAAGATGGTCTGTAATTTGCTGCACTGTTGCCCTTGTGTTGTCTGTTACTAGTCTGGTCACTCTCCGTTCCGCCCAAGCAGTATCTAGTCGACGACGACCACACGTTGCACGTAGAGACCCAGTTTTTTTGGCTGACAGTCCAGTCTTTGAACACTTTAACAACAGATGCTCTGAAACATTTCACGTATGCGGCGGTTTCGCTGATACTTGCTCCATGGCTCCGAGCTCCTACAATCATCACACGTTGAAAGTCCGTCAAAACGCATTTTTTACCCATCTCGTCACCCAAAAATCCCTTCTACTACTGTCGCAAGCATTAAGATTTCCCTTTTTATACTAACCTCGCCCTCTGGCGGCAACAGCGTGCAGCTATAGTTCATTTGCTTAAAACTGTGAGGTGGTCAAAATAAAGTGGCCACTCACTGTATACACTCAATGGTCAAAGCATTAGAGATACCTAGCTAAGAGCGTGTCGATCCTCTAGCTCGAATAACACCCCTGTACATGCAGAGACATCGATTCCACTAGATACCGGGAGGTTTCCGGAGATAATGCCAGCCGTGCCTGTGCCTGTTGCAGCATTGTCCACAACTCCGCCAACGACGTCGATCCAAGATCCATGTATCTAATAATCTAAGATCCAACTCCGCCAGCGACGTCGATCCAAGATCCATGTATCTAATAATCCAAGATCCAACTCCGCCAGCGACGTCGATCCAAGATCCATGTATCTAATAATCCAAGATCCAACTCCGCCAGCGACGTCGATCCAAGATCTATGTATCTAGTAATGCAAGAACCAACTCCGCCAGCGACGTCGATCCAAGATCCATGTATCTAATAATTCGCTGCACGGCGTTTCAGAAAATTTCTCCAGGGTTTGAATCCAGGGACCTTGGAAGAAACTGGATGGTTCCAAACTCAGATAGGTGTTCCTCGAGCCATTCCTGGGTGGTTGCGACCCGGTGGGGAAGGGCGCATTGTCCTCCTAAAACAGGCAATTGGCCGCAGATTGCGCGAAGGACATGAAAGCGTGTAAGTGAGCAGCCAGCACACATGATGGTAGCTCGCAGTGGTTTAAGGCCTCTCCAGACACACTAAGGGACCCAATGTGTCACATGAAAGACTCCCCGAGCCATCACAGAGTCCCACATTTTGAACAGAGCTGATCTGGCACGACGGGTCTATGGTCTCACGCTGTCGACACCACATCCACACACTCTCGTCAGCACGCTACAGCTGAAAACGGGATTCATCTGACCACACCACGTGGCGCCGGCCTGCAAAGATCGAATTTTGATGTTCCCGGCACCTGTCGTAGGTAATGCCCGACGACGAGCAGTTAACCGTGGCACACAAGTAGGGCGTCTGCTCCCGCATCCCAGGCTATATCGCGTGCGCCGTACCGTTGACACATCTTGGGGCTCCGACATTCAACCTTGATGTTATTTGCACCGTCGTTGCCACGTGGCCGGTCTGTACGGACCCGGATAGCCTACGTCGATGAAGGTCATAGCGGGAGGCTACCGCTTGCTCTCCGTGCGCTGGTACGTCCTTCAATGCTATACTCGCTGTGCACCCTTGATAGGGTTGCCCTCGGGAACCGTAGGGTTTTTACCACTTGGGCAATAGAATGATCCATCTGTCTTGCACAGACAATGCGTCCACAATCAAAGTATCTCAGATCACCACATTTACCCATTTCGTCGACTGCGATACACCGTATGAAAGCCCTGCTGCTCTCCTATTTATCGCATGCGTTTGGTTTTGGTCTGTTCGACTCTGCGCATGGGATGTCCATGTGAGCTGCCCATTAATATCTCTAATATTTTGACTCCTGAGTGAATAGTTTGATGCCAGTTTGTTTAGCATGCTTTCTCTCGTCACATAAATGATTAACTCCAATAATGAAAGATGTCACGTGAGCGCGGTGTGCCTTGTGTATAAAGCAGAATTTCTCATCGAGTATCAGTGAGCGTTCGACTGAGGATCAGAATGTCCAAAATGAGTGATATGAGCGGCTCTGCATGTGGCATGATAGTTAACGCCGGGCCTGTCGACTGGAGCAGCTCAGAAACGGTCCTTCTTCTAGGCTTTTCACTCAAAACCATAGCAAGTGTTTATCGTGAATGGTGCAACACGTAGAAGCTTCCAGCAATCGGTGATCTCGTGAAAACGGCTGGCGAATCAGAAGAGTCAAAGAAAACTGGAGACATGGTCATTGGCTGTTGTAGCTCATTCACGACATAGTCCGATATGGCCTTCGTTCGGAGATGACCGTCGGCACACCCAATGTGTGTGTGTGTGGTTGTGTGTAGGTTTAACGACCGCTGTGAGCAACTCGTTGGGCTATAAGC
This sequence comes from Macrothele yani, assembly GCA_039090855.1. NCBI lineage: Eukaryota > Metazoa > Arthropoda > Arachnida > Araneae > Macrothelidae > Macrothele > Macrothele yani. The sequence goes on along the minus strand of CM077005.1, from coordinate 120,802,518 downwards.
AGTCGCCGATCCCTAATTTAGGGCCACTGGTTCTAGCAGGGGTGTCTCTAGATTTCAAAATCAGGGTGGGAGATTATTACATTGTTGAGTCACATTATTGTGACCTCCAGCTAATTAATATCCAGAGTAACCGAAGTGTGCAGCGCGGACGGCAGCTAGACGTCTGGAAATGACTTCACAGGTATGTGGAGCCATGCTGACTGCAGTGCATCTGACAGCTGCTGGAGGGTGCGTAACGGAGGATCCATAGAGCGGACAACACGATCCAGGTGGTCTCACAGGTGCTCAATTGGGTCTAAGTCTGGAGAATTAGGGGGTCAGGGAAGTACTTTGAAGTCTTCATCGTGTTCTTCCAACTACTCTCGGACATTTCTAGCTGTGTGACATGTCGCATTGTCTTGCTGGAAGATCCCATCCACCCCAGGGAAGACAATCAGCATGTATGGGTGTACATAGTCTGCAAGAATGGATTCATAACGAATTCTGTCCATACTGCCTTCCACAGGTATGAGTGGACCCAGATAATGCAACGAAAACATTCCCCAGACCATAACGCTGTCCCTACTAGTTTGTGTTCTTCCAGCAATAATTGAAGAGTGTTTGTTCTCCGATGTTTCTCCCCTTATACGCCAACGTCCATCCGTCCGATGAAGCAGAAAACGTGACTCATCGGAGAAGGCAACCCTTTGTCAATCAGCGGATGTCCAGTTCCGATACTGCCGTACAAATATGTAAGCCTTTTCTGCCGATGCACCTTCGTTAGCGTTGGTTCGCTGAAATGTCGTTTTAGACACACTTCCGGTAGCCCCCTGGTTCATTCGGCTAGTGAGTTGCTCCACTGTAGCGTGTCGATCGGCCCTCACGTACCTTCGAAGCAGACGTTCACCTCTCACATCAATAGCACGTGGTGCTCTTCAGAGTTTATCTCGCTTATTCGCAATGGTGTCATGTCTCCAATCACGATACACTTTAACCACAGCAGCACGCGAACTGTTCACAAACTGCGCTGTTTCAAAAATACTGCCCCCCTGGGCCCGAAGGCTGATAATCATCCCTTTTTGCAAATCTGATAAATCGCTCCTTTCATCCATGACAGCAACGAGTGAAATGTTTTCTGAATGCCTACAGCACACCTTATATACCCGGGCCTTGCCGCCCCGGTGGCGCAGTGGTCTAAGGCGTTGGCCTCTGATCATTCGTCCGTAAGGGGTCCGGGTTCGAATCCCGGTCAGGCATGGATGTTGTGTTTGTCTTACGGCACTGGCTCTCTCCCTTCCCTGGAACCAGTGACCCTAAATTAGGGACGGGCGACTGCTTATAGCCCATTGAGTTGCTCACGGTGGTCGTTAAACCTCCAATCAAAAAAAAAAAAAAAAAATACCCGGGCCTTCTTTCACTGGCTATGCGCTGTTGACATCGAAAGTACGAAGTGGTCACAATAATGTGACTCGACTGTGTATTTTCGCCGGAGTAAGTTTGATAGCAACTGCATTTACGTAACACTAAAAGAAAGCGAACTTAGTGCCCTTTACTACATGCTGCAAAGGAATTCGTGCAGTTCTGCTCTCCTAGGCCTTCCGGATACATTCTCATTAATTTTTGAACTGCCTTGAAATTTTTTCACTTTTTGGAGAACAAAACAATCCAAAGTTTGCGTTCATCTTTCGTTCCGTCGCCCAACCCATTACAAGGCAAGTATCTCGAATTTAATGGCATTTCAGTGTATTTTTTATATGGCATGTATAAAGCCGTTGTGAAGCCGTATTTTGATCAAGAAACTATGTTTACTTTGAATGTCCTTCTAACTTCAATGAATGTCTTATTATTTATTTATTTTAGTGGAATTTGGTGTGTGAAAGAGAATACCTCATACAGCTTTTGCCATACGTCTATCACGTGGGTGCAATGATTGGAGCAATCATTTTTGGCCTCTTGGCCGATTACTACGGTCGAAAGTGTCCGCTCCTAATCGCCCTAGTGGCGCACACGGCTCTTGGAGTTTCTCTCCACTTCTTACCTTCATTCACGTTGTTCGCCACCGTCTACTCATTGCAAGGGATCTTTGTCACGGTAAGAACTGAGATTTTAGCATTTTTTTAAAAATCAACATGTTTTCTATGTATTCTCTTCATGACCCCGCTGAGCATCTTTGATCTAGAATGACTACCAAAATGTTGATGCTATGTTTGTGAGTTTCCCAGTACTTAATTTTATCACCCGTCTAATTTTAAGCTAATTTCAATATTCAGCAATAAATTTAAGACTGAAAGTTTTTGCATTACGGTTCGAAAATAATTAGTGGGTGTTAAAAATTTAATTTTGCCAGCTTTGTGTATTTCTGCTGCAAAGTCGGGTGCTTTCTTAATTAAGCTCCTACGACATAATTTATCGCCGCAAATTTGCCATGTATCAACCTTTCCCTTGGATGGGAGTGAATCATTAGTTTCTGGGTCAGCCGGTAAACCGTGCTTAAAGTCAATCTCTGTAGAAATTTTTCTTTTACTAATTCCAGCCGATGTGTGGAAGAATTAGCATCACACATTTTTGAAGCAAATAAGGAATTCTCACTAATTCCAGACTAGAGGTAAGTTCGGGCTCAATTTTAGGAGCCTGGGCCCGCTTTTTTTTATTACATGTGTTTGCTAAGCCCGGGCCGCCCGGGCCCGGTTTCTCGGAAAAATTTGCTTAACTCATTATGTTAATTATGGCTTATCAGCTAAACGATCCTGGCTTCCCGTGCTGTCATAAATTCCCCACAGCAGGAAGTAAAAATTTATAAGGTTCTTTTTGCATGGAAACTTTCTATCAACGAAAAGCTGAAAGACAGCCCGGCGTTCTTACTCTCCCAGCTTTACTAAAATGATCTGCTATTCGGGAGAGGGAGGTAAAAAAATAATGGCCAGCCATTCAAGGCATGAATTCAACATTAGGCTTGTTTGAAACTTAACAAAAATGTTTAATCAAAGATAATCAATCCTGGCAGCTATTGTTCCGTAACACGAGCTCCTGCAAGTTCCAGTTCCGCGGGAAATGCCAGAGTCCCTATTCATTAACGGAATACTCTTTTCTGCAAATAAACCTTTGCAAGTTCTTTCCCTATCGCAAACGTGAAAGTCTTTATTGGCCGGAATCTTTCGTGCACCTCACACTTCTTTTGTTTGGAAAGCTAAGCCTCGTGTTCTGTTCCCGAACACGTGTCCTCGTAGGTAGTTTTCTCCGTACTTACGTTACAGACAACCGGTGTCTCTCTCCGGCTCTTCCAACAACAAACTTTTTCCCGTGCTATATCTGGCACCTCTCCTACGACCAACTTTCATTCCGTGCTTCACCCCAGCACCTTCAACGATCAACCCTTTTCCGTGCTGCACCTCAGCATCTTCCATGATCAACTCCAACCACTAACTAACCCTTCCTAACTGTCACTTCTATCGAGAAGTTTTCACCTAGGAACCTCCCCTCGCCTCCTGATTGGCTCCTGCATTCTCCGCCTGAGGCGCTGACCCTTTTTCCGAGCGGGAGCACGCGTCGAGCAGACGACCCGCCTGCCTCTCTGCGTCCCCCCCCCTTTTTTCTCCCTGACCTGCGAATACCGGCGCTGACCTTCCTTCGCGTCACCTTGTCCTTGCACCTTCCGTGTATCCCACAATTTGCGGGCCGCGGGTGGCCGAGTGAGCAACGTTCGTGATTGCCACGGAAAGGGCCTCAGGTTCGATTCTGGGCAAGTACGAACGCTCTATCCACTAAATATCCGCCGTGCGTCGGATGGGCACGTTAAGCCGTCGGGCTCCGGGTACTGGCCCCCCGGTAATAAATAAGGGCGTCTTCCTCCCCCTTTCTACTTCGCTTCCGTGTCACTTTCCTATCGGGCACTCTAGTCCAAATCTCCTAGCTTCCTATTTCTAAGGGTTGTTTAAGATCTGGGGTCAGACACTCCCTTCCTAAAATCCTCTCTACATATGCTCAATACCCCCACAACTGGCATTCCCCCCAGCTAGGAACAATAGCGGTGCCTTCGCGAGTACATCGTCCTTACAATAGGCACATTTGAATGTCGCCTTACCAGTACATTTACAAGGTTTAACAACCGTTATTTCAGGTTCCGTTGCTTTTTCACATCCGTCCTAAGGAAGATCTTAATACACTTGATAATAGTTGACATCAAATGTTCATGTCTTGATGAAAACAGTTCATTCTTATAGGATTAATGTATTTTAATGTCCATCACATGAATCCAAAGAATTTCGATCAAAATATATTATGCCGATAAATGTCTATCACATAGTTCACCGATGGGCATAAATTCTCTCCCCTACATAAATAATAATCGATGCATATGCCGTTCGACTATATTAGGGGAATCAGTGATTTTGCCGAAAACTGAAGATAAGAAAATGTTTTAGAAACACAAAATATTCCATTCGTTACTTCTTTTGGATTTCTAAATTTACTTTTATTTTGAATAAATTGCATTACAAAACGTTATTTTGAATAAATTGCATTAACAACTCTTTACAGACAGTCGCACATGTTTTAAATATTGACTCTAGAATGCTAAACTTTGCAATATAATTTACATATATGCTATCTGGTAAAGATAGTTTACAGTGATGTATAGTAGGTATAAAAAAAGCATGTAAGAAAATTTCCAAAAAAACAAAACAAAAGAAAAACGAATGAGCATTCCAGACCAGATTATTCTGCATTTTGTAACATTAACAAAGCTTTGCCCTTAATAATGTAATAGCCACGATATTATTCTATGTGTGTGCAGTTTCCAGCAAGTTCCTCATGAAAATTGCTTACCTTTTAAGCCTCTCGACACTCCTCAGAAAAAGAATCGCACCTAATGCTTCAGCGCTTAACCTTGAACTTCTTTCCTCTAAAACTTGACCTGCTGCACTAAACATTCTCTCGCTTACAGATTAGATCAGATGCAGAGGATTTTAGGAAGGGAGTGTCTGACCCCAGGTCTTAAACAACCCTTAGAAATAGGAAGCTATGAGATTTGGGCTAGAGTGCCCGATAGGAAAGTGACACGGAAGCGAGGTAAAAAGGGGGAGGAAAACTCCCTTATTTATTACCGGGGGCCAGTACCCGGGGCCCGACGGCTTAACGTACCCATCCGACGCACGGCGACTATTTAGTGGTTCGAACGTTCGTACCTGCCCAGGATCGAACCTGACGTTATCTCCATGGCAGTCACGAACGTTTACCACTAGGCTACCCGCGGCCCTTTCTCGCTTACAGAATTGCTGGTTGGTATACATAGTACACGTCGCGCAATGGAAGCTAGCTTAGGAAATTAAGAATTCTTCCACGACGGTAACAAATCCACAGCTTCAAGATATGTTTCGCCCATACGCAATTCCACAAACTTACAAATTTCATCAGGATCATGAATTTAAAACTGATCTTCCAAATCTTCAAATAAACCTGCTGATTTTTTTCCGGAAAAAAAAATCCGAAAAATTAAAAAAAACAAATTATTGCTCAAGAAATCAAGCTCTAGAAGTGGCACCACACGGGCACTTAACATTAAAAAATATTTAATTTTTGGTAACCAGTTTATAACAATAATATCCAGGGAATTGTTTTTTAATTACAGTTTTTCGTGAAGGTAATTTATAAACAATGAAATTGGAGTTCAGTAATGAAATTCAACTTGTGTAGGGCCAAGGCCGGGCCCGGGTTTTTCGGCTATTAATGAATCCTCTACCCGCCCGAGCTCATCTCTATTCCAGACCATGTGTGAAAGAAGTATCACACTTTTTGAAGCAAAGAAAGAATGTTCATTAATTCCAGACGATGTGTGAAAGAAGCATCACACATTTTTGAAGCAAAGGAATTCTCACTAATTTTAGACCACGTGTTGGAAGAAGCATCGCACATTTTTGAAACAAAGAAGGAATTTTCATTAATTCCAGACAATATGTGGAAGAATCATCACACATTTTTGAAGCAAAGACGGAATTTTTACTGTTTCCGGACGATGTGTGGAAAAAGCATCACTCATTTTTAAAGCAAAGAAGGAATTTGCTTTAATTCCAGATGATGTGTGGAAGAAGCGTCGCACATTTTTGAAGAAAAGAAGGAATTTTCATTAATTGCAGGCAATGTGTGGAAAATGCATCACACATTTTTGAAGCAAAGAAGGAATGTTCATTAATATTCCAGACGATGTGTGGAAGGAGCATCACACATTTTTAGAAGAACCTAACAAGCCAGTAGACCCATTTCCACAATCGTTACCTTACCTTTACAAAAGGTTTTTGCCAATGTGAAAACGCGACTTTGTCGGTTGATTGAATTCGCACTCTTTTGCTTCGGAGTCGAATGCTTTCCAAGTTAGGCTACACCGACAGAATTTATCGTCGCAAGTGTGCCGTCTTCACCTCTGTAGTAGGTCGCAAAGTTTTAAAATAATTTTATCTGGTGGGCGGGCTTTTTTTTTTTAGCAGTTTATATTTAATGGCGTTTATCTCTAAATACTCTCTGGAAGGGCTGCAGAAACCAAAAATGTTCAACCCTGCCGGAGGACGGTGGAACGGACAACAAGCCCGTGCTTTACAGTATTGCATCCTTCCTCCGTAGGCATTCTTCCCGTGGATGTTTTGGAGTATCCGTCCTCCAAAACATTCTTCACATCCCACGTATAATCATAAAGCAAGGACTGTAATAAACAAGTTAGTGAAATCATGCAATGCATTGATTATAATACGCTTTCCAACATACCAGAAATCATTGCTCAAGTTATCACTCAAGTTATGAGGATAATGACTGTGGAATAAATCTCGGTCCTGTGCACTGGCCTTTGATCCCATTTCGATGATATTCAACAGAACCGGTTCAGTATACCTTCGAAATAACATGATAAAGTTTTGTCGCAATGGAAGCATTTTTACATAAGTTATGATGCATAAGGGCTATGGAATAGATCCCGCTCCTGTGTCCTAACCTTTGACCCTATTTCGCCCATTTTCAACAGGATTCGTTCCCAGGCAGGCCCCTACGACATACTAACATTTTATCCAAATCGAAGAATGTTTACGTAAGTTAAGACGCATTATAGCGATGGAAGTGATTCTGCTTGAGTGTCCTGACCTTTGACCCCATTTCGTTCACTTTCAATAGGGTTCCTTCCCAGGTGTTCCCCTTCCACATACTAAAATTTCATCGAAATCGAACGATGATTTTTACGCGAGTTATCGTGCGGACGGACATACGCACACAACACGTGACGTAATGAGGCAGATGGGAATCCCGACCATCTGCTCGAAAGAGTGTGACGTTATAAAACTTTAATAGGATCCACGCACATCGCGTGACGTAATGAGACAGATAGCGTGACCGCGCGCCAGCATTTCAATCGCGAGATTGTGACGTCATAAGATTTCTAAGCATGGGTAACATTAATAGGACGCCATGATACTAAAACGTGGTTATTCGGGGTGGTTATTTAACGCATTAAACGAATTTTTCTAAAGTCGAGATCAAGCTAAATCGATTTCTATACCAGAAAACGGTAGGTTAACGACTTTCATCAAAATCCTTAGTGCCGTTTTCAAAATAAAATTTACATACATACAAGAATTGCTCCTTTAATAGCATAGGATAGGGCGATGGAATGGATCCCGATCCTATGTCCTGACCTTTGATCCCAGTTCGTCCATTTTCAATAGGTTTCGTCCCCAGGTGTTACCCTACCCCATACCAAAATTTCATCGAAATCGAACCAATTTTACGTACGTTATGACGCATAAAGGCAATGAAATGCATCCGGCTCCTATGTCCTGACCTTTGACCCCAGTTCACCCATTTTCAATAGGGTTCATTCCCAGGTGGTCCATTTCAATATACTAAAATTTCATCGACATCGAACCATATTTACGCAAGTTATGACGCAACAGATCAATGGAATGGATCCCGCTCCTATGCCGTGACCTTTGATCCCATATCGTCCATTTTCAATAGGGTTTGTCCCCAGGTGGTCCCCTACCACACACTAAAATTTCATCGAAATCGAACCATTTTTACGCGAGTTATCGTGCCGACAGACGGACGGAAAAAAGCTGGAATATAGACGCTTCTTCAACCAACGGTTGGAAAGCGTAAAAAAAACTACCTTACCTTTAATGATGGCGGATGCACGAAGCAGTGCAGTTCACAATTATGTTTATGTGCCGCCTACCCTGCTGTGCGTTCACCCAATGATTAATAGCCAACCAACTAGGACCGAATTTCGACTACTGTTGTCATAATTCGATCCTAGTTACTTATTGTAAGGTTTGCTGTGAGGAGGCCGATGAATCGTTCAGCGCGGTTATTCATCAACAACCTCTGCTGGTGCTAGTCTCCTGCTGTAACGAGGAAATAGCTTTACAGAAATTACTTTTTGTTACTTTCAAAAATTGCCTTATACACTCTTTTCCCAAGTAAAACGAAGCACCCGGAAGGAATAATCGAATCAAGATGTAAGTTAGTATATGCAAAGCACACGCACAGGAAAGGATATTATTATAATTCCAGAGCAGTTGGGCCATTTATTCGGATACAACTGCTGCACGAGGGGAACATGCCAGTATGTTGTAGCGCCACATCTGACTCGGATACAAGCGGTTACCCGGCGTGGCATAAACGCATACAATTCACGGATACTGTCCTGAAGTTCAGCACGGCAGATTGTGTCCGGGCCAGTTTACCTACATTCCGGGATGGTCGTAGGTGGCGTCTCATCATGTCCCAAATATATTCGATCGGGCCGGCCATGGAAAGGGTGTCGACATTACGGAAGGAGGCCTGGAAGAGCCGTGCCGTGTGTGGCCGGGCATTATCCTGTTGAAAAATTGCTCGGTGATGCTGAGATAGGAATGGCAACACAACAGGTCGTAGAATGTCGTCAACGTACTGTTGAGACGTGAGGGTAGTACGGAGGTTTATCAAGGGTATCCGGCTATCGTAAAAAATGGCTCCCCAGACAGTCACGCGCGGTGTGCGAGCCGTGTAGTGTTCCACGGTAAAGACAGGATCCTTGCGCTGACCGGTTCGTCTCCAAACACGTATGCGCTGGTCATCGGCACCAAGTGCAAACCGTGACCGATCACTGAAGACAGCACGATGCCGCTGGACACTATCCAACGTTGATGGGGCCCGACACCATTACCACAGGGGACGGCGATGCCCGCTTCTCAGTAATTGGCGGCGGAGTGGACTACTCGAATGTTGTCCTCGTGCTGCAAGTCGTCTAGCATCGGTCCGAATGTCCACTTCCGTACCTGAAGAAGAAGCAACATGGCCATGGATAGGTGAAGGCGACGAATTCGGTTCTGTTCGTTTGGCTCTCACAATCGCTCGATCCTCGCGTTCTGTCGTTGCTCTCGGCCGTCCACTGCCCATGTGCTGCTGTATCGTGCCCTCCTCGACCTACTGGTGCCAACATTGTCCGATTGCCGCGTCCCCAAATGTCTGGCGATACGGCGACTTGACCAAACGGCCTCTCTCAGCCCAATTACATGTCCTCTCTCAAACTCGCTCATCTGCTTGTATTGTGCACAGATCCGACGTCGACGCAGCCTCACAGTCCGTGGAGGTTAATGCAACCCCAATCTGCTGTCACAGTTGTCCCTGCGAGCAAGATTCGCTCTTGATATACCGTCCTAGATGTGCGGTTCTCATGCTCTCTGATGAGCCACTATTTTTTCATTGGTCGTTATTTTTTAATCATTTGCATATCCATCCCTGAGGTACTTGTATGTGGAGTTTCATTAGGATCGAACGACTTTCCTGGGTGCATGTCTTTTTTTTTTTTTTTTTGCGAAGAGTGAATATAGAAATGTGTGTACTGTGATGTACCAATGAGGTGACGCAAGAGTCAAAACGGAAAGTTGCAGCGATAATCCAAGGTCGGTGTAATTTAGTAGGTAGAATAAAAGCCAAGGTCGGTGTAGTTTAGTAGGGAGAATAACTGGCTCTGGAGCAAGGAGATGTATGAGGTGCCACAAGAGTCAAACCGGCAAGTTGCAGCGATAAGCCAAGGTCGGTGAAGTTCATTCAGGAGAATAACTGGCTCCGGAGCGAAGCGACGTCTAAGGTGGCACAAGAGTCAAAACGGCAAATTGCAGCGGTAAGCCAAGGTCGGTGTAGTTTAGTCGGGAGAATAACTGACTCAGGAGCAAGGACATGTCTGTGGTGCCACAAGCGTCAAAACGGCAAATTGCAGCGGTAAGCCAAGGTCGGTGTAGTTTAGTCGGGAGAATAACTGGCTCTGGAGCAAGGAGATATATGAGGTGCCACAAGAGTCAAACCGGCAAGTTGCAGCGATAAGCCAAGGTCGGTGAAGTTCATTCAGGAGAATAACTGGCTCCGGAGCGAGGCGATGTCTGAGGTGCCACAAGAGTCAAAACAGCAAGTTGCAGCGATAATCCAAGGCCGGTGTAATTTAGTAGGGAGAATAACTGGCTCCAGAGCGAAGAGACGTCTAAGGTGGCACAAGAGTCAAAACGGCAAATTGCAACGGTAAGCCAAGGTCGGTGTAGTCTAGTCGGGAGAGTAACTGACTCAGGAGCAAGGACATGTCTGTGATGCCACAAGAGTCAAACGGCAAGTTGCAGCGGTAAGCCAGGGTCGGTGTAGTTTAGTCGGGAGAATAACTGACTCAGGAGCAAGGACATGTCTGTGGTGCCACAAGAGTCAAAACGGCAAATTGCAGCGGTAAGCCAAGGTCGGTGTAGTTTAGTCGGGAGAATAACTGGCTCTGGAGCAAGGAGATGTATGAGGTGCCACAAGAGTCAAACCGGCAAGTTGCAGCGATAAGCTAAGGTCAGTGTAGTTCAGTAGGGATAATAACTGGCTCCAGAGCGAAGAGACGTCTGAGGTGATGCAAGAGTCAAAACGGCAAGTTGAAGCGATAAGCTAAGGTCAGTTTAGTTCAGTCGGCATAATTACTGGCTCCGGAGTGAAAAGACGTCTGAGATGACACAAGAGTCAAAACGGCAAGTTGCAGCGGTAAGCCAACGTTGGTGTAGTTCAGTCGAGAGAATATCTTGCTGCGGGGCAAGGAGACGTCTGTTCGAATCCACCACCCGCAAAACGTACATTATTTTCACATTGGCTCCCGAGCGTAAAAATGAGTCTTCTGGACGTAAGGTTCGAAAATAATGTGTGGTGCTACTTCCACACATAGTTTGTAATTAATAAGAATTCAAGGTTTCTACGCTTCAAAAAATATGGGATGCTTCTTCCAACATAGTCTTGAATTTATCGGAATTTCTTCTTCTACAGCAAATTACTTTAAGCATTGTTTGCGACGGGCCCGAAACCTGCGATTTCGTGCCCCCCCTCCTTTGTGAAGGAGGATATTTGTGATGTATCATACAGGTGACACAAGTCAAAACGGCAAGTCGCAGCGATAAGCCAAGGTCGGTATAGTTCAATCGGAAGAATAACTGGCTCCGGGGCGAGGACAAGTGGGTTGGAATCTACCACCGGCAGAAGTGGGACTTTATTTTCACAATACTTTTGGGAAAAAATCACAGCAAATGTTCCGATTATTTTTTTCGCGTACAGATTAGGCAAAAACTTTGCGCATGATATTAATTCTAACTGCATTCCAAAAATAATAGATAATAGAGAATCTAAGCGATATTTTTTTGTTCGCCCCACTCATATTTAGGGGTAGTGGTTCCAGAAAAGGGAGACCCAGAGGTCAGTTAAGTTCACCTGGAGCTCAGCTGAACGTTCGAGATGTAAGAGGTTATTTTTAGATCTGTTGGCTGTCAAGTAATCGTTAAACAAAAAATATTTTCATTTAAGGAAACGAAGTTCTTGATACCTGCGTTATCAGTTTGTAACAGTACCTGAGCGTCATTTTAAAGGAGGTAGTGTTTAGAGAAAGCCGTGAAGCTTTTGTGCAATTATTTATTTTACATTACAGAGTGCGATATGTCACTGCGTGTGTTTTCTCTCTCTCTCTCTCTCTCTCTCTCTCTCTCTCTCTCTCTCTCTCTCTTTCTCTCTCTCTCTCTCTCTCTCTCTCACTCTCTCTCTCTCTCTCTTTCTTTTGCTTTCATTATATATTTGATTTTCGTTTTTATTTTATTTTTTCCATTAGGGTATTCAAAGCCTGTCTTACGTTTTGCTTCTTGAGACAGTATCGTTCCCTTTCCATCTGAGAGCTGCTGTTTTACTTTCCTCATTCCGGACCATCGGAGTTCTGGTATTGTCTGTGTTGTCCTGGCTCATCCGAAATTGGAGGTATATACAGGTGGCTGTATCAGCTCCCGGTATTGTCTGCGTAGGATATTTCTGGTAAGAATACATTTTCGCTTTTTTTTAGATGGTATTAGATAGATAGATAGATAGAACTGTCTTCTTGGTGTTTATCCAAGTAAATAGGTGCACTGAGACGCCAGTTTATTAAGCACATCTACCTAGTAGTATGTTGCGCATCTCTTGACCTGCAGAAATGCCTAAATTTGTCGGGGCGTGGAACATACTTGATGTTGGAAGCGTCGTGCAGAAAGGTACTATGCCGAAATGATTGAGTCTCGCAGTTATAGCAAAAAATATCGAACTGAGAAGAAGTTAAGGTTCGGCGAGACTTAACTAGCGCCAATATATCTTGGATTACAAGATGCAGTGCACAGAAACCAACATACAGCCTGATGCTGGAGCAGACTACGCATGCGTGTTTATGTTGTTTTGTTGGCTTCAATTCTTCTAGTTCGGTGTTACAGGCTATGTGCTGTAGGAAGTCAGCTGAGCTACTCGCAGCACGTGATTATTGCCTTCTCGGTAGCATAATCACTTTGCAAATCGGGTATGTTAGTTTTGTTGCGCCCATCGCGTTAGTTAAGGCTTTTGTTTGCACTTCAGTTTTTCAGAAACATTTTCAGAAATGGCAAATACTACGGATTGTTTGCATGGCCTAACTATAACATTTCCTAAAATTTAATTTAAATAGTAATATTAAAATAAGGGACGGGCGAGATATCAGAAAACAACAACAACAAAAAGAAACTGCTCTAAGCAAATAGTCATCAGATCGAAGGAAACAATCGTGGATCAAAGAAAAGCTGCGCTGCCATAGTCCCCTAACGCCTTTTGCTCCTGAATGTTTGCTTTTCGGCAGAGCACATAAGCTACCAGGATGTGGGGACGTTGTAATCGCCTGTTTTACGTTATCTCAACTGAAGCTGACGTTCTTCACGCTGGAAATGGGCAGGCCAGACTCACCTTATTCGGTGAGTCTGGCCCTGCCCATTTCAAATACTAGACACTCAGCCCGGCCCGGCCCGTGATGTGCCATTTGGAATTATTTTGTTTTATTATAGTCTTTTATTAAACTGCGAAAATTAAATAATGAAATGAGAAATTATTGAAAATATTTAGTTGAATGTCAGCCTAAAAAAAATAACTAAACTTTAACAATTAGAGAAGAATATAACCTTTAGAGAGAGAGAGAGAGAGAGAGAAAGATTAAGAGCGTTCAAAATTTGCCTTTCTCTGAACTAGTAAGTGGTAACACTACAAAAGTCAATCCCTATACAGTTTAGGGATAGGAGAAAGAAATCGATGTCGTCTCTCTCTCACACACCACCCCACTACTGCCGTCTCTCGCTCCACACAGCACACACACTCGCTCGGGGTCGAATCTTCGATGTCGTCTCTCTCTCTCTCTCTCTCTCTCTCACACACACACACACACACACACACACACACACACACACACGCCACCCTACTGCAGACATCCTCCGTCCTCCGCTCCACACAACACACACACACTCGCTTGGGGTTGAATCTTTTTGTTATCAACAAGCCCCAAAGTGGTTTTACCATCTTATTACCTACAGATGGTAAAAACTCAGTGAGTACCTCTCCTCGTCTTTGTGATTACCCTCTGGGCTATGTAATGGAAGTAAGCAAAGCCCGCAAAACAGTTAAACAGACCAGAAAATCGGGGAACACGACTTTTTCTTTCTTTACCTTTGCGATAAAGAAAGAATTGATCCACTTGGCCCGGTCGTAGATGTCTGGAAGAAAACTCGGTCTGGCCCTTTGCTTTATTCTCTAAACGAAAAAGCCCGACCCGGCTCGCGGGCCGGGCTCGGGCTCGGGCTTGGCTGGCCAGCCCGGCCCCTGCAGATCTCTACTTCACTAGCAGCTTTATATTCCTTGGTTATGGATTAGACTGAGGCACAATCTTGCAGCAAACAGCCCGTTTCTCCTCACCCCAGAGATACTGGATGCGATTTAAAGCCGCGGATTTCGCAGGCCAATGAAGCAAGGAAAACGCGTCAGCATGTTTCTGGAACCATTCGGTGATTATATGAGTTATGAGCTTATGCATTTTCCTGCTGCACGTATCCATCTGCTTGAGGATAAACCGTAACCATGAAAGAAGGAATTTTCTCGGCAACGATGTTCAGATACGTCGTGGCGTTCATACGTCATTCGATGGGTATTAGGACGTTAATGCGTGCCAGGAAATTTTTTCTATACCAGCACACCACCGTCACCAACCTGTGTGTACTGTTGACACGTGACAGGACGGTTCCATGGCCTGCGTTAAATTTGGATCTACCATCCTCGCGATGCAAAAGAAAACTTGATTCTTATGTCTAGGCGACCTTTTTCGAGTTCTCAGAGGTCCAGTGTCGACTCTCCCGTGCCCGATGGAGGCGCACTTTCATGTTCTGTGCTGACAGCATAGATACTGGACGTTGTCGACAGCTGCTGTAGTTCATTCGCGATATGATGCGATACGTGGTTGGTTCGGAGATGACCCTCACCACACCAATGTTTAATCATGCAGTGATTTGCACGGGCTGTGGCCCATCGGTTCGCTGGCTGTTTGTCAGTTGCGCTCAAGAAACTCCGAAAAGGGTCAGTTGAACTCAAGAAACTCCAAAAAGGTCAGTTGCACTCATAGCCTCTCCCGGTTGATGGTCTAAATGTACTCAAGAGACACTCCACTCCACCCCACCTCCTTCGCCCAGAGTTTCCCTGGTAGAGAAACCCCGATACTCAGTGACTCCCTCCAAGTATCTTCGCTGTTGGAAAATTGCTCTAATAGAACCGTAAGTACATATAACACTAATAAATCGGATTACTAGTATAGTTTTACTATTTTATGCACAGTTGCTGTACATTTTCTCGTTATTAAAAATTACATACTACACAGTCAAGTCACTTAAGGTGACTCGACTGTGACTCGTCACAGCTTCTACTTTTGACGTCAACAGCTCGTAGCCACAGAAATAAGGCATGTATCATGAGCTGGCTTAGAGTAAGTATATAAGGTGTGTTGTAGCCATTCCGAAAATATATCACTCGTTGCTGTCATGGATAAAAGGACCGATTTATCAGATTTGCAAAAAGGGATTAGATGGCGCGACATGTGCATTGATGACTCTGTAGACAAAAAAATTTTTGATGGCATATTTCGGAATTAAAAATTAGTAGTACCTACAGTACTGTTAACATTTTCAGCTAAATTATGGTCAGAAAATTTTGTGTAAGTGGCTCAAATCATTCTTAATATTCCAGACTACAGCATTGGTAGACTCAAATTTCGATTCCATTCTGGAAATTAATAAAATTATTGAAAAAAAAATCAGCAATACCTACAGTACTGCTGATTTCTAAATCCAAAATAAGCCATCAAACATCTGTTAGTCCACTGATGTCATCACTGCACAGGTCGTGTCATCTATCAGCAAGTCTCAACATTACTCAAAGAAATATTATTGATTTTTAATATAATTACGGTAAAGTTTTAGCAAATAATAGGTACGTCATGCGATACTTTAAAGTTATTTTTATAGATGTGAAAATTAGCATTATTGGAAATACATTAATTTTGAAGAAAATGTCTACATACAGAAGTTTTTACCATCGAAAACATAGGGCAGAGTTTTTAGGTAGAACCAGGAACCACCTTAAATAGTGATTAGTAAAAAGAAAAGACAAAGCAAAAAAAAATAGTGATTAGTAAACGAAGAAAAGACAAAGCAAAAAAAAAATAGTGATTAGTAAACGAAGAAAAGACAAAGCAAAAAAAAAATAGTGATTAGTAAACGAAGAAAAGACAAAGCAAAAAAAATAGTGATTAGTAAACGAAGAAAAGACAAAGCAAAAAAAAATAGTGATTAGTAAACGAAGAAAAGACAAAGCAAAAAAAAATAGTGATTAGTAAACGAAGAAAAGACAAAGCAAAAAAAAATAGTGATTAGTAAACGAAGAAAAGACAAAGCAAAAAAAAATAGTGATTAGTAAACGAAGAAAAGACAAAGCAAAAAAAAAAAAAAAAAAAAAAAAAACACATCTCAATGTTGTAAGTAGTAAAATCTTAAGGTGGATCCACCTAAAATCTTTACCTTGTATTTCCAATGGGCAAACTTCTGTTATCATTTTCTTCACAATTAATTCGTTCCCAAGGATGAACATTTGAATATTGATAAAAATTAATTCATATTATAGCCTAGTATACTTAATATTTTCTAAAAATTAACTATAATTATATTAAAAATCAATAAATTTTCCTTTGTTGGTGTTGAGACCAGAAAATAGATGTTTGTCTACTGACGTCATCAATGTACAGGCGCGACCTGTACATTGATGACGTCAGTAGACAAACAAATGCTGGATTGCTTAATTATGGTTACATTTTAAAAACTATTAAGTAAACTAGGCTATAATTGAAGTTATTTTTATCGATGTTAAAATTTTCACACATGGAAACGCATTCATTGTGAAGAAAATGGCTACAGAAGTTTGCCCCTCGGAAATACAAGACAAATATTTTAGGTGGATCCAGCTTAACAATGATGTGTGCTACATAGCTTGTTCTTGGGCTCGTGAAACTTCTCCCGGTGTCCCGGCTGACAGGTCCCCGCCTGTTTCTCCTACTTTGTGATTTGAAGTGAAGGTTGATATTTTTTCCGCGGGCTTTGCAAACGAAACGTCAATAACAAAAGAAGAATGCGTGGTTAATTAATAAAACGGTAGATTAAAATCCTCTAGTTTGAGTTAAAAGCAGAACATTTAAGATATGCTAATTTAACAGGATCACAGTTCTCACACTTTCGGCTACAGGCTACAGTAGATCGTTCCGTATATTCAATAATTTACGCGCATTTTTTTTTAAATTATAGTTTTCTGTCATTGAAGAAAAGTGAGCTGCTGAAATCTGATTGGGAATAAATATTTTAACAGTGTACGTAACTCGTGCTAATTAGGGGCCGCCAATTGAATGTTTGCCTAGGACCGCTGCCAAATTACTAAGGACGAACCTGCTGCAGTCCCAAATGCTTCCCCTTCCCATCACTATGATAGTAAATCTTGGAGGGGAGGGGACTTAGATCTCTCACCCCCCCACCACCGCTCCGCCTATACACAGTAGTTTTTAGCAAGTTATCGGTAATACTCACTTAACGAGGCTGAATCGTTACGGCTTTTTTCAGTTTAGTCACCAAACGTCCCGTGCGAGTTTCTTTCACCAAGGCAAATTTGACAGATTTGACCACAATGGCGTTGCAACGCCATTGTGGCGCCGACTTGAAAATTTACTGGAGGGTTCCGGAAATTTTTAATCGAATTACCCATGCATTTTTCAAAGTACTTAAGTGTAATTTAAATTTCATTCAGTCAAATTATCTGGCAAAATAAGACGCTTGAAATGCTAAAATGAAGTAAATTATAGTTAATTACAGAATTTTTTTCTCTAGATAATTATTTATTTCATTTATTTTGCTTTTGTAGGCGCGACATTATTATATACAATACACAGATACTGTGTGAATTTCCAACTCAATTGTCATAAAAGTAACAAAAAGGTGCAAAATTTATTGTAAGTTTTTTTTTTTTTACCAATTTTAAAAACGCCAACAATTTTTTTCTTCAAATGATTCTGAGTTAAAATAGGAGTTTAGAAGGGAGAGGACATGGCATCAGCCGCACGCCCTGCGTTTTCCGTGGGCTGTACTTCGTATCAGCTGTGTATGCCCAGAATGCCCAACTTGGTCTGCTTCTGTAATTTTGTATGGGGAAATCGTTGACTTTGAAGAGGTTTTCGAGGCACTTGTGCAGCATGTACAGTCAGGAAAAATGAGACCGAAATATACATTCACATAACTAAAAATTTGCAAAAAGTTACAGAAATACTCTTTAGTATTTTCTAAAAACAATTAAAGAAAATACTGCTTCGTCGACTGGAAGTGCATATTGCGTATAATTAACCAATCACGGCCTTGCTAAAGCTGCGGGAGCCTTGTTGACCTTCAGGGGTACTGCAGAGAGTAAGAGACGGCCGCTATCAACCTGTGCTCCAGCACAGGTGTAAGTGACGTCACGTTATTGAACCCTCCCCACCCGGAGGGCGCAAGAAACCAGATGATCAGATTTGGCTTCATCAGCGGCTGCTGATGCCATCTTCTCTCTCTTCTAACTTCCTTGGTCCCCGACTGCCCGAAGATAGGGTGGGTCAACTGACTGTTCAACGTATATCCGCCTTTATTACCTCGAATAGGTTCTCGTCTACGAATATTGAGCTAGACTTTTGTATTTTGTGGGAACCCAGACAAACCGAAGAATTTTCTTTTATAAAGGAGGCAGTTTTAAATGCTCTTAAACAACGATACTTGAAGTTATTGTCTGTCGCGTCAAATTTGATGGGCACGAACAAACACTAATTCGTTTTTGAGGCACAATAAACAGTCTGAGTGGTAAATTTCTATGCAAACTTCTTATATATAGTAAACGGGGAATGAATAATAACAAACTTGAAGAATTGATAACGAAAAACAAAATTTATGCACATATGCGTACGTGTATTTTCCCCACGAAATACGAGCAAAAATGTTAGGGGTTCGAGGAACCTACAACAAAATCATTGGGTGTTTAAAAAGTGTCTCGAACCCACGAAGACGGCGCCTATGTTGCAACGTGTAAACTACCTAAAATACACGCCTAAAGTCACTGAGCTGCTCGAGGAAGACCCTGTTTAGGTACATGTTATGATTAATTTCTTATTCAAAAACATGTAAGTTTAACTTCCTTATTATATTTCTCTCTCCCAATTTCTTAGGCTGCTTCCTCAGTCTCTGCCGTGGCTCCTCACTGAGGGAAAATTAAATGAAGCAGAAGCTCATGTTCTAAGGTTTTCAAGATTCAACAAGACGCCTTTGCCGCAGAACTTCAGGCTGCAACTGCGAAATTTTGCCAAAGCCATCAAAGGATTTGTAAGGCCTTCCGGATCTCAACACAGTTTCGAAACGGTCATCTGCTCTGCCAAAATAAGGAGGTTCACCTTCATTCTTTATTATATATGGTGAGCAACAAGATTCTCATAAATAATTTTCCGAGCGTTTGCAGGTATGTGTGTGTGTCTCACAAGCTGATAAAATACTGATATTTATGTACATATAAAATAAAATGAAAAACAGATAAAAAAAATTAACTAACAGGCTACTAAATGTGCATACACTGTAAAAAAATAAGTGGTGTGAATTAACGAAAAATTTCTGAAAATAACGTGCAGTAAAGTTCCGTGTTTTTCAGAAGTTTCCGTTTTTAAAAGTGCCCGTCTATTTTAACTTTCGTATTTTCACAAATTTTCCGTGGTCAGAAATTCCGTTTATTTCAGAAAAAATTCATTTCAGGTTTTCCCGTATTTAAACTGAAATTCCGCAAAATGAAATCCCCTGCACTTCACATCAGATCATGTGTAGAGGATTTTAGGAAAGGAGTGTCTGACCACAGTTCTTAAACAACCCTTACAAATAGGAAGCTGGGAGATTTGGGCTAGAGTGTCTAATAGGAAAGTGACACCTAAGCGAGGTAGAAATGGGGAGGAAGACGCCCTTATACACTATCTACCAACAAGTAATTGGACACCCTGCAATCGACGATATCTGCGGTCCTGATACACGTCACGGCCGCCGCCGTTAAATATCGGGTAGGAAACAACAACGCAACCAGTCGCATGCAAGATGCCACGCAGTTCGGAGCTCTCTGATTTCGAGAAAGGTGTAATCGTCGGGTATCACAGGAAAGGCCGATCCATACGTGACATATCCAGCGAGTTGAATTACCCAAAATCGACAGTGTCCTACGTGATTGGCAAGTGGAAGATGAGAGGTGACTGTCGGAATGTGCCCCGACCCGGCAGACCCACAAAACTGGGAGTTAGAGACCGACGGGTGCTGGCCAGAGAAATTCGGAAGAACCGCACCAAATCGATGGGCCACATCCGCGAGGAGTTTCAACAGGCATCCGAGAGTGTTCTTTCGATGAATACCATCCGTAAGGAAGCCCATCTGCTCGGTTATCATGGACGTGCTGCCGCGCACAAGCCTTTGATCACCAAGTCCAATAGCTCTGCTCGGCTAACGTGGTGCAAAGAACGTCGACAGTGGATCGTTGAACAGTGGAAACAGTTTCTCTGAAGCGACGAATCAAGGTTCACCCTCTACCGTTCAGATGGCAGGATCTGGGTTTGGCGTCTGCCTTGAGAACGCCTTCTGACGGAATGTATTGTGCCAACTGTGAAGTTCGGCGGCGGTGAAATTATGCTATGGGGGTGTTTCTCCTGGTATGGTACGGGACCCTTGGTCGCAATTCCTGGTAGACTCAACGCCGAGACCTACTGCACCATTTTGGATGACCATGCGCTTCCTACGTTGTGGCAGTTTTACGGGGTGGACCCATGTTACTTTCAGGATGACAATATAACCTGTCATGTTGCGAGGTCCACCATGGCTTGGTATGGTGACAATGGGGTTAATCGAATGGACTGGATTGCGCAGAGCCCGGGTCTTAACCCTATCGAGCACCTCTGGGACGAGTTGGAGCGTCGACTTAAGGGGTGCCCCCACCGTCCGAAATCCGTGAAGGATCTGACCTGTCTTCTCCAATCCGAGTGGAAGAAAATACCGCTAGCCGTCGTACAACGCCTGGTTGAGAGTATGCTCCGGAGAGTCGTGCAGCTGTAATCGCCGCTCGTGGAGGCTCCACCAACTATTGAAGGTGAATAAACTTCGTTTTCCTTTGCTATCACAGGTGTCCAATTACTTGTTGGTAGACAGTGTATATCACCGGAGGGCCGGTACCCAGGGCCCAACAGCTTAACGGGCCCATCCGACGTACGGCGGATATTTAGTGGTTCGAGCGTGTACCTGCTGGGATCGAACCAGAGGTCTTCTCCGTGGCAGTCACAAACCTTGACCACTAGGCCACCCGCGGCCCAAGAGCTATGAGCAGTCACTCAACCCTAATTTAGGGCTACTGGTTCCAGGGAGAGGGCAGAGCCAGCGGCATTCGACAAGTGCACCACCGATGCCTTATTCGGGACATGAAGGCTAGCCCATCTCTGACAGGGGCGGATCCAGGATTTTCGTGATGGGTGGGGAGCGCAAGTGTCAAGAATAACCGGGGACCTTTCTGATATTTTCCCGCAAACTACATATAAAAGTGTTCTTAGTATCTCCATAAATTCTTCCAATTAATTAAGGAAAGTAATATACTTTTAAGTAATACTTTCTTTCACGAAAAAATATTCAATTTGTTATTAAAACCTAACAAATTGAAGCTTTTCGGGTTCCTTGGTCCTGATTGGGGCGCACCCTCTGGATCTTCCCCTAATTTCAGACGAATGGTCATAAATCAGCGATTCAGATCACTCGGCAGCAGGTGCAGCGGTTAAACATTTGACAAGCAGCCTCAGGATCTGTTGAGTGTTTCTCAAAGAGAAGTAAAAGCATTCACTAAACTTCCATATACACCGAAAAGCTAAAACATTATGACCACCTTCTTACCACGATGTTTCCACGTGCCGCCAAAACAGCTCTCACCCGGCGAGGCATGGACGCTACAAGATTTCTAAAGGTGTCCTGTGGTATATGGTACCAACACACTAGTAGAAGATCCTATAATTCTTGTAATTTACGTGGTTGAGAGATCAGATTTTCTCTTCCACCACAAACCACAGATGCTTCATTGGATTAATATCCGGAGAATTTGGAGGTCAGGGCAATCAATACCCGGACGTCTTCTTATGTTCCGGGAACCGTTCTCGAACAATTATCCTGCTGAAAGAGGGGCACTACTAGAGGGGAATACCGTTGCCATGAAAGGATATACCTGATCTGCAATGATGTTCAGGTAGGTAGTAGACGAGATTTATCGGACCAGACTACCTTTTTCCAATCATTTGAAATTCCGGTGTGATGCTGGCTTGCCCATTGTGCCCATATTTAGCAAAGTTCGATCTACTGTGTGTTGTGACACATTACCCCCGTTACTCGCGTTTAAAGTACCTGCAAGTTGCGTTACAATATCTCTTCTGTTGGCAAATACCATAAGGGATACCTCTTGTATCGATGAACCGGGGACAGCCCGCAACTTGCTGATGGTTAGGAGTATTTCCCTTGGCCGACCTCTTTTTGAAGGTACTTATACCACGGTAGACTAGCACCATACGAACCTTGCCGTGGACAACGAGATGAATGAAGGCCTGTGCAGCTGTGGTGGTGAGAGCTGTTACGTCAGGACCACCGTATTCTTAACATTTTATTCGAACACATAGCTCAAGTAATACAAGACAATAATTAACAACTTAAACGAAATCATTTCACACACCAAACAACTACTGTCAACGACTTCTTCACTTCGTCTCTTCTGCTCTGCTCTGGGCTGCGCGTCGTCTCTTCTCTTCAACTAGTACGTAGATGCGTACAGCGTACTGTGCCGCCATCTGTGAGGCAGAATTGTCATCACAAGTAGTTAGTCTATCTGAATAAGCGGTAATCCTACATGTATATACAGTATACACCGAGTGTCCAAATTATTATGACCACCTGGTTGGTACGTTGTTGGGCCATCTTTAGCTCTTAATACTGCTGGATTTCGTCTTGTTATAGACTCTATTAGATGATCGGTAAGTGGCTTGGAGTATATTATCCCAAATGCGATAAAGTGCACCATTCAGCTCTAGACGATTTGACGTTAGCGGATCCAGCTGTGTGATGCCCCTTTCGACTTCAACATACAAATGTTCTTCGATTGGGATCCGGCTATTGAGGAGGCCAATGTAGCAGGGAAAAGTCTTCGTGATGCTCCTCAAACCAGTCGCGTACAATGTGAGCACTATGCCATGGAGCATTCTCCTGCTGGAAGTATCCATCTCAATTGGAATAAACCATGAACATAACTGGGCGGACTTGGTCGGCAACAATAGTTAAATACCTTTGGGTGGTCATACGTTGCTCCACACGAATCAAAAGGCCCCAAAACTCCCACGGAAACATACCCCAGACCATAACGTTGCATACGCCAGCTTGAAGAGTCAAAACGAGTATATGCTTTCGTGCTGCTGTCTCCCTACCCTCACCCTTCCATCTGCATGGTGTAGTTGAAGACGTGATTCGTCGGACCACATTATCCTTTTCCACTCATTTACTGCCCAATTCTTGTGTTCCTGGGAGAACTAAAGTTGTTTCTTCTTGTTCGCTGCAGATAGCAATGGTACGGACAGGTCGTCTGCTTCTGTATCCCATACGATATAATGTGCGGCGAACTATTCATTGAGAGGCCATCGGATTTGGCCCCTAATTCAGATTATCTGTAAAATGACAAAGTGTTTCCCGTCTGTTGGACTGAATAAGTCTGCCTACTCTCCTCTCAACTCGAGCATCCAGTAGTCGTTCACGACTACACGCCTTGCGCTCAGATCCGGTTTTTTGACTGGTGGTCAACTTCTGTAAACTTTAACAACTGCTGCCCTCGAACATTTCACAAGGGCAGCCGTTTTGCTAACGCTTACACCAATGCTTCGAGCAACCACACCATGATCATTCCGCGTTCAAAGTCCGTTAGATGGCGTCTTTTACCCACCATTTCTTACACAACGCACTTCATTATTCTCTGCAAGCCTTCAGCGTTCTCTTTTCATACCGATTCAGCCATCGTGCATCATCAGTATCTGAAGGATAGCTACTTTACATAAAATGGTCTGGTGGTCATAATAATTTGGCCATTCAGTGTATATATATTGAAATAGTTGAACTACAGGCATGGCATAATAATATCACATTTAATTCTGAAAACAACGTTTATTATGTGACGTACCTGCTAGCAGGACGCACACGACATAAAGGCAGATAGTAGTCAGAACAAACGTCCGCGTAGCTCAATTGGTAGAGTGACTTATTCCGGAATGAGGGGATCCGGGTTCGCATCCTGGCGTGGACAGAAATGACGGAGAAATCTATTCGTTATAATGGCGCCCGAACTATCCGGATGACCCGACCGTTCAAAATCTCGCAATGGTGTGATGTTATTTCCACACCGCGAGATAGGAAAAATCAGAGAATCCCTTATCCAGCGCTTCGAAAAATAAATGTGTGTGACGTTGCATTCCACACACCAGATTGACTGGGAGTTCTCAAGTGCACGTTCTACAGTGGATGGCTGCCTGCAACGATTCATGGTGACGGCTGACCCGTGGGCCATGCCCCCGGCTCTCTTTCGGGGGAGGGAAGATGTGACGTACCTGCCAGCAGGACGCACACGACATAAAGGCAGATAGTAGTCAGAACAAACGTCCGCGTAGCTCAATTGGTAGAGTGACTTGTTCCGGAATGAGGGGATCCGGGTTCGAATCCTGGCGTGGACAGAAATGACGGAGAAATTTACTTCGTTATAATTAATGCAATTTTCACACTTTAAATTCTACTATAGTTTCGCTGAAAGCTATGGTTTAGCTTCGTCAGGACTGAGCATTTTCATTTCTTGTTTCTGACGATGTTACCAGTTTCATGTGTCAAACATTTCGAGCGGCCATCAGATTGAAGATTGATGAGTGCTTTCCATGCGTTTGATAGGTATGGAGATGAAGATAAATCATTTACCAGGCTATTATGGTTTTGAAATATATGAGAAGCTTCTAAAAAGTCTAGATCAAATATTGATTTAGGCATATTTAACAGTTTGGTGTCATTAAACAGAAATTGGTGGTTATTTTCGCAACAGTGCTATTGTATGGAAGATTTTTTGATTTCACACTTTTTAATATATGATTGGTGTTTTTTCAATCTTATTTTCAGACACGAAGATCGCTTTAATTCAGGTTTAAAGAACACCAATCATATATTAATGAGTAAGCATTGCCATTTTGGAACTACTGTGGAAAAGGACAGTTTGTGTCAGACCTGAGTACAGAAACCGGCAATGGCTTATTCTTCACGATAACGCACCCGCACACAGAGCAGTAAGTGTACAGCATTTTCTGGCTCGGAAACAAGTGTGTGTACTCAACCATCCTCCTATTTTCCAGATTTGTCACCGTATGGCTACTTTCTATTCCCTGAAGCTACCTTTAAAAGGGAAAGTTTTCCAGATTTGTCACCGTATGACTACTTTCTGCTCCCTGAAACTACCTTTAAAAGGGAAAGTTTTCCAAATTTGTCACTGTATGACTACTTTCTATTCCCTGAAACTACCTTTAAAAGGGAAAGTTTCCAGATTTGTCACCGTATGACTACTTTCTATTCCCTGAAGCTACCTCTAAAGGGGAAAGTTTTCTAGATTTGTCACCGTATGACTACTTTCTATTCCCTGAAGCTACCTTTAGAAGCTTCAGGGAATAAATGTATAGTATATATAGTAGAAGGGAAAGTTTTCCACATTTGTCACCGTATGACTACTTTCTATTCCCTGAAACTATCTTTAAAAGGGAAAGCTTTCCAGATTTGTCACCGTATGACCACATTCTATTCCCTGAAGCTACCTTAAAAGGGAAAGTTTTCCAGATTTGCCACCCTATAACTACTTAGTATTCCCTTAAGCTACTTCTAAAAGGGAAAGTTTTCCAGATTTGTCACCGTATGACTACTTTCTATTCCCTGAAGCTACCTCTAAAAGGGAAAGCTTTCTAGATTTTTCACCGTATGATTACTTTTTATTGCCTGAAACTTCTTCTAAAAGGGAAAGTTTTCCAGATTTGTCACCGTATGACTACTTTCTATTCCCTGAAGCTATCTTTAAAAGGGAAAGTTTTCCACATTTTTCACCGTATGACTACTTTCTATTCCCTGAAGCTATCTTATCTTTAAAAGGGAAAGTTTTCCAGTTTTGTCATCGTATGACCACATTCTATTCCCTGAAGCTACCCTGAAAAGGGAAAGTTTCCAGATTTGTCACCGTATGACTACTTTCTAGTCTCTTAAGCTACCTCTAAAAAGGAAAGTTTTCTAGATTTATCACCGTACGACTACTTTCTATTCCCTGAAGCTACCTTTAAAAGGGAAAGTTTTTCAAAACATTGAAGACATGCAAAGGAGCTGTGACATCAGCTCTTCACTCCGTACCGAAGAATGACTTCTGCAAGTCCTTCCTTTTGTTGACTGATCGTGCCACTTCTTGTAATTGATTCAGGAGGAATGTACTTCGAATGAAATATATTCACGTAAGTTTTCCCGCTTTTCCATTTTTGGAAAAAATCAACCTCATTACTTAATTGCAGCACTACGTATCACCGCATTTTTGAAGTTTTGACGGCATTTAAAACAAATTAAAATTTTATGATTGAAAGTCGAAAGTTCTGCTATTGCTTACGTAAGCCAGTATTCAAGAAATATTTTCGATTCTTTCAGGTTTGTATTATTTTTAACATCAAACGCCACAGATGCTGAAGTCCCTGCTTTGCATGAAAATCCTTATGCGCGTCTCTTTGTCAAAGGCATTATGGATCTCGGAATGATTATCATCCTGTACTTCCTTTCCATTAGGTAAGGACTGATTCCTCTTCATGTTCTTATAATCAGGTAAGGATGAATTCATTTCAATGTGTTTTTTTCCCCCATAAGGAAAGAATGAATTTCCGTACGATTTTCCATCCATGACATAAGGGTTAATTAAACGTGTGTTTTCTTTACATAAAGCATGACTTCTTGTTTTTTTAAAGGGAGGTGGGGGGGGATATTAACCAGAGGTGGAAACGGGTCACGGGTCACCGGGTTGACAATTTCTTGCGGGTCAAACGGGTCGGGTCAAGTTGTTCCTGACCCGATTTCGACCCGGTTTTATTTCCGTTTTATTTTTGAAAAGAAAAGAAACATTTTAAAGAACCCTTCAGAAGTCTTCGAACTTCAGAGCTGCAGAGTATGTATGATCCAGGAACTTGCTGAGAAGGGTAAAGAAATGGGATTAAAAACGAACTTTCAGAAGACGAAACTGAAGTACAATGCTTTTAAATTGATTGGAAAAAGCAGGAGATAACCAATTCCTACATTTACCTTGGACAGCAGATATCAAGCGAGGGTCACATTGATGAAGAAACTAATTGAGGTATAAAACTTGGTTGCAGAGCTTTTGGAAGAAACAGTAGAATTTTTAAGAGCGATATGCCATTATGCTTTAAAACAAAAGTGTTTAATCATTGCATCCTTCCAGTGCTTGTGTACGGAGCAGAGACGTGGATCTTAACTAAAAAAGGAATACAAAGACTGCAGACAGCTGAAAGAGCATGGAGAGATGCATGCTTGGTGTGACTATAGGAAAGATAAAAAGAGGAACTCGTGGATAAGGAAAATGACAAGAGTGGTAAACATCACGATCAGTTTAAAATCCCTGAAATGGCAATGGGCTGGATATATTTCCAGGAGAACGAACCACTGATGAACAACCGAAATTTTAGACTAGATTCCAAGGGACAGGAAAAGTCCCAGAAGAAGACCACGTAGGAGATGGGTGGATGCAGGGGACTGGCTCATGACAGTCCGTTGTGGAAGAAACGTGGGGAGACCTTCATCCAGCAGAGGATTGATAATGATTGACAATGATAATGATGATATATTCGAATTTATAGTTCAAAGCAGATTTGTCCAGGTCAGATGCGGGTCGGGTCCAATTTGTCCAGGTCAGATCCGGGTCGGGTCCAATTTGTCCAAGTTAGGTCCGAGTCGGGTCCAATTTGTCCAAGTTAGGTCCGGGTCAGGTCCATTATTAATTACGTGACCGCCGGGTCCGAAATTTTTGACTTGTTTCCAACTCTGATATTAACCACCATCTTAGGCAATTCTAAGGGCTATAGGAAGTCGCCCGTTCCTATTTTAGGACTCTGGTCCAGTTCTAGGGAAGCGGGAAAAGCAAGACCCTGCCCTGTCAGAGCCAGACTTAGGGACGTCGTTAGCCGTATTTCCACACCAAACACTTCGTTTGTACATTAAATTATTCATAAATCATAACTAATAATTTAAAATAATGTAGTACATTTACGCAGGGTATAATTTTTTTTTGCTTGCGGGTAAAACACAAGACATCGTTTTCACTCTTCGACGCACGTCCGTAGTTAAGTATTTATGATATAACATTTTTTCGTTCTGCATATGAGCAACGTAACTACATTTATTTCTTTTAGTTGCGTCTCATTTTTCTAATAAACAGATATTTTATCTATGATTATTCTTTCATTAGTTCATGAATTGTTATTAATGGCACTAATTAAAATTAATAATCAGACATATTGAAGCTTACTTAACTTAATGACTCTTAAAATGTTTAAAATAATGGGGTAAGGCGACAAGATGTGCTATTGCACATCTTGTAGCAAAATCCTAGGGCCGTCCTTGTCTTTCAGTGATTCGTACACATCCCAAGTTATTAAGGCTTAAAACTGCGCGATAACCTTTTTGAAAACTTGTTTAATTACAGATGTTTCATATTGAAAGCAGTTTGTTTCCACCGAACATAATTTCCGATCATTTATTATTTATTCAAAATCGGTTACAACAGATTTTATTTTCCACACATGTTACTTAGCCCATCAAAGGTACTTGTTTTTGTGAGCAAATAAACTCCTGCGATGTGAAAACTGCTGCATATTTTTACAAAGTGTTGAATCTTTTCAGATTTGGAGCAAAATGTATGCAGTCGTCGTTGCTTGTTATTGGAGGCTTACTGTGCATCGGATCGGCTTCATTGGGGTACCAAACGCCCTTCTACTTGGGTGAGTTGCTTGCTTTCTGATTATTGTTCAATCATTTGCAGAACTCATTGAGTTCAATTGGTATTGATCTGTGCGAACGATACACATATACATATACAAAGACCGTTCTATAAAAACTGAGAGTATTTTTTTTGAGTTGGCAACAGTGCGAAGCGGAAAATAACCACGCAGACGACTAACTGAATTAAGGAAGTACCTATGGCAACAGCTATTAGTCGTGGCAGACGATTTTAACTTTGTTATTACGCAGTTGTTTAAGGCGTACGTCTGTATTTCGCCATATAGCTATGGAGATGAGTGATTCAGAGTTAAGAAGTGAAGTACGTTGTGCGATAAAATTTTGCTATCGTTTGGGTGAAACGGCTCCAGAAGCAGTTGATTTAATGAAAAATGCTTACAAAGATAAATGTTTGGGTGAGTCAACGATTTTTAGATGGCACCATGATTTCAAAAAAGGGCATTTGTCGGCAGAACTCGCTCTTAGGCCTGGTCGACCTGAAAGTGTTGTTACAGAGCGTATTAGTAACACTGTTTGGACAATCCTGCAAAAAGATCGAGGAATGACGGGAGAAGACATAGCGGCGTCAACTTATACTTCAAAAACGTCAGCATTCCGCATTCTACGCGACAAATTACTGCTGCATCGTGTGTGTTCAAGATAGGTACCTCATCACCCGACGAGAGAACAATTGTTAGCCAGAGTTCAGGTGTGTCATGAGTAAAAACAAATGTTTGCAAAGGATTCAAACTTTCTAAACACAGTAATACTGCCGATGAAACATGGGTCCACTATTTCGACACACACACTCTCACGGAGCGCGCAACGAGTGTCCGGAAACACACATGTTGGCCTCCTCCGAAAACAATTCCGCCAAAAACAGATCAGCTGGGAAGATGATGATAATTTTCTGTGATCACAGAGGTGTAGCCTACCACCCTGCCGTTCCCCTACAAATTACTGTCAATGCTGAGTATTGCATTTCAGTCTTGAAGCGTCTGCGACGACACATATCGATTAAGCGATCGGAACAGGTGGGAAAGTGCATTCCACACCGTGATAACGCCCGCCCACATGTGGCTGCTAGTGTTCAACAGTTCCTTAAAAAATGAAGCATTGAAATCATGCCACAGATTGCCTGCAGTCCTGACCTCGCCCCATGCGATTTCTGATTGTTTCCAACAATGAAGGAGAAGTTCCGTGGCGCAAATTCTGACATTATTCAAGCTGTACTGTGGTCACTAAGGCGAGCTTCTACAAAATGCCTCTTCGCCACATGCTTTGAAAAGTGAGCTGTTGCATATCATCCGAGGGGAAATACTTTGAGGAAGAGTAACATATAATTTTGCTGTATTTCTTCATTTTGTGTGATTTTACTCTCAGTTTTTATGGAACGGCTGTTGTACATACAACCGAAGAGCTAAACCACTATGACCAATGCACCAATGCATCTTTATGCAAATCGAAGTGCCGCCCCGGTGGCGCAGTGGTCTAAGGCGCTGGCCTCTGATCATTCGTCCGTCAGGGGTCCGGGTTCGAATCCCGGTGAGGCATGGATGTTGTGTTTGTCTTACGGCACTGGCTCTCTCCCTTCTCTGGAACCAATGGCCCTAAATTAGGGACGGGCGACTGCTTATAGCCCATTGAGTTGCTCACGGTGGTCGTTAAACCCCCAATCAAAAAAAAAAAAATCGAAGCAATTGCAAGTAAACGATGGCACGTGTGGAGGTCATGAAACGATATAAATCACACCTGATACTGAGCTCTGTTAATCAGTGTTAACTCTTGTCCTTCAGATGGGAAAGGCAGTGGACTTTGACAAAGACCAAATTGTAATTAGACTGGGTCAGATCCTTTCCTAGATGGCACGGCTTGTAGGTTGCTCACGGTCAGCCGTAGTTAGTACCTTCGAAAAGTGGTCCGAGGAGGAAAAAAACAACTGGTGAGTCTTCATTGATGAGGTAGATCTTGTTGATAACGACCGTCAACCGGTGGATCTTGTTGATAACTACGGTCAGCCTTAGCTAGTACCTTCGAAAAGTGGTCCGAGGAGGAAAAAAACAACCAATGGGTCTTCTTTGATAAGGTGGATCTTCTTGATAACTACGGTCAACCAGTGGATCTTCTTGATAACTACGATCAACCGGTGGATCTTCTTGATAAAAACGGTCAACCGGTGGATCTTCTTGACAAAAACGGTCAACCGGTGGATCTTTTTGATAACTACGGTCAGCCGTAGTTAGTACCTTCGAAAAGTGGTCTGAGGAGGAAAAAACAACCGCTGGGTCTTCTTTAATAAGGTGGATCTTCTTGATAACCACGGTCGACCAGCGGATCTTCTTTGATAACTATACGGTCAAACGCAGTTAGTAACTTCGAAAAGTGGTCCGAGGAGGGAAAACAACCGGTAGATCTTCTTTGATAAGGTGGATCTTCTTGATAACTACGGTCAGTCGTAGTTAGTACCTTCGAAAAGTGGTCCGAAGAGGAAAAAAACAACCGGTGGGTCTTCTTTGATAAGGTGGATCTTCTTGATAACCACGGTCGACCGGCGGATCTTCTTTGATAACTACGATCAGTTGTATAGTACCTTCGAAAAGTGGTCCGAGGAGGAAAAAAACAACCGGTGGATCTTCTTTGATAAGGTGAATCTTCTTGATAACTACGGTCAGTCGTATAGTACCTTCGAAAAGTGGTCCGAGGAGGGAAAACAACCGGTGGATCTTCTTTGATAAGGTGAATCTTCTTGATAACGACCGTCAACCAGTGGATCTTCTTGATAACTACGGTCAACCGGTGTATTTTTTTTGATAACTACGGTCAGCCGTAGTTAGTACCTTCGAAAAGTAGTCCGAGGAGGAAAAAAACAACCGGTGGGTCTTCTTTGATAAGGTGGGTCTACTTTGATAAGGTGGATCTTCTTGATAACCACGGTCGACCGGCGGATCTTCTTTGATAAATACGGTCAGCCGTATAGTACCTTCGAAACGTGGTCCTAGGAGGAAGGAGAAAACAACCGGTAGATCTTCTTTGATAACTACGGTTGACCGGTGGATCTTCTTTGATAACTACGGTCAGTCGTAGTTAGTACCTTCGAAAAGTGGTCCGAGGAGTTAGTACCTTCGAAAAGTGGTCCGAGGAGGAAAAAAAAACAACCTGTGGATCTTCTTGATAACTACGGTCAGCCGTAGTTAGTACCTTCGAAAAGTGGTCAGAGGAGGGAGAAAACAACCGGTGGGCCAACCACGGCTCATCGATGCTAAAGGTGAAAAATGCTATCCCGTATGGTACAAGCCAACAGATGGGATATTGTGGCGCAACTCGATTGCTGGTGACGGGAGTAATGTGTCACAACACACAGTTCATCAGACCTCCTGATAATGGGGCTGCGTAGCCGCTGGCCGCTCCGCAGCCCCATGCTAACCTCGATTCACCATCGAAAGTGCCTAAAGACGGGCACGCGAGCATCAAAACTGGATCTTGAATGACTTTTAGAAGGGTCGTGTGGTCCTATAAAACTCGTTTCCTGTTGCACCATGTGCGGGTATGTGTGCTTCGTTTACCTGTGGAAGTGTTGACAACAAAATATGCACCGTGAGACGAAACCAAACAGGTGGAGGTGTAATGCTTTGGGAAGTGTTCTTCGGTGAAACCCTGGGGTCCAATTATTATTCATGTGCAGGAAACCATGACGTCTACCACCTACCTAAACATCATTGCAAACCAGGTATATCCTTTCATAGCAACAGCATTCCCCTCTAGTAGTATCTTCTTTCAGCAGCATAATACGCCACGGCACACTCCCAAGAATTTGTCGAGAATAGTTCTCGGAACATGAGGAGAACTTCCAGATATTGCCCTGGCCTCCAAATTCCCCAGATATCAATCCAGTCGAGCATCTGTGGTTTGTGTTGGAACAGCAAATCCGATCTGCGGTGACTCAATCACGTAACTTGCAAGAATTAAGTGTAAGAACTGTTTTGGCGGTATGTGGTGGAACAATATCATATTAGGCAGGTTGTCATAAAGTTTTAGCTCTTTGGTGTATCATTCAATTAAGAAACCAATGCTAACACATAAACAACGGAAAGCGCGTGATACATAGGCCAAACAGCATCAAGATTGGTCTGAAGAAGATTGAAATAAAATTTCAATAATAACATAAACATCCAGATCTGTCTGTATCTCTGGAACGCTTGACGTCACAGTAATATCTGCTTTGTTGCGTCATCACTTATCGATCAGTTCGTGTGTACTCTCGCGATGTCAAAATGATTGCTTGCACGCGATCACTTTTAGATGCCAGGGTGATCGCGTGCTACTTTAACAACATTGGATTATCAATGACTCGAGTTTTTTTTTCCAATCTACAAAATTCGAATTGCACTCTTAATATCACAGCAAGTTGAGTTTGCACGCGATCATATTGAGATGTCAAGGTGATCGCGTGCTAATTTAAAAACATTAGATTATATCAATGACTCGAGTTCTATTTATCCGATCTACAATAATCAAATTAAATTTTTAATATGACAGCAAGTTGCGTTTGTATATTAATTTAATTTAGCACAATTCGAATATTAATTTGTACGATTTAATTATTTTCTACTTTTTTAATTTAACTAACTTTCCGAGTTTAGTGCTGATTATATTATACATTTTGCAAAATATAGATCTATTTGAACGATCTAACCTACAATAAAAACTGAAATCTTGAGATGTCAAAGTGAGCAAGATTGCATCTAAAAGCAGATGTTGCCCCAATAAACACATTGTAAAATTTAGATAGTTCCGATTTGTAATACCACATGTCGCATTATTTTGTAGAAAAATGTTCGGTATGAAGTTTCAAACTTACCGTCGAATAGGACAGTCTAAAACAAGCCGTGAAAGGTCAAAGTAAAAGTTATTAAGGCAAGTTTACACGAAAACAACTTTCCGAGTTTAGTGCGGATTATATTACACATTTTGCAAAATATCGATCTATCTAAACGTTCTAATCTACATTTGTTAAGCAACAAATATTTTGCACAGAATGTTATTTATCGCGAGGTCTTTTGAAAAACGGAAATAAATAGCATATAATTTTTAGTTCTAACATGAATGAGTTCTTACTACTTGTATATAAGTTTTTACTATATTTCCTTACAGAAATCCGGAGTCTATTTGATTTGTTTTCAATCTGCTTCAATTAAAAATTTCACTCCGTCATAGAACGGGCAACATCCCCTATATATTAATATTTATTTAAAGCTTAAAAATAAATGATATAATAATAGTTTAGCTTTAATTGTCTCTTGAAACGAGCGTGCCTGTCGGCGATTTACCCCAATTGAGCACTTTTCGACTTACGCGATTTTTCAACTTACGCGGAAATCTTTGGAACGAATTAACAATGTAAGTCGGGGATTTACTGTATTTCCAAGTAAAAAAAATGGCGAACGCTTGATAAAAGAATAAAACCGGTCGGGCCGTAAACTAGAAATTTTGAGCCGGGCAGGGCTCTGCCCGGGCTTTCCAAATTAAAGCACTTGCAGATCTCTACTGCTAACAGCATATAGCCAGTTACACCTTGGGAAGTAAATACCGTAGGACTTTTTGTTTTGTTCTGTGTTGTTTTGTTTGCGTGGTCATTGTGCTTTATTCCCAAAAGTGTAACTGGATGCGATGTTACCAGTAGCATTTGGTCTGGGTCAACCCGATTGCGCCGCCCCAGTGGCGCAGTGGTCCAAGCCAAGGTATTTAGAAAGATATCTTTTCTAAGTACCTTGATCGGTCTAAGCGATGGTTTCTGATCATTCGTCCGAGATGGGTTCGGGTTCAAATCCCGGTGAGGCATGGATGTTGTGTTTGTCTTACGGCACTGGCTCTCTCCCTTCCCTGGAACTAGTGTCCTTAAATTAGGGATGGGCGACTGCTTATAGCCCATTGAGTTGCTCGTGGTGGTCGTTAAACCTTCAATAATAAAAAAAATACACGATGGTATATCTTTTCTCAAAACGGGGTGCAGTTGGTGCAGCACCCCTTTTTGGTACAACCTACCACAAATTTTTAACAGTGTATTTTCGAAATGGAGCAAAAGGCTTCAGGAAGTTCGTGCGAAATGGGTCCGTGTTCGAATCCCGGTGAGGAATGGATGTTGTGTTTGTTAATTTACAGCACTGGCTCTCTCTCCCTTGCTTGGAACCATTGGCCTTAAATTAGGGACGGTCCACTGCTTATATCCTATTGAGCTGCTTACGGGGGTCGTTTAACCTTCAAACAAACAAACAACAACAAAATTATGCGTTCCCAAGCAGTAACGGGTGGGTTTTACGAAAGTTGCGGCAAATTAATTATTTTTCTCTCTCACTTCAGCAAGGCTCTCACTGGCAGCCTTACGTAAGGCCTATTGTAAGGCTGTCTCAGCAGTACCTATCGTCACTGGTAGCCGTACGCAAGCCTATTGTAAAGCTGTCGCAGAAGTACTTATCGTAAGGCTGTCACTGGTAGTTTTATGTAAGGCTGACGCAGCAGTACTTATCGTAAGGCTGTCACTGGTAGTCTTACGTAAGACCTATTGTAAAGCTGCCTCAGCAGTACCTATCGTAAGACTCTCTAGTCCTTTATTCTCTGTTGCATGACCCAAAGCATGTTGGGGACCGACAAGCCTCCCCCCCTCCGACACAGAAATCGTGTCACTGGGTAGGAACAAATGCTCAAACATCGGCTGTCTCTCATTTCTTAGGCTTGTCGCCATTGTTATAGGACTTTTAGCAGGTAATCAGTCAAAAAGTTTAGCATTAACCTTTTAACTGGCTTTTAACAACAAAGCTTTTGAAAACAGGAATCGCCGCCCGCCCCGCTGGCGCAGTGGTCTAAGCGCTGGCTTATGACCATTCGTCCGAGAATGGTCCGGGTTCGAATCCCGTGAGGCATGGATGCTGTGTTTGTCTTACGGCACTAGCTCTCTCCCTTCCCTGGAACCAGTGGCCTTAAATTACTGACAGACGACTGCATATAGCCCATTCAGTTGCTCACCGTGGTCGTTAAACCTTCAATCAAAAAAACAAAAAACAAAAACTATCGATACGGGATCGAATTCGTGTCTCCTCGCTCCGGAGTGAGTTGCTCTAACGGACTAAGCCACTCTGACGGAATGTATAGCTGCATATCTGTCGTCTTGACGCGTGTTTCACCTCTTTAGTACGTCACAAGCTCAGGGAAAAGCAGTGCTTTTTGATGCTTCAGATCACTCATTCGAGCGGTATTGGTTCGTTCCAGCCGCGTTCGGCCCAACTTCTTAGAATCCGCATGCATTAGTTCCAGTTGATTTTAGCCCATTTTGCTAACCCCGAGTTAATTCGTTTCGGCTGGTTAAAGGATTAAAGTAGGATGACCTGTCCACCATTGGACAAGGGATTAATTTACTCCTTCAACTGCGCCTCGCTAGGAACACTCCAACCTCACCGTTTTCCACCTCAATAATTTTTTTTTTTTGATTGGAGGTTTAACGACCACCGTGGGCAACTCAATGGGCTATAAGCAGTCGCCCGTCCCTAATTTAGGGTCACTGGTTCCAGGGAAGGGAGAGAGAGCCAGTGCCGTAAGACAAACACAACATCCATGCCTCACCGGGACTCGAACCCGGACCCCTTTCGGACGAATGATCAGAGGCCATCGCTTAGACCACTGCGCCACCGGGGCGGCCCACCTCAATAATGCATCTGCACTCTTGATTCCATATTTCTTTTAAGTTACATCACCTTTTTTTTAATGGAGGTTTGACGACCACCGTGAGCAACTCAATGGGCTGTAAGTAGTCGCCTGTCTCTAATTTAGGGTCACTGGTTCCAGGGAAGGGAGAGAGCCAGTGCCGTAAGACAAACACAAAATCCATGCCTCACCAGGATTCAAACCCGGACTTCTTTCGGGCGAATAATCAGAGGCCATCGCTTAGAACACTGAGCCACCAGGGCGACCATCACTTTTGATTACCACATGAATAAACTGTGAAGCGATTTTTAAAACAAAAAAGGAATAGTTTAATTCATTTATGAATTTACCAAGGATCGTCAATAAATTTCAGCAACGTATTTCTACTTAAGACTGATTCTGCTTGCGCAGGCAGTGCCACTCCTGCTGCTCCTAGGAGAACGTGTGGCAGTGGATCTATAGAACGCAGCACCTGCTTTTCCATATTGAAAAGTTGTGCTTTGTGCACTGCCCTGTTTTCTTCCGTACTCGTACCCCCAACCAAGTACACGAAACATTCCAGGGTCACAGTGGTGATGCTATGACGAGCGACAGTTAAATCACAAATCTTAATCCACTGTTTGTGACAGCAATTAAGCATTAGCACTGTGCTAACACTTCTGTGAGACCAACCATCTGACGTCAACCCTCCAAAAATAAAAATTCTAGAGTCGATTCTAGCAACGCCAGAATAAGCTAGAGGAAACTTGAGAGCTGGCCCGGAAGACCAAGTTTCGGAATCTTCTTTGTATATCATAACTTTTTCTATTATTGTTTTCCCCTTGGAATTCTGGGATACGCCTCCGATAACCCAAATCCGATTGGAACACGCTGTTACTGCAGCTGCTGTTACTGGATAAGGCATAGATTTTTTCTGTTTCCAAAATCCCTCTCTTCCGTCGAATGCTTCCACTGACGATAATATCCCTTTAGAAGAATCTTCACCTCCAACAATGTACACTTTGTTGTGAAGCACTGCAACACCGTGCACGGCACGACTATTCACCATATCACCCTTCCGGGTCCAGATTTTTCTTGGAGATCATAGCTGAACGTCGAATTTGACGTAAGCTTTTCATTGCTAGTTCCTAAATAATAGCCTCCTGTAACTAGTATGGATTTTTGGAGAACGCAGCACTGGTGGTAAAACCGAGGGCATGGCATCATCCCAACAAAGTACCATTGATTTCGGGTGCAATGATAGTGAAACATGGCTTTGGAAAGCGCAGCACTAGTTGGATCACAACCATTGAGACCTCCAAGTATGACTATGACAGGTGCTGTTGGATCCTGCACAAAAGAATTATGAGAAACGTCCAACAAAACAGACGGAATACTCTCTAACTCTTTTCGGATGTTAATTTGATTTTCTTTTGAAGGTGGAGGACGTATTTCGAAATCTGTATCTGTGCTTCTACAAGTATGGCACTCCTTGTCCATTTCTTTTTTGAGACTGTTCGGTATCTTTTCCTGCTTCACTTGCATTGATATCATTGCGACGCCTGGAGCTCTTCCAGCGGCACCACTAATTACAGATTCAGAACACTCAACCGAATGTTGAAGCCCGAAAGATTTAAAAACTTCCAATTCTTCTTCAAGAGGCGGCTTTGTTTTCGAGGAAGTATATCTCTCGGTAGTCGGTTTCTTCTGCTGTTTGATATTTTCCCCGGTATCGCTAAAAATTTCTGTTTCTACTGCGACTAGGTGATCGTTCCCGGCAGAAACAACGGCATTGTTGATTTGATCAAATTCCTCACCTCTGTTACTTCCTATTTTATTAAAACTATCTGAAAATATATTTTGGCTTGGCTCCGAGTTGATCAGAGTGTGAAAACTTGAACGAAAAGACAAAGGTTCTTCATTCTGATCGCTAAACAATTTTTCTTCTGATAGTTTACTATAAAATCTAACAGCAGCCTTCCCACTGGTGATTAGATTAGTGGTCGGTTCTTCACGGAAGCCAGATATCTTCCCGTATCTCTCATCATTTTGACGGGATGACTGCTCCGCTTTTACAAATGAGCACGCCGTAAAGAATTGGTCTTCATTCCTAATGCAGTCAGTTGAGAACTTGGTAGCTCTCGTTCTCCGCCCTGTTGTCACTGTCTTGTTTAAAATAACTCTGTTTATATTTTCTTCAAATTTTTGGACGTGTTTAGAGGTTTGGTGAGTTGGAGCTCTCCTATTCATAATCTCATTGCATTCAGGAGAGAAACGACTCTCGAAGTTTGGGTTACTGATTAGCTTCAAACTGTAATTGCAAGGAACCTGCTCACTCTCCCTGTAATTGCAAGGAACCTGCTCACTCTCCGTGCCAATTGGCCCAGGAGATATGGCTCGAGATGTGTCCTTGTAAACTTTGCTTGGCGTTTTCGTTTTTTGATCTCGTTCATTCCTTCTAAGGGTTAAAGTGATACAAGCCACTCCTGGCAGTTTGAGATCATCATCATACTCAATTTGTTCAATCTCCATTTCTCTTGAAGCGATTAAGCATAAATACCTTTCACAGAAAACGTACTTAACTTTGAAATAGTGAAGTCGTTTTAATAGCACCAGGATATCAGAGAAAAAGTTCCATTTTCATCGTCGTCTTATTGTTTTTTTTGTTTTTTACTTTACTGTTGATTTCAGAACCATTGTTATACAAATGAATGCTGTACTAAAACCAGTGATAAAAAAAGCTACTTTTTTTTAAAGTAGCTTGCTACTGCTACAACTACATTCTTGAAAAAGAATGCAAAAAAGAGAGATACTTAATTACCTACTAACCAGTTAAAGTTCTCAAGCGCTGATATCTGCATATGAGAAAATTCTAAAAACATAACAGAACAATTATAGCAAATATCCAAAAAATGCACTCAGGAAAACTCGGATACGGATTTACAAAGGAAATACTGGTGTATCAACCAGGAGAAAAAGATAAGGATTGTAGAATATATTACAACTGTCTTCCATGGCTTCATCAGGGGCCAGCACGGAGCACATCTCTCACATTTCTGCATGAACCAGAAAGTTTGGGTTTCTGCATTATTCAGTTTGCAAGTAAAAAGTCACCAAATTTTTTTATAATGATAACCAAAAGCAAACCCATCCCCACTGCAACCAAGCCACCCTCAGAGTAATTTCACTGGATTTTTTTCTATATAGTTATATATATATATATACAGTCATTTGCAAAAGTTTAAGACCACATGTTGGTATTAGGAGATTTCTGCCGATTGCGTCAGTTACTGTCTGTACTACTCAACTTGCTGTCGGTGTTACATCATCCTATAAGAGGCAGCTGTTGATAGAGTTGAGAGAAACGTGCGAGCGTCAGTTTGCTTCTGGTTTTCATGCTGAGAGGTTTTGTACGTAGTTTCTACATAGCGAAAAACGGGCGAAAATCGTCATTAAGTGTTACTCAGAGGGCATAAATAGTGACTTTATATCATGAAGGATACTCCGAACGTGACATAAGCAGAAAGGTGAATGTGAACAAGACTGCAATTCATAATACGATCGTGAAGTATCGAGATACAGGTGAATTTAGCGACCGAAAGAAAAATGGACGTCAAAGGAAAACAACCCCAAGCGACGACAATACCAAAAGGCGAATAGTTATGCGTTCTCCGAGGAGTTCGTACAAGAAAATCAAGGCCTTTCTGCATTCAAAAGGGTGTGATATTAAAATCAGCACTGTTTCCCGACGTCTTGGCAAAGATTTTGGATTAAAGTCTTATAAACCTAGACTAACCTCTGTCATGAAAAAGAAGACTCCAGTTTGCAAAGCGTCATCAATCGTGGACTGCTGAAAATTGGAGCCAAGTTCTTTTTTCCGATGAATCAGCTGTGCGTCAATTTGAATCACGTGAAGCACATGTTCGACGACTAGAAGGCTAAAGGTTTGTTGAAAATTGCACCGTTAGCACCGTGAGACATCCGCCTAGTCAGATGATATGGGGGTGCTATGTCAGCTTCCGATACTGCTTCATTATCCTTTTTGCCGACGGGCAGCACCATGACTGTTCCTTTTTATGTGAAAATGTTACGTGTTAACTCATACGCAAATACACAGATGCACAATCATTATGCATGATGGTGCTCCATGCCACAGATCAAAGACAGTAAAGGACTACCTGCAGAGGAAAAACATAACTGTGCTTGGCTAGCCCGGTAATGGTCCCAACCCCATCGAAAATTTGTGCACCATTTAAAAAGACAAGGTAGCATAAAAACATCCATCAAATTCCCAACCATTGATTGACACGATAAAGTACGTGTGGTGGAAAGACATTTCAAGTGACTACTGCAAATCCCTCATTGAGAGAATGCCACGTCGTATTCTGTCCGTCATAAAAAACAAAGGTGGCCTCACAAAATACTAATTTCGTTCATTTTGTGTTCTAAAGAATGTAAGTATTCATCTGTGGAATATTTTTTTTCAATATCTCTGACTAGTAATTAGTTGTTTCTTTGAAAATCTTAGTTTTCAGTAAATTGACAGGTGGCCTTAAACTTCTGCAAATGACTGTATATACAGTACGGTATATATATATATATATATATATATGGGATGTAAGGTCAGGTGATGCGTAACATCACAGCCTCTCCTTGACAAATGTCAACCCCGCCTTCTCGTGGTGCATCCTGTTAACACTAAAGGGGCTCTGACGACCGCCCATAGCGGTATAACTATACCATCGGGATTAGAGGAAATTCTATCCCACACTCACCAACCCGCTTGGCCAGCGTGGTGAGTTATGGCCAAACCCCTCCAAAATGATTCCACAACTTAAATCTTGGCCCTCAGTCTCCGGCAGCTGGAATGTACCTGGCCAAGGCAGCGGCCAGTGCGACATGAAGGCAGAGGGTGCTAAGAATCCCTGGAGGACCGGACTAGGCTGCCATCTGATGCTGACCTTGGCTACTTACAATGGACGCTCCCTATCTTCTGATTCAAGGCTTCTTGAATTGGAAGAGGAACTACAAAGGATCAAGTGGGACATCGTGGGGCTAAGTGAGGTAAGGAGAAAAGGAGAAGATCTCATCGAACTGAAAAGTGGACATCTCTTCTACTATCGTGGGACAGATACTGGCAGAACTAGTGGTGTGGGATTTATAATAAACAAGAAACTGAAGGATAAAGTTGTAGAAGTTGAAAGTTCCTCTGACAGAGCTGCACGACTTGTTATCCAACTCTCGAAAAGATACCAGGCTCAGATTATTCAAACTTATGCACCCACCACAAGTCATCCTGAAGAAGAAATTGAAGAATTTTATGAGGAAATTTGTCATCTAAATAATAAAGGTAAGCAGCACTTGAAAATAATTATGGGAGATTTCAATGCAAAAATAGGGCAACGGCAACAGAATGAAACTTCAGTAGGTAAATTCGGTCATGGCAACAGAAACCAGCGTGGAAATACTCTCGTTGAGTTTGCAGAGGCAGAAGGGTTTTTCATCTTGAACTCCTTCTTCAAGAAAAAGCCACACAGGAAATGGACATGGAGACATCCAAATGGGACGACAAGTGAAATTGATTTTATTATGTGTAACAAAAAATTCGTCATAGAAGACTGCAGTGTGCTAAACAAGTTCAACACAGGTAGTGACCATAGATTGGTGAGATGTAAGATGCACCTCAACACTAAACTTGAACGTGGCAAGCTCATAAGACAAACAAAATCTATTGACATAACCAACCTTAAAAAACACCATAATACCTTCAAGTTAGAACTGAAGAACAGGTTCTCTGCTTTAGAAGGCCTAACATCGGAAGAAGTGGACATCTCCGAAGTTAACAGAAAAGTAACCAAAGCTCTTATGGAAACAGCAACAAAATTAGCTGGGTCTAAGAACAAGTTGCATGTGAACAAATTATCAGGAAAAACCAAAATGTTGATGCAAAAAAGAAGAGAGATGAGGACAACTAAAGAAGATGTGACTTCTAAAGTGGAATATATAGAGCTATGCAAGACAGTAAGAAAACGTATCACTGAAGACGTAAGGAAATTCAACTGTGAACTAGTGAGGAAAGCAATTGAAAACAACCAAAGCCTAAAGATAGCAAAGGGACATCTCAGTAAGGGAAGAAAACAGATTATGGCACTGAGAAAAGAAGATGGTTCTGTAACAAGAAATAGAGGCAAAATTTTGACAAGAGTGAAAGATTTCTACTCCAAATTATATGAAAGGGATGATATATGCACTCCAGACATCATGAAAGATACCAGTACCAGAGTTCCTCCAGTCCTTCCAGCAGAAGTTGCACATGCAATCAAGAACATGAAGCGAGGAAAAGCTCCAGGAGAAGATGGAATTACTGTAGACATCATACAAGAAGCAAGTGGAGAAATCGAAACAGTACTCGCCCAAATTTTCACTCGATGCCTTAATGAAGGAAAGATACCTGAGGATTGGAACACCGCTACAATGATCCTGCTACATAAGAAAGGTGACATTGAGGATCTCGGAAACTACAGACCTATCAGCCTCCTATCAGTAGTTTATAAAATCTTCACTAAAGTTCTTTCACACCGCTTGAAGGTAACACTGGACATGGCTCAACCGAGAGAACAAGCTGGATTCAGGAGTGGCTACAGCACAATAGATCATATCCACGTGCTGAGAGAACTAATTGAAAGAGCGAGGGAATATGAACTTCCATTGTGCATGGCTTTTATCGATTATGAAAAAGCCTTTGATTCGGTGAAACCATCAGCAGTTACAATGGCTCTGAAAACCTGCGGTATTGAAGATGCATACATTAATATTATTAATAACATCTATGAAAATGCAAGTGCAAAGATTAGGCTGTTTGAAAATACAACACACGTAAAAATTGGAAAGGGAGTAAGACAAGGTGACACCATATCTCCGAAGCTCTTTAATGCCACATTGGAGGGTGTTTTTCAGTCGCTGAGCTGGGAAAACAAGGGGATAAAGATTAATGGAGATTATCTAACCCACCTTCGTTTTGCTGATGACGTAGTCACTTTTGCAACTACCCCATCAGAGCTGCAGAGTATGATCCAGGAACTTGCTGATAAGAGTAAAGAAGTGGGATTAAA
The DNA here is from genome assembly GCA_039090855.1 of Macrothele yani. Taxonomy (NCBI): domain Eukaryota; kingdom Metazoa; phylum Arthropoda; class Arachnida; order Araneae; family Macrothelidae; genus Macrothele; species Macrothele yani. The sequence continues at coordinate 120,758,735 of CM077005.1, read as the reverse complement.
AATGAACTTTCAGAAGACAAAAGTGATGTTCAATGCTTTTACAAGAAATGAAGATTTGTCGATTGATGGAGAAAAGCTGGAGATAACAGACACGTATGTTTATCTTGGACAGCAGATATCAAGTGAGGGTCACATTGGTGAAGAAATTAATCGGCGTACAAAACTTGCCTGGAGAGCTTTTGGAAGAAACAGCATAATTTTCAAGAGCAATGTGCCATTATGTCTTAAAAGAAAAGTGTTCGATCAATGCATCCTTCCAGTGCTTACGTATGGTGCAGAGACGTGGACCTTAACTAAAAGAGACATACAAAGGCTGCAGACAACTCAAAGCATCATGGAGAGGTGCATGCTTGGTGTAACCAGGAGAGATAAGAAGAGGAACTCGTGGATCCGAAAAATGACAAGAGTGGAAGACATCATGATCAGAGTTAAATCCCTGAAATGGCAATGGGCTGGACATACTGCCAGAAGGACAGATCATCGATGGACAGCCGAAATTTTAGATTGGATTCCAAGGGACAGGAAAAGACCCAGAAGACGACCACATGGGAGATGGGTGGATGAAATTCGAAAGTATGCAGGGGTGACATGGAGGAGACTGGCACAAGACAGACCGTTGTGGAGGAAACTTGGGGAGACCTTCGTCCAGCAGTGGATTGATAATGGTTGACAATGATGATGATGATGATATATATATATGCAGTCGAGTCACATTATTGTGACCACCTCCTACTTTTGACATCAACAGCGCATAGCCAATTAAAGAAGGCACGTAAGGTGTGCTGTCTGAAAGCATATCACTCGTTGCTCTCACGGATAAAAGGAGTGATTTACAAAATTTGCAAAAAGGGATGATTATCGGCTTTCGGGCCAAGGGTGGCAGTATTTCTGAAATAGCGCAGTTTGTGAACTGTTCGCGTGCTGCTGTGGTTAAAGTGTATCGTGATTGAAGAAATGGCACCATTGAGAATAAGCGACATGAAAACTGCGGAGCACCACGTGCTATTGATGTGAGAGATTAACGTCGACTTCGAAGGTGAGTGACGGCCGATTGACACGCCACAATGGAGCAACTCACTGGTCGAGTTAACCAGAGGGCTACCGGAAGTGTGTCTAAAACGACAGTTCAACGAACCCTGCTGAGTATGGGGCTCCGATGCCGACGGATGGTCACTGCACCTATGCTAACGAAGGCGCATCGGCAGAAAAGGCTTACATTTGCACGGCAGTATCGGGATTGGACCTCCGCTGATTGGCAAAGGATTGCCTTCGCCCATGAGTCATGTTTTCTGCTTCATCGAATGGGTGGACGTTGGCGTATAAGGCGAGAAACATCGGAGAACAAACATTCTTCAATTATTGCTGGAAGAACACAAGCTGATGGGGACAGCGTTATGGTCTGTGGAATGTTTTCGTTGCATTCTCTGGGTTCACTCATACCCGTGGAAGGCACTATAGACCGAATTCGTTATGCATCCGTCCTTGCAGACTACGTACACCCATACATGCTGATTGTCTTCCCTGGGGCGGATGGGATCTTTCAGCACGACAATGCGACGTGTCACACAGCTAGAAATGTCCGAGAGTGGTTGGAAGAGCACGATGAAGACTTCAAAGTACTTTCCCGACCCCTAATTTCCCAGACTTAAACCCAATTGAGCATCTGTGGGACCACCTGGATCGTGTTGTCCGCTCTATGGATCCTCCACTACGCACCCACCAGCAGCTGTCAGATGCACTGCAGTCAGCATGTCTCCACATACCTGTGAACACTTTTCATCACCTTATTGAGTCATTTCCAGTCGTCTAGCTGCCGTCCGCGCTGCACACGGAGGTTACTCTAGATATTAGCTGGTGGTCACAATAATATGACTCGACCGTGTATACATATATTTATACACGGTCGAGTCACATTATTGAGACTGGCTCAAAACAGACCGTTGTGAGAGAGATATATATACTGTATATATGCAGTGGATTGATCATGGTCGACAATGATGGTGATGATGATGATACATTCTGTATGTATATCACAACGGTCTGTTTTCAGCCAGTCTCCTCCATGTCACTCCGGCAAGTTTCTCTCACAACGGTCTGTTTTCAGCCAGTCTCCTCTATGTCACTCCGGCATACTTTTGAATTTCATCCACCCATCTCCCATGTGGTCTTCTTTTGGATCTTTTTCTGTCCCTTAGGTATCCAGTCTAAAATTTCGGTTGTCCATCGGTGGTCGTTCATCTGGTAATATGTCCAACCCATTGTCATTTCAGTGATTTTACTCTGATCATGATGTCTTCCACTCTTATCATTTTCCTGATCCACGAATTCCTCTTCTTATCGTTCCTGGTTACACCAAGCAGGCGTCTTTCCATGCTTCTGTCAGTTGCCTGCAGCCTTTGTATGTCTTTTTTAGTTAAGTTCCATGCTTCTGCTCCGTACGTAAGCACTGGAAGAAAGCATTGATTAAACCCTTTTCTTTTATAACATAATACGCGTAGGATATTACTCTTGAAAATTGTACCGTTTCTTCCCAAAACTCTCGAACTAAGTTTTGTACGAAGACTTTTTATCTTTATCAGTGTGACCCTCGATTGATATCTGTTGCTCAAGTTAAATGTAGGAATCGGTTACCTCCAGATTTTCAACATCAGTCGATAAATATTCATTTCTTGTAAAATCATTGTATAAATCAGTTTTCTTTTCTGAAAGTTCATTTTTAATCTCACTTCTTTATTCTTTACTCTTGTTAGCAAATTCCTGGATCATTCTCTGCAGTTATAAAGGGATAGTTGCAAAAATGACTTGTCATCAACAACACGAAGGTGAGTTAAATAATCTTCATTAATCTTTATCCCCTTGTTTTCCCAGTTCAGTGACTGAAAGACATTTTGTATTGTGCACTGAAAAGTTTGGGTGATATGGTGTTGAGCCTGCTTAGCCCTCTGCAGTCTTCAATAACATAAAATCATTTTCACTTGTCATTCCATTGGGATGCCTGCATGCTTATTTCCATTGTGGCCTTTTTTTTTTTTCTTTATTTGGAAAAGAATTCATGATGAAAAACCTTTCGGCCTCTGAAAACTATACGAAACTATTTCCACGCTGGTATGTGTGTGTGTGTGTGTGTGTGTGTGTGTGTGTGTGCGTGCGTGCACTTTTTTTACCTGTATGAAAAGAATAAAGGTATCTTATCTGAATCATGCATTGTTTTCCGTTGTGCGTTTTATTTAGCATTACTGACATTTTGAAAACTTCTACGACAGGATGCTGCTGCTGCAAAAGAAAGTATTTGTACTATTAAAGTGGTTTTAATGAAAACTTCCCCTGTTTAAAAGGAAAGGCACAAATCAAGTATTTTAAATTACAGCAGTTACGTACTGTACTTACCCGATGAATGTTATGAACAGAATATCAAAATTTTCCAAAGACACTTTTGCTAGGAACCGTCCACGACGCAAATGTCCTGGCTATATCATCCAGTTCCATTTCAGTTGTTCAGTCCTGGTAGGTGCACAGCAAGTTGACTTGCAGCATGGCGCAAGGAACCCAAAATATAAATAAGCAAAGTGCTTTCCGTTTCTCTTTACTGGTTTGAGTGACTGCGCAAAATCTCCATCAGACGAGTGTAGTCATCCTAATATATTCTGCCCAATTGAGAAATGGTCGGACTTCGGTACCTTCTCATACCCTCAATGCACACATTAAGGGGGAGGGAGGGGGAAGCCCCCACACGAGAACCATTTTCTTTTCCTCGACGTGTTTTATACAATTAGTGATACTTTCGGGTGATGAAATCGTGTTTTATGTTTTTTCGATACTTTTATGGTTCTTCTTCTTGGTTACTCAGTCCAAGGACTGGTTGTTCAGTATAGTTGTACTCTGTCTCTCCATTCCTCTCTATTCTCCGACGTTCTCTTCAAGTCATAGTATGTCCTAGTATTGGTGTCTTGGAGTAATTGTGCCACAAAACCATTCCTTGGTCGTCCTCTTCCTCTCTTGCCTTGAATTTTACCTTCCAAAACTTTCAGAATTGGACCTCCATGGCGAAATGTGGTTAATTTAACAGAATGATATAGGGGAATGTCTCCACGCTCTGTGAGAGATAAACGTTTCCTGATTCTACACCTTCCCATTGTGGTAAGCTGTCCCTTGTCATTGTGTTGTAGTCGACAGTGCGGGAAACGGATAATTAATTTATGGTCATATGGAATGTATGGGAACAGATAAAGACACAGTGGTAGATGCGACCCCATGACGCGTAATAGAGAGAGCGTCTTTACTTGAAGTTTCAGGCTCACAGCTAAAAGTGTCTACATGGAAAAAAAAAAAGGTTGGTTTATAGCAGTGTCAGAAGAATTCCTAAAGTATGATGATGTTCCATTTATTGCGATCATAAGATGTAGGGTAGGAAAAAAATACAGACATGACGCTTACTTAGATTCTGTGGCTTACGAAACTAGTGGAAGCAATCCCCACAAAGCCACTGTTTGTACGTTTATTGTAAAGTCCAAAGGGCAAACTCTGAGGATCTTTATATGCACATTCTTATAGCATTCAGAGCTAAATACCAAAGTTAATTACACGCTTAATTTATCTTTGTACAGCAGAACCCGTTTAAGGAGCCCGCATTTAGCAAGATCTCGGATTTAAGGAGCAAAACAGGAACTTTTGTTTGGTATAATGTTAATTCAAACTACACGGTCGTATCAGAATAGTATGACCACCCCCGGAAACACAGCGTACCTGCCCAGACACGTCAGAGTGTACGTGACAAGGTCTACCACACGGATATATAAGCGGCTGGCCAAGACAGAGTAGCCATAGTTCATTGCGTGAGCACAATGGGCTGAAGTAGTGATTTGATGTACGTTTGAAAAGGAATGGTCATCGGCTACCACGCCAAGAGTGAAGCATCTCAGAAACAGCAGACTTCATGGGCTGTTTGCGAAGTGCTCTAGTAAGGGTGTACCAAGAATGAACTGCTGGCACATCGAGTACCTCCCGACGTCATAACTGAGGATCTCCAAAGGCCCTCGACCCCAAAGGAGAACGTCATCTCCGTCGTCTGGTAAAGAGCAATCGACGCGCAACGGGGCAGCAATTAACCACGCAAAGAACGCTGGGGCCCCCAGGTACGTGTCCCCGATAACATTGGAGCGAACCCTGTTACGCATGGATCTCCGGAGTCGACGCTGCGTCAAGGCGCCTATGTTAACCCAGGTCCGTCGGCAACGACGCCTGCCGTTCGAATGGGACTACCATCATTGGGCAGTGGAAGAGTGGGAAAACGTTGCTTTCTCCGACGAATCGAGGTTCCTACTCCACAGAACGGGCGATTGCTGGTACAACACACAGACGGGCGATTGCTGGTATGACGTCAGACACGCGAGAACCAACAACCGGGCACGCTTGTTGGTCAAGTACAGGCCGGCGGTGGCAGTGTGCATGTCTGGAGGATGTTTTCCTGGTATGACCTGGGACCGCTGGTACCACTGGATGGATCCCTGAACGCTACCTGTCCATTCTCGCTGACCACATGCACCAGTTGTTATTGAACGCTTGCCCTGGTGGTGAGGTGGTGATGGCGTCTACCAACAGAACAACGTGCCGTGCCACGTCGCTAAGAGGGTGCGTGACTGTTTCCAGGAGCATGGCAGCGATGTTTCCGTTCTCCCATGACCACCGAAATTGCCCGACATCAATCCCATAGAGCACTTGTGGGTCTATTTGGATCTATAGGTTCGACGTGCCGGCCCACAACCGCTTCATCTGCGCGACCTCCGTGCTCTACTACTGTTCGGACGGGTACGTGTGACTCGGGCAACCTTCCAGGGCCTTATTGCGTCCATGCAACGCCGTCCCGCCCCTGCCAACCGAGCCAAGGGGGTTGTTCCCTTTATTAGGTAGGTGGTCATATTATTCTAATACGACTGTGTAATTTGAACTTTTTTTAACGCCCAAAATTTATTGAAGTCCCCGGATTTAACAAGGGAGAGAAAAGCCAAGGTATTCACTATAGCTTTTCTCTAGCAAAGCTAAGGTGATTACCTTAGACTTTTCAACAAGAAGAGTAATGGAGTGCTGCAATGGGAGGATCAATGCTGATTTTGCTTCATATGTGTTGTGCAGTTAACCTGTCTCACGTGACCGCGGAGTTGAATATACTTGAAAGATTTAATTATATAGTAATAATGGACACAGACATGACATAAGCAAATAGACACCTGTCGTAATGCCCTTTTTGATATTTTCTGGAGTTTATATTGCATTGCATGCTCGCTCGAATTCCCTTTAATATATTTTGCAGGACAACGTAAGTGAGTAGGTGACACCAAATGAACATGACTCGACCCAAGAAACTAAGAGACTTTCAGAGAAGACAAATTGTCGTGCAATCGGATCTCTGAGGCAGCCAGCGTTAGATTTCTGCAAAAATGCGAATTCCTGTCGCCACAGTTAATCGAGTGCTAGTGGAATTCAAGAAGGCAGGCAAGGAAGCACATGGCCACCACAGAGGTGTCTTCGAGCTGTCAAGCGTTCTGTGGAAAGCAATCCTCGTAGTAAGGCTGCTGAGATTGCAGAATATCTCCAAGAGAAACCAATTCTCGTAGTAAGGCCACTGAGATTAAAGAATAGCTTCAAGAGAAACCAATCCTCGTAGTAAGGCCGCTGAGATTGCAGAATATCTCCAAGAGAAACCAATCCTCGTAGTAAAGCCGCTGATATTGCATAATAGCTCCAAGAAAAACCAATCCTCGTAGTAAGGCCACTGAGATTGAAGAATATCTTCAAGAGAAGCCAATCCTCGTAGTAAGGCCGCTGATATTGCATAATAGCTCCAAGAGAAACCAATCCTCGTAGTAAGGCCGCTGATATTGCATAATAGCTCCAAGAGAAACCAATCCTCGTTGTAAGGCCGCTGAGATTGCAGAATATCTCCAAGAGAAACCAATCCTCGTAGTAAGGCCGTTGAGATTGCAGAATATCTCCAAGAGAAACCAATCCTCGTAGTAAAGTCGCTGAGATTGCAGAATAGCTCCAAGAGAAACCAATCTTCGTAGTAAGGCCGCTGAGATTGCAGGAAAGCTACAAGAGAAACCAATCCTTATAGTAAGGCCGCTGATATTGCAGAAAAGCTCCAAAAGAAACCATTCCTCGTAGTAAGGCAGCTTACATTGCAGAATAGCTCCAAGAGAAACCAATCCTCGTAGTAAGGCCACTGAGATTGAAGAATAGCTTCAAGAAAAACCAATCCTCGAAGTAAGGCCGCTGATATTGCATAATAGCTCCAAGAGAAACCAATCCTCGTAGTAAGGCCGCTGATATTGCATAATATCTCCAAGAGAAATCAATCCTCGTAGTAAGGCCGCTGAGATTGCAGAATAGATCCAAGAGAATTCCAGAACTTCTCAGCCATATCTTCACCAACTTGGCTATCCTGGAATAATGGCTCGACCTAAACCTCTTTTGCGAGAAGCAAATATTCGTCGCAGATTGGCATGGGCGACAGACATGATTGGGAGACCCTTAGCATTTTGGCATACTCTCATATTCTCTGATGAGTCCCGATTTGCACAATTTTCAGACAGTGGCAGGGCCTGGGTGTGGCTATCGCCCAGCCGGGAGTTCAGCTTGAAGCACCTACAATCAACTGTGAAATATGGTGGTTTTTCAGCCAGGATAAGATGAGCCATACGGATGACTGGTCGTTCAGTCCTCATAGAATGTGAAGGCAACATCAATGCACAAAAATACATAACCATCCTTGAGAGGGGCCTGCTGACAATATTCTCCAGTGGTCAGATGTCAAAGGCTTCTTCTTTATTCATGGAGGATGGCGCTCCATATTATAGACCAAGACGTACCCAAACATGGCTTGAACAAAACGCCATCGAGAAACTTCGTGGCCAAGCCAGATCCCTGATATGAACCCAACTGAACACCTGTGGGACATATTGGATAAAAAAATCACGACGGATGCCACAGAAACCAACTAAGAAGGCACACCTGCTGGTCTTGTTACGTGAATCGTGGGCTCAAATTCCACAGAGCTCCATTCCTGATCTCATGTGTAATTAATTAAATATTTCAGGTATATCTAATTGGTATGGGTATATACAGTAATCCCTCGTTATCCGTGGGTGTTGCATTCCGCCATCGTACCGCATGTAAGAAAACCGTGGACAATAAGACCCGGCGTCTGTACAAAAACAGGGATAATGTATACAAACTGTCCTAATTTACCTATAAAGAGCAGACAATTTTGTAAAATTTTATAGGTTATAGGAAAGATACACTGCCGGACAATTGCTAAGGAAGGATGACAATAGCAACGATAGCAACCATGAAATGGAAGGCAGGAAAATGTGGAAACTAGCATAAGTGCGGGATACAGTAAGACGTGTTGTGCGTATGCAAATTTTGGATTACCGAACTTGTTCGTGACGTCATAGCGCTGATAAGAGATATAAAGGATTTGACGCGTATTGACCGTTGTTGTTCAAACGCAAAGTTGAAAGGGAAAGAATCAATTGACGAACTTGCAAGTTTCAGTATGTCTTCCCGACATCACCTAGATGATTTTACGAGTGGCCATATTATTGGCAAGATTGAAGAAGGGCGAAAAATAACAGATGTTGCCAGGGAGTTCGACGTCAGCCACAGTGTTGTTTCAAGGCTTTGGAAGTCATTTCAAACAAATGGAGAGTGTAGCAAACGTCACGGGGGAGGTCGTGTTCGCAGTACGACACCTGCAGAAGATCGGTACATAGTGCTATCAACAAAAAGACACCGGCGCAGCACAGCTAGTGAGGTAGCAAATCAGTTTATGGCTGCTACTGGCAAGCGGATCTCCCGAAAAACTGTCGCCAGACGTTTGCATGAAGGAGGACTATACGCCCGCCGTCCTGTTGTGTGCATCCCATTGTCCAGACGTCACCGTACCGCCCGTTTGCAGTGGTGCCATCAACATCGCAATTGGACTGATAACGACTGGTCTGCTGTCCTCTTCTCAGATGAGAGTAGATACAGTCTATCGTCTGATTGTCGACGACAACTGATCTGGCGTGATAGTGGTACTGCATATTGTCCAGCAAACATACAGGAAAGGGGTCGATATCCGACATGTAGTGTCATGGTATGGGCTGGCATCATGATCAATGGCCGTACGTCCCTCTATGTGCTTCCAACTGGGACTATGACTGGCCAACAATACATCAATGATGTTCTGCTACCTCATGTTCGCATGTTCCGTGGTGCTGTCGGTGATAGATTCATTTTCATGGACGACAACGCAACATGTCATCGAACAGTCGCTGTCCAGGAGTGTCTTGAGAGCGAGGATATTCAACGCCTCGTATGGCCAGCACGTTCTCCAGATCTGAATCCCATTGAAAATGTGTGGGATGCTTTGGGGAGGAGTCTTGCTGGTCACCAATGCCCTCCAATAAACAAGGACACCCTCATCCGTGCACTGACAGAGGAATGGGATAAATTACCCCAACAGCTGCTTGATAATGTTGTGCAAAGCATGACACGACGTGTGGAATCTTGCATCGCCCTCCATGGTGGCCATATCCCGTATTGACAGCTTACGCCGGAAAGCCTGCGGACGGTAATTGCATTTTTTTCACGTTTAAGTATTCTGCACAAAATGGCCTGTTTGTCCCTTGAACACGTTCCAAAGCCTTGTGGATTTCAGAGCACAATAAATTGTCTTTCTTGTAATGTCCTGGCATTCTTACATTATTTTATTTCACTTGGCATACAACCACACTTACTTTTTTATGCGCTATATAGCCGTTTATGATCCGTCCTTAGCAATTGTCCAGCAGTGTACTACCAACTTAGACACATCAACATATGAAGGTTAATAAAGTGTGTTTTAGGAAGACGGTTACCTGAGAAAGCAGGCTAAACCACAGATACGCAGGTTGATTAACGAATCGAAAAAGAACTTGTGCTTTAGCGTTTGTTTCTTCCTCTTTTCAAACTCTGCGAATTGTTTGCTAAGGCTCATGTAAGCTTTCAACACCTCTTTTAAATTTCAATCCTCTTTCCACAAAAGGGTCTAAATCTAAATCTTTATCATTTAATTGACCAGCCAATGGAAGAATTTCATTCCACGTTTCCATACGAAAATCCGGCTTAACAGCTTCCATTTCTCTTTCGTCTTCCAATTCCCTTTTCTGTGGATATGTAATCAATTCTTCCAACTCTTCAGACGTTAGTTCTTCAGATTCGTTTCCTGTGACCATTTCTTTTACGTCCATCGTATTAATAACATCGAAGTCTTCACACTCTACGCTTTGTGCGATAGTTACGATTTGGTCCACTATCGCCATTCATATCTGAAGTTCAGGAATCTCTCACAACTGTTGGCCACATTTCCTCTAACATTCATTAATTTCGGATGGTCTTATTTCATTGAAGAATTATTTGATGTTCAGAAGACAGTCAGACATGTTGTAATTGTCGCTCCTGTGGCGCAGTGGTCTAAACGCTGTCTTGTGACCATTCGTCCAAGAGTGTTCCGGGCTCGTATCCCGGTGAGGCATGGATGTTTTGTTTGTCTTACGGCATTGCCTTTCGCCCTTCCCTGGAACCAATAGCCCTGAATTAGGGACGAGCGACTGTTTATAGCCCATTAGGATGCTCACGGTGGTCGTTAAACCTCCAATATAAAATTTTTTCAGCTTTCGCTACTGTTAGACTTGAGAGATTGTCCATATTTTTCAATAAGGTTTTTTTTTACACTGAATGTATTTCGTTATTTCACAAACGCGTATAACCAAAACCACGGATAATAAGGGAAACCGCGGATAACTGTAATATGAACATATGTGCATATTATCACATGTGCACATTTTTATATGGTGGGGATTTTTATCCAAAAACTGATTTAACGAAGACACAGATTTAGCGAGGGTTTCTGTCGATCCCAAGCTCCTCATTATAAGCGGATATTTACCTCAACTCTGATTATCATATATACCGATGAGCCCTTCCATTATGACCACCCCCAGCCTAGAAAAGTTAGCGCGCCTGGAGACAGAACGGTGGTGCAGGTAAAGTTCACTGAGCAGTATATATACAACCTGAGGACCGGCTTTCGGTTACTAGAGTGTTCGGAGTCAGAATGGGAAAAGCTGTCGATTTATCGGAGCTTGATGAAGGACAAATTGTGATGGCACGGCGCATCGTAAACGGCGTGGTTTGTCGGTTGTTCACGTAACGCTGTAGTGAGTACGTATCAACGTGATGCGCAGATGGCCAAACGACGTCCAACCATGTGCTGTCTGCAGCTTATTGATGCCAGGAGGTGAGAAGATGCTGTCGCGCATTGTTCACAGCGACCACAAGGCCACAGTGCAACAAATCACCCGCAGCTACAACAGTGGTGATCAGGATAATGTGTCACAGCACACAGTTCATCGCAGCCGAAGACCCAACCGGGTCCCCATGCTCACTGCACGTCATCGCCAACAACGCATGAAATGGGCCCAAGAACATCGAGACTGGATCTTTGATGATTGGAAGAAAGTGGCCTGGTCTGACGAATCAAGATTCCTGGTACATCACGTAGACGGCCGAGTGCCGATACGCCGATTACCAACGGAGGCTATGGCACCTGGATGCGCTGTTGGGTGGAAGCAAGCCGACAGCGGCGGTGTTATGCTGTGAGCGATGTTTTCTTGGTACACTTTAGGCCCCATTCTCCCAATAGCACAATCCGTGACAGCTGTGAGGTATCTGAACATCGTTGCGGACCAAGTCCACCCATTTCATGACAACTGTGTTCCTTGCTGGTGATGGCCATTACCAACAGGATAATGCGCCATGCCACACTACCAGAATCGTCAAGAAGTGGTTCGAGGAACATGCTGGTGACTTTCTTTTAATGCCTTGGTCTCCAAATTCACCTGACATGAACCCAATCGAACAATTGTGGTTCGACTTGAAAAAGCGGGTTCACGCTAAATCACTGAAATGTACGGGAACTGAAGGACCTACAATTGACATTATGTTACCAGATTCCCCAGGATACCTATCGCCCCCTCATCGAATCGAAGCCTCGCCGAGTGGCCACTATTTTGAGGGCTAAATGGGGTCTCACAGCTTATCAGGTAGGTGGTCATAATGTAATGGCTCATCGGAGTATTTTGTCGCGAGGTTTAACGGCTTGCAAGAGCAACTCTAAAGGCTATAAGCAGTCGCCCATCTAAGGCCATTTGTTCCAGAAGATGGACATAGCCAGCGCCGAAATACAAGCACACCACCCGTTCCGAAGCTCAAACCCAAGTCCTCTAAGACGGCTAGCGTGAAATCTGCGCCTCTGACTACTACGCCACCTGAGCCTAGTGGCCAGAGTCGTAGGTTTTCAGGAAAGATGAATTATCTCCGTACGTCACGAACGGAGGGCACTCATCGCTTTAAATGTCATGGCCTTGTACTTTCTCGACGAACTTGGTTTATCTGTCAGGAGAAGTAATTCGGCATAATGTCAGCATATATGATTCAGAAAACTCATATGCTGTTCTGAATCAAATTCAAGATAGCTCCAAAACTAATGTTTGGTGCTAACTAATGCACAGTCGCGTCATCGGTCCATTTATGTAAATTCAAGGAAGCCACTACCAACGCGAACATTTACCTGGATATGCTGTAGAATTTTGCCGTTACTCAGGTCGAGAATCTTCAGTTAAATGTCATTTTCCAGCAGAATCGTTCTCAGCTGCATTGGAGGTTATCGTCGTTAGTTACTTGGCTACTGTTTTTGAAGAACGGTGGATCGGCCGGTATTGTCCATCTACATGGCCATCCCGTTCTCCAAGCATTACGCCCTTATTTTTCTTTTCATGAGGGTTTGTAAAAGATGCAATATACACAGATATGACATAAGTAAATAGACACCTGATCTGTTAATAATTATTTCTATCCCCACAGAATGGAAGGACCTGTAGTTCTAGCTGGATTTAATAACTGGTAGCTATACCCTTTGCAGTACGTAAAGTTTTCACTCCTGTCAGGCATTGCAGAAATGAAATCAGCAATGGTGCTATGTGGAATTTGAGCCCACGATTCACGTAACAAGGCCAGCAGCTGTGTCTTGTTAGTTGGTATCTGTGACATCCGTCGTGATTTTCCATCCAATATGGCCCACAGGTATTTCAGTTGGGTTCATATGGGTACTGTCGTGGCTTGGCCACGGCAGTACATATGAACGATAGTACCGACCACGATAGTACATATGAACGACAGCTTGGCCACGACAGTACCCGGATGGCTTTTTTTTAGATTGGATTGGAGGTTTAACGACCACCGTGAGCAACTCAATGAGCTGTAAGAAGCCACCCGTCCCTAATTTAGGGTCACTGGTTCCATGGAAGGGAGAGAGCCAGTGTCGTAAGACAAACACAACATCCATGCCTCAACGGGATTCGAACCCGGACCCCTTTCGGACGAATGATCAAAAGCAATCGCTTAGACCACTGCGCCACCGGAGCGGCTGGCATTTTGTTCGTGTCATGTTTGGGTACGTTTTGCTCTATGACATGGAGCGCCATTCTCCATGAGGAAGGAGGTAGCCTTTGATATCTGACCACTGGAGAATATTAGCAGCACGCCCCTCTCAAGGATAGTTACGTATTTTTGTGCATTGATGTTGCCTTCACATTCCATGAGGACTGAACGACCAGTCATCTATATGGTTTCCCATATCATGACTGAAAAACTGCCATGTTTCACAGTTGGCTGTAGGTGCTTGCGGCTGAATTCCTGGCTGTGCAATTCCCACACCTAGGATCTGCCATTGTCTGAAAATTGTGCAGATCGGTACTCATCAGGGAATATGATAGTGTGCCAAAATACTAAGGGTCTCTCAATCATGTTTGGTGCCCATGCCAATCTGTGATTAATATTTGCTTCTCACATAACAGGTTTACGTCGAGCCGTTCTTCCATGATAGCCAAGTAGATGAAGTTGCGGCTGAGAAGTTCTGGAACTCACTTGGAGCTGTTCTTCAATCACAGCGGCCTTGCTACGACGATTTGGTTTCCACAGAACGCTTGACAGCTCGAAGACACCTCTGTGATGGCCGAGGGCGACCCGTACGTGATAATAGTGCTTCCTTGCCTGCCTTCTTGAATTCCACTCGCACTCGATTAATTGTGGCAACAGGAATTTGCGGGTTTGCAGCAGTCTGACGTCGGCTAGCTCCGAGATCCGATATCCCCACGTTTCGTCCTTTCTGAAAGTCGCTTTGTTCTTTGGCTCCCTTGGGATGAGGCATGTTCGTTTAGTGTCACCTATTCACTGACCCGCAAAATACTGTATATTAAAGGGAATTCGAGCATGCAATGTAATATAGACTCCCCTACATAGCGAAAATTACATTACGACAGGAGTCTATTTATTTATGTCATGTCTGTGTTTAAAACCAAGGTACAAGGTTCAAACGACCTGAAAGAATTTATCGAGAGTACCATCGCAACCTCTGATGTAGAACTCTTGCAAACGCAACAAACCTTATTGCTGTTGCCCGTTTAATTTTCTTGCAAACTAATTTCGAAACTAGAGAGACACTTTTGGATCGTTTCTACTTATTTCTTTCAGTAAACGAATATGGATGTAAACTTCAAAGTAATGCAAACTATCACAGTTATCCTTGATTTTTCACTCATCAGAAATTTAAGCCACTGTAATTAAAAGTTATCGAAATTTACAAAACGATTATCTCAATTTTCAGAATATGGAAACCTGGATAAAATAGGCATCACGAAATGGATGCGAACCTTTTTTTTTTTTCGTTTAGCTTTCAAAATTATTATTCCGGGGAAACGTTTACTTAGTTAAAATCACAGAACATTTCGTGGAAAGTATTACTCATAACAACGTTGTTTTATGTACATCGTGTCACAATGTCATGTTGCCTATTCTTCAAAGTGAATACTTTAAAAAGTCCGCGCAGTATAGAAATTCTTTCGGTGTACATTTCTTAAAGGGAATGTAATTATGATGCCTTTGAGGAAGATAGTTACTGGCATGCTCTTTAAGAAATACTGTCATGTCCATGCCATTCTAGAATAGACATCTTTTTTTTTTTTTTTTTTTTTTTTTTTGCTCTTTGTCGTCTTATAAATAAAAACAGTATTAACTAATAGTCTACCAATAAGTGAGTAACTCCCTTACAAAATGACGCATGGAATTCTGAATTGTTAAAAAATACAAATACTCAAACAAGCTGGTACGTTGTTATCAAATGAAAAACTTTCTTCATGAAAAACCGACACGCATGTCACTCGATGTGCAAAGGTCAACATGGGATCAGGAGACCAGCATGTAATCGGGGTTGCACCACTCCAGCTCTGCACTGGGCCCTAACGTTCTCTTATGTGCTCCAGAAGTCTCCGTTTTTAGCTACAATTAGGATTTTACATCATCAGGAGATTCAAGTGGATATGAATATAAAACAAAAACTGATGGTGGGGAAATACTCATAATCTATTTCCATGTTGTCAAATATTTCTTAGAGTGCACTTTGTGTAACTTGTTAATTTTTCTTTCCTTTCCAGAACCCGAAGGGAAGCTCAAGCTACTATCTCCGGTATTCACCGTCATCGGAAAAGCAGCCATTCGATCTACAGCTGCAACAAATTTCTTTTTTTCTATCAAAACCTTCCCTACAGGAGTCAGGTAATTATTTACTTTTTTCTCAGAAATTATGTATACCTCTGTTTCGTTTTATTTACAAAGAGAGATCGGAATTTCCTGATTTTGAGAGTTAGTCCAAGATGTTTGCGCAACAGACTTTAACGAGATGGTCTCACTAGCGGCCTGCATGGGCCCGAGCCGGGTCGGGCCTTTGCTCATTTCTAAGTTGGGAAAACAGGTCGGGCCGGGCCTTCAATATTTAATGTAAAACAGACACGGGCCAAGCAGTTGTTTTTTTTTAATGAGCAAAACAATCGCTGTACGATGCCTTTCTCGTTTGGAAATCTCACAACATATACAGCAGCAGGCTAAGATTGAATAATTTCCGCTGTTGGAAAAAACAGAAGTTTTACGAAATCCTCCCCTCCTATAAAACAATTAGAGTGGGTCAGCTCCCATAGTTTTTCAATGTGAATGTGGTCCCTTCTCTCTCTCTCTCTCTCTCTCTCTCCTTGACTTTCACTCTCCTCTCATGCTTCAGGGTAGGCTATTAACTGCAGCATTTATAAACCGAGCCACCCGCTCGCAGACGATCTTTTTTATTGTTCTAGTCGGCGGCACTTTGTTCTCTAGATGTGTGAAAAGCTATTTTTAAGTTATCTTAAATGGCACGGGATAAATGGGCTGGGAAAAAAACTTACTTCTATGTATAAATCTGTGCCGTATTTTCCCCATTTGTACTCTCAGGCAGCCGTTTTCAAAACTTCTGTGACACTGATTAGCTGGGCAGTCTCTCGTTGTTTTCCCTTAGCATATATGCTCAGTTCAGTGTTGCTGATAAATACTCTTCCATACTTATTATGGAGTTTAAGAAAGCGAAAGATTTTCGCGAAAAAATCGCTTCCGGAGAATATGTGCTTGTAAACAATGTAAAGGGGAAAAGCGATATTTGGAAATATTTTAAATTACTGTCCCGTTCTGAAATTAATCTGCCGGAAAACGTTGTGCAGTGCGCTAAATGCAAAAACTTTTTGAGTTACGATAGCACAAAATCTGGAACATCGCATCTTAAGCGGCATAAATGTGTTCCCCCACACACACGAGAGAAGAGACATATTGGGTTCCAGCGATATGATATAGAGATAGGTGTAGTTTATAAAGCCATAAAATATTCTCCCCGTAGAACGATCGGACTCATAATTCTGGATATTTCGTACTTTTCGAATTAACCCCCCCCCTCCTTATCCCCAAGGATATTTCCGGGTCCGACGGTAGGGAATGATAATTTGAAAACCCAGAAAATTTGAAAGGCATGGAAATTGTCCTTTTTATGCAATATTTTTGAGTATACAAGCCCCCCTCCCCCTTCTCGGACGTCACGTGACTTATACAGTCTCTCAGAAATATTCTGAATTAACGTTTATTGTAATATAATACGTGTAGCAATTAAGAAAACGAAAACTCTTCAGGAGTCGAATGACCGAGTGCTCCAGGTGTCAAATTCGTGTTTTGGTAATTGTTGAAATTTTACGGGCTGGCCCAGGCCTTGGAAACAGGAGAAATATACGGGCCAGGCCGGGCTTTAATTAAAAAATATGAAACGAGCCGGGTACTGGCCGGGCTTTCCAAATTAAGGCCCGTGCAGACCTCTAGGTCTCACGTCAACTTACAGAAAAAAAAAAAATAATAATAGAGAGAATTTCGGTAGAAGGTACGAGCTCTGGGGAGAGTTCTAAACCAAGGTATACACAGGAAGAGAAGCCATTTCCCAAGCTGTTAAAAAGGGGAAATGGCAGGCTTCCTTTGTTTTACCCTAAACATAGGCCACAAACATATCCAGCCGTTTGTGGGGATCACCACTCCTAAAACATACTTTTTCGTTTTAAATGGCCTTATTTTTGTAAAATTATAGTAATAAATGCCCAAATTTTCGTGAATTTTTTATAACAATTAAAATTTACTGTGAATTTGGAGATTAAATGTTTTGTTCTAGCTTCAGAGAGAGAGAGAGAGAGAGAGCTGAAATGGATAAAACTAGAATTTCAGAAACATAGAGGACGCTGAGAACGGAAGGGAAACGAGACTTTGACTGATCATGGAAAGCAATGGGTGTGCTTCGTTTAATGTAATATTTCCACAAACTTCGGAGATAAAATCTCCTGTAAGACAATGAATGGAGCAGGAATGACTTGATGAAGTGATAAAAATGGAATTTCCTTTCGAAAGAAATGGAAATAAGGCTTTGAGAAAGAATAAACGAATATTTTAACGAGGAATTACCTGTCATATTGCTTAGGCATGATTCGGTGACTCAAGCTGGAATTTTTTCTATTAAATAAAGCGATCCGAGCAGAAGGGCTCAAATTTATTTTGAAAGATTTTATCCAGACATGATATTTAAAAACCATGGAGCTCGCTTCCTCGCAAAGCAGGCAATTGAACGCCAGGAAAATTGTGCTGATTTATTAGTTGCTTTTTCCCTTTTATGATTTAAAAAATTAATTTTATTGATGGAAAAAATTTGTAAAACGCCGTGCAGTTAAGCTCTGCCGGTTTGTGTGTGTGTGTGTGTGTGTGTGTGTGACCCTTCCACAAATCGTTCGATCAGTAATTTTTTTATACCAAAGCAACCGCCTTCCTCCTCCGTAAGGTAAGGTAAGCTCCTGGATCAACTCCTGATACTGGCTCAGTCTCAAAATACAAATTATCATAGCCCTGGGCGTCAAGCTATTCGACTGTAGAGCGTCTTTTTAGTTGCCACTACCATTACTTATCGTTAAAGTTACGGAATTTGCTTTCGCTTGTTTTAGCTAGATCTAACAGCCGACCAGAGATGGAAACGGGTCACCGGGTCAACAATTTCTTGCTGGTTAAATGGGTTGGTTCAAGGTGTTCCTGACCCGGTTTTCTTTATTTTTTATTTTTCAAAAGAATAAAAAATATCTCAAAGAATCCTTCAGAGGTCTTTGAAATAATGCTGCAGAGCATGATCCAGGAACTTGCTGACAAGAGTAAACGAGTGGGATTAAAAATGAATTTTCAAACTGAAGTACAATGCTTTTACAAGGAATGAAGATTTATCAGTTGATCGGGAAAAGCTGGATATAACTAATTCCTACATTTAACTTGGGCAACAGATATCAAGCAAAGGTCACATTGATGAAGAAATTAATTGCGCAAAAAACGTGGTTGGAGAGCTTTTGGAAGGAACGGTACAATTTTTAAGAGCAATATGCCATTATGTCTTAAAAGGAAAGTGTTTAATCAATGCATTCTTCCAATGCTTACGTACGGAGCAGAGACGTGGGCCGTAACAAAAAAAAAAAAAAAAAAAAAAAAGACTGAAAATACTGCAGACAACTGAAAGAAGCATAGAGAGATGAATGCTTGATGTAACCAAGAAAGATAAAAAGAGGAACTCGTGGATAAGGAAAATGACAAGAGTGCAAGACATCATGATCAGAGTAAAATCCCTGAAATGGCAATGGGCTGGACATATTTCCAGGAGAACGGACCACAGATGAACAACTGAAATTTTAGACTGGATTCCAAGGGACAGGAAAAAACCCAGAAAAGAAGACCACGTGGGAGATGGGTGGATTGAAGAGACTGGCCCAAGTCAGTCCGTTGTTGAAGAAATTTGGGGACGACTTCTTCTAGCAGTAGATTGATAATGTTTGACAATGATGATATATTTGAATTTGTAGTTCAAAGCATATTTGCCCGAGTCGTGTCCAATTATGTGGCGGCCGAGTTCGGGTCCAAAATTTTTGAACCGTTTCCAACTCTGCAGCCGACAAAATAAAGGAGTATTTCTTCTTGATCAACGAAAGAGCGCCCTTCTATACATAAATGCAAACTGATTGCAAATACCGAAGTGTACATTCAGTAACTTGCTACTTATTTGCATCTAGTGTTTTTTTTTTTTTTAAATCTATACGTTTCATTCATCCCACTCATTGCCATGGAATCGATATGGACAAGAAGGATATGTCCCCTCAATTTTGGGCTTTAGTTTGTCACCCATCATACTAAGCATTCCTAAATTCAAAAAGAATGGTATCACCGCATGAGGAGGAAGCATGCGCATGACCGCATGGTAGTTCAAAAAGGGATGCAGCAAGTGGCGTGGATTTCGAGGAGCTAATAGGGAATGTGATTATCCCGAACAGCAAACCAGTTGGTACAATGAGCCCTAGTGCTGTTTACAAGACTGTGGATGATAGTTTTGGGGCAATAGGTGCCACTTCCAGACCCCTCCCCGAGTCCTGGCTTCCAATTTCCCTTTCTTCCCATGCTCTATTGCGTTCAGATCCAGAGATCTCCCAGGCCACTCCATTCTGGGAATATTCTCACTCTCAAGGTATTCGTCGACTAGCCAAGCCCTATAGCGACGGGCGTCACAGTCTGTTAAAAGTAACTGAGGGCAAACAGTCCTTGAAAAGCTGCACATAAGGCTCTAGGATGTCATCTCTGCAGTGTAGAGCAGTCACGATGCCTCCTTGAAACACGTGCAGCGGCGAACGTCCAACCAACATGAAGCAGGGATCAAATCCGGAATCCTCCACAACCATAGTGGTGAATTTCCCCAAATGGTGGAGAAAAGATTTCGGCTTTCCGCCTCCCTACAAATGCACGAAAGTCGCGAATCCGTGTTTAAGCTGTAGCGTGACTCGTCACTGAGGCCTATTGATCAAAAGTCCAGAGGTGACGTTGTTGGGCCCAACTCAGATGGACCCTTCTGTTGCGATGCGGTGAGGAAGATACCCACCTTTGGCCTTTTTACATGAAGACCTCTCTCGTGGTCTGTAAACTGTTTGCCTCGATATCGCTGTTCCCATAGCAGAGAAGAGCTCCTGCGAGAGTTGCCTGGCTGTCGACTCCTTATGGCAACCAACTGTTAAAGCCAGTACTGGTCGTCCTGACTTGTTGTTGCTTGCGGGAGTCCTTATTCAGGCCTTCTGGTTATTGTTTCGGTTTGCTGGAACTGCCTGCAGAGATCGGGGATCACTTGTCTCGACACATTCATCCATCTTTCTACCTGAGCTTGTGATTACCGTGCTTCCAATCTACCAATCGATCTCCACCGTAAAGAGTCTTCTAAGTAATGGTGCGGAGGCATTCTTCCACTAACAGTCCAACTCAAGCTCTAATTGCTGCACCCCACTCAAGGTCGCGTGCCTGCCAGCTCCATGACGTACGGTCATCATTCGCATATTTCAATGAGAGCTAGCACCCTGTTTCTTGGGTGCTCCAACTTAGCGTTTCCCCTTGCACGTGTCTCTGAAAAAATCTTTACAATCGAACGTCTCGTTTTGGACATATCCCCAAATTTGTATTTGTCACCTTAATTTTGGGCACCAGTTTATTTGTGAGATTATTTTTGTCTTTATACCAATGTGTGTAATGTAACTGCATGGGAACGGGGGAATTTGCTGGATGACGTGGGTGGTCAGGACATGGTTCAAGATCTCTGGTCTTGTGCCCTTTCTAATGTTTAAAAGTTATGAATATTCAGTTGCACATTTCTACAGATTTTCATTTCATATAATGATTTTTTTCCAGAGCCATTGGGCTAGGATCTTGTTTGTTTTGGGCAAGATGCAGTAATCTTCTTGGACCACAGTTGGATACTCTGGTGAGATTACGTTACATAACATTAAAAACATCCTTTTAGTAATCTGATATTTTTTAGTTCCCACAGTGTAATGAAATAATTATTCTCTCAGTTTCTTCTTATGTTAAGACTTTACCATAAGAGACCTTGTACCCATTGCACTTTAGAATCCTGAAGACATTCGTACTGCATTCAGTTTTCCAGTTTTTCCTGCATCCATTGAATTTTGTTACGGTGCACACTTACGCTTGCAGTCATACGTTCGTTAGTGTTTCTTTTTTTTTTTTCTTTTGCCCTTTGAATCAAATACCAGGTCTTTCGAGAAAAAATGGCCTATTCGGAGGGTAAAAATGAAAGAGACATACCTCATAGCACACAACCTTGTTTAATTCGAAGTAGGTGCCTTCAGAAGCTACACACCTCTGCCAGCGAGTGACAAGTGCTTAAATGCCAGTCCTGAAGAAATATGGCTCCATGGATGCAAGAACAGTGCTTCAATGCCAGTCCGGAAGAAATCTAGCTCCATGGATGCAAGAAAAGTGCTTCAATGCCAGTCTGGAAGAAATTTAGCTCCATGGATGCAAGAAAAGATGCTTCAATGCCAGTCCGGAAGAAATCTAGCTCCACAGATGCAAGAAAAGATGCTTCAGAAATCTAGCTCCATGGATGCAAGAAAAGTGCTTCAATGCCAGTCTGGAAGAAATTTAGCTCCATGGATGCCAGAAAAGATGCTTCAATGCCAGTCCGGAAGAAATCTAGCTCCACAGATGCAAGAAAAGATGCTTCAGAAATCTAGCTCCATGGATGCAAGAAAAGATGCTTCAATGCCAGTCCGGAAGAAATCTAGCTCCATGGATTCAAGAAGGTCCCGGAACGCAATTTTGGCCTCCTCTCGGTTTCTGAAGGGCCGTTTTGCGGTGTTTGTGTCTGTCATCAAATCCATGCATTTCTTCTATAATCTTTCATAGTTTTTACTACCGTATGATAAAAACAACTGTCCTATAACAAAAGAAAGTCTTCGATGGTAAAATACCGAAGCCAGAACAAATACTTCTTTTTTCTATTGAGTGGATGTTTAACTACCACCGTGAGCAACTCAGTGGGCTATAAGCAGTCGCCCTTCCCTAATTTAGGTCGTCCGAGGTTGGCCTAGTGGTCAACGTTTGTGACTGCCTTGCAGAAGACCTCGGGTTCGATCTCAGTCAGGCAGGGACGTCGCTAGACTTTGAAATGAGGGTGGGCGAGCATTATTTTTGCTGGGGAAAGTTTGATAGCAACTATATTTACGAAACACTGAAAGAAATAATTTTTAATGCTTTTTACTACCGGCTACAGGGGAATTCGTGCAACCCCCACCCCCTTAAGCTGGACAGACACACATACACGGATCTGATTAGTTACGCCAATGGTGTTAAGGTACAAGTGTTACTAGAATTTCGCCTTCAACGTTTTGATTGCTCTGAATGCATTGTCTTAATTGCTTTTCAAAATTTTGCATTTTTGCTTACGAAAATATTACTGAACTTGAACAAATTTATTTAAAGGAAAATGTCAAGTTTTTGTTTACCTAAATCATATTTAAACATCGTGCCACGCAGGCATAACACTCCCCCCTCTCCTTAGGTCCCTTCCTAACAGCCAGCGACTTTGCTTTGCAGTCTTTTCCTACAAAGCAGTCGTCAGCCACTTCCACAACTCTCCGGTCCTGGGGCAGTCTTAAGAGAGCTAGTCTAGCTTTCGACTTAACTTTCCGTGTTGGAATCCCCAGTTTTGCAAAGAAAACAAACAGCAGAGAAATTAGTAGAGACCCCCTCAGTTAATTCCTATGCAACTTCCTCGTTAGTCTCCCTTTCCATACAAACATGAAAGCGTGGCTTAAACTAAGAAAGTGGAAGAGTGGAGTCATTTTAATTTTCATGGCCCTGCGGATGCTATTTTAATAATCTTTCTACGGAGACGTAAACAACGCACTTCTTAAGGGAAAATACGTAGGACTACATGAAGTAAATAAAACACAAGACTTATTATTACTTGACAAAGTCCAGATTATATTTTAAAGTTAAATAACTTATATTGAAAAATGGCCCATTTTGAACTGGGTGGGTGGCAGGGTGGTCAAGACAAATTTCAGGGTGGGTGGATAGGAATGCTGCGTGGATAGGAGTGGTGTCTCCAGTAATATAATCTACTTGGTATAAGGTCGATGCCACCCCCATATAGTTGATATGATAAAATATAGCCAACGAAATAATTGTGTGTTGCCAACAAAACAATTCCGATGGAGTTTGGCTAAAGCAACAAAATAAATCGACAAAACAGATCAATAAAATTATTTTGTTGTTTCAAAGAGACTTTTTTCTCAGTGATTCCCACAGGGATATGTAGAGGATCTGCTTCATGTAAAATAAACTCTCACTCATCCGCAATGAATGATCTGGATTTCGTAGCTGTAACGCAGCTGAGCCCCCACACCACGACAACGTACCAGACCCCGTGGGGACTAAATGCTTCGCACGCGGCATTCCTCTTTTATGTGTGCTTACTGTAGCGTCACCCGCCTACACGAGTCTATGTTTCATTTGGAAGACATATATATTTCACCCATACGTTATACACTATTTATCAACAAGTAATTGGACACTTGTGATAGCAAAGGAAAACGAAGTTTATTCACCTTCAGTAGTTGACGGAGCCTCCACGAGCGGCGATTACAGCTGCGACTCTCCGGGTCATACTCTCAACCAGGCGTTGCACGATGGCTAGCGGTATTTTCCTCCACTCGGCTTAGAGAAGACAGGTCAGTTCCTTCACCGATTTCGGACGGTGCGGGCGCCCCTTAAGTCGACGCTCCAACTCGTCCCAGAGGTGCTCGATATGGTTAAGGTTCGGGCTATGCGCAGGCCAGTCCATTCGATTAACCCCATTGTCACCATACCAAGCCATGGTGGACCTCGCAACATGACAGGTTATATTGTCATCCTGAAAGTAACATGGGTCCACCAAGTAAAACTGCCACAACGTAGGAAGCGTATGGTCATCCAAAATGGTGCAGTAGGTCTCGGCGTTGAGTCTACCAAGAATTGCGACCAAGGGTCCCGTGCCATACCAGGAGAAACACCCCCATAGCATATTTCCACCGCCGCCGAACTTCACAGTTGGCACAATACATTCCGGCAGGAGGCGTTCTCCTGGCAGACGCCAAACCCAGACCCTGCCATCCGAACGGTAGAGGGTGAACCTTGATTCGTCGCTCCAGAGAACCTGTTTCTACTGTTCAACGGTCCACTGTCGACGTTCTTTGCACCACTTTAGCCGAGCAGAGCTATTGGACTTGGTGATCAAAGGCTTGTGGGCGGCAACACGTCCATGATAACCAAGCATATGGGCTTCCTTACAGATGGTATTCATCAAAAGAACACTCCCGGATGCTTGTCGAAACTCCTCGCGGATGTGGCCCATCGATTTGGTGTGGTTCTTCCGAATTTCTCTGGCCAGCACCCGTCTGTCTCTAACTCCCAGTTTTGTGGGTCTGCCGGGTCTGGGCACATTCCGACAGTCACCTCTCATCTTCCATTTGCCAATCACGTAGGCCACTGTCGATTTTGGGTACTTCAACTCGCTGGATATGTCACGTATGGATCGGCCTTTCCTGTGATACCCGACGATTACACCTTTCTCGAAATCAGAGAGCTCCGAACTGCGTGGCATCTTGCATGCGACTGGTTGCGTTGTTGTTTCCCACACGATATTTAACGGCGGCGGCCGCGACGTGTATCAGGACCGCAGATATCGTCGATTTCAGGGGTGTCCAATTACTTGTTGGTAGATAGTGTATTTTATTATTAATTTCTGCCTTTGAAAATGTTTTGCAAATGTACATGATATAATCGCCTTACTTGTTCTCTTTTTTTTTTATCCTTTTAGGCATCGGAGACCGGCGATTTCTTTCCTCTGGCTTTATGTGGAGTATTATCTGTCATAGCAGGGGGCCTAACCATTTTTCTGCCAAAATCATGTTTACGGCCTCTTCCTAATGTGGCTCGTGAAGTTGAGAAGTCTATGGTGGTGAATGGTGCGAAACAGCAACATAAAGTCCATTTCAGCAAACAGTCTGCAGCTGTCCTGGCAACAATGGAGCCTTCTCCTGTTCCGCGTGTAATTCAGCACTCAACCCCGTGTCTTGCTGAAGACGATAATGAAAAGAACTCAAGAGCTCTTCTTGAACTCAGTGTGCAAGACATAGAGACTTTCAGGGTCAGAGACACTGTCGATCCTCATAGACAGTCCATATCTTCATTTTTCGATGATTGCGTCGCTGGTCCAAGCAATGTCAACGTCCACATGGCACCACCCTCCGAAGCCGATAAGGAAGACACGGAATCTAGACTTACCGATCTCGAAGAAGAATTGGCCAAAATCTGGGACCTCAAGAACACTCCTCACCGCAGTGGTTGCCATTACCACGAAGGTGGCAATGTATTCTCTACAGATAATTCTTTGCATGAATTTCATGATCACAGGAGAGATCTGCGTGAACATTTTGGCAAAATGAATGAGACTAGTTTCTGAATGCCTACGTCTTTAAGGCTTTCGATTTATTTGTGGTTTGGTCATCGAAAGAGAGTTAGGAAACATTGATGTGACAGAACTCGTTACTGGTAAACAGCTTCTTGAAAACAAATTGAAGTGATAAATAAAAAAATTATTTCTGCTGCTGTATTTGACTGTGTTTAGCACTTCATTTAACGCTGGCAAACACCACTAAAGGAAGTTTTTATTTCACACACCAAACTCCTTTATCTTCTATCATAGATATAAACTGCACAGCTACTGACTAATACGTAGTCTCGAGTTCCGAAACTCTCTGCAGTCTGATGTTCCAGAAACAGCGGTGGATTTAGAGTTGCAGGGCGGGAGCCTACGACACAGCATCAGTTTTGGGGATCCCACATTTTTACAGACCCATGAAAATTAACGCTTTTTGTTGCCGCATAACCCTCCACACCTTAGTTTTACTTTTTCTGCAGGGGGCAGCCAGGGTGCTTTGTGGGCTGAGGGCTAGTGGATCAAATGGGGAACTCGATTACAACGGAAACAGTTAACAAAACAATAACACATTATTATTATTATTTCCTTTGTTCGAAATATTCGAAACACAACCTATGATAATCATACATAAACAGAATTATCATTGACTGGTGTTGAGCTGATACGAGTTTCCACCGGAGACCTAGGTATCAGTCAAGAATCCGCGTAAAATATATGATGTCCCAAGTAAAGCTGTCTTCTGTAGGTGTATCAGAAAGCTGTAATTTTTCGAAATGATTCACAACATTTTTTTACATTGTTGCAAGTGCCCCGATGACAATGGTGACTATCGTTGTGTGTTTAGTCCATAATCGGGTAACTTCTACGGCCAGGTCTCTATATTTAGTGATTTGTTTTCAGTTCTTTTTCATCGACTCTGGCATCTCCAGGAATCGCTATATCAGTTATCCAGACTTTCCGATTTTCTGGGACTGTTACGTCTGGCGTATTATGTTTTACATATTATTATTACTAGCAATCACGCCCGTTCTCCGAACGGTGAATCTATAAAATATTTTTTGAACGTAAAATTAAAGAAGGCGAAAAGTAATTAAGGGAAAGAAAAGTAATTTATAATCCGTAAATGTTTTACGATTTAGAACAGCCTCGTGACGTCAATGCATACGGTTTGACGTAAAACGGAGCAGGCTTTTGTGCCCCTTAATTTTAAATCAAAATTTGAAATTTTCAAAGCATTTCAGTGATTCTGACAAAATTATCTTTAAACCTATCAGCATTTTGAAATAGTAAAGCTAAGCCACCCTTTTGATTTTTTTGGTTTTCAGACTTTTTTCTAGGTGTAAAAGTGATAGAAAAATTCAAGCAGACAATGTTCCAAAGCCGACTTTTTTCTGTTGCTGCTGTTGTTTTCGTACTTTTCCTATCAGCATGGCAATTTTTAGATCTCTAGGTTATTTTGAAGTGGTCGAACATTTCGTGGATGAACACACTCGCATTTTCCCTCTTTGTTTTTTATATACGAAATGCGAGGCGTAAAACCTATATTTCCATAAGTATTCACGTATGCCGAAGGAAAACACCGAACTTTAAAAGCGTCGCTGCGTCATTAGCAGTTTGATTCTAGCCTGTCCTTTCACCCAATGAGAAGAGAATGCTAAAAATAGTTGCTTTACCATGGCAGCAGGTCGCGGGACCAGAACTTTCCTGTGTGGTTAACACTGAAAGTAGATTAAGCCTCAAGCTTCTTTTCCTTTGCATCTTTAAAAAATGCTTAAAAATCAAAAAATGACTTTTTCTTAATTTTTTTTGTAAAAGAAGGATGATAGTTGGGAGTTTATGCTGTAAAAAGTGCAATATATTATGATTTATAGTTTGTCATATATCCGTTTTTTAAAATGGATCCCAACGCGAAATAGAGAATTTTATCAAATTTAAAAATTTAATTTCTCGTAAACTAAATAGAAATTCATAAAAAGGGCGACGAGGTGCAAAAATTCGGCCATGGCTCTACATGCCTACAAAGTTTCGTGGTTCTGTTGCTGTTAGTGTGTCCAGAACGCGAACTGGTAGCACTTTTTGCTTACCTGAACTTTGAAATTCAGTAACTCTTGAAGGATCGCCAGAATCTACAAATTGTTTATTACAGCGTGTTCTCCAAATAATTCTCTACAAACTATGTAAATTTCATATTTTTTTGTTCAATGTTAGAAAAGCGCGAGCGTCGCTAAATTTCTAAAAAAGCGGCGGGGCTGCGGGTGGCAGCGGCGGCAGTTACTTTTTTAGAATAGAGAGATTATTATTATTATTATTATTTAGAGAAAAGTTATGATTAAATCTGGAAGCAAAGAATAAAATTTTAATGTATTGAAATATTTTGTATTTCGTTTTAGATATACTAAACCACATAAAATATTACACCTCAACACTAAACTCGAACGTGGCAAGCTCATAAGACAAACAAAATGTATTGACATAACCAACCTTAAAAAACACCATAATACCTTCAAGTTGGAATTGAAGAACAGATTCTCTGTTTTAGAAGGCCTAACATCGGAAGAAGTGGATATTTCTGAAGTTAACAGAAAAGTAGCCAAAGCTCTTATGGAAACAGCAACAAAATTAGCTGGGTCTAAGAACAAGTTGCATGTGAACAAATTATCAGGAAAAACCAAAATGTTGATGCAAAAAAGAAGAGAGATGAGGACAACTAAAGAAGATGTGACTTCCATAGTGGAATATATAGAGCTATGCAAGACAGTACGAAAAAGTGTCACTGAAGACGTAAGGAAATTCAACTGTGAATTAGTGAGGAAAGCAATTGAAAACAACCAAAGCCTAAAGATAGCAAAGGGACATCTCAGTAAGGGGAAAAACAGATTATGGCACTGAGAAAAGAAGATGGTTCTGTAACAAGAAATAGAGGCGAAATTTTGACAAGAGTGAAAGATTTCTACTCCAAATTATATGAAAGGGATGGTGCATGTACTCCAGACATCGTGAAAGGTACCAGTACCAGAGTTCTTCCAGTCCTCCCAGCAGAAGTTGCACATGCAATCAAGAACATGAAACGGGAAAAAGCTCCAGGAGAAGATGGAATTACTGTAGACATCATACAAGAAGCAAGTGGAGAAATCGAAACAGTACTCGCCCAAATTTTCACTCGATGCCTTAATGAAGGGAAGATTCCTGAGGATTGGAACAACGCTACAATGATCCTGCTACATAAAAAAGGTGACATTGAGGATCTCAGGAACTACAGACCTATCAGCCTCCTATCAGTGGTTTATAAAATCTTCACTAAAGTTCTTTCACACCGCATGAAGGTAACACTGGACATGGCTCAACCGAGAGAACAAGCTGGATTCAGGAGTGGCTACAGCACAATAGATCATATCCACGTACTGAGAAAACTAATTGAAAGAGCGAGGGAATATGAACTTCCATTGTGCATGTCTTTTATCGATTATGAAAAAGCCTTTGATTCGGTGAAACCATCAGCAGTTACAATGGCTCTGAAATCCTGCGGTATTGAAGATGCATACATTAATATTATTAATAACATCTATGAAAATGCAAGTGCAAAGATTCGGCTGTTTGAAAATACAACACACATAAAATTTGGAAAGGGAGTGAGACAAGGTGACATCATATCTCCGAAGCTCTTTAATGCCACATTGGAAAATGTCTTTCAATCACTGAACTGGGAAAACAAAGGGATAAAGATTAATGGAGATTATCTAACCCACCTTCGTTTTGCTGATGACGTCGTCATTTTTGCTACTACCCCATCAGAGCTGCAGAGTATGATCCAGGAACTTGCTGACAAGAGTAAAGAAGTGGGATTAAACATGAACTGTCAGAAGACAAAAGGGATGTTCAATGCTTTTACAAGAAATGAAAATATATCGATTGATGGAGAAAAGCTGGAGATAACAGTATCGATTGATGGAGAAAAGTTGGAGATTTATCTTGGACAGCAGATATCAAGAGAGGGTCACATTAAATTAATCGGCGTACAAAACTTACCTGGAGAGCTTTTGGAAGAAACAGCATAATTTTCATGAGCAATATGCCATTATGTCTTAAAAGAAAAGTGTTTGATCAATGCATCCTTCCAGTGCTTACGTATGGTGCAGACACATGGACCTTAACTAAAAGAGACATACAAAGGCTGCAGACAACTCAAAGTAGCATGGAGAGGTGCAGGCTTGGTGTAACCAGGAGAGATAAGAAGAGGAACTCGTGGATCAGAAAAATGACAAGAGTGGAAGACATCATGATCAGAGTTAAATCCCTGAAATGGCAATGGGCTGGACATACTGCCAGAAGGACAAACCATCGATGGACAGCCGAAATTTTAGATTGGATTCCAAGGGACAGGAAAAGACCCAGAAGAAGGCCACATGGGAGATGGGTGGATGAAATTCGAAAGTGTGCGGGAGTGACATGGAGGAGACTGGCACTAGGCAGACCGTTGTGGAGGAAATTTGGGGAGACCTTCGTCCAGCAGTGGATTGATAATGGTTGACAATGATGATGATATAATATTAAATTTATTTTTACCCCCTTACTTTTCACTCTGTTGTACACTTGTATCTCAAAAATTACCGAGGACGCATACAGTAAAATATTTTTCTTTTGAGACTATGGTTTAATTTCATTTGGGGTTTTCCATTTTATTGTTTAGGAAGTCGCACTGGAAATGAAAAAAAAAAAAAAAAAAATATGGAACTGAAAAAGAAATAGTTTATTTTCGAAAGCAGTACGAGAACAATTCATACCAGCCTTATAATACTGCGTCATGTGCTCCCAGTGTGACTACTGAGTAGGACATCTGAGCGAAACATGCAAATTTTCCAAAGTTGCCATATACTTTTGACTTGTCGCCTCACATACGTTGGTTGTAAAACAATAAAATTCATAGCCCCATGGGCGCTCATAGCTTAGTTTTCAAGAGGGGGTGAACAGAAATTGTCCGCACCGGTGGTGCAGTGGCCTAAGGGCTGGCCTCTGGCCGTCCGTCCGAGAAGGGTCCGGGTTCGAATCCCGTGAAGCATGGATGTTGTGCTTGTCTTACGCTACTGGCTCTCTCTCTCTTCTGTGGAACCAGTGGCCCTAAATTACGGACGCGCTATTGCTCACAGCCGATTGATTTGCTCAAGGTGGTCGTTACCCCTCCTCCTACCTCCAAAAAAAAAAAAAAAAAAATAAAGGAAAAATTGTAGCTTCTGTGAAAGAAATATTATTCTTCTCTTAATACGTGGAAGTACATCAGAATTAATAACTCAGGAATCAGACATTCCGGAATTGCCTGTTACGTGAGGAACAGTCAATACAGGCAATCCAAGGATGTCTGATTGCTGAGCTAATAATTCAGAAATTGTAACTACGGATCGATAACATATACAAACACCTAATGCAAATTTCCACTGATCCTTCTTTTTATCTAACTGTTTTTACCACACACTGAATAAGTGAATTTAATTCGAAACTGCCGCCCCGGTGGCACAGTGGTCTAAACGATGGCTTCTGACCATTCGTTTCGGATGGGTCCGGGTTGGAATCCCAGTGAAGCACGGATGTTGTGTTTGTCTTACGACCCTGGCTCTCTCTCTTCCCTGCAGCCAGTGCCCCCAAATACGTCGTCGAAGTGTGACGTCACAAGATGGCGCTGGGCATAACCAAATATCTGTTTCTCTATGATTCCCATAACGTTTCAACGTGATTGGTCAAATGTGCTCGTTTTTTGTAATTTCTTCATTTTTTTTTCTGACAATTTAAAGCTAATTCAACGTGGTGAAAATGCTGTGAAGTGCTCTCACACCCAGTCATTTTATTATGAACTGCATAGCGAGGAAATACGTGGTCAAACTCATGCTTCTATGAAAGATAAGGCTAAATGTGTAGTTTAGCATCCTAAATTATTTGGCCACATATTCCGAAAGAATGATATGCACTGGCGTGCAAAAAATAAGGACGAGACGGTTTTTCGAATGTAACGTCGAACAGAAGTGCTCCACGTCGACTCAAATCATACCATAAGATCCCCAAGATGTAAGAATAAGGGACAAGTGTGCAAAACCGTCCAAATAAGGAATCCAAAGGCACTTTATTGAAAAGGTAGTGTAGGGGTGGAAGCTCATTATGTTAATTAATGGCTACTCGGCCAAACAACCGCTGGCTTCCAGCGCTGATCCAAATTTCCCCACAGCAGGAAGGAAAACCATTTATAAGGTTCTTAGCTTAAAGACTGTCTATCAACGGAAGTTGAAGACAGCCCGGCGTTCTTTCTCTCCCAGCTTTACTATAAATCTGCTATTCAGGAGAGGGGAAGGAAAAATGATGACAAGACACTGCAAGCATAAATTCACTCTCAAGCTTGTTGCAAACTTAACAAAAGAATTTAATCGAAAGAAAATTGTTTAGGCAGCTATTGTTCCTTGACCTCGAGTTCCTGTAACTGCAGTTCCACGTGAAAATGATCCGGGTATCTAATTATTCCAGATTACCCTTTTCTGCCAATGCTCTTTGCCCGTTTTTTCTATCACACACGTGAAAGGTTTTAATCGTCGTCTCCCTTCCTTGGTTCCGGAAGCTATGCTTCGTGTTCCGTCCCGAACACGTGTTCTCTCCAAACGCTTTCTCCGTACGTCGTTCCTGACCCACGTGTCTGATTCCAACTACTGCCGCTTTCCCAGTGCTCTAACTGGCACTTTCTATCAACCACGCTCTTTTCTCCCAGCGCTGTCACCCAGCACTTCTTAACCGTCCCACAGCACACACTGTGTCCCACCGTACTTCACGCTCGCTCTCCGTCGACTGTCTCTCACGCTCGCTCCCCGTCGACTGTCGTTTTTCCTTCTACTCCTACCCTGAAATCTTTCCCCCGTAACTTCACTAGCCTTCCTGATTGGCTCCTCCCTCACTCGCCTGAGGCGCCCTCTCTCTCCCTAGTCGGAGCCCTCCAAGAGCAGGCGACCCCCCCCCCGCTCTTCTCGGTGCCCCCTATACCCGTGCTTCTGCCGGTTACCTTCACCTAATCCCTTCGTTGACCTCCAGCTCACGTGTGCCCAGCAGCTTACATTTCCCCCTGGCCAGGAACAACAGCTGTGCCTTCCGTGAATACAATAGACCTGTCAAACAGTCACATCGAAATGTCACCTAGTCTGGTGCATTACCACGTGTTATACTCGTTTCCAAATAATACACATGGAAATATTTATTCTGAAATGTCAGTATCCGGAATGATCGATGGGTTTTAAAAGTCCATCACACAATTTATATAGGGGCGTATTTTCTCGCCCCTACAGGTAGTTTTGAGCACAACTGGACAGAAGACAGAAACGTCCATGTGATAGGCGGCTGTTAAGAAAAATCCAGTCTTTAGTAGGGGATATGATCACCCCTGACTGCATTGCAGGATTTACAACGTCTGTCCATGCTGAGGACGAGTTTGTCAAGGAGCTGTTGAGGCATCGCGCGGCCCATTCCTTTTGTAGCGCCAATCGCAGCTGCGGAATCGTTGCTGGCGGCTGGTGACATGCTGCCAAGCGTCTCCCGAGAAAGTCCCACACGTTTTCGATTGGATTTACGTCCGGGGACCTTGCGGGCCAATCCATGCTGTGAATATCTTCAGTCTACAAAAGTTCAGCGACAGCCACTGTACGATGAGGTGTAGCCTTGTCGTCCATAAAGAGGAACTCAGGACCCACAGCACCTCTAAACGGACGCACGTGAGGCAGGAGAACCTCGTTACAATAGCGGACACCAGTGACTGAACCTTCTTGGAAGATGTGGAGGTCAGCACGGCTACCAAGCATGATACCGTCCCAAACGAGAACTCCGCCACCTCCAAACCGGTCCCTTTCGATGATGTTGGAGGTGTGATTGCGTGTTCCCTGCTCTCTCCAGATGTGTATACGTCCAGAATCGCTCGTCAGACTAAAGCGGCTCTCATCCGTAAAGAGAACTCAACACCATTGCTGATGTGTCCAGTTCTTCTGCTCTGGCACCACAGAAACCTCCGTCTCCAATGAGCAGGCGTTAATGGCACACACCGTACTGGTCGTCGTGCAAATAGACCACCTTTGTGCAGCCTCCTGGCCACGGTAAAACGCGATAACGGACGTCCAGTTGTCTGTTGCATGTGCCTTGCGATTTCTCCCGCTGTCTGCCGTCTGTCTCTTTTCGCCTGAAGGACAATATACAGGTCGTCCGCCGCCGTGGTTGCTCGTGAATGACCACTGCTAAACTCTCGGACAGCTGTTCCTGTCGTTTGAAATGCTCTCTAAGCTCGTGAAACGATGCTGTGAGCGATCCCGAACTCCTCGGCCACACTAGTCACACTTCGATCTTCTTCCAACTTCCCAATGACGCGACCTCGGCTAAAGTCATCCAGATGTCGTCTACTGGATTGCCTGTTAGCCATATCACACGGTGGCAGCAACTTGACGTCGTTCAAACCGATGTACACCGTGCATTAGCTTTCACCGAATTGCTGAGTGTACACCACCAGTGTGCTTCATACCATTCCGACATCCCCCCCCTATGTCATGCTGCATATATGCGCATGCCCTACCATACCGGACCCTAGTCTATCTCCTGAGTGGATTTCGGTCCGTTATGCCTGCTCGTTCAGCTGTTATGCTAATTTCTCCTCTTCGTCCTTAATTTTTGCACACCAGTGTATATACACTGCTGGCCAACGAAAATGCAACATCAAGAAGGAAGCATCCGATTGGCCTGAAATTCGCAGCATGCGTCGCCCGCGGGAGTACATGCAAACGATTAGAATTACAGGGCATATTCAAATAATGTGCGCCTGGCACGCCACCGAGAAGCACTATAAGAAAGGTGCACAGAAGGCGGGGTGTAAATAGTGGAAGTGTGTTGTGCTGCCGGACCTGTGCGTGGGAAACTTGCTGATGCCTCGTCGCTTAATACGGCAGTCATTCCAGCACATTTCGGAGTTCGACAGAGGACGAATAGTGGCTTATCGCGACAGCGGTTTATCGTACCGAGACATCGGCGCCCGTGTGGGACGACATCCAGCCACAATGAGGCGAGTATGGATTCGGTGGGTGCAGGAGGGACGGACGGACAGACGTGAGAGATTGCTGCAGCCGCGGCACACCACCGAACGAGGGGACCGGCATGTTGTGCGGCGGGCATTGACGGCTCTCACCGCCACATCACGAACGTTAGCGCAGGAATTAGGGTGTGTTACGCAACAACCTGTGTCATCACGTACCGTTCGACATCGTCTGCATGAGCGGGGACTTGTCGCACGGCGCCCATTGCTCCGATTACCTTTGTCGTTACACCACCGGCTAGTGCGGCAGCAGTGGGCCGTCGAATGCCATACCTGGACTACGGAATGGCGCGACATTGTCTTCTTCGACGAATCCCACTTCTGCCTGCTACACCACGATGGTCGGATCCGCGTGTGGCGGCACCGCGGCGAGAAACTGTATGACGCCTGCATTATGCATCGCCATAACGGTCCGTCGAGTGGCGTTATGGTTTGGGGCGCAATTGGATATGACACACGCACCCCTCTGGTACGCATCGCCGGTACACTCAACAGCCACCGCTACATCTCCGACGTTTTGGAGCCTGTAGTCCTCCCTTACCTACAGGACCTGCGCCAGCGGCCACGTTTCAACAGGACAATGCGCCCGCACGTGGCACGCATCGTGCAACAATTCCTCACGGCCCACCAGATGTCACAGCTGCCGTGGCCCGCCTGTTCTCCCGATATGTCGCCCATCGAACACGTCTGGTCGCTGATCGGCAACCGAGTGGCCCGGCAAGCACCACCCGCGGCTACGCCTGATGAACTGTGGCATCGTGCGGAAGCAGCCTGAACCGACATATACCAAGCCCACATCCAAAGCCTCTTTCGTTCGATGCCGCTGCGTGTAGCGGCCGTTATTGCCTGCCATGGGGGCCACACGAACTATTGATGTCTGCGTGTTCCGCAAGTCGCACGGGCCTGTAAGCTCAATAGTTTCATCTTTGTATCTGTGTTATGTGTCCAGTAAATCTGGCTTTGCTATCACGTGTCCTTCTTGGTGTTGCATTTTGGATGGCCAGCAGTGTATATATATATATATATATATATATATATATATATATATATATATGTTGATGAAGAAATTAATCGTCGTATAAAACTTGCCTGGAGAGCTTTTGGAAGAAGCAGCATAATTTTCAAGAGCAATATGCCGTTATGTCTTTAAAGAAAAGTGTTTGATTAATGCATCCTTCCAGTGCTTACGTATGGTGCAGAGACGTGGACCTTAACTAAAAGAGACATACAAAGGCTGCAAGCAACTCAAAGAAGCATTGTGACGTACCTGCAAGCAGGACGCACACGACATAAAGGCAGATAGGAATCAGCATAAACGTCCGCGTAGCTCAATTGGTAGAGTGACTTATTCCGGAATGAGGGGATCCGGGTTCGAATCCTGGCGCGGATAAAAATGACGGAGAAATTTACTTCGTTATAATGGCGCCCGAAC
Source organism: Macrothele yani (assembly GCA_039090855.1). Classification (NCBI taxonomy): domain Eukaryota; kingdom Metazoa; phylum Arthropoda; class Arachnida; order Araneae; family Macrothelidae; genus Macrothele; species Macrothele yani. The sequence goes on along the minus strand of CM077005.1, from coordinate 120,722,396 downwards.
TATCCGGATGACGCGACCGTTCAAAATCTCGCAATGGTGTGATGTTCTTTCCACGCCGCGAGATAGGAAAAATCAGGAAATCCCTTCTCCAGCGCTTCGGGGGAAAAAAATTGACTGGGAGTTCTCAAGTGCACGTTCAACAGTGGATGGCTGCCTGCAACGATTCATGGTCACGGCTGACCCGTGGGCCATGCCCCCGGCCCTCTTTCGGGGGGGGGAGATGTGACGTACCTGCCAGCAGGACGCACACGACATAAAGGCAGGTAGGAATCAGAATAAACGTCCGCGTAGCTCAATTGGTAGAATGACCTATTCCGGAATGAGGGGATCCGGGTTCGAATCCTGGCGCGGATAAAAATGACGGAGAAATTTACTTCGTTATAGCATGGAGAGGTGCGTGCTTGGTGCAACCAGGAGAGATAACAAGAGCAACTCGTGGATCAGAAAAATGACAAGAGTGGAAGACATCATGATCAGAGTTAAATCCCTGAAATGGCAGTGGGCTGGACATACTGCTAGGACAGACCATCGATGGACAGCTGAAATTTTCAACTGGATTACAAGGGACGGGAAAACCCACAGAAGAGACCTTTCGGATTTCATCCACCCATCTTCCCATGTGGTCTTCTTCTGGGTCTTTTCCTGCCCCTTGGAATTCCAACTAAGATTTATGTTTCACTTAAAAGCAATATTATTACTTGTCGATCGCTCATTCGATGTGATGAAAATATGGGATTAGTTGCTCTAAGAAAAGAACGACTGTATAGTGCTTATCAATGTCCACAGTTCACGTAACTATCGTTGGCAGTCGCCGATCGTTTATAAATACGACATTAATAAACTGAACTGAGATCTTAACTTATTTCATTTAATTCTCCCTTGCTATATTTCTATTTAATTCTCCTTTGCTATATTTCTATTTAATTCTCGTCTGCTATGCTAGTTTTTTAACAAAATGCTGAGATAACTCGTTGCATAATTCGTTTTAAATCCAAAACTGATTATTAAACACACTAACTAGAAACTTCGTTTTCGTAAGCGAACTCTCAATGGAGAAAAAATTTGAATTTGCAGAATGACACCTGAATAAATAAGAAAATAATGCTGCTGTGTGAAACTGTTTTCATTTCAAAACAATAATTATTTTGAAGATGACAAACCGATTTTTGGCGTAAATGTGACTAAGATGGTAGATAATATCCGAAAACTTGAGCAAATTTTCATCATCCTGGAGCGGGACTCGAACCCGCGTCTCCCAGAAAGCGCTCGGGTATGCTAACCACTACACCACCCAGAACGGCCAAGTTTCAAGTTTCCGATCAATTTGAATATAACCGTCACGGGATTCGCTAGTCCAAGCAATCGGCATTCATGTTTAGCGAATCTGGAGGTTAAGAATCTTATCCCGTGTTTGCCCGGAGAAGCAGATAAATCATGAAAGAAATACGGGTTTACGCCATATAATACAAATTTTGAAGATGACAATCCGTTTTTTGGCGTAAATGTGACAAGGATGGTAAGTCAGATAATATCCGAAAACTTGAAAATTTTCATCGTCCTGCAGCGGGACTCGAATCCGCTTCTCCCAGAAAGTTCTGGGTGGTTTAGTGGTTAGCATACCCGGGCGCTTTCTGGGAGACGCGGGTTCGAGTCCCGCTCCAGGACGATGAAAATTTTCAAGTTTTTGGATATTATCTGACTTACCATCCTTGTCACATTTACGCCAAAAATCGGATTGTCATCTTCAAAATTGTATTATATGGCGTAATCCCGTATTTCTTTCATGAATAATTATTTGATACGCAAACAAGCGTATGATTACCTTCTGCACAGCAGAACGGAGTCAACGTATCTAGCGCCGCTCGCGGCCAATGGCTGAACGATCGTCATCACGCCTTAGCACAGAAACAAGCTCAACTGGGCAGTCAGTGTAAATATAGAAGGCGGTGGATTTCCACGGTGCATCATGCAGGGAGCTTCCACCGTGGCACATGAAGACATTTTTTTATTGTAGGTTTAACGACCACCGTGAGCAACTCAATGGGCTATAAGCAGTCTCCCGTCCCTAATTTAGCGTCACTGGTTCCACGGAAGGGAGAGAGCCAGTGCCGTAAGACAAACACAACATCCATGCCTCACCGGGATTCGAACCCGGACCCTGTTCGGACGAATGATCAGAGGCCATCGCTTAGACCACTGCGCCACCGGGGCGGCCATGAAGACATGATGCTCCATTTGTCGACGGTGAGTCTCAGGACAACGCTGCCAATTTGATTTCAGTTGCATTGTTTTCGTCCTATGCACCAACTGTGCAGGGTCTTAACGCGACACTCGTTCTTTAAGACAAAAGACCAAAATAAATTAAGTCGCTGGGGGCTATGTATCTGCAGATTCACAGAAATAACTCGATCCACAAAGAAACTGGGTCATTGACATGGATTCATTTTTTACGCTTTCCAACCATAGGTTGAAGAAGCGTATATGCTCCAGTTTTGTCCGTCTCTCTGTCTGTCCGCACGATAGCTCGCGTAAAAATTGTTCGATTTAGATGAAATTTTAATATGTGGTAGGGGACAACCTATTGAAAATGGACGAAATGGGATCAAAGGTCAGGACATAGGAGCGGGATCCATCCATTGCCCTTATGCGTCATAACTTACGTAAAAATGCTTCGATTGCGACAAAACTTTAGCACTTTGTTTCGGAGGTTTACTGAACCGGTTCTGTTGAATATCAACGAAATGGGGTCAAAGGTCAGGGCACAGGAGCGAGATTTATTCCACAGTCATTATCCTCATAATTTGACTAAAAATGCTTCTATTGCGACAAAACTTTAGTATGTTGTTCCTGAGATATACTGAACCAATTCTGTTTAATATCATAGAAATGGGGTGAGAGGTGGATCATATTTGTTGTAGGGGACAGAGTCAATTGTAATGAGGTGGTGCTTTCTTGCCAATTTCTGATGAACAATCTTGTCGACTTGATTGTGCCTGCTCGTGAACTCGGTTTGTGTGAGAACTCTGCATCCTGCTGTGATATGTTGAATGGTCTCTGGCGCTTGATGGCATAGCCGACATGTGTCGCTTTTCACGGGCGTGTTTTTCAGAATATGCTTTGCTTCCGGTAGTTTCTGGTGTTTACAACTTAATCTTGTAGAGCCATCAGATACCCTTCGGTCTCGGGAAAGAGTGATCCGTTCGTTAGCCATGCATTGGATGCAGTCTTATCCACATGGTCCGATTACAGGTCGTTGTAGTGCCTTCCGTGTAGAACTTTCTTGCCCCAAGATTATTCTTTTCGCTCTCTTTTTCGAATCTCGATGTTCTGAGTAGAGAGGTCTAGGGCTGTGTACTTCTTGTCATATACTTCTTGTTGTAATTATTATTATTATTATTACTACTACTATTATTATTGTCAAAGTAATATTTTAAGTGGGGTTTTGTTGCACGCTGTTATCGAGACCAATCTCCAATGCTGCGATTAAAGGAAATGTTTTAATTTTCACAACATTCTCTTTTACTATTCACTGAAATCGCCGCCTCACTTTAAGATCTCAATCAATCTGGCTTTAGATTATTGATTATTAGAATCACAATCAATTTTGCTTTAGAAATTAGACTGTTAAATTACTTTATTATTAGCCGTAAGGACCCGGGGTGAGATTCAACAGGCCTCTCCTTGAGAAAGGCAATCCTAAGTTTTATGTTCATGACAGAATATAACAAAGGGACATAAAATAACAAACGTTTAAAGGTGTTATGCAATGTTAAACGGGTTGAACAATTTTTATCTACTCTCATTCTCCTTCAATGGCATTTTGGAACTAAGGCGGAGCCAATCACGGGAATTGATATAATATTACAAATTCGGTTTCAATAGAATTACGTTTCGGCAGTTCATTTTGATTATTTTGTGAACGTTTTAGTTTGTTATGTTTGTAACGTTAATAAAACGTACAGGTATAAATTTGAGGGCATTAAATATATTATAATTTGGTTATTTTCAAGTACGTGTAGTCAAAAAATACTTGTATTTTTATACGAGGGTTGTTCCGAAAGTAATGCAAAAGTGGGTATAACTTTTTTATTAACTAACAGAGGACGTTCAAATTGCACCTGCTGGTAGAGTAACTCTTTCTCTATACAAAGGTACTACTCAACATAGTCTCCATCACAAGCCATGCATTTGCGCCATCGTTGAACCCAACACTCGAATCATCTTGAAACAATTCAGGTGTGAACTGTTGTACCACACTTCTTCACAGCCGTTTTCACCTCGTCCGTGTCATCAAATCGTTGTCCTCGGAGAATGTCCTTCATTGGACCAAACAAGTGAAAGGGGGAGGGTGCCAGATCCGAATTGTACGGTGGATGGGGGACCACCGACCAGCCTAATTTTCCCGATTTGTTGCCAAAGATATGTGTGGTCTCGCATTGTCATGGTGAATGTGGATCCTTTTCTGATTCTTGTTCGGTCTCTTTTTCCTTATGGCTTCTCTAAGCTTCTTGAGTGTCTCAATGTACCACTCGCTGGTCACGGTACTGCCACGTTCCAGAAAATCAAGGAGAATGACACCCCTGTCATCCCAAAAAAGAGTCACATGAGTTTCTGTGCTGATCGCTGGCTCTTGAACTTCTTAGGCCTTGGTGATGAGGTGTGACGCCATTCCGTGGCTTGATTCTTTGTTTCCGGAGGCTAAATATACGCCCACGTTTCATCTCCTGTCACCAGATCAGAAACAAACGTGTCTTCATTGCCTTCAAACGCTTCCAGCAGGTCAGAGCAGATTTCCACCCTTCTCTCCTTCAAATCGGGTGCCAACTGCCGAGGTAACCACTCTGCTCACTTTTTTGATACCTTAAGTCTTCCACCATCTTCTGTATGGCATTGTGACCAAAGTCCAGTTGTGCCACAAGCTCACAGATTGTGACTCATCTCTCCACGCGAATCAATTCATCCACTTGCTGACTATCGTATCAGTGCTCGCAGGTGGTGGCCTCTCATTGTGTGGCCTCTCATTGTCTTCAGTGCTGGTTTCCCCTTCTTTAAACTTCTTCATCCATTTGTGCACATTGCTCTTATCAATGGTGTCATCTCCGTAAACATTCTGTAGCCTTCTGTGGATGTCGGACAGCCTGCACCCTCCCTTCGTCAAGAACTCAATGACGGCACGTTGCTTCTGCTTGGAATCCATTATTTACCTCCAATGAAAAAGAAGGTTACTATAGAGGAAGAGTTACTCTACCAACATATGCAATTTGAGCCATTTCTTTCAGCTAATAAAAAAATTATGCCCACGTCTGCATTACTTTCGGTATATACTGTATATATAAACTATATAAGTACAAATTATGTTGTACAATAATTAAAGGTAATTTTATCTTCTATAATAACTCTTTTCCCATGGTTGAAGCGGTTAACATATGAGACACAGACACCTAGGTAAGTAGGAATACCGGAAACTTTTTTTTTATTGGAGGTTTAACGACCACCGTGAGCAACTGAATGGGCTATAAGCAGTCGCTCGTCCCTAACTTAGGGTCACTGGTTCCATGGAAGGAAGAGAGCCAGTGCCGTAAGACAAACACAACATCCATGCCTCACCGGGATTCGAACCCGGACCCCTTTCGGACGAATGATCAGAGGCCATCGCTTAGACCACTACGCCACCGGGACGGCACCAGAAACTTTGACATTGGAGAATGAATGTTCGTCAATCTACCTAGTCACTTTAGCAAATACCAATCATGTTCATATTGTTTCTAAATGCAAGGAAATAGGATCAATAAGCATATTTCAATAAAACATAAAAAACGGTGGTGCAATGGCTCCGCTGCGATCGCCGAAACTTCCCTGATCACTGCGGCACCGGCGTCTGCCATTATTTTGTTTGCCGGCTTGCAAATAACGTGATGCCGCCGTGTCACCCCACCCGTGGGTGACACGGCAGACATGTAGCCTGAAACCGAATTCAGATGTAAGCTGAATATTATCCAGAACCCTCCAGAAAGGCGTCCACCCAAGACACACTACACCCTTATGCATATTCCTCTTGAATTGGCCATGCCTTAATAAATAAATCCAAATCCACTTTTTTAAAGTCCATGTTTTTTTTTGTTTGTTTTTTTGGAGGTTTAACGACCACCGTGAGCAACTCAATGGGCTATAAGCAGTCGCCCGTCTCTAATTTAGGGTCACTGGTTCCAGGGAAGGGAGAGAGCCAGTGCCGTAAGACAAACACAACATCCATGCCTCACCGGGATTCGAACCCGGACCCCTTTCGGACGAATGATCACAGGCCATCGCTTAGACCACTGCGCCACCGGGGTGGCGTGCATGTTTTGTGAGAATGTAATGTAGAGAAATTCAAAAAAGAATTCAAGCACTAGGGATTTTCTCGAATATTTGTGTATGAAATTTCATAAAAAAAGAGGGGCGCATTGTGGCGCTCCTTCGCTCGTGGGGCCTGGGGCGACCGCCACGCTCGCCACACCCTCGCGACGGCCCTGCGTTATTAAAAAAATTCCCTCTCTAAAACCAGCAGCACCAGAATCCCGCCAAAACAGACCCCTTTCCTCCAACACAAAAATCGTAAAACCACCCCTATTGGACGAAACACAGTAAAGGATAAAATGTTGAAAGCTCTTTCTGTCTCCCGTGCAAAAGCGAGGATTTACCTTTACCGCTATTTTCCAACGCTTAGAGGATACGTTTCAAGGAGGTTATATTACTGGAGACACCACTCCTATCCACGCAGCATTGGTCGCCATAAGTCACCGTCCGTGCTACAAATGACGTCATGAGCAGGCATGACGCAGCCGCAGAAAAGAAGCTGCTTTGAAACCAATGGAACAAACGCTTCTAAGCGTATAAACAGATAAAATCAGTTATTCAATAATCTTTATCAATGATACACAAGCTTGCTGTTTTATCAACGGTATAATTTAGTTCGTTTTTACCTGCTTGTGACGTCACACCACAGATTGGCTGTGACCTATGGCGGCAGAGCCAGTGGTGTCTCCAGTAATATAACCTCCTTAATACATTTAGTTGCAATGTCTCCATGACATGTTGACAGCTCTTTTGGTTCGCAACGAACTGACTGAAATTGTTTTAAGAGCAGCATGCATCTCATAGTCAAAAATGACGAACAGGGTTTTCGTCTTCTGCGCAACTATGTGTAATTATTCATGTTTGTTCTCCAGTTATTTCTCATGTTTTAACAGCGTGTATGAATCTGTGCTGTTTTTCGTCCAATAAAGATTGTTTGAACTATATACGCCTCCACCTCCGTGACTCCCTTCGTCTATTTTTTACTTTTTTCTTTCCTTCTTTTTAGCAAAGGTCTTTAAAATTGTACGTTTCTCTGAAAAAGGGAAAACACGGCATATCTCTCTTCCCTGGACAATACCAACAAACCCTGTGACCATGTGGCACAGAATCATTCTAACAGCTACTCCTAGAGATTCGCCTCGAAAAGTAATTCCTTTCCAGTTATTTATCGTTCGTGCTGTATCCCTTTCAGTTTTTCTTTTTTATAAAAAGTGTAATGCACGACCAAATAGGGCAAAGTGTTTATGCCTATAATGAAATACAAAAGTAATTTTCATAAACCACGGAAAGCAAAAGTTCGAAGAATTTACAACAACGTGCATTTTCCGGAGGGGGGTGAGCTTGCTTACCTTGTAGAGAGCTGCGAATCTCTAGTGCCCTGCTTGCTACGGCTTTTGTGGGCGTTTGCTATGAAATGACATAGCCAAAATTTCCATACTGATGTGAGAAAAGTGCCGCTACTCTGTAATAAATTAACAAAGTTGAAGCTAACTACAGTTACAAGTGGATCGTAGGACTTGAAGCATAGGGTCGTTGGTAGTCCGTACCCTCATTTTGTAATCTTCAAGGATACACTAGCACCCATTGTGATGACCCATCTTTCCCACTCCCTTACATGACATTACGGGGTTCGAAACACGTGTGCCAACCACGTTTACTTAAAAACAATATTTATCAGTAGTTCTTTTGGGAGGGGGTTAACGGCCACCGTGAGCAACTCGATGGGCTGTAAGCAGTCGCCCGATTCTTATTAAGGGCCAGTGGTTCAAGGGAACGAGACAGCCAGTGCCGTAAGAGAAACACAATATCCATGCCTAAGCGCTGGCTTATGACCAGGGCCGACTGGACCATAGGGGCAACCGGGGCAATCGCACCAGGCCCCGCGCTTTCAAGGGGCCCCGCAGTTTAAGAAAAAACATTATTGGTAGAATTCTTTACAATAATTTTTTGTGTGTAAGTTTTTTGGTGCGAGGTCCTTAAAAAGATGTTTTTTGAAGTTTTTGTTTGTTTCCAATCGCCCTATTTTCGAATAGGTTATTGCCCTTCGCCGTACAAATACTGAGATTTGCAGATTTCAAGTGATTTTGTACCTTCCTTAATATTTTCCGCATTCATGAAATAGCAAATTAAATTTCATCATTTTGTGGTCCCTTTTATAAATTTAACAATTTGCGAGCGAATCAGATACTTGAATTTAAAGAAATAAAAAGTAAAATATCAAAGTTGGTTTCGAGCTACTTATGAAGGCCATTTATTCAGTGACTTTAAGAACATTACTAGAAATTAAAAAAATCATATATGAGCGCGTATAAATGTTTAAAAAGTCACTAATTTGTCACTTACTCTACTTTGCATTAAAATTCATTCACTAAACCATGTATCAGGAGGAAAAAACTATTTATTTGAATTTATTTTTATTCCTATACTAAAATATTCGCAATCCAAAGATTTTCGCTACATTGACAACTTTTTTTCATTTTGTGAGGACGTTTTTACAAAAGTCATAATACAACTTTTTTTTTTTGATTGGAGGTTTAACGACCACCGTGAGCAACTCAATGGGCTATAAGCAGTCGCCCGTCCCTAATTTAAGGTCACTGGTTCCAGGGAAATGTGAGAGCCAGTGCCGTAAGACAAACACAACATCCATGCCTCACCGGGATTCGAACCCGGACCCCTGACGGACGAATGATCAGAGGCCAGCGCCTTATACCACTGCTCCACCGGGGCGGCTAATACAACTTCAACCCATCTCCCCGGAAAAAAAATCGTAGATTTTAACAGTTTTTCCTATCTCTACCTTTCTCTTGGAACTTTCGATCCACATTATGGTCTTTTTCTTAAGCTTAAAGTAAATACTTCTTTGAGAAAATCATTTTGTCTTTATGACAGTTTCTGTTATGACGTACTACAGAGGTGAAACACATGTCAAGGCGAAAAAGTTACAGCTATAAATTCCGTCGGTATAGCTCAACTGGTAAAGCATTCGGCTCCGGAGTAGAGAGATGCCGATTCGTCACCACCGGCAAATTTTTGGATTTCACATCGTGTGTGTTCCTTACGGACATTTTTCACGTAACGACTTTATTAAAATATGAGATTTTATAATGCCAGAAATTAAAATTTTGCTCCGGGGCCCCGCAATGAAATTTTGCTCCGGGGGCCCGCAAAAGCTCCATCCGGCCCTGCTTATGACCATTCGTTCGAGAAGGGGTCTCATTCTCTCTCTCTCTCTCTCTCTCTCTCTCTGTCTCACTCTTTCTTTCTTTCTCTCTTTCTGTTTCCTTCTCTGTTTCTCTTTCTCTTTCACTGTCTCTCTCTCTCTCTCTCTCTCTCTCTCTCTCTCTCCCTCTCTCTCTCCCTCTCTCTCTCTCTCCCCTCTCTCTCTCTCTCTCTCTCTCTCTCTCCCTCTCTCTCTCTCTCTTTGTTTCTCTACCTCTTTCTCTTACTCTTTCTGAAGCTAGAACAGATCATTTAATCTCCAAATGCACAGTGCATTTTAATCCATATAAGAACTTCTACGAAAATTTGTGAATTTGTTACTGCCGCCACGGGAACGCAGGGGTTCTAACTTTGGCTTCTACCATTCGTCCGAGATGGATCCGGGTTCGAATCCCAGTGAGGCAAGGAAGTTGTGTTTATTTTACACCACTGGCTCTCATCCTTCCCTGGAACCAGTGGCCTTAAATCAGAGACGAGTGAATGCTTATAGCTCATTGAGTTGTTCACAGTTGTCGATAAAACCACAAACAAACAAAAAAATGTGTTACTAGAATTTTCCAATAATAAATACGTTGATTATTTACGTTTCTGGCCATTCATAAATGAAATCTGTTTTAGGATGAGCGTCCCTGTCGTCCCCACTGGATTCGCTACGGAAAAAGTAGATAATTCTAGAGCAGGGCCGCCCCGGTGGCGCAGTGGTCTAAGGCGCTGGCCTCTGATCATTCGTCCGTAAGGGGTCCGGGTTCGAATCCCGGTCAGGCATGGATGTTGTGTTTGTCTTACGGCACTGGCGCTCTCCCTTCCCTGAAACCAGTGACACTAAATTAGGGACGGGCGACTGCTTATAGCCCATTGAGTTGCTCACGGTGGTCGTTAAACCTCCAATCAAAAAAAAAAAAAAAAAAAAAAGAGCAGGTTTGAATAATACTTCTGCAGATGCCCCGAGTCTCTTAACCGTGAAGCCGCAAACTGTAAGAATTTGACGGTTTTTTTTTTTGGTTTTTTTTTATTGGAGGTTTAACGACCACCGTGAGCAACTCAATGGGCTATAAGCAGTCGCCCGTCCCTAATTTAGGGTCACTGGTTCCAGGGAAGGGAGAGAGACAGTGCCGTAAGACAAACACAACATCCATGCCTGACCGGGATTCCAACCCGGACCCCTTACGGACGAATGATCAGAGACCAGCGCCTTAGACCACTGCGCCACCGTGGCGGCAAATTTGACGTTGTTTACATGATAAATATGTAACCGTGTTAATGTAAACCGGAATTAATAATATTTCTTATGTGAGTGATGTTTTCAATTTTAACGTTATGTTTTGTTTAGAATTCGCACTAAACGTTCGTGTATTTCAGTTTAAAATAAAAATGGGTAGAAGCTTCAAAAGAACTAAGAATTTTATAAATTCAGCATTTTCTTACGCATTGGTAGGAAGGTACGATGCGAAATCGGAAACATTTGCGACGAAAGAAGGCGATTCGGCCAACACGAAATGCATTGCAATAGCATTGATAACAATCAACTTTCCTACACTTTGACGGGCCGCCCCGGTGGCGCAGTGGTCTAAGCGATGGCCTCTGATCATTCGTCCGAAGGGGTCCGGGTTCGAATATCGGTAAGGCATGGATGTTGTGTTTGTCTTTCGGCACTGGCTCTCTCCCTTCCCTGGAACCAGTGACCCTAAATTAGGGACGGGCGACTGCTTATAGCCCATTGAGTTGCTCACGGTGGTCGTTAAACCTCCAATCAAAAAAAAAAAAAAGCACTTTGACGGCCACCCCTCGCGCTTATAGGCTTAACGCAAAGTGGTAATGCTTGTTAACAAGGGCATCTCCAGATATCTTTTTCTAATCTTCTTGTTCATTCTGTACCCTGGTTAACTGCACACAAAACCGTATCATAGACCGTATGCATCTAACTAAAGTCTCTAAAAAAAGAAATACTAAAGTGCGTGACTTTTTTTATTACGAGTTTTAGTAAGTTTATTCACATGTTGTGAATTTCTATTTTAACTCCCCTTAAAGCATGAACTAACACCCTTAGCATGATAATTCTGGGAGGGCCGCCCCGGTGGTGCAGTGGTCTAAGGCGTTGGCCTCTGATCATTCGTCCGAAGGGGTCCGGGTTCGAATCCCGGTGAGGCATGGATGTTGTGTTTGTCTTACGGCACTGGCTCTCTCCCTTCCCTGGAACCAGTGACCCTAAATTAGGGACGGGCGACTGCTTATAGCCCATTGAGTTGCTCACGGTGGTCGTTAAACCTCCAATCCAAAAAAAAAAAAATTCTGGGAGGGCAACCCCCCTGTCTCCGGTAGATAGAGCACTTGCATGACCTCGCCACTTCCTGTAATTCTTGGTTCTTCCAAGAATTGCAGGAAGTGGTGAGGTCATGAAAGTGCGAATCACCTTTTCTCCTTTTCTAACGTGGGCTGGAAAATAGAAAAAAATAAAAATAAATAAAAAGCAACTGGCTGTCAGTAATAAATTTACAAATATTTGACTTCATATTTCCCATCTGAACATTTAATTTAACAATCTGTTGGTCCCAAAAGAGATTTTGACTGCTCATGGAAATAATGAGTATGTGTTGTTTTATGTAATATTTCCACAAACGTCTGCCAGAAAATTGCAAGTAAGACCACGAGTTGCTCAGGAATGACTTGATGAAATGTAATAAATGGCAGTTCCTATCAAAAGAAGTGGTAATCATGCATTGCGAGAAAATAAACGAACATTTAAAAGAGAAATTACCAGTAATATTTCCCAGGAATGATTCTATGACTTAGTCTGGAAATTATTAAAATAAACTAATCCGCCCAAATAGGAGGGCTCAAATACACTCCGAAAGATTCTATCCAGACTTGATATTTAGAAAGGACGGAACTCTTTCCTTTGCAAACAGGGAAGGAAGCGCCAGGTAAATAATGATTATTTTTCAGTTATTTGTCCCACTTTGTAATAAAATTGGCACAATTCTTATTTTTTTTTTTTTTTTTTTTTGAGTCGTTGTTTAACGACCACCGTGAGCAACTTAGTGAGCTATAAGCAGTCGCCTGTCCCGAATTTAGTGCCACTGGTCCCAGGGAAGGGAGAAAGCTAGTGGCGTAAGGCAAACACAGTATCCATGGCTCACCGAGATTCGAACCCGGACCCATCTCGGACGAGTGATCAGAAGTGGTGCAATGGTCTAAGCGATGGCCTCTGATCATTCAACCGAAAGGGGTCCAGGTTTGAATCCCGGTGAGGCATGGATGTTGTGTTTGTCTTACGGCACTGGCTCTCTCCCTTTCCTGGAACCAGTGACCGTAAATTAGAGACGGGCGACTGCTTATAGCCCATTGAGTTGCTCACGGTGATCGTTAAACCTCCAATAAAAAAAAATCAGAAGTAATCGCTTAGACCACTGCGCCACCGGGGCAGCACAACTCTTTTTTGCGGAGAATAGGTTAGTATCAGGCTGTCTCTGTAAAGTCACCTGTGCCGTCCCGGTGGCGCAGTGGTCTAAGGCAATGGCCTCTGATCATTCGTCCGAAAGGGGTACGGGTTCGAATCCTGGTGTGGCATGGATGTTGTGTTTGTCTTACGGCACTGGCTCTCTCCCTTCCCTGGAACCAGTGACCGTAAATTAGGGACGGGCGACTGCTTATAGCCCATTTAGTTGCTCACGGTGGTCGTTAAACCTCCAATCAAAAAAAAAAAGTCACCTATTTGTGCCCGCAAGTTTGCAGCACCAGGTGTATAAGTCAATAAAAACGAATTTTTTTATAGCTTCTAACAACTGTTAGTATTATTTTTTATTGGGATGTTTGAGGACTACCGTGAGCAACTCGATGGGCTAAAAGCAGTTGCCCGTCCCTAATTTAGGGCCACTGCGTCCAGGGAAGGGAAGGAACCAGTGCTGTAAAACATACACAACATTCATGCCCCACCGGGATTTGAACATGGACTCATCTTACACCAGTGGTTAGTAGCCAGAGCTTAGACCATTGCGCCACAATTTAGCATACAAGTGTGCACCATATTTATTCGTCAATCTTGTGAATCTAAAAAGGGTTAAAAACTCGAACAAATTATTTGAAGATTTTTTTTATTACAAATTTTAGGTGAAGAGACACTTCATTCACTTCAACTGGCGAGTCGCAACTGATGTAGGCTTTTTTCCTGGATTTGATGACAAATATATTTATATAATTATCAAAGTTTTAATATTTTTGGCATCGAGAAATGTGAGAACTCTGCTCACGAAGCCATCACTTTTTTAATCCGTCATTCTTTTGAATCAAAAAAGGGTTAATAACTCGAACAAATTACAAATTTTCAGGTGAAGAGACACTTCATTCACTTCAACTGGCGAGTCGCAACTGACATAGGCTTTTTTTTTTTTCTGGATTTCATGACGAACATATATGCAGGGTGCAGGCCAATGGGCTTTTGTTACGAACCTATAGGAACCAATCAGCGTAGATCTGACATGAACAACGTGTACCGTAATCCACAGTACATGGCAATTTTTTTATTAAACACATAGTTGGAAAAGTTCGGAGAATCTTTTAAGTTTTTTTGTTAACAGGAGCCAAAATGTGTGTACTGCGTGATGACTGAAACAGATAGTGTAGTTATTGAGTCGTTGCTCAACATTGCACGAGGCAACTATCTGGAACCAGCCTTCCAACTGTAACCAATCTGGTCCACTCACAGAACCTTTTTACAACGGTGTTAGTTTTGTGAGAGATCTGGCAATATAACTAAAGTAGGCGATGAAGTTGTGACGTCATAGGGTCTTCCTCTTCTGCCATTATGATTTAGCCAAGGAAAGTTAAATTTATATTTACAATATCAAATCTATTTACATCTGAGTTGCAACAGGATTAAATAAGAGTGTTATTAAAATTTTCTGTAGTTCATCTAATGGCTGATGCGGACAAATTAAACATAGACAGCATAATAGCTCGTCTGTTAGAAGGTAAATTGTGCAATTTTAGTTGACAAATAAAACAAACTGGTTTTTACTGTAAATGATAGTTGTACCGTAAGAGGCATGCCCCAGATGTAGTATTTTAAGTGTTGTAGTTTTTTACAATAGTGATTGAGGCATTTTATTCACTGAGTAACCTACACCCTGTTTAAATTCCATAATTTATACATTCAGGACAAATTATTGACCTCTAACAGCTTTAGTATCCCTACGTTTACTGAAAGGATTATGTTTAGAAAATTAAAAGTTCTTGAAGTTTGCAAGCAGTGAATAATCATTTCTTGGCCCAAAATATGTGCGCGTATTTTTTGTGTTTGTATGTATTTCTAATCAATGCAATTGTGTCTTTAACTAGGGGTATTGCCTTTGGTCAACTTAGTATGTGCTATGAATATATATGTTTTTTTGTTTTTTTTTAATGATAACCGTTTTTAACTGTAGTCAAGAATTGTTTGGGAGAGGTTAGTATATTCTGCTAATAACAGATTTTGATCTTATATTTCAGGAAATCACAACATGAATTGTAAATTTGATATTTTATGAGTGAAATGTATGAAGGGGCCCATAAAAACGTTCACATTTCATCTGGGTCTAGCTTATTTTTTTTTTTTTACAACCTGCAAGAAATCCACTTAAATAATGGTGCTATTGTTGTGCAATTAAAGAACACTGCAAAACTAATTATTTCATTTTGTATTTTATGTAATTTGTATTTTATATTTATAAACACATCTGTGGTAGTTTACACTAAAGAAGGCATATACCTGTAAAGGAGCATTCTTAGTTGAATGGATCGAAAGAAAATGCTTCCAAAAGATTGTCTCTGCTCTAGTATCCAAGTTGCCACAGGTGCACATTTGTTCTAAAGTAGGCCGGGGATCTTATCCTGGATAAGGAAAGTGTGCTGTGTTGCTGTCCCAGTAGTGCAGTGGTTTTAAGCATCGGCTTATGAACATTCGTCCATGAAGAGTCTGGGGCCGCCCCGGTGGCGCAGTGGTCTAAGGCGCTGGCCTCTGATCATTTGTCCGTAAGGGGTCCGGGTTCGAATCCCAGTGAGGCATGGATGTTGTGTTTGTCTTACGGCACTGGCTCTCTCCCTTCCCTGGAACCAGTGACCCTAAATTAGGGACGGGCGACTGCTTATAGCCCATTGAGTTGCTCATGGTGGTCGTTAAACCTCCAATCAAAAAAAAAAAGAAGAGTCTGGGTTCGAATCTCAGTGAGGCATGGATGTTGTGTTTGTGTTACAGCACTGGCTCCCTCCCTTCCCTGGAACCAGTGACCCTAAACTAAGGACATGCAACTGCTTAGCCCATTGAGTTGCTCACAGTGATCGTTAAACCTTCAATCAATCAATTTGTTCTGTGTTCCTATTGTCAGCACATCAAGTTCCATTAGTGGGGCAAAAAAACAAGCAATAAATAATTGCATTAGTTATACATCATTTCATTTATATAAAACACATTTTTCTTTACAAAATTGCTACTTATTATGAGCTATCCATTCAAACAAAAATTTGTACAAAATGTATGGTAATTATCAGTGCATCCAGTTCAGTTACCATGTAAAAGAAACTAGCAATAAATTATATTGTCTGTTGTTCATCATTGCTACTTAGCATCCTAATTAAAACAAAAGTTTGCATTATTAAGTGTATGGCATTACTTGATTCACTGGTAGTCAGAAGGCTAGCCGTCCTGTAACGTTGGCTCTGCCCCTTCTTTGGTAATGTTGGCCCCAAATGAGGGTATAGAGGCTCTTAATAACTTTAGTAGCTCATAAGGTTCATTAAACTTAAAGTAAAAAACTAAAAAGTTAGGTGGGGGATGTTTGTGTATCTCTGAATAGTGAAATTCTTGTTGCAGTAGATTCTGGTTAATTGGCCATCAGTTTAACCGAGGCAGTCTTTTATTCGAGACAATTCTTGAACATCGCAAGTTCTTTAAGATTAAGCTTCACTTAATTGCACCAAAATATTCTAGCCCTGATGTCTCAATTAACCAGAATCTGCTGTAATCTGCATGTTGAAGTAATATGTGTCTTGGTAACATGTTTGGTAAAGGTGTACTTTAAGCATCCTAAATTATTTGGCTAAAAATTTAGAAAAAATGAGATATACATATTTTGAAGTACATGATCTTACTGCAAATGGTGAAGAAACTTCACCTTTATACTGCATTTTAAAGATTTTCACCATAAAACTTACCTCAAAGTACGACAATGTCAACATATCTGTGGTAGTCCTAACACAACGCTGCTGTAGCGTCAAGCTTCGTTTTGCTCCAGCGGCCAATTCACTGGCGGAAGACTACAAAGGAAACCGGGTATGTTCTTGTCAGGAAAGTTACATATTGTAGTACTACGTTACAGAAAATAGTTAATTTCTGTCTGTTTTTCGAAACACAGGCTGAGAATTACGTCATTCTTTCGCATATGATTCCCTGATGTGAAGAAGAAAGTACATAGATGCCTTTCTTGCTTCTAGAAAAGTATTGAAGTAGATGTTGGGCTCTCTCCAACAGAAGTTAGATGGCAACTTGGAAAGTGAAAATTCTAGTTCTGGTATTGATGGTGTGGTTCACAGATCATTTTGTATCCCACTGCAGTTTCGGTTGTGGTATTGACAGTTCTCAGATTGTGATTTGAAAAATTGAGACAGAAATGTGAGCTATTTTCTGTAGTGTAGCACTACAAAATGGAACTCTTTCCTGGCAAGAATGTAACCGGTTTCTCCTGTAGTCTTCTGCCCATGAATTGACCGCAGGTGTGAACCTTCGTTTCCACAAAGTAAAGTTTGACATTGTTACCACAGCGATGTTAGGCCTGCCACAGCGTTTATTGGAGTTCAGTTTTATGGTAAAAATCTTGTAAAATGCATTTTAAAGATAATTTTTTTTTTTACCATTTGCTGTTAAAGTGCATTCTTTTAAATATAAATGTTCTTATTTTTTCAGCATAATTTCAGATGCTAAAGTACACTGAAGTGCCAGAAAAACTGGTACACCAGTCTAATACTTGGTAGGTCCCCCACGGGAGTGCGGGACTGCAGAAATACGACGAGACATGGACTCCACTAGCTTCTGAAAATATGCTGTAGTCAATGCACACCATACCTCCTGCAGAGCGTTCCACAATTCGGGTGTATTCCGAGTTCTCAGATTCCTGTGTTCGATAGCGCGTTGCATGGCTTCCCAAATGTGTTCCATCGCGTTCAGATCTGGGGACTTGGATGGGAATGGCAACACCCCAAACTCAGGTGCATGCTCCTCTAACCATAAAGTGACGTCCCAACACTTGTGTGGAGGTGCATTGTTTTGCTGGAAAAGGCCCAACCTATCAGCATGAATGCAGGACATAAGCAGGTGTACCTCGTCAGAAAGGATGCGCACATAGCGTTGGCCGATCACAGACATTTGTAGACATACCAGGGGTCCCAGTGAAGTCCAGCTAAACACACCTCATACCATTACGCACCCCTCCCCCTGCTGGTACAGTTCCCTGTTGACAAGCGGTATGTATGTCTTCAAGGGGTTTGTGCCACACACGAATCCTTCCATCTGCCCGATACAGTTGGAAACGCAACTCGTCAGACCAGGCTACTTGTTTCCAGTCATCAAGTGTCCAATGGCGGTGTTGCTGTGCCCAAGCAAGGTGCATAGCTCTGTGTCGTGCACCCATCAAGGGGACTCGCATTGGGCGTCGGCTCCCAAAGCCCGTATCGTGCAGGGTACGTTGCACAGTTCGGACACTGATGCTGCTTCTTGAGGCTCCAGCATTGAATTCCGATGATACCTGCGAGAGTGTTACCCGCTTATCGCGCCTTGACAGCCAACGATGGTCACGTTCACCCAACGTCTTTTTACAGCCCCACTGGTATCGTAGGTTGGAGGTTTTGCCAAAATTTTTTTAGTCATGGTACACCCTTGCAATGGTTGTCCGTGAAAATCCGAACTTTGTTTCTACCTCCGAAATACTATGGCCCATCTCGCGAGCTCCAACTATGACACTGCGTTGAAAATCGCTTAAATCGTTAAAATCGTTATTACTTGTCATTCTCATGCCAAAAACAGCTCTTACAGCTGGCAAGGATGTCTATCGCTTTATATACGCACTGGCGGACACAGCCGAGTATGTGCATAGGTGACGTTGTTATGTATTTTGCATAAGCTCATCTGTACCAGGTTTTCTGGCACTTCAGTGTACACATTTGCCACATTTCATTCACAAATAACATAACACTGAGCATTTCTGCTATCTAACTTATTCTGGTAGTAGATTACCTCATACAAGTAGTACTCTAGTTTTCATTTGATCTGGTAACCAGCGTTCGAATTACCCAGTGGTCCGCTGGCCATTGGCCAGTTAAACTTCCGTCAGGCCACTGAATTATTGATTTGTTTTCTTTTTTTTTTTTTTTTTCTAATTTATCACAAGTTAAAAAATGAATGTTTCTTTTACCTTGCTGTATGGTTTTCTTTTTAGGCTGCAAACTAATGATAGGTTTAAAAACAAATATTGGAGATAATTCCATTGAAATGATACGTTATTTTCTACATATATTGTACAGGTCTTTAAATTTTTTATTATTATTTTTACGGACCAGTGGGCATTTTGGTGGACCAGTAGTTTGCAAATTCTAGTGGTCCGCTGGACCAGTAGAAGATTTATTTTCTATCACTGGTAGTTGTTAAATGCTGAATTGGTTTTTTCCAAGTGAGAGCTAGTACAGTTAACTCTTTATGTACCGCCACCATTTGTTATGTTACATTGTGTATTGTTATATCAGATTTGACAGTTATTTCGGGGTAAAAGAGTTCCACCTTTTTGGAAGTTATCTGGGGAGTGCTCGAGATCGATGCAGAAATGCAATAATTGCAATAAAACAAATTAGATCAGTATAAATATGGGATTGACTATTTGATGTTTACAAGCACATTGACTAAAATAAAATTCTTATCCATTCCTAAATAAATGTTTGACAGTTTTATTTATGGATATATGGTGCTTAAGGTAGTTAATAAATGCTGAAAGGTTAATTATTTTTGCGTATTTCTACGTGGGAAAAGTTCAGCCTTTTTCTGCGATGACCACTTTCATGCCTGATTATTTTAAAAAAATCTAAATTTTGTTGATTCGTGAATCATAATTATCATTAAATTAAAGACATGTTAAATAGAAAAAAAGTGCAGTTGTATGTATGCACTGTACTCCGAAGTGTCAGTTTACATCTGGGAAGCTTCTAGCATATGTGTTAATTACTTTGCATTGTAGGAATACAAAGATAACATTTTAATTGTTAGGAAAAAAAAAAAAAGAAGCCTTGTTATATTGCTAAAACTTTTCTGAAGTGAAAATTTACAGCATTACACAAAACCATTTTATATATCTTAATTTCTTTTTAAAACCTTGTGTATTCTCTCTCATGTTTTAGGTTTCAATCAATTTATTTTCAGAACATAATCTGATTTATTACTAAAACTTTTATAAAGTGAAAATTTGCAGTATTGCACAAAATCATTTTATATATCTTTATTTCTTTTTAAAATCTTGTCTATTTTCATTCATGATTTCAATCCGCTTATTTCCAGAACAAATGTAATTTAACAGGTGCATTTGAAATGTTGCCGTCCTGCAAATTTGCTTCAAGGAATCTTAATATTAGAAAGCAGTGATTCACACCTTTGATTGAATCAATGTCTTTAAGGTTTGCCGTGCAATTGAATCGCGATCAGAAAAAATGGGAAGGGAATTTTCACGAGCTTGCAAGCGGTGGTACATCAAGCATGTTTTGCTTTGGGAGTGGCAACTTGGTGTGTAGAAAAATACAACTGCAGCTGGCAGATGCCAAGGGCGTGGTGGAATATCAAGGAATGTTTTATGTATAGCACATCTGTTCAGACCAAATGAGTGGCAGTACATCAAGGGATGGCTGCATGTGGTTTGTGTAACACAAGAGCAAAACCCTGATTACTTCTGTATTTGATTTCACAGTGAAGTTGCCATTTTTGGATTGAATGCTTTAACATAATTCTGGCTGTAAGTTGCTCGTAAATAAAGCACGTAATTACAAAAACTTAAGTTACCACTGTTTTCCTTGCCCCTGTATGGTTTTGGTGGTCATGTACTTACAGAACTTGTGATCTGATAGAGAAACTGATGGCTGTCCTGATGGCACTGTGGTCTAAGCGATGGCTTATGACCATTTGACTGAGATGGCTCTGGGTTCGAATCCCAGTGAGGCATGGGGCTGCTTCACTTCCATGGAGCCAGTGGCCCTAAATTAGGGATGGACAACTGCTTTATAGCCCATCAAATTGCCCACGGTTGTCATTAAATCCCCAAATGAAATAAACTGGAGCTTGAGTTTGCTTTCTGTGCTATGCATATGTTCTGGAAGTGTTTGCAGTTAAAATTTTTGAAGTCTTGTTTCATTGGCATTGCTAAAATTTATCATTTTACTGTAAAAGTGATATTTATCAAAAGTGGCTATATAGTGTTATAGAACTTAGCACTCAGTTTTGAAGAAATTTACCAATGAATTTCCCTTGTTTTTAGATTTTTGCTTTGCTAGTGATTCTAGAAAATTAAATTTCTAGTCATTGGAAAATAGTTATTTTGCAGTGACATTCATTCTTAGTATGAAATGTAATGTTTCTGCAAAGCTGTTCAACACTTCTGCAGAGTCGGACTACTCTTTTGTGCACACCCATTCCTTTCCATCATGTTCTGCAAGAGCAGTCAAGCCACTCTTCTTGCTATTATTTTGCTATGGCTCTCTTTAAAAGTTTTTTTTTACCTTGGAGTGACATATACCAAACATATTGTCCTCTTTAAATTCAAAATGAGGAGCGTTGATCAATGAAATAGGTGCCACACATTCCAAGGACATTGAAGTTAAATGGAACAGATCTAACAAATAGAGGCTGCGAGGAGAGCATGTGGTGTACGAGGTTCATAACAAAAGTTCTGCACATGTAGACTTTATCATGGTGGAAAGCAGATGTGAGTAAAGCTATTCAAAGAAAAAGAGGTTTATATAAAGTTTTCTAATTTTAGGATACTAATAGGGATGTTTATAAAAAGTCTTCTGTAGGCAAAAGTGTGTGTGTTTAGCATACTGAAGGCTTGTGTGGGCATTGCCTCCATAGGCTCCATAAGCATGTTTTGTATTTTGTTGTGCTCACACCAAATGGATCATCATATGCTTTAGGAATTCTGATGCTGCCAACCTTTTTTTTTTTTTTTCATGTAGACATACTCAGCTGTGAGCCTAGAAAGTTAAAAGATGCTCTCTCTCCCATGCATTGCAAGGTCACATCTACCAGTGTGACAGTGACCATGCCTTCTACATGCTCATAAATTAAATATCCATTTCCTGCAGTTTCCACTGCAACACAATGAAGTGAGATACCTGAGCTATCCCTTAGGGTAAAAGTTTCTCCCTCACAGTGTCTAAACTTGACCTTTCAGAGTTTCTATGTCACTCTGTTAATTAGAGTACAAAGTGCCAAAAAGACTAAACAATTTCATAACCCTAAAGTATCACTAATTGTCTAATGCACCGTAATTTAAGAACACTAATTTTGCCTCTCGTGTGGTGGCTATTTTTTTTTCTTTTTTTCTTTTGGGTGGATGAGAAGGTTCCAAACATTGCTAAATAAAACCTGTTGGGTTTTTTTCTTTGTTTCAGGATTTAATAACTACCATGATCAACCCTATGGACTATAAACAGTTGTCTGTCTCTAATTTGGGACATTTGGTTCGTGGTGAGTGTTAGTGCCATAATACGAGCTCGCCTGAAACTCAAACCAGGGCTTGCTCAGATGAAAGGTCAGAAGCCAGTGCTTAGATCACTGTGCAACTGGGTGTTATAAAGTATTACACAGTTCAGTTCAGATTCCTTTATCCTTTCATACAAGTACAAAGCACATGAATCAAAACATTTAAATTTTATGCCGCAGAAGGCTTAGTGGTTAGTGATTCAGACTATCGATGCAAGGTCCCCAGGTTCAAGCCTGAGCTGATCTTTCGGAGATGGTGTGATTTACTAACAATCGCTGAATATCCGCCGTGCATCGGGCGAGCACATTAAGTGACGGCCCCCAGGCTGAACCCACTGGTTAAATGGGTATCCTTTCCTATGTCCCCCCTGAAATTCTCTCACCCCTCTATGTGCAATATCGTACTTGTACGGTGGCGCCATCTACTGTGTTCTAATCTCATTACAAACTGTTCTGTCAAAGTCGCTAGACTTGCTCTCATTCCTTCCGTTTCTGTGTCCTGCCCAAAAGGCGATCTCGCTGTAGGTGGCTGGGACCTAAACTCTACTCATTGTGGACGGAAGTCCTACAAGAAAATGACAATGAAATTTGGATTTAAATTTTACTTGATAAAACAGTATAATTTTTGAACAAGAGAAATTGAAATTAAAGAAAAAGGCTATAATTATATATACATTTAGATGTTGTTTTTTTTTATTATTGGAGGTTTAACGACCACCATGAGCAACTCTGGGCTATAAGCAGTTGCCCGTCCCTAATTTAGGGCCACTGGCTCCAGGGAAGGATAGGAACAAACACAACATCCACGCCTCACCGGGATTCGAACCCGGACCCATCTCGGACCAAATGATCAGAAGCAATCGCTTAGACCACTGCGCCATCCGGGTGGCCATTTGAATGTTTGTAAGAATATACACCAACACAAAATATTGGAGCTAGGCACTATTGCTTTAATTATGTGAAAAGGAAATAATCCTGGGGTATTTTGGGGGTGTTAAGTTTCTGTAGAAAAAGAGGAATGTCTGTAGTGCAAGGTTAACTTAACAAGTTGGTGTGTTTATAGTGTCATAGAAGAATGTATTAAGATAAAATGAATTTTGTAAATATTTATTGAATAGAGGGACAAAAGTGGACAGGTAGCAAATGATGATCTAGATGTGAACACTGAGAAAAATGATAACTGTTACTTTACATGAATGAGAGAGATTGTTCTATCTCAAAAGTGGTAGAGCAGCCCGTGTTGATTAAATTAACCGTGAATGAGTTGAGCATAGTGGAATAACATGTAAATCATATATATATATATATATATATATATATATATATATATGTATGAAAAACTGGTTCGTTTCTCGATAAAATGGCAAAAAAATAAGTAGTGTCATTTTAGAGGAAAGGGAACAGAAAGTACTACAGTAATCACTGTGGAATCTCCTTCATTAGTATACGTTATGGAGTTCAATACAGACATACTAAAAAAGGAACTTGGAGAGCTAGCAGTCGCGCTTGAGTGAATTACTGTACAGTTTGCTCTGAAAACTTTCCATTTTGACAGCAAGTTAATTTTTGTGGCATTTTTTGAAAGATTTTAAAAATGGAGTTTCATTTAATCAAAAGTAAATAGGTGATCATGAGAGACAATGTAGCTTGAGTGGATTTTGCCAATATACACCAAGTTGCTTTCCATTAAGAACACTCCATATATGCATATTTTGAGCAATAACGAAGTACCCACATGATATTAACGTCATGTGTGGGTACTATAAATTGTGAACACCTATCCTCTGTATGTAATCAGCAGAGTAGCAGAATGTAGACATACACGTGTACGCCGTACGCGGATAGTTTCCAAATTATTAGCAAATTTTACAGATAGTTTTTGCTTGCAGATTAAAAAAAAAATGTTATTTACATCAATTAAAACAGTTTAAGGCTTTACTCAGACTGATATACACTAGTGTGCAAAACTTAAGCAACAACGTCGTTTGACAGCATACAGTCATGACAGGGAGACAAGGGCGATTTGTGGGTTGTACAAGGGAACAACAACTCATGACAAAGGTGATGCATATGCAAATAGCAGAAGTTCGACGTCAGAGGTGACGTGAGGGCACGTAAACTGCATGGAGGCAGCGCGCGCAGTGCCAGCCGACTACAAAAGACGGCGGACAGAGGCATTTCCAGACATTCGCTGCAAGTGAAAGTGAGATCGATCGTGCAATATGGCTAGGAGAAACCATCAGGAAGCCTTTACACGTGGTAGAATGATCGGCAAGCTGGAAGAGAGGGCGTACCGTGATGAGTGTTGCCCAAGAGTTTGGAATCGATAAAAGTGTAGTGTCACGAGCTTGGAAAGCCTACCGAACGACAGGTACAGCTGTACGAAAGGTAGGTGGTGGTCGTCCCAGGAAAACAACGGCGAGTGACGACCGATATCTTGTCGTGCAAGCGAAAAGAGACCGGAACCAGACAGCTGGCAGCATGGCGCAGCGGTTGCGTACAGCAACCGGACGACAGGTATCCCGGTTTACTGTGGCCAGATGCCTTCATAAGGGTGGGCTATATATGCCCGCCGGCCGGAACGCTGCATACCATTGGCAGCAGCCCATCGGCGGCACCATTTACAGTGGTGTCGCAAACATGTACACTGGACACCTGATCAATGGAGTCACGTCCTGTTTACCGATGAGAGTCGTTTCAGTCGGACAAACTATTCTCAGCGCCAGTTGATCTGGCGAGAGGTAGGGACACGCTTTCATCCCACGAACATCAGGGAACGAGACCGTTGGGGTGGTCCTGGCGTACTTGTGTGGGGTGGTCCTGGCGTACTTGTGTGGGGTGGCATTATGCTGAACGGTCGGACGGAGCTCCACATTTTCGACACAGGTTCCGTAACCGGAGCGCGTTACTGTGATGAGATCACCCGTCCCCACGTGCGTCTGTTCCGAGGTGCCATTGGTCCAGACTTTGTTTTTATGGACAACAACGCTCGCCCACACAGGTCCCAAGCAGTTGAGGACCTGTTAGATTCTGAAGATATTCGCAGAATGGAGTGGCCAGCGTGCTCCCCTGATTTAAATCCCATCGAACATGTGTGGGATGTTTTGGGGAGACGCCTGGCGGCACGATCGTTTCCCCGGAGAACACCTAACAACTGACACAGATGCTCATCGAGGAGTGGGAACTGTTACCTCAAGAACTGTTGGATCATCTGGTGTTGAGTATGGCCAGACGGTGCCACGCAACCATTGCACTTCGGGGAGGTCATATCCCGTACTAAGGGACTTTGGATTGTTGTTCTCCCTCATGGACTGTCGGTTAAGCGTACGAATGCCGTGCTGTCAATAAACCATTTTCTGCTGCCTGCCTTCGTGTATGCGTTCTATTCATTTGTTTGCTACGCTGCTTTCGTCATCCTTTAGGTACTGCATTGTGCCTCTGTAGTGTGAATTTAATGTCTGACAGGTGAGTTTTCGCGGAATTACGCCAAAATCAGTAAAGTTGCTTAAGTTTTGCACACTAGTGTACTTAATTCTATTTTAACTTGAATAATGTTCAATTATTTTTCACATCTAAGTTATTTTGCTTTTACAGACATTGTGGCCTGTAGATTTTATCAAGGCCTGTTTGTTCTCAACGTATTGGAACTGTATCAAGAGTTTCCTTTACACAGAAAGAATTTAAATTTTATTGCTAGGTTCCTCTTGCAGTTTCCAGTTATTAAATTAAAATATTTTCCTTATGTATTTTGTAAGTTTACTATTTTTAATTAAATGGTTGAAAATGCTATTTATAAATTTTGAAGTTCATTATGGAACTATTTTTCTGGATATAAAAACTTTCTTTAATTAGTCTCTTGTTTTTATGAGGTTCATGGCCCAATATTTTAATATTACTGTAAAGGTCCGTTTCACACACATTCCTGCACATTTCATTGTAATGTACTTATTTTGTCCTAAGTGGAATCTGTAATGTTCTAATAATTATTGTTTTATTAATTTTTCTTTAAATTATCTTATTGTGTTATCGTGATTCTCGGATTTGCAGCAAGTTTTCTGCTTCATTGGTTGTGTACGCAGATACATTTTATTTTTATACAACTCTGGTAATCAGAAAACATTTGCCAGTAATGGAAAATGTTTACTGATTACCAGTAATGGCGTCTTCAAGCCAATTTGACCTTAGCAAAATAGCTGAGATCTGCAGTGCAGGTGCCAGTGTTTCAGAAACGGCCACTCTTGTACTACTGTATCAAGGATGTACCAGGGCTGTCCAGATTAACCATGCACAGACATACAGAAGAAGGGTTCATATAAATCAACCACACGCAGTTAATCCTAGAGGTGAGCATCAGGTGTCACAACTTGTATCTTGGCAACGATGTGCAGTAGTTATCGAGCTCACCCACCAGTACAATGGTGGTTGACCTATTTCCACATGCACCATGCTAAAGATTAAAATTAGTGGTTGCCACTCGCCATGTGGCAACTGGATAAAATAAAATGTCCAGTAGAAAAAGTAACTGTAGTCACCATGCTCGGAAATTTGCCTTTTTTCATTGCTAAATAATTAATTTGCATTTTTGAAACGCTCCTGTTATAAGAAATGCATTTTCAAATCATCTAACTCACGTGTGGTGAAAAACAGCCCTTTCCTCTGCAAATAAGTGAGTATGATCTATTTATAGATTCCCTCTTCAAGAACAGGGAGTGGCTGCTTGTTTTCCCACTCAAGTTGGTGCACAAAGTAGCCATATCGGGAATGGATACCTGTGGCTTTAGATGAAACTGTGGCATCACAACTCATCTTCAGCAGCTCCTTTTTAAAGTTTGGTTTCTCTGAAAATGCACGATTTTCCATTGCTTAGGCACTTCTTGCTTATCAAACAAAATGGACAAGCATTTTTACTTTTTGTTTACAAAAAGAAATCAAGGGTAGAAAATCGGGACTTCAGTTTCCGCCGCCACATGCAGTCTTTCATTCCATGCAGAGTCTCGTTTCCTTTGCACGTGTGAAATTGGCTTTAAACAAAATTAAAAAGCTCTTGTCTGTCCCTTAATAAAGTAAAATGTTACTAAGGAATGGGTAAACACAAGTTTTTCAGCGAAGTTATATATAAAAAATCAGTACTGTATTGTTCACTCTGCCGTGATAGTCATTTTACGGGTCACGGAAAAGGCCGATTCCATCACGGGCGGAATAAGTACCGATTTTGAAATTTAATTTAGCTTTAAAAAAGCGGAAAAGAAACAACGCTTTCCGTATTGATTGGTTTTGAAAAATAAGTTGTTAGAAATAACAAAAACTGCGCTTCACTAGAAAATACTTTTAAAATACGAAGTTCTTTTTCACCATTACTGAAGCTATTAAAAACGAGAAACATAATCAGAAAAAATATAACAAGAATATAACAAGAAAGTGCATCGTGGGGTAGTAAAAATTCGAAATTTAGAAAACTCCGGAACATTTTCATCAGTGCTAAAATAATCATTTTCAGGCCAAGAACGGAATGAAAATGCTCAAATTATATCAAACAAATGTCGCAACATTAAAAACATCCAATAAACAGTCCCAAAAAATGTTTGATGAATGTTAGAATTTTGAAAACATGAAAATAAACTTGGAACAAATGATTGAATAACATTATTTCATAGATTTTTATTTCCGTAGTATATTTGATGTTTCCCGTATTTCGTAACGATCGACGATTTCCGTAGTGACTATGGAGAATTCGTACCATTTAGAAGATCCGAGGTGGGCAAAAAAAAAAAAATGACAAATCATTAAAATTGTACCAAAACAACGTTTTGTGAAGGGGAAAAACCGACAACCAGATTTTTTATTTCCATAGTGACTATGGAAAATTTGTACCATTTGAAAGATCTGAGGTAGAAAAACAGGAAAAGGTGACAAATCATTAAAATTCTACCAAAACAACCTTTTCTGAAGGAAATAAACCCAAAAAATAAAAATAAAACCTGACAACCGGATTTTTTTATTTTCGTAGTATATTCGATGTTTCCCATATTCCGCAGCGATCAACGATTTTCGTAGTGACTATGGAGAATTCGTGGTATTTGAAAGGTCTGTGGTGGGCAAACAGGAAAAATGACAAATCATTAAAATTCTACCAAAACTGAACGTTTTCTGAAAAAAAAAAAACTGCCACTGGGTTCGAAAACCAGACAGAATCCAATGGAATCGGGATACTCTGCAAGTGCTCTTATTTCATCATGACTATTTTTTCAACACCTGTGAAGGTTTATCAATGTTTTCAATGTAGTATTTATTAGAACAACCCAGGAAATTACTGAATATTTTTTTCTGTTAGTGGTCAAGAATCATTGCGAGTCTGTAAAATAAAGTGACCAAGTTGGTATCGCATTTCTCCCAATCTCAGCTGTACCACAAAATGATTCTGCTATAAGAAATGAAATTCATTTTTGAAAGCTATACAGCCAGTTTTCATTTTGACACCAAGAAGAACCTAACCAAAAATAAATGGAATGAAAAGAAAAAAATAGCAGAATGGAAGCAGCTTCAAAACATAATGTGTGAACATTTTTTACCATCAATAACTCACTAAAAACTTCTAGAGAAACTACAAACAAGCAATTTTTAGTACATAAAGGTCATAGCACAAATTATTGAAATACTCAATACTGCTGACTGTTATGCCAAGCAATGCAGAAGTTAAGAGAAAGCAAGCATTGTGGGTAATGTTCTTAATGACAAGACAATGCTCATGCAAAGAATGACTTCAGAAAATACAGCAAATTAAATGAAGTAAGCAAAAGTAAGTACTGCTTGAAAATTTTGACCCATCCGCTGCTATCAATTTATGGTGGAGAGATGAGATTTTATTTGTGAACATAGAGAGAGACCAAATAAAAATGATTAAATTATTTTTCCAATAAAAACTGTCTAGAAAATTTGGTTGATGTGGTTGAAGAAAAATATAACTTTTAAGATTATATTTATTCATTTAATTGCACTGGACAATAGACAGTGGGCCCTTGTAACTAACTACTAAACTTAAATTTAACTATGTTAAAATAAATGAAAGGTGTACAGTGCAGTGATAAATGTGTATACAACACGAAATAGCCATAAGGAAAGTGGCCACTAGATTTTGTCCACCCAATGGCCACTGGAAAAAATCACCAATTTAAATCTTTACACCATGCGCAGTACCTTGCTTCGCCTGGGATTCCACAGCCGGATACCAACAAGGGTATAGTCAGATAATCTGAGTAAAGCCTTGAGTAAGTGTTAAAATTGTTGTAAATAACATTTCTATTTTTCTTTATAAGCAAAAACTATCTGCAAAATCTGCTAATAATTTGGAAACTATCCACGTACGTCTACATTCTGCTACTCGGAACATGTGTACCGGAGAAAAAGTAATTTAACGCGAAAAATCAAAGCAAAAGTTGAGGTAAGTTTACACGAAAAAACTGGACTACAAGGAAAATTGTTAAGCAAATATTTTGCACAGAATGTTTAGTTATCGCGAGGTCTTTTGAAAAATGGAAATAAATAGCACTGTTAGAATTAGAAATAAATCTTTTACTTGCCCAGCGGACCACTGGAATTTTCAAACCACTGGTCCACTAGAATGTCCACTGGTCTGAACACCCCCCCCCCCCCCGCAAAAAAAAAAAACAGGCATTTACAATATATGCAGAAAATAATTAATGTATCATTTCAATTAGATTATCTGCAGTATTTGTTTTCAAAACATCTAATTTGAAAGTGCAACTCATAGAACAAAGAATGTTTCCAGACTAAGATTCTGATAGATTGGTGATATAGCAGAGTATGCATTCTCAATCTGTTTTTAAATAAGAAGGGAACAAAAAGATTTCAAGGTTACAAAAAATCGCAACCTTTTTTTATGTTTTATTGTTTAGGGTTTAGCTTCTTTTTCCTTATTTTAGTCTTATTGCTCATCCCACCTGCTTTCCTATGATGTTAGTTTCAACCCCCACTGAACACCATCTCATGTAATTTGCTCTTTTACAAAAAACCACCATCACTTATCTAATTGACATCCTCCGTTAGTGTGTTTTCTTGGAGCAGAAACAAAGCCTGGTGACAGTATCTGCTGCATGCACTGGGGTGGGCAAATCCATGGAACAGCAGGATATTTTATTGTGCTTAATTCTGCTCGTGAATGGCGGGGACGGAGGTAACCAAAAGTGGTTGTTGCCATTACAAGACAAGGATTGGAAAACTGCTTTTCTGTATTTCTTGTTTTCACACCCCAGGGATAAAAAAATAACTGTTATCCGATAGCATTTTATGAACCTTTCAGTAGTTTGCCGCCTAAAAGAAAACTATACAGCAGTGGCGTATATTCGAGGCTAGCTAGGAAGCCCAGATAATCCACAAATAATAGTCAATTAAATATACACAAATAAAAGTCAATTATCAACGGCATTAAGATATGTCGATGCTTTTGGTGCACATGAGCAGATTCGCTTCTTTCAATTAAGATAATCAGTCTGGCGAGCGTTGACCAACGGCATAACACAAGCAGGTCTTCCAGAACCTTCGCTGTTCTGATTCGAAGAACTTCGATACGATCGCCTGCTAACGTTTCTACGACAACATGAGTGAGCAAGCATATGGAGGGGATGGACCATTGCTTTACGCAACGGTTTGCTCAGAAAACAGAAGACTTCGACTAGCCCAGTCACTGGCATTCTTTCGCCAGCAACAGCGCGTTTTGCGAGAGTTGTTTTAGTTTGTGTGAGGTGTCAATGAATTAAAATCGGTGATATATCTTAAATTCATGGCTTTGTTGGATTCTAACTATTTTGATAAATTTTGTGAAAGCTTCCCTGAACATCTACAGTCAGAACATAAAGTACTCTGTGCTTCACATTTTGATACAGCTCGACTAAAAAGTGAACTCAAGGTGTTTTATTCCCTTGATGAAAACAAAAAAAATCAGTAAGAGACATGACTTGTTACATAAAGTTGAATAAATTGGACATTGTTTAGTGAGGTGTACAAATTGGCACACCTAATATTAAACTTTCCGTCAACAACTGCAACTGCCGGAAGAAGTTTTTCTGTATTAAAAAGAATCAAGATATATTTTAGAGCCACACAAGGACATGTACATTCGAGCAACTTGGCTGGTTTGTCGATAGAGAATAACATTTTTAAATATGAAAAAGTACTCGGAAGAAACATTTTTGTGAAAACGTAACACTCAAGTTCACCCAAAAGGAAAGAGGAATGGAGTTCATGTACAAATAAGTGTTCAAATCCTAATCCTCATAATTATTTGGTATCATGTTAGCAATAGCATGCACCTAAAATTTACAAAAAAAAAAAGTTACTTCTCTTACATAACAATTAAAAATTAAACTTCACAATTAAAAAAACTAGTACTGGAGGGGAGTGGGGTGAGATAGTGCAGGTCTCGAACCCAAGATACGCCACTGCTACACAACAAGGTAAAATAAATAGAAATTCGTTGTTTGACTTGTGATAACTTAAGAAAAGAAAAAAAACTTACTGGCCATCCGGGGCAGTAAAATCAATAGTTCAGTGGTCCGGCGGAAGTTATACTGGCCAGTGGACCACTGGGTAATTCAAACGCTGAATAGCATATAATTTTCAGTTCTAACATGAATGGCGTCTATTTGATTTGTTTTCAATCTGCTTCAATTATAAATTTCACTGTCTTAGGATGAAAAACATCTCTTGTACATTAATGTTTATTTAAAGCTTAAAAACAACCGCCCTAGGAGGCTATAGGCTAGTGTGGCATAAACAGCATGAAGCCCTGTCTCCTAGTTGCACAGTTGGGGTTCAACAGGCCAGTGGAGGTGGTGTTTTGGTCTGGGAAACTTTTTCCTGGCAAGCCCTAGGTGGCGCAGTGGCAGTGGTCTAAGCGATGGCTTCTGATCATTCGTCCGGAAAGGGGTCCCGGTGAGACATGGATGTTGTGTTAATCGTACACGCTGGCTCTCTCCCTTCCCTGGAACCAGTGACCCTAAATTAGGGATAGGCGACTGCGTATAGCCCATTGAGTTGCTCACATTGGTTGATAAACCTCCAATAAAAAAAAAAAAGCCCTAGGTCTATTGGTTGTCATCTGACAAATACTGAATTGTGGATGCTACGGGTAGCCGACCATCTC
Organism: Macrothele yani; assembly: GCA_039090855.1. Classification (NCBI taxonomy): domain Eukaryota; kingdom Metazoa; phylum Arthropoda; class Arachnida; order Araneae; family Macrothelidae; genus Macrothele; species Macrothele yani. The sequence continues at coordinate 120,689,919 of CM077005.1, read as the reverse complement.
CATTCATATCTGCAGGAGAGGTTACATGTACCATGGTGCCATTTTTCAACATGACAAGTTGTATAACTACTGAGTGGGGGAGGAACACAACAAATTCGACTCATTTCCATAACTCTGAAACTCCCCGAACTGTAACCCAACTGAACACTTGTGGGGTATGCTGGGAACGGGTTGTGAGAACTGCTGTTCCTCCTTCATGGAATCGGCATGAACTGGTGGCGCGCTCGGACGTCAAGGTATGCATAGAGGATATTAGACAGCAGAGTTGTATTAAAAAAAAGTACCTGCGTACACAACCATTGCAACAGAATACTTGCTGCAAACTCGCAAACCACAATAACAATAGAATAAGATAATTTAAAGAAAAATAAATAAAATAGTAACTAATTATTAAAGCATTACAGATACCAATGAGGACAAAATAAGTACCTCCCAAATGGACCTTATTCACCTCGCATTGCATCATGGGAAAGCCTTTCCGTGACCAAGGACCAACAAGAGTTTGTTTACATGCGTTTTAACATGGCGTTACGTTGCAAGGGTTCAGGAAAAACACGGTTTTCGTAAATTTATTAAAGACATGTATAACTTTTGCTCATCGTATGGTTGTGCTAATAAATCCTGCAACCTAAATTGTGTAGACGAAAGAAAAACATTCTTTAATTTTCCGCTGAAAAGACGAAATTATTAAGGGAATGGCTGTGTAAAATGAAACGCAGTGATTTCCATTCCGATGTGCACTCTCCAATATGTTCTGTCCACTTCAACGAAAAAACTTTTGGATATTATGACACTACGAATCAAAGGCAGTTGAAACCTTGTATTCCTTCAAATTTCAATTTCAAAAAAAGGGGGGAAAGGTAGGCAAAAATTGATGAAATTTTTTGTTTTTGTTTTTTTTAATTGGAGGTTTAACGACCACCGTAAGCAACTCAATAGGCTATAAGTAGTCTCCTGTCACCTAGTAGAATCTGTACCCAGGCGTCTGCAAGCCATGATTTCACAGAAAGGTGGACCAATGTGTTATTAGGTAGGTATTCCTAATACAAGTTCTTCACGTTAAATAGAATTAATTTGAGTAAAGGGCTGAGTAAGTGTTTTAAATTGCTGTAAAAAAAAAACAGTTTTTGCTTGAACATTAAAGAAAAAAATCTGCAAAATTTGCTAATTATTTGGAAATTATCTGCGTACATGCGTACGTCTACATTCAGCAAGTCTGTTTGACACCTAGTAGAATCTGTACCCAGGCGTCTGCAAGCCATGATTTCACAGAAAGGTGGACCAATGTGTTATTAGGTAGGTATTCCTAATACAAAGCTAACTCAGTGTACGTGGTTCGTACACTCCTTGAAAACCTTGAAAAATAAAAGTTCATTTTCAAGTCCTTGAAAAAGTTTAACTTCATAAGTAGTTCAATAAGTAGGAACTGTACCAAATTATACTCAAAATAGTATAACTATACGAAATATCCGAAATTTCTTGGCGTAGAATACAAATAAAGTTTTCCAAGCTTTCGCACATCAACCAGATGGCTTTTTCAAGGAAGGAGACTTTTTGAAAATGCCATCTGGTTGATGTGCGAAAGCTTGGAAAACTTTATTTGTATTCTACGCCAAGAAATTTAGGATATTTGGTATAGTTATACTCTTTTGAGTCCATAAATAGTACTTGCAAAAAAAAAATTGTTTTGGTTTTTTAAGTATTGGTATTAAAATATATATGTAAAATAATTGTTTGTGCTAAAGAGTTGTGTAGGATATTTTGTAGTTCTGATAAAAACACCAAGCTGATCAAATGACGCTGAACTTGCGTTCACCGCCTCGTTGGCACAGTGGTCTAAGCGATGGCTTCTGATCATTCATCCGAGATGGGTCCGGGTTCGAATCCTGGTGAGGCAGGTCTTACGGCGCTGGTTCTCTCCCTTCCTCCCTTCCCTGGACCCTAAATTAGGGACGGGCAACTGCTTATAGCCCATTGAGTTGCTCACAATGGTCGTTAAACCTCCAATAATTAAAAAAAAAAAAAACTTGCGTTCAACCCAGAATTGCTCGTTGAACACAAGTACCTTGGCTATGACATTGTTACGGAGTAAAACATCAGCATGGGAGTAAAATACATGGAATGATGTATTCGCAAATTGTGATGGGCTTATGTTCACTGGGGTTAAGGAGTGTTTTTGCGGGAGGGTGGAACTTTTAGGAATTGCTTGTGCTTTCACGTGTGGACCCTTCGTCTCCTGGCTACATCAAAAATAAAAAGTTAAGCAAACAATAAATATCATACCGGCAGATGAATATGAAAATAATGTACCCCTTCAAAATATTCCACAAAATAAAATTATTTCGAAAACCACCAAAACAGAGGGGCAATTCAAGGTTAACAAAATAAACCAACAGGGGTTCAGGGGGTCACAAATGCAGGTCATTAGAGGTGTGCCTGTCGCAGCTAAGTTTAATGGTTTGATAATTAACACAGCAATCAGACATCGCTGAATTGACTATAATTACTGTTTCACACGTGTATACAATCACATCAGAAAACTTAAAAATTTCGCTTGTGAAAGTTTCAAGTTTTCTGATGTGATTGATATTGACGTATTTGCCACGTATTATGAGAAGGATATTTCTTCCACTCTATTAATGGTTTGAACTCGTTAAAATACCTATTTACTGACTGACCGACAGCTCACATACATGATATAATTTGGTTTTAAAAAGTCCTTGGAAGAGTATGAACCTTGGTGTTAAGGTTGTTTCTTTTTAATCGGTCAACTGCTACTAAATTTTGGCTTTTAAAGACGCTGTTTATACAACATGAAATATAATTTTTTTCTTTTTCTTGGGAGGGGGGGGGTCAAGTTAAAACATTGGCATTTTAGCACATTTTCATTTTTCACACCAGTCCTGATAGTTCACTAATTTTTACAAAAAAATCTGTAATAAACTTTTCCACTTGTTGATTGATTTGATGTGGAACAACCCATATGTGAAATATTCCACCTGTCTGTGCTGCTTTACAACTAGCCTGCCCCAAAAATAGTTTTTCGTTGTTCATAATTCCCGTAAGAAAATTGGAGTAGGTGTAAGTTTCTTTGCCAGTACTGTATTTTGTACTTCATGCAATTAATTTTGAAATGACATGTACATAAATCTTTTTGTTCTAGTGCGAGGTTCTCGTCCTGGCAAGAACGTCCAGTTAACTGAAGCAGAAATTAGAGGTTTATGCCTGAAATCTCGTGAAATATTCCTCAGTCAGCCTATTCTGTTGGAACTAGAAGCGCCCTTAAAAATTTGTGGTAAGTCTAACAATTCCATCTTAAATCATATACTATAAAAACAACCATTCCACAGACTTGTGATTTTTGCTATAAGTCGTGACATTTTTTTACCACATAATGGTGTAAGTGGTGGTACTTAGTGGTTCGTTATCTAATAAGGTGCAGACTTCTGGCACCTGTTCTTGCTGTTATTGAACTGTATAGTATAAGACTTTAATATTGTGTTGATACAGACAGCACTGCCTCTCACTTTTCTTCTGGAACCATTTCCCCGAACTTAGCAACATAGTGTTCTCCCTATAACCTTTTTATGGGTTGCCCACCCAGCTAATTTTCTTTTAATGAACGTTTGCACATAATAGTAAGAGTGGAAAACTTATTCCCACATGCACTATCAATATTTATTAAAGCTAGCAGAAGTATGTGTCAAATGTGATTTATTAGTTAAGCTCTAATTTTTTTTTTCATTATTTATGTGCAAATTTCTAATGTTGTTTATGACGATGTTGGGCAAAACACTTAACAAGAACAACAAATAAAAGTAAGTCAATCAAGCTAGTTATGTTACGAGAATAGAACTTTTACAAGAAAATTCGTAAGTTAGGAGCTTTCGACATTGTCTTAGGTCTTCATCACGCCAATGGAGGACTAAGATTGTTTCCAGATTCTACATTTGAATTTTTGCTACCTTTGTTGCCAGATCTTAGAATCGATCTCCAGATCTTCGGGATGTAGAGAGGAGAAAGCCAGTCCCAAATACAGCCTTGTCTATTTTGACAATGGAAGACACTTCTGCAATTCCCCGCTGGAACGAAGCAAAACGTATTGCTTCTGTTGACAATCGATTTGCCCTCCATTACCGTGAAAGACTGGAAATTCTTTTCAACCCAAAGACTTGCAATTCCGAATCTCCTCTCTTCATCCCGATGATCTGGAGATCGATTCTAAGATCTGGCTACGAAAATAGCAAAAATTCAAATGTAGAATCTGGAAAAAGTCGTAGTCCTCCATTGGCGTGATGAAGACCCAAGACAAGGTCGAAAGCTCCTAATTCTACGAACTTTCTTGTGAAAATTCTGTTCTCTTAACGTAACTAGCGTGATCGACTTACCTTTATTTGTTAATGTTGTTTATCATATTATTTTACATTAATGCCTACCATACCAATAAAGATGTTTAATAAGTGTAATAATGTAAAGCAAAACATTTTTTTATTTTATTTTTTTATTGGGGCAAGAGGTCATTAAAAGTACCACCCGGCTGAAAAAAAAAAAAATCTAGGGAGAACATGACAACAGATGATGCCACCTTATTTAGCCTTAGGTGGTCATGAGAGGATTCTTAAACTCCAGGAGATAGTGAATGGAGTAAAAATAAATAAAATACATTGAACTTAATATTTTCAAAAAATAAATTATTGCCCATTTTCATTTATAAGTACCCCCTCTCTAAGAAAGAAGAATAAAAAAGACGTTAAAATTTTCAAAAATGAATTCCTGTTTAAGTTTGTAGGTAAGTTCTGCCCCCTCCCCTACTTGCCAGGTTTTAATGTTTATCCACAAATTTTACAGAAATACCACTTGTCTTACGGTTATTTTACAGAGTGCTGGGGGGGGGGGGTATTATTATTATTTCAGATTAAGGCAATTTTGAGGGTCGAAAAAGTGCACCAGAATACTCTGATTTCCTTGTTCACATTTTCACCCACTTTTCTGTCTTTAAACCTCTCTCTGCCGCCCCGGTGGCGCAGTAGTCTAAGGCGATGGCCTGTGATCATTCGTCCGAAAGGGGTCTGTGTTCGAATCCCGGTGAGGCATAGATGTTGTGTTTGTCTTACGTCACTGGCTCTCTCCCTTCCCTGGAACCAGTGACCCTAAATTAGGGACGGGCGACTGCTTATAGCCCATTGAGTTGCTCACGGTGGTCGTTAAACCTCCAATAAAAAAAATAATAAATAAATAAATAAACCTCTCTGCTAGCGGGAGACTTAAGTAAAATCACTATATGATTATGATTGGCTATAACTACTAAAAGAGAGGGAAAGAAAAATATCAGCCTTAGACTCAAAAAAAAAAAAAAATTAAGGTAATCTAACACTGCACAAAAATTTAAGTTTAAGGTCGCAACCTCAAACTGCACTGCAGTTTGCTGAAGGAACGAACCACTGTGCAAACTCGACACGATTCCAATAATCTACAGGTGTCAAGGCTTGCACCCGCTGTGGCGCGTAGTAGGGGTGTAAGCGTTCGTCTCATAGTACTCGCCACACCGCCGATTGTGGCACGCGTACAGCATAGGAAGGTGCTCACATGCTACATTCAGGATGATCTCTAACCATACACAGAATTTTCTCTGTAACACGTGTCAGCACACTTCTTGTACGCCCTGTGTCCTGCAAGCCGCTAACAAAGGAGCCTGTGCCGCACAGATACTGGTGCAATCGCTGAAAGGTTTTACGATCTGGCAGGCGTCTTGTTGGAAAGCGCTTCCGGTACAGTCTTTGGGCTTCTCTCGCATTCCTGTCCGCCTTCTCCTGATTCGTGAAACAATCCATTCCTTGTGAAATCCACGGTATGAATGACGACGAGTGCGAAAACCCGTGCTTATATGGGTTCACTGGACAGCACCCTCTAGTGCTTCACCGTTTGAGTTACGACCCTGCGTTGTATGACAAAAAGGGCTTGTTTAAGTGTGTTCTATCATCCCGTAAAGTTTGGCCCAAGAGTTTTGAATCACCCTGTATATATCAGTGGTGTCACGTGCCCAATTAAGTTAGTTAGGTGCGTGCTGTTATGGGAGGAAAAAAACACAAATTTTATTATTTATCCTGAACTGCAAAATTCACTCATTGATTTTGAACATACAAAAGCATTTTTTTTATTTAGTGGTTGTCTAATTACTTATGGTAAAGATCTTCACATACACTCCATAGTAAGAAAAATCTGAATTTCCTGTGCACATACTAGAGTGAAGAACGAATTTTCAGTTGTTGTTTTTAATGATTTTTAAATACAGGACAAGGCTTACCTTCCTTAACTATATTTACACAATCTGCAAAAGCTCTGGCAGAAAATAGGGCACTTAATACATGTTAGCACTGTTCCCCATCCTAAATGGAGATCAGAATTCAAATTCTTATATTTAAATTGTGCTCATAGATACATCGATTCACACAGCGACGAAAAGACAAAAAAACAGTGACCCGTAGCAGAATGTTAAGTTGTGTTTATGACTCCACACTATTTCAAGCGTAACCAAGTATGACCAGTGGTGCTTTTTTAAGGACTCGCACCCTGAGAAGTTTAGCCTCTGCGTTGAAACCAGAAGGAAATAAAAACATGACCTGTAGCACCATCTGGAGAGCTTTGTATTACAGTTGCTTTAACAACCTGGGGTGCCCGCTGATAAAATAGCACTCCTGCAACTGTAAATATTACTTGCTATGTTTTGTTTACTAAACGAAGCAATGAACATTCTCATGTTCACGAAAATATTGCGCAAGGGAATTAATTTTAGCCACACGCAAAGCCTTAGGACAAACTTTGAGTTTTATTAGAAATACATTTAAAAAAAAATAGAAAGAAAAACAATATAACAGCAACTCGTATCACAAAACTGAATTGCACTGCTCCATGGTACTACAAGCGGTGCTCATTTTGGCTAACACACCCTAAGAGTTCCGCTGCTGCGTTTGAAACCCCAGGGAAATAAGAGCGTGATTTGCAGCGCCATCTGGGGAGCTCTTATATCACAGTTGCTTGACATCGTCGAATATGCGCACACGGAACCGCACACCCGAGGATCTTAGCGCGAATTTGATATGTTTACTGGAAGAACCTTCTCATCTTGATGAAAACATTATATGGGGAAATTAATTTTAACCATCACCCGAAGCCTTAGGATAAGATCTGGTGAGTTTTATTAGAAATAAATCCAAAAAAATATCACTGTAGGTTAAATTGTGACTGTGTGGTAAAGATCCAGACTCACGGTCGCCACTGATGATAAACTTAATTGTCGTGGCGACTAAAAGTGTTTGATTAAATCGCCAATTCTGGCAACCTGTACGGGAAAAACAATTATTTTATTCAACTTGTACTGTACAGTGATTTTTTTTAACTTGTACAGAACTTGCACGTTTTTGAAAATTTTTACTCCAAATGTACGGAAATGGCACAAAATTTGAGTTGTACGGAAGTCGGCCATCACCTTTTTCATTCTGCTTGAACAGCAGAAAAGAAAAAAAAGTTTCTAAAAAAGGAGAAGACGTCGGTTTTTGATCATAAAGAATGCGCCAAGGCTGATGGGTCATCGTGGGGGAACGAGGTTCGCAAGGTTGCGATGAGGATTAAAGCTTCTTGCCGGTGTTAAACAACTCAACTGTCTGCGTTGGAAAAGTCCTACTGGGAGAAATTTTTATGAAAAAATAATTCTCCAATTTTTTAAGTAACTGAATGGAAATTTTACAGTAACCAAGACACATCGAAATAAACTCCCATGTGAAATTTTGTCAAAATCCGATGAAAACTTTAGAAGTTAGGCGTTTTCTTTTTATTATTTTTAATGAATGTTCGCTGAAAGCCTGCGTAGTCCATAGGAAAATTCTAAAATCCGGAATCTGCAAAGTCCGGAGCTCCGGACGATTCTGGATTTTCGAGGTTTTATTGTAATAGTATTTCCATACCTGCGAACTACTACAGAATGTTCGTAGTTTCTACGGATTTAGTTGGCTGACTACGTAACAACGGACCTCGCTGTTAAAACTATGGATTCTACGAATTTTAATTTTTTTTTTAATTTTATTGTTTTCTGATATACATGATTCTTAAGCGGATTCGCGGAATTCCTTGGTTTTTTTGTTTTTGTCTTGATTTAGATCATTCTCAGGATCAGTGTAAAACTGAAGACAATTGGGGGGAGGGGGTCCGTCTGGAGACGGTATTTTGTGTCTTAAGACTTTCGAAAATGGTAGTTGAACAAAGTGAAAAACTTACCGTAATCGTAATTTTTTACCCCCGATGTTGCCTTAGTGTCCAGTTTTATTGTTAAATATGATTTTATTGCATAAGTTTTTCAGCTTGAAACTTGGAAATATTCTAGTTGGATAATGCTTTCTTAGGCATTCCGTTTCTAGCGATTATTCACTTTTCACGCACATTTCAGGTCTTCGTTGATGCTATTGTCCTATTGTCCGTTGTATGTGCATCTACCTTTCACATCCAACACTCTGCTTACTTTGGGTAGATTCAGTAGATTTTCACTTTAGGATTCAATAACTTCAATTCTTTATGCGATAGGTAGATGCACATACAACGGACAATAGGACACTAGCATCAACGAAGACCTGAAACATGCGTGAAAAGTGAATAATCGCTAGAAACGGAATGCCTAAGTAAGCATTATTCAACTAGAATATTTCCAAGTTTTTGAAATAATGCACGTAAAAATGAATAGTAGCATTTTCCACTAGATTTCTAAGTCGGAATATGAACTGTTAATATGAAAGCTTGAAACTGTATGCAACAATTTGCGAAAATGGAGGTTAGACGGCGCAGAAATTTCCCCGTAATCTTCAGGCATCAGACTCTTCCGCGAAATCGAGGTATTCCGCCTTTTTCTTTATTATTTTGGTCATTCGCGAGATCAATGAACCAGTGAACATAATTGGGGGGGGCGAGATGTTCGTCGGAGGACGGAATTCCATCTTTACGAAAATTTCGAAAACGAAAGGTCGACAGCGTTCAGAATTTTTTCCGCATTCATAATTCCTTTTTTCTCGCGATGTTGCCTCTGCCCAGCATTATTGTTAAATAATATTTAACTTCATAAATATTTGTTGTATTTCAACTTGAAAATAGCGGGAAAATTTCAAAACCGGAAGTCGGACGGTGCAAAGATTTCTCCCGTAAACGCACTCGCCTCCCCACGCGATGTTCCCACTCTTCTGCATTGTTTTATTACTTCAGTTTCAACTTTTAAGCATACTATTACTGAAATATGCAAAATAAAACATACTGATATTATACTGAGCAATTTTATAAAAAATAATATAGTATGAAATATACAACTGGATTATTATTATTTTTTTTTTTTTTTTCAAAGTTTGGCCACTGATTTTTTTTTTTTTATGGCCACTAACTATTTTGGTCTTGGTGGCCAATGTCTACTAGCAAAATTTGTAAGTCTGAATCTTTACTGTGTGGGTGTGTGGCACACACTTAGCATACCCGAATATTCACCCCTGATATATATATATCATCATCATCATCATTGTCAACCATTATCAATCCACTGCTGGACGAAGGTCTCCCCAAGTTTCCTCCACAACGGTCTGTCTTGTGCCAGTCTCCTCCATGTCACCCCTGCATACTTTCGAATTTCATCCACCCATCTCCCATGTGGTCTTCTTCTGGGTCTTTTCCTGTCCCTTGGAATCCAATCTAAAATTTCGGCTGTCCATCGATGATCTGTCCTTCTGGCAGTATGTCCAGCCCATTGCCATTTCAGGGATTTAACTCTGATCATGATGTCTTCCACTCTTGTCATTTTTCGGATCCACGAGTTCCTCTTCTTATCTCTCCTGGTTACACCAAGCATGCACCTCTCCATGCTCCTTTGAGTTGTCTGCAGCCTTTGTATGTCTCTTTTAGTTAAGGTCCACGTCTCTGCACCATACGTAAGCACTGGAAGGATGCATTGATCAAACACTTTTCTTTTAAGACATAATGGCATATTCTCTTGAAAATTATGCTGTTTCTTCCAAAAGCTCTCCAGGCAAGTTTTGTACGCCGATTAATTTCTTGATCAATGTGACCCTCACTTGATATCTGCTGTCCAAGATAAACGTACGTGTCTGTTATCTCAAGCTTTTCTCCATCAATCGATAAATCTTCATTTCTTGTGAAAGCATTGAACATCACTTTTGTCTTCTGAAAGTTCATTTTTAATCCCACTTCTTTACTCTTGTCAGCAAGTTCCTGGATCATACTCTGCAGCTCTGATGGGGTAGTTGCAAAAATGACTACGTCATCAGCAAAACGAAGGTGGGTTAGATAATCTCCATTAATCTTTATCCCCTTGTTTTCCCAGCTCAGCGACTGAAAAACACCCTCCAATGTGGCATTAAAGAGCTTCGGAGATATGGTGTCACCTTGTCTCACTCCCTTTCCAATTTTTATGTGTGTTGTATTTTCAAACAGCCTAATCTTTGCACTTGCATTTTCATAGATGTTATTAATAATATTAATGTATGCATCTTCAATACCGCAGGTTTTCAGAGCCATTGTAACTGCTGATGGTTTCACCGAATCAAAGGCTTTTTCATAATCGATAAAAGCCATGCACAATGGAAGTTCATATTCCCTCGCTCTTTCAATTAGTTCTCTCAGCACGTGGATATGATCTATTGTGCTGTAGCCACTCCTGAATCCAGCTTGTTCTCTCGGTTGAGCCATGTCCAGTGTTACCTTCAAGCGGTGTGAAAGAACTTTAGTGAAGATTTTATAAACTACTGATAGGAGGCTGATAGGTCTGTAGTTTCCGAGATCCTCAATGTCACCTTTCTTATGTAGCAGGATCATTGTAGCGGTGTTCCAATCCTCAGGAATCTTTCCTTCATTAAGGCATCGAGTGAAAATTTGGGCGAGTACTGTTTCGATTTCTCCACTTGCTTCTTGTATGATGTCTACAGTAATTCCATCTTCTCCTGGAGCTTTTCCTCGCTTCATGTTCTTGATTGCATGTGCAACTTCTGCTGGAAGGACTGGAGGAACTCTGGTACTGGTATCTTTCATGATGTCTGGAGTGCATATATCATCCCTTTCATATAATTTGGAGTAGAAATCTTTCACTCTTGTCAAAATTTCGCCTCTATTTCTTGTTACAGAACCATCTTCTTTTCTCAGTGCCATAATCTGTTTTCTTCCCTTACTGAGATGTCCCTTTGCTATCTTTAGGCTATATATATATATATATATATATATATATATATATATATATATATATATATATTCAACCCGTGTGAATTATAGTTGTGGCAGTTTCTGTTTTCAGGAAAAGGGTTTGGGTAGGCATTATGGACAAGATACAAGGTCTTACATCAGCAAAAGTGTGGGATGTACAGAGTAGTTTCATGCCTGGTAAGGGCTGCACTAATCAAATTTTTGCTTTATGCACAATGATTGAAAACTATCTGTCTGTTGGTAAAGTGTTTGCTGCTTTTATAGATCTAGAAAAACTTATGACAAAGTAAATAGGACTCGTCTGTGGAAGGTACTGAATAGATATGGTATTACTGGAAATCTACATAATAGTGTAAAAGCCATGTACACTGGTAGTAAAGTGTTTGTACGAGTGAATGGTGTTTTATCAAAATCGTTTTGTATTGGTGCAGGAGTTGGGCATTGTTGTGTTATGTCACCATGGCTGTTTATTTGTAGATGCATGCATGGGTGATGCCAAGATGGATAATACTGGTTTATGTCTTGGTAATGTGTGTGTGTGTGTGTGTGTGTGTGTGTGTGTGCGTGCGCGCTTGCGTGCGTGCTTGCAGATTGCTCTATGCTGATGACAAGGGCTTGATTTCGACCGGTAGTTAGTAGCAAATTGCTAGCAAGTAAATGCATTTTGCTAGTGATAAAAAGTGGTTCTAGCAAAAGTTGCTAGTGAAAAAATTTTGAATGTTTTAGTGTGAACTGTAAAGCGCCACTGCATTGCTCGTGTGGAACGTTTTAGACACATACAAAAAGGGACAACTGCTTTCTAGAAACGAAAGTTTCTTGAAAAGTACAAACATATAAAAACATTTTGGCACTAGTAGAAATATCCAGTATATTCCCCCTATGTACTTCTGCATGTAAGGGTGATTTCAGTTTCATGAAGAGAATCCAGGGTGACTGGAAGGACAGTTTAAACTTAAACATTAAATGCTCTCATGAGTATTGAGGTTGAAGGTCCATCCAAAGACAAGTTTGACCCCAGGCCTGCTGTTTTTAAAGTGGTATGATAAAAAAACCTGAAATTCAGCTCGTAAACCGTACAGATAATAACTTAAGACTTTGCATAGTGTTCTTGAATTTTGTAAATAAAATTAAATAAGAAAAATGTTTAAATATTTGCATTCGAATTAAATTGTTAGAATTAATCTGTTAGGTCATGAAAAGGTGAGTTATATATAAGTATTTGTAATCTTTTTAGCAATACAATGTGACAGTTACAGAGGTGAAATCAAAATTTGTCATGATTTACTAATGGAGGGGGACATGTTAAAGTTTCTCTTGTATAATGTTAATAAACTTTCGCTTGCAGATAATGCAATTTGCTAATTGAAAACTAGGCCACTAGCAAGTGTTGCTACTGCTAAGAAAAACGAAATCGAGGCCTGCTGATGACACAGTCCTGTTGGCAGACAGCAAAAGTGTGTTGCAGAGTAGTCCTGGATGTACAAAGTTTGTATGAAATTCAAACTGAGTATAAATAAGGGAAAACCCAAAGTTATGTATGGTTTTTGAGCAAGGAACTGTTCATACTGAATGCAAGATAAGTCTTAATGGTACAGAGATTGACCAGATGATTGAGTTTGTATATTTAGGAAGTATGTTTGACAGAGAGAACAATTAGATGGTGAAATTAGTAGGTGAGTGAATTCTTCATAAAAAGTCATAGCTGCTTTGGGAGGTTTTCACTGGAATGATGGGTTCTCAAGAGGGTCCAACATGGCTGTGTATGAAAGTGTAATTGTTCCTACTCTGATGTATGGCAGTGAAACCTGGGTGCTGCAGAAAAGACAGGATGTCATTTGTGTGCTGAGGAGATGCGTTACTTACGAGGGGGGTGTTTGTGTTACGACACACATTGATCATGTGAGGAATGAAGATGTTCCAGGTGTGTAGTGGGAGGCGAAATATGTTGCTAGTAAGGTGGAGACTAATATTCTTAGGTAGTTTGGCCATGTTGAAAGCAGTGGCGTATCTTGGAGTCCGAGACCTCGGCTATCCCCCCCCCATAGTGTTTTTTTAATCAAAGTTTATTTTTTAATTAAGTAATAGAAGTAACATTTTTTTTTTCTAAATTTTAGGTACATGCTATTGCTAACATGATACCAAATAATTATGAGGATTATGATTTGAACACTTATTTGTACATGAATTCCATTGTTCTTTACTTTTGTGCGAACTTGAGCGTTACGTTTTCACAAGAATGTTTTTCCGAGTACTTTTTCATATTTAAAAATAATGTTTTTCTCTATTAACAAACCAGCCAAGTTGCTCGAATGTGCATGTCCTTGTGTGGCTCTAAAATATATTTTGATTCTTTTTTAATACGGAAAAACTTCTTTCCGCAGTTGCAGTTGTTGATGAACAGTTTAATATTAGATCTGCTAATTTGTACACCTCAATAAACACTGTGTCCAATTATTCAACTTTATGTAACAAGTAATGTCTTACTGATTTGTTTTGTATTCATCAAGGGAATTAAACACCTTCAGTTCATTTTTTAATAGAGCTGTGTCAAAATTTGAAGCATAGAGTTCTTTAAACTCTTATAGTAGTTGGTGTTCAGGGAAGCTTTCACAAAATTTACCAAAACAGTTCGAATCCAACGAAGCCATGAATTTAAGATATAATATCACTGATTTTAATTCATTGACACTTCACACAAACTGAAACAACTCTCATGAAACACGCACTGGAAGCATGGAGGGACTGAGGTAGTCTAAGGTCTTTTTGTCGGAGCGAACCCTTGTGCAAAGCAATGGCTCACTCACCTCCATAGCTCATTCATGTTGCCATGGAAACGCTAGCAGGAGATAGTATTGAAGCTCTTCACATCAGAACAGTGAAGGCTCTCAAAGACCTGCTTTTGTTATGCCGTCGATCATCGCTCGTCAGGCTGATTCTCTTAATCGAAAGAAGAGAATCCGCTCGTGTTTTTTTTGTTTGTTTTTTCGCACCGAAAGCGTCAATATATCTTAGTACCATTGATAATTGACTTTTATTTGTGCATACTCAGGGCTTCGCAGGTAGCCTAGCTAGTTTCGAATATACGCCACTGGTTGAAAGAATGAGTGATCGCAGGCTGATTCTCTTAATCGAAAGAAGCGAATCCGCTAGTGTTTTTTTGTTTGTTTTTTCGCACCGAAAGCGTCAATATATCTTAGTACCATTGATAATTGACTTTTATTTGTACATACTCAGGGCTTCGCAGGTAGCCTAGCTAGTTTCGAATATACGCCGCTGGTTGAAAGAATGAGTGATGAGGTGCTGACTAAGAGAATTTTTTCAGCCCAAGGGGCAGAAAAGAAAGGTAGATGAAAGCCAAGGAAATCATGGGGGGGGGGGACCAGATTCAGGAATGTCTGCTTGAGAAAAAGATTATGAGTATGAAGTACAAAAGGTCTTGTGTGTGGCATGTGATGGATGTTAATGAAGCTCAAGCGGTGTTTCCAGATCGTTGTAAATGGAAATGTTTGATACATCAACAGTAAGTGAGTTCTAGTTCTAAGAAGGGATGTTTTAGATAGTTTCTACATCTCACCCCATAATTGGGGAAAACATTAACTACTTTGACTTTTGGCCAGGCAGAAGTATCTATCCACTTTATTTTATTGTGTTAATTAACTATTTTAAAGGATACAAAAATGTAAGTTTTCTTTTCAGATTGTACTTTAAAAAAACCTGCTGATTTATCCAAAATCCATATTTACACATTTGAAAAAAAAACTTTTGTACAAATTTCCATGGAAGACATGTTTAATGGTTCTGATTTTGAAGTGGCAAACAAAAAATGCACTGAACATATGGCTAACAGAGAGGTAAAGATAGCATATAGGTTTTCATTATTTTGTTTTAAAAAGTTGTAATGTATATGCTGTGTCAGATTATTTTTTTCTTGCATTGTTACTCAGCAGTTTTTTGTGTATGATGTCATGTTTTCTTGGTATAAATTTTAAGTAACTGTATTCTTTTTTTTTTTTTTTTTTTTTTTTTGTAGGGGATATTCATGGCCAGTATTATGACCTCCTAAGACTATTTGAATATGGAGGCTTCCCACCCGAGAGCAACTATTTATTCCTTGGTGATTATGTTGATCGTGGAAAGCAATCATTAGAAACAATCTGCTTGTTGTTGGCATACAAGATCAAATACCCAGAAAACTTTTTCCTCCTTCGAGGCAATCATGAGTGTGCTAGCATTAATCGTATTTATGGATTTTATGATGAATGTAAGTTGTGCTCTATATTTCTTCATTTTTGAACACTGTAAAAGAGTGTTTCAGTTTTTATGAAAGGCAGTGCTTGTTCTGTGCTTAGTTTCAGAAAAATGCATATCATGATTATAGAAAAAGCACCATAGTTTTTGTCAAGCGGCCAAAAAACTTTAAGATGGGCTGTTATGAAGTAATGTTTTTAGTTCTCAGAGGAAGAATCATTTTATCCAGTGTTCAAGTTTTTCAGTGTCTTTAGCTATAATGAGTTAACAATATTGTAATATTCAAATTTCCATTCATAGCCTGCAATGTATGAGGAGGTATGTTAAAAAAATTACCAGGACTATATTTATATTACAAAGTACAAGCTAGTCAGTGTATCTCCTTCTGAGCAAAGGCAGTTATCTGAACATTTGGGTTTTTTCATTAATCTTGTTTGGAGGTCTTTTGGGGCGATGTTCAGTTCCTGTCTTGCTTTCTCAGTGATGCTATCTCCACTCCCAAATCTTCATCTCTTTAAGAGATTTTTTCATTTGGGGAAGGAAAAAGAAATTGTGGGACACCATATGACATGAACAAAGGTTAGTGCAGTACCAACAAGATTTGGTGTTTGGTCAGGACCTCACTGATTAACAATGCTGAATGTGCAATTCCATCATCACAGTGCTATATAGCCATAATTTCACATATCATTGTGGCCATTTTCTCCCCTGGTCTACCGTGTGCCCAGTTGGATTCAAACTGCACTAAAACCGTTAACGCCAAAGAAAGCAGTCAACATCATCACTTTCAATTTCACATGCCAGATTGGGGGGGTACAGAAAAGTTTTTTGCCTCCCTTCGGATGATTGAGATTTTGTTTCTGGGTCATAGCCATAGAGGTAAGCAATGGGTTTGCCTCCTTGAGGGTGCTCCGCTGATCAACAAGGACCTCTGTGAATCTTGGAAGCTAGTTTAAGCTTCAGTTTAAATATTGCTGAGGTACCAGCTAGTTCTTTGTAACATTGGCCAGATTCCAACTCGCTGGGGTTTTGTTCCAGAAGCCTTAGGGGAATGACCAACTGGAACGATCAGCTGTAGACAGATCACCCACACTTTATTTTTCTGATTTTCAGGACTAAGAATTTTGATGTATTGAAATGTCATAGCCATTGACCCAGGTTTCATCACCGATGATAAACACCATAAAGTATTGGTCCATCGCTACACAATTTTTTTAAGTTCCTGACAAAATGCAATGCAGTGCTGCTTTTTGATTATGAGTGCAAAACCTAGGCACCAACTTGTGCCGTCTGTTCTCATCTCCAAATTCTGTGTCGGCACATGACATGATGCAAATGGACCTTATTCGTTCGCCTTGCATTGATTGGGAAGGAAGTTGGGTAGTTGCGGACCAACAATGGTTTGTTTACATCCATTTTACTATTGCTGTTTAACAAGGAGCTAAATTGCATGCGTTCAGGAAACTCAGTCATTCGTGTCTATTAACAACACGCTTAACCTTTGCACAACATAGGGTTGTGCAAAAATCTACTATTTAATTTGTAACTTGAATAACCCACAACCGCTGCAGTTTTAATCATCATCATCAACTATTATCAATCCACTGCTGGATGGTCTCCCCAAGTTTCTTCCGCAATGGTCTATCTTGAGCCAGTCTCCTCCGTATCACTCCTGCATGATTTTAAATTTCATCCACCCATCTCCCATGTGGTCGTCTTCTGGGTTCTTTTCTGTCTCTTGGAATCCAGTCTAAAATTTTGATTGTCCGTCAGTCGTCCGTCCTTCTGGCAATATGTCTCATTTCAAGAATTTTACTCTGATCATGTCTTCCACTCTTGTCATTTTCCTTAGGCACGAGTTCCTTCTTATCTTTCCTAGTTACACCAAGCATGCATCTCTCCATGCTTCTTTCAATTGCCTGCAGTCTTTGTCTTCTTTAATTAAGTTCCAGGTCTCCATTCCATATGTAAGCACTAAAAGGATGTGCACTGATTAAATACTTTTCTTTTAAGACATAATGGCATATTGCTCTTAAAAAAAATACATGTTTCTTCCAAAAGCTCTCCAACCAAGTTTTATTCACCAATTAATTTCTTCCTCAATGTGATACTTACTTTATATCTACTGTCTAAGGTAAATGTAGGTATCGGTTATGTCCAGCATTTTTCGACCAATCGATAAATCTTGATTAATTTCTTGTAAAAGCATTGTACATCAGTTTTGGCTTCAGCAAGTTTCTGGATCATATGCTGCAGCTCTGAAGGGAAAGTTTCAAAACTGGCATCAGCAAAATGAAGGTGAGTTAAATAGTCTATTAATCTTTATCCCTTTGTTTTCTCATTTCAATGAGTGAAAGGCATTTTGCAATGTGGCATTAAAGAGTTTAGGAGATATAGTGTCACCTTGTCTCATTTCCTTTCCAATTTTTATTGGTGCTGTTTCATAGATGTTATTAATAATACCAATGTATGCATCTTCAATACCACAGGATTTTCAAGGCCATTGTAACTGCTGATGGTTTCACAGAATCAGTGACTTTTCATAATCAATAAAAGCCATACATAATGGGAGTTCGTATTCCCTTGCTGTTTCAATTAGTTCTCTCAGTATGTGGATATGATTTATAGTGCTGTAGCCACTCCTGGATCCAGCTTGTTATCTCAGTTAAGCCATGTCCTGTGTTACTTTCAAGTGATGTGAAAGAAAGTGGAGATTTTTATAAACCACTAATAGGAGGAGGCTGATGGACTTTTAGTTTCTGAGATTTGCAACATCACCTTTTTATGTAGCAGGATCATTGTAGCATTGTTCAATCCTCAGGAATCCTCCCTTCATTGCAACGTCTAGAGTGAAAACTTAAGCGAGTCTAGTTTCAGTGTCTCCACTTGCTTTTTGTATAATGTCCACAGTAATTCCATCTTTTTCTGGAGCTCTTCCCCATTTCATGTTCTTAATTGCATGTGTAATTTCTGCTGGGAGAACTGGAGGGACTTTGGTACTAGTACCTTTTGTAATGTCTGGAGTGCCGCCTCGATGGCGCAGTGGTCTAAGCGATGGCCTCTGATCATTCGTCCGAACGGGGTCCGGGTTCGAATCCCGGTGAGGCATGGATGTTGTGTTTGTCTTACGGCACTGGCTCTCTCCCTTCCCTGGAACCAGTGACTCTAAATTAGGGACGGGCGACTGCTTATAGCCCATGGAGTTGCTCACGGTGGTCGTTAAACCTCCAACAACAACAAAAAAAGTGTCTGGAGTAGGCGTATCATCCCATTCATATAGTTTTGAGTAGAAATATTTCACTCTTGTCAAAATTTTGCTTCTCATTCATGTTACAGTACCATCTTTTTTCAGTTCCATAATCTGTTTTCTTCCCTTATTAAGATGTCTGTTTGCTCTTTTCAGGCTTTGGTTGTTTTCAGTTGCTTTTCTCACTAGTTCACAATTGAATTTCCTTACGTCCTCAGAAATACTTTTTCTTACTATTTTGCATAGCTCTATGTCCACTTTGGACGTTACATCTTTATTTGTTCTTAGTACCACCTATTTTTGTTTCTGTTTCCATAAGAGCCTTGGTGAGTTTCTGTTAACTTCAGAAATGTCCACTTCTTCTGATGTTAGGCCTTCTGAAGCAGAGAATATGTTTCTCAGTTCCAATTTGAAGGTATCATAATGCTTTTTAAGTTTCGTCATGTCATCTGTTTGTTTTGTGAGCTTGCCGCGTTCAAGTTTAGTGTAAGGTACATCTTACCATTCTATGGTCACTACCTGTGTTGAACTTGTTCAGCACACTGCAGTCTTCCATGACAAAAATTTTGTTACACATAAGAAAATCAATTTCACTTGTCAATCCTTTTCGATGTCTAATACAATAAAAACCTGCTAAAGCCCACTGCTTATCAGAAACTTATGATTATAGCAAAGGAACTACCATTCCCCTTGATTTAGGAGAAAACTTCATAATGTACAATTATTTATAAAGAACTCAAATCTAACTGAAGTGTTGAGAATTCTTTATTGTTTCTAAATTGTGTTTTCCTGTCTATATGAACTATGTGCATATGTATGTACTGTTGTTATGTACATACTACTACTGTTTTTAATCAGTAGTTTTTTTGTTTATAACAAATTTTGCATCAAGTCCCATGGACTTCGTCATAAACAAGCAGGACTGTATTAAAAAGTGATCTGCATTTGTTCTTCAAATTTTGGAAAAAGTGTAAATGACATAGTTCAACCAAGAAAGAAAACTGAAGACACTCTTTCTATGTATTCCCTTGTTATGTATTATAAATATATGGCATAGGAATGGTAAACATTAACAAAACATACCTTTATATTTCTAGATGCTTTACATTCCACTAGATAGGTTGTTTCTGCCTTCATTTTGGCACTAACCTTTCTGTGGGCACAATAATTTAAGCTCTGGCTTCTCACTGTTCATCCAAGTAGAATGCATTAAATTAAGTCTCGGTTAAGGTGTAGACGTTATGTTTTGTCTTGCAGCACTGGCTCTCTCCCTTCCTTGGAGCTATTGGCCTTAAATTTGGGACAGGCGACTGCTTATAGTCCACTGAGTTGCTCACGGGGGTCATTAACCCCCACCCCCAAACAAACAAAAAACTTTGTGTGCATGAGAAAGCTTTACCACTATAATTGTAGGTAATGTTGCCCTGCCCAACAATCTCCTTGAAAGAAATATATAGAATACAAAGTTGTCTCGAATACATTTTTTCACCTTTGATTTATTGTTAGAAATTAATGTCTTCTTGGTCCTGTAGCCATGCTAATTCTTACTCCAAGGTGTTCAGATTCCCATAATTAGCCAACACTAAGGGGTAATATACATACATGATATTCTTACGCAAATTCACAGAATTCCACTTTTTTCATCATCATTTGGGTCATTCTCAAGATCGATGCAGAACTGAAAAGAAATTTTTTTGAGGTAAGGAAGTGGTCGTTTCCCATCTCGGGACGGTATCTCGTTTTTCAAAACTTGCGAACATGGAAGTTAAACTCAGTGAAGATTTTTCCTGTAATCGTAATTTTTTTTTTACTTATGATGTTGCCTGTGTCTAGTATTGTTAAATATCATTTTAGTGTAAATGTTTGTATTTCATCATGAAATTGTGTGCAACGATTTCCGAAAACGGAAGTTTAGAACATCACGAAGATTTCCCTCAGGCATCTGTTTCTCCATTTCTGTTGTCATTTTGGGTATTTTTGAGATCAATGCAAACTGAATGGCAATTTTTTTTGGGGGGGTGGGGTCGTTTTCCATTTGAGAACGAAATTTCACCCTTCAAAACTTTTGAAAACAGAAGTTAGACAAAGTAGAGATTTCTTCCGTAATAGTTTTTTTTTTCCTTTTTTTTTTTTTTTTGATGTTCCTTATGCCCAGCCAGTATTGTTTATTCCCCAAACACTGCATTTCAGCTTAAAAAATGGAGGAAAAAGTTTCCAAAATGGAAGTTGGTCGAAGTAAAGATTTCTCCCCATAATCGCATTTTTTTCTTCCTGTGATGTTCTCACTATCCAGTGTTGTTTTTAAATGCTACTTTCTCCCATAAGTGTTTGCACTTAACCTTGATAATGGAAAGGGAATTTTCCAAAAACGGAAGTGACGAAGTTTGAAAATTTGTTAGAATCAATGCATGGTGTTCGAAAGTATCCATATTCTGTAAGTTACACCATTTATTTAAAGAAGTGAAAGTTTTGATATCGTGCATTCATGGTCCTCAGGCCGATAGCTCTTTCAGCATGATGGCTAAATTATTGTCATCTGAGGGAACAAAAGGAAAAAAATAATAAGAAAAGTGATGAAGAAATGGGAAGGGATTGATATCAGCAGAAAGGAAAATTAAGCAAAGATTGCAGTGCAGCTGCAGAGTCAACAAAAGACAAATATAGCCATGCAACTTGCTGAGAACAATGCAACCCAAGAGGATAATCAAGCTGATGTTCTAGCAAGTACAAGAAAAGGAAAAAAACAACAACAGTGCTGTGCTCGAAATATCTACATAAATAAATTTCAGTGAACAACTCCATCTTGCTCATGCTGTGTTATGTACACACTTTCTCATCGCATGTTCTGATTTTTCTTCACCAATTTTAAAAGTTCAGCTTTTTTGTTCCTTGGTCGGTCTCGTGTATGAATATAATAGTTTCAATGTTGAAATGACAACCATGTTTGGTCTGCAAACTCCGACTTCTGACATCACATGAATATGCTCCATTCAGATGTCAGTTTTGCTAGCCACCTTCACAAGTCAATGGTCTGTCGCTTCTGATTTCTTCATTCACAAGTACGATGGAGTCACCTGTTCTTGAAGTTGATGGGCATCCTGAGTGAGGGTCATCTTCAATTGATGTTCACCCTTCTTTAAATTTCCTTGAATTTTTCAAAATTTGCAGAATGGTGTAGAGCTTCTTCTCGAAATGCCATTGTGCAATATTTCAAATGTTTTCAGTTTTTCTGAGTTTTTGACAAAACTTGATGCATCCTTGCTGCTTGTTCACATCAACTCTTGTAAAATTCACCAAACCACTATAACACAACAGCACTTGACAGAATGATAGGTGAAAAGAATGAAAGCAGGTGCCAACCCAAAACTCTGTGTGAACTTCAACACTGCTATCTTCATATCTATGAGTAGAATTTCAGTGCATGCAGTGCACTTCACACTGTAACTATAGCTGTAGACTTTATACTTTTGAACACATATCATATATTAGACTGTGCTGCTTCATTGGAATTATTCAGCATTTCATAGAGAATAGACAAAAAACTGGAGTTTTTCTGAAGATTCTGATTAAAATTGTGTTGGATGATAAATTTGGTCATAAGCATATAAACAAATAATAAGTATTAAAACTTTAAAACATGTTTAAGTTATGTAAAAAATGTAAAGGAAGTTTTCAACTATAAATTAACTTCAGTATTTATCAACCTGGTAATGGATGTAGACTGACACTGGTAAGTGATTGCCACATCCATAAAGTTGTATTCATTGTTTTGTTTTTTAAAACTGATTTTCATTTTAATGGAATGATTTTACTAAATTGAGAAAGACTGAAGTTATCAGTTGTTTCATTCTTTTAAATTTTTTACATAACTTAGTATGTTTTTAAAGTTTTAATATTTATTGTGTTTGATGCAGAAGGCTGAAAATAGTGGTGTATATCTTGCAACACATATTTATTATAACAATTGTAAAACCTTTTCTTTATTTTTCTTCCCTTTCCTGAATTTTCATTTTAATAATTTGAAACTTTCATTATTCATGAAGTTGTTGGTATTAAAGAAAGACATAGTTGAATTTTTAAGAGAAAATTATTGAAAATTTTAGCTTTGTAGAATATTCTCCAAAAGTTTATTCTCAAGAATTTGATAGTGCTAATTCACAAATGCTACTACTAGTGCTCAGAAGTTGCTCCAGGAAAAGGTACAGGGTGTTCGGAAAGTAACTGTGCACCTAGGCTACCGTTTTGTTTTTGCAGTTGTCAAGTGCAGTATGTGCCACCGGAACGTAATAAAGTGGATTCTCCCAGTCGGAGCCGATCGCGGGAACCCATGGGGCTCACTGCACATGCGCAGCAAGCTGCTCGAAGCGTCGGTTGCGGCAGTTGAGTTCCAGAGGTCAACAGAGACGAGTCGTTGTTACTGTAAGTATCAAAGTTATCGTGTGCTGCTGCTGCTGCTGTTCAGTTTTTCGCACTATGGTTCTTTCAATTGCAGAACGTGTGTTTCTGGTTGAATACGTCTTTCAAGAAGGCAATGAATACACCGATTTAGTGCGGCAGCAATTTGCTGCCAAATTCCCAGACACACCTGTACCTCATCATAATGAAGTTTGTCGACTTATTGAGAAATTTCCTGCGACAGGCTCAGTGTTCGACACCGAACAAAGCGGGAGACCAACTAAACTTACCGATGGGAAGTTGAAATTTCGTGCGACAGGCTCAGTGTTCGACACCGAACAAAGCGGGAGACCAACTAAACTTACCGATGGGAAGTTGAAATTTCGTGCGACAGGCTCAGTGTTCGACACCGAACAAAGCGGGAGACCAACTAAACTTACTGATGGGAAGTTGATGGACATCTCTGACTCCCTGCTGCGGAGTCCATCAAAATCATTGCACAAGTTGGCGCAAGAGGAAAATATCGGGCTTGCGACAGCGCATAAAGCCGTGAGAGAATCATTGCACCTCTACCCATACAAAGTAACAGCGGTACAACAATTGCAACCGGCGGATCACGTAAAATGACTCCGGTACTGTGAATGGTCTAACAATTTTATTCAAACTAAAACTGTTGCTGTTCTTGATGTCACCTTCTTTACAGATGAGGCGTGGTTCCACCTCTCTGGGTATGTTAATGCACAAAACACACGATTGTGGTCCACAGAGACTCCTCATGCTGTGTCGGAACGACCCTTGCATGACCAGAAAATCGGAGTGTGGGTTGCGCTATCCCGACGGCACACTGTCGGGCTGTTATTCTTTCAGGACACCGTGAATAGTGCACGTTACTGTTCCATGCTCCAAGACTTCATTGGCCGCCTTGAAGAAGACGAAATCACCTACAGCTGGTTTCAACAAGATGGCGCTACTGCGCACACTGCTCACACCTCTATGAAACTTCTGAATGAGGTTTTTGGCAAACGTGTCATCTCAAAAAACCTATGGCCCCCTCGCTCCCCGGACCTAATTCCACCAGACTTTTTTCTGTGGGGCGCAGCAAAATCTGCTGTGTATCGTGATCGCTCACGCACGCTTGATCAATTACAAACTGCAATAACTATGTTCATCAGAAACATCTCACAAGCAGAGCTGCAGCAAGTGTTTGCAAATAATCTGAAATGGCTTCAGCGCTGTATCGACGCTCGTGGAGATCACTTCGAACATTTTTTCTAAGTGCATAGCTTGGGTGCACAGTGACTTTCCGAACACCCTGTATAATGAAACCTGATGTATCACGTTTCAAGGCTCTTTATTTGCATGTTATAAACTGTTCCATGCCCTATTCTAATGTGGCATAAGATTCACACTTGTAGTATAAGTTTTACTGTTGTTTTTGTTTTGTTTTGTTTTTTTAAGTTGGAGGTTTTGCTTTGATTATAGTAGTTAATAAATATAAATCAAGTGAATTTGTTCAGATAAGTTGTATTTCATACATTATATAGAGCAAGGCTTTAAATTTACCGGGCAATCTAGCACCCCCTTTTTTTTTACTTCAAATTTCGTAATTTTGCAGTAAATATTGTAATGTTGGATGCATAATCCATGGATTATCTGTTAAAAGTTAGTTTAGGTTCTGCGGATAACATTGCTTGAAAAAAAAAATTGTGGTACTTGAACTGAGATAATTGGGTGTCAGCACGTAATTTAAATAAAAAATGTGAAGAAAATAGAGAACCACACGCATAAGTTACATAAGAATTATATTTTACCGAACTATATCTTTAGTTCTTCTTTGGCCAAAGTTTGGATGGAAACTGTCTAGGTTATTGCCAGATCTTTGTCATTTGGTTCTTGTAAATGACTACCAGATTCCCAAATGGTATATTTGTTTTGAAAGAGTATGGATTTCCAAATCATGTGGGTAGTATATGGAGATTCCAAATTGCAGATATTGAAAAAAATGTCTTAAGTTTTCACATTAGTGAAGAGCATAGAAACCGAAAAATGGTGCAATCCGTTTTCAATCCTTACAACACAATTCAGCTGAGGGTTTTCCAAAATGAAGGAGGCAAAGGCAGCATTAGAATTCCCCATTTCTACATGTTTTTGGTGTTATTTTAATACATTAATAGTATAATTGTATAATATACCATTAATATATTTTTTTATTTCTTTTAAATATATGAATGGTATATTTTCAATGTATAATTAATTGTCCAGACGAAATTTTTATTATAATAGAATAGACTCAACTCCCAGAAAATCAATGGGCCTGTTTTATCTGTCATTAAATAAAAGCTTTAGAATTGTGGGGTTGGAACAAATTGCAAGATGGTAACTGAACTTTATGAAAAGAAAAATTTGTGACTATTGCAAATTATGTTGGCTCTGTGTATTAAGGATTTTATTGTAACAAATTTATAATTCTGGTAAGTAACAGATTTGGGGGGGGATAATATTGGTAGATCCTGAGGGTTTGTAGAAAACTTCTAGAAATGGAAACAATCTGTATTTCTCTAAAGGGAAACATCCAGGAAATTTATGCAGCTATTTTCTTGTTAATACTGAATTTTATAGTTGGGAATTTTGCTGCGATTGAATTGGTTAAGGATACTAAACTTCCTTCAGGATGAGGCCAGATGACAAACACATGATCAACATAGCAAAACTAGGAAGTAGGTTGAAATTGGATGGCTAAGAAACATGGTATCATCAATGCGTTGCAAATGTGTTTCAGCAAGGATGAGGGACAATCATGAGCCCATTGGTAGACCAGTTTTTTTGTTTATACTATGTTTTATTCTAGACAAAGCAGCTATGTGTTTGAATTGTGATGAAGCAGTCATAGAGGTCTTTAATTAGAACTCATAAAAGTTCAACATTTTGAAGAATTTTCTTGACAAGTAGCATATATCATACATAAGATTCTTCAGTAGATTTGCAAAATTCCATTTTTTTTTTTCTCATTATTTGTGTCATACTTGAGATTGGTGCAAAACTGAACAAAAAATTTGGGGGTAAGAGTGTCTTTTTCTGTCTGATGATGGTATTTTGCCTTTCGAAACTTTCGAAAATGAAAGTTTAAACAAATTGTAAATTTTTTTGTAATCATAATTTTTTTTTCTCGCAATGTTGCTTCTGCCAAGTATTTTTCTTAAATATCATTTTATTACATAAATACTTTAATTTCGGATTGAAATTGTAAGCAGTAATTTGCGTAAACGAAAGTTGCAATGAAATTCCGTCGCAGGACGGAATTTTACTTTTCAAAAACAAAAAATAGGCAAAATGAAGATTTCTTACGTAAATGTACTTTTTTTTCTTGCGCGATGTTCCCAGTATGGTTGATAAATGTCATTTTATTCGATAAATATTTGAATTTTAGCTTTAAAGTGAGAGGGGATTTCCGAAAACCGAATTCAGGTAGAGCAAAATTTCTCCTGTAATCATATTTTTTTCCCCCTGCGATTGATGTTCCCACTCTCCTGCTTTGTTGTTACATGTTATTTTTCCCCATAAATGTTTACATTTGAGCTTGATAGGGAGAAAAGCTTTCCAAAAACGAAAGTCACGAAGTTGGAAAATTTGTAAGAACTAATGCGTGTTGTTCGAAAGTATTCATATTCTCATAATTACACCATTTATCTAAAATAGTAAAAACTTTGATATCATCCATTCATGGTGCTGAAAGTTCTTTCAGCATGATAGATGAAATCATTGTTCTCTGAGGGCATTAAAAAGAAGAAAAGACAGAAAAGTGACAATGAATATTAAGAAGAGGAAGATATCAGCAGAAAGAAACCTTTAACAATGCATGCTGTGCAGTTGCAGAATCAGCAAAGGATAAACAGAAGGTAGTCTCCATTATATTAACACTTTTGTGTGGCGAGTTTTGATTTTTCACCCAGTTAAAAAGTTCAGCCACTCTCTCTCTCTCTCTCTCTCTCTCTCTCTCTCTCTCTCTCTCTCTCTCTCTCTCTCTCTCTCTCTCTCTCTCTCTCTCTCTCATGTATGTTATATGCATCAGTGGAAGAAACTGAAAGAAGTGAAGGTTGGTTAATTTTTTAATAAAATATTTAGGAGACATGACAGTAGAAAAATTACTGTGTTCTGCTTCCCCTGTTGAACAATTCTTCACTCTTGATGTTAAGTAAAAATATATTTCGCCACTCCACTGGTGCAGTGGAAGCACTTATGACCATTTGTCCGAGATGGGTCTAGGTTCAAATCCTAATGGTAAGGCATGGATGTTGTGTTTGTGTTACAGCACTGGCTCTCTCCCTTCCCTGGTGGAGCCAGTGACCCTAAGAGATAGACGACTGCTTATAGCCCATCATCAAGTTGTTTGCAGTGGTGGTTAAACCCCCACACACACACACACACACACACACACACAGGTAGTAGTAAATATCTGGCAACAACCTGGTAAGTTTACATCCAAACTCTGGTGGAAGAAGAACTAAAGACATAGTTTCAACCTCCCATGTGAAATATAACTTTTACATAACTTAAGCATGTTCCTCTATTTTCTTCACACTTGGCACTTTATTTTTTTAAATCCACAATGTCAAGGTTGAGGGGTGGGGGAGATAATGCAGTATGCAGGTAGAGAAGTAGAATTTTTTTTTCTTACTAGCATTTTGACAGAAAATGTGATGCAACAAAAGTGTTGCTATTTACAGTAGCTGTAGGTTATGTATATTGATGGGAATCCCACTGAGGTATTCCACAGTATGTAACTTGTTAGTTTTGCTGCGTTAATTGCATTAATTAAGACTTCACTTACATTCACTCTTAAGTTTTTTGGATTTTTTTCAAAAATGCTAAATACTACAGATCAGCCACAATTTTTTTTTTTTTTTTTTTTTCAAATATAGGTCTGACTATTGAACAATGGTGAAACTGAAACACCTGGGGAATTTTGTTCTTTATTCTCTTGAAAATAACACAAGTGTTAAAAATGGCAGTTACTTTTTTTAATAAGATTGTTCTATTCTTACTTCACTTTTGGGTCACACCTGTGAATAGCGACTTTTCTGTTGGAAAGCACAGTCTAGGATCAACACAACTAGCATAGACTTTACGGCGATTTTTATTTTTTAATTTCATAAGCATGTATACATCACTGTGTATTATAGAAAGATTTTTTTTTTCAGAATTTCCTGATATGTATGGATTATGTAACAATTTTTTTTAAATTTGTTTCTGAATTTCACATTCTGCAGATTATACAAAGGAAAATATAGTACTTTAAGTTTATATATGCAAATTTTAACCTTGGCAAATTCACGTTGATATAAAAGTTAATATAAATTCCTTTAGTAGTTCACTGTGTTTCATGCACAACAGTGAATATTCTAAAACTCTTGTTGTAGTCAACGAAATGGATTGCAGCAAAGTTTTCATTCAGACAAAAAAAAATCTATTCAGCCATGGATGATGAACTTGATGATATCTTCTGTACAATGTAGTCATCCCCTCATCTCTTCCCCCTCTCTCATTATCAACATACATTAGGAAAAAATAAATAAAAAAAACAATCTGTTGGGGGTGGGGGTGGCAGCTGTCTGATTAAACAACAGGATTTGTGCATCAAAATAACAACCACATGTGGTTGTTGTCCTGACAGACACACAAATCCTACCGTTCCATCAGATAGCTGTCCGCGGATTGTTTTTCTTAAACTATGAACCACCACAAAATTTATAAAGTTTGTTCGTAGTTCATGTTTTAAGATTGTAATTTTCTTAAAATAGTTTTAATTGTTCTCTTATGAGGTCACCAAATGTACTTACTGCATGTGAGTATTAAAACAAGAATTTTTAAATTTGTTCAATCTCTCTCTCCTCCCCTATTCAGAAGTTAGTTTCTGTCTTTTAAGTAAATTTGAAGTAAATAAGCATAGGAGTTCAAAAAGTTATTTTGAAAGCTTAACTGTTATTTTTAGCAGGTTCTTATTTGTTTTTAATACAAATAAGAACCTGCTAAAAATTGGATGTTTTTTAGCATCAGTAAGTTTTAGTGGTTCTTATTTTAATGGATTTGAGGCATGATTCTGTAAATTAGAAATTTAAAAAAAAAAAAAAAAAAAAAAATTCCAGAAAACCCCAAGAGTTCTGGGTAAAAATTCCTATACTGTTTTCAAAAGGTAATTTGTGCTTCTCTGTTAGTGCCCATTAGATAACTTGTGCTTACTTATGATAAAAAAGTGATATAAAAGAGATTCAAGTGTGATATAAAAGAGATTCATATATGTTATTAAGAATTATCTGGTTTTTTTCAAGCCAAAAAATAAAAGTTGTGTACTGAAATTTTCATAGGTAAACGCAGGTACAATATAAAATTATGGAAGACCTTCACAGATTGTTTCAACTGCCTCCCTGTTGCTGCAATAGTAGATGAAAAAATATTTTGTTGTCATGGTGGTGAGTAAAAATTTGATTTTGCATTACTTCTATTTAATGAAAAACTAACGTAGTGTTATACAGTAGCCTGTGGAAATGTTTGAAATTTGTGTGTATACATGTAATAATTTGTGTGGCTGTCTGTGTTTATCATGGAATTTCTTTGTTTTCACATGATATAATTTGTGTAGAACCATCAAAATACTATTTTCATGAAATCAGCTGTGTATACAGCTTGCCACACAAATATTCAGCAAAATATTCCATACTTAATCACAACTTTTTGTTTTTTGTATTTTTAATTCTTTTGGTCATTCCATTTGTGGTTTTAAAATGCACTGTTGGAGACTTGTGGTGTTTTCTTTTGCCGGCATTCATGGTCATGGGAATTTAAAAGCATCATGATCCTGGGAATTTAAAAGCAAACTGTGTGAAGGTCAGTGAAGAGATATTTACTTTCCTGGATGAAACTGTGCACATTACAGTATAAATATTCTGTTCCCCATATTCATGACTATATACGAGTTAACCCAACTGATGTCCCAAAAACATTAACCTCAGCTACATTTGTGCTGTTGGAATTAGTTTTCTTTTCTTTCTTTTTTTTTTTTTTTATCATCGTCCAAGTGATGCAGGCATCTTATTGAGGTCTTGATTTCTGCTTTCTCTTATTCCGTAAAGAACATATGGGGTGCCTTCCAATAGCTACACGTGTAGGTTAAGTACAGTTTGCAAATGTATTTTTCAAAAGTTCCAGAAATTTTCTTCCGCAGATTCTTCAAGCCACCTTGGCTGTAAAAGTTGAAACCATCAACATTATTCAGAATGTCCAAAAGAGTCAAACAATTATTTGAAAACTTGAATTTTCATCGGTGATTTCTTTTTAACTGAGCACACTCTCACATGAGCTCTCAAGTTCTGCAAGTGACATCCATCAAGTGTAGTGATTGTCAGAAATGTTGGAAGCATTTGAGAAATGTAAAGCTGACCTAATTAATGCTATCAGCATTCCATATACTTGGTGGTCCGCTGGCCATTGGCCAGTGAAAATTCTATTGAACCACTGAACGATTTATGTTACCGGCCTGGGAACTAGTAATAGATTCATGTGGTACTAGATAACAGCAATTTGTTTTTATCCCACTTGCTTAGTAAAGAGTGGAAGAAACAAACATGCACAGCACACAGAAACGCAATTTCCAAGTCCTCTTGTAAGGGCAAGAGTCGTTCTTAAGGAGCAGAAGTAAGCACAACAAATGTCCTTTCCCTTGCATTCCCCCACCCAACCCACCCCACCCCAGTGAATGTGACAGTTCTATGGTTACTGACTCCAGATGCAAGCCAGCTTTTGTTTCTGCCCAGGTGATGGGGAGTGGAACAAATATGGATGACTGTACAGGTCGTCATTTTTGTAAAAAAAAAAAAAAAAAACCTTTGTGGAAAACAGCGTTCCCTGCAAGACTAAAACTTAACGGGGAAAGGGGGGGGTAATAAGTAATGAGACTGCAGTAAGAGAAAGGAAGGTAAATCCTTAAAAAAAAAAACCAGGATGTTAATTGTTAATGTATGTAGATTTTTGTACCTATGGTGAGTGACAACTGACCTAGAGTCTCTGCTTTTTTTTTTCTTCGGACCAGTGGGCATTTTAGCGGACCAGTGATTCACACGTTTGTGGTCCGCTGCGCCAGGCCAGTAGAAGATTTGTTTCTAATTCTAACACGTCCCTATGATATTAAGATATGTGTGACCAACAGAGCTGATCTTGGATTAATTATAAAAATGCTTGTGATTTTACAAGCAGAAGTGTATTACACCAATCACCCTGAACAACTGTCATCATCTCGAGTGAATGGTTCAACTTAAGGTGGGTAAGTTGAACCTTAATTCAGCATTAACTATTTTGCCTCTACCTGACCACAAATACTTAAGCATTCACACTTCGATAAGAACTAGTTCACATCTTGTGAGTTGCAATAGTTTGACTTCATTGTAAAGTTTACCTCAAAAACAACCAAAAAATGTTCCTGTAGATGTTCTCCCCTTGTATTTTCCACAATCTCTTTGTGTTATCTGTATTCAGTGCACATAGATAGTGGTTACTGATTAGAATAATGATACGGAGCTTCAGCAATCCATTTCTGTATACAATGTAATCTCGAATCTCACAGGAACAAGAAAAAATTCGAGAAAAATAGTTTTCGAGATATCAAGGTTCTGTTTTAAATAAAGCTTTTTCCGATCAATAATACATCACACATTGTAGTTTACAAATATGTATGTACACTGAAGAGCAATTGAATTGGAGACAGCTGGCGTTATGCAAATGTGGCGCTGTGTGCGGCCCTATAAATGGAAACGACTTGACGTATGCAGCGATCCGACAATATAAGGAGTGATGCGACAGGAATCGGTAAGAGTCGGACACAGTATGGGTAAGACGAAGGATCAAAGCGCATTTGATCCTGTGCAAATTGTCGGGGCCCGACGAATGGGTCACTCCATCTCGAAAGTCGTGCACACACTTTGATTTTCACGAGCCACTGTGTCATGGGTACACCGTGAGTACATCAAATCTGGTAAAACCATTCCCGCAAGGGCCAACTGCCGTGGATGAGCGGGGTCATCGTTGGCTAGCTCGCGTTGTAACAGTGGATAGACAGGCCACAGTGCAAGAAATCACTCAGCAATTTAACGCTGGTGCATAAAAACGTGTTAGCAGCCACACCATCCAGAACCATCTTCTCGCTATGGCGTACAGAAGCCATCGTCCCACGAGGGTACCGCTGCTGACCGCACATCACAGGGTGCAAAGATTAGCATGGGCGCAGTAACATCGCCACTGGACCCTAAACACATGGGAAAATGTTGCCTGGGCTGATGAGTCGAGATTCACGTTGGTATGTGCGGATGGCAGGATACGAATACAGCGCAAACCACATGAAGCAATGGATCTTTCTTGCCATCAGGGTACTCTTCAAGCTGGTGGGGGTAGCATTCTTGTCTGGAGACTGTTTACGTGGACTGAAATAGGGCCCCTGGTACGTGTGTGTGACATCATCCCTCACAGGTCAACGTTACCGGGATATCCTGGACAACCATTTGCTGTTGTTTGTGCATCTTCAACATCCCACTGGGGACCTCATCCTGCAACAAGACAATGCACCGTGCCATCGCTCCCGAATTGTATCCAAATGGTTGGATGAACACTCCACTGACGTGACCTCGCTTTCGTGGCCAGCTAGGTCACCTGATCTCAATCCCATCGAGCACATATGAGAATCTGGGATGCCATCGAGAGAGATGTTTGAGGCTCTGACCCCCCCCTCCCCCCACCATAAAATCTTTGTGAACTGAAGGAGCTTGTTCAGGAGTCATGGATGGGTATGGCTACCCAACGCTTCCGGTGTCTTGTCGAGTCCATGCTGAGACGAATCGCTTCCGTCGTCAGGGCGAAAGGTGGTGCTACACGTTACTAGACTGATATCTGTAATTCAATTGCTCTTCAGTGTATACAACATACCTTAACAAAAAAAATAATCCGTCAATAAAGTCTGATGCCTGGCTAAGTCTTTCTGCGACTGCACAACTTCCTCTAAGGCAGCAATTGGGGCAAGTGATTTGGGACCTATATTTTTCAAAGGATTCCAGAGAAGTACGCAACGTATTAACAGCTTTTTCTGCTTCTTTCGCAGTCACTTCTCAGTATTCTCTCTGCTGTTCTACTTCTTCATCTACTTTGTCTGAGGCTGCTTTTACATCCGCTACAATCTCTGCGACCGTTAAAGTACCATCCATTTAAAGGGAAGTGTGAACTTCCAAGAAATCATTGAATGAATAATTTAGGTTCTGTTTGATGACCATCCACTGTTCTGAATTTACGCTATCTTCATCTTGAGCTTCGACTACATTTAAATCGGCAGTCTGCTTTTGTTCCTCATTATTGCTTCTTTCTTCAAATCCTGCTTTGATGAAACAATTTCTTATTTTTTTCCTTAGTAACATTTCTCCAAGTGAAGTCCTTCATTCTCATTGCATTCAAGACATTGGTGGTGGGGAAGGCTTTACCTTCACTAATAATGTCTACAAGTTTCCTAACCAGTTGCTGCCTGTATCGAACTTTGAAGCTATGAAGGATACCCTGATTGAGAGGTTGTAACTTCAACGTGTTAGGAGGCAAAAATCTCACAGTGATATTTTTTAGACTTGGAAAATTGGAGTGGGCATTATTACAGTTATCAATAAAAAGGAGAATCTTCTTCTTTTTTTTTTTTTTTTTTTTTTTTTTTTCAGAGCAGGGTGCGCACGCGTGCTTCAAAACCTGGAAAGTCTTGGAAAATCATGATTACGTTTTCAAGGCCTGGAATATCCTGGGTAAACGGTGTTTTTTTAATGCTGTCTTGAAAAGCCTTGAAATTTGAAATTAGTGCTTAAAAAAATGGCCTTTTAGGAAATCGTGTTCCTGTGCCCATTCATTTTTTAAAGTTCCTTTCCTCTGTTCTCAAAGAAACCGCCGGCAACGGTTTCCGACTTCCGACGTGCACTAAATCCTAATTTGGCTGGGGGAAAAAAAGAAAAAAAAAAAGCACTACTTCCAGTGCAATAACATTGGATGATTACTAGTAGGTCGAAGTGGAGCTTGATGTCCGTTGGACAACTGAGAACGGAAGGGGAAAGAAGAGGCATTTGCAGGGGGTTGCGTATGTACCAAGTCAGCTGGCATCCACCAGTGAGGAGTATGCCTGAACAACACATTCATCTTCTTCTCGTTTATGTGCATGCCACCCTCCCTCCCTCCCTTCAAGAGACTTCCACTACTTATGATAAAAAATAAGAAAACTATCTTTGTGAATTTTTCACGAAAGTGGCTGAAATTTTTACATTCACTGTAATTGGATTACAGAAGCTCACTTCCAAAATTCCAATTGAATCGGTTTAAAACTTAAAAAGTTAGCATTGGTAATTTTTATTATGGAAAAGTATGTGTGCCTCTTTGGACATAGTGAGCCTCCAACAGAAAGGGTGTTACCATAGCAACGGTTGATTGACAGCTGGGAGCGCTGATTTGAAGCCCTTGGTTGGGAAGAAAGCAAACACCTGTTTATCACTTCCACAGCTCAAAAGGACTAGAAGAAAATTCTCAGTAATCCATTTTTCCGAATTTTGTAAATAACACAGTAAAATTTTTACAGTGGTTAAGATACATCACAATAAAGTTCTAGTGCAAATTTCATCAAATTCCGTTAGGAACTTTAGCAGATGCAAAAAAAAAAAAAAAAAATATTCTGTTGCATAATCGGATTGAAAAAACAGAAACAGTAATTATAAATTACGGGAAAAGCAAGTGAATTATTTTTTTTAGATGCCATGGTTTATATAAACAGAGTGATCCTTAAATTTTTTTCTGTGATGATATGGACTCTATTTGAATTACAAACGTACATTTTTATTCAGACGTCTTGAGTTACTGTTTTAATAAAAAAATCATCTATAAATAAAAAGTTTTCAATGGATTTAAGCAATATTCAGCAGATAAACAAACGTATTTTAGTAAATTGCAA
Source organism: Macrothele yani (assembly GCA_039090855.1). NCBI lineage: Eukaryota > Metazoa > Arthropoda > Arachnida > Araneae > Macrothelidae > Macrothele > Macrothele yani. The sequence continues at coordinate 120,654,787 of CM077005.1, read as the reverse complement.
CATCATGACGTAAATTTGGTAATTTTGTCGAAAATTGGGGAGCATTTTTTTTTTTTTTTTTTTTTTTTACATTTTCTATTATAGTTAGGGTGCAACTTGACAGTTCAGTGAGCTGCAGGTGGTGATTTATGGCGATGTGCCAAATGAAAAGAAGCCATTCCATCAGGTCATTCCAAAGGTTGTGAGTGTGTGTGGACGCGTCCTCCTGCTGTTTGATCTTAATCGGAATGTTTTTGTGCAAGGGGGGGGGGGGGAGAGAAATATCCGTTTCAGCTTTACAGCTTTCACGGCTCTTTTTTTTTCTTTTTTTTTTTTTTCTTGGTAATAAATAAAAATCATAGTTGTTGCATTCACCATTGATCCATGTTTGCATTTCTTGAATATAAACAGCAGACAATCAGGAACATGGTGTTGGGCGTGTCTTGATGTTCTTCATTTTGCATATGCTGAATTCAGTTCTGTGGGAATAAGGAATGACTTATACTGTGAATATATACAAAACTACATATTTTTGAGCTGAAAAATAGGTCTACTTGTACACAGTAGCTAACGTGTGAACTCAGATGAAGACAATCAGACATACGGACGTCTGATTCCATAAAAAAAATAAATCAACATAGTTTTTTTATTATACACTACAGGTAAAAAAGCAAAAACATGTTTTTAAGCGTTATAAAGGAAAACGGATTTTTGAAACGCATGACTTGATGATCTTAATTTCTGAAAGTTTCTTTTTTCCACATCCTTTTTTTTTTCAATTACAATACACTGTAACAGGATACTGTGTGTTGTATCCCTTAGTGATATGGCAGGTTTTCGGTTGCCGATATCCGCGATCATAAGCGGTAGTTGCATTGCGATTGTTGATGATGACAAGATAAATACTGGAGTGATGTAAAATAATGCATAAACTAAAAAAAAAAAAAAAAAGCCCCCCTCCGAACTTTTATGCAGTCATCATAGCTGATCAACCATTTCATTCCATGAACATCGGCACATTTCAATCATTTTAACATTGGGGGTATCTGAAGGAATTCAGCCGTGCTTAAGCGCCTAGCACAACGAAAACATGCGAAAACATGCTAATGCTACCATCCTTAATAATTGAGAGTAGTTTCAAATATTCTATTTATGAGCTAGTTTTCGCGCTGTTCGTTATGCTTTTATTTTCGAAATTACTAACACTTTCGAACTATGGTTGCAGAAACGTTTATGCGTTGGGTTTGTCTGTACGATAATTCGCATGAAAGCGGTTGAATTTCGGCGAAATTTTAGTATGCTGTTGGGTACAACCTGGAAACCTACCCTGTTGAAAAAGGCCAAGACATAAGAGCAGTATTCGTTCTCCAAGCTTAGGAATGTTAACTCACATAAAATCTGTTTGATTGCAACAAAGTTTTGGTATGTTATCAGGGAGGAGAAACCTACCCTTGTAGAAAATGGTCCAACTTGAATTCAAAGGTCAGGGCATAAGAACAGAATTTATTCTTTACGATCTTGTGCTTGATAAACTTGATCCATTTGCATCTTTCATCATTTTTATTACTTAAAACTGAAATTACTTTAAAAAAATAATTTGAATATGATACTGTAAAGCGTAATAATCATCCTGGAATTTTTTGTATATGTCCTGGAAAAGGCCTGGAAAGTCCTTGAATTTTTTTCCCCCCAAAAGTGTACGAACCCTGTCAGAGCCATAGCTTTGTCAACTCCCTTCAGCCAATCACCAAAAATTTCACTGGTTATCTAGGTTCTCCTGTTTGCTTTGTACGTTGTGGTAAGTGATTTAACCTTAGCGAAACACCTGGGTTTTTTGCTTGTCCAGTCATTAAAGGAGGAAGATTTTCACTGCCACTTTGATTTGCTGCTAAGAGTATAGTCACACGTAGTTTGCTTTATTCACTCCCCGCACGGGGATAACTGGTTTTCCAGTTATTTGGGGAGCGGCGTCCCCACGGCCCGAGCTGACCTTGTGACGGATCAATTTGTCATTTTGTCTTGAACGATTATGTAACCAAAGGGACAGCTAGCTGTTCATCCAGCTGCTGGGGGATGGCGTCCCCACGGCCCGAGCCGACATGTGCTATATGTGATGATTTTCACATTTTTTATGTTTTTTGTTTTTTTTTTCACTGGACACGCTCCCGCCTCAGTTGTAGGCTGCTGAGGTTGTGATTATGCGCCAGCTCTGGATTATAGTGTCTTGTTTTCTATCCTGTCTTCTCCATTTCATGTTCCTTTCTTTGTTTTTCCGAGCTGGTTAGCTAGACCTACCTGCACGTTTGCCGTGTGCGGTGACCCGTAAGGTGGAAAAGGGGATGCTGGAGGCTGAGGTTTCTGGTGGCCTGGGTGTTGTTGTCGCCAGTTGCCAACACTCCTCTTTGCCCCCTGCTTCACCCTAAACGGGCGGCTAGGAACTAACCCACTCCTAGTCAATGAGGTCTGTGGCCGAGTGGAGCCCAGACCCTCTAACGGCTTGTCGTCTCGTACGACAGGGTGAGTCTGGGGATAGGGCGGGCATGCCAAAGGGGTGTTCCCTAGGCATGGGAAAGTCTGGGTGCTCGCCGAGCGCATGTCTGCCCTATCAACTTGCTATATCCGCTTGCTATCCCTAGAGTCGTGTCCTGCGTCCACTTGGGCTTGCGGACCTCCAGTTCTCCCCTGTTGGGCTCGGTAGTGGGTGAGGACATCGGTGGATGAATCCTTTATTTTTTTCATGGCTCTCAATGAAATTTCCCATGAACCCAAAACTAAAAGAGGTATGGAGGAAGGTTCAGGTCCTTCCGCCAAAACATTTGTCGCTGATGTTTCCAATGCTAGATTCTTTTTGTGCACTCATTGGACCCTTCAAAGCCTTTGAGTGCCAAAAGTCCATTTTGGATCCATAAAGCACTTCAATCTATAGCAAGCTCTCCTAAGAGCGTCAAGAAGCTCCTGTCTGGAGATCTTGTTGAGATGTCTACTGTGGCCTACAGTTCCACACTTATCAACACCAGCATGCTGCTTGAGACTCCGGTCAAAATAACACCACACGGTTACCTAAATTCATCTCGAGGTGTTGTCTCCTCTCGGGATCTTATTGAATGTACCGAGGATGAACTTCTCGAAGAACTGAGGAGCCAACATGTTGCGAGTGTGCGGTGTATTTCTTTCAGGAGGAATGGGCAGTTTGTCCCATCCTGGAACATCATCTTGACATTCAACAGCCCTTCACTGCCTACATCCATCAAGGCAGGGTATCTCCACCTCGAGGTACGACCGTACATTCCTAACCCGTTGAGGTGCCAGTTGTACGGCCACTCTCAGCAGTCATGTAGGAGTACTCCTAGGTGTGGATGCTGTGGTGCCACAAAGCATCTACTTTCAGAATGTGTGGCCAAGGCCGAGTTTTGTGTGAACTGCAAGGGTTCACACCCAGCATCAGCCAAAGATTGTCCCAAGTGGAAGGAGGAGAAGGAAATCCAAAGGCTCAAAACGGTGGAAAATATTTCCTATCCTGAGGCCAGAAGAAGAGTGGTTCCTGTTACATCTGATCGGCGATCATACGCTTCAGTGGTGGTTACCAAATCTACGGTTGCCATTCAGACCGACATTCAGATCCCCCTAAATGTCCATACAATGTAGAAGAAATCATCGCAGCCAGACTGGAGGCACTCCAGTCGCGAGCTAGGGGTCTGAAAGCGGCGCGCGCCACTTCACCGAAGCAGACTCACTCCAACACCAGCAAGGGAACTCAGGCCACTTCTTCTGGCAAAAACACCAACACCAAGGTCAAGGATAAGAAGATCGTTTCTTCTCCTTCAAAGTCTCAGCCGAACAATCAACAGCGAGCGAATCCCGCTAAGACACTTGGGACAAAGCATTCACCAATCTTGGCCCCTGGTCACACACCCCCAAATCTCGGGGAACACTCATCAGAGGAAATGGAGGCTGACCAAGTTTAACCATTTCCTTTTTCATTTCATTTTTACCCATGGGTTCAATAATTCAGTGGAACTGCCGAGGTTTTCGCACCAGTTTTGATGACGTGAAACATCTGCTTTATTTGTACTCTCCGGTGTGCCTTTGTCTCCAGGAGACAAAGCATAAACCATCGGACCTGCTTTCAGTTCGAGGCTACAGTGCATTTCGGACAGATAACTCTTCTGGAAATATAGCCTGTGGGGTGTCGCTATTCTCGTCCCTCACAGGGTTCCGGTATCTTCCGTCGCAGTTTCCACGACTGTGCAGGCCGTGGCGGTTTGTATTTCTATTCCTGTGCCTCTTACTGTTTGCAGTGTCTATCTGCCACCGGATGAGGATGTTAGCGTATCTGTTTTGGAGAGCTTGATTGATCAGCTGCCTTCACCCTTCCTTGTTTTGGGTGACTTTAATGCTCATCATCCTTTGTGGGGTAGTGTCAGCGCCAGCACGAGAGGTCGTCGCATAGAGTCTCTTCTGTGCTCGGCCTCTGTGTGCCTTTTAAACACCGGTGCTGACGCTTACTTCCATGAGCCGACAAGATCCTTCAGTGCGATTGATTTGACCTTGGGTTCACCATCGATTATTGCTGACTGGTCGTGGACGGTGTGTAAGGATCTCCACAGGAGCGACCACTTCCCAATCGTCCTCTGGCACCATGCAAATGTGCCATCTTCTGCCTTCCGCCCACCTCGATGGAGGATGGATCGTGCCAGATGGGAGGTCTTCACATTGTGTGCTGTGATATCTTCTGAAATGGTGACCCAAGAGTCAAAGCTGTACTTGAAGTCACAACTTGTATTCTTCAGGCAGCTGATCTTTCAATTCCTAAAACATCTACGAAGCTCCCCAGAATTCCGAAACCTTGGTGGAACCCTAAATGCGCAGCGGCTAGGAGAGCTCAACATATAAGGCCTGGTCTACTTTTCAGCGTTATCCAACCGATGCTAATCTCGTTGCTTTTAAACGAGCTAAATCCTATGCTCGGTTGGTGCGTCGACGTAGCAAGAGGGAGTCTTGGATCCAGTATGTGTCATCTCTCACTTCACGTGCCAGTTCGAAAAGTGTGTGGGACAAGATTCGTAAGATCCGGGTTAACTACAGCTCTCACCAGATTGCCATTCTCGAGAGTAACGACTGCACATATGCTAAAGTCGGGGAGATTGCAGATTGTTTGGGGGAGGCGTTCGCCTCCGTGTAGAGTGACCTGGCGTATCCTTTCTCCTTTCTGAGGATTAAATCCACTGCGGAACGCCAGAAAGTCTCCTTTGCACCTTTTAACGACACTGGATATAACTCCTCCTTCAGCATGTGTGAACTTCGGGTGGCTCTGCATCGGTCCGGCGCTACTTCTGTCAGTCCCGATGACATCCACTACGACATGCTCCGTCATCTCCCGCAGTCGTCTCTCGAGAACCTTTTAATCTTATACAATCACATCTGGTTAGAGCACAGTTTCCCGGAGTCTTGGCGAAAGGCTTTTGTTCTACCTTTTCCGAAGCCTTGCAAGGATCCTAAGTCTCCCTCTAGTTATCGCCCAATTGCTCTCACTAGCTGTCTGTGTAAAGTTCTCGAATGCATGGTTAACTCACGATTAATTCATTTTTTAGAACATCATCAGTTACTTTCACTATCACAAAGCGGTTTTCAGCGTCATCGTTTACCTCACGACCATCTCCTGCACCATGAGACATCTGTGCACGAGGCGTTCCTGCGTAGGCAGCACCTGGTTTCTGTATTCTTTGACGTCGAGAAAGCCTATGATCGTGCGTGGCGGCACGAGATTATCCATGACCTCCACGCATGCAGATTGCGAGGAAATCTTCCGACATTTATTGTAAATTTTCTTCGCAATCGGGTGTTCCAGGTGCGCCTGGGTACGACGCTATCGGCAAAATTCCATCAAGAACAAGGTGTTCCTCAAGGTTGCATTTTATCTGTCACATTGTTCATCCTGCGCATTAATTGTCTCCTCACAAATCTTCCTCCTGCGGTTTCGGTTACTGTGTGTGTCGTTGACTTGCACATCTTCTGCTCGTCATCGAGCATACGTTTTATTGAAAGGCAGTTGCAGTCTGCAATTAATCAGATTTTTAAAGCGGCGAATAGCAATGGTTTCGTTCTTTCTCCCGACAAGACAGCGTGCGTTCATTTCTGCCGGAGGCGTGGCCTCCATCCTGACCCCGAGCTGTATTTAGACCGTGCAGCCATTCCAGTTTTGCCGGAGACCAAGTTCCTTGGACTGACCGTCGACCGTGTTCACGTTCGGCGGCTTAAGATTTCCTGTCTGCGTGCTCTTTCTATTCTAAAAATCCTTTCGAGAGTTTCGTGGGGCGCAGACGGGATCTTTTTGTTTCGCATTTAACACTCCTTAATTCGGTCGAAACTGGATTATGGCTGTATCGTGTATGGCTCGGCTCATCCTTCCGTTCTCCGGCCTTTGGACGCTGTTCATCATCAGGCGCTGCATCTTTGTACGGGAGCATTTCGAACATCTCCGATTCCCAGCCTTTTATGCTCATGCGAACGAAACATCGCTTGATTTACGCTGTCTGTTCACTTTTATTTAAAACTTCGGTCTCTTCCAGACCATCCTTTGTACGGTGCAGTTTTCCATCCTCAGCATGCTCGTTTATTTGAGAACCGGCCCTCGTGCATTCCAACCTTCGGTCTTCGTATGGCGGCTGTAGCTCGTGATGCAGGGTTCGACTTGTCACTTGTTGCAGCGACCAGGGGCTTTAGGGATCCTCCATGGCACCCACTTGGTGTCATGGTTGATACCACCTTTACGTCTTTCGACAAATCCTCAACCCCTGCGTCAGTGTACCAGCATCTCTTCGCTGCGCACCGTGCCCTCAATACTGAATACACTCCTATTTTCACTGATGGCTCCAAGATGCATGGAGTCGTTGGATCCGCAGCTGTCTGTGTTTCTGTGTTGATGACGTGTCAGTAGCGCGGATTCCAGCTGAGGCCACAGTGTTTTCATCGGAGATGCATGCTGTGTATCTTGCACTTCTTCATGTTCAGTCGAGTTCTCATCATAGTGCTATGGTCTATACGGATTCCTTAAGTGTCCTGCAGTCTTTGTCATCGCTGGACTATTGTAATCATCCATTTCTTTTGAACGTACGAAGGCTTCTTCGTTCCTTGCTCGAGGCCGGTGTCCAGATTCATTTCTGCTGGATTCCTGGTCATGTTGGAATCTCGGGTAACGAGTGTGCTGATGCGGCCGCTAGGTCTGCTTCCTCTTTGGTCGTCACACCCTTGCCACTCTTTCATCGCGATTTTCGATTTCTTGTTCGTGATCATATCAAACGAACGTGGCAGGGTCTGTGGGACCAACAGGTGGAAAATAAACTGCATCGTATAAAACCTATTCTTGAAATCTGGAACTCCTCATCTTGTCGGAACCGCAGGGAGGAAGTGGTGCTTGCGCGTCTCCGCATTGGGCATTGTCGTTTCACTCACCGCTTTTTTGCTGTGTGGCGACACTGCGCTGATGTGCGAGACGTGCAATTGCCGGCTCACTGTCATTCATCTTTTGTGTAGCTGTGTTTGTTTTCGTGGTGTACGTTTTCACTATTTTCATTCTCATTTGTTGACCGAGGACGCCGCTGCTCTGCAGCGGGTCCTGGGTGACAACTGCGATACTGTCGCTGTGTTTTTCTTTTTAAAAGAAATTGACTTTTTAAAACGCATTTAGGTTTTTAGCTCTTCCATCATCCTCATTTTTCAGTTTTAATGAATCAGCTGAATTTTAAACATTGTATCCTGTTTTTAATGCTGTTTGTTTCATTGTCGTTTCGCCTTTCCATCACTCTCATTTTTCACTTTTACTTCATCAGCCAGATTTTAAGTTTCTACCATATTTTTAATACTGTTTGTCTGTCCTTTGTCTTGCCTTGTGTTTGGCGCTCTTTGGCCAGGCATGGCCCTTGCGCCATAAAAACTAACCAACCAACCGACCTTTATTCACTACCACAGCACTCCTCTCCCTTGAATGTAGCTGTTTTATCTGTGAAAAACTGGAAAAAATAACCTTGTTTCGTTGGCATTAAACACATCACCTGGCTCGTATCTTTTACTGTAAAAGAGAAGGAAACTCTTTGAACTACTCTTCATAAACACTTTGGTTAACCGACGCACTTTCACCACAAAGCTTCCTAAAGACGATATTCTGCCTGTTTTTGAAGTTTTCCAGCCACCTGTTGCTAGCTTTGAATTCACTGTAGCAAAGTCCTCTGCTGACAGGAAGTCCTTTATCGCTGCATTGCACAAGCCACTTCTGCACACATACTTCCACTTGGGGTGTGCAAATTTTTGAATTTTCTTCACTTTTTTCTTGTTTTAATCATAGTTTCTTTCGATAGTTTCTCTAATTTTATGATTGTTGAAAGTGTACTCGAAGGTATACCAAACTTCGCAGCAATTTTGCTTTTCTTCATTGTGTTTTAATCAAAAAATTTCAAGATTTTTACTTTTTGTTCAATTGGAAGCATGTTTAACTTTCGTTTTACTCCTGCCATTGTCATGTTTTAATGTTACAATCGCTTAGAGTAGCCACTGACTACATGCGTTCAACACTCAAGAATATCCAGGAATGTCTTACTGTGCATGGACTTTGCAAACTTAAACGATTTCCACAAACAAACAAACAAAGAGGGAAGGAAAACTAATGCTGTCCTGGTCACGTGGTCTTCTGTTCACAGGAAGTCAGTGAAACCAGAGACGGCGCTGAGTGGAACTGGTTCCAAGCAGTCCAAGTGATGTCACTCTTGCACTATTCATGCTCCAAGAAAGATTTGTTTAGTCAGGGAATAACCCCCCACCCACAAACAGAATTCTTAGAACGCAGTCCTTTCAGATTCTAACAAAAGATTCTCATCCCTCTAAAGGAGATGAACGATGAGCACAAAGACATCTGAACACCTGTTTGTATACACCTTGTATTTCTGTGGCACAGGAGTCTTTAATAATTCCAGATAGCAAGAGTTTTGAAGAAAATGCTTCGAGATAACTATGGAAAATACACTGTCGTAATGCCTAAACTGAAGGGGGGGGAATATTTTTTCGTGATAAAGAGGTTTGAGATATCAAGGTTCGACTGTATTTTTACCTTCATCTTTGGAAACAGCTGAAATATTCCCTCGATGTTTTAGTAAGGCTCTTTTTCCATTCAGATTTTGTCTTGTGCATCTTTGATATCTTGCATAACCTCTTGCATCATTGTAACTACCAGTTCTGTTTTATGAACTTTATGTATAGATGCCTGACAACAAAGGTTGGACTTTGGGACAAAATCTTGCATCCTGTGCCAGAAAGCTTAACTGACTCTTCTTGCATTATTCCCATTTGAAATGTTCCCACTCATAGGTGAACAAAGTAGCCATGCCCCTTCTGAATTTCATTGGTCCAGTTCCACCATCTAATGGCCTTATTTACTGTCTTATAGACACTGGTCATTTCACATGTTGCCAAAAAGCAAACCAACTGGCAGAAATCACTGTAGGTAGTGTGGCAAAATCACTGTATTACAGTTGAATTTTTTGTTTTAGGATGATTTCAGAAATCACAACCAGGGGTTTTGGAATTGGAAAGAAGCTTGAAATTTTGTGCTCCTCAAGAAAACTGTTGAAAGGTCATTACCTTTTCTAAATTTCCAAGAAAGAAAAATGGTTTCTGTGCTGTTCCTTGAAAAATGGCATGGTGAACTTTTAACCTCTTAAGTGGTATTGCCCGGAAAAATTCCGGGGCTAGCTCTACTGCCCGCTCTGTTGTATCCCGGAAGATTTCCATGGTCTGTTCAGTGCTCAATGCATTCATGCACGAAACTTTTCCGAGCCCATTTTACTAACTTGAAAGTTGTTCATATGTTGGCCGAATGAAAGGGTTAATGGAATGATTAATTCAAAGATTCAACCGTTCCATTAACCACTAAAGGGGTTAAAGCTGCTTTTCAGTTTATGCCCTTAGAAGATATTAATGACAGTTATGTTCTTGTCTCTCTTCAAGTCTGCTAGTCGTGGACGTAATGAAGAGGAACATTAAATCATCTACAGCAACATTAAATCTTGGGCATTGTATTATTCTTGGCATAGAAGTGCCATCTTGGACTATTATCCATGAAACCAATTCTGTATAGTTTGCCATATGAATGACAATAATTATCAGCATTTCTGTGTCAACAGTAATGAGCTGTAATCGTGTGCTTTGTAGATTAATTCGTCAATTTCTACAGTGGTTGAATAGTTTGTAGTTTTCCTCCACCATTATTCTGAGGTTTTGTTTTTCTCTCTTGGGAGATTCAAACAAAGTTAGCAGAATCCATGAGCATCACGATCAAGAGTGAGGTGAGATGTGATAAAGCAGTGTTCAGTGGTGGTGGACATTAACTATGTTGAGTTGAGTAGTACATTTATATCGAATGGAAAATAATTTGGAACATGGCATCAAAACAATAAAATTGTTGATAATTTCAGAATATTTAATGATGTATGGAGTTGCAAGTACAATGTTTTTTTTACTGAAAGTGCTGGAAAGCCAATTTGCCATATTTGCCAAAGAAGCAGGTTAGTAATGAAAGAATACAGCATAAGATGGCATTATGGGAATGAGCTTGTAGAGAGATTCAAAGGTTTGACCTGTGAAGTTTGGGGGGGGGGGGTGCCTAGCTGAAGGAAGGACTTCTTTGCTCAGCAAAACATGTTTCAGAAACAAAGTAGTGGAAGTGAATATCTTGTTCATGCTAGTGTTGTAGTAACAGAAATAGTTGCAAAAGAAAGGTACAGACCCTTTACAGATTCCAAATTTTTGAAGTGTTGTCCATTGGATGTAGCTTGAAGAAGTGTTTTGGGATAAGATGTTTTTGAAACATCTGTGCCAGAATTTGCTGAAATCGTGTTGAAGAACAGGGTACAAATTTGTTTGAACATTTGCGTAAATGTTTGGCAAAGGCACTTGGCTGTTATCGATTGGCAATAGATAAAGGTAATGACATTACAGACACTGCATAGTTGATGGTATTTATTCAAGGCATTGAATAGTGACTTTAATATCTGTGAAGAGCTTGCTAGTTAATGTTGTTTGAAAGGCACTACAACTGACAAAGATTTGTTCATAAAAGAAGTTAATTGGTTCTTTGTGATTTGACTGTGAAGAATTGTCAAGTATGACAACCAGTAAAAATTGTGTGTGGCTCCAAAACCAGGGTTGTTAAAAGAGTTGGCGTGCGATTTCAGTTTCCGAGTCTTGAAATGAATCAGTGTGTATGCAGTGTATTGATTCAATGGTGTTTCAATGGAAACTGTGCTGCAAAATATTTTCTTCAGAGATGAAAGTTGTTATGGTTGCTTTGGTTTCAACCGTGAAACTGCAATTAGTACAATGGTGTGAACCACCATCAGTTCAAACAATTTCTAAAAGAAATTGGTTCGGAGTTCGGTGGCATTGTGTTCTTCTATGCTACGAGATAACTAAAGGGAGGTGCAGTGCTTAGTAGATTTTTTCATTTGTGAACAGAAATTGACAGTTAACATTCCAGTCAAAGTTGCAGCAGAACCAAATTCTAGATTTTGAAGAACAGATTTTCTTGGCTGCCAAACTATGTACCTTTTTCACTGGGAGGAAAGTATTGTAGCAACATCAATAGGGGTGAGGCACATGAGAAGGCCATGTGATACCTTTTGCCATGGATATGTTTCTTCAGAATGTAGTGAGAATTTTAGGTATGTGATTAATTATTAATCTTTCTGTGTGTTAAACTTTTTATGTTTTATCTACTCCTTTAATGCCATGTGAGTGAAATGTGAATTTGAGCTTTTTCCAAGCAGACATTAAATGGAATATATGTCTTTCTTTTTTATTTAATTGTAGTGACGCTAAATATCCTTCAGGATTTCAGTTATCCATAGCAGTCCTTATTTTGAGCCAGAAGTACTTAAAGGTGCCTGTTTTCTTCTCTCTTGCTAGTTTTGCAAAATTCAGTATTTGCAAATTTGTTGCTTAGCTCACTACTGCAGGGTATCAGCTTCCCCATCCCCCCTCATGATTATGTCATGTGATGTCAGCTGAAAGCTCGTGGAACTGTACCTAAGCTCAAAGCAGTGAAGGATCCTGTTGGCATTATCCACAATCCTTTTTTGTCAATTCTCCATTTCCCCACAAGAACCAGGCCTGTTCTTGACTTTGGTGTAGTATAGTATTTTTTTACATTGTTGTTTCTTGTTTGTGATTATGGTCTTTCTGAAATCCATGCCAGAAAGATGTGCCTTTTGTGATCATACGTGTTTCATATAGCAGTATGGCTATTCACTACACAAAACATATCACCTTATTATCTGACATGCTGAAAGGACTGGAATGGAATTGTCTTTTAAATCATGGAAGGCTTTAATTTATGACATCCAAAAACCTAAATTGCATGTAAAAACAATGCAAACTTTGTCATACTTTATTTGCATATGTTGAAGTCGTGTGAATGGTGCATTCAAGCATGCGTCATTGTTGTGCAAATGAGTGATAAGATCCTGAAAAATATTGGTGAGGTAGTAAAAGTGTGGGGAAAACCCCTGTCCTTATTAATGCTACATAACATCCACTTGAGCATGTTTTTGTTGCTGTCATGTAGTTGGGTGCCACCAGCCTTTAAATTTGACCTCTTAATTAATTATGCAGCTATAGAATAAACATGTGATACATTTTGTGGAGTTGTGTTTATTTTGGTCATTGAAGGAACTCTATCTACAACCATACATTTAATTGAAATATTTGATAGGTTCTATGTAACTGTCTGCCTCCCACTAAAGAAATCTTGTTTAACCCTTTGCACTCTAATGTCGAGTGAGGCTCGACAGCGGAAAATTGGTGTTCCGCTTCTATGTCGAGCCTTACTCGACATACCTTAATGGTTCTTTTTGGAGCTCCTATGTCATGCGTAGATTGACTCAATGTCGGAACCAAGCAGTGCTGACATGTAGTGATAGTCACATCACCCCGATGCTAAAGTGTGGTGCGCTGGCGTGACTTGCGAGTGTTTGGTTTACGTGCAACTCAGTTCATCCAAGATGGCTTCGATGCCATGGATGTGTCTTACTGATGCTGATATTTCAAAGAATTGCAGTGACAATGAAAGTGATATTGAAGATGCAAGTGATATATTAATGAACACATGGTTCGTACGCGTCCTGGAAATCTTGGGAAAGTCCTGCTACATGTCTTGGAATTTTATCCATTTCGGTCTTTTTGTCCCTGCCCGATGTTTGTAGTTGAGGATTTTTCTACTGACATAACTTATGTATGGCAACCCCGCCCCCCTGCAAAATGCGGGGGGGGGGCTGTTGTTGTTTTTTTTGTCTGTTAGTAAGGCTGGAGCTGCGTTATTAGCGTCTTTTGGCGTCGTGTTTATGTTATCCCTTTGTCTGTCTGACCGGGAAACCATAGTTCAATTTGTAAAATTATTTTTGTATTGGGAAGCTTAAAATGTGAGAATGATAATCCATTTGTTCCGGGTTTTCTTTTCTGATTCACTCGCCGCTTGTAGCATAAGGATCGTCTCGAATTTAAAATTCATTTATTTCGTACATTTGCTTCTAAATGCCCAATTGAAAAAATTATTCCTTTCGACAACATTTATATCGAAGACTATTTTAGTTACAGTCCCTTTTTCAAATAATGCATAAATTTTCCGCTAGGGGTCGTAACAGTAAATCGCGATTTTCCCAGTATCTCTGCTTCTAAAAGTCTGGTTTGAAAAATTATTCCTGCGTTGGATACAGCTCTTGAGGGGAAATGTTTTGTATATAATTTCTCATTTTTGGTAAAGAATAGTTTGGCCGCCAGGAGGCGTAAGTGTTTATTTTTGCTTCTGAGGTATTTGCAATAATATCTGAGCTCGAAACTCGAAAAAAAATCCTCCGTAGACTGATGCCGCTCACCTCCAAAAACTTTTTGAGAATACCTCCTGCTTAAATGGTGCATAATTTTTCCACCAGGAGGTGTACATGTATATCTTATTTTTGCCTATATCTCTGTTTCTAGAAGTACGATTTGAAAAATTCTTTCTTTGTTGGAGAACATTTTCGGTGCGAAATGTTTCTCGTATAATTTCAAGTATTTCTTAATGCACAAGTGCACCACTAGAGGGTGTAAACTCACATTTCCGTTTGCAGCAATATCTACAGGACTAATTAATAACCCAATTGAAAAATATTCTCTTTCGACCTAATACTACTAACCGAAAACTCCTTGTGTGTATTTTCTTCCCAAAATAATGCACAATTTTGCTGCTAGGAGGCACAAGTATTTAATCTATTTTTTCTCAATATCTGTGCTTTTAAATGTCCAATTTAAAAAAATTATTTTAACAACAGATACCAAATACCTTATGGAACACTTTAGGTTTGTATTTGAGGAGTTTTGTGGTTCACAATTCTGGCACTGGGTCGTGTTGTGCACTTCCTTTTACAGCCTATCTCTGCCTCTAAAAACTATTAAGAAATTTCTTTTTTTACTGACGCCATTCTCTATAATAAAGATTTTCAACTTTTCCATTGTGAAAAATTCTTCCGCTAAAAGGCATATCAGTTATATCATGTTTCCTTCTCTATCTCTTCTTTTAATTGTTTGATTTAAAAATCTTTTTGTCTCCAATACCTTCCTTCTGCAATGCGAAACTTTTTTTGCACCATTTGTTAATTTTCGTAACATACCAGTGGTAGAAGTAAGTAGCTGATCAATTTTTTTATTATTTTTTTTTTTGTGTGAGTTATTTTGACCTTTACTGAAATTTGCTAATGAATGCTTTATATAAAAATTTGCCATAAAATTAGATTGCTTTGTAACATCAGAAACTTAAATCTAGTTGTTTCTTAGTATTTTCTGAGCAAACTAATCACTTTGCATCTTCTATAATTAGTTTTCTAATCATGCCCAGTTAAATTGCCTTGATCACACTAATAAATGCAGTTGTACATAGCCCTGGTATTTAAGGTTTTCCCATTATTCTCTTTCATTTCATGTTGGCAATTTTTGTGCATACTTTGTTTGCTGGCAAGTAAAAATTTAAAACATAGCTACAGCATCAATATTATGTTGAAAATTCCTTCCCTAAATAAAATGTAACATAAATACTTGCTCCCATGTTTATGTGTTTAAGAAATAACAATCCCTTTGGTCCTTTGAAAAAGTTCCAAATATTTCACCTTTCCTTACCCTTAAATTTCCAATGTAAGCATTATTTCAAAATAATTAAATATAAATAGTATTTTATGTATTGATTGTGTGGTATATGAAAGCATTTTAAGAGTGATGCCTACCTATGTATTTTTGAGTTTTATGTTGTTGCTTTTTTATTCTGTAATTTGCTTCAATAATTGAACTTAAAGCCAAAGTAAAAAAATAAGTTTCTCAAAATCAGTATAGTATACAAAAGTTTAGTAGATGTTAAATCTGGTCACACTTTCAGTGACAGGTTTTGGTATTTCAGTATTTATCTGTGATTCTTAGTTTCTGATTAGCTGCAGTGGACAACAGTTTTAACATTCTGCATTAAGTTTGCCCAAGCATGTAAGAAGTTGTTTGTTGTAGGTTACAGGTTGAACAGACCTATGGTTTCATTATATTTTAAGTAAGAGCGTTTGGATCATATGCCCTGGGAATTTGCGATTGAAAATGCATATGAACCATGTGAACAATATGAGTGACAGTACGAAAGATTATGATGTCAGTGAACCTAATTCTGGCAGTGCTGCTCAATATTCATGGAGGAACTGGGATTATGGTGATCCTGATTTTTCTGTCTTTTGCTTTGATTCTTCCAGCTGTGGTTTCATCGCCGAAGGTAGGGATGTACCATCTTCGCCGGTCAATTTCTTTCAGTTAATTTTTACGGATGAATTGTTTCGGCAGATATCAGATGACACAAACAAATATGCTAAAATAAAAATACAGTAACCACAATATTCTGTGTGGTGGGGCTGGAATAATGTTACTGTGCACGAGATAAAATTACACTCATTGTCAAAAAAATAGTTGCACCCAGAAGGAAGCAACCGACAGGAATGAAACTTGGTGGGTAGGTTTGACATTGTGACACATGCAAATGATTTAAGTATCACGCTTGGCTGCGCATGTAATGCCAGCAGTGAGGGGTAGTAGCTCTGTGCCTGACTGGCTATATAAGATTGTCTCGTTACGCATGCTTGCCATTCTGACTCGTGCTGTTGTGTTGGTTGCATCCTTTGTATGCCTTGAAGAAAAGTTCGGAAGCAATTCGAGCAGTTGGAGACGTTCAAGAGGGGTAGCATTGTCAGGAAGCGGGATGGTCTTATCGTGTATTGCGTGCCATACCTGTCGTGCAGACATCACCGTAGCACGCAGCAGCGACAGGAAGGGTCTGGGAGACCGAGACAAACCACGGAGGGAGAGAGAGAGAGAGAGAGAGAGAGAGAGAGAGAGAGAGAGGGAGAGGACCGACGGGTTGTCCGACATGTGCAGAGTGACCCAACAGCCACGATTGCGGATATTCAGCTAGCAACAGTGCCCTTCCTGCACATCATCTGATTAGTGCCCGCACCATTGGCAGACGGCTGCAGGACGTAGGGCTACATGCACGCAGACCGTTACGACGACTTCCGCTTAACACCATTGCATCGTCGCCCCAAAGACTGCAATGGTGTCATGCCAGACTGTCAAGGAACCGCTCAGAATGGCAGCGGGTGATCTTCAGTGACGAGTCCCACTTTTGTCTTGGAGGAGACGACCAACGAATCCATGTGTGGAAGCACCGTGGTCAGCGCCAAGATGAACGGTTCGTTGTCGAGTGTCATACATCCAGAAGGCATGGTGTCATGTGTGGAGTGCAATTGCCTACTATGCCAGATCACCTTCGGGGCTCATTACAGGTACTAGCAGGGGTGCCCTTTGACAGCCCAACTTTACGTTAATGAGGTCCTGCAACCAGTGGCCCTACCTTTGCTGAAAACTCGTTCTGGTGAGATTTTCCAACAGGACAACGTTCGTCCACATACTGCTGCTGTTTCAAGAGCTTGCCTTCAAGGAACTGACACTCTGCCATCGCCAGTTGAAAATGTGTAGGACGCTGTTTGACGCACTATCCACACTCCACCCCTATCTCACAATTTGCAGGAACTGTGTGAGAAGATTCAAGGTACATGGGATGGCTTATCGCAGGACACCATTAGGAACCTGTACAACTCCATGCTGAGAGGTCTGGCATGCTGTGTGATCAAACATGGTGGCCCGACACCATACTGTTAGACACTACTTATTGGCGTGTAGCTCAATAAATATTGTCCGTATCAGTCTCGGTGTTTAATAATTTATTTTTCATGGTAACATTCACCTTTCTCCCGAATAGCATTGCAATCCTACGTGTCCTTCTGGGTGCAACCAGTTTTTTCACGATGAGTGTATTTCATGGTGTTCTTTTAAACATGGCTTTACAAAAATGCAAGGTTTCTTTTCACAAAAATGGCTGGATTCATCTAGCTTCTTCTCCGAATGTTTCACTTGAAAGAGATTCATGCAGATTTTCTGGGTTCTTCATGTTTCAAATCCAGAAAATACTATACATATGAACAATCAAGTCAGATCACGAGTTAGTAAAGTGAAAAATGTTATAGACTACCTATCACACAAGTTCATGAAGATATACAGGCCACAACAATACTTAGCTGTGGATGAATCAACACTTTCATTCAAAGGCCATGTCTTATTCAAAATGTACAACCCACAGAAGCCAACAAAATGGAGACAAAGAATATATGATTTTGGATTGCTCGAATGGCTATATTTGCAGTGTGATACTGTATTTGGTGCTGCGACGACAGTTTTTGATTCGACCAGATCTGAAATTTTCGGAGAGAACTGTCTTTCAATTACTAGCTAATGTCATAAATGGAACAGGCCAGTCAGGATATCATTTGTACACTGACCGTTTCTATACCTGTGTTGTATTGGCTGAGGAGCTGTTGAAGCAGCATGTACATCTCAAGGAACAATCCATCTTAATCAAAAGAACCTCCCAGGTGGGATCAGGAAAAAAATTTACATCTCAGAAAGCACAAAATAAAATGCTTCCGGACCAACGCAGTGCTGGTTCTAGCATGGCAAGACAAATGCCCGACTGTGATGCTGTCGACAAAAAATAACAATTCCACATCAGTAGTTGAAAGGAGAAAGAGAGACAGAACAAAGAAATAACAAATAATCAAGCCTAATGTGATAATTGATTACACGTCCAACCCAAAGTTCACCGGGAAAAAAAAATTATTTTTACTCCTTCGAAAAAATTTAAGGAGTAATTTTTTAAAGTGGGGAGTGTTTTAGAAAAATTAGCAGTGAAATAAAAGAAACACCACAGAAATGCTTGCAGTTATGAAAAATCAATCCAGATTTTTTTCATATTAAAAAATATTTCACTGCCATTCAATTTATTGGGTTGATGCATAAGTTCATGCCGTTTTATTTCACAAGTGTTTCCCAGGTCAGGTGACGGTGGCCAGTTGTATATCAAAATGTAGCCAGTAATATTGTGTATCTAAATCATATTGCATTGTGTGGTTGTGGCTAATGGTTTTTTGGTTTTCAGGTCCGGAAATATGGAGTGTCAAGTAGAGAGGAATGAATATTTCCGACATCTGCTCTTCTACGAGTTTAACAAGGAATCTTCAGCTGCTGAGGCCACTCAACAGATTTGTGCTGGGTGTGGGAAGGATGATATTGCTCCAAGGACAGTCCACAAATGGTTTGAGCGGTTCCAAGATGGTAGTTTTGACCTCAACTACTCCATGCTCAGGTCATCCATCTAACTTTGAAGAGGATCATTTGAACCATCTCATCCACTTGGATCCACATCAAACCACACGCAAATTGGCAACTGAGATGGACTGTGATCAGACCACAGTGGTGCGACACCTGGAATGTATGGGAAAGGTCCAGAAATTGGGGCCATGGGTGCCTCACACTCTCACTGTGGACATCAAGAATCAGTGTGTTGCCATATGTGGTCTCTTACTCTCTCGTTATCGCGAAAATTCTCAGTAACACAAACCCTTTCTGTCACATATTGTTACTGGAGATGAAAAGTGGTGCCTGTACGTGAATTTCAGACATTGGAGGGAATTGTTAAGCCCAAACAAGATGCCTACACCTTGTCCAAAACATGGCCTTCATCATGCGAAGATCATGTTATGTGTCTGGTGGGACATGTCCCACCAGACACACAACATTTTCACAGCATTTCCCAGTGAATAATGCCTTCCATGTATGGAAGGCATTATTCACTGGAAAATGCTGTCAAGGAATCAGACCATCAACGCTGCACTCTATTGTGAGTAACTCCGCCATGTGGAAGGTAGCAATTCAGCAGAAATGGCCACATTGGCACCATGGTGTCCCTCTCCAACATGATAACGCCCGCTCTCGTAGTGCAAACATGACCAAAATGGTCGTTCAGGACATGAAATGGGAGATCCTTCCACATCCTGCCTATTCCCCAGATGTTGCCCCTCTTCAGACTATCACCAGTTCTGATCTCTGTCGAATATACTCCATGGCAGAACGTTCAACAATGATGTTGAACTCCAGAATTTCCTTGATAACTTCTTTGCAGCAAAACCTGCACGTTTTTTCAAGAATGGTGTTGTAGGCCTATCCAGACGAAATGTCATTGTAAACAATGGCATACCTGCCAGGTTTTACAGTTTACCCGTAAAATTTGTGGAAATGTGACTTGTTTTACGGGCAAAATGTTAATTTTACGGATTTGGTGATTCTCAGATATTTTTTTCTTTTTCTGATGATTTTGCACCCACTATTAAAACTTTTTTTTTTTTTTACTTAATCCAATCAAAGTAAAATGCTGATGTAAGTTACGAATAAGTTTTCAGTTGCATGTGTTTATTTTGGAACATTTTGCTGCAGTTTTCCCAAGTTTTAGGTTATTGTTTTGCCTTTTTTCAAACACTAGAACATCAATCAACGAGCTGGGCTTGTTTAACCTTGGGCTTGGTTCTCTCCCTCTCTCCCCGCACGCTTCCCCCCCCCCCCCCCCCACCTTTCTTTTCAGATAATGCATTGTTCATCTCCCGAGTCATCACAACTTCTAAGAAGTCCAGTGTGGGGTATGTCTTGCATTGGAGCAGGTGTCTTTATTCCTCCTAGTTCAAAATGCTAACTCAGAAGGTAGTTATCGTAGAAAAAAATTCAAACGGATTTTAAATCTGTAGAATTTTTAAGCCCAGGTCGATACCCAACAAGACGAAATTAAGCAAAAACTTGCGGTTTTGTGAAATTAAAAATGCATTGGGGCATGGTTTCGTAACTTCTTCCCTGGCAATAAATTTGACCTAACGAAAGAAGTTGCAAGTCCAATGTTCATTCGAGCCAGTGCTGCTGCAGCAATGATTTATTTACTGGTTTGTTAGTAAGTTTTCTACGCTTTCCAACCGTGCTTTTGCCACCCCGGTGGTGCAGTGGTCTAAGGCGCTGGCCTCTGATCATTCGTCCGTAAGGGGTCCGGGTTCGAATCCCGGTCAGGCATGGATGTTGTGTTTGTCTTTCGGCACTGGTTTTCTCCCTTCCCTGGAACCAGTGACTCTAAATTAGGAACGGGTGTGACTGCTTATAGCCCATTGAGTTGCTCACGGTAGTCGTTAAACCTCCAATAAAAACAAAAACAAAAAAACGTGCTTTGTTCATCGCTCGATAACGTTCATAAAAATGTCTTGGCTTGATTCAACAAAATTAATATGTTGGGGTACATACTAATTCGTCAAATCCCTATTGAAAATGGTCAAAGGTAAGGTCAAAACATAGGAACGGGATTCATTCTTCCGCCCTTTTGCGTGATGACTTGCGTAAAATGAAAGCATGATTGTGATGAAGTTTGGGTATGCTGTTCAGCACCCATAGTGGACCTATCCTATTGAAAAGGGTTGCTCTCAGCATTCGCTGGGACAGTGAGTAGTATCTGTTCGCTCACATTTCAAAATTTTAGCACAATATCTTCCGTGGAAATTGACCGATTTGGATAGAATTTTTCATTATAAAATGACGCATGTGTGATAGCTTTTTAATTTAGAAATTAACAGGCACAAAAAATGTTCTATAATAAAGAAAAACATGCAAAATATACAGTCTATCAATTAATTCATACTAAGGGATTCGTAAAGAAAACAGTAAAGTATCTTGGATACTGTTGCTTTTGCAAACCCACCCTTTTTTGTAGGTATGAAATTTTGGGCTTTTAGAAAACAACTCTGAATTTTAAAATATCCAGATTTTGACGGCACAATTTTAATCTAGGGAGGGAGAAGACTTTTTTTTTTTTTTTAGGTTTGACAAAAAATAAAAATAAAAAACTCCATTGGCTTCGTAACTTCTATCAAACCGAATTGTGTGATATTTAGAGATTTTCATTTTCTAAAACAGAATACGTGTATTCTACATTTTGTCATGTTTGGGCCATATATATATATATTATTATTATTATTATTTTTTTTTTTTTTTTTTTGTTGGCAGAGATATAAGATGGGAATTAAAATCCCGGTTCAAACGTTTCGTGCCACAAAGGGAGCAGGGGAAGAAATGGGGAGGATGTCACCGACGAAGTGGCTGTATCATTTCCCGTGACGTCTGATGTAAAAGACCGTTGGTTTTGCAAAACACATTTTGTTAATTTACTGCAGGAGAGTGGGTGATTCAGATGTTGATGGGCCCAGATTGATTTTATAAAGGAATAACTAGACTAGAGAAGCTCTATTTGGTAAGATGAGGGGAGGACAGGAAAGGAAGACAGAACTATAAAATCAGTGACATTTGGAAGTATAAAGGATGCCGCTAAAGTGGTCAGATTTAGTAAAAGGCAAGGCATCGATCCGCCTGTGAGGAATGATGGGGAGGGGGGAGGACCCCAGAGAATGACGTTTGTAACTAAAACCTAAACCTTTGCTTCTAGATGAAAGAACCTTTCAGTTGCTCTCTGCTTTCCTAGCTGACCAGCTCGAATCGGATAACTCTGTAATCGGTATTTTTTCTTCTTCAAATTGCAACTCTTTAAGCTGCTACTGTTTTACTATGGCAATTTTTACTTGCATTTTTTTTTTCCAGAGTGGTAATAAATTTAGTATTAGTGATTCGCTATGAGCAGCAATGTAAAAGGGGAAACAAAGTACTATCAAGCATTCCATGATTCTTATTCTGCGGAATTCCTGTGTATTGCAAAATCTCCAAAAATGAAAAAAATATGTGTTTCGTGCTACGTGGCAATGCAATTTAAACATTTCGCATGGTGGAAGGAATTATATTACAAATCATATTTCTAGTGACAAGCATAAATATAACGTTGACTGTGTGGAAAAAAATAACGAAATTAACTTCCTTTGTTAGAAGTTATAATATGAACTGGATGCGATTCATAACAAAATGTTTGTTCACTTCATTTTTAGTTGAACATAATTTATCAGTTAGTGTCTCTCAGTCACTCTTACTTATTTCAATTTTTTTTTATTTGACTGTCTAATCGTCCGTGTCTCCGTAAGATAAAAACTTAACAAAAAAAAATGGTTTGCTTTTGAAAACATTTTAGTATGTTTCATGACGGCGTGGGACACGATCCCATTGAAAGGGTAGAACATCCTTCCCTTTAGATGCAAACTTCTGTAAAAGTAAATTTTTATCACTTTATAGATCATAATGATAGCATAGTAACAAGAAATTATGTATAGAATTTATTTTAATTGATATAAATGTGCTGATAAATTCAAACATCTGTAGTCACTTCAATTAAAAGTTTATACTTGATTTGGGTAACATCGTTTTTAAATCAATATGTTTGGTACATTTAATCAATATGTGCGACAAGTAATTTAATCGAATATATCGATAAATAATTTTTTTACGGATTTCTGTTTCTGAAAGTCAGCAGGTATGCAATGGGGGAATACATAGTTGATTGATTCCATTTTCCCTTCTGATGTAATACATTCCTGTAGTGTGGTGAAAAAAACGGCATGAACTTATGTGTCAACCCAATATTTAGAATTTGGATCCATTTTACTTCTTGTTTTAATAATAAATATAATATTTGTATTTTAAAACAACATTCAGTTTATCATGTTTTGTAATGACCATATGCAACCGCAATGTGTTCAAGAAGTGAATACATTGCACTTTTTAGATTCTTGTAGACATCTAAAAATATCTAATAAACTTCTCAGCAAGTTATACAGCCAGCCGCCCCGGTGGTGCAGTGGTCTGAGGCGCTGGCCTCTGATCATTCGTCCGTAAGGGGTCCAGGTTCGAATCCCGGTGAGGCATGGATGTTGTGTTTGTCTTACGGCACTGGCTCTCTCCCTTCCCTGGAACTAGTGACCCTAAATTAGGGACGGGCGACTGCTTATAGCCCATTGAGTTGCTCACGGTGGTCGTTAAACCTCCAATCAAAAAAAAAAGTTATACAGCCATATTTATCTTTTGTTGACTATGCAGCTGCACAACTCCCCGCACGGGGATAACTGGTTTTTCAGTTATTTGGGGAGCGGCGCTCCCACGGCCCGAGCTGACCTTGTGACTGGTCAACATCTGATGTCATGCCGCCGCTTGGTTTTTTTTTTTTTTTTTTTTGGTGTTGATGGTGTTTGCAGGGACGGCTGTTCATCCAGCTGTTGGGGAGTCGCGGCCCCACGATCCCGAGCTGGTCTTGTGTCTCGCTTTTTCGTTTTTATTTATTTTCTCCACTGGCTAGTTGCCCGTGTTGTATACTTTACCTAATCGCTACCACGTTATGTACTAACACCCCCGGTCTTGTGGCTTTGTTACCCTCCACCACTAACTGTTTTATATTAACCGCTCAGTTCGTAGGTTGCTGAGATTCCGTTTAGGTTCCCTTCCAGGATTTGTCTTCTTTGGATTTCTTTTTTCCTTTTAACTGGTTTGGGTGCTAGACCTACCTGCATGTTTGCCGCGTGCGGAGACCCGTGAGGCGGAAATGGGATGTCTGGTGGCTGAGGTCGCAGGAGACCGGTTAAGTGCCTCCTGTGTACCAACACTCCTCTTCGACCCCGGCTTCGCTGTAAACGGGAGGCTAGAGACTAACCCACCTTCTAGTCAGAAGCCATGTACCAAGTTGTGTACAGGGCTTTAGCGGCTTTTTGTCGTATAGCACGGCAGGGTAAGCCCGGGGGCTGTGGGATCATGCCAAAGGCGTTGGCATGACGGTACCAGGAGGCCGAAGTGTCCGCCGAGTGCGTGTGATCACAGCCAACGGACTATATCTGCAACGTTTAAGCTCCAGAACTGTGTCCAGCGTCATTTTCTTGGCTTGCAGACCTCCAGTTCTCCCTTGTAGGGCTCGGTGGTGGGTGGAGTAGTTTGCAGACGAATCTTCCTTCTTTTTTCCATGGGTAGAAACAAAAAACAAAACTCCAAATTTAGGTCACCTGTGAATATGATAGTTGATAACGACTCTCCTTCGTCTTCTCAACCTACCAAGTCTCATACCCTTAAACGATCTTTAGACCATGACCTGGACCAAGAATGTGGAACCTCTTCTTCGGCAGCTGTACCAGTCGCTCCGAAGCGTCGTCTCCCCTCGATTGCTGTGAATACGCATGCTACACACTTACTTGTAGAATCCGTCGATCCGAATGAGAGACTGTCCACCAGATCTCCATTTTTCATTTCTAAAGCTTTGGACGCTGCAGTTGGCCCCTTGAAGTCTGTGAGGAAGCTTCGCTCTGGGGACCTGCCTGTCCAAACTTGCAGTGTTTCTCAGAGTAACACTCTTATGCACCTCACTAGTCTTCAAGGCATTCCTGTCAAAGTGGCACCTCACCCGTTTCTTAACACCTCTCGGGGTGTTATTTCTGAGTTTGATCTCTTGCCATGCAGTGAAGAAGAATTGGTGACTGAACTTGCAGATCAAGGTGTTATTGCTGCACGTCGTATGATGTTCCGGCGCGATGGTTCTTTAATTAAGTCTAAAAATGTTATCTTGACTTTTAACTCCCCGAAGGTTCCGACCGAAATCAAGGCTGGCTACTTGGTCTGTGGAGTTCGCCCGTACATTCCCAGTCCTCTGCGCTGTTTCAGGTGCCAGAGGTACGGGCATTCACAACGTTTTTGTAAGAGTTCCGCTCGTTGCGCAAATTGTGGCTCCAGTGACCATGACGGGGAAGGTTGCACTTCTGCGGCCTGCTGTGTTAACTGCGGTGAGGCCCATGCAGCTTACTCCCGCAACTGTATGAAATGGAAGGACGAGATGGCGATCCAGCGCCTCAAGACCCTGGAAGGCCTCTTGTACCCTGCTGCCAAGGCCAATTTGGGTATACCCACCAACCGACAGCGTACTTTTGCCGCAGTAGTTCAGTCTCTGCCGCAACCCGTGCAGCCCTTTGTTCCGCGCCCTGTAGCTCTCGCCGCACTTGCCAAGCGATCTACAGTTGAACAAGCGACACAGGTGGATTTCACCGAGCTCCAGCTTCCTCGACCAGCTGAGTCTGCGCCTTCTCTTTGAAGACGACCGACTCTTCCGGTTCCCAGCAGACAGCCTGCACGTGCGGAAGACCCGGCCCTCAATCCGCAAAGGTGTGCAGTGTCCATCCAACTGTCTCGGCCTCAGCGCGGTCCCCACCCTCAACCAACATTATAGAGGATCATGGGGAGGAGGAGAGTGACAGTTCGTCCCCGGCCTCAACCAGCATTGCAGAGGAACATGGGGGGGAGGAGAGTGACAGTTCGTCCCCGCCCTCTGCCAGCATTGCAGAGGAGTGTGGGGGGGAGGGAGAGTGACGGTTCGTCCCTCTCAATTAGTAAATTTTTTTATAAATCTGATTAACTACCTTGTCTTCACTGCTCTCATCATACTCTTTTTCAACTTTTCCCAAGCCTGTCTGCTCTTACTCATTTTCCACGCTTTTCAAAATCTGTGGCTGATCGTTCTTTGTCTGGCGCTCTTTGGCCAAACCTGGCCCTTGCGCCACTAAAATCCACTAACCAACCAACCAACCAGCAGCTGCACAACATCCAGCGCTTAAATTTTCATTTTTCTGATACCTTTGTTTCCCTTCCCATTTCTTTATTGTCGCTGGTTTTTTTTTTTTTTTTTATATAATATGCCCTTGGATGACAATTTTACCCATCATGCTGAAAGAACTTCCAGTCTGAGGACCATGAATGCATGATAGCTCTTACTATTTTAGATAAATAGTGTAACTTTGAGAATATGAAAATTTTTAAACACCTGAACACCATGCATCAATTCTTACAAAATTTTCTTCTTTGTCACTTGTGCTCCCCCTCCCCCTCCATCCTCTATCAAGCTGAAATGCAAACTTCGGGGGAGAGTGAAGGATACATCAGAACATCGTTGAGGGGGGGAGTTACAGTTATGGGAGAAATCTTTGCTATGTCCAATTTCCATGATTTTCGGATATTTTCCCTCCATTTTCAAGTTTAAATGCAAATATTTATGAAATAAAATAAAAATGACATTTAACAACAATACTAGGCAGAGGAAACATTGCATGAAAAATAAAATTACGATTACGGGAGAAATCTTCACTGCGTCAAACTTCTGTTAATAAGTTCATGCTGGTTTTTTCCCTGCGTAACAGGAATGTATTGCATCAGAAGGGAAAACAAAATCAATCAACTATGTATCCCCCCCCTCCATTGTTTACGATGGTGTCCCAATGTCTGGATAGGTCTGCGTTGACATTCTTGAAAAAATGTGCTGGTTTTGCTGCAAAGAAATCATCAAGGAAATTCTGTAGATCAACATCATTGTTGAACGCTCTGCCACGGAGCGCATTCGACAGAGATCGGAACAGGTGATAAGTCTGAACGGGCGACGTTTGCGTAATAAGCCAGATGTGGAGGAATTTCCTATTTCATGTCCTGAATGGCCATTGTGGTCATGTTGGAGGAGGACACTATGGTACCAATGTGGCCGCTTCTGCCGAATCGCTCCCTCCACACAGCGGAGTTGCTCACAATAGAGTGCAGCATTGATGGTCCGATTCCTCTACAGCATTTCACAGTGAATAATGCCTTCCATGTCCCACCAGACACACAACGTGATCATCGCAAGATGAAGGTCATGGTGTGGACATCTTGTTTGGGCTTAATCATTCCCTCCGATGTCTGAAATTCATGTACAGGTACCACTTATCATCTCCGGTAACAATACATGACAGAAAGGGTTTGTGTTGCCGAGAACATTTGCAATAACGGGCGAGCAAGGAACCACATATGGCAACACGCTGATTCTTGTTGTCTTCGGTGAGAGTGTGAGGCACCCAAGACCCCAATTTCTGGACCTTTCCCATATGTTCCGGGTGTTGCACCTCTGTGGCCTAATCACAGTCCATCTCAGTGGTCAATTCACGTGGGGTTTGGCACGGATCTAAGTGGATGCGATGGTTCAAACAATCCTCATCAAAGTGAGATGAACGACCTGAGCATGGAGAGTCGTTGAGGTCAAAATTGGAACTGCTCAAACCATTTGCAAGCTGTCCTCGGAGCAATAGCAGCCTCCCCATGCACAGCACAAATTTGTCGAGTAGCCTCGGTGGCTGAGGATCCCTTGTTAAACTCGTAGAGGAGCAGATGTCGAAAATGTTCTTTCCTCTCTACTTGTGACACTCCATACTTTCAGACCTAAAAACCATTAGCCACTATCACCCAACGCAATATGGTTTATATACACGATATTGTTGGCTGCAGTTCTGTCTATATTGATCATTTAAATTTCTGTTGTAACTTTACACTTTTTAAGCCTTGTTGCATGATTGTTTTGAATGTTCTTGTTTGCTTAGTGTATGTATTTCTTTGTAGGCCTGAGTCCAGATCTGCAATCTATGGAACAGATACGCCGTATTATGCGACCAACTGATGTCCCTGATCAAGGTCTCTTGTGTGATCTGCTTTGGTCAGATCCTGACAAAGATGTAATGGGATGGGGTGAAAATGACAGAGGTGTGTCCTATACATTTGGTGCTGATGTTGTGGCAAAGTTCCTGCACAAGCATGACTTGGATTTAATTTGTAGAGCACATCAGGTAAGTTGTGCTGATTTGTGTACTTTCAAATCCAGTATTTATGTTTGTTTTATGGGTGGAACTTTCTAATTCACTTGTAAAAGGCTCTTGAATTAAGAGCTACCAAAGAAAGGTGACTTGATCACGCTAGTTACGTTAACTAAAACTTCTTTACAAAAGTTCGTAAGTTGGAAGCTTTCGACCTTATCTTAGGTCTTCATCACGCCAATGGAGGACTAAGATTGTTGCCAGATTCTACATTTGAATTTTCCTATTTTTGTTGCCAAAACTTAGAATTGATCTCCAGATCAACGGAATGTAGAGAGGAGATTCGGAGTTGCAAGTCATTGAGTTGAAAATAATTTCTATGCTTTCACGGTAACGGAGGGCAAAACGATTGTCAAACGAAGCAATTCGTTTTGCTTCGTTCCAGTGGGGAACTGCAGATGTGTCTTCCATTGTCAAAATAGACAAGGCAGTGTTGGGATTGCCTTTCGAAACATCTTTTCTATGTTCTAAAATTCTATGGCTAATGCTCCTGTATGTGCTTCCAATGTATAAGTTATCCCCAGTAGAAGAAGAGATAGGAATGCAGTAAACTCCTGGGAGGTTCAGGCTTTCAACTTTGTCCCTATCCCTTTGTAGAAGTTTCAAGATGTTTGGGGTAGATTTAATGGCAAGATGGTAACCAACACTTCTAAAAAGAATCTGTAACTTATAAGCATAGGAAGGATGGTAAGGAACAGAACCACAGAATTTCAGGTCTTCTTTCTTGTGAGGAAGGAGGCATTCGATTTTCGAATGGTTTTCATATTTCTTTATGAGGGAGTTGACTGTAACAGCAGGGAAACCATGAGAGAGGGCTATTGTAGAAATTTTGGAGAGTTCTTCTTGAAGAGAGAGTTGGCTGTTGCAAATGATATGAGCCCTGTGGATGTAGGACTTCAATGCTGCAAGCTTGTAGAGATGCAGGGTGCAAGATTTGTAGGGAATGATGTTAGTGGCTGCAGAAGGTTTTCGATAGACGGAACGAGTAATGGAGAGATCAGCGTTTCTGCAGATAGATACATCCAGGAAATCAATTTTGTGATTTACTTCCTTAGATATAGTGAGCTTAATGGAAGGAAATTTTTCTGTAATGGAGTTGATCAGTATCTGTAGCTCAGACTCGGAATGTGGCCAGCTAATGAAAATGTCGTCTACATATCTTAACCATAGGGAAGGTTGAAAAGGGTGTAGAGGAATTATGGAAACTTCAATATGTTGCATGTAGATTTCAGCAAGCAGAGGGGAAAGAGGTGAGCCCATGGGGAGACCAGATTGTTGCCTATACACAATTTTGTTGAAAACAAAACAACTATGTTGATGAATAGTGTGGAAACAATCATAAAGATCTTTGATAAGAGGACCGGGGGGTTCAAAATGAAGAATCAATTTCTTCATGAGGAGCATGTAGGAATCAAAATATGGTACAGAGGGAAACAAAGATTCTACATCAAGAGTATACAGATTATCACAAGGAGGAAAGGAATTAGGAAGGTTGTGGATGAAGTTTGAAGTAGAGACAACTGTATGAGGATGGTTGGCTGCCAGGGATTTGCATTTGAGGACCAATCTCTTTTCAAGGTTTACTGCTGGAGAAAAAGAATATTCCACTAAAGGTCTGATGGGGTTACCAGCTTTATGCAGTTTCACTTGCAGGAAGAGCCTGGGAGTTCTAAAAGGAGGGGTGATATATCACCAAGGAAGGATTGAAGAGTTTCTTTCTTAGCTAATCTGTCAACTGAGTTTTTGAGTGAGTTGGTGGTGTCTGACTGTAAAGGGATGCAGTTAGCAGATGTAAGAAAAGAAAGCACTTTTTGGTTTAGAGTTTCTTTACCAATGATGACTGGGCAACCAACTTTATCTGCTTTGCATACGGCTAGGTCATTTTCTTGAATAAATGACCTGAATTCTTTTAAACAAGAAGAAGAGTACTTGATTGGCACAGAATTTTGCTTGGATAAGATAACAGCAGCGTTGGCACGAAGGATAGGCTGCTGAACAGTCTCAGTTCTGTGGATGGCTGATTCTATAACAGAAACAGTTTGTGGAAGATTGATAGGAAGAGCAGGTGAAAATTTTGGGCCTAATGATAAGAATTTATCCAAGCTAGGAGGAATAGTGACAGAAGAAAGATTTACATACTTTGGCTTGTCAGTAGAGGCTGATGACGGAGATATCTGTATACTCTTGATGTAGAATCTTTGTTTCCCTCTGTACCATATTTTGATTCCTACATGCTCCTCATGAAGAAATTGATTCTTCATTTTGAACCCCCCGGTCCTCTTATCAAAGATCTTTATGATTGTTTCCACACTATTCATCAACATAGTTGTTTTGTTTTCAACAAAATTGTGTATAGGCAACAATCTGGTCTCCCCATGGGCTCACCTCTTTTCCCCTCTGCTTGCTGAAATCTACATGCAACATATTGAAGTTTCCATAATTCCTCTACACCCTTTTCAACCTTCCCTATGGTTAAGATATGTAGACGACATTTTCATTAGCTGGCCACATTCCGAGTCTGAGCTACAGATACTGATCAACTCCATTACAGAAAAATTTCCTTCCATTAAGCTCACTATATCTAAGGAAGTAAATCACAAAATTGATTTCCTGGATGTATCTATCTGCAGAAACGCTGATCTCTCCATTACTCGTTCCGTCTATCGAAAACCTTCTGCAGCCACTAACATCATTCCCTACAAATCTTGCACCCTGCATCTCTATAAGCTTGCAGCATTGAAGTCCTACATCCACAGGGCTCATATCATTTGCAACAGCCAACTCTCTCTTCAAGAAGAACTCTCCAAAATTTCTACAATAGCCCTCTCTCATGGTTTCCCTGCTGTTACAGTCAACTCCCCTCATAAAGAAATATGAAAACCATTCGAAAATCGAATGCCTCCTTCCTCACAAGAAAGAAGACCTGAAATTCTGTGGTTCTGTTCCTTACCATCCTTCCTATGCTTATAAGTTACAGATTCTTTTTAGAAGTTTTGGTTACCATCTTGCCATTAAATCTACCCCAAACATCTTGAAACTTCTACAAAGGGATAGGGACAAAGTTGAAAGCCTGAACCTCCCAGGAGTTTACTGCATTCCTATCTCTTCTTCTACTGGGGATAACTTATACATTGGAAGCACATACAGGAGCATTAGCCATAGAATTTTAGAACATAGAAAAGATGTTTCGAAAGGCAATCCCAACACTGCCTTGTCTATTTTGACAATGGAAGACACATCTGCAGTTCCCCACTGGAACGAAGCAAAACGAATTGCTTCGTTTGACAATCGTTTTGCCCTCCGTTACCGTGAAAGCATAGAAATTATTTTCAACTCAATGACTTGCAACTCCGAATCTCCTCTCTACATTCCGTTGATCTGGAGATCAATTCTAAGTTTTGGCAACAAAAATAGGAAAAATTCAAATGTAGAATCTGGCAACAATCTTAGTCCTCCATTGGCGTGATGAAGACCTAAGATAAGGTCGAAAGCTTCCAACTTACGAACTTTTTGTAAAAGTTTTAGTTAACGTAACTAGCGTGATCAAGTCACCTTTCTTTGTTAATATTGTTACGTGTTTTGCCCATAATCGTCATTAAGAGCTACCTTTTGAAGTGCCAAAGCTTGAAATATCTTGCATGATTACATGTATCATTATGTATTGTGAATCAGTGTATCATTAGCTCTTCATATTGCTATTTTTTTGAGAGAGAGAGTAAAAGAAAGACACTGTTGGGGGAGGGGGGATACTACAGGTTTATTGTCTAAACTTTGCTGTGTATTGGGGGGGGGGGGTTAGTTCTGTAATACATTATTTTACTGTTGTTTAAGGTTCAAATGTTCAGCTGTTTTCAGCCTGCAGTCACATAAAATCTTTAAAGATTAGCTCTTTCAACTACTTTCTCAGTTTTATAGTCCAACCAGTTGTTGCTTCTGGTAGACCATATTTATTGCATAAATTCTTATGTATGATAGCAACAACTTTGCCATGACATTGCTTACAGTCAGTTTGAACAGTCTTAGTGCAGGTAACCAGATGGTCAATTGCTTCAGATCATTCAGTTTTCACCAGCTGCTCCCTGTTAAATGTCTTCTGTTTCTCCAAAGCCTCAAAATGGATGCTTTCTTGCAACATCTGAAGTTCTACCGCAGGGAAGATGTTATTTCGTACAGTGAACCACCACTTTTCAGCTAATCTTGATTTGTTTAACAGCAAAATCTAGCAATTTGTGCATCTGAATTTCTTACATACGCTTTTAGCATCCTCTTCAGGGCTTGAAAAATACCATACCCAAGATGCCCCGGGGCATGTAAATTATTGGCTTGGGCAGGTAAAAAGCAAATCTAGTTGCTCGGTAGAGTTTAGAAAATGAAAGTTTCAAATGGAAAATATTCTCTCTTAAGAAAAAAGACGTCACATATAATTTTTCGTTTCACTGCAAATCGTCACAAGTTGTGTTATTGTTACATGGTGCCAAGGACAAGAGAATATTTCTTTAATTGTATTATGCTCTGTCCAGAAATTGGGGATATATGTAGTTTTGCTCCAAATGTTTACAGTTAGGGGAGTAGAGAGGAGATCAAACGGTCACAGCTCTTGGTGAGGCTAGGTCTCTGGTATAATAGTAAGTAAATATGTGTAGGATTCCCAGTCGGTCAGTGTTAGGTACAAATTTGTCTTCTGCATTGCTGAGTGATGCAATTTCCAAATTGAAATCTTCATTGTTGGTTGAACAAGCATACACAGGTAGGCAGTACAATAAAGTGTACAAAAGAAGTTTCATACTGTTGTACATTCAAACTGATTATTTGATATTTCTGCATAACAAGGATACATTTTAAGAATTCGTGAAAATAGGAAGAGACCCAGGATAGAAAGAATAAAGGTTGATAGGCTCCTTGAAGACTATCAGCGTTATTCTGACTTACTCAGAGAACGACTGAAGGAGCAGAAGTCTGGTGAGAGGGATGTAGAAAAGAAGTGGGAATGTTTTAACAACTGTATTGTCACTGCTGCTAAAGAGGTCTGCAGCACCACAATAGTGGGTAACAATAGAGGTGATGCTTGGTGGAATAGTGAGATTGAAGAGGCAGTAAAGAGAAAGAAGGAAGCCTATTTGGGGATGTTGCAAGGTAGAGTCTCTGTGGATGAATATCGCTCAAAGAAGCATGAAGCTGCCTAGCTGGTTCACCAGAGTAAGGCAAAAGATAGAAAGGAGAAGGTGGGAAGGCATGAACTGGCTTTTTGGAAAGATAGGAAGTCCTTCTGGAAGTACATGAGACTCAGGAAAAATAGGGGAAACAAAGTTGTAAGTTGGTGAAGAATGAGATCGGGGAAATGATATGGGAGCCCAATGAGTTAAGTGAAAGATGGGGTGAATATTATTGTGCGTTATTAGATCAGGAAAGCAAAGATGATTCTGAGACAGACGCAGATGATGTCACAGTGAAGGATGGAAGAATAGGGGGTATCTCAAGAGAAGTGTGTAAAGCTCTAAAATCTCTTCAGAATGGTAAGGCTCCGGGAGTGCCAGTATTGTCCCCATGTATAAGGGAAAAGGTGATCAGACTGAATACAAGAACTATCGTGGTATTAGCCTAACTAAGTATGTCAGGGAAAGTGTTTGGTAAGGTCGTTATTGAAAAAGTATGGGGTCTTACATCAGAGAAAGTGTGTGATGTTCAGAGTGGTTTTATGCCTGGTAAAGGCTGCACTAACCAAATTTTTGCATTACGCACGATGATTGAAAAGCATCTGGCTGTTGGTAAGAAAGTTTTTGCTGCCTTCATAGATTTAGAGAAAGCTTATGACCGAGTAAATGGGACACTTTTGTGGAAGGTATTGAATGAATACAGTGTTACTGGAAATCTACTTAATAGTGTAAAGGCCATGTATGCTGGTAGTAGAGCTTGTGTAGGAGTGAATGGTGTTTTATCAAAATGGTTTTCTGTTGGTGCAGGAGTTAGACAAGGTTGTGTAATGTCACCATGGCTGTTTAATATATTTATGGACGCATGCATGTGTGATGCTAAAATAGATTATAGTGGTTTATGTCTTGGTGATATCCGTGTGTGCAGATTGCTGTATGCTGATGACACTGTCCTGTTGGCAGAGAGCAAAAGTGATTTGCAGAGTATGTTGTCTCGGATGTACGAAGTTTGCATGAAATTCAAACTGGGTTAAAATAAGGGAAAACCCCAAGTTATGGTGTTTGAGGGAGGAACTGGTAGCACTGAATGTAATGTAAGTTCAAACGGCACTGTGATTGACCAGGTGAGTGAGTTTGTGTATTTAGGAAGCATGTTTGACAGAGAGAACAAATTGAATGGTGAAATTAGTAGGCAAGTGAATTCTTCATTGAAAGTCATAGCTGTTCTGGGAGGTTTTCACAGGAATGAGGGTTCTCTATAGTCCCGCATGGCTGTGTATGAGAGTGTAATTGTTTCTACTCTGATGTGTGGCAGTGAAACCTGGGTACTGCAGAAGAAACATAGGAGTCATTTGAAATGCGTTACTTATGGGGGGGGGGGGGTTGTAGCAAGACACGGTCTGATTGTGTGAGGAATGAAGATGTGTTGCAGTTGTGTGATGTGAAGCAAAGTGTTGTTAGCAAGGTGGAGACCAATATTTTGGTGGTTTGGCCATGTTGACAGAATGAGTGATGAGATGCTTACTAAGAAAATCTTTTTGCAGAGGAAGGCCAAGGAAGACATCGGTGGATCAGATTCAGGAGTGTCTGCATGAGAAAAAGATTACGAGTGTGAAGTATAAAAGATCTTATGTACAGCGTGTAATGGATATCAGTGAAGCCCGAGTTGTATGTCAAGATCGCTGTAAATGGATAAGTTTGATATGACAACAGTAAGTAAAAATATCTGGTAGTTTGTATTTCTTTTTGGAGCTAACCTCTGAATCTCGGAGAACAGCTTAGTGATATGTATGTATGTATGTATGTGTGGTATGTATGTACACTGCTGGCCATCCATAATGCAACACCAAGAAGGAAGCATCCGATTGGCCTTAAATTCGCAGCATGCGTCGCCCGCGAGAGGACGTGCAAACGATTAGCATTGCAGGGCATATGCAAATCATGTCCGGCACGCCACCAAGAAGCACTATAAGAAGGGTGCACAGAAGGCAGGGTGTAAGTAGTGGAAGTGTGTTGTACTGCTGGACCTGTGCGTGGGAAGCTTCCTGATGCCTCGTTGCAGAATACGGCAGTCATTTCAGCACGTTTCGGAGTTCGACAGAAGACAAATAGTGGCTTATCATGACAGCAGTTTATCGTACCGAGACATCGGTGCCCGTGTGAGACGACATCCAGCCACAGTGAGGCGAGTATGGATTCGGTGGGTGCAGGAGGGAAGGACGGACCGACGTGAGCGATTGCCGCAGCTGCGGCACACCATTGAACGAGAGGACCCGCATGTTGTGCGGCGGGCATTGACGGCTCGCACCACCACATCACGAATGTTCGCGTAGGAATTAGGGTGTGTTGCGCAACAAAAACCTGTGTCAGCATGTACCGCTCGACATCGTCTGCAGGAGCGGGGACTTTTCGCACAACGCCCATTGCTCCAATTACCATTGACGTTACACCACTGGTGAGTGTGGCGTCAGTGGGCTGTTGAACGCCGCACCTGAACTACAGAATGGCTCAACATTGTCTTCTCTGATGAATCCCGCGAGAGACTGTATGACACCTATATTATTATGCATCGCCATACTGGTCTGTCGCCTGACGTTATGGTTTGGGGCACAATTGGATGTGACACCCACACCCCTCTGGTATGCATTGCCGGTACACTCAACAGCCACCTCTACATCTCTGATGTTTTGGAGCCTGTAGTCCTCCCTTACCTGCAGGACCTGCCAGCGGCCACGTTTCAACAGGACAATGCACGCCCACACATGGCACACATCGTGCAACAATTCTCCACGGCCCACCAAGTGTCACTTCTGCCTTGGCCCGCCTGTTCTCCTGACATGTCGCCCGTCAAACATGTCTGGTCGCTGATCGGCAACCGAGTGGCCCGGCAAGCACCACCCGCGGCTACGCCTGATGAACTGTGGCAACGTGTGGACGTAGCCTGGACCGACATACCCCAAGCCAACATCCAAAGCCTCTTTTCGTTCGATGCCGCAACGTGTAGCGGCTGTTATTGCCAGCCATGGGTGCCACACGAACTATTGATGTCTGCGTGTTCCGCAAGTCGCACGAGCCTGTAAGCTCAATCGTTTCATCTTTGTATGTGTTGTTATGTGTCCAATAAATCTGGTTTTGCTATCGCACGGCCTTCTTGGTGTTGCATTTTGGGTGGCCAGCAGTGTATGCATGAAAATGGGTGGTTTACTAAATTTCTCAAATACCAATTTCAGCATCATTGCCTTTCTTAAAACTTGAGATACATGCTTTTGTACATTTAGCATTTTGGGTACAGACTATAAAATGGCAATACAAAAGATGGATAAAAAGTTAATCATAATTTTTTACTTAAAAGAAATGGTTTCTTATTTGTTAAATTAAATTATAAATTTTCCTGCACTTCCAGCTTTTACTACCTGGGCAGGTAAATAATTGTTGTACATGCCCAGTCAGGCATGTAACTTTTCATATATTTTTCAAGCCCTGCCCTTTCATATGGTCATGCTTCATATCATTTCATAGTCATCTTATTTCTTTTGTTTGTGTCCATTTCTTTCACTCTGGTAGCTCTTTCAGTAACTGTCCGTGTCATTGTTGCCCAGCAGGTGTAGGCCATCCTCATCAAAAGTTCAGACTCACCAACACTTGATGTGGCCCTTGTTAATCCGGGCAATAATTGTGCCAGCATAGACTTTGTACTTATTTTTCTGATTAAAGTTGTTGATTTAGAGATATGTTTAATATGGTGACTCTGGAATGGCCCGTCTGACTTGAGAGGCCGTGCCAGCGTAGACATTTCCCCCACTGAAGCACATAAACCCCTTAGCATAATAAAGGAGTGTCCAGTATGTTACCTTGCTGTAATGTGGGTGGCAGTATACTGTTGTTTTTAACATCACATCATCTTACCCATATTTAAAAATGATTAATAAATGACATGAAAGTGTAATGTGTATGCAAAGTCAGTATGTTATGCATGATTGTGTATGTGCAGCAAAATTGTGGACATCAGCTTGTGTTACGATGGGGGCAAAGGTGCACTGTTGTTTTTATTATTATTAACAGACCACCTTACTTGTATTTTAAAATGGTTGACATAGAAGTGTAATATATAAAGTCAATGAGCAAAGAACACAAATTTTCTGTATATATGCATGATTGCATATATACAGCAAATTTGTGTACACAACATTGCTGTGATGGGAGAGGGGGGTTGCACTGTTATTATTAGCACATCACCTAACCCATACTTAAGAATGGCTCATATGAATGTGTAATAAACATATAATGACTAAGTTGTGCATGACTGTGTATGTGCAACAAATCTGTTGCTGTAAGAATTATTAAATTTTAAGTATAATGTTATGTGCTTCTTGAAAAAAAAAATACTGAATAGAAATTTGTTATTTGTTTACATCCAGGTTGTTGAAGATGGATATGAGTTTTTTGCTAAGCGTCAGCTTGTCACTTTGTTTTCTGCACCTAACTACTGTGGGGAATTTGACAATGCAGGTGCAATGATGAGTGTAGATGAAACCTTGATGTGTTCTTTTCAGGTATGTTTTATTGTATTAAATCCATTAGAAATATTCTGTTTTCCATATTGTTTTGTTTTCTGTTCACTTGCCCCAAAGATTTAAAAAGCCTAAATATTGTCGCATCATAGTACACTGGGTAACAAAAAAGAAGGGATGGGAAAAGCTGTACATCAGATATTTTGTATTTCACTTTAACTAGTTATTGCAACTTACTGAAATTGTGTAGGCTTTCTTTTTGTCATAGAGAAGGAAATGGTTGCCTTTGGGGAATTTTGTAAACACATGTGACATTTACTATGCAGAGTTCCATATTGTGTACCTTGTTGCCTTTTTCAGCTCATCTTGTGAGCAATTTTTCTGTACAAGTAGTGCATTCACAGTGGTAATCATCGGGATTGGTCATGAACCAGAAGTGTTGTGGAAGGCACTTTTCTGCTAAGTGCATGCATGTATTTTTGCAATTGTTGTAATATATCTGCAAGATTTTATATCTTCATGACATTATATGATGTATTTCATTCCAAAATATTTTCTGTAACTAGGACATGAACACATACACGATGAGATATATCATAGGGTGGTGCTGCTGCATTTTCTTTTTAATAATATGTGTATGTTGTAAAGAAGTCAATTGCTTCAGAATGATTTGCTCAAGATTTCCAAATGCATCTCACTAAATCAACTGTTAATCCATTTTGAGTTACAAGATATATCTGCCACTCCTGTTTGAAACTTTTTAGTTGGTGAGAAAGCCCAAGTATCCCCCACCAATAATAACCAAGTAAAAATTTCACTGTGTGTGTTGTAACACATTTTGACCAGTACATATATATGTGACATTGCAGTTTGATAAAAGGATACAAGGTTTAATTTTGTGTGCACTTGTGTATTAAAAATTGCTTTCATATGGTCCTGTGTGTGTATATTTAAGAAATCACGAGGATGTGGCTTTAGTGCCACCACTGAAATACCCGAAGTTTTTTTGTGATCTTCTAAATAAAACTTTTCAAGTAAATAATCCGGTCTTGCTGTTTCAGCTTGTGTTTCATATTTTTTAAGAAAGGAATTCGAATATAATCTGCACTGCCATTCTTTCATTCACTTCAACTGAATTATTGTATTCAGCCATTTGGTAATTTTAAATTTGATATGCACTTTTATGAAAATTCTAAAGATGCTTTTTTAGCGGGGTTATTTTGCAGTGTATTATTTTTTTTTTTACAGATAGCAGTCTTGAATTGCTTTTAGTTTGCTGTTCGCTATCTAACTGATACGCAAGATTCTTTCATGGAACTTTTTTTTTTTTTTTGTCACCGTTTGGATCATTCTTGAGATCGATGTAAAACTGAAAAACTAAGGGGTGTCTGTCTGTGCACGGTATTTGTTCTTTTGAAAATTTTGGAAACAAGTTAAACAGTGAAAAATTTTCTCATAATCATAATTTCTTTTTCTCGCAGTGTTTCCTTCTGCACAGTATTGTTGCTAAATATAATTTTACTCCACAATTTTTTTTTTAAGCTTGAGATTAGAGGAAAATTTTCCAAAAGTGGTATCTGACTGTATGAAAATTTCCCTGCAATCTTCAGTTATAGGATTCTTATTCTTTCATTTGTGTGGTTTTCAAGAGTGATGCATAACTGAAAACAATTTTGGTGGGTGGGGGGATTTGTTTGAGGATAAAATTCTGACTTTCAAAAATGAAAGTTAAAAAATTGAGTAAGTTTCCCCTGTAATCTTTTTTTCTTTTTTAACCACAATGTTCTTTCTGCCCAGTGTTGTTGCTAAATATCATTTTATTCCATAAATATTTGTAATTCAGCTTGAAAATGAAGGAAAACCTTTCAGGAAATGCAAGTTGGGCAAACAAAGCAAAGACTTTGAACTTTATCATAATCCCCCCCCCCCCGCACGATTTTTCCCTCTATCCTGTGCTGTTAAATGTTAGTCATTTTATATTTTGAATACAGTGATGTGCCCGTTTAATATTTACGTAAGTAAACTTCAGTGAATAATTCTTTCTCATGCTGTGTTATATTCACACTGTTTCACCGCGTGTTCTGATTTTTCACCTAGTAAAAAAG
Source organism: Macrothele yani (assembly GCA_039090855.1). NCBI lineage: Eukaryota > Metazoa > Arthropoda > Arachnida > Araneae > Macrothelidae > Macrothele > Macrothele yani. The sequence goes on along the minus strand of CM077005.1, from coordinate 120,614,951 downwards.
TGTTGTTGTTTTTTTTTCTTCATCAATCTCATGTATGGTAACATCACAGAAAATGCAAAATTATGTTGCCATAAAATGGGAGTCAAGTCTGCATTTCCTGATTTCTGTGTCAGCATGCTTCCATTACACCACCTAGGGCAGTAAAGTTCTGAGTAATCGAAGCTCAGCCATTATGGCTTAGGAATCTAAGCCAGTTCAGATTTGCACTGTTATCTGACACACTGGTGATTTGTGATCTGTTATATCTTTTTCTGGAATCAAAAGGGTTGTTCGGCACTATGAGAAAACCATCGGTTGCTTTGAATATTGCAAATCTGAATTTGTTCATATTCATAAACTATCATTTCTTAGCTTCATTATTTGCCTGGTGGTGTAACAGATAGCAAGCTGAAACAGAAATTGGGAAATGCGTGTTGGTTCCATCTCTAGGGCAATGTAATTTTTAAAGTTTTCTGAGGAGATATTACATGGTGAATAGTGAACTAAGAGCAATTTAGTATCACGATTAGATTGTTGGAAATAATGTGCTTCTTTAATTTACCATGTATTTTGTGAAGAATACTTCTTCCTCAATTTATGTTATGTAATGATGACTTGGCAGTAGTGCTTTTATGCAGGTTTTGCATGTAACTTCCTACACATGCTCTCTCTCTCATCCCGTGGTGCATCTTAAGGCTAATGGAATGAGTTTCTTCTTTCCCATTCTGCATGCAGTAGCAATTGACTGTAAGTTGCCTTCCAACACTGCTGAATTTCATTGAAAATATCTCACCACCGTATTGTTTTGACAGTGTTTGTTGCCACATAGTTGCACGTCCTCCCAGTAAAACTATCAAGCCCAACATGTACTGTGTAAGTCAGACAATGTATTCTTTTGAACAGGTCATGTGGAAAATTGCAGTGGGGGGGGTAGTTGTGATGAAGCTGTGGAAGACTGCTGAAAAGTAGTGTGGGTGTGTGTCAGGGAGGGTGAGGGAACAGACAAGTTGTATGAACACAAGACTATATCAAGATTTAGAGAAAATGGCAAAAGCCTGTGTGACAGTAATAAGCAATGACTGTCTTTAGAAAGTGCTGTATGTAATGATGATTCAGAATGGGGATCACATTGCCTGTAATGGCAACAGCAGCACTTAATACCTTTGTGCCTAGACCACTACTTTGGTCTTGGGAAGGGAATGGGAAAGAAACACTTGCATTTTCTATGAGGCTCATCAGGTGAAATTGTACAATTTCAGTTACAGTTCTCCATGCTTTGTGTGTGTGAGAGAGAGAAAAATAGCAGTAAAGTGTTGATATGGTTATTTTAATCTCATTACAGTTAAAATTGAGGAAAGCAGTTTTGTAGTATGTTTAAGGAAATGCACACATGCAAATAAAAGAATTAAATCAGTTTCATGCATGTGCACATTCTGATTGGAAGCCACTCCCCCAAGAAAAACAAAAACCTGCATGAAATCTGTTTTCTAGCTGACACTTTGTTTTCAGTTTCCAACTGATTTGTTTGCTTCTGCACTTAATGACCACTTAGTCTAATGATCTGCATCTTATTTTATCTCTGTGCTAACAATCAAATACTCTCCTGGTTTTGAATGCCTGAATTAAAAATGATTTTTGTTTTCATATCTATTTCCTGTGTTACCTGAAGCAGCAGTTTATCTAATATTATTTGCTGTATTCATGTACAGTGTTGATGTGAAATTAAATTTAAAGTTATGTGTAGCATGAACAACAGCTGTGTATGTGGGGGAATGTTTCCACCAGTTCCTGTTTTCATCACTGAACAAAGTGAAAATGCTACACACAATTCCACTGAAGTAAACTAATTACAGTTGCTAGAAAATCGCTCATTTTTATTTTCAGTGTACTGTATTTAGCAGATTTCGTGCATAAATAATTGAGTTAATGAATTTTCACCTTTTATTTGTAGAAATTAACTTAGGTTGGAAACTTAGTTTTCTTGTAAAGTTACTCATTGCATATGAATGACTATTATAATGTTACAACTAAGAATTAATAATTGCTGGTCTTTGAATAATTATTTGGACTCAAATAGTTCACGTTATGAAGAAATGGTCATTCTGTTTCTTTGCTTTTCTCAAGTTTTCTGTGACTCCATAGATAGTACTTGAATTTTTTTCAAAGTAATGATATGAAAGAGCATTTGTAAAATAATGGTTTGTGCTAAAAAGTTGTATAGGAGATTTCTGGGTAGTTCTGATAAAAAAAAAACAAAAAAAAAAAAAAAAACACCAAGCTGTATAAATAGTGCAGAATATTTTTCCCAGTTCTGGAGTTTGTAGAGAGCTGGAGGGGGCTAGCGGTGTCCAAATGAAAGGTCCGTGAAGTATTTTTGGGGTGGGGATAGCAGGGATCACAGAAGCTGACTGCTTCCATGCCCCAGAGCAAGAGAAGATCTCCCCCTCTATCTTTGGCAACCTGCCAATGGAAACGTCCCATCAGAGCACCGGCAGCTGCATACGTTTGCCTCCTTTCAGAGTTAATTTTTCTGTGCTTTGTCGGTCTTTGCTCCCATCGTGTTTTTCTTGTTCCAAATTACTTGCAGTGGCATAGGCTAAATGGCCAGTTGCCTCAACTAAATATTCTTGTATCTAAAAAGCAAAAAAATTGTCAAAAATTCAAGGATCGAGTTATTCGCAAGAATATTAGTGTCTAAAATCTTCTTGAGTATCCAAAAACCATGGGTTTTGTTCCTTGTGTGATGTTGATTTTTCAATTGCACATGGAGGAAGAGACAATAACCATTGGCATGTATGTTCACTCTAAAATCATGAGGAATATTTTCAGAACAGGCAGAGAAGTACAAAAAGTTTTTCTCCATATCTTGTAGAATAATTTATATGCAGTTAATTAAGGCAGAGTGCTATTTTTATCTTTTTTTCTTTTTTTTTTTTTTTTTTTTTACACAGCACACAGTAATCATAAAAGTGTGTACACTTGTAACATATTTATTAAAAGGTGGTTGAAATAGTCTGTATTTTTTGTGTATTTGTTCTTTTTTTTTTTTTTTTTTAAGGGTACTTAGTTGTGTTTCAAAATTTATCCAATTATTGTTCCCCATGCAGATTAAAATGTTGCTAAAACTGTAGCGGTGTAGTCTGGGAAATAGGCATTCTACCCTGCAAATTTTAATGCTGGGACTTGACTTCATTACGGAGAAACTACGGGCATGTATATGGACTACTAATGACTTCCTTCAGATGTTGGCATCTCTGACTAAGGAGTAAAGCGTCAGCCATGGGAGTAAAATAAGTGGAATGATGTATTCGCAAATTGTGATGGGCTTCTTTTGACCAGAGTTAGGGACGCGTTTTCGTGTTGGCGGGTGAATACATGTGTATGAAAATAATGTGCATACCCATTCAAAATATTTCACAAAATAAAGTGGTGTCAAAAAATACCAAAACAGAAAGGCAATTTAAAGTTAATAAAATAAGCTAACAGGGGGTAACAGGCAGCTCATTGAAGGTGCACCCATGCTAGCTAAGTTTAGTGGTTTGAACTTGCTAAAATATCTACCTACTGACCGAGTGACAGTACAAACATATGACAATTTTGCTTTAAAAAGCGCTTGATTTTATTTTGCTTGGAAGAGTACGGACGTTGTAGTTCTCAACTCTGCATGTATGGCATTAGTGTTTACATTCAACCTATCGCACCCAGTATTAAGGAGCAAAGGAAATAGCTCCACTACTAAAGAAACACAATAAAAACTTAGAACAAAATCTTATGTTGGTAGCCTACCAACCCCCTTCCCCCTCTTCTGGAATTTATTAAAAATATGAAATAAAAGTTTGTCTAGAAGAGTTGTCCCTTAATTTTTGATCTAATGTATCTCATATTGGAAAAAGAGAATTAAGAAACATACTTCGTTGTTCTAGCAGAAACGTGAAGATATCAATATATGGCCTAGGGTAGAAGTCTACATGGACCTTAATTGGAAAGCCTCCACCAACACTTGAGTGGCCTGGCTCGTATTTTCTAGTTTACGGCTTGGCCTGGCCCTTTTCGGGCTTTCATCATGCATTCTCCGCCACTTATTGCAAATAACGCAGGGCTTCCTCTGGAGCAGAAGTTTTCGACCTGTGTTGCAGAGCATTTTTTAATGGCCCACAAGACATCCATAGAAGAAATTCTAAAACATTTTCTCCAACCTCTTTAGGAAAGGAGAAAGCTGGTATGTAACTAGCAGAAAGTGACAAAACTATATTGCAGCCTATATCATATAGAAAAATCACAAAACTGTATTCACATGGAGATTTCCACACTGCCATCAAGGAGGTAAAGTTAGCTTTTAACTATTTTTTTTTTTTAATAAAAACTATAAAACTGATTATGCATGTTTGAAATTTGTGCGGGCATCTTCCTTGTACCATAACAAGTACTTCTTATGCTCCTTAAAGTTTGGGAGTTAGCAAGCTTATGTAAACAATTCAGAGTGATACACGTGAAGTTGGGAACAACTTGAAAGTGTGAAGATTTTGAATTCCACCCATCAAAAGGTATTTGAGTAGGCCATTCACAAAGTTGAGATTCAAAATGTGATAGTGGCAAAAAACAAAACAAAAATAAATAAATGAATAAATAAACAGCACAGTTAATTTTTTGGTGTCAAAAATGGTTGAAGTAGTAGGTAAAATTTCTATCCATTTGTGATTAAATATTATTTAAGGTTGGCTGTTGAGCAGAATAAGGTTGTGCAGTTTAACTACATTTTAAATAAAAGTCTTAAAAAATTTATCAAGCACAAAATATTATTTAAGTCTGAGTCTCCCCTCTATCTTGACACATACTGAGAACAGTACTGAACTGAGATGCTTTGCTGAGATGCTGAACTGAGATGCTTTGCTGAGATGCTTTAACTGAGATGCTTTGCTTAAACAGCTTTGCTGTTTAAGCTTAATTGTACTGGTGGTTGGTGCACTACTTAAAATACTTTGCTGTGCAGTACACCATACTTGTTCTTCTCATGGTTAGATAAGTAGTCTCCTCCCACTCCCATGCCTTGTCTCTCAATTTTATTTGGGAAACTGGAAATCTCATTTCCTCCATTGCTTGGACAACTGTGGAAAACTGACATTCCTCGTGATGCCACTCATGTTCATTCTAGAATTTTAAAGGCCGCTTTTTGCTTTTTCAGATTTATTAATAAAAAGATCAGTTCTTTTGCTGTAGTGCTTGAACAAAATATGAGTTCAATTCATTCTGTAGTTTTAGAGTTTTTGATATAATCCAGATCCCCCACCCCCACTGCATTTTCAATTATCAGACACATCTCGAGTAAATGTTGTACATTTTGCAAACAACACGTGAAAGAAATGAAATAAATGATTGAGTAGATATAAGGTGAATGTGTAGGCATGTGCATTCACACTAATTTAGACAGTAAAGGCTTGCTATAAGATGACCATTTCAGTCAGTGTGGTCATTGCATTTATTTCCCCGTGACATGCTCCTTGTTAAAATCATAAACTAGTTTTTGGCCAAAATAAAAAATTCAAAATACTGCTTTTACACATATTCTATACAGGGTAATTCTGAACTCATGGGACAAACTTTAAGGGGTGGTAGAGCACACTAAAACAAACATTTTTTGTATAGGAATGTATGGGCGCAAGTGACGCGTCGAGGCACAAACACAAGAAATAGACATAAAAGGAAACATAAATTGTGTACTTACAGCATCATTTACAAGTGCTTCTTTACAGCAATGTTTACAATAATTGTTCAAAATTGTGTCTAACTTCTAACCCACACGCTACACGTCTACATGCATACCAAGAACGATTCTCTGTGAATGTGTGGGTGGGTATTGTGAACGATTTCCTGCTTGGCCCGTATCTACTACCAATGCGACTCAATGGCAGATGTTATCGTATTTTTCCGGAAGAGGTTTTACCAGAATTGCTTCAAGATGTACCACTGACCGTCTGACAAGGACGGTGGTTTCAGCATGATAGGGCGCGCCAGCCTATTTCAGCATTAATGTGCGCAATTACCTGGATGCCACTTTTGGGGCACGGTGGATTGGTCATGGTGGGCCAGTCTGTTGGCCACCCCGATCGCTCAATTGCTTCTTATGGGGACATCTGAAGGCCCTCGTTTACGAGATTCCAGTTGACTCTGTTAAAGACCTCGTCGCTCGAATATCCGTTGTGGCTGCACATGTGCAAGAAATACCTGGCATCTTTGGAACTGTACGCTAGTCACTCCGTCGGCACTGCCATGCATGTATTACTGTTGGTGGACGCAATTTTGAGCAATTATTGTAAACATTGCTGTAAAGAAGCACTTGACTACGATGCTGTAAGTAAACAATTTATGTTTCCTTTTATGTCTATTTCTTGTGTTTGTGCCTTAATGTGTCACTTGCGCCCATACATTCCTATACAAAAAATGTTTGTTGCAGTGTGCTCTACCACCCCTTCAAGTTTGTCCCATGAGTTCTGAATCACCCTGTATAACTGTTTTCTTATGTAGTTTTTGTTTGCATAGGTTTTCAAATATATCTGAATTAGATTAAAAAATGAAAATGTTCTGACATCGCAACAGATCTTTTGTGCCTTTTGAACAGTGTATCCATCATCTTTGTTATCTTTTCATTAGATCAGGGTCACTCAGCTTAAAATTATGGCAGTTACATCTCTGGTAGTGGAACTTGCTTCTCTGTGTGATATAGTTTTTTGTATGTGGAAGTTTTTGTATGTATTTTAATACTAGGAATTATTCAGTCAGTGAATTGATTTAATGTTCACTGCATTTAACATAATTAACAATGTAGTTTTTTTAAAGTGGTGTTTATGCTAGTGCTTAGTTTTCCATTGAAGTGGGCAAATTTTTAAAGACAATAATTATGATTAATAATTATTGTCTTTATAAATTTCATAATAGGGAAAATAAAATACTAATTGTTGGTAGTCATAACAATCCAAACCCCTTAGTTAATGAAGTGAGCAAATTGTTAAAGACAATAATTTTGATTAATTTCTTGTGTAAGTGATTATAAAGATCTAAAGCTAATTTCTTATTAGGAAAAATAAAATGGTAATTGTTAGTAGTCGTAAGAACCCAAAACCCCTAGTCTGTCTCACTAAATGCAGACCACCTCGACATGCATGCAGTTCAGAATATCTTTGAAAATAGTTCCTACTGTATATTTGCCTCCTCGGGGAGCTCCGTGGTAACAAGGGCACACACAACAGCAACTAGGACCTCTGTGAATCTTGGAGAGGTGACAGCTAGTTCTGTGTGACATTGGCAAAAAGACCCCGGCTCACTGGGTTTTGTTCCAGAATCCATAGGTTGAATGACCAACTGGAATCCTCAGCTGTGGGCTAATCCCCCACACTGATGTACTTACCTGATTAAAAAGACAAAAAGAAATCAATATCCTGACTCAAGTGTGGGATATGGTGGACCTACTACACTTGAGAAGGACGGTCCACCACGGAATCGACCTGGACTTTCTAAACGGCGTATGAAAAAGAAATCTCGGCTGAGTGAATGTAAGATTGGTGTATGGAATACTAGAGGTATAAATGGCAAGATGAATGAGGTGATTGAGGAGGTGAATAAGTACAGACTGGATGTGCTGTGTGTAAGTGAAACCAAAGAGAAGGAAATTAGGGTAGAAGTGGATGGCACAGTGAGTGAGTGTGTGGTCTGGAGTATTGCATAATGTGAGAGGTGTAGGTGTGATTTTAAGTGAAAAGATGAAAGAACAACTTGATTCACTATAGTTGCATAAGTGAGAGAATTCTCTGGATTCGTTTGAAAGTGAAACTTCAGAGAATCGTAATTGTTGTAGTGTATGCTCCTTGTGACTGAACTTTCTGATAGGAAGGAAGATTTCTGGAATGAGCTAAAAGCTGTTTTGAGCCAGTTTGGTGCTGAAGAAAAAGTTATAATAGCAGGGGATTTCAATGCTTGAGTAGGTGTGCAGAATGCAATTTCTGACAATGTTCTGGGTAAGTTTAATGATCCTTGTGTGAATTGCAATGGTGAAAGATTAATTGAACTCTGCATTGAGAATGTTTTGTGTGTATCTAATATATTTTTCAACTGCAAGTATATATCCATGCATATAATTGGGAAAATCATACTCTTGCTCAAAAGAGTGTGATAGATTTTGTTGTCTACGATCAGCGTCTGAAACACTTAGTTGTTGACACCCATGTGATGAGAGGTGCGGATGTTGGTTCTGATCATTACTTGGTAGTGTCACGAGTAAAACTTAATGTTGGTTGGAGGAAAAGGAATAGGAAGAGACCCATGATAGAAAGCATACCTGCCACCTACTAAACTACTACGGAATGTCAGTAGTTTTTACGGATTTAGTTGTCTGACTATAGAACTACGGACATCGCTGTCGAAGCTACGGATTCTATGAATTTTCATTTTGTTTAGATTTTTTTTCATTTTTCTAGTATTTCATGATATACATGTGATATGTAACTTTTTTTTTTAAGTCATGTACATTGTCCTTGAAAGCGGTATTTAGTGTTTTAAAATTTTCTGAAACAGTCGTTAAACGGAGTGAAATTTTGTGCCGTAATCGCATTTTTTTCCCTCTCGATGTTGCCTTTGTGTCCACTTTTCTTTTTAAACATCATTTAATTGCATAAATGTCTGTATTTCAGCTTGAAACTGCAGGCAACAATTTGCGAAAACAGAACTTAGAATGCCGTGGAAATTTTCCCGTAATTTTCAGGCATGAGATTCTTCCGTGAATTCGAGGAATTCCGCCCTTTCGTTATTATTCTGGTCATTTATGAGACGAGATCGATACACAAGTGAAGAAAAGGGGGGATGGATTTTGCGTCAGAGAACGGAATTCCATCTTTACTAAACTTTCGAAAACGGAAGGTCGATGGAATTCAGATTTTTTCTGTAATCGTAATTTCTTTTTCTTGCAATGTTGCCTCTGTTCAGCATTATTGCTAAATGTCATTTTACTGCATAAATATTTGTATTTCAGCTTGAAAATTTTTGGAAAATTTCCAAAACTGGAAGTTGTACGGAGCAAAGATTTTCGCCGTAATTGCCCTCCTCCTCCTCCGGAAAACGGAAGTGACAAATTGGAAAATTTGTAAAAATTGATGCATAGTGATTCAAAAGTGTTATCCTCAAAGTTGCATCATTTATCTAAAATAGTTGAAGCTTTGATATCATGTGCTCATGGTCCTCAGGCTGAAAGTTTTTTTAGCATGCTAGAAGAAATTATTGTTATCAGAAGGAAAAAGAAAAAGAAAATCAACAATAAAGAAATAAGGAGAGAAAGATGTCAGCAGAAAAAATAAATAAAAGCAATGGATGCTGCACAGCTGCAGGGTCAATAAAAAACAAACTAACAGTGGTACGCATTCTTGTTGTGTGTTTTGGTTTTTCACCCAGTTGAAGCACCCAGCTTTTTTTTTTTTTTTCCTTCTTTGGTTTATCTTGTCATAAACTGCAATTTTAGAGGCAGTATGATCATATGGTGAGTGAAGGTTAGCACTCTGCACATTCACTTCTGTCAAGTGTTGTGGAATTCTTAACGCATCTGACTGATTTTTATTGGTGGAAGTTTCGAACTTAAATCTCGCAATGTTACCTATCGTGCCCTTGCTAGCAGGGGAATCAACTTTGCATTTCATATGAGTTAAGTTTGTTTCATTAGAGTCTTTGTTTGTTGTAAAGTTTTGTTGTGGTGCATATTTCTTTTTCACAAATATATGAATCGTTTCATAAAAAAGTATTATGTATGCCATGCAATAATACTGATTACTACTGACAAGGCTCTACCCAATGTTGGCAGGTATGAGAAAGAATAAAGGTTGATAGGCTCCTTGAAGATCATCAGTGTTATTCTGACTGAAGGAGCTGAAGTCTGGTGAGAGGGATGTAGAAAAAAAGAGAGGCTGTTTTAACCATTTTGTCACTACTGCTAAACAGGTCTGTGGCACCACAATAGTGGGTAACAACAGAGGTGATGCATGGTAGAATAGTGAGATATTAAAGACAGTAAAGAGAAAGAAAGAAGCCTATTTGGGGATGTTGCAAGGCAGAGTCTCTGTGGATGAATATTGCTCAAAGAAGCGTGAAGCTGGTTCGCCAGAGTAAGGCAAAAGATAGAAAGGAGAAGGTGGAAAGGCATGAACTGGCGTTTTTGGAAAGATTAGAAGTCTTTCTGGAAGTACGTGAGACTCAGGAAAAATAGGGGAAACAAAGTTGTAAGTTGTGTGAAGAATGAGATTGGGAAAATGATATGGGAGCCCAATGAGTTAAGTGAAAGATGGGATGAATATTTCTGTGAGTTATTAAATCAGGAAAGCAAATATGGATTCTGAGACAGATGCAGATGATGTCACAGTGAGGGATGGAAGCACAGGAGGGATCTCAAGAGAAGTGTGTAAAGCTGTAAAATCTCTTCAGAATGGTAAGGCTCCGGGAGTTGATGACATAACTGCCAAGATGTTGAAATAGGGTGACTACTCTAATTGACTGGTTAACTGAAATTTGCCAGTTGTGCTGGGAGTTAGGAATGGTCTCTCGGGATTGGAAGGATGCTATTGTTGTTTTCTTGTATAAGGGAAAAGGTGATTGGACAATGCAAGAACTATCGTGGTATTAGCCTGTTAAGTGTGCCAGAGAAAGTGTGGGATGTTCAGAGTGGTTTTATGCTTGGTAAAGGCTGCATTAGCCAGATTTTTGCATTGTGCACGATAATTGAAAAGTATCTGGCTGTTGGTAAGAAAGTTTTTGCTGCCTTCATAGATTTAGAGAAAGCTTACGACTGAGTCAATAGGACACTTTTGTGAAAGGTATTGAATGAATATGGTGTTACTGGGAATCTACTTAATAGTGTAAAAGCCATGTATAATGGTAGTAGAGCTTGTGTAGGAGTGAATGGTGTTTTATCAAAATGGTTTTCTTTTGGTGCAGGAGTTAGACAAGGTTGTGTAATGTCACCATGGCTGTTTAATATATTTATAGACGCCTGCATGCGTGATGCCAAAATAGATGATAGTGGTTTATGTCTTGGTGATATCCGTATGTGCAGATTGCTGTATGCTGATGACACTGTCCTGTTGGCAGAGAGCAAAAGTGATTTGCAGAGTATGTTGTCTCGGAGGTACGAAGTTTGCATGAAATTCAAACTGGGTGTAAATAAGGGATAACCCAAAGTTATGGTGTTTGAGAGAGGAACTGGTAGCACTGAATGTAATGTAGGTATAAACAGCACTGTGATTGACCAGGTGATTGAGTTTGTGTATTTAGGAAGCATGTTTGACAGAGAGAACAAATTGGATGGTGAAATCAGTAGGCGAGTGAATTCTTCATTGAAAGTCATAGCTGCTCTGGGAGGTTTTCACAGGAATGATGGGTTCTCTAGAGAGCCGCATGGCTGTGTATGAAAGTGTAATTATTCCTACTCTGGTGTATGGCAGTGAAACTTGGGTACTACAGAAGAAACATAGGAGTTGTTTGTGTGCTGGAAAAATGCGTTACTTACGGGGAGGGGGTGTAGCAAGACACGGTCTGATTGTGTGAGGAATGAAGATGTGTTGCAGTTGTGTGATGTGAAGCAAAATGTTGTTAGCAAGGTGGAGACCAATATTTTGGTTATTTGGCCATGTTGAAAGAATGAGTGATGAGATGCTTACTAAGAAAATCTTTTTAGCCCAAGTGGCAGGAAGATGACACCGAATTTTCGGGTGTAAATAAGGCCAAGTAAGTCATGGGTGGATCAGATTCAGGAGTGTCTGCATGAGAAAAAGATTGAGTATGAAGTATAAAAGATATTGTGTACGGCTTGTAATGGATATCAGTGAAGCCCGAATTGTATGTCAAGATTGCTGTAAATGGATAAGTTTGATACAACAGTAAGTAACAAGAAAGATGACACCGAATTTTCGGGTGTAAATAAGCACGTCTTTTGAATCCGTTCTGACGCAAATTAAATTTATCGAAGCTTATTCAAAGGCAATGGAACCGGTGTGGAAAACAATAGTATCTGAGGGAAGAAAGAAGTTTTTCAATCGGGTCTTTAATCCCTCAGATATTGGTGTAAACTGAATCTTGAGCTTACAAACTCTTAGAAACAGAGTTATGGACAAAAATAAGATGTGACTTTATGTCTCCTGGTGGGAAAACCATGCATTATTTTAGGAAGAAAGTATTCTCAAAAGGTTTATCCATATGAGCGGTATCAGTCCAAGAAAAAACAATTTAGTCGAGTTTTCAGGAGCCCAAATTTTGCTACAAATTACATCAGCAGCAGAAATTAACACTTATGACCCCTGGTGGCCAAACCATTCTTTACGAAACATTAGAAATTATGTGAAAAATATTTTCCATCAGGTCTTGTGTGCGATACAGGAAGAATTTTTCAAATCTGAGTTTTAGGAGCAGAAAAGGCAATTTACCTTTACGCCCCTAGTGGAAAGTCTATGAATTACTTGAAAATTTTGGATTTTTAGGAAAAACATGTCACACTAGAAACACTATCCAACAAAGAAGGAATTTTTTAAATCGGACTCCTAGAAGTTGAGATATTGACAAAAATAAGATATACATCTACGCCCCTGGCGCAGAAACCATGCACTATTTTAAGAAAAAAATGTTACTAAAAGGTTTGTCGACACGAGTACTTCGGTCTACAAACGACGTTTTTTTCAATCGAGAATTTAGAAGCTCATATTTTGCTGCAAATGCATCAGAAGCGGAAATTAAGGTTTACACCCTCTGGTGGCCAAACCATATTTTTTTTACAAAAATTAGAAATTATGTGCAAACGATTTTCCATCAGGAGCTGTATCCGTTGCAGAAAGAATTTTTCAAATCGAAGATTTAGAAACAGAGAGAGAGAGATATATAGGGAGAAACTCAATTTAGCTTTACGCCCCCTAGCGGAAAGTCTAGGAATTACTTGAAAATTTTTGAAATTATATGAAGCACATGTCATACTGGAAACACTATCCAACAAAAAAGGAATTTTTCAAATCGAACCCCTAGAAGTTAGAGATATTGACAAAAATAAGATATATATCTACGCCCCTGGCGTACAAACCTTGCACTATTTTAAGAAGAAAATGTTCCTAAAAGGTTTGTCGACATGAGTAGTATCGGTCTACAAACGACGTTTTTTTTTAATCGATAATTTAGAAGCTCATATTTTGCTGCAAATACATCAGAAGCGGAAATTAGGATTTATGACTCTGGTGTCTGGTGGCCAAACCATTTTTTTTTTTTTTTTTTTTTGCAAAAATTAGAAATTATGTGCAAACGATTTCCCATCAGGAGTTGTATCCGGTGCAGAAAGAATTTTTCAAATCGGAGATTTAGAAGCAGAGATATAGGGCGAAACGCAATTTACCATTACGCCCCCTAGCGGAAAGTCTATGAATTACTTGAAAATTTTGAAATTATATGAAAAACATGTCACACGGAAAACACTAGGCAACAAAGAAGGAATTTTTCAAATCGGACTTCTAGAAGTAGAGATATTGACAAAAATAAGATTTACATCTACGCCCCCTGGCGGAGAAACTGCGGGATATTTTAGGAAGAAAGTATTCCGAAAAGGTTTATTGATGTGAGTGCATCAGTCCACGAAAGAATTTTTTCAATCGTTATTTTAGCTCAGATTTTATGGAAAATACATCAGAAGCAAAAATTAACACTTACGCCCCCTGGTGGCCCAAGTATTCTTTACCAAAAATTTGAAATTATATGCGAAAGATTTTCCATTAGGAGATGTATCCGCTGAAAAAAAGATTTTTCAAATCGGAGTTTTAGAAGTTATTGGAAAAAATGTAATTTACTTTTACGCCCCCTAGCGAAAAATCTATGTGTAATTTGAAAATGAAACTATATCTAAAACACTCTTCGACATAAATGGAATTGAAAGATAAAAGAATTTTTTCAATCCGATGTTTAGAAGTAAATATGTGGATTAAAACGTAATTTTGAATTCGACATCATCTGCATTTACGTCCCCTAGCTGCACAATTGTGCATCGTAAAAAAAAAACGAAATGAAGGATCATCATTTGCATGTTTCAAGCTTCCGAATGCAAAAAGAATTTTTCAAATTGGGATAATAGGTTGCAGAGATTCTGTGGGTACAGACGGACGGACGGACAAACCGATAACAGAAGCACGATCTTTTTTTACAAAAGACGTGCTAAAAATATTTGGTAGTTTGTATTTCTTTTTGGAGCTAACCTCTGAATCTCAGAGAACAGCTTAGTGATATGTATGTATGTATGTACAATTAAAGTTTGCAGCATGAAGAAACACAGTAACACTGAATTTTTTAGAAAGAATTGTCTTTCAGTGTAACCTTAGACAAAATGCCAAAAAAGTTGCATACGGCATTTGAGCAAACACAAAAACTCCTGTCACTTGAAAGCATGTAGTGAGTAGCCTACAGATACATGCATAACAGGTTTTACTGAATTTCTCTCACATTAAGCTGTCGGCAAAATATGTTATTTTCTGATAAACAAAAAACTCGCTGTCCATACAAGCACATAGTTAATACTTGGTTACTATACTCATGTGAGGAAATCACTGTTGATGGATTTGCTCACAGATGTGAAAAATCCAAGAGCTCTTCAGTGATAAGCTTGTTGATAACTGACTCTTGTAGAAAACAACACATTAAATGTTTGTGTTTCAGATTTACTTGCGAGTCCTAAAGTGGATATGACAGTTCTGGTTTCTACAGTAATTTTGTGCGAGAACAGGCACAGATTATATTTTCACCAATTCAGCTGTCATTTCACAAGACTCATTCTTCAGTTACATTACCTAACTAATGTGTGTGTACCTGTATTTAGGTAAGTCACTTAATAAGTACTGCATCTGCATGGTGTATAACAGGCGGGAAAAATGACCCAAAATAATGATCCCAAGTGTAGGCATGCACTCGAATATTATTTCCTGTCTTTAGGACAATAACAAAGTTTATATCTATGTAAAGATTTGTAAGCATGATCTAACTCATTAGTAGCTCATTAGTATTTTATGAGTACAGGTGTTCAAACTCGTTTTTCCATCCGTACACATCAGTTTTATTTCCATCCTGCATGTTACCACAATAGCATGAATTATGTGCAGTTTTATTATGTCCGATTGCTGTAGTATTTTGAAATAGGAAATTTTGCAGCAATTTTACAGCTTGCTGTAATTTTTGCCATGAGTACTTTGTAAACTGTGTCCTTGTTCCTTCACTGGTTCTTGCATGATTCCATTAGGATGATAGTCAGTTTTTTTTTTTGTTTTTTTTTTCTTTTCTGGTTCCTTATCCCTATGCTAACCTACATCTCATACCATACACCATTCATCTTAAATGATTACCAGGCGATATATAAAACTTGAATGTCTGCTTTTATATATTGCATGGTAATCCTATACCTTGCTTGAGGAATTTCATCCCAAGTATTCTCCTAATGGATTTTGAACTTTTCAATTTTCCTTGCTGGTTGTTTTTAATTCATCATTGGTTTTAACTTTTCAGTAATGAGAGCTGTGAAGATCACAAGGGATATTGTTATTTGTAAGCATGTCCAGTATTTAATAATATTATAAGAACCTCAAAATGTGCAATTTTTTCACTTCTTGAACACATTGCTGTTCCATGTGGTCATTACAAAACATGATAAATTTAATGTTATTGTTTTAAAATATGAATATTATATTTATTTCTAAAACAAGAAACAAAATGGATCCAAATTCTTAATACATTGAGCAGTAGTGAAATATTTTTATATGAAAAAATCTGAATTGATTTTTCATAATTGCCTAGCATTTTTGTAAGTATTGTATTTCATCTGTTAATTTTTCTAAAATACTCCCGACTTTTGAAAATTACTCACTAAATGTTTTTTTTTCAAAGGAGTAAAAATACTCCTTTGAAAAAACTTTCGACAAACTCTGGTGCCGACGTATTCTGCGATGATAGCCTCCGCATTTTGTATTTCCACGGCCCGACTCGATCGAGCGTGTGTGGTAACACTCATCAGCGGCCGTGGTATTTCAGTCCCTGTAGATGCTAGTTCATTGTAGCAGTTGATTGGTCTCTTCTTGGGAGGGAAATCACAGTGTTGATCAATGTTGTTGTACTAGCAAAAGAATGCTTTCTTATGTGTGTGGTTTTTAGTGTGTGGTGTTGTTTCTTTGTTGTAGAGTTGATTTACTGGGAGGAGCGAGTTGTTAGTTTAGCTTTTATTCAAATGTATGAAGATGAGTACTAAGATTATACCATCTCAATTTTAAGGAAGCATACACTGCAAAGTTCCAGTGTATCAGGAAATCTAATAAAGGTGTAAAATTTGAATTTTGCGACATTTTGCCAAAACGATTTTAACATTGCCCACAGAGGCAGAAACGATAATTTTTTGTCATGTAAATGGTCCCAAACACAAAGCTAATGTGAAGTGTACTGATAGTAACTCCAAACTGACTATGTTTTTTAAAACATGGGATAATAGTCAAGGAAATGTAACTCGTGCCGAATTGTTGTTTAAGTCTTTTTGGATAGAACCACAACATGCCGTTCAGTGCTGCCAGCCATGCTTGTCCGCTTTTTCGGCAGATGTTTCGAAAATATGAAATTGCCAAACGTTATAGCCGTGAGAAGACCAAAACGACAGTGATTGTCCACGAAATAGCTTTAGATTGAACTTCCGCTGTTGTGAAACTTTTACGAAACTTTTACAAGAAGGACCATTTTCTGCAGCCTGTGATAGAAGCCATGAAAGTGATTACAATGTTATATAATCCTGATATACAAGACGAAGATTAAAAGGTATGTAACATACAGTTTTGAATGCAATGTGTAGGTACAAGATCTTAAAGTGAAAATTTCTTTTTTACAGGAAATGTTTAGTTTGGTATTGAAACACCACACGTTTGCGAGGTTAAACATTGAACAAAATACGAAATTAAGATTTTACTTTATGGTTTTTTAAATTATTATTTTAAACACAGATAATGGTAGTTTAGTTATTGTGGCATATGCAGAGATTTTTACTGCATATTTATTAATATAATTATGTTTTGTTTTGTGGTAAATGGCGTTCGCACAAAAGTTTTACTGGTGCACATTTTCCAAAGTTGGAAAGCATGCAAGTGAGCAGTTATTTAAAATCTACCAACAACAGAGTCGGCAACAAAAATCGGAAGAATGCATCTCCATACCATGCCAGTATGTTCTCATTAGCCACCAAGTAAGAAAGTACTTGGAAATTATACTATCAACAATATGAGTATTATACATTCCTTTCTGCATTTGAGATATAATGATATTGAAAGAAATTTCTCCTGAAGTATAATTTTTGGGCTAAAAGCCATGGCTGTTTGTTATGTGCAAAAAGTTGGGTTGAAAAAGTTTTTTGGCCTGCACTTTCTCATACCATTGTAGTCAACTACTTACTATAGTATGCCCTCCCCTTCCCCCATGTGGCTGCTATGCTGATACTTCTCTGAGCCAGAAGATTATGATGGTCCTTAAAGATGGGTTACTAAATTTCTTAACTTTGTTTGCATTTTTCATTGCCAAAAAACTTGTTTCCAACTTGAAATTACCTTCAGTACTTCCATCTGATGATGGTCTTTAGGAAGACCGAAAGTTCTTATGGCTTTATTTTTATCTTTTAACTTGTACATTAAATAAGTTCTTCACTTCATCGGAAGCCTGCGTAGTGTTTTAATTATCGTGCTTTTAAGATTGGTACCTTAAGTTTTTTATTGAAATTATAGTCATTCTTCCTTACATTTGAAGGAATTTTTGTTTTCACAAATTGTTGACAAACTTATAAAATACTCACAAAAAAAGGTTAAAAAAACCAGCTTTTTGTGAGTTATTTATTATAACCTAGATATTTCTGTCCTCACATCAGGGTGAAAAATAACTGAAATTTTTGGGGGAGCAATTTTGCTCCTCAAATTTAGCATTGCGTAGCAATCGAGTAATTATGTGGAGCACTTTTGAGACTTATTTTTGTTTTGATTTAAGTGACTAATAATTTATTATCAAATAAAACTATTACTAGGGCCTTTCAGTATCTATCGAATATACTCTAATCAGTAATGAAAGTAAAATTTTAAAATATTTTAGTAGTTATATGTAAAAAGTACAAATTTCTTTCTATGGATATAAGGCAAAATGTTACCTGGCCACGCCTTGCAGCAGATACTTACTATCACTTAACAGTAAGAGTACTCCTGAACTTGTGGTAACTTCTTGTTCTGTGTCTGTTCTTTCTTTTTCTGCAAAACTTCACACTTGTGCGTCAGGGATTCTTTTCAAAAAATACCTCCACTGCTTGTTCAGGGTGAAACTCGCGTAGTTCTGGTCCTTCCAGCATTATCCGCAATAGATGGTTCAAAGCATCAGAATTCATCCAATAACGGAAATCTGTCTTTATTCTTTTCATCGCAGAAAAGGCTCTTTCGACCTTAACATTGGACACAGGCAATAAATTCATGACATTTATTATGTGGTTTAGATTTGAGAATTCATTCGCAAACTTTTCTTTCAAACATTTCCGTAACTGTTGCTTTGACATATGTTGCAGATTTCTTAACCAAAAAGTTTTGAAATAATCCCCGTCCTCTTGAATTTTATCATTGTCAATGTTGTTGGCAGTCAACAACTCACTGAAATGTTCAGATACTACAGTAATTTGATCATCACCAAAATTTGCAAGAGTAGATTTGTCTGTTGGCCGAAGCTTAGGTTCTAACAGCTTGGCAGCGTTAAACACCTGATTTTCATGCAAGTCACCAAGAAGGTTACGCACACACTGATGAGTATGATTTAAAAGATATTCACAATTTCTTAGAATATGTCTACTGTCAAATTACTGCTCAGTTCAATGCCATGAAATTCTACAGTTTTCATTGGAATCACAAGCTGATACGGTTGCTAAGTCTTATAAAATTTTGGACAGGTCGGCCGGAAACTTTCTTTTCTTCAAAATCTCAATAGAATCATAGAATTTTTCTAATGCGTTCAAAATACACAGTACGAGATCTAAATTTGCTGTGCGTCGCTAAACGTGGAAAGAACAATGTCTATGTTTATTCACTGACACCACGTATTTGGAGGATTTTCACGTTGGATCCCGCCCTTTGGATTTAACTGCTACAATTAATATATAAAAATGTGCCATTAGTGCCCACCAGGTGGAGATGTCTCAGTAGCTGATCCCATCTTACGGATTTAAATGTCAGATGCTGACAGAAAACGCACATAGCGCAGTGAATTGTTGCCACCTTGGTGTAGGGCTAACGTGCTTGGCTAGATATCGAGAGATTCTGGATTCAATTCCCCGGCAGCAATCGAATAACAATTTTTTGGTTGCTGTGCATTGCTAAATGTGGAAAGAGTGATGTCTATGTTTATTCACTGACGCCACGTATTTGGAGGATTTTCACTCCACACTACTAAATTGAGCACAAAATATTTTCTGTCAAAACGCTTGTAAAAAAATAAATAAATGAAAAAGCCATATTTCCATCCCTTTGCGGCTCTCTAACTTCGTACTACTTAACATTTTTTTTTTTTTTTTTTTTTGCTACGTTAGCACATTTTCCAACACCACTAGCTAGCTGTCTTGAAGCCATGCAGAATTTTTAAAAATTAAAGTACCATAAAATCTTGTTATCCGCAGAACTTAACATTTTAACTGATAATTTGTGGATTTATACGACGAAAGTACGGTATTTACTGCATATTACGCAACTTGAATCAAAAAACAAAATTGGGGCGTCTGCGACAGTTTTGGGGCACCCGGAATTTTTCAGCCATTATTATTATTTCTCTCATAAAACTACATTCGCGCTGATGGGGGGGGGGAAACAAGAAAAAAAAAACTTACTCCAGGTTGTATTAAAAAAAGGAAAGTCATCAAAGAGGTCAAACATTTTTAAGTGCTGGTGGAAATGAAATAACTTATTACGCCATATATATATATATATATATACACTATCTACTAACAAGTAATTGGACACCCCTGCAATCGACAATATCTGCGGTCCTGATACACATCACGGCTGCCGCCGTTAAAATATCGTGTGGGAAACAAGAACGGCCGCCGCTGTTAAATATCGTGTGGGAAACCAGTCGCATGCAAGATGCCACACAGTTCGGAGCTCTCTGATTTCGAGAAAGGTGTAATCGTCGGGTATCACAGAAATGGCCGATCCATACGTGACATATCCAGCGAGTTGAAGTACCCAAAATAGACAGTGGCCTACGTGATTGGCAAGTGGAAGATGAGAGGTGACTGTCGGAATGTGCCCCGACCCGGCAGACCCACAAAACTGGGAGTTAGAGACCGACTGGTGCTGGCCAGAGAAATTCGGAAGAACCGCACCAAATCAATAGGCCACATCCGCGAGGAGTTTCAACAGGCATCCGGGAGTGTTCTTTTGATGAATACCATCCGTAAGGAAGCCCATCTGCTCAGTTATCATGGACGTGCTACCGCCCATAAGCCTCTGATCACCAAGTCCAATAGCGCTGCTCGGCTAACGTGGTGCAAAGAACGTCGACAGTGGACCGTTGAACAGAGGAAACAGGTACTTTGGAGCGACGAATTAAGGTTCACCCTCTAACGTTCGGATGGCAGGGTCTGGGTTTGGCGTCTGCCTGGAGAACGCCTCCTGCCGGAATGTATTGTGCCAACTGTGAAGTTCGGCGGCGGTGGAATTATGCTATGGGGTGTTTCTCCTGGTATGGCACGGGACCCTTGGTCGCAATTCCTGGTAGACTCAACGCCGAGACCTACTGCACCATTTTGGATGACCACGCGCTTCCTACGTTGTGGTAGTTTTATGGGGTGGACCCACGTTACTTTCAGGATAACAATGCCACCTGTCATGTTGCGAGGTCCACCATGGCTTGGTATGGTAACAATGGGGTTAATCGAATCGAATGGACTGGCCTGCGCAGAGCCCAGACCTTAACCATGTCGAGCATCTCTGGGACGAGTTGGAGCATATCGACTTAAGGGCTGCCCCCAGCGTCCGAAATCGGTGAAGGAACTGACCTGTATTCTCCAAGCCAAGTGGAAGAAAATACCGCTAGCCGTCGTACAACGCCTGGTTGAGAGTATGCCCCGGAGGGTCGCAGCTGCAATCGCCACTTCTGGAGGCTCCACCAAATATTGAAGGTGAATAAACTTTGTTTTCCTTTGCTATCACAGGTGTCCAATTACTTGTTGGTACATAGTGTATATATATATCATCATCATCATCATCATCGTCAACCATTATCAATCCACTGCTGGACGAAGGTCTCCCCAAGTTTCCTCCACAACGGTCTGTCTTGTGCCAGTCTCCTCCATGTCACCCCTGCATACTTTTCGAATTTCATCCACCCATCTCCCATGTGGTCTTCTTCTGGGTCTTTTCCTGTCCCTTGGAATCCAATCTAAAATTTCAGCTGTCCATCGATGATCTGTCCTTCTGGCAGTATGTCCAGCCCATTGCCATTTCAGGGATTTAACTCTGATCATGATGTCTTCCACTCTTGTCATTTTCGGATCACGAGTTCCTCTTCTTATCTCTCCTGGTTACACCAAGCATGCACCTCTCCATGCTTCTTTGAGTTGTCTGCAGCCTTTGTATGTCTCTTTTAGTTAAGGTCCACGTCTCCGCACCATACGTAAGCACTGGAAGGATGCATTGATCAAACACTTTTCTTTTAAGACATAATGGCATATTGCTCTTGAAAATTATGCTGTTTCTTCCAAAAGCTCTCCAGGCAAGTTTTGTACGCCGATTAATTTCTTCATCAATGTGACCCTCACTTGATATCTGCTGTCCAAGATAAACGTACGTGTCTGTTATCTCCAGCTTTTCTCCATCAATCGATAAATCATCATTTCTTGTAAAAGCATTGAACATCACTTTTGTCTTCTGAAAGTTCATTTTTAATCCCACTTCTTTACTCTTGTCAGCAAGTTCCTGGATCATACTCTGCAGCTCTGATGGGGTAGTTGCAAAAATGACTACGTCATCAGCAAAACGAAGGTGGGTTAGATAATCTCCATTAATCTTTATCCCCTTGTTTTCCCAGCTTAGTGACTGAAAAACACCCTCCAATGTGGCATTAAAGAGCTTCGGAGATATGGTGTCACCTTGTCTCACTCCCTTTCCAATTTTTACGTGTGTTGTATTTTCAAACAGCCTAATCTTTGCACTTGCATTTTCATAGATGTTATATATATATATATAAAAGGTCAGGTGATGCGTAACATCACAGCCTCTCCTTGACAAATGTCAACCCCGCCTTCTCGTGGTGCATCCTGTTCCCACTAAAGGGGCTCTGACGACCGCCAATAGCGGTATAACTATATCATCGGGATTAGAGGAAATGCTATCCACACTCACCAACCCGCTTGGCCAGCGTGGTGAGTTATGGCCAAACCCCTCCAAAATGATTCCACAACTTAAATCTTGGCCATCAGTCTCCGGCAGCTGGAATGTACCTGGCCAAGGCAGCGGCCAGTGCGACATGAAGGCAGAGAGGGTGCTAAGAATCCCCCGGAGGACCGGACTAGGCTGCCATCTGATGCTGACCTTGGCTACGTACAATGGACGCTCCCTATCTTCTGATTCAAGGCTTCTTGAATTGGAAGAGGAACTACAAAGGATCAAGTGGGACATCGTGGGGCTAAGTGAGGTAAGGAGAAAAGGAGAAGATCTCATCGAACTGAAAAGTGGACATCTCTTCTACTATCGTGGGACAGATACTGGCAGAACTAGTGGTGTTGGATTTATAATAAACAAGAAACTGAAGGATAAAGTTGTAGAAGTTGAAAGTTCCTCTGACAGAGCTGCACGACTTGTTATCCAACTCTCGAAAAGATACCAGGCTCAGATTATTCAAACTTATGCACCCACCACAAGTCATCCTGAAGAAGAAATTGAAGAATTTTATGAGGAAATTTGTCATCTAAATAATAAAGGTAAGCAGCATTTGAAAATAATTATGGGAGATTTCAATGCAAAAATAGGGCAACGGCAACAGAATGAAACTTCAGTAGGTAAATTCGGTCACGGCAACAGAAACCAGCGTGGAAATACTCTCGTTGAGTTTGCAGAGGCAGAAGGATTTTCATCTTGAACTCTTTTTCAAGAAAAAGCCACACAAGAAATGGACTTGGAGACATCCAAATGGGACGACAAGTGAAATTGATTTTATTATGTGTAACAAAAAAATTCGTCATAGAAGACTGCAGTGTGGTAAACAAGTTCAACACAGGTAGTGACCATAGATTGGTGAGATGTAAGATGCACCTCAACACTAAACTTGAACGTGGCAAGCTCATAAGACAAACAAAATGTATTGACATAACCAACCTTAAAAAACACCATAATACCTTCAAGTTGGAACTGAAGAACAGGTTCTCTGCTTTAGAAGGCCTAACATCAGAAGAAGTGGACATCTCTGAAGTTAACAGAAAAGTAACCAAAGCTCTTATGGAAACAGCAACAAAATTAGCTGGGTCTAAGAACAAGTTGCATGTAAACAAATTATCAGGAAAAACCAAAATGTTGATGCAAAAGAAGAGAGATGAGGACAACTAAAGAAGATGTGACTTCCAAAGTGGAATATATAGAGCTATGCAAGACAGTAAGAAAAAGTATCACTGAAGACGTAAGAAAATTCAACTGTGAACTAGTGAGGAAAGCAACTGAAAACAACCAAAGCCTAAAGATAGCAAAGGGACATCTCAGTAAGGGAAGAAAACAGATTATGGCACTGAGAAAAGAAGATGGTTCTGTAACAAGAAATAGAGGCAGAAATTTTGACAAGAGTGAAAAATTTCTACTCCAAATTATATGAAAGGGATGATGCATGCACTCCAGACATCATGAAAGATACCAGTACCAGAGTTCCTCCAGTCCTTCCAGCAGAAGTTGCACATGCAATCAAGAACATGAAGCGGGGAAAAGCTCCAGGAGAGATGGAATTACTGTAGACATCATACAAGAAGCAAATGGAGAAATCGAAACAGTACTCTCCCAAATTTTCACTCGATGCCTTAAGGAAGGAAAGATTCCTGAGGATTGGAACACCGCTACAATGATCCTGCTACATAAGAAAGGTGACATTGAGGATCTCGGAAACTACAGACCTATCAGCCTCCTATCAGTAGTTTATAAAATCTTCACTAAAGTTCTTTCACACCGCTTGAAGGTAACACTGGACATGGGTCAACCGAGAGAACAAGCTGGATTCAGGAGTGGCTACAGCACAATAGATCATATCCACGTGCTGAGAGAACTAATTGAAAGAGCGAGGGAATATGAACTTCCATTGTGCATGGCTTTTATCGATTATGAAAAAGCCTTTGATTCGGTGAAACCATCAGCAGTCACAATGGCTCTGAAAACCTGCGGTATTGAAGATGCATACATTAATATTATTAATAACATCTATGAAAATGCAAGTGCAAAGATTAGGCTGTTTGAAAATACAACACACGTAAAAATTGGAAAGGGAGTGAGACAAGGTGACACCATATCTCCGAAGCTCTTTAATGCCACATTGGAGGGTTTTTTTCAGTCGCTGAGCTGGGAAAACAAGGGGATAAAGATTAATGGAGATTATCTAACCCACCTTCGTTTTGCTGATGACGTAGTCATTTTGCAACTACCCCATCAGAGCTGCAGAGTATGATCCAGGAACTTGCTGACAAGAGTAAAAAGTGGGATTAAAAATGAACTTTCAGAAGACAAAAGTGATGTTCAATGCTTTTACAAGAAATGAAGATTTATCGATTGATGGAGAAAAGCTGGAGATAACAGACACGTACGTTTATCTTGGACAGCAGATATCAAGTGAAGGGTCACATTGATGAAGAAATTTATCGGCGTACAAAACTTGCCTGGAGAGCTTTTGGAAAAAAAAAGCATAATTTTCAAGAGCAATATGCCATTATGTCTTAAAAGAAAAGTGTTTGATCAATGCATCCTTCCAGTGCTTACGTATGGTGCAGAGACGTGGACCTTAACTAAAAGAGACATACAAAGGCTGCAGACAACTCAAAGAAGCATAGAGAGGTGCATGCTTGGTGTAACCAGGAGAGATAAGAAGAGGAACTCGTGGATCCGAAAAATGACAAGAGTGGAAGACATCATGATCAGAGTTAAATCCCTGAAATGGCAATGGGCTGGACATACTGCCAGAAGGACAGATCATCGATGGACAGCCGAAATTTTAGATTGGATTCCAAGGGACAGGAAAAGACCCAGAAGAAGACCACATGGGAGATGGGTGGATGAAATTCGAAAGTATGCAGGGGTTACATGGAGGAGACTGGCACAAGACAGACCGTTGTGGAGGAAACTTGGGGAGACCTTCGTCCAGCAGTGGATTGATAATGGTTGATAATGATGATGATGATATATATATATATATATACTTGTTGGTAGATAGTGTGTATATATATATATATATCATCATCATCATCACCACTGTCAACCACTATCAATCCACTGCTGGACGAAGGTCTCCCCAAGTTTCCTCCACAACGGTCTCTATTGTGCCAGTCTCCTCCTTGTCACTCCTGCATACTTTCGAAAGTCCAATTACTTGTTGGTAGATAGTGTATATATTAAAAAAAAAAAGTCGCTTATATGTCACCGATCCCTCATAAAGTGAACAGTCGGCCACTCCCCACCATGTTCCTCTCCTCAACAGTAAACACGATTCACGGAATCCCGTTTGGTACGGCAAAGTAAAATAAATAAACTTCCCAACTTTCCTCCTTGTGCGCAAGAACTGCAGGAACCAAACCTTCTGAAGTGATTATTAGCACAAAGGGGTTCGGTTTGGGGAGATGGAAACAGAAATCTAAGGTGAAACACTTCTAAATCACAACGAGGGAGGAAGGACAGAGAACCAATCGCTTTCTCTGTAAAAAGATACATCTCTCACAATTCTTTGGGATTCCTTTCAGCGAGCACGAGGGAACATCTTCTAAGCTGCCTGCTAGCAATGATGCAGTTTTTGATAGGCATCAGTCAGCATACGTTTTACTGAAAACAACATTTTTTTAAAAATAAAAAGACATAATAGTTAAACATAATATTCAAGATGACTCCTACACTAAAATATTTTTTGCTATATTAAAATTTTACAGGAAGCAAATATACCATTAATTTTGAAATATTTCTGTGAAGATACCATTTGAGCAAAAAATATTTTTGTGAAGATACTGTTTAAAAAAAAAAAAAAAAATTTGTGAAGTACTGTCCAACGATATCAAATACCTCCTGGATTGACCCCTGATGCTGTATCAAATTTTCCAATTCGAACTTTAGATGCATTGGAAGCAGCAATCATTGACTTACCAATAGGTGTTTTTTGATAAAAATCAGCGAGCGATTTTCTTTCATATTTTGCCTTGGTGACACTGGCACGGTGAATTTCTGATCTGGTGTGCTTTACCACATTGCCCTTTTTAATAATGAATCCAGAAACTCCATCAATAAAAGAAGAATTGAAATTTTGAAAAAAAATTTATGCTGTCAACATTCTTTCGACAAAGTTCGCAATAGGCAGGCTGGATAGAGATTTTATCGGCGTCAACATCATAGCGTAACCAACAACCTTTTGGATCTAATTCCTCCATCCACCTTTTCTTGGTTGATATTTATACTTTGGTAGCCATGATTTCAAATAACAAAGAGTAAAACTACAAAACTCCCATCCCCTTAAAGTTAAGTGGCGACCAAACCGAAACAAAAACAGCGATAAAAAGCATCTGTCCTTGAATGACTCTTGGTGCAGACAGGCAGGAGCGTGAAACCAATCGTGGACACTTTACAGTCGAACGATGACCACCTCATCATCACTGCACAGCTAGATAGAGAAAGCTTTTTCCAACTGAAAGCAAACGTAAAGTTATGAATACGTGAATTTTTTTATTTATTTTTTTTTCACGCATAAGCAAAATTGTATTTTTGATAAATAACAAGTTGCTCTACGGATTGAACATTTTAATGGAAATTTCCTTATTTTAAACTTTGAATTGTGGTTTTGCATTTCAAATATGAGTTTGCATCACCAACTTCTATTTTTCCTGCCTCACATTGTATTTCAAGGTTTGTCTTTAGTGCAGCACAAAATCCATTTGAAAGTGGAGATTTACTGATTTCTTCATTTTTATCTTGGTTTTGTCAGGAACTGAATGACAGGCACTTGGAAGTACTTCCATCAAGAACCCAAAAATATATGGTTTTATGTATTTAAAAAAAATTCAAAATAGAAGAGATTTTCTTTTGTAATTTCCTCTGTGAACAACTTTTAGGAATATTGTTTCTGAGTAAAGTCAACATTTTTAATTTGCATGTTTTGTAGACTACCTCTTCCTCTTTCCGACAAATAACAAGTCACAATGGACAGGCATACTTTTCACACAGCTAACTCTGATCACTAAATAATTGAAGTGTCTTCTTGCTAAATCAACTCTGTTCATGAGAGTGCTTCCACATTTACGTGCTGTTACTCAGTTATATTTGTTCAGTTCTGTAATGCTGGTATCTGGTGTTGCTGTGGCATTTTTGCAATTATTTTCCTTAGTTTTTTTGCCAGTCTTAATTTCTTTCTTTTCAAATGTGGATATGGCATTGTTTTTTCTACAGAACTGCATCAAAAAGATGTGACCTGGGTTCATTTTTGTTGATTTATACATATATTATTAGTCTGTGTTTTTAAGGGTCTTTTAATACATCCAGTTTAAGAAACAAATTTGAAACTATCATATCATTCTTTGATTGTGGTAGGTGTAAAATAAACTTCCCATTTTTCCAAAACTGACAACAGATCTTGATAGTGAAATTTATTTGGTTTACACAGATTCATCTGATCATGTGCGAAACGAAGATGTGTTGCAGATGTGTTGCAGATGTGTGGTGTAAAGCAAAATGTTGTTAGTAAGGTGGAGACAAATATTTGTTGGTGGTTTGGTCACATTGAAAAAATGAGGGGTGAGATGCCTACTAAGAGAATTTTTTCAGCCCAGTAGGAAAAAAAGGTAAGGATAGCCAGGAAATCACGGGAGAACTAAATTTAAGGATATCTGCATGAGAAAAAGATAAAGAATGCATTTGAAGTACAAAAAAAGATATTGTGTGCGACGTGTAGTGGATGTCAGCGAAGCTCGAGTTGCGTGTGAGATAGTTGTAAATGGAAACATCGGATACATCAACAGTAAGTAAAATCTAGCTCCATCTGTTTTAAACTTTAATCTGGCAAATGAGCTTCCTTTGAGGAGCGCTAACCTCTGAATCTCAGAGAGCAGCTTAGTATGCATTTGGAAATAGGCCTGTGTTCATGTAGTTGTTCTCATGTGATTTGTTCTGCTGGTTTTTTTTTTTTTTTTTTTTTTTGTTAGGAAGGTCCATAAAATATTTTAATAGTTGATATTTTGTTTTTGTTTTGCATATTCATGAAAAATCCCTTTATATACATATGTTTTTCAAACACATATGTAACCCAGTGTATTTTTCTAATGTTATTTATAAATGCTTCATGGTTTGATTTTGTAGATAGACTGGAAAATTTAAGGGGCTTTTCCCCCTCTGGGCATGAAGTTTAAACTATGTGCTGCATTTCTGTCATAAGTTCCACTGATATTACTGCCTGTGGCAAGGTGTCTAAGTTGAATAGTATTGAAAATTTATTCTTAAAATATTACTTGCTACACAATAATGACAAAAATAGCATCTCACAGAAATTAATGTTCTGAAACATGTAATAATCACATATTACTTACTGTAGAAGTGTTCATGTGATCAACTCATTACAAAACTTGAAAGCAGTAACCTTCTGAAGTTGGAATTTTAACTCCCACCCACCCCCTTTCAGAATTTCTGTTTGACAATGCTGACCATTGCACTATCTGAGACAATGCATTTCGAAGCAACAGAACAATGTGAATCAGAATGCTCTAACTCACTGTTAACATTTTCTGAGGCTATATGACAGTTTGTGTTTCCTTTTCTGTGATTTAAGATTCTGTAATTGAGCGAAGTGAGGTCAAAGGCCGAGCAGAACTCTCTTTTACAAGACTCGAGAAAATTAGTTGTTCGGGCATAGGTACGAGATGACACATCCCATCACTGTGATTTTTGGCATGCAATTGGACATTGTCTATGGTCAGATTTTGATGCCTTCTGATTCCCAAAATTCCGTGTCATTGAGGAATAATTGTCCAAAAACTTAATTTTTAGGGGTTTTTCCAGGTTTTGAGAAGGGGTCATTTGTTACCTATCTCCTCCGAAGATATTCAGGCAATCACGGTTACACTTGCCACAGAGAAAGGGAAGGACATGGTGAGTGACATGGGGTTGGTATCATGTTGAATGGTCGTGTCATATAAAAATGACTTTAAAAAACTGACCAATTTTAATAATAATTGAAAAAAATCCGCTCTCTGTATGAGACTCGGGTCAGTTAGTTGCTCGGGCATAGCTACAACATGACACATCCGATCACCGTGATTTTTGGCATACGATTGGATATCGTCCATGGTCAGGTTTTGACGTCTTTCCATTCCCGAAATTCCTGTCATTGAGGAATTTCAATTAAAACTAGATGGCTTTTTACTTGAACGTTTCCCGAAAGTTGGCTCACTAACATTAATTTTAAAAAATCATTTTAATTGAAAAACGAAGAAATGGGAAGACTCCATCTGTTAGCTCAACACTTGCTTAATCGGTAACAATAAAAGGAAGTTTATGTATGTGTGTCTGCCTTTTGTGAAATGAAAAACATGGTTCCCGATCTGAGTGTATCTTTCTGCTTTGTTAACATGCAAACTGATCGCAACCAACGTGAAGGAAAGTAGTTCATGATAAATTTTAGGCATTTCTTTTTTAGAATTTGTTATAATAGACACCTCAATGAGCTTAGATTTTGCAATAGCTTCGCTCAAAATTTGCCAACTGTGTACCCGAGTTTTCGGTTACTGTTGGCGGCCTGTCCTAGTATTGCTTATTAGTAATATACTGTATAACACCTTGGCAAATGGAGATGAACTGGAATAAATATATATATATATATATATATATATATATATACCCAATATTTAACTTTTGGGTACTACATAACTGAAAATGAAAAATTTCGAAAATTGAATAATTATAACATACGAGATGCCTTCGATGGTGAAGGAAACTGTTTTCTATGATTTGCCACCAGTCGAAGAATGAACTGCTTTTGTTCTTCGTCCTTGGTAAGTGACTGGTTGTATTTTTTAATCAAACTGATGCCTCGCTCAGCAGTGTCATTCACAACCCTCGTCTTACAGCAACGTTCACGAAGTTCAATGAAAACAGGATCATTTCTCCACTGTTGGGGTTGCATTTTCAAAAACGCTTTAGATTTAATTTTTCCTCCAACAAGAAGGACATCAAAGAAGAAGCTAGTCCTTTCAGTTAAAAAAATTTCTAGATTGAAATCTTTTTCCTCAGATATTGCTATGTGTCGCAGAAAATCGGGCAGCTGTGGATGTTTCAGATTCTTGACCATTTTTCTTTAGTTTTCGTGGGCACTCAATCGTCAAAAAAAGCTAAGGTTACCAAGTGCTCAGAAAGAAACCAAAGGTGCCTGGCAAAAGCATTGTAGGCTTTCTTGCCAATTTTTTTATTAGGGTAAAGTTTTAGGACTGGATATCATTATATGGAGCTCTAATTCCAAGTGGAGCTTCATTCCAATACTTCACATAAACCAGGCTTACAAACAAAGCTAAATTCACTGTATTTATTGTCTCTCGAGGTGTTAACTGAAACTGATTTTGAAAGAGGCATATTTTTAGAGCGTAAATGCTTTTAGCCAGCCATCGAGCATGATGTGTAGGGCCAGGAGCTCGAAATGTTTCCATGCCACTTCCTCCACCAAGAAACAAAAGAGACAAGCGCAGAAGTTCTTGATAACCGTCTTTTGGTTGCTGTTTTTCCAATGCACTTGGTAAATTATCCAGCATTTCTTGTCGTAATCTGTTTAATATAGGATCCTGAAAGAGATCAATGTCTGCTGCACTATAAGCACTTTGATCAATTGTTGGCCACCCTTTCTGAAAGCGGTTGAAGAGTGCAGTTTCTGGACCTCCAGTAGAACCGAATACACATAAGAAAACAGCTGAAAGTATAATCTCCATAACATGATGGCGGCATGCAATCCAAAGGAGTTCACTGCCTAGGGTTTTTCAATTGTTGTGCAAGCTCGTATTGCTTGCTGTCGTATCAAACACAAGTCCTTTGATTTCAGACTTAACATTCCTTTTCTTGATTGCTTCAACGCAAGCTTGTGCCTGAGCTTTCCCTGTTCCTCTGTCTATCTTGGGAATTCCCAAAAGCTGTTCTTGGCCATTTCCAGTGAGAAGTATAGCAATGCGATCAACTGTCACCTTGGATCCATTAATATCAGGCAAAAGTTTGCCATCCCAATGTAAATGAAAAGGCCCCTCCAAAGACGATTTCTTTTGTTCGGCTGCTGCGGCTTTCTGTCTTTCTAATCTTCTAGAGCACCTACTGGAGCTTCAGGAAAGGGTGATTTCGGAAATGTCGTGTCCAAGTGCCCCTGCAACGGCTCCAGAAACGAATGCAGCTCCTCTATCCGGAAGATTAACTCGATCCAGGGCTCTGGTGACTTCTGGTAATGTAAATATATTTTTACGTCGTTTGGATGGGAATGGAGTAGAAGGAGGTGCAGATGTGGACGCTACAGGTTGATCTTCGCTTTCGAAGGTATGTGAAAATGATGAAGAAAGCTATGCAGTTTTCCCAGGAAGACATTTGCTCTCTCTTTCTTTATGTTTCTCTGTCGCCTTTCTATCTTTTTCCTCCTGCTGTCTTTTCCTGTTGTTTTTAAGTCAGCACCACTCATATTACACGAAAAGACATCTTCCCTTTGTTTCTGGAGGAATACCTGGGCTTCGTCGTTTTCATTTGCATTATAGCATTTTTCACGACAACATCAAACAATTCTTCTAGATCACTTTTGAACATATCCTCGCGCACGCGGTCATTTTCTCCTTGACGAGTACGGTGCTTCTTCACAGCTAAATATTGTTTATAAAGATTTGAGAGTTTTCTCACACACGAATCAATCCGCTGTGTAGGAATCCTCGCACGCTTCCAAACCATCACAACTGCTTCACAGGTCAATTTGTAACTCACTGACAAGCTCTTGCCCTCTTCTAAATGGTAAAACTGGACCATCCGGAGCACATCCAATCCACAGGGAGGTCTTGCTGTAGAGAAGTTACAGATTGGCTTTCCAAGAAGCCAGTTAGTGGGGGCAGATCTCAAGCTAAATGTCGACATGGTTGTTTATACCTGAAAAGAAGAGAAATTTGAGTTAGCTACCAAAAGTAAACTTCTGGGCGACCACTAAACTTCCACGTATCAAGCTAAAAGTTGGTGCACACATTACTACATCATAATGGACAAAATTACGCTATGTGGAGCCATGATTTGAATACCTTTTTTTTTTTTTTTTTTTTTCCCCATTGCAAAGTGGACCACCCTAATATATATCATCATTATCAACAATTATCAATCCACTGCTGGACGAAGGTCTCCCCAAGTTTCCTCCACAACAGTCTGTCTTGTGCCAGTCTCCTCCATGTCACTCCTGCATTCTTTCAATTTCATCCACCCATCTCCCATGTGGTCTTCTTCTGGGTCTTTTCCTGTCCCTTGGAATCCAATCTAAAATTCCGACTGTCCATCGATGATCTGTCCTTCTGGCAGTATGTCCAGCCCATTGCCATTTCAGGGATTTTACTCTGATCATGATGTCTTCCACTCTTGTCATTTTTCGGATCCACGAGTTCCTCTTCTTATCTCTCCTGGTTACACCAAGCCTGCACCTTTCCATGCTTCTTTGAGTTGTCTGCAGCCTTTGTATGTCTCTTTTAGTTAAGGTCCATGAATCTGCACCATACGTAAGCACTGGAAGGATGCATTGATCCAACACTTTTCTTTTAAGACATAATGGCATATTGCTCTTGAAAATTATGCTGTTTCTTCCAAAAGCTCTCCAGGCAAGTTTTGTAAGCCGATTAATTTCTTCATCAATGTGACCCTCACTTGATATCTGCTGTCCAAGATAAACGTACGTGTCTGTTATCTCCAGCTTTTCTCCATCAATCGATAAATCTTCATTTCTTGTAAAAGCATTGAACATCACTTTTGTCTTCTGAAAGCTCATTTTTAATCCCACTTCTTTACTCTTGTCAGCAAGTTCCTGGATCATACTCTGCAGCTCTGATGGGGTAGTTGCAAAAATGACTGCGTCATCAGCAAAACGAAGGTGGGTTAGATAATCTCCATTAATCTTTATCCCCTTGTTTTCCCAGCTCAGCAACTGAAAGACACCCTCCAATGTGCCATTAAAGAGCTTTGGAGATATGGTGTCACCTTGTCTCACTCCCTTTCCAATTTTTATGTGTGTTGTATTTTCAAACAGCCGAATCTTTGCACTTGCATTTTCATAGATGTTATTAATAATATTAATGTATGCATATTCAATACCGCAGGATTTCAGAGCCATTGTAACTGCTGATGGTTTCACCGAATCAAAGGCTTTTTCACAATCGATAAAAGCCATGCACAATGGAAGTTCATATTCTCTCACTCTTTCAGTTAGTTCTCTCAGTACGTGGATATGATCTATTGTGCTGTAGCCACTCCTGAATCCAGCTTGTTCTCTCAGTTGAGCCATGGCCAGTTGTTACCTTCAAGCGGTGTGAAAGAATTTTAGTGAATATTTTATAAACCACTGATAGGAGGCTGATAGGTCTGTAGTTCTCAAGATCCTCAATGTCACCTTTTTTATGTAGCAGGATCATTGTAGCGTTGTTCCAATCCTCAGGAATCTTCCCTTCGTTGTGGCATCGAGTGAAAATTTGGGCGAGTACTGTTTCAATTTCTCCACTTGCTTCTTGTATGATGTCTACAGTAATGCCATCTTCTCCTGGAGCTTTTCCCCACTTCATGTTCTTGATTGCATATGCAACTTTTACTGGGAGGACTGAAAGAACTCTGGTACTGGTACCTTTCATGATGTCTGGAGTACATGAATTATCCTTTTCATATAATTTGGAGTAGAAATCTTTCACTCTTGTCAAAATTTCACCTCTATTTCTTGGTACAGAACCATCTTCTTTTCTCAGTGCCATAATCTGTTTTCTTCCCTTACTGAGATGTCCCTTTGCTTATCTTTTGGCTTTGGTTGTTTTCAATTGCTTTCCTCACTAGTTCACAGTTGAATTTCCTTACGTCTTCAGTGATACTTTTTCATATTGTCTTGCATAGCTCTATATATTCCACTTTGGAAGTCACATCTTCTTTGGTTGTCCTCATCTCTCTTCTTTTTTGCATCAAAATTTTGGGTTTTCCTGATAATTTGTTCACATGCAACTTGTTCTTAGACCCAGCTAATTTTGTTGCTGTTTCTATAAGAGCTTTGGTTACTTTTCTGTTAACTTCAGAAATATCCACTTCTTCCGATGTTAGGCCTTCTAAAGCAGAGAATCTGTTCTTCAGTTCCCACTTGAAGGTATTGTGGTGTTTTTAAGGTTGGTTATGTTAATAGATTTTGTTTGTCTTATGAGCTTGCCACGTTCAAGTTTAGTGTTGAGGTGCATCTTACATCTCACCAATCTATGGTGAGATGTAAGATGCACCTCAACACTAAATTTGAACGTGGCATGGCAGTAAAGAGACGAAACAAACAGAGGAATTAGTAATATTCACAATGTTTTGTTTTTTTTTTCCACATACACGGTACAGCAATTGGAAAATAAGACTTATGTTAGAAAAAAATAATGCTCCCATGTATGAATAAACTAACCTTAGTTTATTCAAAGTAACTTTTTTTTTTTTAGCTTTGGCTTCCAGATAGTTTCATTTCAGGTAGATTAATAATAAGGTGTGTTTTTTTTGTTTTTTTTTTTTTTGTTTTTTCTTCCCATATAGCTTTACCTTGGATTTTTTTTCTAAAACCATGTTTTTACACATTTTTAACGTCTCCTGTTCTGCTTCCACAGTCATAGTACATGGCATTTTGGAAGCTGATAGTCTTAATTCTTTTCTTTTTTTCTTTCTTTTCAGTTTCACCCCAAATTGATGATGTAAAAAGTTTTTTGCTTTACAAGAACCTTTGCCATTTTTCTCACGTTAATTTTATATTTTTACAAGGTTTAATTATATCCATGAAAGTGCTCCCACCACATTTTCAGAAATTCACTAATTTTTTCCCAAAATTGTGGACAGTTCACAAAAAATGGGTCTCAAACAAAAAAACCTATATGGACCCTTGTTTTACAAATCAAGTTTAAAGTGGTAATAGTGATAATTGCAGTTTTGATTGTGGGGAAACTATGCTTAATCATAAAGATATTATTGCAGCTGAAACAACAAATTGTAAGTACATTTTTGAACTTTTAAATGGGGCAAACTGGCCAAATATAAAGTTTCATTTTATGGATTTCAAACTACTTATTGTTCCTTATACTTTTTTACTTATTTTTAAAAAGCCACGAGCATTTAAGAAATAACGTTTAAATTCTGGATGAGATAAAATCGTCCTAATTTCTTCTGCATTTCTGATCAGGGGAAAGTTAGTTGTGAGAAAAACAAAACAAATACATACCTGGAAGAGATCGTTTAGTCATTATAATAAGTTCTCCCAGCACTTACAACCTTCTCCCACCATTCAACAAGTTTTTGAATCCCAGACATGTAGAATTCCATGGGTTTCGATCATAAAAAGTCGGACAGGGTTTGGTGCACCTCCTCGACATTTCGAAGCGTTTTTCCAGTAAGATGGTGTTTGGGGCTGCGAAACAGATGGTAATCGAATGACACAATGTCCGGGGAATATGCTGGATGAGGAAGTTTTTCCCATCCAAACTCCTACAACTTGTCACTAAGCATTTTGGCCATGTGTGGTTTTGCATTGTCCTGGTGGATAACCATGCCTGTGCGATTAAGGAGTGCTGGACATTTGTCCTGCAAGTTAACTGCATAGACACTGTAGCTGCTGACAGTAGACCTCCCCTGTAATGGTTTTGCAGAGATGCCAACTACTACGGAATATCCATAGTTCCTACGGAAATAGCTCTTGTACTACAGAATATGGAAAACCGTGAGTTTTTTATGGAAAATTAACAGAAGTTATTCATTTTTATTTTGCTAGTTCCCCTTCCTAACGCAACGGCGGCCACTTGACGAACCGTCATTTGTCTTGCTTGCGATGCTGCCTGCTCCTCCAGTTCTGCCTCTCAAAGCTGCTCGGATCTTGGCGTGAGCGACCGGCACTCAATGAGTGTGGCCTTGCGCTGAGTCATTCTAAGTGAAAACCCTCCCTTCCCAGCATGCAACATTCTGAGGACGTTGAGCATAGCTCGCTTTGTGGGACGTGGGTGGAGTTCGGCCTTAAACTCTTTTTTTTTTTGCAGTGCAGCGACAAGCTCTTGAAATTTGTTTGGTGCAAAACGTGAGTGTCATTGTCTGGCATCGAAGTTGTTTTTCTTTTTAAGCGTGCATTGGCCATTCATGTCAGTAATTAATATTTTGAAGTTTTTTTCTTGCGTTGCAGAAAAGTATTATTGGATTTTGTTCTTATGTTCGTCAAAATGCATAATTAGGCGTTTAGTGCGCATCGAAATTTTACCAACGTGTAAAAATATGCATCAGGATTTTTTCTCGGCGCGTAGAAATACACGTTGAAAAGCACGTAAAGTGCGCATAAACGCATAAAAATATGCATCGGGAAACGCATAAAACTATGCATCGAAGAAATTTACCAACGCATAAAAATATACATCGGGACAGCATTTCGCCTTTCAAAAACGGAAGTGAACGAAATAAAGATTTTTTTCCGTAATCTTAATTTCGTTTTCCTGCAATGTTGCCTCTGTCCAGTATTGTTGTTATAGATCATTTTATTCCATAAATCTTTGTATTTCACTTTGAAAATCGAGGGAAAATTTCATAAAAATAGAAGTTTGACGTCTCAAAAATTCCCGTGTAATCTTCAGGCAAGAGAGTTCCACGGTTTCGAGGAATTTCTGCTTTTTCGTCATAATTTGGGTTAGCCTCAAGATCGGTGCATAACTGAACTGAAATTTTGGGGCAATTGGTAGTAGCAAAAAGATGCTTTCCGCCTGAAACTTTCGAAAACGGAAATTTCGTCTTTCAAAACTTTCAGAAACAGTGAAGATTTCTCTCGTAATCATAATTTTATTTTTCACGCGATGTTTCCTCTACCTAGTATTGTTGTTAAATTTAATTTTATTTCATAAATATTTTTATTTCCCCTTGAAAATGGAAGGGAAATGTCCGAAAACAGAAATCAGACGTAGCAAAGGTTTCTCCCATAACTGTCTTTTTTTTTTTTTTTTTTTTTTTTTTTTTTCCAACGATGTTCAGAACGTGTATCCTGTGTTCTTAAATATTCCCCCAAAGAATGTTTGCATTTCAGCTTGATAAAGTGGGGGAGAGTCCGAAAACGAAATGACGAAGCTGAAAATTTTGTAAGAATTGATGCACGATATTCAAAAGCATTCATATTCTCCAAGTTACACTATCTTTTATCTAAAATAGTGAAAGCTACCATGATGGTCCTCAAACTGAAAGTTTTTTCAGCATGATGGATAAAATTGTCATCCAAGGGATTTGTGAAGCCTTCTGTCATAGCTGATGGTGATGTTGAGCTTAATTTTTCAAATAAGTTTTTCAAAAAAGAAAAATTGGAAAGGACACAACTGGTAATTGGACTAAAAACAAGAATGTATTTAAGCGAAATCATTTTAAACAAAAATGAACTTTCTAAGTTCTATATATCTGTCGGAAAATTTTACATTGAAGAATGTTCTTATATTCAATTTTTGAAAAGATACTGATCTATGATGAATTCTTAAAACATGCAGGAATAGCAGTTCCTTTGCTTAGAGCCAGAACATCATTTACTTCTGTATTATACATAGTCAAGCACTTTCCATTTATAATAACTGAAACTGAAAATGAACTTGATATACTGGAAGCAGAATTGCTTATTATCAAGCTGACGAATTAGAGACCATAGCAGAAACAAATAGAATAGATGTCACTTGGTCAGAAATCTCAAAATTAAGAGGCTGTAATAGAGCTGTTAAGTATACTATTCTCTCCAAAGTAATGTTTGCAATACTTGCAGTTCCATGCTCGAATGCTGCGAGTGAGAAAGGTTTTAGTTTAGTGTGAAAAAATCAAGCCTGTTTCCAACCTAATTTAGGTTTAGAAACTAGATGCACTTCTTATTGCAAGAATGAATACGTTCCCCTCTGGGCAAGTGTGTTATGAAAAAATATTTTCTGCTGAGGAACTGAAAAATACAGCCAAATCACTAAAGAAAGCTGTTTAATCTTTTTTTTTTTTTTTTGTGTGTGTGTGTGTGTGTGTGTGTGTGTAAAAAAATGTATCAGTCATGGTGTATATTATTTTCCATGTGAAAAATTTGGAATATGTTGATACAGATTTTCATGTATATAATGAATAAATAAGTAAAAAATACTAATTAAATTAAATGAGTAATACCATGTTTTCCTCGGTTAAAATTATTCTTTTTGGTATGACTACTGAAAATATCTAAAACAGGTTAGCATCTCTGGTTTTGTTTGTGGCAGAAGCTCGTAATGGCTTATGTCTTGCACATCCCATCAAACAGACAACAAAACTTTTTATGGGAAACGTCCCGGTTTAGCCACTACTGCAGCCACATTCCCTTTAGGAAGCCACTGACGTTTGCACTTAATGTTGTGGTAAAGAATCCATTTTCCATCTCTCGTAACCATTCTGTGCAAAAATGGCTCCCTCTTCACGGGGGAACAAGGAAGTGGAAATGTCCACACGCTGTTGCAGATTTTTTGCAATGAGCTCATGGGTTACCCAGTTTTTATACATAACCAAGGTCCTGTAGATGCCTGTGAACAGTTAGTTGAATGGACGATTGTAGGTAATTCCTTGACTGTTGCCTGTGGATTCCCCTCAGCAGCAGCTCTCAGTACATCATTAGGCAGCTCAACAGGTTGTCCTTGGTGTTGCAATATCTGTGAGGGTGCTGTTCCCCCATTAGGAATTTCTGGAACCAACTTGCCACTTTCTGAGATCCAGGGAACCCTGACCATATATATGGTATTGATGTTTTGCATTGCTACAGTCGCTGTATGTCCCTGGTTAAACTCATACAGCATAATATGCCAATGTGTTCTTCAGACACTGCCATTTCCTATGCAGTTTAATGGCTCAATGGATGCACATACAACTCTTGTTCTCTGTTTCAAGTGACATGTGAAGGGCTTGCCATGCGATACGTCTTACCATGACCATCTACATCATAGTCTGGTCACCAGAGGGAGTGGTTATATTGCATGCGGAAAATGGCATTACTTATGGGATGACCTGATATTATCAAAATCTCAAATTGGCTGATTTTTTCAAATTTTGTCGCAGTGCAGAATAATAAATTTTATATCAAAATTAACCTTTAGGCATGCATTTGCCTTGTAGACAGTTTTTAGGTTTTCCTTTCTGCTGTGCAGACTTCTGAGAAAGATTCTGCTTCTGGGGGCAGCACATGATTTTAGGATCTTGGTTGTTAAAGGATTAAGACAAATCCCAGTGTGTAGATGTGTTGCAAAATGGTGGAATGGGAAATGTACTTTCCCAATTCTACGGATTCCAGGTGTGGGTCTTGTTTCAATTCTCCGTTGTAAAACGCCATGGTCAAACTTTGGCAGCCTTTGTAATTGACAGTCATTTTGCAGGTTGAAATTCTCCTTTCTGAATTTCACAAATAACATTTGCACCATGCATGCAGTAATGGTGTCTTATCCAAAAGCACTGCACAAAGGTTTAACTGCAGTAACCGTCACATTCTTTCCTTTTTTGGAACTCATGATGAACACAGTACCTTAAATGTACACCTTATCCACTGCCATGTTACAAACAGTTCTTGCACACAGGTGACTCAGCTGGAATGGTTTGATGTTTTTCTCTGATAGAACAAGAGCAAATATGCATTACACAAATTTCTCAAGAAAAAACTGGCAGAACTTTTCAATACACCTAATAGTTTTAAATGGCAGAATCATTAGTGAAGCTTGTAGTTGTAAAATGCCTCTTCAGCAGAGATCAGGCTCAGAAGCATTGAGATTGAGATACTTTATTCTTTGTGTAACCACACTTTCCCATATAATCCATTCCATTTGTGCGATGATCTAGGAAATATTGTGGTAGTTTATGAAAAAACCATTAGAAAGTACCACGTACTCACCATAAAGATCATGGTAACCTCCAATGACAACACACTTCCAACACGTCATTCATCGTGATGTAACTGGGCTTCCAAGGTTTACAGACTTCTTGCTTACGCTTCTTACTTCCGGGTGTGAAACATCGTTTTTTTTTTTTTTTTTTTTTTTTTAAAGCCCAGTTACATCACGATGAATGACGTGTTGGAAGTGTGTTTGTCATTGGAGGTTACCATGATCTTTATGGTGAGTACGTGGTACTTTCTAATGGTTTTTTCATTTATGAATTGCACATAAACTATGCGCACTTTGCAAGAGTTTAATACCTTAAAAGTGCAAATATAATAATTGTGGTAGTTTATTTTTGCAAAGTGGGACATTTTGTCTGATGCAGTAGTCTGAGCGCCAGCTTTTAATCATTCGTCCAAGATGGGTCCAGGTTCAAGTTATAGTGAGGCAGGGATGCTGTGTTTGTCTTGTGGTGTTGGCTCTCTCCCTTCTTTGGAATCAAGGAGAGGGTGAAAATAACTGTAGTTATTTTTATAAAAAAAATATAGTTATATGACTATTTTTATAAGAATAAACTACAGTTAATGTAGTTATTTCTTGTGAAAAAAAAATTATACGGGTTACTACTTTATAGCCCATTGAGTTGCTCGCAGTAATCATTAAACCTCCAAACCAAAAAAAAAAAAAAAATCTGTGTCTCAGATTTATCATATTTTCCTGCCTTGAAAATGCATATAAACATGTGCTGTCTGATACTTCGTATGTTTTAGAAAATTGTGGTTAACATTGTGAGATTGTTTTGTTTGCTTCTTTTCTTCCAGATTCTTAAACCAGCAGATAAAAAGAAGTTTCCCTATGGCAATACAATGAACTCCAACAGACCAATTACCCCCCTAGAGGTCAAGTAAATAAAAAGAACAGCAAGAAATAGTACAAACATGTCACTTGGTTGTATTTTAACATTAAACTTTTGAAGTATGACGTGGTCATTTCTTGTAAATATTTTACCTTCACAAGTATGAAAGGTACTGTGAGATTTTATTTGTGTGAGTGTGTGTATGGATTCCAAACCTACATCTTCGTGTGTTTTACAGGCTCTGTGCTTTTCCTCAAAATGATCATTCTGAGTAAGCACATTGGTACTTTTATAGCTAGGTCTGGTGTATTTTATTGGACATTGTGGTGGTAATAAACATGTCAAGTTTAATCACATTTTCAGAACACGCTACAAGCAATTTTATTGTATTGCTGATTTAAATTTTATTTTATATATATATTTTTTATTTTGAAGTATTATTGTCATATCATAGTTGATTCAACTGGCCCAGTTGTGTCAGGTAATTTTTTTTTTAAAGCTTTGTAGTTTAGCTTTTCTTTATATGTATAATTTTATTCATATAAGAGCTTTTGTACAACAGTGTTACATCATCAGCCACAGATAAGTGGCTTTAGGATTTGTTATCTTTAGTAACTTTAATTACTGTGTAAATCTTGTAGTCTGGAAATATGTGTTCTTTTGGTTTAAAAAAATTATAATTCCAAATTAAAGGTTGAATTCTTCAAAATAAATCTGAATATGATTTTAATGAATGATAAATTAAGTATTATTATAGCCAGGTTGATTTTTTTCATTTTAGACATCGAAATCTATTTTTTATAATTTTGCAAACTTTTCTAAGCAGATTGAAAGAGCTTATGAAGCTTTTGTACAATATTGTTACATCAGTCGCTGGTACATCATGGCAGTAGGATTTGTTATCTTCAATAATTTATAATTACTATGTGAATCTTTTTGGTCTTGACAAATTTATGTATTTTGGAAAGTGAATCCAAATTAAAGCTGGAATTCTTGGAAATAAAATATTGAAATATGATTTTAATGAATGATAATTCATTATAATTATGTAGGATTGTCTCATTGTGAATGCGGAAATCTGTTGTTGTTTTTTTTTTTTTTTTTTTTTTGTGGCTTTTCTGAAAAATTTTAAGCGAATTGAGTGAGCTCATTAAACGAACAAAAACAGCTATTTATTTTCAAAGTCATAGAAAGTAAATATGACAAAAAATTATTTAAAAGATATAACCCTGTTGTGCTTCAGTTGAAAAAAGAAAGAAAAATTACACCTTTGACATTTATGAGACTTACCAGAAAGGTTTGCCAATTTACTGCAATTAAAAAGACCAAATAAAAAAAAACTCCTACCATATTGATTGTACATGTGAAAGATATAGACAAATTCTATATAAAATATAAAGAACAAATACAGAAGAAACCGCTTGTAACGAGAAGTTGGGACCAACAGAAATCCTCACTGGGGTGATAGATCCCACCATGTAAAATTATGAATATGCATTTGTTACATATCCATCAGTGTTTCCCACAACCTGGAAAACTTGGGATTCTCAGGCAATTTGAAAATGGTTCCAAAAATGAGGAAAAACTCTAGGAAAATTGCCCCCCCCCCCCCTCCTTGTGAAAATCAAGGGACACTATGTTGCCAAAAAACTTCTCTTTTTCAGATTTCAAACTTTTGTCTGCAATTATTGTCTGCTTAGAATTTTGTAAATCTTACTTTCAGTTACATTACATTTTTCATTTATTCCCTGAAAAAGATGCAAAATTGAATTTTAGAAACTGCTTGTCAATTAGTTTTTGTTCAATTTCTGCAGGCAGGCAGTTGTAACATGGAATAATTAGGCATAATGGCTTGACACACTCTTGTTAGGAGAAACACTTCACAAGAGAACCAACCAAACAAAGTCCTTTGTCTGTTGGTTCTCTTGTGACACATTTCTCTAAAGATGCATCATTCCATTATTAAGCTTAGCTGCATTGTGTTATAGAAAAACTGAAACTGTGACAGGTTTTTCTTACTTAAGGCCCATTTCTATTGGAATGTATATAAATTCTACATGGGTAGTATTCACAAAAGTTCATGAAATTGTGGTACAAAAAATAATGTGCACAACATTTAGTTATTAATGAAAAGCAGGTAATTTTATAAAGACAAATTAAATAAAGAATTTACAAATGTGTGCTTTGCCTGAATGTAATGAAATGTAACAATTCATCGCAACATGATAGGGGTTGCCGCTCTGGAAAAACTTTAGAAACCACCTGAAAAAGTCAGGGAATTTTTTTTTATTACATTTGAGTGGAGACCCTGTCCATAACAATGAGATATAATTGAAAGATTTAGTTATTAGCAGGGTTCTCACAGTTCTTATAAATCCTTAAAAACTGCTTAATTTTACTTAAGGGGCTTAAGGTCCTTGTTTTAGACAGAAATGGCAAAAGTAATTATTTTTCCTAACTGGCTGTTCATAATCTAGAATTACCAGTATAGGGAGTGTTATTCCATGTCAAATCAACCAGCAAAACTAGCATTTTCAAGCCTACCATTTTTGATTTTCATGAAACTTGGTATATTTGTAGTGTTCATCAATATAAACAAACATGATTTTTTGTTTTTAGAATTTTTAATGTATCTGTTTTTTAATTATTGAATTTTAAAGTTTCAAAAAAAAATCATGAAAGTTCATCTGCTGGGCAAACTTGAACTGATAATTACTCTGGTTCTAGTAGAGCTAGGCTCATGAATTATGGCTCATTTTAAAGATCTTTAGTTGGGCTTTCGTTTGATGTGCCACGTGACACTTAAAAATTTTAAAATTTCAAAGTCATTCAAAAAAATTAAATATTAAAAAAACAAGTATCTTTAAAAAAAATCTGAAAAAATATATGTTTAGCATACATTATTTTTCTACTTATCCTGAAAGTTTCATAATGGGATCACTATACAAAAAATAATAACATAGACAGGGTTCCCACTCAACCTGGAAAATAGGGAAAACCTGGAATTCTAAGGGAATTGGAAAATGGTTCCAAAAATCAGGGAAAATTACCCCCCCCTTTTTTGTGTAAAAACCAAAGGATATTTTATTTTGCCAAAAAAAACTTATTTTTCAAGATTTCAAACTTTTGCTGGCAATTACTGCCTGCTTAGAATTTTGTAGATCTTACTTTCAGTTATATTAAGTATTTCCTTTATTTTCTAAAAAAAAGATGCAAAATTGAAAAAGATGCAAAATTGAATTTTTTAAATT
The DNA here is from genome assembly GCA_039090855.1 of Macrothele yani. Classification (NCBI taxonomy): domain Eukaryota; kingdom Metazoa; phylum Arthropoda; class Arachnida; order Araneae; family Macrothelidae; genus Macrothele; species Macrothele yani. The sequence continues at coordinate 120,570,499 of CM077005.1, read as the reverse complement.
GCCAGTTATTAAGCTTTTGTTCAATTTCTGCAGGCAGTTGTTATAACATGGAACAATTAGGCACAATGGCTCCTGCTAGAAGAAACACTTCACAAGAGAACCAACCAAATGATGGATCAAAGTCCTTTGTCTGTTGGTTCTCTTGAAACATGTTTCTTTGAACAGAGCCATTCCACATTAAGCTTAGCTGCATTGTGTTATAGAAAAACTGAAACTATTCAACTGACAGATTTTTTCTTTTTTAATGACCTGTTTCTATGGGAATGTATTTACAAATTCCTTCTATGGAATGTATATACAAAAGTTCACGGCACTTTGGTACAGAAAATAATGTGCACGGTTAGTTGTTATTAATGAAAAGCAGGTAATTTTATAAAGACAAATTACTTAAAGAATAAATGGAATGAAATGTAACAATTCTTTGCAACATGCCACTCTGGAAAACTTTAAAAACCACCTGGAGAACCTGGAAAAGTCAGGGAATTTTTTTATTACTTTAGAGTGGGAACCCTGATAGAACAATGCGACTGAAATGTGCCATCAGTGACTGAAGAACTGTTTATTTGGTTGGTCCCTGGTCTTACAAACAGTCTAAATGTTAATGAATTACATTATAATTAATTAAAAAGTTAATATATATCCATGGGGTAACTTTTTTTTTTTAAAGTGGAAGCAAATTTAAAGATTTGGATGCCAGCAGACCAACCACATCAAAAGTTTGTAGTGTGGTTTACTGCTGCAACTCCCTTGGGAAGCCAAACCATGAACATTACAAAAAAAATATCTGAGACCAGTTTCTAAAAATCTATTGTTGCGTAACAATATGCTCAAAACTGGAGACAAGATATGTGACAGTTGTGGTAAAGCAATCCAGAAATTTAACTCTGAAACTGCTGAGCATGAAGCCGAAGCCCAAACTTTTCCATCTGAAACCACTGGATTTTCTACTACTAAAAAAGTGCAGGCTATAGAAGCACTTAACAGAAGTTTACTTAAGTCGTGTGTTGGAACCAAAGGATATTCCATCTTCTCAACCAGAAATTATAAACCAGTTGAAAGAAAAATTCATTCTGCAGAAAATAAAAGCATGAGAATGCAAATATTGACCACGCTACCTAATTCTAAATTCCGAAATGAATTGAAATAGAATTTGAAGTTTCAAATTTCAGGGCCAGAAAGGCTAAAAAGCTAGTAAAAGAATAAGGTATCGTGTCTTCTCCTGATCCAAAGCCGGGAAAGACTTTATAGACAAAGACACAGCAAATTTAATGCAAGACTTTTATGAGAGTGAAGATGTAAGCTGCCAAATGCCAGGAAGAAACTTTGTTTACGTTGCTTCTGAGGAATTTGCATGAATTGTATACTCTTTTTAAAGAGAGATTTCTAGAGAAAAAGGTGGGGGTTCTCCAAGTTTTGTGAATTTCGCTCTAAGCACTGCGTACTTGCAGGAGAAAGTGCCACACATTCAGTTTGTGTTTGTACTATGCATCAGAATGCTACACTGATGATGGCACAATGCAAGTTACCTGAGTTGACAGGAGACACTATTCAGACAATAAACTCCGATAAAGATGCCCTTGCCGCCCGGCGGCGCAGTGGTCTAAGGCGCTGGCCTCTGATCATTCGTCCGTAAGGGGTCCGGGTTCGAATCCCTGTGAGGCATGGGTGTTGCGTTTGTCTTACGGTGCTGGCTCTATCCCTTCCCTGGAACCAGTGACCCTAAATTAGAGACGAGTGACTGCTTATAGCCCATTGTGTTGCTCATGGGGGTCGTTAAACCTCCAATCAAAAAAAAAAAAAAAAAAAAAGGGATGCCCTTGGAAACATAATTTGTGGAAACCCTACACCTGCATGTTACTTCCGTCAGTGCAACAATTGTCCAGGACTAGAAGAGTTCAAGAAACGATTTGAAGAGTGTTTTGATCTAAATAGTATAGAAAATGTGACATTCAAACAATGGATGCAATTAGAAAAGAGAAAACAGTTCTTTAAACATAATCAAAATCCACACAGGAGTTTTTGGACGTGTTGTTTGGAAAACTTCCAACACTGCTTCACCATTCTTTTATAGCAACTCAAGAGTCATGTTACCTAAGACACGATAACAGAAAATCAATATGTGGCTTTGCTGAAAATTATTCTTTTGTATTGCACAATGCAGCTCAGGGTTTCCACTGGGGAAATGCCCAGGCAACCCTGCATCATATACTTATATACTACCCCTAGGCATGTAAGTTTTGCGATTACATCCGATTGCCTAATTCATGACAGTATAGCTGTCCATCTGTTTCAGCATTACCTAATTACAGACCTGCCAACTGTTGCGATTTTATTGTATTTAGTACGATAAATCGTGCTGCAGTATGCTAATACGATTTTGAAGCCAAAAATGCGATTTTTTTTTAAATAGTCATTACCCCCCCCCCCCCATTTTTTCCCATTTCGGACAGAAGCCTTGTAACAGAATCTCGACGGGCGACGTACGTCACAGATTTATTTTGGTCCTGCAGGCAAAAACGACATCCCCAGAGCCCTATTAAACCTAACCATCTTGCAGGCTCCCTATGATAGATGAAAGTTTTCCGCCTTTCAGAATTTTCGAAAACTGAAGTTTGGCGTAGTGTAAAGAATTCTTCCGTAATCGGAATTTTTTTCTCTCGCAAAGGACGATGTATGTCACAGATTTATTTTGTACCCACCCCCCGTAGGAGAATCGTGGCGACGGCTGATGCACATCGCAGATTTATTTCAGTCCTGCAGACAAAAACAACATCCCCAGGACCCTATTAAACTATCTTGCAGACTCCCTAAGATGAAAGTTTTCCGCCTTTCAAAATTTCCGAAAACTGAAGTTAGGCGGAGTGAGGGTTTCTCCTGACGTTCCTTCGATGCTTGAGGGGAGGATTATCTGATATTGTTGTTAAATATCATTTTATTGCATAAATATTTGTGTTTCGGTTTTAAAATGGGGGCAACAGTTTTCGAAAATGAAAGGTTTGACAGAACCCAGTATTCTTGAATTCTTTTTCTTGCGATATTCCCTCAGCTCTATATGGTCATTAAATATCATTTTATTAGATAAATGTTTGTATTTAAGATTGAAAATGGAGGAAAATTTTCTGAAAACGAAAATTGTACGGAGCAAAAATTTCTCCCTCTAATAACCCTCCACCTGCCGTGCTTCTGTATTATTGTTTAATCATCATTTAATTACATAAATGTTTGCCTTTGAGATGGGAAATGGAGAAAAATGTTCAAAAAACGGAAGTAGAACGAATGGAGCAAAGATTTCTCCTCTTATGACAATTTTTTCCTAGTGATGCATGCCTCTGCGCTTTATTTATTGTTGTTAAATATCCTTTTATTCCACAAATATTTGTGTTTCAGCATGAAAATGCTGGTAAAATTAGAGATACAGAGGGCCAGAATGTTCTTGATCCTAATTAACATTGCAATTGCTGTAGTACCTAGGTTAGACATTTTTTTATGTAGAAAAATATCTCTCTTCAATTTGTATTGTCTTTTGCATCTAGTAGTTATTTTGCCTAGTGACTGACCACCTGCAGATTATTTTGTGGCACAATGATATCTGTCGCTGACTGACCAGGAACTTTCTGCTATGAGGGGCAAGTAGGGGGGAATTACGTGTAATCTGTTTTTTGCCCTTCGAAAGAGTTTCTTTCTCACAGAGGTTTCTGATTTCTCAATGCTTAACTTTATTTTTTAAAGAGAAAATGGGAAAAAAAACTATTTTTATTTTTTTTAAGAGAAAATGAAAATGGAAAAAAAGGATTGGTTTCTTTCCAAGAATTGGTTCGTATACCATTCCAAAATTGGATCATTCAAAATCAGAAAGTTGTGAACCCAATGAAACGTTAAAGAGGGAAACTGTGAATTTAATAACTTCTGTTGAATAAGAAATTTAAAATGATTGCAGTTGACACTGAACATGATAAAAAGTCGCAAACACATGTAATTAAAAAGCGAAAAGAACTGCATGAAAAAAAGGTTGTAAAAAATGCATTAAATAAGCAAAAGAGGATTATTTTTTTTTACCTTGTGTTCAGCTGTGGATCAAGTTTATGCACTGTTTCTTTGCCATTTACAACAGTTTTTGAAAAATATGATATGTTTCAGCAGGAGGAACCTCGTGTGCATACTCTTAAATCCGATGCCGTAAGTCTTTTTAATGAACTAATTAGATTTGTAAAAGTTAGCGTTATTAAGCAAGCAAAATCAACTTTTAATATTATTTATACGGTAATAGAAAACTAAAAAGACAATGCAGAGTTATCAGTCTGGTTTTTGAAACCAAAGAACTGGTTAAAACAGTTAGCACTGAGGAGCAGAAAGAATTTGTTTCTAAAGTTAGAAATTATTTTTTAAGGGCTGCAACTATATAATTTCTAAATTTCCATAGAATTTGGAAATGTTCAATTATGTCCAAGTTGCTGATATCTCTAGAAGAGAACAGTCTAATTTTTCATCAATTCAGTATGTAATAGATATGTTCCCATGCCTCCTTTTAAGGCTGTCTTTGAATGAGTGTTATGCTTCATCGCCTGCGATAGATGGCGCAAAATATCACTCCTTGGGCATGGCTTTTACGTCTTGAGGGATTGTCCCAAAAGTTGGCATCAGCGAATGGCTGAAGACCTTACCATATTCAGAATAGAAGCAGTCTCTCGTTGGCTCCACAATAAAAAGACAAAATATGCGCTGTTACGTTTTAACCAATGACATTGTTTGGGGGTGGAGCTTAGTAGGTGGGCGTAGTTTGTCTCAAATTCAAGTGTTTTCTTGTAATGTACACATTTTCTCCTCAAAAAATGAACTTACAGTAGAATTTAAGATGATCTATAGAAGACAAGATTCCAATGTCACTTCAGTGCCAGTTCTTTGATTTCTATTAGGCCTAGATAATTAAAACAATCTGACAGAAATGAGAGATTTCATTTCTTCGACACAGAAACACTGCCAAGCTCACTTCTGGCGCCATCTAGTGCCAAATTGGAATACTTTCGGGTCAGATAAATTGAATTTGAAAAAAAAAAATTGGGGGGGGGAAATAACTGCAACAAGTAGTAGATATGGGTCGTTTTTATTTGTGCTCAAAATTTCAAACTCTACAAAGTAATGGTTTTCGAGAAAATGTGTACAAAAGAATTTGCATTACAGATATAGGACAGAATTTCTGTTACACTCATTCAAAGACAGCCTTAAGGTGTGAGAATGAAGCAATTCCTGAAGCTGTTGATGCCATAGAAAGTGAATTTTTGACATTTCAAATAGCATCATTACCAGATAACATTTTAAATAGCAAAAGTATTAGTGAACAATGGTATTTATTATCAAAAGAAAGAACTCTTGTGGCAAATTTCTTTATAGCAGACCTCGTAAAGTCATGTTAGGGATTTTAATCTTGCCTCATAGTAATGACTCGTGTGAAAGAGTTTTTAGTATAGTAAGGAGAAACAAGATTGATGTATGAAACTCTTTGAGTACTTCAACACTGGAATCACTTTTAATTGCAGAAACCAGTCTGTCTGGACCTTGCTTCCAGCAAAAATATTCTGTTGAATTTAAAAAAAAAAAAAAAAAAAAGCAAAGTCAGCCACACATGTTGGTTTAAAGAAAAGTTAGATTTCTTAATGGTTGTCATATGTGAAATTTAATGTTTCCTTGCTTTTAATGGACAGCAAAAATCCATGAGCTACATTATAGTTTTCTAAAAGTTTCATATTAATACATTTTTTGTTTCCTGAGCAATTAAGATTTTTGTTTAAATTTAATAAATGTTTGAAATGTTAAATATTGAATTTCATAATTAACATAAGTGTTTGTTGATTAGATTTAATTAGTTTCTCAGTAAAATTTTGATGTAGGGAAAAAATTCCTACATTCTCATCATCAAGAAGTTATATAGCTGAAATAGGCTTCAAAAATTATCAGCATGCGTCGTGTTACGATTTTTCTATCTGAGTGTTACGTTTTTCGGTTCTGAGAGGTTGGCAGGTCTGTAATTAATTTCATGCAGTCATTTGTATTTTTTTCAAAATCCTGAAAAGACATTTTATTTTTCTGATGGAGCAAGTTCACAATACAAAAACAAGTCAAACGAGACTGACTTTAATATAAAAGCAGAATAGAATTTTTTCAACAGCACATGGCAAAAATGTATGTGATGGAATAGAGGGGACTGTGAAGTGGTTAGCTGCAAAGGCAAGTTTACGACTTGTTTATAATTATCAAATCATGACCCCACTCCCAACTCTTTGATTGGGCCAGTGCTAATATTGTCTCCATTCACTTTTCAGTTTGCAACAACAGTAAATTACAAAGAGGAAATTATCCTTAAAAGTAGAATAACTTCTGCCAAGACAATAAGTGGTACTTAGAAACTCCATTGTTTCATTCCTGCAGGAAAACACATTAATTATTAGTCAAAGCTTACTCACTTTCTGAGCATTTCAAAAGAAGAGATATGCGTAACAGACGAAGCTGAAGAGAACATTTGTTTGCCGCCCCGGTGGCGCAGTGGTCTAAGCGATGGCCTCTGATCATTCGTCCGAAAGGGGTCCGGGTTCGAATCCCGGTGAGGCATAGATGTTGTGTTTGTCTTACGGCACTGTCTCTCTTCCTTCCCTGGAACCAATGACCCTAAATTAGGGACGGGCGACCACTTATAGCCCATTGAGTTGCTCACGGTGGTCGTTAAACCTCAATAAAAAAAAAAAAACATTTGTTTAGAAAATATATTAGGTTTTGTGATTAGTAAATACTCACAGCACTGGTGGTTGGTATGTGTACTTGGGGTGAATGATACAGAAGAGGTTAAAGTGAGCTTCCTGCAGCCACATGGTCTATCTCCATCATAAAAGTATCCTCAATCACTGGATATACATGGTCTATCTCCATCATACAAGTATCCTCAATCACCGGATATATGTACTATTAATTCATAAATCTGATGTATTGTTAAAAAGTTGACCCTATGACAGCTACTGAAAGAGTATATAATTTAACAATTACAGAGATAAAGAAGGCAAATCAAGCACTGGCATACAAGTATGGCAAAATTAAAAAAAGGAAAACAGCATTGTATATTAGAAGATAAAATTATTTTGTAAGTGTAAATCTGCACATCGGACGTTATACAGAATTATGAATTGAATTAGACTGGAACGCATACGTGCCAACATTGGCAAGAGCCTTGTCAGTAGTTACTAGTATTATTGTGACGCACACATCGACGCTTTTTTTACAAAACGATCCATCTCTTTGTGAAAAAGAAATACGCACCATAACGAAATGTCACAACAAACAAGGAAATTAATGAAATAAACTTAACACATGAGAAACACAAAGTTGATTTCCCTGGTGAAGGCACCATAGGTAATATAGCAAGATTTGCATTCAAAACTTCAACCAGTAAAAACCAGTCAAGTGCATTTGGAATTCCACAATGCTTGACAGATGGGAAATTTGAAAAAAATGTATTGATTTACAAATAAAGGTAACTTGATCACGCTAGTTACGTTAACTGAAAAAAAATTAAAAAAAAGTTAACGTAACTAGCGTGATCAAGTTACCTTTATTTGTTAATATTGTTACGTGTTTTGCCCATAATCGTCATGTATTGATTTTTACAAATTTCCCAAATTCATCACTTCCGTTTTCGGGAATTTCCTCTTCTCTATAAAGCTTAAATGCAAAACCATGGGACTGGGAATATTTAACAATGCAGGAGAGTGGGACCATCACGGGGAGAGGGGTGCAGTTATGGGAGAAACCTTTGCCCCATCCAGCTTCCTTTTCAAGCTGAAATACAAATATTTATTTAGTAAAATGTTATTTGAATTAAATACTGGACACAAGTAACAGCGAGAAAAAGAAAAATTACGATTACAGGGAAAATCTAAACTCCGTCTACCTTCAGTTTCAGAAAGTTTCGTAAAGATGGAATTCCATCCTCCGACCCTCTGAATTTCTGTTCACTTGTGCATCGATCTGGTAAATGACCAAATAATAACGGTAAAATAATATCACTCCTTCCAGTAAGGCTTACGTTTTTTTGTTTTGTTTCTGCGGGAGAGACATTCTGTTAAGGGTAAGTATGCAATAAAGTATTTACTTACTTTAGGATTGATCATAGACCACCATGCACACAAGTCTGACACTAGGACCGCAAGCTTCTCCCATAGACTTTACAGCCCCGCCCCGCCACGCCCGAGGCGTTTCCCCAATCTCAGTTTTCTCTCTGACTGGCATATGTACATGGTAAGACCTTTATTTTGATACCTGAACCATATTTTTACGTTCAGCCGTTCTCTCAAAATGTGTCGCACAGAGGTGCCAACTCTCCGGGTTTAGGCGGTAATGCCGGATTTTATGACACTTTCCGGAATTCCGGATTAGAAAATAATATTGCCGGATTCCATCATGATTTCCGTAGCGTAAATTAAAAAGTAATGAGAAAAGCTCGAAGTTCTCCAAGGCATCGGATAACTTCGATGATTACCATAGCGTAAATTAAAAAGTAATGCGAAAAGTTCGAAGTTCTCCAAGGCATCGGAGAACTTCGTTGATTACCGTAGCGTAAAAAGTAACGAGGGGAAAAGTTCGAAGTTCTCCGAGGCATCGGTTCATTAGCGGAGAAGCGACCTTTCCATTCTGAGTCAGCAGCCAGCAGTTTTGCTCTGCCGTTGGCAGCGATGTTTACTCTTCTGTCCGGTAATGGTCTCTGGCGCTGCACGCACGGAGTAGGAGCGGGCTTGGCCTTGGCGCGCACCATACGTACTGACGCAGATTTCTATCGTAAGCGCGCGGTAGTGTTTTGGTTTGTTTAATGTACTTCGTCTGTCTTATCAGGAATTTCTGAGAATTTTTTGTGCACGCGTTTAATCAAGCGATGGCTGGTAGAAAATATCAGTCTGTTTTTAAGAAGTATACGACAGATTATCCGTGTATAATCGAATCAAGGAACCGCCAACGATTTGCCTTTTGCTCTATTTGTAGTTGTGACCTCTTCGTTGTCCACAAGAGCAAAGAAGATATCGTTAATCACATTCTTACGCAAAAACACGTGGCCAATTCTAAGTGCATGGACAATAACAAAACATTAAATTTTGCTCGAGATAGTTCATCTTCTGATGCGATTATCCATGCTGAGTGCTTGGTTACTTCATTCCTCGTGTAACATAACTTACTTTTAAGCTGTGCTGACCATGCAAGTGTGCTTTTTAAGAAAATGTTCCCAGATAGTAACGCCGCCCCGGTGGCGCAGTGGTCTAAGGCGCTGGCCTCTGATCATTCGTCCGTAAGGGGTCCGGGTTCGAATCCCGGTCAGGCATGGATGTTGTGTTTGTCTTACGGCACTGGCTCTCTCCCTTCCCTGGAACCAGTGACCCTAAATTAGGGACGGGCGACTGCTTATAGCCCATTGAGTTGCTCACGGTGGTCGTTAAACCTCCAACCAAAAAAAAAAAAAAAAAGATAGTAACATTTCAAAAACATGCATGTGTGACAGGACAAAAACAGCGTGCGTTGTTTGCCGAAATGGGGAAATCTTCAAAAATAGACTTGCATACTTGCCAACTTTTACGGATTACCCGTAAAACTTACGGATTTCTGCTTAATTTTATGGATAGAAGTCTTTTTTAACAGATTTTTTAATATTTAGATTGCTCAATCGAAATATTTCAACCCCCTGCAACCATATACTTAGATTTTCTAACAGACCTTACGAGCGCTGTGTCACGCGATGATGTCATCTTTGACTCGCTGGCTTTGTGACATCGTGCGGTAGAGTGCTCAAGTGATGTGCCGACCAGAGTTCGCCAAAATGCGTAATTGCGCGTTTAGTATGCATCGAAATTTCACCAACGCGTAAAAATACGGATCGGGAATTTTTCTCGATGCGTAAAAATATGCGTCGGGAACTTTTTTCTCGCGCGTAAAACTACGCATCGAATAATTTTACCAGTTCATAAAAATGCGCATCGGGACGATACAGAAACGGAAGTAAACGGAATACAGGTTTTCTCCGTGATCAATAATTTTTTTCCTGTGATGCTGCCTTTGTCCAGTATTGTTGTTATATATCATTTTATTCCATTAATATTTGTATTTCAGTTTAAAACTGAAGGAAAAATTTCCGAAATCGGAAATTCGACGGCAAAAAAAATTCGCTTTAGGCATGAGAGAGTCCGACGGCTTCAAGGAATTTCTCCTTTTCCGTCTTAATTTGAGTTATCCTCCAGATCGATGCATAACTTAACATAATTTTTTAAAATATTTGTTAACAGAAATTGTTTTACATTTTTTATATACCTTAACGTAACAGTGCTTCAAATTATGTCCATTGATATTTCAAACATACGAAAATACGCTTGCAGGATTTTCATAGAAATTGCAGGATTTTTCTCTACTTAAGGTTGGCAAGTCTGGTCGCACAATAAAAAACCTTAAAGAATGAAGATGTAGATGGCGCAATTCAATATGTACATTCTAAATACACTGGCGGAAAGTGAAAAAAGAACACCAAGAAGGAGACGTCTGATACCAAAGAAATTTATACAGCATAATAACGGAATACAGAGGATAACGTGATCAAAACAATATGGCAAAATACAGCTGTATTTGCTGGTAAACTGAAAAATAACATTTCCATGTAACATGGTTAGTACGAGGTTGAACCGCCATGAACTGCATCACACTGTGCAATTCTGGCATGGAGTCTGTCGTACAGATGTTGGATGTAAGTTTGGGATATTGAGTTCCAAGCATCCTCAACCTGGACGCGTAAATCGGGGATGGTCGTGGAGACCGGATAAGTCGTTGTCCCATAAAATCCCACATGTGCTCAGTGTGGGACGAATCCGGTGAACGCGCAGGCCATGGAAGTTGTCTCACACCCTGAAGTGCATGTTGCGTTGCACGTGCAGTGTGTGGGCGTGCGTTATCTTGCTGGAAAACACCGCGTTGGATCGACCTTACAAATGGCACAACGGGCTGAATGATGTTGATGTAAGAGGTGCTGTTTAACGTACCCGGTACAAACACTAGTTGTGTACGGGAATGATCGCTCCCCACACCAAGAGACCAGGTTTAGGCCTTGTGTGTCGCTGGCGGATGCAAGAAGGGTGGAGACGCTTCACCGTGCGTCTGCGAACACGCATACGGCTATCAGAGGCTCCCAAGAAGAATCTGCTTTCATCGCTGAACACGACAGATCGCCATTGTGCTCTCCAGTGCAGACGTTGGCGACACCACTGCAGCCGTTCCTGACGGTGGGCTGGAGTCAGAGGTACACATGCCAGAGGCACACGTGCACGTAGTCCTGCCTCCAGTAGACGGTTGCGGATTGCTCGCACAGTCACATCAGGTGCAGCGGCAGCTCGGATTTGCGTCGCAGTGGATGTTCTGCTTGACAGCGCCGCTCTTCTTATGCGTCGATCGGTCCGCTCATCAGTCCATCTGTGACTCTCGGTTCCACGTCTTCTCGTGTGGGAATGTTCCTCGGATCATCCACGCCACCATGGTACCACCACTGATAATTCCCGTCCAATTCGCTCCGCAATACGACGATACGACCGCCCGGCCTCGCGGAATCCGACTAGGCGACCTCGCTCAAAGTCCGATAATCGCTGAAATCGTACACGTCTTCCATGTCCAGGCATTGCAGCTTCTTCAGGGTCTTCGCACGTGTCCGTACACCGACGACTGATTACATTCACTTCGCCGTACTCCTTAAATACCACCGACGATAATTTGCATATTATGCCGTGCTGTGGCGTAAGCGCTCACCGGTTGGTCCCGAAATTAACATCACACCTACGCAAACTCTACCCAATTAACATATGTACATTTCATGATCGTCCGCCAATTCCTTCTTGGTGTTCTTTTTTCACTTTCCGCCAGTATATTTTCACTAAGAATGGTCAACGGAATGTTTATTTATATCTTTGCATAATGGAAAACGTCTTACCTACGACCTGCGAGAATGAATAATTAATTGAATATATACATCACACAGTCCAACGGCATAACGCAATGAGGTCTTCGAGAGTGTTCGCTGTTCCGATGAGAGCTTTGATACGAATCCTGCTAGCGTTGCTTTGCGCAACGGTTCGATCAGAAAAGAGACTTTGGACTACCTCTGTCCCTCCATGCCTTCGCCTTCAAAAGCGCGTGAGTCGACCGGAGGCAATAGAATGTCAACCGCACGCTTCTCCCATAGACTTTACATGGGAACTTGGCCGCCCACCAAGGACCGAACCGTTGCCCCAATCTCATTTTTCTCTTTGTCTGGCACATCTGCATGGTATGACCTTTATTTTAATACCTTAACCATATCTTTACGTTCAGCCGTTCTCCCAAAATAGGACTCACAGTAAAAAAAATCCTTATAGAATTAATATATACATTACAGATTGCTAATGAAATCCAGATTGCTAATATAATAAAAAGAGAAACTAAATAAAAATGCGTACTCTACAAAATTCAGGTAACTCCTCAATCCCTGGTTTTCTTTAGATACCTGGTTTTCTTCGTACATCTTAATGGATTGGTCACGAGCCTCGCATTAATGATGGGACTCCAACTTAATGTTTTAATCGAAAGGGAAAAAGAAATTTCTTTAGAACTTTAAAGTGTAAAATCAGTATTTGGGAATTTTCCATGGAAGTTAGTTTGACCCCCACCCCCACCCCACCCGGCTTTATGAAGGATACATACCCCGTCGTAATTTCTGATATATTGAAAACCGACTGTGGAATGTATTTCATTTTTCTGTTGCCTGTTCTGAAAGTTTCTGGAAGTATTTTTTTTCCTGATGTATTCTTACAGGATTCTCCCTCGAAATACAAACTGGCAATTTGTTGCAGGTTTTCATTGAATTTTTGGAAGATAATTCCATAAATAATGTTATCACTATGTGGACTGCGTGCCTCAAGAAAAGTGTGTATGGGGGGGGGGTATATGTGTGTAACAAAATATCTTAATTTCATCTACGGCGGTCAGACCTTCACCTTGCTCCCGCGGGTGGCCTAGTGGGCAACGTTCGTGACTGCCACGGAAAGGGCCTCAGGTTCGATCCCAGCAGGTACAAACGCACGATCTACTAAATATCCGCCGTCCTGAGAAATTTTGCCTCTCAGTCGTTGTTTGACCAATCTCATCCCAGTCCTGATGCACTTTAACTACGGCGGATCACGAACGACCCACCAGTTCAGCCGTTTGGAGATTCGAGGTACCCTCTCTTCGAGCTCCCCCAATCTGCCCTTTCTCAAAGTCCGATAAATCCTTGCGTTTACCCATCACACTCCTCTTTATTTTCCTACTTATTACTTACACCTTATAAATGTTACGTCGGTATACTAATCACGCCCTCTCGGAAATCACGTGGTCAACAGGCCGCATCCACTTTTGATAGGGGAGGTCATAATTCAGTTTTCACTTGATGTGTGTGTATACACACATATACTGTATAACCCATATGAGTTGTATTCCAGAAAATGCCACCCCGCTGGCGCAGTGTTATAAGCGATGGTCTCTGATCATTCGTCCGTAAGGGGTCCGGGTTCGAATCTCGGTGAGGCATGGATGTTGTGTTTGTCTTACGGCACTAGTTCTCTCCCTTCCCTGGAACCAGTGACCCTAAATTAGGGACGGGCGACTGCTTATAGCCCATTGAGTTGCTCACGGTGGTCGTTAAACCTCCAATCCAATCCAATCCATCCATTCGTCTGAAAGCGATCCGAGTTCGAATCCCGTGAGGCATGGATGTTGTGTTTGTCTAACGGCACTGGCTCTCTCTCTCTCTCTTCCCTGGAACCAGTGACCCTAAATTAGGGACGAGCGACTGCTTATAGCCCATTAAGGTGCTCGCGGTAGTCGTAAACCTTCAAATAAAAAAAAAAAAAAAAAAAGTGCCGCCCCGGTGGCTCAGTGGTCTAAGGCGTTGGCCTCTGATCATTCGTCCGTAAGGGGTCCGGGTTCGAATCCCGGTCAGGCATGGATGTTGTGTTTGTCTTACGGCACTGGCTCTCTCCCTTCCCTGGAACCAGTGACCCTAAATTAGGGACGGGCGACTGCTTATAGCCCATTGAGTTGCTCACGGCGGTCGTTAAACCTCCAATCAAAAAAAAAAAAAAAAGTATGCCAGAAAATGGCATTAACAATCCTGAAATCCACATAACTAATGCCCCATCAAGCTCCAGACTCGTACTACACAAGCAGCAAAATAACTCAGGAAAATGCAACAACATGCCATAACTTTTTATAAACAAATGTATTTAAACCTTTGAAAGTATAGTCAACACGATGCCTGAATAATATGCAACAAATCCCCACCGTTCATTATCTTTAGGAGAACGATGGTTGAGCGCAGTGGCTTTTCTGTGTCAGCAAAATTAGCTGGCCAGTCTCTCTGAATGCGTTCTCGAAGCCACGAAACCATAGGAAATGCTAAAACGACATGCCAGAGACGACTTGGTGTACAAACTCAACATACATATACAGTGGCGGCAGAAGATCCCCAAAACTGGTATGGCTATCGGCAGCAATTTATTCCCTACCCCCGAAGACATGAGGGATGAAGCATGCATTCATTCTCCATGGTTTCGTACATTTGCATTCATGTGATCGTGTCTTTCAAATTCAGCTTTCCCAACTTAATTAATACAAAGTGTATTACTAATTTTAACAAAGTGTTAACACGTACTTACATTTTACAAATAAAACGTTAAATAACAGAGGAAGAAAATATAATTTGAAGTAAATGAGAAACGTGTATATAAAACCAGTATTGGAATACCGTTTTCAAATATTTTAAAGGCAACTTTTCAGTCGTTTTCATGTTGCAAAACAGAATTAAAAGCATTGCTACCTAGTATATGTGATTGCGTTTATTTCAGAAAATAAGAGGTACTGAGTAAATGTATGCACATTGTTATTACTAATAAAAATATTTCTGTGCCTATGTCATTTATGGTAAAATGTTCCCAAACGGTTTTTTTTTTGTATTGCTATTTACAGCTCCTAGAAGGAATGCATCGTGCGATCTTTTCTACAAGTAAAAAGCAGATTCCTCCTCTCTTTCACTCCCAGTCATCAAAGATGGCAAATGACATTCCAATCTGCAATGCCCCCTTCCTCACTTGACCACTTTCCATATGCATAACGTCTGTTTTTTTAGTGTTTGTAAGCAAGAACCGTATCGTTACATTGCACTCCTGCTGTTTCCCTTCTGTCAAGTAATCCTCTCGCGCGGACTCCCCACCCACCCTCACATCATACAAGCAGTGGGGACCGTGAATGTGAGTGTAGTGTGGTCAGAACTTCTTTCCCTACTGCCTGTTAAAGCAACCTTCCCCTCGAGTTTCCTGTTTTGTCAATTTATCGTCTGTCTATTGTAAATGTTGGGAGAGGTCTCCCCCCCCCTTCCATTCCTCTCCAAGTTATTCCCAGCTGGCCAGAAGCAGTCGAAAGTGCTAGGTTCTTGATTGAGTAAATTCTCATATCAAACTGATTTCTAAAAAAAGCTCTAACTTTAAAAAAAAAATTGTTCTTGGTAGCAATTTTATACGAGGAACTGCTGAGCAAAGAAAAATGGATTCTGAGCAATAATTATCTTGTTTTCCGCTCTAAATGCAAGCAAGGGACTATTTTTCCTAGCAGAAATAGCTGTTCCGTACCTTAAATAGTGGTACACTCTTAGGTTGACTCGGAGTATAGTTCTACACCCTGCGGGAAAGAGAGAAGACAGCCCACAGTCTAGCAAAACTTACTGACAAGAATTTGCATTAAGGCATTTAGCTACTTATGGGCCCACGCATGTTCACTTCTAAATATACGATAAATTGGAAAGATTTCCGGCTTCCTTCTCCATTTAACGACGCTGTTATCGACTTTTCTTAAGCAACTGCAAGAAAAGTTATTTGAAACAAAAACAAAACTGATATTTTCATACTGAAAGAGAAAACGCCTGGTGCAGCTGGCCGTACCAGGCCCTATTTCTGGTACGGCTATAGGCTCCGCCGCCTATGTACACATACCTGTGCTCCAAAGGTGAAAGGTGAAGCAAACGGCCATGGTTAACACAAACAGCAAACTATAGAGAGCAAGACTGATAATTTTCGTAGAAGAAATGTCATGGGATTGCTACGTGCAAACTATCTGGTGTTAGTCAAATTCTTCAGCCGTTAGTGACCCATCAAACGGCACTTAGTAAACCTTAAAGTCTTGGTGGAATTAAATTTCAAGATCAGCTGTTTGAAGTATTTGTATACGAAAACGAAACAAAAAGAAAAACAATTTGCCAACAGTTGTTTAAATAACCACCAGACCCGAGGTTCCTATTAGTAGAAGACAGTTCACTGAAAATTCTATAGATACACCAAAACAGAAATTATTATATTGCTATGTGCATTATTGGAGATGTTTGAGTTCCAGTGAGTATAACAAATGATGTTAAACCCGAAGTCCCTCTATAATGAATATAACTTCCTCTGCTACTAGTTTCTTCTAGAAATGGTTGTTGTTTGTTAATTATATCATGACTAAACTTTCCTGCTAGTAGTGTAGTAATAATAATAAACAAGCTTTTAACCGCTAGTAATGTTGTAGTGGGAATTAAGATGAATAAAGTTTTATGCTGGTTGTTAATAATAATAACTAATGAAATAAACCTAACAGCCAGACAGAGATCTGACAAAACTATGAACTGAGAAAAACGTACTTACAACAACTTTTTATTAGTGAAACTCCTGATATGATCCAGCATACACTTCACACACAGCTACTCAATAAAACGTAGCTCCTTGCACATGAACGAAGCTCTACTCACATAAACGAAGCTCGATACATGTGGATATCTCTGTCGCGATACGCTAGTATACAAGTCCCTTATACGATATCTGGGGGCAGGAGCAAGTTTCCACCAATAACCTCCTTGGTTTCCACGGGCTCTTTTCATCCTATGTGATGTCAGTTTTCACTGTCTGTAATCTTTACTTTATGACGAAAATCCACTGGGATTATTTGTCAGAGTCAGAGAGAAGAACTACTTTCTGTGAAATCCGTGCTTGTGATTGTTTAATGGCATAGCTAAGGAGTTGAATGATATATATTTTCATTGTTATTGACTATTTAAACAAAAAAATGAAGACAACTTATTTTGAATCATGTGTTTGGGGAAATTTTGTATTTGACTGATTGGATATTGTGTGTTGAATAATGGACTTCAAATTTAACAGTGGAGGTATTTTTATATCTCACTACTAGGAATAGGTTTGCCCCTTTCGTGCCCTTGCGATTTCATTTGCGCCGCTGTTTTGAGTACTTATTTTAAGAACTGCAACGCAATATGAATTAAGTACTGTAAAAGCTGTCAATTGCTTTTTTTATGGGGATTGTCTATAAGTGTAGACTGCAACTTTTGAAATTTTTGGGACTGCGATTGCAATGCAAAATAATTGTCTGTCGTAAGAGTTGTTTTTTCCCCCCAACAAACATAGTAACAGTTGGATTAGAAGTAAACACATGACAATGCTTGACATTCATATGTAGCTGCGTGCAACATTACAGAAGTAATTCGATATTAACCACACGAGGTTTGTATCCTTACTTTGTGTTTGTATCATTACAGGTAATTACATGATTAGGTGCAACTTTACCTTTTATGTCTATCTGTTCGGGAAATATTTAATAAATGTTCATAATTGTTTTTGTGCCAAATTCAACATATTTTTATGTTGCGCGTAAGCTGTCAGGGTTCATTAATAACGGATGAAGTTGTAAAGAACAAAATTTTAGAGGAATTTGTAATACAAAACTAGCGCCCATCAGCATTGAAAAATGCTTTTGCAATTGTATGTGTGGGTTTGTTTCTGCATGTCATAATTTGATGATATTGCATGTGTGACAGTTTAATGGTAGTTGGTCTGCGTAAAATTGTGGGGAAGTATGGGTTACAGCAATCTTGCATCATCTGAAATTTGAGGACACCCTTTGAGAAACTCTGTTGTTTCAAGATTTGATCACAAACTGTTTTAACAAAGGGTGCATTATACCTAAAAGTATTAAAATAAATTTATTTGATGTATGATTGTTTAAATGATATAATATTAATCCTATTAATATATAGAGCTTAAAGTAAGCATCTGAAATGGTGTATCCTGTAATTTTCAAGGTCACTGAAAACCATTAATTTTTTTAAATGTGACAAAATATCATATGCTCTTTGCAAAACTGAGTGGAAAAGCTTGAAGTTGGAATTCGAAAAGTAAATATCTCAAATGCTGCCGTATGAGATATTTATAAGAATAACACAAAAATTGAAATGTAAAAATTACAGCAATCTTCCTGAAGATGGACTCTAAAAAAAATTTCCCAATGGAGTTTATTCCTTTTAATGATTTTGCATTTTTGCCCGATGCATTTTTTGATGTTTCCTCCCCTCCTGCACAAAAAAACTACTTTATGATTGTTGATATTTTCATTGTAAAACACGAAAATAATAGGAATTCTGAAGTTCAAGGCCATACTTTTTGCAGTAGGCTTTTGTGTGTGTGTGTCAGAAACCATTTCTGCTAGCCTTCCAATTATCAGTGGAAAAAGTAGTTCCATTAATGGAGCAAAGAAGCTTTCTTGTCATTCAAATAATTAATTATTATCCAACATTTCATTTCTATAAAATGAATGTCATTTTCCTTTACAAAACTGCTACTTATTAGCATTTCAACCCCCAAAAAAATTCATATGAAATGTACGGAAACTATGAGCATATAAAATACTTAAGTTAACAAGTCGCAGAAACCAGCAATAAATAATTATATTATTTGTTATTCAACATTTCACTTTTGTACAACAAATTTTATCTTTTTTATAAAATTGCTACTTATTAGCTTTCCAATTAAAAGAAAAATTCGCACAAAATATATGGAACTTCTTGATGCACTGATAATCGGAAGGCTAGCAGAGTTGTATAAAAATAAAATGTATCTGCGTACACAACCATTGAAACAGAAAACTTGCTGCAAACCCACGAATCACGATAAAAAAAGAATAAGGTAATTTAAAGAAAAATTAATAAAACAATAAATAATTATTAGAACATTACAAATTCCAGTGAGGACAAAATAAGTACATTACAAATGAATGTTCAGCAATGTGTATGAAATAGACCTTTATGGTAAAATATTGGATTATGAACCTCATAAAAACAAGACTTAAGTTTTTATATTTAGAAACAGTTCCGTTAATGAATCTTCAAAAATTATAAGTAGCATTTTCAACGACTTAATTCAAAAATAGTATACTTACAAAATACATAAGGAAAAGATTTTAATTTAATAACTGGCAACTGCAAGAGGAACCTGGCAAAATTTAAACTGGTTCTGCATAAACAAAACTTTTGATACATTTCTAATGCATTGAGAACAACAGTCCTTAATAAAATTTAGATGCCAGAAACGTTTGTAAAAACAAAAGAACTCGGAGGATGTGAAAAATAATTTAAAGTTAAAATAGAATTAAATATATTAATCTGAGTAAAGCCTTGAGTAAGTGTTTTTACTTCCCAGCAAATAATTTTTGTTTAAATCTACAAGCAAAAACTATCTACTAATAATTTGTAAACTATCCGTGAACGCATGTATGTCTACATTCTACAGCTCTCTCTCTCTATATATATTTTTTGGTCTCTTTTTACTTCAAAGCACGTGAATAATATTTTTCCTGACAAATTTTGGATGGCACAGGAAAAATTTGCAAAGATAATTTTGGCCAAAATTGATGCTGATACATTCATAGACCGGTATGCTCTTCAGATGAGTCAACATTCCACGTATCTGGAAAAGTAAATAGACATAACTGCCACATCTGTGGGTCTGAAAATCCATATATGTTGTTCATGAACTGGATTCGTATGCACTTCCATATCTGGCCTGCATTGTCTGCTGCAATAGAGCAATGCGGAATGATGGGTAATATGACGTTTCCCCGAGTGATATAGTGCTACCATCTGTCGGACGACATGGAAAACACAGCGTGCTGTGTATTCACAATACAAATGTTTCTGAGGTATTCTGGCTGGCCCTTAAAAGGGCCTTTTGTGATGAATGATTTTGTTGGTATTCTCAAACATTTACAGGGACAAAAGAGACTGGTTTCGTTCAGAATTAAAACCTGTCTTTCTGGCATATAATTAATTACGTCCAGGAAAGAACTGTTTTATGATCCAAATCATGACCCCAAAGCAATGTTCTGACAAAAGACAACAGTTTCGTTGGAATAAGTATTCCAGAATATGGTCTGCCAAATGAAGTTTGTGAGTTCCATTACTAAGTTTGTATTTGAGAGGTCGCCAATTTCTTTCAACACCTTTGGTATGAGCCCTAGTACTAGGATCCACATAGTTCAGTAAGTGGTGAACTGTGATATGTTCGTATTCACAGCTTCCGAGGTAACGATATGCATCCCATGACAGTAGTTCGTGGTTGTACATGTTTGTGTATGAGTGGCAGCAATGTGCTTGCAGATCTCGACCCTGAAACGCTTAATATCGTGTTCAAAGGTACCAAGGATCCAGGCACCCATGTCTCACATGCATGGGAAGACTGCTCAGATTTCTCTGAAACGCTACTCCTCTGACACCTGCATTGCCCATGGCGATGAGACCTATCGACCCTGAGTCATTGAATGACCTTCCGGACATGTTCTACAGGTTGGAATCAATACCTACCACTCACACCACGAAACAAAAGTCTCCTCATCCTGCGCAACTTCTTGGAAAAAGTGCTTCCAATTCCACAAGGTAGAAACGCATGCAGAATGAACAACTGGAGAAAAGCGAAGGAGCACTTACAGAATCGGGAGCAACACAAGTAAGCGAACGGACTTCACGCACGGAACAAACGGCGGTGATGTAACGCAGTTACCAGCCTCTGCGACAAAGGAGCGGCAGCGCCACCCATTGGCACTTGCTCTGCTGTAGCAGACAATGCAGGCCAGATACGAAAGTATAGCCCAGGATTCTTCAAAATGAAGTGTTTGGTGTGGAATCGTGAAGGACAAAATCATTGGTCCTTTTATTTTTCGGAGGCCACAGTAACCGGACTAACATGCATGCCTCAGCTGCCTGGAGCAACAATTTTCCAACAAGGTTCCCCCCACAATTTGCCAGTGTTGTCCACACATTCTTGGATGACCATTTCACTACTGAAAGGATTGGAAGAGGATCAGCGTTCATTGCATGCCACCCCCCCTCCTCCGATCACCAGAACTAACTCCACCAGACCTTTTCCTATGTGTGTTAACTAATCACCAGAATGTGTATGCTACACCTTTGCGTAATCTGAATGATTTAATCTACAGAATTTGTGCTGCAATCAACAATGTGGCACCACAAATGCTTCTTAACACATGGGCTGAAGTAGAATACCGATTGTACATTTGCCACGCCACAAGCGGAGCTCATGTTGAAGTTTATTAGACATGTAAAAAAATAAATTTGCAGTTTCTGCATCTTGTACAACACATGTTGCTAATAAATTGTGATAAGTAGAGAATTTATGATACTTCCTTTTATTACAGTCGTGACCAAAAGTCCTGCACCAGTAGATTGAAAGTCAACTTTTGATGTTTGAAGTCACCTTATACACTGAAGAGCAATTGAATTAGAGACAGCTGGCGTTATGCAAATGTGGCGCTGTGGGCGGCCCTGTAAACGGAAACGACACGACGTATGCAGTGATGAGACGGGAATCAGTAAGAGTCGGACACAGTATGGGTAAGACGAAGGATCTAAGGGCATTTGTTCGTGGGCAAATTGTCGGGGCCCGACGAATGGGTCACACCATCTCGAAAGTCGTGCAGGCACTGGGATTTTCACGAACCACTGTGTCACGGGTGCACCGTGAATACATTGAAGGTAACTAGTGTGCTGGTGTGGTTGCTAGATCTGCTTCCTCTTTGGTCATCACACCCATGCCACTGTTTCACCGGGATTTCCGCTTTCCTCTTCACGATCATATCAAGCGAACGTGGCAAGGTCTGTGGGACCAACAGGTGGGAAATAAACTGCATCGTATTAAACCTATTCTTGGAATCTAGAAATCCTCATATTGTCGGAACCGTAGGGAGGAAATTGTGCTTGCACGTCTTTGCATTGGGCATCGTCATTTCACTCAGTTTTTTTCTGTGTGGCGACACTGCACCGATGTGTGACACTTGCAATTGCCAACTCACTGTCGCTCATCTTCTGTGTAGTTGTTTTCGTGATGTGCGTTTTCACTTCTTTCATTCTCATATGTTTACCGAGGACGCCGCTACGATGCAGCAGCTTCTAGATGACCACTGCAATACTGTCACTGTCTTTTCATTTTTAAAATATTGACTTTTTTAAACGTATCTTTATTTTAGCCCTTCCACCAATCTCATTTTTCATACATACATATCACTAAGCTGTTCTCTGAGATTCAGAGGTTAGCTCCAAAAAGAAATACAAACTTCTAGATATTTTTACTTATTGTTGTCGTATCAAACTTCGCCATTTACAGCGATCTTGACATACAACTCGTGCTTCACTGATATCCATTACACGCCATACACAAGATCTTTTATACTTCATACTCATAATCTTTTTCTCATGCAGACACTCCTGAATCTGATCCACCCATGTCTTCCTTGGCCTTCCTCTGCCTTTCCTTCCTGCCACTTGGGCTGAAAAGATTTTCTTAGTAAGCATTTCATCACTCATTCTTTCAACATGGCCAAACCACTGAAGCATATTGGTCTCCACTTTGCTAACAACATTTTGCTTTACATCACACAACTGCAATACATCTTCATTCCTCACACAATCAGAGCGTGTCTTGCCACAAACCCCACGTAAGTAACGCATTTCTCCAGCACACAAACGACTCCTATGTTTCTTCTGCAGTACCCAGTTTTCACTGCCATACATCAGAGTAGGAACAATTACTGTTTCATACACAGCCATGCGGGACTCTGTAGAGAACCCATCATTCCTATGAAAACCTCCCAGAGCAGCTATGACTTTCAAAGAAGAATTCACTCGCCTACTGATTTCACCATCCAACTTGTTCTCTCTGTCAAACATGCTTCCTAAATACACAAACTCACTCACCTGGTCAACCACAGTGCCATTTATGCTTACATTACATTCAGTTCTACCCATTCCTCTCTCAAACACCATAACTTTGGTTTTTCCCTTATTTATACTCGGTTTGAATTTCATGCAAACTTCGTGCATCCGAGTCAACATACTCTGCAACTCACTTTTTCTATCTGCCAACAGGACAGTGTCATCATCATACAGCAATCTGCATACACGGATATCACCAAGACATAAACCACTATTATCTATTTTTGCCTCACGCATGCATGCATCCATAAATATATTAAACAGCCATGGTGACATTACACAACCTTGTCTAACTCCTGCACCAATGGAAAACCATTTTCATAAAACACCATTCACTCGTACACAAG
The DNA here is from genome assembly GCA_039090855.1 of Macrothele yani. Lineage (NCBI taxonomy): Eukaryota > Metazoa > Arthropoda > Arachnida > Araneae > Macrothelidae > Macrothele > Macrothele yani. The sequence continues at coordinate 120,546,982 of CM077005.1, read as the reverse complement.
CTCTACTACCAGCATACATGGCTTTTACACTATTAAGTAGATTCCCAGTAACACCATATTCATTCAATACCTTCCACAAAAATGTCCTATTGGCTCGGTCTTAAGCTTTCTCTAAATCTATGAAGGCAGTAAAAACTTTCTTCCCAACAGCCAGATACTTTTCAATCATCATGCGTAATGCAAAAATCTGGTTAGTGCAGCCTTTACCAGGCATAAAACCACTCTGAACATCCCACACTTTCTCTGATGTAAGACCCCGTACTTTTTCAATAACAACCTTACCAAACACTTTCCCTGGCACACTCAGTAAGCTAATACCACAACAGTTCTTGCATTCAGTCTGATCACCTTTTCCCTTATACAAGGGAACAATGATAGCATCCTTCCAATCCCAAGGGACCATTCCTAACTCCCAGCACAACTGGCAAATTTCAGTTAACCAGTCAATTATAGAGTCACCACCATACTTCAACATCTCTGCAGTTATGCCATCAACTCCTGGAGCCTTACTATTCTGAAGAGATTTTAGAGCTTTACACACTTCTTCTCTTGAGATCCCTCCTGTGTTTTCATCCCTCATTGTGACATCATCTGCATCTGTCTCAGAATCATTTTTGCTCTCCTGATCTAATAACTCACAGAAGTATTCACCCCATCTGTCACTTAACTCATTGGGCTCCCATATCATTTCCCCAATCTCATTCTTCACACAACTTAACTTTGTTTCCCCTATTTTTCCTGAGTCTCGTGTACTTCCAGAAGGACTTTCTATCTTTCCAAAAAGCCAGTTCATGCCTTTCCACTTTCTCTTTCCTATCTTTTGCCTTACTGTGGCGAACTAGCTTAGCAGCTTCACGCTTCTTACAGCGATATTCATCCGCAGAGACTCTACCTTTAACATCCCCAAATAGGCTTCCTTCTTTCTCTTTACTGCCTCATCAATCTTACTATTCCACCAAGCATCACCTCTATTGTTACCCACTATTGTGGTGCCACATACCTCTTTAGCAGCAGTAACAACACAGTTCTTAAAACATTCCCACTTCTTTTCTACATCCCTCTCACAAGATTTCAGATCCTTCAGTCGTTCTCTGAGTAAGTCAGAATACCGCTGATAATCTTCAAGGAGCCTATCAACCTTTATTCTTTCTATCCTGGGTCTCTTCCTATTCCTTTTCCTCCAACCAACATTAAGTTTCACTCGTGACACTACCAAGTAATGATCAGAACCAACATCCGCACCTCTCATCACACGGTTGTCAACAACTAAGTGTTTCAAACGCTGATCGTAAACAACAAAATCTATTACACTCTTTTGACCAAGAGTACGATTTTCCCAAGTATATGTGTGTATATACTTGTGGTTGAAAAATGTATTAGATACACACAAATCATTCTCAATGCAGAGTTCAATTAATCTTTCACCATTATCAGTCCCACAAGGATCATTAAACTTACCCAGAACATTGTCAGAAATTGCATTCTGCACACCTACTCTAGCATTGAAATCCCCTGCTATTATAACTTTTTCTTTAGCACCAAACTGGTTCAAAACAGCTTTTAGCTCATTGCAGAAATCTTCTTTCTTATCAGAAGGTTCCGAGTCACAAGGAGCATACACTGCAACAATTACAATTCTCTGAAGTTTCACTTTCAAACGAATCCAGAGAATTCTCTCACTTATGCAACTATAGTGAATCAAGTTGTTCATCTTTTCACTTAAAATCACACCTACACCAGCCTGTCCTCTCATATTATCCAATACTCCAGACCACACACTCACTGTGCCATTCACTTCTTCTACCCCAATTTCCTTCTTTTTGGTTTCACTTTCACACAGCACATCCAGTTGATACTTATTCATCTCCTCAATCACCTCACTCATCTTGCCATTATACCTCTAGTATTCCATACACCAATCTTACATTCACTCAGCAGAGATCGCTTTCTCATACGCCGTTTAGAAAGTCCAGGTCGATTCCGTGGTGGACCGTCCTTCTCAAGTGTGGTAGGTCCACCATATCCCACACTTGAGTCATTCTTAATATTTCTTTTTGATCAGGTAAGTACATCAGTATGGGTGATTAGCCCACAGCTGAGGGTTCCAGTTGGCCATTCAACCTAAGGATTCTGGAACAAAACCCAGTGAGTTGTGGTCTTTTTGCCAATGTCACACAGAACTAGCTTGCACCTCTCCAAGATTCACAGAGGCCCTAGTTGCTGTTGTGTGTGCCATTGTTACCACGGAGCGCCCCGAGGAGGCAAACCCATCGCTCACTACGACCGCCCGCAATCTCACTTTTCACATTTACCGAATCAGCCAGATTTTAATCATTATACCATGTTTTTAGTACTGTTTGTTTGATTGTCTTGTGTCTGGCGCTCTTTGGCCAAACATGGCCTTTGTGCCATAAAAATTCAACAATGAACCAACCAACCACTACGCGATAGTTTTCAAAAGGTCAGGAAACTAGAGCCCGTGGCACACACAAAGCTGCGGTCTAAAACGTAAACAAACCGGTTGTAAACTCTGCGGTAGAATTCACTGAAGTCCAGCCCTATCTTCTTTTTTTTTTTTGACCTGTGTTTAAGCCAACACCCCTACTTTGAAAGCAGGATTTCTTCCAAAACCTTTTTCGACTTGTACGCGAGTATGTATGGTATTTCTATTACCGTAATTGTTATGTATCAGCGTGTCATCATTGGCAATGTGTACTGCAATTAGAGCTGCTGCATTGGCGTGATTAAATTTTGCGCTCTACGGATGCCACGCCACTAAGCTTCTTTTGTGTCCGAAGATAAAAATATATTAAAAAAAATTACCTTTAAAAATGAATTTCTTGATTTAATAAGATTGCTTGTTTGTTTTTATTTCTTCGGACTCCGGGGTCTTTATGTGACCAACTTTTCTGTCGAAAATTCCGCTTCTAGATCAGCATTTTTTATGTGTGGGTATCAAACGGCGATTTTTTTTCTGAATGTCGCAATCTGAGAATTATACACCGGCACAGATTATACGAAAGTAAAAAATAAAAATTGTGCGAATTTCAGGGTATATGACAAATTACGGTAATTCGAATTTGTGAGCCCCAGACAAAAACAAAACAAAAAATACCTTTCCTTTTTTTTTTTTACCAGTGAGAGATAAGCAGAGGGTAGAACATTTTTTGGACAGAAGTGTACATGACTTTGATATCTTATCCCCCTGCGAGTATTTAATCTCTGGCCACTAAAACATCTAGTTGGCTACCAGATTTTAGAATATTTTTCTACCCCTGGTTATGAAACAGTAGACTGGAGTAGTTTCCCCGCTGGCTGCCTGCTTTCGTGGAGGATATTTAAGCATAAACAATGACCTGAAGTCAGGAAGGACGAAACGGCAACGGATGAGTGAAGTGTCAAACTTACCCCAGATTATGCCGAATAAGACCATTGAGTAATGTGTAAGGAAATTGCAGAAGCTACAGGAATTTCAGCCAGATGGGTCCCTCATGGCTTGACTGCCACACAGAAACAGACTCATGTGGACAATGCAACATTGTGGAAGCAAAGTTTTGTCACTGAAGGCAATGCCTTCCTGTTATATGAATTTTTGCTACAGATGAAACATGGGTCAGGGACTTCAAACCAGGGTTGAAATCGCAGTAGAGTGAGTGGAGAAGTCCATGCTCCCCACAACCCTCAAAAAAAAAAAAAAAAAAAAAATCCGACAGGCATAATCGAAGGTCAAGCAAATAATGATCTTTTCCTATGATCACCTTGGTGTCATCATGACAGATAGAGAACCATGTGAAACAAGCGTCACAACAGCCTATTACCATGACTTCCTGCAAAACTTGCGCATAAAAATGCATAGCAACCAACCTGGCTGCTCAGAGATGAGCCTCTCATTTTGCACAACAAAGCAAGAGCACACATAGAGAAGGTGGTGACAGCTTTGCTGGAGAAGTACAGGTGGAAAATGTAACCTCATGCACCCTATAGCTTCAGACATGAGTCCACAAAACTTAGACTCCTTCCCCAAGCTCAAACAACCCATTTGTGGATAGCAATTTTCCTCCCTTAAGGATCTTTCTGCAGCAGTTAGTCAGTGCATCTGACAGTTGAAAAGAAGAGAGGATGTGACTGGAATTATGGACTTTCCAAAACATTGGGACACAGTCATTTAGAAGCAGGGAGACTACATAGGACTGTAGAGATTTCACCTAAGACACTTCCGGCATGTATATAAAAAAAAAAATTGTGTGCGTTACATGTGAAATGACCTATGTAGGAAAGCACTAATAAACATTTTTTCTTTTAAAACATAGTGGTAACTTGCTCTTGAAAATTGTACTGTTTTTCCCAAATGCACTCCAGCCAAGTTTTATGCACCTACTAATTTCCTCCTTGATGTGGGTGGCCCTCACATGATATATTAGGTTGTTTTAAATGAAACGTCTGATTTTCCAGACTTCTGCAGCTGACAGATGATTTAGAGACTAACACATCCTGCAGTGTGACTTGTGATATGCAAATTTAAAGCATCAGGTTTGCTGGCTATAAAGCACTGGTCATTTTATCACATCCTAGGTGGTTATGGTACAGTGATTATGCTAAGGTGAAATAGGTGATGGATCAGAGCTAAATTCATGTCATTTTCTTGTATGAGTTTAAATTTGGATACAGTGCATTAGATGTAGCTCACAGCATTGGTACATCTTTTGGGAAAAGTACCCTTTGTGAACACAAGGCACAATGTTGCTTTTCTAAATTTTGATCTGGCAGTGTATAATATGAGCCTTGAAAATGAACCATGTGGTAAACCAGAAGGAGGTATCAATAATGACAAGTTAGAGGCCTTGATTGAACCTGACCCATGTTAAACCATACAAGAACTTGGCCATTTATAAAGAAATTTGACAGTTTTTTTCTACTTAAACTTAGTTCTTTGCAAATTATGTTAATTTGTTTAATATATTACAACAAAAGTTTAGGATACAGGTTTTCCCTGCTATCCAAAAGTAGAGCATTCCCATGAAACCTTTTGTAAGCCAAAAGGACATAAAGCAAAAAAGCAATTGCCATTAATTTATATGGGGAAGGTTTTTGAGCTTTCCCAGACCCCAAAAATAACCTACTAAATCATATCAAATAACACTTAAAATCTAAAATAACACTAACCTACAGTAAAAGTAGGAATGATATGATAAAAACACAGCCTGTATAATAAAGTAGAAATAATGTATGTACAGTGTACTTTTACTTACCAGAATCAGGAAGACAGCGAGCACACTGGAAGACAGAGGTGGTGATGATGGTGTGGTAGGCTGAGATGTTGAAGGTTAGGGTGGTGGGAGTTACAGGAGACTGGGGTGTAGTCGAGAGAGAGGAAGAGGGTCATCTATTAACATCTCATCGTCATCTGAATCCATCAGGGCAGGCAGGTCACTAACATCTACACCTTCTGTGTCTGCCTGCCTCGATGTTGAAGGTCAAGGTTCATCATCTTCTGTGGCTGATGTGGATGCTTGAAATATGACATTATGCTTTCTGCTTAACCACATTCATTTTTCTATCATACAATTTTTTGTTGGCACAAAAAAAAAAAAAAAATCCTGCAAACCTGCCTTAAACCTACGTGCCCTTTCAAAATTAAAGTCTCACTTTTCTGCAATCACTGCAGTACTGTCAATCGTAGTGAAAATTTCGCGCAAGTGCTTCACATTCCCTTTCGGGATGTTCGCTACTGCATTTGGTTTCAATTCATATCCTTTCCTCTTGCAGTTGTATCAAATTTTCATATGTCAGAATTTGATCATGAGATGCCAAAACCTCTTCAAAATAATTTCATAAAAGCAAAATCCTTTTTCGATTTTCGGTTAGGAAAAACAGGTACTAATGTAGGTTTTTCGTAAAAGCGAAGTGGCGTAAAGCAAACTTTTGAAAAGGGGAAACACTTGTATAATTTGTTCTGCCACTAAATGAGTTTCGGGTTCTACAAAGTGAATGAGATATAAGGTTTCCATTTCGCTGGAAATTGAATTGATATGTCACAACCCAAAGAAGCAAAGAGGGTCAAGTTTGACATAGTGAATTTTTCAGAGATGAAGTACAGAATATGTTTTTATGAAGACATTGAGAACTTCATCAATAATTTGTTTTTTCTCAGCAAATTGTAAAAAATTAAATTTAAGGTTACCTTTTTTGAACAGCTTCTAAAAAATCTGATCAGAATGTATGGTGGTATTTTCAACTATGCCTTGTTTTTGAAAAGCAAGTTAATTGTTCTTTATGGTTCAAAAAAAAAAAAAATCCTTACAAGATACCACCAGTTCAGTTTCTAGACATCATGACTAAAATTTTTTAAGAAGTTTATAAATTATCTAATTTATTGGGCTGATGCATAAGATCGTGCTGTTTTTTTTTCACTGTGCTATTACATCAGAAGGGAATACAGAATCAATCAACTATGTACTCCCCCCCCCCCGAATGTTTACGATGGTGTCCCAATGTCTGGATAGGTCTGCAATACCACTCTTGAGAAAACGTAGAGGTTTTGCTGCGAAGAAATCATGAAAGAGATTCTGGAGATCAACATCATTGTTGAACATTCTGCTACGAAGTGCATTCGCAGGTGATAGTCTGAAGGGGCGACATCTGAGGAATAGGCCGGGTGTGTGAAGATCTCCCATTTCATATCCTGAATGGCCATTTTGGTCATGTTTTCACTATCAGGGCATGTATTATGTAACGTTGGAGAAAGACACCATGGCGCCGACGTGGCTGTTTCTGCTGAATTGTTCTCTCCACACGGTGGAGTTGCTCACAATCGAGGGCAGCATTGTAGGTCCGATTCATCAACAGCATTTCCCAGTGAATAATGCCTTCGATGTCCCACCAAACACACAGCATGATCTTTGCAGGATGGTCATGTTTTGGACCTGGTGTAGGATTCTTGTTTAGGCCTAACCATTTGCTCCAATGCCTGAAATTCATGTACAGGCACCACTTTTCATCTGCAGTAACAATAAGTGACAGAAAGGGTTTGTGTTGCTGAGAACATTCGCGAGAATAGGCGAGCAAGGAACCACATATGGCAACATACTGATTCTTGTTGTTCTCGGTGAGAGTGCGAGGCACCCAAGACCCCAGTTTCTGGACCTCTCCCATACATTCCAGGTGTTGCACCACTGTGGCCTGATCACAGTCCATCTCAGTGGCCGATTCGCTTGTGGTTTGACGTGTATCCAAGTGGATGAGACAGTTCAAACGATCCTCATTAAAGTGAGATGGATGACCTGAGCATGGAGAGTTATTGAGGTCAAAATTGCCACCTCAGAACCGTTCAACTCATTTGTGGGCTGTCCTTGGAGCAATAGCATCCTCCCCCATACACAGCACAAATTTGTTGAGTAGCCTCGGCAGCTGTGGATCCCTTGTTAAACTCGTAGAGGAGCAGATGTCAGAAATATGCATTCCTCTACTTTACACTTCATACTTCCAGACCTGAAAACCATTAGCCACAATCACACAACATAATATGATTTAGATACTTGATATTACTGGTTACATTTTGATATACAACTGGCCATCTGCACCATCGCTACTGACCTGGGAAACACTCTTGAAATAAAACGGCATGACCTTATGCATCAACCCAATAGTATCCACCACCCTTCGTACAACTGCTTCATTTGAATGAAGTTTTTCAGCCATCAAAAGAATCAAGACTTACCTTCGCTTTTCTCCAGGTCCGGAGAGAATGAGTTGTCTATCTCTTGCTTAAACTTAATTTCTGGCAATTGAGAAATTTCGTAGTGATGGATACGAGAGCAGAGTTCCATTTCAAGTAGCCAATAAATAACAGATAAAAAATTCAATATGTGTGACCTGGACTGTGTAAAGGTGGATAACGTGCGAAAAGAAGTTTTCAAGTAAACAGCCGTTAAAGTGGTCATACTAAGTTTGTTCCTGATCAGATGTTTGGAATCTTTAAAGCAAAGTATGCTGCCAGTAATATTGATACCCACAATGACTTGATAAATTGTGTTATTACCTCCTCTCCTGGTAGTCATGATAAACTGTCTGTGCCAAACAAGTGACTTGGTATGAATGTGATTTATACTTGATAGTTTTTCAAACAGTTAGCTGGGATTACTAAATAGCATCACTTCATGGTTTGCCCTAGTGGAGTAGTGAAGGCAAGGAAATTTGCTGATATTAAGGAAATTTATGAGTTCACTCTTCTAATAAAACCATTGGAATGTAATCAAGCCAAGAGGACTGCCACTAGATCTTTAGTGGTACTTGTATAACAAAATCAGAAGCTTAGTAACAAATTCTTCAAAAGCAGATAGGGCCCCAAAACCAAGGAAAATGATTGAAGAAGAAGAGGAAGAGAGATGACAGTCCAGCATGAATGTGTGCTATTTATCCTTAAACTTGATAATTTTATATGGGTATTTCTACCTTTTTTGACAATAAAAAGGGGAGTATGTTAAATTTCTAATTCCTTTGGTTCTTATTCCCCACCATTAGGTACAAATTGTGAAGCAACAAATAAAGCTAGAGACCTGGCATTGGTTTTGTTGGAAAGAGCATGTTTTTTTTTTGTACAGAAATCACCTAAAACCTCAAAATTGGTATCTTGATGTATTAACTGCCTTTTTGTAGTCCAAGTCACACACATATATATATATTTTTTGTGTGCTGAGAATTGATATAAATTTGCAATGCTTTCACCTGTTGAAAGAATTGTGCAATGGGGTTATACAACACAATAGCAGTAACTTTGTGTTGTTATTGCTACTGTTAAAGTTAAGCTTTTGAACTTTGTAATGTGATTCATATGAATATGGAGGTGGGGGGAGTAAGTAATGTTGCATTTCTGCATGACCTACCTTCTAGACCAGAGTTCATCACTGTAATTAATGCACTCAAATTTTGACACCCCCCTCCCTTTTGCCAGGTATGTAGCTCATTCGTCATGCATTGTCACCTTTTTAAAAAAAATTGTGATTTCGCATTTTGTACAATTTCTAAATTTTATCTGAAAATAAAGTGAATGAAAAACTTAAGTAATTGATGACATTTGAAAATATAAAGGTTAAGGAAATTTCCTTTTCTATGTTATTGAGGGTGAAGTTTAACCTTCACGCTTTTAAACTTGGCACAAAGCACTTGTCCATACTTTAAAGCATCTCATAATCTGTGCTGTCCATAATTTGCTGAGCATGCATTTTAACTGCTTTTTTTTTCTTTTTTTCTTCCCTCTCTTTGTCAGATACATAATGGTGTAAAGAGCCATCTGTAAAGCAATAAAAGTTTTGTAGCTTTGTTGGACCTTAAGCCGTATTTAGTGGTCCCATCCAGTCATGGTGTCTCCTGACAAAGATGATGGTGATGAACTGCCTGATAAGAATGTGGCACGTGACTTCTATGCAAAGTATGAACCCAAGGAAATTTTGGGAAAGTAAGTTGGTTCTTTCATAAGAAATGCATTCCAGTATTATTGTGTTCAGTCATTGAAAATGATATTATGAGTTCCCGTGGACTGTTTTTGGTTATAATGTTCTGTCTATATTCTCATATAAGCTGAAATTTTTTGGAAGAAATTCTTTTTTTTTTTTTTTTCCCTTCCCTTTCCTTTCCTTCAAGTGAAGGGTTTGGCTTATAACAAGTCAGTTAAAAACTGAAATAAAATAATCAACATTTTTGCACCCAGCATATGATTTCAAAGAACAAACTAACTACTGTAATCCTATGTAATTAGTAGTTGCTAATATGATATGTGCAAAATATGATCCCATTTCAAAGTGAAATCTCAGAATTTCATGCTCCTGAAAAGGAAGTAATCCTCTCATTGCAATACCATGAGCACGTCACCCCATCATTGGTACAGGACACAGTAAATCAAACAGACACCAAATTAATCAGCTCATTACAAAAGGGGTGCAATGAATCATCTCTGGTGCTTTCACAGCAAACATGAGGTCTCTTCTTGTGACTGTCTACAGGGTCATAGTTGGGTAAATGCAGAGCTATGATCTTTTCAAAATATGCTGCATTAATAATGGATGGTACAAATGATTAGTTGATTTATGATTCAGATGTAGGAGAAAACAGTCACAATGACTTTGATGACAATGTTTATAGTGAGGAACAGTCTCTTTAATGGAAATGTACTTACAGGAAGTATTTGGAAATTCTGGTAGTGAGTTGGACTTTGAAGGTTTTTGAAAAAAATATTTTTTTTGGAAATGTGCATGATTTTATTTCAGTAAATATTAAGTTTACCAAACTCTTGAAATTTAAGGTCTGCTTAATGTATGGGTTCAGAATTTTTTTTACCTAACTCTTTTGAGTGTTGAACGGGGTGGGTGGGGAGTTATATGCACAAGTGATACGGTATAATTTATTTATATACATAACAGTTTGCATCATCTAGTCCTTTCCAATGTATTGTTAGTTAAAATGTTGGTTAATTCTTTGTATGCACCAGAATATTTTGCGTTGAAAGTTGAAAAAATAGTGAGAGAAAATACCAAAACAGGCTTTCAGTTCTCACAGGAAAGAAGGAATGCAAGGCAGTTTGTCTATCCTGCACATAAACCTTGCATGATGGGGGGGGGGGGGGGGCTTAGGATTGTAAGAAATGTGCTTTTATTGCACTTGCTCCAACTGAAAGTCAAATAAGTTGAGCTTATGCTGTTTTTAGTTTTTGAAGGAGGGACTTCTTTTTAATGTGTTTAAAAATATGTTGCAAGATTCAAAAACGAAATTTCAAAACTTAAGTTTTTCGTGAGCAAAACTTGAAAATAGTAAATTTTTATTCACATGTCTACAGTGGGTTATTATTAAAGCAAAAAATATGTGTTAATGTTGTGCGTAACAAAGTGTCCACCTGCAATGAAAAATATGCAGTAGCCTGTTTGATTGTTTGATTGCACAATACAAGCTTGGCACCATACATACATACTTATATATCACTAAGCTGTTCTCTGAGATTCAGAGGTTAGCTCCACAAAGAAATACAAACTACCAGATAATTTTTGCTTACCGTTGCTATATCAAACTTCTCCATTTACAGCAATCTTGACGTACAACTTGGTCTTCACTGACATCCATCACACGCCGTACACAAGATCTTCTATACTTCATACTCATACTCTTTTTCTCATGCAGACACTCCTGTTTTGCTTCACATTACACAACTGCAACAAATCTTCATTCCTCACACAATCAGAACGAGTCTTGCCACCCCCACCCCCTGTAAGTTACGCATTTCTCCAGCGCACAAACAACTCCTATGTCTCTTCTGCAGTACCCAGGTTTCACTGCCATACATCAGAGTAGGAACAATTACACTTCCATACACAGCCATCAGGATTCTCTTGAGAATCCATCATTCCTGTGAAAACCTCTCAATGCAGCTATGACTTTCAATGAAGAATTCACTCGCCTACAAATTTCACCATCCAATTTGTTCTCTTTGTCACCGAAAAAGACTAAAAGAGGAGCATAAAAATAAAATCAAAAGACAACGACAAATACAGGAAAATCAAACTATGACACCAGATGGCACCACCATATAGGAGGAAAACTGACCCATGCGCAATGTACGTCATGACTTCTGGAGGTACGAAACGTTGTCACAACAGACGTTTCATTTCCCGTTGAAAACGCCTAAGACGCTAGGGGCGAAACGCGTCCGGGGACGCTGGTGGATGTGAGGAGGTGGTGCAAGCATTATGTAAATAGTTCATTCGTCGTTTTTTCTAGCCATTCATATTTCATTTTGTTCTTTTAAATTCGTTCACTGTCAGCCTTTTAGATTCGTTCGCTATAGTTTTTTGGATTGTTCATTGTTAGCCTTTTAACCTGCCTGTGGTCATCATCACAGAGTTTTTTATTCTCAGTTGTATTATTCTTTTGAGCTTATGATACAATATATATCAAGATTCTTTGGGTCGTCTAGTACTTTGACATTGCTAAAAACACCATATTATAGTCACCATCGGACTTTTTGCAATGCATAGCTGCTGAATACCTGAGACCAAACAACTTGCGGAACTACGGTAGTATGCGAACAAAAACAATCTCTGGACAAATCATCATCATTGTCAACCATTATCAATCCACTGCTGGACGAAGGTCACCCCAAGTTTCCTCCACAACGTTCTGTCTTGTGCCAGTCTCCTCCATGTCACTCCCGCATACTTTCGAATGTCATCCACCCATCTTCCCTGTGGTTTTCTTCTGGGTCTTTTCCTGTCCCTTGGAATCCAATCTAAATTTTCGGCTGTCCATCGATGGTCTGTCCTTCTGGCAGTATGTCCAGCCCATTGCCATTTCAGGCATTTAACTCTGATCATGATGTCTTCCACTCTTGTCATTTTTCGGATCCACGAGTTCCTCTTCTTATCTCTCCTGGTTACACCAAGCCTGCACCTCTCCATGCTGCTTTGAGTTGTCTGCAGCCTTTGTATGTCTCTTTTAGTTAAGGTCCACGTCTCTGCACCATACGTAAGCACTGGAAGAATGCATTGATCAAACACTTTTCCTTTAAGACATAATGGCATATTGCTCTTGAAAATTATGCTGTTCCTTCCAAAAGCTCTCCAGGCAAGTTTTGTACGCCGATTAATTTCTTCATCAATGTGACCCTCACTTGATATCTGCTGTCCAAGATAAACGTACGTGTCTATTTTCTCCAGCTTTTCTCCATCAATCGATAAATCTTCATTTCTTGTAAAAGCATTGAGCATCACTTTTGTCTTCTGAAAGTTCACTTTTAATCCCACTTCTTTACTCTTGTCAGCAAGTTCCTGGATCATACTCTGCAGTTCTGATGGGTTAGTTGCAAAAATGACTATGTCATCAGCAAAACGAAGGTGGGTTAGATAATCTCCATTAATCTTTATCCCTTTGTTTTCCCAGTTCAGTGATTGAAAGACATTTTCCAATGTGGCATTAAAGAGCTTCGGAGATATGGTGTCACCTTGTCTCACTCCTTTTCCAATTTTTGTGTGTGTTATATTTTCAAACAGCCGAATCTTTGCACTTGCATTTTCATAGATGTTATTAATAATATTAATGTACGCATCTTCAATACCGCAGGATTTCAGGGCCATTGTAACTGCTGATGGTTTCACCGAATCGAAGGCTTTTTCATAATCGATAAAAGCCATGCACAATGCAAGTTCATATTCCCTCGCTCTTTCAATTAGTTCTCTCAGTACGTGGATATGATCTATTGTGCTGTAGCCACTCTTGAATCCAGCTTGTTCTCTCGGTTGAGCCATGTCCAGTGTCACCTTTAAGCGGTGTGAAGGAACTTTAGTGAAGATTTTATAAACCACTGATAGGTCTCTGGACGAATATATGTGAGTAATTGCTCTTGCTTTCTTTTAATCTTTTTTTTAGATAACAAACGTCATAATTAACTGCACCCCCACAATCACATGTCTGTATTTTAAATACATAGAGATTCAGTACCTCTTTTAGAATTGCTGAATTCTAAAAGAGGTACTGAATCTCTATGTATTATTTTAGCTTGTTCTGTTACGGCGTGGGATACGATCCTATTGGATTTGGGGGTCAAAGGGTGTGGAACATTCTTCCCTTTAGATGCAAGCTTCCATAAAAAATAAATTATCTCTTTATAGATCATAATGATATAGCATAGAATGAGAAATTCTGTATGGATAATCGAAATAAATGTGCCGATAAATTCAAACATCTGTAGTCATATCAATTAAAAGTTATTCACGACCTCTCTGTAGTGCTAAATCTGCACTTGCTTGTTTACATAACTGATCTAGCAACACAACTCTGCTTGTGTGTCTGGTACTTGTGGTTTAAATGAATACTTAACTTCAAAATTTTCAAGAGTGTTGAGGGAATGATTTTTCAAATCTTCATATAGTCATGGAAAAATTTCTAGTAAATCAGTTTGTGACGAACACTCAACCATATTTAAGAAAGTCATTGGTACTTTGTATGTGAAAGTAACAATGTAACAATAAAATGTACTGAGTGTAAGGTAGGCTGCTTTCTTTTTAAACAATGTTGTACAGGATATATTTAAGGTAATAAAATCCTAGTTTATGGGACAAAAATATAGTTCAAGATGGGAAAACAGATATACATAATTGTGGCATCCAATAAAATCTTCCGTATTTTTTAGTATATGCTCAATCTGAATGCTCCTGTGTATTGGTAGACCCCAAAAACCTAGGCAAGGACACCACAATCATCATTATCCTATCTTTAAAAACACCCAAGTTATCAGCAAAAACACTATATACCTTAAACACAAGAAAGAAACTGCAGTTTCGCTCAGTAAACCATAACAAATTAGGTACTATGTTAGCTAGCATTTGCTTCCTTTACCTAAATGGTGGCAAATGTTTTACTTCCTTTTTCTGAAAGTAAAACATTTTAACTCTAAAAGCATTAATTCTGCCTGCTTCCGACCCTGTCTGCCTGACCTGCCAGAATCACATCTGCTGTTCACTGTTTCAGTAGGAATAAAAATGTAAAATTTATTTTCAACATTCTTATGGAGGGGGACATATAAAAGTCTTTTGTAATATGTTAATAAACTTCCGTTAGTACATAATGCAATTTGCTAGTAAAAAATAAGCCAATAGCAAATGTTGCTACTGCTAAAAAAAAAAAATAAAAAAAATCATGGCTTGGTCCTGATGTTTCTTGGAGGGCAGTGGATGGTATAACTGAATTTTAACCATGTTATTGAACAGGTTAAATTTGAGATTTTGATGCTATGCAGTTTTCCCAACAACAGTAAGATAAATCACAAGTAAAACGTTTTGATGTAACAAAAATGGGTAATGGAAGTATCATAGTTATAAACCATTGCTGAAATCTGATTTTTGATTGTTGTCCCTTGCCACTCCTGTGGCGGTCTGAGCGATGACTTCTGACCACTCATCTGAGATGAGTCCGGGTTGAAATCCCAGTGAGGCATAGATGTTGTTTTTATCTTACGGTACTGGCTCTCTCCCTTCCTTGGAACCAGTGGCCCTAAATTAGGGATGGTGACTACTTATAGCCCACTGAGTTGCTTGCGGAGGTTGTTTAACCCCCAAACAAAATGATAGTAATGTTTTCCCCCCATGAAGTGACATAAAGAAGTTTTTTTTTTTTTTCATTGTTGCTCAATAATGCATTTTACTGAACTATTGTCAAATGTTATTTCATCACACTTACATAAATGTAACAATATCTCTTTGCAATCTGCACAAATTACGAGAACCTGATGCTAAATGTGATAAAAGTCATAGCGAAATATGGCTTCCTCTCTACCCCCGATGGGAGTTACCTGTTATTGATGAAAGCTTTAAAATAATGTATAACATGATGGGGTGTAACCTGTCTGTATTCTAGAAAAAATTGTTACCAATCCCCCTCACTGCAATTCAGATTTCTTTCTATCTTGAGGCCAGATTTTCGCTTGTGTATGTGCAGATGGCTATTATATCGCTGTCAGGGTCATTTCTTATGTTCATCTAAATCTGAATAATATGTAATAATGAAAATATTGTTTTTGAAAAATTAAACAGTCGAAATACTTACTATTACCGCCACCATACTTTAGTAAATATTCGCTTTTATTACTCGCATATCTTCTTTGATTGGTTTTATGACAACAACATTCATTAATCCACCAACCTAAAAGTACCGCTCAATGTCAGGAATTAGTAAACCTTATTGCTTGTTATGATTTAATTCCACTTAGTATGTACCAGACTGTGGCTTGGTGTGGTTATGAGTGATGCGAATAAATGCAATATGTTGTACATAAATAAATGCATATTCTCGAATCACTCATTTTATTTCACACCCACAAAGATCTTGGAATGCAAAAGATGCATAACGTAAATTATCTGCGAAGAGTACTGGGGTTCTCTCTTGATTTTTTTTTCCTGGTTTGATGTAGTAATGTTTGTTTTTAATAACAGCTCATTCTGTTACAGGGGTGTGAGTAGCACAGTTAGAAGATGCATAGAAAAGGACACTGGCAGGGAATACGCTGCCAAAATCATAGACATAAGTGCTGACACGGATGATGGCTCTCTGGTGAGCTTGCGGGAGGCAACTGTACGTGAAATAGCCACTTTACGGTTGGTTGCTGGTCATCCATATATAAGTAAGAAATGCCACTTTTCTCTTGTCATTTAAGACTGCTTATGTGTGCGTAGTGTCTAGTTGTATCTTTGTTCTTTACTTATTTGTTTAATGTATATTCTCCAAAATTTTCAGCAATCAATTAACTCTGAAATAAGTTTCTCAGTTGTAAATTTTGGTTGTATCAAGTGAAAAATGACAATTATGATTTATCAGTGAATATCCAGTTTATTTAAAAATTTGTGCAGCTTGAATTAAGCAGTTATGATGTAAAATTATTGAAGAACTTGAATGCCTTTTGCAGGCAGAGATATAAGAATAGTTTCCTACTTTTGATTTGCGAAATTCTTGTTCCCTCTGGTTGAGAAAATCATATAAATAAAAAATAAATTTGAATTTTGCGGATATATCTTGTACCTACTCATTTCAGCAAAGGTGTGAGATTAAAAAAATTGAGAATGAAGTCTATCATTGAAAAATGGTAGAATACAATAATTTTATTTTTAAATGAAAGAATTACTGTAAAAGATAGTTGCAGAGCTTTGCACTGTAACTTATGCTTCATCTGATGTGCAAACATGCAATTGTGGTAGATTCCCTGCCCCTAATGATTTAACAAATAAAGGTAACTTGATCACGCTAGTTACGTTAACTGAAAACATTTACAAAAGTTCGTAAGTTGGAAGCTTTCGACCTTATCTTAGGTCTTCATCACGCCAATGGAGGACTAAGATTGTTGCCAGATTCTACATTTGAATTTTTCCTATTTTTGTTGCCAAAACTTAGAATTGATCTCCAGATCAACGGAATGTAGAGAGGAGATTCGGAGTTGCAAGTCATTGAGTTGAAAATAATTTCTATGCTTTCACGGTAACGGAGGGCAAAACGATTGTCAAAAGAAGCAATTCGTTTTGCTTCGTTCCAGTGGGGAACTGCAGATGTGTCTTCCATTGTCAAAATAGACAAGGCAGTATTAGGATTGGCTTTCAAAACATCTTTTCTATGTTCTAAAATTCTATGGCTAATGCTCCTGTATGTGCTTCCAATGTATAAGTTATCCCCAGTAGAAGAAGAGATAGGAATGCAGTAAACTCCTGGGAGGTTCAGGCTTTCAACTTTGTCCCTATCCCTGGGGATAACTTATACATTGGAAGCACATACAGGAGCATTAGCCATAGAATTTTAGAACATAGAAAAGATGTTTCAAAGCCAATCCTAATACTGCCTTGTCTATTTTGACAATGGAAGACACATCTGCAGTTCCCCACTGGAACGAAGCAAAACGAATTGCTTCTTTTGACAATCGTTTTGCCCTCCGTTACCGTGAAAGCATAGAAATTATTTTCAACTCAATGACTTGCAACTCCGAATCTCCTCTCTACATTCCGTTGATCTGGAGATCAATTCTAAGTTTTGGCAACAAAAATAGGAAAAATTCAAATGTAGAATCTGGCAACAATCTTAGTCCTCCATTGGCGTGATGAAGACCTAAGATAAGGTCGAAAGCTTCAACTTACGAACTTTTTGTAAAAGTTTTCAGTTAACGTAACTAGCGTGATAAAGTTACCTTTATTTGTTAATATTGTTACGTGTTTTGCCCATCATCGTCACCCTAATGATTTATATTGAATTGATTATATTATGAACATTTTATGAACAATGTAGATTTTTTTTTCATGTAAATGTATAAAAGAATTTATCACATAGTTTTTGTTTATTTGGAAGATTTTGTGCTGTCTCTTTGGAAATATTAGAGAATTTGTAAAGTTCCTGCTTTAAAATATTTATATAATTTTTGTATTACTTTGTAGTGGGTTGTTTCATTTTAAATGTATATGAACAATTATGATTCACAGGCTGACATGAATTGCTTTTTCTTTTTCTTTCTTTGTAGTTGAGCTTCATGATGTTTTTGAGTCATCAACATTTATTTTCCTTGTATTTGAAATGTAAGTCTCCTTTTTTTATATTAACCTTTTAAATGCCGCACTATGTTAACTGTGAGTTTCAAACTTTTTGTGCAGTTTAAAAACTTATTATACCTATATATAACATACACATTTTAAAATTTATTGGAATTTTTTTTATTGTTCCCATTTGGGAGCATTGGCATTTGGAGTTAATAATTTTGTTGCAGTTTTATAGAAACTGATATTTTTCCGTTATTTAGTACACTAAAGGGTCACCGATATATATTAGGAATTATAAAAATTCTCGTTTTAATGGTTAGTTTTTGCACTTTTAATTTATGATAACTAATTAGCTGTAACTTGCCACAGAGTAAGGTCACTTGCTGTAGAGTAAGGTCTTTCCTGCTGAGATCAAATTCAACAATCCTGGTTGTCCCACATATGTTCTATGGGATTTAGATAGGGACTTTAGGTTAGCCTATCCAATACCTGGACGTCCTGTCCCTGCTCCACAAGCTGCTCTAACACCTGCCCATGCTTCACAAACCCAACCTGGACAGGTGTTGCAGAGTTGAAAGGTACCCTGATTAACTAAAACAGACAGGGACCTGTAGCGAAGTACTGCCACAGCAGAGGCAATGCAGCATTGATCAGAATATATTGATAACTGGCGACTGTTAGATTGAACATCACCATAATCAAAGGTTTCAGTTCTTGCTGGCAGAAACATCCCCACACCATCACATAGCCTCTTCCAAACTTGAGCCTCTCCGCTGGTCACCCATCGATCCAGCATTATCTTCTAAGAGGACAAGTACAGTACATGGTTTATCGTTGCCCAGGTGGCAACCACTGAGAACACAATCCCTCCCCCCTACAAATTACAAAAATTGAAATCTTTGAATATGTTTTAAATAGATAAAAATCTTTACACTTATAAATGCGTAAGTTGTATATAATATGTATTCTACTTATAAAATCAGCTGATTGAATAGGAAATATACTCAACTTATATTTTATGAATAAGCGTGCACACGTTATGTGTTAATTGTTATTTATTTAGTAGATTAGACAATTGCCATTACGTTTTGGAGAGGAGGTATGCAGAGTTCGGGTAGTGACCAGCGCTATCAACCCAGCAGCGAGGTCAAGAGCATTGCACCCCCTCCCCCCGTTCGCAGAGGACAAAACTCTCCTGAGCGAATATTTTACTATT
Organism: Macrothele yani; assembly: GCA_039090855.1. Lineage (NCBI taxonomy): Eukaryota > Metazoa > Arthropoda > Arachnida > Araneae > Macrothelidae > Macrothele > Macrothele yani. Next base: position 120,527,722 of record CM077005.1, on the reverse strand, counting down.
ACGGAAAACTGAGAAGTTAATTTTAGCAACTATAACAAAACAGCGACTGCTCTTCTGACAATAGCCTACAGTTAGCAGCTCCCAGAAAAACTAGAGGGTGTTTAGCTCTCAAAAATTACCTACAGTATGTCTGCCCGCTTTCTTTTTTTCTTAAAATTATTTCACAACAATAGTTTTCTATTCTTTCATAGTTTCTTATGCGGTGTTTAAGTATATACGTAAACAAACAACTGTCTTTCGCAAATCAACTTTGTTAGTGGAGCAGCAAGAATAGGCTTTCAAACCAAATTCAAACACGCGTCTAACTCTGAAACAGGCGGTTTTAGGTCCGTGAAAGTTTACACAGATATTCTTCTGTTGATAATAAAACAGTGATTTAATTTTCAGAGTTTTAAAAAATAGCTTTTTTGAGAAAATCGTTGGCAAAGTTAGAGATTTTTCAAAATCGGCTGTTTTTAACGCTGCCGAAACGCGGAAACTAGCAGTTTCACAGACACATGAAAAAAAATTGCAAATAAAGTGTACATTTGTAGGTCTTTTCCATCTGCACCTGTTAAAAAAAAAAAAAAAATCTTAAAAAATGTAATTTTTTTTTTAAATCACGAAGTTTACTATTTTTTTTAAATTAAAATCATACGATGTGCAAAAAATATTAGCACCATATATTATATATTATACACACAATGTAAAAAAAAAATACCAGAACAAGATATCTTTTTTAATTCCGCTGCAATGACTTGCTGAAGTTAGGAAAAATAACCGTTTTCTAGAGAGTTTGTGTGACGGTGCAAGATTTGAAACCCTCTATCTCGAAAGGAAAAAAAAAAAAAATTGCCGAAAGAAAAAATATAGGTCTCCTTATTTTAGTCAAGGAACACCCCTTAATTTTTTTAGAGAAATCTGGGACCATGATGGTACGGCCCTGCCTGAGTTGAAATGGAAGCAGTAGCTGTAGTAGCTATAGAAAGATTGTAGCTGAAGCAGTAGCTATAAAAAGATTGTAGCTGTGTAAACATATGTGGGTTTTTGATCAGTAGAATTTATTTTCTTTAATTTCACATAATTGGATTAGCAAATGTATTTAAACATTAAGTCAATTTGTTTCGTGCAGTATATCACATCCCCTTCCTCTTTTTCCTCTGCAGATGTAAAAATGGTGAACTCTTTGATTACCTTACCAATGTTGTGGCCTTATCAGAGAAGAAAACGAAGTAAGTGTACGCAGTTAATGTGAAGTGTGATGTGTGACATTTGAAGTGTGATGAATGACATAAAGATATATTTATATATGTCACTAAGCTGATGTATATATATATGTGTGTTCCCTTAGCATCAGAGGTTAGCTTCACAAAGAAATACAAACTACCAGATAATTTTTACTTACTGTTGCCATATCAAACTTCTCCATTTACAGCAATCCTGACATACAACTCAAGCTTTACTGATATCCATCACATGCAGTACACAAGATCTTCTATACTTCATACTCATAATCTTTTCTCATGCAGGCACTTGTTCGAGTCTGATCCTCCCATGACTTCCTTGGCCTTCCTCTGCCTTTCCTTCCTGTCACTTGGGCTAAAAAGATTTTTTTAGTAAGCATCTCATCACTCATTCTTTCAACATGGCCAAACCATCAGAACATGTTAGTCTCCACCTCACCTTGCTAACAACGTTTTGCTTCACATTACACAACTCCAACACATCTTCATTCCTCACACGATCAGAATGTGTCTTGCCACCCCCACCCCCATAAGTAACGCATTTCTCCAGTACACACACAACTCCTATGTTTCTTCTGTAGTACCCAGGTTTCACTGCCATACAAGAGAGTAGGAACAATTACACTTTCATTCACAGCCATGCGGGACTCCCTTGAGAATCCATCATTCCTGTGAAAACCTCCCAAGGCAGCTATGACTTTCAATCAAAAATTAACTCTCCTACTAATTTCCCCATCCAATTTGTTCTCTCTGTCAAACATGCTTCTTAAATACACAAACTCATTCACCTGGTCAATCACTGTGCCATTTAGACATATATTACATTCAGTGCTACCAGTTCCTCTCTCAAAAACCATAGCTTTGGTTTTTCCCTTATTAATACTCAGTTTGAATTTCATGCGAACTTCGTACATCCGGGACAACGTACTCTGCAACTCACTTTTGCTCTCTGCCAACAGGACAGTGTCATCGGCATACAGCAATCTGCACACACGCATATCATCAAGACATAAACTAGTATTATCTATTTTGGCATCACACATTCATGCATCCATAAATATATTAAACAGCCAGGGTTTTATTTATTATTATTATTATTATTTTTTTTTTTTTTTTTGCATGTTTCATGAAAGCAAGGTTTTGTAGCCTACATTTTGATTTTGCTCGAATTAATTTATTTTGACCAAAAAGGCAATTTCCAATGATAGTTTACATGATTACTTTTTTTGTATTAATTTAATATTTTTTTTTGCAGTAATTGGCCTTTGTGCATTGTCAGCAATGCACAAAATCTAAATTTGTGAAATGGGATGTGATTCAATTCTGCAAATGCTGACATTTTAGAGGGGATTTTGACAATGTAAACAGTATTTATGTGTGTTGAGTTTTATAATACATGCTTCTGTAGAATCTGTATTACATGAAGACTTGCAGATCCAGAGAGGGAGCTTGCCCCCACCAGGAACCAAGGAAAAGCTTTGATTTGTTAGGTTTTAATAACAAATTGAATATTTTTTTGTGGAAGAAAATTGCTTAAAAGTACATTACTTTTGTTAAATTAATTGGAAGAATCTATAGACATGCTAAGAACACTTTTCATTTTGCAGGAAAATATCGGAAAGGTCCCCGGTTATTCCTGACACTTAACCCCCCATTCCTGGATCTGGCTTTGCATGAAGAGAGAACATGATTTTTTTCAGTCAACATTGTTCATCAGTTACTCTGACATTCGACATATCTTTTAGACATTTCTGGCAAATCTAATTATTTATAATCTGCTTAGGCTTTTTTTAAAATAAATAAAATCATATATTTTGTACAGTCAGGTAATATATACTGTATGTCTGTGTCCTTTATGGGACTGTACAGGTCAAGCCCACAATTTCTTGAGTTAAGCTTTATATGCCTTATTAGTTTAGATTTTTCTCAAATTAATAATGAACCATTCACCAACTATGTAGAAAATAGTGAAAACTATGCTTGAATCAGATTTATTAGTGTAAGAATATATATCATCATCATCATTGTCAACCATTATCAATCCACTGCTGGACGAAGGTCTCCCCAAGTTTCCTCCACAACGGTCTGTCTTGTGCCAGTCTCCTCCATGTCACCCCTGCATACTTTCGAATTTCATCCACCCATCTCCTATGTGGTCTTCTTCTGGGTCTTTTCCTGTCCCTTGGAATCCAATCTAAAATTTCGGCTGTCCATCGATGATCTGTCCTTCTGGCAGTATGTCCAGCCCATTGCCATTTCAGGGATTTAACTCTGATCATGATGTCTTCCACTCTTGTCATTTTTCGGATCCACGAGTTCCTCTTCTTATCTCTCCTGGTTACACCAAGCATGCACCTCTCCATGCTGCTTTGAGTTGTCTGCAGCCTTTGTATGTCTCTTTTAGTTAAGGTCCACGTCTCTGCACCATACGTAAGCACTGGAAGGATGCATTGATCAAACACTTTTCTTTTAAGACATAATGGCATATTGCTCTTGAAAATTATGCTGTTTCTTCCAAAAGCTCTCCAGGCAAGTTTTGTACGCCGATTAATTTCTTCATCAATGTGACCCTCACTTGATATCTGCTGTCCAAGATAAACGTACGTGTCTGTTATCTCCAGCTTTTCTCCATCAATCGATAAATGTTCATTTCTTGTAAAAGCATTGAACATCACTTTTGTCTTCTGAAAGTTCATTTTTAATCCCACTTCTTTACTCTTGTCAGCAAGTTCCTGGATCATACTCTGCAGCTCTGATGGGGTAGTTGCAAAAATGACTACGTCATCAGCAAAACGAAGGTGGGTTAGATAATCTCCATTAATCTTTATCCCCTTGTTTTCCCAGCTCAGCGACTGAAAAACACCCTCCAATGTGGCATTAAAGAGCTTCGGAGATATGGTGTCACCTTGTCTCACTCCCTTTCCAATTTTTACGTGTGTTGTATTTTCAAACAGCCTAATCTTTGCACTTGCATTTTCATAGATGTTATTAATAATATTAATGTATGCATCTTCAATACCGCAGGTTTTCAGAGCCATTGTAACTGCTGAATGTTTCACCGAATCAAAGGCTTTTTCATAATCGATAAAAGCCATGCACAATGGAAGTTCATATTCCCTCGCTCTTTCAATTAGTTCTCTCAGCACGTGGATATGATCTATTGTGCTGTAGCCACTCCTGAATCCAGCTTGTTCTCTCGGTTGAGCCATGTCTAGTGGTACCTTCAAGCGGTGTGAAAGAACTTTAGTGAAGATTTTATAAACTACTGATAGGAGGCTGATAGGTCTGTAGTTTCCGAGATCCTCAATGTCACCTTTCTTATGTAGCAGGATCATTGTAGCGGTGTTCCAATCCTCAGGAATCTTTCCTTCATTAAAGCATCGAGTGAAAATTTGGGCGAGTACTGTTTCGATTTCTCCACTTGCTTCTTTTATGATGTCTACAGTAATTCCATCTTCTCCTGGAGCTTTTCCTCGCTTCATGTTCTTGATTGCATGTGCAACTTCTGCTGGAAGGACTGGAGGAACTCTGGTACTGGTATCTTTCATGATGTCTGGAGTGCATATATCATCCCTTTCATATAATTTGGAGTAGAAATCTTTCACTCTTGTCAAAATTTCGCCTCTATTTCTTGTTACAGAACCATCTTCTTTTCTCAGTGCCATAATCTGTTTTCTTCCCTTACTGAGATGTCCCTTTGCTATCTTTAGGCTTTGGTTGTTTTCAATTGCTTTCCTCACTAGTTCACAGTTGAATTTCCTTACGTCTTCAGTGATACTTTTTCTTACTGTCTTGCATAGCTCTATATATTCCACTTTGGAAGTCACATCTTCTTTAGTTGTCCTCATCTCTCTTCTTTTTTGCATCAACATTTTGGTTTTTCCTGATAATTTGTTCACATGCAACTTGTTCTTAGACCCAGCTAATTTTGTTGCTGTTTCCATAAGAGCTTTGGTTACTTTTCTGTTAACTTCAGAGATGTCCACTTCTTCCAATGTTAGGCCTTCTAAAGCAGAGAACCTGTTCTTCAGTTCTAACTTGAAGGTATTATGGTGTTTTTTAATGTTGGTTATGTCAATAGATTTTGTTTGTCTTATGAGCTTGCCACGTTCAAGTTTAGTGTTGAGGTGCATCTTACATCTCACCAATCTATGGTCACTACCTGTGTTGAACTTGTTTAGCACACTGCAGTCTTCTATGACGAATTTTTTGTTACACATAATAAAATCAATTTCACTTGTCGTCCCATTTGGATGTCTCCATGTCCATTTCCTGTGTGGCTTTTTCTTGAAGAAGGAGTTCAAGATGAAAAACCCTTCTGCCTCTGCAAACTCAACGAGAGTATTTCCACGCTGGTTTCTGTTGCCATGACCGAATTTACCTACTGAAGTTTCATTCTGTTGCCTTTGCCCTATTTTTGCATTGAAATCTCCCATAATTATTTTCAAGTGCTGCTTACCTTTATTATTTAGATGACAAATTTCCTCATAAAATTCTTCAATTTCTTCTTCAGGATGACTTGTGGTGGGTGCATAAGTTTGAATAATCTGAGCCTGGTATCTTTTCGAGAGTTGGATAACAAGTCGTGCAGCTCTGTCAGAGGAACTTTCAACTTCTACAACTTTGTCCTTCAGTTTCTTGTTTATTATAAATCCAACACCACTAGTTCTGCCAGTATCTGTCCCACGATAGTAGAAGAGATGTCCACTTTTCAGTTCGATGAGATCTTCTCCTTTTCTCCTTACCTCACTTAGCCCCACGATGTCCCACTTGATCCTTTGTAGTTCCTCTTCCAATTCAAGAAGCCTTGAATCAGAAGATAGGGAGCGTCCATTGTAAGTAGCCAAGGTCAGCATCAGATGGCAGCCTAGTCCGGTCCTCCGGGGATTCTTAGCACTCTCTGCCTTCATGTCGCACTGGCCGCTGCCTTGGCCAGGTACATTCCAGCTGCCGGAGACTGAGGGCCAAGATTTAAGTTGTGGAATCATTTTGGAGGGGTTTGGCCATAACTCACCACGCTGGCCAAGCGGGTTGGTGAGTGTGGGATAGCATTTCCTCTAATCCCGATGGTATAGTTATACCGCTATGGGCGGTCGTCAGAGCCCCTTTAGTGGGAACAGGATGCACCACGAGAAGGCGGGGTTGACATTTGTCAAGGAGAGGCTGTGATGTTATGCATCACCTGACCTTGCATCCCAGAATATATATATATATATATAAATAAACATTTCTGAGCTTTCACATGTCAACCAGGTTTCCTTTTTCATTTATTGCTACATCCTCATAATCAGTGTCATTTTCTTTAGCAACTGTATCATCATATCAGTTATTTTATTGTGTATGCATTAGTAAACAAAACCAAAGAATTATGATCAACATTAAAAAATCCTTCAGTAGCTTCATTCTGTAACAGTTCTGTTTCTTAACATAGTTTTGTAGCAAATAGCTTAATTTTTTGAAATTCTTCGCAGATGAAATAGAAAAACATGTAAAATCTTAGGTAATCTTTAAGCATAATATTCAGGTATTTACAGAGCCTTAAATGTTTTAGAAAGAGCATTCTGTATTTCAAAATACAAAATTCCTAAGTTAGCCTAGAAACTTACTTTTCTCGCACACAATTACAATCATATGGTTTTTCTCCAACATCCTCTATGTCATATATTCATACAGCATTGCAAATGTCATCTAGCTGCTTAATTATTCACGTGCTGTTTAGACAATCTATATTTTGAGGTTACTCACCTTTAATCCATAGCTCTTTCAGGAGGTTTTCGTCTCTACACATTTCCAACATGTATTTTTCTCATTTACATCGTGGTTCAAGGCTGCAAAAAAAAAAAAAAAAAAATAATAATAATAAATAAAATCTTTTTCAACTCACGCAAATTTCACTCCCTTCCTTTCTTTTCACTATGACCCAAATTCCGATTCAAAATAATCTACCCACAAATATATACAATTGAACTCCCTAAAACACATTAATCTAATTAAAACTTCGATCAATAAAAACCTATTTACACATTTCCTAAAACATCAAAGTTAAAAAGCTGTAACCCAAAATTATTTACAATTGCACATCAGTGCCAAATTAAAATAAACCCAAATACCTGACACAACCACAATATTCAACAACCACGGACCTCTCTCCCCTCAGAAAACAAGCTTAGCATCCTAGCACTTTCAGCCCCTGCCATTTTCAAGGAGCGGACGTAACAGATGTACCACCAGTGACCTCCGCGAAACGTAGCGAATGTTCTAGTGCTCGCGTGGTCCGTCTGATTTCCTGTTCTCCGTCGTTCAGGCGCTGTGGCGCCATCTATCAGATGACCCAATAGCCTTTTCCTTTCATACATATAAATATCTGTTCGATTTATTGATTCTTGAAACTAATCATCTTATATTCTAACACGTTTTTTATTTATATTACATCATTTTTTTCTTTCCTCTTGCCTTTTCCCCTCTATTCTTCTCTATGGCTTTCCTTTCTGATCAAATCCTTCCAATATGCGTTTAAGCTATTAGGATCATTAACGTTACATAACCTGTGTCTATTTTTTTTTCTATCAACACTGTTTCCGCCAATCTCAAATGCCTTTCTGTACGACAATTCTTAATAATTTTTATTTCATCAAACTTTGAGTATTGCCTTTGTTCAATACAGTACTGGACCAATGCAGTTTTTGCTTTTTTTTTTTTGCCAATTCCGTAAGTGCTGTTGTAAACGATGTTTTAGTTTATTTTTAGTGCTTCCTATATATGATACTGTAGGATTGTTGCTTATAGGAATTTCGTAAACGCCAGCTCTATCCAAGCACTTCTTGTTTTCTTTCGTATTGATTACAAAATTTTTAATGGTATGTACTTTATTGCCCAATTGTAAATTATATCTATTACACAATTTATTAATTTCAGCTGAAATTCTTTTTATGTATTGAAATGATCCAATGTATTTAATCTGCTTATTAATATTTCTTATGTTTGAAGAGTTAATACAACTGTTCTGCACTTCCTTAATCCATTTTTTTATTTTTTTACTGGGATATCCATAATTCTTTGTAACATCAGTAATGTATTTCAATTCATCCTTTCTGTATTGCATATTTCACGTGTGCGTGAAAGCTCTTTTTATTAAAGTCTTAATACTGTTACATTTATGAGCATATGGATGATAAGAATCATATGGTATAATCACAGGTACGTACGACGGTTTTCTGTAAATGGTATAACCTAATGTGTTGGGTTGTTTTATAATCTGTACATCAAGGTAAGCCAAATTATCCTGCTGTTCAATTTCAATTGTTACTTCAATGGATGAATACTCTTCTTTAAATTTTTTGGCTATGTCATCTAGTTCTGTGGAATTCAGTTTTGATAAGATGAAAATATCAACAACATATCTACAATATATTAATGGAGGTTCATTCAGGTTATTTATCACTTTGGCTTCAATATCTGTCATAATAACTTCTGCAAATAATGTAGACAGGGGTGATCCCATAGGTCCTCCTGTATTTGGCTTATAAATAATACCCTCAAATGAAAAAACATTTTCGTATATATAAAACAATGCATTTTTTAACTCTTGTACTTGTATTCCTGTTAGAATTTTTTGATGCATTAGTTCTTGAGTAATAATGTCAATGGCCTGAGGTACTGGAGTACTAGCTTTAACATCCATACTGGCCATTTTGTAAAACTGCAAATCTTGATTAATATTTTTAATTAAGTGAATAAAATCATGTATTCCTTAAGCTGTATTGTTGTTCCATAAATATTGGTGCAAGAAAATTATAAATATTTTTTTCTAATGAAATCAAGGGTGAGTTAACTTTTGATACAATCAACCTCATTGGTGCTTCCTCTTTATGTGTTTTAATCTTGGCAAAAACTTTTGGTATACATGCACCCATTGGTGGGAAGGACTTCTTTATTTTGTCTGGCAATGTACTGTGATTTCTTATCCCTGCCAAATATTTTATCTGTTTACCTGTTGGGTCTTTATTGATGATTGTACAATTTAATTCCTCTATTGCTTTACACATTTTATTATTATAATCCACAGTATTCATTAGAACAATTTGCCCTGACTTATCAGCCTCACAGAATTTAATGTCATTATTCTCTTTCAGCATCAGTAATTGCTTCTTTTCGTACTTTAAGCTTCTTCAAATGGAAATTTTTTTTATGCTTTTCATTGAGTTCTTTTAATAAAATTCTATATAATTTGAATGTTACATCTTTTTTTGTACTTGGCAAATTTCTTATAACATCCTCCATGCACAGAATCAATTCTTCTGTTCTAGGTAAGTGCTGTGGGAATGCATATTTTTTTCCTCGTTGCAAAACTGCCTGTTGGGAATAATTTAAATCTTCAGATGATTGATTCAAAAACACAGCATAGCTATTATTCCTCTGTCCTGGCACTTGCTGTGTTTTTGAATCAATCATCTGAAGATTTAAATTATTCCCAACAGGCAGTTTTGCAACGAGGAAAAAAATATGCATTCCCACAGCACTTACCTAGAACAGAAGAATTGATTCTGTGCATGGAGGATGTTATAAGAAATTTGCCAAGTACAAAAAAAGATGTAACATTCAAATTATATAGAATTTTATTAAAAGAACTCAATGAAAAGCATAAAAAATTTCCATTTGAAGAAGCTTAAAGTACGAAAAGAAGCAATTACTGATGCTGAAAGAGAATAATGACATTAAATTCTGTGAGGCTGATAAGTCAGGGCAAATTGTTCTAATGAATACTGTGGATTATAATAATAAAATGTGTAAAGCAATAGAGGAATTAAATTGTACAATCATCAATAAAGACCCAACAGGTAAACAGATAAAATATTTGGCAGGGATAAGAAATCACAGTACATTGCCAGACAAAATAAAGAAGTCCTTCCCACCAATGGGTGCATGTATACCAAAAGTTTTTGCCAAGATTAAAACACATAAAGAGGAAGCACCAATGAGGTTGATTGTATCAAAAGTTAACTCACCCTTGATTTCATTAGAAAAAATATTTATAATTTTCTTGCACCAATATTTATGAAACAACAGTACAGCTTAAGGAATACATATGATTTTATTCACTTAATTAAAAATATTAATCAAGATTTGCAGTTTTACAAAATGGCCAGTATGAATGTTAAAGCTAGTACTCCAGTACCTCAGGCCATTGACATTATTACTCAAGAACTAATGCATCAAAAAATTCTAACAGGAATACAAGTACAAGAGTTAAAAAATGTATTGTTATATATATACGAAAATGTTTTTTCATTTGAGGATATTATTTATAAGCAAAATACAGGAGGACCTATGGGATCACCCCTGTCTACATTATTTGCAGAAGTTATCATGACAGATATTGAAGCCAAAGTGATAAATAACCTGAATGAACCTCCATTAATATATTGTAGATATGTTGATGATATTTTCATCTTATCAAAATTGAATTCCACAGCTAGATGACATAGCCAAAAAATTTAAAGAAGAGTATTCATCCATTGAAGTAGCAATTGAAATTGAACAGCAGGATACTTTGGCTTACCTTGATGTACAGATTATAAAACAACCCAACACATTAGGTTATACCATTTACAGAAAACCGTCGTACGTACCTGTGATTATACCATATGATTCTTATCATCCATATGCTCATAAATGTAACAGTATTAAGACTTTAATGAAAAGAGCTTTCACGCACACGTCAAATATGCAATACAGAAAGGATGAATTGAAATACATTACTGATGTTACAAAGAATTATGGATATCCCAGTAAAAAAATAAAAAAATGGATTAAGGAAGTGCAGAACAGTTGTATTAACTCTTCAAACATAAGAAGAAATATTAATAAGCAGATTAAATATATTGGATCATTTCAATACATAAAAGGAATTTCAGCTGAAATTAATAAATTGTGTAATAGATATAATTTCCAATTGGGCAATAAAGTACATACCATTAAAAATTTTGTAATCAATACGAAACAAAACAAGAAGTGCTTGGATAGAGCTGGCGTTTACGAAATTCCTATAAGCAACAATCCCACAGTATCATATATAGGAAGCACTAAAAATAAACTAAAACATCGTTTACAACAGCACTTACGGAATTGACAAAAAAAAAAAAAGCAAAAACTGCATTGGTCCAGTACTGTATTGAGCAAAGGCAATACCCAAAGTTTGATGAAATAAAAATTATTAAGAATTGTCGTATAGGAAAGGCATTTTTGATTGGCAGAAACAATGTTGATAGAAAAAAATAGACACAGGTTATGTAACGTTAATGATCCTAACAGCTTAAACCCATATTGGAAGGATTTGATCAGAAAAGAAAGCCATAGAGAAGAACAGAGGGGGAAACGCAAGAGGAAAGAAAAAAAAATGATGTAATATAAATAAAAAACGTGTTAGAATATAAGATGATTAGTTTCAAGAATCAATAAATCGAACAGATATTTATATGTACGAAAGGAAAAGAAGGCTATTGGGTCATCTGATAGATGGCACCACTGCGCCTGAACGACGGAGGACGGGAAATTAGACGAACCACACGAGCACTAGAACATTCGCTACGTTTCGCGGAGGTGACTGGTGGTACATCTGTTACGTCCGCTCCTTGAAAATGGCCGGGGCAGGGGCTGAAAGTGCTAGGATGTTAAGCTTGTTTTCTGAGGGGAGAGAGGTCTGTGGTTGTTGAATATTGTGGTTGTGTCAGATAATTTGGCACTGATGTACAGTTGTAAATAATTTTGGGTTACAGCTTTTTAACTTTGACGTTTTAGGAAATGTGTAAATAGGTTTTTATTGATTCAAGTTTTAATTAGATTAATGTGTTTTAGGGAGTTCAATTGTATATATTTGTAGTAGATTATTTTGAATCGGAATTTGGGTCATAGTGAAAAGAAAGGAAGGGAGTGAAATTTGCGTGCGTTGAAAAAGATTTTATTTATTATTATTATTTCTTTTTTTTTTTTTTGCGGCCTCGAACCACGATGTAAATGAGAAAAATATGTGTTGGAAATGTGTAGAGACGAAAACTTCCTGAAAGAGCTATGGATTAAAGGTGAGTAACCTCTAAATATAGATCCTCTATGTCACACGATTCATATGTTAAAACTTAAAATTACTCCTTAATTTTAAAATAATACTTAAATTGGCTGTTAATTTAATCTTGACAGTTAAAACATCTCTATGTACAACCGCATTTTTTGGGAACATGCAAAACCACTAAGTTGCAAGAAAACTATTATCTTAACATAAATTCAAAACATTTTAACGTTATGCATACAGAGATACCAACAACTACGGAATCTCCATAGTTCCTACGGAAAAAGCTCTTGTACTACGGAATACGGAAAACCGTAATTTTTCTATGGAAAATTAACGGAAGTTATTGATTTTTATTTTGCTTGTTCCTCTTTTCAACGGCGGCCACTTGACGATTCGTTTTTGCTTGCGAGTCATTCTAAGTGAAAACCCTCCCTCCCAGCATGCAACATTCTGGGGACGTTGAGCGTAGCTTGCTTTGGTGGACGTGGGCGGAGTTCGGCCTGAAGCTCTTTCGCAGTGCAGCGACAAGCTGTTGAAAATCGTTTGGGGCAGAACGTGAGTGTCATTGCCTGGCATTGGAGTTTTTTTTTTTTTTTTAATCGTGCGTCGACCATTCATGTCAGTAATTATTATTTTGAAGTTTTTTCCTCGCATTGCAGAAAAGTATGCTTGGATTTCGTTGCAGAGTTCGCCAAAATGCGTAATTACGCATCTAGTACGCATCAAAATTTTACCAACACGTAAAAATATGCATCAGGAATTTTTCGCAACTCGTAGAAATACACGTCGTGAAGCACGTAAAGTATGCGTCGAGAAACGCGTAAAAACACACGTCGAGAAACGTGTAAAAATACGCATCGGGACAGCATTTCGCCTTTCGAAAACGGAAGTGAACAAAATAAAGATTTCTTCCGTAATCGTAATTTCGTTTTCCCTGCGATGTTGCCTCTCTCTAGTATTGTTGTTGTACATAATTTTATTCCATAAATCTTTGTATTTCACTTTGAAAATGGAGGGAAAATTTCCGAAAACGGAATTTCGACGGCGCAAAAATTACTGTGTAATCTTTGGCTTTGAGGAATTTCTGCTTTTTCAGCGTAATTTGGGTTATCCTCGAGAACGATGCATAACTGAACAAAAACTTTGGGACAATTGGTAGTAGTGGTGAAGGATGCTTTCTGCCTGAAACTTTTGAAAACGAAAATTTCTTCTTTCAAAACTTTCGGAAACAGTGAAGATTTTCCCCGTAATTGTAATTTTATTTTTCACGCAATGTTTCTTCTGCCTAGTATTTTTGTTAAATTTAATTTTATTTCGTAAATATTTGTATTTCACCTTTAAAATGGAAGGGAAATGTCTGAAAACGGAAATCGGACGTAGCAAAGGTTTCTCCCGTAACTGTAATTTTTTATCCCAACGATGTTCCGAACGTGTATCCTGTGTTCTTACATATTCCCCCAAAAAAGGTTTGCATTTCAGCTTGATAAAGGGGGAGAGTCTGAAAACAAAAGTGACGAAGCTGAAAAATTTGTAAGAATTGATGCATGATATTCAAAAGCATTCATATTCTCCAAGTTACATACCTTTTATCTAAAATAGTGAAATCTATCATGCATTCATGGTCCTCAAACTGAAAGTTCTTTCAGCATGATGGATAAAATTGTCCTGGCATGTGAAGCCTACTGTCGTAGCTGATGGTGATGTTGAGCTTAATTTTTCAAATAACAGTTTTTCAAAAAAAGAAAAATCAGAAAGGACACAACTGGTAATTGGAGTAAAAACAAGAATGTATTAAAGCAAAATCATTTTAAATGAAAATGTACTTTCTAAGTTCTATTACATCTGTCGGAAAATTTCACATTGAAGAATGTTCTTATATTCAAGAAAAAATACTGATCTATGATGAATTCTTAAAACATGCAGTAGTAGTAGTAGTAGATCCTTCACTTAGAGCCATAACATCATTTACTTCTGTATTACACATAGTCAAACGCCTTCCATTTATAATAACTGAAAATGAACTTGATATACTGGAAGCGGAATTCCTTGTTATCAAGCTGACAAATTAGAGACCATAGCAGTAACAGATAGAATAGATGTCACTTGGTCAAAAATCTCAAAATTAAGAGGCTGTAATGGAGTGGTTAAGTATACTATTCTCTCGAAAGTAATGTTTGCAATACTTGTAGTTCCACACTCGAATGCTGTGAGTAAGAGAGATTTTAGTTTAGTGCAAAAAATCGAGCCCGTTTCCAACCTAATTTAGGTTTAGAAACTGTGGAAGGAAGCACTTCTCATTGCAAAAGTGAATATGTTCTCCTCTGGGCAAGTGTGTTATGAAATAAGATTTTCTGCTGAGGAACTCAAATCTGCAAAACACTGTACAGCGAAGTCACTAAAGAAAGTTGTTTAATCAAATTTTTGTTGTGTAAAAAAAAATGTATCAGTCATGGTGTATATTATTTTCCATGTGAAAAATTTGGAATATTTTGATACAGATTTTCATGTATATAAATGAATAAGTAAGTAAAAAAATGCTAATTAAATTAAATGAGTTGTTTTCCTCGGTTAAAATTATTCTTTTTGGTATGACTACTGAAAAATGGCCAAAACTACTGAAAATTTGTACGAGTACTACTGAAAATATCTGAAACAGGTTGGCATCTCTGTGCATATACAGTGGATCCTGCTTAAGAAGTTTTATTTTTAGAGTCCCGATTTTTTTCCCATAGTGCTAATGTTAATTATTCCCACTTAAGAAGTAACGATGTTTCAAGTTTTCACGCTTAAGAAGTTGTAAGTGTCACAAGTTTCTAAGTAAAAACATAAGATTTTGGAACTCATCCAGCAGATAAGTACATGTCAAAGAAGTTGGGAGGAAACGTTTCTTTGTTCTCCCCGTACATGTAAGCCCCTGCCGGTTTTCCAAGGTCAACACAGGGGGTCATGTTTACTACCCCCACTTCTTCTGTGTCTGCCCTTTGTGTATTACAATCGCCTTATCTTTGGGGGCTGGAGAAAAGTTGGGAAAGGAAACACCTGCTGAAAGTTAGTCATTCTGTCAGAGTTAGGTTCAGATGTTGCACCTCGCACGTGGAGTTAAACGTTTAGTTTTATTTGTTGAAATGCGTAGCTAGAAATATGGCTTCTAAAGACATCAAAGGAAAAGCTTTATCTGTGGTTGAGAAACGAAACATTATTACGAAAATGGATGAAAACCTGCATTTAACTAAGGTGCAGATAGCAAAAGAACACAATTTACCTGTTACAACCCTCAATGGTATAGTGGCAAAATGGGACACCGTGCTTGCAAATGCTTCCCATTCATTAACAATAAAAAAGATTAAGAAGGGTAAATATGAGGATGTCGAAGAAAAACTTCTTGTGTGGTTTAAACAAGCAAGAAACGCTAACATTCCGATCAACAGGACAATTTTTCGTGAGAAAGCAGAAGAGATTTCCAAGAAATTAAATGTTGAATTTAATCCTTCCAATAGATGAATCGATCGTTTTAGGAAAAGAGCAGGACTGACTTATAAAACTGTTTGTGGAGAATCAAAAAGTGTTAACATCGAAGAAGTGGATGATTGGAAATCTAATGTTTTACCAGAACTGTTATCAGCATACGAAGCAAAAGAGGTTTTCAACGCTGAAGAGTGTGCTTTGTTTTACAGCCTTATTCCTGACAAGACCTACTCTTTCACAGGAGATAGCAGTCACAGAGTCAAAGTAAATAAAGAAAGATTGACAGTTCTGGTAGGAGCTAATATGGACGAAACAGAAAAGTTTTTCGTTGGAAAATCGAAGAATCCTAGGTGCTTGAAAAATGTAAAAACTTTTCCATGCAATTGCAGAAATAGCAAAAATGCATGGATGACAGTTCAGATTTTTGAAGAGTTTCAGAAGAAAATGGCCAAAGAAAATAGAAAAGTTTTGTTATTTTTGGATAATAGCACAGCCCATCCAAAGAACATGGATCATCTGGAAAATGTAAAAGTAAGTTTTCCTGCCACCTAACTCGACTTCAATGTTACAACCAATGGACCAAGGAATAATTAAAACCATGAAACAATTCTACAGGAAACGTTTAGTTTTTTGGCTGCTGCAGAAGCTTGAATTAGACTCAAGTTACACCAGATGTACACTGAAATTGAATTTATTAGATGCTATGCATTTTATTATTTCTTCGTGGGAAAAGGTATATTCAACGATCACAAATTGCTTCAGGAAAGCTGGTTTCAATGCTGATGAGCTTAGTTTTACTGTTGAAGAAAACAGTCATGACAACAGTGAAGCTTGGGAAAGTTTGTAAAAAACCAACTAAACTTCAAATCTCTCTTTGAAAAGTTTGTAAACGTTGACAAAGATGTTCCCACTTTTGAAATGCAAAATATCGATGATATTTGCGACATCGAAACACAAAAGGATGATGAACCAGAAACGCAAGAAAATGAGTGCAGGCCAATTCCAACTTCAGCTGAAGCTGGTAAAGCATTAGAAACTTTTCGCCACTTTATAGAAAGCCACGAACTTGTTTCAGCGGACATGAGAAATTTGAGGGAAATGGACACACACTTTGTGAATCTAGTGGAAAAAAGGAAGAAACAAATGCTTTTAGATCAGTAGTTTTGTAATCCTGTAGCATAGTAAATGTAGCTTTCAATCCTCATATTCAAGTTTAAATGGGTAAGTTGTGAAATTTTTTGTTACTTTAAAATTAACTAAAATGTAATTTCTGGATTTAATCTATGAGCTACATTTTTAATCGCTAGTCCTACATAGCCCAATCAGACACTTCCCGTTTAAGAAGTTTTCATCGCTTTGTCCCTACGAAAACTTCTTAAGCGGGATCCACTGTATATACTTGTGATGCATCATTTTAAAGGCAGAAGAAATAAAAAGTAATTAAAATGCCAGAATTAGTACTTAAATCGGAGCATCAGCGTCTCGCAGTTAAAATCAACTAGCCAAATGGAAACATTGGAGTCCAGCTCATCCTTCCCTGTGGATATGGCAGATGGTTCCTTCAAGCAGTCATTGCATATGCACAGTTGTGGCGTCCTCTGTTGACGATGAGTACAACTTTTTTCTTCCTTTGTAAAATTCTAATGACTAATCAGACGTTCATATTTGATCAATGATTCCAAGGCTATGCAAGCATGGTTGGATCATAAATATTTCAAGTTTTTTTTTGTTGTTGTTTTAAACAGCTTGTAATCTTCATGATGAAAAGCAAGTCGATAGTCTAACTTACGAATTTTGTAATCTCTCCAAAAGATGACAGAAGGCCACAGTTTATGCTGTATACTTTGCAAAATTTCCCAGGGTGCACCATTGAATGAGTATTTTTTTCAGCTCTCCACGGTGCATTGTTTGTACTGAAATTTTCCCAAAATACAGTGTGTCCCACTCGCTACGGAACCCGGCATTTCTTTAATAATATTAACACCAGTGAAGATATTGCAACGAAATTTGAAGCAGACTTACCTCATTTCATGTGAAATGTGATGACATCACAACATATGCTGGAAGTAACCGCCATTTGCGTCCAGACAGCATCGAACCCAACATTGTCCGCAGCCAGCAGGAGTGCTCCTTAGTGGCAGACACATTCTTAAGTGTGGCGCCATTGAGGAGCAGACAGCCAGACACGCCTCTCTGCTGCTTTGTTATGCCATTTCACTGAGCGTGTGTACACAATACAGTTGTTGATAGTGAGTGCTCGTGACTTCACGTATGTGTGAAAATGTATTGGTATAATCTGAAGGAGCGAGTGTTTATTGTTCGCACTTATTGGGGAACAGGAAATTGGAGGACAAAGAACTCTCCAATGGATATTACCAGCATGATGGAGCGACATCACACACCAGTATGGCCGAAATTCAGTCCTCTTTCGGCGACCAGATCATTTCGGAGGGTCTCTGGCCACGGCGCTCGCCCGATCTGACATCTCCTGATTATTTTTTATGGGGATACCTAAAAGGGAGAATTTACCAAAAGAAACTGCGAACCATAGATGCCTTTAAAGCAAATGTCACCAAAGAAATTCACGCAGTGATGGCGGACGTACTGGCAAGGATTTTCCACAATATGGTGTGCCGGTTCAATGCTGTCTGGACACAAATGGGGGCCACTTCCAGCACATGTTGTGATGTCATCACATTTTGCACAAAATGAGGGAAGTCCACTTCAAATTCTGTTGTAATGTCTTGATTGGTGTTAATATTATGAAAGAAATGCCGGGTTCAGTAGCAAATGGAACACCCTGTACCTTTTTTCATTGCACAAATTATACATTCATTCATAAATTAATCCTTGTATCTACCCTTTATGGAATACAGAATGCCTTGATCCATGGGCTGTGCAAGTGATGTATGCACAGTGATGGCAATTGATTTCCAAAAACATTAAAAACATTTTTTTATGAAAAAGCTCTGATATGTGCAACACAGTTGTTCCAGTAGTAACAATATTTCACATTGGGAGCCTCACTTTCTGACAGTTACTATGAGCCTCAAGCATGAAAGGATTTTTGAGCCAGTTGGTGAATATTGCAGAAGTTATTGTCTCTTTGTTGACCTCATGATGTTCATATAAAAACTTTTATTCTCTGAGATTTTTGCCTATTCTTGCTAGAGATATATTAGTGCAGTCAAGAACTGTAGGACATTCCTTTATATCCTGAGAGTTCCTTTTGCTGTTATATAAATTTCCCGAGGAATATATCTCCAAAATAATAACGAGTTCTCATCTCCATTGTTATGCTTGTTCTTTTGTTAAATCTCCATCAATAACAGTTTCCTTTGAAATTGTTATAAATGCATAAGGGCAGTGATGGCCATAACTCTTTTGCCACAGACTATCCGGACACACGGACTATAACATGTTTTTTAATGTGTTGTATCTACCCAGGTGAATATTCACGAAGAATATGTGAAGTGGCTCTTTGTGATAATAACATCTTGGTTCGCCCTGTGACAAAGGAAAATTTTCACAGTATTGCTGCTTATTCTATTCTAATTATCTCTGGTGTATTGCTTTTGGCAAAGGCATTAAGGAAACTTGTTACTGCATTTTGATGTCATATGTAGTGAACAGTCTACTGCCATTAACTCATAACTTAGGTTTTTACTGATACCTTGTCCTGTTTCATTAACAGTTTCACTTGTTGCTTAATGCTAAGCAAGAAATGCTCCCTCTCTTCATTTTTGATATTATCAGAAATGGTCTGGAAATTTCAGTGAATACAGCAATAAGTGAAACATTACACAGCAAATGAACATGTTTTAATGATCCACACTTTTTGTTGCTAAGAGCAATAGACATCAATGGAGATAAAATAATCGGACATCAAATTTGTGTCTAAGAAATCAAGAACTTGGGTATTTCCAATTTGTGTCTAACAAATCAAGAACTTGAACAATCCAGTGACTTTTCATAGAAATTCTTGTGCATCAGGAGTAACGAAACTAAAGTTGCTTATAAGTTTTGTTGCAATTCCTTGTAGAGATGTTTACTTATATTTTTGGCTCTTACTTATATTTGGAAGAGCCTGAGAATTTAGTTTGCATTGTGTACCAGAAAAAATTAGCGTATTGAAAGAATTGCATGAATTATTGCATTAACAGTGGCTCATGGTGTCAGGTGGTTTCTCAGGGAAGCTTGACAGTCATTTTGCATCTGTGCGATCACTGTATGAAACATCTTGCATCATTGTGATTGATTATAAAAAAAAATTTAGTATTACATATATCAGGTCGTTTGTAAAATAACGGCTGGTTTTCTGAGGTGCTACATTCAACTCGCCCACAATGCTTGCAGACCAACCCACTCACAGCACCATTCATTTGAGTTGAAACGCGACTCAGATGCCACATACATGCCATAATTGGTTGAGCTGCAATCATTGCTACTCATGTGAGAGCAATCTGTACAACATGCTAGGAAGGAGTTGTGGGTGATTCTGCTTCATGAGTTCAAATTGAGTCATAATGGGGCACAAACCTACCGGAATGTGGTTGAGGCATGGGGCGAGGGGCAACATATAAATGTACTGTTCATCAGTGGTTTGAAAAGTTTCGTCGTACAAGATGAGGAGGGTAGAGGACGACATTCAGTCATTGATAACGACGCTGTGAAGACAAATCCTCATGTCACAGTCGGAGAACTCGCCAGATAATACAGTGTGTCAGTGCCAATGATTTCCGAACATCTCCACCAGATTGGTAATGTCAAGAAACTCAATACATGGGTCCCACACGAACTGGCGAAGTATCAGAAACAACAACAGTTTGAGATGTGCAGTAACCACAATGAAAAGGAGCCTCTACTTGATTTCATTGCAACCTGTGATGAAAAGTGGGTGCTATATGACAACCGTAAGCAATCTGGACAATGGCTGAACCACCGAAACAACATCCTAAACCAAGGTTGACACCAGAGAAGATTTTGTTGATAGTGTGGTGGACTGTTCATGGTGTCATACACTACAGGTTATTGAATGCTGGTGAAAGCATTACCTCAGTCACATATTGTGAAGAAATTGACCGAATGTACTAGATGTTGTGTTCCAAACAGCCGTCTTTGCTGAACAGGAAGGAGTCCTGTCCTTCTTCATGGTAACGGGAGACCACATGTGTCACAAATGACGAAACAGAAACTATGTGAACTGATGTTCAAAACTCTCCCACATCCAGCCTGACATGCACCAACCGATTTCCTCCTGTTCATGCATTTTCGCAATTACCTCAACAATAGGACTTTGAGAAACCGAGAGGAGGCCGAAATTGCATTCTGGGACTTTCTTGCATCCAGGGAGCCAGATTTCTTCCACACTGGCTTTGAAATACTTCTCACTTGCTGGCAGAGGTATGTAGCTGCTGAAGGCCCCTATTTCAAATAAATCAAGGTTGTGTGCTATGAGGTATGTCTCTTTCATTTTCACTCTCTAAATTGGCCATTATTTTCCAAATGACGTAGTATGATTGTGATCTAATATAAAACCATTGAAAAAGAGAGATATGCTAAAGGTTTATTTGATTGCTTTTTGTAAAAATATTCATTATTGTTGTCTGTAATGCATGGTAATTTTTGTTGTTTCTTATACCATATCATTTATTACTTTATTTTTTGACGTCATAAGTCAAGACTTTTTTACATCAGAAGTCCAGGCCTTGACTTATGTGCCGCATTGACATATCTATTGATTGGCCATTAAAATTTCTCAATGAGAAAATAAAAACAATATTGTACCTTAAATCTGATCACCCAAAATGCAATATTGCGTTCATAAGAAACCCTTCCGAATCTGTATGAAATGTAATATTTTGTTCATTAAGAACTTGTTAAAAGCTGCTGACAGGGATATTTCCATTTGACAAAAAATAATTTATATCACTGTGATCAATTTGGTGTGACAGTTGTCGTATATTAATTGTATCCCCCTTGCGATACCCTGGAAGAATTCCTATTCGTCTTTAGTTAATATCCATTTAATGATAATGGTTTAACTGTTGTAACTTTTTACATGCTATTTTTCTTTTGCGTCAAATGCATTTCTCGATTGGGAAATACTGTAATTAACTGCAAGAAATTACATACACAAAATTTGTAACGTACCTTTGGGTTGTAACAGTTTGTTGGCCTAGTCGTTGGTGCGTTATCTTTCACTCGGTTCTTGAGTTTAAACACTCCAAAAAACAGTTGGATATTCTTCACGGAGGTTTGCGTACTCATTGATTACGAAGTTTAAAAAGGATGGGGGGGGGATAGAAGCTTTTTTCAAGTCTACTTTGGACTAGAATACCTTTAAGTCTGAAGTCTGAAATTTCAAAGGCCTACAGGGGTGAGGGGGCTCAGAAATCCATTAGACCAGTATGAAAAAGTCTCTTTTACAAAACGATTGCTCCAAGAAGGGGTAGTCACAACGAAAAACAAAAGACTAAAATGAACTGTAAAATGTTAAAATACCTTAGGACAGGGTGTACAAATCAGTCATTTAAAAAATTTCTGCACGAGAAAACGCAAGTCACCAAAAATATTGCTGGACTTCTTGGCTATATTGTCCGATGCATTTCGGCAAACTTGGTTGCCATCTTCTGGGACTTTGAGTTGTCCGTTCTTTCTGCAGTTCACACTGACTATGCCACGTACTCAGATCACAAATCTCACTATGACTATGCCATGTACTCAGATCACCAATCTCACTATGATTATGCCATGTACTCAGATCACCAATCTCACTATGACTATGCCTATGCCACATACTCGGATCACGAGTACGTGGCATAGTCAATGTGGACTGCGGAAGGAATGGACGATTCAAAGTCCCAGAAGATGGCAACCAAGTTTGCCGAAATGCATCAGACAATACAGCAGTTTAGCGATATTTTGGTGACTTGCGTTTTCTCGTGTGGAAAATTTCCACACGACTCGTACATTCTGTCCTAAGGTATTTAAACATTTTACAGTTCATTTTAGTCCTTTGTTTTTTGTCATGAATACCCTTCTTGGAGCAATTGTTTTCTAAAAGAGACTTTTTAATACTGGTCTAATGGATTTTCGAGCCCCATTACCCCTGTTGGCCTTTGAAATTTCAGACTTAACGATATTCTAGTCCAAAGTAGATTTGAAGAAAGCTATCCCCCCCCCTCTTTTATTTTAACTTTGTAATCAATGAGTACGCACACTTCCATGAAGAATATGCCTACTGTGTTTAAACTCAAGAACCGAGTGAAAAATAACGCACTGATGACTAGGCCAACAACTTACAACCAAAAGGAATTTTGTCTATCTAATTTCTTGCAGTTAATTACAGTATTTCCAGTTGAGAAATGCATGTGATGCAAAAGAAAAATAATATGTAAAAAGTTACAACAGTCAAACCATTATCATTAAATGGATATTAAAAAAAGTTACAACAGTCAAACCATTATCATTAAATGGATATTAACTAAAGACGAATATGTTTTTCAACATGTTTTTTTCCATCTCGATATATCGAGAAATACTTATTTTTGGAAGAATTCCTTCCAAATTCAGCCTGCTCAGCTTGTTATAGTGATTACAGAGCATCTGACAGATGGCAGCACATCACTGCTCACTCCTTCGTTCTTATAGTTTCTTTTAAGGCACTACCAGAAAGTTCGCAGCCGACAACTGAGCAGAGAATTGATGTGTTGAGCAAAACCCATGTCGAAACAACTTAGTGCTATAAAACACACCGGAAGTAATCCTGCTGCAAAACAAAATAGAGCTAAGAGGTTCCGTACAAGATGGAAGAAAAGGAGTGAGGGCTTACTTATCTGCAGACCTCTATGCATTACTTCATAAGAAAAAAAAAGTAAACTTACAAATTTAAACTTTTTTCCTCGAAAAGAAAAATGCAGAAGTTGCCTCACTTCTCTTCCTTTTAATATTTACTGGAACATTAAAAATATAGTTGCAGAATTTCAGAACACTAACTGCATCTGTTTTAGCCTTGTGTTATACTCAGGATCCACTTTTCAGAATTCTAACTGTATCTGTTTTAGCCTCACCTTATGCTCTGGATCGACTTGTCAATGAATGAAGATAAGGAAATTGAGAAATTTAACCCATTCGACTTATACCCCATATCGACTTATAAGCCAAAAAATATGGTACTCTTATTTGTAACAGCGAGTGAATGATATTCAAAATGTAGCAGCTCTTTCAGGTTTTCATAAAAAAAAAAAATTTGGTCTCCTGACAAAAAAAAAAAATATTCTGTGAACACAAATATTTGGCAAGTTCATACATTTATTAAATATGTTGAAGTAATAAGATTTTATTGTGGTTTGAATTGTGCATTTGCCAAGGATCAAGGCATAGCAATTTTTTTCATATGTGTGTGTATTTTTCAGGAATGTTATGAAGCAGCTATTTGAAGCAATAGAATTCATACACTCAAATGATGTTGTTCACAGGGATTTGAAGGTTAGTCTTCATGCCTTAGATGTGTAGCTTACTTGAAGAAAAGTATTACATTGTACTTGTTACTGTAGTGGTTCTTGGAGAAAGTCTCAATATTTTCTTTATATAGATATAAAACTTCAGACAGTCGTTTTTGAAGTAAGCACAAAATCATTACATGATACATTACTGTTATTGATTCTCTTATTTTTTAAGCTGTTTATAAATTTTTGAAGATACAGTGTGTAGTGTTTCAGAATGCTTAATTTGACAAATACGGGATTTTTGGGTTATTGTTTCCTAAAATTTAAGCTATATATTTGCATACATTAAGGTATTATTACTTTCATATCAAAGCACTCGGACAGTAAAAATGTGGTATGTAGATTGCAAGGAAAAATTCTTTATCTGGGACCAACTTTTGGGAAGATTAGAAATTTTGTTGAATAATCAGGACTTTTTTTTCCATCTGTGGAAGACAAATTTGGCTTTGTATTGTTTTCAACATGTTAAACAGAAATAATTTTCAGTAATTTTATTTTAATTTTGATATAAAAATCTGAAATTATCTATTTTTTTTTTTTCATCTTAGCCATGGTGAATGTGAAAGATACAGGATATTTATTATTTAGTTTTGCACATTTTTGCACTGTAAGAAATTCTACATAAGAAATAATATACAAAATATTTCATAAGTTCTGGGCTGTTTATTTACAAAAATAAACAAAATTCAAAAGCTTTCTGAAACAAGATGATCAGATCAGCATTGCCAAAGCACCCCAATAGTAGTGCAGGGGCTCGAAACATCTGTATATGTAAATAAACAGCCCAGAACTTATGAAATATTTAGTTTATTATTTCTTACGAAGAATTTCTTACTGTTCAGTCTGGGTAAGCCAACTTTACAACTTCCAGATATTTTTGGACTTGTTCTGCAATCTGTCTAATTCTGAATCTCCAAACTTCTTATCCCTGTACCTTTGAAATGCTTTCATCAATTATCAGTTGATATTCTAAGTATGAAAAGGCACTATAATTTTCTTATTTGGAATATCACTATATGACTCTCAGTTTGGTATAAAATATGCATTGAATAGATTGCTGCCATCCCAGTGGCGCAGTGGTCTAAGCGATGGCTTCTGATCATTCGTCTGAAAGGGGTCCGGGTTCGAATTCCAGTGAGGCATGGATATTGTGTTTGTCTTACAGCACTGGCTCTCTCTCCCTTCCCTGGAACCAGTGGCCCTAAATTAGGGAAGGGCGACTGCTTATAGCCCATTGAATTGCTCACGGTGGTCATTAAACCTCCAATAAAAATATATATTATATACACTGCTGGCCACCCAAAATGCAACACCAAGAAGGACACGAGATAGCAAAGCCAGATTTACTGGACACATAACAACAGATACAAAGATGAAACGATTGAGCTTACAGGCCCGTGCATCTTGCGGAACATGCAGACATCAATGGTTCGTGTGGCCCCCTATGGCTGGCAATAACGACCGCTACACGCCGCGGCATGGAACGAAAGAGGCTTTGGATGTGGACTTGGGGTATGTCAGTCCAGGCTGCTTCCACACATTGCCACAGTTCATAAGGCGTAGCCGCGGGTGGTGCTTGCCGGGACACTTGGTTGCTGATCAGCAACCAGATGTGTTCGATGGGCAACATATCGGGAGAACAGGCTGGCCATGGCAGCAGTGATACCTGGTGGGCTATGAAGAATTGTTGCACGATGCGTGCCATGTGCGGGCGCACATTGTCCTGTTGAAACATGGCCGCTGGCAGGTCCTGCAGGTAAGGGAGGACCACAGGCTCCAAAATGTCAGAGATGTAGCGATGGCTGTTGAGTGTACCGGCAATGTGTACCAGAGGGGTGCGGGCGTCATATCCAATTGCACCCCAAACCATAACGCCAGGCGATGGACCGGTATGGCAATGCATAATGCAGACGTAATACAGTCTCTCGCTGCGGTGCCGCCACACGCGGATCCGACCATCATGGTATTGCAGGCAGAAGCGGAATTCGTCGAGAAGACAATGTCGTGTCATTGCATGGTCCAGGTGCGGCGTTCAACAGCCCACTGCCGCCGCACTTGCCGGTGGTGTAACGTCAATGGGAATCGGAGCAATGGCCGCCGTGCAACAAGTCCCCTCTCCTGCAGACGACGTGGAACGGTACATGCTGACACAAGTTATTGCGCAACACGCCCTAATTCCTGCGTTAACGT
This sequence comes from Macrothele yani, assembly GCA_039090855.1. Taxonomy (NCBI): domain Eukaryota; kingdom Metazoa; phylum Arthropoda; class Arachnida; order Araneae; family Macrothelidae; genus Macrothele; species Macrothele yani. Next base: position 120,501,269 of record CM077005.1, on the reverse strand, counting down.
TCGTGATGTGGCGGTGTGAGCTGTCAATGCCCGCCGCACAACATGCCGATCCTCTTGTTCGGTGGTGTGCCGCGGCTGCGGCAATCGCTCACGTCGATTTTTCCGTCCCTCCTGCTCCCACCGAATCCATACTCGCCTCACTGTGGCTGGATGTCGTCCCACACGGGCGCCGATGTCTCAGTACGATAAACCGCTGTCGCGATAAGCCTCTATTCGTCCTCTGTCAAACTCCAAAACGTGCTAGAATGACTGCCGTATTCTACGATGAGGCATCGGGAAGCTTCCCACACACTGGTCCGACAGCGTAACATACTTCCACTACTTACACCCCGCCTTCTGTGCACCCTTCTTATAGTGCTCGGTGGCATGCTGGCGCACATGATTTGCATATGCCTGCAATGCTAATCATTTGCATGTCCTCTTGCAGGCGACGCATGCTGCGAATTTCAGGCCAATCGGATGCTTCCTTCTTGGTGTTGCATTTTGGGTGGCCAGCAGTGTATATTGCTAGATAAATGGACTGAAACGAAAATTTATTGTGCACACCGCCCTAATACTGTGTAGGCCCACTCTTCGCTTTCACAACCAGTGGTGTAGCTGAATTTTTCTTGGGGGGGGGGCTCCCGGGGGAAAAATACTCCTAGTGGGAATAAGCTCAATATCTGTAAAGGTCAAATAATGAAAAAAAGGAGGATACCCTCTTTGCTACACCTATGCTCACAACAGCAGAAGCTTGTCATGGCATGAACTCTAGCAGGTGTTGAAAATGTTAAGGTGGTTGGTATAGCAACCCTTGATTCCAGGACAGACATCCGTAAAGTGTCAAAAGTTGCTGGTGCTGGGATTTGAGCTTAAGTGCATTGCTCCACATCATCACACAAATGCTAAAATGGGTTCAGATCTGGAGAGCAAAAGGGGTATTTGAATGTTATGAACTCAATGGAAAATGCTCTTCCATTGTCCTTCACCAAACTGAAGCAATGAGATGGGTCATTGTTTTGTTTAAAGAGGGCATTTTGCTGTAGAAAATCAGCAGCCATGAATGAATGTAGGTGGTTGGCAAGTATGTCAGCATAGCTTTGTGTAGTGATGGTGGCCTCATTACCTGCAAGGGATCCAAGGTGGCTCACATAAACATGCCTCAGAACATTGCACCATCTGTATTGACTTGTAACACCCTGACTTCACAGTTGTGATCCATCATCTCATGTGACCTATGCTGGAGGTCTGCACAGGCTTTAATTTAGAAAACCTGACCTGGCCCAGAGTAGACTTTCATCCAGCATTGTCTGCCACCTATTGCAAATAACGCAAGGTTGCCTCTGGAGAAACCAAACTCCTCTACTGAACTGAACTTTCTCAGTAGTAAGTGGAACATAAAGCAGAGAGACGTGCATTTCTCTTTAAAGATTGCAGTATGCTTTTCATACTATCTTATTCTGTTCTCCATGTGATATTTTGTTTGGGGGAAAAGAGATACTATGAAACAATAAAATTGCATGTACTTTGTATTGCAATCTTCAATCAGTAGTACTACCTATTTTAGCTATATGAACATACTTTGAACTTCCTCGTCACTGTTGTAATAGCAAACTGTACCAGAATCTGTCATCTGGTTTCATGAAACTGAAAAGCCTGTTTATGTAGACAACTTATGTAGACAGGGGAAAAAGAAAAATGTGTTAGTTGCTGAAGCCAGTGAAGTTAAAACAGAATTTGATTTCAACCTTTAAAGAAATAAAGCAGCCCATTTCAGACTCTCATCATATAGCCCAGTTTGTCGGTTTCAGCTATAATTAATCAGTGCATCTGGTAGTGGGTGTACTTCCATGTCTTTTGTTTTACTCTGTGGGCTTCACCATCTGGTTATTTAATAAGTTGATCTTTGTTTTGTGAGTCAAAACATTTTTCTTTAATACAGGAGCAAACAACTAAACCTTCCTGTACAGGCTTGACCTGACTTTTTGACTTGGCCCTGGAAGTTTTCACTTAGTACCATAAAGATGGGGTGCCTGAAACCAACCCGAGGGCCGTATTGGGCTTAGGTTTTATGGACTGGGCGTGGCCAGTGCAGACGTCATGTCTAACCCACATACACACCATTCCATCAGCATGTTGTAGTAGGTACCTCATTTTTTGTCAGACTTGCTTACCTATTTCCAATCTGCCACAGTCCAGTGGCGATGTCCTGTAACACAATGTAGCCTCGTAGGAGATGCTAAGTTCACAATGCTTGGATACCATGCTGATGTCACAGATTTAGTCAGTTGTGCCTGTGCGATAAAAGATATTGAAAAACGATATACAACCATTCGATAAGGTCTTCATCAGATGGTGCAACGTGGAATGGAACTCACAGCAGCGATTTCGAAATTTTTTGAAGGTTATGGAGGTGTTTCTAAATGACGTTTTACAGAAAATTTTGAGGGAATACAGTAGTGATAAAGATGGCTTCATTTCTAGTTATTTAGAATTGGAGGAAGAGCACAGAAAATTGCTGAAAGACTTGATCCGTTGCAGCAGATGTTTCCGTTCTGGGCAATGTTTAAGTAACGAAACAAAGCTAAACATCGCAAATGAATTTTTACTGGGTTTTTAAAAATGGATTTTTATTATACAGTAATTACTAACCACTTCAATAACATTGTTAACAATGACGTTATTTCATGCCAAATCGTGTCGGATAGTTCGGAAAGGTTTTTTAGCATCTCATGCGGCGACGTGCACCGGCAGTTACGACAATTCAAAACTGGAATACAGAAGACTCAGAGCTTGAAATTTTCCCATAGCAGTTTTAAATGAAGAATACAATGGTATTTTCATAATATGAACGTACCATTGTATTAAATGTTCATATTCTTAATTTATAGGTTTTTATTGATACTTTGATGCGCTATCACTGAGCACTGGCGCTTAGTTTTAGGAAATAAATTTCTCTGTTGATTTGATTTCAATATAACGCCATTATTATGCGCGAAAATGTTCATTTAATTTCAGTTGGTCTTATTTAATTAAAATTTCGTTACCCATTTCTTTTCTGAGTTGGCTTTTATCAACAGATTGTCGTTTGTTAAAGCAACCTATTTTTCTAATTGCAAAACTTTGGAAATTTAAAAGTTAGGTTGAAAAGGACCCACCAAAATTTGTTCAAAATATGAAGAAAAAAATTTTAAAAATTTTATCTTAATAAAATATTATTTAAAAAATTATTACCTACAGGTTTAGTGGAATTACCAATATCTATGTAATTTACAATATAAATTTTTATTAATAATAGTGTTCTGCATACAGTAATGTCAATTATCTGATTACTGTTCTCATTAACAAAAGCAACGTAAACTCAAAAATTTTCCGAAGTATCGCCATCTATGGTATGCATTAGTCATTAGAAAAAAACAACTGTACTTGTAACTTTGTCGCGACTGAGAATATCTACAAAATATGCAAAAAATATTTACAATTGGAAATTTACTGAAATCCTGCGAATTAAATACTTCAGTTTCTTGGAAAGTGATTTGTTTGCAAGATCGCTGCCCAAGCAATGTTGTCTTGACTGTTCAATGAATAATGTTAATAGTAGGAATGTTGGGATAAGAAATGGAGCAAGATGCAAACTAGCGAATAGTTATATATTAAGATAATACAACGTCGTTTGTCACATCTGCTTTAGGTCAAATGAAGATCACGAAGAAATAAGACACAAACCAGTCTTTTATGTTTGCACCTGCTTTATTTCTGCATCAGTTACACAAATTTTCAGATTGCTTCCAGAAACACAATGTGTACATCTGCTCTGCCCTTAGTGATATTATATTGGTTTATTGGTAGTCAAGGCATATCATCTGTAATGTCAACATGGTATCCAAGTGTTATGAACTTAGCATCTCCTGTAGCCTCATAGCCTACTCAATGTGAGCATCTGCAGCCATAGCCTAAACATGTCATTGCATGGTTTTTTTTTTTTTAGGTATAACATCTACCATGAGAAACTCAATGGGCTGTAAGCAGTTGCCCATTCCTAATTTAGGGTCACTGGTTCCAGGGAAGGGAGAGAACCAATGCCCTAAGACAAACACAACATCCATGCCTCACCAGGATTCGAACCCGGACCCTCTCAGATAAATGGTCAAAAGCCAGCGCTTAGAGCACTGTGCCACAGGCTCGATCTGCAAAAGCCTTGGTACGTCCCATGTCATTGAATGCTGATGCTATCGTCTCCAACTGTGGCTCTCCATTCTGCCATTACAATAGGGGGTGGCAACACTCATCTCACACATCATCCCATTTACAGCCACATTTTCTTCAGTGGCTGCCACTTTTCATGTAATCCTGGTACATATGTGCGACTGTTGTATGCTGAAATCTCAGACATTCTGTGGCAGCAGAGGTGAAAGCACCCCATCTTTCTTGCACTGTCTGCCCACAATCAAACTCAAGTCACCATGTTTACCTATGATCATGGTTGCATGTACCCTTATGGCAGGTAGGTATCTAACCTGTTTATAGCCTTCAGGGTTTTATCGCTGGTCGGTCCTATTACTGTGATTGGGTAAGGAAGATTTGTGGATGGGTGTGGTGTTTATTTATAAATTCCACTTTTGATTATGCTGACTATTAAAAGTTCACTGTAATCTCTCTCAGCCACATAAAAACAGTTAAATGTAGAAATTTACATAAATTTCAGAATTAAAATTGTTGAAATTTCGTACAAAAATGGATAAGATGGGTCTGGGAAATTTTAGTGTAATTAATGTAAATTTTTTTAGAGCATGATAAAATGTTGTTGTATTAAAAATTAACGTGTATTACTTTTATTATTGATTTTGCTGAAATTTATTACTTGTCAAAAAATGTAAGTATAAGGAGAATTTTACAAAATCATCTAGAGAAAAAATGTGAAAATTTAATTACTTTACAACAGAGCTTTGTTTCTATGTGAAATATGTTTGAATTTTAGAAACACCAATTGATTTTTTTTTCTCTTTCTCAGCCAGAAAACATATTATTAGATGATGATTTTAACATCAAGTTGACAGATTTTGGCTTTGCTCAAATATTATCTCCCAGTGAAAAATTGTTTGGTAAATATTTTTAAGCTGTGCAATTTTTATTATAAAGTGGCATTTTATTATTTTATGTTTGTCAGGGTTTTTTCACCTTAATGATCAATTCAACAGGTATTAATGTTATAAACATACTGGCTGTCATTGTCAGAAACTTTACATTGCCCTTAGGGTCATCATGAAATTATCTGTATTGAAAAAAAGAAATGAGGCTTCCACATTAAAGTAAGTTTCTTTTTTTTTTTTGTAAGGTGGGGGAGGGGCAATACAATGTACATTAACTAATTAAACTTAAGCAGTGCAGAATATCATATAACAGAAGTTTTTCGCTTTGAATGGAAATTTAGAGTAAAAAAAGATTTGCTGTGAAACAGTTGTGAACCTTTCAGTACTTGGTGGCTAAATTAGGAAACTTGACTTTTTGTGATGAGTAGTCCAGCATTCAAGTTCAAATTGAAACATGAGTTTATTTTGTCTGTGGTTCTGATTTTTTGCCTTTCGAACCCCCTCCCCCTCTTCTCCAACTTACTTTTGGGGATGGTTGTCTACTTCTAGTCTCTCATGCTTATGATAGTTGGAAACTTAAAACACTTAAAAAAAGTCTTGTTCTACACCAATGAATAGCCCAAATTAGGTGGATGAGGACTGCTCACTGGGGGTTAGGTGGATGAGGACTGAAGTAAGTAACAAACCCTGAACTGTTCAACTTTAAGCTTAAGTCTTTTTGAATTCGTTGTAGAGTAGTTGAGATGCTGACTTCTGGTGCTGAAGATCTTGGTTGTGCTCTCTTGTAAGAAGCAGGTGCTTGTTTTTCATTTCTTCTTCGTCTGAACCACCAGCTCAAAATTGGAATGGGTAACTAATTCAGCCTTTTTAGTTTACCTAGTCTTACCATAAATACTGTTACAAAGTATTCAGTGAAATAAAAGAAATTTAAAGATATTTTAATATACCTCAGACGTAAGTAGTGTACACACTTGTGAATACATGGCACCAATCACTTTTCAAAATGGCATCCTTTTGCCTTCACACAGTTCTTCAGTCTCTGTGGCCACTCATCAATAGCTTTACTCAGGGTCTGCATAGGGAAAGCTGCTACTGCCCGTACCAAAGAACGTTTGAGACTGTCAATACTAGGGTGTCTCTTTCTGCAGGCCTTGTCCTCCACTGTTGCCCACAACTTGTACTCTAATGGGTTGAGGTTTGAGCTGCTTTTGAAGGCCAATCAGCTGGAGAAATGAATTCTGGCAAATTCACCTGAAGCCACTCCTGGGTTGACTTGGCCTTGTGGGCAGGTGTGTGAATCCTGCTGAAAGCTCCACTGTCGGGTTTGGAAGGGGGTGTGACTCACATTTTTGACCACTGGCTCCAAAATCCTGTCCTGGTAGACTTTGGCAGATGTTTTCACTCCTTTCTCACAGAAATGGAGCTCTGTAGTACCGTCATAGGAGACTCCCCACCAAACCATGACAGAAGCAGGATGATGGCCCCTCATGATCCTTGGAGCTTTCTCTTGAGCTTCTCGTGAGGTTGATGTATACACCCTATCATTTTGGCGGTTGAAAACATCTTCAGTAGTGAAATATTTTTCATCGGAGAAAAGGATCTGTTTGTGGCGATTGTCTGCGTAACACTGCAGCAAAGGTTACGTTTTTAGCACCCTCTGCTGCTTCAGCTGAGGGGTGAGGAAGTGCCCTGTACACCACCGGTAAGCTCTCATCCTTAGGTCACTCCGCAGCACGCGTGACATTGACATTCTTGAAATGTTCAGCTCACGAGCCATCACTGATTGTTTTCTGACAGGATTTCATCAAATACAGGCTGTCACTGCTTTAACCAGGCGAGCAGTCGTCACAATACGTGGCCGACATTTTCTAGGGCGGTCAGCAATGGTCTCAGTCTCAAGGAACCTTTTTATTGTCCGGTAGACAAAAATTCTGCTGATTTTCAGCTTCTTTAGCATGTTAAAAATCTCTGAAGCTGATTTTCCAACTTTGTGCAGAGCTATTACAGCAACACAATTCTCATGATCACCCCACTCCATGGCGAGTACTTTACAAAACACGTTATCTCCTCTGTGACTGAACTCGCAATGATTCGCTAGCTGCTTCATGTCTCCTTGCTGGTCAGTGATGTTGCACAGTGGTTTCACACCATCTGTCGAACGTTTGTAACAGTATTTATGCTGAGACTGTGTATATACATCCACCATACCAATTCTTTGTTTCCTGACTTTTTATTTGCATGGTGCCATTTTGGTTATGTGCAGTTTTGGTAGCATAAGACTTCATTAACACATACATATCACTAAACTGTTCTCTGATATTCGCAGGTTAGTTCCCCAAAGAAAGGTCATTTGCCAAACTGAAGTTTAAAACTGATAGTGCTGGAATATAAGAAGGTATACATTTAAAAAGATACAATCAGTTTATTTTGCGCAAGAGACGACAAACACTTAAAACGCTTTTGCTTTTTTTATGTATCAGATGCCTCCATTTATAGTGATTGCAGTGCACAACTTGAGCTTCTCTGACACCCATCACACATCTCACACAAAACCTTCCTTACTTTATCTTTTTCTGATGCAGAAATTCCTAAATCTGGTCCTCACATGGATTTTTTTGACTTTCCTCTACCTTCCTTGTCTAGCATCTCATCACTCATTCTTTCAACATGGCCATACCAAATTAGAATATTTGTCTCCACTCTACTAATACATTTTGCTTCACATTACACATCTGTAACACATCTCTATTCTTAATGATAAATAGCTTACCTTTCAAGGTCAGCACCTTTAAACATTTCACTGCACGTCAGGTTTGGGGTTATCTGTTGGTTCCAGCCTGGTGTGGTGATCCCATTTCACCATTGATGTATTTCTCATGTGCAGGTGAGTAAATCAAGCAACACGAAGCACTTTGCAATAACACTGTAGTTCACCATGGCTTCGAAAACACCTTATATTCCCTTAAAAACTCCCCTACCTACATATAAATCAAACTCTTGCAATACAGGAAACTTATCAAACCAAAATTATTTTGACAAACCACTAAGGAACACAGGAAGTCACATTAACATCTAATACAAAAAATAATAATAATAATAATAAAAAAAAAAAAAAAAACACCACCAAGCCACATACAAATATTCTAACCAAACACCTAAAAACTTATATCGTTGTTCAATTTTCGCTAAGTTGCGATGAACATACTTTTTACGTGGCTACGATATTCAAATTCGGTTGACATTAAATGTCTGTAAATACTGTTTCACACGTTATACAAGTTCCGCTATCGGGAGTTTGCAAAAGGACATTAACGTAGTATTGGCAATTGAAATCAAGTATAATAATAATAAGTATCTATACTTACAATATTTATAGTGGCTGTAGGTGCTTCATATGTGCGTCATCCAAGAATGTGAATTCTTTCAATTGTGAAGTTAAAATTCATGATACTGTAAAATCTGCGCCAGATAAAATTAAACAAGATGAATTTTTTACAATGCAAAAAAATTCTTTAACATCGATGAAATAAGAAACTGAATTAAAACCTTGTTGAATTTTTAAAAACGAACTACAATCCTGAAGAGGAGACTATCTTGACCGCGAAGCATCCTGATACATAATGAAAACCAAAGATGAATTATACTTTTGCCAAAACCTCAAAAATAAACAATCTTGAAAAAGAAAATACAAACATACAAATCTCCCGAATGCGAAGCACCAAACTAGTTTCTGCTACAATTTATAGCCATCATCGGTGGTAGGTAGGTGCACGGACAATAGGATCACCGCACTCACTCGCTCAGGTATGCAGCCTAACCCCAATGTATGTTCAGCCCTTCTCAATCTGGAGTTTATGTCATTCCAACAGTTACGGATGATAACCAAAAAGACAAAGTATATATCGGAAGTACGCGTAGAAGATTTTTGACTAGATTAAATGAACATATTACGAACTGGACAAGAAAAGATGAAAAAAACTTCATTAATACAACATTGTATCAAAAATCATGTAACTCCTGATTGGACTAACACAAAAATTCTAACATCACATAGATCACATGCCCAGATTCTAACCTCCGAGGCTGTAGTCATTGAGAAAACCAAAAGATACAACTGTAACGTTAATAGTCCAGTGGAGCTTCACTTTGCATGGAGGTACCTTATTGAACAGGAGAGGAAACATTTCAAGAGGAAAAATATTAACAAAAAACATGTGACATCAAATATTACTTAAAAAAATACAGTTGAATATTTCTACGTAAAAGCTACTAGTATATTTTTGTTTGACTACAGATGGCGACACCATTGATATGTGCAGTTGAACCTAAATCATGATGCGCAAATATCTACACGACAGGGCTGAACATACATTGGGGTTAGGCTGCATACCTGAGCGAGTGAGTGCGGTGATCCTATTGTCCGTGCACCTACCACTGATGATGGCTATAAATTGTAGCAGAAACTAGTTTGGTGCTTCGCATTCGGGAGATTTGTATGTTTGTATTTTCTTTTTCAAGATTGTTTATTTTTGAGGTTTTGGCAAAAGTATAATTCATCTTTGGTTTTCATTATGTATCAGGATGCTTCGCGGTCAAGATAGTCTCCTCTTCAGGATTGTAGTTCGTTTTTAAAAATTCAACAAGGTTTTAATTCAGTTTCTTATTTCATCGATGTTAAAGAATTTTTTTGCATTGTAAAAATTCATCTTGTTTAATTTTATCTGGCGCAGATTTTACAGTATCATGAATTTTAACTTCACAATTGAAAGAATTCACATTCTTGGATGACGCACATATGAAGCACCTACAGCCACTATAAATATTGTAAGTATAGATACTTATTATTATTATACTTGATTTCAATTGCCAATACTACGTTATGTCCTTTTGCAAACTCCCGATAGCGGAACTTGTATAACGTGTGAAACAGTATTTACAGACATTTAATGTCAACCGAATTTGAACCTAAAAACTTATTTACAATGAACCCGTAATTATTGCTGTCTATGCCATTCTCTCTCTTTCGTGCCCTTCGCTTCAACTCTAAGCATGTGCTCTCCACACCCCTACCTTTCCCACTCAAATCGCCTCTGGCGCTTTCTGCCCCTCCCGGGCAGTCTTCAGGAAGCATTATCGATGTTAGTCATTCTGCCGCTGAAGAGTGAGTGAGTCAAAAGATTCACCTTCTCATCCAATCACGACGTTTTCGAAGTTATGGTGAACTATAGTGTTATTGCAAAGTGCTTCGTGTCGCTTGGTTTACCCACCTGCACGTGAGAAATACATCAATGGCGAAATGGGATTGCCCCACCGGGCTAGAACCAACAGAAAGCCCCAAACCTGATGTGCAGTGAAATGTTTAAAGGTGCTGACCTTGAAAGGTAAGCTATTTATCCTTATGATATTTATGCACGTGGATAGCGATAGTTGTGGCAGATATTGCCGAGGGGCTGTCGTTGAGGTATATCTTTATTCTTCATTTCATGTAATCAGAACATGTCTTGCTCCCCCTCCCTCCACAAGGGACACATCTCTCCAGCACACAAAACAACTTCTACGTCTTTTCTGCAGTACCTAGGTCTCACTGCCATATATTGAAATAGGAACAATTACACTTTCATACACAGCCATTCTGGACCTTTTAGATTATGCATCATTGCTGTGAAATCCTTTGTAAGGCAGGTGTGATTTTCAAAGGTGAATTCACTTGCCTACTAATTTCATCTAATCTGGGTTTTTTTTTTTTGTTAACCATCCTTTCTAAATGTACATATTTATTCATCTGGTCTGTCTCTACAATTTTGACTGATATTGCATTCAGTACTTACAGTCAGTTTCTTGCTCAAAAACCATAACTTTGGGAAAACTGCATTAATCATACAGCAAATTGCTATAATTATCAGTACAGCTAAAAAAAACTGAAAAGCAGAATCTTTTATCTTGCATGAATTTTGTTGTATTTTTGATAATGGGTAACAATATTTTCAGAATAAAGTGTTCTCAATCTCACTACGTCAACTGAGAAGTGTGTTAAACATTATACATCCATTAAATTATCCCGTTTTAATTCCTATCAAGTCACCTAACATCAGAGAAATCCTGTAAGTTAGCTTTTGCGCTTCAATCAGGGTTTCCACTCAACCTGGAAAACAGGGAAACCCTGGAATTCTTAGGGAATTTGAAAATGGTTCCAAAAATCAGGGAAAATTACCCCCCCCCCTTTTTTTTTTGTAAAAATCAATGGATACTTTATTTTGCCAAAAAAAAAAACTGATTTTTTCAAGATTTCTAACTTTTGCTTGCAATAACTGCCTGCCTAGAATTTGGTAGATCTTACTTTCAGTTATATTAAGTATTTCCTTTGTTCTCTAAAAAAAGATGCAAAATTGAATTTTTAAAATTGCCCGTAATTAAGCTTTTGTTCAATTTCTGCAGGCAGTTGTTATAACATGGAACAATTAGGCACAATGGCTCCTGCTTGAAGAAACACTTCACAAGAGAACCAACCAAATGATGGGGATCAAAGTCCTTTGTCTGTTGGTTCTCTTGAAACATGTTTCTTTGAACAGAGCCATTCCATCATTAAGCTTAGCTGCATTGTGTTATAGAAAAACTGAAACTATTCAACTAACTGATTTTTTCTTACATATGACCTGTTTCTATGGGAATGCATTTGCAAATTCCGTGTGGGTAGTATTCACAAAAGTTCATGGAACTTTGGTACAAAAAATAATGTTCACAGTTAGTTATTAATGAAAAGCAGGTAATTTTATAAAGACAAATTACGTAAAGAATTTACACCTGTGTGCTTTGGTGAGAAAAATGAATGGAATGGAATGAAATGTAACAATTCTTTGCAACATGCCACTCTGAAAAACTTTAAAAACCACCTGGAGAACCTGGAAAAGTCAGGGAATTTTTTATTACTTTAGAGTGGGAACCCTGTTTAAGTACGCTTTTTTTTTTTTTTTTTTTTCCTTATTTCCTCTCAGCCTGCTGGAAAAGTTCCTAAATTTTATTTTGACTCCAGGAAATTATTATGCTTCTAACTTTTTACTGTCATCCACTGCTCATGTGATATGCACTCAATTCCTCTTTTGATTGGGTGAGTAGTAGGCATGAATGAATGAACTTTGTCATGAGCCTCAGCACTGCTTTGGATAAAACGGAGACACTCCAAGTGCTACAGATTCTTTGCAGTCACTACAGGGCTCATTGTGCCACTACAAAGTATGGAAAACTGAATATCCTACCGAAATTGAAATCTTCGTGAAATACAGGGTAATTCAAAATGATTGCCCCGATTACAAATGACAATATCCGATTTATGAACATAGATATAAAGATCACATTGTTGCACAATAAAGAAGGAAGTTTAGAATTTTGTTTCTATACCTTGCAAATGTTCTAATGTGACTCCCCTGGGTCATGTAGAAAACATCTAAGCGGTAATCCATTTCACACCATACGTTATGAAGCATGTCCGTAGTCACTGCTGCCAGAGCAAATTGAATGTGCATCTTTAGTTCTTGCAGTGTTCTTGGCAAAGGTGGCTCATAAACATGGTCTTTGACAAACCCCCACAAAAAGAAGTCGCAAGGAGTAAGGTCCGAAGACCTGGGGGCCACTTGCTGAAAACCCTTTTCTGCTGCAGTCGCCATTTCTTCCCACTGGCTTTGGCGCATGGGCAGCTCACTTTCCTACATCACTATAGCAACACAGCAGTACGTTTCAATAAAATTCTAAACTTCCTTCTTTCCTGTTTAGGGATATCAGCTGTCAAAACACGCTATTGTAATTTGTAATCGGGGCAATCGTTTTATTACCCTGTAATGTTCAACATCTGTGTAAAGTTTATTTTCATGTTTTCAAGTTCATAAAAATGTTTACAAATTTTTGTGATTGTTTATTGGATGTTTTTAATATTGTGACATTTATTCGATGTTTTTTAAACATTTTTAAGGCACCTTCATGCTATCCACTACCAAAAATATTTGGAACTGCTTGAAATTATTGTTCTAGCAGGGATGAGAATGTGTCGTGATTTTCGGGATTTAAAATTTTTCTGACCAAGATGCATTTTTTTTCGTTACCCTTCCTTATTATATTCTTATTTTTTATATTTTTCTGGTCATATTCCTCATTTTTAATATCTTCAGTAATAGTGAAAAAAAAAAAGATGTATTTTTTAAGAATTTTTTGTAATAAAATGGATGCTTTCCTCTTTCTGACAATCTCTTCTTCAAAACTAATCAGTGAAGCAGGCATTGTTGCTCCCTTCCGTTGCTTCATTAACCAATGGCTATGCTACTTCACAGTTCCATTCAAGTGAAAGAAAATTTCATCACTGAATGTGATGTCTGTCAGAAAAGTGGGCTTCCACTGATTTTTTATTAGTCATTGTCAAGAGAACAATGATAACACAATTTGTGTGCATATACTGCCCATTGGTTCAAAATATTTTCATCTGGTTGTTGACTGATCTTTATTTCAGTATCATTTTTGTGGAATTTCGGTCACACCTACCTCTGATTCTTATGGGCTTCATTTTACAGCATCAGAAGCTCCACCATTTTCCTATGGTATGTGGTCCTCATCTGTTACAGCCAACCTTTAACTGTAAGAAAGGAATTTTATTACACCCTGAATAATTGTATATGAAAAATCAACAGACATACTAGGGGCTACCATGTTTTAAGTAATGTTGCATGCCTTAAATGAAAGTTGTTGAGAAATGCTCATCTATCAGTGGAATAAAATAAATACAAAAACTGTTAGTAAAAATAAATTTGATCACAAGTATTGTCTACGTTATTTTTTCAGGTAGAACCATTTTAATGGTGGTTTTAACTGCTGTAACTTTTTACACGTTATGTTTCCTTTGAGTGGAAAGCAATTTCTCGGTTGGAAGTTATTAATACTCGCTGCGAATATATATCACGGTAATCGAATGTGATTCAAGGAAAAAATCTTGCACGTACCTCTCGGTTGTAGGTGGTCGATGTTCAAATCCTTTCACTGTTCTCATCAGGTTCTTGGGTGTAGGCTTTTTTGAAACATTGGTTTTCACGATGTATCGCAAGTATTGTCTAACTTAAAATTTTATTTCAATACTTTTATACTACAAAATTTCCTTGTTATATTTTTTATTAGTGTGTTCTTGTAAAATTTAGTTGCATGTTGATTCCTTTTCCTATCGTGATAAATTTACAGATTCGTATAAGGCTCAAGTTTCATGGTTTTTGTGACATTGTTTTATTTCACATGAATGCCATGTTATCTGTATTTGTCAAATTTGTTTGTTTTTAGATTTATGTGGTACACCAGGTTATCTAGCTCCAGAATTGCTACGAGCTTCTATGTATGAAGGTGCAGATGGCTATGGCAGAGAAGTTGATGTGTAAGTCACATATGTAATTAATTAAACTAGCCATAAATGAAATAGCTTAATTAAGCCATTTAGTGATAGGTTAAAACTGATTTTTGATGTTTGTAGCTAATGTATTTCTAAATAGTTTCTTTAGGGTGTCCCAGTGGCAGGCAGTCTTAAGTCTTAAGGCATGAGTTTCTGGCTAATCATCCAGTCCCCTCCACCCCGAATTTCACTTCTGGATGAGTCATGGGTAGTGATGTTGATCGGGTAAATACCCAGTGGGTAGGGTAAATATAAATGGTGGGTATTTACCCATTTCTTAAATACCCACCCCAAAATGGGTATTTTCAAAAAATATCATCTAACAACATGGTGCCACTAATTTTTGTTAGAAATATATTATATAACTTTAAAATCAAATTTAAAATAGGTTTTAAAATTAGTTATTTTTAAATGCGATTATGTTATTCAATCACTAGGCTGCATCCTACCTACTGATTAATATATTTTCTCTGGCACAGAAAAATTGCAGCATCATTTCATGAAGGGGGGGGAAAGGACATTTTTCACAAAATGATTTAAATTAAAAATATAGGAAATTTTCATGAGTAGGGCTGGGTGATGTTGGGATTTTAACATCACTATGTTTCATCTTTGATACATTGGTTTTCACGATGTATCGCAATATCTGCTGGTATTCAAAATCACACCTTTCTTTCTGTTTAAAAAATTGCTTTTTATAAGTTAATTATACAAATTTTTTACCAGGTTGTTAAAATGCCAAAATGTTTAAATATAACATAGAGAACTTTATTGGATTGGGAGCATAAGTCCTGAAGATTTCTAATTCATCTCAGGTTAAATACAATAACATTTGAGTGCATGAAGACCCCCATTTGTATTTGAAAAATTGCACAATATAATCATTTTGTCATTCTACAAACTGTATCTCTTGAGAAACTGCAAAATAATTTGTTCAGCAAAATAAAGATGTCTTGTCTTAAAACATATTTTGCTATCTGTTCTGTATGCATCAAACATACAGAACAGATAGCAAATATAACTTCCTATGTATGCAATTAACTGCATACATAGGAAGTTCATTCTGGAAAAGACTCTTGACTTAAGTGAACACAAATTTGAATGAGGTTTAGAAAAACATTTCTAAACCTCATTCAAATTTTTCTAAAAACCTCATTCAATAAATATGTGTTCATTTAAGTTAAGAGACTTTCCCGAAAAAGTCTCTTAACTTAAATGAACACAAATTTGAATGAACTTCCTATGTATGCGGTTAACCGCATACATAGGAAGTTTTTCCAAAAAATTATCTCAAGACTTCAGGAACACAAATCTGATGTGAAATTTGGAAAACCTTCCTCTTCCTTTTCACAACTTACCATGGCTGACACTTCTGCTATTCCACTTTGATCCAATACAAAAAGTTGACTTCTTTCCAAAATCGTTTTGCTCTGAGGTTTAGAGAAAGTTTAAAAATTTTATTTTCCAAAATTGTAACTGAGCTCCCTAGTTATGTTCCATACATCTGGAAATCTCTCGTTGCATCACGTCACCCTGAGTTACCATTACAGCACTTACCTTTCGAATCTGGCAACGAAACAAATTGTAATTGCACTGATGAAGGCCATAGTAATGGCTGAAATATACTTGCCTTAAAAACTATTATACGTAACTTAAGCGTGCTCTCAACTACCATCAACTTAACAAAATTGCACCTGTTGTGGAAAATCCTCCACAGACAATCAGTGCTCTTTCTGTGGATGGTAGGGGTGCAGCTTGTTATCATGCAGGACTTGCCACACAGTGCTTTGTGAAATTCCCACATGATGCACGATGGTACATGTGCTGGTAGATGGCTGTTCTTCCATGTGCCTGTTCTTCCATGTGCGAAAGTACATCCTCTTTGACAGTGACTGTTTGAATATATCGTGGACGCTGTAGATGAGGAACCTGTTTCCCTGAGTCACAGGTGACTGGATGGCACCTATTCGGATATTGTTCTCGGTGCAAGCATTCAGCTTTGTATGCATTTCCAGCAGCTGTGCTGCAGATTAAATGCATGTTCTGAAGTTCTGCATAAGTGTATCATTCCATTTAACAGATAACAAGAGATTACAAAAGCATTAAGACACTAGTTACATTCACCTTGACAATGCAAATAACCCACGGGCCTCTACACACATAAATAACAAGCACGTAACCCAATGTCTCTTCGCACGGTACGATTATGCCACATTGTAGTTCCTTACATTCAAAAGGCATGTACTGATTCAGGATTACTTCGGAGAACACTGGTTCCTGTTCAAAAGTTGCTATATTCTGAACCCTCTGTAGGCTTCTGAAGTTTGTCAATGTTTCGAATCATGTTGTATTTGTGGGAAATCTTACATTAAGAAGAAGCAGTGGAACATTACACACTTTGTGTATAAAAGTTTACTATGCATGCTTCTTGGGGATTCGAACAGATATGGGCTGCACATAAGGTCTGTGCTATTTGTGTCGAAGAACTGAGGCAGTGAACAAGAGGTAAAAGAAGGTCCATTCATTTCGTTGTGCCACTACTTGAGAGGGAAGCAAACAATCACAGTGGTGATTTGCAACTTTTGCTCTTGTAACTGCCGGATGTTGCACTGAGAGAAAGGCTGAAATGGAAGTACGTAGTGCAATCAAAAAGTTCCGAGACTAAGTTCGTAGCGCGCCAACAGATGGCAGTACGCAGATGTGCAAGCAGCGGTTGAGGTCAGTGACCTTCACAAGTCATTGTGCCGAGTGGTGTCGTTCTGTGAACAACGGGAGCTGTGCTACATGATATTTGGTGACCATGTGCACAACTCAGCTGCAATTTTGGTATGAACTGCAAACTAGGGCAGCGAGCATACATCAAATTCTGCGCCAAACTCTGCAAATCGGGAACGGAGACGCATGAAATGTTCCTGTCGCGGGCCATCACTGGGGACAAGACTTGGGTCTACGGTTACGACCCGGAGACCAAACAACAGTCATCACAGTGGAAGAGCCTGGCATCTCCACAACCAAAGAAGGCCCGGCGGGTCTGGAGCGCAACCAAAAGCATGCTCATCTTGTTCTTCGACATTTGTGGGATTGTGCACCATTAATTCTTTCCCCAGGGCCAGACCGTCACCGCCCCTTTTTACTACGAGGTTTTGCTGCGTCTTAGGGAAGACATTCGCCGTAAACAACCTGAAATGTGGCACAGGGGTGATTTCCTGCTCCATCAAACCAATGCAGCAGCTCACAGAGCGTTAGCAACAAGCCAGTTTTGCATCCGCAACAGCATGATTACCCTTCCTTACTTGCCAGATTTGGCCCCTGCGACTTCTTTCTGTTCCTAAAGATGAAGCTGAAGCTCAAGGGTTGCCGTTTTGAAACCGTGGACAAGATCCAGTGCAAATCGCACACGGTGCTTTACACAATTTGCGAACAGTACTTCCAGGGAGCATTCCAACAGTAGCAAAAATGCTGGCAGCGGTGTATCAGTGCCCAAGGAGACTACTTTGAGGGATATCATAGCCAGACTTAAGTAACGTAAGTACTTTGTTGTATATCAGCCTAGTCTCTGAAACTTTTGTTCGGACCTTGTATAAGAAGTGCATCTTTTAAGGGGAAAAGTAGATTCTGCAAGAGGAGTTGTAAACTTATTTGATGTGAAAACAAAAATATGTATAAATGTTTTAAATGGGATGGGTGTATGTTCAATAATTGAAATTAATTTTTTTCTACATTTTACATATTTAATAATGTATGATTTTATGCATACTGTATCCCCAAAGTGCTACATTATTTCATTAAAAAACCTTATGTGACAGAGTAAAATTATGTAGGCTTATCAAAAAGAAATGAGGCTAATTCCCCCACAGGTGCAACATGAAGCCCAGGAGTAAACTTTTTGTGCAAAACAAAGCTTCATTATATGCTCTAATGGAAAAACTTGATAGATGGTGTGATGTGTACCTTGTTTCTCTGTGTCACGGGATGAAATGCAGCGTCGTTGAGCATTGCCTAAGAGAAGCAGTCAGTCAGTCAGTTGCTCACAATGGAACAATCATCGGAACGGCGCTATGCAATCAAATTTGGTGTGAATTTAGGGAAATCGGGATCAGAAACGTATCCTGTGTTACGCCAGGCTTTTCAAGCTGAAACGAATATAGCACAGGGGTGTTTTTTGCTGGTATAAAGCGTTCAACAAAGGAAGAGAAATTGTGGAAGATCGTTCATGTGCAGGAAAACCTTCAACATCGATAACAGAAATAATGATTAACACAGCTGCAAGCATTATCAAGGAAGCCTGTAGAATAACATTACAGCAATTGCAAATGCTTATAAGCATTTTCTACGGAAGTGTGCAAGCAATCATGACTACACCTTTAGGCGTTAGTCGCGTTTGATTCCAAAACTGTCAACACTTGAGCAAATGCAGTTTCGAGTGGATGTGTGCACAGAACTGAAAGCTAGACTTCATGTACAAGGTGACAAGTTAGTTAACTCATGCAATGCATTGATTATGATACGCTTTCCAACATAACAGAAATCATTACTCAACTTATGACGATAATGGCTGTGGAATAAATCTCGATCCTGTGTCCTGACCTTTCACCCCATTGCTATGATATTAAACAGAATTGGTTCAGTATACCTCCGGAACAACACGATAAAGTTATGTTGCAGTCGAAGCATTTTTACATAAGTTATGACTCATAAGGGCAATGGAATGAATCCTTCTTCTATGTCCTGACCTTTGACCCCATTTCGTCCATTCTCAATAAGATCCATCCCCAGGTAGTCCCTTATTTACCACATACTAAAATTTCATCGAACTAGAGCTATTTTTACGCAAGTTATGGCGCATAAGGGCAATGGAATGGATCCCGCTCCTATGTCCTGACCTTTGGCCCCATGTCATCCATTTTCAATAGGGTTCGTCCTCAGTAGTTCCTTACCGCATACTAAAATTTCATCGAAATCGAATAATTTTTATGCTAGTTATGACGCATAAGGGCAATGGAATGGATCCTGCTCCTATGTCATGACCTTTTAACCTAATTTTTCCCATTTTCTATAGGGTTTGTCTCCAGGTGGTCCCCTACCACATACTAAAATTTCATCGAAATTGAACCATTTTTACGCAAGTTGTTGTGCGGACGGTTAGACGGACAAAGCTGAAGCATATACGCTTCTTCAATCTACGGTTGGAAAGCATAAAAAACTGTCTGGAAATCACCATCACAGCAGATGAAGCATGGCCGTACCAATAGGATTTCACAATGAAACAGCAAAGCAGTGAATGGAAATGTCCTCCTTCCTCACCTCAAAAGAAAGCGAAAGCTTTGAAGTCCATTGGGAAGGTGATGATTATTGTGTTTTTTGAGGATATTGTCTACCAATGTGCTGTGGAATATGGTAACATCATAAACAGTCCTCTATTATGCAAATGAGTTATCTCTTGTGGCAGCATGATCAGAACAAGCAACCACAGTTGAAGCATGGCTTCAATCTTCATCACGACAACGCCAGGCTTCATATCGCCTGCAAGGTGTGCGATGTTCTCTACAAACACAATGTAGAGATCATCCCCAACCTTTCCTATAGTCTTGATCTTTCCCCCTGTAACTTATGGCTTTTTCCAGAACTCAATGAAGAGTTAATCCCATATTTACTCAAAGGTGTATGATTTCTCAAAAATATGAGGATTCATTGATCCTCCTCAATATGAGGATTTATCCTCCTAATATGATGTTTTATCCTCCTCAATATAAGGACTTATTGATCATCCTCAATATGATTGTGTGTAGCTCCTTCAGCCAGTACGAACCATGTGGTATGTGATATACATTTTCAGAGAAAAAAATACTGCCTCTTCATAAAATGGCACTAATGATTTGATATTTTTAGCTCAAAAGAATCCATTCAAAGTTTGGAATTCCCCGATTCTTTTGGAATTATGGCTGTCATTTAATCATTGATCAGCAGTGTATCAAAGCCGCAGAGGTGGTTTTGAAGAACCTTTCAAAGAATGGCTTTTTGCATGTAGTTGGTGCAATGCTGAAACAAGTGTTATTGCATGCAGAAGAGGACATTTTGAAAATGAGCATGTAAACGATGTTGTTTAAAACTAATTTGTTGTTTCTGTGCGTGTAATCTCATTACTTTTTGATCAGCCCTCGTAAAATCGTGTTTGCAATTAGTACCACAAAAATGTGCAGCATCTTCTGATCAGCCCTCGTAAAATCGTGTTTGCAAATTAGTACCACAAAATGTGCAGCGACCAAATAAATAACTCAAACAACTTATCATATGTAACATTTTGTAGAACTGTGTTGCAATAGCATATGCTCCTTTAATCGTGGTGAAACTCTACACCTGTTTAAAAGTTATAGATGAAGAGATGTCTCAAAAAAAAAAAAAAAAAATGCTCCTTATATATACACGCCTTTATTACTTGTTAAATAATGCATTTTAGTAGGCAAGGCAATATGTGCATTTTTGTAGTACTGAAATAGATGATCCTTAATTGGAGCAGTTTTTGGAATTTTATAAAAGGTTCTTAATATGGTTGTTTATAATAGGTGCAGACTGGAATTTTAGCTAAGTTGCCGGTAAGTCCAAAAAAGTTAGTGGCCAAAAAAAAACAAAAAAACCCCTGGTTGATAAGTTAGCATATCTTAGTGGCCAAAATGATCTACAGCATAAGAAAAAACATAAAAGAAACCACTCACTGTGCAAAATGAAAAAACATTTTGTAAATCTTTTTTTCCCCCTGAGATTACTCATTTCGAAAGCATCCATAGTATCAGTGGAAATTTTCAAAGTATCAGTGAAAACCTCAATGCTTCAATATTTTTCATAATAAGTCGAAGAATTCGTACTTTTCCATTTGCATCAGTAAATGGGCACATCGGTGGGTAAAATCTCTGCTCAATATAAAGGTAATTACTCACCAATCTAAATCAAGTAACCAATAATATTTGCTAAAATGCTCAACGGATCGGTGGAAACCTCGATGCTTTTTCGATGTATTGGTTTCTTGTAGTACCGAGGAAAAGAACTTGGTTTTGCCGACGAAACATCGGCGACGAAACATCCAATTCACGACATAAGAAGTTTATGTTCCCTTTCTCTATACAAGAATGCAACAAAAAGAAATTCATTTACTTTGCTTATGCTTAGAAAATATTCTTTACCAATTTCAAACATCCGTCCTCAAACCTCGATGTATCGGCTTCTGCTACATCGAGGTTTAAGCATCGATTATTTATTAATGACAGAACTTCGTTACTCAAAAAATTGAGGTTTTTTTCCCCATCATTAGTTAGGACTGGTTTCATATCTTTTACTTCCGAATGATTGTAATTTGTAAATTGCCACTAAAAATGACAAATGACCAAATTGGCGACAACTGAAATAAATTTAGTCACCAGAGTTGTCAGTTAATCGCCATCTGGCGAGTGCTAATTTGCACCTGTAGTTGTTTAGGTTCATGCAAAGACTGTTTCCCAGATTTCATGAAAAGTTCTGTGTACATACTATGAACTTGCAAATTTAGATTTGTTTGTGGTAGGCTCATAGTCATTAGCAGGTTTGGGCACTGAATGGAGTTAGTATATTCAGTACTCATTGAGACTATCACCTTTCCAATGCACAGTGTGTAACTTAATTTCTATTTCTTAGAAGTTGTACTCTTAGTCATTTATAAATCAAAAACAGAAACAATTTTTGAAAGATAACTTCGTGAAGTGTGAGTGCCTTAATGCTGTAAATCATAAATGCTAATAGCAGCACAGTGGTAACTGTTAGATTTCATTCTACGTATTTTTCACCGAGTGGTGTGCCCTGCCTGCCCTCATGTCAGAAAAACCCTACTCCTTGTGCTAAAAATTATCTAAAAAAAAAAAAGACTTCTAAGCACCCCAAAACACCAGCCTTTAAGTTTTAAAAAATCCCACCTGACAGCTCTGAAATTTTGTAATATATCTCTACATATTACTATGTGTGAACTTATTTTATTTAGATTAATAAATAAAAAATATGGAACTTAATGTTCTTTTCTTAAAGGGTGCCTTTGTCCAAAATCCAGGGTTCCCTCAGTCTTTATAAGTATTCAAAAATCCTTAAAAAGTGCTTAATTTTTTAGGGTGCTTAGAAGTCCTTATTTTTGACCAAAAATGGCAAAATGTGCTTTTTTATTTTTATAACTGGCTATGTAAAATCCGGAATATATGATGTAGTGCCAAAACATCTGCTGCTAGTTGATGATGCCATGTGACATCAGCTGAAAGTCTGTGGGAGAGCAGGGGGAGTGTCAGATAAGTAATTTGCTGAAAAGGGTGGAGCATCATAAGCTAAATTAAACACATCTAGCAGATTCCACCAAACAAGCACCATCACCACCATCTCTTGGTACGGATACTTCACTTTTGTATTTCCACTTTTGGTATATGCAAATAACAATTATTCAGTTATACCATGAGAATATTATTTGCAAAACTGAAATCTTGAACACACAAGTTTAACTTTGGTTTTCCAATTTAAATCATGAGATGATCATGTGCAAAATTGAAATCTTAAGCTAATAACTTTAATTACAATTTTACAAATTACATACATTTTGCTGCATAAGTGATTATTACCTTAAATAGGAAAACTGATTTGATCAGTAGAGCTGTTTTAAATTGCATAAATTCTACTTTATTACACCCACAAACTTAAATTATATGGGAAAATATTGCAAACTTTGCATAGCTAAGTTGTGTAAGTCTATGTGTGCACATGTCATTGTTGCGTATTGATAAGGTCCTTAAAAAAATTAGAGGGGTACTTAAAAAGTGTTTATTTTTGTGGGTGAAAAACAGTGGGAATCCTGTAATCCTTGAGGGAACCCTGCATATGACTGATGAGTGCTTAGTAAAAGTAAATGTGTAACATGTAGTATTGTTCTTGCAGTTTTAAAATGTGAAAACTACCAGCATTTTCAGTTCCTTAAAAAGTTGTTTCAGTAGTTGTATGAATGTTTGCTTTCATTTTGAAGATTTTTTAAATTGTTGAAATATTTCTTAAATGTTTTTTGTATGTCTAAAAATGCTTACTTTATTTTTAGATGGGCATGTGGTGTGATCATGTACACCCTGTAAGTATATATTTATTCATTTTCCTAACATTTTAATGAAGATGAATAATTTAGTAGTCCGTAAAACATTTTTTAGAATTAAAGCAATCTTTTTAAATAGTGTTTTGAATTAATGATATTTCTGGATTTCACGCAACTTGGAGAAAAAACTGCAATGTTGTATAAACAGCCTACGAATTCTGATAAAGCTATGGATTACCGCTCTTACCATTCCACTTAAATTTAATGTGGCTACACAATTCCTGGGTAAAATAGATGCATTTGTATAGGATTTTGATCAAGTGTTTGGAAATTACCAAACTATATCATATTATGTGGATATTAGTACATGTTGTGACAACTAATGAGTTGTCAAGTTTCTGTTACTCACGTTCAGAAGTTGTACTGTGCAAAAAGGACATCATGGAGGCCGAATCAAGTACAGATGCACTTAAACAAGGATTACAAAAAAGTATTTATATACTTCTGTGCATTTTGTGTAATTCTTCTTTAAGTGCACCTTTACTTGATTCGGCTCCAATGTTGTCATTTTTGCACACAACAACTTTTGAACGTGAGTAACAGAAACTTGACAACTCATTAGTTGTCACAACATGTAGATGCACTGGGTTCTTCAGAAATACTGAAGAAACTCTATAATAAAGAAGAATTAAATACTAGACTTGCAGAAAATAATTATTCTTGCACAGTAATTTAAAAAGTATTTAATGAAATTAACTGTCACTGAACGTTAAACTAACCAGGAAAGTTAGCTACCATACAGGCTTATGTGAAAAACTTCAAAGGATTAGCAAAAAGGCCATGTTCGACAACTGGCTCCATGCTGAAACAATAAAATTTAAAAAATTCTTCCCTCCCATAGAGAAAAACCAAGACCAGTGACGTAGCCATGATTTCATCTGGGGGTGGGGGGGGGGGTATTATGGTATTCACATACTCTTAGTATGTGTATTACACAGGGTGTTCTGCTTACACCAGGGGTCGATCCAGGATTTTAAAGATGATACCCAATTTTGTGAAATTTGCTTATTTTTGTGAAATTTGCTTATTTTTGTGAAATTTAGCATATTTTTGAGAAATTTGCCTGGTTTTGTGTTTAGAGCAAATTTAATCCTATTATTCTGAAAAATAAAATTGTCTTATTTCAGTTATTTTTTAATTATTAGGAATAAAATAAGATGAAATTAAGAATTTCATTTTATTTTATTTCTCATTGTGGTCCACACTTCCTGGGTTTGCAGAAAGTTTTCTGTTTTGATGATTGGGCATGTCAGGGCAGGAAAAATAGGTTCCAAACCTAGGAGACAGTTCCCAAAATTTAGGTGCTAGCTGTAAATTCGAATTTTAAAGAATCACACTCAACAGTAATGTGTCAAGTGATGGAACAAAAAGTTATAATGTATTTTTTCTTGTCATTTTTTAAAACCCAAATCACTTACTGCTAAGTAAAATTTAAATTTGGTCCGTAGCCCCCCACCCCTTCTCCCTACTCCTACGTTTCTCTAGTTGGTAAAATTTTAGGTTTTCATTTTATTTAAGTATAATTTATTGAAATTAAATGTTGTATATATAAGCCCAAAGTATTGTATTTTCCTTCTTATAATCCGGAGCGGCATTATAACTCTTGGGCTACGAAATTTAGAAACAAATTTAAAAAAAAAAAAAAAAAAAAAAATCCGCATAATCCACAGCGAGAATAAAAAAATTCTTGCGCATAATCCGCAGCGAAAATAAAAAATTCTTACGTATAATTTTCTGTGGCAAATCGTAAAATTCAGAAAAACGTAAGTTTTCTTTTTTCCATCATTCAATCCACGTCAACCTATCCGCAGACCGTGAAATTCAGAAATAAAATATCAGCAGCTGTCATGTTGATCCTGTACATAATTTCCGACAGAAAAATGATTCATACGATGACCAAAAGTCCAAAGGCGCACAAAAGAAATTATCTTGTTTAAAAAAAAGTAACTGTCATTTTTAAGTATTTTAATGTTATTTTCAAATGAAGAAAAAAGCAAAAAATTTCTAGTTTTTTCAGCATTACCATTGTTTATTGATTAGACCTAAAAATCCACAGTATTTTGCATTTCTGAAAATATTTCTCAAAAACTGAAGGACAAACAAAAGCCTTAACACTAATGTAATTAATGCAACAAATTAACGAATGCAATTCGGAAAGTGCTTACGTTACTGTGACGGCAACAATTACGTGGTGTGGAATAGCTCAGCGAGCTTTCCAGAGCACTTGCACTTAGCATGGCCTGCTGAGCTATTCCACACTGCTAATTGAGCGCAAAATATTTTGTCAAAATGCTTGTAAAAAAAAATAATGGAAAAGCCATATTTCCATCTCTTTGCTGCTCTCTAACTTCGTACTGCGTTACTCTTCTTTTTTTTTTTTTTTTTTTTTTTTTTTTTTGCTACTCTTAGCGCATTTTCCAACACCACTGTTCTGACGCCATGCGGAATTTAAAAAAAATTAAAGTACCATGAAATCTTAATCTTATCTGCAGAACCTAACATTTTAACTTTTTATTGGTAATTCGAGGATATACGATAAAAGTACAGTATTTACTGCAAATTACGTAACTTGAATCAAAAAACAGAATTGGGGCGTCTGCGACAAATTTTTAGGCAGGCACCCAGAATTTTTTCAGCCATGGTGTATGTAGATGCAGTTGCCATTATTATTTCTTTTATAAGACTACGTTCGAGCTGATCTGGACGAGGGGGGGGAGGCATCAAAAAACAGAATTGGGGCGTCTGCGACAAATTTTTAGGCAGGCACCCGGAATTTTTTCGGGAGGCAACAAAAAAACCACTCCAGGTTGTATTAAAAAGGGAAAGTCATCAAAGGTCAAAAATTTTTAGGTGCTGGTGGAAATGAAATAACTCATCACGCAAAATATATATATATATTAGAAAAAGTCTTTTATATGTCTCCGATCCCTCATAAAGTGAACAGTCAGCCACTCTCCACCATGCTCCTCTTCTCAGCAGTAAACACGATTCGTGGAACACCGTTTGGTACGGCAAAGTTAAATAAATAAACTTCCCAACTTTCCTCCTTGTGTGTAAGAACTGCAGGAACCAAACCTTCTAAAGTGATCAGCACAAGAGGGTTCGGTTTGGGGAGATGGAGACTGAAATCTAAGGTGAAACACAAATTGCTGCGAGGGAGGAAGGACAGAGAACCAATCACGTTCTCCATAAAAAGATGCTCCCACAATGCTTTGGGATTCCTTTCAGCGAGCGCGAACGAGCGTCGCGTAAACCGTCGGTAGCGATGATGCAGTTTTTAATAGGCATCCGTCAGAGTCCGTTTTACTGAAAACAATATTTAAAAAAGCCGCCCTGGTGGTGCTGTGGTCTAAGCTATGGCCTCTGATCATTCGAAAGGGGTCTGGGTTCTAATCCCGGTGAGGCATGGATGTGTGTCTGTATTACAGCACTGGCTCTCGCCCTTCCCTGGAACCAGTGACCCAAAAATTAGGGACAAGTGACTGCTTATAGCCCATTGAGTTGCTCACGGTAGTTGTTAAACCTCCGATCAAAAAAAAAAAAAAAAACACAATA
The DNA here is from genome assembly GCA_039090855.1 of Macrothele yani. NCBI lineage: Eukaryota > Metazoa > Arthropoda > Arachnida > Araneae > Macrothelidae > Macrothele > Macrothele yani. The sequence goes on along the minus strand of CM077005.1, from coordinate 120,474,088 downwards.
GTTAAATATAATATTCAAGATGACTCTTACACTAAAATATTTTTTGCTAGATTAAAATTTTATGGGAAACGAATATACTATTAATTTCGAAATATTTCTATGAAGATACCGTTTGAGCACAAATATTTTTGTGAAGATACTGTCCAATGGTGTCAAATCCCGCCTGGATTGACCCCTGGCTTAGACGTATAATAAAAGGAAGTATAAATTCTGAACTTAACACAATTTGTTAGTGACACATATTGTCCAGATACACAAACTGAATTTTTTTTTTACATGTCTAATAAACTTTAACATGAGCTCCACTGGTGACATGGAAAACATCCAATCAGTATTCTAATTCAGCCGACATGTTGAGAAGCATTTGTGATGTTATGTTGTTGATTGCAGCACAGATTTTGTTACATAAGTCTTCCAGATCACGCACTATTGAAGTGTACACCTGATCTTTAACAAATTTCCACAGGAAAAAGTCAGGTGAAATTAGGTCTGGTGATCTGGGTGGCCATGCAATGAACATTAATCCTCTATCAATTCCTCCTGTAGTGGAATGGTCATCCAAGAATGTGTAGGCGTCATTGGCAAAATGCAGGGAAGCCCCATCTTGTTGGAAAATTGTTCTTTCAGGCATTAAAAAAAAAGCCGCCCTGGTGGTGCAGCTGAGGCACATCATATCCCTGTAACATGTCCAAGTATGTTAGTCCAGTTACCATGACCTCAGCTTCCAACTTACAAACTTTTTGTAAAGTTTTCAGTTAACGTAACTAGCGTGATCAAGTTACCTTTCTTTGTTAATATTGTTACATGTTTTGCCCATAATCGTCACATTTTGCCCTTCATAATTCCACACCAAACATTTCATTTTGGAGAATCCTGTTGTTTGTGTTCACGAACAACATATGGATTTTTGGATCCCCACACATTGGTCCGAATAGGAAAAAAGGCAGACAAAAATATTTGTCTGTTTTAAATGAAAGAAACTGTAGTGGCATAACTAAATATTAGCTTATTTCAGTGTTTTAATGAATTCTAATTACTCACAGTACTATAAGAAGGGCCCAGATCTCCAGCCTGTCATTCGTCTTTGAAGGTCTTTGGAAGCAGATGTTTCACATTCGTTGTCTTCTTCCCCCACTTCATCAGATATTACCAATAGAACCAGCACTTCCGAAGGTAGTTTTATTTCGTTTTATTCTAGTTTTTGCATCCCGTCGACCTCTGTCAACTTTGGTCGGTGATCCAAGTGTTATTAAAAAGTTTGTTGGAAAAATGGATTTCCTACCTGGTTTTACTACCTTAATGTCTAAAATTTGCTCTAGATAACGGCTACATTTTGGTGTGGGTGTTAACAACCTATCATCTGTTTTGAGGAAAGACCGCCCAGGAATTGATTATTCACAGAGGTTGGGGTGTTTATTGCATCCCACTATTGGAAAATGACTTGCATGAGAGTATTAACTATTACATAGGCTCCACTCGTCGGAAACTGTGCCTCAGGCTGCAGGAACATAAATATAATTTAAAAGCAAGCCATATCTGTACAGCCCTTACCAAATGCATTGATTCAGAAGATTTAATCCCTGATTGGGACAATGCTGAAATTTTGATAACTCCAGCCTCTACACATATACTACTGGTGGCTGAAAGTTTGTTCATTTCCGCGTTCAAACGAAGTTGCTGTAATGATAATTGCCCTTGGGATCTACCTGATATTTGGAGAAGTCTTTTATCTAGAAGTGTTGGACAATCTACAGAACTATCTTCCTTTTTTAGACTTTAATACTTAATGTTGCTGTTATAATCATGTTTTTGATTTGTGATGTGGTGTCGCTCTGATCGTGGTTTAACCGCCGAGACAGATGGTGCGTACGTCGTAAGATTCTGTTACGTCGATTGCAGTTATGGCGCACTACAGATATTTATACTGAACGGTTTGGGAGATCCGATCACACCTGATGATGGGGCGACTGTCGCTCTGAAAGTGCTAGTGTGTTTTATAGTATTTTAATTGTACATATATTTCATATTTTAAGATCATTAAAATCGTGTGAAGACTGTATTCATCCAAATGGTTCATGTGCACGAATGTTTTTTCTGCATTTAGTTTTATTTGTTTTTTCTTTGGTAGTCCTCCCAAGAAATTAGTGGGTCAGAGTCAACATTAACCTGCGAAAGAGGTGCAAATTGCTGTCTTGTGGTGAAATTTTTCGGGTAAAGCTTTTAGAAATTTTCTCACATCTTTGTTTCTACACTCAGTGGCCTCTTCCGTAAAATAGCTGCCTGCACAATTGCGGATCCATGGACAAGAATTATATGTACCGTGGGTGGCATATAGTACCATGGGTACAATCTCACGAATAACTGCTATTTTCAGACTGTTTTAGGTATCTGGACCTTAAGACCTATCAGCATGCCAATTTTCAGATCTCTAGGTCATTTAGAAGTGGTCGAACGATTCATGAAAAATTCAAGCAGACAATGTTCCAAACCACCATTTTGATTTTTTGGTTTTTCGGACTTTTCTAGGTATACGGACTTTTAAGACCTATCAGCATACCAATTTTCAGATCTCTAGGTCATTTAAAAGCGGCACTCACATTTTCCCACTTTGCTTTATATACATATAGGGTGTGTGCATGTGTGTGTTCGTGCATGCAGAGGGAGATAAAGACATAGACAGATGGATTAGACTTTTTAAAGAAAGAAAATAAGCAAGAAATTCCTGGTTTAAAAAGTAATATGTTTTGCTGACATCAAGAATTTTTTGTCCTTAGTAAGATAAAGCATCTTTTAGTGTTATTATATAACTGTTTAAAATTACCAATTATTGTGCCATTCTTTTTCTTTATTCATGTGTTGTGGTTTAACAATGATCTATTTGTTTAGTTTAGTAGGATTTCCACCATTCTGGCATAGGAAGCAGATGGTTATGTTACGGAATATTATGGAAGGAAAATATGAATTTTGTAGTCCTGAGTGGGATGACATAACAGATCTGCCAAAAGAACTGGTGAGTGATAAATAAGGGAACTCGTGCCTATGGAAATATTTTAGCTGCACTAATAATTGTGTTTTACAAAAGTCTAGATACATGTTAAAAAAAACAAAAAAACTTTTTATATGGATGCCATCATCTCACATCTCTATGCTTGTATGTTGTTCACTCATGTTTTTGGCACTGACCATGTAATAATAATAATTAACAGTTTGTCCTGATAGTAAACTTCCTTAATCTTTTCCTTTCCTGTGCAAAATTTTCTGCCTCTAACTTATTGGTTCCAAAGGACATTCTTGATAAGGTATGAGGTCTTACCCCAAAGCAGGTATGTGATGCACAGAGTGGTTTTATGCCTTGTAAGGGCTTCTGCACTAACCCAAATCTTCGCATTTCATATGATGACTGAAAAGTATCTGTCTGTTGGTGAGAAAGTTACTGCTGCCTTTGTAGATTTAGAAGAGGCTTACTATGACCAAGTAAACAGGATGTTTCTGCAGAAGGCCTAAAGTAATCACAAACAATATAATTTCCTTTGAAAGTTTGAACATGTTGTCCTACTTCGGCGTTATAGTGGAAAGAGCACCACCCTGTTTTAATTGTTAAATCCCTGCCTCAATTAATATACTCTTCTTATGATTGTAATGTTCGTGAAACATACTGTCAACATTTGGGCATCACAAACAAAAAGAATGTGGTTATTAAAAATTACTCATCTTATTTTCCTCTGTCATTATTGATGGGCTTTCACTTAGTTATGGTATAAATGGGAATCTGTGTGAATGTTGAAAGCTACATATGTTGGCAGTAGGGTGTGTGCACAAGTGAATGGTGTTTTATCCAAATGGAAATTTCAGTTGATGCAGTGGAGTCAGACAAGGTTGTGTAATGTCACCATGGTTGTTCAGTTTATTTATGGATGCATGCATGTGTGGTGCCAAAACAGGCAATACTGGTTTCTGTCTTGGCAATTTCCTTGTGTGCAGGTTGCTGTATGCTGAAGACAGTCCTATTGATGGAGAGTCAAAGTGTCTGTATGCTGAAGACACAGTCCTGCTGGTGAAGAGCCAAAGTATCTGTATTCTCAAGACACAGTCCTGTTGGTTGAGAGCTGAAGTGTCTGTATGCTGAAGACACAGTCCTGTTGGTGGAGAGCCAAAGTATCTGTATGCTGAAGACAGTCCTGTTGGTGGAGAGCCAAGTGTCTATATGCTGAAGACACAGTCCTGTTGGTGGAAAGCCAAAGTGTCTGTATGCTGAAGACACAGTCCTGTTGGTGGAAAGCCAAAGTGTCTGTATGCTGAAGACACAGTCCTGTTCGTGGAGAGCCAAAATGAGTTGCAGAGTACACTCTCCGGCATGTAAAATTCAATCTGGGTATAAATAAATAGGTTTTTGAAGTGAGGAATTATTAGTATTGGATGCAGGATTAACCAAAATGGTACAAAGTTAGACTAGGTGAATGAGTTTGTATATTTAAGAAGTATGTTTGACTGAGGAAACAGATTAGATGGGGTGAAATTGGTGAGTGAATTCACACACACACACACACACACACACACACACACACACACACACACACACACACACACACACACACACCCTTTGAAAGTCATAGCTACCTTAGGAAGGTTTCATGGGACTGATGGGTTCTCGAAAAGTCCTGAATTCATGTGCTAAAGAGATGCATTACTTACAGGGTGTTTGTGGTAAGATACATTCTGATCATGTGAAGATTTGTTGCAGATGTGTAATGTGAAGCAAAATGTTGTTAGTAAGGTGGAAGCAAATATTCTAAGGTGGTTGGGCCATATTGAAAGAATGAGTGGCTTTTATTCAGCCCAAGTGGTAGAAAAAAGAAAAGCAGAGGAAGGCCAAGAAAATCGTGGGAGGGCCAGACTCAGAAATCTCTGCAGGAGAAAAAGATAATGAGTATGAAGTACAAAGAAGTCTTGTGTGAGATGAATGATGGATATCAGTGAAGCTTGAGTTGTGTACCAAGATCACTGTAAATGGAGAAATTTAATACATCAACAGTAAGTAAAATCAAGTACCATCTGCTTTGAACTTCAATCTGGCATATGAGGTTCTTTCAGGAGCTAACCTTTGAATCATAGTGATATGTATGCATGTTTGAAGCTTATATGTATGCATGTTTTGAAGTTTAGTGATATGTATGCATGTTTGAAGCTTATATGTATGCATGTTTTGAAGTTTAGTGATATGTATGCATGTTTGTATGTATATTTATTCCTTGATCATTAATAGCTGATTACACACTTCCAGTCCACCTTCTTCTGTGTGTTCTATTTCTGTGTTCCCCCCTGGTACTGTGCAATTCAATACCTATTTTTCATCTTCCATTTGACACAGTCCATACCAGCTCAAAATGTTCTACATATTTTTTTTTTTTTTTTTTTTTTTTTTGTCCACAGAAAAAAATACCTAGCTCTGTTTTAATGTTTGCATTATGAAATTGGCTTTACCACTGGGTCCACTTATTTCCCCCTGGAATTTCTCGTACCACTCACATGTTTGCAGCTTATAACCTCTTACAGAGCCCTTTACTTTGCATGCAACTTTCACTGCTGCCATAAAAGAGGGTGGTCTAAGTATCGTAAACAGCAAGTTTAGTTCTCTGTCCTAACCTCTTTCATAGTGAAAAGTCTTATACATACATCTGATATCAAAGGAAATTCGTCTGTTTTCCAATTTTTTTGTCTAGCCCTTTATCAACTTTCCATTCTTATCAATAATAATCACACCCAGATCATCGAAATCTGTTATGCTGCCCCCCAATGCACTGTGGTGTAAGTGCTGGCTTCTGACCATCTGAGATGGGTACAGGTTTGAATCCCCGTGACGCATGGCTGCTGTGTTTGTCTTATGGTACTGGCTCTCTTCTTTCCCTGGGACCAATGGCTCTAAATTAGGGATGGGTGATTGCTAATAGCCCCTGAGTTACTCACAGTGTTTGTTAACCCCACCCCCTGTTACTTGTTATAGACTGCCTGCTGTACTGCAAAATTAATAGTTTTTGGTGTTTGACTCTTAACCATTGATTTAGATTTATCAGCTTCAATCTTGGTTGCAAATTTTTCACATGCCCTGCTTAGCTGATTAGATTATTCTGTGATCTGTTCATACTCATAGAAGTTAGCACTAAGTCACCAGTAAAATACTGATATTATAATCACCTACCTCAACATCTGAAATTAACTTTCCTTGAACTAGCATTGCATCATCAGTAAACTGACGATACACTGAATTAGCAAATTATTGGGGACACCCAGTAACAATTGGACACGGGCCATCCATACTTGCAAGTGTGATTTTGAGATGTCTGTGTAAAGAGCTCACTGCAAAGGATTCAGACATGTGAAACGTAAATAGCAACAATCTGAAAAAGACCTTGACTTATAAGCGACTTTGAAAGAGGAATGATAGTGAACGCTGGGCAGGCAGGTGCAAGTATCTCGGAAACTGCAGACCTTCTCATCAATGCTAGAACAATTGTATCAAGGGTGCACATTGAATGGTACATGCATAATAGAACGAGCAGTCTACCTGTGAGAGGAAATGGCTGGTCGATGTTCGAGGGCAACGGCAGTTGGAGAGGATTGTGCAAGATAACAGATGAACTCCATTCCACCAAGTAACTACACAGTACAACAGCAGTGTCGAGAGGAGAATTTCAGCATACACAGTCTGCCACACATCAGCAATGAATGAGCTGTAACAGCAAATGTCCCTTTCATGTGTGACTCATCTCTGTTAAAAACCATCAAATTCATTTGTCGTGGACACCCTGTTTTGCATATGATAAAATCATTGCTCACACATTTTGATTAGTATCAAATTAGGTATACTGTTGACATTTGCAAATACAATAGCATTTTATATATTTGTTTGTGAATACCATTTAGTGTTGCCTGTTTTGTACATAATTAAGTACTGTAGCATGTGTATTTTTTCTTTAGTAGTTACTTAAGTGCATTTAACTGTGCTCAGATGCACTTTTTTATATTGGTTTTGTTTTAAATTATTTTCATGTGTGAAATTTGTTTCAAATTTTGCAACAATTTGCAAATCATGTTTGTACGGGAGTCCTAACAAAAGTTGTGCACACTGTCCATTTTGGAGAAAAGTGTGAAATAACGGAAAAAAACTTACATTATTGTTGTTCAGTGTGCTCCCCTCCGCTGCTAACGACAGCTTGCCGGCGGTGATGTAGGTCCTGGATGCCCCGTAGTATGCCATCTTTGTTCAGCTGCCACATTACTCGGGTCGCGTCCAATGACAGTTCGTCCAGCGATTCGTAACGGATGCCATGGAGCCGATTTTTTAACTTTGAGAAAAGATCAAAGTCAGGTGGACTGAAATCAGGGGCTGTATGGTGGGTGGGATAAAGTTTCTTTGCCATATTTCAACAACAGTTCCCATACCTAGTACCGATACTGCATCATGATGCAAGATCGCTCCTGCTTCCAATAAGTTGGGGCAATTTTGATGAATTTTCAATTTCAACTTTGTCCTCAGAAAGTCATGATAATATTGTGCATTGATATTTTGCTCTACCAGCACTTGATCAGAGACCAAAACACCTTGGGAATCGTACGCAAAAATCATCATTTGCTTCACTTTGGATTGTTGCCGATGACACTTTGAGGGACGTGGGGAACTTGGGTGCCTCCATACCGCTGATTGTGACTTCAGTTCTGGCTCAAAATCACCTGCCCAAGTCTCATCAATTATTACAGTTCTGTTCAGGAAGATGTTGTCCTCCTGTTCAAACCTGTGGAGGTGATCGTGTGTGATGCTCACTCTGGCTGCCTCTGCTTGGGGGTGAGTTGATGGGGCACCCTGTGTGCTGTGATTTTTCTTATTCCCAGTGAGTCAGTCAAAATCCGGTGAAGAGACATGGTGAACAAATTTGCCTAATGAGCAATCTCCTCGACTGTCAAAAGGTGATTCTCTTTGAGAAGCATTGCAACAATGGTAACAGATGTTTTGTCTGTCGCCTTTTGAGGGGCCTGAGTGGTGATTATCTACAATGCGGTTTCGACCCTCCTGAAAGCGCAATGCCCAGCGAGAAATTGTGCTTCAATCAAGAGTTCCTCCAACACAAACTTTGTTCAAGGCAGTGTGGATCTGTGTCAGAATTTCTCCCCACTGAGTTTCTATTTTCACATATGAGCACTGGTCTAACGCTGTGACTCGACCTGAGGAGCTGCACGCTTCCATTTCCAATCCCTCCCACATCCACACAGCAAATGATAGCACGTCATTCTGACACCACTGCATTGCTGAGAGTCTGACCTCATTATGACGCAATCATTTTCCCAATTGCATCATCCGCTTCCATTTTAGATTAACGTTTGCAGAACTTTTGCTATGACCCTTGTATTAAGTTAAAAAAAGAAAAGAAAAAGAGAAGAAGAGTTTACCAGTAACATGTGTGCCATTAAACTAAAAAAATAGCACATAATTTTCTGTTAAAATATAATTGCCTAAAATACATTAAAAACAACAGGTCCGTAAATGCATTTTTTTTTTCCAGATTCAGAAGTTGCTAGTTGTTGATCCAAAGAAACGCATCACAGCATCTGAAGCCTTAACACATGATTTCTTTAAAATTGTTGTAAGTATAATTGTTATTAATTTGTAATCTTCACCATCAAATAATTATGAAACATTTCCTTTTTAGAATAAATTATGAATTGAAGTGGCAATGACTACAAAAATGCAGGTTGCTAAAAATGGTATTTTTTTTTTTCGGAATTACTCGCATTAACACAGCAGTCAGACAACTTTGAATTGCCTGCTTGATTGCTGTAGTACATTTCTTTCGTGCATTCAGTTTTTAAAAATTTGTGCTGACATACCATATAACATTTTTGTGCATGGCAATTTCTAGAACCAAAAATTTTATTAGGACATGTGCAGAATGAATTTTCATGTACAATCTGGATTTTTAGCACATTGTTTTTGGGAGGAGTGGAGGAATAGAAGGACATGCCTATGTTACCACTATGTATGTTATCTGTCTATGGACACCATATCTTTGCACCTATTTGTCAATCTGATTTAAAAAAAAAAAAAAAAAAAAAGTCTTGTGGCCTTGGAAAGCCTGAGCTGCAAAAAAATCTTTTACATTTAGTCTTTTTTTTTTTTTTTTTTTTTTTTAATGTTGTATAACTTTTTGCCACTAGGGGTAATCTGAAATTTCTGTAATTAGCACAACTGTTTGGCAAGCTTGATGATGTAATCTGAGAAAATTTGATATGTGTTTGTGCCAAGGGGAATACCGATCATTTTCTTAGAGGGGAAATAGAACAAAGAACATGCAGAATGAAATAATTTGTTAACAAACCTAGTGCTTAATGATGTTATAGGGAGAGTAAAGGCAGCATGATATTTTTCTGTTACAGTAGAAGACTGCACATGACATAGGCCATTCTGAGAAGTTATCCTTCGGTTCGTTGGTGTCACAAAGAGTGAAATTCCTGTAAAGGGGCATTTTGTTGGTTTTAAAGAGGTGAGTGACTACCAAGGTGATGAACTGACAAAACTTTTGTTAGAAGTGCTGAAAGATCAAGGCTGAATTTACAAGTTCTACGAGGACAAGTTTATGACCATGGTGCCAACATGAAAGGTCAAAATAAAGGTCTCCAGTCAAGAATACATACAATATCAATTCTAAAGCTTTTTTTTTCTTCTTCTATATGGTTGCCATTCCCTTAATGTAGTGATATTGGATGCAGCCATAGCATCAACAGAAGCTGTTCTGGAGGGACTTAAACTCTGACTTTGTTCTGGAGGGACTTAAACTCTGCTTTTTGCATCAGCTGAAAGGCAAAAGATCTTACCAAATCATGTACCTGCCCTAACTGTGAAGCCATTAACTCTTTGGAAAGGCCACGTTAAAAGTGTAAAAGCATTTTGCTCTCAAACAAGAGAAATCTGTTATCAGGGTGTGCACGGGTGCTTGAAAACCTGAAAACTTATTGAAAATCACAATAACGTTTTCAAGGCTTGGAATGTCCTGGAAAAACGGTGTTATTTTACACTATTTAGGAAGCATGTTTGACAGAGAGAACAAGTTGGATGGTGAAATCAGTAGGCGAGTGAATTCTTCTTTGAAAGTCATAGCTGCTCTGGGAGGTTTTCAAAGAAATGATGGGTTCTCTAGAGAGTCCCGCATGGCTGTGTATGAAACTGTAATTGTTCCTACTCTGATGTATGGCAGTGAAACCTGGGTACTGCAGAAGAAACATAGGAATCGTTTGTGTGCTGGAGAAATGCGTTACTTACGTGGGGTTTGTGGCAAGACACGATCTGATTGTGTGAGGAATGAAGATGTATTGCAGTTGTGTGATGTGAAGCAAAATGTTGTTAGCAAGGTGGAGACCAATATGCTTCAGTGGTTTGGCCATGTTGAAAGAATGAGTGATGAAATGCTTACTAAGAAAATCTTTTCAGCCCAAGTGGCAGGAAGGAAAGGCAGAGGGAAGGCCAAGGAAGACATGGGTAGATCAGATTCAGGAGTGTCTGCATGAGGAAAAGATTGAGTATGAAGTATAAAAGATCTTGTGTACGGCATGTAATGGATATCAGTGAAGCACAAGTTGTATGTCAAGATCGCTGTAAATAGAGAAGTTTGATACGACAACAATAAATAAAAATATCTGGAAGTTTGTATTTCTTTTTGGAGCTAACCTCTGAATCTCAGAGAACAGCTTAGTGATATGTATGTATGCATGTATGTCTTGAAAAGCAGTGAAATTTAAAATTAGTGCTTAAAGAGGGCGCAAATGCATGAATCTGTTTTTCCTAATATCTCTACTTCTACATGTGCGATTTAAAAATATTCTTTTGACACCAGATGCCATTTACCTTGTAGAACACTAAGGCTAGTAGATGAGGAATTTGTAGTTCACATTTCTGCCGCTAGGTGGAGTTTTTGTACTTCAGTTTGCGATTGTATTGCTGTACGCCATTAGCTACAATGTAGAGCATTATTCTCTTTAAATAATGCAAACATTTCCCGCTAGAGGCGTAAAGGTCAAAACTTTTTTTTTTTTTTTTTTTTTTTTTTGCTATCTCTGCTTTCAGGAGACATTTGAAAAATTACTTTTTCCTCAGCATATTTTTTTCTGTGAAGAATATTTTTCACCTGCTTTCAACTTTTCCATTATTCTCAATTCTTCTGCTCCCAGATTTTCAGAGTTGGGAATCCCCAAGGACCTCCCCCCCCTAAATTTTTTGTGAATATAATGATACAATGCACACTTTTACACTTTTATGACGTGAACCAACTAAATTTAATAATATAAAATTGTAATTTTTCGTAGAATGCAAACGCGTGTATAATGTGTATTTAATAAAACAGCGATATTGATTCCTAATGAGCAAAGTCAGTTCTACAATTTTGTAATTTACATTCCTGCCCTATCTATCATAGTTTTACAGTTCTGTTCACTAAGTTACACAATTCACCAACTGATGCACCTATGTCGTGCCCAATAGATCATGCCTCAGCAACTGCTTTGCTCCTGCATGTGTGTATGTATGATCGGACCCCCTCCCCCCTCCAGATTTTGAAACATGGTTGCGCCACTGTTCAGATCCAAACCTCTGATTCACTTTTGGGGTATCGCATGGAAAAAATATCCAAGTCTCAGTGACAAAGCTGTAAAATTATATCAGTAACTTTTTTTATCACGTATTTATTGCAAGAAAACTTTTTCAGTCATTTTGGCAATCAAAACAAAACACGGGAACATAATGGACATTAATGCTGCACTGTGCCTTGCAGAAACGATGCTCGAACCACAGCTCAAGAAGATTATTGTGAAGCGGCAGCAATAGATGTTGCATTGACCCCCCAAAAAATATAGCAGTAAGGAGAATATTGTGTTATATTGATTATGGATTGCACTTATTAATCATTAAAGAATATTAACAGATTAAATATTAGCTGTAAGTAGGTGACATAGAATAATCTGGTTTGTAAATTATGGATTGTATGCAGTGATCATTATAATATAGAATATTACGAGAGTAAATGCTCAAATTGTCTATAAAGGGATTTCTTTTTTCAGCATCTCCGGTCCGCGAAAGTTTCTCCAACGTTTTGCTGGTCCACGAATACAAAAAGGTTGGGAAACACTGCTCTAACAGAAAAGCATAACTCAAATGTGGTACATGCAAGTATCTGACACAAAGCATTTTGCCTATATGAGTAAATTAAGGACTTAAATTTCTGATAGCTCTTTTCTGTACGATAGGACGTTTTGCATTAAATCAATTTCAAAATGAAAAAGATGTTAAAGCTGCAACAGCTCTGACAGAGGGCATTCTAACATTTTTGTCTTCATACAGAGAGAACGGGCATGAAGCAAAGAAACAGACAAAAATATCAGCTACATCTTTCAAAGAAGACACTGCCATCAAAAGGTACACACAGACATAAAAAGAAGAAGATATTTGATTATGGAAGTTTAGATGAAATGGGTAAAGATGTAGGGGGAACATTTAAATGAGAATTTTTTTCACTATGGTCAACGCAAGTTTAGCATCTTATTAAAGAATGTTTCTAACAATTATGTGATCATAGAGGCTGGTTAAAATGCACTGGTTAAACAGTAAGTGTTATGGCCACAGTAAAATATGCATGGCCACATTGAATAAATGAGTAGCAAGATGCTAATAGAGTTTATTCTGCCCAAGATTGCAGGAAAGAAAGAGAAAGATCAAAGAAATCATGTGAGAATCAGATTCAGAAATGTCTGCATGGGAAAAGATTATGGATATGAAATACAAAAGATCTTGTGTGAGGTGTGATGGATATCAGTAAAGCTAAAGTTGAGTACCAAGATCGCTGTAAATGTTGTGAGATGTTTGATACGAAGGGCATCCTGAAAGTAATGCCTCTTCCCCCATAAGATTTTTTATTTGTAGCAGGAAAAATGTGAAACTTGGTGGTAAAATACTTGGACAATTATGTTCATAATGCTAGCCTATTCAAAATATATTGTCCATCACTTTCTATACATTTCCGCTATTTTTGAACTCATTGGTAAAATCCATTTTGGAAAAATTCCTCAGGCTGTCGTTTCACCCGTGAATTCACAGCCAGTTTAACGTCTGTCTAAACGTTTCCCACGAAGGGTGTTTTTCAAAGGTGCAATCAGGAAAAAGTCTGAGGGAGCCAAATCAGGACTGTAGAGTAGGGGGGGGCATCACCATCCACCCCTTTTTTGCCTCCATTGAGTTGTGGAGACATGCGTTATTATGGTGTAAAACAATGCTATGAAGTGGAATGTCAGGTCTTTTCCTTCTGATAGCTTCCTTTAGCTTCTTCAGTGTCTGCACATAGTGAGCACTGTTTATTGTTGCACCCCATTCAAGGAAATCAGTCAAACTGACACCACGTTTGTCCCAGAAAATTGTCACCATCACTTTCCTCACGGAATGAGTTCTTTTCACCTTTTTCTGTTGAGGTGAAGATGTGTGGTGTCATTTCATTGATACAAGTTTTGTTTCTGGATCATGAAAGAACACCCAGGTTTCATCCCCCATCACAACATTAGAGAAAAACACCTCACCCTCCCTCTCATAACAGTCCAAGAGGTTCCAGCACATGTCCACCCTTTTGCTCACATTGTTCACGGATTAAGTTTCTTGGGATCCACTTTGAACAAATTTTTCTGTAGTCGAGATCCCTAATTAGTTTCCATAGCACTATATAACCACAATGAATTGCATCACACAACTCTTGGATGGTGACACAACAATCAATCGGCTGTGATGAGGTCTTTCAGTCGATGCCTATTGGCATCTATCGCTGCAGTTGCAGGTTTTCCACTCCGTTGTTTGTCTGACACTGAACTGTCTCCCTCTCGAAACCTCTTCATCCATCTTCGGACATTACTGATATCGATTGTGGCAGCTCCATACACCGTCAAGAGTCTACTGTGGATTTCTGGAGCCTCACATCCCTCTTTTTCCAGGAATTCAATTACGGCTTGCTGCTTTTCTCTGCCATTCATGATCTTTATTTCCGATCCTGAAAAAAATTTGGTTAGTAACATATAAGTAGTACATGTCAGTGCAGTTCCATTAAAATCACTTCAAAGTTTCAAAACTTATTAAGGGAGAGGCATTACTTTCAGGATGCTCCTTGTACATCAGCAGTTAGTAAAATCTAGCATCATAATTGTAACGATCCTCGCTCCTTTCTAACTCTTACTCAACATGGCCCCAATCCTGCGAGATCTGTCACATAATTTTGTTTTGGTTTGTTTCCCAAAGTATAATCACGCACTCGAAGAAAAATGGAATGCAAGCCCTTTTTTAACACTAACAAAGATGAACAGTTTATTTCACTATAACAACATGGCTTGAGACTTCTCTAGGGCTGGTTAATGGAATGCCTGATGGACCTGTCCATGCTATCAACACTAGACCCAAACTTCATGTCACTTGTAAATCGTTGCTGATACTACGCGACCTGATATTAATTGCTCCCTGGAAAACAAATGGTTTCTGACGTCAACTCCCAGACCTGACCGTTGTTTCCAAAACTCTGGTCTCGTCTCTCTCACTCCCACTACCAAACTCAAAAGGCCCGTTCTCTCTTAAAACTTCAGAAAAGCTCAACTATAAGATTTCTGAGTTAATCTCTCCCACGTGAGGCTACCTGCCATACCCTTAAGTTTTCACTTCACTCCTTAACGTGCCTTTCAGGTCATCCAATCGCCACATCAGACAGGTACAATGCACTTACAACACTTGTGTCTTAAGTCGATTGTAATGCAACTAATCGTGTGTATCTCTCAGCAACAGCCTTAAATGTGCTGATTTCATTGGCCCTGCCCCAAAATGGCGTGAACAAAGAAATTCCCCTTGTGAGTGAATATAGGCATACATATTTACATTGGGGGGGGGGGAGGCTAGCGAATCTTACAATATATTTTTTTAACTTTTTGTTGGCAGGTGAGCTTTGTTTGAAGAGCTAACCTTTGAATTTTTGATAACAGCTTAGTGATATGTATGTACACAGTCGAGTCACATTATTGTGACCACCACCTACTTTTGACGCCAATGAAAGAAGGCACGTGTCGTGAGCTAGCTTGGAGGGTATATAAGGTGTGCTGTAGGCATTCTGAAAACATATCATTCATTGCTGTCATGGATAAAAGGAGCAATTTATCAGATTTGCAAAAAAAGATTATTATCGGCTTTCGAGCTAAGGGAGGCAGTATTTCTGAAACAGCGCAGTTTGTGAACTGTTCACATGCTGCTGTGGTTAAAGTGTATTGCAACTGGAGAAATGGCACCATTCCGAATAAGCGATGTGGAAACTGCGGAACACCACGTGCTATTGATGTGAGGGGTGAACGTCGGCTTTGAAGGTGCGTGAGGGCCGATGGATCCGCTACGTTGGAGCAACTCACTGGCCGAATGAACCAGGAGGCTACCAGAAGTGTGTCTAAAACCACAGTTCATCGAACCCTGCTGCGCATGGGGCTCCGATGCAGACGGATGGTCACTGCACCTATGCTAACGAAGGTGCATCGGCAGAAAAGGCTTACATTTGTACGGCAGTATCGGAATTAAATCTCCGCTGATTGGCAAAGTATTGCCTTCTCCGATGAGTCACGTTTTTTGCTTCATCGAAAGTGTCGATGTTGGCATATAAGGAACATCGGAGAACAAACATTCTTCAACCATTGCTGGAAGAACACAAGCTGGTGGGGGCAGAGTGGTCTGGGTAATGTTTTTGTGGCATTCTGTGGGTCCACTCATACCTGTGAAAGGCACTATGGACCGAATTCATTATGAATCCATCCTTGCAGACCATGTACACCCATACATGCTGATTGCGTTCCCTGGGGTGGATAGTATCCTCTAGAATGACAATGCAACATGTCAGACAGCTAGAAATGTCCGAGAGTGGTTGGAAGATCACGGTGGAGACTTCAAAGTACTTCCCTGGCCCTCTAATTCCCCAGACTTAAAGCCAATTGAGCATCTGTGGGGACCACCTCGATCATGTTCGCTTTATGGATCCTCCATAACGCACCCTCCAGAAGCTGTCAGATGCACTGCAGTTAGCATGGTTTCACATACCTATGAACACTTTCCAGCACCTTACTGAGTCACTCGTAGCCCGCTTAGCTGCTGTCCGTGCCGCACACGGCAGTTACTCTGGATATTAGCTGGTATCACAATAATGGGACTGAACCATGTATATGCTCTCACTATCATGAGTATTTTTCAAAACACTAAATTATTCACATATCAAATGTAACCCACATACCCAGAGATATGTTGATTTGATATAGCTAAGATTTGGTATATGAGATCATTAGGTGATTTTAAAACCGGTTCATAAGAGTAAATGTCACATGCTATGTTTGTCTGCACCTCCCTATGGATTTTGCCTTAGCTTTCATGGGAATCCGAAGGAAATTTCAGCCAGGAGTCTCAAGCATTGAAGTGCACCTACACTTGCATTGAAGACCGGCATTGGACATTTTTGAAGCCATGTTTCTTGCTGCCATATGTGGAGGAAGGTAGTCAATTAATTTTGTATTTACAAGGCTGAAAGTGGACTGCCAATCCTTTAATTTACCATGGAGCTTAGAAGTTCTTTAGGTTTGTGCTATTGCTTGCTCTTCCAGGTGTTGAGAGATTAAAACCTTTTTTTTTTTTTTTTTTCCTTTTTCTTTTTTTGTAAATGTGTTAAGTGTATCCCAAATGAACAAATAAACTGTATAGGTATTTTGCATGGAATATGATTTTTTTAATGGGTAACTGCTGTCCAGATTATATATATATATATATATATATATATATACACACTTGCATATAATCTGGACAGCAGTTATTTAGCAGAGTTGTGGAGATTTTTGTATAATTTGAAATCTTGGCTTGAAGATCTTCATGCTCTCTGTATCAATTTTCATGTAGCCCTTACAGATCTGACGCATTAACATCTTGTCAGATGTTAATGCGTCAGACCTAATTGTGCAGAATTAAGACACTTTCAGTTCATTCTCCATGACGGAAAAAAATTCTCCACTAGAAGCATTGCAGTTTCTTCAAAACATGGGTATAAGATACCTTCCTAATATCAGTGTGGCTTTGTGCATACTTATAACTTTTTCTCTAGTAGTGGCTAGTGGAGAAAGAAGTTTTTTGAGTTAAAGTTAATTAAAACATATTAAAGATTGACAGTGGCAGATGAACGGCTGTCGTCATTTTTGGAAATTCTGTGCAGCGAAAATTATATTGCACAACACATGGACTTAATAACATTAATATTGGCGTAACCACTATAGAATTAAGTGAGAACACAGATTTATATGTAATATTTTATATGTATACTATTTTATTATCTTATTTATGTATAGCACTTTATTAACACACAGTCGTATATAGTAATTTTACTGGTTTCTTTTACATTTCCTAATAAAAATATTGTACATAACTCTCTGTGTTTTCACTTAATTCTATGGTGGTTATTGTATTGTAGCATGAAGCTTGCTGTTCTCAATCAATAGTGGCATTTACAAAGATGACAGCCCAAATAATTAAATTTACTTAAATTATGCAAAATTATATTTCACAAAATGAGCCCACTTAGCACATGTTAATAATTATGTGAACAAAATGTGTACATTATTTTAGGCTATAAAGTAACACAGTTATATTTTACTAATAGTGGTTTTAATCTTTATTCCCCATATACCGTAATTTCGGGGAAATAAGCTGCACTGGCTTAACGCCACAGCGATAAAAAGGGGGGGGGGCAGAAAAAATCACCAGAAACGCTGCACGTTTGCAGTAAGGTTGGGTAGTGCCACAGTGGAGTTTTGAAAACATTACGTAGATAAACATATAGTACCTGATCTTTCAAATAATAAATAAAAATATCATTAAACAAGATTCAATCTTAAGGGTAACACTTACCCTGCTACCCATTTTATAAAAATTTACTCAAAGAATTCATAAGGCGTTTAAACCAATTATAAAACATTTAATAGTTTTTCAATCAAATCTGTCGAAATCGGAAACTTCACTGTCCAAATTAAAAAGTTTTAAGAGCTCATCATCTAAAAAAAAACTTTGAGGTCGTCCGCGGTCACTTTCGTTGTCTTCTGGCGTTTCACCGCATTTTTTAGAAATAATGTTTGCTTCAGTGAAGCCCGAAATAATCATTGAAGTTTTGATGTTTTTCCAGGATTCGTAAAAACATATTTACCATTAGCTTACACCTAGAAGTATAACTTCTGCGTTTCGTCATTTTACTTTCCATGATAAAGTAGAACTACGCATAGCATACGTTAGAAAATGTGATTTGGCGAACTGAATGCAACGAACGCACGCTTCACTGACAAAATTTGCTCGTGGTGCCATTGACCAATGACAATCGATCTTGGATGATAGTCGGATATCCCGTTTCAAGAGGGGAGAAAGTGCGTTAGCTTTGAAGCGAAGCTGATGACGTCATGAGTTCAAAGAGAGTTAGTTGCTAGGAGCATGAAACAAGGGCGATCCTTGCTAACAAGATCGATTCCCTGCGAAGTTCCCCCCAGCCACGGATTTTTCAGAGTTTTATCAGTCACCTCTCTCTCTCTGGCCTGTCCCACCTCAATTCTATAACCTATTATTTTCATGTCTTGTTTTAAGAGGGGGTGGATGGAATTTATTGCACGTGGCTGTAACATCGTTATTCCATTCCCTCTCTATTGAGATATCTTACCGCGGAAAAAAGAATGGAACAAGCCAAAACGAAAAAAAAAAAAAAACTGTATAAGCCGCGTGGGCCGAAAATTTAATTTTGAACTCATTTACGCCGCTGCTTATCTACCCAAAATTAACGGTAAATTCTGTATTCCATTTATATGGTATTTGAGAATACCCTTTAGATACTATTAATTTATACTGTATATCTTTTGTATGTGGCCGAAAGAAACCCTTACAATTCAATATAAAGAAAAGAAACCCAAAAGCATGGAGGCATCATCACACATTGTTGCATTGGGTTTGGGTATCCACAGCACTAAAGCCAGCTTTAAATACCACTAAGTTTTTACAATGTAAGGAACTTTGAATACTGAAAAATTAGATTTATCTCTTTTAATAGGCTATTAAAACTGATAAACCCAATGAAATGGTTGTCATATCCATTAATCAATACAATAAAGATGGAAAAATTGAAAAATTAAATATTATTGTCGTTTCTTTTACATTTCTTAATAAAAAAAAATGCTGCAGTTGAGTAATGAAATCTGATATGTAAAACTGATTTGTAAAATGTGTCCCATTACCTGTTAATGCCATTTTGTATTCTTTTTCATTTTATATTCAAGACAACAAAAGGGAGGGTTTTCAATGCAAGGAAAACTTTTCAGGTAATTTGAACTTTTATTTTAGAAATATAATAATCTATACGTATTAGTCAGTTTTCTTATTTTTTTTCTTTTGTTTTTGAATAAGTAAATGCATATGCTAACTAAGCAGAATTATTTCCTGGACGGCTTTAAAAAACATGCTTATGTGCAACATTTCTGACGAAAAATTTTCAGGCCCAGTAGAGAAACTTTTTAACAGCAAAGTAATTCAAGATTGTAAATACACAACAGAAAGAAAAAACAATATACATGCTAGTTTTTCCAAAGTGAGAGAAATGGAAAAAAGTTGTTTACAATGAGCTCTGTGTTTGTGGAAGTATGGTCCTAAAAAATTTCTGTAAGTACAGAAAGGAAAAATGTGGGGAACAAGAGCTTATTTTCATTCCTTAAAGTTTTGGGGATCAGAGGATAAAAGTTTTAAGTATATCCGTAATGGGAAGGGGATGCAGAATTGCAAAAATTTTGAGGGAGTGCATCGTCACATTGCACCACTTAGTCTTTTACACTGAACAGACATTTTATTATATACACCCAAATAACAATTATGCAAAGCAGAAGTATATTGCATCCAGTCACTTGGGATGCTAAAACTGGCAATGCTTATAAATGGAACAGGTCTTTACACATTGGAAACCAGTCATGGAGTAGTAATCTAATCATGGGAAGGCAATAATGTGAGTTTGACCCTGGCCAGATAGTTGTTGTGAGAAAGCCGCGTGTTCAATCACTGCAACCATAAAGTAAAGGAGATACAGAGTGGACACAACCTGTACTAAGATAAAACTATGATGTCATGAAATTGACTGCAGCACACCATCAGTAAGCTATCAAATTAGCCATTGATTGAGAGCTGAAGTTCCCAGAGAACCACAACTTGTCATATGCTTGTGACTGCTTCCATTCGTGGCCACCACTCCATTCCAAATTTAGAACTCCTAGACCAAAGACAAATATTTATAGTGGTATTATTTGTGAGTTATTGTTTTTTTTTAACACCCTAATGAGTGGAATTATTCTTGCTCATTCTTACTGCATCGTTTATTTGTTCTTTCAATTTCCAGAACCTAGGTTTCCAAGTCTCAGTTTTTGATTTCATTTGTGTGCATTTTTTCATTGTTTTCTTCAGCAATATTTTCCATTTTTATATAAAGCTGTTACTTGTGAGTCTCCACTTTCAATTCTCATTTGTATTTCTTTGTTATCTGTTTCAATATCTACATTATCTTTTTCAATAACTTTTTTTTTTTTTATGTACTGAGCATTTGCGTGTAATTGCCTTTCTGTTCCTTACTGGCAGATATTGTCTTGCATCTTTATTTTGCAATTTTTTGTTATTTCCGAAGCTTTTTCCTCCTAGCTTTTCTCTTTAGCCTACTAACTGAAAACTTTTCCCCTGTACCTGGCCCATTATTTTTCACTATGTTCTCAGTTAACTGTTCTGATCTTAAAACTGCCACGTGTTTTTTATGTGGTTCAGTCGCTGGGTTGCCATAGCAACCATTGCCGACGTCGCAGCACGTCACATTGAGCTTTGGTGGTCAACCAATGGAGGTGCCACGTTCTATGGGAGGAGTTTCAATGGACTTCTACAGCTGTTTCCCCTCCATCTTTTCCTTACTTTATGACTGCAACTGCTGAACTGTTGGGATTTCCACGTGTGACATCGCATATGTATATCAAGGCTATGTGAGATATTGCACAACTTCCAACTAATGAGAGAAATGTAGCTGTGAGCATGCAGTTGACTCTAAATGTGAGCGCAAAATGTCCTGCATCTTTACAAGGAATTGCATGGCTAGCATATCATGTTGGAATATAATGGCATGTCCACAAGCTTATCCCCACTGTACCATGGAAGAAATAGGGTACTGCAGTCGACATCCACATCATGCCTCCTTGTTGACTGCAAGGCACCGAAAGGTTAGGCTGCAGTTTGCAGTGGCCTATCACAACTGGAGTGTGGATCACTGGAAACACATCTGATCTGCTGACTTATGATTTCAGCTCTTACCATGCTGATTGGAGGGTACATGTGTGGCATAAACCACACGTAGCAATGGATCCAGTTAGCCAGGTTGGGTTAATACAGTCAGGTGGAAGTGGTGAAACAGTTTGAGGTGCATTTACATGGTCTTCCTTGGGACCCCTCTTACCTGTGGAGACCTCTGTCAAAGTGATAAGGCATGTGAAAATCCTTGCCGATCATCTACTCATATTCATAAGGGTTCTTTTTCCACACCATGATGCTATCTTTTAACACAAGCATACATGGCTTTTACACTATTAAGTAGATTAGCAATTATATTTCAGAATGTTAATTCAGTTTTGAACAAGTTACTGGTCTTAGATTTACAAAACTTGTCATTCGTTTGCATGAATTTAATATAATTGTTTTTGTGAGAAGTTATTTATGTAGGCTTATTTTTTCATATTTTTCGTGTTGCTCTGTTACAGTTTGGAATTTTGTGTGTGAGGGCTATTGTTCGATTAAAACGTTTGAAATATACTCCGGAACCCCTTTCTATTGATGTTGCCAAAATTGATCCTTACAGAATCAAAACTTTAAGGAAGGTAAGTCCAATAGAAAACTGCTTTCTTTTCCTTCTCAAAAGAATTAAATCCTGTAATATTTGTGTTCATGACATAAATAGCTGATTTACCACTTTTTCTAAAAAAAGTATTAATTTCTTTAATTCTGATTTAATTCTGATCGCCTCCATGAGCTTGTATTTTAAATGCTAAACAGCTGGTATCCATTGGCTTTTGCTGTTAGCACCATATTCTGGCCCATCCATTGGCATGTTTTAACTGAAAACATGATTCATTGCACCATGAGATGTTTTCCCAGTCTTCAAGGGTCCAGTTTTGGTCCTCACTACAGACAGATTTGTTCGTTTTTTTACAAAGATGAGTGGTAGATGAAGGGAACTTTTGCTGTTATAGCCCATTCATGCCAGTGTACTGCAGAATGTATGATTAAGTTCTCTTCTTGATACCGCTGTTGTGCTGTGTGGTTACTTGATGCAATGAAGCTTGTCTGTTACCTTGTTCAATCCCCTCCTTCCACCACTGCCCTCGAACATCGACCAGTCGTTCCTGCACACAAGAAGACAGTTGACTGCTTGTTCTGTTCAATATATTTTTTTAACTACTCATTGTACACCCTTCATAGAGTTGTATGCATAGCTGAAATGCTTGTATTTGACCATCTAGTGCCCATTATCATGCATCTTTCAAAGTCACCCAACTCACATATCTTTCTCATATTGCCTCTATCTACAATTCATACAAGTGTGAATGCTTTGCAGTAAGATGTTTATAAAGCCATCTCAACATCACAAAGGCCTGTTTATCTTCCGGGTGTAGTCTGGAATTTCAGGTTTTTATAATATTCTAAAGCCAGAAATCCTGGTTTTCAAGTTTTCTATAAAAAATCCAATCCTCGATTATGTAATTTCTGAAAATGCTATGAGGTGGTTATTAAGTAAAAGTGCCTTTCCAGATAAATTGTGCACTCTGAAAGGAAAGATACTATTATCATTTTGGCAGTTGTATGTATATTAAATAATTTAGTTGCACTAGATTCAATGAACTAATTGCAGAATTGACAAAAGTCACGGTATGATGTTATGGTAGCAGGACTTAAGCATCTTCCGCATCCATAGCTAAACTCATTTTCATAGTTTACCTGACTGTTCGGAAGTGCAAAATTGGAGTCGGTCTCTTGGCTCTCTCTCTCTCTCTCTCTCTCTCTAAATTTGAAGTCAAATTTCACAATTTTTGAGGTTTTTAAGATAATGGGAAAAAATTACAAAGTTCAATTTCACAGGCACTAGTGGTTAACTGTTGTGTAGCTAGTTAACATAATGTGTACCTATATTGTACATTGCATTGTACAATAATATATATATATATATATATATATATATATATATATATATATATATATATATATATATATATACTTAAGAGCAAAACTGAAGACTAAGGAAAAACTTTAGAATTTAAAACGAAGGTTGCAAAAAAACCTGAAAATCAAAACGCGCAACGCAGCAGTTTTGAAAATTCAGAATTCACATTCTATAAAGAAGATACCTAAGCAAAAAAATGCAAATATAATTTTGACTCACACCTAGTACAACATAGAAAAG
This sequence comes from Macrothele yani, assembly GCA_039090855.1. Taxonomy (NCBI): domain Eukaryota; kingdom Metazoa; phylum Arthropoda; class Arachnida; order Araneae; family Macrothelidae; genus Macrothele; species Macrothele yani. Next base: position 120,450,515 of record CM077005.1, on the reverse strand, counting down.
GTTATGTATCTACCTGTGTGAGTAAAAGGAGAAAAGACAAAAAAATAAAATAAAACAACTGAATGTAGAAGGTGTCGAGAATACTGAGCCTTGGCTTTATCAAGGACCAGCAAAAACTCTGCATTTTCTCACTTCCACAAAGACCTAGTTGGAAATGGGTTTCTGCAAGGCCATAGATGCAAGTAACATTCCCACCTAAAATAGTTTAAAACATATATATATAAGTCATGTCCTCCGTAGAGTTGCATGACCTAGCACTAGTTAACAATTTCGCTTGCATCCATTAACCTTCATGGCCCGACCCATGCTCTTCATCTGTTACTATTAAACAGAGAGAAGAAGATTAAAGAGAACTCAAGCTGTGAGAGTGACATAATAATTAGAAATGATTTTCAGCCATAACGAAATTCCAAGTTCGTTTGAGAGAGAATTTAAACCTGAAAATCAATGCAAAAGAAATCCAAATTTTACATTGCAATTAAAAAAGGAAATGTTAATTTTTAACGAACAGATTTTTGAAAGAAAACTTGAGTCTAAAACCCCCTACTCTACAACTTATGACAGCACGAAAACGAGAATAAGTTAAAGATAATAATTAACTAAAGAAAACTTTGTGAAAGTTATATACCTTAAACAGTTAGTTGCAATATGTACAAAGTATTTCAGCAGTGCTTTAAGTGCATAATTAATTAGTTATTAAGAACTTAACTACTTTGAAAAAACAGCGCAGAGACAGCGCATAGAAAAGGAACAAGCTTAGCCATCTTCTGTTCCTAGGTACCCCATAAGACGCTCAAAGTTACAGAGAAAAGAAAGAGTTAAAACCCGCAAAAATGTTAACAGACAAACCAATGCCTAAAAGCTGAAAAGCTAAAAAACGACAGAGAATAAGTACAAACATTGAACTTATAAAACCTAGAACCCAAAAACAAGGAAGAGAGCTTACCTCTTGTGTGACAAAAACTTTTCTCCTCACAAGAGAAGAACATGGCTGACCTCTTCCGCCACTCCCTAGACGCTGGGGGGCAGTGAGGGTGGGGCTGATGGCCTCCTCATACAGCAAGAAAACAACGCGCGGAGATTTTAACCAGAGAAAAAAAATATATAAACTTAAGACTGTGGATCTGTATGATCAGAAAGAGCAGAATTAACTCTCCAGAATACATGAGAAATATTATAAAATACACGAGCAGTTTATTTAATAATCTTTGCATGTATTAAATCACCTTAGTGAGCTTCTATAGATTAATCAGAATCTTATTAATTTTAATGTTGGTTTTACTATTTTTAGTATAGCTATCCTAGTGATGAATAACTAGTTTTCTTTTTTATTTGTTTTTATTTTCTTTTATAAACAGATTTTTAAGCTTTTTTTGTGATTTTGTTTATATTATTTAATTTTTTGTTTTAATAGGACCGTCATATCCATAGCACTAAGGTTCCTTTAGGTAGTTAATAGGCATCCTCTAGCCAACTTCCTTACGGCTTTGATTGGTCAGAATCATATTATTAACTGTGTAGAAAATTAAAGCAGATCTGCCAACCTTACTCTATTATTCAGAATAATTTTTCTTAAAGTTCTGTTGATGAAAGAAGAAGGAATTTCGTTCTCTAGAAAACTTTCTAATAGTATATTAATGTGGTAATTGAAGTACAAATTGTTGCTGCAAATTCTTGAAATTCTTAGGACCTGAGAAATTAGTACATTCTCAATTACTTTGGTTGAAATGTTATTATTCCAGTGTAGATATTTAATTACTTTGAAAGGAAAATTAACTCTTTTATCAAAGAGGCTAATAGATGGGTTACCTCTGTTGAGCTTAATGCTTAAGTCTAGGAACTCAAGTTCCTGATTACCGTGGTTGGTTTTACATAAGTTAAGAGAGCTTGGATAGATATTATCAAAATCACTCTCTATAACTTCTGAATTATTGATACACAGCAGATCATCAATATATCTAAAAGTGTAAAGGTAGTTATCTGAGCAGGTGGGGTGATTTTTAATGAATTTATATTCCTTAAAGAACAGGAATAGATTAGCGATATTCGTGGACGTTGATGTCCCCATTGGAATACCGTTCACTTGCTTATAGAGAGTATTATTATATAAGATATGGTTATTTTTTATGCAGCAATTGAGATAAGAGTTCCAAGTTCCTACATCAACAAATTGGTTAAGTTTAAATTCTGCATACAGCTCTTTAAAGGTAGTGATTATATCTGAAAGAGGCAGATTAGTATATAGGTTTTCAAAATCATAACTATTAATATCTAGGGGACAAACTTTGAGTATAGTAGAAATTACTTCTGCATTATTATTAATTATCCAAAAATCTCTGTTCATCAAGTTAGAACAGTTTCTAATGTGTTTCAAAACCTTCCTTTTCTATGCGCTGTCTCTGCGCTGTTTTTTCAAAGTAGTTAAGTTCTTAATAACTAATTAATTATGCACTTAAAGCACTGCTGAAATACTTTGTACATATTGCAACTAACTGTTTAAGGTATATAACTTTCACAAAGTTTTCTTTAGTTAATTATTATCTTTAACTTATTCTCGTTTTCGTGCTGTCATAAGTTGTAGAGTAGGGGGTTTCAGACTCAAGTTTTCTTTCAAAAATCTGTTCGTTAAAAATTAACATTTCCTTTTTTAATTGCAATGTAAAATTTGGATTTCTTTTGCATTGATTTTCAGGTTTAAATTCTCTCTCAAACGAACTTGGAATTTCGTTATGGCTGAAAATCATTTCTAATTATTATGTCACTCTCACAGCTTGAGTTCTCTTTAATCTTCTTCTCTCTGTTTAATAGTAACAGATGAAGAGCATGGGTCGGGCCATGAAGGTTAATGGATGCAAGCGAAATTGTTAACTAGTGCTAGGTCATGCAACTCTACGGAGGACATGACTTATATATATATGTTTTAAACTATTTTAGGTGGGAATGTTACTTGCATCTATGGCCTTGCAGAAACCCATTTCCAACTAGGTCTTTGTGGAAGTGAGAAAATGCAGAGTTTTTGCTGGTCCTTGATAAAGCCAAGGCTCAGTATTCTCGACACCTTCTACATTCAGTTGTTTTATTTTATTTTTTTGTCTTTTCTCCTTTTACTCACACAGGTAGATACATAACCTTTTCTATGTTGTACTAGGTGTGAGTCAAAATTATATTTGCATTTTTTTGCTTAGGTATCTTCTTTATAGAATATATATATATATATATATATATATATATATATATATATATATATATATATACATTATGTATAAGTGCAGCACTGAGGTCAGGGTTCAAGGTTTTTTGTTTAATCTCACAATCACCCCTGATCACAGTTGCATGCGTAGTGAGGATGGCATGTGTTTGTTCACTGTTGGTGTTCATAATGATTGATACTTCAATGTATTTTCTCATGTTTGTACAAAGTACAGTTTTGTGCTGTTATATTTTGTAATCTAATTGCTAAAGATGTCTTTTATTTTACTCTGTCATTTAGGTTATTGATGGATGTGCATTTCGGGTATACTGCCACTGGGTGAAAAAATCTGAGATGCAGAATCGTGCAGCATTATTCGAGAACAGGCCTCGGACTGATCTCAAAAATATGTATATGGAGGCCCTGAAAGGTCAAACTGCTTGACCAAAGTGTATGATAGCGAACAAAGAAAGGTGTGATGCACTGGGTCTCTTCCCAATTACAGAGATGAGGTTTGTGCATTTCGCCACTTCATAGTATTTCCTAAATTAGGTCTGTTTATGCATGAACTTTTATTTATGACTAAAATATTCCTTTTGCACTTCATCACGACCTTTGGAATGGAAAATATTTTGAGGAAGAATTTATTGCAGTTCACCCATTGTGTTTTTAGGATTAATGTTTGTACATACATATCTGCATACTGCAAAATAATAAACTACGGTCTGAATAAAATTAAAAGTGTTTCTTTTTTGAAAATGTTAATTTGTTTGTACAGAATCACTGCTTTTGTGAAAAGTGATATCAAACTACTGTGTTAATATTTTTGCACACACAATTTGCCTGTTATTAGTGCTAATGTGAAAAAATTAATTTCATATTGCACAGAGTGAATGAATACAGCCATTGTTTATGCTTTATTAGTTCGACATTTCATAGAAAAACTTCATAGCGACTGACCCAGTTAGTGGTGTAATCTGCACTTTTATTGGAAAAGAAATTCAGTGACTATTTCAGTATTTGCTTGAGACAAGTAAATGTAAGGCCAAACTGAATGATTGTTTACCTGCAGTATGAATATGCAGTTTCAATTTCTTCAGTTTAATTTTAATTTTGTTTTATAGTGTATGTGAGATTTTCGTGAACAACAAAGACAATTAGGTGTCCTGGGGAAAAGAATTACGGGCAGCAATCCTATTTTTTCGTGAGCTGTACTGTAAATGTTTTATTTCTCAGTCACATCATATTAGAGCCAGCTGGTAAAATACTTGAACAAGTTTGTGACAACAGGAATTGTGAAAATAATATTTGTATCTTGAATTATGTTCTGATTAGCTGCAGTATGTGTTCAAGACACTTAGAGATTTTGGTATGTGAGCAGATTTGTAGGTGTTTCTCTAAAATTGGTCCTTTTTTTTTTCTTTCTTTTTTTTTTTTTTTAATCTTTCTTTTTTAAGATTTTATGATGTTGCTACAAATAATGACTTTTTTAGCCATGAGTCAATTCCAAAATTTTAATCTGTAATTTTATTATGTTAACATTATAGTCATAACTGCACAAAATTAAGATGTTCATCAACAAGAATTCCATGTTTTTGTTATGTTTCGCTTTGTGGTGTCCAGAACCAGGTCATGTATATATGAGATACTTTCACCATGAGTTGAATACCAGGTAATAAAATACATCCAAGATTTAGGAGGAAAAGAAAGAGAGGATGTGTAGGCAAAAGTGGAAATTTAATTTGGACTTATTCCTGGTTGAGTCTTTTAAAGAATGTTGGTCTGTCATGGTTGAGTGAATTTTCAGTGTTTGAATGAAGGAATGTGTGATTAAGACATAGACATTGTTTGATGATGTTCATTGATTATAGCACATTGTAGAGTTCATTTGTCAATAACGCAAAGTCTTGTTCTGATTTTAAAACTGTTCGTGATGTAGAAATCAAACCAGTAACCAGTATTTTGCAGATTTCTGTGATAAAAAAAAAATTGTATTGTGTATGGCACAGGATTCTGTATTGTTTTTAAGAAAGTTGATCTTTTAGCTGTTGAAGGGAACAGTTTTTAAATATATATTTTTTAATATTTCTGTTAATGTCAAAAGTGATTGCATTTGAAGTTTGACTGATACTCACATCTAAAAGCACCATTTCATTGATGATTTTTCTGCAGTTTAAATTTTTTTGAGGTCTCACATTGTGTTACATCAGTCACTCAAGAATATTGCACAGATTCACTCTACTTAACATGCCAAGTTAATGGGAAAAATTTATTTTGTTGCACAAATGCTCATAAGGGACAGTGTAGCTTCTTAGTGATGGTGTATCTCTGTAACAGCAATTCTTCAAAGAGATTTTATAACTGAATTGCACAAATAACAGATAATGGGTGCATGAAGTAAAAGAACATCAGAATAAATTAAGTCCAATGAAAACTATCAAGGTAGCAAAAAGCTTCTTTGTAGCAGCTTATTTGTGTTATTCTTTACTTACTGCCTTCTTGTCATGCTTCACTGACAAAGTATTCATTACTATGTCTGTGTAGAGAAAAAATTATTTGGTATTTAAAACTGCATCCATCTTTGTTTTTTATTTGAAACCAAAATAAATGTTTTATGTAAATTACATTTTCACGTTTGTTGTATTGATGCAGCATAAAGATGTAAAGTGTTTTTTTAATTTAATTACCTATGTTAAATGACTGTAATAAAAAGTATAAGTTGCAGCTTACAAAGTAGTTTCATGTTTGATTTTAATACCAAACCAAAACAAGACAAAAAAATTCCAGTCTAATATTTTTGAAGGGAACACCAAATTAAAAGGTAAATCTGAAAAATTGTTAAATGCGGACATTTTTTTTTCATTTAAAATTGAAATTTAAAATGTTATGTGATAGCAACAATCAGATTAATTTTCATTGTACGTTATCATGTGAACAAGTAAAAGGAATGAGTCAAAACAAAAATTGTGTTACAGATATCCACAGGAAAATATGTATGTAGTAAAACAGTACATTAAAAAATACATAATTTGTATTCATATGTACAGACACATCCTACTACCTTCGAGACATTTTTGTTGCTGTGATTGTTAGACTGACCAAACAAATTCATATGTTACAAGTTGGTAAAACACGCTCGTACTCATGTGACACTTTATCAGTTCTCTAGAGAATCCCTTCACTTTTGTGTGTTACTTGTACATGTGTGAGCATGAAAAATAAAGCCTGTGCTGTTGAAAATATTGTTAAACAGCCTACTTTATTGGCTCTACTTTACAAGGTGCCGTTCCCTTTCCTCATCTGATTGGGAGAGAAGAAAACAGGAAATGCACACTGACCTTGATGGTTTATGCCATTCTGATCCAAACTGCAATGGAGAAAATGCTAAATTCAGGATGAAAAAAGCTCTGAGGAACCGACAATTGGAAACGTTAGATGTGGGAAACCGTTAACATCAAAACACAAGTTGCAGGGTTTTTAACAAGTACATAGAAGAAAATTTAGGGATTTAAAAATGTTGCATTAAATGCAGGAAATTGTTAGATCACAATTTGACAGTATAGTAATTGTAAGCATGTGATATACTGGCTTACTATCACATTATTGCTGTGTTATGACACAAATTAGTAGCATTGGTGTTTCTATGTAAGTAATCATACGGATCTGGTGCACCCTCGTGCTTTTGCAGTTTTATTGTGCCTGAAAGTTTTATAACTCTCATCTATAGAAAAGCTCACTTACATGTAGTGGATATCTTTTAATTGTGATGGGAATAATGCTGTCAGAGTTATTATTCCCCAACCAAATGCATGAAAAAATAATGCATAAGAAAAGCATCATTCACTGTAATTAGTGCTTTAGTTATAATTTGCTTCACATTATCATTTAACTAATCCATTTAAATACTTAAACTAGGCATAAAGGTGACAGTTGTGCAAGCACTTGTAGCTTTCTGTAGAGCTCATTGTTAAAACTCCGTATCAGTTTATAAACACTAGAAGTGGGCTTAACAGCGAGTTTCCTGTCATAGCAAAGGTGGTGACAGTTCTGAGAAAGTAACAGTGAATTTAAATAGTGACAAAATCACAATTTATGACAGGGGTGATGACAAGTCACTATCTTGCTTGTAACAGTGACAAAATCCCAATTTGTGTTGGATATGATACGAAGCAGGGGCCGCCTTGGTGATATAGTGATCTAAGTGCTGGCCAGAGTTGTATAAAAATAAAATGTATCTGCGTACACAACCATTGAAGCAGGAAACTTGCTGCAAACCAGCAAATCACGATAACAATAAAATAAGATAATTTAAAGAATAATTAATAAAACAAATAATTATTATAACATCACAGATTCCAATTAAGACAAAATAAGTACATTACAATTGAATGTGCAGCAATGTGTGTGAAATGGACCTTTACAGTAAATATTAAAATATTGGACCATGAACCTCATAAAAATAAGAGACTAAAGAAAAAAATGTAAATCAAGAAAACAGTTCCGTAATGAACTTAAAAAATTATAAATAGCATTTTCAACAATTTATTAAAAATAGTAAACTTACAAAATACGGAAAAAATTTTAATTTAATAACTGGCAACAGCAAGAGGAACTCGGCAATTAGATTTAAATTCTTTCTGTTGAAACAAAACTTTTGACACAGTTCCTATACATTGAGAACAGTCCATGATAACATCTAGAGGCTAGAAATGTCTGCAAAAGAAGTCAGATGTGAAAAATAATTGAAAGTTCAAATTAAAATAGAATCTAGTATATCAATCTGAGTAAGTGTTTTAATCGATGTAAATAACATTTTTTTTTAAATCTGCAAGCGAAAACTATCTGCAAAACTTGCTCATAATTTGGAAACTATTCGCGTACACGTGTAAGTCTTCATTTTGCTACTCTGGTGCTGGCTTCTGACCATTCATCCGAGAGGGTCCGGGTTCTAATCCCAGTGAGGCATGGATGTTGTATTTGTCTTATGGCACCGGCTCTCACCCTTTCCTGAAACTATTGACCCTAAATGGCAACTGCTTACTGCCCATCAAGTTGCTCACAGTAGTTATTAAATCTTCAAACAAACAAACAAAAAACCAGCAGGGAATCACTGTGGCACTAATGTTTTAGTTTGCTGAAAAAAAATTCATTTTGTTTCTCATCTAGTGCTTTCAAATTAAATGAGCTGCTAAACAGTATGAAAAAAATGCAAATGGTCAACTAAAAATTAATTTTTGTTTTAAATTTCATTTATTTATTTAATGATTTTTAAATATGTGAGCAAATACTCAAATGCAGCTGTCAAATTTTTAGGTAATTTATCTGTGTTCCAGTGTTAATAAACATAACTGCAACAGCTAAATTTTGCATATTAGTTATTTTCATTATCCATATATTGTTTTCAAAATTCCTCCATCCTGGTTGTATCTGCTCTGCATTTCATGAAAAGTTATTTTCCATTTTTTGTTTCCAAAATTCCTCCATCCTGGTCGTATCTGCTCTGCATTTCATGAAAAGTTATTATCCATATATTGTTTTCAAAATTCCTCCATCCTGGTCGTATCTGCTCTGCATTTCATGAAAAGTTATTATCCACATATTGTTTTCAAAATTCCTCCATCCTGGTCGTATCTGCTCTGCATTTCATGAAAAGTGTATAATGCAGCAGGTAACTGATTAACTAAAATGCTGTTCAAGAAAGTAGCCCCCCCCTCCTTTCCTCTTCCCACAAAGTGCCCACTTGTACATGCTTGCCACACTTCAGCTGAGCTTGTGAACAGTCAGCACTTGATATTATAAAATTCAACTAAAAATACAAAGAAAGCTGCTACATACAATTAATTCAATAGTTATGAATTTTCATAAAATTCCCTTTCAGCTTTTTTCAGTTTATTTTATCTTCCATTAACTTCTGTCTCCTTTTTGGTCTGTAATTTTTTTACTTAAGTGTGTAACATTGTTTTTGACTTTTTTTTTTCTGTAAGGATTTTTGTGACTTGTAGGGAAAGGTAAATATTTTTTTCCATGACTTTCTTTAATTCATGCTTTTAAGCAATTTTTTAATTATCTGAAGAATTAAGAGCATTTTTTTTTCAAAAAATTTAGAGGCCTCATGTAATTTGGCTGATAGTGTAACACTTTATTATTGTTAGTAGGTTTTTTTTATATAATCAAGTTTGAGTTTTTCCTTTTAATATAAGTCCAAAAAATTCAACTTATCTTTTTGCATTTTTAGGATCAAATTTTCATCTAGGATGTTGAACAAGTGTTTAGTGTGTCATGTGGAAGAGGTATTTATGTTGTCTAAAATATCATCCATGAATCTTGCATAAAGACAGGAGACTGATGCTAGATTAATCCAACTTTAGGGCAAATGATAGGAGCATTCTCAATTAAAATAAAGCCTATGTGTGATGTGGTATTCTGCTCATCCTAAAGAGTTTTATGATTATTCAGATCAGAGTTTTGACAAGGCCAGGTCAGTGTAGGAACATTTTTCTTAAACATTTGTTTACTACCTGTCTGCAGGATTTAATAAGGTCAATTCATGCATTATATGCACCAAGGGCTTGGGCTTAAGTCATGTTGTTTGTGATTGTTTGGACGGTCCTTCAATCATGTTTTTTTTTTTTTTTTTGGGAACACAAGTATAATACAAAGCAGAAATGCAAAAGGGAAGAAGAGAACTTCGTTAGAATGGCTGTATCATGCATTTGTGCAAAATGTTTTAACTCTGAATTGAAAGTTTTTTACAGTGTAACTAATCACCACAGTTCAGTTCTTGACACATTTTTTTTAAAATCCATGGTTGGCATTTTACACTAATAGCATCATTCACAAGGAATTCTCTTCACCAAAGTTTGACCTTCCTTCTCATATAGCACTTATATTATGATGGAAATTGTGTACAATTGAATAATCATTCTTACAGATATCTGTTCATCACATATTGATACACAAGGTTAATAGTAAGGTTGTTTGCTCATCCCGCCTTCCTAGCAGACGAATAATTGTGACGTCACTGAGTGACATCACAGTTCTAACATGAGAATCATAAATCCGAACTGTAGCTATGGAGGAAGATGTCTTGTCAACAATGTTTATAACTCGACCACAGAACAAAGGCTTATGCAAAAGCACATTTACATTAAATACAGAAGAATTTCAGTCGTGAATATTTTACTAATGGGGATTTCATAAATACCTCCCGAACACTTTTGTTATGTAAAGGGTGGGAAAATGGTTATACATACATTTCAAGGGAAATTTTTGCTGTTTTATATATTAATTTAGAAGGGAAAACACACAGCAGGACATAGTATTGTCATATAATAAAGAATTTCTTTATGAGGAATAGGAAAAGCACTTGACAACATTCTCCAATTTTTTAAAATTAAAAATTGAAAACATTTTGCATTAAAAAATCTGGTACAATTTATAAAGATTATAACAGCTGGTTTATAAATAATAATTCTGACATGCTGTTATGGTGCAGATACAAAGAAACTTGGCAATTAGGTAGTGTTATGATGGCAATTTGGACAGTGACGTCACAAAGCAATCACCGGAAGTGCAGGATGAGCATAACCTTGATTGATACATAAATTATTGTTACTAAAGTAATTCATTTGTGTGAAAGATATTATAAGCCCTTGTTGAGAGAATGACTGCTCTTTGTTTTAATTTGACCTCTGCCGTTTTGATGCCATTGTATCAGTTACTTGCCCGATCTTCTGAAAGCTTCCCGGTGTTTGAGTGGTCAGTAGCATAGGTTTGTGGCTAATCATCCCTGCTGGTTCAAGTACCTGATAAGGCCGGATGGTGCATTTATCTTACAGACTGTCTCTGTCCTTTTCCTGAACCAGTAACTCTGAATTAGGTTAGCCTTACACTTGAATTTAATAGCAGAATGAACATGCAATGTTTTTCTTGCTTTGTATGCATGCAAGAAATGGGAAGTAGGAATACAGAAAATAGATTTTGATACTATTTGCAACATCAACTTGTGATGTACTATATTCCTTTTGGATTTATTCTGTGGTTGTGGTTGTTTATGATAAAAGTTCACTGTTTTAAAGAAGACTGTTGATGTATAATATCACTGGAAAAAAAAATTCAGATTTTTTTGAAAATGAGAATGTGCACAATGTACAGTTAGTGGTATATATAAAGTGTTGATTCAGTAGACAAAAATGATTAAATCTGATTTCTTTTTCTCTTAGCATTCTGGGTTTTTGACTCCCCCACCCCTTATGCTTTTTTTAGGGTTGGTAATTGCCAATGTGTGAGAAATGTAAATTGATTGAGATCTCTTGCATAAGTAATAAATTTCTGGAAGTGTGAAAAAAGCTGAGAAGTAAAGTATGTGCCAAATAAAGGAAAAACAAAAGAAGTTAGATAATTTTAAACATTTATAAAATGTGAAAGTAAAAATTTTAAATCTGTATTGCTTAGGCCAAGCCTGCTAAATTCTTTCTATCTCCATAAGTATATATATTTTTTTACGTCACAATCTTCCCCACAAATCAGGTTCTACAAACAAATACGTTGGCTCAGCCTTAGGTGTTTTAGAAATGTTATTCTGCAGCTCTATGTTGAAAGAAGTATGCTTTTCTTTCTTTCTAGGTTTTAATTTTGAGCAAAATAACCAGGGTTCATTCTGTTTTTTTTTTTTTTTTTTTTTTTTTACAAACTTCAGGTTTGAAATATTCTACTCCAACAGTTGGTTGCTCTGGCTTTTTTAAAGTTTTCGCCAATCGATTTGCCAAATTCAATTTTTTTTTTCACCAAATATAATGTGAAGTCATTTTTTTTTTCAGTCTCCATCGGAAATATAAAAAAACAAAGTGTTATAATAATACAGAAACAATGGGTTATATATTCTTTACAGTTAAGCAGCAAAATATTGCCAAAACCAAAAAAAGGTAATCGCCAATATTTTTGCCAGAACTTTTTATTCATCGTCAAAATTACTCTTTTTTTCAAATTGCAAAGAATGTGATCAACACTTCCCCTGCCATCCTTCTTGCCGACATGCTAAAAAAAATATACACCCTTGTGCATTAAAGTTTAAAAAAATTGTGTTCTGATGATGGCTCTCAAAATAGGCTATGTACTTGCATATTAATTGCTATGTGCAGAATAAAACAGGGGAAACAAAAAACTAGTGCCCTTTCGAGTTGAAAAGTATCTTCCCCCTTTTCCAAAGTTTGTGCTTTTATCCTGCTCATGTATAAAAAAGCCCTCCCATATTTTTTCAAATTCTGCCCTGCTCTTTTTTGTAATGATTATAGAATGAACCCTGTATAAGTGTACCTGGATCCTACATGTTTTGTTGACATAATGATGCCTAATGGTTTTAATTTCATGCTTTGGCACAATGTTCTGTTATCCTGTGTGACATCAGTGGAACTATGGAATACTGACTACGTACTCTTTATTGAAATTTGATGTAAAATAAGTTTATCTTGAAATCTGAACCAAACCTGTGCTGTTACACCATTGTGATGCTAGATGACATTGTACCATTGTGATGCTAGATGACATTGTAACAATTGTTAATCCATTATGCGTACTTCACTAATGTGATTTTTTATGTGAAATAACCTATAGTAATATGAAAGTTCATATATGCGGTGTTACACTGCCTGTAATCTACCTCCTTGCATGATTTGTTTAATGACCAAACTGTGTTGTTCCTTATATGACATGCTATTATGAATCAAAGTTTACTTTACTTGGCAGCTGTTCAGTTAATTTCAGGTAATAATTCACTAATTCAGCTTACATTTAAACTTCTAAATAAACCAGTGCAAAGCTTTTTTTTTTTTTTTTTTTTTTTTTCAGTTTGTAGTTCAGCAAAAATCTTGCTAACTGCTCAGTGTTGATGGTAGAACTGACGAATGGCCAATATTTGATTTAAATTATTTTTTATAGTTTCCTTGAAGTTTGTACAAAAGAAAGTATCCATGGTAGTTTAACTGAAAGTTTCATGCTTGAGCAAAATTGTATTTTATGTGATGTATATTTATGTACATGGTGTTATGTATTGTGATAACTTGTTGAGCTTCATAAACAAATTATCAGTTTACAGTCTGTGATTTGATATGCCATACAAGATTGTTTCAGCAATACTGATGCAGAGATTAAAGACATAATATTGTAGATTTGTAAATACCAAATATTCTGTATTTTTCAATGTTTTCCATTCACTGTGTATTGTTATGTACATTTTGTTAAAGTATTTCCTTGTGCATTTATACCTAAAGGGATGAAACCTTACATTTTAGAGTGTCTTGAAATAACTACAGGTTTTGTAGTGTGTGGGGGAAAAAAATAAATAATAATGTTGTTACGAACTGTGCTGCTTTTTTTTTTTTTTTTCTCACTAGGCGTTTTTTTAAAGTATGGCATGATTATGTGTCAGTGCCAATCACATTTTGAAACACTGTGAAAGCCCAATTAAAATGCACAGTGGGTAGAATTTAGTGTTATTTCTACTTAGTAGTTTGTAGCAGTAACAATTTTCTGTAGTTTTAAACTATAATAGTCCTTTCTAAAAAAAGAAGCCATATTGCACTGAAGTGCCCTCATTTTAATTCTTCTGTATGTAACATATCAGAAAACTTGCAAATTGCATGACTCTGGAGTGGGAATTGAATTCTCATCTTCCAATTACCATTTCAGCATGCTACACATGTGCTGTAGATATTTTTTTCATAGAAACAAATTTTCTAGTTACTGAGACAGATGAATTGTAGCTTAACATGCTCAAATGGAAATTGGTAGATACAGGTTTGATTTCTTCTCCAGAGAAACAGTTTTCAAGTTTTCTTAGGTGATACTACATGGAGAGCAATTAAAATGAAATCACACACACACTTTGGTGCTGAAATAATACACTTCTGTATGCTTTGCCATGTACTTGAGACTTTATCCTTCATTGATTTCTGTGGTAACTTCTGAAATTGATGTTCATATCTGAAGAATTTAGAGCAGAAGAGAACTGATATTTATCATTTTTGAGGCACTGCACTTGAATTTTATTACACTAGAATGTAGTTTATGCTATAGAAAAGCTTTACAACCAATGAACAACCATGATGCTACTTTATCAACTATAGATGAAGTACTTCAAAGAATTTTAATAACCAAATTTCATGAAATTTGGCCGCTACTTATGTTTGAAACCTTCTTACTTGAATGTTTCAATTAGTAAAACTTCGCATGTTAAACATTGGAGTCAAAAATTAGTCATCAGTGTAGAGATTTTCAACAAACCAAAATATTAAAATAGTTGAACTTTTACAAATGAGTAAAAAAAACTAGAAAAAAAGATTGCTATAGTTGAATTTTAGCAGATGAGTGAAGAAACTGTAGGAAAAAACATTTCTATAGTTAAGCTTTAGCACATGAGAAAGAAAAAAACTGTAGGGAAGTCATTTCTGTTGTTGAAAACAAAAATGGGAAAACAACTGTCGATAAGAAATCATTTCTCTGTTGAACTTTAGCAAATAAGTAAAAAAAAAATGTAGAAATAATAATTTCTGTACTTACACATTGTAAAAAATAGACGGAGGGGCGTCTCTGTCCACATCGCAATCGCTGAAGGCAAGATTTACTGCCAATAGCAAATGGCAAGATGTGACGCTACATTTCAATAGATGAAGTTGCAAACACATAGCATTAAAATCAATGAAGATTGGAAATTGAGTTATTTTGGGTAGCTATCATTCAATGTTTAAAAAGTTATTTGAACCTAAGTCAGAACCAATATTCCATGCCTTTGCTACTGCTGTAACATCAATGTTCTCAGAAAGTACTATGTGCCATTTAAATAATATTTTTAAATATAGTAATCTTGGGTAGCTATCATCCAATGGTTAAAAAAATGATTATTGCTTAAAAATGTTAGAACATGCATTAAAGTATTGTTTATTAAATAACTTCATAGTTGGTTTGAATTTTAACTTTTTGTGATGCATTACCTTTTAAACCAGCTTGAAAGTGTGTTTAATGGTTGTTATATGTTCATTTGACCATACAAGTACAGTTGAACCTCCTTGAACAATTTTAATCTGTTTCAGTAAACTTATTTTTGTTGTTTCACAATTTAAACGCAATGTTTCTGCCATCAGTATTATTTTAGGGCCACTGGTTTTAGGGAAGGGAAAGAGCCAGTGTGTATGCCATACAGCAAATACACCAGCCATGCCTCATCCAGGTATGCCATAGTGTCTGAGGCTCTGGCTTTCTGGGTAATCATTTTAACAGTGCCTGGTTAGAGTATCAGATAAGGCTTGTGTGGTGTGTTTGTGCAATGGAGGTGGTTTTCCCTTCCCTGTGACCAGTAGTCCCAAATTAGCGATAGATTGCTGCTTATGTCCCTGAGTTCTTCATATGGTGATCATTAAACTTCCAAACAATGTTTAAGCTTTATTTTGGACGTGAACTTAAGCCCAGCTTGGTCAGTTAGCCAGAAGCCTTAGCCTCTGTCTACTCAGCCACCTGGAAGAGGGAGGTGAAGGAAGTTAAATGGGTTAGTTATTACTTAGATATAGGATCTGCACTGCCTAAATCCATTCCAGAAGCCCAAATAAATTCACATTTTTACTCTACCTTTCAACACTTGTTCAGTGGATAGGTACAGTGTTCTGCATACAATTAGGCACAGGCTAAGACAGGGGTGAAAAAGTTCTGCCAAATAGCAGAATTCCACCTTTTTGGAAGTCATCTGGGGAGTACCTGAGATGGAGAAAATATATATATGTAGCTCATATGTTGTGTATATATATATTTCTGTGTCTGTAAACTATCTAATTATTATTTAAATCTAGAAAGGAAAACAAATTAGATCAATATAAATATGGGATTGCCATTATTGGTTTGCTGTAAGCACATTGATTAAAATAAAAATTCCTATTCGTTCCTAAAGAAATATTAGACAATTTTGTGGCTTTTATATATGCATATATGGTGCTTAGGGTAGTTAATAAATGCTGAAAGGTTAATTATTTTTGCTTATTCCTATGTGGGAAAAGTTCAGCTTTTTCTGCTGTGACCACTTTCATACCTGCTGAGATAAAAGAACCCTATATTAGTAGCTTTTGAAGCATAAGAAATTAGTTAAGATTTCATGAGAAAATCTATAAAAAATACTGGAGGTTGTATCACAGAAGCTGAGGGTCATGTAGAAGAGCTGGCTGTATGGAACTTATTAAAAAATGCCAAAGGAAGTTTATCACTGAAGAAATTGCCTACATGGATTGGATTTAAAAGATTTGCCTCACTTAAATTTGTATGTACTTTGAAATTACACACACACACACACGTATTTGTTGTACCTTTTTTAAATATGTTACATCTGAATATAATTTCTTTAGGTGCCTGTCTTTACCAATCACTAAAATGTGTCACAATGTGCCCCTAATAGACTGTGATACATTATTAGGCTTAAATATACTAATATCAAAGGTGTTATTTACCTTATATTGGCAAAGTATTTCGCACGTTGTCGCTCTGTGAGACACGTGCTCCCAGCCCGAGAGGTCAATTATGTTGCGGCCTCGTGGAGCGACGACGTGCACAATTCTTTGCCAATATCAGGTAAATAATACCTTTGACATTAGTATATTTAATCTAAAGCATGTTTATAACATAAGACAACCCCTAAGATTGTCTCGTGAATTACATATTTCATAATTATTAGGCTTATTCTGCTTTTTTCTTTTTAATTCCTAACAAGAAATGCAAGAGCTGTTTACACAGCCAGCATATCTAAAATTGTTTACGTAATGACTGATTGGTTACAGACTGTTTTTCCAATTAATCAAGGCAGGTTTGTTGGTGTATAGTAATCATTAGAAACTCTTTAATGGATAATTGCATTAATGTAACCCTGCTGGAGGCCACTCATTACAGGAGGTTATACTGTGTAAAAAAACAGAATGATATAATTGCTTATATTTTTATCCAGTGCCATTTTGTCTATTCATCAAAAAGTAGTTTCACTAAATACAAGATTGAAGTGGTAATCCATTTAATTGGCGTAAGGAACAAAACACATTTTGCCAAGCTTTTGCTCATCTACGGTTAACTTTGTCAAGGCTAAAAGTGTAATCAAACAAAATGAGAATGATTACAATTTAAATATGAGAGTGGGTTACATGAGACATAAAGAATGATTAAATACTTGCTGCATTATGTTCTGAATATGCAGTCACAAGATGTGTTAGTTTGGGACATGGTGGTTTTACGGGGGCAAATCATTCAGGCATTGAATACAAATTTTTGGTGACCCCAGGGAGACTGTCATTCATTAAATACATTTTTAAGTAACTGAGAGAACAGGTTTCTGAATGTTTATTAAGTGGGGTGAGCTGTGTCACTCTTGGTTATGGAGGTAAGTCATTTTAGCCGCCCCGGTGGCGCAGTGGTCTAAGCGATGGCCTCTGATCATTCATCCAGAACGGGGTCTGGGTTCGAATCCCGGTGAGGCATGGATGTTGTGTTTGTCTTACGGCATTGGCTCTCTCCCTCCCTGGAACCAGTGACCCTAAATTAGGGACGGGCGACTGCTTATAGCCCATTGAGTTGCTCACGGTGGTCGTTAAACCTCCAATCAAAAAAAAGTTCATTTTACAATCCTATGCTCTAAAAATATGTTAATCATTTAAATTCGCCAAGTGTTAAGGTGCAGGTAATGGCAGAGCATGGATGATTTGCTGCTTGCACTTCAGAATGAATTGGAACTGCATGATTTTTCTTTCCAGAGGTATAGTGTGTATGTACTTTTTTTTTACACGGGCTAGCGTATTGTACATAATGTCTTAATAGTCATTAATTACCAAGAATATGTTTTTTTGGGGGGGGGAGAAGATTGCATAGTTTTGTAATGTATGTCTTTTAATGTTCATTCACATTTCTTTCTCACTGTGAAGTCATACGTTCATTACTTAGCATTTTATTTGTAGAATAGATTATACTGAATGCCTAATATAAATTAATTAGGTGTTGATTAATGTGAATAACCCAGAACTGAAGCATTTTAATTTAGTCCAAGAAGTAAATTTCTCATTCAAGAAAGTACAAGATTAGTGGTAGGCTTTACATTTCTACATAGTATTTATTTGACATATAAGAACTTAGTTGTTTTTACTGTGTGTTTTGTCTATTTACTGCCAAAGCCAAACCAATTTCTCATCTGTCATGCCTTAAACTCAGGATTTTTTTTTTTTTTTAATTTCTGACACTTTTTATCTTGGAATGTGTTAAATGGTAAGTTTGTCATAATTTTTAGTAGCCATTTAGTGTGGCTTTTAATAGTAAAAGTTATTCTAGCAATATTATAAACTGCTACTGTTGAAAGATTTGAGATATGTTAACATCTTATGTCAGTTTCTTGTGTAATTTAATTATACATCTGCAGTTTTTAATTTTATTTGCATGATTATGCTTTTAAAAGGAGCTTATCAAAATGTGTTGTAATAGGTGTATGTGAAACAGCATTTTCTTTCTTCCACTGTATTTTCTAAAACAAATTTACAGATGTAATAGGAACTCTTTTAAGTCTTTTATTGCTGAATTTTGTATTAAAAGTTCAGAAGTCTTATAAATTTTTCTGCTAGCCTGTGAAATCTTTTCAGGAACAACAATAATTAAATAAGTTGTAAATAAAAAGCGGTATTAACATGTGACTGCTGTGCAGTTAAACAAAAGCATATAAAAATATTGTAATTCTTAAAATTAATTATTGATGAGTGAATTTTGTTTTTTTCCTGGATTGTATGAAATACATCTTTTGACATTCAGTTGCATGCAATCCAATCTTACGAACATCAGTACTCCATGTTCATCTGTTTATAGATCCAGAACTAAAAATATATATCAGAAGAAACTTGGGCAAAGTAAACTGTGGTACTTTTCCTACTTATCACCTCTTATGGTGTTGCATATAGTTATAAGCTTTGTACCCATGCACTTAATAGTTACTTTTTCTTCTTTTGAAGTGTGTTATGTGTGCTTGAAAACTGTGATTAGCTTGTTTCTGAACTAAAAATATAAGCCAATTGTTTTATTTTGCTGTGTATGGTTCCATTTGAATGTGCCTGATTTGTAAATTCCATTTCAAGATAGATACGTAACATAGATCTGCAGCTTCCTGCATAATGTGTATTGCAGTTCCATAAAATAAAGAAAAAAGAATTCTTAAAGAGATGTATGTATGTATGGAAAGTATTTTACTTGCATAAGGTGTGCCACATTTATTTTAATGTGTCCTAATTCAAGGTATCATTTCTTATCCGAAACGGGAACGTCTTGACCATCTTTAATTGCATCGGAAGACGTTAGAAAATTGACGTAAAACCGAACTGGACGCAGGGCGCCATTTAGGCCTGAAAAATGCAGGAAGAGAGGGAGGTGAGATTCCCAAATCTGCTTTGCAGTTTGGACCTTCGGTACCTCATCAAATGGGCCAAATGCAGCTTGCAGTCGTTGTAATGATCGACCCCACCCCCGGGGGAGAATTTTCAAGAAATGTGAAGAACATTCTTATCTCGTAACGTACGTACAAACCCGCCTTCATTTCTGAAAGTAAACAACTGACATCCTCTTAACATTTTGAGGGGGAAATGCGAATTTTTAAGCTGCCAAGGCTACAGAAACTGGCGAAACTTATAGGAAAATTATGTATGTAAACAAATAGTAGTACGGCGCGAAAAAAAAAAAAAAAAAACCATGCCAGGTTGTAAGGTGATTTTTGCGTTCTCTCGTGTTGAGCCAGTGGCAGCCGCTCCTTCATCCCCGCTCTAGTTACACCTATGAAGCCACAATTGCGTTTTGAAAATTTTGCCTCTTAAATTTTCTAAACGATAAAAGCTGCATTTATAATAGTCTTCGGCTTGAATAAAAGGTGCTTATTAGGAGTTCGTAGAAAGATAAGAAAAGACGCGTTCCTAGTTGTCTCGCTGCAGAAGTTTGAAAACGTATTCTGACAAAATTTCTCATTGCCACTCCGTTAGCCTAGTATGAGGAGCTGGCTTCTGACAATATTTCTAAGGTGAGTCGAGGTTTAAGTCCTAGATGAGGCATGGGTGATGTGTTTTGTCTTGCGGCTTTGGCTATCTTCCTTTCAGATCAGATCATATGTAGAGGATTTTAGGAAGGGAGTGTCTGACCCCAGGTCTTGAACAACCCTTAGAAATAGGAAGCTAGGAGATTTGGGCTAGAGTGCCCGATAGAAAAGTAACACGGAAGCGAGGTAGAAAGGGGGAGGAAGACGCCCTTATTTATTACCGGGGGGCCAGTACCAGGGGTGCGACGGCTTAACGTGCCCATCCGACGCACGGCGGGTATTTAGTATTTTGAGCATTCGTACCTGCCTGGGATCGAACCTGAGGGTTTTCCGTGGCATTCACGAAAGCTGACCACTAGGCCACCCGCGGCCCTCTCTCTCTCCTTTCCTAGAACCCATGACCCTAAATAAGAAACGGGTGACAATTGCTTGTTGCCGTATGTGTTGCTCATTCATATTCTTGGCTAAAAATTGGGCGGAATCTCGTTGCTCAAAGGAACGAAAGTCAGACCGTAGTGTAAGGTGACTAGATCTTTGAGAATGCAACTGAGAACAATTTCGTTTCAGTAGCATTCTCAAAGATTAACAAAACAAACCGTACCAGGTTGTAAGGGGATTTTTGTTTGCAAGAAAGCTGATGCTGAGAAAGATGATATTCATTTCCCATCCTAAAAATATTTTAAATCCAGTTAAAAAATAGAAAAGTACTTAAAACAGAAACGAAATCGTAACACCACATTGATCGAAATGACTTTGTTTAATGCTTCGGCATGTCTCCCATTAATACTGCATGATTCCTAATTTAATTCAAAGAAAAATTTATCCGCTTCGGAAAATAGTTCCATACCTTTCTTTTATGAATCAATTTCCTAGCGATTAAATAAGAAATTGATGCTAAATTTAGTTGCATTTGGTAAATTCAATTAAATTCTACGCCTTTTGTTTAACACATTTTTACAAATTTCAATTTTGGGGAAGAAATTTCAAAAATTGTGGACAAAAACTAAGAAATTGAGGAGATTGATGTCCTCACTAAGTTTTTACAAAATTGAGGACAAAAGCATTGAAAATGAGGACGTCTGGTCACCTTACCGTAGTGAGATGGTTTGCTCCAGGCAATCAAAAGAAATTTTGTCGCACGCAATTGCTGCAACCCCATAGTGACGATTTGCTCCGTTGAAACTAAGATACGTAGCCAACTGATGTGGGAAACTCAGCGTTTCAGATTGGTATTACTACATGAATGTATTTGGAGCCGGAAGGCTTCACTAGACGTAGAGACTAATCAGTTGTGGCAAGAGAAAAAAAAAACTACTTTGACGGGGTAGGGGGTGCATTCTCATTGCACCAGCCGCCACTGTGAACACAATCACATTGTAAATTTACTGAAAAATTATAAAGTACGTAGTGGACATTATCTCAACAATAAATAATCTTCGAGAATTGACATGCAATCGGACATTTTTTTTTATTGAAGGTTTAACGACTAGTCAGCAACGAAATGGGCTATAAGCAGTGGCGCGTCCCTAATTTAGGGCAATTGGCCCCATAGAAGGGAGAGAACCAGTGCCGTAAGATACACAACATGCATGCCTTACCGTGATTCTAAGCCAGACTCTTTACTGACGAATGGTCATAAGCCATCGCTTAGGCCACCGGTGCGACGGGCCCGAGATCGAATCACGGTGAGGCACGAATGTTGTGTGTGTCTTACGTCACAGGTTATCTCCCTTCCCTGGAACCATTTGCCCTAAATTAAGCACTGATTATTGCTTATAGCCCAATGAGTTCCTCACGGTGGTCATTAAACCCCAAATCCCGCTTCTTTTCAGAACCGCTAGCATTACGTTTGTTAATCTACGCTCCTCATGTCTTTGCACACAATAATATAACTTGAAAAGAGATATCTGGAAAACTTTAGGCCGCCCCGGTGGCGCAGTGGTCTAAGCGATGGCCTCTGATCATTCGTCCGAACGGGGTCCGGGTTCGAATCCCGGTGAGGCATGGATGTTGTGTTTGTCTTACGGCACTGGCTCTCTCCCTTCCCTGGAACCAGTGACCCTAAATTAGGGACGGGCGACTGCTTATAGCCCATTGAGTTGCTCACGGTGGTCGTTAAACCTCCAAAAAAAAAAAAAAAAAAAAAAAACTTTAGATGCAGGTTCTCTACTTCAGCTTACCCAGAGACGCAGCTATTCTCAGGCCGTGCCGCCCCGGTGGCGCAGTGGTCTAAGGCGTTGGCCTCTGATCATTCGTCCGTAAGGGGTCCGGGTTCGAATCCCGGTCAGGCATGGATGTTGTGCTTGTCTTACGGCACTGGCTCTCTCCCTTCCCTGGAACCAGTGACCCTAAATTAGGGACGGGCGACTGCTTATAGCCCATTGAGTTGCTCACGGTGGTCGTTAAACCTCCAATCAAAAAAAAAAAAAAAAAAAAAAAATTCTCAGGCCGTAGTTGTTTTAAACTTATACAATCTTCTTGAAATTCACAGATTTTACAGTTAAATGCATGATGTGTCTTACAGCGTTTTAAAACTTACCAAATAGTCTTTCATGATTTTCATATCGCCGCCCCGGTGGCGCAATAAGCGATGGCTTATGACCATTCGTCCGGAAGAAGTTCGAATCCGGTGAGGCAGGGATGTTGTGTTTGTCTTACGGCACTGACTCTCTTCCTTCCCTGAAACCAGTGGCCCTAAATTAGGGACGGCCGACTGCTGATAGCCCATTCCGCTCATGGTGGTCATTAAACCTTCAATCACAAAAAAATCATATTAAACAAGTATAACCTATATATTTATATACTGCTATAACGAAAACTTGTCTTTTTGCCAGAAGCAAAAGTTGTTTCTGTGTGAAGAGAAAATTATTAATTTAATCAGAAACGCACCCAGGCTTTTGACAAGAAGTGAAGAAGGGGGTGGGGTGGATTCCAGAAAATATCTTTTCGTAGAAATTTTTTTGTGTGTGTTTCGACCTCGTATAGATAAATGCTGACACTAGAAATATCTTTGATTGGACACTTAATACTTCGCTGAACCTGCTTGGTCGGAAACTTGAAATTTACAGGATGACTTTAAAAAACTCTTGCACCTAACACCACGTTAGCACATTTTGCCCGTCTGTCTGTAGGTCCGCCTGTTTCTGATAAATGTCTTGCTAACCGTTGGAGAAATTCTGTGGATGGTTTTTATGGACTACACGTAACTGTCGCACCATGTTTGTTCTTGCTGCCCCGGTGGCGCAGTGGTCTAAGCGATGGCCTCTGATCATTCGTCCAGAACAGGGTCTGGGTTCGAATCCCGTGAGGCATGGATGTTGTGTTTGTCTTACGGCACTGGCTCTCTCCCTCCCTGGAACCAGTGACCCTAAATTAGGGACGGGCGACTGCTTATAGCCCATTGCGTTGCTCACGGTGGTCGTTAAACCTCCAATAAAAAAAAATGTTTGTACTTTGTGTGTCTGTTCGTCCGCCCGTATATCCTATATGTTCGATGAAGATCTAGGGTACAGTTTGATATGAAAACCAGAAAAGCCGCCCCGGTGGCGCAGTGGTCTAAGGCGCTCGCCTCTGATCATTCGTCCGTACGGGGTCCGGGTTCGAATCCCGGTCAGGCATGGATGTTGTGTTTGTCTTACGGCACTGGCTCTCTCCCTTCCCTGGAACCAGTGACCCTAAATTAGGGACGGGCGACTGCTTATAGCCCATTGAGTTGCTCACGGTGGTCGTTAAACCTCCAATAAAAAAAAACAGAAAATTTCTGGATAGCCATTAGGAAACTGAAGTAACTGTCCGAAGGATTTTTTTTATTCCAGAATTAACGATCACCGTGAGCAACTCAATGGGCTATAAGCAGTCGCCCGTCCCTAATTTAGGGCCATTGGTTCCAGGGAAGGGAGAGAGCCAGTGCCGTAAGACAAACACAACATCCATGCCTCACCGGGATTCCAACCCGGACCCCTTTTGAACAAATGATCAGAGGCCATTGCCTTAGGCCACCGGGGCGGCCGTACGAAGGATCAGAGGTGTCACCGCAGCCTTCAGCAAGGTCACAGGCTCTTTTACCGAACAGGTGTATCAAGAGTGTGACACATCCTCACCCGCCTACCCCCTGACCGATTAAAGCAACAGCATAGCTAAGATACAGCGAAAGTCATAAGCTCATACCTACAGCTCCACGTAGATGCAGAACAAACACTGAGTCCTAGCTGAAGCTCATGTTTACCCAGGAGGAACTCCTCTCAAGAAGGACTGAAAGAATACACATGGGTTAACTACTTGTTTCTTAATTTAAAAAACATGTCTTGCGTGTGCATGCAATATAGTATGCATGAATTAACTATGTATTATTTTTGTAATAGCACAATATCTTGGGGTCATTGCTATTATTTTTAAGGGAGTCCGGACCGGTTGGACCCCCACTGTCGGTGCACCACTGCATTTAATATACTTCCAATTGTTGGACAAAATTTTGTTACGTTGAAACCGACATAGTAGGTCGTGTAACATGAGAATGACTTCACAAATGGAGAGAACTTAGCTAATTAATGTCATTGCACTTTCTAGACTGTTTTGATCAGAAAGTGTGGGGAATCTGGTGGCTTTCAGGGGTATTACAATGCATTTCGTGTGACCAAATTGCATTATTTTGTCATAAATGTTTTTAATTTTGCACCCTAGTTTGTTGCCGATGTGAGAAAATGCTGGATTAATAAAATTCTTAATTATTTTGAGGAACCTTCCCACTTATGTTTTAAATTGAAATACGTGAAGATCGCTGAAAAGTTTTTTTTGGGGGGAGGGGGTGTTAGAGGCTTAACGACCACCGTGAGCAACTCAATGGGCTATAAGCAGTCGCTCGTCCCTAATTTAGGGTCACTGGTTTGAGGGAAGGGAAAGAGCCAGTTCCGTAAGACAAACACAACATCCATGACTCACCAGGACCCTTTTGGACGAATGATCAGAAGCCCTCGCTTAGACCAGTACGCCACCGGGGCGGCTGCGCCGAATTAAAATCAAGCTGCACACCAAACTATTGCATGGCGAATTTTTCATTTTGCCATAGTTTGTGGAGAAACTTGGATCAAGTACAGTCGAAATTTGACCGCGCCAATGGTTCAATGTCCTAGTGCTGGCCACTGACCATACGTACACGTGGGTACGTGTTCGAGTCCCGACTGAGACATGGATGGTGTGTTTTTCTACAGCACTTGCTGTCTCCTCCCTAGAACAAATGTCTCCAAATTAGAGGCAGGTGCCTGCTCATAGTCCTTAGAGTTTCTCGCGGTGGTCGTTAAACTCGGAAAGAGCCGCCCCGGTGGCGCAGTGGTCTAAGGCGCTGGCTTCTGATCATTTCGTCCGTAAGGGGTCCGGGTTCGAATCCCGGTGAGGCATGGATGTTGTGTTCGTCTTACGGCACTGGCTCTCTCCCTTCCCTGGAACCAGTGGCCCTAAATTTGAGTTGCTCACGGTGGTCGTTAAACCTCCAATCAAAAAAAAAAAAAAAAAAAAAAAGAGCCGCCCCCGGTGGCGCAGTGGTCTAAGGCGCTGTTCTCTGATCATTTCGTCCGTAAGGGGTCCGGGTTCGAATCCCGGTGAGGAATGGATGTTATGTTTGTCTTACGGCACTGGGTCTCTCCCTTCCCTGGAACCAGTGACCCTAAATTAGGGACGGGCTACTGCTTATAGCCCATTGAGTTGCTCACGGTGGTCGTTAAACCTCCAATCCAATCCAAAAACTCGGAAAGAAGAAAAAAAAAGTCAAAATTTGTTTTCACAAGAAGCATGTCGGAAAATTAGTACAACGAAAAGCACTTTTAAGAGCATTTTTCATTAGAAATCTAACGAGGTAATGAGGAAGTGCAAATTCGAGGACATTTGAAGACAAACATCAAAATTCGAGGACAATTTGCGTCCCCAAAGTCATCAGACGTTTTTGGAGACAGTAAACTAAATTCGAGGATTGTCCTCAAGAGTTGGGGACTTCTGGTCAGCTTCGGCATGGCTTTCTGCGATTAATGCCATGGCTTCGGTATGGATGATGTGTTTGTCTCGGCACTGTCTCTCTCCCTACCCTGGAACAAGTGGTACTAAATTATGGGAGGTCGACTGCTTATAACCAACAAACAAGGAGGTTAGAATAATATTTCCGGAGATGCCCTATGTCTCTTAACCGTGAAGCCGCAAGGTGTGGGAATTTGAGGTTGTTTACATAAATCCCATGTCGTTTCAACTGTGTGTGTATTTTGAATTGCGTGGCTTTTGGTTACAGAAATCGTGTTAATATAAAACCGGAATGAATTATACATCATACACGAGTGAAGTTTTCAATTTTAACGATATGTTTTGTTTTGAATTCGGAGTAACGTTCCTGTACTCCAATTTAATATAAAAATGGGAAGAAGCCTCAAAATAATTAATTTTATAAATCCAGCATTTTTTTACACATCGGCAGCAAGTTACGATCATGCACAATTAGAAACATTTGCGACGAAAGAATGCGATTTGGCCAACACAAATGCATTGCAATAGCCTTGAAAACCAGCAGTTTCCCACTCTTTAACGGCCGGCGCTCGCAGGTACAGGCTTCACGCAAAGTGGCACTGCTCCATTAACAAGGGCATTTCCAGATATCTTATTCTAACCTACTTGCTAAACATAAACAACAAATGAGTGAAAATTTAAACACAAATGAGTAACGTTGCTGCCCCGGAGGCGCAGTGGTCTAAGCGCTGGCTCCTATAATCATTAGTCCGAGATCGGTCCGAGTTGGAATCTTGGTGAAGCATGGATTTTGTGTTTGGGTGACACATTGATCTTCTCATAGTGGTCGTTATAAATCCCTAACAATAATAAAAAAAAGATGGATGTCGTGTTTATCTTACACTACTGGCTTTCTCCCTTCCTTGGAACCAGTGGCCTTAAATTAGGGATCGGTGAATGCATATAGCCACATAGCGTCCCGAGGTGCTCATGGTGGTTGTTAAACCTCCAAACAAACTAAAAAAAAAGGATAAATACACCATAATAACCGAGAAGACAATAACGTCACATAAATACGTTATTAGTGGATAAAAAGTGTACCCCATCTTTATTTATGTTTACGCAAGTGTGCTGTTAACGTAAAAAAAATTATGAAAAAAATTCTTGTTTGTAACAGCTCCTTATTTTTTTGTGTGATTATTTATTTTTGATTACGTCACGGTGACTGACGGTCCCTCCCATCGAGCTGGATGGTTCGTCCCATCGAGCTTATGGGAGGAACAGTCGATAATCTGAGTTTTTTTATCGATAGTCCGCGTTAATTTTCACTTTTTTTTAGTTTTTATACCGCCGTCTAAAGATAAAGATATGAATTTTTTTCTGATAAGCTAAAGTTTGCCGCATCTACATAACGGAAATACGAAAAATGCCAAGATCCACGTGCGGTAGAGGATCCATAAAACAATATTCATGAAAAGATCTTCAAAATGAGATGCGACCAGTAAGCAAAAAAAAAAAAAAAAAAAGAAGTCCCCTTCTGGGCCAACGTGACGAATTTAAATTTGTGATATTCTTTCTAGGTCATTTTCTGAAACACTGGTGCACCTGTCCACTACTATGGCAATTGATATTTCAGGTGAAATCTCTAAAGTTCTTCAACCATGTATGTCTTTTCTCTTTTATCGGGTACTATGCTAACCCCTGTTTTAGCCGCCGGGTTGAGGGAGGGGGCTTGTAACCTGAAAGGAGCACTAGCATTGAATGAATCTATTCAGATTTAAAGGGTGCTTGAGTATGTTTTAATTCACAGCACATGCAAATGTTATAAGCTAACTTGCTAAATTTAGGTCATTTTTACCGGGTTTGACAATCAAGATTTTTTTCTTCTTTTCCAAATTAAACTGAACAACTGGACTATGACACAATATGTGTAACAATGATACTATCAATGCATTTCTATGCCACATGTAATCCAAGATATTTACCAGGATGTAAGTAATCTGATCTCTGAAAGTGCAGGGAACACACAGACATCCTATTTGAAACCTTCTTTCCTATTTTCAGGACTCTAATCCACTCATTTCTTCTGCTGATGGCTTGTGTCTGACCCACTCTGTTAACAGTAATTTTGCTTTTCTCAGAGGGAAATCTGCAAGACAGAAATTGTTAAATATAAGTTAAACAGCATGTCAGTGATCTTTATGAGCAATATAACATTTAACAATTTATTTTCCGATGTTCATCACATTTAGCATTACTTCATTTTTCCTAATGCAACATCATGCACTTCACTGTCAATACTCTTTCTGCCTCTCACAAGAAAACTCAACAGGCATCACCATTTTGTTATCACTCCTGCATTTTGTGATTCCACAATTTGCAAAAATTAATTGTATGAACAATGTCCAAAATTTTTCCACATCTTGTTTCTGTAATTGGGCAACTGTTTAGTACTTTAAGGTGGCACCCCCACCCACAAAACAAATGAACTACACGTGGTGGAACCACTAACATCAGGATCCTAACCCCCCCCCCCCCCAACATAAATTTGCATACCAAAACGAGCTTCTGCTCACATTTCTTTGAGATTTTTCCTACCTGAGTGGAAATAATTTTTGATACGTCGTAATACTACAACAATGCCGAAATACAAATCCTTTACAATCATTGAGGACACCAAAAAAAAAACCCCCTTCCCATTAAATTATTAAATACAGAAATCTAACATTTCAGGGTTTAAAAAAGAAGTTCCCAAGCAGCACTTTTTTTTTTTTTTTTTTTTTTTTTTTGATTGGAGGTTTAACGACCACCGTGAGCAACTCAATGGGCTATAAGCAGTCGCCCGTCCCTAATTTAGGGTCACTGGTTCCAGGGAAGGGAGAGAGCCAGTGCCGTAAGACAAACACAACATCCATGCCTCACCGGGATTCGAACCCGGACCTCTTACGGACGAATGATCAGAGGCCATCGCTTAGACCACTGCGCCACCGAGGCGGCCAAGCAGCACTTTGTTCAAGCTTTCATTCTTTGACAGTTTTTGTATACATGATGCATTCAGTCCATCGGAAGTATGAAAATGGGTGGAATATTTATATAATCACACCTCAATATCATACTTCTGATAGAGACAAATCTGTAATGGTACTTTTCACCAGTCCATAAAATAGTTTGCTTTCTTGTGTGTCCTTCAACAACGTAAAATGAGCATTTAAAACACCAAGAAACATAAAAAAACTACAATGGCCTGAAGTGTGCAATATTTCACCAGTTTTACATAAAAGAGAGGGGAAGAAGGTGAGACACAATTTGCATTTTTGAAAGTAAAAGCCTTAATAATAATTTAAGCATAACTCAAAATATTGAAGCAAGCTAAAAAATTGCCAAAAATAAGAAGGAAATTAAATTTTATAAAAAAAAAAATCAATCTTATTTCTTAAAGTACACTGCGTTGTCCAAATTTTTGTACCAATATAAGAAACAGCACATTTGCCACAAACATTCTCATGTGCTGAGCAAAACATGTAAAACTTTTTAAGCATCCTTCTAGTTAATCTTCATTCATCAGGTGCAAATATCATATTTTACACAGAAAATACTGCTGTATTGCAATGTACAATACTACTTATGTTTTCTGAGGAAATATGTTCCATCACATACTGAGGATATGAATTATATTATTTTATCTAACACAGTACGGCATGATCATAGTGAGGGGAAACATGGAAAAAGTAAATGACTAACCTCCCATACTGACCTTGTTTTAATACTGTACAGTGAGTATGCATATGTTTGAAAGAATCTGGACTTCTAATTATGTCATGATTGAATACAAATGTGGCAAACATGACACAGGAATGTTTCTTGAGAGCTCCTGCCAACAGCAAGCAAATTAATGGACATAAATACAAAATTTAATATGGTGCCAGCCACATCTCTGTACAACCCTTAAAACTGGGGTTGTCCCCGAAAAATTAGACAAATGGGATCCCTAAGCATTTATGAACTGCCGTTATGAAGACATGAAAAATGATATGGCAGGGAGGGACAACATTCACCTCAAAGCAACAAGCAATGGCTGTTTCAGTTTTAAGTTTTAACGAAAACAAATGATAATGAAATTTTCTGCTACATACATACAATTTTTTCAGGATGACCTTACACCTAGTGGTAAAATACCAACTCATGTAATACATATGACTGGTTGAAAGCAAACAGTATAGTCACTGCCATTTTTAGTACATCATCACTGGTTTGATCATTATGGTTGGAATTGTGAGAATACAAATTATTTTAACACATGCATTAGTTTACAAAAGACTTGCACTGCCTTTGCTGTTTAAATACCTATGTAAAATTTGGATAACATGAAACTGCTAAATGGGCAAGAGTAGAATATAACATAAATCAACAGTACTTCTAATCTGGATTACTATTAAAAGCTGACATTTCGTTTCACTTGACGTTTCTCAGGACCCATTTTTAACACTGTCAACAATAACATTTGTAATTTTTGAACCTTCTGTTCCTAAAAGTTTGTGAATTGGAATTGTTGATCATCATTGGGTTCTGCGTTCAAAAACGCAGAACCTAATGATGATCAACAATTACCAATGTTCTGTCAACGACGACTGTTGACAGAACATTGCAAATCTTGTTCCATAATGGAGTTTAAATTTATATGGATAACAGCAATTATTTGTTTTCAAGATTATGTAGAAATGCGGATTTTTTAATTACTACTATGCAATAAAAACATACTGCCTTGTTTATTATTCATTCGAAGACGTTACTAGGTTAGTAGCATTTCACTGGAAGGATTTCAAACGCAAGGCACAAACGTTTATACTAACTTGTGAAAAACATAGCCGAAACCTTGGGAACGACATTGCGGGACACAACAATATGATTTGTTCTTCTTCACGGAATTCTCCATTATACTACTCTAATTTCAGAATGAATGCAAAAATACACCAAACCAAAACAATTGAACGTAATGAGCGATCTAATGACAGGCAAGCATTGAGCCAAAGAATATCTATCGCTTAAAGAAGGTCAACTCTCATAGAGATAACGTAAAACAGGCGGCAACAGCGCCACCACATCTTAAGAGATAATATGCTCTGCGGGAAAGTTAACATTCAGGAGCAAAACACGTTAGAGGGACTACGGCAGTGAAGCTTTTCTTTGATCCACGATGGTTTCCTTTGATCTGATGACTATTTTGCTAAGATCAGTTTTTTGTTATTGTTGTTGCTGTTTTCTGATATCCCGCCCATCCCTTATTTTGGTGAAAAAAATATGCTATAACATTAGTATTACTATTTAAATTAAATTTCAGCAAATATTACAGTTAGGCCTAATGATCCGTACGAAATGCAGACATCCCCTAGTATTTGGCACTACTGAAAATATTTCTGAAAAATTGAAGAACAAACAAAAGCTTAACTAACCCGGTTGGCGTAACTAAACTAACATATCCGATTTGCGAAGTGATTATGCTACCGAGAAGGTTACAATCACGTGCTGTGAGTCTGAGTAGCTCGGCTGAATGTTCTTTACCCAAAGAATTGAAGTAAACAAATACGCATGCGTAGTCTGCTCCGGCATTAGCCGATCAGCCTGTATGTTGGTTTCTGGGCACTGCATGTATTCCCTGAAGATATGGCTGCGCTAGTTACGTCTCGCTTAGCCTTAACTTCTTCTCGTTAGATATTCTTTGATTGAGCCAAGAACGTTACCCGTACTACCGTAATTCTTCCTTTTGCCGCTAGAGGGTGAGCGGACCGCTGAGATTGCCAATCACTTCAAAGCAATGCTCCAAAGTATGTGTGACAGAAGTAGCATATCTAGCAAACACAACTGAACGCGTACCGGATATTCTGTTTTGCATTGCGGGACTCTTGAATGTTTACAATATATTTTAAATGGCCGCCCAAACCCCGTTGAAAGACGAGGTAGTGTCTGTAATGTTACGGGCGTGAAGTATTATTTCTAAGTGTTGTTTGCTAGCATTTTTCAGTCACAGACGTTTAAATAATCGTGTGCTTTTTATGTATAATTCTTAGATAATCGTCTTGAGTGTGGTAGACTAAACGAGGTAAGGTGTTAGATTGTTTTATATGCTTAATATGTTCATGCTGAAATTAGCAACTGGCCATAAAATTACATTCGCGATTTGTTGACTATAAATATGAAAAAAATCTTAGAGAAAAGTTGAATTGAAGCTAACGAATTTGATGATTGCATGGCGCTAAAGCGTTTTTGGCAATATTGTAACTGTGCCGCCCCGGTGGCGCAGTGGTCTAAGGCGCTGGCCTCTGATCATTCGTCCATAAGGGGTCCGGGTTCGAATCCCGGTCAGGCATGGATGTTGTGTTTGTCTTACGGCACTGGCTCTCTCCCTTCCCTGGAACCAGTGACCCTAAATTAGGGACGGGCGACTGCTTATAGCCCATTGAGTTGCTCACCGTGGTCGTTAAACCTCCAATCAAAAAAAAAAAATTATAACGCAGCTTTGTATGGAGAATGTGAGTTTGAGTTTCTCCCCAGAAGTGTGCTGCTTTTATTCGGTTGTGTTTTTTGTAATTTAGAATGAGAAAGATTTTAAAATTTAGCTAGAGTGCAATAAATATATCCCGTCGTAAAAATTAACGCCAGCTCAACTAATACCAGTTAATTGCACTTACATCTCTCCATATTCAGAAATTGTTTAATACATAGTTTTCTTTAATAAGAGCAATGAGAGTAAACTTACCCCTACCAGTAGGTCCGTTCTCTCAGAAAAAATACATTTCTTTGCACGTTAACTTCCATTTTAATATCCACGGTTGGTTTGAGCTGATGGTGCGGTGGTTTTATGTTTAACAGCCCAAACCAACGGTGGATATTAAAATGGAAGTTAACGTGCAAAGAAATGTATTTTTTCTGAGAGAACGGACCTACTGGTAGGGGTAAGTTTACTCTCATTGCTCTTATTAAAGTAATTGTAGGCACGTAAATTTTTGAATAGTTATACTGTGACTTGTCAAACAAGGATTTACATAGTTTTCTTGTTGCAGATTAGCCCTGTTGCAGGTACACCTTAGCTACATCGGATATTTGCACCATTGAACTCTAACAGTGGTGTATCTTGTGTCTGAGACCTGGGCTATCTCACCCCTCAACCTGCAGTACTGTTTTTCAAAAATTGTGAAGTTTATTTTCTTATTGTTAAGTAATAGAAGTAAAATATTTTTCCTAAATTTTAGGTACATGCTAACATGATAACAAATAATTATGAGGATTAGGATTTGAACACTTATTTGTACACGAACTCCATTCTTCTTTCCCTTTTGTGTAAACTTGAGTGTTATGTTTTCACAAAAATGTTTCTCCTGAGTACTTTTTCATATTTAAAAATAATGTTTTTCTCTATTAACAAACCAGCCAATTTGCTCGAATGTGCATGTCCTTGTGTGGCTCAAAGATATATCTTGATTCTTTTTAATACGGAAAAACTTCTTTCGGCAGTTGTTGATGAACAGTTTAATATTGATCTGCTAATTTGTACACCTCAATAAACACTATGTCCAATTATTCAACTTTATGTAACAAGTAATGTTTCTTACTGATTTGTTTTGTATTCATTAAGGGACTTAAACACCTTCAGTTCATTTTTTAATTGAGCTGTATCAAAATTTGAAGCATAGAGTTCTTTAAGTTCTGACGGTAGATGTTCAGGGAAGCTTTCACAAAATTTATCAAAACAGTTCGAATCCAACAAAGCCACAAATGTAAGATATAATATAACTGATTTTAATTCATTGACTTTTCACACAAACTGAAACAACTCTCGTGAAACATGCGCTGGAAGCATAAAGGGAATGAAGTAGTCTGAAGTCTACATTTTTTCGGAGCGAACCCTTGGCCAAAGCAATGGCCACTCACGAGCTCCGTAGCTCATTCATGTTGTCATGGAAACACTAGCAGGAGATAGTATTGAAGCTCTTCGCATCAGAACAGCGAAGTCTCTCGAAGACCTATTTGCGTTACGTTGATGCTGTTGATCATCGCTCAGCAGACTGATTCTCGTAATTGAAAGAAGCAAATCTGCTAGTGTTTTTTTTTGCAATGATGGCATTGACATATCTTAATACCCTTGATAATTGGCTTTTATTTGTGTATTTTTAATTAACTGTTATTTGTGCATTCTATGGGCTTTGCAGCTAGCCTTGAATATACGCCATTGAACTGAAATAGCTATTAATTCACTCCAGTTGTATTTTTGTTTTGTTTGGGGGTTTAACGGCAATCGTCATGAGCAACTCAATGGGGTGACCCTAAATTAGGGATGGCTGACTACCCCAAAAGTAGTCACCCATCCCTAATTTAATGTTACCGGTTCCAGTGAAGGAAGGGATCCAGTACCATAATACAGACACAACATCCATGCCTCACCAGGATTCAAACCCAGACCCATCTCGAACCAGCCAGCTCTTAGATGATTGTTCCACCAGGTGGCACACACCAGTTGTAATGCAAAATCTTGAACTTTGTTTTGAGTATAGTGCAATTTAGGAAAGAAGTGGTACCACATCTGCTCTGTTCATTTACACATTAAGAGCATTGATGGTGTATTTGTGTGGCTGCCCCAGTGATCTAAGTGCTGGCTTCTGATCATTTGTCTTAGAAGTGTCCGGGTTCGAATCCTGCTGAGGGATGGATGCAATGTTTGTGTTATACCACTGGCTTTCTCTCTTCTCTGGAACCAGTGGTTCCTAAATTAATTACTGGTAAATGCTTATAGCCCGTTGAGTCGCTCAGTTTCAGAGTGGGGAATTGAAAAAAAAACATGTGCAAAAGCACTTCTGTAGCTAAAATTCTACACACAAATCTTACAGTACCATACGCAGAATCTGTTTTTCGAATGAAAAGCACATAAGTATGCTTACATGCATTTAAAAGAAATTGTGAATTAAATAATAAATATGGTGTACTTGGAGAATCCTTTTATATGTTTGAAATTTACCTATGTGAATAAAACATATTTTGTGCGTGGGATAAAGGTGTAATTTTTGTAGATTCTTAAATCACATTTTATCAAAACTCACTGTGAACTGCAGTTTAAAACTTTTACCAGTAAAATGTTCTTATTTCCTCTATCAGATGTGTAATAAATACCGCGAACACTTAAAATAAATTGAAATTTTGTGTATTTTGATAATTTGGAGATTGAGGTACACCATATTCAGCTTGTACTTAAACTGCATGCATGAATTCACATATTTCTCAAATTCCATAGTTTTGTCCATTTAAAGAAAACTGAAGAGGAGGAGAAAATCTTTAACCACATTTACTGAGTTCATCAGCTACACTGCACAAGTCACAGAAGTTAACATACTTAGTCCGTGCATCAAAAATTACAACTAAGCTATAATTCATCATTCATCATCATTGTCAACCTTTATCAATCCACTGCTGGACGAAGGTCTCCCCAAGTTTCCTCCACAACGGTCTGTCTTGTGCCAGTCTCCTCCATGTCACCCCTGCATACTTTCGAATTTCATCCACCCATCTCACATGTGGTTTTCTTCTGGGTCTTTTCCTGTCCCTTGGAATCCAATCTAAAATTTCGGCTGTCCATCGATGATCTGTCCTTCTGGCAGTATGTCCAGCCCATTGCCATTTCAGGGATTTAACTCTGATCATGATGTCTTCCACTCTTGTCATTTTTCGGATCCACGAGTTCCTCTTCTTATCTCTCCTGGTTACACCAAGTATGCACCTCTCCATGCTGCTTTGAGTTGTCTGCAGCCTTTGTATGTCTCTTTTAGTTAAGGTCCACGTCTCTGCACCATACGTAAACACTGGAAGGATGCATTGATCAAACACTTTTCTTTTAAGACATAATGGCATATTGCTCTTGAAAATTATGCTGTTTCTTCCAAAAGCTCTCCAGGCAAGTTTTGTATGCCGATTAATTTCTTCATCAATGTGACCCTCACTTGATATCTGCTGTCCAAGATAAACGTACGTATCTGTTATCTCCAGCTTTTCTCCATCAATCGATAAATCTTCATTTCTTATAAAAGCATTGAACATCACTTTTGTCTTCTGAAAGTTCATTTTTAATCCCACTTCTTTACTCTTGTCAGCAAGTTCCTGGATCATACTCTGCAGCTCTGATGGGCTAGTTGCAAAAATGACTACGTCATCAGCAAAACGAAGGTGGGTTAGATAATCTCCATTAATCTTTATCCCCTTGTTTTCCCAGCTCAGTGACTGAAAAACACCCTCCAATGTGGCATTAAAGAGCTTCGGAGATATGGTGTCACCTTGTCTCACTCCCTTTCCGATTTTTATGTGTGTTGTATTTTCAAACAGCCTAATCTTTGCACTTGCATTTTCATAGATGTTATTAATAATATTAATGTATGCATCTTCAATACCGCAGGTTTTCAGAGCCATTGTAACTGCTGATGGTTTCACCGAATCAAAGGCTTTTTCATAATCGATAAAAGCCATGCACAATGGAAGTTCATATTCCCTCGCTCTTTCAATTAGTTCTCTCAGCACATGGATATGATCTATTGTGCTGTAGCCACTCCTGAATCCAGCTTGTTCTCTCGGTTGAGCCATGTCCAGTGTTACCTTCAAGCGGTGTGAAAGAACTTTAGTGAAGATTTTATAAACTACTGATAGGAGGCTGATAGGTCTGTAGTTTCCGAGATCCTCAATGTCACCTTTCTTATGTAGCAGGATCATTGTAGCGGTGTTCCAATCCTCAGGAATCTTTCCTTCATTAAGGCATCGAGTGAAAATTTGGGCGAGTACTGTTTCGATTTCTCCACTTGCTTCTTGTATGATGTCTACAGTAATTCCATCTTCTCCTGGAGCTTTTCCCCGCTTCATGTTCTTGATTGCATGTGCAACTTCTGCTGGAAGAACTGGAGGAACTCTGGTCCTGGTATCTTTCATGATGTCTGGAGTGCATGTATCATCCCTTTCATATAATTTGGAGTAGAAATCTTTCACTCTTGTCAAAATTTCGCCTCTATTTCTTGTTACAGAACCATCTTCTTTTCTCAGTGCCATAATCTGTTTTCTTCCCTTACTGAGATGTCCCTTTGCTATCTTTAGGCTTTGGTTGTTTTCAATTGCTTTCCTCACTAGTTCACAGTTGAATTTTCTTACGTCTTCAGTGATACTTTTTCGTACTGTCTTGCATAGCTCTATATATTCCACTTTGGAAGTCACATCTTCTTTAGTTGTCCTCATCTCTCTTCTTTTTTGCATCAACATTTTCGTTTTTCCTGATAATTTATTTACATGCAACTTGTTCTTAGACCCAGCTAATTTTGTTGCTGTTTCCATAAGAGCTTTGGTTACTTTTCTGTTAACTTCAGAGATGTCCACTTCTTCCGATGTTAGGCCTTCTAAAGCAGAGAACCTGTTCTTCAGTTCCAACTTGAAGGTATTATGGTGTTTTTTAAGGTTGGTTATGTCAATAGATTTTGTTTGTCTTATGAGCTTGCCACGTTCAAGTTTAGTGTTGAGGTGCATCTTACATCTCACCAATCTATGGTCACTACCTGTGTTGAACTTGTTTAGCACACTGCAGTCTTCTATGACGAATTTTTTGTTACACATAATAAAATCAATTTCACTTGTTGTCCCATTTGGATGTCTCCATGTCCATTTCCTGTGTGGCTTTTTCTTGAAGAAGGAGTTCAAGATGAAAAACCCTTCTGCCTCTGCAAACTCAACGAGAGTATTTCCACGCTGGTTTCTGTTGCCGTGACCGAATTTACCTACTGAAGTTTCATTCTGTTGCCGTTGCCCTATTTTTGCATTGAAATCTCCCATAATTATTTTCAAGTGCTGCTTACCTTTATTATTTAGATGACAAATTTCCTCATAAAATTCTTCAATTTCTTCTTCAGGATGACTTGTGGTGGGTGCATAAGTTTGAATAATCTGAGCCTGGTATCTTTTCGAGAGTTGGATAACAAGCCGTGCAGCTCTGTCAGAGGAACTTTCAACTTCTACAACTTTATCCTTCAGTTTCTTGTTTATTATAAATCCAACACCACTAGTTCTGCCAGTATCTGTCCCACGATAGTAGAAGAGATGTCCACTTTTCAGTTCGATGAGATCTTCTCCTTTTCTCCTTACCTCACTTAGCCCCACGATGTCCCACTTGATCCTTTGTAGTTCCTCTTCCAATTCAAGAAGCCTTGAATCAGAAGATAGGGAGCGTCCATTGTACGTTGCCAAGGTCAGCATCAGATGGCAGCCTAGTCCGGTCCTCCGGGGATTCTTAGCACCCTCTGCCTTCATGTCGCACTGGCCGCTGCCTTGGCCAGGTACATTCCAGCTGCCGGAGACTGAGGGCCAAGATTTAAGTTGTGGAGTCATTTTGGAGGGGTTTGGCCATAACTCACCACGCTGGCCAAGCGGGTTGGTGAGTGTGGGATAGAATTTCCTCTAATCCCGATGGTATAGTTATACCGCTATTGGCGGTCGTCAGAGCCCCTTTAGTGGGAACAGGATGCACCACGAGAAGGCGGGGTTGACATTTGTCAAGGAGAGGCTGTGATGTTACGCATCACCTGACCTTACATCCCTATAATTACCAAAGGTTATATATAAGTTTTTCAGACACCTTTCTATGCATATGTGTCACAAATCAAAGATTCATTAACCTTCCTATAGCATTTGGGGTCTTATAAGACCCCAGCAGATCTTTCAGTTTTGGTAACTGTTGTGTATTTTTTTAACACCATTTTGTGACCTTTTGTGTAGTACAGAGCACAAAAAGTTTTAGTGATTATAAGTTTTGAATAATTGGTAAGTGTTACATATTTTACCTATGGGGTCCACATGACCCCAAAAGTGTATAATTATAAGCAAGCATTAGGCCTAAATTTTGCAACTGGAACACCTAGAAGATGTTTTCCTGGAAACTGAACTAATCCAAATCTTCAATTTCTCCAAAATTTGTGTAGTCGTGAATTTGCGCCTGTCCTCAAAATATTTGTCGCAGAACGAAAAATTGCGATCGCATTTTGTTTTGTGCCTTGCACTCGCAAATTTCCCTCCTGCTCATGGTGTAGTTACACCTTCAATCAAGAAAAATAAAAATGTATTTATGGTTTTAAGTATTTTCTTCACTTGTCTAAATAAATAAGTTGCTGTAAAACACGATTAGAATGACTAGTGCAGTGGCCAAAGGTAATGGCCATAACTTGCAACAAATTCATTTATTTATTATTGAATGCTAATACGTGGGTCGCAAAAGTAGGCTAACTTTCTTATTAGCTGATAGAGGTTGTTCAAATTGCACATGTTCGTAGAGTAACTCTTTCTCTATACAAAGGTACTACCCAACATAGTCTGCATCTCAAGCGATGCATTTGCACCATCGTTGAACCCAACTCTCGAATCCTCTTTGGAAAAATTTAGGTGTGGACTGTTGTAACTACTTCTTCACAGCCACTTTCACCTCGTCTGTGTCATCAAATCGTTGTTCCTGGAGGCTCTCCTTCACTGGACTGAACAGGTGGAAGTCGGAGGGCACCAGATCTGGGCTGTATGGTGGATGGGGACCACCGACCAGCCTAATTTGTTGATCGTCTGATTTGTTGCTAAAGATGTGTGTGGTCTTGCATTGTCATGGTGAATGTGGATCCTTTACAGATTCTTGTTCGGTCTCTTCCTTCTTATGGCTTCTGTAATCTTTTTTAGTGTCTCAGTGTACCGCTCGCTGGTCATGGTATGGCCATGTTCCAGAAATTCAAGGTGAATGACACCCCTGTCATCCCAAAAAACAATCACCATGACTTTCTGTGATGATTGCTAGCTCTTGAACTTCTTAGGCCTTGGTTGAAAAGGTGTGATGCCATTCCATGGATTGATTCTTTGTGTCCGGATTGGAAAGATATGCCCACATTTCATCCCCTGTCACCAGATCGGAGAAAACGTGTCTTCATTGGCTTCAAATGCTTCCAGCAGATCAGAGCAGACTTCCACCATTCTTTCCTTCAAATTGGGTGCCAGCCGTCAAGGTACCCACTTTGCACACACTTTCCGATACCCTAAGTCTTCCACCATCTTCTGTATGGCATTGTGACCACAGTCCAGTTATGCAGCAAGATCACAGATTGTGACTCATCTCTGTGTGTGAATCAATTCATCCACTGACGAATCATGTCAGTGGTCACAGATAATGGTCTCATACTGCGTGGTTTGTCTTCAATGCTGGTTTCCCCATCTTTAAACTTCTTCATTCATCTGTGCACATGGCTCTTGTCAATGATATCATCTCTGTAAACATTCTGTAGTCTTCTGTAGATGTCGGACAGTCTGCACCCTTCCTTTGTCAAGAACTCAATGGCAGCATGTTGCTTCTGCTTGGAATCCATTATTTACTTGCAATGAAGAAGGGTTACTATAGAGGAACAATTACTCTACAAACAGGGGCAATTTGAACAACCTCTGTCAGTTAATAAAAACAGTTATGTCCACTTTTGCATTACTTTTGGTACAACCCTTGTAATATGTTCTCAGTTATAGTTAGTTACACGATTAAGTTTTTGGCAGGATATTATATGAAAATCCATAGGCATTAGGGATTTTCATATATAAAGAATTAGGGTGGGGGAGACAAAAATAAGTGTCAAGTGATGTTCTGCTTGAGGGTACAAAAGATTTTAACTTTTGAAGGAAGGAAACAATTTCTCCATAAATGTCACAATTTGGGTCTTTTAAGTGCATTACAAACTTTTTTTTATTATGCATTACTTTTCAACTAGTGCTAATGAATGATGGCAAACTCCATATTTTTGACAAGATGCTAAATTTTTGGAAAGTAAAATGTTCTTTTTCTTGCAAATTCTTTTAAGTACCACAAATCTTTTTGCTGATACGTGAATAATGGTATATAATGAATTATCTCTATTGATAGCATTTTGCAGTGGCTTTACTTGCTCACAAAAATGAATCATAGCCAAATCTAAAATTTGAGTATAACAGTTTGTGCGTGTATTTATAATGCTCTTTGAACTTCACAGAAACTTCACTAACCTTCCTACTCATACATGTTGCCTCATTGTAGATTTGCCCTCAAATTTAAATCAACATATCTGTTGGAAACTATGCTTCAGTAAGTGTAAGAAAAAGTAGCACATGAAAATTTTTTGTCAAGTGGACAAATATTTCTTGGGAATTTTTAAATTATTTGTGTTAATACAAATTGTAGCATAGGATATGAAAGTAAATGTGCCTGGTAAATTCATGATAATATCGGTAATATGTTTTAAATTTGAAAGTCAGTTGAATTGAAATGTTGTCTTTGATAAACATCAATAATAGAAAAAAATCCTGTTATTTCTTCTTATTAGAGGCTATTGCTACCCACAAGATAGCACCATCTGGTGAGTGATTGCACAATTTCTCAGCTAGGAAAAAAGGGAGGATTCCCTGTAAAAAAAAAGTAATGATTTAAATGAAACATCCCATGAGAAAAAAGGGAAAGAAAAGTAATGCTTTAAATGAAACATCTCAGGAGAAAGGGGGGGGGGATTCCCTGTAAAAGAAGTAATGCTTTGAATGAAACATCCCATGCATTCAGAGATTTTACGTGTTGTTTTAGTAGGAATATTTAAAATGGACTTTTAAAACCAGACTGTACTAGAACCTGTATGTGGAGAGGGTAAATGGTTAAAAACTTAAGCTTCACTCAACATCATAATAAACATAAAAATTGAGTGAAAAACACACACAGTCATGTATAGCAATGAAGTTCGTTAAGCAGTAGCTTTTAGGCATTCTGCACCTGCGATCAACTGAATCTGAGGACTGGTTGCCAAAACTACGAGTATAAGGGGAATTTGAGGTGCAGAAACTGTTGCCAGACTTTAGTATAGACTATAGAGATCCAAATAAATGGGATTTGGTGAGGGGTCTCTGAATTGAAATTCTTGAACAAAGCATCTCTATGTTTCCAAGAAAGCATTGAAATTTTATGTACCAAGAATTGCCATTCAGAGACCCTTCACTAAATCCCATTTATTTGCATCTCTATACTAAATTCTTGCAATAGCTTCTGCACTTCAAATTCCCATTATAGTTCTGGCAAACCAGTCCTTTGATTCAGTTGAACACAGATGATCAAAGCTGTAGAACGGCTGAAAACTACCGCTAAACGAACTTTATGTGACGCTCTGTGTTTTTCACTCAGTATCTATGTTTATTTTAATGGAGAGGATAAAGTTTTGTATTGATATAATATGGGATTGGAAAGGGAATTACTTTTGAAGTGTTACATGTGTTATTTTGCCACAGTTACTGGTGTATTTACATTGTAAACCACAGCTCTCTGTGTGTTATTGGGCATATAAATAAGTTTTGAGGTATTTCTGTTCAGTGTCGTACTTATTACTGCTCGCATGTATTTTATGGTGGCAACGCTGCGATATCGCAGTACGAGACACCAGCTGTCAGAGTCGGTATACGACGTTCGATTGAGGTGCGAAGA
The DNA here is from genome assembly GCA_039090855.1 of Macrothele yani. NCBI lineage: Eukaryota > Metazoa > Arthropoda > Arachnida > Araneae > Macrothelidae > Macrothele > Macrothele yani. The sequence goes on along the minus strand of CM077005.1, from coordinate 120,407,753 downwards.
CGTATTTGTTTTACTTGATGGAAAATGGCAACTTTCGTCCCGACAAAACAGCATTTGCGGGAAGTGTTAGTGCATTACTTTCATTGTCAAGAAAAGTGCTGCCGACAGCTATCGCTTAATGTCAGAAATCTATGGTGAACATTCCCCATCTATAAAAACATGTGAGTATTGGTTTAGACGATTCAAAAGGAACGATTTCAAAGTCAGTGATAAAGAACATTCTGGACCACCCAAAAAAATTGCTGATGCCAAATTGGAAGCTTTACTCCATGAGGATCCATGCCAGACCCAAAAAGAACTAGCAGCGGCATTAAATGTTAGTCAACCATGCATTTCACAACGTTTAGCTACCATGTGAATGGTGCAAAAAGAAAGGAATTGGGTTCCACATGCTTTGCGGGAAAGAGACCTTGAACGTCGAAAAACCATTTGCGAATTGCTGCTTCAATGGCAAAAAAGAAAGGTTTTTTTGCATCGTATTATTACTGCCGATGCGAAATGGATATGGTACGATAATCCTCAATGGCAGAAAGCATGGGTGAAGCCAGGTCCTTCAACTCCAAAATGCAATATCCATGGTTCAAAGGTAATGCTGTGTATCTGGTGGGATCAGAAGGGTGTGGTCCACTATGAACTGCTGAAACCATCGGAAACTATTACTAGTGATCAGTATCAAACGCAATTAATGCGTTTAAAACGTGCTCTCACGCAAAAACGGCCAGAATGGTAGAATAGACACAACAAAGTTGTCTTACAGCATGACAACGCAAGACCACATGTTTCTCGACCTGCGAAAAAGTACTTAGAAGGATCTGACTGGGAAGTTCTACTCCACTAGCCATATTCGCCAGATATTGCGCCATTGGATTACCATTTGTTCCGGTCGATGCAGTCAGCACTTTCTGGAGAACGGTTTAGTTCTTATGAAGACATCAAAAAATTGGCTGGACAACTGGATCTCTTCCAAGGAACCGGAATTCTTCCTTCGGGGCATACGTTCACTGCCCGAAAGATGGGGTAAAGTTTTAGCTTCAGAGGGAGCATACTTCGATTAATACTAAAATTTTGTTTCTGTTCTCCAACAACATGTTTTGTTTGCCTCAAATCCCTCAAAAGTTATGTATATACCCAATACTATGCAATATACACTGTTCAGCCAAAACATTATAACCACCTCTGCATTATGCAAATAAGCGTGCGTGCAGCCAATCAGCATTACATTCCAAGGTCATGAATGATATATATAATACCTGGGTCAACACTCTCTCAGTCAGTATTTCATTTTGGCTCAACATGGGAAATGCAAAGGATTTATCTGATTTCAACAACTAGGCCACATTGTTATGGCAAGATGCCTTGGTAAGAGCATCTCCGAAACTGTGATGCTATGCAGTAGTTAGTATCTATCAAAGTTCGAGACATCAACAAGGTGTGGACAGGCCACACTTTGCCACCCCGGTGACGCAGTGGTCTAAGCGATGGCTTCTGATCATTCGTCCGAAAGGGGTATGGGTTCGAATCCCGGTGAGGCATGGATGCTGTGCTTGTCTTACGACCCTGACTCTCTCGCTTCCCTGGGACCAGTGGCCCTAAATTAGGGACAGGCGACTGCTTATAGCCCATTGAGTTGCTCACAGTGGTCGCTAAACCTCCAATTAAAAAATAAATAAAAATAAAGGCCACGTTTTATTGATGCCAGAGGTCAATGCAGGCTATCTCATGTCTGGAGCAGCAGGAGGGCTATTGTGGCTAACATTGCCCATAATTTTAATTGTAGTGAAGGGCAAAAGTGTTTCTGAACACACAGTTTATCGTACGCTCTTGGATATGGGTCTCCACAGCCACAGACCTATTCGTGTGCCTATGCTCACAGCCATTCACTGTCATCAACATTTGCATTGGGTGTAATCATCAAAATTGGACTATAAAAGACTGGAAAGGGTCTCACAGTCAGACAAATCCCGTTTTCTGTAACTCCATTTCGACGGACGAACTGGTGTGCGACGGTTACCCAAGGAAACCATCTCAACTGAAAGCACTGTGGGACAGATACAAGCGGGTGGATGGAGATTGATGGTCTAGGCTATATCTTTTTTGGGAACACTTGGACCGATTATTTCAGAAGAGAGAACTTTGACACCTGTCACGTGCTACAGCATCGTGGCTGACCAAGTGCACCCCTTTATTGGCAACTGTATTCTCTGGTGGAGATGGCATCTTTCAACAAGACAATGCTCCATGCCACACTGCGAAGAAATGAATGGTTACAAGAACACTAGAGGAATACCGTATATTGCCATTGCTCCCAAATTTGTCAAACATGAATTCTATTGAGCTTTTGTGGTTTGAGTTGGAGACATGGGTGCGAGCAGTGGCATCCCAACCACGCAATTTACAGGAATTGTGGAATCTTCTGTTATAGTCATGGTACCAGATACAGATATTGAGAGACACCTACCAACATCTCATTGAATTTATGCCTCATTGGGTGAGAGCTCTTTTGGCAGCGAAAGGAGGACCTACATCATGTTAGGTAGGTGGCTTTAATATTTCGGCTGATTGGTGTAAATCCGAAACAGGGTCAGATCTTTTTTAAAAAATACATATGTATTCTACTCTTAAAAGGAGATTTTTCCGTTTTTTCCATTTTAAATGGTGAATATTGTAAATAATTATTGCTTTTTTTTTTTTGTAAAATTATAGTAATAAACACAAATTTTCTTAAGTTTTCATAACTAAAATTTGTTGTAAATTTTGGGATAAAATGTTCTGTTCTAGCTTTGGCAGAAAAAATGCCCCCAAAACCTGGTGGATCAGAAACAGAAAGCTAAGAGCCGATGTGGTAAGAGATTTTGACTGATTATGAAAAGCAATGGGTGTGCTTTGTTCTGTTCTTTGGCATTGTCTGGTATCATTAGTAATTAAAAGAAGGGAGAGTCATGTTGTAGGAAGAGTGGCAGTGTTGTTGACAGAGTGAAGTACATATCTTGATTGGGCATTTGGGCCATAAACAAAACTCGTGCTAGGTGTTGCTGTCAACTGTGACAGGGTTGGAAGCTCGATCTCTGAAGATGCGTCTTGAACATACAAAAAGCTTTAGAAAATTTGTTTATGTGTTCGAGTGAGCATTTGATAAGTTAACTATGCATTTAGTGTAGATAAGTTAAGCTTTTTAACATGAAAGTATTTTAGTTAATTGATTAGGTATTTTTAACAAATTTTAATTAGTAATGAAATGTCAGTCTCATAAATGTTTTAGGTTTTTAGTTTTAGTGTTAAATAATTATAATTAATAGTATTTTTAGAATAATGAGTTGCAGTGGTTAATTATGATAAAAACAGCAGTGCTACATTCATTGAATGCCCCTTCAGAGTAGGCCACACATAATGTGAAACAGTTTGCAAAGCTTGTAAGGTACGTGAGTTTATATTTCTACTCTACGACATCTGTGCTATATGACTTGTTGGTAATTATCGTAATAAATTTCAAGGCTATTAAGCTAACACATTTAAATAGAAGGGATCAAGCTTTATTTTGGCTGCCCTGGGGGTGCAGTGGTCTAAGTGATTGCCTCTGATCATTCGTCTGTATGGGGTCCGGGTTCGAATCCCAGTGAGGCATGGATGTTGTGTTTGTCTTATGGCACTGGCTCTCTTCCTTCCCTGAAACCAGTGACCCTAAATTAAAGACGGGTGACTGCTTATAGCCGATTGAGTTGCTCATGGTGGTTGTTAAACCTCCAATTAAAAAAAAAAAACAAGAAAAAAACTTTATTTCAGAAGATTTTATCTAGATGTAAGATTTAAAAAGCATTAAAAAGGTTTCCTAAAAAAAAAAATAATAATGGGCAATTGAAAGCCATGAAAATAATGCTGATTTTTCAGTTCTTGTTCATAGTACGCAATTTAAAAATTTAGAATAATTGTTTTAAAGGAAAATGTTTTAAAAACCTTGCAATATCATGAAGTGGCAATGTTGCAAGTTTGTAAAATGTGTTTGTGCCCTTCACAAAGTCTCATTTGCTCTCTCTCTAGATCAGAGCACTGTCCCCCCTCCCCAAGGTAAGCTTTTCGATCAGCCTCTGGCATCATATGCTCAATTATATGTTTTATTATTGATATGGGATGTCAAAATTTAAACACTCAACTGTTTAAATTTTGCTGGAAGGAAATACAAAATCAATTCCCATCTTTTTCACTAATTAAAAAAAAATAAAAAATCTGCTCATTTAGTTTGTGTATTATGTTCCACCATAGAGCAGATATGTGTACTTTTACATAATGATAAAAGAAAATGATTTTCTAACATTGAACTTGCAGCCAATATTACAATGCATTATTGCGTGTTGATTTTTTTGTTTTTATTTCCAGTGCCCATCATGTTTCTGCCATCTTATTATGTTTCAAAGAGTCGAAGAGATTTGGCCGAAAAGGCTATTGTCACGAGGAGGGAAAATGAAGCACAGCGCATTCAAAAATGTGATTCAACAGCTAAGTACTACAATGATATAAATATTCAGTCTGCAGTTTATAGAACTCTTGAGGATCCAAATTCTTCCAATAAAAATAGGTGAGATTATGATCTTTTCGATTTCTGTGTATGAGAAAGTGAATAAAAAAAAAATGACAGAAAAATATTTTATTTTTATTTTTGCATGAATTTTGATAAAGTTGTTTATCTGTTTCCTGATGGTTTGCCTACTGCAAAACCTTGAACATTTAACAGTATTTCTGCAGATTATGGATACCACTTTTTTTGCACCATTTTAATGATTATTTTCTTTTCATTTTAAAGTGGGCAAATAGTATTTAATCTGTTTTTCTGCTCACACTATCACTTTATAGACATTAATAGGCCTGAGGTATAGATAATCTGAGCATCAATCCTATGCATAGAAGGGGTGATTGAAGTCCATCCTGCATGAATATTAGGATTATTTGTAGTTTATTTTAAACCACAGGTACTATTTCATTAATTCTGAAAGAATATCTACACTGAAAATATTTTAAGTGTGGATGCATGTGAAATGCCAGGGTAAAGTTGTTAACATATCCTCATGAGTAGTTAAGGGTAATATGAATATATAATGGCCTGCAATCACCACTATCATGTAGCAAAGCAGAATTTGCTGATTCATGATAATATTAGGTGTGTGTAAAAGTTCTTGTTTCTTTAGTAGAGAAGAAAAGCAAATTGTTTTGAATAAATAACATCTTTATTCTTTTACATAATTGCCATTATTATCTATGACTCTTGCTATCTTTCTGGTAGTAATTGAACTACCAGAAAGATAACAAGAGTCATAGATAATAATTCTGTAGAGCTTCTCCGTTTTGAAATAAAAAAACTCGTGTAATGCAGTTTCAACATTTTCAACTTCATCGAAGGTTTTTCAAGCAAAGTTGTTCTTAAGAGATTGAAAAAGATGGTAGTCCATAGATGCAAGGTCTGGGAAACAGGTGGTGGTAGTGGGCGAGGAGAGAGAACACTTTCCATCCAATGTCCAGTAATTTTCTCTGAGTTTCTAAAGCTGTATGGGTTCTTGTGTTTCAAGATGATGCCTTTGCAATTAACCAGTGCTAGATGCTTAGATTTCAAATTTCCTTTCAGCCTCTCCAACTTTTGGCAGTACAGGTCAGCATTTATCATTTGGTTAGGTGCAAGCAGCTCCCAGTGTATTACTGCCCTGACATCCCACTATACACTTAACAAGACCATTCTCGAATGCAGGCTTCCTCTTGAAGTTGATGGAGCAGGCTCTTCAACTTGGCATATCGTCCTTTGATTCTTTACATTTCTGTAAAGGATCCACTTTTCATCATCCATAACTAATTGTTCCAAGAAAGGTTCTTTCTGTGATGCACAAGCAAAGAAAGACAGGTGTTGTTTTATCTGATTGGTTTCTTGCAGTAGGTCATATGGTACCCACTAGTTGAACTTTGTGATAAAACCAAGTGTATGCATCCTCCTTTCTGCTGTTGTTCTGTGTACAGAAAACCTTTCTGATAAATCTTCAACTGTTACATGTTGGTCATGTGATATGGCTTGGTTGAGATCCTCTTCAGAAACCTCTGATGGACTTGCAGAACGTAGTTGATCTCTGCAGCTTCTATCTCCTCTGTGGAATTGCCGGAAACAGTGGTGACATGTTCTTTCATCTACAGCATCCTCGCCATACAAATGTTGTGGCAGGCTTCAGCTGCATTGTAGCCTTTGTCAAACTCGTAAAGCAAACAATGACTAATGTGATTCTTATTACAAATTTTGAAGATGACAATCCGTTTATTGGTATATATATGACAAAGATGACAAGTCAGATAATATCCGAAAACTTGAAAATTTCGTTGTCTTGGAGCGGGACTCGAACCCGCATCTCCCAGATAGTGATTGAGATGGTAACCACTACACCAACCAGAATGACCAAGTCTCAAGTTTCCGATTAATTTGAATATAACCATCACAGGATTCGCTAGTCGAAGCAACCAGCATTCATGTTTAGTGAATCTGGAGGTTAAGAATCCCATCCCGTGACTGCCTGGAGGAGCAATCACAGGATAGGATTTCATTTGTGATTCCATTAGGATTCCATTCGTGATTCCCATTGATTGACATGTTAGCCCTTGTGTGATTTGTTTATGAATGAGATACTCCTACATACTTGGTGGCATTTTATAGCCTATTCCTCAAAGCATTTTGGCCTTCACATGCATCATCTGTTATTGCACTTGTTACTTAGATGTTTTACTTGGAATTTTCATCATGAAAAATAGGTAGATTTTTACACACATTTAATATAAATTTACTCATACATGTTTCATTCCCATTCTTAAATTTTACCGTATTTTCTAGCTGACTGCTTATCGCTCACTCACATAACTGTTGACACCTCTTATTTCCTGACATTACTTTTCTTATTGGGAATTCATTTCTGAACTCTTGGGGCAAAAGAATGTTAATGTGCTGTGACCTCAGTGAGTATCACTGCAATGGCAGATCAAATGATCATTCACAGGGGAGAGTAAACCATTCACAGTAAAGAGTTTTTTGATTATGAACGAATATTCACAAATGATTACTACCACCATGGGTCATAAAGTTATGTTGCATTTCCCTCTGTATCTCTACTTCTAAATGTTCGATTTGAAAAATTAATTTTGCCTGAAATATCTTCTGCTATGAGGAACATTTCGTGTAGAATTCATGATTTTTTTGTAATGCTTATTTTTGCCACTAGTGGACATAAGTAGCTAATTCCTACTTGTAAATGTTTTGCAAATTCTAGAAATCCAACTGAAAAAGTTAATTTTGCAACTGGTTTCTTTCACTATAAACAACATTGCACCCATTACAGTGTAATCCACTTTGAAAACTGTGTAGGAAAAACTTGCTTACTCCATTGCCATAGCGGGAAGTGATCAAAAAATGGGAAAGCTTGCTTTTCAGGTGAAATTGAAGTTTAACAACTGGTACAGCCACTACTTACCTTGCTGTGAAAATAAATATTGATGGAAATGGTGTCATTTAATAGTAGGGTTAGAATAAGTACACTGCCCTGGTGGCGCAGTAGTCTAAGCGATAGCTTCTGATCATTCATCTGTGATAGGTCTGGGTTCGAATCCTGGTGAGGCATGGATGTTGTGTTTGTCTTATGGCACTGGCTCTTTCCCTTTCCTGGAACCAGTGTCCCTAAATTAAGGACCAGCGACTGCTTATAACCCACTGAGTTGTTCACAGTGGTCGTTTAACTCCCAATCTAAAGAAAAAAGAAGTATGTATTTTGAACTGTAATTTCAGGTTTTCAGCATGTATGCTCAATGGAAATATTCATTAAAAGATATGAAACCATTCTTCTGTGCTATTACCAAAAACTAATTTTGTACATTTTTGTTTGTTTGTTTTTTCTTTGTTTCATGGTTTTGAACTTCTGACAAATGGACAAGTCAGTGTCATCCATCACGATTTAAGCAGCTGGGTGGAAGGTGGAGTCAATGCCGAATAACAAATACACCCATATCTTGTTCCAGGTATGAAACCAGGCACGCTGTGTAAGGGGTAGCCTCCAAGAATTTTGAGCAAAGAAACAACTGGTGCTGCACGCAGACAGAAAATGGGATGGCACTATTTTCCATCAGATGACGTCATGGATGCTGTCAACCTCTGAAACCAAAAAATTCCCAGCATGATTCTTTATTCCTATGGTTGGGGATCATTCTGGGAACTTTTAGAACTTACCTTGTACTATTACAAAGTACTAGTATTTTCAATAAGATATTTCTCAACAGAGAAGCCAAGAGATTAAGCTTACTTTGAATTGATTCTAGGGGTCTGTTACTGAGCCTTTCCTTGAGCAGGTTTCAAATTCTATTTCAGTACTGTAGATCTGACCTAACTCAACAAAATGAGAAATGCAATTGGAGTTTATCTTCTGGTCAGATTTATAATTTATATTGGTAAACTTTTGGGAGACGGATATACTCATTTCTATAAATACTAAGCAACCCAGTGTATCTCTTTTGGCATTCTATTTAATTGCTCTACTTAAAGAGACATTTCTGATGGCAAAAATAGTATTTCATGTTTCTTTATTCATGTAATTTTGTTATGAATATCGATGAAATGAAAAGTGGGAAAGCCAAAATCCAGTTTGGATACAATTGTGTGATTATTAAAACCACCCGATATCAGATGCAACAGTTATCATTCATATCTGTCCCCCTCCCCCATCCTCTTGTAATGGGACTTGGGGGAGGGGGCAGTGCAGCTGGTTTGTATCTAACAAAAGGTCACAAAACTATCATATAGTTTGCTTTTTGGCTGATTCAGACTTGTTCCATTGTTTGTTTTTAGGATTAGCTAGTCATGATGATGCATTTTGTAGAAGCAGATGCCAAACCTTGGGTTTTGCTGTGCAGATTATGTGACACTTTTGTGACCTTTCATCAGCTATATTGCAGCTATGATATCACCACTAGTGGTCAGGAGGAGGCTGCAGTGTGGCTAATAACAGCTATGTGTGATAGTCAATATTTAGTTATTTCACCTTCCTGGTGAGTGTGCCACAGATATTTAGAACAAAGTTATATGAATATAAAAATGTGAAATACTCATATTATTTTTGCCATTGCAACTGTCTCTTCAAGTAGCAAAATGAAGTGGAGTGCTAAATTGGACATGCTGGATTGACCAGACTTTGTAGAAAGGAGTGCTTCCATCTTCCAAAAGATTACTGTCTATATGTTTTAGGGACTGCTTGGGATGCAATAAAATCCATTTCCAAACCTTACTGTATAACCATAAATTCAGTAAGATCTGTTTCCAGGCTTTAGTATATCTCCAGAAATGCAATAAGATTCATTCCCAAGCTTTACTCTCACCAGAAATGCACTTTAGTAGACCATCTGGTGCATTATTGTGAAGTGACCAGTAACTGGGAACAGTCTAAAACTTATGAAGTAAAGAAAGATTTCTTTAAAACAATATAATGCTTCTTCCATGCATACGTATGCACATGTGTGTGTGTGTGTGTGTGTGTGTGTGTGTGTGTGTGTGTGTGTGTGTGTGTGTGTTTATTTATTATTATTTTTTTACTCATAGGGCCAACCAAGAGTCTGGTAAAGAAGAGATGGAATACTTGAAGAAAAAGAAGAGACTGGAAGAAAGGAGGTTTCGTCTTCAAGCTCTTATTTCTGAAGAGAATGAACGATATACAGTAGGTCTCATGTAGAAAGTTGTTTTTGATTCCACATTTTAAGTTCACATGCAATACATTACTGGAGACTGCTGACTTCTAAGTCATTACAAAAAAAGAAAAATCAATAAATGAAAATGCCATGTAGGATATTACAGATCCTCCAGGAAAGGAAAGAACAACAGATTGAGTACACTGGTTATTCATGATTCAAAATCTGCTGTTTACAGGTTTCGTGAACTTCATGAAGTGAATCTGATGTCCACCCTCCCACCATTTTTTAAATGTTTGTTTTATTGTATGAATAAATATACATAGTAAATAGTCAGGCAACTGATAGATGCAGTCTTGTTGCCTTTTGTATCAGTAAAAGTGGGATCCTGAATTACATTCTTCTCATGCAAAATACAAGTTTTTTTTTTCTTGTTGTGACATAACATTTTTATGAAACTGAAGAACATCTGCTTTCATTCATTGGTAAGTTAATATCTTCCTGATGCTTTTTAGCTTTCTCAGTTGTACCAGATGTATTGTATTGTCTGTGAGTAACAGCTCACTGTGAAGAAAATTTTTAGCGATGTGATTTGTAAAAGTTAATTCTGTTAGATATTTTGTAATCTATATTATTAATTCTATAAGGTTTTTTACTGTGAGTTCTATTTTGAGAGAAAGGCTGAACATAAAGATGTGGTTGAGGTATCAAAATAAAGGTCTTACCATGCAGGGGTGCAGAACATGTCCGAACACGCGAACAAGGTTCAGGGGGAAATTAAGGCAGCTGTGGGGAAATTTTTGCCCGGGGGTAAAATAATAATAATAATAGTAATGACAACAATTACAGAACGAAAAATTGACTTATTAACAATGAATATAACGTGAACATCCAGTTCTATACCCTTTTTAATGAAGTCTTCATTTCTTGGAATGGACTCCCTGTTCATAAGGCTTTACAACTTTTAAAATAATCCTTGGACAGGCATTTCCATGGTGGAAGATACCATTTCACATGGTTTTCTTCAGCATCTCGTCTCAAGGTGTATAAGACATCAAAGGTGGTTGATAGCCTTTACAAAGAGACAGAGGAAGGCTGTCATTTCTTGGTGACAACTGACGTCACCGATTAATGTAAGATTGTTTTTTATTCATTCATTGGAATAAATATTAGTTGTTGTTTTTTTCAATTTTTTAAGTAATAAACTTTAAGGAAAATTCTTAATCGTGAACATATACTCTAATAATCGCTTAAACTTCTATGAAAATCCGTTACAGTTTGGGGGAAATTTCGAATAAAAAAAAATTTGTTCTTGGGAAATATTGGGCCCTGAAAATTTTCTGCACCCCTGTTACCATGTAGATGTGCCAGTCAAAGAGAAAAATGAGATTGGGGCAACGGTTCAGGCATTGTGGGGCTGCAAAGTTTCCATGTAAAGTCAATGGGAGAAGCGTGCGGTTGACTCACGCGATGTTGAAGGCGGAAGCATGGAGGGACTGAGATAGTCCAAAGTCCGAAGTCTTTTCTTTTTCTGAGCGAACTGCTGCACAAAGCAATGTTAGCTGGCATTCGTATCAAAGTTCTTCTCATCGGAACAACGAACACTCTCAAAGACCTGATTGCGTTATGCCATTAGGCTGTGTGATGTATATATGTAATTTAATATTCATTCGATCCAGTTTTTTTTTCATATAGGTAAGACGTTTCCCATTATGTAAAGATGTAAATAAACATTCTGTTGACCATTTGTTAGTGAAAATATCACTGACAACTGCTTATAGCCCATTGAGTTGCTCATGGGGGCGTTAAACCTTCAGTCAGAAAAATCAAAAATAAAAAAAAATCACGAACCTGGTCTTTACTGAAGTGGTTAAATGAATTTGTCAATCAAATAAAGTTTACATTTGTTGTTTCATATGAGCTTATTCTTAAAAAAAAAAAACAAAAAAACTTACCATCTGTTCAGATGGGTTTTGTCTTGTGAAACTTTTAAAATTATAATATATTATTTTCAGTAGTTGTCATATCAGTGCAGCAGCTGCATCTTGATGATTTAGAAGTGTAATGTGGCCTTCCTTGACTGTTGGTGATCAGATTAGTGTAATTGTGTGTCATGAGGTATGTTGGTGGTGGTTTTAAAGTACACATTTTGGATTTTTCTACAGCAGTTAATTAAATAAAACCACAAAATTTCTTTGAACTGTGTTTTCAGTAAATATACACTGAAGGGACATTTTATTGTACACACCTATGTAACAGCACATGGACTTCATTTCATCCTCACAACTGCTGCAGTATATTGTCACCTGGGTTGTACCAGATGTTACCCTCAATGAATGAAACATTAGAGATAACCTACCTAATAGCGTGTCCTCTAGTGTGAATAATAGCCTGTACATGCTGAGGCCGAGGCGTTAACGCGCCAGCGACCAGAGCATTTCCAGAGGTAAGGCGCTCCATGCCTGTTGCAGTGTTGTCAACAACTTCGCCAGAGATGTTGGTCCACGATCCATGGATCTGACGTACTGCTCCTCCGCATCCCACAGAGCTTCCACAGGGTTTTAAATCTGCAGACTTTGGAAGCTACTGGATGCTTTCAAACTCTAATAAGTTTTCCTCGAGCCATGCCTGGGTTATTGGAGATGCACATTGTGCTACTGAAACAGACCATAAGTTGCAAAGTGTGCAAAGGCCATGAAAGCATATAAGTGATTTGCCAGCACAGGCTGGGCCGCCCCGGTGGCGCAGTGGTCTAAGCGGTGGCCTCTGATCATTCGTCCGTAAGGGGTCCAGGTTCGAATCCCGGTCGGGCATGGATGTTGTGTTTGTCTTACGGCACTGGCTCTCTCCCTTCCCTGGAACCAGTGGCCCTAAATTAGGGACGGGTGACTGCTTATAGCCCATTGAGTTGCTCACGGTGGTCGTTAAACCTACAATAAAAAAAAAAAAAAAAAAAAAAGAAGCACAGGCTAGCAGCGTGCAGCCGTTAAGGACCTCTTCAGACCCTCTGAGGGACCTAATGTGTCCCTTGAGAAGGCACCCCAAACCATCGCGGAGTCACCATTGCCTTAAATAGAGCCAACCTAGCATGACAAGGCAAGTGGCCTCATGCTGTCAACGCTACACCCTCAGTCTCCCATCATATATATATCTCAGAGGGGGATTTAGCTGGTCCTATTATTGTGGCAGGATAGTGCAGGTTTGAGGATGGGTGGGGTAATAGTTGTTGTGCCGAATATGTTGATGATTCCAGTTATTACCTTAACATGTAATATCATTGTAAAGCACTACACTGATACAGACTAAGTCTTAACTTGCTAAAGTAAACTTGCTTCACTGTGAAGCTTTTACTGCATTAGGTGAGTCCCAGAAAGCTTCATTTTGTTGCAAGTGTATACTTAATTAAACATGAATTAACTAATTAAGCACTAGAAATAATAACAGCTAGAAAAATTTTTGTTATTGTTGTCTTTGACTCGATGATATGTAGTCAAAGATACCTAAAAACATTTTTTAGGCAATTATAACATGCTAAAAAGAATTAGTCTGGAATCGACAAAACAAAAAATGTGCTATAAAAATAGTGTTAGTCCTACAATGATTATAGTCTCACACTACTAGTGTGAGTATATGTGTATTTCACACATTAATTTACTTGCTAATGTCTAAAAACCAAAAGAATGTAAAATGAATCATACATACATACATACACAGGGCTTGAAAAATACTATGCCCGAAATGCCCAGAGCATGTAAATTGTTAGCCTGGGCAAGTAAATAAAAAATCCAGTTTCCCGATCTGGGCAACTAAATTCTAAAATAAAAAAGTTTGGAATAGAATTTCCTACTAGAATAAAAAAGACAGTTGTCACAAGTCATGTTTTATTTCACTGCTTTAAGAGGTTTTCACAGGAATCGTGAGTTCTCAAGTGAGCCCAGCAGTGTAATTGTTCTTATTCTGATGTATGGCAGTGAAACTTAGGTACTACAGAAGAGACCTAGGAGTTGTTTGTGTGCTGGTGAAGTGCATTACTTATAGGGAGTTTGTGGCAAGACACGTTCTGATCATGTGAGGAATGAAGATGTGTTGCAGTTGTGTAATGTGAAGCAAACTGTTGTTAGCAAGGTGGTGACTTAATATTTTTCAGTGGTTTGGCCATGTTGCAAGAATGAGTGATGAGATGCTTACTGAGAATTTTTTTTTTTTTTTTTAGCCCAAGTGGCAGGAAAGAAAAGCAGAGGAAGTTATGGGAGGATCAGATTCAGGAGTGTCTGCATGAGAAAAAGATTTTGAGTATGAAGTTTAGAAGGTCTTGTGTATGTAGGGTGATGGATGTCAGTGAAGCCCAAGTTGTTGCCGCCCCGGTGGCGCAGTGGTCTAAGCGATGGCCTCTGGTCATTCGTCCCAGAGGGGTCCGGGTTCGAATCACGGTAAGGTATGGATATTGTGTTTGTCTTTCGGCACTGGCTCTCTCCCTTCCCTGGAACCAGTGGCCCTAAATTAGGGACGGGCGACTGCTTATAGCCCATTAAGTTGCTCACGGTGGTCGTTAAACCTCCAATCAAAAAAAAAAAAAAAAAAAAAAGAAGCCCAAGTTGTGTGCCAAGATTGCTGTAAATGGAGAAGTTTGATTTGATATGGCAACAGTAAGTAAATAATCAGTTAAAAATTTATCTGGTAGCTCGTATTTCTTTGTGGAGCTAACCTCTGAATCTCAGAGAACAGGTTAGGGATATGATAATGATGATGATGGACTATTATAAAGAAATGATATATCAGGTGAAAGTTGTATCTCAAGGGTTGGTTTCAGTGGCAAAAAGCCAACTTATATATTTAGTTTACTTATATTTAAACACTTGGTGTGTGATGGGTTCTTTTTCTTGCGCTAGTTTTAAGTTCTGAAAGTGTTGGCTAAACAGTCCTCCACTTTACACGATTTGCAGTTTATCCTTATTTGAAAGCTGAGGAAATGGTTTATTTCTAGGTGCTCATTAAAAGATATCACTCATTTTAATTCACTAACATATACTCACATGGAACATGTCTAAAACAACTTGTTCCAAAATGTTTCTTCTTGAATGATAGCAAAATTGCAGCTTGTCCACAGAAGTCTAGATTGTTGTTCATTGTAGCCTTGTTAATGCATACAAAGGCAGCCCTTCACTCCATTGCCATGGGAACATGCTATAATGGGTCCAGCATGCAGCACTTTGATTTCTGCCTAGAAAAACACTTTGTGCATTGTCACAACATGAGGGATGCTTATTTATGGTATTTGATTGTCTTATTAAAAACCAATGAATACTCATCTTAAGTTGTTTTCTACATATGCACATATCACTGTACAGGTTAGTTACTTAAAGAAAGCTTATCTGCCAAATAAAAGTTTAAAACTTATGCAACTAGATTTTACTTTTTACTTTGATATCTTCCCATCATACATCTCAGACAAGACCTTTTGTACTTCATATTCATTATCTTTTTCTCATGCAGACATTCCTGAATCTGGTCCTCCCATGATTTCCTTATCATTCCTGTACCTTTCTTTCCTGCCACTTGGACTGAATAAATTCTGGTAGTAAGCATCTCATCTGTCATTCTTTCAGCATGGCCAAACCACCTCATAATATGTCTCCACTCAACTGACAATGTTTTGCTTCACATTACATGATATTTCAGAGTTTAGTTTCATGATCAGCTAATTTCCTCATCTGTTAAGAAAATGTTACTTTTATGCACACATTTTGAATAGAGGGTTACATTAAGAATGTGAAAGTAGTATTTTTGCAATAGATGTATTGCAAAAATACTACTCCTAAAGTAACAGCCTGACTTGTCCTAAAGTAACAGCCTGACTGTGTCCTAAAGTAACAGCCTGACTGTGTATGTGTTTTTCTTTTCACAGTGTTGTGTTAGTATGTCTCACACATCTTTTATATTTTCAGAATGCAGTAATAGCAAGATTGTAATAGTGCATGCACACACGCACGTATTTAGTTCATGGAGTGTTATAATTTTTTTTTTAGAGGGAAATGAAGGGAAAATTAAATGAAGAGCGAGAGAAGGACCCTTGGAATCTTACGCAATTAAAAGAGCAAGTGGAAGAACTTAGGAAGAAAAGAGCTGTAGAACAGAAGAAAGTATGTTAAAGAAAATTTAATAGTTCATTGTTAGTAAGCCAATGGAAATATGCATTCCACCCCATATCCTTTTATCTGTGTGTTTGAGCTTTTTTTTTTTTTTTTTTATAAAAGTGCCATAATTAACTGTCAACATGTTGCCAACCCCCATTTTCAGCAACAATGGGGTATGCATTTTTGAAAATGGGAGCATAAACTAAATCAGTGCTATATAGGGTCAAATTCAGTTGTCTTATGCTACTCTTTTATGTTCCCTTTTCTTGTCTTATCAAGCTTATAACACTCCCCCCTCTTAAAAAGTAATGATATCTTTCTTACAATCAGACTCTTATGTCTCTTCTCCATTGATTATTCCACAGGCAAGCAGGGTCCTAATCTTGGGACCAGTGGTGATGCCAGCTGCTCAGAACTGGGTGGGCTATTAGGAGGGCTAAGCATGATAAGGGTGGCACAAATTTTGAAGTGCTTGGCAGATATTTTGGCAAAAAAAAAAAAAATCCTTTCATGTAAATTTTACCCGATAATGAAATACTATTACAAAGCACCAATCACTTACCCTAAAGATCATGGTAATTTCTATCGACTACACACTTCCAGCACGTCAATTATCGTAATGTTGTTGGCCTTCAAAGGTTTACAGACATCTTGCTTACGATTCCTTCTTCCGGGGATGAAACATCGTATTTTTTTTTTTTTTTTTAAGCCATATGAGATGTAACTATAAGCTTGTCAATTCCATAAAAACCACACAAGCATACTACTCATTCATACAATTCAATTAAAAAACTATGTACATATTTACACAACCTTACATTCCTAGGTGGTTAAGCCTTCGTCAACTGTGAGTAACAAAATGCTCCATCTGTTTCAAAACCCCTGCCACTCCCAATGCAAGTGTCACACTCATTCAGCCCCTCACACACAATCCTCTAGCGCTTTCAACAGTTTACTGTCCTCATCAGGAGGCAGGTGTGTCTCACCCGCCCACCACAGCTTAAGTGAGCAGAGCCATCGAGGCACGGGCTCCAGTCGCAATCTCTGAATCATTGTGTCTCTGGCGCCATCTATTGTCATTGCTGCTCTTTTTCTTTTTTTCTTTCTAAGCTGTTGTTCAATTTTTATTAGGGCCTTCCATTGTTCGTTTAAGTTGCTAGGCTCATTAATGTTGCATAATCTTGATCTGTTTTTTTCAATTAACACTGACTCTGCAATTCTTAACTGCCTTTCGTTTTTACAGCTCTTAATAATTTTAATATCCTCAAACCTTGGACATTGTTGATTTTCCATACAGTATTGGGTTAATGCTGTCTTAGGTTCTTTTTTATTCTAATTATTTATATGCTGGTTCAATTTATACTTTAATTTATTCTTGGTGCTGCCTATATATGACACAGGTGGTTGCTGGTTTATAGGGATTTCATAAATTCCTGCTCTATCTAATTGGCTGATTTTTTCATTTTTAATCACTAAATTTTTTACAGTAAGTACCTGATTTCCTACCTGTATGTCTTACTTGCCACAAACTGTATTAATTTCTGCTGAAACATTTTCTACATATGGTATTGCCCCTACATATTTTACAAGTTTTTTTTTTATCATTCTTGCTTTATTGTTAGCTTGAGTTACTTCATAAATCCATTTTTTAATACCTGTTTTGGGTAACCAAAATCATATGCAATTTTTTCAATATATTCAATTTCTTCTTTTTTATATTGTTCCATTGATGAGTGTGTTATACTTCTTTTAATTAGTGTTTTAACACTATTTCTTTTATGTGTTAATGGATGCGATGACTGAAATGGTATAAGTACTGGGATATATGAAGATTTTCTATGCACGATATTCTATTAGGTTGATTTTCTATTAGGGTAAGTGATTGGTGCTTTTTAATAGTATTTCATTTATGAATTGCACGTAAACTATGCGCACTTTGCAGGGTTTTGATACCTTAAAAGTGCAAATATAATTACCCGATAATGTTAATGTATTTTATGACAACAGTACTTGTGATGTTAAGATACAGGGATAGGAGCGAGTCTCCTTTTTAGCTAAAAGTCTCTTTCTTTCCAACTTGTCTCTTAAAGTATCTTTTTTTGTAATCAAGTCACCTAAAATCTGTTTTTAAGGGATTTGTTCTTGAATTATTTGTCTTATTTTCTCAAATTTGTTTAAGCTTTAGGTAATATTGTATTGTGACGCAAATGAAGGTTAACTGAGAGGTGTTTTGGTTTCATTTGTGCTTCTCTTTTAATTTGAGAGGTGAGCACTTTTGAAATCTGTGGTCTTAATTTTGAATGTGTCTAATGAAATGTATTTTTATTGTTCCAGGTGCTTTGAGTGAATAATTTTCATGCAAACTATGACTGATGACAGTATATCTATTGATAGTGTAAAAATTAAAGAGGAACTAGCGCAGTATTTTGGTGTTTTAATAGTTCTGTTTTAATTAAACATTTTAGTGAAAAAATCTGAGATTTCATTATGGGCAAGTGCAAGTTTCGAGACTTTTGGTTGAAACAAGAAGACAGTAACGGTCACGAACTTTCATTGTGGTGTGTTAAACAAAGTGAGTCTGAGGCTTTTTGTAAATTATGTACTGCTGGGATAAATATTGGGAACAAGGGTGTTCACTCATTATTACAGCATGCTTCAACATAAGAAAATCCTGTTGGAGGTTTTGAATCCAAAAACAGATGACTTTGTGCAGGTCAGCTGCAGCATTTAATGTTTGAGAGCAGTCTTGTAGCTCCTTTACCAACAGTACTATTCAAAATGCCCAATTAGGGCTAGTGAGTTCAAAAGACAAAGCAACCACTGCTGAAATAATTCTTACCCTCAAACACATTTGCAGCAATTTCTCAGCTAATTCTTCCAGTGACTGGAAGCAAATTTTGGATGCCATGTTTCCAGGAGTAATTCAATCGGACTTCTCTCTCAGTCCAAAAAAGATGCGGCACTTTATAAATGATGCACTTGGCATTTATTTTCGTGATCAAATGCTCGAAGAGTTAGGTTTGACAGTGTTAACTATTTCATTTGATGAAACAACTAAATATTGAGAACAAAAAGGAATTGCAGATCATTATTCGTTATTGGTCAGAGGCCAGGACTGAAGTTGTTTTGCGTCATTTGGATACAGTTTTTCTTGGTAAAGCTGATGCAGAAACACTTTACCCTGAAATTTCCTCAGCAATTGATCGTGCTAATTTACCACTGAATAACCTGTTAATGATAGGCCCGGACGGTCCCAACGTTAACAAAACTGTGCATAGGCTGTTCAACGAAGAACTTTTGACAAATAAGGTCCAAAGGATTGGTGGACATTGGAACCTGCCCAATCCACATTGTCCACAAGGCATTTCTCAAAGTTCTTGAAAATTGTGGTGAAGATGCTTTCTCTTTGGTGATAAGCATTCATTATTATTTTAGTGACTGGCCATCAAGATGGGAAGAATTTGAAGCTATCCAGAATGAACTTGCTTGCACATAAATTCATTAAACATACTACTTCTAGATGGTTAACTTTTGTTGATGCTGCCAAAAGACTGATTGAGCAGTGGCCTGCTGTGTTACAGTATTTTTTAAAATTTGTACCTTCTAAAAAAAGTAATGACCATCTTCAGAGAAACTCTTTTAAAAATGTTGTTGCATTGTAAGAGAAACCTGGGATGTTGGCCGAGCTTCATTTTACTCTTTCATCTGCTGAACTTCTTCAGACATTCACTAGAACTTTTCAGGTTGACCGTCCGCTGGTTCATATTTTGTTTAAAGAACTTCTGTCAGTAGTGCAGAAGTTAGCCAGTCGCATTTGCCATTCATCTGCTTTAAAATCTTTGTACTCATATGACTGGGTAAATAAAAACTTATTTGATCAGAAAAATTTGGTAGAACTGTCTTCTATTACTATGTCTGAAGAAGTAAAGAAAGAAGTTTCTTTGCTTGACCAAAAAAGTAAACTGATTTTTCAGAAAAATGTCCAATCACACTATATTGCTGGTTGTGCACACCTTATAAAAAAGGCCATCACACCTTCATTAAGGCTTAAAAAAGCCCTTGGATGTGTACACAAATCAGAAAGAA
The DNA here is from genome assembly GCA_039090855.1 of Macrothele yani. Lineage (NCBI taxonomy): Eukaryota > Metazoa > Arthropoda > Arachnida > Araneae > Macrothelidae > Macrothele > Macrothele yani. The sequence goes on along the minus strand of CM077005.1, from coordinate 120,387,852 downwards.
AGACAGAGAGAAGCTGTCGACAGATTGTGACTGTTGCCAAAGCGCTCCCTTTGGATATTTGTGAAGATTGCCTCCTAGATGAGTGGAAATGTCTTCAAGTGGAAAGTGACAAATTAGATGCCAATGAAATCTAAAAGTATTGGAATCACTTTTTTTTCTCTTAAAACATCTGATCAATTACCCAAGTATCCCATTGTTACCAAGCTAGTGAAATCAGCATTATGCCTCTCGCATGGAAATGCTGACATTGAGAGAAGATTTTCATCCTCCAAGTTTATTCTTGATGATTGTCCACAGATGTCTGTGAGAACACTTAATTCAGTTCTTATTATAAAAGATGGAATGGGACAATATAAAAATAACCCTTCCTTTGTACCAATTACTAAGAAACTTATCGTTGGCACAAACTGCTCATAAACATTACCAAGCATATCTGGAGGAACAATGGCATCGGAAAGAAAAAGAAGAGCGTATGAAGGTAGAAGAAGAAAAACGAAAGAAAGAAGAAAAAGACAAAAGTTCTAAGAAAGAAATTCAACACTTGGAATGTACACTTAAAGAGAAGAAGAACCTTGAAACCACTAAAGAATCAGCAGATGTTTTGTTAGAAGATGCCACAAAAAAGCTGAAAAAAGGTTTGAAGAAAGGAGATCTTGTGCAAATTTAAGTGGCTCAAGGTATATTAGAGGGTTTTCGGTCATTGAAAGTCTTGGAGAACAAAGAATTTAAAGAAGTTCAACAGCTGCAAACTGTGGTTGAAAAAGAAAAAGCACTATGATTACCAACTATTTTCACAAAAGCCTAAAAAACAGTAGTCCTTTGTTGCATTTTAATTTTTTGTAATACACAGTTTTGTAATTTTAATAATTAGGCTACATTTAATTATAATCTTAGTACTTTAAAATGAAGACTTTTCACTATTGTGATTTATTAATAGGCTGATAGATCTTCCAGATAAGTTTATTTGTGTTATTTTTATTTTTATCTGTAAATCTCATGTAATGTTGATAAAAAAATCTGGCCATACCCCATCCTTGTTTAGAATGAAATGAACAATTTACTTATAACTGAAGAAGTTTTGCAGTTTACTTTCCAGAACCAATAAATTGACATTTCATTTTGGACTTAACCAGCCTTTAGTAGGGTTTTTTATTTAAACAAAATAAAAAATGTTTTTTTTTTTCCAAGTCAAAGCTATGGTAATCGTAGTCTCTTTTTTTGTAATTATAGTCCCTGAAATCTCTATTTTTGGCCTCCAAATCCTCTCCTATCCCTGTAAGATAGAATAAATCAGCAATGTTTATTCACAATTAAATATTTTATTTTAACATCTACTAAAGTTTTGCAAAGTGTTTGGCTTGGTGTAATCACAAATGCCATTTGTCCTGATGAAGCTAAGCCAAACATTCAGTGAGACTGTAGTAGATCTTAAAATAAAATATTTAATTGTGAATAAATGTTGCTGATTTATTGTAGATGATAATGCTATTCCTAGTAAAAAAAGGGTTTCAGGTGCATACTGTATGTAGCTTACTTACATTGTTTTTTTTTTTATTTTATTTTACCCCCCCCTCTCTCTCTCTCTCTCTCTCTCTCTCTCTCTCTCTCTCTCTCTCTCTCTCTCTCTCTCTCTCTCTCTCTCTCATTAAATAAGTTGCAATTTTTACAAAAAGATTGCAATCAGTTTTACATTCTTAGATTTTATTAAAAATTATTACAAATTTGTAGATTATTAATCAAATTCCATGACTTCTCAACTATTACACAATCAAACTTGCTATCTAGGATGAAATGTGAGATAGCTTCCTCATTTGATGCAAAGGTCAAATAGAAGTAAATGTGTGTGTGTCATGTACATATTGTGGCATCTACTGCTGCATGTTGGTGAAAGATTTTACTTTGTTGGGGGCTTGCCATTTTGCTGGCCCCCTGGGTGTCTTGGTCAAGGCCTGCATATGATCACCATGTAGGGGTTTATTGGTTTATTTAAATAATAATGTAGGTAGCTCGATTTCCATTTGTATATAGTATATAGGCAGTTCGATAATGTACATAGTTTGATTTCCTCTTCTCCCAATTTCCATATGAGCTTGTAATAGTTTATCAGAAACAGGCTCAAACAGAAATCAGGATATACAGGTTTGATTCCTGATGTAATTTTAAAGTTTTCTGAAGAGGTAGCTACATGGAAAACAGTGAAAAGACTCACCTTAGTGCCGATAATGGCATTTATGCAATTTTTGTTTTAATATAAGTATATTTATGGTACCAACAGCTGTATAACATATCAGCATTGTAAGGTGTAGTACCAGTAAGGTCAGCTTGTATGAGGATGACAGTTAAATTTCCCAGATTCAAAGAAACTATGACAGCTAATATTTTCTCTTCATCTGAAAGAACAACTTTTATTTACTGAAGGCATCAACAGATGGCATGCTAGGTTCAGTTACAGGAGAGCACCAGTCATATTCTGTTTTATTACATATCGTTATTCAGTAACGTAATAATGGAGGAGACATATGAGCATTTTCACATCATGATCTGTAGTAATTTTAAGTGGAGATGACTCAACAGGAGTTTTTGGAAAGATTACAGAGAGCCCCCCCCTCCACCAAGAGTCTTCACAATCTCTCACAACCATTTGCAAGTGGCTTTCAGAATTTTGTCAAGGTAGTAATGGAAGAAAATATCACCTGTGTGGATGCTTTGATAAAAAATGACTTCCTTGGGCAGTTATCAGAAGTAGTGCTGCTACATTTTTAGTAGCATGGCATGTAGCATCGCTACAAACAAAAAAATATCATTGTTGCAGCAGCAGCATGCCACAAAATAAAGTAGCTTGTAGCGGAAAATGACATGACAAATTGTGCGTCTTTAAAAAAGTAAAAAACAAAAACATTCTTCAAATTGTGTCATTTCCAGATTTCCCGAAACATTATTGGCTGGAATAGGGCTTTCTTACTTTATGCTGTTTACAGGGAAATGTCAGCCCACCTGATAAGACAACAGGTACGAGATGACCGAGCTAGCAATTTTGTTGATGACAGTTGCTAGCGAGATGGATTGCCTTTGTAAAGAAAATGGATTCGCAGATACTTGTTGATAGCGTTTTTATTTATATTCGCTGGACATATCAGCTAGCCTGGAATATAAGCCATTGAATGTGATAAAATGTGTTACATCTGATGATCAGAGCTGAGATAAATACAAAGATAAATTACTTGTATAATTTACCTTGGTATTTAGCTCAGAATGCCATATGTAAGAATGCATATAAAGATCATCTTCAGAATTTACACTTTTAACCTAAGAAAAAGTAGCTTGTAACAAAAGTAGCTACTTTTCAGAAGTAGTAGTGTAGCTAGCTACTTTATGGAAAAAGCAGTAGCTAGCTACTTTTAAAAAGTAACTTTCCAATCACTGTCCATGGTAACTCATGAGGAGGTAGAACAGACTGTGGGCATTTCTTCAGCAAAAAATGGTTTTGGAAATCTTGCACTAGTACTTTCTCATACAGAAACCTTGCTCTGCCATTAGGTGTTCCACAAACTCTCACAGAGATGCAAAAGGAAGCCACAGTGTAGTGTAGTGTAGTGTAGTGTAGTAGTGGTATGAAGCGATCCAGAGCTTTGCAAATGGGAACTCTGACTGTGTCCTTGACATTGTTACAGAAGATGAAACCTGTATGTACACAATGTGACTTGGAGATGAAGTGTCAGTCGACAGTCTGGGTGTTTCCAAATGACAATCTGTCTGCAAAAAATCCCAGCAGTTTTGCCCAAAAGATGAGGGCCTCATTTTTCTCTGCAGTGGTCATATTGCAGGGATTACCTATAAGACTCATAGGTGGTTACTGCCGAATGGTATACTACCTAGTGCCCGCCAAAAGTGTTCCAAGTGATAAGGAAGAGAGGGCCAAACACAAGACTCAGCAGAATTTTACCCCACTAAGATGTGCTTCTGCCCACGTAGCAATGAAAATACTGAAGTCTATGCTAAAATCTGAGGCCATCTTCAGGAGGCTTATCAGAACAACCATTCCCCTCTCCTGCTGCAGAGCCAGTGATGCAATCATCTCCGGTCCTCTGCTCTCTCACTGCATCTCCCAATGTTTGCCTGTGGCGCTATCTGTTCTTTGATTTGGTCCATAACTAGCATCAGATTTTTTTTCTGTTCTATTTTAATCAGGGCTTTCTAATTATCAATAAGTATATTGGGGTCATTAGAATTACATAGTCAATTCCTATTTTTTTTTAATTAGTAGTGACTCAGCTATTCTCAAGTGAGAATAGCTGAGTCAGTACTTATTGAAAAATAAGATATTGACAATGTAATTCTAACGACCCCAATATACTTATTGATAATTGGAAAGCCCTGATTAAAATAGCATGGAAAAGAAATGAAAAAAAAAAAAAGAAATTCCAATGCTAAATATGGACCAAATCAAAGAACAGATGAAGCCACAGGCAAACATTGGGAGATACAGTGAGAGAGCAGAGGACCGGAGATGGTTGCATCACTGGCTCTGTGGGTGCAGCGGGGAATGGTTGTTCCGATAAGCCTCCTGAAGATGGCCAAAGTCCGGCGGAAAGTACTTGAGGAGACTAGGTCATGAGGCTTACAGTGTTGATGGTTAAGTGTATCTGGTTTCCCGTTGGAAGACTAAGTAGGATTAGAGGAGTAAAATTGAGCCATTGTATAAATGAATTGAATTGATGGAATAAGGTTGTTGTAAATAGTGTACGTAGATAAAGATTTTAATATGAATGTATGTAAAAATGTGGTGAATGTAAGGACGCGGGAAGCAATGCGACCAAGAGGATTAGGGTTAAGGTTTTTGGTGGGCAGAATGTAAGTTGTGTATAGTGTTTTTTTAGCTTTTTAAGTCTATGTTGAGGATAAGGAAATTTTGTGTGTATGTGATGAATATTTGTAAGCAATTGTAATATGTTAGCTCAGAAAAAGATATGATAATAGAAATGACTCCAAAAACTAGCAAATGTATAGGCGAAGACACAGGGATAAGAGATACGTACAATGACCATGAAATGTCCATCACATATTATGACAAGTCTGCTGAAAATATATGTGCAACAAATGTAGCAAGAGGAACAAAAACCTTTAAGGTGAGTATTGAAGTTGGGAAATGAAAATCTTGCAACCAGTCTTGCTCCGTTTATAGGTGATCAAAACCCCAGTGGGGTTGAAAGTGTTTGTTTTTCTAATTTTCTTTATGTAACTAAAGTATATTTGTGCTTATAACCTACCTTTCTTTTCAAAGCTTTTGTGTATGTTGAAAAGAGTATATATTGAAAGTTTTAATGAGAAATTTTGGGGTAGGTCCATACCATTTGAAGTTGTGCAAAACTCACATTTTGTTTTATGAAACTTGTGTTGACTTTGTCTTTCTACAGATTAAGGTGTACTGCTGTTGCAGTAGCTATACAGAGCTCATACTGTATTAAGTCTCAGAATCAGAATGTGCAGACTTAACACAACTTGTTTATATAGTAGTCTCAATAATACAAGTCTTCTTAAAGTGAGTTCCTCTTAATCTGAGGTCATGCAAGTAGACGATGTCATCGCTCTGCCCACATTATTTTATAAACAACACATAGCAACTGAAAAATTGTTCCACCGACATCTCTGGGATCGAACCCCCAAATATATTCACCATCTGAGGTCACTTCAAAGAAAATCCTTTTTTTTTTTTTTTGTCTACTGAGCTTTTGTTTCCCTTTGGAGTGGAAGCAAGATGGATTTGAAGATCATATGAGCTGCAAGTCATCTGTTTTACTGTTCTATGATTGAAATGACCTTATTTCTGATTGGTTGGTTGGCATGGCACACGGTCTGCAATTGGTTTTTTCACACTCAGTTGGAAGAACTCGTAGCTAACAGTTAAACTATTTATGTTCAAGCGTGTGGTAAAGTAAAACACTTCAATTTCTTTTAATGTGAAAATCAAGGTTTTAAAAACAATAGATGCTGGTAAAAATATTAAAAAGTTTTTATTGAATTAGATATTGTTGAAGTCACAGTCCATAATTTCGGGTAAATAAGCTGCACTGGCATATACACCGCAGCGATAAAATACAGGTGGCGGAATAAAACAAAATCACCAGAAATGCCTCACCTTTGCAGTAAGGTGGGGCAGTACTATGGCGAGATCTTGAAAACATTATGTTGATAAAAACATAGTAATTGATCTTTCAAATAATAAGTAAAAATATCAATTAAACAAGATTCGATCTTAAGGATAACACTTACCCTACTACCTATTTTATAAAAATTTACTCGAAGAATTCATAAGGTGTTTTAACCAATTATAAAACATTTATGCCTCAAGAATTAAAAATACATAACATTATGCATTCTAAAAATATGTGGTACACATAATTTTTCAATCAAATCCATCAAAATCAGAAACTTCACTGTCCGAATTAAAAAGTTTTAAAAGCTCGGCGTCGAAAACTCAGGGTCGTCTGCATCACTTTCGCTGTCTTCTGGCGTTGCACCACAGTTTTTAGAAATGATGTTTGCTTCAGTGAAGTCCGAAATAATCGTCAAGATTTTGATGGTTTTCCAGGATTTGGGTACCCATTTCGCGACTTCCTCGTAGGTAGACTTTCTCATTCTGCCACTATTCGTGAATGAATGTATTCCTTTACCCATCCGTTCCTCCCAACGCTTTCTCATTTAACTTTTTAAAAGCTTTGTTTATGACCAAGTCAAGAGGCTGCAAAATCTTAGTCAGTTTCTGGGAATCACTGCCAGTGTAGCTGAAACTTTTTTACACTCGAAATTCACTGATTCCATCAAATGGGTACACATACAATCAACATTCCACGTGGCTGAAAAATGTGCCATTTCTCTTGTGCCACACTTCATTCAGCCAGTCCAGCAATATCTCTTGACACATCCACCCCTTCTCATTTGTGCGGATTAACACATCTGTCGCATAATTTCCTTTAGGAATAGTTTTTCTCTTAAATATCAAAAGGGGTTTCAATTTATATCCATTGGCTGCACAGGCTAACACGCATGTAAAAGGTGTCTTCTTGTTTCCTGTGGTTACCACTGTGATTGTTTTATTCTCCTTATTATCCACAGTTCTATTTGGGGGCAATCAAAGGTTAGGGGTACTTCATCCATGTTAATGATGCTACCTTCCATAAATATCTGCTCTTTAATAACTTTGTGCACATAATCCAGAAAAGAAGTTTGTTTCTTTTTCCAGTCCATCGGTAGTGACTGCCCTATGGTAGTCTGCCCTACAGTAGTCTTCATTCGAATGGAGAACTTCTTTCTCCTCATAAATCTGTAGCACCAGTTAGGGCCACCTTTGAAGTTATCGAAACCCAGCCGTTCAGTAATTAATTTTGTTTGTTGATGAATTCGAACTGTAGAGACTGGCAGACCTTTGTCTCTCTGTTCCTTTATCCACTTTTCTAAATTCCTCTCTAACACTGGCGGCCAAGCTACAGCTCCTCTCCTCTGCGCTCTTTTCAGTCTTGGCATTTTCTCCAAAGTATCTTTTTCTGATATCCACCTGCGAATGTAGTGCTCATCAATGTCATGATCTCTGGCTGCAGATCTATTGGGTTGTCAGAAAAGTCATGACATATTTTAGCCATGTTTCGCAAAGGTCATTTATTGATAAAAAGAACAAAGATCAATCAATGATATAATGCCCGTTTTGTTCGATAACCTTTTGCAATCTGTCGGTGAGCTGCAGAATGCCTTGTTCATAGAAGGACCTGTCTTTCGTGGCGAAGAACTGTACACAGTGCTGATTTACAGCCTCATCTGAATTGAACGTTATACCATGCAAAGACTGTTGAAGAGAGGGAAACAAGTGGAAGTCTGACGGCGCAAGGTCAGGCAAGTATGCTGGGTGTGGCAACACATCCCACCCAAGCTCCAATAATTTTTGGCGGGTGATCAAACTTGTGTGTGGTCTCGCGTTGTCGTGATGGAACACACCTTTACAATGAACGAGCTCTGGACGTTTCTGGATGATGGATTCGTTCAAACTGTCCAATTGCCGACAGTACACATTCAAATTGATTGTTTGGTTCCGTGGTAGGAGCTCGAAAAACACGACACCTGTAAAATCCTACTACGCTGAGACCAGAACCTTCCGCTGATGAATGTCTACTTTGGATCTCATTTGAGGCCAAGCAGCACGTCGGGACCAAGACTGTTTGTGCAGCACATTGTTGTACACAATCCACTTTTCGTCACCAGTTATCAGTCGCTTCAAAAATGGATTGTTTTCCTCATGTGTAATGAGTATATCGCAGATGTTTATACGCGCCGTCCATTGGGCTTCTTTGAGTTCATGAGGAACCCACACATTGAGCTCGCTTACGTATCCCAGCTTCTTCAGGTGGTCGTGAACACTTGAATGATCGATGTGCAATGTGTCTGCAATCTCTCATGTCGTGCAACGTGGGTTTGACACGATCAATGCCTTGATTTGGTCGTCAACAACCTCGGTTTGGCCTCCCGGACCGAGGAGCATCGTTGAGGTCAAAATCACCAGCACAGAATTTTGCGAACCACTGCTGGCACTGATGATCTTGTAGAGCATTATCACCGTACACTTTACGCAACTTTTCACATGCTTGACGCGCGTTCTTCCCTTTACGGAAGTAAAACAGTAAAATATGGCGAAAATGCACAGTTTGGTCTTTCATCTTCAACTTGATGTCAAATCTCCGCAAATCAACCAAATCGCTCACTATTCCTTTTAGACTGCAGCTAGAACTGGCATCTGTTGAATGCCATAGCGATAACAGAGCTGCGCATGCCTCTAGTACTTCCAAAACCGCCCAACCGCCGTCGGGTGCCAAAATATGTCGCGACTTTTCCGACAACCCAATAGTACCTATTTTTTCTGCCTTTTCGCATACCATTAGCTTAAAACTAGAAGTATAACTTCTGCATTTCGTCATTTTACTTTCCATGATAACTGTAGAATTAATCCTATTTGAGAAAATGCAACAAGCACACATGTCACAGACAAAATTTGTACGTGTTGTCCTTGAGTCTGACCAATGACAATCAATCGTGGCTGGTAGTCAAATATCCCATTTCAAGAGAGGAGATAGAGCGAAGCTGATGACATCATGAATTCAAAGAGAGTTAGTTGCTCAGAGCATGAAACAAGGGCAATATTTGCTAACAAGATGAATTCCCTGCGAAGTTTCTCCTGCCACATTTTTTTTCCAAGTTTTATTGGACGTCATCTCTCTTTCTTGCCTGTCCCACTTCAAGCACGTAACCTATTATTGTCATGTCTTGTTTTAAGAGGGAATTTATTGCATGTGGCAGTAACATCGTTAATCTATTCCCTCTGTATTGAGATATTTTCCTATGGGAAAAAATAATGGAACAGGTCAAAACTTTTTTTGTTACATAATTTTGCTCCGCCAAAAAAACAAAGAACAAAACTTATATGCCGCCATGCTGTATAAGCCACCTGGGCCAAAAATTTCATTTTAAACTCATATACGCCGCAGCTTATCTACCCGAAATTACGGTAGTTGATGAGAAAAGAAATAGAGCAAAGACTGAGAAACGAAGCTTGGAAACTTTTCAGAAGAGTTTCACCTATTGAGATAACATATGCGAAAAAGTAATTATAAAAAGATAGCAAAGCATTGTGTAGGATTCTCTGACCTCATTCAGGATTGTATATTGTAAATATGTTTTAATATTCATGTTCATTTATGATGATTCTTTGTTTGTGCCATTTTCAGCATTGTCTGAAAGACAAGAAAGGTCTCTAATCAAGTTGGCAATGGACAGCCAAGGATTACTAATCTTGCTAAACAAATGAAGTGTTTAGTTCATGACAATAATTGTGGTATGCATGCACTAAAGTGTTGTGCTGATGTTATCAGCAGATGTTGGTCATTAGTGTAGGTGAGAGGAGAACCAGGGATAGTGAATCTTCAAAGTAGTTAATTAATAATAAGGAACTATACACCAACAGTGCTAGGAATAGTTTAACTATACTAGGAATCTGAATTTCTTGGCGTAGAGTAGAAATCAAAATTTCCAAGCTTTCGCCCATCAACCAGATGGCTTTTTCAAAGAAGGTAGACAGTTAACTGATTAACTGCTAAATTAATTGTACTTAAAAAATCCTTTAAATCTCTTTATTAAGCTTCTTTATGAGAGAAGTCAAGGCTCTTATTTTATGTGAATGGTCCTGTTTGATAAATGGTGTTCGAATCCTCAGACAGATTTAGAAAAAGACAAACTAATGGCATCCTGTTGTAGAAGGAATGAATTGAAATCATTGTGACGACACTTGCTGGACCCCAAGAATAATTTACTCCATACTTAAGCAAATGGAATGGTGCAAGGGCCATTGCACATTGTTTCTATGGTTTTCGCAGAAACGACTGGAAGGCAGTCTGATCCCAGGTTCGATGTTTCAGGAATTTTTTTATAAAGAACTGCAAGATGATGACAATTCCATTGCAAGTAATGAATGGTTAGACAGGTGGGCAGAAAATGTATGGAGTATGACAGCTGAATATTTGTGGAGAGAAGTTTCTTGCATATTTCAAAGGCACTGATGCATTTTTTTTTGCTGAATTTGAAAATTTAGTGCAAAGTCAGAACACTATGGATAATCAGCTTTACAAATATGATGAAATAAATCTCAGCTTTAAAATCTTCTCAAGTAAAACTTTAGCATCTTAACAAGAAAAATTGGCATCTGGCTAATAAAAGAAAGTAAAGAAAGGGTAATTGTACTGGCCTGCTTCAATGCATCTGGTATTCACAAATTGCATTTGGCATCAATTGGCAAATCAAAGAACCTGCAGGAATTTATAAATGTTGCAATTTGGGTTTTACCAGTTGCATAAAAAAGTCAATAAATTACCTAAAAGATGGGCAAATTTTCTTGATTTTTACATAAAACTGAAGTTCGGGTAGATTACGTCAAAAGACAGTAAGGAAAGGAAATAAAATATCCGTTTATTGACGTACAAATATTATTATTAAAGCATAAGCTTTCAACACCAATGGGTGTCTTCTTCAGACATTTGTTGTTAGGCAAGACAAGAGAAAGACATGAGCTCTTGTCTTTCCTAACCACGAATGTCTGAAGAAGGCACCCATTGGTGTTGAAAGCTTACGCTTTAATAATAATATTTGTACGTCAATAAACGGATATTTTATTTCCTTTCCTTACTTCCTTGATTTTTGTTTATTTTGTCTCAGGTGGTAGGTAGTAGTAGAGAATTTAGATACCATTTTACGAAGTTTCTCTTTTTTTTTTTTTTTTTTTTTTTTGTTTACAAGAACACAACTGATGTATCAGATGATGTGTTCTGTTCTTTCCATAGATCAGGCTTCTTACAAATGTGCTGTCTTTTTTAACTCAAACAACAAATACAAACTGAATATTTCTCTCCACATAAGCAAAAACTACATGCTTCATTCATCTAATGACTTCACAGCCATATGAGTTAAAATTGGAAAACTTTTCTTGCTTCCTTATTAATGTTTACTGTAATTTTTATTACTTTCTGTTGGTTAATGGTATTCACAATAATAATAATTGACACAGATCCATACCTTTTGCAGTATATGGTAACATACATGCATATAACAGTGGGAGTTTATTTTATATCAGAGAAGTTAGTTTTATATTAATTTTTGTATTTTCATTACATACTAAATAAATTGAACCTCTGATAACTGATTGTATGAAGCTATAATGATCTACCAAAATGTATCCATATTTAAATAAATAAATTGAATCATAATATACTATTTACAGTGAAGATGAAAGATTAGTTTGTGTATAGGTAATTTTCTGTTTAGCAAAATTTTCACCATCTTGTAACTTCATTACATGAAATTCAGCTGTTTACATACTGTATTTATTGGCGTGTAACACACTTTTTTCCCTAAAATTTAGAGCTTAAATTCAACCCGTATGTTATATGCATATACTGCTTTTTTCTACTTAAACTTAAGTAAAATGAATACTGCTGAAGAGTGCGATGCATTCTGACGTTGCCAAATGATAACGTTTTTTTCACAGTTGCCAATTTTCAGAAGGGGCTGTCCGGAGTAATAGCAAAGATGGGGGTGGGGGATGGGGTGGTTATTTCTTTGTGTGGACGAATGCCCATGCATTTAAAAAAAAAAAGCAATGCACATCATTTGAAAAAACACACAATATGTTTCTTAATCTTTATACTTATAGAGTATATGTTGTTTACAAGCAGTTCTACTTCTTTTATTACAAATTATCCACCCACAACCATATTTTTTAGCAATGTCAGAATCCGGAAACATCTTAATAAACAAAGGCCTGTTGTGGTCTGTCACAAAGATGGACAAATTATGCTCGCCGCCCCCATGGCGCAGTGGACTAAGCGATGGCCTCTGATCATTCGTCCAAAAGGGGTACGGGTTCGAATCCCGGTGAGGCATGGATGTTGTATTTGTCTTACGGCACTGGCTCTCTCCCTTCCCTGGAACCAGTGGCCCTAAATTAGGGGCAGGCCACTGCTTATAGCCCATTGAGTTGCTCACGTGGTAGTTAAACCTCCAACAAAAAAAAAAAAAAAAATTATGCTATATAATAAAAGCTGTGTGAACAACGTTTCTGCACTTATTACACGGACACCTTCTGTTGTGGAAATAAGTGAAGATGTAAGAGTTTGACTAGATGCTTTTACTTTATCATTATCTAATGTCAGTGGCATGCGACATGGCATTTGCAGCCACTTAAACCACCTGGGTAATAGTGAAATCAATGTCACAAACAGAACAGTAGGTGTGCGTTTCAGATTTCTTGGAACACTTCAAAATGGGCCATTGCTTCTCATAAGCATCTGCAAAACATTGGTCATGCAGTCATTTTGACATAATACACACAAAGGAATTTACCTTGTTCAGGTAATGCACTGAAGTGAAAACTGCAAACAACTACCTATGTCCACTCCAACACTCCACTGCTAAAACTTCCCACCCTGCACGGCCCTTCTCCCACAGCCAAGACATGTTCAGCTCTCTGCTGCCTTGCAATGCCATAAACAACAAGCTTGAATGCACCCGCAAATGCAGAGAAACAGATTGTCCTTGATAACACGGCAAGCGCAAAGAAGAGTGAAGCATCCCATTCTTACGTAGTTACAAACACACATACTGAAAGAAAGAGGAATAAAGGGGGTAAGCATACTTTAATACACTTGGAAGAATTTTCAATTTAATCTTTTAAAAAACACTAAAATAATAAGGATAATAACAAAAAGAATTATGGTAATTACAATGACCAGAGTTTTTAAGCCTTGAGTAGAGCACACGGATTTAGCTTGATTCTTTTTAGTTAAATCCATTAAATAGTGGTTTAACTGTTGGAACTTTTTACATGTTATAGTTCCATTGTGTGAAATGCAATTTCTCAGTTGGAAGTTATTAGTATTTACTGTGAAGAAACCCCTTGGTAATCAAATGTTTCAAGGAAAAATCTTTCATGTACCTCTCAGTTGCAAGTTGTCGATATTCGAATCGTTTGTATGGTTGTTCTCATCAGGCTCTTGAGTTTATACGGTATATGAAGATTTGACATGGTGCTTTATACAACATGTTTTTTAATCTCTATATGTTGAGAAATACGTGCGTAGCGGATCTAGCTGTTGAAAATGAAGCAACTCCACTCCCAGAGGAGCACTTGGCATGTCTGTCTATTTAGTCTGTGTCATCACTTTCATACATGCAGAGTGCCCTCAGTTCAACAACCCGTGCCTGCATTCACTACTTGTTTCAGTTTCTTAAAACTATTCCTAATGGAATAAAGACAAAAGCATTCAGTGTATACAGCTGGTTTCAAGTTAAAGGTTGTGGTATATGCCAAGCAACATGGAAATAGGGCTGCAGAAAGGCATTTTTTGGAGAGTCGCCAACAGAATGCACAATATGTGAGTGGCCAAGAAATGAAGAAAAAAATCAAGACATTATCAAGAACAAAGTGCAATTTTCGCAGCAGTATTGCTGAATGACGTGACGATTATGGGCAAAACACGTAACAATATTAACAAAGAAAGGTAACTTGATCACGCTAGTTACGTTAACTAAAACTTTTACAAAAGTTCGTAAGTTGGAAGCTTTCGACCTTATCTTAGGTCTTCATCACGCCAATGGAGGACTAAAATTGTTGCCAGATTCTACATTTGAATTTTTTCCTATTTTTGTTGCCAAAACTTAGAATTGATCTCCAGATCAACGGAATGTAGAGAGAGATTCGAGTTGCAAGTCTTTGGGTTGAAAAAAATTTCTATGCTTTCACGGTAACGGAGGGCAAAACGATTGTCAAACGAAGCAATTCGTTTTGCTTCGCTCCAGTGGGGAACTGCAGAAGTGTCTTCCATTGTCAAAATAGACAAGGCAGTGTTGGGATTGCCTTTCGAAACATCTTTTCTGTGTTCTAAAATTCTATGGCTAATGCTCCTGTATGTGCTTCCAATGTATAAGTTATCCCCAGTAGAAGAAGAGATAGGAATGCAGTAAACTCCTGGGAGGTTCAGGCTTTCAACTTTGTCCCTATCCCTTTGTAGAAGTTTCATGATGTTTGGGGTAGATTTAATGGCAAGATGGTAACCAAAACTTCTAAAAGGATCTGTAACTTAAGCATAGGAAGGATGGTAGGGAACCGAACCACAGAATTTCAGGTCTTCTTTCTTGTGAGGAAGGAGGCATTCGATTTTCGAATGGTTTTCAAATTTCTTTATGAGGGAGTTAACTGTAACAGCAGGAAACCATGAGAGAGGGCTATTGTAGAAATTTTGAGAGTTCTTCTTGAAGAGAGAGTTGGTTGTTGGCTCATATCATTTGCAACAACCAACTCTCTCTTCAAGAAGAACTCTCCAAAATTTCTACAATAGCCCTCTCTCATGGTTTCCCTGCTGTTACAGTTAACTCCCTCATAAAGAAATTTGAAAACCATTCGAAAATCGAATGCCTCCTTCCTCACAAGAAAGAAGACCTGAAATTCTGTGGTTCGGTTCCCTACCATCCTTCCTATGCTTATAAGTTACAGATCCTTTTTAGAAGTTTTGGTTACCATCTTGCCATTAAATCTACCCCAAACATCATGAAACTTCTACAAAGGGATAGGGACAAAGTTGAAAGCCTGAACCTCCCAGGAGTTTACTGCATTCCTATCTCTTCTTCTACTGGGGATAACTTATACATTGGAAGCACATACAGGAGCATTAGCCATAGAATTTTAGAACACAGAAAAGATGTTTCAAAGGCAATCCCAACACTGCCTTGTCTATTTTGACAATGGAAGACACTTCTGCAGTTCCCCACTGGAACGAAGCAAAACGAATTGCTTCGTTTGACAATCGTTTTGCCCTCCGTTACCGTGAAAGCATAGAAATTTTTTCAACCCAAAGACTTGCAACTCCGAATCTCCTCTACATTCCGTTGATCTGAGATCAATTCTAAGTTTTGGCAACAAAAATAGGAAAAATTCAAATGTAGAATCTGGCAACAATTTTAGTCCTCCATTGGCGTGATGAAGACCTAAGATAAGGTCGAAAGCTTCCAACTTACGAACTTTTTTGTAAAAGTTTTAGTTAACGTAACTAGCGTGATCAAGTTACCTTTCTTTGTTAGTATTGCTGAATGCCCAAAATTGGAAGAACAGGTAAAATTTCTTACTTAATCAAAGAAAATATGGCATTGCTTTATCAACAAAAATGATAATTATTCAAGCAGTGAATATCAGCAAAGAATCACAAATACATGATTTCAAAGGGATGGCATCATGGTGCCAAAGATTTATGAAGAGGTATGAGCTTCGGATGTGAACAAGAACTAGGACTGCCCAGCGTATGCTGGACAATTATGAAGAGAAGATAATAAATTTTCATAGGTTTATTATTAAAGGAAAAGACAAAATTTTGAAATGGGTCAAATCGGCAACCTAGACAAAGTATCCCTCACTTTCCATGTGCTTCAAATAACACTGTGAACTCAAAAGGTGCTAAGACAGCAAGAATCAAAACTTCAGAGCATGAAAAAAATCGTTACACCGTTATACTTGTCTGTTCTGCAAATGTAGATATGCTGCCGCCATTGGTAATTTTAAAAGAAAAACTTTTCCAAAGAAGAAAATTCCAAGTGGCATGCATGTGCATGTTCATTCTAAAGGTTGGATGGACGAAGACGGCATGAAGTTTTGGATTAAAAATGTGGGGGAAGCGCCCAGGTGGTTTATTAAAGAAGCCATCGTTATTAGTATTGGATGCATTTAGATCTCATCTTAAAGAAACAACAAAGACAGAATTGCAAAAGTGCAAAACAGAAATAGCAGTTATTCCAGGAAGACTTAAAGGGTTGTCCAAAATAATGGAAACACCTCGCTGAAAACAGTGACTTTGTTATGTGCTGCTTTTTGAGTAAAATGAACATGTAGCTACAATTTTTTTTGTTAAAAAGTGTTGCTTATAGTCTCGAGGGTCTGTGTGATTGCATTGTAAATCGGTGTTTGTATAATTTCGTTCCAGGTGAAGGCACAATGAGTGACCTGTCAGAGTTCCAAAGACGGCTGATTGTAGAAGCCCGTCCGGTTGGTGAGTCAGTAACCACAGTGGCACAGGTATTGGGGGTATCGAGAGTTACAGTGTCGAAGGTCATGACAGCGTACAATATTCATGGCACAACATCATCTGCGAGACGCAACTGTGGAAGAAAAACCAAACTCACTGCGGGAGACAGGTGGACATTAAAGAGGATTGTGACTGCGAGGAGGAAGACCACTGCGACGAAAGTGACTGCTGAGCTTAATGCATATCATCAAAACCCAGTGTCGACCCATAGCGTGCGAAGGGAATTGCATAAGCACAATATTTGCGGCAGACCTGCAATTGCAAAATCCCTGGTGTCACAGGTGAATATGAAACGGGGACTAGAGTTGTGCCAGGAACATAAAACGTGGGCTGCGGATCACTGGAAATATGTATTGTTTTCTGACGAATCAAGTTTCTCACTACAGGACACACAGGATGGGTTTACTTGTAGAGAACCCCCGCAGAAGCCTAAAACCCAGACTGTCTACTTCCTACAGTGAAGCATTGGGGTGGTTCCATAATGGTTTAGGCCATGATCTCGTGGTTTGCAGCAGGTCCCATTATCACCTTACTTGAATGGATCATGAATGGTGACTATGTCACTCTTTTGGCTGACCATGTGCATTCAATGGTGCAGACATGTTTCCGTCAGGGGATTGCACCTTTCAAGATGACAATGCCCCGATTCACAGAAGTCGAACTGTTCAATCATGGGTTTGAGGAACATGAGGATGAACTTGCACACCTTCCCTGGCCTGCACAATCACCGGACTGAAACATCATTGAGCCCCTGTAGTCTGTGTTGGAAAACAGAGTGCGATCCCGTTATCCTCCTTCGGTGTCTCTCAAGGAATTGGAGCAGTTTCTGCAGGAAGAATAGTACAACCTACCACTTACCACCATCCAGGACTTGTATGCGTCCATTCCAAGGAGGATTCAAGCAGTTTTAAATGCCAAGGATACTCCCACGCCATATTAGGTGCGTAACACCTATTGTTTGAAGGTATTTCCATTATTTCGGACAACCCCTGTACATCACAATTACAGCCATTAGATGTTTCTGTTAACAAGCCCTTCAAAGCCTTTATGCACGAAGAATGGAATAAATACATGTGTGATGAAAATCAGCATGAAGTTACAAATTCTGGGTGAATGAAAAGCCTAGCATTTCAAAAGTGTGTGAGTGGGTAAAGACTTCATGGGATGCAGTTAAACAAGATGTTATTATCAAATCTTTTAAAAATGTGGCATAAGCAATGCTTTGGATGGTAAAGAAGATAGATTGATTTATGAAGACAGTAGCAGTGAAAGCAGCAGTGATTTTGAAGATAGCTGTGAAGATGAAGAGTTTCATGGTTTCCAAGATAGCAGTGATTCTGATAAAATTTTTGTAATAGGTCTAATATCTTAAGTTTTTTTGTTCAAACAGATGCTTTTTCTTTTGTAGTATTTGCCTTATAAGTGGTATAAATATTAATAAACATGTGTTATCTAAAAAAAAGTTCAGAGCTCCCAAGCTATTTATTTTAAATTTAAGTTTTTTTTACTCAAACTTCCTTCTTAGAATTAGGGACCGTGTTATACGCCGATAAATACGGTATATAAAGATTGACATGGTGCTTTATAATTTCTTAGTTGTATTATGATACCATGTTGCCATCATTAAAGAAATTATATGTAGGTATAGCATTTAAAAATTTTAGATTATAACCATCTTGTCTCTTTTCAGTTAGGGGAAAGAAAGTCCTATGAGCAGTGGAAGCTTAGCAGTCCTTATGCTCGTGAGGTATGCATTTATTGTTTTTATTTTTATCAAATATTTTTCTTGTGTGATAGTGATTGTCTGTGATTTCAAGTGATCTTCTCAGCTGACGATTTAATACATTATGAAAATGAAACACTGGCTATTTGGATGGTCATTACATGATGATTAAAGAGGTGTGATGTATGTGTAAATTAGAAAAATTCTGAATGCAGGATTTTATAAGCTGATATGTAAAAAAATTAATCACATACATTTTACTTGTACCATTAATTTGCCTAGAAAAAGTTCAATGTTTTGCTTGATAATTTTTCAATTTGATGAAGAGATGTAAAATTCCATATAATCTTTTTATGTACTCATATTAAAAACTGTTATTCTGAAAAATGGAAAGTGTCAGAAAAAGATATTTTTCTCCTCCAGAACAGAAGCAGTGAATGAATCTTCTGGAAAAACAAAACAAACACCACTAGCAACAATAAAAAAACAAAATAAAATAAAATTAAACATGATAGTTTCAACAGACTAATTATAACATACAGATTTCTGAATTTTTTTTACGATACTTTTTCTTAGTTAATTAATTACTTAGTTTATTTGGCTAACTACAATAAGTAGTTTAATAGCCTAAGTATGTGGCTTGTTATGCCAGATATTGCATCGAATCTGAAGTACATATACAGTGAAATCTTGGTTTTTTTAGTTGATAACCTTAAAAAAATATATAAAAGTCAAAAATGCATAAATGAAGTTTCAAAATGTTAAATACTATTGTAAAATTTGGAAGGCTTCCAAAAAGAAAAATAAAGAAGGAAGGCATACTCTTAATTTTTGATTATGCTAATTTATGTCAGATATGTTTACTAGAAAACTTTTGTTTGCTAACTTAAGCCTATGTCTATTTTGACTTTTGTATTAATTTTTTTATTCAAATTGTACTGTAAAAATTAGGTTAAGAATTTCTGTATATTTTCATATTTTCAGTATATGGAAAAAATTAAGCATCATTACCCTTAAAATGCTAGGAAGTAAATCTGATTACAATTTTGTTTTATATTTAATACCCGTATTGCACATTATTTATATAAACATTGCTGTTTTCAAAGCAGTTTGTCCACTAGTTGGTTTAGCATTAGTGCCATGTAAAATATTCACTAATGTTTTGCGTGTTTGTGAAAGTTCTTGAATTCAGAGAAAATTGAGAACTGTGTATATTATACAGTAAATTTTTAGTTGCATCACTTATTTCATGAAATGGGACAGCGAGGCATTTTCACAATTCTCTCAAAATTGTAACATACTGGGTTAAATATAAAAGAATCAAGGAAACATGGATTTTTGATAATCTGAAGCTTAAAATTTCACGCATAATTAGAAAAAATTAGTGAATGAATTATGTATAACCAAATTGAAAAAGTGATAGAAACTACAGTAAAATATTGGGACTAGCACAGAATTACATATAAGAGTGAAAAAAACATAAATGAGGTTCAACTGTATACACAAAATTTTAAGCATTGATAATAATTCTTTATAAACTATTACAACATACCTGTATCCACTATTTGTAAGTTATAAAAGCAAGTTAGTAAAATCATGCAATGTGTTGATTATGATACGCTTTTCAACATACCAGAAATCATTACTCAAGTTATGAGGATAATGGCTGTGGAATAAATCTTGCTCCTATGCCCTGACCTTTGACCCCATTTTGATGATATTAAACAGAACTGGTTCAGTATACCTCCGGAACAACATGATAAAGTTTTGTTGCAATCGAAGCATTTTTATGTAAGTTATGATGCATAAGGGCTAAGGAATGGATTTCACTCCTATGTCTTGACCTTTGACCCCATTTCGTCCATTTTCAATAGGGTTCGTCCCCAGGTTGTCCCCTACCACATACTAAAATTTCATCGGAATCGAACCATTTTGCGCACGTTAGACAGAAAGACAGACGGACAAGGCTGGAGCATTATACGCTTCTACCTACAGTTGGAAAGAGTTAAAAAAAAAAAAAAGCTTTTATCGGAAGCTTTTGATGAGTTCCACTTTTCAATAATGCTGATTAATGATTTCATAACAACACTCAATATAAATGAAGATTTATACACAGGATTGGAAGGTGTGAGGTTTAAAGCCAGCAATCAAAATAAGCCTATAATGAACTATAACAAGATTGACCAAAGTACAGATGGATGGTGGAGGACCTAAGGGTAACTGTGATGTATTGTAAGAGTTTATAAAGAATTATTATCAATATTTAAGATTTTGTTATATGTGCATTTCAGGCTCGACATAATATCTGATATAACAAAAAAAAAAAAAAAAACCCAATTTGAGATGGTGTATTATGTACACCCAGGGTTCTCATGCAACCTACCTGGAAAACACAGAAAACCCTGGAATTCTCAGGAAATTTGAAAATGGTTACAAAAATCTGTAAAAACTCTGGGAATTTTTTAATTTTTTCATAGAAATTTGGGAATATTTTTATTTTGACTAAAAAACTTTTCTTTTTTTCAGATTTCAGACTTTTGCAATTACTGTCTACTTAAGGATTTCATAGTACTTACTTTTAATGTATTACATTATTCCTTAATTTTTTAAAAATGATCAAAACTGATTTTTTAAAATTTCCTGTTATTAAGTTTTTATTTGATTTCTGCTGACAGTTTGCTTCATGTCTTGTAACACGAAGCAATTATGTACAATAGACTGATATATTCTTGAGGTTGGGGAAACACATTGCAAGAGAAGCAACCAACCAGTGGATCAAAACCCTTTGTTGGTTGGCTGTCTTGTGACATGTTTCTGTGAACAGGAGTTCATTTGGTTATTAAGCTTTGTTGCATTGTGTTATAGAAAAAATAAAAACTGAAGCTAATTAATAAATTGACAAATTTTTTCTTACATATGAGCTGTTTCTATGGAATGTATTAACAAATTCTATGTGGGCAGTATATCATTCAGGTTCACAAAAGGTCATGGAATTATGGTACCAAAAATAATGTGCTTCATGTATATAGTTGTTATTAATGAAAAGTTGGTAAATATAAAGATCAGTTATTAAATAACTTTTGGTACATAATTCCATGAGACTAATTAAGAAAGAAACAAAAGACTAATTAAAGAAAGTTATTACACGCAAAAAAAAAAAAAAAATGGCGCCATCAATGATCCTTCAAAACTAATAAGTGGCGTTTTCAACTACTTAATTACAACAACAGCAACAGAATTGCAAAATACACAATGAAAACATTTCAGTTTAATAACTGGCTACAGTATGAGGAACCTGGCAACAAAATAAAAATTCTTCAGGTGTAAACAAAACTTTTGATAATCCTTCTAAACATTGAGAACAGGCCTTGACTAAAATTCAGAGGCCAGAAATGTCTGTAAAAAAAAACAATGAAACTCAGAAGAAAGGAAGATTAACTAAAGATTTCTTCAAGTGGAACTAGAATTAAATAAAGATCAGTTATTTAAGGAATTTAGATATGTATGCTTTGGTGAAAAAATGCCAGGAAATGCAACCATTCATTGCAACATGATTTGAGTCATTACTCCAGAAAAACTTAAAAAAAAAAACACCTGGACAAGTCAAGGAATTTTTTCTTACTTTTGAGTGGGATCCATGACACCATATGTATATATCTAAATACATGTTCACAATAGTTCACAAAATAATGCATTCATTTACAGTAGGAATAATTTAAAATTTGCAATAGTTAAAACTGGTACGAAAATTTCCCTGCAAAACTATTATTTAATTTATGGAAGTAGAAATTTTTAAATTGATTATAATGGAACACCTTCACATCACAAAGTTATATCCCATGATAATCTTCATTGATCCATGGTAAAACTGGGAATCCTTAGATTATAATTTACTGAATGTATGAGTTATATGCACTTTAAGATATTGTTTAATGGCAAAATTAAACCATTTGTGTCTTTCCATATGGCCCCAAATGAAATTACATTTTGCAAAAACAAAATGGTCTTTTATTGATGTGCAATAGTAGTCCTAAATTTTGAAACAAAGTCGTTATTTTCATCATCACGGAATAAATCTACTTTAGTCATAATCAGCATGTGAGAGAATAGCATATTAGAACTACTGCCATGTTGTTGGATTCCAATACTTGGGTTATTGACAGTGCTGGGGGAAACCACTTTTCCTAAAAAGTAGTTTCAGTATAACTACATTTAAAAAAATTGTTTTGCTACAACTACTTGAAAATAGTTTAAAACCATTTTCTTTCTTAGAACATAAATGCACAAATCAGTGCATATGCAAATTACAGGAGTTTTTCAGGCCTAGGGTTGTATAAAAGTGTCTTGGAGATTTGTAAGTGTGAAGTATGTATTAATTTTCCAAGTTATGTAAACCTTAATGAACACAAAAATGGTGGGGCAAATTTGTTATATTGGTCCGTTTATCTTTTCAGGCATTTTAAACATCAATGCATATAAAGTCCTTTGGTATATATACCAAAACTGCTCCATGCATTGGTGTTTTATGGTATACATACCAAAAGGCTTTATGCCTGAGTGTTTATCTAATTGCATTTTGCATCTGCTTTATTTCACTTTTAATCAGATATGTTTTTAACTAGGCCTTTGGGTTGAAGCAATTTCAAAATGCCGACCGGAGGTCCGATGATTCATGTTAAGTTTTTAAGCTAGCAAAAGAGTTTTATATTTCATAATGTTACTTTCATTCTTGCAGTTGTCTTTCATTAAGCACAGGGGTGCACAGCAGTTATTAAGAATTACCAAAATATTGTGCCCCAAATTTTAATGAAGAAACTGGTAAGCAAAATGTTTTAAAAATTTCCCGTTATTATAAAAAGGTCAATACAGATCATATATGCTGTAATGTTTTCATTGTGATTGCAATGACTAAATTGAGGATCAGCTGCTTTAACCAAAAGCAGTGGCCATTGTGTGCAGTTTTACCTGATAATCATGTGACCTTGTGGTAGTTCTGGCAAAATATAAAATAACATCAACACCCTCCAGGATAGATCATGGGTGTGATTGAAAAGTATCCAGACTGGTTGCATAATTTTGGAATCGTGCGACACAGCAGAAAGAGGTTTGACACAGGTTGACCTTGAGACTACTATGTATGTCCTGTGATTCACATCTCCCCTGCATGTCCATTTTTTCTACAGTAGTGCTTTGTTCATCGTATTTGTCTTGTCAGAAAAATATGATCAATGAATTTCCATCGGCTTTTGTCAAAAACCCGGTGAAACTTGCAAAGACACATACTTAAAGGTACAGAAAGTCTATGGGAAGGATTATGAGTCATGCACTCACAAAAATTTGAGTGGTGTTAACATTTTAAAGATGGTCATGACAGTTTTGAGAGTAAAGAACTGTCCAGGAGGCTGCAACCAGCAAAAGTGACAACAAGGTTGAACTTTAGTGTTAGAAAAACTATAGCTTATGCTACAATGCGGGAGCAGAAACAATAACATCTGGAATGCCTCCTGATGATGACCCCCGGTGAGGGCTAGAAAGTACTTGAGGCAGTCTACGCTGGAAAGGCAGAGATGTGGTGGCCGTATGCTATAAATATCCTAGTGAAGTGTAGGGAACAAGAATGACCGAATGACATAGAAGGCAATAAGACATACGTTTTTAGTGTTTTTTTTTTTTTTTTTTTTGGTTGGAATATTTGTGTGTATGTAAATAGGTCATTGCATCCTTCCAGTGCTTACGTATGGTGCAGAGACGTGGACCTTAACTAAAAGAGACATACAAAGACTGCAGACAACTCAAAGAAGCATGGAGAGGTGCATGCTTGGTATAACCAGGAGAGATAAGAAGAGGAACTCGTGGATCCGAAAAATGACGAGAGTGGAAGACATCATGATCAGAGTTAAATCCCTGAAATGGCAATGGGCTGGACATACTGCCAGAAGGACGGACCATAGATGGACAGCCGAAATTTTAGATTGGATTCCAAGGGACAGGAAAAGACCCAGAAAAAGACCACATGGGAGATGGGTGGATGAAATTCGTAAATATGCGGGAGTGACATGGAGGAGACTGGCACAAGACAGACCGTTGTGGAGGAAACTTGGGGAGACCTTCGTCCAGCAGTGGATTGATAATGGTTGACAATGATGTAAATAGGTCATTAGTTTTTAATGTAAGTTTGTCAATGTGTGTTTGTGTTGGGTTGATGAATTTTGATGTTGAAAAGTCATTTTGCTACCTTGGTTTTGAGTTTACATGTTGGTAAAAGTGGTTTTAGGGGAAATAGATAATTCTTAGGGTCAAATGTAATTACTGCAAAACACTTTAAGGGCTGAATCATTCGTCTGGCATTGAATGAAATGAAGACGGAATTGGGACCACCACGCCGAGGGCCGGAACCAACTAGACTACAAAAAGAACCAAATGTGCAGTGAAATGTATACCAAAGGAGCTGGGCTTACAACAAAAGGTAAGCTACCTATTATTATAAGGTTTGAACATTCATGCACAGCTGTGTGGGAAAATCGTTGAATCAGTATTCATGAGTTATCTGAAGACCTCAACATTTGTTTCAGTTTAGTCAATTCTTATGGATGATTTGGGTATGAGATGCATCTCAACCAAATTTGTACCAAAATTGCTCTCAGCTGAGCTCTTAAAAATGGGCCCACACTTCAGCTGCTAGTGACCCGTTTCAGTGTGTCGAAAATGACGAAGACTTTTTAAAAACTATCATAACTGGTGATGAATTGTGGGTTTATGGGTATGACCTCAAAACTAAGGCCCAGTCTTCACCACGGAAGACCCCAAACTCTCCCGGACCTTCCTAAAAAAACACGACAGAGCCGCAGCAATGTCAAGACAATGCTGACTGTTTTTTTTTTTTCAATCATGAAGACATTTTGCATGATGGATATGCTCCATCAGGCCAGACAATCAATAAGAAGTACTACTGTCAAATTTTGGGGCATTTGAGGGATGCAGTTTGTCTCGCAAAGGCCAGCATTGCATGAGAATGGCGAGTGGCAACTCCACCACAATAACACGCCTGCCCATGCATCACAACTTGTGCAGAAGTTTCTTGCTGAGCATTGTATTGCACTGTTCTGACTTTTTCCTCATCCCAAAAACCAAATACCTCTTGAAAAGAAAGATTTCTAAGATATTGAGGAGATACAGCAGAATGCGATGAAGCAACTGTTTGCTATTATAACTTCAAAAAATGCTTCAAGCAGTAGAAACAGTGCTGGGCTAAATGTGTGGCTTTGGAAGGCGACTGCTTTGATGGCAATTAAGTTTCAAATCTGTAAGTCCTGTACTTTAAAAAAAAAAAAAATCTGATCTGGATACTTTATCACACCTTGTATATAACCAAAGGTAACCAATTTACCTCAAATATGGCAGAAATATATCACTAACCAATTCTAACTAATTAATGAGTCAACTATTCATACTTTACCACTGATGTTTTGAAACTTGGTAAGCAAGAAATTCATTAGTTAAAGAGTACACTAAACTGCGCAAGTTCAAAAATATTATTGCATTATATAAATGTTTTTATTTAGTGGTGTAATCTGGTATTTATTTTATGTCTTATTACTGCCTTGAAAAAGTATGCCAGTGGAGAGCA
This sequence comes from Macrothele yani, assembly GCA_039090855.1. Classification (NCBI taxonomy): domain Eukaryota; kingdom Metazoa; phylum Arthropoda; class Arachnida; order Araneae; family Macrothelidae; genus Macrothele; species Macrothele yani. The sequence continues at coordinate 120,361,844 of CM077005.1, read as the reverse complement.
GTGAAAGCTTGGATATTTGTATGTATATTGTCTTTGTTTGTAGATTAGTTAGTACTATTGCAGATAAATTAGGAGTTATTAATTATTACACTAGAAGCTTTTCCTTTTTGTTTAACTCACATTTTTCAATTTCACTTTCCAGTCTGAGTCAAAGCACTTGCAAAGGGAAGTATTACAAGCTTGGGAAGACAGGAAAAAGGAGCAAGAAAGGGTAACTTAAGACACCAGAATTTTCAGACCATGTACTTGATCTAAGATACTCTTTTGAACTTGTAAATAAATGCTCTTAATGAATGCGTGTTGGAATTATTTAATGCTGTGCCATTTGGATTTAACTGAATCTCTTTTTGGCGTTATAAAAGTATTGTGAATTGCAATGACAAATTTAATTGCAATTTATCATTTCTTTTGAACAACAAAACAAACTTTATGGATATTGCTTTTGATAATATGTGCTGTGTGGTGAGACAAGTCTTTTCACCTTATGTTCTAAGGCAGCTGGTCAATAATATACAATGCAGCATCTCATACATCAGCTGTCAGTGAAAGTTTTCAAGAGACAAAAATTGTGCTGTGGATTACATTTTCTGGAGAGAAGTCCACATTGAACCAAGCATTATGATTTATTCTTAAATGTTAGGTTGTTCCAGATGAAATGTCGAAATATTGATGGAAACTTCAAACACCCAAAATATGGTGCAAAATAAACTTTATTAATAAAAATAATCACTTCCACCAGCGACACACTTGAGCCAACAATATTTTATCTTATTGGTATACCATAGCTAATAAGCAAGCTACTGTATGCCATTATGAAAAATGTTGAGCTTTGAGATGCAACAAACTCATGGAATGTGGTTTCAACTAATGTTTGATTGGGAAATGATTTACCCTGTAGAGAAGTGTCTAGATGTTTGAGGAAATAAGTCTGTTGGGTACAGATTAGGTGAATAAGGTGGATGAGATAAGGTTTTACACCTCAATTGATGCATCTTCTAGATGCATTAGCATGCACAATGGGGGTCTCGTGTCATCATGGAGAAGTATAGGCCCATGGCGCTGACTAATGCTCAGTATATAGTTGACAGGTTTCCGTGCATAATGAAATCCTTGACAGTACCTGTCCACCGTGATGGTGTGTAATAGTTGTAAGGAGGAGGATCACACCAGCTGTGGAATACCAAACACTGACCATCCTCTTGCTGGGATGGAGTACTGGCTTTTGAATGTGTTTCAGGGCTTCACCGCATTCAAGCCATTGCACCAAACATTGATGATTGTCATACAGCATCCATTTCTCATTACATGTGATGAGGCTCCTCAAAATGTTCGTTTATTTGTTGATAAGTGGAGAAATTCAGACATCAAACCATTGCATTTTGTTTGTGCTGTAGTGTCAATTCATATGGAACCAATTTACCCATCTTCACTTTGCTTGTGGCTGTTAAACATTGGGAAGTGGTTGCATTGTGTACTCCAAGTTTCTCACCAATTTCTCGTACTGTTTGATAGGAATCAAGGCCTACAACTTGGTATCATTGAGTCTACCACATGGTTCATTTTTGAGGCTCACACAGCACCATAATGGAATTTAGCAAATGAATGTTGTGTTGTTTGTTCATTAATGGTACCATTCCCAAATCGTGTATCTATGTTGCCAGCTGCCTCCGATGCAAATCTTATATTGATGTTGTGAACTGCCAAGGTAAAACTCTTGTAAGAAAATAACTGGAATTTGACTCTCATCTACTGCCCTTTTAGCTGTGGCACAATTACTTTGCAACTGATGCCACTGACGAAATGACTAGTGCATTATACAGAGCAACCTTGATGCTTTAAATTTTTGTATCACCTGTCACTTTGTCCAATGTATAAATTTCTAAATTACCTACAAACTACACAAGGCTGCAAAATCCGACATTTCACCTGCAACAACTTAGTAGTTGTTAACTGAAGAATAGAATGATATTTCTTTATTTGTACCTTAGCTAAAGTGTTCTTTGGTTACTTCACTCTGAATGTAATTTGCCAAACAAGGCCAAAGGAAGATATTTCTGTTTAAAAGAAAAACCATCTCCAGTTGCTAAGACTTAGCTTAAATAATATCAGCATTTAGCCCTACATGCAAGCAATGCCAGCCATCTGCTTTGTTACTGAAGCTGTGAGAAACATATGGGTGGCACCAGTTTACTTTATTTTCTCAGATTTTGTAGATATGCACCATGGTATTACAAGGCTGATTACTCTTGTTTTTCATGTAATTTTTTATTGAAGTCAAGACAAACCCCAGTATTGTCATTTAAATTTTACTTCAGTTTTACTGAAATTTCTGGATGAATTTTTGTGGTCGTTCATCAAAGTTTCTTGGTTCTACTCTGACCTGTCATTGGCACTGACTTGAGAGTAGGTGTTGCTATTCGTGTGATAATGTCAAGCCTTTTTGGTCATTAATTGTGCATTTTTTTCAATTTCTGCATTTTCTTTCAACTTCCTTTTTACAAAGCTCTGCTAGTGAAGTAGAATTTTTATGGAGTTCCTGTTAATTGAATATCTGGTGTTTAGAATATATCTGTCAAGTCCTGTTTTACTGGTAACATTTTTTATAGCAGCTTTATGTTCTACTACACAGGTTGTAATTTGTCTTCCAGTTTCTCATACACAGTTTCTCTCTCAATTACAGTTTACATGGCAGACTACTTCTTCTTGTACCAGGACATTGTCTTCTTTTCCGTTTATGGAAGAAAATAATTTTTAAATTTTATTGTTTAGGACTGGAGCAAGTTGAACATTTTTTTTTTTTTTTGTGCCAATTTCTATGAAGTTTTTCATGCAAACCTTTATGGTAGGTAACTTTTTCTGGTTAGCTTGATGTTATTGTTTGATTGTTTTTGATAAACTTGACATTTTTATAAAATATTTCTTCATTGTCTGCAGATGTAATTTTTAATAGTGATGGGCCATTTGTGAATGATTTGTTCCCAATGAATGACTCTTCACCATGAATGATGAATGGTTCGCTCTCATCACTGTGAATAATAATTCAATCCACCATAACTGTGACTCGCACTTAAGTCATAGCACGTTTAACTTTCTACCACACTGTAAGTTCAAAACTGAATTCTCAATAAGAAAAGTAATGTCTGGAATTAATAAGTGTCAGCTGTTATGTAAGTGAGCAATTAGCAGTCAGCTAGGAAATAATTATGAAACTTAAGAATGGGAATGATACGTTAACACCATTCATCTGAAAGGTGTGCTCAAATAATTTAGCACAATTAGATGTTCCTTTGTGAACGAACGATGAATGAATCTTCTAAGCTGTTGCTCTTTTGTGCAGTTTGCCAAAAAGAGCTGTGAATGTGCTTGTTCACCATGAACAGAGATTCATGAATGAATGAATGGTGACTGATGGAGGAGATCTGCTGTTTTGAGCAATTTGTATATTTCTGCTTGGCCTCACATTTGTAGGTGCTTTTTAGCAAAGAATGATTGTAGTGAGAACTGGAAGTGGATGCAAAGTGAATGACCATTCATTTGAATGAGCATTTGTGAATGATTCTTTGCAGGAATGATTAATGAACTTTCAAGAATGAATGATTTATGCCATCACTAACTTCTAATTCTTTTTTATGGAGTTTCTTTGGTATTTCTGAATTCTTTGTAAAGTTTCTTTGATATTGCCTCCATAAAAAATATTACCAGCAAAACAGGACTTGACAGACACATTCAAAATACTGGGAATTATCAACTAAGACTCCACAAAATTTATAATATCTCATCAGCAGCACTTTGTGAAAAGGAATTTGGAAAAAAGTCTACAAATTGAAAGAGATGAAGTGCTGCAATTAACAAACAGAAAGGACTGGGTAAACCACATGAGCTGCAAAACCTGCTCCCTTGAGTCAGTCCTGATGACAGGTTGGAGCACAACCTGAAAAATTGATAAACAATGCTGAAGACTTTTTCTAGTGATTCTATAATTGATTTGCAATGTTTTTAAAAATGTCATGTGCATTGCTGTTTTTCTTACCTTTTGTGTTTGCTTTTTCCCTTGGTCTTATTGGAAAATCTGTCAAATATTTTATAATCTTAAATTTTTGTGATTTTGAATATTTCAAGCAGTTCTGTATGAAAATATTAGAGAAACAACAAGAATGATACTAAAGCAATAAATAAATGGTCCTTTTCTGGTAAATTTTTTTTATTCAAGAATGTTTTACCCTGGACAAGTACAAGCAACAATCATTTGAAAAAGAAAAGAAAAAATGAGATAGAGCAAGCTAGTGCAGAGGATTTTTTTAAAGGAAATAGTTTTTTTTTCAAGTTTTTATGATAAAGAAAACTAAAACGAAAAGTAAGAAATGTAGTAACACTAACCTAATTGTACCTGGTGATACCTGGGCATAACTTTAAAGATGCTATCCTAATTTTTCCTGTAGTGAATGATTGTGTTTTGAGTACCATGCAGTGAACCTTCTAATGATAAACAAAATTCAATTTTTATGCACTTTTTATGTGTTAAAATTTTGTTAGCCATGTGGAAGTACCATTAGTGTACATGGATATCAGTTATAAACTCATAATATCTCTTTATAAACTACATTAATTGTTTAGATCATTTTTGAATTAAAGATTATACTTATTAAAATTCCAGTAAAGGAAACTATAATGGGTCCATGGTTTCAGCCACTATGGCTCTCGTCAGCCATCAAATTGTGCATGTTGTTCCGTTCTTGATCAGCTTTTGAATTTTTTTACACATTGTTGTGGCTTTGTGCTGCCATCTCCCGGCTGGAATCTTGAATTTTTGGAAGACTTTAATTGGTCTTTAACATTTTGTAAAAACAATGCGAGAAAATTATCCCTTATTTTGTTAATTTTGAGGGATGGGTCCTTGTTGCAAGCTTGATAATTAGTTGGTATTTCAATAATGGAACAATATACGTGCTTTGATGACTGATCAGAGCACTAGTAGCTGAAACCATGGTCCCATTATAGTTTCCTTTATTAGCATTTTAATAAGGATAATCTATGATTCAAAAATGATCCAAATATAATTAAATGCTATTAGCAATTTTTGTGCTGATTTATTATATAGTATACAGGGTGATTCATAAAGAAGTGTGCAGTTTCAACGCACTACGAAACAAGAACAATGTAAAATATTTTATGTTACCTGTAACAGAATTGTAGGGAAATGTTTAAATTTTTTAGAGACAGTCACAGATGTTCTATGTGTGCACCCTTAGTCACACAACTCACATCGAGCCGGTAATCCATTTCCGCCCAAACGCGAGGTAAGATAGCTGAATCAAGTGCAGTGATAGTGGCTGTGATACGCTGTTTCAGCTTCGCTAGATTAAGAGGAAGGGAAAGAACGAATACCTTGTCCTTTACGTACCCCCACAGGAAAAAGTCATAAGGTGTTAAGTCGGGACTTCTGGGTGGCCATTAGGTCAGTGGAATATTGTAGTCCGCGGCTCGTCGAATCCATCGGTGAGGAAGATGTTCATCGAGATAATCTCGCACGTCGCCTAACCAGTGTGGTGGTGCACCATCCAATTGGAGAATAAAGTGTTCACTGTCGTCCTGTAACTGTGGCATCAACCAAAGACTTAACATATCCGGAAAAGAGCCTCCCGTGACAGTTTTCTCGTGAAAAAAGAAGGGGCCGTACACTTTCTTTTTGGACACAGCACAGAACACATTTACCTTAGGGGAATCTCGCATGTGTTGCCCAGTAAATCTGCGATTCACCGCTCCCCAAAAGCGTACATTGTGCTTGTTTACTTGACCACTCACGTGAAATGTAGCTTCATCGGTCAAAACTAAGTGATCGGCAAAATCGTCATTTTCAAAACGGTGCTGCATTTCGGCACAAAATTCAAAGCACTTTGTCTTGTCAAGGCCAGTGAGATTTTGCAACATCTGCACTTTGTATGGAATCATTTTCAGCTTCTTTGTCTAAATTCTCCAGACAGTGGGTTGTGAAATCTGCACTTCACGACTCACCCTCCACGTTGATTTTCTCGGGCTTTGTTGAATGGCGGTGCAAACACTATCGACGACTTCTTCTGATACATGCGGTTGTCCAGGACTTTTAAGTTTGCGCAAACAGCCTGTAGTTTCAAATTTTTTATGCCAATCGTAGATAGATTTTCTGGTTGGAGGTTCTTTTCCGAATCGTGATCAAAAATGCCATTGCACAAGAGTTACAGATTCCGTTTTGCTCAATTCAAGAACATAAAACGCCTTCTCCACTGCAGAAGCTGCCATTTTGACTGACTAGTCATGTGACATGTGCACTATCACCTACATCACTTCTCTCAGTAGCAGGACGCAAACTTTATGAGTATATCTTACCTAACGGTTCGCAGTTGTGGTCCGTGTCTTCAACTGTTACTGTTTTACAGCATCTGGAAACTGTATACTTCTTTATGAATCAGGGTGTATTGTGTTTTGATTAGTTTCCAAAAATGCTCCTGTCTCTGCTTGTCACTTCTGTTTCTGTACCTTTAGGTGCAGCAATGAATTTCTTCATTCTTCCCTATTTAGTCTTTGTTAAAATACTAAGGCTGTCAGAAGGAATGTAATGATAATGAGCCTTAATCTCATATTAACAGACTCTAAATAATATTTACCTTTGCAGCTGTAAAACTAAAGAAAAAATTAGTTGACAAATACACAATCCTTAATCCTTTGAGCTGTAGGCAAAATTAGTTGACAAACACACCATATGTAATCCTTTATGAGCCGTTAATGAATTGGTTGATAAACACACCACACACCATGTGTAATCATTTGAGCTGTAGCTAAAATTAGTTGACAAACACACAATGTGTAATCCTTTATGAGCCATAAATAAAATTAATTGACAAACACACCTTGTGCTTTATGAGCCATAGGTGAAATTAGTTGACAAACACACTATGTATAATCTTTTATGAGCTGTTGGCGAAATTTGTTGACAAACATGCCATATGTAATCCTTTGAGCCATAGGTGATATATTTTACTGCATCCAACATGAGTAATGATATATTGCATGCATCACAAGAGTGATGTGTATTAATTTCCCTGAAAAATTCTGATGATGGAATAATGATACTCAAATATGTAAAGTTGTTTTACTTGTAATGCATGCATGACAGAAAAAATTTCAGGCACCAATGGCAGTTCATGCATGCATGATTGTCAGTTATGTGTTCTCAGCTTTCTGTTTGGCTCTTATGGAAATGACATGATAAATATTTTTGTTTCTAGCAATTCCACCTTTCAGATTTTCGACTTAAAACTATCCACTGCAGCTTGTACAACAATGGGAAATAATCTGTCAAATTTTGAAGTGCTTAACACATTTTACCGTGTATATGCTACAGACTTTAACATGCCCAGACCATTCTTATTTATTACTATAGTAGTATAGCAGTGGGATTTTATCTGGATTGTCTCATTTATTAGTGATGAACCATTGCAGAGACATTGAACACCAACTTCTAAAAAATGCTGTTGTTTTCTAGACAAGTTATATAAAAAATTATGGTTGGCTTTTCAAGAGCATTCATTATAGGTTGGTGTTTGATGTATGTACAGACCACATGTTTATCACTCTTCTACTGTGAATGATCTCATAGATTATTTTCCCAACTTTGTTGTAGGGAAGCTAGTTTGAGTGACCTTGAAGGAGTCAAACTCAGCTGTTACGTGAACTGATATTCTCTGCTTGTATGTAGTTCAATTTTATGGTTAGCCTGTTCTTTTCCGGTAAATCTTTGAGTGCTGGTTTATTTATGTGCGGAGAATGCAAGAAATGCTGTTAGTACTACTTTTCAGATTAATGGTTTTGTTTCTGTAGGCACTAATTTATTAGGCTGCACTGTTGAATATTTAGTAAGAAAAGCTTTCGGTTGCTGAGAATTTTATCGGAAACTTCAGATCAAAGAACAAGAAAGATCAACACCTGCTGGTTTGAAGAAGACTGTGTGTGTGTACGTGTGCATGTGTGTGTGCAATTTTTATTGCTTTGCTTTCTCTTTTCTTGTACACAATTAAAATTTACTTAAGATTGTCTCATTTTAATAGTTAAATTTCAAAATCTAAGTTCCAGATTTATATGCATTTTTGCATATGAATTCATTTTAGCATTATTTTTTCACTCTAATGGTGTAAGCATCTCAGAATACTCTGAAAAGAGTTGTGGAGCTCAGTAAACATCAGATCTCAAGCAGATTTACTAGTGTAAAGTGGATGTAAAGGTTTCCATCTTTTTCATGTGTGTGGAAAAATAAATTTTCAGTAACCCAGGATACCAAAGAACAAATCCTTTTATATCTTTAGTTATGTAAAATAATTCTCATGGGCCATCAGCCACCAGGTTGCTGATAGCTCCTTCAGTACAGTTGTGTATGACTAAAAATAATTTCATGTAGAAAAAAATCCTTTCTCTCAAGAAATTATGGTTTGGTTGTGTAAAATTCTTTAACAAAGAAAAGCTGCATGCTTGATATAAGTAGGAAAGATAGAAAGGGAGCACATGGATTAGGAAAATTACAAAAGTTGATGACATCATGATCAAAGTGGTCAAAATGATCAAAGTGGACTTTGATCATCATGATCAAAGTGGTAATCGGCTGGACTCTCATCAACTCGTAGCCTTTGCAGCCTTGTTGAAAATTTGGAGAACAGTAATAAATAAGCAGATGTGTGCAAAACTGTGCATGCATAAAACTATCTTTTGTAGCTGGTCACTTTTTCTGTTTAACAATAGCACAATTTCGCTTTTGTGTCGTCCAACAGTGAGCGACTGATTTTCGTTTGTGGAGTTAAGCCGTGAAGTTTGTTCGTGTAAGTAAAATGAAAAAAAAGTGGACTTTTTATTTTAAATACTCTTTTAGTTTATTGAGGGATGAAGAAAAGAAAAACATTAAAGACTTGGGCCCCACTTCAACAAAATATTTGTTTGGGCAAAAAACATAAGATTCAGTTTAAAACTTTTAATGTAGAGTGGCACATAAACATATTCTGGTTAACTGGAAATGAAAGCAAACATGTTTTGTTTCTACTGTTTGGTATTCAGTAACAGGCTTGGACTGGCCCACTGGCCTGCTCAGGCTGGTGTGTTCTTGAGTAGACAAATTCGTTTTCTGTTGGTCTAGACTCCACTCCCTCTTGGCGATAACAAAAAAAAAAAAAAAAAAAAAAAAAAAAAATCAATGATAAAAATAAGAAATTTAAATTCAAAATATTACAAATGGGAGTATTCCAGATATGTATTGCTTGCCTATGAGGTCCGCTTCTGGAAACAAAGCACATTTCATACACATTTGGTCCTCGTCGATGTTTTGTCCTTCAGTTCATTGTAGAGAACGCAAAAACACTCACTACACATGCTAAAATTAGGTAGAAACTGAAGATCTTAAACTTTGGACATCGAAGAACCAACTAAAACCATTAATTATGCTCGAAATTTTTCGCCCAATGCTTTTGGCATCCTCGAGAGCTTGGCGATGTCCCCACCGATATTCGTGGATCACCTATCATCATTGGAGTGCGATACTCTGATACTGCCTTTTGTTGGAGACACTGTCAGAGATAAGATGCTAAAAACCTTGCTGGCGCCATCTATGTGTTCAACCTTTATTTAATTGTTGAAAATCGCCGATGCTTTCTTATCTTCGTATTTTTTTTTTTGTGCTATTACCTCGGCATAAAAGAAGAGGTAATAACACAGAAAAAAGGAAATATGAAGATAAGAAAGCATCGGCGATCTTTAACAATTAAATAAAGGTTGAACACATAGATGGTGCCAACAAGGTTTTTAGCGTTGCATCTCTGACAGTGTCTCCGACGAAGGGCAGTATCGGAGAATTGCACTCCAATGGTGATAGGTGACCCACAAACATCGGTGGGGACATCGCCAAGCTTCCGAGGATGCCAGAAGCATTGGGCGAAAAATTTCGAGCATAATTGGAGTGCAATTCTCCGATACTGGTTTTGGTTTTAGTTGGTGCTTAAATGTCCAAAGTTTAAGATCTTCAGTTTCTACCTAATTTTAGTGTGTAGTGAGTGTTTTTGCGTTCTCTACAATTGACTGAAGGACAAAACATCGACGAGGACCAAACAATGTGTATGAAATGTGCTTTGTTTCCAGAAGCGGACCTCATAGGTAAGCAATATGTATCTGGAATATTCCAATTTGTATTGAAATAATGCACGTAAAACTGAACAGTAGCAATATCTGGTTAAGTCTAGCTATGAACTGCAGTTGTGAATTGATTCAAAATAGTATTCTAAACGAGGCGAAGGCGAAATTAAATTTATAGTGAGTTCAGGTTTAAGGGGTGGCGGAAGTTCAGCAATAGGGGGCGATTGGGCCCCGACAACAGTGGAGAGAAAGCACACCTCTAGCATGATTTGTGTGGCCATGTCGTCCAGTGCCCTTGGAGTGGTGGAAATCAGCTGTTTAGTTGTTTATAACACCTTGAGTGATTGCATTTGGTGTTGATTTTATGCATGTGCTCAGCTCCTGCTTAATTTTTCGTTACTGAGGTAAGAATTAAGAAAATTTAAGTTATTAGACAACAAGAACTATTGTTTCATTACTAAGTTTAGTTAGTAGGGAGAGCCTTTCGTAGGCCTTCAACTTCGCACCCACGTAACCTTACTGAGCTTGTAACACAACTCCCTCAAATAAGTTTTGATTACAAGGACTTCTCTCTCACTCTTTTCCATTTCTAATTTTTCTAATGAACTTACTGTGACAAGTAATGTCCCCCCTAAAAATTTCTTAAAAAAAAAAAAAAAAAAAAAAAAAGTGGAAAATCTAGGAAATGGAGTTATATGGCAAGGTCCAGGAAAATATTGTGTACGTATTGGGTTAGAAAGAATGTAATGTCCGATGACGAGGTACCCAAAGTTGAAGCCCCAGCCATGGCGCTGTGATTATGTAGCACACCAGCATTACATCAGCAGGCAAGTGGCTTAAGTCATTGGCAATTAGCCGCCAGAAGTCGATGAGTGTAAGTGCCAGCCATCATGGAAGTGGACAAGGAGCACATCCACCATTGCATGCTGTATGAGTTTCATCGCTGTAGCACCCCACAAGTGCTGTAAATAGCATTGCCAGTGTGTACCCCAATGCCATATTACATCGTCAGTGCTATCTTTGGTTCAGACAGTTAGGGAGGGAAATTTTGAGCTATCAAACCATCCCTAAGCTGGAGGACCCACAACACTGGATATGGACATGCTGTGAAGACCAGAGTGGAGACCGACCCATGTGTAACCATGCGGGGGTTGACTTAACATCTGGAGACTACCCACATGAGCATTATCATACTCCTGCATCAACTTGGGAAGATGCACAAGAGGTGCATTTGGGTACCCCATCAACTCTCAGTTTAGCAGAAAGCAAATCACATGAGTACATGCGTTTCACTGCTTGCACGTGTCCAAGTTGAACCATTCTTGGATTGCATTGCCACAAGATCAGGGACCCCAGCCTATTCCGCAGACATTGCCCCAAGCGACTACCACCATTTCCAGTCATTGCAATATTTCCTGGATGGACAGCGATTCACCATCCGGGATGATCTCAAATACGCACTTACTCGCTTCTTTGCATCCGAGCTACCACAATTCTATAGGGACGGTATCCAACAACTGCCCAGACAATCGGAGCATGCTGTGGCAAACAATGGCAACTACATTTTGGACTGACTTGTACCTGTATATGCAGTAATTAAAGCACTTTTCTGTTGCTTTGCATTTGCAGACATTATTTTCTTTCCAACCCAATAAAAATTCAGTATAATATCTTGTACAATTCGTTCCTTAAATGTTAGATGCTTTTCCAGTTTTTTGAAATAACATTCACTTATCGCATGAATTTTTCTTTATTAGTACATCAGTATTTAGGGGCCATCCATAAAGTACATCCGAGATTACAGGGGGAGGGGGATTCCTGACAACCGGACCAAATGTGACATGGGGGAGGGGGAGGTTTAGTAATTCGAACATCCAGCGGCAAAAATATAGTGGATGGTATGTCTTTGTTTTGTTTTCCCTTTTTTTTTTTGTTCTTATAGTATTTAAAAAACAGGTATGAAATATTTCAGATTTCTGATGATATTTAGCTAAATCAGAATATTAATATTAAGTTCTCGTATTTGTACTACCAAATCTGTCGTGTTTTGTAGATGGTATGATCGGGAGTGCTGCAACCTTGAATGCGTGCGTTCATTTGTAGATCTTTATTTCAGGATGATAAAGTCCGGGTAGCATTTGGGAATAAATTAATGCCTAAATAATAAATATTTACTGAAGAAAAAGTGTAAATATATGGAAGATTCCTGTAACCCTCTGGGTGGCAAGCACATACATATACGTTCAGCGGTTTCTGTGCACAAAGCGCCGACGACACAATAATTCGTTCATCGAAAATCTGTTCAAATCACGCAAGAGCGCAATATTGCGTCAAAGAAATTTTCAGACTAATAGGGATGAGAACGCATGTTTGCGCATCTTAACGAAGATGAATACTACAGAAAGGGGAGTCGTCTTCTACACATGTAAAAAAAATTCGCATTGCCTCTTCCAAAGCTCCTGCCACCTGGAGGGTTAAATAATTAAATGTTTTCTTTCTGTTTCTCAACAGACTTCTAAAAGCAGTTGTCAAAAATAAAGGTGGTTGCGGGATTCAGAACATACTTTTTAGGGGAGGAGGTGTCAACGATCGAACAAAATGTGACATGGGGGAGGGGGGGAGTCTAAGTATAGTAAAAAATCACGGACTTACTTATGAATGGCCCCTTATGAGAAAAAACAAAACAAACAACTCTTCAGTAAGTCACAATATTCAACAATGCTTTGAACCACATGGTAGCAAAATAAAAATTGTTATTTTGGAAGTCCTTGCAGCGATATTGGAGTCTGTATTGATTTGAGGGTGTAGACCCTTCACGCATATGTATAGTTATAAGAAAAATTAAATAGATAAACTATTTGAGTTTGTCAAAATATTTTACGCCCTCTGAAAACCCAAGGTCTGTGACCATTCGGAGGGCCCAGTCTGACCCTGTTCAGTGGTGATGTAAGCTATACCCACGTCAATTAAAAGATTTAAAGCATCTTTTGAAACTAATTAAAAGTCGCAAACAAACATCTTGCTTCTGAAAAATCAGACTGAATTTTTAAGAGTAATAAAAATTCTAAACATAGCTCTAACTTCTCTCACTGTGACAGCTGAATCTAAAAGATGTTTCAGTAGTATTTTGAAACATGTAAAAACTTGTTTATGTAATATAATGGAGCAAGAACAGTTAAATGCATTAACTGTTTTATCTGTTAAAGACAAAGTTCATATGAGAAATCGATAATTTTAACACGGAAGTTATCTACAAGTTTGCTAAGCAAAAAAGCAGAAGATCTCAGTTCCTTTATAAGTGAGGTAAGACAAAAACCTTAACTTTTATTTTATGTTATACAGCATTGCATATATATATAAATAAAATTTTTAACTCATTCTATGTGGTTAAGAATGGTTTCAGCTGTTGGCATTTAGAAACCTCACAAAATCCACTGAAATTGCATTTTACAGTGCAAAAGAAGGTTGAGAGCAATTTTTAAAATATTTAGCCCCAGATAAATTTTAGATCACCCTCTGCCACTAGTATCAGCCATAAATCAGCCCCAGAAACCATGTGCAACTTTTTCAGTACTTGTCTCTATCATTGCTAAGGAGCTGTTATCTCTATCCGTATTCAATACATACCTCTTATCAGCATTAAAGAGTAGTTAAATAATTTTTTTAAGTAATAAAAAGCCTAAATTAATAATCCAGTTTGAGATTGAACTCAGTGGCATTATCGAGATTTTTCCTGCTTCGTATGCATACTGATAGTTGCACAGGTACTGAAGGATATTACCCCCCCCCCTCTGCCAGTTCTTTATCAGGTGATATTATTATATTTGTTTCCTGTCCCCCTTTTCATTATTAATTTTATCAAGTGCAAGCAGTTGTTGGACTATTGATGTAGTGTTTGGTCATGGGTGATAATTGTTCTATGTCACAATATGAAATGTGAAACCACACTCAGATTTGTGTATATCAAAAAAAAAAAAAAAAAAAAAAAAAAATCAGATTTGTGGAGTGGGAATTTTTATCCTTCAATAAAGTGCCCAATTTATAATAAATAACCAATTTTAAATAAATGACCAAATTATAGGCCGCGGGTAGCCGAGTGGGCAACGTTCGTGACTGCCACGGGAGGGGCCTCAGGTTCGATCCCAGGCAGGTACGAACGCTCGATCCACTAAATACCCGCCGTGCGTCTGATGGGCACAGTAAGCCGTCGGACCCCGGGTACTGGCCCCCTGGTAGCAAATAAGGGCGTCTTCCTCCCCCTTTCTACTTCGCTTCCGTGTCACTTTCCTATCGGGCGCTCTAGCCCAAATCTCCTAGTTTCCTATTTCTAAGGGTTGTTTAAGACCTGGGGTCAGACACTCCCTTCCTAAAATCCTCTACATATGGTCATTTGGTCAATGACCAAATTATATCATTTATGTATCCTCTAACAAAATGTGTTGCCACTAATGCATGTAATTTAAAACAATAATTGCTTCTTATGCTGATGGTCTGGCTGAGACATTGGCATTGTGTTGTACTTTTTTTTTTTGTAGTGGTTTTGTTCATTACCTGTGGAATCCATAACCCTAAATTATTGGTGTACTGCTCTTTCTGGCCTTCATTATTATGGAAGACATTAACTGTTTTGTAATTTAATCAGTATTATGAGTTACATTACATTTCTTATCTTGTTAGCCTTGTTTGTTTAACCTGTAACATTTCTAGTACACTGGTGAACAAAAGTGAAATTACAAATGTCAGGCTTACACAGCAACATGATGACTTGATGCATTAGAATTCAAGTGAGAAGTACATTCAGAGGTTAATTTGCACCAGAGCTCACTGGAGTTCTGCTCTGATACTTCTTTATTTCTGGTGAATATTTTAATATTCTTCTTCTTCTTCTTAGCCTGTTGGCACCCACTGCAGGGTATAGGCCTCCCACAGTCTTTTCCAACTTCCTCGATCCTTAGCCTCAGTCCACTATTTAGCACCTCTAAATTTCAGGTCATCTCTCCATCTTGATCTCTGATGCCACCTTCATCTCTCTCCATCTCTCGGTTGCCATTCTGTTTTTAATCGTGTCCATCTTTTTATCTTTCAGTCTTCCAACATGTCCAGCCCATCTCCATTTTGATTCTTTTATTATTTTTGTAATATCTATTATTCATTCTCTTATGAGTTCACTTCTAACTCTGTCTCTTCTTGTTATTCTCAACATTCTTCTCTCTAACTTTCTTACCGATACTCTTATTTTTTCACATTGTCGCTTTGTGATACTCCACGTTTCAGTACACTAAGTAAATAAGGAGATAATACATGCATTGAAGATTTGTTCTTTTTAAACACAATGGAAGATTGCAGGTTAAATAGTCCTTAAGTCTCCAAAAGGCTCTGTCTGTTACCTTGGAAATTCTTCTGTTGATTTCTCTTTCTTGTCTTTCTTTAAAACTGATTTGGCCGCCTCGGTGGCACAGTGGTCTAAGGCGCTGGCCTATGATCATTCGTCCGTAAGGGGTCCGGGTTCGAATCCCGGTCAGGCATGGATGTTGTGTTTGTCTTATGGCACTGGCTCTTTCCCTTCCCTGGAACCAGTGACCCTAAATTAGGGACGGGCGACTGCTTATAGCCCATTGAGTTGCTCACGGTGGTCGTTAAACCTCCAATCAAAAAAAAAAAAAAAAAAAAAAAACTGATTTGACCTAAATAAATGTATTCATCTAATTTTTCAATTTCTTTTCCTTCTATCAAAATCTTTTCTGTTTTGTTCATATATTTAATTTTTGCTGTGTTTGACAGACATTTTTTAAGACTTTCCATCCATAAATCCTCTATCATATTTTGCATTTCACTATTGCTAGTTGTAATGATGACTATGTCATCAGCAAATCTTAAGTGATTTAGGTATCTTCCATTTATGTTTAATCCTTTTTCATCGCAGTTTAAATTTCTAAAAATATCTTCCAATACAGAGTTAAATAATTTTGGAGATAGTGGGTCTCCCTACCTAATCTCTCTCCACCTCAAAAACTGAGCCCATGCTCTCCAACTGTATTGTTGCTGTAGCCTTGCTATATATTTTGTTTATTAAACTGACATATTTTCCTTCCAATGTTTGTCTTTTTATTGAAGAACTCATTTCCTTTTGATATACAGATTCAAAAGCTTTGTCATAGTCTACAAAAACTAAGTAAACTTCTTTCTGATGTTCATTTGTTGTTTCTACTAATTGGTTAGCTCCAAAATACACATTTCTTTTGCATGCACAAGTGGGATCATACCATCAAAATCAACCCTCCTTTCGCTAAAGGCTTTGAATTTTGAATATGCAATTGTAGTCACTAATTCTACTTTTAATAAGAAATAGTGATGGGCAAACTTTGTTGATTCCAATAATTGTGGCTTTGCTGCTGTAGTACTGCATATTGGTTTCATCCTGCACTTAGAACTCCTGCAGTTTTTTTGCTAGGAATTAAGCCCTGGGTACATCGTGCTGTGAAAAACTACACAAACATAAAATGGATAGATTGCCAGAAATAATGTTAATGTGTCAAACTGTCCTTCACTGTGGTAGCAGAAATGCATTGTTCCAGTAATCAAGAGGAAAGTGTGATCACCCCTGCTCACCAAGCATGCTACACAACAATCATGCATGCTATATATATAAGGGTTGCCCAAATGAAATTGAAACTGTCTGTTTTTGCTGTAAGAGTTTATAGGTTGGAATATGTGAACATACAGGAAGTACGTGATACATGGGCTACATACCCACTACACATAGTCACCTTTTTGGTTTAAGCAAGTGTCCCAGTATGGCATGAGATTGTGGATACCCTGAGCGAAGAACATCCGTGGTTGGCTGTGGAACCAGTCTTTAACTGTGTCCCAGACCTCAGCGTCGTTAGCAAACTGGTGGCCCTTGAGAGTTTTTTTCAGTGGCCTGGAGATGTTGTAGTCACAGGGCAACAGGTCGGGGCTATAGGGGGTATGGACAAGGATGTGTGCTTGCCCAGGTCTCAGCATGTCCTCTGTGCTCACACGTCCTTTACGAAATTCACTACACCAGCGGAACACTGTACACCATGACTGACGCTCATTCCCATATGCATCCTTCATACAACAATAAATTTTGGCCCCACTAACACCTTCTGCTGTCAAAAATTGCATAACTGCTCACTGGGCCTGTTTGGACGAATCCATGTCACGATTTTACGTAGTCAACTTGCCTCCTCACGTGCAAACAGCACACTGACACATGCCACTGATAACAGCGTGCTTCCTGACATGACACGCCATCTACCGGCACAAATGCACAGCTCTAAGTAATTATATGACACTATTACACAAGTCTCACTTTCATTTGGGCAACCCTTATAGTGACAAGATGGCTGATTAAGTTGGATGGCAATAAATACTACAGTTCCATATTAATACAAAGCACAGATCTAGGTGTGTGTGTGTGTGGGGGGGGGGTCTTAGAGGAAGCTGAAGAGCAGCAGTGCATCTCTCCAATCCCAGACATACTGAATAAGATCTGGAGACCTGACTGTCTACTCCATCCTGTGTGTGTCGTCACTCTTGATTTAATCATCTACTGGCCGAGTTTTGTAAGGGGAAACACATTGTTGTCCATAGAAATGACTTGGGACCTACAAAAGTTTATTAATGAACTTGAGCTCACAAAGATTATTGGTGAATTGATACTCAAACGTTTTAAGAGTAGTAAAGCCGTTTATTTTCTGGTGTAATATGCATAAAGATTTGCCAAGCTTTCACTTTTCACTGGGAGGCTTTTCCAAGGCAATGTACCCTGTGGTGAGTGAAAGCGTGGTGAATCTTTATGCATATTGCACTACGAAAATAAACAGATTTACTATTAAAACGTTTCTTGAGTATTCACAATATGGTACATTTAAATAACATGATGAGCTGCATATAGTCCTGCAACAGTGTTACTTATATGTGCTAATAAACTGCTTTCTTTTCTGAAATAAATGGGGCAAAATTTAAATGCCCTTCATGAGACAATAACAATTCCTGTGCAGTGGATATAGTGCTTGTACAGTAAAACAAATTGTTACGGCTACATACAAAATAATACCCAAAGCATCTTTAGAGTTTCTGTAGTATACATCCAGTTTCAGGATTCTAAGATGGAATGATGGTACTGACACCCTTACTTTGATTATTTTGGAAGACAGTAATTTTTTTAAACATTTTCTCTAAAAATGTTTGTTGATTGTTTGAGTTTTTTTTTTTTTTTTGAAATTATTCTTCAATCATGGCACATCCACAACTCATATGTGTATTTTATTTGAAGGTTAACCTAAAAGTAATGCCTTTTTTACTTACTTTTCTTGCAGCTGGGATATTTTGATAAAATATAGTATAAAAAGACATTAAATCTGATTAATGTAATGATTCTATTTAAAATAGTCTCCTGCTGAAATCGAGCATGTACACCATTGTTCAATCCAGCATGTAACCATATTGGAAAAATTTTGTGGAGCGTTGTTTGGCCTAGGATGTCACAGCCTGTTTATAACTTAATCTGTATCCTCAAAACCTTGACCATCACTTTGCTTCATGGGACCAAACAGATGAAAGTCAGAAGGTGCCAAATCAGGGCTGTATTATGGATGTGGGATTACTGTTCAACCCATTTTGACAATGGCCTAAGATGTTTCAAGGGAGATGTGAGGTGAGATGTAATTTTATAGGAGGACAGAGCAAAGAGGCATGCCTAGTCTCTTCTTGTGGGTAATTTCCCTGAGCTTTTTTAGTATGTCAAAATAGCAAGAACTGATGACAGTTACACCTTGTTCAAGAAAATCAACAAGAATGATGCTTCTGACATCCCAGAAAATTGTCACCATAATTTTGTTGTTGTTGTTGCATACTCTATTTTGAAGTTTTTAGGCCTAGGCATGTTCCTGTGCCACTTAATCCACAGATTGTGTTTTTGTTCCTGGGTCATAAAGGAATGCTCAAGTTTCATCTCTAGTAGCCACATTAAAAAGAAATGTTTCCTGGTTTGCCTCTAACACCCCCAGAAAATCTCTGTACACTTTTGACTCTTTGGTTTTGATGATTTTGGGTTAATTGGAGTGGAATCCACATTGTATGCACTTTCCAATATCTCAGGTCATGAAGCATTGTTTCTAGAGCACTATGACCACAGTACAGTGCACCATGAATCACCTGATTGTTCAACCATTAATGCAACCATTTATTTGTGTAACCATTAATTTTTGAAACATTTAGATAATAATATAACCATGGAATCTTTCATTAGTAAAACCAACATTATTGAATTACATACTGGGCAATAAATATATATATATTTAGTATAGAGTAGGGCCACTAATCCCTCCCTGCTCCTCCTCTCTTTCTGTTGCAAATGACAGCAAGTGTACTATGCAGCATGGATTCTGTGATGTGCTTGAGTTAGTTTTGGTCCAGCCATAACCATTCCTGCAGCAAAATATTGTGCACCTGTGTTAGTGTTGATGAAAACAGACATTAACCCTGAACAGCTGTTTCTAGTATGTTTCACCTATTTTCAATAGGGTTGAGATCAGGGTAAATTGGAGGCTAAGGAAGATGATGGAAAATCCTTCCTATGCTTTTCAAACCATTCTTGCAGGACTGTTGCATCGCCATCCATAAAGATGCCATCACATATAGAAAAAAGGTGTAACATTGCAGGATACACTTGGTCTGCTACAATACTCAGGCACTCCCTGGATAACATTTTACCTTCCACTGGTATCAGGAGAGCTAGTCCATACCAACAAAACATCCCCCATGGCATGGTACCACCCTTAAATGCTTGAATTTTGTTCATA
Source organism: Macrothele yani (assembly GCA_039090855.1). Classification (NCBI taxonomy): domain Eukaryota; kingdom Metazoa; phylum Arthropoda; class Arachnida; order Araneae; family Macrothelidae; genus Macrothele; species Macrothele yani. The sequence goes on along the minus strand of CM077005.1, from coordinate 120,341,871 downwards.
AAGCATATGCTGAGTCCATTGCTTTACAAGGTTCTTGCCACACACTCTTCAACAAAAATGTATCAGAATAAATCAGTAATGTTTATTCACAACTAAATATTTTATTTTAAGATCTGTAGTTTTTCTGAGCATTTGGCTCAGCTTCATTGGAACCAAGCTTCATCAGGTTGAAAAGTTCATCGAGTTTTCACTATTTGCCCCGATGAAGCCAAGCCAAATGCTCAGCAAAATTATAGATGATCTTAAAATAAAATATTTAATTGTAAATAAACATCGCTGATTTATTTTATCTGAACGTCACAAGTATTATAATCATAAAATACACAATGTGTTGTGTGATTCATTTGACCACGTCACTTTCTACTATTGCTCTACTCTCCATTCACAACATTCTAAACATCACTGCAAGCAGATTTTCTGTTTTATTGCTGAGACAAGTGGCTTCCAAAGGGCAGGCAACATCCAAGACCCATTTTCTTTTATTTCCAGTGAATGGTTCAGTTTGAAATTGGCTACTCCTGGCCTTGGTTGAATTCAACAGTCAGGTGCTGCACACTGAAAGAGCTGTTCTTCTGTGCAATTCTCCTAACAGCACTGCGATCCCACTCTTTATTAAGTCTCATTTTCCAGCCACATTTATTTATACCTTTTGCACATGGAATATCTGCTTGTCTTCCAGTCAGTAAACATATTTGAAATGGGTGCTTTGGGGAAGTAAGTCATTTCTTGTGTTTTGTTAATCATGGCTTCCACTAAATGTGCACCTACAGTTAAAGCTTTATTTGAATTGTAGCTGATCCTGGATTTTGCGTATTTACGTGAGTTATGGCAGCTGGATAACTTATATGCTCTCTATACACTGAAGTGCCAAAAGTCATGGGGTAGCAATATGCAAATTTTTAACTGATGCTGCCGTCGTATAAATGCTTCGATGCAGCCATGATTTATATAAGTTACAAGGTGTAATCTCGTGAGTCAGGTTGAACAACTGCCAGTAGGTTTATGGCACGCCAACATGAATTATTGGAGTTGGAACAAGGCTTTTTAGTGGGAGCCAGATGGATGGGACATTCAATTTCCGAAGTTGTGCGAACATACAACAATCCTCAATCCATGGTGTCACGTCTGTACTGATAATACCTCATGGAAAGCATTACCTGCCACTGTGGACAACACAGTGGCTGACCACAAGTGCTGAATGACCATGACCAGCGGTGTCTGACTAGGACTGTCCCTGCCAACAGACAAGTGACACTGGTTCAAAAAATATCTACATTCAATGCAGGAGGTACCAGAGACATATCCGTCAGTTCAGTGCAGTGTAATTTAGTATCCATTCGATATGGGAGCAGAAGACCCACCAGAGTGCTTTGTTAACACCACAACATTGGACACAGTGCCTCATTTAGGCTCGTGAACACAGTAATTGGACCCTGGAAGACTAGCAACATGGGGCGTGGTACGATCAGTCACTCTGCCAGTTGTTATGAGCTAATTATAGGGCTCAGGTGTGGTGCAGACCCCATAAGACCATGGACCCAAGCTGTTAACAAGGCATTGTACAAGCTGGTGGTGATTCCATACATGTGTGGGGTGTCTTTATGTGGTATGGTTTGGGTCCTCTGGTCTTTGTAAACATGTCATTAACTGGTAATCGCTTTGTTGCTCAACTGGGTGACCATTTATAGCTCTTAATGGACCTCATGTACCCCAACAACAATGGGATTTTCCAGGTGGACAATGCACCATGTCATCAGGCCCAAGTTGTCCAAAATTGGTATGAGAAGCAATCTGGACAGTTCCGACAGATGGTGTGCCCACCATGTTTGCCCAAGGTGAACCCAATAGAGCATTTATGGGACATGGTGGAAAGGTCCATTTCGCACTCAAGATCCTGCACCTATAAACACCAGAGAACTGTGGATGGCTATTCAGACGGTATGGCTCAACATCTCTCCAGAAATCTTCCGGCCACTTGTGGAATTGATGCCACACCAAGTTGCTGCACTTTGCCGGTCCTACCCGATACTAGGTACATATTGTTAGAAATTCCAAGTAGGTTCACACATTGATCTCAAATGACTGATTTAACAAACGAAAGAGAATTCTTGAACTCGCAGAACAAATGGTTGAAAGCATAAAGAGTACTTACCACCTTTAAATTGATAATCCTTTATTCACAACACACCACACTGAACACTAAAACATCTGAAACACTAGAAATTTTAAATCACACGCTATCCAATTTTATATTGGTTTTGGAACAAGAACACAAGCGCAGTACGTTCACACATAACTCCATCTTTTAGTTTCGGTTCTCACGGGAACAGTTTTTCTCTTCTCAGGTCGAAGGTCAGTGCATCACTGCTCGTTGCCTTGGAGTGAGAATGAGAGTTTTCTTTTTATTTCCAAATAGGTTCACTTAACGCAGCAACGCCATATATATTGTTCTGTGTGGAACTTGAATGGACACATCCCACTCTTTCCAACAAACTCCCACTTGCCTGGAACAGTTCTGCACTATAAGACCTAGGGATGTCCTTAATTTTTTTTTTTTTTTTTTTCGAAATGCTTTCTAATCTTTTATGTTAGGTTTTTCCACTTTTCTACTCAATATTCCTGTAGCATTGGAAATACCTGGTCTTGTCACAGTTGAGAGGTACATTATTGCTCCCACTATTTCTCTATAACGTCCATTTTCATTAATGTATTCTTGTTCTTGTATGCCTTTTCCATAGTTAGTGCTTATTGGTGTTTTACTTTCTTTGTTAGGTTCAGTATCATGATTCTGAATAATTTCCATGATCTTGTTTCTTTGGTTAAGAAGAAAACTTCAGTCTTCTCTTTCTACTTGTATACCAAGATAATATGTAACTCGGCCTAAATCCTTTATTCCGTACTGGTTTTTCAGCAGTTTTGTAATCCTTGCAATTTCTTCTTGGCTGTTTGATGCTATTAATATGTCATCTACATAAGTAGCCAAAAAAGTTTGTTTATCCTTATTCTTCAATGATAGTAAGCATGGACCTACTGTACTCTGAATAAAACCTATGTTGCATAACATTTTTATAGTTGTTTTATTCCAATTTCTTGCACTTTGTTTTAAACCATAGATACTCGTTTTCAGTTTACACACTTTGTTTTCTTTACTAGATTCTTCAAATCCTTCTGGTTGAACCATATATATATGTCTTCTTCCAATTTTCCATGAAGAAACACTGTCTTTATGTCCAAATGATGAACTTTTAGCTTCTTATTTGCTGCAACTGTCAAGAGAGTTCTTAAGGTTGTATATTTAACTACTGGTGAAAATGTATCTTCAAAATCTATTCCTGGTTGTTGAGTGTATCCCTTTGCAACTAATCTTGCCTTATAAGTTTCTATATTACCATTAGCATTGTATTTTCTTTGAAATATCCATTTGTTCTTGATTGGTCTTTTTCCTTTAGGTAAATCTACCAAAGTCCATGTATCGTTTTTTCTCATTGCTCCTAATTCTTCATTTATTGAATTCAGCCATTTATCCTTTTCTGAATTTTCCATTTCTTGAATCTCTTCCAAATTTTGTGGATCTTTTCTGTATAGAGTCTTTGCTATATATGCAAGTCTTTCTGGTGGTTGACCTTTATTTTCTCTTGGTGATCGCCTTGGTTGATTTTCAGATTCATCTTTTTCTTCTCCATTAATTATACTTCCTGATGAATTTATTCTATTTTCAATTAGAATTTCGTGATTACTTTCAATTTTCTTCTCATTTTGTCTACAAAATGTTTCTACACTTTTTCTTTCATCAAATTTTACTAAAATATACATAATATCTAAGGTATTTTACCTGATATTTCAAAGTATTTCGCACGTTGTTTGCTCTGTGAGGCACATGCTCCTCGCCCGAGAGGTCCCTTACGTTACGGACATTTGGTTAGTTATGAAATTTTTTTTTTGCAGAAATAAAGCAGTTAGGTTATATATTTTCAGTTCCACATTCATTCATTCGCACAATCAAACTTTTAAAATTTACTATTAATTAAAAGATTTTAGTAGAAAGAGTTATACTCATCGGGTCAGGAGACGTCTCACAAGGGGTTCATTGTTACGGCGAGCGCCATCAGCGGTGCTTAACTGCCATCATCTGGCCACTACTTCTACACGAGGGTTCCTCGCGTGTGTGTAGTTTTGGAGTTGCATGTTGGCAATCGATGGGAAGGTTTGCTGCTTATATGTGTTAGGTGATTTGTTTCCAATGTGTCGCCATCTATTGGATGAGTTGGTAGGTATCAGTCGTAAGTATAATTCTATTGTGTGTCTGTATGTGTTAGGTGATTTGTTTCTAATGTGTCGGCATCTATTGGATGAGTTGGTAGGTATCAGTCGTAAGTATAATTCTTTTGTGTAGATATTTTTGGGCTATTATTATTTGTTCGTAGAAACAGGTGTATTTTTTTTGTTCTTTATTTATTGGTGTGGTTTTTTGTAATGTTCTTTTTTTGTCTTTTTTTATGATTTTTTTTTGTAAGTTATTTCCAGGCTGTGTCTGGTAATGACCAGCTCGTTTATTTCTGGAATGAGGACTCTATATCCTCGAGATCTTTCATCATAGCCCATTAGAATTCCTTCTTGAGCTCTATTTCCCAGTTTTCTCCTTTTCTGTTTTGGTATGTATACATAGGCCTTTGACCCAAACATCTTGATGTGACCTAAATATGGAGTGTATGCTTTCTACATTTCAAAGGGTGACTTCCCTGTTGCTTTTGTAGGAACTCTATTCAGTATATATGTAGCAGTTGATACAGCTTCTGCCCAATATTTATAATCTATTTCAGCATCTAGAAGCATAGCTCTTGTAATTTCTATTAAGCTTCTAGTTTTGCGTCCCCACAATACCATTCATTTGAGTTGAATATGGGATAGTGGTTTTATGCTCTATTCCCTGTTCTGCTAAATAACTTTCAAATTTTTCTCCGCAATACTCTCCTCCAGTATCTGTTCTTGCACTTTTGGGTTTCTTATCAAATTTATTTTGAACTGAGGCTACATATTCCTGGAATTTTATCACTGCTTCATCTTTATTTCTTAGCAAATAAGTGTATGTGTATCTAGAATAGTCATCTATAAAAGTAATGAAATATTTGTAACCACTTGGACTAGCTTTACTCATTGGACCACATATTTCTGTATGTACCAATTCTAGTATTCCCTTTGTTTTGTAAGTGTTCTGTTTTGAGAATGGTTTTTGTGTAAGCTTACCCTTTATGCATATCTCACAATTCTCTTTCTTTTTACAAACTGATAAAACAATGCCTCTAGCTAATCCAGTTTTCACCATTTGCTTTATTATTTGTATATTTCTATGTCCTAATCTTCTATGCCATAAGTTTCAGCAATTTTTCTCCTCACATTTTGCAACTAAATTAGCCTTTTCATTTATAGCCTGTAATTTATACAAATTGTTTGATTTTTCTACTATACCTGTTGCTACAATAATTCTCCACATTTTATTATGCACTGTCTATCTGTAACGCACCAGGAGATGTGACGTACCTGCCAGAAGGACGCACACGACATAAAGGCAGATAGGAATCAGAATAAAACGTCCGCATAGCTCAATTGGTAGAGTGACTTATTCCGGAATGAGGGGATCCGGGTTCGAATCCTGGCGTGGACAGAAATGACGGAGAAATTTACTTCGTTATATATCTTTAAATGATACTTCATATCCTTTTTCTGTAATCTTTTCTAACTGACAATAAATTTGTTACCAATTTATGAACATACAATACATCCTTTATCTCTAATTTTCTAATTGTATTTTTTTCAGCTTTACAACTTAGGAAAATATTTCCTATTCCTTCTGACTTTATTTGAGTGCCATTAGCTGTAGTGATCAATTGTGATTTATCATTAGAAAGCTCTTTAAACAATGCTATATTGTTGGACATGTGTACTGTGGCTCCACTATCGATTGTCCAATTTTTCAGAGTTTTCGTTATGTAATGACTTTGTTTCTAGTGAAAAAAAATTATTTTCCCTTTTTATTTCAATTTCCTTTTCTTCTGGTTTTATTGTTGCTGTCTTCACTAAGTTGTGAGATTGGTTAGATGGGGATTGACCTTTGTGAAATATTTTCTCTGTGTTTCCTTTATTCTTATCTCTTTCCCTTTTAAAATGCCAACATTCATTTTTGGTATGATTCCTTTTGTTACAGTATGTACAAAACTTAATTTGGTTTTATGTTGCGGTTTTTACCTCCAAAACTAGTTTTTAACACTGTTGTACTTGCATTTGAATTATTTGTGCTTGTCTGTGAATTTTCTCTCTGTCTATTGTACTTGTCAAGTACTTTACATTTTATGAATTCAATATTTAGATCGTCTTGATATCTAGCTTCAAGTGCAACAATTAAGTTCTCATAAGAATTTGGCAAACTTTTAAGTAAAATTGCATCTAAGTGGGTGTCTGGCATTTTCTCGCCTTGTGTGCACAATTTCTGAACTATTTCCATGATTATATTTATGTGTTCTTGCATTGTAGTACCATCGTCATGAAAACATGAACTATACAGTTTTCTAAGCAAGTGGAGTTTATTACTTAAACTTCCTCTTTCATATACTGCCTTTAAAGCATTCCATGTCTCGCTAATTGTGTGTTTATCTAACACATGAATAATTTGATTGTCATTGATACAGAGTGTTATTGTGGCTCGTGCCTGTGAATCTTGATTGATCCACGTCTCACTTTTTTCAGTGGGAATCGGTTCTGTAACTATCTTCCACAAGTTATCTTTAATAAGTAGCATTTGCATTTTCATGTCTGATAATTATAATTAACCAGCTTTGCAATGCTTACATTATTGCCAATGAACGACGCCATTACTCAGTTTACTCTACTTCAGTAGCTTAACAATTTAGTTACTTTGCATTTGCTAACTGCGTATTTATGTGGTAGTATGTTCACTATAATCAGAAAAATCATCCGTTCTTTCTGTCTATTGATAGCCACACATATGAGATATTCAGTCTCATAATCATTTTTGTTAGAAATTCTAAGTAGGTTCACGCATTGATCTCAAATGATGGATTTAACAAATGAAAGATAATTCTTGAACTCGCAGAACAAATGGTTGAAAACATAAAGAGTACTTACCACCTTTAAATTGATAATCCTTTATTCACAACACACCACACTGAACACTAAAACATCTAAAACACTGTAGAGATTTTAAATCACACACTATCTAATTTTACATTGGTTTTGGAACAATAACACAGACGCAGTACGTTCACACGTAACTCCATCTTTTAGTTTCGGTTCTCACGGGAAAAGTTTATCTTTTCTCAGGTCGAAGGTCAGCACATCACTACTCGTTGCCTTGGAGTGAGAATGAGAGTTTTCTTTTTATTTCCAAACAGGTTCGCTTAATGCAGCAATGCCATCTATATTGTTTTGTGTAGAACTTGAACGGACACATCACACTCTTTCCAACACATATCCCATGACTTTTGGCACTTCAGTGTAGAGGACAAAGCAAAACATCATCAGCCCAAGTGACTGCTATGTTTGCATATACTGTCTTTTATTGTCTGCGACTGTCTTATCATAACTGTCCCTAATTTTTGGTCAGTATTTGCATTTAGTAGAACCAGCATCATTCAAGATTTTATGCAATTTCAGGTGAAACTATTTTTTTTTGTACTGGTGTTTCAGTGATTTTCCTTCTTATAGAATTATAACAAAGTTTCCTTGATTTTCTGTTGATTTATGTATATTGTTAAGATGTGTCTGCAGCCACACACACACACACACACACATTCTGTAAATAGTGTTGCCATTTTCACTTTTTTTCTCTTGTAATTAGTGCATGTTTTGATAGGAATCTGAGAGAAGGAAAATGGAAGAGGAAAGAGAAAATGCTGAAATAGAAGAACAAAGGCTTGAGGCTCAGATGGAGGCAGAACAGCTTGAACTTAAAAGAAGAGAGAAGTGCAAGAAGTGGGCTGAAAGTTTACGTCAACAAATGTATGAGGTGGTGGAGAGAAGTAAGGAGGTGAGTAAAAATTTTAGAAGTAATGTAGTACAGTGTTAAAATTATGAGTAGTGCAAAAGTGTAATACATACATGAGATTCTTCCGCTGATTTGCAGAATTTTGTGGTATTTTCAAGATTGATACAAAAATGAAGAGAAATTTTTAGGGATTAATGGGGGAGGGGGTCGGTTTTCCATCCAAGAACAGTATTTCGTCTTTCAAAACTTTAGAAAACAGAAGTTGAACAGAGTGAAGATTTTTCCCTTAATCATAATTCCTTTTCCTCGCAATGTAGCCTCTGCCCAATATTGTTATTAAATGACATTTTATTGCATAAATGTTTGCATTTCAGTGTGGAACTGTAGGCACCGATTTCTGAAAACAGAAATTAAAATGGCACAAAGATTTCATTGTGTAAGGAAAATGACTAGAGTCAAAGACATCATGATCAGAGTAAAATCCCTGAAATGGCAATGGTCTGGACATGTTGCCAGAAGAACAGACCACTGATGGACAACAGAAATTCTAGACTGTATTCCATGAAACAGGAAATGACTAGAAAAAAGACAACATGGGAGATATGTGGATGAAATTCGAAAGCATGCAGGAGTGACATGGAGGAAACTGGCTCCAGACAGGCAGTTGTGGAAGAAACTTGGGGAGACTTTTATCCAGCAGTGGATTGAAAATGGTTGACAATGATGATGATATAAAGAGACTCCTGTGGACACTTTTGTTGTAGTAATTACAACATGAACATTAGTATTTTGTAGAAAATATAAGCTTTGTAAGTGGTACAACAAATGTACAAAGTATCACTATATGAGAAGTCTTTCTCAGTGATTTTCCATATTTGAAAACAGATGTCTGAATAAGTCAAGGAATGTGTGTTAATTACAGCATGAGAGAAAATAATTAAACAGTGTGATAATGGAAAAGTGGAAGTTGTCTGATTATAAACTCTATTGAAGATGAAAAAGTATTAATTTCTTGTGTTGTTAATATAGGAGAGAGATTCATTTTATTAGCCTGCAGTGCATTGTATATTTTCACTTAAAGATACTAGGATGTTGCTATACACAGTGAAGCAATTGGAAAACAAGACTGATGTTTAAAAAAAAAAAACCTCTCGTGCATGAGTAAATGAACCATGGTTTATGGTTTATTTCAAGTAACTTCCTCTCAGGTCTATCCCAAAAGTTTATACACCCCTCCAACATCCCCCCAAATTTCCTCAGACATTACCCATAAAAAGATCAAAGCTTCCCTCCATTTGAAGGTGTGCAATAAATACACAAATTTACTTTAAAATTTGTAAATATTAGTCCTTTTTATTATATAGTACAATTTGCAATAGCAGTTGGCACTTTCATGAATTCTTTAGCTCTACCTTGGTAAGTTCTGCCATAATGCAACAATTTTTCTTCATTTTTTGTAATTTGAAGTCTGTGTGTACAGCAGTTTAATTTTTTTTTGTAGTTTTTTTCTTGTTAAAGCATATGTTTAAAGTCAGTTATTGCAGTCACAAAACTTATGTACATATCTCTTCATTTTGCAAATTTTGCAAAAATACTTCTGAATCATTTCAGCAAGCACAAGATTTGTGAAAATATTGGTATCTCCTGTTACAGTTACCCATGTTAATACTTAGTTGCTTTTGCATTGTTTAGGAATTATTTAGAAGATAAAAAATTAAAACAGTACAAAAATAAAATAACTGTGTGTTTTGTGGAACGATATTCCTTATATTTTAACCATTCTTAACTATAAAAAAATTCAGAAGCTTTCCATTAAAAAAAATTTCATGATTTTTAGTTTTAGGTTTAAAGCCTAAAGATGAGTATTTCACCCTAAATATTTTCAGCCTTTGAAAAATTTGGTGTTTCTCCCATTCCCCATTTAAAATTCCTAGTCCATGCAGTGCATGCAGTGATTACAAAGTAACTAAAACAACTGGTGAAAGACAATGTCTTTTATACTCCAATGTTCTTGTCACAGCTTTTTGATTATCATCCATGATACCAAAGCAACAGTCTTTCAGGGATATCTTATGCTTCGAAAACAAGAAATCACACAGAGCTAAGTCCAGTGATTATGGTGTGTTTGACAGTATGCAGACATTTTGGCTGGCCAAATACTCTCAAACAGTAAGATCCTTGTGGCTTAGTGCATTGTCATTCAAGCAGAGCCAACTCTTGTTTACTTGATGTTGAGGATACATATGACTGATTACACAGGTCTACGAAATAATACTTTTTTTTTTTCTGCACCGTTTTAGGCGTTTCTAATGTTTTTCGATACGCTAAGTTAAGAAATGCTGAGCTTTTCTCTCTATCACGTAAGGTTTTTCCACAAAGTGAGGATGAAGATCCAGGTAAATCACACAGAAGATCTAGCAGAGTCAAAAAACTTCATCTACAAAAAAACTTAAAAATAAGCTTTTCTTTACATTTTATTAATTTGTTATGTTTGTTATAGCTACCACAAAGCCAAAAATCTTTATAATATCTCTTCTTCTTCCCCTCGAAGCTCCGTTTAGAACTTTTTCTCTTGTGCACTGCTTGCGGCTCCTCCCTATTCCGCATCCAGCAGTAGTCTGCTATCATGTTCACATTCCACCGGCCCTGATACCTCCGTTCCATTTCCTTCATATCCTTGTGGAATCTCTCTCCTTGTTCTTCACTCACAGCACCTAGATTTTCTGGGAAATAGCCTAGATGTAAGTTCAGAAAGTGGAGCTTCAAGCTCATTGAGCAGCCCAAGGCTTTGAAGTTTTCCAGCATGTTTCCTACGATGTTCTTGAAGTCAGGGTCTTTCTGGTTGCCAAGAAACTTCTTTAAAGGATGTCCAAGCCGATCTCTCAATGTCATTCATTTTGGTTTTAAAGATTTCTGTCTTTCATGAGTTTTCGAATGTCAGGACCGATGAAAACCTCTTCTTTCAGCTTCGCTTCTGACAGCCGTTTAAACTTACTTGCCAGGTACTTGAAATTATCACCATCTTTTGGCAGGGCTTTCACAAACTGCTTCATGATGCCAAGTTTGATGTGAAGTGGAGGCAGGAGTACTTTTTTGGGGTCCACCAAAGATTCAAAGTGCACGTTCTTTTCTTCTACTTTTAGCGTCTTGCTTGGCCACACATTCTGAGTCCAATGCTTGGCTTTAGCACGACTGTCCCATTCGCAGAGGAAACAGGGGTACTTGGTGTAGCCACCCTGTTGACCAAGGATCATAGAGAGCACTTTCAGATTGCCACAGATGGTCCATTCGTATTCCTTGTAGTTAAGCTTGGTCAGGATCAAGTCTAAATTATCATACCTCTCTTTCAAATGAGCGGAATGTCCAACCGGTATAGAGGCGTATTTGTTGCCGTTGTGAAGTACAGCTTTCAGACTTCTTTGTGATGAGTCAATGAAGAGTCTCCAATCTTCCACCTCATGCTGAATTTTAAACATTTGCATCAAACCGGGGACATCAGAGCAATAAACAAGTTCACTGTCTTGAGAAAAGTAAGGCACATAGTCTTTCTCTCGGTGTCGAAACCAATAGAAAGAAGTTCCAGGGGTTAACAAGTTCTTCTCCTGGAGTCTAGAGCCTAGCAACTGAGCAGAACCTTTTGGAAGGGCCAGATCTCGGATCAAGTCATACAATTTTGATTGTGAAAGCAGCTGGGGCTCACTACAGTCGTCTACTTGAAAATAGGCAACAGCATTGTCATCTGACTCGCTCCCTGAGGGTGCGGGCACATCGTCTAGCCTTTCTGGAGGCAAAGGTATGGGAATGTCAGGTCCGTGAGTCACAGGGCGCAGTGCAGATTCAAGGTTCGGGTAGATTTCTTTTTTGTTTTTTAAGCTGTACCCCTGTATATTGCATGAACAAAAATAGCAGTCATCGCTGTGGTTTCAGGGCTCCCTCCATATCATAGGCACTCCAAAACAAAAAGATTTCACCTTACCCTTAGACCACATGTGGAGTCCTTCCACGCAACTTGAACACACTCGACGGGGGGCCCTGACTTGTCTTGGTCTCCAACCCTTACACTGAAGTATGCAAAATACACTTTTCCAACAAAGTCCATGATCTTCCGCTGTTGCTTTTTCACTACAAGTTCGCCACAGATATAGCAAAAGCTGTCAGAAGAAGTGACACAACCTCTTGAATCCATGACAGTCGTAAATGCACACACCTTATCCCTTTCAGGCCCATGTTTGCCTTCAACACCATGTTTAAATATATATATAAGAAAATATTACAACAATATTCTGGTGACAAAAATTCCAGACAGAAATTCCCGATTTCTGTCGAAACTGTACGTGATATAATTTTTTGGGTATTTTTCCCGAAATCTGCATTAAAAAATAGATAAGAAACACCATTCACTTTGAAGAAAAAAATTTCATCGCTGACCTGTGTTATCTGCAGGAAATGTTTCAGAACATTTAGATAGTAGGCAGCAGCAACATTTTGGCCATTGGGTATATAATCTACTAGCAGGGGTACCTGGTATTTCCTAAGTAAATATTACTATTCGTGGAATCACCAAGTTTAGCAGGTGACAGTTAAGGAATGAAAAAGATATTCCTGTAATTTCCCAGTGAATTTATTTTACTTTTTAAGTTATTACTTTTTGGTAAACAATATTTTTGGTTTTTTCATTGGGAGCAAAAATGTAGAAATTTTTAGGATTGCCAACCCTTGAGCAAAAATGTAGAAATTTTAGGATTGCCGACCCTTGACTTAGTGTGAAAATCAGAGTTCCTCCAAATTAATGCCAGCCACTGCCAATGACTGTCTAACATAGTAATATTTCAGCCAAAAAAAAATAAATGTAAAAAATAAAATAAAGCATTTTTGATTTACCATATATACTCGTGTATAAGTCGACCCCCCCCTCCACTTTCAGAGTAAAGAAATCGTAAAAATCAAAATCTTGCGTGTAAGTCGATCCTGGAATGACAAAAAAAATTGTTTTTCCATGAATTTATTCAAAAACATTTGAAAAAAAAAATTTAAATATAATAATAAATTTAATTTGCATACCCAAAAACTTCATCGGAACCCTTCGAAATCCGATTTCGAGTCAGACTCGCCAAACAGTTCAAAAAAGTCTTTCTCCATTATCGGCGCATCATTGTAAACATCAGTATTCCCACCTATGCCTGTGTCATAAGAATCACTATCGCTGTCACTCATAAAAATCTCATCATCCTCTGTGCCATCAAATTCATTACTAATGCAACATTTCTTGAATGATTTCACGACCATTTCCACAGGTATCGCATCCCAAGCATCCTTGACCCATTGCGCAATCAAAACGATATCCAGCTTCTTTAGATTTCTGCCCTTGGTTTCAGTCGGCAAATCGGAACTTATCCAATCCACCCAATACCTCTGCACATTGTCCTTGAAGGACTTATTAACCCTCTGTGGGGTCAAGTATTTTCCCTGTGTTGTCTTATTTTCGGCTCTATGTCTGACCAACATTCTTCCCATGAGCAGCTGGCTATTTGGACAAAAGCTGTTTCACTAGTGGCCTCGAGTTTTTGACATTCCCTCTTGAGAGGAGGGGCAAGACGGTACTAATTGACAGCCATGATAATGGGATTAGACTAATAGCCCTGTGTCTCTGGTAAGAGCAGAGAGGGGTGTTCATTTTCTTTGTGTCGCACACCCATGGTACGACACATCCAATGTTCCTGTGGTCATGAAATACTTACATATGAAGTTAGTTTCATAGCAATTGTAATTGATTTCTCCAGCATAAGCATACACAAGCCAGAATCACATCTACAATGTAAAAATAAGCGTTTATTCACTAACAATTACTTTAACCTATTTTTGGTCGATCGTGGTTTATCGTTTTCATTTAATTTCCTTTCTTTATATGGCTTGGAAAAAAACACATATCGTTCGCTGAGGCTTAGTAGGCAGAACTTTTTGTGAACATGAATATATTTCTGTCCTCTAAAAATACATTAACACCCAGCCTCCCCTTTGATAGAAAAGGCACTTTTGTGTGATCTCATGCGGAAAAAAAAAAAAAAAAAAAAAGAAATGTGATGTAGACTTAAAATTCAAAATTCTTTGCATTGAATAGTTTCATTGCCAGTTATTGCTATTTATTTGGATCAGTACTATGTGCTCACATTTGTAATGTGTGTTATACACCAAGCAGTCATTAGTAATTTAAATAAATGCCGAATAGTCTGAATGTCTACCCTCTAGAAGTCTTACATTTATATGCATGCATTAGTTATAAAAATGTGTTTATCTGGGAAATGAGAAATAAAGATAATCAAAATCATACAAATAGGCCCTATGCAAATAAACAAAACTTATTGTTTGAAATAAATTATCACAAAATGTTTGACCTTTGAAACAGTTGAGTAAGGGTTTATGTTATTTGCAGTGCAATTTGTAATTTGTATGAAACTCTTATCTGATGAGGTTTTTACCTGAAAATGCTGAAAATGACCACTTCCCTGAAATGGGGAACAAATCATTTCACACCATTTTTTTGAAAAAAAAAAAAAAAAAAAAAAAAAAAAACGCATTTCCTCCTCTCTCCCTTCTCTTTCAGGCTATTTCTAAAATTTGAGTGCTTCAGAATTTTAAAGCGTTGAAAAAAGTCCATGGTACTGTTTGAGAAGCAATATTTTTATCCTGTTAATCCACCCCCAGAAATGAAATTCTGATCACACCACTACAAAACAGTTATCAGTGGTAATTCATTTCAGCAACACAGAATAGCTGAGCTGCGTAATTGTAGTATTAAACAGTTTGCATATTAAATGAAACCTTGATAAAACTTTTCCTCAGAATGGAGCAAGTTCCTTCCATGTCATTCTGGCGTGCTTTCGGATTTCATCCACCCATCTCCCACAAGGTTTTTTCTGCGTCCTGTCCTGTTCTTTGGCATCTAGTCTGAAATTTTGGTTCTCCATCACTGGTCCATTCTTCTTGCGATATATCCAGCCCATTGCCATTTCTTTCGGGGATTTACTCTGATGGATAACCGCACTTGTCATTCTTCTGATCCACGAGTTCCTCTTATCATTCCTGGTTACACCAAT
This sequence comes from Macrothele yani, assembly GCA_039090855.1. Lineage (NCBI taxonomy): Eukaryota > Metazoa > Arthropoda > Arachnida > Araneae > Macrothelidae > Macrothele > Macrothele yani. The sequence continues at coordinate 120,326,778 of CM077005.1, read as the reverse complement.
CATACATCTCTCCATCTTTCTTTCAGTTATCTGCAGCCTTTGTGTGTCTTTTTTAGTTATGCTCCATGTCCGAAATTTGCAAAAGTGCCCGTGACAAGGATCTAACCCACATCCTACTGCTCCGGAGCCGAATGCTTTCCCAAATAAGTTACACAGACACAATTTATCCCTGCAACTTTGCCACCTTGATATGCACTTTATCTCTGTAGTATGGCACACAGATTTTTATTTCTTAAGAATTGGAAAGATGTATTGATTAAAAACTTTTCTTTTAAGACACAATGTATTTTGCTCCAGAAAATTGTGTTGTGTTTCTTTAAAAATCACTCCAGCCAAGTTTTATATGCCGATTAATTTCTTCATCAATCTGACACTCACTTGATATCTGTTGCCAAAGGCAAATGTAGGTATAGGTTACCTTCAAATTTTACCCCGTCAATCAATAAATAATCATTTTTTGTAAAAGCATTGCACATTAGTTGTTTTTTTCTTCTGAAAGTTCACTTTTAATTCCACTCCATTTCTCTTGTCAGGAATTTTTTGGATGATATTTTGCAGCTCTAAAGGAGTAGCTGCAAACACGACTATGTCATCAGCAAAGCAAAGATGAGTTAAATAATCTACGTTAATATGGATCACCTTGTTTTCCCACTTCAAAGATTGAAAAACATTTTGCATTGTGGCAGTGAAGAGTTTGGGAGATATGGTGTCACCTTTTCTCACTCTGCTTCCAATTTTTATTTGTGCTCTATTCTCAAATATCTTAACATTTACACCTGCATTTCATTTTCATAGATGTTATTAATATGTATGCCTCTTCAATAACACAGGATTTCAAAGCCATTGTAACTGCTGATGGCTTCGCTAAATCAAAGGCTTTTACATAAACAATAAAAGCCATACATAATAGGAGTTCATATTCCCTCGTTCTTAAAATTTGTTCGTTTAGTACTTGGATACGATCTATTGAGCTGTAGGCACTCCTGAATCTAGCCTGTCCTGTTAGTTGAGCCACATCCAGTGTTGCCTTCAAGAGATGTGAAAGAACTTTAGTAAAGATTTTATTAACCAATGATAGGAAGGCTGAATTACGCACACATACACAGATGCCCTGACGATCATAGCGGTATAAGTGTACCAATTTAATTAGGAAAAATGCTATCCTATACACACCAACCCGCTAGACCGGCGTGGTGAGGGTAATCAGAAAAGTCCCACTTTGGAGAAGTTCCAAAGTCCCCACTTTTGGAAAAGTTCCCCACAGGAAAACTCCCCCACCTTTTTCAGTCACAGACCATGCACAAATTGTATTTGACACAAAATATCAAATGTGGGGGAGATTTCCGGTGTGTTTATAACAAGATTGAGCAAAACAGCGTGCACAAATATGTGGATGAAATTCCAGGGTTGTCATTTCAAACATTTATCACTGTTTATAGTAAAAAAAATGTCTTGAAAGTAGCTGAATGAGGTAGGAGAAATTTCCATGTTAGTATTTCTGCTCTTACAGTGGTTTTAAATGGAAAACATGTGTCTTACAGTCAGCAGGCTGACAGGTGGAGCAAAATTCTGGTTTAGTATTTCAACTCTTAACGTGCTTTTTGTGAAAAACGGTCTTACAGTAAGCAGGCTGACAGGGTGGGGGAAATTCTGGGGTCGGCATTTCGACTTTCAGGATGGGGTGGAGGAAATTTCTGGTGTTATAATTTTTATTTTCATCCACTTTAAAACAACATTCAGCCGTACAAGTAACACAAATATGTGGGGGAAATTTCCGGGTCGGCATTTCAAACCTTTATCGCAGTTTACAGTGTTGCAAGTAGCTGGATGAGGTGGTGGAAATTTCCTGGTTAGTATTTTGACTGTTACCAAGTTTTTTTGTGAAAAATGGTCTTGCAATCAGCAGGATAACAGGGTGGGGGGAAATTCCGGTTCCGGCGGTGGGCAATGATAATTTGAAAACATAGAAAATTTGAAAGGCATAAAAATTGTGGTTTACATGCAATACTTGTGAGTATACAAGCCCCCCCCTCCCCCGACACTACGCGACTTATACAGAGTCACAGAAACAAAAATATTCAGAATTAACGTTTATTGTAATAGAATACGTGTAGCAATTAAGAAAATGAAAACTCTTCAGGATTCGAATGACCAAGTGTACCAGGTGTCAAATTTGTGTTTTAGTAATTGTTGAAATGTTACGGGCAGGCCTGGGCCTTGGAAACAGGAGAAATATACGGGCTTGGCCGGGCTTTCCGAATTAAGGCCCGTGCAGACCTCTAGGCTGAGCTTCCCCCGGAATTTTCCCCCACCTTGTCAGCCTGCTTATTGTAAGACCGTTTTTCACGAAAAAGCGCGGTAATAGTCAAAATACTCACCCGGAAATTTCCCCCACCTCATCCAGCTACTTGTAGTACTGTAAACTGCGATAAAGGTTTGAAATGCCGACCCCGGAAATTTCCCCCCACTTATTTGTGCTACTTGTACGGCTGCATGTTGTTTTAAAGAGGATGAAAATATAAATGATGACACCAGAAATTTCCCCCACCCTGTCAGCCTGCTGACTGTAAGACACGTTTTCCATTAAAAACCGCTGTAAGAATGGAAATACAAACCCGGAAATCTCACCCATCCAACCCTGCTAATTGTAAACCGATTTATACCCTAAACATCAATAAAAGTTTGTAATGCCGACCCCGGAATTTTCCTCCACCCTGTTAGCCTGCTGATTGCAAGACCGTTTTTTCACTAAATAGCATGGTAACGGTCAAAATACTAACCCGGAAATTTCCCCCACCCCATTCAGCTACTTGCAAGACAGTTTTTTACTATAAACAGCGAAAAATGTTTGAAATGCCGACCTCGTAATTTCCCCCAACATATTTGTGCAAGTTGTTCGTCTGCATCATGTTTTAAACAGCTGGAAATAGAAATGATTACCCCGGGAAATCTCCCCCACATTTGATATTTTGTGTCAAATGCAATTTGTGCATGATCCCTGATTGAAAAAGGTGCCGGAGTTTTCCTGTGGGGGCTTTTCCCATGGGGGACTTTTCCAAAAATGGGGAACTTCTGTGGGGGACTCTTCCGTCCATCGTGGTGAGTTATGGTAAAACCTCCCTCTCTCCTTTCCCCAAAATGTCTATGTGGGAGATGGGTGGATGAAATTGGAAATCAGGCTGTATGGAGGAGACTGGCTGAAGACTGACAGTTGTGTTAAAAGACATGGCGAGACCTTTGTGACGATCTTAATTATTCCTGATGATTACACACGTAAACCATGCCACCCCACTGGAGTCGTCGTCTAAGCCCTAACTTTGGACCATTGGTCCGGGTTCGAAACTCTAATGAGGCATGGATGTTGTGTTTGTCTTATGACAATGGCTCTGTACCATCCCCCTTTCCACGGAAGTAGTGGCCCTAAATTAAAGTCGGGCGACTGCCTATAGCCCATTGAATTGCTCAAGGCAGTCGTTAAACTTCAATTGAAAAAAAAAAAAAAAAAAAAGATTTACAAGAGCTATTCTGCTATTCTATTTTGCTATTCTGGCTGACTCAAATGAGTTATCGCATATCCAACTGATTTGTAGTGGCAAATTCAGAATTTAATTTCTGGGGTTGAGGCGACAATCTATGAATATTGGTTTGCAAGCGCGTCATTGTTCGTAATTTTTTTCCGGTGCTTTAGTTTCCTGAAACATACATTTATCAAGAAATTAGGTCGATGTGAGGGGGAAGACAGGATGAGAATTTTTTATTTCAAAAACGGCATTTAGTGATTTTTCTTTTTTTCCTTTTGGATTTATTCCTTTTTTAAATGCGTACTTTGTTCACTGTGTACACTGTTTCACATTAATTTCACAGTACACTGCCGTGTTTTTCCAGTTTTATCCACATTCCTGTTTGTAATTTGAAATGACATTTGTCTTGCCTTTTCTTGAACACTTGTCATGCGAATCTGTTCTCTTTTTCCTCCCATGGTTGAGAGTTCATTTGATCATATTCCCAAGATTTCCATCACGGTCAATCCGCTATTTATCAGGAACAACATACCGCATTTTCTTCATAATCGAAACACATTTACATAAGTTATCACTCAGAATGGCATTTATATGGATTCCCCCGCCTATGTCTTGACCTTTGGTGTAATTTCCATTAAATTTTATAAAGTTTTACTAAAAATAATAAGCGTGCCACGTAACATTACGATTTCTCTCAGTAAAACGTTTTCTCAACTTCTCCCACGTCATTGATACTCGTATTAATTTATCAACCATAAAATTTGATTGACGCGTCCTGCCACCCCTGCTTGGCTTGTCCCTGGTTCCCAATTCAATTCTCATTACAGGGTCAAGAAACTGCAATTTTCATACTGCCCCTAAAACGTTTGTGGCTAGTTGTCCGAACCCCGATCTTGACCAGATAGTTGAAATTGAAGCCTTTCTTGATGAAATAATGAAAAAAAGATAATGATTTTAACAGACGTAAGAGATAGTCGATAATTCACGTTTTCGAGAAGTGGGCATTTTTCCGTGAGCATTCTTTCATACATTGAAACAATAGGTTTACTTTCAAGACAGTGTAAAATTTTGAAGTGCAGAAATTAAAAGAGCTTTTTTATATAGACGTACACATTGTTATCCAAAATAGGCTGTATACGGAGTGCGCAATCAATACCGGTTACAGGGAGTTTAATAATTCAGTTTCCGATATTTTTTTAATACTGGAACGTTAGCTTAGCAGTTTATCGTCTAAAGTATTTTACTATCTAGTCCTCATGCCTCTCTGGTATGCTGTAAGTTACAAGGTAAATACTTGTTATGTGCACATATGTTAACAAAAAAGTTATAGTAAAAACCTGAGAAGAAATTAAAAAATTCCCATTCAGCGCAATTCTACTTCTACCATTTCACATAGCCCTGATGTTTTCCTCTAAGAGTCCGCCATAGGGGATAGGGAGTAATTAGGGGGAGGGGGGCTTTGTTCACACTCCTTGGGTCACAGGATTTTGTTTGGTAAAACTCCATTCATCAATTAACAACTGATGTGGGGGCGTGTCTTAGGTTACCACGCAGGGGAAAGGAACAAATGTCTTAACTCGCTCTTGGCGATGTTGGAAAATCTTTTACAGGCCGTCTCAGCTCACTCAAGCCGTTATTGGGACACCGATTTCAGGACGAGTTCAGACGCCCTTGACGCTTGTGGGACGGACAATGAAAACGCGTTAACACGCTCTTGGCGCCCAGAGGGTTAAGGCAGACATCTAGTGGTTGAAGAACAGATGTCAACCCACCTGGGATGACAGCAAGAGTTGTTTTTGAATTTTCTGCAGTTTTTTTCACTTCTGCACAACGGTGTGCAACAAACATATCCCACACCGAAAGAGAAGGTTTCGTCAAAAGTGTGCCTGGCCTTTTCTTCCATACATTCTTTAACCAGTCAATTGTTCCGGATTCGTTCATCCATCCTTTTTCGTGGGCATGAACGAGCACACCAGACTGAAAGACGACGCTTTTCGGTAGAGTTTCGCGTTTGAAAATAATTTCAGGAGGTAGCTTCCTGCCGTCGGCCAAACAGGAAAGAACAACCATGAAACTGGTTTTTTCGTGGCCAGTCATTTTAATCAAGGTATTTTTTTCGCCCTTTTGGTTCAACGTCTTATTTCCAGAAAGGTTGAAACACATGACGGCAGGGCACGAAAAATCTCGGAAATTTTACCCGTTCTCGAATGCGGTTTGTCTAAAAATGTACCCGTCCTCCTTTGAAACTAACCCGTCAAACTCGTATAAATACCATAACTACGTATAATTTAAGTATCATAGTTCTTTTTCAGTTAAATTCATTCAATAGTGGTTTAACTGTTGGAACTTTTACATGTTATGGTTCCCTTGTGTGAAATGCAATTTCTCAGTTGGAAATTATTAGTATTTACTGCGAACAAATACCTCTGTAATCAAATGCAATTCATGGAAAAACTTTTCACGTACCTCTCAGTTCTAAGTGGTCGATGTTCGAATCTTTGTGTGGCTGTTCTCATCAGGCTCTTGAGTTTAGACTTTTAAGGATTTAATTGGCACATTTTCTTCACGGGTACCAAAATTGGATAGACAAATTAATTTGTTCGATGAATTTGTCTATCTAATTTTGGGACCCATGAAGAAAACGTGCCGACTAAATTCTTAAAAGTCTAAACTCAAGAGCCTGATGGGAACAGCCGTACAAAGATTCGAACATCGATCACTTACACCTGAGAGGTACGTGAAAAGTTTTTCCTTGAATTACATTTGATTACTGAGGTATTTGTTCGCAGTAAATACTAATAATTTCCAATTGAGAAATTGCATTTCACACAAAGGAATTACAACATGTAAAAAGTTCCAACAGTTAAACCACTATTGAATGGATTTAACTGAAAAAGAATAAAGTATATAAAACATGTTTTTTAATCTCGATACGTTGCGAAATACGTGCGGATTAAATATAGTCACTTTACTGAATTTTTTTTTATGTACATACAGAAAATAAAATACATTTCTGTTTTCATAGCGAAAAGCTTGTTACACGAAATCCAGACTTTTCAACTGCAAAAGGGCAAAAGATGAGAGATAAAATAGTGCAGTAAGTGCACGTCCGGCATTAGGTACGATCATTGTCGTCAAGGATGCCAGGAAACATGCAGAATACGGTAATGCACGGGGAGCCAATATTATGGTGGGCATCACACGTGCGAGGTGTCAAGGTTACACGTGAAGGGAAGAAGCAACCGTTGTTTAGTTGCATTGGTTAATACTGGGTCACGCCAGAATTAACAAATAAAACTAAACAAGGGATGACTGGGGGGACGGAGATAGATGGAAGAGAAAAGAAGAGGAAAAAAACAACAACTGCGAAGTCGCTATCCTTACCCCCCCCCCCCTACACACACACACACCGCTTCAAGCGTAAAATTCACATGGGAAAACTTTATGAGGGAATGAGAAAGCAGGACATTGGCTTAGTACGTTAAAATTTTGGAAGGGAGGGTGTCGCCGTGGAACTATTTCGCCAAAACAAAGAACGGCTAATCGCTTAAGAGAATGCGTGATTTCGTAAAACTGTGGCACTTGGCATGCAAATTTTAAATTGGCAAAAAAAAAAAATGTGAAATAAAAATGTTCTAATCACAATCATACTCAAAGCTTGTGGGGAAAAAGGGCCGCCCGCGCGGACGTCGTGCTCGGGAAATTAATCGTGCACAATGAATTCTTGACCACCGCGGATGGGCAATTTTGCGCGCCCTGCAGGGCGGTTTCATCCATGTTCCCTATTTGGAAAAGTTCAAAAGCAGTCTCTTTTCTCTTTTGAATTACATACTTTTGAAATACCATTATCTTTGCTTCGAGGTCACGAGGTAACTTTTGTGCAATTTTGGTGCGCTGGCGTAGGCGCAACCCATAGCGGTTCATGAACCTTGTGCACAAACCTGGTGAGGCACGAAAACTGTTATTTGCGGCTGCAAACTTTTCATCTTTTGCGAGCTTCATTGCTCGCAAACGTATACCAGTTCGCTTTACAATGTAACCATTTTGTTTGCAGCGCACAATCTAATCATTCAAGACACTTTCCAGCTCTGAAAAAGATGCCGTTCCATGGCGCAGCGCCTTTTGCGATTTTGGGATTTTCACCAAGTTCGTTTTTTTTTTTTTACGCCAATCTCGAATCAGTTTTTCGTTAATGCCAAATTGACGTGAAGCAGCACAGTTGTTAGTATTTTCTGTAAAAGAAACCACTTTCAACTTAAATCCTGTGTTATAGGACATCCGCTTCTTTATATAATCCGTGTCAGCCATAATAGGAGAAGCGAGACAAAAACATGTGTGATTAAGAACAAGCAACACCTAACAATGGCTGTCACATGGCTGCATTAGGTCGTAGGTCAGCGCAATAAACTGGTAGTCTGGAGGGTGGAGCTTGACCCTGAGCTCCAACCCCATCCAAAAATGATCTACGATCTAAGTTAGAGTACCATGAAATAGTATACCAAATTTGATAGTTCTAAATTGAAAACTGCAGATTTTATGGAAATTTTGTGTGGGGGCCCCTTGACCCCAGGCTCTGACCCCATCCAAAAACCATCTACGGTCTAAGTTAGGGTACCATGAGATCGTATACCAAATTTGGCAGTTCTAAATTGAAAACTGTAGTTTTTATAGAAATTTTGTGGGGGAGGGGGCTTGACCCCAGGCTCTGACTGACCCAGGGTTCCGACCCCTTCCGAAAACCATCTGCACTCTAAGTTAGGGTAACATGAGATGGTATACCAAATTTTGTGGTTCTATATTGAAAACTGTAGATTTTACAAAAATTATATATGGGGGCCCCTTGACCCCGGGATCCAACCCCTTCCAAAACCATCTACGGTCTAAGTTAGGGTACCATGAGATAGTATACCAAATTTAGTAGTTCTAAATTGAAAACTGTAGATTTGTATAGCAGACAAGCAAACAAACATTCAATTTTATTTATGTAGATTTGAACAATTCCTTCTCTGTCACAGAAAATTATGAGCATTGTTTCGACTTCCGGCCTTTCTTGATTGAGCTTTGGGAGAGTTTGCTGACTTCCACTCCACATTTTGTCACTTCATTTCAGTGTTGTATTGAAAACACAATGTCTCATCAACCATAATGATTGGATCCAGGACATACAGGGTGTTTTCAGTGGCCTCAGATGGTTCTCTGCACTGTTCAACTCACGACTATCTTTGCCGGTCGGTTAGTAAATGTGGAACAAACTGCACGACCTTCATTTCCATTAAATCCTGGGGTTCATTATTTCTGAATAGTTTCTTAATTTTAATGCACACATCAGATGAAATCATTCACAGCAGTTCACTTTAGTGATTGCTCATGATTCTCTGTGCCTCTTCAATCAAGTATGGTATTCATACCATTTTTGATGGTCCCAAGTTTACATTGTCATCAATTCACTCTCTTCTATAGCGGAAATGTTTGTGACACTGGAAAGCATGTGTGCATAGACAGATGATTCTATATGTATGCAGGGCATTCCATGTGAAATCGTCAGATACTGAATTAATTTTCCACCAACACATCTTTGATTGTTACGATTATTTTTTAATGGGTAGCTGCCCCAACTCATAAAAACCCTAAAAGTTTCAATTTTTTATTGCCGATAGATTAGATGATATTATTTTTGAATTTCAGTGCATGGCAGAACTTTTTTTGCATAAAAACAGTTCTGCCATGCACTGAAATATGTCCATTGTTTAAAATAAAAACTACAAAATTCATCATTCTTTCATAATTCCCCCCAAGGAATCCAATGGTGCAATGCACAAATTTCTATCTGCTTTAGTTTTTAAGTATGAGCAACAAGAGAACCTTTCTTCATTGCCCAAGAAAGCAATGTAATACAGCACTTAGAAAGTTTAAATTGTTATTCTTTGTAAAAAAAGGTTTGCTCTAACAAATGAATAAAGAAAAAAAAACTTTCACTTTTCTCCGCTTTTCCCCCACGCCAAGAAAATAATTTTTAAACATGGTGCATGGCCAGTGCATTGTCATGGTGAAAGTGCAGTTGGCCAAGTGCTGTGTGTGTGGAGATGTGGTAATCGGAAAAGAACAGCATCTCACCTGCATGCATGCAAGAAACAGCCACACCACACAGGTGTCTATTGTTGAATTCACATTTTGAAGAAAAAGAATTCTATACTTTAAAGTAAAATTAGCTCACAAAGTAACAGGAGGCATAAGACTTTTTGTATTTATAATATTAATAATGCAAGGAGGAATTTAGCAATCATCATAAAAAATTTCATCTAAAGGTTTTACAGTGTGCATATGAGGCTTTTGCTGCATTTTGCGTCGTCATGTAGATCATTTCTAGAAATCGATGCAAAATCAAAGACAGTTTTGGTGGAAATTGGGTTGTGGGAGTTCGTTCTACAGAAAAATCCTTGCTTAGAATCTGGGCTGTGAAAAAGAGATCTAAATTAGGGAAGTAAATAATGTATGAATATACTGTCAGCCCTTCAGCTTTAGGTTAGAGACCACCAATTTTAAGTCATTTTTTCCACCCTCCCAACTCTTAGTGAGCCTCTCACTTTTCTATTATGTATAGAAATTCCTTTGGTTAATTTTGGAGAATAATGGGCATTTTTTTTTATCAGCTTTCTTTCTGGAGAGTATGTATGTAACACGTGGGTGAAAAATTATGTTTTTCAAAAATTTACGGAGACTTAAGTTAGACGTAGAGCGAAAATTTCTCCCATAATCTTAAAATTATTTGCAATGTTTTCTGTGTCCTGTGTTTTTATTAATGTAATTTTTGTAAATAAATGTTTGTATTTCTGCTCCTAAAAGGAGGCAAAAATTTGCAGAATCTTCTCCCATAGTTGTAACTTCTTTTCTCTCTATATGCTGTATCATTGTTAAATGTTGCTTTTCCCCATAAATGTTTGTTTTTCAGTTTATATGTAGAAGACAAAAATTTGCAAAACCGAAAGTTAGACAGAGCAAAATTTTTCCTGTAATCACAAATTCTTTTTCTTGTGGTGCTGTACCTGTCTGTCATTATGCTGTTTCATCCTACTGATGTTTGCATTTCAGCTTGGAAAGGGAGGGAAATTTTTCATGAAACAGAAGAAGCTGGAAACTTTAAAAAGTTCATGCATGGTGGGCAAAGATATTCATCCTGTCTAAGTACACCATGTTGTCTAAAATAGTGAAAGCTTTGTTGATACGTACAGCATGTTTTCATGGCCCTCAGTTTAAATTTCTTTCAGAATGATTGATGGATGAAATTATTGTCATAATGTCAGGAAGAATGAATGTCAAAATCTACTAGACTTTACAAAGTAAAGTACAGGGTAAGTCTGCAGTTTAGTTTTTCAGTAAAACAGATTATCTGAGAAAAAGGAAACAGTTGACTCCTTATCAAAGTCTCATGACATAAGAAGAAAAAAAGGGGGGGGGTGAAAAACGTTTTCTCAGTCCAAATATCTGTTGTCACAGTATTTGCATAAATTATTCATTTCACATCTTATACCCTCATATAACATTTGCAGAGAAAAAAATAGTAACCCGCCTGCTTACTACTGCTGATTGATTCCTTGCATGGTCTGATGGTTTCAGATTTGTCATTCGTTACCGGCACTGAAATTTCTATCTCCCTTTTGGATGATGTTATTTGTGGGGAGTTACTGCAAATGACCTGAGTGGGCTCCAAACCTTTCTTGCACTTGGCCTGATCAATATCTCACAAATATATTGCCTCTTGTAAAGATATCGCTATGTATATAAACTTGCCACTTCCCTCAGGATGACAAATGCTGATAAAAAAGTGTTAGAAGGATTTTATGGGCACACGCACACACACAAAATTTCCTCCTATTATTTTTGTACAAGTAATTTAATGTAGCATGGAAATTAACTTTGGCCCGTGAGAAAAATTCAGTACTAATGTTCATGTCACCGACATACCCAATCAATTTCAAAACTTCTGGATTTTAAAAGAATATGAATTGTCACCTTTTAAGCAAAATGTTATTCCACATTAGCTGTTAGTTTCCGTTATTTTGTCTTACTCCTTGGGTTTAATTTATTTGCCATTATGGAATTAGGCTGTCTGTGACGGATGTAGAACCTTTTATTTCTCTTGAGATGATTCAGAGATTCACCCTTTCACCCCTGCTACTCGTATCTCCAATATGCTTTCTTTTAATGTTTTTTTTTTTCTTCAATCATAATACCCAACTGTCCATTAAAGTAAGAGAAAGCAAATAAATTACTGCAATATAAGGAATTGCCCCAAACTCCATCATGAATGGTACTTGTCAGAGTTTAACATCCATCCTGTTTGGGAAGTGGGGGTGGAGAAAGAGCAAAGCAACCCAATATCAACAGGTAATATATTTGGTAATGCCCGTATGGTGTATAACCTTCTGTTATTTTTCTTAGACAACTGACTTCGGCCTCAGACATTGAACTATCCTCAGGTCCTAATTTACAACCTCTGGTAAACTGCAACTTTAGCTCACCACAAGTGGAAAATGCTGCAACGTACTTTCTCAGCTCTTTTTAATTCTCTTGAGATTTGAAAGTTGTTACCTATTTCATCAGCACCTTTGTGCATTATGCCTTAATCCATTAAAAAAAAAAAGACAAGAAATTCCAGTTTAAGAGAGAGTAGGGAAAAGTGGTGCTATTGCACTATAACCCAGCCCCTTGAGGGGCTTATTGCGAGCTAACATAGGATGAGATGGTGTGATTGCATTAGAACTCAGCCGCTTGAGGGGATCACTGCCAGCTAACATAGGGTGAGGTAGTGCAATTGCACTAGAATCCAGCCCCTTGAGGGGTTCATTGCCAACTAAAAGACTACAAGATGGTGCAATTGCACTTAGAACCCAGCCCCTTAAGGGGCTCATTGCCAACTAACATAGGGAAAGGTGGTGTAATTGTACTAGAACCCAGCTCCTTGAAGAGTTCATTGCCAGGTAACAATAAGCTACAGAAAGGACAAAAGTTAGCAATGAAAAACTGATGATAATATGAGACAATAATAACCTTATGATTTCTGTCTGGTTGCAGAAAGACTTTTGTATGACATTCTCAAAAGTGAAACACTAAATTCATCCCACAATAATTAGCCAGTGGAAGACAATGGTAATTTAATTATCATACACTTATTAAACACTCCCCAATCATCAGGTTGAATCAGTTACAAAATTTATATCGTTACAAAAATTACTCTGAGAATATAAATACTGTATATACTTGCGTATATGTCGAGAAATTTGGGACAAAATGAGAGCTTCAAAGTAATGGGGTCGACTTATATGCAGGGTCTAAAAAAATCGTAAGTCCAAAAGTTCTTCCCATGAGGCAAAAGGCAATCCATCCCAAAAGAAATAAAAATGCCGATGCGGTATTAATTACGAAATCGCAACCCTCCGAAAGAAAGAAAGAAAACCGATGTGGTAGAATTACGAAATCGCGACCCTCCGAATTTCTCCGCGCTTTGAAAAGTCTCCTCTCTCCTGGCTTTGCGTATCCACAGCACAGTCACAGCCGCGCATAGAAAGCTTCGCCCTTCCGACCACCAGTTGATTGCGCTGACCTTTGACGTAACGGAGCCATGCGACAGCCAGTGTTAGGTGTTGCTTGTTCTTAATCGCACGTGTTTTTCTTGTTCTTAATCGCACGTGTCTCGCTTCTCCAATTATGGGTGACACGGATTGTGTAAAGAAACGGATGTCCTATAACACAGGATTCAAGTTGAAAGTTGTTTCTTTTGCAGAAAATACTAACAACTGTGCTGCTTCACGTCAATTTGGCATTAACGAAAAACTGATTCGAGATTGGCGTAAAAAAAAAAAAAAACGGACTTGGTGAAAATCCCAAAATCGCAAAAGGTGCTGCGCCGTGGAACGACATCTTTCCCAGAGCTTGAAAAGTGTCTTGAATAATTGGATTGTGGGCTGCAGACAAAATGGTTACATTGTAACGCGAACTGGTATACGTTTGCGAGCAATGAAGCGCGCAAAAGATTTAAAGTTTGCAGCCGCAAATAGCAGTTTTCGTGCCTCACCAGGTTGGTGCACAAGGTTCATGAACTGCTATGGGTTGTGTCTACGCCAGCGCACTAAAATTGCACAAAAGTTACCTCGTGACCTCGAAGCAAAGATAATGGAATTTCAAAAGTATGTACTGTAATTTTTGGGCTAAGAGACGCGGCTCTTACGTTACTAAAAGTGAAATTTTTCGGGTGTGCGGCCCTTATGCTGAAGTGGCTCTTATGCTGAATTTGTTTTCGATAAGACTTTCTTCCCTCCCTTTTTTTTTTTTTTTTTCATGCAGATGCTTAGTAAATTTTTTCAAACCACGTCTTTTTTTGTTCACGAACTCTACTGGGATCATGTCCCCCCCCCCCCCCCTTTCTACTCATACGTTAGACAATAACTCTGCTGTCCTGATGTTGGTTTAGGAGGGAAAGTGGGGGAGAACAGGAATGCCTGACTCAAACGCCCTTTGCATGGGGGATGGAATGGGGACATAAGCACACAGACGAGTAGCGTGACCTCCGAGGCTTCTGTGGATAGCGTGCCCAGCGGTAACGGCTCAGTGAGCAATAAATGAAAGTAGGTCAAACCACTTGAAAGAGAGAAAGCGCACCACCGTTTCGTAGTGTTGGCGGCAGATCAGCGAACATGTGCGAAGCAGCTGGTAAAAGGAAACGTCTCTACATGAGAAAAAAGCATAACATAGAAGGAACATATTATTAAAGAAAACATTAATCGAAAGCATAACAAGCGATAATTTATAAGTTAATTACTTCTAAGATGGATTCTATTGCGGTGAACAGAGAACCATCCTGTAGCAGACATCCACATTGAATGGAATTTAGACAATTGTGCGGTTTTACGAGCAATGCGATATTCTAACAGGAGTCTTAAGATTAACTGTGATTTATATTGATTATATAAATGGTTCTGAGCATTTAATAAAGGCAAACAAATAACATCATTAGCATGGTTAATAAAAAATGTATAAATAAAAATGTTTGCCTGTATGAAAAATTAAGTGTATAAAGCAGATCGACACTGAGTTGCAGAATTAGCCTTTGAAGTACATGTATATATATAATAACGTTCGGGCGTGAGTTAATTCATGAAAATAAGGAAGATAATTTAGCTTTTTGAGCAGCACCACGACTTCACAGGTACGGCCCTTACGGCAACTTTTGCTTCCAAGATTGCAAAAATTCTCACCTGCGGCCCTTACGCCGATGCGGCTCTTAGTCTGAAAATTACGGTAATTCAAAAGAGAAAAGAGACTGCTTTTGAACTTTCCCAAATAGGGAACATGGATGAAACCGCCATGTGTTTCGACCTTCCTGGAAATAAGACGGTGAACCAAAAGGGCAAAAAAAATATCTTGATCAAAATGACTGGCCACGAAAAATCCAGTTTCACGTTTGTTCTTTCCTGTTTGGCCGACGGCAGTAAGCTACCTCCTGAAATTATTTTCAAACGCGAAACTCTACCGAAAAGCGTCGTCTTTCAGTCTGGTGTGCTCGTTCATGCCAACGAAAAAGGATAGATGAACGAATCCGGAACAATTGACTGGTTAAAGAATGTGTGGAACAAAAGGCCAGGTGCACTTTTGAGGAAACCTTCTCTTTTGGTGTGGGATATGTTTGTTGCACACCGTTGTGCAGAAGTGAAAAAACCCTGCAGAAAATTCAAAACCAACTCTTGCTGTCATCCCAGGTGGGTTGACATCTGTTCTTCAACCACTAGATGTCTGCCTTAATAAGCCCTTCAAGGACAATGTGCGGAGGTATTGGGCAGATTGGATAAGTTCTGATTTGCCGACTGAAACCAAGGGCGGAAATCTAAAGAAGCCGGATATTGTTTTGATTGCGCGATGGGTCAAGGATGCTTGGGATGCGATACCTGCGGAAATGGTCGTGAAATCATTCAAGAAATGTTGCATTAGTAACAAACTTGATGGCACAGAGGATGATGAGATTTTTATGAGTGAATGATGACAGTGATTCTGATGCCACATGCATAGATGGGAATACTGATGTTTATGATGACGCGCCGATGACGGAGAAAGACTTTTTTGAACTGTTTGGCGAGTCTGACTCGGAATCGGATTTTGAAGGGTTCCGATGAAGTTTTTGGGTATGCAAATTAAATTTAGTATTATATATATAATTTTTTTCGTTTTCAAATGTTTTTGAATAAATTCATTGAAATTTTTTTTTTCTCATTCCGGGATCGACTTACACGTGAGTTTCCGATTTCTTACGATTTTTTCCTCTGAAAGTGGGGGGATCGACTTATACGCGAGTTTCCGATTTCTTACGATTTTTTCCTCTGAAAGTGGGGGGGGGTCGACTTATACGCGAGTATATACAGTATTTTTCCCTGCTTCTCTCTCCCTTGTTTGAGCTGTATTCTATGATGAAGCTGCTTATGCACAATGCCACACTTTTAATCTTGCTGACTGTCTGAGAAGATGCTTCATTGTCACTCTCTGTCCTGTCATCCTTCACATACCAGCATACATTGTAGGTGGCTACATAGTTAATGGGCTACCAGCTGCCATATGGATAATGAATGCCAGTAAATGTGTACTTTAGCATCCTAAATTATTTGGCTACAAAATTCGAAAAAAATAAGATATACATATTTTAAAGTATGCAATTTAATAACAAATTGTGAAAAAACTTCATCTTTAAAATGCATTTTACAGCTTTTTACCGTAAAACTTACCTCCAAGTATGATGATGTCAACACACCTGCGGCAGTCCTAAGACAACGCGGCAGCGACAACATCAAGCTTAACTCCACTTAAACGAAGGTCATCGTGTGTCTCGCTCTGGCAGCCAATTCACTTGCAGAAGACTACAAGAGGAACCGGGTACATTCTTGTCAGGAAAGAGTTACATATTGTAGTGCTGCATTACAGAAAATAGTTCATTTCTGTCTCAGTTTTTCAAAACACATGCTGAGAATTACGTCATTCTTTCGCATATGATTCCCTGATATGAAGTAGAAAGTACACAGATGCCTTTCTTGCTTCTAGAAAAGCATTGAAGTAGATGTCGTATTCTTTTCAATGATGGAAGTTAGATTGTTAGATGGCAAGACGGAAAGTGAAAGTTTTGGTTCTGAGATTGTGATGTGAAAAACTGACACAGAAATAAATGATGAGCTATTTTCTGTAGTGTAGTACTACAGTATGGAATGCTTTCCTGGCAAGAACATAACATTCCTCTTGTAGTCTTCATATAACATTCCTCTTGTAGTCTTCATATAACATTCCTCTTGTAGTCTTCATATAACATTCCTCTTGTAGTCTTCATATAACATTCCTCTTGAGGTCTTCCACCCATGAATTGGCCGCTGGAGTGAACAATTTTTTCAATGGAGCAAGGCTTGATGTCGTTGCCATAATGTTTATTGTAGGCGTTGTACTTGGATGTAAGTTTTACGGTAAAAATCCTTAAAATGCATTTTAAAAATGAAATTTTTTTGCCATTTGCAATTAAATTGCATACTTTAAAATATGTATATCTCATGTTTTTTTTAATTTTTAGCCAAATAATTTAGAATGCTAAAGTACCCATTTATCTGAATGTCCCTGTTAACATGTGTTGTTCACTGTTGAGAAAACAAGGAGGAGATCCTTCCTTTAATATTGATCCAAATATTGGTGAGAACATAATTTTATATTCTGCAGTCTATACTTCCAATTGCAGGATGCGCTACTAGTATAGTAAGAAAATGTTGTACATAAAATGGGATTCACAGCAATATGCCTAAGCATACCTGACATAATTGTATGATATTTCTATGAAATAGTGGGGCCCAACATTATAGCTATTGGGGCCCACTGCATGATTCTGTATGAGGGCCCCAACATTACTAGCTTCTCTAGGTTTCTGGAGAAATGTTTCTTTTCTCTTTAGCACTTCATAAAAAGTTCCTAGGAATATGTATTCTGTTAGCATCCCCATATAATTAGCTAACACACTTCCACTTCAGAAGAAATAGTTTCTCTACAGCTGTTTTTGCTGCTAATAAAAATCAGTGTCACTGCTTCTGTGTTACTGTTAAGTTGTGTGTGTGTGTGTGTGTTGAATTTTATTCATTTTATTTTATTTTTGGTGACCAAATTGTTCTTCGTGTTAAGTGTTTTAAATGAGTAAATTTGTATTTTTTTAAAAGACAGAAAATCTAAAAGCTGAAGAGGCTGAACTTCTGAGGTTAGAAAAAGATTTGGAAGATCTGAGAGAAAAGAGAAAGAAGATCTTAGAAGTTCAAAGGAAAAGAGAAGTTCGGTATAAATATGCTTTTTTTTTTAATCTAGTCATCTGCATTTCTTTATGGCTAGATTATCATTGCAGTAAATAACCTGCCCACCTCTTAAAGCTTTTGCACTTTTGAAAAATGTCACGGATGTTGAAAAACAGTTAGCACATGTAAGTTATAAGGTCTCAATATATATTTTTCACAAGATACAGAATGGTATTTTCCTCATTTTTAGATGTAATGCTATTGAAGCTGCACACAGTTTTTACCCTGTTTCTTCACAAAGTTGTGTGGGTCTCTTTAGAAGTAAGTTTTACCCACTGGTAAATTGCAAAGTCATCTGGATGAGAAAATGGCTGAGTCACCTGGGTGAGAAATTTTCTGCCAAGAAAAATATATATCAATTTCGGGAACAACCAAAGTTCACTAAGTGCAGGTTCAGGTCAGTTTGGTATATGTGGGATAATTTCAGTTTTTTTTTTTTTTACATTTGTTGCACAACATGCAGGAGCATTGTCCTTATGGAAAGGTACATTTACCTAAGACCTTCATGGCGTACTGCTCAGTGGTGTAACTACCACCCCTGCAGCTGCGGGTATGGCAGTTACCCCAACTGCTACGGGGGTGTAGTTAGTGGTGGTGGATACTGGCGGCAGCTGTGTGCCCCTTTATTGCCTGCGGGGAGGGAGGGGGCGAGGCGCACCAGGTAACGAAGGGACACACTGCAGCTGCCAGTTATAGTTTTATGAAAAAATTCAAACATGCGCAATAATTAACCCAAAAATTCATATTTTGCCTTAAGGTATATTTAGCTTTGCCTAAATAAATGCCTAGTTTCACTTTTAAAACACTGAATGTCCTGCAGATTGAAAGTGTTTGTTTGGCTCTTTGACTTCGAGTTGTAATACAATTGAACTGCAATGGGTTGTAAATAATACAATCGCTCTCCAATCGCCCTCTCTCTGCACTGCTGAGGAAAAGGGCAAGGCCACAGTGGGATTTCCCCATGGAGGAGGATGTGGGAAAACAGTCAGTTATCTAGGATTGTGTGCACAACAGGCATCAACATTTATTCACAGCAGACACAGATCTGCCATGTGTAAAAGGGTGATTTCCTCAAGTGATTTATTTTATTTTTGGACAAAGCAATTACACATATTGCCAAGTCTTACTGAAAAAGTTAAAACTACAGAGCTCTAGGTACCACCATTACTTTTGCAGACACTCTCTCTGACTTCCTAACCAACACACACACACACACCACAAAAAAATGCATTCTCCCTCATGCTCAAAATTCTGGGAAAATTGGCGTGCTTAGAGGTGCTAAAGTAAATCTTGCGGGGGGGGGGGCACGTTGTGCTTGTTACACCACTGGTACTGCTAACATTTCTCAATTAATTTCCTTTGGATTTTTTCTGGTGAGGCGGACATATTGGGTAATTGCATGGTCATGCTATTATTCATGAGAGAAGGATGCCATTTTCACTGTGCAAACGTATCACATTGCTTTGAGCACTGCAATTGGTGGAAGTCTTCGAAGAAGACTTGCAAAGAATTGACTAACATTTTAGAAAAATCTCACAGTAATATCTTGGAAGTTGAAGCTGCTTTAGAAGGTTTTCACAGGGCTGATGGGTTTTTAAAAAGGTTCCCAATATAGCTGTGTAAGAAAGTTTACTTGCTCATAATGTGATGTACAGTACTGAATTCTGCATGCTGCAGAATAGGCACACAAGTTGTTTGTGTGCTGGAGTGACGCACTACTTGTGGGAGGGGGGGGGGTAGAGAAGGACACACATGCACATGTTCTTATCATGTGAGGAATGACGATGTATTGTAGATCTTTATTAATAAAATGAAGCATGTTCTTCGCAATACAAAAAAACTACTCAACCTAGAAATCTGAAATTTTGCACGAAGGTAGCTTATATGCTGAGGATGTACACCTAGGGCTTAGTTTGTCGAGTTTTTGAGAAAAACATGGTTCGCAATTTTCTGTGTATTGTCCCGCTTTGTTTACAAACAACCTGATCATACCCAACATGAAGGAAAGTAGTTCATGATAAATTTTACGCATTTCTCTTTTAGAATTTCATTATAATAAATAACTTAATGAATATTTTTATTTGTAAGTACATTTTATGAAGGAAATATATAAAACAGTACTACGTTTTTTGTTTTGTTTTTATCTGTAGCTAGCATATTCTTTAAGTGAATTCTTTCGAACTTTTGTTCTGGAAGTCTAAAGTGGCTAATACTGATACCTCATTTTTTTTATGGTATTTATTCGGATTTTATAAATTTTGTCGATGTGTAATTGGTCGTGATTGCTGCGAGAGGCAGCCAAAGATTTGGAGACAGATTAAGTAGGTTGAATTAATGGCCTTCTTCCGAAAAGGAAAGTATTTTCAGAATGGCATGAGACAGAACTATGATGCTTAAATTTGTGATATGAAAATAAATATATTATTATTTTCCATAATAAAATAAATGCCAATGATTATTTCCATTACAATAAGATTTATTTTGATAAAAATAGTAAAAAAATTCATATATTATCGTGAACTACTTTCTTCCATGTTGAGTGTTATCAGGTTGTATGTAAACAAAGTGGAACTATGCATGGGAAATCGGGAACTACTTGAAAGCATTCTGATTCAGTAGTACAGCCATATTTTTATAATTTAATTAGCATTTTCGTCAAGGAAAGTGAGCTACAAATAATGTTAATTCATTCACTTCTGACATTATAGTTTTGAATTACATTGATGCTAATGCCTAGCTATGGTGATGAAATGCTTAAAAAATGACATTCAGCATGCTCTGACAAGATGGCGTGGACAAGCTCTTTTCACTGCATTTCATCAAATTACAGTTCATGTGTAATTATTCATTTCAAATAATATGAAGTTAGATTTCTTTAATTAATGTTTGCATTAAGTTTCAACGTACATATAAATGCATGAAAACATTCATTTTTTTGAAGTGATACCTTTCCAACGTCTCATGCCGCATGTCATGGAAGCTACGATTATGACTTGCCAGGCAGCAGGGCAAGATGTGTTCATTCCCTGAATACTGATCATTCCGACTGATATGCCCTTCAAATTTAAACATGCCGCACATCATTGAAGCTACGATTATGACTGGCCAGGCAGCAGGGCAAGATGTGTTCATTCCCCGAATACCCATCATTCCGACTGATATGCCCTTCAAATTTAAATGAATTCATCTTCCAGTGCACCTGTGCTTCGCTATGAGCATCAACATTCTACAAGGCTCAAAGACAGTCGCTCAAAGTTGTTGGCTTAAATTTGCAAAGCCCTTTCTTTTCCCATGGACAACTTTACGTTGGATGTTCCAGAGTTCGCAGCAAGCAAAATATCTCTACATTTTAGTAGAGATGAGCATTATTTCACTACCTGTGATTTGATCACAGTTATCGAAAAATCACAGGTAGCACCTGCTACTGAAAATCGGGAGTAACACTGATCGTCCAATAAACGTTCCTCACTCTGTCATTGCTACCCATCATGCTCTTTGTGATTTTTCACAGCTCTGTCTTAACTGTTACCGAGTAAAATTCTGCTCCTGTAGCTGTAAGTTGTTACTCGTTATCTGCTGTTGCGATTTGGCAGCTGCCTGCTCTTCGTGATTTTTTCACAGCGTTGTTTGTGAACTCACCGTTACGTCGTTCTCTCAGTGAGTGAGGTTCAATTTTTTTGAATTCAGAGAAAATAGTGAATTGTGAACGTTACTTAGTAAATTTTGTAGCTTCATCCATTTCAAGGTTGAAAAAAATGCTGCCTTATTTCTTTCAAAGTTGTAACATACCATGTTAGGTATAAAAGGACAGTGTTATTTTTGATAATCTGAATTCAAAATTTACCTAACTGCAAAAAACGTATAAAGGAATTACGCATAATTCAACTGAAAAAGCTGTAAAAATTACAGCAAAATATCAGTATTAGCGCATAATTACGTATAAAAGTTTAAAACATATAACTTACGATCTGCTGCATATAACCGCGACACACGCACAATTCCACCTTTCTTCTATGTGATTCTACTATTAGTTACTTTACTGGTACACAGAAGTGAAGGAACAGGTCCTAAACTGTGATTCCAATCACAGTTAAAAATCACTGTTACTTTTGAGTAGCAGTCACAGTTAGCGACGTGATCACCAAGTAGCAGTTAAGCTCATCTCTACATTTTAGCGCACATGGGAGAACTCACAACATTGTTTACAAAGAAGCATTGGCTTAATATCCATTTTTTCTCCACTAATTTTTCTAAAATTAAAAACAATTAGGCATATTGAACGTCAAGCATATTAACGATAATTTTTTTTACCATATCCTTACGATTCACAGTCAAATATTTCACCCATCCAAGAAAAAACTTCTTGCAGTTAGTAGACACAAAATCAAATATGTTTCAGCACAAGTTGATTGTTTTGCTTGGATTTATCTGCTTGAAAACCATGATGAGTTGCTGCCAAAGCTTAACATTGAGTTCTGTTCTCTAGCTAAACAAAGCCTACACCAGGGGTCGTCAACCTTTTAATACCTACCGCCCACTTTTGTATCTTTGTTGATGGTAAAATTTCCTTACCGCCCACTTTTGTATCTTTGTTGATGGTAAAATTTCCTTACTGCCCACTTTTGTATTTTTGTTGATGGTAAAATTTCCTTACCGCCCACTTTTGTATCTTTGTTGATGGTAAAATTTCCTTACCGCCCACTTTTGTATCTTTGTTGATGGTAAAATTTCCTTACCGCCCACTTTTGTATCTTTGTTGATGGTAAAATTTCTTTACCGCCCACTTTTGTATTTTTGTTGATGGTAAAATTTCCTTACCGCCCACTTTTGTATCTTTGTTGATGGTAAAATTTCCTTAACGCCCACTTTTGTATCTTTGTTGATGGTAAAATTTCCTTACCGCCCACTTTTGTATCTTTGTTGATGACAAAATTTCCTTACAGCCCATCGGCGCCGCTGTAGCTCAATTTAGCACAAGTGCGAAGTAATTTTTAGAGGGGAGGGTTTTTAAAAAATATGTACTTAAATTTATCATTTTATTTATACTTTATGTATGTTTATACATAGATAATTTCAATTTAATGAATTTCTGCATCTCCTTCAATACAGCGCCTACTAGTGCAGAAAGTGCTGATCTTCTACATCATTAATAAAATGTTTTTTTTTTTTTTGATTGGAGGTTTAACGACCACTGTGAGCAACTCAATGGGCTATAAGCAGTCGCCCGTCCCTAATTTAGGGTCACTGGTTCCAGGGAAGGGAGAGAGCCAGACAAAACACAACATCCATGCCTCACCGGGATTCGAACCCGGACCCTTTCGGATGAATGATCAGAGGCCAACGCCTTAGACCACTGCGCCACCGGGGCGGCTGTGTTTTGTTTTATCCTCAACACTCTGTATTTACGGATCACCTTGTTTTAATTATTATCTATATTCAAAGTTTAGAGATGGAATTCAAAAGTAAATTGCAAAAGCATATTTTAAAAAGTCAAACTCGTGAAGTTGTTAGCAATGTATTCATTATATGGCAGAAAAACAAAATTTGTAACAACGGACAAAACCCCCACTGCTCATCATGAAAGCTTGAATCGCCCACTAGTGGGCGGTAGGGACCAGGTTGACGACCACTGGCCTACACCAACAAACAGCATCAGCAAAGTGGCGGGCTAAAAGCTAGTGTGTAATATATGGGGAAATGCTGTTAGTAGTGTAAAGGCAAATATGAGAAGTGAATGGAATTCTACCCATGAAAGTTACATGATGAACATTTAATTAGAGCTTGAAAAATATCTGAAAAGTTGCATGCCTAGCAGTGAATGTGCAGAAATTATTTAACTGCCCAGGTAGTAAAAGCTAGATGCCCAGGTAAATTTATCTTTTAAGATAACAAATCCGAACCCTCATTTTTTTTAGTTAAAAATATGAACTTTTTTTTACACATTTTGCATTTCCATTTAAAGGATCTGTATTCAAAATGTTCAATGCACAAAAGAGTGTATCTCAAGTTTTAAGATGATGATGCTGAAATTGGTATGAAATGGTATGATGATGAAATTGGTATTTGAGAAATTTAATGATTCTGCCACATTGGTGCACCCACGGAGGGGGCTTTGGGGGATTAAGCCCTCTCCAAGGAGATTAAGAATGATATACATTACAAATTAAATATTCAAAAATATTATTGTTCATGTTCAAAAAATTGCATAGTATCTGACATAGTATCTTCTTCTCAAAACCCCAAAGAGAATAAGAGCAACGTACGTCACAAATTAAACATTCAAAAATGTAATTTTACAAAATTACATAGTGTCTTCTTCTCAAAGCCCCAAAGAGATTAAGAGCGACGTGCATCACAAATTAAACATTCCAAAATATTATTTTACATGTTCAAAATATTACATAGTGTCTTCTTCCTAAAGCCAAAAGCCATAAAGTTATTAAGAGCGACATACGTCACAACTGTATATAAACTATAAGCGTGCACTACATATATGTACACACATTGTGTACATATACTATATATATACAGCCCCCTCCAACAAGAATTCCTGGGTGCGCCACTGTTCTGCCATGTTCCTTTCGTCAAAGTTCTTGCCCTTTGTCACTAAAGACCGGAAGCTAGTTCCATCAGAAGCATGCAGCCCGTCACTGACTATAAACAACATTTGGAGCAAAAGTACATGTGGTTCCAATTTCTAGACCTAGAACACAATATAATTAAACAAGGAATATTCTTCTGTCCTTGGCACTCTGTTACAATAATACAACTTCCAGTGATTAGCAGGGAAATGAAACAAGGCATGTGACGACTGTCTTTTTTCTTGTAGTTAAAATTCTGTTCTAAACTTTTTTATTTTTAAATTTAGTTGCCCAGACCGGTCAACCAGATTTTTTTTCTTTTTTTACCTGCCTAGGCCAATAATTTTACATGCCCTAGGTATCTCAGGCATGGTAGTTTTCAAGTCCTGTTAATGGGGGAATGTTTCTGTAGTAACTTCTACCTTCATCAGTCTTGGAGTGAATGAAGATACCATGACATAATAAACATGTGTTCAGGGTTGCAGCCACAGGGGGTGTTGAAACTTTTTTTTTTTTTTTTAATTCTAAACATTGTGCATTTTATTTTGTAATTCCCTAAGCTATATTATTGCATCTATAAAACTGAGTTACAGAATATGCACTGTAAATTCCTCATTCCTCAGTTACTTTCCTCTGTTTTTCAACTTTTTAATTAGAGAGAGAGAGAGAGAGTGAGAGAGAGAGAGAGAGAGAGAGAAAGAGAGAGAAAGAGAGAGAGAGAGAGAGAGAGAGAGTGTGTGTGTGTGAGTGAGTGTGTGTGTGTGTGAGAGAGAGAGAGAGAGAGAGAGAGAGAGAGAGAGTGTGTGTGTGTGTGTGTGTGTGTGTGTGTGAGTGTGAGTGAGAGAGAGAGAGAGTTGATTTCACCAAAATGCAATTTTCGTGTGTTTGTTTTGGAAGGTGGGCAAAGGAAGTTACAGAAAAGTTATTATTTCTGGATTATTTCATTTTTTTTTCAGAACTGCATTATTAAACCAGTCAAAGGAAAAAATTAGGAAGATGGCAGCAGAAATTAAACAGGAACTTGTGAGTCAATATTTTCTTCTTCTGTTCAAGTTTCATAGTCCTTTATAAAACAAAAACAAAAAAAAAAAAAAAAAAAAAAAACCCACTTTGTACAAATTCTCAAAACTATATGCTCATATCGTTATAAGTAATTGTAGTTTCATAGTCCATTATATAAAAAAATGATTTGTACAAATTCTCAAAACTGTATGCCATATAGTTATGAATAATTGTTCATGTAGTTATGTATCAATTCAATACTTGTAAAAAAAATCTTGTAACAGACAGGGAAGTAAATTAAATTTAAAATGACCTCTCAGCTTGTTGTAGTTCCATGTTGTTGACTGCTGCTTGCATCTGAAACATTTTGGATCTTATGTGATATTATGCAGTGAATAATGATTATAATAATTACAAGGGCCATCCAGAAAGTAAGTACAGTTCATGCATCACTCCCATGCAAGTATTCTCTTCAGAGTTGCGCATGCACAGTTGTGTTGCCTCATTCATTCACCATGCTGTGATGCCATTTTGTGAGGTTGTGCTTATGTTAGAGTTTTGTGCTGTGCATTAATAATGTTTAAGTTGATAAAAAGGCCCTCCAGCTGCGAAGTCCAATCTGTGATAAAGTTTCTGAATGCGAGAAATGTCAGACCAAGTGCCAAGTGAGATTCATCGGCAAATTTGTGAATTTTACGTATGAAATGCAGTGAGTGCGGTAATGGTTCAGAAGTGCATTTCAATTTTTAATGAAGGACGACAGAATATTCATGAAAAATTGCTCAGTGGTACGCCTTCTCTGGCCATGGAAGATTTGGTGGAGAGAGTAAATGAAAACATTAGATAGAACCTACGCTTCACAATTTCTGATCTTTCAGAATATTTCCCTGAAGTTTCAAACTCATTACTACACGTAATCATTACAGAAAAGCTTCAGTACTGCAAAGTGTGTGCATGATGGTTGCCAAAAAAGTTGATGGAAGAGCACAAAACAAAGTGCGTGGGATCTGCTTTGACATTTTTTGGGCTTATAATAAGGCATATATCAGCAGAATAATAAAAAAGACATAATATCAGCATTTTAGTTACTACTTTGAATTTTATTTCAACTCCAACTATCCAGTTTTCGATTACCAGTAAGGCCAAATAAATTCTAGCATTCTCATCTTCCAATCTACCAGTCGAGAGTAATCATGCAAACGCTGCACGTCTATGGGCATGTTGATGATGGCAGTGGGGCAGTGGCAATGCTGATTTTATGGTTCAATTCAAAAATAGGTATGTTATGAGTTTTTCATTTAAGATATCTTATTTCATTATATGCAGTGCATATATGTACACTGAAGTACCAGAAAAACTGGTACACCAATCTAATACTTGGTAGCTCCCCCACGGGAGCGCAGGACTGAAGAAATACGACAGGGCATGGACTCCACTAGCTTCTGGAAATATGCTGTAGGCAATGCCCACAATTCGGGTGTATTTCCGAGGTCTCGGATTTCCTGTGTTCGATAGTGCGTTGGATGGCATCCCAAATGTGTTCTATCATGTTCAGTTAAGGGGACTTGGGTGGGGATGGCAACACCCCAAACTCAGATGAATGCTCCTCTAACCATAATGTCGCATCCCGACACTTGTGTGGAGGTGCATTGTCCTGTTGGAACAGGCCCAACCCATCAGCGTGAATGCAGGACATGAACGGGTGTACCTCGTCAGAAAGGATGCACACATAGTGTTGGCCGGTCACAGACGTTTGTAGACGTACCAGGAGTCCCAGTGAAGTCCAGCTGAACACACCCCATACCATTACAGACCCCCCACTAGCTGGTACAGTTCCCTGTTGACAGGCGGGATCCATGGTTTCATGGGGTTTGCACCACACATGAATCCTTCCATCTGCCCGATACAGTTGGAAACGGGACTCGTCAGACCAGGCTACTTGTTTCCAGTCATCAAGTGTCCAGTGGTGCTGTTGCCGTGCCCAAGGGAGGCGCATAGCTCTGTGTCGTACACCCATCAAGGGGACTCGAGTTGGGCTTCGGCTCCCAGAGCCCATATCGTGCAGGGTACGTTACACAGTCTGGACGTTGATGCTTGTTGAGGCTGCAGCGTTGGATTCCAATGATAGCTGCAAGAGTGTTGCTTGCCTATCGCGTAAAACGATTCTTGACAGCCGACGATAGTCACGTTCACCCAATGTCTTTTTACGACCACAATGGTATCGTAGGTTGGAGGTTTTGCTGGAATTCTTGTAGTCACAGTACACCCTTGCAATGGTCACCCGTGAAAATCCGAACTTCGTTTCTACCTCCGAAATACTATGGCCCATCTCACGAGCGCCAACTATGACACCGTGTTCAAAATTGCTTAAATCATTATTACTTGTCATTCTGTTGCTGAAAACAGCTCTGACAGCTGGCAAGGATGTCTATCGCTTTATACATGCACTGTCGGATGCAACAGAGTACGCGCATAGGTGATGTTGCTATGTATTTTGCATAAGCTCGTCTGTACCAGTTTTTCTGGCACTTCAGTGTATATCATATCCTCCTAGTGGCTATGTTTAACAACTAATTCAACATGAGTAACAGAGGTAACACAAGGGAAATACTCATAACTCCCCTTTTTTCATTACTTCTATGGATCAATACAATGTGTAAAAACATGTGCATTATGAATTTCACTAAATTATGGGTTTTACACAGGAATAAAGGAAATTACTTACAGTCAAATTTTCAGGTAGCACCCCTACCATTCCTCAGGACTACAATATAGTAGGTGTTGCCATTCATTAGCTAAATTCCAACCTTTCACATCATTTAATGTTGTAGTCTTGGCAATGCCTCCCTGCTTTCACCCAGGAATGAGTAAAGTGCATACCTCCCTGTTTCACCCAGGAGTGAATGGCAACACCTACTATAGTGTAGTCATGAGGAAGAGTAGGTTTCAAAATCGCTTTATTCTAATTTATCATAAGAAAACATAAGAGGGAGACGTACAGTATTGGGCGTCTCACTGGGAAATAATACAAAACTGTTAAAAACATGATGGTATATACACTGCAATGACAATGGGGATGAATAACAAATGCTGCAAGCAAAGCTTATTGAATAAAAATTGCAGAAGTGACAGAGAGAAACACATCGTGTCACATGACATTGGCTGGGCATGATTTACAGGATAACACAGGCGAAACAATAGTACACAATTAGAAAAAGAACAGCACAAACACCGCCGTGAAGGTAAAACATTACATACACGAGATAAAAACACAGCGTGCACAATTGTGCAAGTTATTTAACGTAGGGTGCTACCCGAAAATTTAACTGTAAGTAATTTTCTTTATTCCTGTGTAAAACCCATAATTTAGTGAAATTTGTAGTGTATCAAGTCCAGGAATAACCATGACATCAATTATTACGAAACATGTGCATTTTTGTGACAATTGTGACAATTATTGATACAATATATTTAACTCCAACCAAAACTTCAGAAAATACATTTCAAAGGAAAGTCTGTTACATTACAAATGTAGATGATATGGTGTACATATGAGACCACTGAACACTGATAGATGCACCACACCAGCCCGCATTGTTTATACACACTGATACAACAGATTTAGATGATGTATGAACAATTATCTTAGGATACAGGACTATCAGTGTCAAAAGTACCGTACTTATAAGTATTAAATTGCTGAAATATGAGATAACAGTCGATACAAAATGTATTGGGATCATGAGATCAAAATAAATGTAACCATATTTGCCAATTATCTAGATATAATGCTGTTTGACAAAAGACAGAAAGAAACAGTCTTTATTAATGTAGCAACACAACTAGATAATGTTCAGATGATCTGTGTGACAAAAATCAACAAGTACGCAGAATTGGCTGCTGAGTTTAAACAGAAGTGGAAGCCGAAGGAAGTTCATATATGTTCACTAATTATTCTTACAGCTGGTACAATTCCTCACACTCTTTGAACTCAACTTGATGCTTTAGGCATGCAGCATATAAGCCAGAAGTATAGCTGTATATCTTAAGGCATCATGCATCAAGTGTTTTTCGGGGGAGGGGGATTGGTGGAATTGTCCTTGTCACAAATAAAGCATATGTGTATTGGCTGTGAAACATTAAAAATAGAAGAAAACATTTCCAAGCTTTTGCACATCAACCAGATGGTTTTTGTTTCAAGGAAGGTTGATCAGTTTTGTTTTAAAAGTTGTGAGGGAAATTTCTGCTCTGAAAAATCTTTAGCTGATAGTTCTGTGTCTGGTGCACTCTTTGGCCAAGCCTGGCCCTTGCACCACTAAAATCAATTAACTAACTAACTAACAATGGGAAAACTGCAGTGCACGTAAACCTGATTTTGAGTTCTTTTTATTCATCAAAAAAAGTTGTCAATAAATAATGAGGTAAAATGTGAATTTTGCTTATTTTATTTACATTTTACAGGAAATGGACCAGCAAACTCTTGATTATCTACTGCAGCTGGAGAAAAGACAAGAAGAAAAAGAAAAGTTGAGGCGAAAGTTAGCAATATCTGATGTAGAATGGATGAAAAGTGCTATTTCAGAACAACTAGCTTTAGAAAGAATGAGAGAGGAAGAAATGAAGATTCTCTATCAGTAAGTCCAATGGCTAATCAGAACGAAAAACAAATTTAGTTTTGATTATGTGAATGTTTTTATGGTATCAAATTTTGCAGTTTTTTTGTTGTTGTTGTTGTTGTTGAGGGTTCAACAGCCACCGTGCTGCAATATTGCCCATAATGATTTATTATTATAGGATGTTGGGTACATGATTTGCTTAGGTATGGTAGGGAAGAAAGATAAAAGTTGGCTGTTTAAGTATACATCCTGAAAATTTTAAGTTTGGAAATACAAGAAATGGATCTGACAGAGAGATGTAGGATGAAAAGTGTGATTAAACAAATTCCAATTTTAATACATACATACATATCACTAAGCTGTTGTCTGGAATTCAGAGGTTAGCTCTTCGAAGAAAGCTTATCTGCCAGATTGAAGTTGAAAATTGTTGGTGCTAGATTTTACTTACTGTTGATGTATCAAATGTTTCCATGTACAGGGATCTTGTCATACAATTTGAGCTTCACTGACATTCATCACATATCTCACAGGAGACATTTTGTACTTCATACTCATTACCTGTTTCTCATTCAGACATTTCAGAATCTAGTCTTCTGATAATTTCCTTGGCCTTTCTCAGCCCTTTTTCTTGACATTTGAGCTGAATTAATTTTCATAGAAACAATCTCGCCACTCATTCTTTCAGCATGTCCAAACCACCTCAGAATATTCTTCTCCACCTTACTAAAACCATTTTTCTTCACATTACATATTCCAATTTGAAACATCATTTAGATCCAAGTGGAGCCTTTACTTAGTTCCATGGGTACATCCCAAACAAGTTAGTAAAATCATGCAATGCATTGATTATAATACACTTTCCAACATACCGGAAATCATTACTCAAGTTATCACTCAAGTTATGAGGATAATGGCTGTGAAATAAATTTTGGTCCTGTGCCCTAACCTTTGATCCCATTTCCATGATATTCAACAGAACCAGTTCAGTATACCTCCGAAATAACATGATAAAGTTTTGTCACAATCGAAGCATTTTTACGTAAGTTATGATGTATAAGGGCTATGGAATAGATCCTGCTCCTGTGTCCTAACCTTTGACCCCATTTCGCCCATTTTCAATAGGATTTGTCCCCAGGCAGGCCCCTACAACATACTAACATCTCATCCAAATCAAAGCATTTTTACATAAGTTATGACACATAATGGCGATGGAAGTGATTCCGCTCCTATGTCCTGACCTTTGACCCTATTTTGCCCATTTTCAATAGGGTTTGTCCTCAGGTGGTCCCCTACCACATACTAAAATTTCATAGAAATTGAACCTTTTTTTACGTTAATTATGATGCAAAAGAGCAGTGGAATGGATCCCGCTCCTATGTCCTGACCTTTGACCCCATTTCGTTCACTTTCTTAGGGTTCCTTCCCAGGTCTTCCCCTACCACACACTAAAATTTCATCGAAATCGAACAATTTTTATGCGAGTTATCGTGTGGACGGACATACGCACACAACGCATGACGTAAAAAGGCAGATGGGAATTGCGACCATCTGCTTGAAAGAATGTGACATCATAAAACTTTAATAGGATCCACACACAATGCGTGACGTAATGAGACAGATGGCGTGACCGCATGCCGACATTTCAATCGCGAGATTGTGACGTCATAAGATTTCTAAGCATGGCTAACATTAATGGGATGACGCCATGACACTAAAAACATGGTAATTCGGGGTGGTTATTGAACCCACTAAATGAATTTTCTTAAAGCCGAGATCAAGCTAAATCGATTTCTAGTACCAGAAAACGGTAGGTTAACAACTTTCATAAAAATCTGTAGAGCTGTTTTCAAAATAAAATTTACATACATACATAGAACATGCTCCTTTAATAGTATGGGATAAGGGCGATGGAATGGATCCCAATCCTATGTCCTGACCTTTGACCCCATTTCGTCCATTTTCAATAGGGTTCGTCCCCAGGTAGTCCCCTACCACATACTAAAATTTCATTGAAATCGAACCATTTTTATGCGAGTTATCGTGCGGATGGACAAAGCTGGAGCATATACGCTTCCTCAACCTACGGTTGGAAAGCATAAAAAACTATAAGAAAAACAGTGTAAGGTAAAGTTTCCTTATAAGATATAATGTTTATAGATGGAGATGCATTCCAGTGTACCCTCACTAGACAGAAAAATTAGAGATAGGGGCGATAGGCAGTTGACATGGGCATAACCTGCGCAGAGTGGAACAGAACTAAATAAATAGACAGACAGCAGGGCTTCCCAGCAGTGTATCACAATCGATGAACATGGGAAAACATGGTGATCTGAGTGACTTTGATTGTCCAAGTGGTGAGAACCCTAGGGTTGCTGAGGGCAACCATATCAATGGTGTACAGCATGTGTACTACTGATGGACATACCAGTGCCCAGTGAGCAAGCAGTGGCCAACCACATGCCACTGATTATCAAGGTCTATGTAGACTATTGAAGTTCGTACAGAACGACCGCTTGACAACGACGGTGCAAATCACACCCAGTTTAAATATCGGATGCTCAAGCACTGTTAGCGAGCAAACAGTACTGCACTCTCTGAATACCCTGGGCTATGGGAGCACACACCCTACTTGTGTGCCACTGGTGACTGCTGGTCATCAGACATCACGCCTTGCCTGGTGCCGGGAACGAACATCAAAACTTGACCTCTGCAGAGAGTGGCACCGTATTGTGCAATCAGATGAATCCCGTCTTCAGCCATACTGAGCTGAGCGTCGACAGCATGACGCCATGGCCCCGTCATGCCAGATCAGCTCTGTAATTGTTTGGGAAACCTTCCCATGGAACATATTAGCTCTCTTAGTGTTTCGAATTGTAGTACTCTTGTTGGCACCTAAATTTTCTGTTTTACACATTATTTGCACGGGTCTGGTTCACTTCTTCGACAACTAATTTTGTTGACACTATACATTATATGCAAACAATCGATTCCTAAAAAAACGAAAAAAAGTTCTGAAACACCAAATTTGGTATACTATCTCATGGTATTGTAACTTAGATCGTAGATGGTTTTTGGAAGAGGTCGGGCCCGGGGTGAAGGGGGGACCCATACAACATTTTCGTAAAATCTACAGTTTTCAATTTAGAACCACCAAATTTGGTATACTATCTCATTATACTCTTACACCAACTTAGACCATAGACAGAAGAGGTCGGATCCCAGGGTCAAGGGGGCCCCCATACAACATTTTCGTACAATCTACAGTTTTCAATTTAGAACCACCAAATTTGGTATACTATCTCATTGTACTCTTACACCAACTTGGACCATACACGGAAGAGGTTGGGGCCCGGGGTCAAAGGGCCCCACACAACATTTTCGTAAAATCTACAGTTTTCAATTTAGAACCACCAAATTTGGTATACTTTATCATTGTACTCTTACACCAACTTAGACCATAGACGGAAGGGGTCGGGGCCCAAGGTAAAGGGGCCCCCATACAACATTTCTGTAAAATCTACATTTTTCAATTTAGAACCACCAAATTTGGTATTCTATCTCATGGTACTCTAACTTAGACCGTACACAGTTTTTGGAAGGGGTCGGGGCCCAGGGTAAAAGGAGCCCCATACAAAATTTTCTCAAAAATTTCCATTTTTTACTTAAGAACTGCAACACAATTCTGCACTCCAATACCCTATCTGCGAGCTAAGTTAGAGTACCATGAGATAGTAAACCAAATTTGGTGGTTCTAAATTGAACACTGTAGATTTTACGAAAATGTTGTATGGGCCCCCTCTTGACCCCCGGGCCCCGACCTCTTCCGTCTATGGTCTAAGTTGGTGTAAGAGTACAATGAGATAGTATACCAAATTTGGTGGTTCTAAATTGAAAACTGTAGATTTTACGAAAATGTTGTGTAGAGCACCCTTGATCCGGGCCGCAACCTCTTCCGTCTATGGTCCAAGTTGGTGTAAGAGTACAATGAGATAGTATACCAAATTTGATGGTTCTAAATTGAAAACTGTAGATTTTATGAAAATGTTGTGTGGGGCCCTTTGACCCCTGGCCCCGACCTTTTCCGCCTATGGTCTAAGTTGGTGTAAGAGTACAATGATAAAGTATACCAAATTTGGTGGTTCTAAATTGAAAACTGTAGATTTTATGAAAATGTTGTGTGGGGCCCTTTGACCCCTGGCCCCGACCTCTTCCGTCTATGGTCTAAGTTGGTGTAAGAGTACAATGAGATAGTATACCAAATTTGGTGGTTCTAAATTGAAAACTGTAGATTTTACGAAAATGTTGTGTGGAGCACCCTTGATCCGGGCCGCAACCTCTTCTGTCTATGGTCCAAGTTGGTGTAAGAGTACAATGAGATAGTATACCAAATTTGGTGGTTCTAAATTGAAAACTGTAGATTTTATGAAAATGTTGTGTGGGGCCCTTTGACCCCTGGCCCCGACCTCTTCCGTCTATGGTCTAAGTTGGTGTAAGAGTACAATGATAAAGTATACCAAATTTGGTGGTTCTAAATTGAAAACTGTAGATTTTACGAAAATGTTGTGTGGAGCACCCTTGATCCGGGCCGCAACCTCTTCCGTCTATGGTCCAAGTTGGTGTAAGAGTACAATCAGATAGTATACTAAATTTGGTGGTTCTAAATTGAAAACTGTAGATTTTACAAAAATGTTGTATGGGGCCCCCTTTACCCCGGGCCCCGACCCCTTCCAAAAACCGTGTACGGTCTAAGTTAGAGTATCGTGAGATAGCATACCAAATTTGGTGGTTCTAAATTGAAAACTGTAGATTTTACGAAAATTTTGAGGAATTGGCTGTTTACATATATAGTGTTGACAAAGTGAGTTTCGACGAAATGAGTTGTTGATGAAGTGATTGTCGATGAAATGAACGAGACCGATTTACACTTCAGACGTATGCCGCATGGTCCAACTTCTAGTTCTGATTTTCAATTTTTAATAGCATACCTTAGATATAGAAATAAAACGTCAATGAGGCTTACCCTGTTACTCCTCGGCAATGAAGTTCACACATCATGTGTGTCGCCATTCTTTCAATCCAATTCTATCTTTTGGCACAACTGCGCTTGAATGTTGACATCATGTATTCAATTCGCTATATATGCCTGTTAGTAAATGAGCTTCTAAAAACGAATTGTGTAGGCCTAAAATCATCAATTGACAAACTTTTTTAAAAAAGAAGGTGGGGCAGGTTCTCCTGCATATAAAATTAAAAGCTATCCTGCTTATATGCAGGAGGAAGCTATCCTGCTATATAAAGCTGTCCTGCTATATGCAGGAGAACCTGCCCCACCCCTTTTTTTAAAAAAAGTCTGTCGATCGATTGATGATTTAGGCCTACACAATTCATTTTCAGAAGCTCATTTACTAACAGGCATATATAACAAATTAAATACGTGATGTCAATATTCAAGCACAGTTGTGCCAACAGATAGAATTGGATTGAAAGAACTGCTACTCACACAATGTGTGAACTTCATTGCCAAGGAGTAACAGGGTAAGCCTTATTGATGTTTTGTTTCTATATCTAAGGTATGCTATCAAAATTGAAAATCAGAACTAGAAGTTGACCATGCGGCATACGTCTGAAGTGTAAATAATGTGTAGAACAGAAAATTGAGATACCAACAAGAGTACTACGATTTGAAGTACAGAGCCACATGCATTCTTGCTCTCATATTGAGATTGAGCAAATGTATTATACGTCTCTTAGTGTGTCTGGAGAGATCCTTAACTGCTGTGTGCTAGCAGCATGTGCTGGCTGATTGCCTACATGCTTTCATGGCCTTCACACATCCTGTGGCCAGTGGTCTGTTTCACAGGACAATGCATCACCCCACTGGGATACAACTACCCAGAAATGGCTCAAGGTGCACTCATCTGAGTTTGGAACCATCCTGTGGCTCCCATGGTCCCCGAATTTCAATCCTGTGGAACCTCTCTGGGATACAGTGGAGTCGAACATCAGATCCATGGATCCTGGACTGATGTCTTGGGCAGAATTGTGGACAATGCTGCAACAGGTATGGTTGGCATTATGTCCGGAAACCCTCCAGCATCTGGTGGTGTCAATGCCTCAACATGTACATGCTATTATTAGCACCAGAGGAGGACCGTTTCCAAGCCTTGAAAAAAGCCACTTGTGGGTGAGTGAAAGCTCGGCTATGCCAGTTCGTTTTTAAACCAGTAAAATCAACAGATGTTATACCAAAGTTCAGTAATTTAGTATATTCTTGCCCCTTGATTATTGTTTATCTGAGGTATCTCTAATGCTTTGTGCATTGAGCACACATCATTTTTATTATCTATGTGATGTAGGCTGGGGAATTTTGTGTATAATGATCAGCAAAATAAGGGAACATTTGGTTCTGCATTGTTTCTGTACTTTATCAATACTGTTTGATCACAATTAACACCCACCAATTACTTGTGTTCATGTGAAAGACTCACTTGCTCACTAAAATTAATTGTTTTTACAGCTAATAACTTCCTCTTTGACACATCAGCTTCTGATCACAGTCAAATTCTCCCTGTTTGATCCATTTGCTTGCACTTACAGCTGAACATTAACTCTCTTACATACCCAATTTGTGCTCAGCTGGTTGCTCCTTTATTGATACAATCATTTGTACTCACAGGAAAATATTTTGTTTTCCTCCCAACTGTGCTTGTGCACACAGCTGAACACTTCCTTGGCTTCCTACATTTTTTGCATTCAGTTGAACATTCCCTCATCCATCAAATTCTTTATGCTTGCAGCCAGACACTCCTTCATCCACCTCATTACTTGTGCTCACACCTGAATACACTCATCCTGCTCATCAACCACCCACCCAATTCCTTTCAATCACAGCCAAAACACTCCATCACTCAACCAAGTACTCAAGCTGCTAACTTTTCACAACAGCTCTTATTTTTGTCATTGTATTCATAAACGTACATAATTTTAGATGATATTCTGACATATTTTTGTAACACTCAGGGCTCAAAAATTATACAGGGTGATTCAAAAAGGACTTTACAGGAGTGATTGTGGTCCAGATTTTATCCAGAAATCCAGGTTTTTTGTCAATTAGACCCAGAAATTCTGTAGAAAACGAGAAGTCCATCTATTTTGTATCTGTTAATACTGTACTAATATTCGACGTTTAATTTAAAGTAAAGGAATTTATAGTTTTTGCAGGATAAACCAGTATGTAAAACTAAAAAAAAAAAAATCCCATAATCTAAAAATAATGTGCATACCGGTAAATATTCATTGATCACGAGCATGAGGGAAATGATACAGAGCCAGTACAAGTGGTCCAAAATATGGTAAATACGTTAGTCGGGACAGTTACAAAAAGGATATGCAAAGTTTTATTGAAAAATCTAGTAGCACTGTTAAAAACTGTGGGACTGCAAAAAAGTAAAAAACAAAGAAAAACAAAGAACGCTGTGACATTAAAAAATTTGTAGAAATTTCAGAACTTAGTAAAAATGAAAAGTGTAAAAGAAAGTCTGGCTGTGCTGATGTAGGAGGGGAAAAACAGACAAAATTGATGTGTTTTTTCAAAAAAAGGATGAACTTTTAGAATTCATCTGCCTAAACTTTTATAAAACAGGTTAGTTGTTTTTAGATTTTCTTCTGTGTAAAAGGAAATTGTAAACAAAAATTGCTTTTAAAGTGTTTGATTTTAAATTCATGATTGCTTTACTTATGTCAGAGCAATTTATTTCTCCACAGATTATGTAAGTTAGAATATTTATGGAAAACTGTTTTATAAGTAACACTTGTAGTCCAAAATAATAAGTTTGTACCCTAAGCGAACTCAGCATACACATTACTTTTGTCTCGCTGTTTTCAGGATTTTTTGTGCCCACAATCACTGATGACGTTATAACTTTGAAAGTGTATAGAAATTTATGTAGAGTACTTACAAAATGTTTGGAGGTGCTAATCTGTAGCAAAGCACATCAAGTTTTACCTTACATAGTGCCATAGCACTGAATTCTGTATCTGCGACTGCCAGTGGCATGCATTTCAAAATGGCTGCTTTCACAGATGGTACTCTCTGTGTGTTTCGATTTGAAGAAACAAAATTCATGACACTAGTTTTTTTAATGGGCATACTGACACAGTTTCAGGTTAATGTTTAGTAGTTACATATTTTGTTGCTGGGTTTGTGATCCACTTCACATCCTAAACAGACATTGTGGTATGAACTAATTCCACTTAGTAGTTCTAATTCTGACTATTATATAGCTCTAATTATTGTACTATTCTCTTTTACGTGCGATATTTCAAAGTAACTTGTACAGAAAACTAGCGGATAATGCTTACCTTGGCATTCCTTTCTAGCGACGGGGACATTTCACGCACGTGTTTTCCGGTCTTTGTTGAGGTTATTGTCCTAAAGTCCGTTGTATGCGATGACTGGCTTTACTTCTCACACTTTTCGCTGGGTATACTCATTGGGTCTTTGTTTTAGGATTCCAAACATATTGTCACAATTGACAGAGCTAAAGAATACCTTATATTTCATCAAGGAAAACAACATCTTCCATTTTGAAGGAAATATATATAAACAAACACAAGGTGGCCCTATGGGATCTCCATTATCGGCATTATACGCAGAAGTGATTATGGCATACCTCGAAAAAGAAATTGTTCAAAATTTACCTGAAAAACCAATACTTTATGCTCGATATGTAGACGACATTATTATAATGTCTAAACTTAACAAAGCCGAGCTACAAGATCTAGCACAGCAGTTTAGCAAAATATGTAACACCATAGAGCTAACTATTGAGTTTGAAGAGGATAATTGCCTATCCTTCCTGGACATTCAGCTAAAGAAAAACAAAAATAGATTTGAATACTCTGTGTTCAGAAAAGCAACTTACATACCTGTACTGATACCATACTCGTCGCACCATCCAGTGATACATAAAAAAAACAGCATAGTAAACTTGATACGGCGAGCGTACACACACACATCTAACAACAGGCTAAAAAATCAAGAGCTAGAGTTTATCTCGAAAATATCACAAGAGTATGGGTACCCGAGCAAGCTAATTAATAAATGGATACATGAGAGCAAAAAGCATATGACTCAGAGGAAAGAAGGCCACGAAGTGCACAACCAAAGGAAGATGAGAAATAAAAAATTGAAATACATTGGAGCTTTCCCATACCTGGAAGGAGTGAGTAAAGAAATCAATAGGCACTGTGCTAAATATGACTTACAACTAGGAAGCTCAGTGCACACCGTGAAAAGTATGACTGTCAACAAAAAAACAGAGGAAAAAATGCTAGAAGAATCAGGAACCTACGAAATTCCAATAGCACACATACCCCCAATATCGTACATTGGAAGTACGAAAAACAGATTAAAAAAAAGACTTAAACAACACATATCTAACTGGCAAAAAAAAGAAGCCAAAACGGCTTTAGTGCAATTCTGCTTGGAAAACCGGACATTCTCAAAGTTCGATGAAATTAAAATGCTAAAAAAGAATAAAAAATCGGAAAGGCAAATGAGGAGGGAAGAAGCAATATTAATCTACAAAAATAAAGCAAGGGTATGTAACCAGAACGACCCTAGCACATTATCGGGCCTGTGGAAAGAACTAATAAGACAAGAAAAACAACAACAAAAGAAAACCAGGATAGGAGAAGAAATTAAAAAAATTATAAAAAAAAAAAAAAAAAAATACGGAAAAAAAAAAAGTGTTCTTAACTAAACATAGATGGCGCCAGCCGGGCTTGTTAATATATCCAGGAAAGTTTTTCCGACGAATGGCAACAAGGAGTATCGGACTCCATTAGCGCGAAGTTAGCCACGAACATCGGTGGTAAAGTCGCCACGCTCCTGAAGATGCCCAGAGTATGGGCGAAAATTTCGAGTATAAAGAACGGTAAAAATTGATGTTTGGAATCCTAAAACAAAGACCCAATGAGTATACCCAGCGAAAAGTGTGAGAAGTAAAGCCAGTCATCGCATACAACGGACTTTAGGACAATAACCTCAACAAAGACCGGAAAACACGTGCGTGAAATGTCCCCGTCGCTAGAAAGGAATGCCAAGGTAAGCATTATCCGCTAGTTTTCTGTACAAGTGGTATGAACTGTTTTTTAATTTACTAGGTCATGACCTCTTCTGTATTGGCCCTGGCAACTTTGCAATGCTCAGGCTTTCATGGTGCCCAGGTGGGCTCAATACCCTTGGAAAGGGTCCACGCACGGTGGAATAACAGGCAGCTCTAACAACACCCATATTGATCTTAATTAATACTCACTTTATCAGGTTATGTGGTATGTAATTAGAAGTAAGAGTAAAATTTTTATTTTCAATTGTCATTTCCTCCCCTTGTGTTTATTTATGGGTTTCTGTTATAGATCTTAGTTTCAGTTCTAATGTTTTCACATTTAACATTGTGTTTTGACTATTGACCTTTTAGTTCTGCTTTTAAATTTAACATTGTGTTTTGTTCTTCTTTTGTCATATTTTTCATAACTCTTTTCTTTGAAAGCTTGTACATCTTATTGTCTCCACAGGGAGGAAGCTGCAAAGATGTGGAAGCAGCGAGAAACTCAGTGGGAACGAGAACGTACTGCCAGAAATCAGCTGATGAATGAGGTAATTACAACTCTAATTTAAAGTATCATCTGTAATTTGGCTGCATTGAACATACCCTGCTATAAAAATTGTCTTTGTGAAAATTACTTTTTTAATATTGCATTGTCAATTTTTTTTAAAGCATTGCCATGTGCTTGGTTCGGAAGTTTGGTCCTAAAACCAGTGTTGGAAAATATATGCCTGGTATTATCACATATTGTGGGGCAGATTCCAGATTATGCGGTGTGATTCAATTAAGATGCACATCAAAGTGACTCAATTGGGGTGCATATCAAAGTCAGCTGTACTGTTGTACAATGTACTCAATATATGTATAAGGAAATGACATTTAATGTACAGTACTTACCTTATGTAACAACCTCCTGCAACAAGTGCTGGAAATATACAGTTTTAACTTGAATACAGGTGCGAGCATGTTTCGCCATGTTGGATGGCAATTTGCGCAGAAGCTGTACATCAATGCCAGCGATGGCAGTCGTAATGTTGTTTTGCAATTCTTGCAGGGTGCGTCGTTTATTTTTGTACACCACACCTTTCGAGTAACCCCATAAAAAGAAATCTGCCGGTGACAAGTCGGAAAACCTTGGGTCCTTCAGAAATCAGATGGTCCTCAAAAACTTCCTGTAGAAAGGTCATGGTTCTGTTTGACATGTGGCGCTACCTTGTCGGAACGAGCAGTCAGCAGTCAACCTCAAGTAGGGCAATAAACTGTGAGATTATCCTGGTATCGTTCACTATTTAATGTTGTGTAAAAAAAAATGGGTTCAACAATGTGACTATGTGAAATAGCACACCATACACCAGCTTTCTCAGAGTGCAGAGGTGTTTCATGAATTACATGTCGTTTTTCAGCGGACCAATACCTATTTGATTGACTCTTTATGTATCCGCTGAGATGAAACCATGCCTCATCACTGAAAACCCATAGATCTAACACCCCCATTCCATGCTGTTCCACAAATGAACGAAGCTATGCACAGTATTCATAGCATTTTTGGACATCTGGTTATTTCAGTTCCTGGACACACTGAACAAGATATGCATGAAAGTGTAATTTCCTCGTAGCACTCTGAGCACTGCCACATCTCTGCTTGCACTGTAAGTTTTTGTAGACTCTTTGTAGAAGAATGCTGTAATTCAGTTTAGCTGCCATCAACACACTGCATATTCTGTTCTTCTTCCTATCCCCCTCATTTACTGTTTCATGAAAATGGGTTAAGATTTTTAGAATGGTTGAATTACTTAGAACTGCAGCTTCCAGGTACTTATGACGAAAACTCTTGGCAACATGTGCATAAGATCACTTGGTTAAATACTCTTCAACAATAAAAATCCTCAGCTCTTGGGGGGAATGCTGCTCTTTCCACAAACAACAATACACTGAAGACAATCTGTATGTGTGACTGAACATGTAGCCAAGCTACTTGGTTTTGCCATCTGTTGACAGGTTGTGGAACTAAGTAGAACAACATTGGCATGATTTATGTGATCATCTCTGCAGTTGTATGCAATAATTGGATCAAGCTATATATACAGTATATATATATATATATATATATGCCATCTGATGCTGACCTTGGCGGCGTACGGTGGACGCTCCCTGTCTTCTGATTCAGGGCTTCTTGAATTGGAGGAGGAATTACGGGGGATCGGGTGGGACATCGTGGGGCTGGGTGAGGTGGGGAGAAGGGGAGGGGATCTCATGGAACTGAAGGGTGGACATCTCTTCTACTGTCGTGGGACAGATGCTGGCAGAGCTGGTGGTGTTGGATTTATAATAAACAAGAAACTGAAGGATAGGGTTGTAGAGGTTGAGAGTTCCTCTGACAGAGCTGCACGACTTGTTGTCCAACTCTCGAAAAGATACCAGGCTCAGATTGTTCAAACTTGTGCACCCACCACGGGTCATCCTGGAGGGGAGGGTTGAAGAATTTTATGGGGAAATTTGTCATCTAGGTAATAAAGGTAGGCAGCACTTGAAGATGGTTATGGGAGATTTCAATGCAAAATGGGGCAGCGGCGGCGGAGTGAGGCTTCGGTAGGTGGATTCGGTCACGGCAACAGAAACCAGCGTGGAAATACTCTCGTTGAGTTTGCGGAGGCAGAGGGGTTTTTCATCTTGAACTCCTTCTTCAAGAAAAGGCCACACGGGGGGTGGACGTGGAGACATCCAGGTGGGACGACGGGTGAAATTGATTTTATTATGTGTAACAAAAAATTTGTCATGGAGGACTGCAGTGTGCTAAACGGGTTCAACACGGGTGGTGACCATGGATTGGTGAGATGTGGGATGCGCCTCAACACTGGACTTGAACGTGGCGGGCTCATAGGACAGACAAAGTCTATTGACATGGCCAACCTCAAAAAACACCATAATACCTTCAAGTTGGAACTGAAGAGCGGGTTCTCTGCTTTGGGGGCCTGACATCGGAGGAGGTGGACGTCTCTGAGGTTGACGGAAAAGTGGCCAGGGCTCTTGTGGAGACAGCAACGGAATTAGCTGGGTCTGGGAACAAGTTGCATGTGAACAAATTGTCGGGAGGAACCAAAATGTTGATGCAGAAAGGAAGAGAGATGAGGACGGCTAAAGAAGATGTGACTTCCAAGGTGGAATATATGGAGCTATGCAAGACAGTAAGAAAAAGTATCACTGAAGACGTAGGGAAATTCGGCTGTGAGCTGGTGAGGAAAGCAATTGAAGACGGCCAGAGCCTAAAGATAGCGGGGGACATCTCAGTGGGGGAGGAAGGCAGATTATGGCACTGGGAAAAGGGGATGGTTCTGTAGCAGGAAATGGAGGCGAAATTTTGACAGGAGTGAGGGATTTCTACTCCAAATTGTATGAAGGGGATGATATATGCACTCCAGACATCATGAAAGATACCAGTACCAGAGTTCCTCCGGTCCTTCCAGCGGAAGTTGCACATGCAATCAAGAACATGAGGCGAGGAAAAGCTCCAGGAGGGGATGGAGTTACTGTAGACATCATACAAGAAGCAAGTGGAGAGATCGGGACAGTGCTCGCCCGGATTTTCACTCGATGCCTTGGTGAAGGGGGGATTCCTGGGGATTGGAACACCGCTACAATGATCCTGCTACATAAGAAAGGTGACATTGGGGATCTCGGAGGCTACAGACCTATCGGCCTCCTATCAGTAGTTTATAAAATCTTCACTGGAGTTCTTTCACACCGCTT
The DNA here is from genome assembly GCA_039090855.1 of Macrothele yani. Lineage (NCBI taxonomy): Eukaryota > Metazoa > Arthropoda > Arachnida > Araneae > Macrothelidae > Macrothele > Macrothele yani. The sequence goes on along the minus strand of CM077005.1, from coordinate 120,282,848 downwards.
GAATTTAACACTGGACACGGCTCCAACCGGGAGAACGGGCTGGATTCAGGAGTGGCTACAGCACAATAGATCATATCCACGTGCTGAGAGAACTAATTGAAAGAGCGAGGGAATATGGGCTTCCATTGTGCATGGCTTTTATCGATTATGAAAAAGCCTTTGATTCGGTGAGACCATCGGCAGTTGCAGTGGCTCTGAAAGCCTGCGGTGTTGGGGATGCATGCATTGATATTATTAATGGCATCTATGGGAATGCGGGTGCAAGGATTGGGCTGTTTGAAAATGCAACACACGTAAAAATTGGAAGGGGAGTGAGACGGGTGACAACATGTCTCCGGGGCTCTTTAGTGCCACATTGGAGGGTGTTTTTCAGTCGCTGAGCTGGGAAAACAGGGGGATAAAGATTGGTGGAGATTGTCTGGCCCACCTTCGTTTTGCTGATGGCGTGGTCATTTTTGCAACTGCCCCATCGGAGCTGCAGAGTGTGGTCCAGGGGCTTGCTGACGGGAGTGGAGGGGTGGGATTAGAGGTGAACTTTCAGGGGACAAGGGTGATGTTCAGTGCTTTTACAAGAGGTGAAGATTTATCGATTGATGGAGAGGGGCTGGAGATAACAGACACGTACGTTTATCTTGGACAGCAGATGTCAAGTGAGGGTCACATTGATGAAGAAATTAGTCGGCGTACAGGACTTGCCTGGAGAGCTTTTGGAGGAGACAGCATGATTTTCGGGAGCAATATGCCATTGTGTCTTAAAGGAAAAGTGTTTGATCAATGCGTCCTTCCAGTGCTTACGTATGGTGCAGAGACGTGGACCTTGACTAAAAGAGACATACAGGGGCTGCGGACAACTCGGGAGGCATGGAGGGGTGCATGCTTGGTGTGGCCGGGAGAGATGGGAAGGGGAACTCGTGGATCCGAGAAATGACTAGAGTGGAAGACATCATGATCAGAGTTAAATCCCTGGGGTGGCAATGGGCTGGACATACTGCCAGAGGGACAGATCATCGATGGACAGCCGAGGTTTTGGATTGGATTCCAGGGGACAGGAAAAGACCCAGAGGAAGACCACATGGGAGATGGGTGGATGAAATTCGAAAGTATGCAGGGGTGACATGGAGGAGACTGGCACAAGACAGACCGTTGTGGAGGAAACTTGGGGAGACCTTCGTCCAGCAGTGGATTGATAATGGTTGACAATGATGATGATGATGATATATATATACATTCTATAAAGATACCTAAGCAAAAAAAATATACAAATATAATTTTGACTCACACCTAGTACAACATAGAAAAGGTTATGTATCTACCTGTGTGAGTAAAAGGAGAAAAGAAAAAAATAAATAAAATAAAACAACTGAATGTAGAAGGTGTCGAGAATACTGAGCCTTGGCTTTATCAAGGACCCTTCGTTCTAAATTCTAAAATTTTTTCCTTAGTCTTCAGTTTTGCTCTTAAGTATATATATATATACTGTATATATAGGGATGTAAGGTCAGGTGATGCGTAACATCACAGCCTCTCCTTGACAAATGTCAACCCCGCCTTCTCGTGGTACATCCTGTTCCCACTAAAGGGGCTCTGACGACCGCCAATAGCGGTATAACTATACCATCGGGATTAGAGGAAATTCTATCCCACACTCACCAACCCGCTTGGCCAGCGTGGTGAGTTATGGCCAAACCCCTCCAAAATGATTCCACAACTTAAATCTTGGCCCTCAGTCTCCGGCAGCTGGAATGTACCTGGCCAAGGCAGCGGCCAGTGCGACATGAAGGCAGAGGGTGCTAAGAATCCCCGGAGGACCGGACTAGGCTGCCATCTGATGCTGACCTTGGCTACGTACAACGGACGCTCCCTATCTTCTGATTCAAGGCTTCTTGAATTGGAAGAGGAACTACAAAGGATCAAGTGGGACATCGTCGGGCTAAGTGAGGTAAGGAGAAAAGGAGAAGATCTCATTGAACTGAAAAGTGGACATCTCTTCTACTATCGTGGGACAGATACTGGTAGAACTAGTGGTGTTGGATTTATAATAAACAAGAAACTGAAGGATAAAGTTGTAGAAGTTGAAAGTTCCTCTGACAGAGCTGCACGACTTGTTATCCAACTCTCGTAAAGATACCAGGCTCAGATTATTCAAACTTATGCGCCAACCACAAGTCATCCTGAAGAAGAAATTGAAGAATTTTATGAGGAAATTTGTCATCTAAATAATAAAGGTAAGCAGCACTTGAAAATAATTATGGGAGATTTCAATGCAAAAATAGGGCAACGGCAACAGAATGAAACTTCAGTAGGTAAATTCGGTCACGGCAACAGAAACCAGCGTGGAAATACTCTCGTTGAGTTTGCAGAGGCAGAAGGGTTTTTCATCTTGAACTCCTTCTTCAAGAAAAAGCCACACAGGAAATGGACATGGAGACATCCAAATGGGACGACAAGTGAAATTGATTTTATTATGTGTAACAAAAAATTCGTCATAGAAGACTGCAGTGTGCTAAACAAGTTCAACACAGGTAATGACCATAGATTGGTGAGATGTAAGATGCACCTCAACACCAAACTTGAACGTGGCAAGCTCATAAGACAAACAAAATCTATTGACATAACCAACCTTAAAAAACACCATAATACCTTCAAGTTGGAACTGAAGAACAGGTTCTCTGCTTTAGAAGGCCTAACATCGGAAGAAGTGGACATCTCTGAAGTTAACAGAAAAGTAACCAAAGCTCTTATGGAAACAGCAACAAAATTAGCTGGGTCTAAGAACAAGTTGCATGTAAACAAATTATCAGGAAAAACGAAAATGTTGATGCAAAAAAGAAGAGAGATGAGGACAACTAAAGAAGATGTGACTTCCAAAGTGGAATATGTAGAGCTATGCAAGACAGTAAGAAAAAGTATCACTGAAGACGTAAGAAAATTCAACTGTGAACTAGTGAGGAAAGCAATTGAAAACAACCAAAGCCTAAAGGATAGGAAAGGGACATCTCAGTAAGGGAAGAAAACAGATTATGGCACTGAGAAAAGAAGATGGTTCTGTAACAAGAAATAGAGGCGAAATTTTGACAAGAGTGAAAGATTTCTACTCCAAATTATATGAAAGGGATGATACATGCACTCCAGACATCATGAAAGATACCAGTACCAGAGTTCCTCCAGTCCTTCCAGCAGAAGTTGCACATGCAATCAAGAACATGAAGCGAGGAAAAGCTCCAGGAGAAGATGGAATTACTGTAGACATCATACAAGAAGCAAGTGGAGAAATTGAAACAGTACTCGCCCAAATTTTCACTCGATGCTTTAATGAAGGAAAGATTCCTGAGGATTGGAACACCGCTACAATGATCCTGCTACATAAGAAAGGTGACATTGAGGATCTCGGAAACTACAGACCTATCAGCCTCCTATCAGTAGTTTATAAAATCTTCACTAAAGTTCTTTCACACCGCTTGAAGGTAACACTGGACATGGCTCAACCGAGAGAACAAGCTGGATTCAGGAGTGGCTACAGCACAATAGATCATATCCACGTACTGAGAGAACTAATTGAAAGATCGAGGGAATATGAACTTCCATTGTGCATGGCTTTTATCGATTATGAAAAAGCCTTTGATTCGGTGAAACCATCAGCAGTTACAATGGCTCTGAAAACGTGCGGTATTGAAGATGCATACATTAATATTATTAATAACATCTATGAAAATGCAAGTGCAAAGATTCGGCTGTTTGAAAATACAACACACATAAAAATTGGAAAGGAAGTGAGACAAGGTGACACCATATCTCCGAAGCTCTTTAATGCCACATTGGAGGGTGTTTTTCAGTCGCTGAGCTGGGAAAACAAAGGGATAAAGATTAATGGAGATTATCTAACCCACCTTCGTTTTGCTGATGACGTAGTCATTTTTGCAACTACCCCATCAGAGCTGCAGAGTATGATCCAGGAACTTGCTGACAAGAGTAAAGAAGTGGGATTAAAAATGAACTTTCAGAAGACAAAAGTGATGTTCAATGCTTTTACAAGAAATGAAGATTTATTGATTGATGGAGAAAAGCTGGAGATAACAGACACGTACGTTTATCTTGGACAGCAGATATCAAGTGAGGGTCACATTGATGAAGAAATTAATCGGCGTACAAAACTTGCCTGGAGAGCTTTTGGAAGAAACAGCATAATTTTCAAGAGCAATATGCCATTATGTCTTAAAAGAAAAGTGTTTGATCAATGCATCCTTCCAGTGCTTACGTATGGTGCAGAGACGTGGACCTTAACTAAAAGAGATATACAAAGACTGCAGACAACTCAAAGAAGCATGGAGAGGTGCATGCTTGGTGTGACCAGGAGAGATAAGAAGAGGAACTCGTGGATCCGAAAAATGACAAGAGTGGAAGACATCATGATCAGAGTTAAATCCCTGAAATGGCAATGGGCTGGACATACTGCCAGAAGGACAGATCATCGATGGACAGCTGAAATTTTAGATTGGATTCCAAGGGACAGGAAAAGACCCAGAAGAAGACCACATGGGAGATGGGTGGATGAAATTCGAAAGTATGCAGGGGTGACATGGAGGAGACTGGCACAAGACAGACCGTTGTGGAGGAAACTTGGGGAGACCTTCGTCCAGCAGTGGATTGATAATGTTTGACAATGATGATATATATATATACAAGAGTTGTACTGAAAGTAATGTAAAAGACAATCTGTATGTGTGACTGAGCATGTAGCCAAGCTACTTGGTTATATATATATATATATACTTGGTTATATATATACAAGAGTTGTACTGAAAGTAATGTAAAAATGGGCATAACTTTTTTATTAAATGACAGGTCATTCAAAGTGCACATGTTGGTAGAGTAACTCTTCCTGTATAGCAACCCTTCTTCTTCATTGCAGGTAAATAATGAATTCCACACAGAAGTAAAAGGCTGCCATTGAGTTCTTGACAAAGGAAGAGTGCAGGCTGTCTAACATCCACAGAAGGCTACAGAATGTTTACAGAGATGACACCATTGACAAGAGCAATGTGCACAGATGGATGGAGAAGTTTAAAGGAGGGGAAACCAGCATTGAAGACAAACCATGCAGTGGGAGACCTTCATCTATGACCACTGACATGAACCATCAGCAAGTGGATGAATTGATTCGTGCAGAGAGATGAGTCACAATCCGTGAGCTTGTTGCACAACTGGACTGTGATCACAATGCCATACAGAAGATGGTGGAAGACTTAGGGTATCAGAAAGACACACTTTCTGTTACCCTAAGTCTTCCATTATGGCAGTTTACCCAATTTGAAGGAGAGAAGGGTGGAAGTCTGCTCTGATCTGCTAAAAGTGTTTGAAGCCATGAAGACAAGTTTTTTTTTCTTTTTCTGATCTGGTGATGGGGGATGAAATGTGGGTGTATCTTTACAATCCAGAAAAAAGAATCAATCCATGGATTGGCATCACACCTCTTCCATACATACACATCACTAAGCTGTTCTCTGAGATTCAGAGGTTAGCTCCAAAAAGAAATACAAACTATGAGATATTTTTACTTACTGTTGTCGTATCAAACTTCTTCACCAAGGCCGAAGAAGTTCAAGAGCCAGCGATCAGCACAGAAAGTCATGGTGACTGTTTTTGGATAAAAAAACAGTCACCATGACTGTTAAGATAAGAATACAACAGATTCTGGAAGTAGCTTATTGCTATTCAAGCATTTATTAACGACGTTGGAAAATACCTTTGTACACAATATTTTTTGTAAATATCTTTTCGGAATCTGGAAGTAGTTTTCCTTGTGTCCCATTGACTACTTTAACTGTGACATCATCAAACCGTCGAACCCTTGACAATGCAACATTAAGTTGTCCCTGGCTAAACACTGGTTCAGGAAGTTAGATACCTACTTTCTCCAGTGTTTGACCTTGAGACTTATTAATGGTCATAGCAAAGGTGAGTTTTACAGGAAATTGTTGTCGTTTTAATGTGAATGAGTGGTCTATATCAGTAGGTGCGAGGTCAATTCGCAGAATAAAAACAGTTTTACCACATGCTGAGCCTGTGAGTACTTCTGCAATGATCAAATTGGGTTTTAGTTCTTTAATTATCAGACTTGTTCCATTGCATAAACCTCGTTGTGTATTGAGGTTTCTCAGGAGCATGATAATAGCTCCAATCTTCAACTTGAGTCTGTGAAGTGGCATTCTTGATGGAATTTGCTCATTTAAAAACTCTATAGGATAATACTGTTCAGTATTTTCTTTGCCATCGTCATCAATTGAATCAGAGCTTAAGTATGTGCTTGCTGTCCCCTCTAAGAAATCATGAACATTCTCATTTAATATGTCAACATCAGAGTTTTTGGGACACAGACTGGCTTTCTTTGCAAGTGTTTTAAAATCAGAAATTTTCAAGTTCTCACCAAATATTTTTTTGGCTATATCACTATTATATAAAATATGTGTAGGTGCCTTTATCATTTCATCTGGTAGGCCATCAGCTGTTTCATGGGCGCCATCACCAAGTCGTGAAAGCTATTCACTGAATGATAAATCAACAGATCAAACATTACTTTTGAGTCTTAAAATCTCAAACTTCTCCCATAATTGGTTGAATTTAATGATGGCTTCGAGTATTTTGGTTCTGTCACCAAGTTTGACAACAGGGAGAGTTTTTATCTAAAGTCTCCTCCAAGTAAAAGGACTTTGCCACCAAAAGGTTTCTAATTTCTCATATCTTTCAGTATTCGGTCAGCTGCAAGTAAAGCAGTACCAGGGGCCATTGTAGCTTTGTCCCAAATGATGGCTTTCGCAGATCAAATGATTTCGGCGTCAGTAGAATTAATCTTTATATTTGAGGTAGATGTTTCATTTAAAGGTGGCACTAACTTAAATTGGTTAAAATATGTTTTGCCACCTACTAACAGATTAGCAGCAAATTCTGTGAATGCAACAGGCAAAGCTATGTTTCCTTCTCCACGGATGGTGCTGAGGAGGATTTTATACAAATGAATTTTTCCTAATCCCCCCCCCCCCCGGCTGTCAAGGAAAAAACATCTATGAGGAAGATCTTCATTAGGGGTTGCTGACATAATACTTTCACACGCTGCTTTTTGCTCTTCATTTAAATTACTTTACATTTCTGTAGCTTTTTGTCATTCTGCAGGACTGTCGAAATAAACATACGGATTTTGAGGAATTTACTTGATGGAATTGGAAGATTATATTTATCGCATGAGCTGTTGTTAGCTTTGAGAGTGTCGTTAATCTCTTGAAGGGTCAAATTCAAGCAATGTTCACAATCCTCAGTATGTCCAATGTTATGTCTGTGTGCAAAATCTTCCCAAAGATGAGATTTATATTTTTCAAACAATTCTTGTGCATTGGGTGGTGAAACAAAGACAAGAATGTATGCAAATAAATCTCGTAGTTGTCGAGGCATGCTGCAAACTGATGCTTCATCTAAGATCTTCTCCCATATTTCATCATTCTTAATTAAACCTTTCTGCAATGCGGTTTCTTGGAAGGTATCATATAGAATTCCATTGACTGTTCTTAGATCTGTAAAGCTTTTTGCTCCAGACTCATGAAGTTGTAGTAGTCTCAAACAATATCTTTCTGATATACTATTAAAAATCACCAATCACTTACCCTAAAGATCATGGTAATTTCCATCCACAAAACACTTCAAGCACGTCAATTATCGTAATGTTGTTGGCCTTCAAAGGTTTACAGACACCTTGCCTACATATGTGGGATTCAGAGTGTGCTGTTCATTGTGTCCATATGAATAACTTTTATGGTATATTATGTGTCGATATGAATAACTTTTACGGTCCACCATGTATGTCGATACAAAAACTAAACAACGTGATGAACAGCAAATGTTTAGCATTTATACATTAATATAGTAATTCTTTGAGCCACGTGAAGAATCTGCTCGATTCAGCATATATATTTGTGCTAGTTTGGGTAGATAATATAATTAGCTAGCTATGTTTTGAAAAAAAAAGTATAGATTATTAATTCAATTAAACTAGGAAGCCATTTCTCAACATGAGCTTTATTCAAAGAAGTATGTGCTAAAGTTACTACAACTTGTATAAATTTTGCTTTTTTTTAAGTTCTCATATCGTTATAGAATTTGAAATTTCTTTTGTGTGTGTGGGGGGGGGCTGAAAGTGTTTATTTTATTTTATTTTATTTTTGCTAAAAAGGATTTGGACAAAAAAAAAGGTAAAAAAAGTGGCATTTTGTTTTATAATGTTATAGTTGTTTTAGTGTTGTTGTTAGGAGCTATAAAAAAGTGTGATGTTTCCAAAATATAGTCTTCATAATTTACACCATTGTTAAGGTTTTTGTTTAATATACAGGTGCTTGAAGGACTGCAAAAACAGATTTCAGAAAAAATTGCTCACAATTTAAGCTCTCAGGAAGAGTTACTGAGGGAGAGGAAAACCCTTCTTCAAAACCTGGAAGATGGTAATCTGACCTCTAAAGAGGAAGAAAAGCATCTCTTAACCCAGAAAAAGATCACACAAAAAAGAGCTGAAGAACTGGTAAATAGAAATATTAATAGCTAACTTAGTAGCTAAATGTACTTAGGGCTGTATGTTTCTTGTCAAAATGTATGTATTTCCAGCAAAAACATTGCCACTTAAATTTTTTTAGATCAGAAAAGTCAGAGTTCTTAACTCGCAAATGCCATGTGCCTTAACTTACCCTCAACAGCAGTGACTTAGCTCCACCTCAGACAGTTGATCGTAAGCACACCTCATTTCGTCTCTCCAGTACTAACGACCTTGACAAAAAATAGCATATCTCTCCACACCCTACAAGTGTCGCTAACACTATGACATTTCCTGATTATAAAAACAGATAAGATTCATACTACTTTTCAGGCTGTATTATCAACAGGCTGGTAATTTCTCTGAAACAACTTGAATGAGCTTGAGGAAATGGTTTCTGTACTGCTCATAAAATAAAAAAATTACACTTATATTACACCTAATGTTAAAAATGATTATTAATGGCTCCTAAATAATTTGTGCCAGATTATAAATCTAAGTTTGTTCATTTGTGGACAATATTGGAACTATGACTGTTCTCTGATGGTAGATGAATATAATGAACTTTATACAGCATGCATTTGCATAAATTATTTATAAATCCCTGAATCCATAGCAAATAATTCATATACACTCTTCCTCTGTTGACAAGCACATGGTTTATGAGAAACCACTGATACAACAAGTGTAATATGCACCCTAATTTGCCAGATTATAAATCTAAGTTTGTTCATTTGTGGACAATATTGGAACTATGACTGTTCTCTGATGGTAGATGAATATAATGAACTTTATACAGCATGCATTTGCATAAATTATTTATAAGTCCCTGAATCCATAGCAAATAATTCATATACACTCTTCCTCTGTTGACAAGCACATGGTTTATGAGAAACCACTGATACAACAAGTGTAATATGCACCCTAATTTGCCAGATTATAAATCTAAGTTTGTTCATTTGTGGACAATATTGAAACTATGACTGTTCTCTGATGGTAGATGAATATAATGAACTTTATACAGCATGCATTTGCATAAATTATTTATAAGTCCCTGAATCCATAGCAAATAATTCATATACACTCTTCCTCTGTTGACAAGCACATGGTTTATGAGAAACCACTGATACAACAAGTGTAATATGCACCCTAATTTCAACTTACATGCCCCATAGTCCAAGTTTCTGAGATGTGCCAATGAGAAATTTTTTAAGTTGAATAGTACATGCCTTTGTGATGTGAAAAAGATGTATGAAGCATGTCAGCAACTTCAGATACACTATGCAGACTTGCTTCATTTAATAAAAGGGAACTGTGCAGCAATTATGTAGTAAATAGTAAAACTATCCCAGTAATTCGATTTATTGACATAGGAATATACAAATGAGCATTTCCAAGCTTTCGCACATCAACCAGATGGCTTTTTCAAGGAAGTTAGACAGAAATTCGCCGAATCCAAGCCTCATCAAATGATGGCTAACTTCCTTGAAAACACATCTGGTTGATGTGCGAAAGCTTGGAAACACTTATTTGTATATCCCTACGCCAATAAATTGGATTACTATTATAGTTTTACCATTTATGCTTAATTTATTTAAGTTTCGTGCACCCACATGCCAATGCATGGCTATACCCTAAATGAGACTTCCATCTCGTGTTTATCAGTGCATTTTTGTCATTAAACTTTCCAAAGTAAAAAAAAAATGTTGAAGAAGACAGTATTAAAAAAAATTACAAAATCCAAAATGGGAAATAAAAACTACATAATTCTGCTGGACTTGATGTCATAAAATGTGTTGAAGAAGAGCAGTGAAGTAAAGACATCTGCACTTGCTTTTAATCTGCAGTACACTGAAGTAGCACAGTTGTGGGAACACTTAGGTAACAATATGTTGGGCTGACATTGGCCTTCCAAAGAGCCACAATTTGATGAGGCTTGGATTCAGTGATGTGCTGATATCGTTGTACAGGTATGTTCAGTCAAGTGAATGTGATGGCATCCATCAGTTGTTGAATGCTCGCTGGAGGAGAAGCTTTGTTGCGAATGGCTCTCTCAATGTCATCCCACAGGTGTTCAATCAGGTTAATATCTGGGAAATGTGGAGGCCACTTTAAAACTTTGAAGGTCCTTTAGTAGCCCTGCAGCCACTGTGTGATGGTCCAAAAGTTGTGGCATGGTGCATTATTGCGCTGGAAGTAGCTTTCTCCATCAGGAAACACCTTGCACATGTGCATATGAACCTGGTGTACAAAGATGTTGAAATACCTTGTGGCATCCAAATGCTCTTCAATAGGTATTAAGAAAACAACCCCCCCCCCCCAACAGACCACAGATCATTACACCACCTCCACCAGCTTGTAAAGTTAACTCTAGGCAGTTGGGATCCATCGATTTGTGTCATTGATGCTATAATATAGTTTGTCTATCATCATGTATGAACTGAAAACGTGATTTGTTCGACCAGGCAACTTTTTTTTTTGTTTACCCATTAGGTGTTAAAAAACATCCAGTGTTGATTTTCCTGTGTTCAGTGCAGAAGAATTTGTTACTTTTCAGCAGAGATGAGTGCTACACATTGAGATTGGGAACATCTGCTGTTGTAGCTCATTCACTCCATTGTGCATTGGGTTGAATATGCTGAAATTCTCTTGCTGATACCGTTGTTGTACCATGAAGTTATTTGATGCATTGGAACTCATCTGTTACCTCCAGTATGAACTATTCCTAAACTTGGTAATAATTGATGGCATGGCTATTCCTAAACTTAATGTATTACAATATTTCAAATATATGGGTTTTACTAAGGAATAAAGGAGATTTTAAGTAAAATTTTTGGGTAATACCACTTCCCTTCCTCGGGACTATGGCTATAGTAGGTGTTGCAATTCATAAGATAAATTCCAACATTTCAAATCATTTAATGTTGTACTTCATCTTCTCTCTGTATTTTGGTTCATTACAAATATTTCAAATTTATGGGGTTTACTAAGGAATAAAGGAGATTCAAGATTCACATATGGAATTTAACCAAATCATGAAGTGATATGTGGAATATAAATATGGTATATGAAATAATTAGATCAGATATTTCGTAATGTTTCTGTTTCACACATTAAATTTAATGCTAAGAAAGTTTGACTGGCCAACGTATAACATTCAACAGTGAAAATTTATGTAGGTCATATAATTTCTATAGGTAAAAATTACGAACTCAACATGTTTTAGTTTACCTCTTCAAACCTGCTTCACCATCCATCGGCATGTCGATAAAATTTTCAGTTACGCTGGTTCTTTGTCTTTCACAAAAAATTAGGCTTGTGTGGTTAGGCCCATCATTTCAAGTCCATTCTATCATCTGTCTATACTTGTAGAACACTTTGTGTATGAATAGCGGTATGTACAAAGTTTCATCGTCATTTGTAAATCATATAGATGAAAAATAGGTGAAAGATATATGAAAAATATACGATGGCAATAGGACTAAAACGAAATGGAATGATTCAAACACAAGGAAAGAACAGCTTCGAATTTACCATTAAAACACTTACTAAAGTTAAAATTGTAATCGAAAGATGATGGAATAAAACCCAAGGAAGCCCTCACCATAAAACATGTGCGAACAAACAATAAAGAATTGACACAACACCATCGACGCCATATTGCTCCATTGACTTTCTTAGCAATTTAACGTGTGAAACAGAAACATTGCGAAATATTTGATGATTATTTCATATACCATAGAATAAAGGAGATTTTTAAGTAAAATTTTTTGGGTAGTACCACTTCCCTTCCTCAGAACTACTCCTATAGTAGGTGTTGCAATTCATGAGGGCCGCCCCGGTGGTGCAGTGGTCTAAGTGATGGCCTCTGATCATTCGTCCGAAAGGGGTCTGGGTTCGAATCCCGGTGAGGCATGGATATTGTGTTTGTCTTACGGCACTGGCTCTCTCCCTTCCCTAGAGCCAGTGACCCTAAATTAGGGACGGGCGACTGCTTATAGCTCATTGAGTTGCTCACGGTGGTCGTTAAACCTCTAATAATAAAAAAAAAAATCATGAGGTAAATTCCAACCTTTTAAATCATTTAATGTTGAACTTTTCTTTTCTCTACTTCCAGTCCTTCTGACAATTTCTTTTGAAACAGTGTGACTGGAAGCAGAGAGAAGAAGAGGTACATAACAGAATGTAGCAAATTACAGTAGCAATTTGCTACAATGTTGTAATAACATCAGTATCAATTTGCTACAGTTGTGTAGCAAGTTTCGATATAACAGAATGTAGCAAATTACAGTTTTTCATTGAATTTTTATGTTTTGGTTATGTATGATAAAATGTTCAGTAACGTGAAGGTAAATTAGACTATTGCAGTTCTCAAATTCATTTTTTAACACCGTTATTTATATATGAATTAAATTCAAATGTTCATTTGCTGCCCCGGTGGCGCAGCGGTCTAAGCGCTGGCTAATGACCGTTCATCTGAGAAGGTGCCAGGTTCGAATCCCAGTGAAGCATGGATGTTGTGTTTGTCTTACAGCCACGGTTTTCTCCCTTCACTGGAACCAGTGGCCCTGAATTAGGGACAGGCGACTGCTTATAGCCCATCAAGTTGCTCATGGTGGTCTGTAAACCTTCAATCAAACAACAACAAAAAAAAATGTTCATCTGATAAAGTTCCTACTTATATATCTTTGAATGCAATTTGAATCTCAATTTAGTCATCATGCTCCAGCATGCTCAGCATTGAGAAAGTCTCTCAGTGGAGTTGAAAGCTTGGCATTTGTATCATATATTAATTTTACAGCATTAGAAAACAGATTTGAGGAATGTAACAGTCTTAAGTTTACCTTTGTTTTGTTATGGTATACAATTTTTCTTGTTATTCGGTAACACATTGGGCCATTAGTTTTTGTTAATGTTTGCTGTGAATTATGATTTTTATTGTTTTCTTGCAAAGCAGTTGTAAAATAACTGAACAAAAGCAGGTATTCCTTTTAGGGGCATACATTACAAAAACTGCCTTGTCTGTGTTTTGATAACTGGCTCTAATTGTTAAAGAACTCTCGTATTTGTTCATGTACACTGGATGGACAAATTATTCTACAGAACATCCTGATAACAATATGCAAAGCGAAGTGTCCAGTCATATGGAACACTGAAACGGGCAGTGCCTATAAATAAAGCAGGACTTGTCACATTAGAGTCTAGTCATGGAAAAGTAATCTGGGGTAATGACAGCAATGTAAGTGAGTTTGAATGTTGCCAGATAGTAAGTGTGAGGAAGGCTAGTTTTCTAATCACCGCAACTGATGAACTATTGGGATTTCCATGTGAGACTATCACCCATGTATATCAAAACTGTGTGAAACTTAGCAAAACTTCCAGCCAACAGGAGAAATGTGGCCATATGAGGGTCATAACAAAAGTTCTGCACATGTTAATCTAAAACATGTTAATCACTATGTTGCTGAAAGATCAGACTCTCAGCAATGTAGTGGTTCAAAATGGCGTGCTATCATTTGCTGTGTAGATGTATCAGGGTTTGTAAATGGAAGTGTGCAGCTCCTCAGGTTGAGTCACAGCATTAGATCAGTGCTTGTACGTGAAAATAGAAACTCTGGGGGAAAACTTTGACACAGATCCACATTGCCTTGCAAGAAGTTTGCGGGAAAGGAACTCTTGATCAAAGCACAATTTCTCGCTGGGCATCTTGTTTTCGGGAGGGCCGAAGCAGGGTCAAAGATGGTCACCACTCAGGCCGACCTCAAATGGCAACAGACAGAATGAATCGCTGTTTCATAGTCGAGGAGATTGCTCATCAGGCAAATTTGTCCACCATATCTTTTCACCGGATTTTGACCGACTCACTGGGAAAAAGAAAAATCGCTGCGCCCTGGGTGCCCCATCAACTCACCCCCAAGCAGAAGGCAGCTAGAGTGAGCATCACACAGGATCATCTGCACAGGTTTGAAAGGGAGGACAACACCTTCCTGAACAGAATTATCACAATTGATGAAACTTGGACCCATAATTTTGAGCCGGAACTGAAGTCACAATTAGCTGGATGGAGGCATCCATGTTCCTCACTCCCCTCAAAGTGTCGTCGGCAACAATCCAAAGTGAAGCAAATGATGATTTTGGTGTACAATGCCCAGAGTATTGGGGTCTCTGATTGAGTGCCGGTAGGGCAAAATGTCAACGCACAATGTTATCGTGACTTTCTGAGGACAAAATTGAGACCGAAAATTCATCAAAATCGCCCCCCTTAACTTGTTGGAAGCAAGAGTGCATTTGTCAAAATATGACTGGAAAACTTTATTCAACCCACCATGCAACCCTGACTTTGATCTTTTCCCAACTTTAAAAAATCGGCTCTGTGGAATCCGCTACAAATCGCTGGATGAACTGTCATTGGACGTGACCCAAGTAATACGACAACTGAACAAAGATGGTGTACAATGGGGCATCCAGGACCTACCTCACCACTGGCAAGCTGTCATTAGCAGTGGTGGGGAGTACATTGAATGGCAATTAGGTAGGTTTTCTCTGTTACTTCACACTTTTCTCAAAAATGGACAGTGTTCAGAACTTTTCTTAGGACCCCCGTAAACTGTAATTGTCTCTGTTCTGTATCATAACCAGGAATTGCACAGCTGCCATGAAGCAGGTAACATCAGAATTTAATGAGGGCATGTCCACAAGCTTATTCACAAAGAGTATCCAATGTAAAATAGGCTATGGCAGTTGATGTCCACATCATGTCCCCTTGTTGACTGCAAAGCACTGAAAGATTAGGCCACAATTTGCCAAGGCCTATCACAACTGCAGTGTGGAGGTCTGCAAACATGCTGTATGGTCTGAAGAATTATGGTTTCAACCCTATCGCGCCAATGGGAGGGTGCAAATGTGGGATACACCACACAGAGCAATGGACCCAGCTTGTTAAATTTGGTTCATAAAGGCAGATGGAGGTGGTGTAACAGTTTGAAGTGCATTTACATGGGCTTCTTTGGGGCACCTTATACCTTTCAGGACCCCCATTATTTGCACAAGGAATATCAACATTCTTGCTCACCATCTACACCCGTTCGTAATGATTCTCTTTCTAACCATGATGCCATCTTTGAATAGGACAATACCACACCACATCACATACTTCTCGAGTGGTGACCAATTGACTCCATAAGCATTAAGCTGAGTTTATCACAGTGGAGTGATAACTGGACCTCAACTCCATTAAGAATTTATTGGGTGAATTGGAAAGATCTCTTTGAGCCCACCAACCTCCACCTACAACCGTGAATGCTCTATGATAGATGATCCTCACTTAATAGGTGGCAATATCACCTCCATGTTTTCAGCACCTCATTGAGTCTTCATCAAGACATCTGGCAGCTGCTGTGATGGCAAAATTTGGAGCAACATGTGCATATAATAATTTGCCCATTAAGTTTAGTGAGGTGATATTGTCGCATATTTCAGGGAAAATGATGACATTTTTAGGTTTGTGAATGCTATACAATTTTTTCCCATTTAAATTTTGGGGAACTCTGCCCCTGATTTATGAGAATTTGCTTTACTAGCAGTTTTGCAGGAAAACATTGCAATCATAGATTGAGAGGAGGGTGAATATGAGTAATTGCTTTAGTGCAGAGAAAGTGCAAATGCATTAGAACTGTCTAACTGGAGTTTTATCTTTTTGCATCCAAATTATTTTTATTTCACATGTATGCTTGAAGTTGGGTTGTAGTTCATCCAAAATCCTTTAGATTCTGTATCAAAGTTTCGTTTGTAGGACAATAATGCCTACAAACCATAGGCACCCGTAGCTTAGTTTTCAGGATGAGACAAACAGAAATTATAACTGTGAATAACATATACAAACATCGTATGCAAATTTCCACTGTGCTTTCTTGTTATCTAACCGTTTTTACCAGACACTCAACACATAAATTTAACTGGAAACCTGAAGACCCAAAACCTACACTATGTTATCAAAAGTATTCGGACACTACCAAATATTTGCATTAGTGCAAAGAGTGGTTATGCGGGAAGGTGTGTTGTGAGTGGGGAGGTACATACACTGAAGGGCCAAAAGTCATGGGATACATATCCGGTATCGTGTAAGACCTTTTCTAGCTGAGCACATTGGCCAGCACGCTTCTGGAAAGACGTTGAGCCATGCTGTTTGAATAGCCATCCACAGTTTCCTGGTATTTTTAGATGTAGGATCTTGGGTGCAAATGCACCTTTCTACCACATCTCATAACTGCTCTATTGGGTTCATGTCAGATGAATGTGGTGGCTGCACCATTCATCGAAACTGTCCAGAATGCTCCTTGAACCAATTTTGAACAACTTGGGTTCGATGACATTGTGGATTGCCCACCTGGGAAATCCCATCATTGTTGGGGTACTTGAAGTCCATGAAGGGCTGTAAATGGTCACTCAACAGAGCAACAAAGTGATTACCAGTTAACGACGTGTTTAAGAGGACTAGAGGACCCAATCCTTGCCATGTTAAGACACCCCACACATGTATGGAACCACCACCAGCTTGCACAGTGCCTTATTGACAGCTCGGGTCCATGGCCACATGGGAACTGTGTCACACCTGAACCCTGCCATCAGCTCGTAACAACTAGTAGTGTGACCCATTGGACCACGCCGCATGTTGCCAGTCTTCCAGGATCTAATTACCATGTTCACTAGCCTAGGTGAGGTGCTGTGTCCAATGTCGTGGTGTTTAGATAGGCACTCTGGTGGGTCTTCTGCTCCCATACCCCATGGACGCTAAATTACGCTGCACTGACCTGATGGATATGTCTCTGGTACCTCCTGCATTGAATGTTGATGTTATTTAAGCCGGTGTCGCTTGTCTGTTAGCATGGACAATCCTGGTTTGACGCCGCTGGCCATTGTCATTTAGCACCTGTGGTTAGCTACTGCGCTGTGCACGGTGCGTGGTAATGCCTTCCATGAAGTATTCTCGGTGCACACGTGACACTGTGGATTGAAGAATGTCAAATGTTCACACAACTTCGGAAATTGAATGTTCCCATCCGTCTGGCTCCCACTACTATGCTCATTCAAATCCGATAATTCACGTCGGCTTGCCATAATCCTACTGTTACTCACAAGAATATACCTCACAACTGATAAAAATCGTGGTGTGCGTCGAAGTTTTTATACAACAGCAGCACCAGTTAAAAATTTGCATATTGCTTTCCCATGACTTTTAGCACTTCAGTATACATATATATAAAGCTGATATGTTCTGTCATGTTATCAGTAACTTTGAGTGGATATGCCATGTGGATGTGAACTTTCCGAGTTCCATCGGGGCTGGTCATAGGATGTCATTTGAGTATCGTTTCCATACGGAGCATTGCAGATAAACTAAACATACCAAAATTGACTGTGAATGATGTTGTGAAGAGATGGAAGCAGGACGGTGCAACTACAGCAACAAAAATGCTCAGGAAGGTCGCACAATCTGACGGAACATGACAGAAGAGTCATGGTAAGAAATGTTAAGAAATCCCGTTCTTCCTCTGCCGTTTTCTTGGAGCAATGAGTCACGCTTTTCACCCTTCCAATGTGATGGGCGTGTTAGGATGTGTCGACAGCCAGGGGATCGAGTTTCGTTGGACTGTGTTCTTCCAACTGTTAAGTTCGGCGGAGGCTTCATCATGGTATAAAGTTGGTTTTCGTGGATGAGACTTGGCGTGTTGGTTATTATACTACAAACCATGAACTCTGAAGTATACTTTTACATTCTGGATAATTTTGCCCTACCAACAATGTGGCAGTATTGTGGAAATGACCACTGTCTCTTCCAACGATCGAGCTCCCTGCTGCACTGAACTGCATGTGCAGGATAGGTTTCGTGAAAATGAGGTGGAATTGTTAGATTGGCTTGTTTGGAGTCTTGATCTTAATCCCATAGAACACTTCTGGGATGAACTGGAGTGACAGATACGAAATCGACCATAGCGACTGTCTTTGCTCTCCACTCTCAGAGCAGCTTTGCAGGATGAATGACGAGCCATTCCCATTGAGACCTACTGGAAATTATTTGATAGTATGCCTCGATGTGTTGCCGCTGTCATACAAGCAAAAAGATTGATTAACAACTAATTGCGATAATAAAGCCATTTGTCTGGAAATATTGTGATGTTCGAATACTTTTGATAATATAGTGTACAGAAAATAGATGGATAAATGAAATTTGACAGCATGTTAAGACAATAAAGAAATTTATTTGTTGTTCTTTTTTTATTTGTTTGGCTGCTTTTATCACATGTGCCACAAAACCCCAGAAATCACTCAATTGGTGTCAAAGAATGAAAAAAGAAAATACCCTCAAGACAAATTTTTGAGAAACATTGCAAAAGAGGTCTTTGTCCAGTAATGAATAGCTGATTAAGAGGGTGATACATTTTTCATTTCTTCACCTTTCATACTTTCCTATACAGCAAATCTACATGCTGTTATCTAGCAATCAATGGAAAATTGATATACTTTATACTGTAAATTTCTGCTTTTAGTACTGGAAATTCCCAATGTTTTTTCTATTTTTCTGCATGAACATGCATCCTAAAATTCTGCAGGGAAATTAGCTATCAGAATTAGTGTTATCGCGAAAGTCTCTGTAGTACCTTCCAAGGACAGAAAGGGCATGATCCAATTACCAGGGAAGGCAAATACCTCCTCCTGCCCCCTTAATATGGACATCCTTGCTTACAGACATGTATATAAGTAATTTGGTTACCTGGGTTAAATACATGAATCACTGAAGTTCTCTAATAGAGATTTAACTAGATGAAGATTTAGAATTTAAAATGGGGTGATAGAGGAGGATAGCGGGGTTTTAGAAATGATTGAGGGATTAATAGACTGTTTGGCAATAATTCTGTTGACTTTGGTTAGAATTTATTAATTGTGGTCAATAAATTCATGTAACGGATTTTGTGCTAATTTAGGGGCACACACACACAGAGGAGGAGGAGGGTAATAGGAATCTCTGTGTCGCCTATAGCATGATTTACTACTAGTGTAATTTTTTTTTTCACCTGTCCTTGTTTTTTATGTGCTTATTTATTAGAAAGGCTGTTATTCATGCTTTCTTCACTGTGTACCAAAGTATATTTTCATGCACTGACAAGGAAGTATTTGCAAATGTATAATATTTTGTTTGTTTCTTCATCTTAGAAAGAAAAACTGCGCCCACGAATCTGCCTTCCATACCCTGACCCTTTAAGACGACGTCCTTAGGGTAGTTTTTCTTAGGATCTTTTTTTAATTATAAAATGCTGAATTGGGGTTGTAATCTTGATCTGATTATAAATCTATTTTTGCGGTAATCTGCACCATGTTATATAATATGATTCTTTCATGTAGTATGTTACATGTTAGACAATGTAATGTTGTCCATATCATGAAGTATTAATTTCAACCCATATTTTTTGGGTTTGTTTGTAAAACCAGTGTGTGTGTATAGAGACTTTAATTCAAAGTGTACATTTTTGAAACTCATTTACTTCATTGAAGCAACTGTTGCACCAAACAGTTAATGAACAGTATTATTTAGTGAATCAATCCAACTTGTATCTCATAATAAAATATATTTACTAGATATATGAATTATCTCATTTATACATATTTATTGCAATGAAATATGAAATACAGTATGGGACCTTCTATCTGGCATTCCAGTATCCTGTGCAGTCCAAAAACCAGCTATTGTCCAGCCCCATAGCAGAATCATGGCAATGGGCAGCACAGATTTTGTTTTGGTCCTGCAGAAAAAAATGACATTCCCAGAACCTTTTTTATCATCCTCTCTGTTTCAGCTTTAAAATGAGTGCAAACATATCCGGAAATGGAGGTTGGATGGGGCGATAATTTCTCCTGAAATCATAATTTTCTTCTCTCACAATGTTTCTTCCTGTCATGTGTTGTTATTAAATATTATTGTATTCCATAAATGTCAGTATTTTAGCATGATGGTAAGTCCAAAGATTTTACTTTGCACTTAGAGTTTTGAAAAGTGCACAAAAGAATGCATGCCATATGCAATTAATGTTAAATGTGACTTTTAATTAACAATAAATGATTTGTAATAAATGTTAGTTAACCAAATATACCTTTATTTTAAAGACAGAACAGTTTTTCTTTTTAATTTTCTAATATTTTTATCAAATTTTTGACAGTATGCTCCAAGTTATGGAAAAAATCCATTTATCCAGAAAACTCAAGTCCCAAAGGTTCTGAATAAAAGATCCCATACCATATTTTGAAGCACTAATATCATGTATTTCAGATGAAGATGGAAGTAATATAAATACTAAAAGAAAAAAACCCCCTCAGATCAGAGATAACTGTAACAATACCTTTACTATTAATGGTATACTGGATGTCTCAGTGGATAGTCCCACTTTTTAAATAGGTCAGTCGTCTGACTTAATAATTGAACAGTAATGTACCTACATGCAAATGAAAGGTTAAGAATGGGAGATTGACTTACCATTGCATCAAGTGCTGAAAGCTTCCCCCAAGGTTAGTAGAAGAGAAGGTTGCCTCGATCGTGGAAAATCTTGGAGCGGAGAGGGCGAGGCGCGTGATGTCATTGACAGACCTATCGTAGGGTTTGACTTTTGAGGTCTTGCCCGCCCTTCCAGAGTGTGAAATCAACTGAGTTTTTTTTTTTTTTTTTTTTTTTTAAAGCCTGTTTATTTTGAAAAAGTTTAGTACCCTTACAAAAGATATAGCCATAACCTTCTTTAGATTAAAGACATTTAAAAGGTTAGGAAAAAGAAAGAAAAACATGCATATGCATCATATATTTGCACAGCATTGCAAATGTCATCTAGCTGCTTAATTATTCTCGTGCTATTTAGACAATTTATGTTTTGAGGTTACTCACCTTTATTCCCCAAATCTTTTAGGAGGGTTTCGTCTCTGCACATTTCCAACACGTATTTTTCTTATTCACATCATGGTTCAAGGACGCAAAAAAAAAAAAAAAAAAAAAAAGTACTGTATTGAACAAAGGAACCCAAAGTTTGATGAAATAAAAATTATTAAGAATTGTCGTACGGAAAGGCATTGGAGATTGGCGGAGACAGTGTTGATTGAAGAAAATAGGTACGGGTTATGTAACGTTAATGATCCTAATAGCTTAAACACATATTGGAAGGATTTGATCAGAAAGGAAAGCCGCAGAGAAGAACAGAGGGGAAAAGGCAAGGGAAAAAAATGTAATATATAAAAAAAAGGAAAAGAAAAAAATATGTTGGATGATTAGTTTCAAGAATCAAAAAAATCGAACAGATATTTATATGAACGAACGGAAAAAAAGGCTATTGGGTCATACGATAGATGGCGCCACTGCGCCTGAACATTCGCTACGTTTCATGGGTGGTGACAGGTGCTTGCATCTGTTGCGTCTGCTCCTTGAGAATGGCCTGGGCAGAGGCTGTGAAAGTGCTTGGATGTTATGCTTGTTTCTGAGGGGAGAGAGGTCCGTGATTGTTGAGTATAATGGTTGTGTCAGGTATTTAGGTTTATTTTAATTGGGCACTGAAGTGCAATTGTAAATAGTTTGGGTTACAGATTTTTAACTTTGACGTTTTAGGAAATGTGTAATATAGATTTTTATTGATTGAAATTTTAATTAGATTAAAGTGGTTTAGGGAGTTCAATTGTGTATATTTGTGGTGGATTATTTTGAATCCGAATTAGGTTATGAGAAAAGAAGGGAAGAGAATAAAGTTTGCGTGAGTTGATAATGACGTTTTTTTTTTGTTTTTTTTTCCCGGCCTTGAACCATGATGTAAATAAGAAAAATACGTGTTGGAAATGTGTAGAGACGAAAACCTCCTAAAAGATTTGGGGAATAAAGGTGAGTAACCTCAAAATATAGAATGCATATGCATTATAAAAACTGAACATTTCTGACTGAAGCATAAAGTGTATTATTTTGTACTTACATTTACTGTAGTTGCAGTTCTGTTTCTTTGGCTTTTCATGATTTAGGAACAGGAGTTATAATCCAATTAATATACTTATAATTGATTTAATCACACCAATCCGCAAAACTAGAGGTTATTTCTAAATGGGTAGGTCTAAGTTTTTTTTTTTTTTTCCTAATTTACTATTTTTATAGGTTTTCTCTTCTTTGAGCAAATGTCATCTTCATTTCTGGTTTTTCTTTTGGCAGTTAGGGTGGACTGCAGCTTCTCATTCAAATATTTAATGCTAATTATAATTCTCACCTGATAATATGTCCTAAGTACCTCTGTGGGAAATCCAGGAAACAAGAGAGATGCTTTTTTGGTTAACGTTTTTACGATATAAGGCTCTTTACTTATAGTGTAATTTATGTTTTGTTTAAGAAATTCATATTCCAATTTTTTAGCGAAAGACCTCAAGGGATGGTTGAATGAGTCCTCCAAATGACAGATGATGTAGCCATGATTCCTCAATGTGTACAGTGTTATTTTTTGGTGTGTAATCTCCCAGATGTGGGTATTTTTCTTTATATTTTTTGGCCTCCCAACCAGCAAGGTAAGGTACTCTCGACCGTCATCTTCTTTCACTGTGGTTAGGCATTGTTGTGTATTTAACACATCATTGTTGCTTGCATAGAATAAGCATTGCATAAATCTTTGGACTTTTTTCATCACTTTTGACTCCAACGTGGCACAGCACTTTTGCAACTATGAATTCTTTCGTGTGTGATTCATCAGTCTGGGTATTGGTGTTTTTCTGTATTATGCCCGGTTTTCATAATTTTAGTACCTCTGTCATGGTACCTTGATGGGGATTGATCTTGGATGCCCATTTCTGCAAAGTTGATAATCCAGGCAAGGGATAATTCAGTTTACTTCGTACATAAATGTATGACCTCTTACTCAGGTATCGCAGCTAGTCAAAGCGATCGATATATCCTCATTGGACCAAATAATTATTTTTTTTGTATTCGAAAGCATATTTACTTGACCCCTTGTAAACATCTTGAGTAGTATTGAACGAACTTGAAGTTCAACATTTTTTTTGCAAATATTTTTCTGTTTCATTGCAACCATTTCATATTTCAATCTGCGTATTTTTAGAGCTGAATCCCTTATTTCTTTTTGCTGATCGTACACCTTTACGCGTAAAGCAATATTTTTAGTCAGCAACTGCCTATATTTGCACATTAATGCGCCATATACTGTATCTCTGATTTCTGTTACTAAATTGGATTCCACGGCATTTTGCTCCTCAGAACTGTTACCTGAATGGTTTACTTGTAACAAATCAGAAATCATATTTTTAGCTTCTGTTTAAGTAAGTCTTCCAATGCAATTTTTATTTCAGGAATCCACGTGTTTTATAACTGCAGAACTTTTCAGAAAATTTTTTGAAGGGAAGGAAAAGCTTTTTAATTTTCTTTTGGGTGGCAAATTTAAAAGTTCCAATTTCAAATCCCGCTCATAATCTTCGGGTTCAAAATGTTCTGAACACACAGTACAGGATGCTGGGTTCCATTTCCCATCTCTGCGACAAAGATGAATCCACTTTTTCCTGAGCTCTGGATCTTTTGGAAAAGAATGATACATTACGTTCTTTTTATCAGGATCTTTTTTAGTTTTCAACAAACTGTTGTTGCAAATTGCAACAGTGCATCTCATTCCTGGCATCACTGAGAGTCAGTCACATCAAATAGTAGCTATGAATGTTGAATGTTATTAGGTAACAGTTCATTAGATCACTCTGAAAAATGTTGCTACACAAAAAACTCCTAAGCTCAAAGTGAGATTACATTGAAATTACATAGGGTTAAGCTCTTTCGGGAAGGGATGGGTGAGCGTTGACCTTGACCGTGGGTCTGTCACTGACGTCACTTCCCCACCCAAAATGTGACTGCATGGAAGTATAGGACTCCATCTTTCACTTAATTCATTGGGCTCCCATATCATTTCTCTGATCCTGTTCTTCACACAACTTGAAACTTTATTTCCCCTATTTTTCCTGTGTCTTGTGTATTCCCAACTATTTTCAACTGTTCCTTATGTACTGCGATAGCTTCATTCTTGTTAGAAACTCTGTGACCTCTAAGTCGATCATTCACTATTGAGAAGAAAAAGAAGTCACAGTGTGCCAGATCTTGACTGTAGGCAGTTAATTTGTATTCTCTCTGGCAAAGTGATGGTAAGATTGGTTATGTGTGCAGAAATGTGGTCATGGTCCAAGAGGATGATTTGTTCAACAAAGGCATAACTACTATTAAGCAATGCCTAAGGGCTTACGATGTTAGGAAACCCAAAAAGGATAAAAAGAATAAAAGTGTTTAACTAAAAAAAAAAAAAAGAAAGAAGAGAAATGTTGGCCGAAGGGGAGAAAAATAACTGCAAACAGCAAGCTAGAGACAGAAGAGAACTTTTCAATTTGCTTGCCTGCCATAGCATCAGCAGTACAAGGAATACCATTGACATAATGCTTAATATTGGATTATAAATCTAAAAGAGCTGAAGATGCATTCGAGTAAATGTGTTTTACAGAATTTTAGACATAAGTATGCATAACTCGAATTAGAGGAAGATTTATCAGTATGCAAAAGAATACCAATTTCACAGTTTTGGAGCCTCAGAACTTGCTTACACGAAAGAGATGTTTTAAAATATGCAGACAATTTCTAAAACACACAGGATCTATGTAAACATTTCTCCATTCAACTTTTCCAAATAGTTTCATATAGCTTTATAAAAGAAATTAAACCAATAAGTTTAATAAAATGACTTGCTGAATTGATAATGATAAGGTTTAACATTTCATTTTGTAGTAACCCTGACATTTCTACATCACTTATTTTGTATCTAACACTGCCTGTTACAGCAGCTACCTGAAAACACAAGTTGAAAATTTACAAAAATTATTTGTGAAATGCAATGTGCAGGATCAGCTGAAATACCTTGCACTAATTGCCATTGAAACACAAGAGCCTGTTAAATTAAGTACCAAAGATTTGATTGGAGACTTTACGAATGCAAAAAAGTAGAAATAGATTTTTTTATTTGAGTATCTATGATATGTCTGCCTATAAAAATACAAGATTTTTTTTGCTAATGAAATACACAGTCCAATTGAAAAATTATGACCATTCTTGATGTAAGAAGGAACCGCAGCCAGATGGCATGTGTAGCAACATACGCAAATTATGTAAGGCATTTAAAAGGACACATGGTTAGTGCAGCAATTACCAGGCATAAAACCACTCTGAACATCCCACACTTTCTCTGATGTAAGACCCCGTACTGTTTCAATAACGACTGTACCAAACACATTCAGATTCCGTAGCCTATTAAGTGTGCCAGGGAAAATGTTTGGTAAGGTTGATACTGAAAAAGTATGGGGTCTTACATCAGAGAAAGTGTGGCATGTTCAGAGTGGTTTTCTGCCTGGTGAAGGTTGCACTAACCAAATTTTTGCATTACGCATGATGATTAAAAAATATCTGGCTGTTGCTACCTTTTATAGATTTAGAGAAAGCTTGCGATCTAGTAAATAGGACACTTTTGTGGAAGGTATTGAATGAATATGGTGTTACTGGGAATCTATTTAACAGTGTAAGAGCCATGTATGCTGGCAGTAGAGCTTGTGTACGAGTGAATGGTGTTTTATCAAAATGGTTCTCTATGGGTGCAGGAGTCAGACAAGGTTGTGTAATGTCACCATGGCTGCTTAATATATTTTTGGATGTGTGATGCCAAAATAGATAATACTTGTTTATGTCTTGGTGATATCTGTGTGTGCAGATTGCTGCATGCTAATGACACTGTCCTATTGGCAGAGAGCGAGAGTGAATTGCAGAGTATGTTGTCCCGGATGTATGAAGTTTGCATGAAATTCAAACTGAGTATAAATAAGGGAAAAACCAAAGTTATGGTTTTTGAGGTAGCACTGAATGTAATGTAAATCTAAATGGCCCAGTGACTGACCAGGTGAGTGAGTTTGTGTATTTAGGAAGCATGTTTGACAGAGAGAACAAATTGGATTGTGAAATTAGTAGACGAGTGAATTCTTCGTTGAAAGTCATGGCTGCTTTGGGAGGTTTCACAGGAATGATGGCTTCTTAAGAGAGTCCCGTATGGCTGTGTATGAAAGTGTCATTTTTCCTACTCTGATGTATGGCAGTGAAATCTGGGTACTACAGAAGGAAAACATAGAAGTCGTTTGTGCACTGGAGAAATGCGTTACTTACAAGGGGTTTGTGGCAAGACATGTTCTGATTGTGTAAGGAATGAAGATGTGTTGCAGTTACGTAATGTGAAGCAAAATGTTGTTAGCAAGGTGGAGACCAATATGCTTCGGTGGTTTGGCCATGTTAAAAGAACGAGTGATGAGATGCTTACTAAGAAAATCTTTTTAGCCCAAGTGTCAGGAAGGAAAGGCAGAGGAAAGCCAAGGAAGCATCAGATTCAGGAGTGTCTGCATGAGAAAAAGATTATGAAGTATAGAAGATCTTGTGTACGACATGTGATGTATGTCAAGATTGCTGTAAATGGAGAAGTTTGATACAGCAACAGTAAGTAAAAATTATCTGTTAATTTGTATTTCTTTTTGGTGCTAACTTCTGAATCTTGGAGAACAGCTTAGTGATATGTATGTAGTTTAAAAGGGCACGAACTTCCAGATGGTATGCAGTTTTGCACGAAAATGGGAAAAGGACGTGATCTAACAGAGTTTGAAAAAGGAATGATTGTTGGCTACTGACTGAAGGGTGGTAGCATTACAGAAATGGCCGATATTGTGGGCTGGTGACTTGGTGCAGTTGTTAATGGGCTCCAGAAATGGAAGGATGGATGTGCTCCAGAAATGGAGGGATCATACTACCGGGAAGACCTGCAGTAATGGAGGTCTTCCCGGTAGTATGATGTCAGATCAATCACCTTCTTGACCTCACCATTTCTGATTTTATGAAATTTGGTATGAAGCACACATATGACAAGGTAAGTAATTCTGCCAATTTTCAGATTTTTATTTTGAAAATTGTCCAAGATACACACATAATAAAAATCGAAATTTTCGTAAAAAATGACAAACTTGCACACTTATAAATGGCTGTAATTTTTTTCCTAATTGTAGTAGAGTGACAATTCAAACACAGTTGCAAAGCTAAAGGATTGAGCTTTCTATAGATACCATACATGACTTTCTTACAACAGATTAAAGTTTCAAGGTCATCCACTGTGACCTTTGACCTTCTCAAAACATGCCATCTTAAAAAATTACGAAAAATATATATTTTGTTGCTACAACATTCTTCTACCCATGTGCCAGATATTAGGCTGGCACCGCTATGGCAAGGAAGTGTAGGATTAATAGGAGTGTCATGCTGCACCCTTCTGCATGTAAGGCACAGAGACATACCATGCAATAAATATTTCTTACGTTGAGGATTTGTGTTTATTATACATGAAATGTGTATATATTATAACAGATCAACAGATTTATCAGAAATATGCTATGTGACAGCAATTTTACTTGGTAGACATAATTTTCAGCAGTAAATAATGTCAACAAATCTTTGAGATCAGAAATTGAAACTCCACCCATTTTAGCCAATGGCAGGGCTTCTTCTTAGCCAATGACAAAGCTTCTTATTACAGCCAATGAGAAATCTTACTGGTACACCATTTTACATTTGCTGTTATTTCAATTCTGAGCTTGTGAGTGTGTGGTTATCAATTTATCTGTAACATTGTTAACTGTAACATTGTTATTTTATTTTATCTCTATTGTTATCTTTATTTATTCAATTTCTTTTTATCAAACTATATTTATTTATCATTTTTTTTGCAGGTGCAGTTTCATTAACCAAAATGGACTTTAAAAGTCAAATTTTTTGTTGCAATCCTCTGGGTAAAAGTGGACACACAAGGTTTAGAAAGAATCTGAGAAAAGTACAGCCTTGGATGGTTCAGAAATGTCCAAATATAACATTAGAACAGAAAATATGTAGTTCATGCAGAAAATCTATCTCTGAAATGCCAGGTCTTTCATGTATAATTGAAACAGATGCAGAGGCAGAACAACCTCGGTTAAGTGAAGATAATTCAGAAGGAGTGGTGAAGAGTGAGATGTGGACTGACAGAGACACAACTTTGGATAGTCTGAATGATACATTACTTTCTCTAGGCGAATCTCCTGTGAAAAAAAAAGATTAGGTGTTGGACAGTACAGTAAGAAGAAATATCAGAAAATTGGTGAAGTGATAAAAGACTACATAGGTGTTCCAGAATGTGATAATCCTGTGACAGTGTCTGATGAATCGGTCATGATTTCACAGTTGAAAGAAAAATTTCAAGAAACAGACTCTAGCAGTGTTAAAGTCCAAATACTAACAATATTACCTAGAACCTGGAGTATTCGTAAAATTCAGGAAGAATTTGGTGTAACATATTACATGACACGAAAGTCTAAAAATCTTGTGGAAGAGCAGGGTATTTTAGCAACTCCAAATCCTAGGCCTGGGAAAACTCTCAGTGACAGCACAGTTGAAAACGTTATTGCATACTATAATAGTGATGAAGTGAGCCGTTGTTTACCAGGAAAAAAGATTTTGTTACAATGATGGAATCAGGATCAAAAGTACAAAAACAGAAACGTCTTATTCTAGGAAATTTGAAAGAGATATTTCAAGGATTTAAAGACAAGAATCCTAATGTCAAAGTAGGGTTTTCAAAGTTCTGTGGTTTACGCCCAAAGAATTGTGTGCTGGCTGGTGCAAGTGGAACACACTGTGTCTGTGTGTGTTGTGCTCATGAAAATGTAAAACTTATGCTAGCAGGGTGCAAATTGCAAGACTTAACTCGTAATGATGAATTACCAGTTAGGACATACGAAGATTGCCTTGCAAGAATAACTTGTAACCCTCCTCTTCCAGAATGCTTCTTCTTCAAGTGTGATTCTTGTCCTGGTATAGCACACTTACTAGAGCAAATAAGTAGCTTATTCACCATGAATGGGATTGATGAAATTGTATATAAATTGTGGACTACAACTGATCGCACAACACTTATGAGTCTGTAACACTGTAGAAGAATTCCTTGAGACCTTTGAATCAAAAGTGAAATTGCTATTGCCACATTCTTTTATAGCTATTCAGCAGTCATACTTTCTGTCAAATCTGAAAGAAAACCTTGATGACAATCAGTGTGTTGTGTTGTGCGATTTTGCTGAGAATTATTCCTTCATACTGCAGGATGCAGTCCAAGGATACCACTGGAACAATTCCCAAGCTACTATTCACCCTTTTGTCGTGTACTACAAAAGTTCACACACACTTCAGTTGGATCATGTTTCTTTTGTTGTCATCTCAGAATGTCTTAAGCATGACACTATCAGTGTTCACCTTTTCCAGAGCCAATTGTTGCAGTTTATATCATCACATTTTGACAAGAAAGTAGAACACATCTATTACTTCTCATACGGTGCAGCCTCACAGTATAAGAACAGGAAGAATTTTGTCAATCTGTGCCATCATGATGTAGATTTTGGTATCACAGCTGAGTGGCATTTCTTTGCCACCTCACATGGAAAGGGGCCATGTGATGGCGTGGCAGGCACCATTAAGAGATTAGCTGCACGTGCCAGCCTTCAGTGTTCATACAATGACCAAATTATGACACCGCGACAACTGTATGATTGGGGTTCCAGAAACATTCCTTCATGCCATTTTAAATACAGCACGGACAAGGACTATGAGAACCACAAGGAGTTCCTCGAGATACGTCATGCTAGTGCTCGACCAATTCCTGGTACTCAAAAACTTCACTGTGTAATACCAGTAAGCCGCACAGCTATTAAAACCAAGATGTATTCAAACTCAACTGAATACAAGGTTGAGTCAGTATTGCTAAATCCAATAGAACTGGATCTGGAGGATATTCGTGGCTATGTTATTGTTGAGTATGATAACCAGTGGTGGGTTGGCTGTGTTTTGGATGTGAACATTCATACAGAACAAGTTAAGATAAGTTTTCTGCACCCACATGGACCTTCAGTTTCTTTCACATACCCACAGAAGCCAGATATATTAGAAGTGGATAAAACAGCAGTCATTACGAAGGTTGACCTACGAACAGCAACAGGTCGGACACATTTTATGGAGAGAAGCGAAATAGAGATGGTCACTAGCAAGATGGCATCACATTCTTTTGGTTTGCAGCCTTATTAACCAAGCGGTTCACTTGTATGTGTACACCACTAATATAACCTGTAACACATTGTGAAATTAATACATACATGCATCTGGAAAACAGTATTGTACATTTGTCCGAACCTAACCTGGAGGACATATACTCCTATTAATCCTACACTGCCTTGCCATAGCGGCGCCAGCCTAATATCTGGCACATGGGTAGAAGAATGTTGTAGCAATAAAATATATTTTTTTCGTAATTTTTTAAGATGGTATGTTTTGAGATATTCAAGGTCAAAGGTCACAGTGGATAACCTTGAAACTTTAATCTGTTGTAAGAAGGTCATGTATGGTATCTATAGAAAGCTCAATCCTTTAGCTTTGCAACTGTGTTTGAATTGTCACTCTACTACAATTAGGAAAAAATTTACAGCCATTTATAAGTGTGCGAGTTTGTCATTTTTTACGAAAATTTCGATTTTTATTATGTGTGTATCTTGGACAATTTTCAAAATAAAAATCTGAAAATTGGCAGAATTACTTACCTTGTCATATGTGTGCTTCATACCAAATTTCATCAAAATCAGAAATGGTGAGGTCAAAAACTTATTTTTTTTTTATTGATCTGACGTGGAATGTCCCAGTGGATGCCCACAGAACATTGAAGACCTTGGGCAGCGATGGCTGTCCCGACTAGTATGATCCAACAGACAAGCCACAATGGAACAATTGGCCAGAGCATTTAATGCAGGCACATCAAGGAGCGTATTGCACACCACAGTCCAATGAGCACTGCTCTCTATGAGTCTCCAGAATTGCATTCCACTCAAGATGCCCATGCTGACAGCGAGATAGCAACAATTTTTGTTTTCAAATGAGATGCACCTGCATCTCGGTGCCATCACATGCACCATCTGTTATTGCACTTGTTACTTAAATTTCTTACTTGAAATTTCCGTCATGAAAAATGGCTTGAACTTTTGCACACATCTAATGCTATGATGGAATTCACCATTGCCGGATAATTAAAATATTAGACTGGGTACCAGGGGACAGGAAAAGACCTAGAAGGTGACCATGTAGGAAATAGGTGATTGAAATTCCAAAGCATTACTGTTCAAACATCAAATCTTGTTGGCTATGCAAGAACAAACATGGCAAGGGTTTACAAAGAGTGATGCTTAAACGACAAAACAAGCAGTCAGTCATCATCCTGTGGGAAAAAACAAATCGTCAATGTTTGAGGTTCACAGTATCTGGAGTGGATTGTTGTGAGGTAGCAGACGAGCTCTATTATGCCAAGTAACCATACTTTACCACAGTTTCATTTAGAGGAGAATTTACACATACACAGCCAAATGCATGCATCAGAACTGGAAGATGCATTGATTAAACACTTTTAAGACATAATGGTGTACAGGGTGGCTACAAATTAGTTGCATAAAAATAAAACTTTATTGTTCTTAGTCATTAGGAGGCATATGACAGTAAGTACGAGTAATATATAGTTAAACATACCAAGTAGTGTTAGAATTAGAAATAAATCTTCTACTGGCCCAGCGGACCACTAGAATTTGCAAACCACCAGTCCACCAAAATGGCCACTGGTCCGTAAAATAAAATAATAATAAAAAACCTTAAAGACATTTACAATATATGTAGAAAATAGCATATCACTTCAATAGAATTATCTCCAATATTTGTTTTCAAACCTATCATTAATTTGCAGCCTAAAAAGAAAACCATACAGCAAGATAAAAGCAATAGAAATTAATTTTTTTGGCATTTGACAAATTAGAAGAAAAACGAACTTACTAGCCATGCGGGCCAGTAAAATCAATAGTTCAGTGGTCCGACAGAAGTTTTACTGCCCAATGGCCAGCGGACCACTGGGTAATTCGAACAGTGAGTCAACAAGTTTTACCTTTTTTTCACAAATGTTCAATGTGGCTTTCCTTGGTTGCTCTGCAAATTTCCCATCTGTAAATCAGTTCTTCCTATATTGCTGTCAGCATGTCGGCATCGACCAATGCGAGTGCAGTGGTGATTCTTGATTTCAGTTCAGGAAGGGACTTGGGAAGTGGCTGAAGGCAAACCTGATCAAAAGGAGACCAAAATCTAGGGGCGTTAGGTCCAGTGATCAGGGAGCCATGCAATTGGGCTGCTGCGACCAATCCAAACTGGGTGGGACTTCAGCATTGAGATGTGAGGAGGCA
Organism: Macrothele yani; assembly: GCA_039090855.1. Taxonomy (NCBI): domain Eukaryota; kingdom Metazoa; phylum Arthropoda; class Arachnida; order Araneae; family Macrothelidae; genus Macrothele; species Macrothele yani. The sequence goes on along the minus strand of CM077005.1, from coordinate 120,249,874 downwards.
GCCCATCTTGCCAGTAAATGAAAGCATTGTTTCCTTGAGGATTGGCATTTGATAAATCTGAAACATGTTCAGGTATGTGATTCTGGTAACAGTTCTTTCAGCAAAAAAAAAAAAAAAAAAAAAAAGGGCCAAAAACAGAAGCATAACTCACGGCACAAAAAAATGTGTACCTTGGGACTGTCCCTTTCATGTTCCAAGATGGTATGAAGATTTTCTGATCGCCAAACCCTCACACTGTGTCTATTCACATTATCATTAAGTGAATGGTCACCTCGTCACTAAACACCAACTTTGATAAGAAGTTATCGTCAGCTTCCATGAAATTTAACATGTCTCTGCAAAAATCTGCTCTCTGCTTCTTGTCGCCAACCTTCAGAGCTTGAACAAGCTGCATTTTGTAAGGCCTAAATTTCAGACGTTTCCTTAGGATTTTTGTCACTGTTCATTTTGGAACTCTAAGCTCTAGACTTGCTTGTTCTGTCGATTTACTGGGGCTTTGCAGAAATGCTGTTCACACTGCACCCACCTTCTCCTCGAGAATTCCAAGTCTGCCTTGGGCGCTGTTCCTATGAGCCACACACCCAATCTTGGTAAATCGTTTGTACCATGCTACAATCATGTCCCTTTTTGGTGCAGTTTTCCCATATTCTTAGCGAAAATGCCATTGCACTTGTGTTACTGAATGCATCTCATAAAACCGCAGGCAGCATTTCGCTTTTTCTGCACCGCTGAACGTTGCCACTTTACCGGAAACAAACCTTGCATGGCTCTGTGCCATCTGTCCACAAAAGGTAAACTTGGTGTGTTTAACTATATATTATTCGTACTTATTATCATATGCATCCTTATACCTATGCACAATAACATTTTCTTTTTCCCCAACTAATTTATAGCCACCCTGAGTTGCTCTTGAAAAATTGTACTGTTTCTTCCAAAAGCTCTCCAACTAAGTTTTACACACCAATTAATTTCTTCATCATTGTGATCCTTGCTTGATATCTGTTGCCCAAGGTAAATGTAGGTATTGGTAACCTCCAGATTTTCCCCATCACTCAATGATTCTTAATTTCTTGCAAAAGCATCATATATCAATTTTGTTTTCTGAAAGTTCATTTTTAATCCTACATTTTACTCTTCTCAGCAAGTTCCTGAATCATACTCTGCAGCTCTGAAGGGGTAGTTGCAAAAATAACTATGTCATCAGCAACATGAGGATGGGTTAAGTAATCTCCATTAACCTTTACCCTGATTGAAAGACATTTTGCAATGTAGCATTGAAGAGTTTGGGGTGATATGGTGTCACCTTGTCTCACTGCTTTTTCAATTTTTGTTGATGCTGTTTCCTGAAATAGCATTTTACTAGATGTTATTAACAATGCTAATAAATAAAGGTAAGTAGATCACACTAGTTACGTTCAGAGGTTAGAACTTTTTCAAAGAAGTTCGTAATTTTATTAATAATGCTAATCCTCAATACTCTAGGAATTTTTTTTTCTGATTGGAGGTTTAACGACCACCATGAGCAACTCGATGGGCTAAAGCAGTCACCCATCCCTAATTTGGGGTCACTGGCTCCAGGGATGGGAGAGAGCCAGTGCCGTAAGACTCTAGGATTTCAAAGACTATTCTGACTGCTGATGCTTTTATAGAATCAAAGGCCTTTTCATAATCAGTAAAAGCTGTAACTTTTGCTGTGTAGAATGGTTTTTGCATATTTTCAACTTTTTCATTATGCAAAATTCTTCCGCTAGGGAATATAAAGATATATTGTGTTTCCCTGTATATACGAGGTGAATAAGGTTCATATTTCTTCTTCTAATTGTTCGATTTGAAAATCTCTTTGTCCCCGATATCTTCCTTCTACTGTGAGAAACTTTTCTGCACAATATGTTAATTTTTGTAACATACTTTTCAACTGGTAGTGGGAGTAAGTAGCAGTTTCTAGATTTTCTTTGCAGAAATCAGGTTGATTTTTTCTTTTAACAGGTTCCATTGACTATGAATAACTTTGAAAAACTTTATTCGTGTCTGAAAGGATTCAAAAGATGTGCTCAGGCAACCGAAAATTCGGTCTTTCTTGTTCATTTTTTATTTATTTACACTTCTCAACAAGCTCTACAACCCAGTGGACCTTCTTCATGTGACATCAGAAGTGGATTTCTGTGGACGAACATGGTTGCTGATTCAATGTTGGCACTATTTGATTATCCCTTACTGTTGGCTAATTTTTACAATCTTAACGTCATGGAGTCTGCCAACAAATTAATAGAGCTTCAGGGCGATGAAGAAGAAATTAATTTCTCAGAAGAACAAATCAAGGTTGTAAAAATATACCAAGATAATTTTGTGTTCAGTGTTTATTTCGCATGATGCAGGAGAACATCGCCATTAGTCATCATGAAGTTTTTAATGAAGCATTGCTCGTACACGGTATATTAAATTTTCATGTTCTTATTGTCAGACATTGGTGAAACATCTCAAACATAAACTTGGGAACTTTTTTTTTTGCAAAACAAAACATTTAGAAGCCCAACAAATATATAATATGAAAACAAAGTAGGGTTTGCACGCTAGGCAGTCTGCTTAAAAGTTAAATGAATGCATAAAATTAAATAAAAGAAAAATTATATATATATGGGATGTAAGGTCAGGTGATGCATAACATCACAGCCTCTCCTTCACAAATGTCAACCCCGCCTTCTCGTTGTGCATCCTGTTCCCACTAAAGGAGCTCTGACGACCGCCAATAGCGGTATAACTATATCATCGGGATTAGAGGAAATGCTATCCCACACTCACCAACTCACTTGGCCAGCGTGGTGAGTTATGGCCAAACCCTCCAAAATGACTTCACAACTCAAATCTTGGCCCTCAGTCTCCGGCAGCTGGAATGTACCTGGCCAAGGCAGCTGCCAGTGCGACATGAAGGCAGAGGGTACTAAGAATCCCCGGAGGACCGGACTAGGCTGCCATCTGATGCTGACCTTGGCTACGTATAATGGACGCTCCCTATCTTCTGATTCAAGGCTTCTTGAATTGGAAGAGGAACTACAAAGGATCAAGTGGGACATCATCGGGCTAAGTGAGGTAAGGAGAAAAGGAGAAGATCTCATTGAACTGAAAAGTGGACATCTCTTCTACTATCGTGGGACAGATACTGGCAGAACTAGTGGTATTGAATTTATAATAAACAAGAAACTGAAAGATAAAGTTGTAGAAGTTGAAAGTTCCTCTGACAGAGCTGCACGACTCGTTATCCAACTCTCGGGAAGATACCAGGCTCAGATTATTCAAACTTATGCACCCACCACAAGTCATCCTGAAGAAGAAATTGAAGAATTTTATGAGGAAATTCGTCATCTAAATAATAAAGGTAAGCAGCACTTGAAGATAATTATGGGAGATTTCAATGCAAAAATAGGGCAACGGCAACAGAATGAAACTTCAGTAGGTAAATTCGGTCACGGCAACAGAAACCATCGTGGAAATACTCTCGTTCAGTTTGCAGAGGCAGAAGGGTTTTTCATCTTGAACTCCTTTTTCAAGAAAAAGCCGCACAGGAAATGGACATGGAGACATCCAAATGGGACGACAAGTGAAATTGATTTTATTATGTGTAACAAAAAATTCGTCATAGAAGACTGCAGTGTACTAAACAAGTTCAACACAGGTAGTGACCATAGATTGGTGAGATGTAAGATGCACCTCAACACTTAACTCGAACGTGGCAAGCTCATAAGACAAACAAAATGTATTGACATAACCAACCTTAAAAAACACCATAATACCTTCAAGTTGGAACTGAAGAACAGATTTTCTGCTTTAGAAGGCCTAACATCGGAAGAAGTGGATATTTCTGAAGTTAACAGAAAACTAACCAAAGCTCTTATGGAAACAGCAACAAAATTAGCTGCGTCTAAGAACAAGTTGCATGTGAACAAATGATCAGGAAAAACCAAAATGTTGTTGCAAAAAAGAAGAGAGATGAGGACAACTAAAGAAGATGTGACTTCCAAAGTGGAATACATAGAGCTATGCAAGACAGTACGAAAAAGTATCACTGAAGACGTAAGGAAATTCAACTGTGAACTAGTGAGGAAAGCAATTGAAAACAACCAAAGCCTAAAGACAGCAAAAGGACATCTCAGTAAGGGAAGAAAACAGATTATGGCACTGAGAAAAGAAGATGGTTCTGTAACAAGAAATAGAGGCGAAATTTTGACAAGAGTGAAAGATTTCTACTCCAAATTATATGAAAGGGATGATACATGTACTCCAGACATCATGGAAGGTACCAGTACCAGAGTTCTTCCAGTCCTCCCAGCAGAAGTTGCTCATGCAATCAAGAACATGAAGCGTGGGAAAGCTCCAGGAGAAGATGGAATTACTATAGACATCATACAAGAAGCAAGTGGAGAAATTGAAACAGTACTCGCCCAAATTTTCACTCGATGCCTTAATGAAGGGAAGATTCCTGAGGATTGGAACAATGCTACAATGATCCTGCTACATAAAAACGGTGACATTGAGGATCTCTGAGGAACTACAGACCTATCAGCCTCCTATCAGTGGTTTATAAAATCTTCACTAAAGTTCTTTCACACCGCTTGAAGGTAACACTGGACATGGCTCAACCGAGAGAACAAGCTGGATTCAGGAGTGGCTACAGCACAATAGATCATATCCACGTACTGAGAGAACTAATTGAAAGAGCGAGGGAATATGAACTTCCATTGTGCATGGCTTTTATCGATTATGAAAAAGCCTTTGATTCTGTGAAACCATCAGCAGTTACAATGGCTCTGAAATCGTGCGGTATTGAAGATGCATACATTAATATTATTAATAACATCTATGAAAATGCAAGTGCAAAGATTCGGCTGTTTGAAAATACAACACACATAAAAATTGGAAAGGGAGTGAGACAAGGTGACACCATATCTCCGAAGCTCTTTAACACTACATTTGAAAATGTCTTTCAATCACTGAACTGAGAAAACAAAGGGATAAAGATTAATGGAGATTATCTAACCCACCTTCCTTTTGCTGATGACATAGTCATTTTTGCAACTACCCCATCAGAGCTGCTGAGTATGATCCAAGAACTTGCTGACAAGAGTAAAGAAGTGGGATTAAAAATGAACTTTCAAAAGACAAAAGTGATGTTCAATGCTTTTACATGAAATGAAGATTTATCGATTGATGGAGAAAAGCTGGAGATCTCAGATGCGTAAGTTTATCTTGGACAGCAGATATCAAGTGAGGGTCACATTGATGAAGAAATTAATCGGCGTACAAAACTTGCCTGGAGAGCTTTTGGAAGAAACAGCATAATTTTCAAGAGCAATATGCCATTATGTCTTAAAAGAAAAGTGTTGGATCAATGCATCCTTCCAGTGCTTACGTATGGTGCAGAGACGTGGACCTTAACTAAAAGAGACGTACAAAGGCTGCAGACAACTCAAAGAAGCATGGAGAGGTGCATGCTTGGTGTAACCAGGAGAGATAAGAAGAGGAACTCGTGGATCCGAAAAATGACAAGAGTGGAAGACATCATGATCAGAGTTAAATCCCTGAAATGGCAATGGGCTGGACATACTGCCAGAAGGACAGACCATCGATGGACAGCCGAAATTTTAGATTAGATTCCAAGGGACAGGAAAAGACCCAGAAGAAGACCACATGGGAAATGGGTGGATGAAATTCGAAAGTATGCAGGAGTGACATGAAGGAGACTGGCACAAGACAGACCGTTATGGAGGAAACATGGGAAGACCTTCGTCCAGCAGTGGATTGATAATGGTTAACAATGATGATGATGATGATATATATATATATGTGTGTGTGTGTGTTTCATTCTTTGGGGAAAGTATGTAGAACTTGATTCGTAATTTACCCGTCCAAATATGCCAATATTGGCTTCTGATCATTCGTCCGAGATGGGTCCGAATTCGAATCCCGGTGAGGCATGGGCATGGACGTTGTGTTTATCTTACAGTGCTGGCTCTCTTGCTTTCCTGGAACCAGTGGCCCAAAATTAGGGACGGGCGACTGCTTATAGCCCACTGAGTTGCTCACAGTGGTCGTTAAACCTCCAATTAAATTAAAAAAAAAAAAAAAGCCATCAGTCAGTTTTCTTTCTCCTTCTACCTTTTTATTTATTTATTTTTTTTTTTTTTGAAATTGAAATTCAAAGGAATACTTCTTCAAGGTTGCAACTGTCTTTGATTCGTAATGTCATTTATAATATCCAAAATCTTTTTCGTTAAAGCGGGCAGAACATATTGGAGAATGAACATTGGGATGGAAATCACTTTTCATTTTACACAGCCACTCCTCCTTTAACAATTTCGTCCTTTTCAGAAGAAAATTATGGAAAGCTATTCCTTCCTCTGTACTATTGAGGTGGCAGAATTTATTAGCACAACCATATAATAAGCAAAAGCTTTTCATGTTGTCAAGAAATTTATGAAAATCGTGATTATCTTGGACCCCTGTGTCGTAATGCCATGCTAAGCAATGGGAAAATGCATGCAAATAAACCATTGTTGGTCCGCGGCCACGGAAGAGCTTTCCCGTGATGCAATGAAAGAAGTAAATAAGGTCCATTATAGAGATGAAGTAATAATCATAGCAATTAGACAAAAAATCATCAATGCAAAAAGAGATAGTAAAAAAAAAAAAGAATGAAGACGTTTGAAAAAAAAAGAAAAATAGGGAGCAAAGAGATGTGGATACAAAGCATACAGATAAAAGATATAATTAAAAGAGAGGGGGAAGCTGTGTGCCATCAGTACACGATGAGGTTCTAAAAACAGGCAGCTTGAAAAGTTCTTTGATCACAAAAATGTCTGCCTTTTAGAAAGTTTATTTAGCAAGTGGCAAAAATTGACAGCTGGTGACTGAGAAATGATGTCAGATCTGTATGCTGGTAGGTAAAATGCAGTGTGTGATCTAAGATTAATAGGTGATCAGAACAGTAGCTACTAGGAGGGAAGGGGGAGGCACAAGGGGCATAAATTCATGCTCTGAGGGGGCGTAAGAAATAAAAATGGGCATGTGAATAAATTGAGTGAAAATTGTAGCTCAAAAATAAAGTTATAAACTGCAGCATTTTCTTTTTTAAAGATTAGTTAGTCACATACAGTATTCTTTGTAGCCATCCAGAGTATAGCAAAACCTACTCTGTGAGGCGTAGAACCCTCATAAGAAATGCAAAACAGCAGAGAGAAACATACAGAACGATATGCTTAACCTCCATGATCTTTCCAAATACAGTGAAACCTGTTGAGCAAGGCTGTCCATGGTTCTGTGAAAAATGGCCATCTTGATAGGTGACTGCCAAATAGAGTGGTTCAATTTGCCAAAATAACTCACCTCCCTACTTGGAAATAAGATAAAAAAGACACTGTTTTGTAATGCAGCCTGCTGTGAAGTGCATGTTCTTTCTTCCATGTGATTTTGTTATTTAGGAATGTTATTTATTAAATCTCTTACTAAGAGCCAGAAGTAAGACTGAGGAATGGGGTAAGGTGGTCGGAACATACTTATATTTTCACAAATCGTGCACTCTTAACACATGTTCTCCCAGAAGAAATGGAAGCTAAGCAGATACTGAATGCATTAGTACTACTACTACAGTTGAGATTTGAAGCCATTCCACTCTCCCTATCCTTTCTCTTCCTTGAAGACTGCGATGTGTTCTTTTGCCATATAGAGTGAGCCATCAAGCCTGCTCAAACAATACTGCTGCTGGTGAGAAGGCTAGGTTCGTTGAGATGAGGGGATGAACACTTCCATAGGCTCCCCTCTCCCACTTAGGACAGATAAAGATTGAACATGCGTACCCCAGTTAACAGAAAACCATAGCATCTGCTAACGAAATTCTAATAATTTGACATACCCCAAGGAACCACCCACCATGTAAAATATCGTGGGGGGGGGGGTGGCAGAGAGAAAAAAGAAATGTGTTTCACATTTTTAAACTCGTAACATTTCCGTTTGCTTAACTGAACTTCCAAAACAAGATTTTTCTTTAAGTTTCGCATGTTGGTGACCGCGAAATGCAAGCATAGTCTCTTATGAATTGTTTCTATTGGTGAATACTTCCATATTAGATAAAATTACTGAAAATCACAGCTCAAAAAGAAAGAAAGAAGCTGCGCTCTCCTAATGTGAGTGGCCAACAGTGTTGTGTTAGATTTTTGCCTGAAATCAGTAGACCAGAGCTCAAAAAATCAGATCTGCTTTTTTGCTTATATAGAGCATTTAATGTAGCACTGGATGCATTTTTAATGTGAAGAAACTTTCAAAACTACTGATATTTCAAATAATACCAGCACTCTACACATTCCTATACAACACATCAATGCAAATTCAAACTAATGTGACTCAGGTTCACTTCTTACACCATATCGGTAATGATCTGCTTTTTAAAACTAATGACACAAGTAATAATGGCATTGGCACTAACCTGATGTCAATTTTATGGTCATATTTCTTATTTGCTGTCTTCCATGAAAAAAAAAAAAAATTATAAACTTACATTTTTTACTGAACAGCACCCAGATGTTCTCATAATAGGTGAAACAACTGCCATACTCAAGAAGTATCATTAATTCAAATGTTTAATTATAGGCGTTTTTGTAATATTTAGGGCTTCAGCAAAATACGGGAGAGAATCTTTGTAAAATAGACTAATTAGCCATCTCGATTTTTAAAAATTTCAGGATGTTCAATATGGATTTTAAATTAAGTCAGTTTAGTTTGCAGGTGGTATTAAACACCATTTGCTTCTTTTCCTCAGAGAAATGCTGATTTGAGTATTTATTATGAACTGAATCAGTAGACTGTAAAATGTTTTCCAACAGCATTCATTCATCAATCATTTTTAATCAATTTACACAAAAAATAGGAAGCCATTGAACTATGAATTTTTTCGATACCTCTAAGGCATTCGATAAAAGTAACCATAATAAACTGCTTGAAAAATTATTCGGGGCTCGTATAACATCTGTATCAGAGATGCATCACACACATTATTTTATAGTTTATAGGAAAAAGTATCTGTCAAAATATTACACCACAAGCCAAAAACTTAGGCATAACACTAGACAATTCAAGAGTTGCCTCTAAACATCAGTAGACTCCTGTCATTTACAAAAATCTATCGGTTGATCAATAGACATGAGCCAAAATCAGTAGAATGGCAACACTGGTGGCCACCAATACAGGATGCACTGTACACTGTAAGGATGAAGAGCTAATTAAACATCTGTCTTCTGTTGCAGAAATTCCCTCCAAGCGTTTCTCTTCCTGTGTGTGAACAGAAGTTCCCCAAGCTGCTTTGGTGGCACAGTGGTCTAAGAGATGGCTCTTTCCCTTTCCTGGAACTCGTGACCCTAAATTAGGGACGGGCGACTGCTTATAGCCCATTGAGTTGCTCACGGTGGTCGTTAAACCTTCACTCAAAGAAAAAAAAAGAAAAGACAAATTCTTAAACCCTGCCACCCGAAAAGCATCTTCCTATTGTTATGCTCACTATCTGTTTTGGAGGTCCGCACGGGTCTGATTTGGTAAGCTTGTGTGTAAGACCCGACCCGTGATGTTCCATTTTGAATTATTTTGTCTTACTGTTGTATTTTATTAAATAGTAAAAATTAAATAATGAAATAAGATATTATTGAAAATATTTAGTTGAATGTGTAAGCCTAATAATATTAACAAAACTTTAGCAATTATTGAAGAATTAAACCTTTAAAGAGAGAGAGAGAAAGAAAAGACCAAGTGCTTTAAAAATCTCCCTTTCTCTGAACCAGCAAGCAGTAACACTAAAAAAGTCGATCACTAAAGGGATTAGAGATAGGAGAAACAATCGATATCGTCCCACTCTCTCAAACAAATAAACACACACACACACACACACACACACACACACACACACACCATCCTACTGCAGACAGGATCGGATGGAGCTTTTGCGAGGCCCCCCAGAGTAAAATTTCATTGCTGGCACTAGGAAATAAATATCATATTATAATAAAGTTACGTGAAAAATGTCCATATAAAACACACACGATGTGAAATTCACAAATTTGCCAGTGACGAACACGCATCCCTCTGCTCTAGAACTGAATGCTTTACCAATTAAGCTACACTGACAGAATTTATTGCTGAAACTTTTTCATCTTGACATGTGCTTCACCTCTGCAGTACGTCATAACGAAAACTATCATGAGGGCAAAATGATTATGAGAGAGAGAAAGAACTGTTAAAATCTACTATTTTCTTTCCGGGGAGATGGGGTTGAGGTTGTGTTATGACTCTTATAAAAACTTCCTCACAAAATGACAAAAAGCCACCTGCGTTGCGATTTTTTTGGATTGCGAATATTTTGATGTTGGAATAATAAGAAATTCGTATTCTTATTTTTTCTCCTGATACATGTTTTAGTGATCGATTTTTAATTTCAAGCGACAAATTAGTGACTTTTTAAACTTTTATACGCGCTCATATATGATTCTTTTTTTTTTTTTAAATTTCTAGTAATGTTTTTAAAGTCACTGAATAAATGGCTTCCATATGTAGCCTGAAACCAACTTTGATATTGTTCTTTTTATTTCTTTAAATTTAAGTATCTGGTTTGTACGCAAAACGCAAATTGTTAAATATATAAAAGGGCCACAAAATGATGAAACTTAATTTGCTCTAAGATGAATGCGGAAAATATTAAGGTAGTTACAATATTCAATTGAAGTCTGCAAATATCCATATTTGTACGGCGAAGGGCGATAACTTTTTCCAAAATGGGGGGATTTGAAACAAAACAAAAAAACTTATCTTTTTAAGGTCCTCGCACCCACAAAACTTGCACACAAACGGTAATTGTAAAAAATTCTACCGAAATTATTATTTCCTGGACTGCGGGACCCTTTGAAGGTGCGAGGTGCGGGACCCGGGGCGACCACCCCGGTTGCCCCTATGGTCCAGCCGGCCCTGACTGCAGATACCTCCGTCCCCCACTCCACGTGACACACACACACTCGCTCTGGTTCGAATCTTTTTTTTTTTTTGTAAGCAATCCTCAAAGTGTTTTTACCATCTTAATACCTACAGATAATAAAAACACTGTTAGTGCCTCTCCTCGCCTCTGTTATTCTGCCCTGGGCTATGTCATGGAAGAAGTAAAGCCAGCAAAACACTTAAACAGACCAGGAAATGGGACTTTTTTTCTTTCTTTAGCATTGCAATAAAAAGAATGGGTCGACTTGACTCGGCCGTAAGTGTCTGGGGAAAAACGCGGCCCCACCTGTTACTTTGCCCTCTAAACTAAAAAAATCCCAACCCTTCCAGCAGGCCGGACCCGGCTCAGCCGGTGCAGACCTATAATCCAATATTTATATTCGTTCTGTGCTGGTTTGTTTTCCATTCTGCATTTCTGCGGAGTGCTGTGCTATTGGCATCTAATTTTTACGTTTTACTTGATATTTACCACTGTCTGCTCTTTGGTATTTACCTACTTTTCACATTTTTAGTAAAATTATGTTATACACCGGAAGTTCGAATTTTCTAAGGTCATTCTACTTTCCTATAAGGGAGATGTGAGAAAGTGAAAACTGTGTACCCTACTCTTTGAGTCGAAGTGGGGAAACCCCCGGTGGCGCAGTGGTCCAAGCAATGACTTTTAACCATTCGTCCGAGAAAGGTCCGGGTTCGAATCCCGGTGAGGCATGGATGTCGTGTTTGTCTTGCGGCGCTGTCTCTCTTTCTGTCGGCGCTCTTTGGCCAAACATGGCCCTTGCGCCATAAAAATCCACCAACCATCTCTTTCTTTCCTGGACCAGTGGCCCTAAATTATAGGAAAGGGCGACTGCTTATAGCCCACTGAATTTCTCACGGTGGTCATTGAACCTCCAATAAAAAGAAAAAGAAATGGGAAACTTGAACTCGAATGGGGCGTAATTTTCGCCTTTCTCCAAGATAAGAAAAGTTTGCTTCGACCTTGTAGGTGGTATTCCTAAGATTCCGAAATTCCGCACGATGTGTAAAAGATAGGTCACTGTCAGAGTCTTAAGAATGGCATTCTGAAATCTTCCATGTCATATGCAAGACTGTTCGTTGTTAGTCTTGACAGTATTATTCCGATATCTCCCGCGGCCTGTGGAAGGAAATCCATTGTGTTCGGACTGAAATTCCAAAATTTCTCGCGAAGAGAGTGTAGCGTAAATTTCTTGTGTAGAGTAGGCCTATAATGTACAGAGGCTCGGAACCCTCCTATTGAACTTAAAAACTACTGGAAAGAACTGGTGGTTGTAAACCCTTCCTAAATATCCTCTACATATGATGATCTGACTGTACATTTAAAAAAGTGCAAGAATTTTTTTTTGTGCCAAGTGCTTTCCAGTGAAAACTGCAACACAGTTCAGCATCGGAACCAGGAGGGGGGCGTACTGATAGCCCGTGCAACCTCCCGCAGTCCGAGGGTGGAGGGGGGAGGGCTCGTGGTATAAAGGGTCTCTAGTTTCAGCAAAAATATTTTACAAATTTTTTGTGATCTTCATATGAAACTGGTTAAAGAAATAGCCAGGAATTAAGGCAGCTTTGAATGAAGTATTAAAAAGAAAAGTTTTTTTTTTCCCCAATAAATAAGTGAAATCTTTAGAAATTATTTTCGTTGCTTTAGTTCATAAAAACTGAATGGCCGGGTGGCGCAGTGGTCTAAGCGATGGCCTCTGAGCATTCGTCCGAAGGGGTCCGGGTTCGAATCCCGGTGAGGCATGGATGTTGTGTTTGTCTTACGGCACTGGCTCTCTCCCTTCCCTGGAACCAGTGACCCTAAATTAGGGACGGGCGACTGCTTATAGCCAATTGAGTTGCTCACGGTGGTCGTTAAACCTTCAATCAAAAAAACAAAAGAAAAACTGAATGACAGGAAAGCAACTATTCAAAAGAATTTCAGGCCCCCTTTTATCAGCCCTTGCCATAAATTCTATGCACGTATGTTAACAAACGAATGCGAAGCAAATATCAGTTCAATGAGTGGAATTTTATTTCAGTGAGGGTAAGGTGTTAGTTACTTGCACATAGCTACGCATCCTTCAGAATATGATAAAATTAAATGTGTTTTTCGCGGGAACGAAAAATCGGAGACCTGTGTTATCTTTTTTTATACAACAGAGACAAAAGACTTTTTTTACTATGTGCAAAACATTGTGGCATTATGTTAAGTGAATCTGGCGGTTAAGAATCCTATCCGTGATTGCCTGGAATAGCAGATAAATCATGAAAGAATTACGGGATTACACCATATAATACAAATTTTGAAGATGACAATCCGAGTTTTGGTGTAAATGTGACAAGGATGGTAAGTCAGATAATATCCGAAAACTTGAAAATTTCATCGTCCCTGGAGCGGGACTTTGACTGGCGAATCCTGTGATGGTTACATTTCAATTAATCGGAAACTTGAGACTTGGTCGTTCTGGGTGGTGCAGTGGTTAGCATACCCGGGCGCTATGTGGGAGATGTGGGTTGGAGTCCCGCTCCAGGACGATGAAATGTTCAAGTTACCGGATATTATCTGACTTACCATCCTTGTTACATTTACACCAAAACTCGGATTGTCATCTTCAAAATTTTTATTATATGGTGTAATCCCGTAATTCTTTCATGAATTTATTTTTAGTAATTTGTATCGGTATAAAACCAGTTCAATCATTTTAATTACAACGTACACATTTGTGTTTCATGCAATAAAGTGAAATAATTTTGATTTTACGAAAAAATACTCGTAGGTTCGAAAGAATTTGATTTATTAAAATGTCCGTAAAGCCTATTTAAGGATATGGAAGTTAAAATCTTGAGTAATTGCAAAATAATGGATTTCCGCAAAAGGGCTTCGAAAATGTTTTTTTGCGGGAGGGAAGGGGGGGGTAGTTTTATCGGTACACCATTGACCGGAACTGAAGGTAAGTAAACAACAAAAATCAAACTGAAAAACTAAACATACTGTGTTCCTAAAGACTCTACAGAGAATAAAATTGAAATTCAATGAAGAAATGAAATACAGTATTAGGTACGGTTCATGCAGAATAAAATTAATAGTCTTCATTTGATTTGTACAAAATTTTAGATCAATTATCACCAAATTCTCCCGAGCAACGCCAGCTGGCATGACATTAAAAAAAATGCTCCGAAAATATAAAAAACATGTCCTGAAAACTCTAAAAAATTCCCCAAAAGAGAAAAAAAGGACCCAAAATCAAAAAAAAAAAAAAAAAAATGTCAAGTCTGGGCCCTGCTCATAATAAATTGGGATTGTTTTTATGCAACTCCCATCATGCACAGTAGTAGTTTTCTAGTCAGTGAGATTCCATTAGAGATTTTTTTTTTTAATCTCTGTGGAGTTAAAATGTTAAGGGAAGTTTTGAAATTTATAAGCAAATAAATGCTTTAATAAATTATTTTAAAGAGGCCATTACGGCTTCCTCTCGATTAAAATTCTAGTTACGCTAGTATTTCGCATTTATAACACGGGCAGATTTCTAGGGTAACGAAGGTGAATACATTTCTGTTTTGAAACGCTGAAGAACCAAACCGTGAATAGTGTTAAGCGAGTTCTTCTTGGAATTGGCTCGCTGGGGGCGCGTGTGGCAGAAGCATTTATTTGCATGGGCCCTCTAAATGCATTACCTATTCCCATTATCGTCGACCCGGGTGGCTCCCCCACGTGCTCGGGGCGGCGACTGCACCCCGACGATGCGTCCACACATACAGCCACGGATGGCGGTAATCTGCTTAGGTCCTCATCCTCGCCATAATACCAGCGCTTTCTCGCGAACGACGAGCGTCTCTTAGAAAACACAATTTTCAGGCTTCTAATGAGAAATTTTGCCCGAGTGTTACCATTCCTTCCTCCGCACACCCGATTCTGAAACTCCCTACCTTCTCCTCCCTCCCCATCCTTCCGAACGATGCACATGACGTCAGTTTATACATCCGCCGGAAGCAACGTGTTTAGCATTGTTCGTCATTTCATTTCTGCAGTGAAATAAATTGAGCAAATTATCCAAAACTACTGTTGCAGAAAACGGCCGAGAGAGAGAGAAAGGCTTTAATATTTATGAAACTCCATGTTTTATTTATAACTCAGAATTGAGCTGTCACTGTTGAAGTTTTCCTAGTTCGTGGCTTAGTTAAGAAAGTGATACCTTAGGGCCGGGAACATTTACGTGAATACGACGAATTTATTTTCGGGGGTTACTATGTAGCCGGTTCCCGCGAATTATTTGTTAAAATTCTGACTGTTGGATGGAACTGTTTGCTGTGCCCAGAGCACATTTAAGGAGAGGTCCGGGTGCTGGATAGGGACGTCGCTAAGGAGGTGCGAGGGTGGACTTAATTAAGCACACCCTGAAATGTGCGTCGCCCACCCAGTTCAAAGTGTGCCTCTTTTTTTTCAATACATTCAACTTTTAAATATAATCTGCACTTTACCAAGCAATAAGTCTTGTGTTTTATTTCATGTATAACCCTACGTATTTTTCCCTTGGAAGTGCGTTATTAACGTCTCCAAAAAAGGGTTATCGAATTAGCGCCGCAGGGCTATCAACATTCAGTTGTTCTCCACTCTTCCAATTCCTTAGCTTAAGCCTACTTTTCATGTTTGTATGGACAGGGGGCTAATGAGGAGAGTGGATAGGAATTCGTTGAGAGAGTCACTATTAATTGATCTGTTTGTTTTCTTTACAAAATAGGGGATTCCAACACGAAAAGTGGTCTAAAGCTGCACTAGCATTCTTAAGACTGCCGCGGCACAGTGAAAGTGCAGAAAGTGGTTGACGACTGCTTTGTGTGAGAGGAGTGCAAGGCACAATCGCTGGCTGGAAGGAAGGAAGTGTAGGAGGGGTGAGGTGTGTCGGCGGGGAACAACGTTAAAATTTGATTTAGTTAAACAAAAACGGCATTTTCTTTTAAATAAATTGTTAAAGTACAGTAGTATTTTCGTAAGCAAAAAATGGAAAATTTTGAAAAGAAATTTAAGACAATGCATCCAGAACAAGCAAAAACTTGAAGGCGACATTCCACGAACACTTGTATCTTACACGCTGGGCGTAATTAGTCAGGCCCGTGTATATATGTATGTCCAAGTGGAAGGAGTCTGAATTGCACGAATTCATTTGTAGCCAGTAGTGAAAAGCATTGAAACATCCCCGGTGGCGCAGTCGTCTAAGCGCTGGCTTATGAACATTCGTCAGAGAAGAGTCTGGGTTCGAATCCCGGTGAGGCATGGATGTTGTGTTTGTCTTAAGGCACGGGCTCTCTCCCTTCCCTGGAACCAGTGACCTTAAATTAGGGACGGTGACTGCTTATAGCCCACTGAGTTGCTCACGGTTGTCGTTTAACCTTCAATTAAAAGAAAAAAAAACACATTAAAAATGTGTTCTTTCAGTGTTTCGCAAAAAAAAAAAAAAGTTGCTATAAAGCTTGCCCCCACCAAAAATAATTCTCGCCCACCCGTCGCCCGTCCTGATTTTGTAGTCCAGCGACGTCCCTGGTGCTGGACAGTATTTTGGAGATCCGGTTTTTTTTTTTTTTTTAAATCATCTGTAGAGGATTTTAGGAAGGAGTATCTGACCCCAGGCTTTAAACAACCCTTATAAATAGGAAGCTAGGAGATTTGGGCTAGAGTGCCCGATAGGAAAGTGACACGGAAGCGAAGTAGAAAGGGGAGGAAGACGTCCTGCCGCCCCGGTGGCGCAGTGGTCTAAGCGATGGCCTCTGATCATTCGTCCGAACGGGGTCCGGGTTCGAATCCCGGTGAGACATGGATGTTGTGTTTGTCTTACGGCACTGGCTCTCTCCCTTCCCTGGAACCAGTGTCCCTAAATTAGGGACGGGCGACTGCTTATAGCCCATTGAGTTGCTCACGGTGGTCGTTAAACCTCCAATAAAAAAAAAACAAAAAAAAAAAACTGAATCAATATTTCGAACATAGGAGCAGTAGCGCCTAAATGCAATTGTGTGTGTGTGTGTGTTCGCGCGCGATAACCGCACCAATGGCTGTGTGGTGCAAAGCGTTGGCTTCTAATCATCCGTCCGAGATAGGTCCAAGTTCGAATTCCCGTGAAGTATGGATGTTGTGTTTGTCTTACGGCACTGGCTCTCTCGCTTCCTTGGAATCATTGGCCCAAATTATGGACGGTCGTTAAACCTCCAAAAACTAACGGCTCCCAATATATATATATTACTCTTTTAATTTCAGTTTCTCTTGATCAAAAATTATACTGTTTTATCAAGCAAAAATTTAAATATTTTAATTCTTCTGCAATTACATGTATGAAAAGAATGAAGGTAACTTATCCGAATTATGCAATGCCCTTCATTGCAGTTCTTATCTAGCATTCTGAAAACTTATGAGAGAAGATGTTGCTGATAAGAGAAAGTCTTACGCTATTAAAACGGTTTTAATGAATGCTTCACCCAGGTGAAGAAAGGCACAGATCAAGTTTTTTTAAATACAGCAATTAAAAATCGCACTTGCCTAATGTACACTAGCATTCTTAAGACTGCCCCGGGGCTTTGAAAGTGCAGAAAGTGGTTGACGACGGCTTTGTGTGAGAGGAGTGCAGGGCAAAGTAGCTGGCAGGAAGGAAGGAAGTTAAGGATAGATGAGGTATTGTGTCTGCGGGGAACAACATTAAAATTTGATTTAGATAAATAAAAATGACATTTTCTTTTAAGCAAATTGTTCAGATGCAGTACCATTTTTGTAAGCATAAATGGAAAACTTTGAAAAGAGATTTAAGACAATGCATCCAGAGCAAGTAAGTAGTTAGTTGAAGGCGACATTCCACCAGCACTTGTATCTTTTTTTTTTCTTTTTTTTTTGATTGGAGGTTTGACGACCACCGTGAGCAACTCAATGGGCTATAAGCAGTCGCCCGTCCCTAATTTAGGGTCACTGGTTCCAGGGAAGGGAGAGAGCCAGTGCCGTAAGACAAACACAACATCCATGCCTGACCGGGATTCGAACCCGGACCCCTTACGGACGAATGATCAGAGGCCAGCGCCTTAGACCACTGCGCCACCGGGGCGGCCACTTGTATCTTACACCCGTGTCGTAATTATTCGGGTTCGTGTATGCATGCGAGTCCAAGTGGAGGGTCTCGGAATTGCACAAATCCTTTTGTAGCCGGTAGTGAAAAGCATTGAAATCGCCCCGGTGGCGCAGTGGTCTAAGCGGTGGCTTATTGTCATTCGACAGAGTCTGGGTTCGAATCCCGGTGAGTCATGGATGTTGTGTTTGTCTTACGGCACTGGCTGTCTCCCTTCCCTGGAACCAGTGACCCTAAATTAGGGACTGGCGACTGCTTATAGCCTATTGAGTTGCTCATGGTGGTCGTTAAAAATCCAATAAAAAAAAAAGAAGAAGAAACGGATAGCCATGAACAGAGGTAGGTGATCGGAGAGTACTTTAACACTACCTCGTGCGGTGGTGCGGGTTTGAAAAGGCACAAGTGCCCCCAAGGTGTGCCACGTACACGCTTCCCCAGAATATCGCACTGCTTTCTCTCTCCTGTAGCATCCCGATTTGAAAGTTGGGGTACTTGGTCTCGTGTGATCTACTCGATATATACAGCCTCCCGTCGGAATGTTGTAGTTGGGATCTCGATCAGCCTAACCAAGCTGCCCGTTTCCAGTTTCTCAAGGCCCAATGATTATATTCCTTCGCTTACTACAGGCGCATAGCCCTGAGACGTCTGTCAATTAGGTATTTGACGTACGAGTCGTTTGCCACGGCGCAGACGTTCCGTCGTACATTGAATGACTTTGGCACTAATCTTCATACCTTGTCCTTCGTTTAATGTTGAACTTTCCCCCCTTCACTGAGCCCCACCGTTGTGACGTTACGAGACGGGATAGGTGGCGCTGACATCAAACATCAGCGGCCTGCTTACGGCGACATTTCCTCCGGCGACTGCCAGTTTTGATAGTCCTGGCGCACACGTGCGACGTTTTTTTTTTTTTTTTATTATTGGAGGTTTAACGACCACCATGAGCAACTCAATAGGCTATAAACAGTCGCCCGTCCCTAATTTAGGGTCACTGGTTCCAGGGAAGGGAGGGAGCTAGTGCCGTAAGACAAACACAACATCCAGGCCTCACCGGGATTCGAACCCAGACCCCTTTTGGACAATGATCAGAGGCCATCGCTTAGAACACCACCACTGGACACTTGATTGCAGGTAAAAAGTAGCCTGGTCTGAAGAGTCTCGTTTCCAACTGTATCGGGCAGATGGAAGGATTCGTGTGTGGCGCAAACCCCATGAGGCCATGGATCCCGCCTGTCAACAGGGAACTGTACCGACCGGTGGGGGTTCCGTAATGGTATGGGGTGTGTTTATCTGGACTTCACTTGGACCCCTGGTGCGTCTACAAACGTCTGTAACCGGCCAACGCTATGTGCGCATTCTTTCTGGCGAGATACCCCCGTTCATGTCCTGCATTCATGCTGATGGGTTGGGCGTGTTCCAACAGTACAATGCACTTTAACACAAGTGACGGGACACATTATGGTTAGAGGAGCATTCATTTGAGTTTGGGGTGTTGCCATTCCCACCCAAGTCCACAGATCTGAACGTTGTAGAACACATTTGGGATGCCATGCAACGCGCTATCGAACACAGGAATCTGAGACCTCGGAATACACCCGAGTTGTGGAACGCTCTGCAGAGAGTATGGTGTGCATTACCTACAAAATATTTGCAGAAGCTAGGAGAGTCCTGCGCTCCCGTGGGTGACCTACCAAGTATTAGGCTGGTGTACCAGTTTTTCTGGCAATTCGGTGTATAATTGTACGTACTTGTTCTCTACTAGTTTCAGGTGGATCAACGCTACCAGCATATCATATGAAGAGGATTTTAGGAAGGAAGTGTCTGACCCCAGGTCTTAAACAACACTTAGAAATAGGAAGCTAGGAGATTTGGGCTAGAGTGCCCGATGGGAAAGTGACACTGAAGCAAGGTAGAAAGGGGGAGAATGACTCCCTTATTTATTACCTGGGGTCCGACAACTTAACGTGCCTATCCGACGCACGGTGGATATTTAGTGGTTCGAGCGTTCGTACCTGCCTCGGATCGAATCTTAGATTTCTCCGTGGCAATCACGAACATCGACTACTAGGCCATCCGTGACAACGCTACCAGCATGTAGGCATCTCACCTATTTGTAGTCCCCAGGGAATTTCGACTGACCAATTATTGTGTCGGGCGTGGTAGCAGGTTTGTGGGTGAGTTTGATGTGTTTAATATATTGCGCGTTTAGTGCATTTCATTTAGTGCTTTATCGAAAGGAAAGAAGATCGGGCAAGTGATCTTGGAGTGTGGCATTTTGTAAAGACTTGTCAACGTTCTTGGAATTTCGCCACAGGTTCTTTACTAACTTCCATATTACAGTCTTTGTTTGAAGTACTTTATCTTGTCTGCAAAGTCTCTGTCTATTTTCCTCTTATGTGTGCTCCATACAGTGGCGTAACTAGGACAACGTGCGCCCCGCAAGATTTACTTCAGCACCCTTAAGCACAGTAATTTCCCCACGATTTCGAACACGAGGGAGGATGAATTTTTCGCGGTGTGTGTGTGTGTGTGGTGGGGGGGGGGGGAGTCAGGGAGAGTGTCTGCAAAAGTAATGATGGTACCTAGAGCCCTGTTGTTTTAACTTTTTAAGTAATAGATTTGGCAATACGTGTAAATGCTTTGTCCAAAACTAAAATAAATCACTTGAAGAAATCACCCTCTTACACATGGCAGATCTGTGTCTGCTGTGAATAAATGTTGACACCTGTTGTGCACACAATCCTAGATAACTGACTGTTTTCCCACATCCTCCATGAGGAAATCCCACTGTGGCCTCGCGCTTTTCCTCAGCAGCGTAGAGAGAGAGAGGTCGATTGGAGAGCGATCGTATTATTTGGAACCCCATTGTGGAGCAATCGTATTACAGTCCGAAGTCAAAGAGCCGAACACTTTCAAACTGTAGGACACTCAGTGTTTTAAAAGTGTACTAGGCATTTATTTAGGCAAAGCTAAATACATCCTAAAGCAAAATATGAATCTTTTGGGTTAGTTATTGTGCGTATTCGATTTTTTTCATAACACTATAACTGGCAGATGCAGTACGCCCCTTCGTTACCTGCGCCCCACCCCCGCAGCTGCCGGTCTACGGGGGGGGGAGTTACGCCACTGGCGCCACACGAGTTTTATTCTGGGAAGTTTGGAACGAACCTGTGCTGTCAGACAGAGTCAAATTTAAAACCAGCAAAAGTAGGTTCGTTAAGATAGGAAATAGGAGCCTAAGATGAAGAAAGAAGGTTTTTGAGAACAAACACGGAGTTCCACATGAAACGACGTAACTACTATCACTGATGAAGACAATGTGCTGGGGTTACCCTTCAATGCTCAGTTCGGGTTCAATTTTAAGGACTTGAGCCAGCCTGAGACTGAATTTTATATTGTAACTTAAAGTCCGGGTCCGAACTAGCCCGAAAACTATGACTAACCTGTTAGGCATTCATAAAAAAAAAAAAAAAAAAAAAAATCTCCTTTTCCAGACTTCCACTTGGAAAGGGACCTATATCTATCTGTTTCTATAATGTACAAGTAGTTGCACAATTTTGTTTAAATATTAGTTTCTTCCTGAAATTTTTGAGTAGCCGGCTATCCGGAAAGATCGGGTGGTGCTGCAAACTACGTACGTTTGCTGCACGTACTCTGTAAATTGTAACTAGAACGGCTGATGATCAATGGCTGTAGTGTATGAAGAAATAGAATAAGCAGGTCTGTGGAGGAAGCGCGGGGGGATTTTTGTCTGCGTGCTATCTACTATCTAGTAGGCCTATCTATAGTTCTTAAAGAATATTTTCCTTCTCCGCAGAAACCCATTAATACGTGGCCTGTGACCTTTTCTACCCAAGCTCAGAATAAATAGCCCGCCTAAGTATCCATTATCCCGCCCAAACCCAGTTACCGAAGAACTCCCTTTACCAACTAGAAAGTAACAAAAGTCTCATATGGTGGAGCATACAAAATTACATTTTAAAAAAGGAAAATTCTCTCTCTCTCTCTGAGTGCCTGAGCCATAGTAAATATTATACAGCCCGAGCCCGCTTCGGCCCGTCTCACCACTGATGTCCGTTGCCTAGTGGTTAGACCAGCCGACTGCTAACATAATGGTTGCGAGTTCGAAGGCGCCTGTTGCTTGGCCTTCGAAAAAGCCTCGATTCGGTATGGCATGGCTTCAAAGAGGTGCTGATACCTTTCAACAGGTACGTTTAGCCAAGCGTTTGTGATGTCGTCCTTCAGTTGCCGAATGTACGCCGGAGGAGGATCTCTACGAACGACTTTCTCAATCTCATCCCACAGGTGTTCAGTTGGGTTCAGTTCTAAGGACTTTGGGGTAAGGGGGCATCTTCATTTTAATGGAGTAGTGTTTTCAAACGTTATGATTAGGAAAGTTGTTGGGATTTATTGGGATGGGTATTGTAATTGGGGTTAATTGCCCGAGATAAGCTTCGTTGCTCCTCGTTGTGCCTTTTATTGTCGTATATGGGTTAAAATATCAGCGCTTTGGGGGTCATCTGAGCATTCTGAAGTCACTGTCGCGTTCCTGCAACCGCTAAGTGACGATCGGAACCCTGTGACATGGCGCATCATCCTGGCCCTCTCCATCAGGAAAAACCATGCACAGGTGTGCCTGGTCCGTAATGGTGTTAAGATACCTCTTGGCATTCAAATGCAGTTCCAGAGATATGAAAAAACCCAAAGTTCGCCGTGAAAACAGATTTGCCGCCCAGGTGACGTAGTGGCCTAAGGCGCTAGCTTATGACCAAATTCGAATTCCGGTGAGGCACGGATATTTGTGTTTGTTTTTCGGTACTGGCTCTCATTGTGTTACTTGATCAACACTGGCTATTTCTGTGTAAATTGATCATTTGGCATGGTGAAAATCATCTAAATACGTGGCGTCAGTTGAGTAAAGCAATCAATCGCTCTTTCCACGTTAAGCAACGCACAGCAACCGAAAAATTGCTATTCAGCCGCCGTCGGGGAATCGAACCTAGAACTCGATATCTAGCCGAGCGCGTTAGCCTTACACCACAGCGGCCAACAATTCACGGTGCTATGTGTGTTTTTGTTTTCATCATAAATCCGTAAATTGGGCTCAGCTACTGAGACGTCTCCATCTGGTGGGAATTAACGGCACTGGCTATATATAATTATAGCAATAATCCAAAGGGCGAGATCCAAGGTGAAAATCATCTAAATGAGTGGCGTCAGTTGAGTAAATAAATCCATCGCTCTTTCCACGTTTGGCATGCTGTAAACCATATGTGATATGTACTTGTTGATGTGAATAATCTGTATCCTGTCTATGTCTGCCTGTTTGTCATGGCTCTGTACCACCAGGTCCAATAAATCATTTTTTAAACCTTCAATAAAAAAAAAAAAAAAAACCTCCACTAGCTCGTACAGTTAATGTTAGTCAGCTGGGATCCATCAATTCGTTCTGTTGATGCCATATTGTGGCCCTTCCAATGGAGTGTATTAACTGAAAACATTATTCATCGGAGCAGGCTTCCTTTATCCAGGTTTGATGCTCCCGTTCCCACTGCAGACGAATTTGTCGGTATGCCGCCCCGGTGGCGCATGGTCTAAGCGATGGCCTCTGATCATTCGTCTGAAAGGGGTCCGGGTTCGAATCCCGGTGAGGCATGGATGTTGTGTTTGTCTTACGGCACTGGCTCTCTCCCTTCCCTGGAACCAGTGACCCAAAAATTAGGGACGGGCGACTGCTTATAGCCCATTGAGTTGCTCACGGTGGTCGTTAAACCTCCAATAAAAAAAAAACACAAAATTGTCGGTACTTAGCAGAGCCGAACGGTACGTGAATTGAACATTTGGACACTTGCTGTTATAGCACATGCGCGCCAGAGTGCGGCGGGCTGCGCATGTTGAAATTCCCTTTGTCTCTGTGTTGTACTGCGTGGCTACTGGAAGCAATGATGCTCGTCGGTTACATGTTTTAAAGCTCTGCAGGTGACCTCAGTGAGCATGTACTTGGATCGAGGATCGTTACAGTTCGAGTTTCCTCTGCTCAATTCAAAAATAGAGTTCATCATTTATCCGAAAAGTCACCGGTATATCTACTTTTTTTCTGTTCCCATTTCGTTTTTGTGTTGGAGTTTGTCCTATCACCAACATTGCGGCAGTCCACAACAAGGTCTATGAGCAACCCACTATGGATGGCCTAGCAATGGAGACTGCTGATTGTCACACCTCCAGCAGTCTGGATATTCAATTGACTTTTACTCAAGCTACAGCGTGCCATATGTAGAAAATTAGTGTAAATGATCCAGTGCCAGATGCCAGTCTGACATATGCATACAACAACTTTGAAAGAGGTACACCTCCCATCGGATAATACATCTCAATCTTCAGGGCTCAAGACCAAGGTAAATGATTTTAGACTGTTCCTATTTGCTATCTTGACTATACCTGAGCTGTCACAGGAGCTAGTACTCCATCTATTTCTAACCCAGTTTCTACTAAAACATTGCTGGACACCACTGTGTCAGTAGAAAACAAAATGGTAAAGATCAGTTACTGACCCAGTTCCCATTAAATCATTGCTGGGCACCACTTAGAAATCAGTTTCTAACCCAGTTCCCACTAAATCATTGCGGGGCACCACTGTATTAGTAAAAAACAAAATTGCAAAGATCAGTTTCAATGACTAATCATCCACCGGTAGAGAGATTACAGCCCTAAATAAGTTGAATGTTTCTTTCCCAGCATTACAATTGACACCCGTGCAAGAATATACAGAGGCACTTTAAAAGAAGCTGTTTCTCCGAGAAGCAAAAACCCACATGGCTCCACACTCTAACGATATTATTGTGTATTTTACTTCACTTGAACAGGCTGACAGAGTGCTCGTGCGAGGAATATCAGAATCACGCATTTACCCAACGTTTCTCACCCAAAGACCCGTAACTGTTAGCATATATCCAGTCCCCCCCCCCCGGAAATCAATTTACTGATGATTATGATAGCTTTATCCCGATGCAGCAAAGTTATAGGGAACATACAAGCAGCATCTGTAACCCCCAGTGGGTCACTCTGTGCTCATATAAAAGTGGTTCGACTACAAGCTAGAGTACTTTTTGCCAGCGAACAATCCATACAAAGCTGTCCCACCAATATTGTCATCAATGCAAGTCGTCAACATGTACGATGTACGTTATCATTGGGATTAAACGCTACCGATACAAAGGCTACGGTCATGTTCGATCAAATTGTCGACACCAGAAGCAACACAAAGTCTCCTCGTATTTCAGGTCCAAAATTCAATGCTCAGTTTCACAGCACTCGGTCCACCAAGTACTGCCAGCTAACGTCACCCTTGATACAGTTGTTCCCGTATATCCGAGAAGGTTTGCCGTTTCTGAGACTCTTGCAGCTGCCTATCTAGCACCCATTCTTATACCTCTTTCAAAGTCGCTTAAATCACGAGTCTTCATTATATGGCCGCTATATGCGTTTCATACGTCTGAATCCTTTGCAGTAAGTAGTAGTTCCAGACAATCTCAAAATAGGTTTAGTACCCTTCAATATGCAACTCGCTGAGTTTCTTTAGAAGGGGTTAGAAATAGAGGTTTACTGGCAGATACCAACATGGCACTCCCGTACATCGAAATGTTAACGTCAGTTTCGTACAAATGTAGTATTAATTACGCATCGTATTTGAGATCTCCTACAGCCCGACCGTTTTTATGTCAGTTGCGTACGAAAAGGAATTTAACTTTCTCGTACCCAGATGATGTCTGTGGACTCTTTCCCTTGCTCTCTTTGTGAGCTTAAAACAGGCTGTATTTCAATTCGAAAATACTTATTTTTCAACGAAATAATCTGAATTGTTTTAAATATCATTACCTTCTACGGGACTTAATTAATTTTGGCTCAAATATAGTATATTTATTGACATTAGGCGTAACTGAACTTCGGCTGCATCTCGTTGCATGTATAATCTGGTTTACATGTATGATCAGAACAGTCTGGTCGATTGTCTTCATTGAGCCTCAACAGTTTTCTGTTATGTATATCCAGCTTACCACGTTGGTACTGGCGGGGTTTTTATTTTTTATTTTATTGGAGATTTAACGACCACCGTGAGCAACTCAATGGGCTATAAGCAGTCGCCCGTCCCTAATTTAGGACCACTAGTTCCAGGGAAGGGAGAGAGCCATGGCCGTAAGACAAACACGACATCCATGCCTCACTGGGATTCGAATCCGGGCCCCTTTCGGACGAATGATCAGAAACCATCGCTTAGACACTGGCGTTTTTACGATGTTTGTGGTGTCGAAGATCATTGAAGAAAGTGGAAGGCTTGCCTTTTGAAGTTTCAGACAACACTATGAGGTCCATTTTGTTTGAATAAAATCTTCAGATGCAACAAGAGCACTGTGCTACAGAATTTTAAAAGAACAAACTAAAAAAGTAATGACCTTCTCACCCTTTGTACGAAAGTAACGCACGATCAGTTTGCCTCCTTCTCCCCTGTAGAAAGAATTTAGGGGGACGTAGTTGAGGAATGTTTGCTTGTACGGGATCTGAAATAAAATTTTCACTATACGGAAGTGCCATGTCCAGATGTGCCACGACATAAGAAATAGATACGGGAACAGAATGCCCCGACAGAAAAGATCCCAAAGGAAAATCAAGGGGAAATTAGGTTTGCAGTAAGCTGTTTTTTAAAGCCAACTCAAGGTCGTAGTTGCGTTCTTAAGTGAAGATGGCACGTGTCTGATTGCTGTTGCATATTCCTAATGCTTCTACTTCAGTGTACGTGACATTGAGAAAGATAATTTTTTCGCAGGAATGTAAGACGTTTCAAAAAAATAATTTCCTGTGTTACACTCCCTAATTTCAGAACCTTATCTTGATTTCAAGCATTGATTCATAAGCAAAAACGCACGAGACAAAGTGTTCAAACTAAAATTGCTAAGATTCGAACTCTCGAATTTTTTAGATTTTCATTACCATTTTAAACTTAACGTAATTGCTTTGGCTATTCTTCCACTGTGCTGGATTCTAAAATATAATACGGACTTGTGTTATAATTTGTCAAGTTGATTTTTAAATTATAGGTTGTTTTTTTTCTTGTATTGCTTCAGCAGTGTTGGTAAAAATTTCAAGGGAAAAAGTTATTTACACTAAATCTTCGAAGAATATACCTCCAAACTCAATATGTCTTTGCACGGTAGTGAAACTTCATTATGGCTCTATGGAACTGAACTGTGCATGTAGAAACTTGTTTAACCATCTCGTCACGCGGTTTTGGATCCACAAGCTGTGTGCAAACTTGCTTAACCCTCTCGTCACGCGGTTTTGGATCCACAAGCTACGTGGAAACTTGTTTAACCATCACGCAGTTTTGGATCCTCAAACTGTGTGGAAACTTGCTTAACCATCTAGTCACGCGGTTTTGAATTCACAAATTGTGGAAACTTGCTTAACCATTTCGTCACGAGGTTTTGGATCCACAAGCTGTGTGCAAACTTGCTTAGCCATCTCGTCACGCGGTTTTGGATCCACAAGCTGTGTGCAAACTTGCTTAATCATCTCGTCACGCGGTTTTGATCCACAAGCTACGTGGAAAGTTGTTTAACCATCACGCGGTTTTGGATCCACAAGCTGTGTGCAAACTTGCTTAACCATCTGGTCACGCGGTTTTGATCCACAAGCTGTGTGCAAACTTGCTTAACCATCTCGTCACGCGGTTTTGGATGCACAAGCTGTGTGCAAACTTGCTTAACCATCTCGTCACGCGGTTTTGAATTCACAAATTGTGGAAACTTGCTTAACCATTTCGTCACGCGGTTTTGGATCCACAAGCTGTGTGCAAACTTGCTTAACCATCTCGTCACGCGGTTTTTATCCACAAGCTGTGTGCAAACTTGCTTAACCATCTCGTCACGCGGTTTTGGATCCACAAGCTATGTGCAAACTTGCTTAACCATCTCGTCACACGGTTTTGGATCCACAAGCTGTGTGCAAACTTGCTTAACCATCTCGTCACGCGGTTTTGGATCCACAAGCTGTGTGCAAACTTGCTTAACCATCTCGTCACGCGGTTTTGGATCCACAAGCTGTGTGCAAACTTGTTTAACCATCACGCGGTTTTGGATCCATGTTCTGGATCCTCAAACTGTGTGGAAACTTGCTTAACCATCTCGTCACGCGGTTTTGGATCCACAAACTGTGTGGAAACTTGCTTAACAATCTCGTCACGCGCTTTTGGATCCACAAACTGTGTGGAAACTTGCTTAACCATCTCGTCACGCGCTTTTGGAACCACAAGCTTCGTGGAAACTTCTTTAACCATCTCGTCACGAGGTTTCGGATACACAAGCTGTGTGGAAACTTGTTTCGCCATTCCGTCACGCAGTTGCGAAGCCCCTTATCAGAGTTTGGTGTTTAATACAGTAAAAAAAAAAAAAACAAAAAAAAAACACTGAGACAAGGAGAAATAGCATAAAGTGGCGAAACACTCATCCAATATTAAAACTGTATGCACATCTAATTTACTTGCTTGCGTGGCAAAGCTTTCGACTTCCCGTCACTGGTTCACGAAGTGTTGGCATAACGACCACGCATATAATTTTTTATTCTGACGACGGAGGAGAAAACACATTTGAAATCCATGAAAATATGCTTCGGACACAGCCACTCAGATTGCTTTCCGCTTTTATCGCATTTTGAGTCTCCTTCCATCTTTTGTTATGGGACAAAAACACTTATGTACTATTTTTGCCTCGCTGAACAAGTTTGTAATTGACTTTTTTGCCCTATCTGGAAAGGGGGGCGCGCTCCTCAACCCACCCCCAAAAAGGAGGCAAGGGGATCCTTCGCAGTGTTATTGTGTGCGCCATAGGGGTTTTCGTATACAACTGCCCAAGAAGTAAATCGCTAACTGCCATAGTTCGTGAGATATTGGCCTGATCAAGGACTTTTCTTGTAACCCTGTATATATTTTTTACCAATGTTACGATACAAAAAAAATAAAGAACGATAAATTTTGCTACTTGTTATATTTTTATGCAAGTCTTTTTTTGTTAATTTTCAAAAAAATTTGCCTTTGCAAAAAAAGCGCATCCTCGATAATGAAAGGTGCTTAGCCACATACACAAAAGTGTGAAGGTGACAGAACATATACGCAATAAATGCCTTAAAACGGTAATCTTTTAAGATTTCCTTTTCGAATTTGAGATAGTAGACACTAGAGCGTGGTATTTTTTTATTTACTTGAAGTTTGAAGTACGTAGTTGTTTTGTATTTTAGACTATAGGTTCAGACGCATTACTAGTCGGAGTTTCCTTCTCTTTTATATGTTACTGAAGATAGGTTCGCTTCCTGATTACTTATTCAATAAAATTAATCTCTGTGAAGAAGCTTCTCGATCGAAGCATCGATGTTTAGGGGGTAGAGAGATCTGAAGGGGGGCATAAACTCGTCCGTGCTACTGAGTTCCGAAGGGGAAATTAGGAACGGGGCGCTGTAGCGACGGCGTGAAATCTCTTTCATTTGCGACGAATTCGCATAATAGGCGTTCATAATACGATTGAGAGTGATTGAAAGCCAGTTGGAGTGGCTTGTCAATCACAGAAGGATAGGCGGCTTCTTTCTTTCACTCCCACACAATGATCCACCTTGACGACAACTTCCGTTGCAGTAGTTTCCCCAACACCACTTTTATATCACAGATGGTATTCTGTCATTTCGATTATCGGCTTTATCACCTTTTTTTTTTCTTTTTAGCTCTTTTAGTCTTTATTGACTCCATTGACTTTAGCAGTAACAAAAAGCCGTCGTTCACTCCGTGTAAGTATCGCGTATTAACCCTCCCGTTGAACCGCATTGTAATTTTGTACACAAAACATGAGACGCGTTTCCGAGCGGTTATTCTTCGGAAAAAAAAGTGTAGATTCTCTTAGACTGCTGTAATGGGACGTGCACTTTAACTTTTACTATTATAGGAGCATCCACGAATCAACTGCTAGGACTGCCTGCACATAAATACACTTTAATTTAGACACTCATTTACATAATTCATATAAGATAATGAATTACCCAGAATCATGGCTATTGACAGGTCACTGCGACCAAACGTGGCAAATTTTAACAGATTGCACTGTCCAATGAGCGATTTCGGGATAGTCACTCAAAGGTCTTGTTACGGGTCTACTGAATATCTGTTTGTTTGTATAGACCGTACTATATTGAACTATAAACATCTGGCACTTAAAATCAAAGAATGTTACTTACGGTCCTTTTTACGATATACACTGACGGAAAAAAATCCCAACACCACGAAAAAATAGTTGTAGAGGAATGAAATGGCGGCAATACATTTGTATAGGTAACATATTTAATCGATTAAGGTTTAAAGTTCACAGCTTATTGTAAGCGCGAGAAGAGCCATTTTAAATGTGAAATGCTGGTACATTAATAACCGGTGTAACCGCCAGAATGTTGAATGCAAGCACGGAAACGTTCATGCATTGTGTCGTACAGGTGCTGGATGTCAGTTTGTGGGATGGAGTTCCATGCCTGTTGTACTTGGTCAGTCAATACAGGGACGGTTAATGCTGGTTGGGGATGACGCTGGAGTTGTCGTCCAATGATGTCCCATACGTGCTCGATTGGTGAAAGATCTGGTGATCTAGCAGGCCACGGCAACATGTCGACACTCTGTAGAGCATGTTGGGTTACAACAGCGGTAAGCGGGCGAGCGTTATCCTGTTGGAAAACACCCCTGGAATGCTTTTCATGAATGGCAGCACAACAGGTTGAATCACCAGACCGACATACAACTGTGCCGTCAGGGTGCGTGGGATAACCACGAGAGTGCTCCTGCTGTCATATGAAATTGCTCCCCTTCCGTTGCAGTAGTTTCCCCAACACTCCAGTTGTAGGCCCAGTGTGTCTCGGCCGCAGACAGGTTGGTTGCAGACGCTCACCTGGCCTCCTTCTAACCAACACACGGCCATCACTGGCACCCAGGCAGAACCTGCTTTCATCAGAAAACACAACAGATCTCCACTCCGTCCTCCAATGAGCTCTAGCTTGAAACCACTGACGTCGCAAACGGCAGTGGTTTGAAGTAAGTGGAATGCACGCTAAAGGGCGTCTGGCTCGGAGCTGTCCTTCAAGTAACCGATTCTTCTTGAGGCAGTACCTTCCCTTGACCACTGCTGCCAACAATCATGCACAGTGGCTACATTCCTGCCAAGCCGTTTTGCAATATTGCGGAAAGAAAATCCACCTTCTCGTAGCCCTATTACACGACCTCGTTCAAACTCCGTGAGCTGTTGATAATGGCTTCTTCGTCTTCTTAAAGGCATTCTTGACTAACATCAACACCCTACGTCGAATCTCAACGATAAATAACGCTCACGAACGTTACAGCGCGTATATACAGCAAACCTGCTTTGCATGTTCCGAGGGGCGCTACTAGCGCCACACGTATGCGCCGAGCGAGAAAATTGCATAGACGTCATCTTACAGATGTACTCTCACCGCCTACCAACTGTCGTTTATCTAACACAACCCCTTCTTGGTGTTGGGATTTTTTTTCCGTCAGTGTATATTGCGTTGTCGGAAAAGTCATGACGTATTTTGGCACCTGATGGTGGTTGGGTGGTTTTGGAAGTACTAGACGCACGCGCAGCTCTGTTATCGCTATGGCATTCGATAGGTGCCAGTTCTGGCTGCAGTCTAAAAGGAATAGTGAGCGATTTGGTTGATTTGCGGAGATTTGACATCAAGTTGAAGATGGAAGTACAAACTATGCATTTTCGCCATATTTTACTGTTTTACTGCCGTAAAGGGAAAAACGCGCGTCAAGCTTGTCAAAAGTTGCGTAAAGTGTACGGTGATAATGCTCTACAAGAACGTCAGTGCCAGCGGTGATTCGCAAAATTCCGTGTTGGTGATTTTGACCTCAACGATACTCCTCGGTCGGGCAGGCCCACCGAGGCTGATGACGACCACATCAAGGCATTGATCGAGTCAAACCCACGTTACACGACACGAGAGATTTCAGACACATTGCACATCCATCATGCAAGCGTTCACGACCACCTGAAGAAGCTGGGATACGTAAGCAAGCTCGATGTGTGGGTTCCTCATGAACTCAAAGAAGCTCAATTGACGGCGCGTATAAACATCTGCGATATGCTCATTAAATGTGAGGAAAACGATCCTTTTTTGGAGCTACGGATAACTGGTGACGAAAAGTGGATTGTGTACAACAATGTGCTGCGCAAACGGTCTTGTTCCCGACGTTCTGCTTATCCTCAAACGACATCCAAAGCAGACATTCACCAGTGGAAGGTTTTGGTCTCAGTGTGGTGGGATTTTAAAGGTGTCGTGTTTTTGGAGCCCCTACCACGGAACCAAACAATCAATTCGAATATGTACTGTCTGCAATTGGAAAGTTTGAACGAATCCATCATCCAGAAGCTTCCAGAGCTCGTTCATCGTAAAGGTGTTGTGTTCCATCACGACAACGTGAGACCACACACAAATTTGATCACCTGCCAAAAATTATATTATTGGAGCTTGGGTGAGATGTGTTGCCACACCCAGCATACTCGCCTGACCTTGCGCCGGCAGACTTCCACTTGTTTCGCTCTCTTCAACAGTCCTTGTGTGGTATAACGTTGAATTCAGATGAGGTTGTAAATCAGCACCTTGTACAGTTTTTCGCCACGAAAGACTGGTCCTTCTATGAACGAGGCATTCTGAAGCTCACTGAAAGATGGCAAAAGGTTATCGAACAAAACGGGCATTATATCATTGATTGATCTTTGTTCTTTCTATCAATAAATGACCTTTGCAAAATGTGGCTAAAATACGTCATGACTTTTCTGACAACCTAATATAATCCAACACCTCCGTGCCAGCTCGTTCAATAGCCGATACCATGTATTTGCTTTCAAACTGAGTAGGTTACGGCTTCATGCCGTCTGTAAACACACACACAGACGCGCGCACACTTTTACCACACACTTTAAGACCGTGTGCTGTTCTCTGAAGAAACTAAGCGTCGGTCAACAGCGGCGCGGTCCCGAGCTAGAGGTTTACACGGGCCAGGGCAGGCCCGTTTGCTCATTTCTAAGTTGGGAAAACGGACCAGGCCCGTTTGCTCATTTCTAAGTTGCGAAAACGGACCAGGCCCGGGCCTTCAATATTTAATGTAAAACAGACACGGGCCGAGCAGGGTTTTTTTTTTTTTTTTTATATATGAGCAAAACAATCGCTGTACGGTGCCTTTCTCGTTTGGAAATCTCACAACATACAGCAGCAGGATAAGATTAAATAATTTCCGCTGTTGGAAAAAACAGTTTTTACGTACGACATCCTCTCCTCCTACAAAACAATTGGAGTGAGTCAGCTTCCTCAATTTTTCAATGTAAATGTGGTCCCTTCTCTCTCTCTAACTTTCACCCTCCTCTCATACTTAAGGGCGGGATATTAACTGCAGCATTTATAAACCGAGCCACCCGTTCGTAGACGATCTGTTTTATTGTTCTGGTCGGCGGCACTTTGTTCTCTAGATGTGTAAAAAGCTTTTAAGTTGTCTTAAATGGCACGGGAGAAATGGGCTGGGAGAAACTTACTCTGTGTATAAATATCGGCCGTATTTTTCCCATTTGTAATCTCAGGGAGTCAGCAGATGGCAAATGAACCCTTAGGTATCCCAGCCCAGCCGTTTCAAAAACTTCTGTAACACTGGTTAGTTGGGCAGTCTGTCGTTGTTTTCCCTTAGCATATGCTCAGTTCAGTGTTGCTGATAAATACTCTTCCATACTTATTATGGAGTTTAAGAAAGCGAAGGATTTTAGCGAAAAGATCGCTTCCGGAGAATATGTGCTTGTAGACAATGTAAAGTAGAACGATCGGACACATAATTCTGGATATTTCGTACTTTTCGAATTAATCCCCCCCCCTTCCTTATCCCCAAGGATATTCCGGGTCCGGCGGTAGGCAATGATAATTTGAAAACCCAGAAAATTTGAAAGGCATGGAAATTGTCGTTTTCGTGCAATATTTTTAAGTATACAAGCCCCTCCTCCTCAGACGTCACGTGACTTATACAGAGTCAGAAATATTCCGAATTAACGTTTATTGTAATAGAATACGTGTTGCAATAAAGAAAATGAACTTCAGGAGTCGAATGACCGAGTGCACCGGGTGTTGAATTCGTGTTTTAGTAATTGTTGAAATTTTACGGGCCGGCCCGGGCCTTGGAAACAGGAGAAAATATACGGGCCGGGACAAGCTTTAATTAAAAAATTTGAAACTGGCCAAGCTTTCCAAATTAAGGCCCGTGCAGACCTCTACTCCGAGCTAACACTTGACACTCAAACCTTGAAGATTTCTCCTCGCTCCTCGGATGATTGGAACTTCCGGATGCAACGGGGAACAACCCCTGGTCACTTGCCGCTCCGTCATACCATGGATGCTGGCGAATTGTTTGTCCTTGTGGGGACGCCCCTCGCTTTTCTGCCCCCCCCCATGCAAACTAGAACACAAGAATGTTAGAACTCAAAAATGCGTTCGTCGGTCCATCAGTATTACACTTATACGACTATTTCTTTACCCAAACTGCAACTCTTCTATAAATCTGTCCTGCAAATGGCACTCTGGATCCTCTTGTTTAGTCTAGAACCCCGACACATCGGCTGAATTACGATTGTTTTCGTCGCCTTCGGGATTCCACACGTAGTAGCAAAGCCTTTCAGGTGGCCCCTGCTTCATTT
The DNA here is from genome assembly GCA_039090855.1 of Macrothele yani. Lineage (NCBI taxonomy): Eukaryota > Metazoa > Arthropoda > Arachnida > Araneae > Macrothelidae > Macrothele > Macrothele yani. The sequence continues at coordinate 120,214,986 of CM077005.1, read as the reverse complement.
TGGGGACTTTTCTTTTCTTTGTTAAAAAACCCAATCGACACAAGGGAATTAATTTATCAGCTGATTAGCCACGCCCATTATATTAAAAAAAATGAGGGGAAAATTCGTAACACATGCTTTTGGTAGCTTTTCACTCGTATCGACTTATATCGTAATCGTCTTCACAATATCGAACTGCAATATTGACTCAATTTTAGGTCGCTTAATTAGGTCAATATTAATTAGTTTGTAATCTTTATTTTCAGCTAGTTTTGCTCTATAGAACGTTTAGAACTGTATGTTACTGTTGGCAATTTGCCTTCAGGGGTGCAGACTCGTCCAGGGGACTCGGTAAGGCTGGTGGCGCAGTGGTCTAAGCTGTGGTTCCTGACCATTCGCCCCGCACGGGGATAACTGGTTTACCAGTTATTTGGGGAGCGGCGCCCCCACGGCCCGAGCTCACCTTGTGACGGAGTACTTTTCGTTTACTCTTGAACGATAACATCACCGAAGGGACAGCTGTTCATCCAGCTGATGGAAGATGGCGTCCCCACGGCCCGAGCCGATTTTCTCTTATTGTTTTGCTTTTTTCGTCTTCAGTTCATCTATTGACATGTACCCGCCTCAGTTGTAGGCTGCTGAGGTTGTGATGAGGCGCCAGCTCCGGGTTTTGTTTCTCGTTCTCTTCCCTGTCTTTTCTCTTTTATGTTACATTTTCTGCTTTTCCGGAGCTGGTTAGCTTAGACCTACCTGCATGTTTGCCGTGTGCGGTGACCCGTACAGGTGGAAATGAGGATGCTTGAGGCTGAGGTATTTGGGGGCCGGGTTGTAGTGTCTCCAGATGCCAACACTCCACTTTGCCCTCTGCTTCACCCTAAACGGGAGGCTGGGAGCTAACCCACTCCTGGTCAGGAAGTCTGTGGCCGAGTTGCGTCCAGACTTCTAGCGGCTTGTCGTTCTGTTCGGCTGGGTGAGTTGGGGGTAGGGTGGGCATGCCAAAGGGGTGTTCTCCGGGCACGGGAAAGTCTGGGTGCACGCTGAGCGTGTGTCTGCCCTACCAACTTGCTATATCCGCTGACTATCCCTAGAGCCGTGTCCTGCGTCCTCTTGGGCTTGCGGACCTCCGGTTCTCCCTCGTTGGGCTCGGTAGTGGGTGGGGAGGTTGGCGGACGAATCTTTTTCTCCCTCATGGCAACACAAAGTGTTTCCCATGCTGTAAATTTGAAGCGCCGTGTGGAGGAAGGGACACCCTCCTCCACTAAGAAACTTCTTAGTACAAACTGCAATGCTCTGTTTCTTCTGATTCACTCAGTTGATCCGGCTCAGTCTCTCAGTTCGAAGAGTCCTTTCTGGATTAATAAGGCTCTTCAGGCCGTTGCGGGCTCTCCAAAGAGTGTTAAGAAGCTCCCGTCCGGGGATCTTCTGGTGGAGACATCTCATCCACGTCACAGTGCCACCCTGCTGGAGACGACCGTTCTGCTGGACATTAATGTGCAGATCTCACCCCATGGATACCTCAATTCCTCTCGCGGTGTGGTCAACTCCCGCGACCTGCTCGAATGCAGTGATGAGGAATTGTTGGTTGAACTTGGGGACCAACATGTCACTGGGGTTCGGCGTATCCTTTTCAGGCGGGATGGGAAGTCTATTCTCTCCCGGAACATCGTCCTGACCTTTGACTCACCTACCCTGCCAACTTCCATCAAGGCGGGGTACTTGCGTCTCGATGTTCGGCCCTACATCCCGAACCCCCTGAGATGTTTCAAGTGCCAGCATTACGGTCACTCCCAGCAGTCTTGCCGTAATGTAGCAAAGTGTGGGCGCTGTGGTTCAACTGAACACTCTTTGGCGGACTGCTCCGCTGAGGTGGATCACTGTGTGAATTGTGAGGGTTCCCACCCTGCGTCTTCTAAGCAGTGTCCCAAGTGGATCGAGGAGCAGGCTATCCAGCGCCTGAAGACCACTGAACATCTGTCCTACCCTGAGGCCAGGCGGCGGATAGCTCCTCTTCCATCCGGCCGACGCTCCTATGCCTCGGTTGTGGTGCAGAAGGCTACTGTTGCGGTTCAGACTGAGGTGACCATCCCGGCGCGTTGTCCTTATGATTTTGAGGACATCGTCGCTGCTGGGCTGGAAGCACTGCAGTCTCGCCGCATTGCATCCAAGGCGACATCTACATCGTCGCCTAAACCTTCTACGCCGAAAACATCTTCTACCAGCACAGGGACCCAGGGCACTGCAAAGAAGAAGCCAGATAAGGTGAAACCCGGCTCATCATCCCCGAAACAGAGCAAGCAAAAACAGCCTCTCAACACAGGGGGTAAACACAGCCCTGTGTTACCTCCAGACACTGCCGATGGATTGGAGGTGATGGACGACACTGAGACCTTCTATTCGTCTGTCTCTTCCTTTCTTTCATTTCGTTTTTCATTCTGGCCACGCTCATTCAGTGGAATTGCCGAGGTCTGCTTTCCCGCATTGACGATTTAAAGGGCTTACTGTCTTCACACACACCTGTGTGCGTGTGTCTCCAGGAGACAAAGCTTCGCATGACGGACACTCCTTCGCTGCGGAGACATTCTTTTTTCCGCAAAGATCACCAGGACGGCGTAATTGCCTGCGGAGGTGTGGCCGTCGTTGTTCCTTATGGTGTCCCTGTCACTGCGGTTGCCCTTCGGACGACTTTGCAGGCGGTGGCAGTGCGACTATCTGTGAACACTCTGCTCACGGTGTGTTCCATCTACATACCACCATCTGAAGCTGTAAGCCTTTCGGATCTGGAAGATTTAGTTGACCAGCTACCGCCTCCTTTCTTCATCTTAGGAGATTTCAATGCACACAGTCCGTTGTGGGGTTCTGCCACTCGTGACTCCAGAGGCCGTGTTGTTAAGTCCCTTCTCTCCAATACGTCCCTCTGTCTCCACAACACCGGGGCAGTCACTTACTTTCATGAGCCCACCCGCTCGTACTCAGCCATTGATCTGTCCTTGAGTTCGCCATCGTTATATCCTGACTGGTCCTGGAGCGTGTCTGATGATCCCCTTGGCAGTGATCATTTCCCCATCTTTCTCCGTCTAGCAGGTGACGGGTACCGTCATCCTACTCGCCCTGCTAGATGGGCTATCGATCGAGCCAGGTGGGACTCATTCACGGCTTCAGCGATCATTACTCCAGTCATGGTGACCTCGGGTACGATCGATGAAGCTGTTGCGGCGGTAACGGATTGTATTGCGCAAGCGGCAGACTTTACCATCCCTAAGTCTTCGACTAAACTTCCACGTTGTCCGCGACCTTGGTGGAATTCCACTTGCAAGGCAGCTCGTCAGGCCCAACATCGGGCTTGGGGTAGGTTTCGTCGGTACCCCACCGACGCGAACCTACTTGCTTTCAAGAGAGCCAAATCTTCCGCGCGTTTGGTGCGTCGTCGTAGCCAACGGGAATCTTGGATACTATACGTATCCGGGATTAATACCACTACCAGCTCTAAGATCGTTTGGGACAGGATCCGCAAGATTCGGGGTAAGTACCCTTCTGGGGAAATCTCCATTCTTGAGAGTGGTGGAGGAACGGTTGCTGACACTCAGGGTATTGCTGACTGTCTGGGCGCCGCATTTTCTTCGGTGTCCAGCAGCCGCAATTACGCTGCTTCGTTCCGGCAGGTACAGCCGCGGCTTGAACGGTCCAAGGTTTCCTTTGGACCGCTGACTGCCGTCGAACTGAAGATTGCCCTGAATCGGTCCGGCCGAACATCTGTCGGACCGGACAACATCCATTATGAAATGCTGAAGCACCTTTCTCCGTCCTCTCTTGAATGTCTGCTGGTCCTGTTTAACAGGATCTGGCACGAGCGTGACTTTCCCGAATCTTGGCGCACTGCCATTGTCGTTCCTCTTCTCAAACCTGGTAAAGATCCCGCTAACCCGTTGAACTACCGACCAATTGCTATGACGAGCTGCCTTTGCAAAGTACTAGAGCGCATCATCAATTTTCGTTTGGTTTTTTATTTGGAATCACGTCACCTTCTTTCACCTCATCAGAGTGGATTTCGGAAATTCCGTTCCACCTTCGATCATCATCTTCGCCTTGAGACATCTGTCCGGGAGGCGTTTGTCAGGCGTCAGCACATGGTCTCCGTGTTCTTCGACATGGAAAAAGCTTAAGATCGAACCTGGAGATACGGCATTCTCCGTGATCTGCGTGACTGCGGATTGCGGGGAAATTTGCCAACCTTCATTGCCGGATTTCTCCAGAACCGGATGTTCCGTGTGCGCGTTGGATCGACCCTCTCTGCGTTATACCCACAAGAGCAGGGTGTCCCTCAAGGCTCCATTCTTTCTGTGACATTGTTCATCCTTCGTGTAAATCATATTTTCACTCTACTTCCTCCGTCGGTTCGTGGCTCCATGTACGTGGATGATCTGCAGATCTCTTGCGCATCTGTCAACATGCGCACTATTGAGCGGCAGCTGCAGTCGGCCATTAATAAGAACTCTACCTGGGCCTCCCACAATGGATTTGGCTTCTCGACCCAGAAGACCGTTTGCGTGCATTTTTGCCGCAAACGGGGGCTTCACCCAGACCCTAATCTCCGTCTGGGGTGTTCTACCATCCCTGTGGTGTCAGAAGTCAAGTTCCTTGGGCTAACTTTTGACCGAGCACTCACCTTCCGTCCTCACATCCAGTCTTTGAAGGTGAAGTGCACGATGTCATTGAGTATCCTGAAGGTCCTCTCTCGAACATCTTGGGGGCTGACAGGTGCTCAATGCTTCGCATTTACCATTCTCTGATTCGGTCAAAGTTAGACTTCGGTTGCATAACGTACGGTTCGGCACGTCCTTCTGTGTTGCGGCCTCTGGATCCTGTCCATCACCAGGCTCTGCAGCTATGCACTGGTGCTTTCCGTACCTCTCCCGTGCATAGCCTGTATGTCGAGGCCCATGAACCGCCGTTGTGCATCCGTCGTAAGCAGCTGTCTCTTCATTTCTTCACCAAGTTGAGGTCTCTTCCTGATCATCCACTGCATGGTTCTATTTTTCAACCACAATGTGTCCGCCTATTCTCACACCGGCCTTCCTGTGTTCCGACGCTTGGGATTCGGTTGTCGAACTTGGTGCGCGATGCTGGTCTAGACTTGTCACGGATTGGTATGACCCGGTTCTACAATGAACCGCCTTGGAAGCCGGTTCAAGCAAAGGCTGATCTTTCCCTTTGTGTGTGGCCAAAGTCTTCCACTCCTGCTCTGGTGTACCAGCAGCTCTTTGCCGAGATACAGTCTCTCTTCCCGGATTTCGTGCCTGTATTTACTGACGGGTCGAAATCCGGTGAGGTTGTTGGATCCGCATTCGTGTGTGGCGATGCCTCCCATGCTGAGAGGCTTCCGCCTGAATCCACCGTCTTTTCGGCAGAGATGCGTGCGATACACCTCGCTTTGTGTCACATACAGTCTAGATCTCATCGTCGCGCTTTGATTTGCTCCGATTCCCAGTCCGTCATCCAAGTTTTATCTTCTCCAGAGGACACGGACTCACCTGTCATCCGTGATGTCCGTCGTCTTCTTGGAACTTTGGGGGTGATGGCTTCCTGGTCCGATTCTGTTGGGTTCCTGGCCATGTTGGGATCCGGGGTAACGAGCTGGCAGATATCTCTGCCAGGTCTGTTTCCTCCATGTCGCCAGCTCGGCTGCCACTGTCTTTCCGAGATTTTCGCCCTTTGATCCGGAAATATGTTATGGATGAGTGGCAGTCCCTGTGGTCTCAACAGGTCAGTAATAAACTTTATGCCATCAAACCACAGATCGGATTATGGAAGTCTAGTTTGCGGAAGAACCGTCGTTAGGAAGTTGTTCTTGCACGTCTCCGCATTGGGCACTGTCGTTTTACTCACCGCTTTTTGCTGTGTGGCGACAGTGCCCCGATGTGTGAGGCGTGCCACTGTCGTCTCACCGTCCTTCATGTTTTGTGTACTTGTGTTCGGTTTTGTGATCATCGTTTTCGTTATTTTCATTCTCATTTGTTGGACGCAGGAGCAGCTACGCTGCAGACTCTCATTGGTGAGGACTGCGATCTGTCCGCAGTGTTCTCCTTTTTTAAGGACATTGACTTTTTTAACCTAATCTAGTTTTTACCGTATTCATTTCCATCTTTCATTTTTACCGCTTCATCCTGTTTTTAACCTTGTGTACTTGTTTTATTGATTTTGTTCTCTTTTGATGTCTTTTGTTTGGCGCTCTTTGGCCAACCCTGGCCCTTGCGCCATTAAAATCTACTTACCAACCAACCTGACCATTCGTCCGAGACAAATTCGGGTTTGAATCCCGATGAGGCGTGGATGTTGTGTTTGTCTTACGGAACTGACTCTTTCCCTTCCCTGAAACTAGTGGCTCTAAATTAGAGACGGTAGACTGCCTACAGCCCATTGAGTTGTCCATGGTGGTCGTTAACCCCCCTTTCCCAGTTTCACACGATGGTTGCTCACCCCCTCCTCCCAATAGGACCACTGGTTCTAGGGAAGGGAGAACCAGCCAGTGTCATAGGACAAGCATACCACGCATGCCTTATTTGGGATTAGAACTCTGACTACTCTTCAGAAGACAAAGAGTCTGACCTCTCGCCCACCAGCGGCGATCCGTTCATTTTCGTTTCTGTGAATGTACCGCGGTCTTTTGAGAAGGTCGCCATCCACTAGGATAAGCAGGGACAGATTAAAGCCTTAGTGGGGCCCCTAGGCTAAGGCATCTCAGTGGGGTACCGAGGCAACGAAATCTGAGTTGGCCCTTCAAAGAACTTAACAGACAATCATTACTGAAGTCCGTTAAAACACAAAACTCTAGCAATGTGCTTGTAATCATTAATACGTAGTGCATTCTTCAAACTAATAAATTACCTTCAGAGTTTTTTCATAAAAAGTCACTGTTTTCCATTGTTGTCACAAGAACACGAGTTAAAAGCTAAAGGTGGCGCAGTGGTCTAAGCGATGGCCTCTGATCATTTGTCCAAAAGAGGTCCGGGTTCGAATCCCGGTGAGGCATGGATGTTGTGCTCGTCTTACGGCACTGGCTCTCTCCCTTCCCTGGAACCAGTGACCCTAAATTAAGGACGGGCGACTTCTTATAGCCCATTGAGCTGGATCAATCAATAATAATAATAATAATAATAAAAGCTTAAGATTCCTAGATCTTGTCTTGGAATTTTTAAAAATTTAGCATTGTATATTTTTCTTGGTGCACCTTTTTCTGTTATGCAATGTGATGCCACAGTGTAGGCCTATTGTTCTCATTAACGGTTCCAAGTGCAAACAGGGAGGCATGGGTGAATGGTAGCGAAAAAGCCGAAACAGTTTCGCCGGCCCCGCTGTCCTCAGCGACATGGAACATTCATCCTTAGTGAATCATTACCTTGAAATTTGTTCGTCTTCTAGCCACTGTTTGTGATTGATTGTAAATCATACGAGACAAAACTAAAATTATTTTACTTCTATATGTAAATATATAAGCTGGTATTATTTTCGGTGTAACGGCATGCTTTTTGGGCTCCTTGGTAATGGCGGGTCCCTAGGATATAGCTTTGCACACCCCCTTCCCCCTTAATCCGGTCCTGAGGATCAGATCATATGTAGAGGATTTTAGGAAGGGAGTATCTGACCCCCAGGTCTTAAACAACCCTTAAACAGTAGGAAGCTAGGAGATTTGGGCTAGAGTGCCCGATAGGAAAGTGACACGGAAGCGAGGTAGAAAGGGGGAGGAAAACGCCCGTATTTATTATGGGGGGACATTGCCCGGGGCCCAACGGCTTAATGTACCCATCCGACGCACAGCGGATATTTAGTGGTTCGAGCGTTTGTACCTGCCTGGGATCGAACCCGAGGTCTTCTTCGTGACAGTCACGAACATTGACCACTAGGCCCCCTGAGGATAAGGTAACGATCCCGACATACCTAGTCTGTAAGTTAATAAAACAAACTATATGAAAAAAAGTTGCAGCATAATTTTATTTCATTTGGACGTGTGGTTGGCCTGTTTGGTTTTTAATTTGACACCAGCAAATCAGAGGAAAAATTGCCGTACTTGTGCGACAGTTATTGCAAGGCACTGATGGCTTGTAGGAGATTTACATGCATCCTATCAGTCTCTTGAATCCTGTGAAGGCGGTCCTGGATCTCGTTCCTCATGCTCTCCAGGGCATCATCTTGAGCTGAAGGAGGCAACTGGATACCTCGGACCAAGGGCATCACTTCTTGAATCATAGCATCCAGGCATGGCGGTTCAAGCTGAAGAAGAGCATTGCCTTCAACGGAGAAATAGTGCCTTCTTGTTCCTGCAGCGAGAAGCTCACGTAGGATATCCAACTCCAGTTTCTGAAGATCCTGGATGTTACGGAGGATGTCCAGAATCTCATGCAGACTATTCCTTATGTCGCGTATGGATAAATTATGCCCTTCACTAGAAGCCATCACTGAGTCTCATCCTGATGTAATATAAAGGAAAGAAAAGGGCGAAAGAATTATCGAGCGTAATAAGCACGTCTTTTGACTAAAAAGAATGTGTGATAACTATTATGTGGTTGGTTCCACTTAACGTCGTAAGTAGCGAACAAATGCTACGCTGTTAATAATGAGCAATACGCTAAAATATTCATGAAATGAATGTATGAAAGACTGCCCACGGAAAAAACTCCCACAGAAAAAATTCTCACGGAAAAAATGCCAACTATTCGAAAGTAGGAAAAAATGCCCACGAATAAAATATGTCAACTGTCGACAGATAAGCTTTTTATGTCTGGTTATAAACGGAGTTCGGACAACTGATCACAGACAACTGGTGACAAAAGCGTTAGGGGTCGTATAAACATTGCGGTTTCTTGGCCACTTCATCTACATAACGAAAATGGGTGTAGAAGTGGCCACCCGGAGAAGTGGCCACCCGGAGAACTTCCAACGCTAACTGTGATGTTTGATGAGCGGCGGTGCAGAAATTCTCGACGCTAAAGCACTTTTCGTGGTTACTTGGTAAGAAAAGCAGAGCAAAGGATTTTATTAGATGATCAGGTAAAAGGAACACTGATTTTTATGAAAAAAAACAACTGATGCATGTAGGAAAAGCAACGCAGGAAAGTTAAACATGCATGCTCAAGAAGCGCTTATGAATACGTTTATGTACTAGTGTAATACGCATAAATATTTGCCGAGCTTTGCCACTGCATTGGGAGGTTCTTTCAAGTACACGGTCTGGTACTTGAAAAAGCAAGGTGGAGGCTTTTTCAAGCCTCCACCTTCAAGTACACGGTCTGGTACTTGAAAAAGCCTCCACCTTGCTTTTTCAAGTACACAGTCTGATGTACTTTGAAATAACTTTAAACATATGTATGTAGGCAGAGTAGCAAGTGGCCGCTACAATGGCGTGGGCTTGTCACCGTTCAATTGGGTTAGAGCCCCGGGCGCGGCATGTGTAGTGTGCTTGTTTTACAGCGCTGCTTTTCTCATTTTCTGGAGCCAGTGGCCCTAAATTAGGGACGAGAGAGATTTATGTAGAGAATTTTAGGAGGGGAAGGTATTTTGTGATCCCAGATCTTAAACAACGTTACAAGTAGGAGGTCAGGAGATTTGAGCTAGAGTATCCAATAGAAAAGTCACACGTAAGCGAAATAGAAACAGGCTTCAACTTGTCATTTTTCTTGTAGGACTTCCGCCCACAGTGAGTAGAGTTTTAGGTCCCAGCCACCTACAGCGAGTTTGCCTTTTGGGCAGGGCGCAGAAACGGAAGGAATGAGAGCAAGTCCAGCGACTTTGACAGAACAGTTTGTAGTGAGATTAGAGTACAGTAGATGGCGCCACCGTACAAGTACGATGTTGCACATAGAGGGGTGAGAGAATTTCAGGGTTGGGGGGGTAGGAAAGGGTACCCATTTAACCAGTGGGTCCAGCCTGGGGGTCGTCACTTAACGTGCTCGTCCGATGCACGGCGGATATTCAGCGATTGTTAGTAAATCACACCATCTCTGAAAGATCAGCCCAGGATCGAACCTGAGGACCTTGCATTGATAGTCTGACTCGCTAGCCACTAAGCCACCCGCGGCTCAAATAGAAACAGGGTGTAAGACGCCTTTATTTATTACCGGTGGTTCAGTATCCGGGGTCCGACGGCTTAGCGCCCATCCGACGCACGACGGATATTTGGTGATTCGAGCGTTCATGCCTGCCTGAGATTGGTTCTGACTTTCCGTGGCAGTCTTGAACATTGGACTAAGGCCATCAGCGGCCCCTAAATTATTAAGGATGAACGACTGCTTAGAGATTATAAAGTTCCTTATGGTGGTCATTAAACATCTCTCTCTCTCTCTCTCTCTCTCTCAGAAAGGGTGACAAGTGTTTTATGGTTGAGAAGGTCATTTCAGCTAATCTCACCACTGGCTCCAACAAATGTAATCCCCTGAGCCCTATTCTGTGATTTTCGAGTAACGCAGAAGGTTCGAGTGGTCAGAGGCAATGGCTCCCAATTGACAATTGGAATTAAAAGTTTTGTTGTTTGATTGAAAAAAGGAAGAGAAGGGGGCGGGGTCTAAATGTGCAAAACTGCTGGAAATTTTGCTAAATTCAGAGAACTCAGAAACTTCCGCTGTCCATGCCGCAAAAGCATTTTCGCAAGTTGGCGAAAAAAAGGGCCCTTTTCAGGGCATTTGTGCCAAAAACTGTATTTTTGTCTCGTAGTTTCTTTTTAGTGCTGTATTTTTCTCTTCAAGGCTCTCCCTTTCACTGCCCTTTCCTCTTCTCGCAGGTGTTGGTTGTTTATGGAAGTGCTTACAGGTAATACATGTAAGGCAGCATCACCATCTTAACTGGAAGCCGTATACTCCTAAAACTCTAATTTTTTTTTCCGAAATTTTCCTTTTACCCTTTCCGTTCAGGGCAACCTGTTCCCCAATCTACTTTTCAGTCTTTCCGAAAGACTCAGAGTTGCAGCTCAAACCTTTTTGAGGATTTCATCGTTACGTGTCGTTTTCGCTCGACCCACCGCCCATATCAAGCGAAAACGAAACGCCCTACTATCCTGGCCCCTCCCGAAACCAATCTCTCCAAATCAGGGATCGCTCACTATGTCCCTAAACGATGAAGGTGGTTAAGAACCACCTCTTCCGTGAAAAGAAAAGAACAACGCACAAAGATATCCACTACTCCAATCCCATATTCTTAACAAGAGCGGTATACAAGTTGCAAATATTCAATGTAAATGCTTCATACTATTCGCAATGAATATTTGGAACCGAACAACATGACAGAATAGTATTTAAAGCGAAACTTAATATTCTTAGCATCTGATACCCACGTAACTTTTATCATTCATTTAAAATTGCTCCAATTAAACAATTTGAATAAAAGTTGATAAAAATAGCAATTTTAATAAAATACTAACAGGTGAAATAACAAAATAATTTGAAATTTTTAAGAGCCCCTTTTCTGGGTTTGTTTCATTTTACCCGTTCACCACTAAGGCACTTTTTTTCTTAGCCAAACATTAGAGATATAGGTAATGGGCAGTTGACATGAGCATCCCCCGCGCAGAGTGGAACAGACCCTAACCAAAAGCAGGCGATAAATAGACGGAGGGAAGGGCTTCTCGACGAACTTGGGTAAACGTGGTGATCTGAGTGACTTTGGTCATGGCAGCATTGTCGGCGTAAGACAAATGGGTCATTCTATCGCCCATGTGGTAAGAACCCTAGGGTTCGGGATGACCACCCTATCAAGGGTGTATTGCAAATATAGCCTTGACGGACGTACCATGCAGCGCTCAGAGAGCAAGCTGTGACCGACCACACGACATTGATGACTGGGGTCGACGTAGACTATCCAGGCACGTACCGACCCACCGTTTGGCAAAGGCGGCGTAACCGACACATCGAGGTTAAATACAGGAGGTCCAGTGGCGTCAGCGAGCGAACGATAGGGCACACGCGGCATACCCTAGGCTATAGAAGCAGACGCCCTATTCGGGTACCACTGTTGACAGCTCGGACATTTTCCCTCGCCACAGAGGAGGAGAAACAGAGGTCCAACTTTCGTGTTCATGACAGCGCCTCAGTGATTGGATATGAAACTGCGATAGCGACTGTCACGTGATACGGTACCAGTGTCTATGTAAGTATAGCACCACGGAGAGAGTTGTAAAACTCTGGGCCGCAAATGGCCTAGTGGTCAGCATTCGTGACTGCCACGGAAAACCCTCAGGTTCGATCTCGGGCAGTTACAAACGCTCGAACCACTAAATATCCGCCGTGCGTCGGATGGGCATGTTAAGCCGCCGGACCCCCGACAATAAATAAGAGCGTCTTCCTCCCCCTTTCTACCTCGCTTCCATGCCACTTTTCTATAGGGCACTCTAGCCCAAAGATTCTAGCTTCCTATTTCTGAGGGTTGTTTAAGACCTGGGGTCAGACACTCCCTTCCTAAAATCCTCTACATATGATCTGATCTGAGTTGTGAACCTATTGAAAAAAAACAAACAGCCAGACTGTTAGGTTCGATGTTTTAGTTCCATGCCCGTTCACTGGTGCGCTGTTCTGTTGAGATCTTCGGGGACCAAATTGTTGCCACGAGTCTATGGAAGTTTAACCTCTGAGTCTCCTCCTCTGTGACTCCTCGCCTGGTGCCGGGAATCGAAATTGGACCTCTGCAGAGTGGCGCCGCGTCGTGTGGTCAGATGAATCCCGTTTCTAGCTGTACCGAGCTGACTGGAGGGTGCGGGTGTGGCGTAGACAGCATGAGGCCATGTCCCCTCCTCTCTTGTACCAGGTCGGCTCCGTTCAAGGCGGTGGTTGCTGTGTGATGGTTTGGGAAGTCATCTCATGGGACACTTTTTTTTTTATGTCCCTTAGTGTGTCTGGAGAGGTACTTGAGCGCTGCCACTGATCACCTACACGCTCTCTCATGTCTTTCGCTTGTCCTGCGTCCGATTTTCTGTTTCTGAAGGATAATGCGCAGCCCCACAGGGTCACAACCACCCAGGCATGGCCCGAGAAACACCCATCTGAGTTTGGAACCAACCATCTGGAGGCCTCCAAGGTCACCGGATTAAAACCCTGTTGAAGCTCTCTGGGATTCCGCGTAGCGGAACATCATATCCATGGATCCTGGAGCGACGTCGTGTACGGAGTTGTGGAAAATGCTGCAACAGGAATGGTTGACATTACTTCCGGAGACCCTCGGGCATCTGTTGGAGTCGATACCTCGGCGTGTACAGGCTGGTATTCACCCTAGAGAAGGGCCAACAAACTGTTATCTCTAACGTTTTGTCCATTCAGTGTACATCACTGTCGATCAGCTGGTATGCCACATTTACGCCGCCCACTTTGATCACGTGGCGTCTTAGGTGTAGAAATGAGTCATTTACGTGAGGAGGGCTCGTGTATCTAATAAACTTTCACTTCAGTGTATTTACTTTTTAACTCCTTGGATATCGCTCTTGCCAAGGCATGTATTTTTTTTTTTTTAATTTCCTGCAACCAACGAGCTAAATAAGAAGTTAAAACCACATTGTTCATTAATATTAAGAAATGCAGAACCACGATAGCTTACCTGCAGTCAACATAAGTTTTGAATTTTTTAGTATCTCAACAAATATTACAACATAGAAAGAAAGGAAAACTTCTTTTATTCATAAGCCGCAATGCATTAATTTCCAAAATGGAGAATTTTGTTTTTCTGTCTCATCCGAAAACCCCTTTTCAATAATATTTCATGAGTGAAAAATTCATAAAGCCAAACGTGCTGAGTATCTGAAATACGTTAAGGAAAAAAAAAAAAAAAAAAAACATGACCGGCAGATAGGAAACCCGAGACATATGACGGTCTTGGAAATCGTTGCAATACCAAAGGCGGTTATCAGATGTCGTCAATTTCTAATTTGAAATGAGTTGACGAGGAGAGAAAAATGGCTATAATTCAATTGGAACTTAAAGCAATTAAATCTCGAGTAATTCAAATGACGTTTTTCTGCTCAGTTTCTAGCGTTTCAGCGGAAAAATCATTAATTTATTATGTCTCCGATTCTATTAATTAAGCATTTTTAAAATTTTACAAAATCATCATATGTACTGTCTTTTTTTTTTTTTTTTTTTGTGGTAATAAAGATTTTAGCTCTTTTTATTCTATGTTTTCCTGCTGTATCAATTTCCTTAATATTAAATGTATGCTAAAGGGGTTTTTAAAAGAAATATTAAAGCAACATTTTAATACGACGGCAATTTTGATCCCCGGTCTTTGCATTGGAAATTAGTGCTTCAGTTAAAAAGCATTTCGGATTTTCAGTTAGTACGTATTTCGAATTTAGCTAAGGAATTCAGTAATTCATATTTTGGAGTTTGCTGTGGAAATCAATATTTCGTGTTTCGGAATTTGCTAAGAAATTCGGCAGAAAATAATTTCCTCGATTCATAACAGTAGTTATCTATTCTATATACATAGTATAAAGTAAAGTCCCCGGCAGGCGTGTTTCTGTTTGTTCGGGCTAATTTCGAGAATCGCTGGAAGCATTTTAATGCGGTTTTCACCATTCCATAGAGCATTTGTCGAGGAAGGTTTAGGTGTATGAGACATTAATATATGACAAAAGGGAGCCGAGCAGTAACGATTTTAGTGACAAGTCAAAGGAAAAACCGCAGTTCGCATTCTTTCGTGGCATCCACTACCTAAACAACGATGCGCGGCGACCCGTTTACGAAACTTTTTTTGCTCATTGGGAAAAAGACGCGAGGCGCATGCGCGGCAGCCGATCTGACAGCATGTAAGGCCACAGACTAAATGCGTAGTTACATCGGACGCTGAAAGAATTGGTTTATCGGCCCTCGCACAGACTAAATGCGTAGTTACATCGGACGCTGAAAGAGAATTGGTGTATCGGCACTCGCACAGACTAAATGCGTAGTTGTAAAATGCGTCGTCCGCACGTATGTATCTCTTTGAGTAGCTCTTTAATTAAAATTCAAATATTGTATTAACATTATGCCGAGACGAAAATCGAATATAGGTCGTACGTAGTACATCGAACGCTAAAATAATTTGTTTATCCCGTCATAATGAAACTTTTCAAGAAACAGAATCTCGATTGGCAAATGACCGATAAAAGAATGGCTTTACAAAGAGAAAGACAGTCGCCTGTTGAACGTAATAACCGCCTCTCTTTAGATTCGCCGTAAATTCTAAATTGCTACCGTGCGAAGCCGGGCCGGGTCGCTAGTTAAAGATAAAACTGTAGTCTCGTACAATATTAATTTATCTCAATAAATGTATATTTAGCTTTTAACGGCGAGTATCCCATTACTTCTGATTGTATGGTATGCAAGGTGTCCAGGTGCTATTTTAAAAACAAGGTGAACTGTTACCTAGAAAAAATGAGCGCGCAGGGCCTGGAGACTAAACGGTGGCGCGGGCGAAGTTCATAGAGCAATATATGTATAATCATCATCATCCATTATCAATCCACTGCTGGACGAAGGTCTCTCCAAGTTTCCTCCACAACGGTCTGTCTTGTGCCAGTCTCCTCCATGTCACCCCCGCATACTTTCGAATTTCATCCACCCATCTTCCATGCGGTCTTCTTCTGGGTCTTTTCCTGTCCCTTGAAATCCAATCTAAAATTTCGGCTGTCCATCGATGGTCTGTCCTTTTGGCAGTATGTCCAGCCCATTGCCATTTCAGGGATTTAACTCTGATCATGATGTCTTCCACTCCTGTCAATTTTCGGATCCACGAGTTCCTCTTCTTATCTCTCCTGGTTACACCAAGCATGCACCTCTCTATGCTGCTATGAGTTGTCCGCAGCCTTTGTATGTCTCTTTTAGTTAAGGTCCACGTCTCTGCACCATACGTAAGCACTGGAAGGATGCATTGATCAAACATTTTTCTTTTAAGACATAATGGCATATTGCTCTTGAAAATTATGCTGTTTCTTCCAAAAGCTCTCCAGGCAAGTTTTGTACGCCGATTAATTTCTTCATCAATGTAACCCTCACTTGATATCTGCTGTCCAAGATAAACGTACGCATCTGAGATCTCGAGCTTTTCTCCATCAATCGATAAATCTTCATTTCTTGTAAAAGCATTGAACATCACTTTTGTCTTCTGAAAGTTCAATTTTAATCCCACTTCTATATAGAACCCGGTGACCGTCTTTCGGTTCGTAGAGTGTTCGGAGTCAGAATAGGAAAAGCTGCCGATTTATCGGAGTTTGAAAAAGGGCAAATTGTGACGGCACGGCGCCTCCGAACTACGATCTCAGAAATAGAGCGGCTTGTGGGGTTGCTCACGTGCCGCTGTAGTGAGTACGTATCAAAAGTGGTGCACAGATGGCCAAAAGACGAACTGTCGTCCAGCTGTGTGTCGTCCGCAGCTCATTGATACCAGAGTGGAGCGGAGACTATCGCGCATTGTTCACAGCGATCGCAGGGCCACAGTGCACCAGATCACCCGCAGCTACAACGGTGGTGATCAGGGCAATGTGTCGCAGCACACAGTTCATCGCAGCCTTCTGCGCATGGGACTGGGTAGCCGAAGATCCAGCCGGGCTCACTGCACGTCGTCGCCAACAAAGCATGAAATGGGGCCAAGATCATCGAGATTGTACCGTGGATGATTGGAAGAAAGTGGTCTGGTCTGACGAATCAAGATTCCTGGTGCATCACGTAGACGGCCGAGCGCGGATACGCTGAGTACGAACGGAGGCTATCGCACCTCGATGCACTGTTGGGCGGAAACAGGCGGGCGGTGGTGGCATGCTGTGAGCGATGTTTTCTTGGGACACTTTAGGCCCCATTATCCCAATAGCACAATCCCCGACAGCTTTCAGGTATCTGAACATCGTTGCGGACCAAGTTCACCCATTCATGGCAACTGTGTTCCCTGCTGGTGATGGCCATTACCAACAGGATAATACGCCACTGCCACACTGCCAGAATCGTCAAGGAGTGGTTCGAGGAACATGCTGGTGACTTTCTGTAAATACCTTGGCCCTCGAATTCACCTAACATGAACCGAATCGAACATTTGTGGTTCGACTTGGAAAAGCGGGTTCTTACTAAATCACCATCACCCCGAAATATACGGGAACTGGATGGCCTGCTGTTGACATTACGGTACCAGATACCCCAGGATGCCCATCGCGACCTCATTGAATCGATGCCTCGCCCTGTGACAACTGTTTTGCGGGCTAAAGGGGGTCCTACAGCTTATTTATAGGTAGGTGGTCATTATGTAACTGCTCATCAGTGTATGTCGTACATTGGAAGAGTATTTAAGCGAATGTCGTTCGGCGCAGACGATAACTATTCGATTTCCGGTTGGAACAGGTTTTGTTCCACAATTTTGCTACTTGTCAAGCCTTAAGGCTTGACAAGTATCAAAATAGGAAAATAGGAATGGACAAGACTTCCCGAATGGACAAATAGGAATCGACAAGACTTCCCGGCCTTCCGTTCCAATAATATTCAGAAACGAATCTTGACATTTCGAGTTTTAAGTACAAGGCATATCCGGAAAATAAGTACCTTTTGCGAATATTTTTGCTATTGCGCTGCAGTAGGAACATCGCGCATGCGTATTGTCTTTTCTCATTAGTTTTCATAAACCAGAACTGAGATTTTTTGAAGGATCGTAATACTTTCCTCTAACACAGGTGCGAAAACAGAAAAACTGCGCACTATTTGAGTGGGAATGAGAAACTTTTGAAATGGAAGGGCAGTATTTTCAAGTCTCGTCCTCCCAGACAAGAAAAACTTGCTACGGCCGTGACACTCGTACACATTTACGTACGTACGCACAAGCATTTGTGACAAGTCTATTAAATTACTTATACCACAAAAACAGATGTCAAAGGTGCTGAAAGTGTTAAAAATGTAATGTGACAAAATAGGATATTTAAATTTTATAATCTTTATACAACAACAATAAAACTTACCACGAGTTTTCGCTCTTTGGTCGTTGGCAGTTTACCCTCAACTAGGCCTATGCGAATAAAGACTGCCCCAAAAGTTTGGCGAAAGAGGAAATTAAGGCAAGAAAGAAATTTTTAACTGCATTTTAAATTGCTTTTTCGGCATGAAGACAATACATCGTACAATTGGAGCCTACAGTTAAAAACAGTTATGCCAGCCTAGAGTCTCTTAAAGCAGAATGCTGAGTTTTATTTTGTCTTTTTAGTTTAGCAACTCCATAAATCATTGTAACTAGTCTTAGCGACAATATCTTGTAAAAGTAAAGAAAGTGCAAAAATTGTCAACAATAGACGCCACTTGGGTTTTTCATAGTTTCTCACCCAGTGCACATTTGCAAGGCTATAGATTTTATTTTTTTAGCTGGCGATAGCAGAGTAGTCAAGACTTCCCTTCAAATCCCTGTGGTGCGGAGAAGTTGAGGTCTCAAGATCTCTGTAAATAAAATTTTACTTAACATTCGTTGCAATTCTCAAGAAAGGCTTTTTTTTTTTTATCATTGTATTATATTTATAGTTCTCTGTCGTTTTGTTCGTGAACATGCTTGTTTGCTGCTTTTCCCCACTTTCTACCGGACGATAAAGAAACCTTGGATCGCTTTTAAATGATCATTGTGACGTGTCTTCTGTGTTCCGGTTGTACCTGCGTATTTCGTTTTCTGCAGTCCGTTGTCTTTTGAGTGTAGAAGTGGCTACTGGAGAACTGGCCACAAAAATTTTAAGGGGCCGTATAAAAATTGAGTTTGCGATCACATAAAGTTTCCGTAATTTCGTATTTTCTTAATTGCGATATTTAATGTATTTCTTTGTAAAAAATGTTTATAATTTACAAATCAACAAAAGAATTTCAGGGTTTAAAACTTACAGCTCAACAAATTCTCTGCGGGCAAGTGCAAAACGCAGCATATTTTATATTCTCCGCAGCAACTGCGGAGAACATAAAATATAAAGAATTTCTGGTCCGATCGGGATATTTTCAGCGTCTACAAACTACAACTGAATAAAACTTCCGCGGGCATTGCTACCGTTGGAACCTGTCTTTGGGAGGGCGGAGGGGAGGTGGCTTAACTCTAAACATATATAGAATATAAAGAATTTGTAGAGCTGTAATTTGTAAACGCAGAAAAGCTTCCAATCGGACCACAAATTCTCTGTATTTTATATTTTCGGATCCCCCCCCCCTCCGACAGGCTTCCTGCGTAGCTAATGCGCTGAGAGAATTTGTTGAGTTGTGTTTGTAAATGGTGAAAATCTCCCGATTAGACCAGAAATTCCTTATATTTAATATTTTTGGTACTAATGCCCCCCCCCCGACAGGTTTTCTGTATTAGCACATGCCCGCAGAGAATTTAAGTTTTAGTTTGTAAACGCTGAAAATCTCACAAGCGGATCAAAAGTTTTTACATTTTAATTATTGGTATAAACCCCACGCCCCAGGTTTCCTGCTTAAGCACATACCCGTACAGAATTTGTTGAGTTGTATTTGTAAACGCCGAAAATATTCCGATCGGATCAGAAATTCCTTATATTTTAGGTATTAAAATACCTAATATATAAGGTTCCTGAGTTAGCACATGCCCGCAGAAAATTTGTTTCCTGAGTTAGCACATGCCCGCAGAACATTTGTGGAGATATAATTTATAAACCCTGAAATTCTTTTGTTGAGTTGTAGATTATACAATTTTTTTTTATAAAGAATCACGTTAAATATCGTAATTAAGAATATAGAAAATCACGGAAACTTAATGTGTATTAGATAACCAACCTGTGAGGACGTGGCCACGTCCCCGCCTCGAAGCAGTCTAAAACGTAATTTTTATACGGCCCCTTAAAATTTTTGTGGGCAGTTCTCCGGCTGGCCAAATTCTCCGGGTGCTAGTTATGCGGGTGCCAGTTCTCCGCTCTGTCTTTGGCCCGAAAATCATGGAAATGTCTAAATTTCTTATTGAAATTGAAATATATAAAAAAAAAATGTTTTGCGAACAATAGTTGCTCAAGTAGTAGGAAATATAACCACGCGATATTTGTTTATTCAGAACAATTTTATGGCACTGAAATGGCGATGTGGCCAGTTCTCCGTACCAGTTGTCTTTTGTCAGCCATTTACACAGTTTCTATTTTGTAACATACTTTTCGGTTATGTTTTGTTTTCGTTGCTGTTATAAACTGTGGGATTTGGGACTCTTTAGCCCATCGAGGCCTTTGCGACAATAAATGTCAACCAGCAACAGCAGCAAAAAACAATACTTTTTTCTCTCCGGAATGTAGCATCCATGCCTCACCGGGATTCGAATCAGAGATAGAAACAGGTCAAGGGGTCGACTATTTTTGCAAGTTAAACGGGTCGGGTCAAGGTATTCCTGACCCGATTTCGACCCGGTTTTATTTACGTTTTATTTTCGAAAAGGAAAACAAAATAGTTTAAGGAAATAGGCGTACTGTGGACGTATGTGCTCAATACTGCTGCTGGCAGAGTGAAAAATCATTTGTCATACAAAAATATTGCCGTTCCTTTCTTAACGCAACGAAAATTTCCACTGATCGACGATACGGCGCAGACGCTAGATTCACCGATACCATATCGCAAAACTATACTGCTTTTGCGTTTGTTTTCAGTACGATTGTCCGGAGCAAGATACACGCCTGCCGCCTGCTTCTCTTGTGATTCACTCTCGTGTCACATTGTAAGACTAAGAGTTATTTTTCACATCGCACCTTTTGCATTGAGCATTCAGAGCTTTTCGTTTGACGTGCTAACTTCCCGTTCCATTGCATGTCGTGTCGTAATTAATGCCTTATTTGTTAATATGGATGAATTTAATATTGAAGAGGTTGAAAAA
This sequence comes from Macrothele yani, assembly GCA_039090855.1. NCBI lineage: Eukaryota > Metazoa > Arthropoda > Arachnida > Araneae > Macrothelidae > Macrothele > Macrothele yani. Next base: position 120,194,193 of record CM077005.1, on the reverse strand, counting down.
GTCGTCGAGGCCAACAAATACTGTACGTGCGTATTGAAAACAAAAAGGGAAAGAGTGAATGCTGGAAGTTGTATCGTCTCATTAAGAAACCAGAATATGTTTCACAGCGACATCAGTTTTCACAAGCTAGTGAGTTTGAAAGTTTCCAAAATGTAAATGTTGATTTCATGAGTGTTCCTTCCTTCTGAGCAGCAATGATGAAATTAACATCCACATTTAAAATACTACGGACCTTTCCTGTTATCTGCCCTCTACTATTTGACTTCCGAATAAGAACGCATTCAAGTAGTTTCAGATTCCGAAAGTAGAACACAGAGCCTTTGGCAGCAGATGCGCAGTGATCACATGCTTCTCAATGCGTACTACCATGCGCAGTGATCACATTCTTTTGGCCGTTTGTCTGCGCTTTGGAATTATGTGTGGTCATTCGGAAGGAATGTTCTTTTAACCGTTTGTCTGCGCTCTGGAATTATGTGAATTTATGTGGCGAAAAGATTGAAAACTAATGACGATTCATTTTTAGAAATTATGAAATATATCGTAGCGTATTGCCCCCTCTCCCCCGGAGTGATATTGGTACCTAATTTGTACCTACTGGTTTTCATTTGCTTTCTTATACTGTATATTTTTTTCTTTTACATATTTCTTAACAGTTAAAATTTTATTAAAAAGTGAATAAGTAGATTTTTGCTACTTATAGTGTCGTTTTATATACCAATAAAGAAATTCCCATAACATTTATCGTGAACTACTTTCTCTCATGTTGAGTGTGATCAGGTTTTATGTAAACAAAGCGGAACGACACACTCAAGATCGCGAACATCTTGAAAGGGTTCTTATTCGGAAGTCAGTGTCATTTTACATAACAATGAACAAAAGCAAACAGTGGCGGGCAGATAACAGGAAAGGTCCAATACTACTAGTGATCCGAATTTCTTGGCTTGGCGTAGAATATAAACAAGTTTCCAAGCTTTTGCACATCAACCAGATGGCTTTTTCGAGGAAAGTAGACAGCTAACTGGATGATGGAACACTTCAACAATTTGAACGTGGTGACTTGACTAGACAATAAATGAATAGGCGTAAATGGGATCGGACATTCGAAGAAACGAGGTCACGTTGGTTGGGCGCGCGGTAGTGTGGAAGAAAACATGGCATCGGTACTGTGGTAGAAAGCATAGCATCATTTTGGAAACTTTCAACTCATCAGGAGCTGGAAAGAATTGATGTTTGCTGTGAAATATATCCTGATGCTTAATATGTTATCAAGAAAACAGAAAAAACTGAAATTAAAAATACAAGTTACTTACAAAAATTTTGACTGTAGCAGTATCAAAATTAAGTGGAACAGTAGTAATATACGGAGGGACTTTTTGACTCTCGCAGATGTGTTCGAAAACATTTACATATGTTTAAAAAAAAATTCGAATTTATAGTTCAAAGCAGATTTGTCCGTTCAAGCAGATTTGTGTCCAAGATTTTTGACCCGTTTCCAACGCTGATTCGAACCCGGACCCATCTCAGACGAATGATCGTAAGCCAGCGCTTAGACCACTGCGCCACCAAGGCTGCTCGCGTTTACCTAAAGCAGGTTCTATAACTAAACAATCTTTCTACACTGCTGGCCACCCAAAATGCAACACCAAGAAGGACACAAGAGAGCAAAGCCAGATTTACTGGACACATAACAGATACAAAGATGAAATGATCGAGCTTACAGGCCCGTGCGACTTGCGGAACACGCAGACATCAATAGTTCGTGTTGCACCCATGGCTGGCAATAAAGGCAGCTACACGCCGCGGCATCGAACAAAAGAGGCTTTGGATGTGGGCTTGGGGTATATCGGTCCAGGCTGCTTTCACACGTTGCCACAGATCATCAGGCGTAGCCGCGAGTGGTGCTTGCAGGGCCACTCGATTGCCGAAGAGCGACCAGACGTGTTCGATGGGCGACATATCGGGAGAACAGGCAGGCCGCGGCAGCAGTGAAACCTGGTGGGCCGTGAAGAATTGTTGCATGATGCGTGCCACGTGCGGGCGCGCGTTGTTCTGTTGAAACGTGGCCGCTGGCAGGTCCTGCAGGTAAGGGAGGACTACAGGCTCCAAAACGTCGGAGATGTAGCGGTGGCTGTTTGTACCAGCAATGCGTACCATCAGAGGAGTGCGGGTGGCATACACAATTGCGCCCCAAACCATAACGCCAGGCGACGGACCGGTATGGCGATGCATAATGCAGGCGTCATACAGTCTCTCGCCGCGGTGCCGCCACACGCGGATCCGACCATCGTGGTGTTGCAGGCAGAAGCGGGATTTGTCGGAGAAGACAATGTCGTGCCATTCCGTAGTCCAGGTGCTGCGTTCAACGGCCCACTGCCGCCGCACTCGCAGGTAGTGTAACGTCAATGGTGATCAGAGAAATGGGCGCCGTGCGAGAAGTCCCCGCTCCTGCAGACGACGTCTAGCGGTACGTGCTGACACGGTTGTTGCACAACACCCTAATTCCTGCGCCAACGGTCGTGATGTGGTGGTGCGAGCCGTCAATGTCCGCCGCACAACATGCCGGTCCTGTCGTTTGGTGGTGTGCCGCGGCTGCGGCTATCACTCACGTTGGTCCGTCCGTCCCTCCTGCACCCACCGAATCCATACTAGTCTCAATTTGGCTTGATGTCGTCCCACGCGGGCGCCGATGTCTCGGTACGATAAACCGCTGTCGCGATAAGCCACTATTCGTCCTCTGTCGAACTCCGAAACGTGCTGGAATCACTGCCGTATTCTGTGACGAGGCATCAGGAAGCTTCCCACGCACAGGCCCGGCAGCACAACACACTTCCACTACTTACACCCCGCCTTCTGTTCACCCTTCTTATAGTGCTTCTCCGTGGCGTGCCGGGCGCACATGACTTGCATATACCCTGTTATGCTAATCGTTTGCATGTCCTCTCGCGGGCGACGCATGCTGCGAATTTCAGGCCAATCGGATGCTTCCTTCTTGGTGTTGCATTTTGGGTGGCCAGCAGTGTATATTTCATTGCACTGAACAGGCTGCAAATGTTTATCTTGTGTTTTCTAAAACCTCAGACTGAAGAGAAGGATGTTGTCGCCACTTCTGCCTAAATTAGAGTTTTAACTACTTTCTCAGCCAAGTACTCCCCCCTTCCTTCCCTCAGGCTTTACGAACTGTGACAGAGCCATATTACTCATTGCTTCTGAGTACGAGTAAGGATCTTCTGTGGGTTTCTGAAACCGAGACTTCTGCTAAGTATATAGTTAAATATCCCTTCAGCAATTGATCTTTCTCACTTTACCATAGCTCCTTCGGTCTTTTCATCGGCATGACTTGCCCTGCCCCGATTCTAGATTTTTGTTATTTATATAATTTACATAATATTTTACGGTAAAAAGACTTACATGATGTTCTTTATACAATAATATAGCGTGGTGAAAATGGAAACTCTTCTGCTGTTGGAATCCGATCGTGCAAGTGAATGCCATAACAGCGGGACAGCCCAGTGTTGCGCTATATGCCATTCGTGACAATTTCAAAGACTGTGGTCAGAGGTATGTGAATTAAAAAGTTAGGGGAATGAGATGATTTCAAGGCAGTCGCTTTTCGCCAACTCTCGTACTGACGCAATTTTTTTGACGGAAACTTCTGAAAAATTGCTAGCACTCAAGTCCAGCAGACTGTGGTTGCAGTAGAAATCATTGCTAAAGCGTTGTCTACTAAGAAGGGACTTCGACAAGGAGAAAGAGGCCGCCCCGGTGGCGCAGTGGTCTAAGCGATGGCCTCTGATCATTCGTTCGAACGGGTCCGGGTTCGAATCCCGGTGAGGCATGGATGTTGTGTTTGTCTTACGGCACTGGCTCTCTCCCTTCCCTGGAACCAGTGACCCTAAATTAGGGACGGGCGAGTGCTTATAGCCCATTGAGTTGCTCACGGTGGTCGTTAAACCTCCAACCAAAAAAAAAAAAAAAGGAGGAAGAGAAAAGTCTTTTGACTGAACGCTACATGCGTCGCTGACACTGGGTAAAGAAAAGCTATGCACGCGCTAGATACGTCGTTGACACTGGGTAAAGGAAAGCTTTGCACGCGCTAGCCGCGTCGCTGACACTGGGTAAAAGAAAGCTTTTCACGCGCTAGACGCGTCGCTGACACTGGGTAAAGGAAAGCTTTGGACGCGCTAGTCGTGTCGCTGACACTCAAAGGTTTAAAGAGGAATTTCCGGCAGTATTGCTTAGGAATGATTTAAGCTGGAATTTTTTTTTTAAATTAAGCCGTCCAAATATAAAGGGATTCAAATTCATTTTGGAATATTCTATTCATACTTGACATTTAAAAAGTATGGAGCTCGTTTCTTCGCAAAGCAGACAATTGAACGCAAGGAAGATAGTGCTGATCTGTCAGTTGGTTTTCCCCTCCTTTTACGATTTAAAATTTTAGTAAAACTTTATTCAGCGAAAAAGTTTCTGAAAAGGCGTGCAATGGCGAAGAGCAGCTCTGCCAGTGTGTGCGTGCGTGTGAGCGCGCGCGCTCTTCCCGCCCACCCACCGACAAAGTCACTCTATTAATATTTTTTTTTGTTTTAGACCAAAGTAACTGCCCCCCTAAGGAAAAGTTCATGGACTCACTCTGTTCTTAGAAACAGTGGATTTTAAAATGGCGACGCACTGTATGTGTACGACCTTGAACTGCAAACAATTAAACCAAACTAATGTCAAGAACGAAGGTAGAATTAACAAAGCCAATGAATAAATTACGAATTGCACTACTGTGCATTACAAATTTTGAAGTTGTGAATCCGTTTATTGGTATAAATATGGCATGAATGGTAAGCCTGATAATATCCGAAAACATGAAAAATAGTATTCGGGTAGATTACGCCAAAAAAGTCAGTAAGAAATAGAGCAATAAACTATCAGTTTATTGGCATAGACGTATAAATATTTAAGCGCAAGCTTTCAACACCAACGGTTGCCTTCGTCAGGTTATGCATGGTCATGCTTCACAAGAGAATTATTTATTTTTAATCGGAAACTTGAGACTTGGTCGTTCTGGGTGGTGGTGTAGTTAGCATAATCGGGCGCTAGCCGGGAGATGCGGGTTCGTTTCCCGCTCCAGGACGATGGAATTTTCAAGTTTTCGGATATTATCTGACTTAACACCCATGTTACATTTATACCAATAAACGGATTCACAACTTCAAAATTTGTATTTCAACAAAGCCAGCTGCAATTATTGTTGAAACGTCACATAGCTATATCGTCCGCAGTCTACTGGAAAAAGTCTGCGGCATTCACTCCCAATTTAAATAGGTTATCCAAAATTCTTTGCATTTTTCTTCAATATTAGATAACCGCGTCTTCCCCACACCACAGGAATATCTTCACCCGTCATCAGGAAAGTCAGAGATGCCGCCAAAGAAAAAGCCCACAGATCAAAAAAAGATTAAGTTTCTTGCAGCTCTAAAAAAATCGCTGGGGACTAAGGAAGGCGACGATCGCGATGTCCAACTGAGTCCGGATGCCCTGAGGTGTATAGACCTCTTACTGAACGGGTTAGCAGCAGACCTTACCAAAGCGTCATCCAATGCGTTCCAAAAGTCGCGGAATGAGAACATTTTGAACGCCGAGCACGTCCAAAAGGCCGTGTACAAGATGTTCACGAAAGTGATGGCATCTCACGCCATGTCAGAAGGCAATAAGGCCGTGTTTAAATTCACGAACGGTTTGCTGAAGTACCATGCGAAGCGCCCGAAGGTGTCCAGAAAACCGCCTCAGAAAGGGCAGGAGTTCGTCAACGGAATGAAGAAGCTCCTTCAGTGCATTCACTCCGAGTCTTCCTTAACGCCTGATGCTGTTAAGATCCTCTCGAACATTTTGGACACCGTCACAACACACCTGACCACAAAGGCTTCAGAAAAGGCGAAGTCCTCTGGAACTGTTGACGAAATGACGATAAAAGAAATAATTGCAACTGTGCTGACGGCTGTATTGGCTGACCACGCACACTGCGAAGGCATGAAGGCTTTGAGCTTATACTCCAGTGGTTTCCTTAAATACAAGCCAGAGGTTGAGAAAATAAAGAAGAGGCAGAAACCATATGTGCTGCATTTTCCCGACCACGAACATCTGTCAGAGCACAGACCAGCAAAGGCCAGAAAAGGCGCCGTTGCTGAAGAAAAGTCATCAGTGAAAGTCATCACTAAGGAAAGAAGGAAGCGGGCCACAGCGAAGGAAAGATCTTCTGCCCAGTCGCTGACGAAGGTTCGGAGGAAAAGGAGGAGATCAAAATCGTTAACAAGAAAGCGTTCAAAAACGGAAAAGTTGCCTTCAGCAAAGAAACCTGCTAAAAGGCCATCGAAAAGCAAGGCCGTGAAAGGTACTACGGTCAGGGAAAGAAAACCCGCAGTACGAAAGCAGAGAGTTTCGTCTGAAGGCAAAGCGAAACAAATTCCGAAAAAGCGCTCTAGCGGAGAAGTCTCGCTTCGGAAACCTCCGGAAAGGAGGAAAGTCAGCTATGGTGCTGGAATAAAGACTATCTGCAACGATATCCACGAGATTGGAGGTGGAGCAAGTATTAACACTGCGGGAGTTGCTCTGGTGGACCAAATGATATCTTTCTTTGTCAACCGGTTAGCTGGTCACATTCATCCGTCTAATGGCATAATCAGCCAGAACAGTATTCAAATCGCTTTGCAGAATATACTGCCCCCAGATATGTACGATCATGCCATTGCGGAGTACAACAGAAGAAATATGTTAAAGAGCGTATCCAAGTAGTGATCGGTTTTCAGTTCCGGCAAGTCTTCGACAGTTTGAGGAAATCATTTAAATCCAGTCTCTCAATAAATGAGATTTTACAAAAAAGATTTTAATTTGAGCCCTCAATAAATAAATAAATAAATAAATAAATAAATAAATAAGATCCTTACCTTTATAATACGCAATAGAAACGGGAGGGAGAGTGCGTGTGTACAATATGTAATAGAAATGGGAGGAGTGATGTGCATATACAGTGAGTGATCACTGAATTGTGACCACCCAATTAGTACATAAGATGTCGAAAGCAGTTGGGAGGTGTGGTCAACCCAGCTGTTTGTAATATGGCCTTCAGTGCAGGTATGGAGGTAATTGGTATATCAAGACGCTTGATATGTCGCTCCATAGTTTTCCACAAGTGTTCTATCGGTTTGATATCTGCGGAGCTTGAAGGCCAATCGATAAGCTGGAAATTTGAAATGTGTTCCTCAAAACACTCCTGCACAACACTGGACCTATGGCTCGGCGCATTTTCAAAGACACCGTCGCCATTCTGGAAAAGTGCCACATTGCTGGGTGTACAGAGTCAACAAACAATTCACAATAATGGACACCAGTCATGCGTTGTTCCACATACACCAGTTCCTGCCAGGTAAAACATACCCAACACCATACAACCACCTCCACTGGCTTTCCCTGTGCAGACCCTGCAGGATGGATCGAGTGCCTCATGTTGTTTGCACCCAATACGTACACGACTATCCACGGATTGGAGTAAACAAGTTAGTAAAATCATGCAATGCATTGATTATGATACGCTTTCCAACATAACAGAAATTATTACTCAAGTTATGAGAATAATGGCTGTAGAATAAATCTGGCTCCTGTGTCCCGACCTTTGACCCCATTTCGGTGATATTGAACAGAACCGGTTCACTATACCTTAGAAATAGCATACTAAAGGTTTGTCGCAATAGAAGCAGTTTTACGCAAGTTATGAGAATAATGGCTGTGGAATAAATCTTGCTTTTGTGCAATGACCTTTGTCCCCATTTCGTTGATATTCAACAGGACCGGTTTACTATACCTCCGGAACAACATGATAAAGTTTTGTTTCAATCCAAGCATTTTTAGGTAAGTTATGATGCACAAGGGCAATGAACTAGATCCCATTCCAGTGTCCTGACCTTTAACCCCATTTTGCCCATTTTCAATAGAGTTCGTGCCTAGGTGGTTCCCTACCTCATACTAAAATTTCATCGAAATCGAACCATATTTACGCATGTTATGACGCATAAAAAAGGCAATGGAATGGATCCCACTTTTATGTCTTTACCTTTGACCCTGTTTCGCCCATTTTCAATAGGGATCGTCCCCAGGTGGTTCCCTACTACATACTAAAATTTCATCGAAATCGATCTATTTTTACGCAAGTTATGACGCATAAGAGAAATGGAATGGATCCCGCTTCTATGTCCTGACCTTTGACCCTGTTTCGCCCATTTTCAATAGGGTTCGTCCCCAATTGGTCCCCTACCACATACTAAAATTTCATCGAAATCGAACCATTTTTGCGCAAGTTATAACGCATAAGAGTAATGGAATGGATCCCGCTCCTATGTCCTGACCTTTGACCCTGCTTCTCCCATTTTCAATACGGTTCGCCCCCAGGTGGTCCCCTACCACATACTAAATTTTTGTCGAAATCGAACCATTTTCGCGTGAGTTATTGGACGGACAAAGCTGGAGCATATACGCTTCTTCAACCTACGGTTGGAAAGCGTAAAAAGCAGGACTCGTCAGAGCAGCCCACTTGTTTCCAGTCATCCGAAGTCCAACTTGCATGGTCTTCTCACCAGACGTCTTTTGCGCCGATGAACCAGGGTTGTTAGGAGAGGATGTCGTTGTCGTCTGCTGTTGTAGCTCATGTGAAAGTGTGTGACGCATGGTCATGACAGATGATACTGTTCTGGTTTGATCTCGTGTATTGGATAGTCCGCTGTCCTGTGCAGTTTTGCCACCTGGCTGTTGTTTGGTCATTTTCACGCCAGTCCTAATACACTTTAACTACGTCGGATCACGAACAACCCACCAGTTCAGCCGTTTCGGAAATCGAATCTGCCGCTCTCCAAATTCCCACAATCTGTACTTTCTCAAAGCTCAAAGTCTGATAAATCCTTCCATTTACCCATCACGCTCCGAATTTTACTGCCTACTGCTACGAGCTCTTACAATCTGTCCTTCCTCAAAGTCTGATAAATCCTTCCATTTACCCATCACGCTCCGAATTTTACTGCCTACTGCTACGAGCTCTTACAATCTGTCCTTCGTCAAATTCTGATAAATCCTTCCATTTATCCATCACGCTCCAAATTTTACTGGCTACTGCTCCGAGCTCATACAATGTGTCCTTCGTCAAAGTCTGATAAATCCTTCCATTTACCCATTACGCTCCGAATTTTACTGCCTACTGCTACGAGCTCTTACAATCTGTCCTTCGTCAAACTCTGATAAATCATTCCATTTACCCATCACGCTCCAAATTTTACTGGCTATTGCTCCGAGCTCATACAATGTGTCCTTCGTCAAAGTCTGATAAATCCTTCCATTTACCCATTACACTTCGAGTTTTACTGCCTACTGCTCCGAGCTCTTACAATCTATCCTTCGTCAAAGTCTGATAAATCCTTCCATTTACCCATCACACTCCCAATTTTACTACCTGCTACTCCACTCACACCTTATATATGCTACGTCGGTCGACTAATCGCGCCCTCTTTGAAATCACGTGGTCAACGGGCCCCATTCACTTTTGATAGGGGTGGTCATAATTCAGTGGTCACTCGGTGTACATACAATATATACTAGATGAATTACACTTAACGTCGCCCGGGTATAAAGTTTAGGAGTCAGTCTGTATATTCTAATTTTGTATAATGTTCCGGAGTCAATCTGCATATTCTGATTTTGTGCTACGTTTAGATGTCCCTCTGCACAGTGATGAGCCATTACATTATGACAACCCCCAGCCTAGAAAAATGAGCGCCCGTGGAGACCGAACGGTGGCGCAGGTGAAGTTCAGAGCCGTATATACAGAACCCGAGGACCGGCTTTCGGTTAGTAGAGTGTTCGGAGTCAGAATGGGAAAAGCTGCCGATTTATCGGAGTTTGATAAAGGACAAATTGTGATGGCATGGAGACACCACTCCTATCCACGCAGCATTGGCCGCGATAAGTCACCGTCCGCGCTGCGTGTGACGTCACAAGCAGGCAAAAAGCTGCTTTGATACTACGGAAACCACTGAAGCTACAGGCGTTTAGACAGATAAAGTGAGGGATTTAATAATTATCAATTATACAACCTTGCTGTTTAATCAACTGTGTAAATAAGAATGTTTTTTTCTTCTTAAATTCACAAGATTTCTAAAAAGAGAAAAAAAGAAAAAAAAAAGAAAGAAAAACAGAAAAAAACCCAGCATTTCGGGAATCTAAACTCGGAGACGTTACGAAACAAAAATCGGAATGCAATTTTTTCACAGAAGGTTAGGTGCTGAAAGAATAGAATTACTTGCCTGATATGTGCAGATAATTTAATATTTTCAGTAATCTCACTAATTTAAGTTTTTGAAGTCTAATATATTTCCTTACTTCAAATTTTACAGTAAGTGAAGGTTCTCTATTAAGTGGTCATATTTTTGAAATCTCGCTGCTGTATTAAATCATTCAAACTTTATTCAACCAGAATAAGGAGAAAATAAAGAAACACAAAACAAATAATAAACATGCATGCACATATATTCTCCATACAAAGGTCATTGTTATGCTCACATCACATCAGCCTGATAGGTGTTATATCAGGTCACTTATTTTTCATTACGTTTAAAATTCCATTCAGTATCTACGAGCATTGAATCAAATCTGTTTATGTCCACTGCTATACTTACAATAAATAATAAATATAAATAAGGAAAACAGATTTAAAAAAAAACCGATTCAACACTTTTGTGTATACATATGTGATATAAATATAAACACGTTTTCACACAAAAAAAACAAACAAAAAAACCACAGCTCCTAATATAAAAAAAAAAAAAAAAAAAAAAAAATTATACATATCACTCCAGAGTGGACCCACAATGCGTAATGAGCATATGTACCCATACAGGATGTAGTTATTATATATCCAAAAAACATAATAAATTCCACCACAGTTCAACTGCAATAAAAAAAAAAAACATAGCCAGAATTACCCTTTACAAGAAAACCAAATAATAATAATTATTTTACAAAAGTTTGTTCAATAGTTGGGTGAAAACTATTGAACCTTAAGTGTTTGATTCAATATAATTGTCCCCAAGGTAAATCTTTACAAATCTCATTCAAGATAGCATTAAGGACATTCTTTGCCCAACTTACTCCTATTATAATTACATACAGTTGTAACAGCACTTTCTGTTAATTAAACAATTAAAATACAATGACAGAAGATTAATACTGTTAAACCATAAAACCTTGCCAACCATATTATTTTCATATGAACAGCAATATATCCTCCTGAATATTTCACAACCACTAAATAAAATAATCAATAAAATGTACAATAATAAATTAATGATAGGTCATTTGACACTAAGTTCACTGTTAGTTCACTTAGCATTTGGATGTTTTTGAATTTCTGATGACCAACAGTGATTTTCTAAAATTTAATACAGCTTGCTATCATGGTATTTACAGCATTAGCAAAGAAGTCATTGCAGTAAGTGAGCATTACTGGTGACTATTTTGTTAAGGAATTTCTCCCGCCACCTGTGGATAAGTCTATTTCTACGAAGACTATTGCTCATTGTTAACACCCCCGAGTATACAAAGAACCAGTATTCTCAGGTCATGTTGCCATGACCTTCCCACAAATGTGGCAGCTTAGAATCCACGGAAAGACGCATATTGTGTAGGGAAAAGTTGTTCCAATTTAAAAAAAATCGCATGCAAAAGAACTCACTTGCCCCTCTAGGAAATTGCAGTTTTTAGTGACAATGTAAAGGCCCTAGATTACAATGATGCATTTCTCAAAGAACATATTTTTTGAAATTTTACTTCTCTATTAGTCAAAGATTTATCACATTAATGCAGAGTCCCTAGATTTATAAAAGAGCACACAACACATAAATTAAAAACAGCAACTTTTTTTTTACCATCATGAATTTTCATTATTATGGACAAAATTATACCAGAATGGATAGATAATATATAATCCTTAAAACAATGACCAGTTTTTTTAATAATTTTACATTGGTTTGATCATTAATAATGGTGCAGCTCATTGTTTGGAGGGTAATTCATTCTGTATATTCCCCCATTGTAGTATTGCATTAAAAATATATATATTATACCAATGTGTACCTCGTCTACATTTACCAGTGATGCCAACAAACAAAATATTATCACACAAACAAATAATAGTAATAATACAGACGATACACTGTTTAAAGGTGCTCCACGTTAATTTAAAGCAGGTGAACCTTGGGAGAGAGAAAAAGAACTGATCCTAAGATCTAATGAAATATTGTTGTTTTCTCAAGTTTGTCTAAAACTATAACTGAAACACTATTAAATATTAATATACAACAGGTAATATATCCTGAAAATCATAATAAACTATGATTTTTAACAGTATGTGCACTCCATACAAAACCAACATATATATATATATATATATATCAGTTATTAAAGAAGGTAAGTATGAATGTATTAATTTACTAAAAATTTTCACTTTCATACCATACAACCATACAATATTTCAAATACAGAATTTACATTTATCTGTTCCATATCAATATGTACCAGTACTATATATGTTATTCCATGAATAGGCTCCTGATAATTAGTAAAAAAAAATAAATCCGAAATTTGTCAAACTGACTTTTCCCTGAAGTTATTCTTTACATTAAAAAAAAAAAAAAAAAAAAAAGATTAAGTACAGTATACAGCAATTTTCCATTATGTCTTAAAAAAATGTTTAATAAATGCATCCTTCCAGTTCTTACGCGTGGACCAGTGACACGGACCTTTACTAAAAAGGACATACAGATGCTGTGAACAACCCAAAGAAGCGTAGAGAGCTGCATGCTTGGCATAACCAGGAACTCATGAATCCAAAACATGAAGATCAAAGTAAAGTCTATAAAGTGACAATGGATGGGACACATTTCTATAGAACTGACCACCATTGGACAACTGAAATATTAGACTGGATAACAAGGGACAGAAAAAGACCAAGAAGAACACCGTGTGAGAGTTGGGTGGATGAAATTTGAAAACTTGCTTAAGTAACATGGAGGAGACTATAGCTTACGACTGAAAATTGTAGTAGAAACTTGGGGAGAGCTTCACCCAGCAGTGGATTGATAATGGTTGATGATATACATACTTGTATAGGGGAGGAAGCATTTACAAAACAAAAAATGTCATATAAATAAACATGCTCACTATGCCTACATTAACTGATTTTTGTGCAATATAAGTTTTGTTAGGTTTGAGCGTACATTAATTCATATCATTTTCTGTGAAGCTTGTTTAGCTGCATGGTGCAATCTAATAGTTGCATACTCTCTTATAATTAGTTTTTTTTTTAATGTCGTGACTAAAACACTTTTTTAATGTCGTGACTAAAACACTTTTTTAATGTTGTGACATTAATAAACCTCTTGCACTTCCCCACTTGTAAATTTATTGTTTTTGTGGTATTAGAAATGGGGGAAAAGGTTCTCCTCCACCTACCTCACAGTTTCATTACTAGCTGGAGGAGCGGGTTGGCGAGACAACTCACTATATAAGATGCTAATTAGATATGCAGAGGTGTAGCGGTGTTCTTCTCGTCTCCCCATCCTAGTTACTGAATAAATGTCTCACCTATTTACTTCACTAAAGCAACGCCAGTGATTATGGGTACCCTAGCAAATTTGATACCAGTGTGGACTACAGTGACTATTTATATATAGCCCCAAGTACAGCAAAAAATATGCAGTTTTGGGATTAAATGCCAACACCCATGTCATGCAACCTGTGTTATCTAGTGCTTTAAAAATAAACTGATGCATGGCTGTAACTAAAAATTGAAAGAGTAAGTTTCAGAAATAACTAGCATGTTAGGTAACATGAACACTTCGGTTAAGAGTGTAGTGTGTATTGCTCAAAAACATGTAAAACCAAATGCAATTTTAAATGTTTTCCCTCCTGGTAGAACAGCCAAGAAATAAAATAAATGATGTGTTGTAACTTTCAATATGCAAGTGGTGTATACATTTGATTTCAATTTAATGTGTTTTTTAGCGTCTGGTTTGATTTCAGACAACTAAATTAAGAAATGAAACTATTAACAGTTTACACAAGTTCTGAAAGTGTACGATTTCAAAGACTTTAAAATCACCCATTTATATGTTGAAGTGCTTTTGAAGAGAAGTCGCAATGAGCGATTATCGTGCTATATATATATATATATATATATTACACAATATCTTATTTTTATTTCAATGACAGCAGTTTCGTGTCTTTTACATACCTATGGAATTTAGTGTAATCCTTATTTTATATTGCGAGTTGCACAACACGAATGTAGCTCACTCACATGTATCTTTTCAACCAGAGAGTTTGGTTTTGCCTGCTTGTGACGTCACGCCACAGATGAACTATGACTTATGGCGGCAGAGCCAGTGGTGGCTCCACCTAATAGTTCAAACTCCATGGTCTATCATCTACCTAATCGTAAGTGCAGACCACGTACATCCTTTCATCTAATCGATATTCCCTTCTAGTAGTGCCTTCTTTCAGCAGGAATGCGTCAAGTCACATTGCCCAGATTGTTCAAGAATGGTTCGCGAAACATGAAGAATTCTAGGTGCTGCCTTAGCCTCCATATTTCCCAAACATCAATCCAATGAGCGTTTGTGCTTACAGCAAATCCAGTCTGCGGCTGCTCAACCAGCAGATAACTTAGAAAATTAAAGCTGCTAGTAATGTTTTGGTATACTAGATACTACAAGCCATCTTTAGAAATTTTGTAGCGTCCATGCCTCTCCGGGTAAGCGCTGTTTGGCGGTTCGTGGAGACGAACAGCATAAGCATACCAGGCAAAAAATTAGTCACCCCTGTCAGAACTTACCTAATAACGGGTGACAGCGCTTCTTGCCTTGATAACAGCATGAATCCGGTGTGGTAGAGACTCCACAAGGTTGTGGATGTAGTGAACATCGATTTGCAGCCACACGTGCATCAACTGGTCCCGAAGTTCCTCCAGTGTATACGTGGGTGCCTATTCCGGCGTTTCACAAATAATCCCACATATTTTCAGTAGGATTTAAATCTAGGGATTTGACGGAACAGTGTTGCCGATTGTTCGTCGGGCCAGTCAGACACAGTTTTAGCCCTGTGTACACGGTAATTGTCGTCTTGGAAGACAGAAGTGGCAATGTGCTGCTGCTACTGCAGATGTAAGGCAAAGGGCAATACTTCGTCATTCAGAATGCGGAGGTACGCATGCTGGTTCAGATTTATCGTCATTGCAACGAGAGGGCCCATTTCGTGGTACGAAAAACATCCCCAAAACATCACAGAACCCCCTCCAGCTTGAACACCACCTTCGACACAATCAGAATTAAAGGCTTTTATTGGGCCTGCGATGTACTCATCGCCTCCTATCATTGGAGTGCAAATAAAAACGAGACTCATCAGACCAAATTACTCGTTTCTAATCCTCCACAGTAAAGCCTTTGTGTCTCTGAGCCCATTGATAACGTGTGACTTTGTGACTTGCTGTTAAAAGAAGCCTCTTTCGTGGTACTCTGCTCCAGATGTGCATCGCATGCAGTTCTTGTCGTAATGTGCTTTCAGAATTTGATTGTAGAGGACTTTCACTGACTGTTTTGGAGCAATCGCTGCCTGGTATGAAACTGATTTGCAGTTACTAGGCGTGAAACATGGCGGCGGTCCTTGTTTGTAAGAATCGTTTGCGGCCACAGTTACGTCGCCGATTTCCAATTGACTGCGAACTACACCACTGTTTGTAGACCCGCTGGACAGTAAGCTTCGACACACCAATAAATACACTTCATTCACTTTGTGTCCGTGGGCTCGGCCAAACACAATGACTCCTTCTTGCCACTGAGTAACGTCTGTCTTACGACCCATATTGCAGACTAAATTCAACACACACGTTGCTCTTCACCACTGCACGAGACAGAAATGATCCTGTAGACCACGTTAGTGCTATTTATCTCCCAACAATGCTATCACGGCGCCCTCTGTGCAACCGGTAACTTCCTACTGTCATTTCTGTTAGGGGTGAGTAATTTTTTGTCCGGTGTGTTTATTAGGCAAGCGGTCATAATGTTTTGGCTGTTCGGTGTATAGACCTGCTGAATTGCACCTAGCGCTGCCCGAGAACAACGTTTAGTAGTCAGTCTGTATATTGTGATTTTTACTTCTGTGCAGAGACGAAGCATGGTTTTGCTACATTTACTCTGTGTCCTTTCTGCACGCATTGCCACTCCATTTCCCATGTGCAGCACCAGGTGATCGCGACATCCATATTGGAATTGAAGATTGCTCTGGGGATTGTTTGCTCTGTATGTCCGTATCATTATAGTAATTATGGAGTTTTTAAAGTACGAGGGTGGATCGAAAAGTAACGCACACTATTTATTTTTTGGCAACACTTTAATAGGTAGGCAAAACAAAACACATATACAGTGAAATTACATTTCTTAGCTATTTTTCAAAATAAGAACCGAGACGCTCAAGATATTTATTCCAGCGTGGTACTAGTTTTAGTATACCTTTTTAATAAAAGTCCGTTTTCTGGGCGTATAGCCACCTGCGGACAACCGTGTTTACTTCGTCAGCCGAATCGAAGCGTTGGCCGCCATGAATCTTTTCAATGGACCAAACAGATGAAAGTCCGAAGGAGCGAGTTCCGGACTGTATGGTGGGTGCTGGAGCACCTCCCAGCCAAATTTCGCAGAGCGTTATCATGAAGCAGTCATGATAACGCTCGACGCAAACATGATGTGGCCGAGCGTTATCATGAAGCAGTGTGACACTTGCAGCGTCTCTGTTTGGCCGTTTGTCACGAAGGGCACGACGTAACTTTGCCAATGGGTTAACGTTGGTTTTGGAATTCGCAGGGGGTCTCCGCTGTATGAAACTCCACCAGGAGAACGTCATGCATGTCCGAAAACACAGTCATGAGGACCTTCTGCGCAGATTGGGTTATTCTGAATTTTTTGGTTGCGGGAGTTGGAATGTTTCCACATCATACTGGCCTTCTTTGTTTCGGGAGTGTGTAGTGGTACGCCCAGGACTCATCTCCCGTCACTACACCAGCCAGAAATCCAATCCATGTCCTTCTTCTGCGTTATACGTATCAAGTGGTCCAAGGATGGCATCATTCTCTGTGCCTTTTGGGCGTCTGCCATTTTCTTGGGGCCCCCATCGCGCACTGAACCTTGCGAAATGGGAATTTGTCATGCACAATATCGTACGCTATGCCGTAAGAAATGTTAAACTTCTGTGCCAATGTGCGCAGATGGATCCGCCAGTCACTTAGAATTGCCAGTTCAATGGCTCTCACAGTGCAAGGTGATGACCCGGTTACAAGTCTACCGGAAAGGGGCGAATCGGTGAGGTTGGCACGGCCCTATGCAAAGAAATTGCACTATCTGGAGATGTTGCTGCTGTCCAGGCGATCACCACCATACACTTCGACCATTTCTTTGTAAATTTCCGTCGGAGTTTTCCGTTTAGCCCACAATAGTCGGACTACACTGCGTTGCTCTTCATTCGTAGACAATGCTAACAAAAGGGACATCTTTGTGCCGTCTTTCGCCCTGTCTTCCACCACGGCAACACCTCATCCAGCCAAACCAGTCTGTTGCGTGATATTCAAACTCGTTTTCTGTCAAATCGCAACCTGCAAAGAGAAAAAAAAAAATTGCTGTGCGTTGCTTTTCGATTCACCCTATAGTACAACAGGTATGCCATTAAATTTAACAGCAACAGAGAGGTGCGACCTTCAAAGTGAGACTATTCGGAAGTTTGAAGGTAGGGCCAAATGTATTTTATGGTGATTTTTCGAAGCAAATTCGAATTTTTATTGCAATATCGTGATCAGACTTGTCGAAAACGATTAAGACATACTTCACGTTTCCCCGAAATGAGGTTTTCGAACAAATTTTAATATTTGTTGCAATATCACATTGAAAGTTGCTCAAAATGATTAATCGTATATCTACACGTATTTCATTTTTCACAGATAGTAGATACTTCACGTGATTTTAATAACTTCCAGCTGAAAATGAATTGCGTTAATAACAATCGACAGAGCAGGAAAGATATTTAACCTTGCTATATGGTTTTAGGGTTGACCTAAATTATAATAATTATTATTTTCCGGCGTATTTTAAAACAGCTAACGATTTTTGCTGAAGTAATAACGTTTGTTTGGTGGAAAATAGTCTGCAGCAGAAAATTTGCTGAGCTACACTCAGCAAAACGGTTGTTAGGGCAACAAGAACTGCCTGCCCAACGAACCAGAAATCTTGCTAGGGCAGCAAGTACTGCTGCCACACGAACCAGAAATCTTGCTAGGGCAGCAAAAACTGCTTGCTACAGTAACCAGAAATCTTGCTAAGGCAGCAGGACCTGCTTGCTACAGTAACTAGAAATCTTGCTGCTGTACAAAATACATCTAGCTAATCCAGTTAGTACGCATAGCATGGCTGTTTGTTGCGCCTATTTTCACTAGCGAAATTTGCTACCACTGCAATTGGGAAAGTATTTGTTTTTCGTTTTTTAGTGCAATAACACGACTCGGCTTTACTGATTTAAATAAAATGAAAAATAAGTAAAAACGTTGCGCGATAACCGAATATCATTTAATAGCATTTTGTAATTGTGGGTTACGTCATATCAGTGACGCGCACCCAGGATTTCTTAATGGGGAGAGGGCCCCAAAATATTGAAGATGCAAAGAAAAATTCCCCGGAGAAAACATGTTTCAAAATATTGGGAAGCGATAAAAATATGTCAGCCGTATTAAAGCACTTTTCCAAATATTCTTAAAATATATATTTAAAAACATACACATTTATTGAAAACTAAGCAGCCAATAACAAAGACCGAAGGATCAAGTGATAGCCGCCCCGGTGGCGCAGTGGTCTAAGGCGTTGGCCTATGATCATTCGTCCGAAGGGGTCCGGGTTCGAATCCCGGTGAGGCAAGGATGTTGTGTTTGTCTTACGGCACTGGCTCTCTCCCTTCCCTGGAACCAGTGACCCTAAATTAGGGACGGGCGACTGCTTATAGCCCATTGAGTTGCTCACGGTGGTCGTTAAACCTCCAATCCAAAAAAAAAAAAAAAAAAAATCAAGTGATATCTCATGGGGAGGGCCCGCTTGGGCCACCCTCTCTGAGTGTGCCAGTGCCGTCGGGAACGGGGGTAAGCCCTCGTACCCATTTGCGTGCAGAAGCGAAAGATAACATCCCCCTTCCCCCTCACTTTCTTCCTTTCTAATTACGTCTGCAATCAGAAATCAGATTAATATTTGAATTTTCTTTCATTTCCTGCCATTTAAAATTTCTTCTGATAAAACTAAAAGTTATTTTCTATTTAAAATATTAATCACCCTAGAACTATGAATTTTTTAATACCATTCTTGAGAAGCTGTTTCACGAAGACCATCTTCATGTATGAGAGAAAATTAAACCGTCTCATAAAAATGATTACCCTGGAATTCCTGAAACGTATTTTCTTTTTATAAAACAACAGGAACGTTTTCTATTTAAGTACAGTAAAATGCCTTTCTTTAAAGAAAGAAAATGTAAAGGGGTGAGAAAGGAAGGAACGAGATATATTTTTATACTTACGTTGTTTGATGTAGGCCTATGGCGTGGCTACGGTTGTTGTGGGATTCATACTAAAGTTGAGATGTTCAAATCAGTACAATTTAACATCGGTTATAACCAGGGCCAGATTAAGGGGAGGGGGAAGGGTCCGGCGGGGCTATAGCTTAGAGCCCAACCAGTACCAAGAGGCATGCCGTTACACCGCAAATAATACACAGTTTATACACAGTCGAGTCACATTATTGTGACCACCTCCTACTTTTGACGTTAACAGCTCGTAGCCAATGACAGAAGGCACGTGTCGTGAGTTGGCTTGGAGGGTATATAAGGTGTGCTGTAGGCATTCTGACTCGTGGCAGTTACGCACGCTGACCACTAGGCCACCCGGGCCGTGGGTGGCCTAGTGGTCAGCGTGCGTGACTGCCACAGAGATGACCTCAGGTTCGATCCTGGGCAGGTACGAACGTTCGAACCACTAAATACCCGCCGTGCGTCGGATGGGCACGTTAAGCCGTCGGACCCCGGTACTGCCCCCCCCGGTAATAAATAAGGGCGTCTTCCTCCCCCTTTCTTATCTCGCTTCCGTGCCACTTCCTATCGGGCACTCTCTCTCTCTCTCTCTCTCTCTCTCTCTCTCTCTCTCTCTCTATATATATATATATATATATATATATATATATATATATATATATATATAGCCCAAATCTCCTAGCTTCCTATTTCTAAGGGTTGTTCAAGATCTGGGGTCAGACACTCCCTTCTTAAATCCTCTACATCTTATCTGAAAACATCACTCGCTGTTGTCATAGATAAAAGGAACGATTTGTCAGATTTGCAAAAAGGGATGATTATCGGCTTTCGGGCCAAGGGCAGCAGTATTTCTGAAACGGCGCAGTTTGTGAACTGTTAGAGTGCTGTTGTGGTTAAAGTGTATCATGATTGGAGAAATGGCACCATTGCGAATAAGCGATGTGGACGTTGCGGAGCACCACGTGCCCTTGATGTGAGAGGTGAACGTCGGCTTAGAAGGTGCGTGAGGGCCGATCGACACGCTACAGTGGGGCAACCCACTGGCGAATGAACCAGAAGGCTACCGGAACTGTGTGTGTAAAACGACAGTTCATCGAACCCTGCTGCGTATGGGCTGTGATGCAGACGGATGGTCACTGCACCTATGCTAACGAATGTGCATCGGCAGAAAAGGCTTACATTTGCACGGCAGTATCGGAATTGGACCTCCGCTGATTGGCAAAGGATTGCCTTCTCCGATGAGTCACGTTTTCTGCTTCATCAACCGGATGGACATTGGCATATAAGGTGAGAAACATCGGAAAACAAACACTCTTTAACCAGTGCTGTAAGAACACAAGCTGGTGGGGGCAGCTTTATGGTCTGTGGAATATTTTCGTGGCATTCCCTGGGTCCACTCATACCTGTGGAAGACACTACGGGCTGAATTCCTTATGAATTTACCCTTTCGGACCTCGTACACCCATACATGCCGATTGCCTTTCCTTGGGTAGATGAGATCTTCCAGGACGACAATGCGACGTGTCACACAGATAGAAATGTTCGAGAGTGATTGGAAGAGCACGATGAAGACTTCAAAGTACTTCCGTGGTCCCCTAATTCCTCAGACGTAAACCCAATTGAGCATCTGTGGGACCACCTCGATCGTGTTCGCTCTACGGATCCTCCACCAGGCATCCTCCAGCAGCTGTCAAATGCACTGCAGTCAGCATCGCTCCACATACCTGTGAACACCTTCCAGCACCTTACTGAGTCACTCCCATACAGCCCGTCTAATTGCTGTCCGCGCTGCACACGGCGGTTACTCTGGATATTAGCTGGTGGTCACAATAATATAACTCTACCATGTATATTAATATATAGGGGAAGTAAAATAGTTTGTTTTGTCTCGTATGATTTTTACTTGATCACAAACGGTGTCTAGAAAACTAACAGATTTCAAGGCAGTGATAACTCACTCGGGGTAAACGTTTCGTGTCGCTGTGCGCAGCGGGACTGGCGTTACAGTTTCAGGTTTTTCACTACCATCCACCCACACCTACCTCCCTGTTTGCACTTGGAACCGTTTAATGGGTGTAATGCACTGTGACCTCACATTGCATAACCAAAAAGTTGTACTGAGAAAAATATACAACACTAAATTATTAAAAATTCCAAAACAAAATCTAAGAATCTTAAATTTTTAACTCATGGTCTTGTGAGAACAGTGGAAAATACAGTGTCTTTTTTATGAAAACTGTTGGATGATGGCGTCCTTTCCTTGTTTCTTTTATTCTCGTCAAACACCTGCTGCAAGTTTGCATTTGTGAGTTTCGGTTCGTCTTTGCGTGGATGCCGACCAGCCAGCAGCTCGTTGCAGAGAATTATGTGATCACGACCCTTGATTAGTTGGAATGGCGTCGCAGTGCTGAGTTCCACTTTTTAACGAACTTCATAATGATCCTCCATCATAAGTCTTAGCCTATAGGGACCCACTAAGGCCTTAGTCGGTACCTGGTTATAATATCAGTGAAAAATCCTATAATACCTGGTTATAATATCCCCAAAAATCCTATAATATATGTAGATATAAAATTGAACGTTTATATTAATTTCATAGGCGTAGCCCGGATCGAGTGGGGAATCTAGTACGAATTTAAAGCGATATATACATATTAAAAAAAGTTTTTTCGCAGTAGTGTTGTTTTTAATTTTTAAAGATTTTGGACTTATTCCCACTTCGAGTATTTATTTCCGGGGGATTTCATCAATGAAACAAGTCCATGGGGACCCCCCCCCACAAGAAATTTCTGGCTACGCCGCTGATTTAGATTTTCTCGATGTAATCGTTCTATCTGTAGCATGTTAAATGACGTCATCACGTCATGGGCGCCCATAGCTTAGTTTTTTGTTTTTGTTTTTTTTGTGGAGGTTTAACGACCACCGTGAGCAACTCAATGGGGTATAAGCAGTCGCCCGTCCCTAATTTAGGGTCACTGGTTCCAGAGAAGGGAGAGAGCCAGTGCCGTAAGACAAACACAACATCCTTGCCTCACCGGGATTCGAACCCGGACCCCTTTCGGACGAATGATCAGAGGCCAACGCTAAGACCACTGCGCCACCGGGATGGCCATAGTTTTCAGGAGGGGACAAACAGAAATTGTAAAGACGAATAACATATACATACACCATACTCTAATTTCCACTGTCTCCTTGGGAAAAGAAAGGGCCGCCCCAGTGGCGCACCTGTCTAAGCGATGGCCTCTGACCATTCGTCCGAGATGGGTCCGTGTTCGAATCACGGTGAGGCATGGATGTTGTGTTTTTCTTACCGCACTGGCTCTCTCCCTTCCCTGGAACCAGTGGCCCGAAATTAGGGACTGGCGACCGCTTATAGCCCACTGAGTTGCTCAAGATGGTCCCCCCCAATTAAGATTGCACAAAAAAAAATGGATAAATGAAATTAGACTGCGTATTAGGATAATAAGGAAATTTCTTTGTAGTTCATTCGATCCTTTTGGTCAAACGGGCCAAGAAACCGAAAAATAAAATTGGTCATCAACAATTTAAAAAAATACAAGACAAATAATTCTGGGGAAAATTTGGAGAGATCTTTGTCTAGCAGTGAATAGCTGCGACAGAGTATGTTCTATTTCTCATTTCTTTGCCTTTCATACTTTTCTACACTGTATTTATGTACGCTATTCCCCAACACACAATAAGACATTTCCTTATTACTTTCTAGTGCAAATTTCCGCTGCCGCCCCAGTGGCGCAGTGGTCTAAGCGATGGCCTCTGTTCTATTTCTCATTTCTTTGCCTTTCATACTTTTCTACACTGTATTTATGTACGCTATTCCCCAACACACAATAAGACATTTCCTTATTACTTTCTAGTGCAAATTTCCGCTGCCGCCCCAGTGGCGCAGTGGTCTAAGCGATGGCCTCTGATCATTCGTCCGAAAGGGGTCGGGTTCGAATCCCGGTGAGGCATGGATGTTGTGTTTGTCTTACGGCACTGGCTCTCTCCCTTCCCTGGAACCAGTGACCCTAAATTAGGGACGGGCGACTGCTTATACCCCATTGAGTTGCTCACGGTGGTCGTTAAACCTCCAATAAAAAAAAAAATTCCGCTTTTTCTACTGGAAATTCCCAACGTTCCTTCAATTTTTTTTCTTCATACATACACACAGTGGCGGCGGGGCCGCCCGGGCCCGGTCAATAATTTTAGCCAAGATTTTTATTTGGCACATGTGCGAATTTTTGTTGTGATATGCCTTAGAAAGTTGCTCTAGGTAAGTGGTCAGGTGTTCTTAATACTCAACAAATCTCCTTAGGCATTATTTTTCTTCTGTTTGTTCCGGAAAGCGGGAAGGGAGTGCACCATGATTTTTGAAATTTCGGGCCCGGTCAACGAACTTCACTTTCCGCTACCCCTTCACACACATCCAGAAGTTCTACAGAAAAATTAGCAATTACAATTAGTGTTATCGAAAAAAAACCCTGTAGCACCTTCCAGGAACAGAATGAGAATAGTCCGATATCCAGGAGAGGGATACCCCCCCCAGGCACTGAGTTTTATGATCTTAACCAAAAAAAAAAAAATATGCATATTCCGTATTTCGCCCCCGTCGTCAAAAAATTGTTCTGACGCCTTTGGCCACTGGCCCTGCGTATCACATCAAGGAGAATAACTCCACACAGATTTTCGCATGTTCCAGACTTGAGCTTCTGGAACATCACAGAATTCTTATGAATTTTAAAGCTAAATCATGTGCGTTTACATTCCTGGTTTCCGTTCAACTCCGAGTTTCACCTGTTCTCATCGACAAATCTTTCCGATAGATGGCGCCACAATGAGGTTTTTTAGGTAAAGTTATAATTTGGGCACACACCTTACTACAGTGCTCAATTATCGTTGCGTCGTTCGAAGCGCACTTCTAAGGGGTATTGATCTTTAATAGCGCTGTAAGAACATGTAAAGTGTTTCTAATTAAATTTCTATTTTTGTGTGCAAGTGAATATGTGTTGATAAAAACAGGATTTCATTGATGATCGTAAATTTTATGATATGTACATGACCAGGGGCGCACCCAGAAATTCGGAATGGGGATGGGGGTCCGGCTCAGCAAGTAAAAATGTTCATGTATGTCTACTTACGCGACGTGACTGTTATAATAAATGTTTTGATCTGTGAAAGAATTTAATACATTGTATTCAGGAATTATCCAGCTGCAAATGGTGTTTGCATTGTTGTTTTAACTTTGAATAAAAATACATATTTCAGAAAAGGAGTTAACCACAAATCTAATTATTTTATCTATTGCTATATTATAGTTTCAGAGAAAGTATTTTAGAACAAATTCTATAATGCGTGATTTCAGCAATTATGAAAATTGAAATTCACCAATTACGAAAATTGGAAAACAGTTAGAGGGTTAGGAATCTCTCGTGTCGGACACCCATGATGTCGAAATCATATAACAAAACACTTGGCCTAATGGGGGAGGGGGTCCAGACCCGGGGACCCACCTCCTTTGGATGAGCCCTTGTCCTTGCACATGACTGTTCCGGTACATTCCAGAGAAACTTGAGGAAAATAGGGGTGAGAACTAATCCTGTTATTAAAAAAAAAAAAAGACTGATCTTTTCGAAGGCGTGAAAGAAGTTTTAGCGAAATTCCCAGCTTTAAATATCGATATTTGGGAGGATGTCTTAAAGCAGATTACTCCAGTCGGCAATCATTTTAAGAAATCTTCAGCTATTTTTTTATAGACTGTTGTCTTCCAGAGGGCTTGCACTTCTAATTATCGCTCGTCATGCAAATCTCTGCTCTCACAAGCACGTTCAATACATCTACCATTATCTCGAGTCAGTGGCACCCTAAGTGGGGCAGTCCCAACCATGGGTGGGAAAAGGGGAACGGATTCCCGGGCTACGAGGGTCCCTTCAGCAAAGCTGACAAATGATAGTTTAAATTATAAACAGCAAAAATGTGGTTGAAACTGAAAAAGCAGAGCAGTGGGCTATGAAATGTATGTGAAACAGTCAGAGCACATTTAAGGAGACTTGGGGCCCCGGGCTGACAGTATTTGTGGGCCCCAGTATTAGTGGTACATCTAGGATTTCAATATGGGTGGATAAATAAAAATACCCAGGAGAAAACATTCCCAAAATATGATGAGGAAGCCGTAAAAATATCGCCGCCGCCCCGGTGGAGCAGTGGTCTAAGCGATGGCTTCTGTCGGAGATGGGTTCGGGTTCGCTGGAACCAGTAGCCCTAGATTAGGGTCGGGAGACTGCTTATAGCCCATTTAGTTGCTCAGGGGTCGTTAAACCTCCAATCAAAAAAAAAAAAAAAAAAGTTTCGGTGTTAGCGACAAAATGTAAAAATGCATGTTTCAAATGGATACCAGTTTAGTTGTGCTCCCCCCCCCCGGGTTCAGTTTGTTGAAATTATATCCGAGTAGTGGACAAAATACGATCCAAATATATATTTTTTTATTGTAGGTTTAACGACTACAGTGAGCAACTCAATGGGCAGTTGCCCGTCCCAAATTTAGGGCCACTGGTTCCAGGAAAGGGAGAGAGCCAGTGCCGTAAGACAAACACAACATCCGTTACTCACTGGGATTCGAACCTTGACCCATCTCGGACGAATGATCAGAAGCCATCGCTTAGACCACTGAGCCACCGGGGCTGCAATGTCAAGATTCAAACGAATTCTTAATGAATGACAATTTCCCCCAATTACAGATGTGTACAAAAAAAAAAATAGCTGTAATGCTTTCGAAAGATTTGAGGATGGACTGGGGATAACTACACTTTTTGCGGACTCCTAAAAAAGCGGAAATACATTTTTTTTTTCGCAATTATGGTTTTTGCTGTGCTATCTGCAAAAAAAAAAAAAAAAACATAAAAAATATGTAGAACTCTGTCAGTTCTTCATGCATCCTGCATAATTCTGGGGCCCCTTGAAAATGTGGGACCCAGGCTGCGGCCCCCTAGCCCCTCTCTTAAATGGTCTGTGGAAACAGTGTATCTAGAGAAAAAGTTTTCGCCTGCGAATAAATGCACAAGATAAGCTCCCTTAAATAAGAAGAGGCCAAATCATTAAATGCTATTTTTTAAAAAGAAAACAACCTCTCAATGTTTCTGGGAAATTTAAAGCACTGAAAATTTTTCACTCGACAATGTTTGCGAAGCAGTATTCTTACACTGTATCCCCACCTCTAAAATAAAATTCAGATTTCGGCACTGCAAATAAGTTTTATATCTGATAAATATTTTGAGTAACTCAGATTAGCAAAGCGGCACTACTGTAAGTTTAATTATTTTGTTCTCACAGTATGGAACGCATATTTCCAGCCGTTCTGCAGTAATTGCACACACATTCTAAAACTTTTCAAACTCATAAGAATTTCGGATGCTCTCATACAATTCTCAATCTCTTGCCATGAGTTTCACCTTACATAAAATAGTCATCGTAAGTCTGTCATTTTCTTTATATTTCATTAACGAATGTAGTAATCAACAAAAACTTTAAGAAATTTGCATCCCCAAAATTAAAGCTACATCGCGCATAGTAAACTAAAACAAGAATTGTAGCTCAGTATTACTTATACTGTTTATAACAATGTGGACATTTTTGCATATTTTCGAGATCTGAGCATTGCTTCCGCTAACATTTTTATGTGGGGCTTTTTTCCATAGATACTTCTTTCGATGATTCCCCAAAACTTTAGAAAAGAACCGGAAATAGGCGTTTATTGCAGAGGTTCTCAACTTTTTTTACACTTTCGGAAGAATGGTCTCTTGCCCCCCCCCCTCCCCACTAACACGCCCCTGACGGAGATGTTTTTATCTATCCCAATATTTAAGGAGATGTTTTCTCCGGGATATTTTTTATTTATGTCTTCAACATTTTGGGACTCCCCATAAAAAAACCCTGAGTGTGTCACTCTCTCCAATGAACGATCAAAGTACATTTACTGGACAAACTTTTTTAATGCCCAAGGTCAAGTACTTTTCTTGAATATTACGTTTATAAAATAATAAAGAAATAGCATATGCATTTTTTTTACCAATAATAAAAGAAAAATAAATATTTTCAAATAATTGCATATTATTAATGACATGAAATAAATATCTAATTACTCGGACTAGAAAAATATTTTTTAATTTATTAGCATACATAATCTTTTTTTGCAAACTATCAATTTCCTGAGAATACTACTTTCTTTACTTAATCGATTTTGTGGTTCATTATGATTTAATGGAACTTAAATTTCCTGCTTCCACGTGCATTTAGATTTTCTAGTTACATAAACATAGACAAATGATAGACAAATAAACATAGACATAAACATAGACAAGGATCCAGACGTTCAAACACTGATATGAGGAATAAAGTTGCGAAGTGTCCCTAAAATTGGGAACACACACAGACTAAATATGAAATGTTTTTTTGTCATAAAACTGTATTGTTTCACTAAGTGCGATACTGAATCTGAAAATCTTTATCTTAAAAAGATGTAGAATGTCTGTCATCTGCACCGACAAAGCGGGGCTGTGATGGAGACAACATACTCAGTGGAAGTGAAATACGTCGATGAGTTATTACATTTAACCACCTACCTAATAAGCTGCAGGGCCCCATTTAGTCCTCATAAGATCGACAGATTTTAATTTTAGCTATGTATCATATAAACTGTTACGGAATGTTTTTTTAATATAATGATGGAGGGGGAGGGAGGTGACTCAACGACCACCTTAAGCAACTCGATGGGTTGTAAGCAGTCGCGCGTGCCTAATTTTGGGTCACTGGTTCCAGGGAAGGGAGAGAGCCAGTGCCGTAAGACCAAACATCACTGATCCATGTCTTGCCGGTATTCGAACTCTGCCCCATCTCGAACGAATGGTCAGAAGCATATAAGAATTTAATATAATACGATCATGTAAAATATGATTGTTTTTGCATTTCGTACCATGCAAGGGTGATAAGCGTGAGGAACAATGTTTAAGAAATTGATTTTTTATTTGGCTTACTCTTTCCGTTTTACAGCAACATACGAACGTATGATCAACAGTTTCAGCACATTTTGCTCCAGAAAAAAGCGCTACATGCACGAATATTTAAAGAAGCGAATAACTTCTGTCGCTGAGGAAACTATAAAATGTCTCTACGTAGCACATCTAAATAAACTTAGCTTAGAAATATAGAAACGTTCTCGATCCCCTCAGTGGAAACGAGACGAAAATTTATGTATGAAATAAATAACGGAAAAGGGGGTAAGGGGGACTGAGCGAAATGATGTCTAGGATATAACGAACGCCTAGTCTTACAAAGAAAGAAAAAAAGGGGGTCACATTCGAATTTTATGCAATATCCTGAGACTGCGTCTAGAAAACTCAAAGTTAGAACATAGTTACTATACTAGTGATGCGATTTATTTAAAAATTAAAACATGGGAATTTTGAAGATGACAAAAAGAAAAATACAAATTTTGCAGACGACTAGCGCATTCAGTAAATAAAAAAACACTTAACACTGAACTCTTTCAGGGCAATGTAAGAAAGTCTGAAACCTTTAATGGAGATTTTTATTTAAAAACACTAGCATTCGAACTCGCTCTGTGTCTAGCCTACTTCGTTTTTTATCAGCTATAACACCTGATGTGCTGAATAGTCTTTCTGATATTACTGTCGATGGTAGTGTGAATAGGAACTTTTCCCTCAAATTTTGATATTTTTTGTTGTCCTTCCAGTATTTAAAGATGTCCCCAAATGGTGGAAGCAGTGTTTCTGCTAAGTAGGCATTTATTTCTTCTTCAGGAGACAAACTGTAACTCTGCTCATTGCTGGTAGATGGTGTCATCAATTGAGAATAGTAACTCCACATGCTGTGAACTCCTTGTTGTTGAGTTAACGATTTTTGAGTGGTATCTCTTTGATAAATAAATACATCGCTCTTTCCACGTTCCAGAAACACACAGCAACCGAAAAATTGTTTTTCAGCCGCCGCTGTGGAATCGAACCAACAGAACTCTCGGTATCGCGCCGAGTGCGTTACCTTTACGCACGGGGGCCAACAATCCACGGTGCTATGTGTATTTTAAAGTCAGCAACTGACATCATAAATCCGTAAGATGGGCTCAGCTACTGAGACGTCTCCATCTGGTGGGCATTAATGGCACTAGTTATATATATTATAGCAGTTAAATCCTAAGGGCGAGATCCAAGGTGAAAATATTCCAAATACGTGGCGACAGTTAATAAATTTTGCGTAAAGGTAACTCACTCGGCGTGATACCGAGAGTTCTGTTGGTTCGATTTCACAGCGGCGGCTGAAAAACAATTTTTCGGTTGCTGTGTGTTTCTGGAACGTGGAAAGAGCGATGTATTTATTTATTAACTGTCGCCACGTATTTGGAATATTTTCACCTTGGATCTCGCCCTTAGGATTTAACTGGTATCTCTTTGACTTTGTTCTGATATTGCAGATCACTGTCATCTGCTTGCAAAATACTAATATCAGAAATTTCAATGGCCAATGTTGATTTGAATTGCTCAAGGTTTTCTTTGATCAAAAATCCACACTCTTTAAATCGGGGATCCAGTATAGTTCCAAGAGCATACAATTTTTCGGTCTCAACAGGCTAATAGCGCCTTTTTACAGATGCAAGCAAGTCGTTTCGAAAACCCTGTACGGAACCTAAAGTTGATTTTAAGTTTTGTAGAATACTAATGGTGCTATTCGCTAAAGGAATTATTTCTGAGATTGTTACTTCGCTAGAACTGGCCACAAATGTAGCTCTATCGAACACATCTAGGATTCGTATCACTTCTATAGTTATCCACTGTCGAGTATTAAAATCTACCTGAAAATTTAACTCTGAAGCAGATAATAAAAAAAGCTTGTGTAGGGGCGAGAAATTATACACAGCTGTAAATTGTGTGACGGACATTAAATCACATTGATCTTACAAGACATGAACATTTTAGATCAACTATTTTCATGTGTATTACTTAGAACGGATGTTAAACGTGTAAATGTACTAGACAGGCGACATTTCGATGTGCCTATTGTAATGACGATGTATTCACGGAGGCACCGCTATTGTTCCCGGCCGGGAAGAATGTAAGCTACGGGGCACACGGGGAGAGCAAGGTCAGCGAGGGGATAGCGAAAGGTCAGCGCCGGAATTCACCGGTCAAGGAGAGAAGGGTAGGGGAGCACAGAGATTCGGGCTATAGTTGTCTGCTCGAAGCGTGCTCTGACTCGGAAAGAGAGTGAGCGCCTCTGGCGAAGAAGGCAGGAGCTAATCAGGAGGCGAGGAGAAGTTACTAGGGAAAAACTTCAGGATAGAAGGAGTTGGGGAGAAGACAGTGAGGAAGACAGTTAGTGTTTGGAGCGGATGGTAGAAGGTGCTGCGGGGAACAGCACGGAAAAGAACGTTGGTCGGAGGACCCGTGCCAGCTAGAGCACGGGAAAAAGTTCGCTGCCGGAAGAGCCGGAGGGAAACACCGGCGGTCTGTAACGACGTACGGAGAAAGCGATCGAAGAGGACACGTGTTCGGGGACAGAACACGAGGCATAGCTTCCGAACAATACAAGAGTGAGGTGAACGAAAGGTTCCGACCATTAAAGCCTTTCACGTCGGTGATAGGAAAAGAACTAGCAAAAAGTTATTGGCAGGAAAGAGTATTCTTTAATTAATAGAGGCTGACCATTTGTTCGCGGAACTACAACTTGCAGGAGCTTGGGTCAAAGAGCAATAGCTGCCGGAACGATTATCTTTGATTAAACATTTTTGTTAAGTTTTCAACAAGCCTGAGATTGAATTCATGCTTTGAATGTCTTGCCATTATTTTTACTTCCCCTCTCCCGAATAGCAGATCATTTCTAGTAAAGCTGGGAGAGCAAGAACGCCGGGCTGTCTTCAACTTTTCGTTGATAGGCAGTTTCCAGACAAAAAGAACCTTACAAATATTTTTTCTTCCTGCTGTGGGGAATTTTCAACAGCGCTGGAAGCCAGAATTGTTTGCCCGATAAGAATTGATTAACATAATGAGCTTCCACCCTACAGCTTGCTTTTGTTCCATGAGACGAATAAGCATGTGAAGCTGAGAATTCCATCTTATCGGTTCGTCTTATATCAAACGATGGGGTTTACGACTTACCTTAGCTTGAGAAGCTCTTAAGACACTCATGGCTTTAGAAGAATACTTGAAATGTCCCACGATACTCTGGCAAGGGGACATTATTTCTTTAATTTCACTCTTGTTCAGTAAACCATCTTTGAGAACTAATTGAAACGTATGAGCAAGGCATGGCAAGTGGTCAGAGGTACTGCGTTCTAAAACTGCAACCATATTAGGCCTATTGTCTCTCATTAAACACACAGCTTTTTCTAAGAGATTCCATTCTTTCATAGTGTTGGTAGTGAATTTTTTTATTGCAGGGGCTGTATGTGAAACTTTTACAAAGGGAATAAATTCTAAGCACATGTGATGATACTCAAAATTTTCATCTATGAAGTGAACTGAGGTAATCGTCAGAAGATGTTGATGTCCACATATCTGTTGTGACTGCAATAAACTCGGTTTTATCTAAAAGATTCTTAACTTTTATTGTTTCTTCTTTATACATCTCTGGAATTATCTTTTGGGCAAAGTGTTTCCTGTTTGAGATGATATATCTTTGCTCGGTGGTTATCTTCGCATATAATTTCGGCGACTAATCTGGTAATTGTTTTAGCTCTTTCTCCAGGCTTAAAACTTTGCATTTTATCAATAAATGCTTTGAGTCGGTTGGTTAGAATATACTGCTTTGCGTTTTACTGGGGGTGCTTCGAAAGGGCTTCGTTCTCCATAAGAAGCAGCTGAATCTGGACTAGGTGTTGAACTAACTGATGCAACACTCCCAGTGACAGCTGGATCATATGGGTCATTATTGTCTTCCAATCGAGAGTCAACTCCAACAGTCAAAGGGCTTAAGGGTGAAGCTGGAGTCGGTGATGGTGAACTTCTTTCAGTTCTTGAAATTTGAATGAATGTTTGGCTTTCAAACGTTTCCGCATTGTTGAAGTAGTATGTGACCCTTTTCCTCTGGATATTTTTGCAGAACACAGACTGCAATTCGCATAATTTTCATTATTCGAAATTTGGAAATAGATCGAGATACTATTAGAAGATGCTTAAGATGATGTCATCTCATGGGTTGACATTCGTTGCAGGTTATAGGAGATGCGATGGTTGTGTGAGAGGCACAATATAATTCGTTCCTAAGTATGCATAAATGCTGTGGTTAGCGATAGAAGCTGCGTGAGAATATAAACAATAAATAGTGAGAAACGCTGAGATTGAGATGTAAAAGACAGACCGGATAATGCCCAGCGTATGCTGATAGCGTGTGCAAGTGAGACTCTGCGGAGAGTTGAGCAGAACTAGAAACACTGAGCTGTAGACAGAGTAACTTGAGTCATGTGCGCGACGCGGCTCCAGATCACACACCCCTCCCCCCTCCGTTCTCACGCTCGTTACCACGGTAAGGGCTGTCGGGAAAGAGATAAAATATGGCTAAGTCACTTTTCCCACTATACTTGAGGTATGGTGGCTAAGGCACTGTCCGATGGGAGACGCTAGTCGCTACGGCGGTTGTTCTCTGTGTTTCGTTGAACAATTCCTTCACCGTTGCATCCGGTTTGGAAGTAACGAGCTATTTTAAATAGCTGTGAACACACTGTAGACGATCTTCTTCGATTGTTTTCTAATGTCAGAAATCGTCATGCTGAGAAAAAAATCGAACAAATATCGCTCTAGAACAAGCACCAAACGCCAAGTTTTTTAGGTAAAGACTCAAAAGTTTGAATGACGAAAAAAGCGCGAAGATTCGAGTTTTCGAATCTTTAATCTTTTCAAGATTCGCGGGATTCGATGGTCCCATCTCTGGCTTTATTGCATCAGAGGCGTTTGCCGCCGTGCCCCTTCGAGTTACGACGGACACAGGGAGAGAGAGAGAGAGAGAGAGAGAGAGAGAGAGAGAGAGAGAGAGATAGGCAGGGCCGGATTAGGGGAGGGGGGGCATGCATAGGAGAGCCCACCATTACCAAGGGCCCAGGAGGCATGCCGCCACACCGCAAATATTACACAGCTTATACTGTATATTTATATGAAGAGAGGAGTAAAATAGTTATACGAAAATTGGGTCTAAATTAATTACTATTAAAAAGGGGGACTGACTTGACAGGCGTGGTTAAATTATCTTGATAATTAAATTAAATATTTGGCCTATTGCAAATTAAATTGGGAAATTAACTCGTTTTTAATTGGGGAAGTCGTGTAATTCTCTTTTTCTGGGTGGAAACAAAGGAATTAGGATATCGCCTTTGGAGGCCTATTCAACAACATGGGGACCACTCAGTCGGCAACTGAGTCATCCAAACTCTCATAAATACGACTTCAAGTGTGCCATTAGTGATAAAAAATCTGTAGGGAACGCTGAAAATTACGATTATGAGGGGCGAGGGTCAGTGGCGGAACTACTTGCAGAAGCGACGGCGCTCCGTACGAAAGACAAGAGAGAAATCTCGTGTCTACAGAAAAGAACCAGATGAAGCCACGTGACAGAGGATAACCAAAAAGAGGCAGAAGAAGAGAGAGAATTAGTTATCTCGGTGCGCTGCTGTAAGACGCACTGATAAATTGCTACGAAGAGAATATGCCATACGGCTCTACGCAGGGTACCGTGATGTGCGAAGTCGACATCCGGCGGGACCTAAGATAGCTCACTGTACTTCGAGCGCAGCGGTAAGCCACCGGGGTACGAGGAAAGAGTAGAGCTTAACAAAAATTAGGCGGCCGGGTAAGACCACCAAATATGCCAAATTGAGAATGTCTACTAAAAAGCATTAATGAAACACGACCAGCAAACCAGCCTCACAAAAACGCAGTCTCCATCCAAAGAGGGAAGATCGCTGACCTGTCCGAAGTAATACGTAAGCGTTTTCTCCCTGCTGCCGACAAAGTTTCTTGACGGAGTTCAAAAGAGAGCTATCCCTGTCCATTGTACAACCCCTGTCTGCTGGGCGAAGAGGAGTCAGCTCTGGGTGGTACTTTCCCCACCTACGCGCGGTCGGGGAAGAGCGGAGAAGTTCTCTCTCCACGTCGTCGAAAGAAAGAGTGGAAAGCCAGCAAATTAGTGAAGACCCTCTGCTACACGCAGGTGAAATTCCCCCCACTGTTTCGGTACTCATCGAAGGAAGTAAAAATCCTCCGGCGCTTAAAACGCACAGGTGAAAGGACAACATCGATCAAAATAAAGCGCAACAGTGTGTGCGGGGCCTACGGAGCCTCATAATAATTTGAATAGTGCTTCGTATAGCCTGCATTACGAAACAAGCAGTCAGCAATAAGTGAGTACTTTTTTTCTGTTATGTTATCCTGTCACTAAGTGGAGGAACTGAGAACATTAACTGAACCCAGACTCTAAATTGGAACTTTGATACGCCCTTTTGAGGTGGAAGTCTGATTCCTAAATCCAGAGGTACATGATATTAGCTCCGAATAGGGAGCATACATGTGTTTGTATCACCGTGGGCAATGCCCCGGGATAGAGTTTCCTCCTACAAATAAAGATGTTTAAGTGTTAATCTTACTCTAGTCATTCTAAAGGATCTGGTGTTGTAGATAATTCCTTGTATTAAATTCCTGTGTTTCAGCAAGCCGCTAACGTTCTCGCTAAAACATACCAGCTCCCGAATTACAAGAACCCACTAGTCTCTTATCCAAATAGCGGATTGATTGCCGACAGCGGCGGGATCGAGACCACGAAGGTATCATTTGGTGAAGAGTGTTAATAAATTATATCGCTCTGCACGTTCGTATCAATTGGTGGTCAACAGTGGAATAATGACCCATGAGACCGCAACAATTAGTAGAGCGGCCGAGTTCGTATCTATTGGTGGCGAGCGGTGAATGCATAACCTAGCTCGGCCAGGTACCGTATCAATAGTTTTGATTTTGTCTCGTATGATTTCCACTCAATCACAAACAGTAGCTAGAAGACGAATAAATTTCAAGGCAGTGATGACTCACTAAGGGTAAACGGTTTCATGTCGCTGGGTACAGCAGGGCCAGCGAGACAGTTTCAGCTTTTTCACTACCATCCACCCACACCTCCCTGTTTACACTTGAAACCGTTAATGGGCGAAATCCACTGTGGCTTCACATTGCACAACAACAAAAAATGCACCAAGAAAAGTATACAATGTTAATTTATTAAAAATTCCAAGTCAAAATCTAGGGAAACTCAGGTTGTTATTAGATCAGTGGTAATGTCATAGTGCTGTTTTAAGTCTTTCCTTAATCACCGAAGTATGTTAGAATCAGAAGATTGCCAGGTTCCTTGAGCACTGTACACATCAATAGAGTACTAATAGATCATTTAACAGAAGAGAGTTGACGTTTGATAAAATTATTTATTGTCGTGATTTTGCTTAATTTAATTATTACTCCTGGTCACCTGTGACTAGACCATCTCTCATGCTCTATAACTCCTTGCTATTCATTCCTGGTTACCGCTCGTACGCGGAGACAACCTCCCCTCTCCAAATTTACTCCTTCCCTTAAACGTCTTGCCACTTCGCTCTACCCACGTCAGACGCATTCTCCCTAACACACGTCATCATTCCTACTCTCGAATTCTCGTTCTCCTATTGTCTTCCGCACTACTTCCAAAAAATGAGCCTGAAGCCTCTGTTCGAACACCTTCTTCCCATTCAGTCTCCATTCCTAATCACCTCCCCGAAGGACACGTCTTCCTTGAGAACGGAAGTCCTTCCTAATGAGTCGCTTTAAAACTCTAAAAAAAAAAAAAAAAAAGCCTTATTCTATAATAGCTATCTTTACACGGAAAACTGTGTTTTGTCCACTCCCGGAACTTCGCCGATAACTAATCATTTCTGGTGACTTACTGGCTATCCCAAATCGAACTCAAAAATCGTATCCTTAGAAGTTTCCCACGATTACTTTTAAAACATTCTAAAACTGCAAGGATTCTTAATTATTTACATATTCATTAAAATTCAACAATTAAAAGATATTTACAAAACATTACATTTCATGAAATAAGCATTCCCGTTCCATATTATTAAAGGTTATTTACAATTACCACTATTACAGTACATATATATAGGGACTTGTTATGGAAACTCTGCAGGTACGTAATTTGTTAGTTTGAGGAATGAACAGTGAACTACATATTAATTATCACAAGCGTATTGCTACAGTTTCGTGTTTTTATGAACTTTAATAGGGATTCTCCGTCAAAATTTCTTTGGGAGCCCTCTCAGATGTCTTGCCTTGGTAGCCCACTGAGATATCTTAACCTAGGACCCAACTAAGGCCTTAATCCGGCCCTCGAGAGAAGTCGAAGAAGATAGACGATTTTCGGACAGCAAGCTGGCAAGAAGTTGAGGAGAATTACTTCCAAACTGGGGAGTGAGAGTGATAAGAAAATGAAAGTGCACATGACAAGTGGAAAATAAAGTAATCACAATTAATTCATTAATCAATATAATTCCAGGTCATACTCAATAGGAAAATTAGATAGTAATAAAGAACTGGTTTAATACCGCAGCCGATCTTAGTACTTTTGTGGGACTACAACTTTCTCAGCCATTTATCTGCTACGTATTTTCCGCAAAAGTTGCAACTAGGCACAAACATTGAATTCGAAAGTGCAACACACAAACCGACTTCTTAACATTATTGCGAAAGTAATTAATTCTAAAATCTTGAAAAATCTCTTAAACCCTTGTAACAACACGGGGGAAAAAAGGGGGGCTGAGTTTGAACCACTGTTTTAGAATACACACGCACACTAGAGGTCTGCACGGGCCAAATTTGGTGAGCTTGGCCCTGCCCGTGCGTTTAAGGCCCAGCCCGGCCCGGGCCCGTTAATTGCAGCTCTTATTTAGGCCCGGCCCGTGATGTGCCTTTTGGTATTATTTTGTCTTTCTGTTGTATTTTATTAAAATGGGAAAATTAAATAATGAAATGAGGTATTATTGAAAATATTTAGTTGAACGTAAGCCTAAAAATATTAACTGAACTTTGACAATTATCGAAAAAATGTAATCTTTGAAGAGAGAGAAAAAGAAAGACTAAGCTCGTTCAGAAGCTCTCTTTCTCTGAACTAGTAAGCGGTAACACTACAAAAATCAATTCCTATACATATTAAGCATAGGAGAAAAAAATCGATGTCGTCCCACTCTGTCATACAAACACACTCATGCACACCGGACACCACTGCAGACATTCCCCGTTTCCCACTCTACGCAACACACACACTTGCTAGTGGTCGAATCTTTTTGTTGTCAGCAATCCTCAAAATGGTTTTACCAGATTAATACCAATAGATTGGTAAAAACACTGTGAGTGCGTCTCCTTGCTTTTCTGATTACGTCCTGGGCTATGTCATGGAAGTAAGTAAAGCCAGCAAAACAGTTAGAAACGTCGGGAAACACTACTTTTTTCTTTCTTTACCATTGTGAAAAAAAGAATTAGTTGACTTGGTCCGGCCCGGCTCGACCCGATCGTTAGTGTCTGGGGAAAAGCCTGGCTCGCCCCGTTGCTTCGTTCTCTAAACTAAAACAAGGCCCGACCCGTGCAAACTTCTAACGCACACAATACGCAGTACTGGAAATGGGAATTCTTCGCTGCCGGAACCCAAAATACAAGTGAATGCCATAAAATTTTAATATGCACAAACCCATTCGCAGTCGATATAAAACCATATGAAGAAATTTCGTTAATAAAACTTTAAAATGAAATACTCACATATTAAGCTGAAGTCAGAGCTGTGTTCTTTATTCAAAGACGAACAATGCATACAAGATGGCGCCATTAATTGAAATATATAATGCATTGCGAAATGTTTTATTAAAATTAAAAGCTTAGTTTCTTATGGGTCACTTATCGCTCCCGGAACGGGGTTCCGCTCACTTTCCACCACAACGTATACCTATTAGGACTACTTTTATGATAGTAAAAAAAAAAAAAAAAAGAGGAAGAAGAGAGGTAGGGGCCATAAATGGAGATTGAGGTGAGGCAAGACCCCCTCAAAAAAGTGCTGGATTTAAGGCGAGGCAAACCCTCCCCCTTCCCCTAAAAAAAAGTGCTGATTTAAGGCTATATTTTAGAACATAAAACCAAAAAAAGCGGTTTGCATTCGAATTTACTCTTAAAAAAAGCGAAAGGATTTCAGAAGCTTTATTAAAGTTACGTAAAACGTAGAAAAAGCATTTGCATCAGTTACGTTTTCATACAGCAAAAAATATGCACAGAGTTCAACTAATGCTTTTGTAAGTATTAAAAAAAGGGACTCGTGAACAGATAAAGGCTTTTACCGGATTTTTTAAAGTATAAAAAATAAAAATAAGGTAACATTTGAATTAATGGATATTTTCCTGTTCAAGGGAAAGGGGGAAACAAAGATGGTCTTCAGTATTTTTCTACGTATGTACATAACAGCGGAATTTGAGCTATTTTAAAGTCTTTCTTTTTTATAAAAGGCAGGCTAATTGTGATGCAGTATACTGGAACACATAAGAAATCGGCTAATTATGAGTAGCGATAACTGAAAAAAAAAAAGTGATATTTGAAAACTAGAAAATCGTAACTTGTGAATCAGTTTTCAGAATTTTAGTGGCATTTTCAGTTCATCCTTGCAACTTTTTTTTCTGGCGGTCAGTTTTCTGACAGCGAAAGCAAATATACGCGTTGAGGAGACTGCATCCCCCTCCCCCAGTTTTTTGCTGTCGTGAGTAGCTCGTAATAAAATAGCTGTTAATAAGGGATTCATGTCGTTTCTATTGGTGCATTCCAACAGGTATGTTTCCTAAGCAGGGTGTAATGAATTTTAGAAGGAATCATTGCTTATGTAATGAATAGGTGGTGTTCTAAAACTGCGAAAGTTCGTGTACAGAATGTCGATACAGGCGCATTTTTATTATGTAAGTGAAGAATCTAATCAAAGTTGAGTGAATATGGATGTAACATGGTGACTTCCTCAAGCGTATCAACGGTGGAAGAGGTCTACGTGAAGTGATTGGCAGGCGCCGGACGCCGTCATGACAACCGCGTGCACGGTGACTGGCAGCTGATTTGGCTCCTCCCACAGGGCGCCGCTGCCCAGCCCTCCCGAGGGTGCTGCCGGGAGTAGGAATCTCAGTGAGGAGCGGTCCTTTGCCGGGAACGCGTCAGAGGTCATGAAGATGGTGCTGTGCGCCGGCTGTGAGCGACCAATCGTCGATAGGTTCTTGTTGAATGTCGTTGACAGGGCATGGCATGTGCAATGTGTCAAGTGTTGTGAATGTAAACAAAGGCTCAGCGACAAGTGTTTTGCTCGAGACGGAAAACTCTACTGCCGAACAGACTTTTTCAGGTGGGTGAAACGTGTTTGGTTTCTTCGGTTCTTCTTTAACCACCACCAACAAATAAACAACTGTAGGTCAGATTTCTTAAACAATATACATTTCAATACGATATTTCACACTACCAACATCCACAGTTTCAACAGAACCCGACTATAATTGTCCTATCATGGATAATGACGCCGTTATAGAAATTAAATGATTGTTTTGTAAACGTTTTGTGTAGAGTTATAGCGTTAAAATTCTCTGCTGATTCAAGCCAATGTTCCATTTGACGTTCAGTTAGGTCTCAGAAAAAGTGGGCTTTCGTAAGTCTTACAAAAAAAGGTAAAAATACACAGGTTGTCCCCTATAAAATAATAAACGTTTTTTTTTTCGGTGTAAATTTACTTGATAAAGCCTTACATTTTAAATCTTTGCGTGTAGAAACTACAAACTTACCTAAGCATTTGCAAAGTCCCTAATTAAACACTTTAACGGTAAATGATCACCAGAACTAGTACTTACAATTCAACATCGACATATGGACGCCATTATAGAAATTATATGATTGCGTTTTGTAAAAGAATTGTGTAGAGTTATAGCGTTAATAATCTCTGCTGATTCAAACCAATGTTCCATTTGAGTTTCACTTAGGTCTCAGAAAAACTGGGATTTCATGCACTGGTTTTCATTTGAGTTTCACTTAGGTCTCAGAAAAACGGGAATTCCATGCACTGAATGTCATTTGAGTTTCACTTAGGTCTCAGAAAAACTGGGATTTAATGCACTGAATTTCAGTTGAGTTTCACTTAGGTCTCAGAAAAACTGGGATTTCATTTGAGTTTCACTTAGGTCTCAGAAAAACTGGGATTTCATTTGAGTTTCTCTTAGGTCTCAGAAAAACTGGGATTTCATTTGAGTTTCACTTAGGTCTAAGAAAAACTGGGATTTCATTTGAGTTTCACTTAGGTCTCAGAAAAACTGGGATTTCATGCACTGAATTTCATTTGAGTTTCACTTAGGTTTCAGAAAAACTGGGATTTCATGCACCGAATTTCATTTGAGTTTCACTTAGGTTTCAGAAAAAACGGGGATTTCATTTGAGTTTCACTTAGGTCTCAAAAAAACTGGGATTTCATTTGAGTTTCACTTAGGTCTCAGAGAAACTGGGATTTCATTTGAGTTTCACTTAGGTCTCAGAAAAACTGGGATTTCATTTGAGTTTCACTTAGGTCTCAGAAAAACTGGGATTTCATGCACTGAATTTCATTAGAGTTTCACTTAGGTCTCAGAAAAACTGGGATTTCATGCACTGGATTTCATTTGAGTTTCACTTAGGTCTCAGAAAAACTGGGATTTCGTTTGAATTTCACTTAGGTCTCAGAAAAACTGGGATTTCATGCACTGGATTTCATTTGAGTTTCACTTAGGTCTCAGAAAACTCGCTGATTCAATGCGCTTCACAAATACCAAGCCGCTATAAATCCAGCAATTCAAACTTGTTAATTCTTTAACAAGATACAATTATGACACTCGCTGTATAACAAAACGTAATCCACATATTGTTCGTTCATACATCTGTTAGCTCTTTGTACCTAATACACAGCACTTCGCTTACTTTTTGTTGACCTCTTGTGCAAGCTTGCTGTTGTGGGCGGGATTTTGGAATAATGTTTTCCGTTAGATTTCGATACGTAAGCCTAATTGCAGCTCCTCATGAATGTTCGGAAGAAATATCACGGAGAAAGTATTTATGAACAGTTCCGGTATTAAATCTGTTCTTTATTACTATCTAATTCTCGTTATTTGTTTGTCTTGGAATTATCTTAATTGTTGTATTAATTATGGTTACTTTCATTCGCACGTTCTATGTTATTTCTCTTGTGTTTCGTTTTCTTGTCACTCACGCTTGCCGGCGTCGACAGAAACTGATCTACAAGCTCACCTTGGAGGGGGGGGCGAGGTGTCTAAACTGAAAAAAAAAAAAAAAAGAT
Source organism: Macrothele yani (assembly GCA_039090855.1). Classification (NCBI taxonomy): domain Eukaryota; kingdom Metazoa; phylum Arthropoda; class Arachnida; order Araneae; family Macrothelidae; genus Macrothele; species Macrothele yani. The sequence continues at coordinate 120,152,115 of CM077005.1, read as the reverse complement.
TTTGTAGAGGGTACACACACTGTGAACTTGGTATCGCAAGGCGTTTTAAAATTTTGCAATCACAAACTTCGAACGAGAACTGAAAAATCAGCACTATTTTCATATACTGAAAATTCAGCACTATAGCCCGCTTTTCAAGGAAACCAACTTATGCTTTTCTCACGTCTGGATAAAATCTTTCAAATAAAATTTGGTCCCTTCTACTCTGATGTGTTAATTTAATAGAAAAAATTACAGCTTGGAAATTTGTTACTAGCTTTTATTTGTGGCCAAATCGAGGTACGTACTTCGTACTGTCACCTGCACACTGTTATAAACAATGGGCAATATGATTCCTCTCGGGGTCACAACGTGCTAAAATAACTCTTTCGGATCTAGGAGGGCTATCCACTTCTGCACGTGCATGTTCGGCTACATTTATTTTCAATAATTTTGTTTCCAACAACTCTCTCTCTCTCTCTCTCTCACAAACACACACTTCAAAGTCTACCCCACACTGTGACTTTCCTGCTCCCAATTACTAATGATGCCAGACAATGAAGCTCACCCATTGCTTTTCATAAGTCAAAATCGTTTTCCATTTCCGCTTTCATCTTTCTCTGTTTCTGCACCTCTAGTTTTTTTTTTTTCCTTAAACTGGAACAGAACATTTTATCTCCAAACTCCCTGCAAATTTTAGTTATGAAAATTTTTACGAAAGTCTGTGGATTTGGTATATAATGTTACAAAAATAAATTCATTTATTATTTAGACATTGGCAATTTAAAAAGAAAAAACCTGTTGGTGGTGGGGAGGTCGCACTCCCCGGAATTCGCTACTGAGCTCGGAAGCCATCTGCCTTGGCCCGCTGTCCGAATTCGGGTCCTCCCCCCATCCCTTTCGCCAAAGACTTCCTTCCTGTCTGTTTCCTTGTCCTCCTCCAAACCCCCCTTGTTTTGGACAGCTCGCTTGAAGAAAAGACTGTCACCTCCAAGAGCAATAAAATCATTATGCCGTCTAAGTGCAATAATATATTACAATGTATTGATCGCTGCGCACAGCAATAAAGCAAATAAAAAGAAAAACATTTAGTTCATTCAGAAAACGTTTAACGAGAAGAAACAAAATTTATATAAAAATACAGAAACTCAAAAGGGAGGTTAAATTAGATACATATGGCACAAGGAACAAAGTGTAGGTGAAAACCAACTTTCATCTGAGCTCCCAACCGGGAGGTTTAGAAAACTCAGATTTTCGGACAGAAGGGTCAGGTCAACTGTGTTGTGAATGTTATTTCCATATACAAAAATAAACGAGTTGCACAAACTATTAAATTTTTGGAGATAGAAGAGTCAAACGGACACCGCTGTGTGCGAAGTACATACCTTTAGAAAACTGTTTGCCGGGGAAATAAAGAAAACAAATGCATTGAAAGAATTAACAAAAGTTTTAATTAGTGGCAATATTTATATTGCAAGCAGTTTGTGCGCATCATTTGTATTACATTTAACCCTTCCTATGACGATAGCCTCAGATGAAATATCGTTTTCAAAATTGAAATTCATATCTCCATTTAAAAAATACGGTATAATGCACTAGCAGTGTTTAATATTGAACATCAATAAGCTAAGAAAATCGACATTAATGATGAAATAAATTTTTCCTCACGAAGGAACGACGCAAGATTCCACACAGCTGTGATATAGTGGTGGATGCAGAAATGTTTGACATAGAGGGAGTACAAACCTTGACGGTTTTTTTTTTTTTTACAGGTACTGACACAGACGGGCTGGGGACCTTCCCGCGTGTCATTTTTATTGATGTTATTTTTTGCCAAAACAACGTAAACCAAGAAAAAAAAATGTCCTCCTCTCCCACAGGAAATTAATAAAAATTGAATATTTTTCTAGTTTTGAAGTGTATGTAATAACTCAGTTACAAAGTTTGGTCTGTGCGGTGCTCTCTAGCAGATTATCTTAAAGGTGTGCAGATATGTACAGAGCCCATTAAAAAGGGGGCTGCAGCCCTGGGCCCCGCATTTTCAAGGGCCCCAGAATTATGCAGAATTCTTGTCTTTTTTTCTTTTCAGATAGCACAGCAAAAACTAAGAAATGGCCTTGTGAAAATAAAAATTCTATTTCTTTCTGCTTTTTTAGGAGGAGTCCGCAAAAAGTATAGCCCCGCCCCCGTCCATCCTCAAATCTTTCGAAAGCATTACAGATTCTTTTTTGTGCACATCTGTAAATGGGGGAAATTTTCTTACATTAAGAATTCGCTTGAATCATGATATTTGAATCATATTATTTTGTTCACTACTTTGATATAATTTCAACAAGCTGAACCCTAGGGTAGAGGGGGGGGATTAAAGAAGAATTGAGCTGGTATTAATTTTCCAATCGTGCATTTTTACATTTTCTTGCTACCACTAAATCGTGGTTACACACTGTGTTTACTGAATAGGTAAGTCAGCTTGCAGTAAATCAGGTGCCGACGCGAAAGCACGCATCTGCCGAAAAACTGCCCTAAATCGGGCGAGCCACTATGCGTCAAGCGTCGTCTGAGGACAGCACAACATTTCTTTTAAAGAAAATGGATTTTATATTATCCGGCTTTCAGTAATAAATAGTGACAATGATCAAAGTCTGAAGTTTAGCAGTTGTCACACTCAGACTATTTTCCTACTAAAACGGGAGCAAGAGGCTCAGCCCCAGTGTGGCCGAACCCGTGGAAATTTCCCACCGCGTAGGGAATTTATGGGCTTAATATTGACCATGTGGGAAAAAGAGAAATTTGTAAAGCAGATCCCAAAATTTAGGGAAATTTTGATTCGATATTTTCCCAGTTAAGTACTTCAGTGATAAAATAAGATTTCTCAACTTAGGCTTGTTTTCAAAGCCCCGTCTTTTCGTTGCATCATTCTAATACTTAGGTTGAAGGCACTTTTTGAACTGTGAAAACAATTTTTTTCTCAAAAAGGAGAAACAAATTGTGCAACAATGTATTGAAAACTATGAGTCTCAGCAGATTCAGCTTCCAGGGTTGAACTTGTAATACATTTAACGTTTTGTCCCAGCAAAATGCATAATTCATCAGATCTGTTTAAATTCAGTGACTCAGAAAATTAAAACTATTCGTACCAAGTAATCTCACCATAGGTATTAAATTCATTTATGCTCCTAACCAGCAGCAATTTCTAATTTTAAAATTTCCAGTAGCATTTCTTTTTCTTTTAGTACCTTTGATATTTGCCTGAAATTAGTTTAGAACCCGAAGTTTTACATTAACATATGCAGTCCCGAACAGCTATCAAATGTTAAGCCAAGTGTAAGTAATAATTTAAATACACACCAGATATTTCAAAGGGCTATTAAAACGGTAATCAATATTTTTTTCTGATAATAATTTTATTTAAAACTATTTGTGTTCACACTAAACGTTCTTGTTGAAACTAAAACTCAGTAATAAGTCATGATGTGAAAAATACAAAATTTTTGTTAATGTTTGGCTGAATTTTAGTTTATTTTATACATTTCATATCTCCCTGTTCGAAATACATACATAGTTATAATTTAATTTTGGTAAATCCTGCTTCCGGAACTGTTATTTGTGTGGTTTTAGTTATAATTTAACTCGCTGGGCTGAGCACAGAAATGCCATCCGTAAAGAATCTGCTGCTTCAACATTGTCAAAAATTGTTACTGAAAAAGACTTAAGACCTGATTGAGACAATGCGAGCTTACTGTCGACTGCTTTTAATAAACGTTCTATGCTTTTTACTGAGAGTCTATATATTATTAAACTTGGTCCAAAATGCTGTAATGAAGACGTGCCTGTGTACATTTCCTCTACCTGGAGGAATCTGATTTTGCAGTACTCTCGGGGAGAATTCGAATGATTACAAACGAACTTTTAACTTGTAGGGAATGGTAATTATTTATGTGTTCATTTACATAATGTGTATTGCTTATGCTCCTGTCTTACTATTTAACCTTATGCCGTTCTAATCTGGTTTCACTCAGGCCGCGGGTGGCCTAGTGGGCAACGTTCGTGACTGCCACGGAAAGGACCTCAGGTTCGATCTCAAGCAGGCAGAAACGCTCGATCCACTAAATATCCGCCGTGCGTCGGATGGGCACGTTAAGCCGTCGGACCCCGGGTGCTGCCCCCCTGTAATAAATAAGGGCTTCTACTTCGCTTCCGTGTCACTTTTTTATCGGGCACTCTAGCCCAAATCTCCTAGCTTCCTGTTTCTAAGGGTTGTTTAAGACCTGGGGTCAGACACTCCCTTCCTAAAATCCTCTACATATGATCATTTGATCATCTGGTTTCACTCATGGCTTGATGATGCGGCCGTAGTGGTCGCGAAAGTGCTCGCCAGAATTTTTATCTACCATATTTTTTAAATTGTAAATAAAGACGCTTTTTAGATCCTTCGTTTTTAGAAGGAATATTTAAGATTTGGTATGTGTGCTTTGGCCGATTCATGAGAAATTACCGTGCTTTGACTTCTTCTTATCTACATCTCAGCACGAAATACCTTTAATCTTACTTATAATTTAATTTTGGTAAATCCTGCTTCCGGTACTGCTATTTGCGTAGTTTTAGTTATAGGCTTAATTTAATTTTGGTAAATCCTGCTTCCGGTACTATTATTTTCGTGGTTTTAGTTATAAGCTTAATTTAATTTTGGTAAATCCTGCTTCCGGTACTGTTATTTGCGTGGTTTTAGTTATAAGCTTAATTTAATTTTGGTAAATCCTGCTTCCGGTACTGTTATTCGCGTGGTTTTATCTGTGGGTGGTAGAGTTTGAATTTGAAGCGAAGTTGTTGATGAAATACATCATCATCATCATCATTGTCAACCATTATCAATCCACTGCTGGACGAAGGTCTCCCCAAGTTTCCTCCACAACGGTCTGTCTTGTGCCAGTCTCCTCCATGTCACCCCTGCATACTTTCGAATTTCATCCACCCATCTCCCATGTGGTCTTCTTCTGGGTCTTTTCCTGTCCCTTGGAATCCAATCTAAAATTTCGGCTGTCCATCGATGATCTGTCCTTCTGGCAGTATGTCCAGCCCATTGCCATTTCAGGGATTTAACTCTGACCATGATGTCTTCCACTCTCGTCATTTTTCGGATCCATGAGTTCCTCTTCTTATCTCTCCTGGTTACACCAAGCATGCACCTCTCCATGCTGCTTTGAGTTGTCTGCAGCCTTTGCATGTCTCTTTTAGTTAAGGTCCAGAAATACATACAGCTGTTTATATAGGTGAAGTATTGCTACGGAAATTTAACACTAGAATTTTAAATCTCTCGCAACATTTTCTTTTTCTTTCGTGTTCCATTTCTTCTTTGTTCTACAAGCCTTGGAAGGTACTGTTATTTTTCCTTTTCCTTACTGTTATTTTCCTTTATTAAATCCTTTTCCACGTTGTCAGGAAACAGAAATTTCCAGAGAGCGCCGGTCTGTCGCGTCTTAAAATCTCCTTTCACAAAGGTCTCACAATGAGTAAGGCCATTGAAAGTCTTGCGTTTGTATCTTGTGGCCGCATCTGGTATTGTCAAATGCAATAAACACTTTTCGGCATGTATGTTCAAAGGAACCGAAGATTATGCACCAGGGACCATTTCTCAGCTTTGCGGCCTTTGTCTTGGAACGCGGCCCTTTTAATCCGTGCGAGTGAAGTAATCACTACACATGTGTTTGGAAAGTGAGGGTCATCTCTGGCCTGGGGTGAGGTGGCGAAAGATAACCGGGAGTCCAGCTGGGACTCAACGCCTCATGTTAGGAGCAACTGGTCAAGGGATGGCTAGCGGTCCGTGGTTCTCCGGCATTCTTAGGCTAGCAGGGAGAAAAGTTTAATCCTCGTGGAGGTAGAGAGAGACGGGAAGGTATTTGAAAGCAGATGTTATAGGAGATACAAATTTATTGTCTGGGGGAAAGGATAGGAAGTCAAATTAAAGCGTACGGACTTAAATCCTCGAAATCGAATAAATATTTTTAAAAGGCATTGAAGCATTCCATGAATATTTAAATGTCGTACTTATAACTTATAATCATCAATTACGTAGAACTGTGATTATTATTACCAGCCAAGCAACAAACAAGTTAACAAAGGTAATAAACAATAAGTTAACATGAATGGAATACAGGATTACACCATATAATGCAATTTTTGAAGATGACAATCCGTTTTTTGGTGTAAATATGACAATGATGGTAAGTCAGATAATATCCGAAAACTTGAAAATTTTTGTCGTTCTGGAGCGGGAATCGAACCGCGTTTCCCAGATAGCGCCCGTGTATGCTAACCACCACACCATCCAGAACGACCAAGTCTCAAGTTTCCGATTAATTTGAATATAACCACCACAGGATTCGCTAGTCGAAGCAACCGGCATTCATGTTTAGCGAATCTGGAGGTTACGAATCCTATTCCATGATTACCCGGAGGAGCAGATAAATCGTGAATGGAATACAGGATTACACCATACAATAGAAATTTTGAAGATGACAATACGTTTTTTGGTGTAAATATGACAAGGATGGTTATATTCAAATTACTCGGAAATTTGAGACTTGGCCGTTTTGGGTGATGTAGTAGTTAGCATAACCGGGTGCTATCTGGAGACGCGGGTTCGACTCCCGCTCCAGAACGACTAAATTTTCAAGTTCTCGGATATTATCTGACTTGCCATCCTTGTCATATTTACACCAAAAAAACAACGGATTGTCATTTTCAAACCAAGTTAACAGTTCACACTAAACGTTCTCGTTGAAACTAGAACCCAGTTTAAGTCATGATGTAAAAAATACCAAACTTTTTGTTAATTTTTGAACTTTAGTTTATTTTATACATTTTATATCTCCCTGTTTGAAATACATTCATAGTTATAATTTAATTTTGGTAAATCCTGCTTCCCGTACTGTTATTAGCATGTTTTTATCTATGGGAAGTGTTTAAATTTACAGTGAAGTCATTGATGAAAATACAAACAGCTGTTTACATAGGTTGTAGAAAATTTTAAGAAATATGTAGTATAGTTTATGTACAGTATATAACTGGATGTGTATTCTCAATTGAAGCTGGTTTGAAAAATGTTCAGCAGTATTATATCACTGAATTAGTTGTCTGATTTTGCATTTTGATGGCACTCAAGCAAAACTGCAGAGGATATGTGGGCGTGGGAAACTTGTATGGTAAATGGGAAATTTTAGCGAAGTGTGTGGTAATTTTCATTTTTAATTATTGGCATCAGTGCTCTACACTTATATTCATTCCGCTGGAATCCTTTTTCTTTATTTCGTTTTATTGGAGGATCCAGAAAAGAACTTCGTTCGGTTATTTGCGTTATCGATCGATCAAGAAATTGCCCGTGACATAAGTTTGAAAACCTTGATGGAAATTTTGCGAAAAATAAAGCACACAAAATGAAACCTTAATTTAATTTTAATTTACATTGGACCAGCAAGTAAACATATTTTTTCTCTATTAGTTTTTTTTCTGCTTAGTGTATACTCTGTTTTTGCATCTTGAAATTATTGAATAAATGCAATATGTTTAGCTGCAAAAATGAGTAGCATAAATTGGGGGAAAGGGGCGCAACGCTGATTGCTTGCATAGGATGTCAGGCGCCATAGCAACGGCCCTGAGTGCAAGACAACAAATACAAAATTATACAATGTTGAAAACAATAATTCATAAGCAACACTAGACTGCTGCTCTTATGTTTAACAACATTTTTGGATTTATGTATAAGAATACGAACAGCAAGAACAATGAGAATGACGCAGATTAAAATACAATGTCGAGTTAAATATTCAGTAATCTTTGCTTGTTTCAAATTTTTCTCATTCACAGAAAATAGGAACTGTGAAAGTTATTTACTAAATTTTAATTTTATGACATGTTGGGGGGGGAGCTGTTTCAATTCCCTGAATGTTGCAACATATCGGGTTACGTACGTAAAAGAATCAAAGAACCGTGTATTTTGATAATCTAAAATTCAAGATTTAACGTCTAATTGCAAAAAAGCGTATAAATGAATTACGTATAACCGAATTGAAAAAGCGATAGAAACTAGAGTAAAATATCGGGACTAGCTCAGAATTACGTATAAAAGTGAAAAACGTATAACTGAGAAACGTATAACCAAGGTTCATTGTACTATCTTTTTTTATTTTCAATTTAGTCAGTCCCTTTAGTGCCACGAGTGGAATTCCCCCTAGTAGAAATAAGGAAAGCAGTCGGCGGCGGAGGCTTCCTAAATTAAACGAAAAAGTAGCTCTTCACAGATCTATCTTATGCAAATATAGAAATTTTAATAACACATGGGGTTTTGAAGCATTACATTTATGCAATTTATATTTTAGAGACTACTTTTTTTAGAAACTAAGAAGAGGAAAAAAGCAACTGTCAAGTTGAAGGAAAAAATTAATAGATGTCTTAGTAAACTGGAAATCACTGGAGATATTAGAAAGTGTTCACACGCTTTCTTCCTACGTTCATAAATTAGAGTAATAGGACTGAATTCCATACGTATGATACTGTTCCGTACATAAATTACTCTACATAAATACTGTTTAGAACAAAATATAAAAAAAATTGCATAAATTCCATACATAAATTACATACAATTTATTTTATATTTTGCTCTAAACAGTATTTGCGTACAGTAATTTATGTACGGAATAGTATCGTACGTATGGAATTCAGTCCTATTACTCTAATTTATGAACGTAGGAAGAAAGCGTGTGAACACTTTCTAATATCTCCAGTGGCTTCCAGTTTACTAAGACATCTATTAATTCTTTCCTTCAGCTTGACAGTTGCTTTTTTCCTCTTCTTAGTTTTTAAGTTCAAGAAAATTCTTCGGTATACGAAGTCGCTGCATTCTGCCTCCTTTTTAAATCACTTGATCAGCTCTATTATAAGATAGTCAGGTGACATTTATTCAAGATTGTGGGCAATTTTCTGTGCCATTCTTTAACGACATTATTTTTTCGATGTGGTCTCTTGTAACTGTAAGCTTCCACAGTTCCACTCGGGGGACGTTCCCGAGTCATTCTTATCACACGAAAAAAAAAAAAAAAAAATCGTCTGATTCTTTAAATTTTGATTCAAGTGAAACAAAACATTAGAAGCTTCTTACAGTTGTTAAATGAACCCTGGGATTTATAAGGTATCCTGTTTATTTGAGAATTTTTTAAATATCTCCCTCTCCCTATTTTTTTCCTTTAATGGTTGATAAGATGTCTTGCATGATTTTTTTTTTTTTTTTTTTTTTTGTCTTTTTTCATTCTTTCTTTCATTGCTATGAAATGGCTGTTGTACGTAGATCCAAATCAGAATCTAGCCCAGACAGCAGAAGAGAGGCTAAGATTGTTGCTTAAATTGTAAACTTTCATTGGGTGACGCGTACATATTTGTACCATCTACAATCTTTAGATAGCGGAAAGAAGGCATAGTACGGACCAAACTTTGTAACTGAAAAATATTACATACACCGTATACCAGAAAATCATTCAACTATTTTTAGAATTTTAATGTGGGTGGCGACATTTTTTCTTTGCTTAAAACAGTTGTTTCGGCGCAAAATAAAAATATCTATTAAAATGACGAGGGGCGTGTCCCCATACCCATCTCCCCCTTTGTATCTGCAGCTACTGTGATACAAGGGTATTTCTAATTTGTAATAATTTCTGCGCAGACCGTTAGTGACATTCAGATTAAGAGTAGCAAGTTAAGAGTGTTTGAAATGAATTTTTGAAACTAAATGTAACAAGTATTAAAGCGATATTTTTATTTTTCAAACATTTTCTGCCACTATGACCTAGTATACATTTCGGCAATTGAATGTTACTAAAATATGGCGTAACATGTTCATTAACATTCAAAGGATGTTTTGTTAAAACGATCGTAAAACATTAATTTCCGTTAACTGTTTCATGATGTAATGTGAAACGACAGGGGCGATGAAAGAGCAGATGGTACAATACATCGAGGCCTCTCTACCAGGGGTCCGGTTAAGGAGGTCTATAGGGGCCCATTCGCTCTCTGGGCCCTTGGTCGGGGTCGACCTGGGGGCCCACCACGACCAAGGGCCCAGGAAGTATGCCTGGGAAAATAAGAGAGAGGTTTATAAAGTAGTTTTACTTTTGTCCCGTATGATTTCCACTTGGTCAGAAACAGAGGCTGGAAGACGAACAGATTTCAAAGCAGTGACTCACCAAAAGTTTAATCACTGGGCCGCGGATGGCCTAGTGGTCAACGTTCATGACTGCCACGGAGACTTCGGGTTCTATCCCAGGCTCGTACAAACGCTTGAACCACTAAACATCCGCCGTACGTCGGATGGGCACGTTAAGCCGTCGGACCCCGGGTAATAAATAAGGGCGTCTTGCTCCTCCTTTCTACCTCACTTCCGTGTAACTTTCCTGTCTGGCACTCTAGCCCAAATCTCCTAGCTTCCTATTTCTAAGGGTTGTTTAAGACCTGGGGTCAGACACTCCCTTCCTAAAATCCTCTATATATGATCTGATCTGGTTTCATGTCGCTGTGTAGAGTGGGGTCTGAGAGACAGTTCCAGCTTTTTCCATACCCCTCCTTATCATTTTTAGGGTCATAGTAGCAGAAAATGTCTCCCAGTTTTCACTTGGAACCGTTAACGGTCGAAGTCCTCTGTGTCTTTACATTGTATAACATAAAAGATGCACTAAGAAAAGTATGCAATGCTAAATCATTAGAAAATCCGAGACAAAATTTATTGGAATCTTAAGCTTTTAACTCGTTTTCTTGTGAGAACAGTGGAAAATACAGTGACTTATGAAAACTACAGATAATTTAGTTGTTACAACTTCGTGTTTCACGGACTTCGTAATAATTCCTCTTCGTAAGTTCTTTGGGAGGGCCCACTCAGCCTTGGGGCCCATATCTAAGGCCTTAATCCGGCCCTGCTAGCTGCTAAGGTGGCCTCAAAATGAAGCATTACATAAACTATCTATGGAGATTTTTTAATAAAAGTAAAGGACAGCTGGATTGATTAAAACTGTAAACATTCAGTTGTTACGAGTTAGTTCCTAAACAAAAACTGAACTTAATGGGGACAATTTTTGCTGGACTGCCCTTTTGAAATCGAATCCCCTCTGGATACAATACTTGCCCAAGTAGAAAACAAGTTAGTTGTTTAAATCAGTGCACAGTAGATATGCATTACTTACCCAAATGAGCCGTGCTCTTATTGAAGCTATATTAACATTATCTAAAGAATACATTAAATTTAGTGCTGACGTATCAGATGATCTTTTACATGAATTACAAATTATAAAAAAAAAAAAAACTTCTATAAGGACCACAAAAAAGAAAAAAATGTTCAGGATTCTAAGGAGCGTCTACAACATATAGGACCACAGAGTTTAGGAAAGTTGCAGTGATTACTGCGATACTTTCCTAAACTCAATGATCGCTTTACACCTTTTTTTTTTTTTTAACTAGACCAGCAACCGTTTTATGTTCCAAAAGAGCATTTAGCAGCCAAAAAATGATTAAAACATATTTAAATCAACCATAACCAAGATTGTCATCTTTAGCGATATTAAAGCATAGAAAGTGAAGAAGCAAAAAAAGGTGATTTTGGTTCTGTAGTAAAGAAGTGAATTCGGAATAAAAATGGTAATTATTAACGTGAATTTACAGAAAAATCTTATTTTTTTTTTTTTTAGAATTTTTTGCAACAATGACAGTTGTATGTATTTATTTCCATTTTTGCAGTATTTATGTCCCAGTTTTCAGTGCAAACAACTGCAATTTGCTTACAGTGGAATTCCAATGAAATCGAAACACTCATAACCCATGAATGACCAACGGACAACATATTCTCAATTATTATTACTCTCTCATTTGAATGACTTAATTTTTTTTATATAATGACTGATAAGCCACCTAAAGCTACTAGGGTAAAATAGTGTTTTATTAATTTTCGACCCAAAATAACAATTATGCAATCTACAAAGCAAAACAAAAATTACGCATTCATAAAATTTTATTGATGGTTGAGTATATTGCCTGTTCAACTGAGCTGATAAGCAGAATAAATATATAACTTCGATTGTACGCAGGGGTGTATATAGAATTTTTTTTCGGGGGAGAGGGCGACGAAAAATGTAATTTTTTGAAATCCACCAGAGCAAAATGAAAGTTAAATAAAAATAGAAGAAAAATTAAAGCATTTTTTTTAAATGTAAGTTGATGCATTTTTATTAAATTAAGACACTTATTTCTAATGTAAGACGCATTTTAACCAAAAAACATAAGTCACACTTTCGGGGTACCAAGGCTTCCTTGCCTTCCTCCCCATCTTCCTCCAAATACGCCTCTGGTTGTAGGTGTAAAGGTTTTTACTATATGGATCATGTTCCAAGCTTTCAATATTGTTTTTTTTTTTTTTCTTTGTTTGTGCTTTTTTTTTTCGGCGTGGGGAGGGGGACTCATTAGTGGTTTTGCTCCAGGGCCACGATAAAACACACACACACCGCCTTTGTTTACCGAATCTTTAGAATGTTTCAGATTTTCTGCACCTCACTACTAATTATATCCCCCCTCTCCCCTCCTTCCAACCGATTATATAGCTGTGGGGTTCCCTCATGTTGTCTACTCCCACTGAAAAGAATCTTATACTGAAAATTGCAACTTCTAGTAAAAAAGCTGGCAAACATTTCAGTTTGCCCTTCGAAATCGATAAAAATGCACTCGAAGCTTTGCCGCATGTTTTACGGGATAAATGGCCCAGTCTGAAACCCCAAGTGAAGACAAGACTTTGTAACGAGGAGTTTCTACTCAGCGACCAACAGCTTAACGTGACTTTCGAATTATGGTGAATATTGGAAAGAACACGAATTAGGGATTTTAAGACCTCATGTTGTTCGTGCTAATCTCTAGGCCATCACATACCAGAAAGGGTTCTCTAAGCATGGATTAAAAGAGCTTTAACATTACGAAGCCTGTCATGGTACTTAACTGCTTCCTTCTTTTATTATTGCTGATGGTTGTTTAATAAACATGCAAAATTAAGAAGGTTGGTGCATCCCGAAATTTGAATAAACACTTAATGAGAAGGACCTAACCAGAGCAATAATACACGCCTATCATATCAAACATGGGATACATACCCTTTAACGTGCTTATGTGAAATGATATTGTGACGTATTACAGAGATGAACATTTGTGTCAAGACGATAAATCTGCAGCGAGACATTCTGTACGCGTAACTCAGTTGGGAGAGCAACTTACTCCGGAGTGAAGGGGACTAGGGTTCGATGTCTGTCGCGGACAAACTTGTGTTTTCACAATATGTATGCCAATAAGGCGATTTTTTTTACTACGCTGATTATTATTTAAGCAAAATCAATGCCCGACTTGCACATGGGCACAGCACAAGATAAGGCTCCCTACCATCAACATTTTTGAAAGCGTAAATACATTCGTGTCAGCAATGAATGTTATTATGAATCGACTCAGATGTTGGTTTTTTAAATGGGGCAAATGTGGAAAACTGCAAACAGTCTGTAGTTTCATTAAAACCCTAATATTAACAAGGAAATTCATACTTTAAAACTAAGGGAAAAATGTTTTTACTTGCATTATGATTTCGGCGCCCCTAAAATGTAGGGCCCGAGCATTGCCGACATAGGTACAAATTAAGCCTTGAGTAATATAATAACTTCTGTTGAGCCCGTGCAGTAGTTAAGGGGAAGTTCCTAGTTATTTCACATTTTCACTGAAGTTCGCCACTTATAAAAATGGGTTTAAAACTGCAGGTGATTTTTTAGAAAGCTAAATTTTTAACTGAACTCTTCGCACATACGTATACCATGAAGCAGGCGCAGACTGAACAGGCGGGATATCGGAAGAGAATTCCCGGTGGCTTTGGAGAGCCACACTGCTCTAGTATAGATACTACTGAGGTGTGCTTTCTGAAAGAAATAACATGTTTTTTATGCTGAAACTGTCCAACACATTCTTCAAACATGTCTGTCTCCCTTGCTAGTAATGAGTATTTTTGAATCGGTTTGAGTAACTTTTACTCAACTGCAGAGCCGTAATAGCCATCAGTGTGTCCCCTGCCATATAGGCGACACACGGGGTTTAAGATAGTTGAATAAATAATAACTGTAAGGTTTAAAACAGCAGCGGGAGCACAAACTTTCTACATATATATTTAAATATTTTAAATTTTTTTTTGAATTTTGCATTTTAGCTGTGATATGAACTGGCATTACTTCAGAAGTTGACCGCAAATCTTTCGGTCACAGAAACAATGTTATTCCTTTTCTTGAATGCCGAACCAAGCTGATGGGTTATAACCATGGAGCGGGGGGAACATGTGTATTTCGCAATCCTCGACAACGGGGAACTGTCTGATGGCAAATCCGTACAGTGACACTTGTGTACATGTCAAATTTGGTGGCACTTGCATACATATTGAGGCGTGCAGTGACACTTGCGTACATGTCAAATTTGGTGGCACTTGCGTACATGTCAAGGTCCTATGTCCGGGGATAATTATATGCTTTCACAATTATCCCCGAACAACACTCTAGACACTGTGGCCCATATTTTCAATGATTTTAACTTTCCTTCACACTTTATCCAGGATTAAGGCTGGCATCTATGCTGGCGTATTTAAAAGTTGTACGCGATATTCGCCCCCCCCCCCTTTTTTTTGGATTTCTAATTTGTTTTTCTTTATAGATATTTCAATTCACTTTGTCAAAATTTACTCTAATTTAGCAATATAAGCTACTTCAAACACTTATTCACATCTTGCGTACTTTTGTACGAGTAATATAGCAGAGTTCTAGAGATTAGCTGATCCAGTTCGATGTACCTTTTAGATCGTTTCTTTCCTTCAAGATAAAAGTCTATTCGATTTATAAGAAAATCACTGTACTTAGATTCTTCTTTTAAGCTATGAATGATGAGGGTCTTGATTTTAGGATGTGGTCTACCCAGTTAGGTGTTAAACTTATTATTCCAGCCCTCTGCCGCAATATTGGTTCTTTACCGTAGATTATGATAGTTTCACATGCCAGTTGTAAAGACAGAATTTTCTAACCATTCCTTCATTCACATAATAATCTTAAAATTTCTGCAGCTTTGGAAGATGTAAAGAAGTGTTTGAAATTTTTAGCTTATATTGCTAAATTAGAGTAAATTTTGAAAAAGTGGAATTTCAGTAAAGATTATGTTACAGAGGAAATCTAATGCTGTAGGCAAGTGTCACCCCTTTTCCTGTGCTGCGCCTGTTAGATTTGGGAACACCTTGATATGTACAAAAGTGTCACCAAATTTGACATGGACGCAAGTGCCACCAACTCGGCAAATGAAGCTCTTAGTGGGGACTTAACTTAAATTATTGGTGGACAAGGCGTGAATTATTCACGGGACACGGACAGGAGGATTTTTGAATGGTCTCCAAAATGATCTACACCGGATTTGACGATGTTACTTGATGAATCTGTGAAAGTGAAGGCATAAAAAAAAGTCGATTTATTTTTATGTTTGGGTTGCTCTTTGTTTATGTAATGTATACTGCAAACAGCTATAAATTTTTCCTAAAAAAAAAAAAAAAAGCTATAAAGGTACAAGTAGAGGATAATTTCCTTCATTGTTCAGTTAATTACGCAATTGATAAGGGTTTTCAATAAAACTGTAAAAGAAAAACGCAAGTAGTCTTTCCTAAGAAATGGGGAAAGAGGATGAAGACTATTTCAGTCGCAGTAACTGTGTTTTTTTCTGATCCTTCATGACCTTTTTTTCTGATCCTTCACGACCATCTTTCCTATTTCAACTGAAGTATTTCTTTTTTGCCGAAAAAGTAGCAAGAACTGGCTCACAGGCTGTTTTACCACATTTCAAAAGAAGGAAATGTCCCTTAGTGCTCATTTCAGCGACTGAAATGAAAATCTAAGCAGAACTGAAGCCGCTGTTCAGAAACAAGCGCAAATACGACTAGGAAAGGAGGGGGGGGGGTGTCTGCTCTCATTTTTACAAGTTTCCTTTTGAGGCCGAACGATTATTAAAAAGCAAGAAAATGATACCGCTGTTTATGAAAACGATCATTTAAAGCAACATTTTTGATTCAACTCTTTACTATCACTATACACGATTTCAATTACGATTTTTACGACTCAGTTCAGAAATAAAAACCTACCAGAAGCATAAAATTAAAAAGTTTATATCTACTTCTCACTAAAAATTGTGTCGTTCACTCCAACCTTTCCGCTTTACTTATTGAATAAATATTGGCGTACCCTGTTCTAAATCAAAATTTATGGCAATTGAAATCCCATTTTATTTTTGTGCTGTTCCATTTATTTATTTTTTTGTGCTGTTTTGCGGCACGAGGAGGACCAACATCACATTCAGCAGGTGGTCATGATATTTTGGAACTTCGGTGTAAATGAAAAACCTTTGCAATAAATACAACGATATAACACTTTATAATGAATTAGCTTTATTTGCTTTCCGCTAAGCTAATTAATATGAATGATGCTCTTCCTACCAGCTAGCTAATGATATACTTGTACTAGGCTTCAAAATAGTGAACTCAAAATGATTGTTGTTACTAGTTAATTACGAACAAGAATAAAGTCTTAACGCTGGTTATTTATGGTAAGAACTAATGTTATAAACCTAGCAGCCAGACAGAGGTCTGACAAAAACTATGAATTGAGAAAGACTAACTTACGGCAACTTCTTTATTATAAGACTCTTGGTCAACTAAAGCACACACACAACTTGTTTTACAATAATGAAGAATCTCTCCTCATAACAACACAATCTCCTCGTATTACAAACGCTCTCCGTAAACAACAACGCTCTCTCATAACAACAACAAAAGCTCTCTCTAAGTCTCGATGAACGCGCCTATATACTAGCTACCACCACGTCATGACTTACACTCATTGCCAGATCTCATTCAGCGGGTGAAATAATATTTCGTTCAGTAAGAAGATAATTTACATAGGAAAATAAAATAACCAGAGATAGTAAAATCAAAAGGAAAGTGAATATAGAGTATACGTTACAACTTTTGTATTTGAATTTAATAAATAACTAAAATTATGGGTGGGCGGGTTTGAACAGAATTTAAAGGTTTTTCAGTGTTTTAATATTTGAGTCATTTTCATAAAAATGATTACGTTTTTAACATACCTAACCAATTGGGATGCGCATTTTTCCACTTTAACAAATTACTGTAATATTCAAATTTAACGCAGCTCAATTTACAAGGCATTCGATTCGGAACAGGTGCGGGCTTTTATGAAGTCTGAGTATTTCTATAAATATCACTAAAAATCAAAGAATCCACATACAGACTCTTTAAAATCGAACATGTTATATAAACTAAACTGCAATAATTCTTTCTTATTTTAAACGAGTTTACGTAAATTATCTTTGTTAGAGAGAAATGATTTGGATTTTGGAGTAACAGTGCCTTTAATAGTTTCATTAATTATTGACAAGAATAGTGCCAAATAAAAAATTTCTGTAACGCAGTAAATTTAAATTTGTCCCACGAAAATTTCTCAAATGCGCTGTGCGGTCACAGCATACATTTGGGGAAATGTGTGTTAGCCAAACAACAAACGCTCTGTGTACAGTAATGGAATTATAAACATGTAAAACTGTTCACGTACATAATTTTTGGAAAAGCGTAAAATTTGAAAAATTATTTTCGTGGACTGTAACAAAGTGTTCGTTTCAAAAACTGCTTACGCGCACTGCGGGGCAAAATCTCATTTGAAAAACATTTTTTTAGGTTTTATTCTTGAAAAGTGTTTAGATATATCGAAAGCTAAAGCGTGAATTTCGAATAATATCTGCTTTTTTACAGGGCGTTCTGAGAATGATAATTTGCGTTGTGAATCAATTCATGAGTTTGGAAAACTGCGTACTTCGCCAACAAAAGTGTGTGTGTGTTGAAATGTTTACACCCATAGTAACAACTAATGCTTATCTTAGAAAATTAGTTGCTTATATTGTCACAAAAGTTGCTGCTGGAAAGAATAATTCGATGAACATGAACAAAAAAGGTATAGATATGGGCGAATTGTTTACATGCGCTTTGTAAAATATATATATGAAATTTTTTTACATATAATAAGGCAACAAAAGCCCATGTTTGGAAGAGAATTTTATATCCGTTGTAACAACAGTAACTTGTGCTTAAAAAATTATTTTATGTGCTTTGCAACCGCTGAAGTGATCCAAACATTTGAATGCTAATAAGTTTTTCGAATGAAGTATTCAAGGCAATCCATACACTATTATAGCTATGGAATATTGACGGCAAAACAGTTTATGGAATAGTGTATGGTTTCACGAAAAGACTCCGTTGAAAGAAAGTCCGTTTGAAGCATGTAGATTATGAAGTTCGTTATCAAAATATAATTAAGCATCAGAGTTACATAAAAATTACGACTTGCTTTATGCTTTTAATCATTAACTATCAAATTATGTCAAAAATACAGAAAAAAAAAAAAAAAACGAGAGATAGAGGAAGGAAAAATTAATGAATTACAATTTGAATGGACTAATTCAGTGTTTAAGTATGTTTTACCTAATGTCTTTTTTTTTCATCTCTTGTATGAAAGAAAAAGCATATGGATTAGATTACTGTTTTCACTGTACAAAATAATTCCACATGCTTCAAGTTTAATACACTCCATTTTTATCACTAATTGTCGCTCAATTTACGAACTTTTTGCTGAGCTCTCTTAATTTTTGTTATGATCTTTTTTGAAATATTATTGTACCTTAAATGTGCCTTTTCATACATAAGGCACACAACGGTGTCGAAGTATTTTGGTGGTACAGAGTATTTCAAGAGCACTGCATCTTTCCTACACATAATTATGTATATATATATATCGGAAAATATTAAAAAGAAGTACAAAATGTTAGATTTTCCCTAAGCAAAACTTATAGGGCATTTGTTTATTTGTAAGTACATTCCTACGGATGGTATATTTAGTTACAAGAATTGCTATAGTGATATTTACAGTGATATTTTCATTGCCAAGTGAGATTTACGGTCTTGCAAAACATGCTTTGCGAAAAAAAATATGACTTACATAAAAAATATCTGGACATTCTTCAAGTGAGTTGTGAAGTCTACATTTTGCATAACGGGTTTCCAGCTTCATGAATGGCACTGCAAATAGTTCACATTTTGTTCTTGGTAAACATAGCATACGGAAAATAATAATTGGTTAAAAATTTGAGTATAATCTATCTCTCCATTAATGATACTGTACAGGAACTTTAGTTGGAGAGCCTTCCTTCTCGAATAAAGATGTCATCTTGAAGAATTACAGATTACCCGTCGGGATCTCCGTGGTATAAACACCAGTCGATTTGTGAAAAGGGTTTCGAAGAAATCTTTTTGAACTTTCTCGATTTCATTTACTAGAGCTACTAGGCTAAGCTCCACATGATTGCAGTATACTTCACTAAGGATCTGACCGTAGTCTCAAAAATGCGAATAAGTGTCTGAGGATTCGAAAAATACTTAGAACGGCGCATGATGAATGCAAGATTTCTATACTCTGTACATACAATTATTTTGACATGACCTTTAAAGTTCAAATTCGAATCAAATGTGACTCCCAAGTCCTGTTAACACGTTACGGCTATCGGACCTAAAGAGGGTGTGTTATAACTTGCTATTCCTGTCCCGCATCGCTAAACACCTAAAAAGACAAAATAAGTGAACACAATTTCCTAACCAGAATATGGGAAGAAATGTATTCTTTTCCTAAATCTTGTTACACGGATTAACCAGATCATGTGTGTTAAATATTAAAATTAAGATATTATTTATATGTTAGAACAGAGCTGCTGCCATCATAAACAAATCAGTTGCTCAAATGGACAAAAGGTGAATTTGTGTTTCACTCGAAATACCAAAAGTACTATATCTAAGAAAATCTACAAATGCAGATTCCACGAGAGAGAGAAAAATCCTCTATGACTTCATAAACAGTTCTTATAACTAATTCAACAACCCCATAAAAAGAAAATCACTTTGTGAAATCCTTATATCATTTAATCGCTAGGCCCTGAGTTGGAAGACTTTTTTCCATATACTGACAGTTCGGTATACATGAAACAGTAAATTGAGGATAATAAGATTTTCTGCTGATTGAAAATGATATGCTGTGCCTGAAATTGCGATTACAAACACACGGGTAGCTCTAGCCGAATTTGCGAGTTTCGATAAAAATTATGTTTTGCCATTTTTTTCAATTGTGAAAATTTTGTTTTGCCATTTTGTTCAATTCTACGTTCTTCACTGCTGAACGTAGTTCTCTCCCTGCCATGAGCAATTCTCTTCCATGTCACTCCGGCATGCTTTCATCCACCCATGTCCCACATGGTCTTTTTCGGGGTCTTTTTCTGTCTCTTGTTATCCAGTTTACTATTTCAATTATCCAACAGTGGTTCCTTCTAGCAATATGTCCATGCCATTGCCACTTGATGGTCTTCACGATGTCATCGATTTTTGTTATTTTCTTGATCCACGAGTATCTTTTCCTATCTTCCTTCGCTAACGGAAATATCTGTAAGGGGAATCAAGGGGGCGAAAAGTTTAAGAGGAAATTTCTGAACGTCCATCAAAGATAATAAACGCATGCAGTGGAAGAATTCTGGCGCTTTGGAGACCCTCACAAAAAAGGATATTTCTTGCGTTAATAAGAAATGCTGAATGCCAGGCATCAACAGAACACACGACGAATGCATGGGAGTTTTTTTTCATGCTGCTCGGTTTAATACTCACTTTTATCATCCCCATCCAAGCTTATATAACTTTATAGAAGTTCTGAAACTTTTTCAAACTCAAACATATATGTTAAAATTCAAAACTCAGGTGATGTCACTTGGAGAAGGAAATCCAAAACTGCCATGCAAATGGAGAAAATGTTGTCTAAGGAAATAAGCGATTTTAGAGGAGGATGTACATAACCAGACTTGAATTGGTGAAATTTGCATCATATTTTTCAAAATATGAATTTTTAGTTAAGCTGAGGTTGACTCCTGAAAGAGAAATTAAATTATCCATATTCAGCTTTCCTCAACAGCATAAAGTATGCATATTCAAATTCTATGTATGTAATAACAGTGTTCATCTTTCTCTCTTCAGTATCGGTAACGCAAAAGTGTTTTTTAACTTCTCCTACAGCAGCCATATAAACAGATATTTAACTTGGAAATATTAGTTGATTTTTATTACTATAATGATGTAGGCTATTGTGTTTTGTGTTGTCTTTCTTTTGCTTAGGCTATAGCCGCAATAAATCTATGGGGTTGAAGACCACCAGTGACGCGCCGGCCGCAAATTAACAACACCGATTTTGATATACTGATATACGCGGGAAACCCAAAAAATTATTATTCGTAAATGGAGAAATCGAAAAAAATTGTTTGTAATATGCGGTTAAAATAGCAATGGAGAATACGAAGTTCAAGGGATGTATAAAAAGTGCGGTTTATGCGGAACTTCGTATTATGCGTGCATATTATGAATTTAGATTCGACATGAAGAAAAATTTCATTTTGATTTTTAATCAAAAGTGTTACCATTATCCAAAACCTTGTCCTCATTTATAATTACCGTATTGAATTCTAAATCGCGGAAATCAAGTTCCATTTCTCAATCTGTGATTTTCTTTCATATTGGCTTTATTCCTTATTAAGAGATCTTACGGTTGAAAATCTCAGAGTGTAAAAGAATACTTAGAAATGCATCATTACTGGCTGCATTCTTTAATTGCAACTAAATCGACGTGCCAAGCTGTACGTTGAAATCCCGAAGCGGACGGAACTCGGCTCAGGGCTTCAATTTCGAGCTTGGGCCAGGCGGAAACAGTAAGTTTTCAGGCATTGGAAGTTTCAAGTTGCGGCAATCTGCTGAAAGGGCCTCTAGAGCCTCAGAAAAAAGATTTCAGAATTTCTTTTCCCCCGAACATAAGCTGGATTAAGAAACAACTAGAAATTTTTGAATGAAGTAGTAAAAATAAAAGGACCCCCTCCCCCCACAGTAAATAAGTAAAATCTCTAGAAATCATTTTCGCGGTTTTAATTAATAAAATCTGAATGACGAGAAAACAGCCATTCCAGAGGACTTCAGGCCCGTTTTCACAGACACTGCAATAGTTCCTGTACATGTGCACATTACGTGTTAACAAGAGAATGTGAAAGAAATAACAGTTCAATGAATGAAATATTTATAGGATAGAGTGCAATGTATTACAGTTGTTTGCACATATAACTATGCATCCTTCAGAACATAACGAACTAAAAAGGTGTTCTTCATCGCTGAGACGAAGAAAAAGACTGTGTGTGTGTGTGTATATATATATATACTGTATGTGTGTGTGTGTGCGCGTGCGCACTGTAAATTTTTTTAAAAGTGCCCGTTTATTTTAACTTCCGTATTTTCACAGATTTTCCCTAGTCAGAAATCCCTTTTATTTCCGAAAAGTCCACTTCAGGTTTTTCCGTATTTAAACTGAAATTCCAAAAAACCAACGACGCAGCATTTTGTCCATCTAATCCTTCCGCTCGAGTCAGAATTTAATCAGGGCTGCTTGAACAAGTAACGCACGCCTTTACCCACTGAGCCACAAACACTCGGGACTTCGACTCACGTACAACGTAAAACAAACTGCGCAACAATTAATTTTTTTTTTTTTTTGTCATTAATACGAGTGATTTAGTCATTTTATTTTATGTTGGAGCTTATTTTTTTCTGAATAGGTTTGTAATAATTTCTTTTTCTGTAGGAGGACTTTTCACAAATTTAAGCGTTTTTCATCGCGATTTTTCGAAGCAACAAAATGCGTTGAAACTTTATTTTTTTAAACTGACAATGACTTTCAGTCATCTTTAAAAAAGGTGAAATGTGCTTTTTTATAGCATTATTTTACCAAAAAAAAAAAAAAGCTCCTAAGTATAACATTTACTCTTGACAGCTTCAATAGCTTGTTTCTTAAGTTGTCCAAAGACTGATATATAGAGACATCGCATAACCATCTATACAATAAGTTAAGTATCCGGTTTCTTACAGTAATACAATGTACTATAATAAATAGCTGGCGTACAAAAAAGGGGAGAGAAGAAATATCCTGTGCCACAATAAACAATATTCATGCGATACCAATATCCCATCTTCAAAATTCGACAGACGGTTGAAATTTAAAAGTTAATCAAACTTCAAGTATACTCACCAGTCGTTCCTAGTACAGGTAATTCATCGTTATACGGAAACGGGAAAAGTGAGAACGGAGTTTTCCCGTTAATATACGAAAGGACTTGCGGAAATATTTCTGAAAATTCAGAATTTTCCCGTTGTACGAAGAATCCGTGAAATTCAGGTTTCTTTCCGTCATTTCACGGAAAGAGTTGTCTCAGAAATATGCTTCGTTAATTCACGAAAGAAATGACGAAAAGTGGCTCGTGAATTTCAAAAAATGTTTTACATTTCTTTTTGCAATAAAGTGCAACAATTTTGATTTTTACGAAAAATATCGATAGGTTCCAAAAAATCTGAATTATTAAAATTTCATAAAAACCTATTTAATGATACAGAATTTTAAAATCTCTGTAATTGAAAGCTAATAGATTTTCACAAAAGGGCCTCGTAGATATTTTTGGGTGGTGGGGGTCTTGTACGCCACTGTTCGCCGGATTTCCCATTTAGTGCCAGATCAGGTCCCTATTCTGAAATTATCATAACTGTAAAATCATCTTAGTGATAAAAGGAAAACCTTTCTCCAAACTGCAACCCAATGCTAACAAAAAAAAAAAAAAAAAAAAAAAAACCTGTATGGTGTGGCATACGGTAAGGTTTATGAAGACTTAAGTCACTTTGGAGGTTTTAATGTTGTTTGCTGAAGGTAGGTTTAAATGGCTGCTTGTAGTTGTAAGCTGAAAGGTTTAGTTACTTAGCTATGAGCTTGTGAATATCAGTATTGAGCACTTGTAAGTACAGCAAAACAATAATAGTCTGAAAGCAGTTATTTACATTTCACAATCCACGCTGTATTCAATCTTCACTGCTGTATCATCAGAGAACAACAATAAGATGGCTGTGTTAGCGTTCTATTATAAGTCCCCACCCCTTCAGGTTCGATGTGTAAGCCTAATTGTTCTTATAATAGAACAATCCTAATTGCTCTATTATAAGCCCCCACCCCTTCAAGTTCGATGTGTAAGCCTAATTGTTCTATTATAAGCCCCCACCCCTTCAAGTTCGATGTGTAAGCCTAATTGTTCTATTATAAGCCCCACCCCTTCAGGTTCGATGTGTAAGCCAAATTGTTCTTAAATAGAACAATTACGTGTAAACCTAATTGTTCTAATAAGCCCCCACCCCTTCAGGTTCGATGTGTAAGCCTATAATTGCAGTTCGTTGTCGAAAATATGTAGCAGAAGAATAGTTGAGAAAGTTTTAGATTCAAATTATTTATATTTGCTTAAACTCATGTGTGCAGGTTGTCCCGCATTGGTCTTAATAAATTACAATTTAATGTTTCTGTCCTCTCGCTGCTTATTCTGTTTCCTAGTTATTCGCTCTTTCGTGTTTACTCTCTAATTCTACGCAATTTTTCATTCCTTTCCACTGTCCTAGTCCGGAGACTCGAAAAAGTGTTCCTTCTCAAACCATCATCCTGCGACATCTCTTTCTGTCTTACTCTTATTTTAGTGTGACCCCCAGTTCTTTCGAGCTTCTTTCCCCTAGTTTGAAGGGGAGAGTGTTTCTCCCTGACGTCTCCTCTGTAATAAACTAATTTAGCAGTCTCGATTGCGCCTTTTGGATCACAAAGTAAATTATTGCAGCGTAGACGAATAAAATGATAAAAAAAGCACTTTACGTTTTCGAACTGGCTCTGAATACAAAAAACGACTGCCTAGGAACACTGTTTTTACAGCTCTAGCTAATTACCGTTGCAGCTGTAAGTAGAATCTTCGAACATGAAAAAGACTTACCGCTATATATTTCTTACTTACAAAATAATTAATTTTAAACTCTTTTAAGCCAACTTAACACAACGCTAAATCATATCACAACTTTAAACACTTCTATCAAAATACTCTTCTAAGTCGCTATTTCAAAAATGCACCCGGTCAAGAAGTTATCTCATCTCTTCTCTCTGCCCACCAAACCGTTATCACAAAACTGCTCTCTTTAAAATCGTTATCTCAAATTGCACTGCACACATAGTTATCTCGCTCTGCACATTTAGCGATTACGTTGTATTAACTTCTGACCCATTCCAAATTTAGAAAACTCGTCGGGTAAAATAATGTGTCGTTAAGTCAGAAAATATTTAACGAGAAGAAACCGAATTTACAGAAGAACAAGGCAACTCTAAAGAAAAGTTAAATTGGAGTTTACGTCACAGGTCTGATGAACCAAACAAAGCTTACCCACCTTTCCCCTTTTTAAGAGAAATACACGTGGAAGATTAAATGTCATAAAATCAAATCTAAAGACCGAGCAATAAGAAATTTTGCCGCCCCGGTGGCGCAGTGGTCTAAGCGATGGCCTCTGATCATTCGTCCGAAAGGGGTCCGGGTTCGAATCCCGCCCGGTGAGGCATGGATGTTGTGTTTGTCTTACGGCACTGGCTCTCTCCCTTCCCTGGAACCAGTGACCCTAAATTAGGGACGGGCGACTGCCTATAGCCCATTGAGTTGCTCACGGTGGTCTTTAAACCTTCAATCAAAAAAAAAGAAGTGAAATTTTTATATATAATCGGTTACTTAAATTTAACTTAAAAAGATTATAGTTTTTAAGAAGTTTACAGAAACTTACACTTTCTTCAAAGTTTATAGAAATCAGAAGTCTGCTGCAAATCACTCTGCACAAATATTGGCAAATTGATTTTCTGTGTTAGTCACAATCAGAAATATTTTCGATAAAGGAAGTAACATCAGCATCTGACTATTGTATTCTGTTCACCTGACAAAGAAATGCCAATAAGGAATAGATCGATCAACTTGAAGATTCCCTCATTTCAAAAAGCTTAGCTCGATCTATTCACATACATAAACATACAAGCCCAGCACAAACACACACACAACGAACTGCAGTTATAAAGATGCCTATATGTAACATGGAAGAATCGCATGTCACCGTAATCACATTAAGAACAGTCCTGAAAAAAGTGTTACTTATTAAATCATCTTAGTTGAATTTTAACACAACTTTTCTTTTTCTAAAAATATGCATGACACCAAACACAGAAATTCAGTTTCTAGTTTTTGCAAATCATCCGAGTGATCCAATATGTTTCATGTGCTTTTTAGAATTCCCTTTACTATGGGAAAAAAATTAAAAAATATCAATATTTTGAAGCTTAGTTGCAACTTCGATTAAACTTAGATAAAAGATTAAGATGGTTATGGTAATCATTTGAAATCTGCAAAACTCAGTATCTATACGAAGAAAGGCGATAAGAACCCCCCCCTTCCCAAAAAAAGAAATCTTTTTAGGATCTCGCGCCCCCAAAACCTAAAAACAATAGCAAAATATATATACATTTTTTTTTTTTTTTTTTATCGAAAATGACTTTGTTTTTATTTCGCAAACTGCGGGGCCTTATGAATGACCCTCCAGCTCGGGGGAAATACCCCAGTTGCCTCGATGGTCTAGCCGGCCCTGCCTCCCACTACACCACAAAATAGGCTGCTTCACTCAGTTCTGTATGGAAGGCAAGGCTTATAGTTCTCTATGGAAGGCAAGGCTTATAGTTCTCTATGGAAGGCGGGATCTAATTTCCTATTGGATTATGGTTCTTTATGGACGGCCGGGCCTCATTTACTATAAAAGGATTATGGTTATCTATGGAAGGCAGGGCCTAAATTACCATAGGACTATGGTTATCTATGGAAGGCAAGGCCTAAATTACTATAGAAGGATTATGGTTATCTATGGAAGGCAAGGCCTAAATTACTATAGAAGGATTATGGTTATCTATGGACGGCAGGGCCTGATTTATTATAGAAGGATTATGGTTCTCTATGGAAGGCAAAGCCTAATTTACTATAGAAGGATTATGGTTCTCTATGGAAGACAAAGCCTGATTTTCTATAGAAGGATTATGGTTCTCTATGGAAGGCAGGGCCTGATGAAGGTTTAGATTATTATTAACGTTATGTTGTTTTTATTTGTAGATAACTATTTGAAACTAATTTTAATTTACACTTTTAGAGTGTTGACTAGATCTCAAACAAATGACCGCCATTTCCTAAATGAATAGGTTATGAATTTGCAAGATGTTGAGCAGCTGGAATTTATTGGGTACGAAATTGTTTTCCCGAGGAGCACAATTTTATTCCATCAGGCAAATTATTTTTGCAGTTTCAAATTATTTTACAACTACATGAATTGCCCGGCAGAATTTGGTGATACTTCACTATCTAAATTTTGTACAAATCAAATGAAAACGATAAATTTTTTTCGCCATGCATTGTACCTAATACTGTGTTTTATTTCTTCATTGAATTTGAATTTTATTCTCTGTAGAGTTTAGGCATACAGTATTTTTTAGTTTTTTCCGTTTGATTTTTGTTGTTTATTTATTTATTTACAGTTCCGATGCTGAATTGTGTTGAAATTCTTCATTGGAAAGCACGTGTCACAAAAAAAAAAAAAAAAAAATAAAAAAAAAAAAAAAAAAAAATGCACTTATCACAACGAAAAGTATTAAATTCGAAAATAAAAAATGGAACTTTTTACGAAAATTCTGTATAGGGGGCCCCTTGACCCCGGGCTCCAACTCCTTCCAAAAACCGTCTACGGTCTAAGTTACAGAACCATGAGATAGTACACTGAAGAGCAATTGAATTAGAGATACCTGTCTAGTAACTTGAAGCACCACCTTTCGTTCTGATGACGGCCGCGATTCGACTCAGCATGGACTCGACAAGACACCGGAAGCGTTGGGAAGCCATATGGATCCACGACCCCTGAACAAGCTCCCACAGTTCACGAAGATTTTATGGAGGGGGATCAGAGCCTCGAACATCTCTCTCGATGGCATCCCAGATGTGCTCGATGGGATTGAGGTCAGGTCACCTAGCTGACCAAGGAAGCTAGTTCACGTCGGTGGAGTGTTCATCCAACCATTCGGATACAAATCGAGAGCTCCATTGTCTTGTTGCAGGATGAGGTCTCCAGTGGGATGTTGAAGACGCACAAACGGGAGCAAATGGTCGTTCAGGATATCCCGGTAACGTTGACCTGTGAAGGTCGATGTCACACGTACCAGGGGTCCCATTTCAGTCCACGTAAACAGTCCCCAGACGACAATGCCACCCCCACCAGCTTGAAGAGCACCCTGCTAGCAAGAAGGATCCATCGCTTCATGTGGTTTGCGCCGTACTCGTATCCTGCCATCCGCATGTACCAACGTGAATCTCGACTCATCAGTCCAGGCAACATTTTTCGACATGTCTAGGGTCCAGTAGCGATGTTCCCGCGCCCATGCAAATCTTTGCACCCTGTGATGTGCGGTCAGCAGCGGTACCCTCGTGGTTCTATGGCTTCTTTACCCTATAGCGAGGAGATGGTTCTGGATGGTGTGGCTGCTTACAAGTTTTTGTGCACCAGCGTGTTAAATTGCCGAGTGATTTCTTGCACTGTGGCCCGTCTATCCGCTGTTACAATGCGAGCTAGCCGACGATGACCCTGCTCATCCACACACTGTTTTCCACGGCAGTTGGCACTTGCAGGGATGGTTTTACCGGATTTGATGTACTCACGGCGCATTCGCGACACAGTGGCTCGTGAAAATCCTAGTGCCTGCACGACTTCCGAGATGGAGCGACCTATTCGTCGGGCCCCGACAATTTGGATAAGATCAAATGCGCTTAGATCCTTCGTCTTACCCATACTGCGTCCGACTCTTACTGATTCCCGTCGCATCACTCCTGATATTGTCGGATCGCTGCATACGTCATGTCGTTTCATTTTACAGGGCCGCCCACAGCACCACATTTGCATAACGCCAGCTGTCTCTAATTCAATTGCTCTTCAGTGTACACCAATTGAATATAAAGAAGTAAAAAATCGAACTTTTTGCGAAAATATTGTACGGGGGCCCCTTGACCCCGGACTCCGACCCCTCCCCAAAACTGTCTACGGTCTAAGTTAGAGTACCATGAGATAGCATACCAAATCTGGTGGTTCTAAATTGGAAACTGAAGATTTGCATAACGGACAAACATAAAAACATTCAACTTTATACACTGAGTGGCCACTTTATTATGACCACCCTCAGTACTTCGTTGGGCCACCTTTTGCCTTTAATACTGCGTCGATTCTTCGTGGCATGGACACCACGAGATGTTGATAGGTGGATTGTGGAATCTGAGACCATACTTGATGAATAGCCCTTTCCAGGAGTGTGAGATTGCATGGTTGTGGATCCAGCTGTCTGATGGCTCGTTCAACTTCATCCCAAATATTCTGAATGGGGTTGAGATATGGAGATTGTGGGGGCCACCTAAGCAAAGTAAACTCACCGGCATGTTCCTGAAATCAATCCTGTACAATACGAGCACTATGGCAGGACGCATTATCTTGTTGAAAATACCCATCGTCATTTTGATAAAGCATCCACATGACAGGATGCACTTGGTCCTCAACGATGTTTAGATATGATGTGCCAGTCAGACGTTGATCAACACGAATTAAAGGGCCCAAAGCATGCCAGGAAAACATTCTCCAAACCATAACGTTGCCTACACCAGCTTGAAGGGTTGTAGCAATGCATTTGGGGTCCATGCTTTAGTGCTGTGTCCGCCAAATTCTCACTCGGCCATCGGCATGGTGCAACTGAAAACGTGATTCATCGGACCACATAATTTGTTTCTAATTATCGATTGTCCAATCCCTGTGCTCCTGTGCGAACTGGAGACGTTTTCTCTTGTTAACTGCAGACAGCAAAGGTGTTCGAACAGGCCTTCGGCTGTCATATCCCATCCGATGCAGTGTACGGCGAACAGTGCATGCCGAGATCATTTGAGGGGATCCTTGATTAAGATGGTCTGTAATTTGCTGCACTGTTGCCCTTCTGTTGTCTGTTACCAGTCTGGACACTCTCCGTTCCGCCCGAGCAGTCACTAGTCGATGACGAACATACGTTGCACGTAGAGACCCAGTTTTTTGGCTGACAATCCTGTTTTTAAACACTTTAACAACAGCTGCTCTGGAACATTTCACGAATGCGGCGGTTTCGATGATACTCGCTCCATGGCTCCGAGCTCCTACAGTCATCCTACGTTGAAAGTCCGTCAAATCGCATTTTTTACCCATCTCATCACCCAAAAATCACACTCTACTACTGTCGCAAGCACTAAGCTTTCCCTTTTTATACTAGCCTCGCCCTCTGGCGGCAACAGCGTGCAGCCATAGCTCATTTGCTTAAAACTGTCAGGCGGTCATAATAAAGTGGCCACTCAGTGTATACTAGACATGTCCCATAAATCACAGTTCTGTACTTGACAATTTGAATATTCTAGATTACGTTCTAACGGTTCTCATGAAAACTCTGCTGCACAAAATGTTACCGAAGTGATGAAAGAATTTCTCTGAAATAAGAACTACCGAGATAGAAAAGGAAAAGTCTGTTTTACGAATGATTTGCCCTTTCCAGATCCACATAAGGTTGAACGGACACTCAGCTTTGTGATTTTGACAAAAAAACAAAACAAAAACACATTGTTAAAAATCAAACTGGTTCGGAGAAAAGGTGTAAAATTAAGTATCTCAATCAAGATAAGTTTATAGCAGAATCCAGGAATATGAATTAACAACAAACAGGAAGCAGCAAGTGTAAATATGATAAGATCAGTGTAATCGTGTCGATGGAACGTAAAACGAAAACATTACGTCATCACTGCAAATGTTTCATACTAACCTTCTTTGAAGGAAATGCCTGAATCAATACTGCGAACCAATACACTGTTACTCGCGCCGAAGAATCATAACGGTGATTTCAGGTGCTTGAATATATTTTCGAATTTGCGTCTTAAGCGCAGAATCTGATATGATTAATCGGTCGTTAGGGTCGATACGCATCTGGATATCTGGAGTCTACAAAACACCAGTGCCGAAACGAATTCAAGCACACGGTTGCAACGTTGATGCAAGGAGATACAAAATGCGCACCCTCGTATGATTTCTTCCAAAGGTTTTGTTTTGTTTTGTTTTGTTGTTTTTGTTTTTTTTTTGTTTAATAAAAACCAGAAAAACTGATTAATGATTTGGTAAGTACTTCCTAAACGTCCCGAGCCGTACACGCAGTGCCTATACTCGGGCAAGGCTAACCTGATTATGCAGTTAAAGCAACGGAGTGTGTACTTCTACTGCATAATATACAATATATTGACAAAAATAACCGGACAGCCTTCAAAAGCAAATGAACGGATCCGCTTCGTTGTTGAGATGCGCGGTACAGCTGCAAACGGTATAAAAACAAGCCTGCAGCTGACCGCGATCATATCACACTCTGAGGCTGAGTGAAAAAAAAAAAAAATGTCGCGGCGGGAGAGAACTGACTTTGAGAAAGGAAAGATTGTTGGGTGTTATATTAGTGGGTTGTCCATAAGAGAAACCGAGAGGCGTTTAAACATACCCAAGTCAACTGTTTTGAATGTACTGAATAAGTGGAAGACACATGGCGTGCCTGAAGCAGCAAAACGTACCGGCAGACCAAAGAAAATCAGTGATTGAGGACGTTGAAGCCCCAGGAGAGTCGTTACAGCTAATCGACGGAGTACTGCACAAGACCTCAGTGCACAGGTGAGTAAAAATGCTGGGAACTCTGTATGTATACGTACCATTCACAGAGAACTTCATTCCATGGGTTACCGTGGTCGTGCGGCTGCTCATAAGCCTTTCATCCCCACTCGGAATGTTACTCGTTGTTTAGCATGGTGTAAAGAACATTATTCGTGAACCGTATATCAATGGAAACGGGTCCTATGGACTGATGAATCCAGATACACGAGCCATCAGTCTGATGGCCGTGTGTGGGTATGGTGGCAGACGGTGGAACGCTATTTACCACAGTGTACTGTTCCTACGGTGAAGTTTGGAGCTGGCAGTGTACTCGTGTGGGGGTATTTTTCGTGATATGGTCCCGGCTCATTGGTTATCGTGGACAAACCTGTTAACCAGCACGTCTACCTCGAATTCTGGACAATTATTCCCTACCAACTCTGTGGCAATACAACGGAACCGAGCCTTGTTGGTACCAGCAAGATGATGCACCGAGCCATAAAGCAAATAGTGTTACGGCGTGGCTTCATGATAATTCCGTATCGTGTGTGGACTGGTCAGCACAGAGCTCTGATCTTAATCCCATAGAGCACCTATGGGATAAATTAGAGCGCCGCATAAGAAGTTTGGAACCAATGCCAACTACTAAACAACAGTTGGCGACAGCATCATGTAGTAAATGGAAGCGCGTACTTATCGCTGTGTTCCAAAACCTTGTCGAAAGCATGTCTCGAAGGGTCAGTGCATGCATTAAGCCCAAAGGTGGACCGACACCGTACCAATGTATGTCAATAAATGCTATGTTGCGTTTCTCTTCTAGGTGTCCGGTGACTATTGTTAATATAGTGTAGTTCCAGTTTAAAAACTCCTGTTCAAGCTTGAACTGAGACCTAAAATGGCGCAAGGATATATAGATGTTCTAAATGTCGTACGTACGTATATATATAAAAAAAAAAAAAAAACAACAAACGAAGATCCCAGTTTTGGTCACGTTTCTAAAAATCACAAATATTCGCATTTTGGCGACGTCATTGTCACTTCTATTTTGCTTCAGAAGTGACAATGATATTTACTGCGAACGCGAGAGGAGAATTGTATTAGCCTGAGGGCAAGGGGGAGATAATGACTTGGTCTTTTCTTCGTGGTTACTGTTTTAAAATACTCATTCAGAAATCGTATGTCTGGTGGGCAGCAAGGTTGAGAAGGTGTGGAGTTTGAAGGGGGACATCGTGATGGAACGCGGGAAGTTTCCTTTTGTCTTGCCTTAAAGTCACCCTTAGGGAGAAAGGTCCACGACACATGGTACCCCATCAGTGCGTGGAGAAATACTGAAGCACAAGAAATATCTTGTCGGTAAATCGGTTTCACAGCATTAGCAGTTTAGCCAGGTTAGCTTTACCCCGAGTATAGTTGCCGCACATTTGGATAACTGAGCACCTGACAGCCGTATGCTCAGGTAGAGGAGCCCCATACACAGTTCCTAGCTGCGGCATGATTAGGTGCTGGAGTCCCACACACTAGAGGGCCTTATTTGGTGAACTAGCCGGGCCCAAGCCCTTGCGTTTAAGGCCCGGCCCGTCAATTGCAGCTATTATTTAAGCCCGGCCAAAATAATAGGACACGGGCTTTATTGGTGAGCCTTCACTGCCCAAGCCACTTGCGTTTAAGGCTCGGCCCGGCCCCAGTCATTTGCAGCTATAGGACACGGGCCTTATTAGTGAGCTGGCCCGGCAGTGTTTCTTTCAGGACTTTTTGACAGGGGGGGGGGGGTAGAACGGAACCTTAGAGAGGGCAAGTTTTCCATTTGCTATTGTTGTAAAATTTCTTTCAAGGTGACGCCAAAATGAGCGACCTAACGGATTTCGAAAGAGAGCTAACTGTTGGTGGCCGGCTAGTTGGTGCCTCCGCGACAGGAGTTGCCAGGGTACTGGGGGTATCGAGAGCTACTGTGTCTATATAATATAATTTCTAACTGCTATATGTGCATGTATAGAAGTTATTGCTATATACTGTATATAGTACAGGTGCCTATTTAGAGGAGGGCTCCCCCCCCCGAAAGTGTTTCATTTTTTTAAGTTTTCGGTTAAAATGCGACTTAAAAAAAATGCCTTAATTTAATAAAAATGCATCAACTTACATTAGAAAAAAAAATGCTTTAATTTTTGTTCTGTTTTTCGTTGACTTTAATTTTGTTCTGGTGGATTGCAAAACTTTAAGTTTTCGTATAATTTCATAAGTAATTTCTATATACGCCCCTGATATAGTAATAATTACTTCAAACATTTAAAAAAACACTTTCTTCAGGTAAACGAGGGGGGGGGGGTCAGCGGGCTTGAAATTGTCTATTAAAATGCACTCAACACACTCCTGATCCTGAATCATAAGGTAGTCTACTTATTATATTTGAAGAACGACATGCGTCTTAAACAAATATTAAAAATAAATTATAATTTGAGAAATATTTGTAGCATCAAAAGGAACGGAACTTTCTTTTTCATTATAGCCTGAATTTATTTGCTGGGTAACATAAAATGTCTCCGGGGGGGGTCGTTTTCGGGAGGGCTTCGTCTCACCGGATGAAAGAAACCCTGCAGCCCGGCCCGCGATATGTACATTTTGCCTTTCTATTGTATTTTATTAATTTTATTAAATTGCGAAAATTAAATAATGAAATGAGATATTATTGAAAATATTTAGTCAAATGTGAAAAATCTCCCTTTCTAAACTAGCGAGTGGCCATCCCTATACGGATTAGGGATAGGAAAAATAATTAATCGATATCGTCCCACTTCCTCATACAAACACACACCCCACCCAGGCCCTGATTATCGCACGGAAATGCGGGGCACGTGCCCAAGGCCCCCAGTGTGAAGGGGGGCCCCACATTTGCAATTTTTATGAAAATGTTATATGTTATAAACTTTCTTTGTTGACAGTTACATTTTGATTGGACGAACTATCAAGAAGACTAATAAAATTTCTGAGGCACCCATCTTAACTAACTCTGCGAGGCAGTTTAAACATTTCAGATTGTGAGCTTCGCCTTCTATCCATTGCTACCACGTCCACTATCGTAAAATGCGAGACGTTGATTGGCGCAGTATCCTAAAGTCCGTGGATGACGCTTTCAGTCTTCAGCCGCAGGGATGGAAATATTTGCTGAGGAAAATGGCAACACATTTATAAAGCAAACACTCGTTTATAGCATTTGGTTCGACCATGAAGCTTTTTCGACTTGGTTTTAGCGAATATCTCAATTTTAAGTTTTTGTTAGCGTTAGTATGTGGTAATAGTATGAAGTGAGATAATATTTTTTTAAATTTTGTAGTTTTTATCAGAATTTTAACTGATATCGTATTTGCTTAAAGTGTAATACCGTACTTTTTAAGTGGTGTCAACGAACGTATCTGTCCGATTCTGCTGAAAGGAAATTAAAGACTGAAAAAGGAGAATCTACCAAAAACATTTGCAGGATCGCTGTTAAAGTATACTGTTACCCTCAGTCAGAAACTGGATATTTCTGAGATTAAAATGATTGTTTCTTGTGAACCAAGTAATAAACATTGTAAAGATTTCGATGCACCAGCGAAGGAATCTGAAAACTGTGATCCATTTTTGAACGAATACAGTGCTGAGGATCCAAATGGCGTGAGTAAAAAAGCTCTTCCCGATAGTATTGAACTGATCCAGCATTGCTGACAGTAATTAGCAATCATATGATAATTACTGAATTAAAAATCCTCCATTTCAAATTACCAGAAACACAAAGTGTATGAGGCGGTGTAAAGAAGAGCTTCACACACACACACAAAACTTTTACCATGTTAAAAAAAAAAAAAAAAAAGAATCGAGAGAAAGTTCTTAGAAAATGGCTCATTTTATCAGCATCTACAAAAGAATTATTTTGCTAGGTGTGTAAAATTTTTAGTGTACTTATTTCATCCAAAAATAAATTAGTAACAGGATTTAATAATTGGAAGCAAGTTATGCGTATTAAGAAGTAAATCTGGATATTTAATTCATTATATATTGTTATTTAAAACTGTCTCACTTTTGTTTGCATATGGCTTTGAAACATTACCCTTAAAGTTTCATACATATGCATGTCTTTCTGTGACAGAGTAAAAACATGTGAGTGGTGCCCCATGTAGATTTCTGCCCAGGGCCTCGGATTAGCATGATCGGGCCCCGACCCCCCCCCCCCAGTCCCCACTACATACAACACACACTCGTTGGGCTGCGGGTGGCCTAGTGGGCAACGTTGGGGACTGCCACGGAAAAGGCCGCAGGTTCGATCCCAGGCAGGTACGAACGCTCGATCCACTAAATATCCGCCGTGCGTCAGATAGGCACGTTAAGCCGTCTGACCCCGGGAACCCCCACCCCCCGTTAATAAATAAGGGCGTCTTCCTCCCCCTTTCTACTTCGCTTCCGTGTCACTTTCCCATCGGGCGCTCTAGCGCAAATCTCCTAGTGTCCTATTTCTAAGGGTTGTTTAAGACCTGGGGTCAGACACTCCCTTCCTAAAATCCTCTACATTATGATCATGATCAACACACACTCGTTCGGGATCGAATCTTTTTGTTGTCAACAAGGCGCGAAGTGTTTTTTTTACCATCTTAATACCTACAGATGGTAAAAACACTGTTATTGCCTCTCTTTGCCTCCGTGTTTACGCCCTCAGCCATGTCATGGAAGTAAGTAAAGCCAATAAAATAGTTAAACAGGTTGGGAAACACGACTTTTTTTTTCCATTGTTGGAGTTTATCATTAGAGAATATCCCGTTAGAAGGCTTCTCAAAATATTCACTTGCAATGGACACTCCGAATAGCCCATCTTAATTTCTTAAGGGTGCCCCGAAAGCATGTTAGACGAATCCTCCTCAGAAAATAAGATTTTTTTTTATAGAGCCCACAATGAAATTCTGCTCCGACCCCGCTATGAAATTTCGCCCCGGGGCCCCGCGAATGATCCGTCCGGCCCTGGGAATTTCAGACTACTTTCAAAATGTAACCCATTTTCAGAAGAAAGTGTGCGATTCTTCTCAGAGCAGAGGATTATCATTAACGGTGAGCACAGGGTTGATAAAAAACGAGATTTGAAATTACTAGGAGATGCACTTTCTTCGTTTGAGAGTTACGGGCTGGTAGTTCTATGCGTTGCCCAGGTTACAGCTGGGGCTGCACCGCAGGCGATAGGATTTAATTCCCGAGGAGGAGTTTGCGTAGGCTCTGCTGATTTGATTTCCTACTAGCAGTCTCGGGATGTGGGCAGGTAATAAATAGAAAACATTCCGTTCACACAACCGAAAAAATGTCATTAAAAATTTCAGGAATTAAAAAAACATTTTCTGTGGCACACTCACTCATATAGAATATAAGTGTTTCTTTCAAAAGAAAGCTAAACTAGAAGGTCAGCTTTAAACCTAAGATTTAAAAGATTTAAATTTGCTTATAATTTGGAAAAAATTGTGTAAATCGTTATGAAATTTTACGTGTTTTAATTTTTCAAATTCAACGCAATATTTTACAGTTAACTATGAAAAAAAAAATGTGAAGGAAAATATTTAATTAATATTAAAAGTTCGTAACTGAAATTCTGACACAGTTTTTGCATCACGACAAGGGAAATTCCATTGCGGGTTTACAAAAATGCCATTGCAACGTAACCAATTTTTTCGAATTAAAAGAAATTGTAACCTTATTGCTGACACTCCTGCATCCAGACTAGGAAAATTCTAATGCGTTATTTCACAATTTCACCGCAACACACCCAGTTTTCTCCAATTAAAAAAAAGTATAAATTTCTGACACTCTTTTGCATTAAGATTAGAGAAATTCGATTGTGTTGGT
Source organism: Macrothele yani (assembly GCA_039090855.1). Taxonomy (NCBI): domain Eukaryota; kingdom Metazoa; phylum Arthropoda; class Arachnida; order Araneae; family Macrothelidae; genus Macrothele; species Macrothele yani. The sequence goes on along the minus strand of CM077005.1, from coordinate 120,114,425 downwards.
TCAAATTTCACTGGAATACAAACCAATATTTTCTGGAGTATAAACAAAAATACTATTTGATTCAAAGTATTTTGCCCAAGTGAGATGGGAAATACACATTTCTTTAATTTATACAGTGCTAAGATTGGAATATTACAACCAAGTCCAGAATATACATTGAAACGCACAACAGAATTTTAATTAGAACTTAAAAATTTCATACATACACTATATTGACAAAAGTCACCGGACACCTAGAGGAGAAACACAACATAGAATTAATTGACTTACATTAGTACGGTGTCGGTCCACCTTTGGCCTTAATGCATGCACAGATCCTTCGAGACATGCTTTTGACAACGTTTTGGAACACAGCGATAGGTATGCGCTTTCATTCAGTACATAATGCTGCCGCTAACTGTTGCTTAGTAGTAGGCCTTGGTTCTTATGTGGCGCTCTAATTCATCCCATAGGTGCTCTATGGGATTAAGATCAGGGCTCTGTGTGGGCCAGTCCACACACGATACGGAATTATCGTCAAACCACGCCGTAACAGTCCTTGCTTTTATGGCTCGGTGCATTATCCTGCTGGTACCAACAAGGCTTGGTTCCATAGTATTACAACAGAGTTGGTAGGTCGTAATTGTCCAGAATATCGAGAAAGACGTGCTGGTTAACAAGTTTTTCCACGATAACCAATGGGCCGGGATCATACCACGAAAAATACCCCTACACGAATACACTGCCAGCTCCAAACTGTGGTAAATAGCGTTCCCCCGGCTGCCACCATACCCACACACGGCCATCAGACTGATGAATTGTGTATCTGGGTCCATCAGTCCATATGACCCGTTTCCATTGATCTACGGTCCACAATAAAGGTTCTTTACACCATGCTAAAAGACGAGTAGCATTCCGAGTGGAGATGAAAGGCTTGTGAGCAGCCGCACGAGAACGGTAACCCATGGAATGAAGTTCTCTGCGAATGGTACGTGTACATACCGATGTTCCAGCATTTTTACTCACCTGTACACTGAGATCTTGTGCAGTACTCCGTTGATTAGCTGTAACGACTCTCCTGAGGCTTCGACGTCCTCAATCACTGATTTCCTTTCGTCTGCCGATACGTTTTGCTGCGTCAGGCACGCCATGTGTCTTCCACTTATTCAGTACATCCAAAACAGTTGACTTGGGTATGTTCAAACGCCTCTCGGTTTCTCTTATGGACAACCCACTAATATTGTAATACCAAACAGTATTTCTTTCCTCTGAGTCAATTTTCTCCCTACGCGATATTTCCCCTCAAACTCACAGTGCGATGTGATCGCGGTCAGCTGCTGGGCTTGTTTTTATACCGTTTGCAGCTGTACCGCGCATCTTAACAACGCAGCGGGTGCTTCCATTTGCTTTTGAAGGGATGACCGGTGACTTTTGTCAATATAGTGTATATGCACATCAGTAATCTTTTCTGTATGGTTCACAGGTTGGTTCAAAAAGGAAAAATTTTCGGTCAAATTTTAATATAAACTGAATCACTAAACGTCTCCATTTGCAGCGATCGTTGTTATACCACTTGAGCTTCACTAATGATGTCTGTTGTAATGATTTCATTTATTTGCAGACAATTTCATATACACACAAATCGCGCTTCGCTCCTATAAATTTTTACGTCATACTTGATCTTTTATGCAATGCATACACATTATCTTCTCTTTCAGGTATTCCTAAATTTGATAAACTTATCGTTATACCGATTCATTTTTAAACTTATCCCAGTGACTTGGGACTTTTTTTTCCCCCCGTTGGAGGTGTAACGACCACCGTGAGCAACTCAATGGGCTATAAGCAGTCGCTCGTCCCTAATTTAGGGTCACTGGTTCCAGGGAAGGGAGAGAGCCAGTGCCGGAAGACAAACACAACATCCATGCCTGACCGGGATTCGAACCCGGACCCCTTACGGACGAATGATCAGAGGCCAGCGTCTTAAACCACAGCGCCACCGGGCGGCGATTTGGGACTTCATAATTTGTTTTGAAACTTCAATTCGGAATATATAAACACACACACACACTTTCACACCAAATGCAGATACTTTAATATTTCACGAATTACATGCATTTACAAAAAATTTCATGTGGCGCCGTAGAATGCGTGCAGTTTGATACCTATTAACATATTTCTTTGAAGCTCCAAGCACGAGTTTTTTAAACATACTAACACAAAAACAAAAAAAAAAAAAACTCGGGAAAAATCCTGATTTACGAGCTTACTTTCTATACAGAACATGATATTCACCTAGCAAGTTGACAATTTTTTTACAATCGTTCGGATGCGCTGTTGATTCAACAGGGGACAATTTATGCCGTATTATTGCATATACGCATGTGTAAGGAAAAAGTCTTAAAAGAAAGCAAACTTTTTTTTCGCCCCTGCTTGCAGGCATCGTAGCTTGAAATTCATTGTCTGTCTTTGTGGCATCAAAACCTGGCAGTCGTCAGTTCGCGGCGCAGAATCAATAATATTATAATCTGTTGATAATTTTTCACACGTGCACTTAATTAAAACTACAGAATTCTATAAATTAGTTATGAAACAAATAAGGCGTGTCGCAATATTGTAATACGAGCGTAAGATATTAATTATACAAAGCAATTCAACTCCCAATGCAGTGCTTGATAGCATGAAAAAATACTCAATAATTTTATACTTATTTCCAGAACTGTTCAAAGTAAATGCCTGTATTCGCAAATCTGAATTTATTTAACATTATAAAGTAAATTATCACTTTTGTAAAATTCTTAAAATCGATGCGATGATCCAGTGAGAAATTTAACTGACCAATATTATAAGAACATGTTCTTCAATACATTGGATTAATAGGACTCCGATGCAGACGGATGGTCACTGCACCTATGCTAACGAAGGTGCATCGGCAGAAAAGGCTCACATTTGCACGGCAGTATCTAAATTGGGCCTCCGCTGATTGGCAAAGGATTGCCTTCTCCGAGGAGTCACGTTTTCTGCTTCATCAAACGGATGGATGTTATCGTATAAGGCGAGAAACATCGGAGAACAAACACTCTTCAGCCGCCCCGGTGGCGCAGTGGTCTACGGCGCTGGCCCTCTGATCATTCGTCCGTAAGGGGTCCGGGTTCGAATCCCGGACAGGCATGGATGTTGTGTTTGTCTTACGGCACTGGCTCTCTCCCTTCCCTGGAACCAGTGACCCTAAATTAGGGACGGGCGACTGCTTATAGCCCATTGAGTTGCTCACGGTGGTCGTTAAACCTCCAATCAAAAAACCGGTGGCGCAGTGGTCTAAGCGATGGCCTCTGATCATTCGTCCGAACGGGGTCCGGGTTCGAATCCCGGTGAGGCATGGATGTTGTGTTTGTCTTACGGCACTGGCTCTTTCCCTTCCCTGGAGACAGTGACCCTAAATTAGGGACGGGCGACTGCTTATAGCCCATTGAGTTGCTCACGGTGGTCGTTAAACCTCCAATAAAAAAAAAAAATCAAAAAAAAAAAAAAAAACACTCTTCAACCATTGCTGGAAGAATATAAGTTGGTGGGGGCAGCGGTTATGGTCTGGGGAAGGTTTTCGTGGCATTCCCTGGGTTCACTTATATACCTGTGGAAGGCACTATGAACCGAATTCGTTATGAATCCATCCTTGCAGACCACGTACACACCCATACATGCCGATTGTCTTCAGTAGCGCACCCAGAAATTTCCCAGGAGAGGGGCCCGTGCTCCGTGGCACACATAAGTTTCCCAAGATAGGGGTGAACCTCCCCCTAAATTTACCGAGAGAAATAGTCAGGTGCTATAACAATTAAGGAGGTCGACTTTTGTAGATTTATTCTTATCCAGTTACTAGTAATGTTACAGTGCAAGAAAGTTAACTTATTAGAAGAAGCAGTAGATGAAATTCTTTTTTGCCGCCCCGGTGGAGCAGTGGTCTAAGCGATGGCCTCTGATCATTCGTCCGAACGGGGTCCGGGTTCGAATCCCGGTGAGGCATGGATGTTGTGTTGGTCTTACGGCACTGGCTCTCTCCCTTCCCTGGAACCAGTGACCCTAAATTAGGGACAGGCGACTGCTTATAGCCCATTGAGTTGCTCATGGTGGTCGTTAAAAATCCAATAAAAAAAAAAAATTCTTTTCCTGGTTAGATTTTTCTAAATTTATTTAACAGAACTACTCCCTTATAATTATTATATGTTATAATTATACGGTACATGATAAAGAAGTATGTAATAGATCGCGTATCGTGACATTGTTTCAAACTTCGACATAATAATTTTCAGTTCTATCAGACCAAGATGCCCGGGCCCCATCGGCATGTTCCAGCACGACAAGGCGACGTGTCACTCAGCTAGAAATGTCCGAGAGTGGTTGGAAGAGCACGATGAAGACTTCAAAGTATTTCCCGGATCCCCTAATTCCCCAGACTTAAACCCAATTGAGCATCTGTGGGACCACCTTGATCATGCTGTTCTCTCTATGGATCTTCCAGCACGCACCCTCCAGCAGCTGTCAGATGCACTGCAGTCAGCATGGCTCCACATACATGTGAATACCTTCCAGCACCTTACTGAGTCACTCCCAGCCCGTCTAGCTGCTGTCTGCTCTGCACACGGTGGTTACTCTGGATATTAGTTGGTAGCCACTACACACACAAGGTGTCCTAAAAATAACTGTGCACTGAAAGTAAAACTTAACATGTGAACTGGTTCCTACAGAAGGTGTTGGAAATGGGTCTCCACAGACTTCCACACATGTCTGCATGTTGGTGAAGACCTTTCTCAGGATATGTGATGCAATTTGTTCTATGTGGGTCGTTATTGCAGCCTGTGTAGATCATGAAGTGTATGCGGATTGCCTACGTCTGCATCATGAAATTTCCTAGCAAACTGTTTTTGCACTTCATCCATGTGCTTGCCATGGCGAAAGACATGTTCCACTAAAAACACTCTCTGTTCGACGGTCAACACCATTGTCCTTGTGCCAAGACGAGTGATTAATCTACACGTCTGCCTCAATTGACCAAGCGCTCTGGAATGACCTTCGCTCAGAATGTCAGTTGCGCGCGCTTCAGGGTGGGGAGACATAAAGGTTACCATAGACACATAACATTTCCACGTGGCGGGTCAGTTCTATACTGTAATTCCATTCAAAATTTCTTTATTATTACATTACTGCAATTCGTATATTCAGTGCACAGTCATTATTCGGACACCCTGTATATACTTTCTAATGATTGTCTTAATAAAATGGTGGAGTTGGTAACGTGTTTGGGCACTTTTATTGTTGTTAATGTGCTTTCTTAGACATTTAAAACTATTTTCCTTGTAAATGGAGTATCCAACTCAGGCCCGTAACTAGCAGGGAGCTAGATGGAGCTACCCCCCCCCCACACACACACACACCACCACCACAAGGCGAGGAATCCTCCTCCCCCCTGGAAAATAGATGTTGTTGTAAATTCTCTGAACCTTTATTTTCGGTGGTTTATGAAAATTTCTTCTGTATTTCATAATAAACATAAGTAATTTACATTATTTGTTCGTATATTGCACATTTCGTTTTTATTTTTTTTTTATTTTTAAAGCAAGATTGAAATGTTTCAACACGAGCAATGGATAACTCGAAAGAAATTAATTCTGAAAGCGAGACTGTAGGAGCAGCTGTGTCATCATTTTCAGCCACATGGGAACCGGACTTTTTGCTACTAAGAATCAGGGAAGGGAGAAATCTTTTTGTTCCCCCCGTTTTTTTCAATTGAGAGAGAGAGTTTTCAACTTCTTCCTGTTTATAGTTTCGTGGTTAGTACCAGTGATTTTACGATGGGAGACGTATTTATTGGCGGAAATCTGAGGAACATTGGATTTTGAATTGGCAAAGGAGGTTTGGCTGTTGGCCACAGTAAGAAGATTCTACCTCCGAGCACCAGGAAAGGAGACTGCGCGATTGAAGATGAGGAAGAAATAGCCGAAGTTCGGCATCAATAACTCGGAAAGGAGCCAGAACAGTAAATTAAACAAGTTAGTGAAATCATGCAATGCATTGATTATGATACGCTTCCTAACATACCAGAAATCATTGCTCAAGTTATGAGGATAATGGCTGTGGAATAAATCTCGCTCCTGTACACTGATCTTTGACCCCATTTCGATTATATTCAACAGAATTGGTTCAGTATGCCTCCGGAACAACATACTAAGGTTTTGTTGCGATAGAAGCATTTTTACGTAAGTTATGACGCATAAGCTCGATGGAATGGATACCTCTCCTATGTCCTGACCTTTGACCCCATATTGCGTCCATTTTCAATAGGGTTCGTCCCCAGTTGTCCCCTATCACATACTAAAATTTCATCGTAATCGAACCATTTTTACATGAGTTTATCGTGCGGGCAGGCAGACGGACAAAGCTGGAGCATATACGCTTCTTCAACCTACGGTTCGAAAGCGTAAAAAATAAACAAATAGTTTTCTTCATGCTAGTTGGGAGTTATTTATCTTTCCTCTAGCGATAAGTACCCAGCTATTAAGCCACCATCAAACAAATTCTCATAATGAGATTTTTTATATTTCAAGAGAATTGCATTTTTTTTTTTTCCGGCATGGAGAAATTGCTTGCGAGTGAAATAAATTTATTTCACGTTTTATTTATTTATTTATTATTAATATTTATGCTGTTACATTTGAGCTTCATACATATATGTCATTCCATAGTTAATTTACATAACAGCAGGGGGAAAAAAGGAAAAGGCCTAATAAGGCATAACAAGCCCTGATTCCCCACTTGCAATTAAGCAGTCACATGGATGTCAGCAATGATAAGTGGTTAAATTAAACACACTGTATTAGTTTCAGCATATCATTGCCTTGTAATTTGGACTCTGAACCTCCCCTCCCTCTTTTTTGTATTAGTAATTCATTAGACATTTTTTGAGTTTATTTTTTAATAAATTGTTATTTATTTTAGTTACTTCTGTTGGTAAATTGTTAAAACATTCCGGCCAGTATTTATACTTTTTTTTTTTTCCATCATTAAGGGTTTTGGGATAATAGGTCGTAGAAGAGATTTACCTCTAGTTCTATAGTTATGAGTAACTAATTTTATATCTATAGTATTGATATGCAAGTTATTTTTTTATTATTTCAAACATTAATTTGCCAATGTTAAAATTAAATAATTCAGATATGGACATAATGTCATATTTATTGGGATCCACATTTATGTGATGATATTGAAAAGTCTGTAGGTTATTTGGGTGTAAAGAATTATTTTTTAAGTCCATTAGTCTGATAAACTTATTTAGTAGTCTTTGTAATTTTCACAAACCAGTTTGAGTAGTTTGACCCCATGAGGTAATGCAATAGTTGACATGTGTCTGTATAAGTGTGTAATATAACATTTTCAGAGATTTAAGCTTGAAACATAATACATTTTTACTTATAACGCAGAAAAAAAAATTAACAAAAGGAATGAAGATAAAAAGCAAAACTTGCATCTGTATTTGTAGATGAATACAGTTTATCGTTGAACACAGCGCCCCCCGCCCCAGATGAGACTTCAGCCTCCCACCCCCTCCTGATTCTGAGACCTAGCTACAAGCCCTGATCCAACTCCTAAACAAGCTATCTGGTTCGAAGCAGGAACGACATACAGCTTGAGCTTATAAGCTGAGAATAAAAAAAAAAAATTGACTCCCTAGGCAATGGAAATTAAGAGTAGAAAATAGCTATATCTGTGACCAAAATATCAGTGAATTTCAATAACTTTGAACTTTGTGCTAAAGAAGAGAAGAATCTGATTAGTATTCGAACCCAGGCTTCTTGTAATCAGTTGAACTTCCTTTGACGCAGAGGATTAGCACGCATATTCTTCACATGGTGATTACCAGGACGACTTATCAGCATTTTCACGAAGACTCATGACAGGAGTCTTTTTCTGGCTGTCTTGCATGTTAATGAAAATAACCGAAAACAAAAACCTTCGTATCCTTGCACCTAACCCTTCCCCATGAATAAAGAGGAATCCAAATTTGATAAAGATAACAATGTTTCGCCTCAACAAAGAAAGATGGAACATTCCGAAGCTGGTAAACTAAGCACAAGAAATAGTTTGCAAGAGTTGAATACCTCTTTCTTAATCACTCGTAACCATCACTTGTTTATTATATACTGTCGCGAAAAACTTCTGTATAAATTGAATTTTTATGTTAATATTGTGAAATATACAGGAAGTCCTTTTTTTTGTCGTGTATTTCACAATTTTTAGTGTCATATAAGTGATTTATTTTGGTTCTAAGCACGTGTTTTACCGACAATTGTTATTTCAATGATTGTATTCAGCTGTAAGCATGTCTTTCCGTGGATATATCACTATAGGATGTACCTAATGTCTCCAGGCAGTGTATATCTGTTTCAGATGGTAATAGACCGAAATGGAGAACGTTCATTTCCGAAATTGAACGGAATTATCGATCAATTCCGAGACTTCCAAATGATTTAAATTATATTCTTGTCAACTACAAACAGTATATAGCCAAAACTGCAGGGTCGAAGTGAGCTCTTCTTATCTGGAAGGGGGGATATTTGAAATTGAGCCCCGTCACGTTCAAAAGTTCCTCACTTTCACTCAAACAGTAAGCACTATTACATTCTAGGAAAATATGGTTATGCAGAAACTGCATTTCTGGTTTTTGACATAATTTTTTTTTTAAATATAAAAACTACGCAAGATTCGATAGCCCTCAGGTTACAAAAAATAATTGAAAATATGTATGCTCACCGATGACCATTCCATTATGATCATCCCCAGCCTAGAGAAATGTGCGCGCCTGGAGACCAAACGGTGGCGCAGGTGAAGTTCACAGAGCAGTATATATAGAACCCGGGGACCGATTTTCGGTTAGTAAAGTGTTCGGAGTCGGAATTGGGAAAAGCTGCCGATTTTTCGAAGTTTGATAAAGGACAAATTGTAATGGCACGGCGCTGCGGAACTACGATCTTGGAAACGGCGCGGCTTGTGGGTTGTTCACATGGCGCTGTAGTGAGTACGTATCAAAAGTGGTGCACATATGGCCGAACGACGAACCGTCGTCCAGCCATGTTTCGTCCGTAGCTCGTTGATGCCAGAGGGAGCGGAGACTGTCGCGCATTGTTCACAGCGACCGCAGGGCCACAGTGCGACAAATCACCCACAGCTACAACAGTGGTGTGATCAGGACAGTGTGTCACAGCACAGAGTTCATCGCAGCCTTCTGTGCATGGGCTTGCGTAGCCGCAGACCCAGCCGGGTCCCCATGCTCACTGCACGTCATCGCCAACAACGCATGAAATGGGCCCAAGATCATCGAGATGAGATCGTGGATGATTGGAAGAAAGTGGCCTGGTCTGACGAATCAAGATTCCTGGTGCATCACGTAGACGGCCGAGCGCGAACACGTCGATTACCAACGGAGAATCGGCGTGCCACCTGGATGCACTGTCGGGAGAAACTGGCCAGTGGCGACGGCTGTGGACGATGTTTTCTTGGGTCACTAGGCCACATTATCCCAATAGCACAATTCCTGATAGCTGTCAGGTATCTGAACATCGTTGCGGACTAAGTTCTCCCATTCATGGCAACTGTTTTTCCTGCTGGTGATGGCCATTACCAACAGGATAACGCGCAATGTTACACAGCTAGAATTGTCAAGGAGTGGTTCGAGGAACATGCTGGTGACTTTCTGTTAATGCCTTGGCCTCCAAATTCACCTGACATGAACCCAATCGGACATTTGTGGTTCGACTTGCAAAAGTGGGTTCGCGCTAAATCTCCACCGTCCCGAAATGAACGGGAACTGGAGGACCTGCTGTTGACATTATGGTACCAGATACCCCAGGATACCTATCGCCACTTCGTTGAATCGATGCCTCGCCGAGTGGCCGCTGTTTTGCTAGCTAAAGAAGGTCCTACAGCTTATGAGGTAGGTGGTCATAATGTAACGGCCCATCAGTGTGTAGTGTAGCCTATATTCATTCCCCACGTGAAATTGCTTTGTTCGTCCCAGTTTCGGGTACAGCGGACGAAATCAGTATGTTCAAGGCCGTTACTGGTAGATACACGCGATTAGCCGCATTACAATCGGCTTAGGACATAAGTATTCGAAGTGTATTGTACCTGTCTTGTGTGGCGATGGGTATTATCTCGAGGGCGCGTTAATGAGTAAAATACAAACTTAAGGGTGTGGCAGGTAGACCCACGTAAGGGAGATTAACTCTGAAATTCACTTAAGTGGGTAGTGGACATTTTCTGATACTTTTTAAGTGGAAGAGACAGACGGGACCTTGGTTTTTCAGAGAGAGGTCGGGTAGTGAAAATTGGAGAAAACGAGACGTTTTCGGAGTGTGTGGTTAGTTTTGGGCGTCGGTGTACGGAAAAACGGCGTCGGTCTATATTAGACCCGTATAGCAGCGGGTGGAGACCAAATCAACTGAGCATTCCATTAACCAGCCCTTCGAGAACTCCTAAGCCACGTAGTTTTAGCGAAGTAAACAACCTGTTATTGTTACAAAGGTTCCGGATTTTATATTTTTCTCTTCAAGCAGTGATTTTTTTTGGGAACGAACCAACAAAGTTATGTGATGGCTCCAGCTGGAACGCGGCTATGTTGAGTAAGAGCTAGAGAGGAGCGAGGGTCGTTACAACCCAAGTGCCATCTGTTGAAAATATGAAATAAAAGGTAAAGTTATGTGAACGCCAACAACACAACCCAGAATGAAAAACGAATCGGCGCAGAAGGAATGAGAATCAGATAGCGAGCGTAACAACAGGGGACGCCTTCGGGGTAGGTGTTGGAAAAATTCTGTTCAAGGTGAAATGCTCAGAGCAGCTTTTAGCAACAAAGCACGGATGTGTTATGAAGATTTTAATAGATTTTATAACTCATTCGCTTCCAAGAATAGTAGGGAATATTCAGCAATAAGTCTTTCTTTGTCAGTCTGCATGGGGAACTTAGACATCTTTAAGATGTTATCTGTCAGAGCGGCAGTAAGAATTAGTAGGTGCTGTGAAACAAATTTCCCAAGAAGTCGAGCTTAGTACATTGACTTGGGGTATTTACCATTTTTATTGCCCGTACATCGTGATCGAAGGAAGCAATCAGACTGTGTAATGAGTTTATTGCTGTTCGCGGTGACAAGGCCTCTTCTTCAAACAAGAGATAGGAGGGATCCGAAGAGGACAGGGCTTAGAAAGTTTTGAGTTAGGCAAAGAGGTTACGAGGATAGAGAGTGGGAAACAGAGGTTTGCAGGCAGAGCTAAACGTGTGGACGCCTCTTCCTGTGAAAGGCGAGAGAGAAAGAACGGAAAGTCACGCAACATTGTATAGAACAGGTCTTTCATGACTATGTACCTTATGACATACCTTCTACCTGGAAAAACTTATTATAAAGTTATATACTATACCATGATTACCACTATCTACGTCACTTGGTCACGTAATTAACATTTCCCTATGATTCCCCACGTAACATGTTCTTGCACACACATATATATATATATATATATATATATATATATATATACCGTGCCGGCCTTCTTATTTTTGTACAACATCTGATGATGAACTAAAGTAGTTCGAAAGTACTAATGTTTTTATCTTATGCGTATAGCATTTTAATTAAAGTATTTGAGCCATTATGTGCCTCATGTACATTTCGTAGAATGTGCAAAGACTGTTTTATATTTAGCTAGTTAGGTCTTTCAATGTGTAGTTACTAACTACTGAATTCAACCAGGGTCAGGAGCATCTCATTTCGATCCAAGTAGGGAGTTAAAGAAGCTTCTTGAAAGTTGTATGTCCATTCAACTAGCTGACTCAGCAAAAAAGCAACAGAAAAATAGGCTTACTAGAGAGCCGAGAACGGTGTGAATTGACAGCGTTAAAAGAATAGTTGTTAAGTTAGTTTTTTTTTAAAGAATAGTTGTTAAAAGAATAGATGCTGTTAAATAGTTGTCGAGCCAGTGTTTACCTTCAAGCGCGGTGTGAAAGAACTTTAGTGAACATTTTATAAACCACTGACTTCCTTTGTGCATGGCTTTTATCGATTATGAAAAGGTCTTTGATTCAGTGAAACCGTCAGCAGTTACAATGGCTTTGAAATCCTGCGGTATTGAAGATGCGTACATTAATATTATTAATAACATCTATGAAAATGCAAGTGCAAAGATTCGGCTGTTTGAGAATACAGCACACATAAAAGTTGGAACGGGGGTGAGATAAAGTGACACCATATTTCCCAAGCTCTTTAATGCATCATTGGAAAATGTCTTTTAATCACTGAACTGGGAAAACAAAGGGATAAAGATTAATGGAGATTATCTAACTCACCTTCGTTTTGCTGATGACGTAGTCATTTTTGCAACTACCCCATCAGAGCTGCACAGTATGATCCAGGAACTTGCTGACAAGAGTAAAGAAGTGGGATTAAAAAGGAAATTTCAGAAGACAAAAGTGATGTACAATGCTTTTAAAAGGAATGAAGATTTATCGATTGATGGAGAAAAGCTGGAGATAACAGATGCATACGTTTATCTTGGACAGCAGATATCAAATGAAAGTCACATTGATGAATAAATTATTCGGCGTATAAAACTTGCCTGGAGAGCTTTTGGAAGAAACAGCATAATTTGCAAGAGCAATATGCCGTTATGTCTTAAAAGAAAAGTGTTTGATCAATGCATCCTTCCAGTGCATACATATGGTGCAGAGACGTGGACCTTAACTAAAAGAGACATACAAAGGCTGCAGACAACTCAATGAAGCATGAAGAGGTGCATGCTTGATGGTGTAACCAGGAGAGATAAGAAGAGGAAACTCGTGGATCCGAAAAATGACAAGAGTGGAAGACATCATGATCAGAGTAAAATCCTTGAAAATGGCAATGGGCTAGACATACTGCCAGAATAACAGACCATCGATGGACAGCCGGAATTTTAGATTGGATTCCAAGGGACAGGAAAGGACCCAGAAGAAGACCACATGTGAGATGGGTGGATGAAATTCGAAAGTATGCGGGAGTAACATGGAGGAGGCTGGCACAAGACAGACCGTTGTGGAAGAGGCTTGGAGAGATCTTCGTCCAGCAGTGGATTGATAATGGTTGGCAATGATGATGATAATGAAATAGTTGTTAATTTTGTTACAAGAATAGTTGTGAAAACGCAAGTTTCTCCCTGATGCGGACATCGAATCCATGTCCCCTCACTCCGGAGTAAGTCGCGCTCCCAACTGAGCTACGCGGACAGAATGTCTCCCTGCAGATTTGTCATCTTGACATGTTTTCAACTCTGTATAGTACGCAACATCATCTCCCTCTTATTATTAATGTTATTTTTATTATTATTTTATGTTTGAAGCGAAGTAGGAATTTTTCATTAATTCCAAACAATGTGTGGGACAAACATCACACATTTTTCGAAGAACCTAACTGCCAGTGGATCTATTTTCCTCAATCGGGCGCCAATATGAAAACACAAGTTTGTCCGCGACAGGCATCGAAACCGTGGCCCCCTCATTCCGGAGTAAGTCGCTCTCCCAACTGAGCTACGCGGACAGAATGTCTCGCTGTCGACTTGTCGTTTTGACACATGTGTTCACCTCTGTATTACGTCACATAGCTTATGAGCACGAGGAGAACTTTCATTATTTCGTGTGGCCTCCACAGTCCCCTGATCTCTATCCGATTGAAAAATGTGTGGAACATGCCGGAAAGAGCTGTTTGGCGTCGATGTCTTCTTCCATCAACACTGACAGTTTGCGCGTTATTTTGTTGCTATCATTGGACCGAAACAAACTGGAGAAGCTCGCAGAATCCATGCCACGCCGCATACTTTCTGCCATTTGCAATAAAGGTGGCCCTACTCGACTGTAAGTAAAGATTCGAATTATTTTTGGTCAGTGTGTGTAGTAGTAATTTTTAAACCTATTTCTTACGCTATAAGATTAAAAAGGAGTTCTAATGAATACTTGTACGCATTTCGTTGGGTACTACTCGAAGCATCAAATTGCACAAAGCTTCGAATATTTACAGAAACTGACTTCGACTGTCTACGACGTATCATTTATTTCCGTTATATGTTGCGGTTTTTTTTTCTTTACTCGATCTAATATTGATGTTTTATTTTATTGTTTATGAAAAAAAAAATATGTTTGATGGATTGCGATAAGGTGAATTGTGATTTCAGTTTCACAAACTGTCTTTCTTCGCAAGATCATATATTAACCAACCACGAATTTAACCCCGAGTTTTCTCAGAAATACAGTACAACCATCGTGGTTGTCAAGCGGCAGCTTAATTGCTTTTATCTTTAATAAACATGGTTTGTGAATAATCGAACCAGCTATATACGTCTGTTAACTTAAAAACATGAAATTTGCTTTGATGAGGGCGGGAGGGCTTTTTTTTTTTTCAATTTATTGACTCAATCCGATTTTTGGCGTAAATGCTGTGACAAGTAAGTCAGATAATATCCGAAAACTTGAAAATTTTCATCGTCCTGGAGCGGGACTAAAAAAAAAAAACAAAAAAAATTCAAGTTTTCGGATATTATCTGACTTACCATCCTTGTCACCTTTACGCCAAAAATCGGATTGTCATCTTCAAAATTTGTATTATATGGCGTAATCCCGTATTTCTTTCATGATTTATCTGCTTCTCCGGGCAAACACGGGATAAGATTCTTAACCTCCAGATTCGCTAAATATGAATGCCAATTGCTTCGACTAGCGAATCCTGTGATGGTTAAATTGAAATTGATCGGAAACTTGGTCGTTCTGGGTGGTGTAGTGGTTAGCATACCTAGGCGTTTTCTGGGAGACGCGGGTTCGAGTCCCGCTCCAGGACGAAAAAAAAAAAAAAAATTTCAAGTTTTCGGATATTATCTTATTGACTCAATTCTGAAGAGTCGTTTTTTATGTTAGCCGACAATTATTTTCTATCCGGTAGTTGGAAAGGAGTGTCATTGAACGAACAATATTAATTCATGACACCCAGCGAAAATATTTTGTGTGATAAAAAGTTCGGAAATGCATGATTTTTTTTTCTAGCAGTTACAGCTATCACATATACCAAAAAAATTTCAAAATCAGTTATGTAATTTACATCACCTTACGAAAATGTACGATCGCGGCATATTGCAGCAAAATTGTGTTGTAAAAAGAAAAAGGAAAAAAAAAATGTGTGGTCGCAGATATCAAATGCAATACGAACTTTTCCAATCTGACTTTTAGAACTTGTTGGTATCGGAAAAAACATAAATATATGATTACGCCATCTGGCGGTAAAACTGTGTTATCACAGATATCCGAAAGTGCACGAATCATCCTGCTTATGGTTGCGGCTCTTCGATACAAAAATAATTTTAAAATCTATTTGGAGATGCGAAAATTTTTTTATTGCAGTTAGGCGGACGGACAGAAGGGACATTATATGCATTTTTTTTTTCCGCCCCTGTGTGGCCGAATGGGCTGATGCGAGGGCTTCTGGCGGAGAGTCAGAGTTGAGCCTAAATTAGAGAATTCTTAAATTGGAAACAGGCCTTAGATGCTCATGTTAGTCGTTTAACATCGAATCATCCCCTTCTTTCGAAAAAAAAAAAAATTAAGAATAAACCTAAAAATGGAGAAAATAAATCACCCACTAAAAATATAATTTAGTGATTTCTGAATATGCATATTTTCGAGTTTGTTGTTCTGCGTTAAATTGCGATTTTCCAGATATCTCTGCTTCTAAAACTTCGTTTTTACAAATTCCTTTCGCATCGGATAAGAGGTCCTGGCGGGAAATGCTCTGCACATAATATTTAATTTTTGGAAAAGAGCGATTTTTGGCCACTAGGGGCGTGATAAATGCATGTTTTTGTTCCTGATTTTCTGCGCTTCTGAAAACTTTATCTAAAAAAATCTTTCGCGGCCAGTTACTACTCTCCACGACAAACCTTCTGAGAATACATTCTGATTAAAATGTTGCACAGATTTTCCGTCAGGGGCTGAGTATATATCTTATTTTTGTCGATATCTTTGCTTCTAACACTCCTATTTGAAAAACTCTTTCTTTGTCAGAGAGCGTTTTCAGGTACGAAATGTTTTGCATATAATTTAAATATTTTCTGAACACACAAGGGCGCCACCAAAGGGCATAAGTTCACGTTTCCAGTTGCAGCATATTAGCAGTAATATCTGCGGGTCTAAAAACCCACTTGAAACAGCCTTTTTCTGTCAAATACTACTAACTGCCATAACAAGTTTGTATATATTTAGTGCCAAAAATAGTTAATAATCTTTCCGCTTGGGGACGCAAATACCTAATTTACCTTTGTCAATATCTGTGCTTCTAAAAGTCCGATTTAAAAAAATCTTTAAACGTGGTATTCCATTTACTATGTGAAACTCTGTCTGTGCTCGTGGGTTTTTGTGGTTCACAGTTCTGGCGCTAGGTGGTGTTAGTATATCTTTCTGTTTACTTGTACCTTCGCTTCTAAAAATTGTGTTGAAAAATTTCCTTTGTTTGCACCCCATTCGTTAAAATGAAGATATGGAATACGTATTATCTTTTTTAATAATTGCCCGTTTTTCAGAGTAAGGAGTAGAAAGGTCAAAATCCTTATCTCTGGTTCCAGGAAGCGTATTTGAAAAATTCTATTTTACTGAGAATAGCTTTTGCTCTGAAGAATACTTCTCGCGCATTTTCTACTTTTCCATTATTCTGAATTCTTACGCTATGGGGGCGTAAATTTGTATAATGCTTTTTGCTATATCTGTTTTTCTAACTGTTCAAATTGAAAATTCCTTTGTCTTTGATATCTTCCTTGAGCTAAGAGAAACTTTATATGTACAATTTGTTAATTTTCGTAGCATACTTTCAGCCGGTTGTGGAACAAAGTAACTGTCTGTACTTCTAGATGTTTTATCGATTGTAGAAATGCGATTGTGATATTATTTTTTATTATTATCTCTTTATAGATGATTCCACTTTTTCCTGAGGTTTTTCTCTTTCTTCCGGGAAGGGTACAACGTACTTAGTCAGGGAAGTAGTATTTTTTTTCAGTTGTCCAGAAACTTCCTTACTATCCTACAAGTGTTCAGGATAGCTACCTTCTGTAGTTCCATGTGGGTGTTAGGTTGAAGGTCTAGTGTCTGCATACAGCTGTGAATGGTCTTAGGTACAACTCTTGTGGCTGATACTACTATGGGGACGGTGGTGACGTTCTCCATATGCCACATTTCCTTGACTCTGTATCCACTGCTGTAGTCGTAAAATCAGCAGAGGGTATATATACTATGTGCAAATCCTTAAAAATCAGAGGTTGTACTACATGGATAAAAAAAAAAAAAAAAAAAAAGGCACGGTATTCTCGTGAGTGTACCATGCCTTTTTAACAATTATGACTATGAGCTCACCAATATGAAAAAAGTATCTTCTCCTGTCAATTATGACATGCTGAAGAGCATGCCCAAGATTATTTTAATTTTTATTGAAATATATCCCATAAAGCCTGAGCCGCCCCGGTGGCGCAGTGGTCTAAACGATGGCCTCTGATCATTCGTCCGAAAGGGGCCCGGGTTCGAATCCCGGTGAGGCATGGATGTTGTGTTGACAGTTGTCTTACGGCACTGGCTCTATCCTTTCCCTGGAACCAATGACCCTAAATTAGGGGCGGACGACTGCTTATAGCCTTTGAGTTGCTCACGGTGGTCGTTAAACCTCCAACCAAAAAAAAAAAAAGCCTGACGAGATAAGTCCTTACAACATTACTGTTCTTCTCAAGAAGAAACTCTTAATCCACTATCAGTTGCTGAACGATGTTTCATCAACCAAGATCTTACATATTTTTTTTTTTTTGATTAAATCGTTCAATGGGCGGTCCATTTGAATTTATGAACATCAGGTTAGATCATTGAAGATTAACAAAGATGCTCTGAGATCAGTTATAATATTGTTCGTTAAACTGAATCATCGTTCGCATTGAGCTGTCGAACAAGGCAGAGTTGAAATCGTTCTTAAGAGGGGTTTTAAGTTTTCTGGTACAACTTGAACGTTTTCAGTGTATTCTCTCAAGTCTCTGAATAGCTTGCATTTCATCAACATTAAGACGTCCTACAGATTCGCCTGGTTTCTAGTTCTCCATAGCGCACGTCGTCTGTTTTAATATTCATTCGCTGTAATGAAGAAATATCTTTAAGTAGTTGTACATTTTCACTGTTTGAATCTGAACATAGTCTTGATTTCATCCTGTCAACCGTGCTTTGAATAAACTGGTTTTGTTAATAGGTACAATTTAGTTGTTAGGAATCAATGGAATATTTTTAAATATTAATTCCTCGTTTGCTGCTAAATGAGTTTTTCCCCCAGGATTTTCTCCGAAGCTCTCTATAATTCTTATGGTTCTTTTTATTAGATATTCAGCTCTTGGCAGCGATGTTGTTCGAGATTGAAGTTCTGTTGATAAATATGGACATTGAAGGTATACGATATTCTGTCAAAAAACAAGCAGAGGGTATACGGCGGTATACCGCCGTATACCCTCCACTACAGCCCAGTTTGTATCGTAGGTCGTCCCTCCGTGCATCTTCTGGATACTGCACATGTTGGGCAAAGCCATGTCAATGAGATATGTTGGCTTCCTCTCCTTGTCGACCAGGACGATATCGGACCGATTGTGGGGGAAGGTCTTATCTGTTCTGATCAATCTGTCCCAGTATATCTTGTGGGTGTTGTTCTCTAGAAGCGTTGGTGGCTCATACTTGTAATTATTATTATTATTATTATTATTATTATTATTATTATTATTATTATTGGGTTCCACTGACTGTGAATAACTTTGAAACATTTTATTAGATTCGGATTGGATTCAAAAGACGTGCTTATTACAACCAAAAATTCGGTGACTTGTTAAAATTTTGGAAACAGTTGAAACTAAAATCAGTATTTTTTTTACTTGCAGTACACTTAGAAGTATATAATACCAATTTGAAAGAACACGATAATAAAATCGTTTTTTTTTTTCTTTTGTGTTTTGTGTATGCGTATAAAAGATGTGTACAAATGCGTATAAAGCGACACAGCTTAACGCGAAATATGCCGCCCTGATTGCGCAGTGGTCTAAGCGCTGGCTGGCTTCTGATAATTCGTCTGAGATGGGTCCGGGTTCGAATCCCAGTGAGGCACAGATGTTGTGTTTGTCTTACGGCACTGGTTCTCTCCCTTCTCAATAACCAGTGGCCCTTAATTGGGATCGGGCGACTGCCTATAGCCCATCGAGTTGCTCCGTGTGGCCCCCCTCTCCTCAAAAATAATAATCTGGAAAACTTTTTGGTAAAAGGAAAACAGTCTTCAACTGCGTTCAGCACAAAGAGATGTATAGCAAGAAATCATGCAGAGCATTCCTCCGGTGAAAACAGTTAAACCTGCTGGGGTACGGTTTACCACTCTGCATTTTGAAATACTTTATTAAGATATTTTAATCAGATTTCATACCAGAAATTTTAGTCGATACTTTTTCATCGATTGATCTTAATAAAAATATCTGTAGCATTCTTCGTGCTAAATCTAACTTTCTGAAAAAAGAATTAAAAAAATAAACTTTTGTTATTAAAAAGTTGATAAATTGAAATGTAACATGCGCGGTGAAGAATTGGTTTCTCTCTTTTTTTTTTGTGAGATATTTTGAAAACTCTACACGTAGTAACAAATGTCTAATAAGGATTTCAAAATAACAGATTATGACAGAAAGGAAATGTAAAAGAATTAGGTGATGAAATTAACGTCTCGCAAGACATAAAACAAAACCCATGTTTAGCGCTTTGGAAGGAAGGGGAAGCTTGTCGATGGATGTCGTAATTGGTCGGTAAAGCATGTCAGTTGCGGGTCGCAGAAAAAAGAAGGGTCTTCAAACTTTTCTGAGGTGCCTTTAGAATAGACAGCTTAATTTTTAATAAATGACTAGCGCTTTAAAAAAGGAAAGTTTTTAAATTTTAAACGCTCCTTTCTGCCGTTTCTCACTGGCGTATAGAAACTACTTTGAGAATAAAAACAATACGGTGATCCCACAGATAACTCGAAGACACACAAGAAAAGCATGAAAAGCAAAGAAAACGGTTTTTTTTCAGGGGGTGGGGTGGAGGTGTACTATAATCCATGTATACCTATGCTTAATAGGTATACCTATTAAGCATAGGTATACATGGCTTCAGTAGTCTACACTTTGTTGATTTAACGATGTTATGCTCTGACGCAAACTGGAAGCAGCTGCCCCTGACGGTGCAGTGGTATAAGCGATGGCTTCTGCTCATTCGTCTATGATGGATCCGGGTTCGATCCCGGTGAGGTATGGATGCTAATTGTCTTACGGCACTGGCTCTCTCCCTTCCCTGGAACCAGTGACCCCAAGTTAGGGACGGCCGACTGCTTATAGCCTATCGAGTTGCTCACGATGGCCGTTAAACCTCCAACCTCCCCACCCCAATCCCGAAAAATTGGGAAAACGATTTCGTTTCCCACTCCTGGACGATGGAATTTTCTTGAAGTTGATTTGAAGCACCTCTATGCCACAAATTAATGAGATTCTGAGACTTTCATGTATATCAGATTTTTGTTGTTGTTGTTGGGGGTTTAACTGCCACAGTGAACAACTCGGTGAGCTATAAGTAGTCGCCCGTCCCTAATTTAGGGTCATTGGTTCCAGGGAAGGGGGAGAGCCAGTGCCACCGCCCCGGTGATGCAGTGGTCTAAGGGCTGGCTTATGACCATTCGTCCGTGAAGAGGTCCGGGTTCGAATCCCGGTGAGGCATGGATGTTGTGTTTGTTTTACGGCATTGGCTCTCTCCCTTCTCTGGAACCAGTGACCCTAAATTAGGGACGGGGGACTTCTTATAGCCCACTGAGTTGCTCATGGCCGTCGTTAAACCTTCAATCAAAAAAATAAATAAATAAATAAATAAATCTAGTGAATACAAACCACAGCCTCTATACCTCACCGGGATTCGAACCCAGATCCATATCTGATCTATTCCTTTATAGTTTCCTGAAATGTTCAGACTTCTGTATGTTTTACGTACGGGGGGAAAAAAAAGCATTAACCAAAACCATTAGAGTGCTAATCTTGGTGTTGATTTCAAATCATACACTTTTCGCATTGCGAAGTGTATAATTCGTCCCGTGGCATGCGTAACATACAGCACATTTCATAGTGTGTAAGGTGTTTAAACTCCACCTCCGACCACCATTCAGTACGTCTATTTTGAATCAAATGCAAAAGACATTTTTTCGCCATTTTTTTTTTCGCCTGATAAGTAATCAATATTGAACATACGCCGTTTTGCTAAATGTATTAAAGCAGCAGAGGGAAGCGGACAAAAAGCTAGGTATTAACCATTTTAATAAGGTATAGGTCCACCCGTAGCGAACTTTTATATTTCAAGAGAAATCTTATTAATCTCAAGTGCTCAGTCGAGTTCGAGATAGTTTCTGAGGTGGCTAGTCCATTACAAGCATGTTGTTATCTTAAACCAAGCCGTAGTAGATTTTGCGTAAAAGGATCATTTCTGCACTAGATAGCCTACGGGCATGGAAGCGCGTGCGCGCGCACACACACACCGCTGACCACCCAAAATGCAACACCAAGAAGGACACGAGATAGCAAAGCCAGATTTACTGGACACATAACAACAGATACAAAGATGAAGCGATTGAGCATACAGGCCCGAGCGACTTGCGGAACACACAGGCATCAATAGTTCGTGTGGCCCCCATGGCTGGCAATAACGGCCGCTACACGCCGCGGCATCGAACGAAAGAGGCTTTGGATGTGGGCTTCGGGTATGTCGGTCCAGGCTGCTTCCACACGTTGCCACAGTTCATCCGGCGTAGCTGCGGGTGGTGCTTGCCGGACCACTCGGTTGGCGATCAGCGACCAGACGTGTTCGATGGGCGACCTATCGGGAGAACAGGCGGGCCACTGCAGCAGTGACACCTGGTGGGCCGTGAAGAATTGTTGCACGATGCGTGCCACGTGCGGGCGCGCGTTGTCCTGTTGAAACGTGGCTGCTGGCAAGTCCTGCAGGTAAGGGATGACTACAGGCTCCAAAACGTCGGAGATGTAGCGGTGGCTGTTCAGTGTACCGGCGATGCGTACGAGAGGGGTGCGGGTGTCATATCCAACTTCGTCCCAAACCATAAGGCCAGGCAACGGACCGGTATGACGATGCATAATGCAAGCGTCATACATTCTCTCGCCGCGGTGCTGCCGCACGCGGATCCGACCATCGTGGGATTCGTCGGAGAAGACAATGTCGTGCCATTCCGTAGTCCAGGTGCGGCGTTCAGCGGCCCACTGCCGCCGCACTCGGCGGTGGTGTAACGTCAATGGTAATCGGTGCAATGGGTGCCGTGCGACAAGTCCCCGCTCCTGCAGACAACGTCGAACGGTGCGTGCTGACACAGGTTGTTGCTCAACACCCCTAATCCCTGCGCTCACGTTGGGGATATGGCGGTGCGAGCCGTCAATGCCCGCCGCACAACATGCCGGTCCTCTCGTTCGGTGGTGTGCCGCAGCTGCGGCAATCACTCACGTCGGTCCGTCCGTCCGTCCCTTCGGCACCAACCGAATTCATACTCGCCTCACTGTGACTGGATGTCGTCCCACACGGGCGCCGATGTCTCGGTACGATAAACCGCTGTCGCGATAAGCCACTATTCGTCCTCTGTCGAACTCCGAAACGTGCTGGAATGACTGCCGTATTCTGCGACGAGGCATCAGGAAGCTTGCCGCACGCACAGGTCCGGCAGCACAACACACT
The DNA here is from genome assembly GCA_039090855.1 of Macrothele yani. NCBI lineage: Eukaryota > Metazoa > Arthropoda > Arachnida > Araneae > Macrothelidae > Macrothele > Macrothele yani. Next base: position 120,091,588 of record CM077005.1, on the reverse strand, counting down.
TCCACTACTTACACCCCGCCTTCCGTGCACCCTTCTTATAGTGCTTCTCGGTGGCGTGAAGGGCGCACATGATTTGCATATGCCCTGCAATGCTAATCGTTTGCATGTCCTCTCGTGGGCGACGCATGCTGCGAATTTCAGGCCAATCGGATGCTTCCTTCTTGGTGTTGCATTTTGGGTGGCCAGCAGTGTATATATATTTTTAAAATGTTAAATGTAGAGGGATTGTTTGCAACAACATTTGCAGTCTATTTTGTACAACCCAGAGGTCTATAAAATCTAACCATAAATTAAGCTGTCCTCAGTTTTCGTGTGGAACTTGCCGACATTTACTTCGTAACATGATTTTGAGCAGAAGCTTTTCCCCTGAATGCATATTGATCCTTCACAAACAAAACATTTTGGTCAACAATGCTACGTGCTAACTGCTAGCTTTTTTTTTTTTAATACTGCAATGCTTCTTTTTTCTTTTTCAGTTTTCACTGGAACAATAGTGACTGATGATAACTGGCAAAAGAGCTGTTTAATATGCTGTTTGTTTCTTGTCACGTAGTGTTCTTTATAAATCAACATCAAGTGCTGCGATTTTGTACTTTGCGTGCACGATACAAAAGGATATCTTTCATCTAATCCTTTCAGTCTGACTGACAGCTTTTCTTTTTACATTTCTCTTATTGTTGATTTTCTTTCAATTATCGTTCTGTTCTCCCGTTTTCTTTTACTGAAGTTATTAAAACAAGTGAGTTCTAAATTTTTATTTTTTCATTTCGTTGCACAAAATAGAAATAAAATTCTCTTAACATATTCTTCTAGCAATAATAATAATAAAAACAATGGAGAGGTACCCTGGCACTCTTTGTTGATATAACTTATGCTATGCATCTTTCGCATACGAAGATCTTTCTTTGTGTGAAATAAAACTAGTATTTCGAGAGCATACATTCATTTACGTCCAACGCATTGCGTTTATTCGCCTCATTCACGACCACACCGAGCCACAGTCCGGTACAGACTAAGTGAAATTAAATCATAACTTTTTCCGTATCCATATGAAGAGGAATTTCCTGTAATAGGAGCGATTCGCAGAAATACTTGAGGTTTGGTTAACTGTTAAATTTCAATCATCTATCGAAGGATCTGATAGCCTGATCGGATATTGTGGATAGCACATCGCATGAATTTTTGTTGTTGTGGCACAGGATATTTGTTCTCCTCTCTCTCTCTCATTTTTTTTTTATGGTTGAAGCTTTAATGACCACCGTGAGCAACTCAATGGGCTATAAGCACTCGCCCGTCCCTAATTTAGGGTCACTGGTTCCAGGGAAGGGATAGAGCCAGTGCCGTAAGACAAACACAACATCCATGCCTCACGGGATTCGAACCCGGGCCCTTCACGGACGAATGGTCTAAAACCAGCGTTTAGACCACTACGCCACAGGCCTCTCATTTTTGCACCAGCAACTGTATTATATATTGTGTTACAGTAAGAAACAGAGTGCTTGACTTATTGTACAGGTGATTGTACGATGTCTATGTACCAGAGATGGAAACGGGTCACCGGGCCGACGATTTTTGTGCGAGTCAAACGGGTCGGGTCAAAGTGATCCTGACCCGATTTCGACCCCGTTTTATTTCCGTTTCATTTTTGAAAAGAAAAAATATTTCAAAGAACCCTTCAGAGGTCTTTGAAACAATACTTCAGAGCTGCAGACATCAAGGAACTTTCTGAGGAGGGTAAAGAAATGGGATTAAAAATGAACTTTCAGAAGACATAACTGAAGTACACTTTTACAAGGAATGAAGATTTATCAATTGAATGGAGAAAAGCTGGAGATGACCAATTCCTACATTTACCTTGTGCAGAAGATATCAAGCGGGGGTCACATTGATGAAGGAATTAATTGGCATTAAAAAACTTGGTTGTAGAGCTTTCGGAAGAAACCGTACAATTTTTAAAAGCAATGTGCCATTATGTCTTAAAAGACAGATTCTTAATCAATACATCCTTCCAGTGCTTACGTACGGCGCAGAGACGTGGGCTTTAGCTAAAAAAGACATACAAAGGCTGCAGAAAACTGAAAGAAGCATGGAGAGATGCATGTTTGGTGTAAGCAGGAAAGATAAAAAGACGAACTCGTGGAAGGAAAATGACAAGAGTGGAAGACATCATGATCAGAGTAAAATCCTTGAAAGGGCAATGGGCTGGACATTATTACCAGAAGAACGGACCACCGATGAACAACCGAAATTTTAGACTGGATTCCAAGGGACAGGGAAAGACCCAGAAGAAGACCATGTGAGAGATGGGTGGATGGAGGAGACTGGCCCAAGACAGTCCAGCTGTTAAAGAAACATGGGGAGACCTTAATCGAGCAGTGGATTGATAATGACTGACAATGATGATATATTCGAATTTATAGTTCAAAGGAGATTCGTCCGGTGTCAGGTCAAGGTTCAAAATTTTTGACCCGTTTCCAACTCTGGTATGTACCAGTTTTTGGAGCCCTTGAGACAAAAGCTATTATATCTATCAAGAGTAAATTTAATATTTAGGAATTTTGTGAAATAATACTAAAAAACAGTACATTTCACCTTTTCTTAAAGATAATAATTGAAGGTCATTGTCGGTTTAAAAAGACCAAGTTCCAAAGCATCTTTCTGCTTCGAAACATCACGATGAAAAAATGCTTAATTTGTGATAAGTCCTCCTACAGAAAAAATAAAAGTATGAACCTATTCAAAAAAAAAAAAAAAAGCTCCAACAGAAAAGAAAGTAACTAAATCACGAAAACTAATGAGAAAATAATAATAATAATAATAATCACACAATTAGTTTACCTTGAACGCCAGTGGTTAAGTCTCCCGTTATCTGTAAAGCCAAACCAAACGACATTGGTTCAATCCCCGCCTGTGCCAAAAATTTATCTGGTGAAAGGGCTGAAAAATACGGCATCTTAGACCGCGGGTGACCTTGTGAGCAATGTTCGTGACTGCCGCGGGAAGGACCTCAGGTTCGATCCCAGGCAGGTACGAACGCTCGATCCACTAAATATCCCCCGTGCGTCGGATGGGCACGTTAAGTCGTCGGACCCCGGATACCCCCCCGGTAATAAATAAGGGCGTCTTCCTCCCCCTTTCTACTTCGCTTCCGTGTCACTTTCCTATCAGGCACTCTAGCCCAAATCTCCTAGCTTCCTATTTCTAAGGGTTGTTTAAGACCTGGGGTCAGACACTCCCTTCCTAAAATCCTCTACATAGGATCATGTGATCAAATTCGGCGTCTTGGATTTTACGACATTTCTGTAATAAATACGGTAAAACTTGAAAGAAACTTTTCTGAAATAAACGGAATTTCTGACAACTGAGAATCTGTGAAAATACAGAAGTTAAAAAGAACGGGAGCCTTTAAAAACAGAAATTCCGTTAAAAGACGGACACTTACCGGCAAATTTGCTGCACGTTATTTTCAAAAATTTTCAATGGAAGTTGGTTGGTTGGTGGATTTCTATGGCGCAAGGGCAGTGTTTGGTCAAAGAGCGCCAGACACAAGACAATCAAACAAACAGTATTAAAAATGTGGTGTAATGCTTAAAATCAGACTGATTCAGTAAAAGTGAAAAATGAGAAAGATGGAAGAGGTAAAAACTAGATACGTTTAAAAAAATCAATTTGTTTAAAAATGAAAAGACAGCGAATGTATAGCAGTGGTCACCTAGGAGCCGCTGCAGAGTAGCGGCGTCCTCGTCCAGCAAATGAGAATGAAAGAAGTGAAAACGAACACAATAACAAAGAATATGAGTGACAGTGAGTCGGCAATTGCACGTCTCACACATCGGCGCAGTGTCGCCACACAGCAAGGTGCGGTGGGTGAAACGAAAATGCGCAGACGCGCAAGAACAACTTCCTCCTTACGGTTCCGGCGACATGATAATCTCCAAACTACAAGAAGTGCTTTGATACGATGAAGTTTATTTTCGACCTGTTGATCCCACAGACCCTGCTACGTTTGCGGGATATGATCATGAACAATAAAGCGTAAATCTCGATGAAACAGTGGCAAGAACGTGACGACCAAAGTGGAGGAAGATCTAGCAGCCGTATTAGCACACTCGTTACCTGGAATTCCAACATGCCCAGGAATCCAGCAGAATTGTATCTGGACACCGGCCTCGAGCAAAGAACGAAGAAGCCTTCGTACGTTAAAAAGAAAAGGGGGTCATTACAGTCCAGCGATGACACTGACTGTACAACCTTTAAAGAATCAGTGTACACCACAGCCCGTTGATGAGAGCCCGACTGAACATGCAGAAGTGCAAGATACACAGCAAGCATCTCCACTGAAAACATCGTAGCCTCGGCAGGAATGTTAGCAACAGAAACTTCATCAATGCAGACGGCGGCGGATCCCACAACACCAGCCGTCTTAGATCCGTCGGTGAAAACAGGAATAAAGTCTGCATTGACGTAACGGTGCTCAGCGAAGAGCTGCTGGTACACTGACGCAGGGTTTGAGGATTTATCATAAGATTTCAATGGAAGGGAAACGTGGAGTATCACAGAACGACAATGTGAAAAATAAGAGTATCTGTAAGAAAGTTAGAGAGAATAATGTTGGGAATAACAAGAAGAGACAGAGTTAGAAATATACTTACAGAGAGAGAACAAGAATAATAATAGACTTTATAAAAATAATAAAAGAATCAAAGTGGAGATGAATATGATTGACAGGATGGCAATCGAGATATGGAAAGAGACTAAGAGGGAGCCAGAGAACAAGATGGAGAGATGACCTTCAGAAATTTAGAGGTGCTAAATGGTGGGCTGAGGCTAAGGATCGAAGAAGTTGGAAAAGACTGGTGGAGGCCTATATATACCCTGCAGTGGTTGCCAACATGCCAAGAAGAAGAAGAATTTCAAAATTTTTCCATGAATCACACCACTTATTTTTCACATTGTATAAAACGAGACGAAATAATGTTCCGCGATAGTTCAACAAAATACAGCATATTATTGAGTAACAATGAAATTAACTATTGTTGCGTCACTTCATGGGACTACATGCGGAATGATCAGATTTCCACAATGGTTTTGACAATGGCACACCGTTACCCAGTTTCGTTACATCGAATTTTTTTATTTAGGATTACGTTACTACTGTGAGGAAAGGTGCATAACATCAGAAATTCTTTCCTGTTTTTTAACAGAACGTGAAGTTTAACAACCTTTACGGAGAAAGCGAAATACATGACTAAATTCTCCACCTTTATCACGTTTTGATATTTCTTGCATCTCACTGCCACCTCGATATAACAAAGCTCTGCTACCTTTACAGAATCCAAAGAATTATACACCGATTAGCCATTATATTACGACCACCTAATAAGCTGTATAGGACCCACTTTAAGCCACTCGGCGAGGCATGGATTCAGATGAGGTGGCGATAGGTATCCAGGGGTATCTGCTACCATAATGCTAACAGCAAGTCCTCAAGTCCCCGTACATTTCGGGGTGATGGTGATTTAGCGCAAATCCGCTTTTCCAAGTCGAACCACAAATGTTCGATTGGGTTCATGTCAGGTGAATTTGGAGGCCAGGGCATTAACAGAAAGTCACCAGCATGCTCCTTGAACCACTCTTTGATGATTCTGGTAGTGTGGTATGGCGCATCATCCTGTTGGTAAGCGCCATCACCAGCAGGGAACGCAGTTGCCATGAATAGTGAACTTGGTCCGCAACGATGTTCAAATACTTGACAACTGTCAGAGATTGTGCTATTGGGATAATTGGGCCTAAAGTGTTCAAAGGAAGCATCACCCACAGCATAACACCGCCCATGACTGCCTGTTTCCACCCAACTGTGCATCCAGGTGCCATCATAGCCTCCGTTGGAAATCGGCGTATCCGCGCTCGGCCGTCTACGTGATGCACCAGGAATCTTGATTAGTCAGAGCAGGCCACTTTCTTCCAATCTCCATGATCTTGGGCCCATTTCATGCGTTGTTGGCGATGACGTGCATTGAGCATGGGGACCCGGCTGGGTCTTTGGCTGCGCAGGCTCTCCATACGCAGAAGGATGCGATGAACTGTGTGCGTTGACACCCCATACGCAGAAGATGCGACAAACCACATGTCCCAGTCTTTCTTAAAGAGCACATATGTACAATGCTAGAGTAGGTGCTTTGAACACAACCCTCTCCTGACTAGTTGGTTCTGGAATGAACCATCCTATCTGGTCAGAAGAGGATATCCTTGTCACCCCAAGCAAGAGGTCCCACTTGACTTATACAGAAAGTTTGTTTCTTTTATGGAAGGGACTTATATGCTGTAATGATTATGTCCCACATGACATTTCCAGACCATGGACTTTTCTTTCCACGGACAATACCAATTACAACTGTCCTAGTGATTCAGTTACCCCTTAATCATTTAATTGTGTCGTAATCGAATGTTGGCTCGCCACCAGATGGCAGCTTACAAGTGTATTACGTACGACGTCATATATATGTTTGTATTCCAGCCCATGTCTTTTAATGTATCAGATGATGGACCCCGTTTCGGGCGTACGAAAGGTCTTATACTTCTTTTAACTTTGCTATAGCTTTAATAAACAGTTCTGACGTTCCATGCGGGATCCAGTTGTATATCGTGTGTACAGACGGCGTTTTGTTAATGGCTTCCAAAATTCAAGTTGGAATCAAACGTGACTTAAGTCCTGGACATCGTTTGTCCGACTAAGCGAATAGTCACCAGCTTTGTAGTAAAAAAGAATTGGGTTACTTTTCCGTGAAAAGGAAATGTCATAACACTTGGAGATGTTGAGGTGGAGATGGTTTAACGAACACCACTGAAGTAGGTTATTGATGTCAGTTTGAAGAGCAAGACAGTCAGTAAATCATCAACATCAATCATTCTTAGTACAATGCTGGATGAAGGTCTTCCCAAGTTTCTTCCATAACTCTCAATCTCAAGAAATTCTCTTCCATATCATTCTGGCATGCTTCCGAATTTCATTAACCCATCTCCCACGTGGGCTTCTGTGTCTTTTCATATCCATTGTTATCCATTCTATTATTTCAGATCAGATCATATGTAGAGGATTTTAGGAAGGGAGTGTCTGACTCCAGGTCTTAAACAACACTTAGAAATAGGAAGCTAGGAGATTTGGGCTAGAGAGCCCGATAGGAAGTGACACGGAAGCGAGGTAGAAAGGGGGAGGAAGATGCTCTTACTCATTACCGGGAGGCCAGTACCCGGGGTCCGACGGCTTAACGTGCCCATCCGACGCACGGAGGACATTTAGTGGTTCGAGCGTTCGTACCTGTCTGGGATCGAACCTCAGGTTCCTCCGTGGCAGTCACGATCGTTGACCACTAGGCCATCCGTGGCCCTAATTCTTCTATTTCAGATGTCCCACAACAGTCAGTTCTCGCAGCCCATTGCAACTTGATGATCTTTGCTTCGATCATGACATCAGCTTTTCTCATTTTCTTGTTCCATGAGCTCCCTTTAGTACTTTTCATAGCTATACCAAGGATGCATCTTTTGATGATTCTTTGAGTTCTGTACCGCCTCCAAATGTTTTCTTTTTTTGCTAAGATTCATGTTTCTGATACATAAGAACAGAAAGGATGAATTGATGAATCCGTAACGAGGTCTGAATTTATATCTCTTTCAGATTCGAATGTTTATGCCTGGGTGCAACTCGCTGCTGATATTACGAAAGAATTGTATCTGACAGAACATTTTAAATGCAGCTGTGGTATTAAATCAGTTTATTACTATCTGAAACTCGTTATTGGTTTGTCTTGGAATTATCTTAATAAATTATAACTTAATGCTTCTGTCCTCTCGCTGCCTACTTCTAACACCCGCTCTTTCTTATTCTTTCTCATTTTGCGAAGCTATTCTTTCACTTCGCTATCCTGGTCCGGGAGATCATAAACGTTCTTGTGAAATCATCATACCGTTAACTCTGTTTCCCGTAGATCTCTGTGATCTCTATTCTTAAACTTCTTAGCTTGTGTGATCTAATGTGTATGAGTCCCTCTCTCCTCTCACTAGAAGAGAATGGCGTCCGACGCCTTCGATGCAATAAAACAAACTGTCTCGAATGCGCTTTTGCAGAATGTACATGACCGCAGCGTAGGCCAATAAAACGATAAAAACACTAAAGGTTTCCTGAAACTGTTTTCAATACAAAGAAAGGCTACATGTGAACACTGTTTTACAACCTCTATTTACCGATTGCCGCAGTAGATAGCTCCATTCGAACTTACCGCTAGAATATTCCTTGCTTGGAAAAAAATTAATTCTAAAAATATCCTAAATCCACATAAAAAAACCCGCTTACTTTAAGACATAATTTTAAATTGCTTTTGAAAATTGTAGTGTTTGTTCCAAATGTACTCCAGTCAGATTTTTTACTTGCATTAATTTCTACATCGATGGGTATACAAAACTTGGCTGTGGTGAGTTTGGAGGAAACACCATACACTTTTCAAGAGCAGTTTGTAATTACATGCAAACACGGATACTTTTTTCAAGTGGTAGCATATAATTTTAATAATATTTATATATATTAATAATTATATAGTGAGGCTGAAATAATATATTGATCCGTCCGTCCGTCGTGGTCGTGGGTTGTTATATCCCACCGTTGACCACCAATTGATGCGAATTCCTGCCGAGCGGTTTAATTTATTAGCATTCGTCACCAATCAATAAAAATGAGACTTGAAGGTTCCTTTTAATTCGGGAGCTGGCATAAATGGGCGAGAACGTTATGCTTGCTGAAATACAGGTAAGTAATACACCAGAGCCTATAGAATGAACAGAGCAAGATCAACCATTGAATTTCTTTATTTTATGAGGAGACTATCCCGGGGCCTGACCCACGGTGATACAAACTCATGTTTCGCTCCATATCGGAGTTAATATCATTTGCCTAATGATTTAGGAACAAGACTTCCGCCTCAGAAAGGGCGTATCAAAGTTCTAATTTAAAGTCTGATATAAGTTCAAGTTCTTATTTCCTCCTCTCGGTGATAGGATAACGATCGACCACAAGAATGAAAAAAAGGTACTCACGGCTTGTTGACGGTATAGGCAAAAATCCACATTGTAGAAATAGCTATTGCAGTAACACTTACACACACACCTGCACCTCTGTAACAGTAGTGAATGATGGTTTCTTTCTCACCTGAGTGTCACAGAGGGTCCACATATTTGTTGGTTTTCTTTAACGTACACTCCTTAGTCCGGCGGTGCAGTCGAGAGAGAGCCTTCTTTCGTGTTTCTCCCCGACTGCTCGTGGAAGGGTGATAAATGGCAATCAGCACTGACTCTTCTTTGCCCAGCAGACAGGGGGCTGCCGGATGAACAGGGGTATTTCTTTCGCACTCCGTCAAGGAAGATGGGATGCTCTTTCTTACTCAGTTAAGAAATTCTGTCGACGTTTCTAACGTTCCGTCATCAGCGCATGGACCTTGCGAGCGAATAAAACAGCTCTTTTCGGCGGTTGTAGAACCGTCCCCTTAAGTTCCGGATTTTACCACACCTGGCGGGCTTACCTCCAGCCACCAAGTATAAATTTAGCCTGGTTCTTCTTCGTAACTATACGTCTTGCGGAAGCGCGTCAGATTCCGTGGACTCTATATGTCAGCGGCGCCGAGCAATATTGCGTATCTTCCTTTTTTTGTGGCTGGGTCTCACGTGCGACTTACTTCTGCGTACGGAGCCAGAATACTGACTTCTTTTCGCTACTTTTCAGCTATTCTCTGTCACGTGGGCCTCATATGTTTCTTGTCACTCGACACTTGGAGATTTCTCTCGTGCCTCTCCCACGAAGTGTCGTTGCCTCTTGCCCCTCATAATAATCATAATTTTCCTCGTTCCCTACCGATTTTTGGCACTAATGACCCACTCGAAACCGTCTTTATGGGAGTCTGAGGGCTTCTCAATTGCCGTCTGGTGTGGTCCCATGATGCTCAGAGACCCCCAGAGATGATACACTAATTCCTTTGTCCTCACCCAGACAAAGATACTTACAAGACTTCCCTAATTAAAATAAGTTAATTTTTCCATTTAATTTACAATAGGCCAAACATTTAATTTTAATTATCAACATAATTTAACCACGCCTATTAAGACCGTCCTCCCTTTTTAATAGTTACTAATTTAGACCCAATTTTCGCATCAATATGTAAAGCTTCAATGCAGTACCCGTTTTAGAAATCCTGAAATGAAGTTTTTTTTTTTACCTAGGCTGCTTCCCGATTCCTGACTTTGTCTCCCGGGGCCATCAGTGGATTTAGTTCGTGGAATGTAGTCCGAATTCGGGGGTGTTCTGTTACTCAGTTTCTGCTTGGGTTTACTTATGTCGTTCACCTGTCGTAGTGTTAAGCTTCACATTTTTCTTCGTCTTTTTATGATTTTATGTGGAACCAATATAATATAATATAATATAATATAATATAATATAATATAATACAAGGGCCATCCTGAAAGTAATGCCTCCTCCTTAATAACTTTTGAAATTTTGAAGTGATTTTAATGAAACTGTGCATTGACATCTACTATGATATGTTACCAATGTGGGAACAAATTTTTTTCAGAATCGGTCATAAAGATCATAAATGACAGAAAAAAAAGCAGCGAGCCCTAATTGAATACCTGGAAAAAGAGGGATAGGAGGCTCCAGAAATCCACTGAAGACTCCTGGCGGTGTATGGAGCTTACACAAGCGATATCAGTAATGTCCGAAAACGGATGAAGAGGTTTCAAGAGGGAGAAAGTTAAGTGTCGGACAAACAACGGAGTGGAAGGCCCGCAACTGCAGTGACAGATGCCAACAGGCAACGAGACCTGATCACAGTTGATCATCGTGCCACCATCCAGGAGTTGCAACAATAAACAGTGCTCATTATGCGCAGGCACTGAAGGAGCTAAAGGAAGCTATCAGAAGGAAAAGACGTGACATTCCACTTCATACTGTTGTTTCACACCATGGTAACGCACGTCCCCACACCTCAATGGAGACTCACAGGCTATTGCCAAAATGGGGTGGACGGTGATGCTCCAACCCTCCTACAGTCCTGATTTAGCTTCCTCAGACTTTTCTTGTTTGCCCCCTTTAAAAACATCCTTCGTGGTGAAGGTTTCGACGATGTGACAGACGTTAAACTGACTGTGAACGCATGAGTCGTCAGGAATTTTTTTTTTAAATGGATTTTACCAATGGTTTCAAAGATGGCGGAAATGTATAGAAAGTGATGGACAATACTTTGAATACGCTAGCATTATTAACAATATGTCCAAATATTTTGCCACGAAATTTCACATTTTTGCTGCTACAAATAAAAATCTTATGAGGGACGAGGCATTTCTTTCAGGATACCCTTTGTATAATATAATATACGACGGAAATAAATCTAAATTTCACGGATTTTTCGTATGCCAGGAAAGTTCTGAATTTTCAGAAACCTTTCCTCAATTCTCTTCTTATATTGCCGGTGAATTGCCGTTTTAAAGATGTCTTAACGGAAAATTCTGAATTGTCAGAAACCTTTCCGCAGTTTCTTTTTTAACGGAAAAACTATATTCTTACCTTTTCTCTATCCATATGACGAAAACATTCCGATAATTAGCGATTCGCAGGAGTACTTGAAGTTTAATTAACTTAAATTTCAGTCGTCTGTCGAAGGATCTGGACTACCGGCAACTCTACTTGCTGCACGTTATTTTCAGAAATTTTTTGTGTATTCACAGCACTTATTTTTGGCCGTAACATTATAAGCGAATAATGTTACTGCCTGGCATTATTCACCTTTCAGATACGAGTGCAGCAACATTTAACAGAATAAATTATGTGCCTTTTAGTGATTAATTGAAGTCTGAGGAATTTGGAAACAAGGAAATGTCGCATTCCCATCATTATATTCGCTAATGTGCGGACTTGCTTGACAGAACCTTAGAAACTTCTTTAGCAATATCAAGATAAAGGATCATCCAGCGTAAAAAAAATCACAGATCATTCACTCTCTTTAAAATCTGCCACACTATCTGAAAGTTCCTTATTTAGTGGACGTCAGTGTGACTTCCAACTGTACAGTTTTACAATTTCCACATTCAGTGTCTTCATGGGAATTCCACGATCAGGACATTTGTGTATTTGAATACAAAGATTTACATACATGCATATAATATACATACCATACGTACATACATTACATAGATAGAAGTCGTTCTTTGGAGCTTTGGGGGGGGGGGGGGCTTAAGCTCCATAGCCTTGCCTTCTGGTAATCTTTTCGACCCCAAACTTAACATGTTGTTCTCACATGGTCAATGCGAATCTCCCGTTCAGCGCTTTCGCCTGTTATTGTCTCCACAGTAAGCGTCTTCTCTCCTTGTTTAGGAAAGTTGGAATGCCACTCCATTTTTTTTTCTTTTCTTTTCTTTCAACCACCTTACATAAATCTTTCCTGACGATTATCCCCACACCATTCCTTTTCTGCTTCCCGAAGGCCAAAACGTTGCGTAACTTTCAGGTTATAGCGACGTTCATTTTCTCCCTAAATACACGCTTCAGCGGCATTTTTGACAGTTATAAGCAAACAACAGACTGCCGCATTTCCTCCTCAACATCAGTAAGATTTACTCAATTTTATCAGTTAAGCGGCAAACTAGACTCATTTTCTAAATAAGATCGTCTATAATATTATTTCTCGTATGTAATTGTTTATAAGACGTTTCTAAGTTTTCGCATGTAGAAATACATACCTCTAAATGTTAAAACACAACACTTATATATAACGGTCTCACGGTCTTTCACTCGTTGCCTGTTGGCATACGGAAAAAAAATATTAACATACAGCGACTTGTTTTATTGACTACCTGGTTATTGAATTACAACTCGCTCGTAATCAAATTTCTTTTTTGAACACTGGACACAGATTCATTGCGTTTCACAACATCGCTCTCGTACAGAAGACCAGTTCAGTGCATAGATAATCAAGATAGCGAGTGTCAAAATAAAATCATTAAATCGTCGTACCATCACCATACGCTTCTTAGTCTTGGCGTGCTTTTTATTTACCTTCGGATTCACTGTCAGTTGTTGCCAAAAAAATTTCGGGAAAGTGACCAGCCGTTCAGAAGCAAAATCTAACGAAGAAGTAAAAAAATTTACTAAATATTAACTCAAAAAGTAAGGTTAAGCTAGAGATATAAGTCACATATTTTACATGGAACAAATATTTTACTTATTTGATAAATACCGAACCTTTTTTTTTTATCTTCAAAAACTCACCAGTGAAACTTGACAAATACGCACAGACATATTGCCGTGAACTCTATTCCAAACTTGTATCAGTTGCCCCAAAGCCCGTGATGAACACAAATGTGCGAAAAGATTCAAAACTCATTATCCGGAAATCTGAAAAATATGTTCCGCCAAAAAGACATTTGGAACATAACCATACAACGGCAAGCCCAAACAACATCAAAATATTATATCACTCGACCTATGCACACTAGAGCTAAGTTCGGGCTCAATTTTTGGAGTCAGAACTCATTGTATATCAGCCCGAGCTCACCCGATTTTCATACTGCAAGATAGAGCCCGGACCCGAACGAGCCCGAAAATTGGCTAACCTGTTCAACCATTAATAAAAAAACATATCCATTTTCATAGTTCCACTCTTTTTTCATTTAAGCATACCACTGTGCCAGCCGTAATCCAACCAATTATGCCTTTAGCAATAAATATTCTTCGTACCTATCTTATCCTCTTGCTGAAGTACAAATGAACTACGTAAAATCCAACGGACACTGTGTCCGTTAGATCTACTTCTGGTTAGACTGGGGTGCCCGTTGACCGCTGTTAAGAGGGTTTCATTGTTCGCAGATTATCTTTAATGCTAATCCTATGGAAGCTATTCAGTACCAACCGAAACTTGCCGTTGCTCGGAAGTGTCCGTTAACGGAGGTTTCACTGCATTTCAATTGCCCAACGGTGGTCAGTCCTGGCAATGTGCCCAGCTCATTGTCACCTGAAGATCTTTACTTTAATGATAATGTCCTCCACTCTTGTCATTTTCCTGATCATTGAGTTCTATCTTTCTTGGTTACATCAAGCATGCGTATCTCCGTATATACTATGAATGTATATAAAAAATTGTATGTATTGAACGGTTCAACGACAAGATTTGCTATTGTAAATCTATCACTTCTGTAAAACGCAAATAAATCAAATACTCCTGTGATAGCACCGTTATTGGCGAAATGCTGTCAGTATCTCTCTCGGCGAACGCGACACACCAAAATACTGAAGGTGCAACTAGAGCGTGAAAGTACGATGTCTTGCGGTTTTACACACGATCACGAACCTGATTACGTTATTTGGTTTTACGATCGACAACATAAATTCCACCATGTGTTCCAAACAATGACGAAAATCGTCACGTTGTGTTTAATAATAGGTCTTGCTTTTTTTATATATATATTTTTCACTGTACACCATGTTCTCTTCATTCAGAAAACTTAAAACAGTGAAAAATATTAAAAGATTTATTTCCCTACCATGTTATTTAAAATATTTCTTCAGGGAAATTCGTTTCCCAATCCATCCAACAGAAGAAATATATGACGAAGGATTTGCTTTTTTTTTATATATATAAGGGTCTTTTGTTTTCCTTATTTCTCTCTCCGTCTCTCTCCAACGGACATTTTTGGATGATATTCTTCATTTAATTTTTGTTATTGAGAAAACTTTTCTTAGAAATCCGAAATTATTTTTTTTTAATTCTGCTGCGAAGCGATTTTATTTAAAGTATGGTGGAGACAATAATTTAAAATTATACAAAGATGACAAGCTTACTCTTTCGGTTACACGTGCTTTTTAAGAAAGACATCTGTTCTACTCTACGAACTTAGAATACCAGAGTTAAAGAGCACATGTACAATGTTAGATTAGGTGCTTTGAACACAGCCCTCTCCCAACTAGTTGGTTCTGGAACGCACCTTTCCATGTGGTCAGAAGCGGAGATGCTTGCCACCCCAGGTAAGAGGTCCCAATTGACATTTACAGAAAGTTTGTTTATTTTATGGAAGGGATTTATATGCTGTAATGATTATGTCCCACGTGTCATTTCCAGACCATGGACTTTTCTTTTCACGGACAATACCAATTACAACTGTCCTAGTGATTCAGTTACCCCTTAATCATTTAATTGTGTCGTAATCGAATGTTGGCTCGCCACCAGATGGCAGCTTACAAGTGTATTACGTACGACGTCATATATATGTTTGCATTCCAGCCCATGTCTTTTAATGTATCTGATGATGAACCCCGTTGCGGGCGTCCGAAAGGTCTTATATTTCTTTTAACTTTGCTAGTTTTAGTAAACAGTTCTGAGGTTCCATGCTGGACTCAGTTGTATATCGTGTACAGACGGCGTTTGTTACTATGGCTTTTTAAATTCAAGTTGGAATCAAACGTGACTTAAGTCCTGGACATCGTTTGTCCGACTAAGCGAATAGTCACCAGCTTTGTAGTCAAAAAGAATTGGGTTACTTTTCGGTGAAAAGAAAACGACATGACACTTGGAGATGTTCAGGTGGAGATGGTTTAACGAACACCACTGAAGCAGGTTATTGTGTCAATTTGAAGAGCAAGACAGTCAGTAAATTATCAACATCAATCATTCTTTGTACACAGCTGGATGTAGGTCTCAAGTTTCTTCCATAACTCTGTCTCAAGAAATTCTCTTCTATGTTATTCTCGCATGCTTCCGAATTTCATCCACCCATCTCCCACGTGGTCTTCTGTGTCTTTTCGTATCCATTGCTATCCATTCTATTATTTCAGATCAGATCATATGTAGAGGATTTTAGGAAGGGATTGTTTGACCCCAGGTCTTAAACAACCCTTAGAAATAGGAAGCTAGAAGATTTAGAAATAGGAAGCTGGAATATACTTTTTTTAACTTTGCTGGTTTTAATTTCTGAGGTTTCATGCTGGACCCAGTTGTATATCGTGTACAGACGACGTTTTGTTATTTTGGTTATACTGCACAAATAATGTGATTCCCATTTAAAAGCCACATCCAAAGAATTATACGTTCAGTGTATATGGAAATTTTGGACTCTTACGCGACGTTCTACACAGTTAAAAAAAAATCTACTTAAAAATGAGAACCTGAACCTAATCGTTGTTTTTTAAGTACAGTCGTATCGTAAACGAGTACATGACATGCTCAAATATAAGTAACTATACGTACTTATAAATAACTGCGTCAATAAACATAAATATAATCTCGTATTACTTCATGTCAGATATTATAGATTTCAAGAGAAATTGTTTAATAAATGTGTAAAGTGACACACATGAATAATTAGTACGACAAAGTCACTGATCACAAGTAATTTAATTATACGTAAAGTAACTTTGTGTATGTTTTTACATTAACTATATTTGTGTCAACCTCATAAATAATATATTGTCGCTTAATCACTATATTTGTCATAAAATTGTGCAGTCCATTTGCCCAGCATGTGACAACGAGTATATATATTATCCCAGATGTGCCATCGAATAATATACTTCCAGTTGATTCTATGAATAAATGAGTATGTATGGAGTACACTTATTCCAAATTTGAAACCGAGCCGCGGATGGTTGAGTGGTTAGAGATTCAGACTACTGATGGAGGGACCCCAGGTTCAAACCTAGCTCGGTAGTGTGAATCTCCTAACTTCCTATTTCTTGTGGGTCGTTGGTCCAGTGGTCCGCTGATGGCCTAGTAGTCAACGTTCGTGACTACCACGGAAAAGACCTCGGGTTCGATCCCAGGCAGGTATACGAACGCTCGATCCACTAAAATATCCCCCGTACGTCGGATGGGTATGTTAAGCCGGCGGGCCCCGGGTACTGCCCCCCGGAAATAAATAGGGGCGTCTTCCTCCCCATTTCTACTTCGCTTCCGTGTCACTTATCTATCTGGCACTCTAGCCCAAATCTCCTAGCTTCCTATTTCTAAGGGTTGTTTAAGCCCTGGGTCAGACACTCCCTTTCTAAAATCCTCTACATCTGAACTGATCTGAAATTTGAAACCGAGCCGCGGATGGCCTAGTGGTTAGAGATTCAGTCTGCTGGTGGAGGGACTCCAGGGACCATATTTGGCGTTGTGGTGTGAATTTCCGCCGTGCATCGGACGAGCACGTTAAGTGACGGCCCCCGGGTAGGAATCCGCGGTTGCATATGAAGGTGTTCATTCCTAAACCCTCCCCCTCAAACTAATTTCTCTCTGCCTTCTATGTGCAAAATAGCACGCTTGTACAGTGGCGCCATCTAGTGTGCTCTCTCTCACTACCAAACTATCCTGCCAGAATCTCTAGATTCATTTTTGAGTACAAATTACTCAAAAATGAGTACATATATTTCAAAACAGAAATACCAGATATACTCACAATTGATTTCCTTGTATGTACTCAAAAATGAGTACGGGTCTTTTCCAAAAATGAGACACAAGTACTCGGAGCTATTATAAGCCCAGAATTTACTCAAAAACTAGTACATTTTGCTTATTTCTAAGTACCAATTTTTAACAGTGTAAGTATTTTTCCAATCCTCAGACACTTACTCGCATTTCTGAGACTACGGTCATATTTTCAGTAGAGGACGCGGCGATCATTTGGAGCCCTAGCCTCGTAACACTAATGAATGAAATTGAGAAAGTGCAAAAACGTTTTCTACGATACCCTTTTTAAAAATCTAGTGCGTGTTTGTATCGCGGATATCCCGCCGGCTGACCTTCTGTCATTCTTTTTTTTTTTTTTTGACGACCACCGTGAGCAACTCAATGGGCTATAAGCAGTCGCCCGTCCCTAATTTAGGGTCACTGGTTCCAGGGAAAGGAGACAGCCAGTGCCGTATGGCAAACACAACATCCATGCCTCACCGGGATTCGAACCCGGACCCCTTTCGGGCGAATGATCAGAGGCCATCGCCTTAGACCACTGCGCCACCGAGGGGCAGCTGTCATTCTTCAGGAAGATCTCTCTACAATCGAGAAGGAAGACCCTCCAAATTAAGTTTCTGTACGGTATGGTCAATGGAGAGATAGATAATGTTAAAATTGTAAACCAATTTAGTTTCCGAGTGCTACGTTCACCAAGGACAAAATGTGAAGTATTCGTAGTGTCATTCTGCAGGACAGTTGCGGAAAAAAAAAAAAGTCCTCCGTTATGCAGAATGTATTGACTTCACAACTAACTTGAATAATGTCGTGATATTTTTAATTGAGCGGAGCTCTCTTTACGAGATTCGTGACAATTAGTTGTTCGGGCATAGGTACGAGATGACACATCCGATCACCGTGATTTTTTGCATGCGATTGGACATCGTCCATGGTCAGGTTTTGAAGCCTTCCGAATCCAGAAATTCCGTGTCATTGAGGAATAATCGTCCAAAAAACTTGCATTTTTAGGGGGTTTTCCGGGCTTTGAGAAGGGGTCGTTTGTTGCCTATCTTCTCCAAAGATCATCAGCCGATCGCGATGACACTGGCCACAGAGAAAGGGAAGGACATGGTGAGTGATATGGGGTTGGTATCATGGTGATTGGTCGTGTCGTATAAAAATAATGACCATTAAAAAACTGACCAATTTTAATAATAATTGAAAAAATCGGTTCTCTATACGAGACTCGGGAAAAATTAGTTGTTCGGGCATAGCTACGACATGACACATCCGATCACCGTGATTGTTGGCATGCGATTGGACATCGACCACGGTCAGGTTTTGACCCCTTCCGATTCCCGAAATTCCGTGTCATTGAGGAATTTCAATTAAAACTAGATGGCCTTTTACTTGAACAATTTCACGAAAGTCTGCTCACTAACATTAATTTCAAAAAATCGTTTGAATTGAAAAACGAAGAAATGGAAAGACTCCGTCTGTTAGCTCAACATTTGCTTAATCTATAACAATAAAAGAAAGTTTTTATATGTGTGTGTGTGCCTGTCTTTCGCGATACAAAATGAAAAACGTGGTTCCCAATCTGAGTGTGTCTTTCCGCTTTGTTTACATGCAACCTCATCACAACCAAAGTGAAGGAAAGTAGTTCATGATAAATTTTAGGCATTTTTCTTTTTAGAATGTTTCGTACTTTTGTTCTGGAAGTCATAAATTTTAAGCGTTCGTTTTTTAGAATTTGTTGTGACAGAAGCCTTAAGGAGCTTAGATTTTGCAATAGCTTCCATCAAAATTTGCCAACTGTACCCGAGCTGTCGGTTGGCGGCTTGTCCTAATGTAAGTTATAATTTTTTTCGTAAAGCACGTATTGCAAGAATGTAATTATCACTTTTAATGCACTATGATATTAGCGCCCAATGATGCTATAGCAATTCCTATAACTAGATCTAACATCTGTAGGGATGTGCTTACAAATAAATAAATAAAATATCATCAAACAAAGATTCTCGCTCTTTCCACGTTTATGAGTGAGTTACGGAAAAATTCTCATTGGCCGCCACGGGAGTCGAACCCAGTGTCTTCCAGTTACGCACCGGATATGCTTCCGCTACACCACAGCGGCCTCGAATTCCTCCAGACTCACACACGCTAACTGCCAAGCCAATTTGGCAGGTTGCTTCTTGGAGCCCCACACAATGCTGGGGATTCACCAAAGATGGGTTCGACTCCCGGTGGCGGCCAATGAGAATTTTTCCGTGACTCACTTATAAACGTGGAAAGAGCGAGGACCTTTGTTTGATGTTCCTGGCCCACGTTAAATGTCTGTATTAATTATTCATTCGCCTTCTAATTATTTCTTCAGTTGCTGCTTCCCATCTTCGGTGAATCCCCAGCATTGTGCGGGGCTCCAAAGAAACAACCTGCCAAATTGGCTTGGCAGTTAGCGTGTGTGAGTCTGGAGGAATTCGAGGCCGCTGCGGTGTAGCGGAAGCATATCCGGCGCGTAACTGGAAGACTCTGGGTTCGACTCCCGGTGGCGGCCAATGAGAATTTTTCCGTGACTCACTTATAAATGTGGAAAGAGCGAGGATCTTTGTTTGATGTTCCTGGTCCACGTTAAATGTCTGTATTAAATAAAATATCTATATTTAAAACACAAGGCCGTTTCTTTCTACAATCCGCCAGCGCGCCACCCACTGGAGCGATTTTCATGATATGGGAGCTACTGTCCCACAGATCTTTCATCGCTAACTTTTATTGTCATAAGTGATTTTTTTTATGCTACCATAGCATTTCCTTTGTACAATCCACCGTTCGTTATTCTGGAGTTTGTTCTCACTTCAGTATTTGCGGCGCCATCTGCCTTTCTGCGGTGGTCGGACTTGGAACTAAGCCCTCCGCTATCAACTATACGTAGTTGTAACTCTCCATCTCGGTTCAGTAGTTTTCGAGATTAGTAAAAAAAAATCCGTATATCATCGTGAACTATTTCCTTTCACGTTGGGTGTGATCTGGTTGTATGTAAACAAAGCGAAACGATACACGGGAAATCAGCAACTACCTGAAAGCTGTCTAATTCCGTAAAAAAGCCAAAAATAATAAAATAATAATAAAAAATAAACGAAATAGCCTATGCTCACCGGAAAGAAACACTCTTCCCGACGGTGAAAGAATTATCCAAATCGGTTCAGTAGTTTTCGAGATTACCTCAAACACACAAACAAACTTTCTCTCTTTATATATTAGTATAGATCATATAATGAGGCCAAAAAAAAAAAAAATGCTAAAACCAAACTGGCAAAATAAAACACATTTTTAACCCTATTGTGTAGTTATCTAAACACGATATCATTTCGGGTCACTGAAAGAATGCCTCAATACTTCAATGTTAGCCCGTCAACGACGGGTAGGTCGCACGGGTAGGCTCATGTTTATACTTGTACAATAATGAGGAACGTCATCGTTAAATTCGTATACGAGTAGTTGGAAAAAATAATGGGAATATTACGGAAATTTTGTTGTTGGTGACCCATCTTATACACTGCCCATTAATAATTCAGCCGTCTTTTATAGTTATGCATTTTATTACGATTCGTGTTATATGACAAGAAAATATTTCGGTCACAGCGTTTTCAACCGTGCATGGCACGTGTTACGGACTCGTAAATAAATAAATTTGCATATGTGTGGCATGTACATGTACAAACATCGAAATACATGAATTGCGTTTTTGGACTTGTACCACACTTTATCAAAATGCTCCGTGGTTCGTGCTCATAAGCTCTTAATTTAAAAATATGCGATTGGGAAAAAACTAAAGTGTTTTTCATTGATGTCGTAAGCAGAGCCCATTTAAGACGGGGGCTGCATCCCCGGCCCCACATTTTCGAGGGGCCCCAGAATTATGCAGGATGCTTGAAGAATTGACTGAGTTTTACCCTTTTTTTTCTTTTGTGCAAAATAGCACAACAAAAACTATAAGAAACTGCCTTACGAATTTTTTTTATTTCCTTCCCCCTTTTTAAGAGGAGTCCTCAAAAAGTACAGTCGCCCCTAGTCCATCCCATCCCCAAATCATTCGAAAGCTTTACAGATGTTTTTTTGCAAATACATCTGTAATTGGGGGGATTTCATGCAGAAAGAATTCGTTTGAATCATGATATTTAGATCATATTATTTTGTCCACTACGATATTATTTCAACAAGCTGATCCCTCTGGGGTTGAAGCAGAACTGAACTGGTGTCCACTTTTCAACGATGCATGTTTTAAATTTTCTTGCTAACACATATTCATCCATGAATCATCGGGTGGGGATATTTTTATGGCTTCCTCGTCATATTTTGGGAATATTTTCTCATGGGGATTTTTGTTTAGCCACCCATAGTGAAACCTTAGATGTGCCACTAATACTGGGGCCCTAAAATACGGTCCAACCCCTGGGCCCTCTGTCCCTTTAAATTGGCTCTAATCGTAAGATTGCCGATTAAAAAAGAAAAAGTAATATATATATATATATATATATATATATATATATATATACACACAGACACTAACGTCTCTCAGACAGAAGAAATCCCATGTCAGTTTTGAGAGTAGGAAAGGCTATGAAAATTTAGACTGCGAAAATTGTTCTGCTTCTGCTGAACGAATATATTTTTCCATGTACAGCTGACGTAGAATTTCATGGAATAATTTCGTGCGACCCACACAGTTTCTGCTGAAGACTTTTGTGCCTAGAGCATAAATAAGGCACTTCACAAATGGCGTGCGAAGAGGATTCCCAGCAAGCAGGAACTAAACAGAGCTCGCATCAGAGAAAATTCCCATGAAACCATATTCAGCAAGTATATCAACATGTCCCTAGTTTAAACATCGCAACATAACTTTCGTGCTCTATGTGTACAAATTGTGCAGGTTAGTTCATAAAATTATGCTATTCATATTCCAAAGGTTTATGAAAATGTGGTAGTTAATTAAAAAAACTGCTTAATGAAAATGCGATAACTTCTTTTCGAAGTAGGGCGATAAACGTTCTGGTAATACTTTTTAACCATATCAAATGAATGTTTCCGAACTTTTGTTGCCGAAAATTAAATGAGATCAAATGTTGGATAATGTGAATGTTAAGGTATTATCACTTACTCAGTTAACTTGTTAGGCGTTGAGTTGCGTACAGTAACTAGAAGCAATTAATACTACATTGATAGAAACTGTAATACAGTGAGATTGGTATTATTTCAACACATACTTATTTGGGTACAGTTATTTATTTACCATGATTTGAAGTGGAATAAACATATTAAAAATCTAATAAATAAAATTTCTAATCTGATCAGAAAACCTTTCCGCAATTCCTTACATATATTAACGGGAAAATTCTGCTCTCATTTTTTCCGTCTTCATATGACGAAAAAATTCCGGTAACCGAGCGATTCGTAGGAATGCTTAAGGTTTTATTAACTTTTAAATTTCAATTGTCTGTCGAAGAATTTGCTTTTGAAGTTCTGTATAGCGAGATCGGATATTGTGGATAGCATATGGCATGAAATTTCGGTCACTATGGCAAAAGATATTCTTTACCCTCTACCCCATTATGTGTATCAGCTATTGCACTGTGTTATCTTAAGAAAACTGGTACTTAAATTATCGTACAGGTCATTGTATACGATGCCTGTGTATCACTCTGTGGACCCCTTAAAGCAAAAGCTAATACAGCTATCAAGAATAAATTTTATATTCAGGAATTTTGTGAAATAATACTATAAAACAGTGCATTGCCCTTTTCTTCAAGATAATTGAAAGTCACTGTCATTTAAAAAAAAAATTCTAGTTCCAAAGCATTCTGTTGCTTTGAAAAATCAAGATGAAAAAAAAAAGAAAAAAATACGTAATTTGTAATAAGCTGTAATGCAGAAAAAAAAAAATTATATGAACCTATTTAGAAAAATGAGCTCCAAAATAAAATAAAATTACTAATACACCCGCATTAACAGCAAAAAACATTTCATCATTGAGCGATTAGTTAACGTGACACTTGACGCCGCGTAACGCGCGGCTTTAAACCAATAAACAGCACGCACGTTTTTAGTTGAAGACAGGGCTGGTTCGATCGCCACTAAGAGCAAACGTTTAATATTTTCTGCGTTCAATATTAAATATTTTCATAATTCAGGGCAAACGTTCAATATTAAATACTTTTATAATTTAATATTTTCTGCATGGGTACTTATTACAAAATAGTTTTTTTTTTTTTTTAATCGTGACTTTTCGAAGCAACAGATTGCTTTGGAACTTGAGATTTTTTTAAAAACTGACAATGACTTTGATTCATCTTTAAGAAAAGTGAAATGTACTGTTTTATAGTATTATTCAACAAAATTCCTAAATAGAAATTTACTCTTAATAGCTGCAATAGCTTTTGTCTTCACGAGTCAACAGATTCAACATAGACATCGTACAATCGCCTATACAATAATTTAAGTACCCGGTTCTACGGTGACACTATATACAATAGAGCTGATGCACAAAACGTTGAAGACAGGCTGGTTGAAAGGATGTCAAAATTGGATATATTGCGAAATTTCTGTGCGAATACGGAAAACCCCGAAATGGACATTTCCCAAAATAAACGGAATTACTGAAAATCTGCCAAAATACGGAATTAGGAAAAACGGGTTCTGCGGTGTTAGTGGACTTGCCGTTTGCGGACAGGTATGTGATCGTAGTACTAGCGGATGGTTTTTCGATAAGTAAGAAACACCCAGGATTGGTAGTCCAATATAAAGAAAATGAAGTCCGAACTATATGTAAGATGTGCGCAGCCCTGGAAGTAATAGAAGATGCGTGGTTACATATTATGGCCAAATCTCCAAAAAATGAAAAATTATCCCAATTTTTCGATTATTTCGTTGAGCACTGGCTGAACAACAAAAATATGTCCATCAAAATGTGAAATGTTTATAGACAGAGAGACACAGGACGAATAACGACGTAGAGGGTTGGAATTCAAAATTAAATAAGATTGTAAGCCAAAAACAACCAAATGTGCTGTTGCTAGAATAACATTTTAAAGCAAGAAGCAGCGAGTGTTTCACAGAGTTTGAAAAGCGAAGGAATTGGGACAAGTAGGAGAAAAAAAAAGGGGGGGGGGGAAGAATACACTCAGCTGGACAAAAGAATCGAAAATATTATTACGGAGTTCGAGCGCTCAAATGACTTGGAAAAATGCATAGCAGCCTTAAGCTATGTTTACCAAAATGCATTAGAAATATATTTCCTTATTTTTAACAGGTGCGTGTTTCTTACTCATGGCATAACCGTTCCGCAAACGCCACGACACCAAGAAACGAGAACTTTTAAAAACTGAAATTTCGTTAAAGACTGTCACCTACCGACAACTTTGCAGCACGTTATTTTCAGAAATTTTCCGTGAATTCACACCACTTATTTTTTACAGTGTATCTTCCTTGAAAAAGTCACCAGGTTGATGTGCGAAAGCTTGGAAACGTTTATTTATATTCTACGCAAATAAATTAGATTACTAGTATGGTTTTATTATTTTATATACTGTATGTACTGTCAAAAACTCTGGTCCCAGTTCGCCCGTACCGATAGAACTTCCTTCGCGGAGTCCTATGTATTAGAGCTCTACGTGGACCAGATCGGGCTTTATTTTTAGTTTAGAGAACAAAGCAACGGGCCCGGTTTTTCCCCTGACGCTTACGACCGGGCCAAGTCGACCCATTCTTTTTATCTCAATGGTAAAGAAAGAAAAAAGTCGTGTTCCCCGATTTCCTGATCTGTTTTGCTGACTTTACTTATTTCCATGACATAGCCCAGGCCGTAATCACAGAGGATAGGAGGAATACTAACAGTGTTTTTGTCATCTGTAGATATTAAGATGGTAAAACCACTGTGGGGTTTGTTGACAACAAAAAGATTCGACGGCGAGTGAGTGAGTGAGTGAGTGAGTGTGTGTGTTGTGTGGAGTGGGAGACGGGGGGTGTATGCAGTGATATGGTGTGTGTGTGTGTGTGTGTGTGTGTGTGTGTGTGTGTTGCATAGCCTTTTTAAGGAGACAGGGGGCCCGAGGATGGGGATCATTATGGGTCCCAAGTATTAGTGGCACATGTAGGATTTGACTATAGGTGGCCGAATAAAAATACCTAAGAGAAAACATTCCCAAAAAATGTGATGAGAAAGACATAGAAATATCCCCGCCATATTGAAGCGTGTAGCCCATTATTTATGGACAGATCAGTGTCAGCAAGAAAATGTAACAATACAGGGTTGAAAAATGGACACTAGTTCAGTTCTGTTTCAACCCCCCCCCCCGGTGGTTCAGCTTGTTGAAATTATATCAAAGCAAAGTAGTGACAAAATAATGTGAACCAAATATCATGATTCAAACGAATTCTTGATGTATGAAAAATATCCCCAATTACAAATGTGTACAAAAACATTTGTAATGCTTTCGAAAGATTTGAGGATGGACTGGAGGTGACTATACTTTTTGCAGACCCCTACAAAAGGGGAAAGAAATAGAATTTTTTTTCACAAGCCAGTTTCTTATTGTCTATCAAAAAATGTAGAACTCAGTCAATTCTTCAAGCATCGTGCATAATTCTGGGGGCCCTTGAAAATGCGGGGCCAGGAGCTACAGCCAGGTCAGATCAGATCATATGTAAAGGATTTCAGGAAGGGAGTGTCTGACCCCCAGTTCTTAAACAACCCTTAGAATTAGGAAGCTAGGAGATTTGGGCTAGAGTGCCCGATAGGAAAGTCACACGGAAGTGAGGTAGAAAGGAGGAGGAAGACGCCTTTATTTATTCGCACGATGGATATTTAGTGGTTCGAGCGTTCGTACCTGCCTAGGATCGAACCCGAGTCTTCTGCGTGGAAGTCACGAACGTTGACCACTAGGCCACCCGCGGCCCCCTTAGCACTCCCTCTTAAATGGGCTCTGGTGTGTTTGTATGAGAGAGTGAGACGACATCGATTCTTTCTCCTGTCTCTCTAATAGGTATCGGGATTGACTTTTGTATTGTTACCACTACGTAGTTCAGAGAAAAGGAGATTTTGAACGCGCTTAGTCTTCCTTTTTGTCTCTTTAAAAGTTATACATTCTTCGATAACTCTTAAAGTTTAGTTAGGCTTACATTGAACTAAATATTTTCAATAATATTTCATTGTTTAATTTTCGCAATTTAATAAAATACAATAGAAAGACAAAATTGTTACAGGGGACACCCCCCCCCCATCCTAAAACCTGAAGAAAACTTTAAAATTTGTCCGCCATGTCGCGTATTGTATGAGGCAGCTAGGAATCACAGTTCGGCAGGCTCACATGTTCTTTTACAGTTCAGTTTTTTTATTTATTTCTCATTTACGTTGTTTTTTCTTTCGGCTGTTCTCTAAATTAATTAACAAAATTGCGGGATAATTGGGAAGTCGCTCCAATGCTTTTGAAGGCAAGAAACGCAATATTTTTGCCATTTTGAATTGCTAGACCTCACACATAGCCCTGAAGTGAAACATAAAAATTCCTATCTCAAGTGTCTTAGAGGGGCTGCAAAACGAACGAGGAAATGTGCTTTCGAATGCGGATGGAAGCAGCAATGGTCGAAGTGGTTTTTCACTTTTCTTTCTTTTCTTCTTTCCGCTTGTAGCTTAACGCTGTGGTCCGTATGTTTACTTCAGTGGGTGGGCCAAGAGACCCTCAGCAGACACATAACTCTGTCAGCGAGAAAGATACTTTGACTGACGTATGCGAGGGACAATGGGCAATTAAGAGTTTAGAATCGCTGAAAAGAATAGGGGGTGGATTCGAGCGTTGTTTTCGGTCAGCAGTTGCCGATATACGCTTAAGGTAAAAGCACGTCTGATTTCGCTCGGCCGAGAAAATTAATCTCAGGGCTGGCGGTCGCAACTCGATAAAAAAAATGGAAACGAAACCTGCGAGTGGCATATTTGAACTGCGTACTCAGGCAGGGTAGATAGATAGATGGTTTGCGAACGGAAAGGAACTGACTGAATTGGGAATGAACGGTCAAAAAGGACGGAAGGTAGCGACGGACGGAATCAACTATAGCAGCAGCGGAATTGAATGTGTCCCACTCTCCCAGCAGTCGACGTTCACAATTATTTCTTCACGACAACAAAAATCATTTCCCAGGAACACAGAAAATCAATCTTGGAAACCGCAACATCAGATGTGAGAGGGCCTATTTTGCTTAACGGCCACCTTCAAATCGTCACGAGAATAGATCAGTGTGCACTCTAATCATTGCAACAAAGTGCGGCGTGATATTATTATTTTTAAGTGTGTGCTTCATTTACATCAAGCGTCAAAGTGAAGTGTTGAATCATCGGTGCTGCCACATGGTGCAAGTGTCTGTGTGTGTGTTTTTTGTTTTGTCGTGTGATATTATGTGATACACAACGGATTTGCACAGCAAAGTCACGTAACTGTAAGTAGATGAATATTTCCTTTTTCTTTCTTCGCACATCTGCGAACTTGTGCCATCCCGACACCCAAAGCTGCATGGACATAGATGCAGTAATGCTGAGTGACTGAACCTCAGAGGAAATACCTGCACATACAGATTTCAATTTCTTACCGGGCCCATTTCCTGATTATTTTTTTTACATGAATAAGGGAGAAGGTGTGGCCACAAATTCCGCTGGGCGGGACAGTTTCTTTTAACTTTGGTTCAGGGCCAAAGCGAGCGGGGAAGGGATCTGCATGTGCATGCTTATTAGATTTAGTTAATTAACTTTGGCAGTATTTCGCACCTATAATCTTATACCGCAAATTAACGTGCTTGTGTATTTTGTGTCGCGAGTATTTTTAATGTGATCGTTTGCATATAATTTTTTTTTTCATTCTCTAAGCAATTGTATATGAATATCACCTGCAGCTCTATTTAGTGTGTTAAAGAGTAGTATCTCTTGTTCAGATAGTCCGGTGGAGACTCAGACGGCTTGCGTCTTCCGACAGTAAAGTGTGACACCGTATGCTGCCCATGCACATATGAGGGGCAATTGTCTATGCGCCTAGAGAGCGCCGGATCTGTTTAAATCTCGCAGAACGTTATTAAATGTTGTGTTGTGTATTTGAGAATCATGTGTTATTTGCGAAAGTGAGTGTTGTACTGGCTGGTTGGGGATTGAATGTACCGGAGTAAGATCCGGACCACTACACTCAGTCACGGGTGGTGATTGCGGGTGAACCTCATCACAACTCTGATCCCAAAGTATCATTTTTTTTTAGATTATTTTATTTTTTATTTGTTGTTGTTATTTTGTTCACAAGGTGGATTCACCCAAGCCTTATGCTTCGGGTCATTCTTCAACTTTTCATTTTTTATGTTCTGGTGTGAATCTTTGAGTGCAGCAGTGCACCTGAGATTCTCACCTGGTGCCGTGGCCAACTAAATTGTAATTAGGTCCCAAGCACCGTTACCGGCCGACTCGGCGGGAACACTGCTAGTGCCGTGTAACATTAATGGTGCCGTTGTCCCAGGATCGATACCTATATTTTGCAGCTAGCGGAACAACACTCATGTTCGTAAAATAAGTGCGAATTGACTGCCATTACTATTTTTATTTAGTTTTGTTCGGTGCGAATTTTGTATAATTTAGCATTAAGTAAGCCTTAAGCTGTTTTCTAAGAACTGCCATAATTTTAGTGGGTAAGAAAAACAAAATGGCTAACACGAAGAAATCGTCATCTGCGAGTCACGTGGATTCAGATGATTCTGATGGTCACTCTGACGGAGAACATGTGAGCACTCACTGGGGCTGCAATTGTTCCGGAAGAGAATACACCTGTTACAAGTACAGCGGGTACATCGCAGCTGAGTCAAACAGCTTTAGCCGCACCTATGGTTTACGGTGAGCAAATAGCGGGATGCATAAACATGTTGAATCTATTTACAGGCACTGATCCGCTGTATCGTGCTAAACACTTTTTTCAGGATGTCGAAAGTGTAGCGATGGAGGAGGGTAGATGGAGTGAGCAAACTAAACTCGCGATTGCTAAATCTAAATTTCGGGAGAGATCTGCTGAATTTCTATCTGATAGCGATGAGCTGAGGGCTGAAACCGAACCCTTTGCAGCGCGAACCCGCATGATTGTGGATCCCTTACGAGTGCAGGGAAGCCAGGTCAAAAGTCCTCCAATCATTTCGCGGGCGTCGCTGAGACCAAGGGATGATTACGGGCAGGTGTTAAGGGCTAGTAACACCATGCCACACACTGACAGACGGGGAGCAGTCGACATTATAGTGGATCCCCAGGAAGACTGTGACACCACGATTATCTACGATGTTGAGAAGGAACTCGAAGACAGTGGAACGCAAGAATTTGGCATCGAGCGCAGAAAAAAGCGGGTGTAGGAGCATCGAACGTGAGAGATCTGTGGAACTCGTGGATTCTCGAAGCTATGCCTCATATTTAAATTTTCTTTCCGCCTATCTCGACGGGTAGCAATGAACGTGTGATGAAATCCTTAAACTTTCCTTCCGCTCTCCGGGCACTTAAGTTCGGAATTAGGTGCCTTGCGACGGTGGGAAAGGGTTGAGTGTTTACAGTTAAAAAAAAAAAAAATAGAATGATTGGATGAATAAAATTCATCCAGTCATCCCTTTTTTCTTTCATGGGGGGATGGAATGTTACAGTGGACACCCCCATCCTAAAACCTGAAGAAAACTTTAAAATTTGTCCGCCATGTCGCGTATTGTATGAGGCAGCTAGGAATCACAGTTCGGCAGGCTCACATGTTCTTTTACAGTTCAGTTTTTTATTTATTTCTCATTTACGTTGTTTTTTCTTTCGGCTGTTCTCTAAATTAATTAACAAAATTGCGGGATAATTGGGAAGTCGCTCCAATGCTTTTGAAGGCAAGAAACGCAATATTTTTGCCATTTTGAATTGCTAGACCTCACACATAGCCCTGAAGTGAAACATAAAAATTCCTATCTCAAGTGTCTTAGAGGGGCTGCAAAACGAACGAGGGAAATGTGCTTTCGAATGCGGATGGAAGCAGCAATGGTCGAAGTGGTTTTTCACTTTTCTTTCTTTTCTTCTTTCCGCTTGTAGCTTAACGCTGTGGTCCGTATGTTTACTTCAGTGGGTGGGCCAAGAGACCCTCAGCAGACACATAACTCTGTCAGCGAGAAAGATACTTTGACTGACGTATGCGAGGGACAATGGGCAATTAAGAGTTTAGAATCGCTGAAAAGAATAGGGGGTGGATTCGAGCGTTGTTTTCGGTCAGCAGTTGCCGATATACGCTTAAGGTAAAAGCACGTCTGATTTCGCTCGGCCGAGAAAATTAATCTCAGGGCTGGCGGTCGCAACTCGATAAAAAAAATGGAAACGAAACCTGCGAGTGGCATATTTGAACTGCGTACTCAGGCAGGGTAGATAGATAGATGGTTTGCGAACGGAAAGGAACTGACTGAATTGGGAATGAACGGTCAAAAAGGACGGAAGGTAGCGACGGACGGAATCAACTATAGCAGCAGCGGAATTGAATGTGTCCCACTCTCCCAGCAGTCGACGTTCACAATTATTTCTTCACGACAACAAAAATCATTTCCCAGGAACACAGAAAATCAATCTTGGAAACCGCAACATCAGATGTGAGAGGGCCTATTTTGCTTAACGGCCACCTTCAAATCGTCACGAGAATAGATCAGTGTGCACTCTAATCATTGCAACAAAGTGCGGCGTGATATTATTATTTTTAAGTGTGTGCTTCATTTACATCAAGCGTCAAAGTGAAGTGTTGAATCATCGGTGCTGCCACATGGTGCAAGTGTCTGTGTGTGTGTTTTTTGTTTTGTCGTGTGATATTATGTGATACACAACGGATTTGCACAGCAAAGTCACGTAACTGTAAGTAGATGAATATTTCCTTTTTCTTTCTTCGCACATCTGCGAACTTGTGCCATCCCGACACCCAAAGCTGCATGGACATAGATGCAGTAATGCTGAGTGACTGAACCTCAGAGGAAATACCTGCACATACAGATTTCAATTTCTTACCGGGCCCATTTCCTGATTATTTTTTACATGAATAAGGGAGAAGGTGTGGCCACAAATTCCGCTGGGCGGGACAGTTTCTTTTAACTTTGGTTCAGGGCCAAAGCGAGCGGGAAAGGGATCTGCATGTGCATGCTTATTAGATTTAGTTAATTAACTTTGGCAGTATTTCGCACCTATAATCTTATACCGCAAATTAACGTGCTTGTGTATTTTGTGTCGCGAGTATTTTTAATGTGATCGTTTGCATATAATTTTTTTTTCATTCTCTAAGCAATTGTATATGAATATCACCTGCAGCTCTATTTAGTGTGTTAAAGAGTAGTATCTCTTGTTCAGATAGTCCGGTGGAGACTCAGACGGCTTGCGTCTTCCGACAGTAAAGTGTGACACCGTATGCTGCCCACATATGAGGGGCAATTGTCTATGCGCCTAGAGAGCGCCGGATCTGTTTAAATCTCGCAGAACGTTATTAAATGTTGTGTTGTGTATTTGAGAATCATGTGTTATTTGCGAAAGTGAGTGTTGTACTGGCTGGTTGGGGATTGAATGTACCGGAGTAAGATCCGGACCACTACACTCAGTCACGAATTGGTGATTGCGGGTGAACCTCATCACAACTCTGATCCCAAAGTATCATTTTTTTTTAGATTATTTTATTTTTTATTTGTTGTTGTTATTTTGTTCACAAGGTGGATTCACCCAAGCCTTATGCTTCGGGTCATTCTTCAACTTTTCATTTTTTATGTTCTGGTGTGAATCTTTGAGTGCAGCAGTGCACCTGAGATTCTCACCTGGTGCCGTGGCCAACTAAATTGTAATTAGGTCCCAAGCACCGTTACCGGCCGACTCGGCAGGAACACTGCTAGTGCCGTGTAACAAAATAATACCAAATGGCACATCACGAACCGGGCCGGGCCTAAATAAGAGCTGAAATTGGCGGGCCGAACCGGGCCGAGTGTCTAATGTTTGAAACGGGCCGGGGTCACCAAAAAAGGCCCGTGCAGACATCTACTGTGTATATTTTATCATTACAGAAAAGAAAACTTGTTCATATGTCATTGCAGGTTTGTTTCGTTTATTAATTTTATTTTTTATTTTTAATTAAGACATGACGATAATTGGGCTTAGGATTGTTCCGTTTTCAGTATTACGAGCCTCCAAGCTGGTCGGTCCACTTGGAAAGTCTCCCTCGCGATCGATAACCGTGTATGCCAGAAAGCAAGTCTCGCCAGCGAGGCGCTCGTGCGCTGACAGTTCCTTTCGGGATAGCAAAGTCACGCGGAGTTCCGCACAGCCCCGTTGGAACGCCTACGTCTGGGAGTCACGAACGGCAGCCTACTTCAAACGGCGCGGGGAGAAAGAGAGACAGAGAAAGCATCTGCCCTTGCAAGAGACCTCCATCTAGCCCTCAATCTGCATAATAATAGGCTGGGTATATTTGTACATCTGTTCATCTCATAGCCACCCTTCACTCCCTTTTGAAGAGGTTTACCAAAGGCAAATAATCTCCGCAAGAGGCTGTTAAACAGAGGTGAATTAATGGTCGGGTATGACGGTGGCTGCGAATGAGAAAGCTCATGTAATCAGATAATTCGCAATTTACTTGTTATGAGAGGCATGTGCACTGATATTAAGTGGCAGAATAACATGTCCTTAGTTACGTGGTAGCAATAAAGATTCTGATACTGAACGCCGCTGTTTTTTTTTTTGTGTTTTTAATTACGATTCGGATCCACGCGAAGCAAAAACAAATCTAGCGCAGACAATTTCCTGCATGGTGAATTTTATTTACTTTCGTGAATATCACTTATCAGTTATTTCCTAAGTAAACAGAACAGAAAAAAAATGTAATGCAAAAAAAAAGTGTTTGCATCATCTAAATTTGCTGACTCGGTCTGTTGACCAAATTTTGCTCGCATTTGCATTCGTGTTCAAGTATGTTATGCAACTAACGGACTTGGACCGAATTTGCGTCTAGGCTTTCTGCTAACCTTTCAATCAGAGTACGGCCAGAGGTGTGGTGATTGGGGGGAGGCGGCATTTACCCCAGGGCACTAGTCTATGAAGGCTCCAAGAAGGTTGCTTAAGTTGAAGATGCGCCATAGCAGATAATTTCATAGTATGGAAAATCACTTTTCACATTTAGAAAACATCTTTGCAATTATATGTTCATCTTTTTTTTTTTTTTTTTTTTTGAATGCCACGCATCTTTTTCGACAGCAATAAAGTAAATCCCATGCAAAAAAAATTCGATGTAACGGAAATGGGTAACGGAAGTAATCAAAACCATTGTTGAAATCTGATTTTTGAATGATGCCCCCATGAAGTGACGCAACAATAGTTAATTTCAGTGGCATATCTGAAAAACTCGCCCCCCTCCCGCGAAAAATATCTTCGAGGCCCTTTTGCGAAAATTAATATTTGTTTTCAATTACAGAAGTTTTTAAATTCCATATTATTAATTAGATTGTAAGGGCGTTTTTAATAATTCAAATTCTTTGGAACATATAGGTATTTTTCGTAAAACCAAAGTTGTTACACTTTGTGTGTAACACAAATGTACACGTTGTAATTAAAATGATTGCCCTAGTTCTATACTAATACAAAGTATTGCAAAACACTTACGCCAAAGTTAATCATATCACGCAAATTCTATTCTTTTAGAGAACGAAGGCCAAATTTGTTTGAAATGCTTAACGATCACACACACAAACATGAACGGCCTTGTGATAGTCTGTCTCTCACCCTCAATGACCATCTGATTTCCAGGAAAATGCAGAACATAAGTAAGCAAGAAAGAAAGGAAACAACTAAGAATTATGGCACAAAAAGAGTAAAATTATTTAAATTACTTACTCTCGATTGCAAAAACACAATGTTTTGCACATAGTCTTTTTGATTTTCAATTCTGTTATAAAAATAATGACACTTGTCTCTGTTTTCTCGTTCCCGCAAAGAACACCTTTTTTACTGTAGCTCACTATATTCTGAAGGATACACGTATAACACGGATAAAAATTTCATATATTCTGATATTTATTCACATGCTTTTGTTAATATACTGTACCTGCATATACACTATATTGATAAGTCACCGGACAACTAGAAGAGAAACACAACATAGCATTTATTGACACACTAGTACGGTGTCGGTCCACCTTTGGCCTTAATGCATGCACCGACACTTCGAGACAGGCTTTCGACAAGGTTTTGGAACACAGCGATAGGTATGCGCTTCCATTCAGTACATAATGCTGCCACTAACTGTTGCTTATAGTTAGTAGGCCTTGGTTCCAAACTTCTTATTCGGCGCTCTAATTCATCTCATAGGTGCTCTGTGGGATTAAGATCAGGGCTTTGTGCTGGCTATTCCACACACGATATGGAATTATCGTCAAACCACGCCGTACTTGGGACTGTACCCTGGTCACCTTAAGTGCTTTCTGTCTATGCACCTGGTGTATTACACCGTGTTCCTGTAGTGTGTTTTACTTTGAGATGTCATGTGGTGTACGTCTCTATCTCTCATTTGTTATATTTGCCGCACTCACACACCTTCTTAGTGTTTAGCCATTTCCTTGCACCTGTTTGATTTTTGTACAGTTCTATACTTCCACATTGTGTACATACTGTTTTCGTGCTTTCACATTGTTTTAATGCTTTGATCGTGCACGTACAAATTTATGATAAATTCGGTCATCTGTCAGAACCCATGGCTTGTCCTGTGCTTTCACTTTATGCATATACTTATAACATCCCTGAGTGCACTCATGGTTTATCGTGTGCTTTTTACTGTACTTGTAACATTTCTTGCGCTGTATCGTGTCTTCACATTGTGTACTTTATTTGGTCATCCCTGTGTTTCATCATGTCTTGTTAATGTACCAGTTACATCTATTGCGTCGTACAGTGCTTTCCTTTTGCGTTAATTCCTCTTGTCATCCCAGTGTGCATTCCTAGTTTTGCTCTGTGATCTTACTGTTCCTTCTGTATTTTTTTTCGTGCCATCCACGCTACCGTTGAATTGTGAATGCTAATGTCATCTCAGTATATTTTCATGCTTACTCGTGTATATTAATTACCTTCACCCCGCCTGTATTATGTTGCTTTGGTGCCCTCGTTAAATAACTTGCACAATTGTGCACACTGTGTTTTTATCTCATATATGTAATGTTTTACCTTCACGGCGGTGTTTGTGCTGTTCTTTTTCTAATTGTGTACTATTGTTTCGCCTGTGTTATCCTGTAAATCATGCCCAGCCAATGTCATGTGACACGATGTGTTTCTCTCTCTCACTTCTCCTGCAATTTTTATGCAATAAGCTTTGCTTGCAGCATTTGTTATTCATCCCCATTGTCATTGCAGTGTATATACCATCGTGTTTTAACAGTTTGTATTATTTCCCAGTGAGACGCCCAACACTGTACGTCTCCCTCTTATGTTTTCTTATGATGAATAATAATAAAGCGATTTTGAAACCTTGCTTTAGGGCTCGGTGCATTATCCTGCTGGTACTAACAAGACTCGGTTCCATAGTATTGCCACAGAGTTGGTAGGGTAACGTTGTCCAGAATATCGAGGTAGGCGTGCTGGTTATAGGTTTGTCCACGATAACCAATGGGCCGGGACCATACCACAAAAAATACCCCTACACGAATACACTGCCAGCTCCAAACTTGACCGTAGGAACAGTACACTGTGGTAAATAGCGTACCCCCGGCAGCCGCCATACCCACACACAGCCATCAGACTGATGAATCGTGTATCTGGATTCATCAGTCCATAGGACCAGTTTCCATTGATCTACGGTCCACGATAAATGTTCTTTACACCATGCTAAACGACGAGTAGCATTCCGAGTGGAGATGATAAGCTTATTATGAGCAGCTGCACGATCACGGTATTTCTCTGCAAATGGTACGTGTACGTACCGCGGTTCCAGCATTTTTACTCACCTGTACACCGAGGTCGGGCAGTAAGTACTCCGTCAATTAGCTGTAACGACGCTAATGAGGCTTAGACGCCCTCTATCACTGATTTTCTTTGGTCTGCCGGTACGTTTTGCTTCTTCAGGCACGCCATGTGTCTTCCACTTATTCAGTACATCCAAAACAGTTGACTTGGGTATGTTTTAACGCCTCTCGGTTTCTCTTATGGACAACCCACTTATATAACACCCAGCAAACTTTCCTTTCTCAAAGTCAGTTCTCTCCCGCCGCGACATTTTCACTTAACCTCACATTGCGATATGATCGCGGTCAGCTGCAGGCTTGCTTTTATACCGTTTTCAGCTGTACCGCGCATCTTAACAACACAGCGGACCCGTTGATTTGCTTTTGAAGGGGTGTCCGGTGACTTTTGCCAATATAGTGTATTTTCTGCAAAGAGCTGCAATTAGGTTTAAACATCGAACCCGAAAAGAACTTATAACGAAGCCCTCGCACATTTCTATAATTCCAAGATGAAGGGTGTGTTGAACTAAGAAAATGAAAATTAGTGTGTAAACTAATTTTTATCCTCTCAGTTCAATACCAAACAAAAACTTCTAATCGGTTTTAAACAAAAAAGCAAACACATGAGTAACTAGAATGCGGTGCTTCACTTTATCGACTTTCCTTTACCTCATGATCAATTATTATCTAAAATCAGTGAGAAAATTTATATTTCATGAGAAAAAGCGTTCTCGGGAAAATGCCAGTAAAATTGGGCATAAGCATGGACCTGTTTAGTACAAGATCGCATCCACAATATTTTGAAGTCATTTATTAAATTTATATGGACAAGATAATTGCACGAAAAATTGCTCTAATGGCGCATAAATCACAGACCTCAGGATCACATAAAGATAGGTAACTATAATAAATCATAGGCATCATAACATCTTCATCGTCCAAAATGGAGAGTCGCATACGTCACGTATGAGAGATCAAGCATTATGATTTTGTCTTTACGTCTTGGAAAGAGATCTTTCACGACTCTGTAACTTCAGGGTGAGAATACTTTGGATACGGTAGCGGTCAACATTTCTTCGGCATGTACCAAGGAAGAGAGGAAAGATAATCTCTCTCTCTCTCTCTCTCTCTCTCTCTCTCTCTCTCTCTCCCTTTTTTAACGTAGGACAACGTCTAACTCCGCGGATAGCATGGGGAGACTTACGGCCCACCGCCTGTGACAAAAATAGGTCCCAATTGAAATCATTATAGCGTTAGAGATACGTGCCGCACATTAATCGTGTTAGCATATTCATAAACAGCATGGAGTCCAATTCGCGTACTGCACAATACATCGGGCGCACGACGCTCTCCTTGCTCCCTATGCGCGGGGGAGATGACGCAGTATTTCTGGGTGTGCAGCCGCCTTTTTATCTCGGTAACCGTGAGCGCAACACGACTGTACGTGATATCGTTTTAAAACTCTCGACGAGATCTATTCAAATATACAAATCACATTTCGCAGTGGTTTGAACTGAACATTTAAAAAAATTCTTGTGGACCGGTGAACACTTTTGACAGTATCGCGGTTTATCTGGACAAACGTGAGTGAAAAACGACTGTTTGGTATCGTTTTAAAGCTCTCGACGAGATCTGTTCATGCATACGAAGAACATTTCGCAGTGGCTTAAACTAAAATTAAAAAAAAATTGTTTTCGTGTGAACGGGTTAACATTTTCGACAATGCCGCGGAATTCGCAGAATTAAGTCAAGCAAAAGTGGAGAAAATCAAAACGAGAGGCAAGAGTAAGTGATGAGGAATGCAAGAAGCCCACGTTGGGTAATTCGTGTATCGATGCTCTTTGTGTTCGCAATGTATCCAGCATTAGTTGTAATAACTATGTAAGCTGCATGCTTTCATATCATATACCTGTGTTGGGTATAACAACTTAAATAAACGCTTTGAAACCATATTCGACCAGCTCATTTCAACTATCCGATTTGTAAGTCGTAGACGTTCCAAACTGATGGCTCAATCAGAACTGAGCCTACCTGTATTTTTTTTTTTTCTGATGGAATATCGGCCACGAAAGACAACCTATAGTACGTTACTCCATTTTTATTTTTACGCTGTAAAAAAGAATAAGTGTGAATTCAACGAAAAGTTCTGAAAATAACGTGCAGCAATGCAGCCTGGCAGGTGTCAGTCTTTACACAAAATTTCCGTTCACACTGTGCACAGCGCTTAATCAACTGTGTTATGCCTGTGGTGGTATGGTGTTTTTGTTTAGCAGTAAATCTGGTAAGGTGAACTAATTTCCATTTAAATGGAATTCCATTATGGTAATTTCTACAGAAAATTGATAATACAGGGTGATTCATAAAGAAATATACAGTTTCCAGATGCTGTGCAACAGTAACAGTTGAAGACACGGACCACAACTGCGAATCGTTAGGTAGATGTACTCATAAAGTTTCTGTCCCGCTACTGAGGAAAGTGACGAAGGCCATAGTGCGCGTGTCACGTGACTAGTCAGTCAAAATGGCAGCGTCTGCAGTGGAGAAGGCATTTTGTGTTCTTGAATTGAGCAAAACGGATCTGTAACTGTTGCGCAACGGCATTTTCGATCACGATTCGGAAAAGAACCTCCAACCAGAAAATCTATCAACGATTGGCATGAAAAATTTGAAACTACGGGCTGTTTGTGCAAACTTAAAACTCCTGGACGACCACGTGTATCGGAAGAAGTCGTCGATAGTGTTTGCACCGCCATTCAACGAGGCCAGGGAAAATCAACGGGGAGGGTGAGTCGGTGAGTCGTGAAGTGCAGATTTCACAGCCCACTGTCTGGAGAATTTTGAGAAAGAAGCTGAAAATGATTCCATACAAAGTGCAGATGTTGCAAAATCTCTCTCTCTCTGCGCTTGATTCAGACATCTTACCTCGCTTTTGGGCGAAAATGGATTACCGGCTCGATCTGTGTCGTGTGACTAAGGGTGCACACATAGAACTTCTGTGACTGTCTCTAAAAAACTTGAAACATTCCCCTATAATTCTGTTACAGGTAACATAAAATATCTTACATTGTTCTTGTTTTGTAGTGCGTTGAAACTGTATACTTCTTTATGAATCACCCTTTATTATCAAAACCCAGTGGCCTTATTTCATTCGAAATTAAAAGTATTTTTCACTCCGTTCGAAATTGAAAGTAGTTTCACTTTCTCGATAGCAAATTTTTAGCCCACAATTTTAATATCCAAGCTCAACAAATTCCAGATACTGCGTTCAAAGATAGTCTATTCTGTTTTGCTTTTCAGTATGTAGAAGTCCAGTTGAGTCGACCTGGTGGCACAGTGCTCTAAGCGCTGGCTTATGACCGTCTGATCAAGTGAGTCCTTGTTCGAATCCCGTTAGATGTGGATGTTGTATTTGCCTTACGGCACTAGCTCTTTCCCTTCCTTGGAACCAGTTGCCCTAAATTAAGGACGGGCGACTGCTAATAGCCCATTGAGTTTCTCAAGGTGGTTAAGCCCCCGCCCCCAAAGGTCTGCACTTGCATTATTTGGTTGGTGAGCCCGGCCCGGTCCGGTCCTGTCCAAGCCTTACGTTTAAGGCCTAACCCATCCCAGCTTG
The DNA here is from genome assembly GCA_039090855.1 of Macrothele yani. NCBI lineage: Eukaryota > Metazoa > Arthropoda > Arachnida > Araneae > Macrothelidae > Macrothele > Macrothele yani. Next base: position 120,051,499 of record CM077005.1, on the reverse strand, counting down.
TTTCAAATATTAGACATTCGGCCCAGGCTCATCAATTGGAGCTCTTATTTAGGCCCGGCCCGTGATGTGCGCTTTGGTATTATTTTGTCTTTCTATTTTATTTTATTAAATTGTGAAAATTAAACAATGAAATATTATTGAAAATATTTAGTTGAATGTAAGCCTAACTAAACTTTAGCAATTATCCAAGAATGTAACCTTTAAAGAGAGAGAAAAGGGAAGACTTAGCGCGTTCAAAATCTCCTTTTCTCTGAACTAGCAAATGGTAACACTAAAAAAGTTAATCGCTAATACAGATTAGGGGTAGAAGAAACAATCGATGTCCCACTCTCTCATATACACACGCACACCCCACATCACTGCGGACACCCTCCGTCCCCCACACCACACAACAACACACACAATCGTTTGGGGTCGAATCTTTTTGTTGTCAACAAGCCCCAGAGTGGTTTTACCATCTTCATACCTACAGATGGCAAAAACATTGTTAGTGCCTCTCCTATCCTCTGTAATTACGCCCTGGGCTATATCATGGAAGTAGGCAAAGTCAGCAAAGCACTTAAACAAACCAGGAAATCCGGGAACACGACTTTTTTCTTTCTTTACCATTGCGATAAAAAAGATTGAGTCGACTTGGCCTGACTTATCCCGGCCCGGTCGCAAGTGTCTGGGGAAAAAGCCCGGCCCGTGCAGACCTCCACCCCTCCTTAAAAAAAAAAAAAAAATTCGAGTTAGCAACTGATTTTAAAATTAAGAGAATACATACAAAAGCCGCATTACCAATCTCCGTTAAAAGAGAGAGAGAGAGAGAGAGAGAGAGAGAGAGATCGCCCAGGATTGAACACTTAATAAACAGTGTGCTTGCTCTTGTGTTGACAGCCTTCTATGTGAGTTTCTGAATAACAGATCTAACTTGTTCATCCTGCCGTACATATACCACAGCTGAGACGGCCTGAGGGCTCAATCTGTAGAATATGAACTGAGATACGGGCTCGGGCTCTTAGAAAGAGGGAGAGCGAGATAATTTTTTTTATATATATAAATGGGATTTTATACGATTTAACAAATGAGACACTTTACAGATGGTAAAGGAAATTCCTCGGCAACTGGTTGTGGATGGGAAGCGGGCATTCGAAATAGCTATTTATTCCGGGCAGGGGTGGAAAATGCCATTAGTGTGTTTTTGCACAGAACAAAAAGCTTTTTCAAGAACTATAAATATTGGATAGTTGATGGCTTGCCGACGATAATTTACCCCCTGTCTCCACACAGTAGCTCCCTGCATAATTCTATTTAGTAACGTCCATATTGCAGGGCATTATGGAGCGATAATATTAGCATTATTTGAGCAACATACTGTAGTACAACTGTAGCACCACCCGACCGTTTTGGATGGCCGACTTCAGGTGGAAACGAACGGTCAAAGAAAATCGTACAGTTACACTATAAAAATAGAAAGAGGTTCCTTCCCCACTCCCCATTTGAGAAATACTAATCAAGTAGACAAAAAGGCCGTCTTATGCACGATAAAATTTTTACTAGTTAAAAGCACGTAAGTTAAAAACACACAATGAACAATTAGATCTTTCGAATTGACCACCAATTCGTCTTCAGATGTAATTACATATGACGCAAGGGCGAGAAACCCACAAGTATATATACAAAACAAAACACAGCGTGACGTAAGCGGTGTGTGGAATAGACCGACCAATGAATTTTCAAAGATCCACAAACGGTGACGCAAAATTAAAAGAAGTTGACCCTAATGATAATCAATGTTCTAATTGTCACCCCCTTTCTTCCACCAAACCCTTCCAGGGGAGGGGGATTACCGAAGGGTAATCATCATTACAGCATATGGGTTTGAATTTAGGTAACATAAGGCTCTCCGCAAACAACAAACACGATTTAAGTCTAGGTGCACAAATTATCTTGGCCTCATTCCAAAGCGGAAAATGAGTGCCGCTTAGGCATAATCTTGACAAAGCATTAGTAGCAGAACACGACTTCACGTTATACTTATGTTCAGTAATCCTGCAACTAATACTCCTGCAATCAACCAATGTGTTAGAAATACTAATACATTGCTTAATTGCAGGAGGAGGAGAGAGTGGAAGTGTGGAAAAGGAGATGTATTTTATTAATGGTTGAACAAGTTAGCCAGTGTTCGGGCTCGTTCGGGCCCGGGCTCTATCTTGCAATATAAAATTCGGGCTCGAGTGGGCTCGGGATGATGTACCACGGGCTCGGGCTCCGAAAATTGAGCTCGAACTCAGCTCCGACATGTGCATCCTACCTCAACGAGGCACGGATGACTTAATGTCCAGAGCGTTTGACTTGGGGCTGGAGGCTCGTAGGCTAGAGTCCTACTCCCGTTAGATACCCTCCGTGATTAAGAATGCACGTTAAGCCGAAGGTCAAGAGTTCTAACTCCTATGTACACTTTCATCCAACACTTTCCAATCAAGATGACTTATCCCTTATCTCACACTAGCGAACCATCTGTTTTCAAAATCGGTAGAATTGTTGCTCAGTGTTAGTAAATCCTCAATTTCAGGGCTAAATTTTCCAGCTTAAGAAGCGGGTTGTCTATAAACAAAATTCAGCGTGTTTTCTTCGGTCATTAAAAAAAATTTAATTTATAAACATCCCCTGAGATAGTAGAACTGTCTTTTACAACATCTGCATTAAGATATTGTACATTTTTAATGAAAAATCAAGCGCTTCAAAACATTTTTAAAACCATAATAGCTTCCTACGCACGTGCCGGCGGATGTGAAAACCAAAAGGATTTTTCCAGATGAAAAGCCAAAAATTTTCAGATAAGTATTCTGGCGGAATTTAGCTTGGTATGTTCATAGGAAATGCCTTTCCGTTTTATTTCGAAATAGTAGTTTATTTTACACAGCAACCGGCAGTTTGTTGTGTCGCTTCTCAACTCTTTGGCATTTGAATGAAATGCCCTCTGACAGGTGAACAAATGCAAAAGTGAAGGCTTAAAATGACGTTTACCAGCTGCACTCGTTTCTCAAGAAGTGCATAAACCAGATGAACTGGCACGTATCGAAAACAGTTTGAAATCGTCGTCTACATTTTGCGTGCCGGGAAACAATTTAATATTATTTCGCATTTGTTGCTACTATTATATTTGAATATATATGCAAATAAAACCTCACAAAAAGGAATCAGTTAACATCAAGGCAAAATATGCGTGTATCGAAAAGAATTTATCTGACGATCGTATGCGATTGATATAGTATCCAACTGCACTCTGAAAGGTACCTTACAGCTGTTTTATACAAGCAAAATAAATTACACAACAACATCATGTCCCGTGAATCTGTTTCCGTCGTCTCTTCACGTTTTAGTCTGGTAGGTGTTGTTCGATCACCATATCTCGAGCAACTGTGTAACCTCCAGTTTACATCTCGCAGGTTGATTTTTTTTTTTTTGATTAAATGTTTAAAAAAAATATTTAAATGATTTATTCGACCTAGTGGTACAAAGACACGACAAACAGGAGACAGATGTTTCACATCAACAAGTACATATCAAACATGATTTTTACCGTATTCTAAATGACCAATGTACACAAAGAGCCAGTGTTGATCAAAAAACACATTGAGCGCCTGTGCTGAAAGACAAAAACAAACATCCATGCCTCACCGAGATTCGAACCGGGACCCAACTAAAGCGAATGATCATAAGCCAGCCGCGCCCGGTGCCGCAGTGGTCTAAGCGATGGCCTCTGATCATTCGTTCGTAAAAGGTCCGGGTTCGAATCCCGGTGAGGTGTTATATACAAGGTGTTAATTTTATTGCTATATTTATTATTATGAACAAATTATAGGTGCATCAATTACAGATCATTTACCGATTAAATTTACTTTATTGTGCCTTTTTATAACTATGGGACTTTTGTTCTACAGTGATCGTATATGGACAAAAACGTGCCCCTTATATGTACTGGCATATAATAAAGCACGGCGTTGTGATTCACCTTTATCCCGTCACTGGAATGGTGGGGAGTAAAAGTGCCGCTCGTGAAAGAAATCAGAAACATAAACACATATCTTAGTTTACACATACCTTAACTTATGTCTTGTGTGGTTATAAGGAAAACAAACAGGAATCTTATGTGGAAGTAATCAAAATAGTTTAATACGAGAGAATTAGGAACACTAAGGTACCACGTGCGTGGGTGCAGCCGTTAACAATACCTTACACATAAAATTTACTCTTATTACGATTTTTCTCTATAACGTCTCCGATCATTTCTGCATACATCTATCTATATATATATAAGTGCAAAGCTTAGTGATTCATTTTTCTTCCAGTTCCTTTTCTCCTATGCTTTACCTAAATGTTTTACCTAGCTAACTGGGTTTTCATTGTTTTACCATGACCAATACACACGCCACGTGCTCTAAATAGGGTTATGAATTAATTTAAGCAAGTACATGCAATAAAAGGGAAAAGGAAAATAACTTATCTGGTATCTCCATATGTCTTTCAGGTTTTCAACACTGGGCATATACACCTAATTGAGCTGACTGGCGCTATCCGAACTCGGCTCTCCGTTTGACAACGTTGGGCATATTTCATTTCTCTCTCGTCATACTCGGCACTCAATACCCACGTCTGTTCCTTGTCGCTACACGTACTCCACTAATCTTGACCAGTGAAGACCTTCTGAGCTTCACCTTGTCCGCGGATGCCAAGGTCACTTGACCAGTCTGGAATTCATCTAATCCGTCCGGGGAACGTCACTTCGCTCCCTCCTTGGGAACTGACCCTTCAACTTTTCCGACCCCCCTATATCCCCTGGGGCCTAAGTATCGTCACCAGGCTTGAGATTGCCTCCCGCTATCCCCTGGGGCCTAAGTATCGTCACCAGGCTTGAGATTGCCTCCCGCTATCCCCTGGGGCTATCTATGCACGTGCATGTTGGACTAAATTTATTTTCAATAATTTTATTTCCAACAGAGGCATGGATGTTGTGTTTGTCTTAAAGCACTGGCTCTCTCCCTTCCCTGGAACCAGTGATCCTAAATTAGGGAAAGGCGACTGCTTATAGCCCATTGAGTTGTTCACGGTAGTCGTTAAACCTTCAATCAAAAAAAAAAAAAAAAAAAAAAAAAGTAAATCATAAGCAAGCTCCTTAGACCACTGTGCCACAGGGGCGCCATCTCACGGAGTTCTCCAGATGACCATAATCATCATGACTCGTGTTTGTCTGGGAGTTAATCCACCACCGTCAGCAACTCAATGGACTATAAGCAGTCACTCGTCCCTGATTTAAGGCCACTGGTTCCAGGAAAGTGTGGGTGATTGTGCCGTAAGACAAACACATCCATGGCTCACCGGGATTCGAACCCGGACCTTTCTCAGACGAATGATCAGAAGCCAGCGCTTAGACCTTTGCACCACTGCGTCATGATGCTAATCAGTTTTCAAGGTCAGCATGCCTGACTGATCCGTTTTAATCTTAGAGGGCCGTCGCGGTGGCGCAGTGGTCTAAGCGATGGCCTCTGATCATTCGTCCGAACGGGGTCCGGGTTAGAATCTCGGTGAGGCATGGATGTTGTGTTTGTCTTACGGCACTGGCTCTCTCCCTTCCCTGGAACCAGTGACCTTAAATTAGGGACGGGGGACTGCTTATAGTCCATTGAGTTGCTCACGGTGATCGTTAAACTTTCAATCAAAAAAAAAAAAAAAAAAATCTCTTAGAGGTCTTACTTGTGCACAGTTGCGGAATGGCGTTCCATAAACGGCCCGGGAAGCTGCTTTTGTGTGGCCCACTTTGGGGAAAAACTATCAAGGTACCCCTCCCTAATAAAAAAAAAAAAAGTGTTTCAGCATCACCGCTTACTGTCTAAATATGTTTTCAACACAAGTATATCAATCACTGAAATTTTTTGTATTGAGGCAATAATTCGTATTTTACTGGACCGGAGATAAAGGGTCGTATACAGAACTTTTTTCGGAGGGGGGGGGTAAAATTGAAAGTTTTTGAAATCCACCAGAACAAAATTAAAGTTAATGAAAAACAGAAGAAAAAATTAAAGCACTTGTTTCTAACGTAAGTTGATGCATTTTTATTAAGGCATTTTTTTTAATGTAGGTCGCATTTTAATCAAAAACCTAAAAAAAATTAGACACTTTTGGGGAACCAAAGCCCCCTTCCCTGGCCCCTCCTCTAAATAAGCCCCTGCGCAGATCCCTAACAAAAATTTAATGTATGAACAAAATTACTTCTGTCGCTGAGGAGCAACAGACAAGGTACGTTCTCCGAGAGAGACTGTCGAAAACTTGACTCCATTCATATGAACTTTGAACTTATTTGCGATAACTGAATTCATAATTTGTAGCCGTTTCTTCTCCTTTAGTGAGAACAGAAACCCAAATGTGCCAAAAATTAATTGCTTTTTCAAGACTTACGTATCATTAATAAAATAATTAAAAAAATAAAAATCTCTTGAATTGCAAGAATTTCAGTGTAAATTTACAAAGTGACAGAAACGAAAGAATGCGAAAATTAATTTTTATTTAATTACTTTCAAGTGGAAAAGTATTTTTGCTGTGCCTGAAATAGACTTTCCAGAACTGCAGTTCAAGAATTCGAGTAACTGTAAGGCCCGAGAAGTAGTAATTCAGAAGCAGATCTTGTACAGAAAAAAAAAAAATATATATATATATATATATATATATAATAATAATAATAATAATAATAGAGGCAAGAAAGTCCTACACGAAAGGCACTACAACGATCTGCAATTGAACTGCCTCCAATGCATGGCTAACAAACGGATCACTCGTCCCAGAGTCCGTAGGGTTCCTGATGACTATACAAGATCAAGTTGTAAACAGCAGAAACTACCGGAAGCATATCCTGAAGGACACGTCAGTGGAAAGCGACACATGTCGGCAATGCCATCAAGGGGCAGAGATCATCCAACATATCACAGCAGGGTGCAGAGTCCTCACACAGAGTACACAAACAGGCACAATCAAGTCGCCGAGATTGTCCATCAGAAATTGGCAAGAAAGCACCATCACATTACAACTGAGCCTGTCCCCTACTACAAGTGTGAGCCAACAACGCTTCTAGAGAACAACACCCACAAGATGTACTGGGACAGATCGATCAGAACGGATAAGACCATCCCCCACAATCGGCCCGACATCGTCCTGGTCGACAAGGAGAAGTCAACATACCTCACTGACATAGCCGTGCTCAACTCGTGTAACATCCAGAAGACGCACGGAGAGAAGCTGTCAAAGTATAACGACTACGATACAAAGTCAAGAAAATGTGGCACATGGAGAACGTCACTACCTTCCCCAGAGTAATATCAGCCACAGGAGTTGTACCTAAGACCATTCACAGCTCTATACAGACACTAGACCTTCAACCTAACACCTACATGGAACTACAGAAGGCAGCTATCCTGAACACTTGTAGGATAGTAAGGAAGTTCTTGGACAACTGAGAGAAAGAAATACCACTTCCCAGACTTGGTACGTCATGCCCGTCCCTGAAGGAAGGGAAGAAAAACCTCAGGAACAGGTGGAATCTCTTAATTTTTTATAATAATATGTATGTGTTATCGTTAAAGTATGAAATCCATTATTTCATGAAATAACTGATCAAGTCAGTTAAAGTGTAAAACTCACTTGTATTCTATGGTTTAACTAGTTATTTCATAGAATAACGATCTACACCACATTGAAGTGTAAAACTCACTTGTATTCTATGGTTTAACTAGTTATTTCATAGAATAACGATCTACACCACGTTAAAGTGTAAAATAACCGTGTAAATAAATCCCAAATTCAAAAGGCTGTAAAGTGAGAACCACTGGTCAGAAATAGCACACCATTTTCAACCCACTATAAAGTGTTATATAATAATAATGATATTAACTTTTATGTTTCATTTTGTTGTTTATAATTTTTTCGGAAGTAAGTTGTGCAGAAGATCTGCAAATTGTGTTTTAATGAACTGAATGTTCAGAGGGAAAGAGAAAACTCTAAAGAATGTTTGGAAATTCAAGCTAAGAAGGCCGCCCCGGTGGCGCAGTGGTCTAAGGCGCTGGCCTCTGATCATTCGTCCGTAAGGGGTCCGGGTTCGAATCCCGGTCAGGCATGGATGTTGTATTTGTCTTACGGCTCTGGCTCTCTCCCTTCCCTGGAACCAGTGACCCTAAATTAGGGACGGGCGACTGCTTATAGCCCATTGAGTAACTCACGGTGGTCGTTAAACCTCCAATCAAAAAAAAAAAAAAAAGCTAAGAAGATGAAATTAATGTCAGATAAATCTCATTCTGAAGCCTCTGTCGGGCTTACAGTCGTTATCCCAGTACCTGAAGTTGACAGAGGAAGGGGTGACGCCAGATCTATTTTAGCTGTTATCATGAAAATAACCAAAGAAGGATTTTTTCAATTGGGAACAAGAAACGGCCGCATAAAACAGCTATATTCCCGATCCCAGTTCAGCGTCTGTGAGCAAAAAATAATTCAGATCAAAGAAGTGCCGGATATAGAAAAATCGCTCCGGTCGGTTGCTACAGCTCAAAGTTTAGGTACCGGTCGGAGATTTAAAAAAAATGTTCATGTAAAACGCAGTGTGTCAACAAAAAATTTATTTGTTTTAGAAATAATGTTCTATGCAATTCCAAATGCCGTTTTAGTAATCCCTGTTGTAACAAATGATTTTATTGTGTCTTTATATAAATAACATTTTGTATGCTGTATAATTCAGTCAAATTGTTTATTTTACACTTTAACTGTCTATCATTAATTAATTTATAGAATACCTAGTTATTTCATAGAATAACTAGTTAAAGTGTGGAATTATTAATTTATTACACGCTTTAACTAACTTGATCAGTTATTTCATGAAATAACTAGGTATTCTATGAAATAACTGAATTATACACTTTAACGGTAACATATGCATATGAAAAGCATCAACCCAAAAATTTTACTGCAGGTGAACTTTAATGCATTAACGTACACAACTAATTCGGAGATTCTATCGCAGACTAATGATAGCACATTCGATTAGATTTTATTTTATTGATTACTGAACTGCAAATGCCAAAAGCAGACTGTGTTAAAGGATATCAGCCCAAAGAGAGGGAACTTAAATTTCAAAGTCAAGAAAGAGAAAGAGAGTGTATCAAAACAATTCAAAGTCAAGAAAGAGGAAGGGAGTGTATCAAAACAGTTCAAAGTCAAGAAAGAGGAAGGGAGTGTATCAAAACAGTTTTTGTCTCAACAGATCATTTACGACGCAGTTTTTTTTTTTCTGAAGTCAAAGTGTTAAAAAATACTTCGCTGTTTTACATAACTTGGCTTTTTTCGACAAGCATATTGAAATACAAGTATAAATATGCGTACTTCTTTTTTCTTATGAGTTAGCATAATGCCTATTGGGCCAGAATATGGCGGACCACCGGGAATTCTCCTGGTATCCCGGCGGCCCGGTCCGCGCCTGCTTGTGCATCCCTTTCAACCGTCAACATACTTACTTCACAGATTAGTTTAGATCTCATAGGTCTTATTTGTTCATCATCACCATCATGTTCTCTGCATCAATTTTGACCTCATATGTCATATTTGATCATCATTCTACTTCGTGCATTCGATTTGGACGTCAATATATCTAATAATTTGGTATTGATCACGTAGATCATTTTCACCATTATCTGTCGCGCGTATCCGCTTTTGTCGTCAATATGCCTAATAGATTGGTATTGTTCTCATAGGTCCTGTGTGAGCATTGTCTGCCTCGTACATCCACTTTCGTCGTCAATAAACCTAATTGATCGGTATTGTTCTCATAGGTCCTGGGTGACCGTCATCTTGTTTCCCTCGTCAGCTTTCGCAGTTAAATATGCCCGATAAACCGGTTTTGGATGTCATAGGTCTTGTAACGACTCTCGCTAGGAGTCCAGACCTTTCTTTAAAACAGTAGCAAATAAGGAGTTTAATATAATTTATTCTGGGTTGGGAAATATCAAGCCGGCAGTGAATAGGAGACTCGAATATTCCAGTATTCGTCTGTCTTACCGACTTGGACTCCTTAACGTGCTTTTAGTTCGTCTACTACAGTAGGTCCCGCAATATGCCTTACGGCTCCATCAGCGCAAAGACACATTTCGTTCGTCTTAGACGACAAATGACGTCTCTCTTCCATTCAGACTAAAGGCCCTCTGCCTAAAAAAAGGAACAACCACATGCTCCTTGTTACCCAAAGGAGTTTCTCCACTCCCCTACTAATTGTGCTCCGGATTTAATCCCCAACCAGTTTGGCTACATGTTAACTTCCCTTAAGCGCGCGTCTCTCATTCATACACCCTAAAGCGATAATACAGAGTGAGGTGAGCCAAAAGTCACTGTGCACCTGGCAAGACAATACACGAACAACAACTACAAGCGTACCTGCTACAATAAATGCTGGAAATGGCCCCCACCTGTGTGTAGACATGAATCAACTCATCTGAAATGGCATTTCGTGTATCTGATGCGGATTATTGGAAGACCACATGCGACTGTTTTGGTTGTTCATATATCCCGATAAGTGGAACAGCGCCTCTTCGGAGAAAAACGTGACTCCCAGAATCCTCTCCGTTGCCATTAATGAAGTCCTTGAACCATCTGCAATATTTCACTCGCTTATCGTTGTCTGTGTGTTTCAGTTCGTGCACTGTTCTGATTTTGTACGGGTGGAGCTGTAGTCGCGTCTTCAGTGCCCTACGGGAGCTGCTGTACGACCCACCTGCTTGTTGTGCCAATTTTCGAACAGACTTCTTTTGACTTTTAGTGATGCGAACGGAAATATCCTTTACCTTTCACTATGTTAACACTCGCGGTTTACCTCTTCTCGGATCATCTCTCACTGATCCGGTTTTACGGAACTTTTCAATTAACCGCTTCCGGCTGCATAACGATGGGGTACTTCAGCATCAGGAAATTGTTCTTTGCAATTAACCGCCTCCTGCTGCATAGCGATGGGGTACTTCAGTATAAGGAAATTGTTCTTTTCAATTAACGACTTGCATAGCGATGGGGTACTTCAGTATCAAGAAATTGTTCTCTGTACTTACGTTTCACTTCGTCCGTATATTCACGTCCACTACGGAACATATAGGGGTTGTCCAAAATAATGGAAACACCTCGCTGAAAACAGTGACTTTGGTATATGTGCTGCTTTTTGAGTAAAATGAACCTGTAGCTACAATTTTTGTTTCTAAAAAAGTGTTGCTTATAGTCTCAAGGGTCTGTGGGATTGCATTGTAAATCGGTGTCTGCATAATTTCGTTCCAGGTGAAGGCACAATGAATGACCTGTCGGAGTTCCAAAGAGGGCAGATTGTAGGAGCCCGTCTGGTTGGTGCGGTATTGGGAGTATCGAGAGGTACCGTGTCGAAGGTCATGACAGCATACAATGTTCACGGCGCAACATCATCTGCGAGACGCAACTGTGGAAGGAAAATCAAACTCACTGCGAGAGACAGGGGGTCATTATAAAGAGGACTGTGACCGCAAGGAGGAAGACCACGGCGACGAAAGTGACAGCTGAGCTTGATGCACATCTCCAAAACCCAGTGTCGACCCATACCGTGCGAAGAGTTGTTCTATTAGGCATATTGAGGATGAAGCCTCGTTGAATCGCTTTCATCCTCAATATGCCTAATAGAACAACTTTGATCTCAGGTTCTGGTTGATTATAATCTTGCCTCGTACATACGCTTTCGCCGTCAATATGCCAGATAGATCAGTCTTGAACTCATAGGTTCTTCTTTTCACCATCATCGTGACTTGTGTATTCGCTTTCGCATATGCCCGATAGATCGGTTTCTCATAGGTTCTTTTTCACCACCATCGTGACTCTTGCATCAGCTTTCGCCATCAATGTGTCTGATAAATCCGTTTCGATCCCATAGGTTCTTTTCGGCCATCATCATTCTTCGTGCATTCGTATTGGCTTCCGGTTTGCCCAGAAATTTTCAATAAAATAGTGTGCAGATTACGAACGTCGAACTAATGCGCCGTAAACATAATCGTTTAAATCTAAATCCTCTGCATTTTTTCAAGTCTCAGGGACGCTTCTTTGAAATCGGTGGACTGGTATCATGTGACGAACGCTACCGTAACTTTAGGTCCCTCCGCTGAAGCTCTAGTAGAAATGACTAGTTTGTACCTCTGTGGCTTCAGACGTGTTAAAATTTCCCTTTGACAACTCTTACCATTCTTAATTTTGAAAATATACGATGTCACCCTTGTTTTGACACATTCGCTGACGAACAAAGTCAGTCATTCTTGTTTATGAACATATTTTTTGGTGGCAAATGCAAAGTCAATCTTGTTTTTGACGAATTCTTTGATAGCAAATGCAGTGTTATCCTTGTTTCTGGCAACTTCGGTGTGTCATCGTTGATTTTGTCACTCGGAGGAATACTGTTCCACATTTACCTCACAACAGGAAGTTTAGCAACATGAGATTCTTGGTCGCTGATTTCCTTTTCGTTCTTTACGGCCATATGTGCGGAGGAAGTAGAAGATTGGGGACTGTTTCGAATGGCCACTCATAAGTTTTATATTGATTTTAATTTTTTTTTCAAGTTTTTAAAGTTCGAGCATACCAGTTGCGTTCAGGTTCACCGTCATCCGTTCCGCTTGGAATCCATATCAAACACACTACAGGCAGTTAACGTGATACAAAATACTAAACATACAAGGTCTGTCCGGAAAGTAATGAGACTCATTCAATAACAGACGTTTAATAAAAGTTATACTTTCATAACATTAAAATTCCTCGAAATAACATCCTTGAACATCTGGTTTGGGTTCTGCCACGCCGCGTAGCTTGCCTGGAAGTCGGGAACAGGGATCACTTTCAAAGCACTCGTCGCGGCAGTTTGCACGTTTGTAACAGTCTCAAAACGATGTCCCTTCAGACTGGATTTGAGCCGGGGAAACAAAAGAAGTCAGCCGGGGCCAAGCCCGGGCTGTAGGGAGGTTGGGGAAGCGTTGCCACGTTGTGTTTCGCCAGAAACTATCTCACTCTCAGCGACGCATGGCTCGGCGCATTTTCGCGGTGAAGAACCCAAGTGGTGGTGATCTCCGGGCGGACGAGCGCAACTCTGTTCTTCAGCCGTTGAAGCACTTCCACGTAAAATGCAGCGTTGACCGTTTGTCCGGGTGGTACGAACTCCTTATGGACAACACCTTTACAGTCAAAGAAGACAATGAGCATCGATTTCATCTTTCGATTTGCAAATTCGAGCCTTCTTTGGCCGAGGAGACTCTGAGCTCTGTCCTTCAGTTTCCGGATGGTACTCAAAGACCAACGTGTTTCATCACCTGTTATCATTTTCTCCACAAAATCAGGTTCATTCTTCACACGGTTCACAACCTCACGAGAAATCGACACACGGTTGTTCCTCTGTTCATCGGTCAAAACCTTAGGAACCAATTTGGCGCAAACTTTCCGCATTTGCAATTCCTGTGTGATGATTTCATGCACAATGGATTTCGCGAATCCCACGTGCTCTGCTACCAATCTAACACTCATACGTCGGTCCGAGTCCAAAACCGCTTTCACCTTTTCTACGTACATTGTCCAAAGTGTGAGACGTTGATGAGCGCCCTGGGCGTGGCTCATCCTCGACGCTCTCTCCTCCCTCTGTGAACGTTTTGTGACACCCGAAACACTTGTGATTTCGATAAAGCATGCTTCCCGTAGGCTTTCTGTATCATAACAAGCGTCTCGGTCGCGGATTTTTCAAGTTTAACACAAAACTTTACCGCGTATCGCTGTTCGACACTCTTCTGCATTTTGACCGTTACGCGACGCTCACACAGTTGTGCACTTCGCAAGCGATCCTCACTCGGTAAAAGCTCAGAGCCAACTGACGAGACATCGATCGTTTACCTAACATACCCCGGCACCCGTCACGCCCGGAGACTCTGGCCCTTCTGATTGGCCAAGGAAAAGTGGTCTCAATACACTCCGGACAAACCTTGTACATAAGGGCACAGAAATGCGACTTCATGAGATTCACGAGACAAAAACTACTGATGTTCAGTGAGTGCTATATATTAGTACGTATCAGTGGCGTAGCCAGAGGAGGGGGGGATTCGGGGTATGGACCCCTTTCTTGAGGGGAGACTGAGCACGAATTTAAAGCGATATATACGTGTATATACGAGGCTTTCACCAATGAACCAAACCCATGGACAGCCCCCTTAAGAAATTTCTGGCTACGACACTGGTACGTATCATGATGTCTGACTAAGACAGAGGAAGCGTGAAGCCACGTGAACCTTTGTTCGACAACTTAACATTCCCCGAGGTGCCAAGTGTATTTTGGAATTAAATGAGCCGTCCGTTCTGTGGAATGAGATAAATGTTTGCTGTCAACAGAATTTTTTCTACAAGGGCCATCCAGAAAATAAGTACTGTTTGAAGATAAAAAAACAAAACAAAACAAAAAACTAATTTTTAATGTGCGAATAATTCTACATACCTTAATCTACTTTTCAACGCATTCCCCGTGAATATTAAGGCATTTATCATATCGTGGGACAAGTTTCATGATACGCTCCTCACAGAAATCTGCCGCCTGGGTTTTGAGCCACCGCTCAACCCTTGTCTTCAGGTCATCGAACTGCGGCCGACAAGAAATCTTTTCAAGTGGAGAAACAAATGCTAATCACTGTACCAAGTCCGCAGATGGCCTAGTGGTCAACGTTCGTGACTGCTACGGAGGAACCTCGGGTTTGATCCCGGACAGGTAAGAATGCTCGAACCATGAAATATCCACCGTGCGTCGGATGGGCACGTTAAACCGTCGGACCCCGAGTGCTGGCCCCCTGGGTAATAAATAAGAGCGTCTTCCTTCCTGCCATGCTTCCATGTCACTTACCAATCGGGTACTCTCTAGGCCTAAACCTCCAAGCTTCTTATTTCTAAGGGTTGTTTAAGACCTGGGGGTCAGACACTCCTTTCCTAAAATCCTGTACATATGATCTGAACTGTAGGAATGGGTAGACCAGCTGCTCTCCTCCAGATTTGTTGACCAGGTTTCGCGTCACATTGGAGAACAACAACTCCCTTGTTCAGCATGCCGGGCCATTTGTTTTGAATTGCGCGAAGCAACTTTCTCAGTCTCGCAATAAACAGCCGCGCTTACTGTCGTGTCTTTTTGCAGAAATCGCACCAACGAAATTCCTTTCCTGTCCCTAAAGACAGTGCACATGACCTTCCTCATTGACATCATCCGTTTGAATTTTTTTGGCCGTAGGCGAGCCCGTATGTTTCCATTGCAGGGAACTGCTGATTCGATTCAGGTGTGATGTGTGAGACCCATGTCTCATCTCCCTTCACTACGGCTTAAAAAATCATCGCCTTCCTCCGGATGCAATCGTAATAATATCAAAGCAGATGCCATGCGCTTCGGTTTGTGCTCTTCCGTCAACATCTTTGATACACATCGTGCACACATTTGTGGTACTGAAGCTTTTTTTGTAATGATTTCGAAATTTCAGGGAAATGTTCTGAAAGATCAGAAAATGGGAAGGGTCGGCTCTCCATAATGCGTTTATTCCCTCTCCAACATTTCCGTGACCAGAGAAAGACTACCACAGCGCAATTGGTCTGATTGATCGGAGGTTTAACGACCACCGTGAGCAAATCAATGGGCTTCTTGCAAGCAAAGAACTTTAGTGCCAACAGATGACGTTGCGAAACATGAGCTCTGCGCTCTACGAGAGAGAGAGAGAGAGAGAGACCTCGTGCTTTTTATTATTGACTTTAAAAAACAGAAGCTCTAACGTCGTTGTGCGAGAAGGAGCTGTTCTGTTGTGGTCGTGCCTAATGAAAGAGCTATCAACTGGCTATTTGATTTAGAATAAATTATTAACGTTTATTCACAATTAAATGTTTCATTCACATCGACTATAGTTTCGCAGAGCGTTTGGCTCGGCATCATCAGGACGAATGGAACGTAAACATTCAAATCATTGTGACATCAGAGTTCTGACGGTCACGGATTTTGATTAGTTGTTTCCACGCGCTTGAAAGAAATGGCGTAGACGTCATGACGTCGACAAATCGTGAAGAATTCGGAATATGTGGAAAGCTTCTAATACATTAAGCTTATTAGTCGAATCAGGTTTATCAATAAGCATAGCGTTTACAAACAAAAATTCATGGTTGTTTTCGTGACAATGTTGGGCTGATGACTTCTTCAGTTCATACTTCCGTACGTAGGTCTTGTGCTCCTTCACATGGAAACTTTTTCTGCGGGTCTGTCCTATATATGAAAGTCCACATTCACAAGGTATCTGATAAATTACCCAGGAATTTATGTCTTGGACGTAGTCTTTTGATCTGTAAAAATTCATCTTGTTTATGGGTTTGAAAATAGCCCAACATTGTCACGAAAATAACCATAAATTTTTGTTTGGGAACGTTATGCTTATTGATAAACCTTATTCGACTTACAAGCTTAATGTATTAGAAGCTTTCCACATATACCGGAATTCTTCACGACTTGTCAACGACATGACGTCTACTCCATTTCTTTCAAGCGCGGGGAAACAACTAATCAAAATCAGTGACCGTCAGAATTCTGATGATGTCACAATGATTTGAATGTTTACGCTCCATTCGTCCTGATGATGCAGAGCCAAAAGCTCTGCAAAACTATAGTCGATGTGAATGAAACATTTAATTGTGAATACACTTTGATAATTTATTCTAAATCAACATCACAAGTGTGTTGTCTTGAATTATATATAATGGCTATTTGATGTTGTGCAATTTAGAATGGTTTGTACTCTTTTCAAGTTTACCTCAGTAAATATTCGATGTGTTCTAAGAAAGCGCTGTCGTCTCTTTTGATACGGGCTTTAACACGGGTAGTGCTTCTGCCTGTAATAGGGCTATAAGCAGTCGCCCGTCCCTAATTTAGGGCCACTGACTCCAGGGAAGGAAGAGAGTCAATGCCGCAAGACAAACACAACATCCATGCCTCACCGGGATTCGAACCCGAACCCATCTCGGAAGAATGGTCATTAACCATCGCTTAGACAACATCGCCCCCCCTCCCCCAGGCGACATTTCTTTCATTCAGAAACCTTATTACGAACGCGACTTCGCAGTCGGAGGGCTGTTGTATTAGCTTAAATATTATTAAAGCAGAACACAAACCTTTAACATAAGCGCAATATGACGTCAGGGCGTGGCTTGTGAATGAAGCAAAACGACTGCGCATGCGCTCTGAAACGAATACCAGCGCTGGAGTGTTGCGTGAACGTTATTTACTTTCTGGATGGCCCTAGTATATTGTTAGTGCAAAAATGTTTGATGGGAATCCTCTAATAATATGAATATTTTTCTATTATACGGCCCTCCTTTTTTGCACTTTTTTACACTGCTTAATTGCATATGCATAACCGGAGCGTACTGTACTTTTTTTCTTTAAGTCAGAAATATTAAGCTCCATGTACCTGTCTCGATTTCAACGTGTCTTCCGATGAAGGTAGTCGTAATAATACACATACCCATGAATATCTTCAGACCATTATTTTTCATAGGATGATCAGTCTGTCAGAAGTGCTTATCAAACGTTGTTCTAAGAGGATTACGAGAGACAGCTGGAAGTAAAAGGGTAGATTTGGGTTAATACCTGATTATGCATCGTACGACCGGAAGCAAAGTCGCGACAAATCTCAGGGTCATCGTGATTCTCGAGAAGAAAATTTGTATCTACTCAACATCATGTCAAAGGGAAGAAATAAAAGAAATAAATAAAACAGTAAAGCGGAAAATGTTTTGTAAACTGACACCAAAAGGTCTATGCTGATGCTAATGAACCGTGAAATTGCTCATTGGCAAAGAATTCCTTTAATATAAAAGACGCTATGCTTTATCATGTGAATCTGTAATGTTATATTTTAATATGTAAGAGTGGGAAAAAAAAATCTTATATCCTGAATATTTGTTCCGTATTCTGTCAGAGTACAAATATGCTTTCCGCTTAAATTTGCAGTCAGGAATAACAATTACGAAAAGCCCATTCTTCTGTTAGACTGAGGGAACTCGTTTCACAACATCCGAGTTTGTTGCTGGCGGCGTTGAGCAAATTATGTGCACTTATCGCATCAGCTTTCAGAGAAAAAAGTATTATATGCTACTAGGGTTGGACCGTCTAGTCAGTTAGATTGGCCTATTAAAGTTTTAGTCGCCGATTAAAACGCTCACTGATTAAAGGTATCCTAATAGAATGGTTAAGACTGTTACATCAGATTTAGAATTCTACAGGGAGTGTTCAGAAGTAGCAGTAAAGTTCTCAAGCAGTTTTTAGGAAATTGGAAACAATGACATCGAAGTAGAGTTATGATACATATGGGAGAACCTAGAAATTAAAGTCCTGCTTTCAGAGACTTAGTTGAATCGGAGCCTTCAGTAGGAGGAAATTAGCGATAATCTATCCAGAACCAATTCGTTTGGAAACAAATAACCTTTTCGGGAAGAAGCTCCTAAATATACGTTAACAGTACACAACGATGAGCCGCATTACATTGTGACCACCTATCTAATAAGCTGTAGGACTCCCTTTAGCCAGCAAAATAGCAGCCACTTGGCGAGGCGTCGATTCGATGAGGTATCGATCGGTATCCTGGGGTATCTGGTACCATAATGCCAACAGCTTGTCCTCCAGTTCCCATACATTCCGGGATGGTGATGATTTAGCGTAAACCCGCTTTTCCAAGTCGAACCACAAATGTTCGATTGGGTTCATGCCACGTGAATTTAGAGGCCAGGGTATTAACAGAAAGTCACCAGCATGTTCCTCGAACTACTCCTTGAGGATTCTGGCAGTGTGCCATGCCTCATTATCCTGCTGGTAATCGCCATCACCAGCAGGGAACACAGTTGCTATGAATGGGTGAACTTGGTCCTCAACGATGTTCAGATACCTGACAACTGTCAGGGATTGGGATAATGGGGCCTAAAGTGTTCCGAGAAAACATAGTCCACAACATAACACCGCCGCCGCCGGCCTGTTTCCACCAAACAGTGCATCCAGGTGCCATAGCCTCCTTTTGGTAATCAGCGTATCCGCGCTCGGCAGTCCACGTGATGGACCAGAAATCTTGATTTGTCAGACCAGGCCACTTTTTTCCAATCATCCACTGTCCAATCTCGATGATCTTGGACCCATTTCCTGCGTTGTTGACGATGACGTGCAGTGAGCATGGGCACCCGGCTGGGTCTTCGACTACGCAGGCCCATGCGCAGAAGGCCGCGATGAACTGTGTGCTGTGACACATTGCCCTGATCAGAACTGTTGTAGCTGCGGGTGATTTGTCGCATTGTGGCCCCTGCGGTCGCTGTGAACAATGCGCGACAGTCTCCGCTTCCATCTGGCGTTAATGAGCTGCGGGCAAACACACGGCTGGACGGACTGTCCGTCCGTCCGTCGTTTGGCCATCTGCATACCACTGTTGATACGTACTCACTACAGCGGCACGTGAACAACTCACAAGTTGCGCCGTTTCCGATATCGTAGTTCCAAGGCGCCGTTTCCGATATCGTAGTTCCAAGGCACCGTGCCATCACAATTCGTCCCTTCTTAAACTCCGATAAATCGGCAGCT
Source organism: Macrothele yani (assembly GCA_039090855.1). NCBI lineage: Eukaryota > Metazoa > Arthropoda > Arachnida > Araneae > Macrothelidae > Macrothele > Macrothele yani. Next base: position 120,031,821 of record CM077005.1, on the reverse strand, counting down.
TTTCCCATTCCGACTCCGAATACTCTACTAACCGAAAACCGGTACTGGGGTTGTATATATATTGCTCTGTGACTTCACCTGGCCGCCCCGGTGGCGCAGTGGTCTAAGGCGCTGGCCTCTGATCATTCGTCCGTAAGGGGTTCGGGTTCGAATCCCGGTCAGGCATGGATGTTGTGTTTGTCTTACGTCACTGGCTGTCTCCCCTTCCCTGGAACCAGTGACCCTAAATTAGGGACGGGCGACTGCTTATAGCCCATTGAGTTGCTCACGGTGGTCGTTAAACCTCCAATCAAAAAAAAAAAAAAAAAGAAAAAAAACTTCACCTGCGCCACCATTCGGTCTCCAGGCGCGCTCATTTCTCTAGGCTGGGGTGGTCATAATGGAATGTTTCATCGGTGTGTATCCAACTATCTGATGCAAATTCGGTGCCTTAGCTTATACAGGAGACGCTAAGTTAATTTCAAGCGCAACAACTTGTATTATAGAAATTTCTAACTGCTATTTTCTGACTCAACCACACTTACTTCATTGAAATCGGCACATCTTGTTCCAGCCATGTTCGTTCTTCGTTATTTTAAAGGTCAGTTGTTTAAAAGAAACATCCTTGTTCCAACTGTATATGTTTTTGATCATTTTAAAAGTCACTAAACGTGTTCGGTGTTAAGTTAGAGGTCAACCCCAGTGTTGCGATGGGCCGATCCTGGATCGGGCTAGGACTCCGAATTTTCTTCTATTAACTGTGATTCTGTATGACTTAGCGTACAACGCTTTTATAACACTTCATATTTGACAAAGAATTCTTCAACAAATAGATTTGGGTGTGGAATGGCTAGGCGCGACGCTACCCGATGTGATGGGGCGTATCCTACTTTTTGTTGAGCCCACCCTTTAGCCCTTTCTCCATATATTTAAGCAGTCAAAGTATATGGCAAGTGAAACCACCCAAGATTTTGGGGGAAGTTATATAATAGTTCCCCAGAAATATAAACAGAGAGACAGATAGACAGACAGAGAGAAATATATAGATATTCCTTGTCAGGTTACAAACTGAAATTCATAAACAGTCTTATGAAAGAAAAAAAAAAAGCCCTAAGTAAGCTAAATTTGCGAAGAAATAGCAACTTGCCATAGAGATTCGTATACATCGTTCCCCATAGTACATACACTGAATAAATACTATGTACAGTATTCACTTGAAAACTTTTTTTCTTTTTTTAATAGGGATAACATTATCAGCGTAGACAGAGAGAGACAGACAGGGAGAAATATATAGATATTCCTTGTCAGGTTACAAACTGAAATTAAGTAAGCTAAAATTGCAAGTAAAGTAGCAACTTTACTTTGCAACTTTACTTTGCACTTACAAACTGAAATTAAGTAAGCTAAAATTGCGACGAAATAGCAACTTGCCATAGAGATTCGTATACATGGTTCCCCATAGTACATACACTGAATAAATATCATGTACAGTATTCACTTGAAAACTTTTTACTTTTTTTAATAGGGATAACATTATCAGCGTCGACACAGAGAGAGAGAGAGAGAGAGAGAGAGAGAGAGAGAGAGAGTCAGACAGACAGAGAGAAATATATAGAGATTCCTTGTCAGGTTACAAACTGAAATTCATAAACAGCCTTATGAAAGAAAAAAAAAAAACTCTAAGTAAGCTAAAATTGCGAAGAAATAGCAACTTGCCATAAAGATTCGTATACATGGTTCCCCATAGTACATACACTGAATGAGTACTATGTACAGTATTCACTTGAAAAATTTTTTTTTAATAGGGATAACATTATCAGCATCGACAGAGAGAGAGAGACAGACAGACATACCGAGAGAATTATATAGATATTCCTTGTGTGGTTACAAACAGAAATTAATAAATAGCCTTATGAAAGAAAAAAAAGAAGCCCTAAGTAAGCTAAAATTGCGAAGAAATAGCAACTTGCCATAGAGATTCGTATACATGGTTCCCCATAGTACATACACTGAATAAATACCATGTACGGTATTCACTTTAAAACTTTTACTTTTTTTAATAGGGATAACATTATCAGCGTCGACAGAGAGAGAGAGAGAGAGAGAGAGAGAGAGATAGACAGACAGACAGAGAGAAATATATAGATATTCCTTGTGAGGTTACAAACAGAAATTAATAAATAGCCTTATGAAAGAAAAAAAAAAAAAAAAAAAGCCCTAAGTAAGCCAAAATTTCGAAGAAATAGCAACTTGCCATAGAGATTCGTGTACATGGTTCCCCATAGTACATACACTGAATAAATACCATGTACAGTATTCACTTTAAAACTTTTTACTTTTTTTAATAGGGATAACATTATCAGCGTCGACAGAGAGAGACAGACAGGGAGAAATATATAGATATTCCTTGTCAGGTTACAAACTGAAATTCATAAACAGTCTTATGAAAGAAAAAAAAAGCCCTAAGTAAGCTAAATTTGCGAAGAAATAGCAACTTGCCATAGAGATTCGTATACATCGTTCCCCATAGTACATACACTCAATAAATACTATGTACAGTATTCACTTGAAAACTTTTTTTAATAGGGATAACATTATCAGCGTAGACAGAGAGAGACAGACAGGGAGAAATATATAGATATTCCTTGTCAGGTTACAAACTGAAATTCATAAACAGCCTTATGAAAGAAAAAAAAGAAAGCCCTAAGTAAGCTAAAATTGCGAAGAAATAGCAACTTGCCATAGAGATTCATATACATCGTTCCCCATAGTACATACACTGAATAAATACCATGTACAGTATTCACTTGAAAACTTTTTACTTTTTTTAATAGGGATAACATTATCAGCGTCGACAGAGAGAGAGAGAGAGAGTCAGACAGACAGACAGACGGAGAGAGAGAGAGAGTCAGACAGATAGACAGAGAGAAATATGTAGATATTCCTTGTCAGGTTACAAACTGAAATTTATAAATAGCCTTATGAAACGAAAAAAAGCCCTAAGTAAGCTAAATTTGCGAAGAAATAGCAACTTGCCATAGAGATTCGTATACATCGTTCCCCATAGTGCATACACTGAATAAATACTATGTACAGTATTCACTTGAAAACTTTTTTTAATAGGGATAACATTATCAGCGTAGACAGAGAGAGACAGACAGGGAGAAATATATAGATATTCCTTGTCAGGTTACAAACTGAAATTCATAAACAGCCTTATGAGAGAAAAAAAAAAGCCCTAAGTAAGCTAAAATTGCGGAGAAATAGCAACTTGCCATAGAGATTCGTATACATTGTTCCCCATACTGCATATACATGACATAAATACTATGTACAGTATTCACTTGAAAACTTTTTCTTTTTTTTCAATAGGGATAACATTATCAGCATCGGGTAAAATGCACGTGAAAGAAATTACTTGCCGAAATTTCTAGCAAACACTTCAAAACTTGTGTCCCACCCATTAAGCTTAGCCCCCTAATAGCCCGCCCAGTTCGGAGAGGCTGGGAATGGGATAGGCGACGGATATTTATTCTGGGCATTGAGAACAATCATTTATCAGCTATGCCATGGGAACAGCGTTTGCGTGAGAAATGCGCACATGATTATTTACTCTATGCATGGCCGCCCCGGTGGCGCAGTGGTCTAAGGCGGTTGGCCTCTGATCATTCGTCCGTAAGGGGTCCGGGTTCGAATCCCGGTCAGGCATGGATGTTGTGTTTGTCTTACGGCACTGGCTCTCTCCTTCCCTGGAACCAGTGACCCTAAATTAGGGACGGGCGACTGCTTATAGCCCATTGAGTTGCTCACGGCGGTCGTTAAACCTCCAATCAAAAAAAAAAAAAAAAAAAACTCTATGCATGACGTCATTCCGGGGAAGAACATTGTCACGGCCCTGTCACGAAGCAGTAAGCCAATATCAGGTTCTGTCGGAAAATGTGTAAGACTACTTCTGAGACAATTAAATTGTTGCGTGATGTGCATAGGGCTAATTTTCTATCTCGTGCACAAAGTATTCCGATGGTATGTACGTTTTTAAGGATGGGCGGGACGATTTGGAAAATGACGAAAGGCCCGAAGCCCGATTTCAGTGCGCATGTCTGAACTCATTGAGAAAGTTCGCCGAAGGATGGAAAGTGATCTTTGTATAACCTTAAGGATGCTGGAATGCGGGTTTGGTGCTAAGAAGGAAACGATTGGTCAAAATTTAGACTAGGATTTGGGGAAGAAAAAAAAGGTGCTCGTTTTTGTTGCGCATGCTTTTTTTTTTCTCCTCTCTTTCTCTCATCATCATCACCCCCCCCCCTCTTCAGGCGACCAGACGCGCGAGTGGAGTGCGCAAAAGACATCCTTTGATACTGCAGAAACAATGCAAAAATTTGTCCAAAGCATTGTAGCAGGTGACGAGAGACATGGTGTTTTTCGTTATGATCCCAGAAGGAAGCGTCAGAGTGTTCAGTGGAAGTCGGCACAGTCACCCAAAGGAAAGAAGATAAGGTTACAGAAGTTCAAAATCAAGACAATGCTTGTGTGCTTTTCCGACAGCAAGGGAATTTTATTTTGCATCACCAGTTCATTCCTGAAGGTTCAACTGTTCGCTGGCAATGCTTACACATCCAAATGGGAACGATTGTGGAAGAGGATTCTTCGTGTCAGGCCTAAGTACAAAAACGGGCAATGGTTTCTTCTTCACGATAACGCACCCTTAAACAGAGCAGTCAGTGTACAGTAATTTCTGGCACGAAAACAAATGTGAATACTCAACCGTTTACCCTATTCTCCAGATTTGTAACCGTGTGACTACTTTTTATTTCCTAAATTAAAGCTGCCCTTAAAAGGAAGTCTTTTAAAATATTGTAGACAAACAAAGAACTGTGACATCAACTTTTCGCTCCATACCAAAAGATGATTTCTGCAAGTCCTTCCTGCCGCCTCGGTGGCGCAGTGGTCTAAGCGATGGTCTCTGATCATTAGTCAGAACGGGGTCCGGGTTCGAATCCCGGTGAGGCATGGATGTTGTGTTTGCCTTACGGCACTGGCTATCTCCCTTCCCTGGAACCAGTGACCCTAAATTAGGGACGGGCGACTGCTTATAGCCCATTGAGTTGCTTACGGTGGTCGTTAAACCTCAAATAAAAAATAAAGTCCTTCCTTTCGTTGGCTAATCGTGCCACTTCTTGTACTTCGAATAAAATACACTATATTGACAAAAATCACCAGATATCCCTTCAAAAGCAAATGAGCGGGTCCGCTGCGTTGTTAAGATGCGCGGTACAGCTGCAAACGGTATAAAAACATGCCTGCAGCTGACCGCGATCATATCGCACTGTGAGGTTGAGTGAAAATGTCGCGGTGGGAGAGAACTGACTTTGAGAAAGGAAAGATTGTTGGGCGTTATGTCAGTGGGTTGTCCATAAGAGAAACCGAGAGGCGTTTAAACATTCCCAAGTCAACTGTTTTGGATGTACTGAATAAGTGGAAGACATATGACGTGCTTGAAGCAGCAAAACGTACCGGCAGACCAAAGAAAATCAGTGATAGAGGACGTCGAAGCCTCGGGAGAGTCGTTAGAGCTAATCGACGGAGTACTGCACAAGACCTCAGTGCACAGGTGAGTAAAAATGCTGGAACATCGGTATGTACACATACCATTCGCTGAGAACTTCATTCCGTGGGTTACCGTGATCGTGCGACTGCTCATAAGCCTTTCATCTCAACTCGGAATGCTACTCGTCGTTTAGCATGGTGTAAAGAAAATTTATCGTGGACCGTAGATCAATGGAAACGGGTCCTATGGACTGATGAATTCAGATGCACGATCCATCAGTCTGATGGCCGTGTGTGGGTATGGGGGCAGCCTGGGGAATGATATTTACCACAGTGTGCTGTCCCTACGGTCAAGTTTGGAATTGGCAGTGTACTCGTGTGTGGGTTTTTTTCGTGGTATGGTCCCGCCCCATTGATTATCGTGGACAAACCTGTTAACCAGCACGTCTACCTCTGTATTCTGGACAAGTATGTCCTACCTACTCTGTGTCAATACTATGAAACCGAGCCGTTTTGGTAACAGCAGGATAATGCACCGAGCCATAAAGCAAGGACTGTCATGGCATGGTTTAACGACAATTCCGTATAGTGTCTTAATACCACAGAGCATCTATGGGAAGAATTAGAGCGCCACATAAGAAGTTTGGAACCAAGGCCTATTACTAGGTAACAGTTAGCAACAGCATTGTGAACTGAATGGGAGCGCACACCTATCGCTGTGTTCCAAAACCTTGTCGAAAGCATGTCTCGAAGGGTCAGTGCATGCATTAAGGCCAAAGGGGGACCGACACCGAACTAATGTATGTCAATAAATGCTGTGTTGTGTTTCCTTTCCAGGTGTCCGGTGACTTTTGTCAATATAGTGTATATTCACGTAAGATTTCCTGCTTTTCAATTTTTTCAAAGCTCTGCCTCGTTATTTAATTGGTGCTCTGTAGCTCTGTGTATGTTTGGTATTAAACCATCGAAATTTCGCCTCCTCCTTCCACGTGGCGGTTCCCTTGTAATTTTTTACGCAGCAAGGCACATCGATTACATCAGCTCTTCAGCAACTTTATTTTTACGGTCGTCCGGCAGCTCGAAGCATTTCAGCAGGAAACGAATGGTCAGGGAAAATCCTGCGGCTCCGCTATAGAAAAATATAGATACTTCTTTCCTACTCACCAGTTGAAAAATCTGTTTGTTAATTGCAGGAAGAAGAAAGTGTGAAAGTTTGGAAGATGTGTTTTCTAATACAGACATAAATCAAACTGTTCTTTCCATGTAACATAACCACAGAAATTTGAAAATTTGATCGTCCTGGAACGGAAATCGAACCCGCATCTCCCGATCTGCACTCGAGTATGCTAACCATTACACCACCCAGTACAGTGAAATCCAAAGAACAAGCATTAATCTGAAAAGTCAGACTTTTTGATGTCACTGCAGTAATCTGCACGGTCACTTTTTTCGACTACTGCAGTGACATCAAAAAGTCTGACGTTTCAGATTAATGCTTGTTCTTTGGATTTCACTGTACTGGGTGGTGTAATGGTTAGCATACTCGAGCGCAAATCAGGAGATGCGGGTTCGATTCCCATCCAGGACGATCAAATTTTCAAATTTCTGGGGTTATGTTGCATGGAAAGAACAGCTTGATTTAAGCCTATATTAATTATTCCATGTGTTTCCAACTTGATGCGTGTTTTCTTATTAATACCTAAACAGGTTAGTCACAGTTCTCGGGCTTGTTCGGGCCCAAGCTGTATATTGCGATATCATCATCATCCATTATCAATCCACTGCTGAATGAAGGTCTCCCCAAGTTTCTTCCACAACTGTCTATCTTGAGCCACTCTCCTCCATGTTACTCCAACATGCTTTCGAATTTCATCTTCCCATAACCCATGTGGTCTTCTTCTGTCCCTTGGAATCAAGTCTAAAATTTCCGTTGACCATCGGTGGTCCGTTGTAACCGGGGCTTCCATATTTATCAGAAGCGAGATACTGTAGCCATTTTTGTAATAGTGAATTGGAAACATTTCCTTTCAATTCCCGCGGTTTGGATGAAAGGCAAACAGAGTATTTCCTTTCCCACGCGACGCAGCAGATGGCAATTATAGGAATCTTGCGTTTTTCGGAGAAGAGACATCTAAGGGTGTAGCCGGAGGGAACGACGTGGCAGGGGTCGACGAAGCAAGATGGTTTTAGCAGGAGTGCAGTATGCTTGGGGACGAAAGGGAGAGAGGAGGATGGATGTAGGTAAAAATACCCCCGGGAAAAAATACCCCGAAAACTGAAAAGCGGAAAAAACACCCCCGGAAAAGACACCCCCGGAAGAAATACCCCAGAACAAACGGTTCACTGTAAACTGACACACAGGAACACAGATGTGTGGCAGTATTCCGATGTGGCAATTTACCGGCAACCCTGCCCCACATCTTCAGCTACTTGGCTACAAAAGTTCAAGGGGGGGGGGGGTATAAAGATAGCCGTTTCTGGGCCTATATTGAGAACTGAATTGGGAACTCCAAACGAATTTCGAGAAAACGTTCCATGTAAGCCAAGCGAGAATTGTACTTTAATTTGAAGAAATAAATTGCCGATGATCCAAGGTACTTTTGGGGGGGGGGCCAACCCCAACTTCCGTAATATTATATTCTGGGCCGCTGGAGTCTGCCAGTGAATCCAGGAACTTCCCCTTGAAGTTTCCGCGAAGTCCATGAGCTTCGGAGGGGGGGGGGGGAGGTTCCCCAAAATGTTAAAATGGACGTAGAGCTGTAAACATTACTACCATGCTTTATATAATGATTCTGTACACGACCACGAATTTTCAGGAGGGTGGGGTAACCCCCCCCTAGTTTCTAAGAGCTATTCAGGGGTAACATCGAGGATACACTGACCGACTCTAGAGGTCCAGAATATAAAATTACGGAAGTTGGGGGCAGAGCCCTCCAAACCAATCACCTCGTATCCCTTTCACAGGCTTCACCAAACTTCTGGGGGAGGGGGAAGGGCATACATAGTTTGCCATTAAACACAACATGAAGCATAGAAATTGCGAGCAAATCTTTTACCTTGAACACTTGTCTGCGCTCTTAGAAACTTGGGGAAGGGTGAATTCACCCCACCCTCCTGAAAATTCGTGGTCGTGCACAGAATCATTATGTAAAGCACGGTTCTAATGTCCATTTTAACATTTTGGGGGAACCTCCCCCCCCCCAAAAAAAAAACTCATGGACCTCGCGGGCGCTTCAAGGGGAACAGCCTGGATACACTGACAGGCTTCAGCGTCCCAGAATCTAATATTACGGAAGTTGGGGGTTGAGCTCACCCCTCTCCAAGTGTATCTCGGATCCACGGCAATTTATTTCTTCAAATTAAAGTACAATTCTCGCTTGGCTTACATGGAACGTTTTCGCGAAATTCGTTTGGAGTTCCCAATATAGGCCCAGAAACGGCAATCTTTGTTACCCTGCCCCCCCCCCCCTCTTTGAACTTTTGTGGCCAAGTTGCTGAAAGATGTGTGGTAGGTTTGCCGGTAAATTGCCACACCGGAACACTGCCACACATCAGTGTTCCTGTTACAGTGAACCGCTTGTTCTGGGTGTATTTCTTCCGGGGGCATTTTTCCCGCTTTTCAGTTTTCGGGGGTATTTTCTCCGGGGGTATTTTTACCGTTTACCGAGGAGGATATAGTTTTGAGTGGCCGGAAAGAGAGAGAAGGATTTTCGGCGGTGTAGAATACTGAGGGAGAACGGAAAGAATGAAAGAACGAAAAGGACAGAAGCTTGGTGACATTCCCCGTATGATCTGAATAAACATTTTCCTCACTGCAAAATTTAGCCTCAGTCGATTCACTTCTCTATGCTTTGTATTGCTTTTATCTGCTCCAGTTGAGAGAATTACGGAATAAACCACCGATACCGAACTTACGGCAATGGAAGCATCAAACGAATCCTCCACACAGGGTGCTGTAATAGAAATCAGCTCCAAGCCCTGTAACACCGTTCTTCTGGCACGATGTCCAGCCCATTTCCATTTCAGGGATTTTACTCTGACCATGATGTTTTCCACTCTTTTCATTTTCCTTATCCACGAGTTCCTCTTCTTATCTTTCCTGGTTTCAAAAAGTATGCGTCTCTCCATACCTCTTTCAGTTGTCTGCAGCCTTTGTTTTTTTTTTTAATTAATGTCCATGTCTCTGCTCCATATGTAAGAACTATAAGGATGCATTGATTAACAACTTTTCTTTTCAGACATAATGGCATATTGCTCTTGAAAATTGTACTGTTTCTTCCAAAAGCTCTCAAGCCAAGTTTTATACGCCGATTAATTTCCTCATCAATAAGACTCTTGCTTGATATCTGTTGTCGAAGGCAAATGCAGGTATCAGTTACCTCAAGCCCCATCAATCGCAAAATCTTCTTTTCTTTGAAAAGCATTGTACATTAGTTTTGTCGTCTGAAAGTACATTTTTAATCCCACTTCTTTACTCTTGTCAGCGAGTCATACTCTGCAGCTCTGAAGGGGTAGTTGCAAAAATGATTACGTCATCAGCGAAACGAAGGTGCGTTAAATAATTTAATCTTTTATATTTTGTGATATGAAAGGTATTAAATTCTTGCTCCGACTAGCTGGAGCTCTTAAGATTGAGCCCGAGCTTAGAATTAGTCAGCACGAGCTTTCTTCTTTATCAGTTAAAAGCCCGGGCTTGAGTTAGGAGATGAGACGTTTTGCTGAAGAATTAAGGAAACACATTTAGACTCGCAAAATAAAAAGTGGCGTAATCAGTGTTGTTCTTTATGTTACCACCGCCATACTACTGATTTCAATTTACAAATAAAATAAAATGAAAAGTAAAGCCGAATTTGAAAAAAAAAAAAAAAAAAAAAAAAAAAAAAAAAATTTGATTTACTGTATTTTTTGTCCTATAATCCTCGGATTATCTGTTTAAAAATAACTGTAAATTTAGATGCTGCGTATTATACACAGACGCGGATAATATGCCGCTTAAAAAAAAATTCGTTTTTTCGATTTTTAAAAAATCCGCAATTGTCAAGAAAGGTCATATATTTGAAAAATTGCCAGAGGTGCGTTAATAACTGGAAAACTTAACTCAATACAAAAATGGAGGTCCGCGTACAGTTGAAAAGAAGTATCCTTTTTCGGTTTCATTACTTTACTTACAAGCATTTTGATAAAAGATACGATCCAACGAAGGCAATATAATTCACTCGCGGAGAAAATAATCACGTACTGTGAGACGCTGAGACTCAGCGTCACACACGCGTCATGGGCAACGCGTGCAGCCTGCTGCGATAATGCTGAAAACACTTATTACTTTTGATGTTTATTCACTTGAGATTCAGAGAAAAGAAAATTATAGTTATTTTTTTGTAAAAAGATCTTTTCCTTTTCTCATTTCTTTGGACTGCATGGTCATCACGTGAATCACGACTTTTTCTGCGTGAAATTATGGTTATAGATCAACATCGTGCATACGGATTACACGGAAATATTTTTTTCAGAATTTTACGGCCTGCGGGTTATGCGCCTCTCCGGATTACACGAAGGATTTTTTTTTTTTTCTTTTCCTGAATTTCACGGATTATATGATGAAAAATACGGCACGGCTGAAAGGGGATTCCTTCCAAATACATGTATTTTATAAGACATTTCATTTAGATTTTTTTAAACAGGATGTTACAGTCTCTCCCTTCCCTGGCACAACTGCTTGTAGCACTGTTTTAACCCAATTGAAATACTAAACTTAAAATGAAATTTCGTTTTCAATCCACCATCTTTTCTGTTGGCTGTAGTTCTCTTGAGAGAATGAAGTGGTAACGATGGTCAAAAAGTGAAACGGAAGACATAAGAGTCGTCAAGACCTGAGCGCGCGGTTGTTTAATTATAGTTGAAGTAAGCAGACTGCCTACGTAGTACAGTCTTGCAATTTAACATAGGCCCAAGCCCAACACTGAGCCCACTGTCTTCTATTCCTAAAAGACGGTTGCTCAGTGTTGGGCCTACGTCAAATTACAAGGCTGTGCTGCCTGGGTGGTCTTCAAGCTAGAAATGTGAAAAGGGCCAGGAACATACTGTAACTTGAACGCTCGGGCTTAAAGACCAGGCCGGACCGGACTGTGCATTTGAAAGTCTGAACGAGCCTGATTTTGAATGTTCGGGCTGATACAAGGCAGGGCTATAAGGTGGCTTGAGTAAAGCGACCAGACTTTTGTGGCTGAAACTGGGAAGTAAGCTGGAAAATTTCAGCATGACTTCTGTTGAGAGAAGCTTTCGGGATAAGTGCCTAGAATTCTGATTTTGAGGTTCCTATGCCATTTTCTACCACCATTCGCTTCTTTTTCGGGTTTAACAACCACCATGAGGCCAGGTCAAATGATTAGCCAAGGGCTAGTATCTGACCAATGCACTTGCTGACTAGCCAAGGGCTAGTCACTTGAACGCTCGGGCTTATAAGACCAGGCCGGAGCAGACTGTACATTTGAAAGTCTGAACGAGCCTGATTTTGAATGTTTGGGCTGATACAGGGCAGGACTATAAGGTGGCACGAGTAAAGCGACCATTTACTAGCCAAAGGCTAGTATCTGACCATGCATGCTGACTAGCCAGCCAAGGGCTAGTCATCTGAAGCCACTCGCCCATTTGGGCTGCACTTCTTTCTTTAGCAAGCAACACCTTTATTCTATATCTGTGGAAAAAATATGATCATCAACAGGTTCGTGCTCCCCATTGGTATAATCAGAATGCCCTATTTATTTCAAAAATCAAAATCGTGTGTATGCAGGTATATTTAGGACAACGTTAATTGTTTGACTGATTCACCTTTAAGAAACCTCGCCAAGAAGCATTGCTATTCCGATCACACCTTTGTTCTTTGACATCTGACGTTGATGACAGTGAAATATGGACAGTATATTTGTTCGCACACTTTATATTAACATTTGCACGCAAATCCAACGCCAGCTATGTATTCGACCATTGAAGCTTTGAACGTGTTTGGTGGGCCTAATGAATGTTTAAAATAGCACCTTGGGGGACAGATTAATCTTCAGACTCTGATAGGAGGCCAACGGTGACATCGCTGTGTCTTTCTATTTTCCTTCAGCGAGTTGACCCTTTATTGACTCGGAAGTGGTCCTTTGTCCCATTAGTGAGACCATTCAATAAGATATCGTCGTTAAAAATTCATTAATAACGATATCAGGGCGACCACACAATCACTATTCCTCTTTCTTCTAGCCGGACAAGGGGGAAATTAATTTCTCCTATATGTGCATAACAGTAGCTGATATGATAAGGGCTCATTACGAACTCCGCCGCAGATGAATCTGCAAGATTAAACGTCCTTATAGAGATGGAAGAAAAGGAGTTCTCGCGCTTTCCGGAATTTTTGAAGAAGATATTATGTATCCTAAAAACGCAATTTGTCATGAACGTTATGTTGATTCCGTCGCGAAAAATGGAACAATGGACATTGAGCCTCAGTTAATGGGGAGGTCTCTATTTAATCTAACATCCCCATTGGACAAGAGGCTCATATATACCTGACGTAATTATCGTCACGTGTCAAGATAAGATCACGTGACGGCAGAATCTCAAGTTCCTTCAAACAACTTCGCAATTGTTATCACGCACTCTCTGCACGCTGCTTAGATAGATGTACGTTCCTGGCAGAACCATCAAATGCGCAACATATATTGTTTGGATAGCTTAAATATAAGAAGCCATTTGATATGCACTGGAGCATTGCTGATGTTCATGGAACATTTTCTGGTCAAGGTCAGTGTAGGGGTTGCAAGAGTATCTTGGTTTCGTGGGAGAAACAAAGGTGAACGTTCTTAGTTTTCTTTTTGTTTCAGTTAGTGCACTAACTTTGTCAAATCCTCTTTTTCTGGGTGCGTTTTATCAGAAATCAATTTCCAATAGGAAGACTTTGGAGGAAAATTAGTACTACATCGCTTTGTCGGGATTACATTTGTACTTCAAACAACGTCTTGTATGTATTGTGTCCTACTACAGAGGTAAAGCACCTGTCAAGACGCCAAATCTGCAACGATGCATTTCGTCCGTGTTGCTTAGTTGGGAGAGCAACTTACACTAGAGTGAGGGGGCGCGAGTTCGATGCCGTCATGGACAAATTTGTGTTTTCACAGTATCTGATGCAAAAATGACAGCTGAAGTTAGTGAAGAGCGCCAATGGAGCACTCAGAGATGTAGTCCAGGGGCACGCCCTACCCTCCATGAGCATGGACGCCCATAGCTCAGTTTTCAGGAAGGGGTAAACAGAAATTGTAACTAACAAAAGCATAAACTAAAATTTCATGCAAATTTCTACTGTGCTTTCCTGTTAGATAACTTTTTACTGCACTCTCAACATATAAATTTAATTAGAAATCAGATTACTCAAAAACTACAAAAAATGGATGGATAAATGAAATTAGGCTGCATGTTACGACAATAAGAAAACTTCTTTTTTTTCTTTTGATTCTTTTGCCCGCTTGCGTCACGAAACCCCAGGGATCACTTAATTGGTCATTAACAAGGTGTGACGCAGTACAGAGGTAAAGCACGTGTCAAGACAACAAATCTGCAGCTATACATTCCGTCAGTTCTGATTATTCGTCCAAGATGGGGTCCGGGTTCGAATCCCGATGAGGCATAGATGTTGTGTTTGTCTTACGGCACTTGCTCTCTCACTTCCCTGGAACCAGTGGCTCTAATTTAGGGACGGGCGACTGCTTATATCCCAATGAGTTGCTCACGGTGGTCGTTAAACCTCCAATCAATCAATCAATCAATGAAAGAGTCACCGAAAAAAGTGTGTTATCACATTGACGCCCGATTGTAGAAAATGAATTATCGGCCTTTGGATTCTTCAAAAAATGTGTGATGTTTGTTCCGCACATCGTCTGACATTAATGAAAATCCCTTCTTCGCTTCACAAAAGAAAAAAAGGAGTAAATAAATAAATAAGTAAAATAAAAGGAAGATGTGACTTACTACAGAAGTGAAGTTCGTATCAAGACGACAAATATTCAGCAATACATCCCGTCGGTGTAGAACAACTGGCTCCAGAGCAAGGAGGGACGGTCCGAATGATGTCACCGACAAAAGTGTTTTTCACATTGGCACCCCGAACGTAAAAATGGATCTACCGTACTTTGGGTTCTTCAAAAAATGTGCGGTGTTTATTCCTCACATCGTCTGGAATTAATGAAAAATTCCTTCTTCAGCTCAAAAAAAAAAAAAAAAAAGGAGGGAGATGACGTGACGTACTATAGAGGTGAAGTACGTGTCAAGACGACAAATCTGCAGCGTTATTTCTGTTGGTGTTAGTTTAATCGGTTAGAACAACTAGCTCCGGAACGAGGAGATGATGGTTCGATCCCCGTCACCGTTAAAAGTGTGTTTTCACAAAAAAAAAAAAAAAAAAAAAAGAAACCCTCACGACAAATTTCTCAGAAATATTTCGAGAGAACTTTGTTCAGCAGTGAATAACTGCAGCAGAAGATAGTCTATTTTTCATTTCTTTCCCTTTCATTCTTATTAATTATGTACTTATATACCTGTTCTCCAACATCGAATGGGAAATTTCATTATTGCTTTCAAATGTACATTTCCTCTATGTCTATTGAGAATTCCCAACGTTATTCCTTACTTTTACTGCATGCACACGCATCCAGAAGTTCAGCAGAAAAATCAGAAATTAAACTTAGTGTTTTTGTGAAAATCTCTGTAGTTCCCGCCAGGCGTAGTCCGATTTCCAGGGGAGGAAAATGCCCCCCCCCTCTCTTACGCTCCTATATGGGCTCCCATGCCCGTAAGGTGTCATTTGGTCCTTCGCTCTTTTCCATTGGATGCTTACTTAAATGTATTTATACATATATTTAAATATATATTTTTTGAATCATTGGAAACGTATTATATATGGCGGAGATATTTTTCATCGCTTCTCAATATTTTACGAGATGTTATCTCAGGGGTACTTTTATTTGCATTTTCAATATTTTAGGAGATGTTACATACAAAGGCTGCAGAATGAAGAAGCATTGTGGCCGCCCCGGTGACGCAGTGGTCTAAGCAATGGCTTCTGATCATTCGTCCGGAAGGGGTCCGGGTTCGAATCCCGTGAGGCACGGATGCTGTGTTTGTCTTACGGCACTGGCTCTCCCCCTTCCCTGGAACCATTAGCCCTAAATTAGAGACGGGCGACTGCTTACAGCCCATTGAGTTGCTCACGGTGGTCGTAAAATCTCCAATCAAAAAAAAAAAAAAAAAAAAAAAAGAAAGAAAACCAGGAAAGATAAGAAGAGGAACTCGTGGATAAGGAAAATGACAAGAGTGAAAGGCATCATGATCAGAGTAAAATCCCTGAAATGGCAATGGGATGGACATGTTGCCAGAAGGACTTACCATCGATGGACAACCGAAATTTTAGACTGGATTCCAAAGGACAGAAAAGGATCCAGAAGAAGACCACGTGGGAGATGGATGGATGGAATTCGGAAGCATGCCGGAGTAACATGGAGGAGACAGACTCAACACAGACAGTTGTGGAAGAAACTTGGAGAGAGCTTCATCCAGCAGTCGAATAATAATGGTTGACGATGATGTGTGTGTATGTATGTACGTAATGTAGCTATATAAAATTAGTTTTAATTGAAATCAAACTTATTAAAGGAATCAGTGCGATTAAAAAAATAATTCAGAATATAGTCTCTGTTTTTTTGCAGTTTGATGAACTTTATGGTGTGCAACAGATATTTCGGAGTTAATTCTTTCATCCCGTTTTTAACAAAAATTCAATTTCGCGGAGTAACACGCGCTTTCCTCTAGCTATATCATTGCCCGTATCCATAGGTATGCTTTTGTGATATTTCGAAAATTAATGATATCAACAAAAATGTAAAGTCATGAGAGACCCAAATGTAAAATGACGGTGTAACGCATTACGAATCTGCTTTCAAAAATCAAGTTGATACATTCAGAAAATATCTTCATAATCTTCATTTCTTTATGATACAAGACATCGCATGTTTATCCCCCTCCCTTTCTTTTTTCTCTCCTGGTTCAAGTAAAATCTCAGGGAAAAAAAATGAAAGAATGTGGATATTGTTCTTTAAATCATTCCTCATCCTTTTTTTACTGATGATTTCAAATACCGTGCCTGTTAGGATTTCGGCTTGACACTCTTAAGAACATATCCACTCCCGTGCTGTAGTTTTAGTTACAGAATATCTGTGCAGCTCCGGATTAAGTCGCCTTTCCTAATCCTTAGCTGAGCATATGAAGACTTTTCAGATCATTAAATCCGAAGACTTAATCCTTTTTTATAATATAACTCTTGAAAAACGTATTGATATTGCAATTTCTGCTTTTCCGTGCGACTTTAAAACGGCACAAAACATATTGTTTTACAGCCATAAAAAATTACATGTTCGCGAAGGAACATGAAGATTATTGCATAGGTAATTTATTTGTAGATGTCATTTCATTTATCCGAAGAAACGAGATTGTTTTTTGTTTTTGTTTTATCTTTAGAGCAACTACATTTCTCTGTCAATTAATGCTTTCTTCCAAGCTTTGAAAGCTGAAAACACGGAAATGTGAAATGCTTAGAAAGAAAATTCAATTTGGTTTATTCAGTCTACAAGAATAATATCAGAAGACTTCATCAAAGAATTTTTTGATGTTTTTAATACTTCAGATATTTTGACAGATGTTTACTTTGTGAAACAGCACAGAAAATGCGTCTTTCTGGAAATAAATTAGGAAACGAAGTGAGTATTTTAAATGAAAGCTATGCAATTACAAGAAAAAGATCTGCTGCAAATCAAGGTTCGCTTTTGTAAACTTTTCTTCCAAGTTTCCGTCGTTATTATTTTTTTAAGTTCATTTCTTTTTCACTTTAGAACAAGCGGCATCTTGAAAATTTAATTTCGCGCTGAAGGGAGATAAATAGAAAAATCCGGTTAAGAGTGCTTGAAAAAGCTTCAAATACACACCGATTAAGTTTTTAGAAACGTGCCGGAAATGATTCACGATTATTCCAGTGAGCACATAATCTAGCTGATGTTCCATTTAACGTCTGTGACGTGCTACAAAATTGAAGCACTTGTCAAGACGACAAATCTGCGGCGATATATTCCGTCGGTGTAGCTTCGTCGGTTAGAGCGACTCGCTCCGTAACGAGGAGACGCGGGTTCGATTCACGTCAGTAACAAATTCCTGTTTTCACATTGGCGCCCGAAAGTAAAAAAGGATCTTGCAGGCAGTTGGGTTCTTCGAAAAATGTGCGATGCTCGTTCCACACTTAGTCTGGAATTAATGAAAGGTTCCTGCTTCCAGAGTTGGAAACGGGTAAAAAATTTCGGACCCGGACGTCCCATAACTGGATCCGACCCGGACCCGTAACTGGCCCGAACAACTCTGCTTTGAACTATAAATTCGAAACTCAATTTATATATACACTGCTGGCCACCCAAAATGCAACACCAAGAAGGAAGCATCCGATTGGCCTGAAATTCGCAGCATGCGTCGCCCGCGAGAGCACATGCAATTGATGTGCATCCGGCACGCCACCGAGAAGCACCATAAGAAGGGTGTACAGAAGGCGGGGTGTAAGTAGTGGAAGTGTGTTGCCCTGCCGGACCTGTGCGTGGCAAGCTTCCTGATGCCTCGTCGCAGAACACGGCAGTCATTCCAGCACGTTTCGCTGTTCGACAGAGGACGAATAGTGGCTTATCGCGACAGCGGTTTATCGGTCCGAGACATCGGCGCCCGTGTGGGACGACATCCAGCCACACTGAGGCGAGTATGGATTCGGTGGGTGCAGGAGGGACGGACGAACCGACGTGAGTGATTGCCGCAGCCGCGGCACACCACCAATCGAGAGGATCGGCATGTTGTGCGGCGGGCATTGACGGCTCACAACGCTACATCGCGAACGTTAGCGCAGTAATTAGGGTGTGTTGAGCAACAACCCGTGTCAGCACGTACCGTTCGACGTCGTCTGCAGGAGCGGGGACTTGTCGCACTGCGCCCATTGCTCTGATTACCATTGACGTTACACCACCGGCGAGTGAGGCGGCAGGGGGCCGTTGAACGCCGCACTTGGACTACGGAATGGCACGACATTTTCTTCTCCGACGAATCCCGCTTCTGCTTGCAACACCACATTGGTCGGATCAGCGTGAGGCGGCACCGCGGCGAGAAAATGTATGACGCTTGCATTATGCATCGCCATACCGGTCCGTCGTCTGGCGTTATGGTTTGGGACGCAATTGGATATGACACCCGCACCCCTCTGGAACGCATCGCCGGTACACTCAACAACCACCGCTACATCTCCGACGTTTTGGAGCCTGTAGTCCTCCCTTACCTACAGTACCTGCCAGCGGCCACGTTTCAACAGGACAATGCGCGCCCGCACGTGGCACGCATTGTGCAACAATTCTTCACGGCCCACCAGGTGTCACTGCTCCCGTGGCTCGCCTGTTCTCCCGATATGTCGCCCATCGAACGCGTCTGGTCGCTGATCGGCAACCGAGTGGCCCGGTAAGCACCACCCGTGGCTACGCCTGATGAACTGTGGCAACGTGTGGAAGCAGCCTGGACCGACAACCCCAAGCCCACATCCAAAGCCTCTTTCGTTCGATGCCGCGGCGTGTAGCGGCTGTTATTGGCAGGCATGGGGGCCACACGAACTATTGATGTCTGCGTGTTCCGCAAGTCGTGCGGGCATGTAAGTTCAATCGTTTCATCTTTGTATCTGTTGTTATGTGTCCAGTAAATCTGGCTTTGCTGTCTCGTGTCCTTCTTGGTGTTGCATTTTGGGTGGCCAGCAGTGTATAATATATATATAAAGAGCAGAGACAAAAACAAAGATATTACCCCTAAGAATTTAATATGAAATTTTGTAATATATATATATATATGTATATGTATTGAAGAGCAAAACTGAAAACAAAGGAAAAACTTTAGAATTTAAAACGAAAGTTGCAAAATAACAAAATTAATCCCAATAACTACTTGATATTTAATAACTGAAATCCTTTTTTAATAACAAAATTTGGTTACTTTGCTAAATTTTAATGCCATTTTTAGTGCCACTATTTTCTGTAATCTATAAGTAATGGCTGACTATGACTGTAACCATGGAGTGTATTACAAATGGGAATCATTATTTACGATTACACAAATGTATTTTTTTTAAATGTATTTAGATTGTTCACTCCTTCCACGCTTTGATGGAGGTGCGCATACTTTAATCGTCAGTTAGGTTTTTGGCTCCATAATCTGTTATTACACCGGTGACATCTTTCTTTGTAATTATACACTTCCCACATTTCTGGGTTCGAATCGGTGAGGCATGCATGTTGTGTTTGACTTAAGGCGCTGGCTATCTCCCTTCTCTGGAACCAGTGGCTCTAAATTAGAGACGGTCGACTGCTTATAGCCTATTGCGTTGCTCACGGTGGTCGTTAAACCTCCAATCCAAAAAAAAAAAAAAAAAAAAAAAAAAAAAAATGTTTTAATGTATATTCTATTTTAACTTTCCCTTTGAGTTTCTTTTTCTATGTAAATTTGAGTTTGTTCTCTTAGATATTTTCGAACCTTAACGTTATGTCTTTTCCCTCAAACGAGAATGACGTTGGCAACACACTAAGGTCGCAACGAGAGTGACGTATGAATGTCTGTGATAAGAACGTTAGATCAATACAGACACTTGACGTGGACCAGAAATATCAAACAGAGGTCATCGCTCTTTCCACGTTCATAAGTGAGTCACGGAGAAACTCTCATTGGCCGCCTTTTAATTATTTGTTCCGTTGCTGCCTGCCATCTTTGGTGAATCCCCAGCATTGTGCGGGGCTCCAAGAAGCAACCTGCCAAATTAGCTTGGCAGTTAGTGTATGCGAGTCTGGAGGAATTCGAGGGTGCAGTGGAAGCATATCCGGCGCGTAACTGAAAAACCCAGGGTTCTATTCCCGGTGGCGGCCAATGAGAATTTTTCCGTGACTCACTTATAAACGTGGAAAAAGCGATGACCTCTGTTTGATGAAGAACGTTAGATAAAAAGACGATACAGCAGTTGCTTTGTGTGTGTTTTTTTTTTTTTTTTTTTTTTTTTTTTTGATTGGAGGTTTAACGACCACCGTGAGCAACTCAATGGGCTATAAGCAGTCGCCCGTCCCTAATTTAGGGTCACTGGTTCCAGGGAAGGGAGAGAGCCAGTGCCGTAAGACAAACACAACATCCATGCCTCACCGGGATCCGAACCCGGACCCCGTTCGGACGAATGATCAGAGGCCTTCGCTTAGACCACTGCGCCACCGGGGCGGCGCTTTGTGTGTGTGTGTGTGTGTGTGTGTGTGTGTGTGTGTGTGTGTGTGTCACTTTCCTAACGGGCACTCTAGCCCAAATCTCCTAGCTTCCTATTTCTAAGGGTTGTTTAAGACCTGGGGTCAGACAATCCCTTCCTAAAATCCTCTACATATGATCTAATCTGATCTGCTTTGGGTGTGTGGATATGTTAGATCGTTAATGAGTTTTGACTGTAAACCTCTTGACTAAGATTTGTGAAGTGGTGTGTTTTGGATTTCGTCTAATGTTGTTGGACCAATAAAAGTTGACGTAAGTTGGACTTATTGTCTAACATATATGTGAAGTGGTGTGTTTTGGATTTCGTCTAATGTTGGTGGACCAATAAAAAGTTAACGTAAGTTGGACTTATTGACTAAGATATGTGAAGTGGAGTGTTTTGGATTTCGTCTAATGTTGGTGGACCAATAAAAAGTTGACGTAAGTTGGACTTCTGTATATGTTTCGTCTGGATATAAAACCTTAATCTGAGCTATCCGGCACAATTAGTTGCATCGCATTTTCCCTTAGGTTAACATCTATTCAGCTGAAAATTGCCACCCCGGTGGCGCAGTGGTCTAAGCGATGGCCTCTGATCATTCGTCCGAAAGGGGTCCGGGTTCGAATCCCGGTGAGGCATGGATTTTGTGTTACGGCACTGGCTCTCTCCCTTCCCTGGAGCCAGTGACCCTAAATTAGGGACGGGCGACTGCTTATAGCCCATTGAGTTGCTCACGGTGGTCGTTAAACCTTCAATCAAACAAACAGCCGAAAATCTTACATAACGTGAAAAATGTTACGTTATAAAGTGTTCGACAAAAACCACAAGTATTTTAAAAAAATGGATCTTAAGAATATTAAATAGAATTTTTTTTATTTTTAGGATATAGTTAATTTTATATTTAACACATTTTTATTATTTACCAGTTATTCTGTTATGTCAGTATCAAGTGCTTCTTAGGCGGAATCCGCATTGAGTCAACAGAAAAGACACCTTGCGTAATATATCACAGCCACCTTCTATTGCCTGCAAACCGTTCGTCACCGTATAATGTGCATTCCAGACACTGGCGTTGATGGCTAATTATCTTTGAAAGCAAATATTATGGGTGTAATGTGATGCGCTTAAAAATCCGAAAGCAATGTTTGCTGTGTGACATCGTGATCTGCGTTTAAAAGGCGCTCTTTTACTGCGTAACTCTCTCTCTCTCTCTCGCTCTCTCCTTGCAGTGCCTTAGGCACATTAGACTTCAAGTCTATGTATTCTGTGTTGTTTAATCGCTTCAACTTGTTTCCAAATGAAGTTCCACCCAGAACCTTAACTCGACAATCGAGAGTCTGAAAACGTCGGAAGTGGTTTGCAGATTCGTCTTTTTTTTCTTTTTCATTTCTTTTTTTTTTCTTACACATTCTGCTCGCATGTGACGGTTGATGTCTTGCATGATTTGCATTCTGTTTTACCTAAGGGTTTGCAGATACCAGTCAAGATAGTAGCATTGTGCTTCAGCGGTCGAATTCAGCTACTCAAGTCTTCGTATCTGGAAATGACGACCGGGCCCAAAAGACTACGATAAGACCAACGCCCGATCGCTTGATAAAGGTGATTACCTCCCTAGAGGCTCTCAGTCAATTGACAGCTGAATCAAAGTGGCTTGCCTGCCTGCTTCCATGTATACACACAGCTCAGCTTAAACACGTGTTTTCTGAGTCAATAGAATGATTATGGATTGAGGAAAAAAACAATCTGGACCCGTTCGGGGGAAAACGTGTTGACCCTAAATACGCGTACGCCGCTTGCAGGTGAGTACATAACAAATGGTGCGTTTGGACACTTAAAGACTCTTGTATTTGTACATCCCCCTCTTTTTTGATGCTTCTTTTACAGCTATCATAACATGTTTCCAAACAATGATCATCACTCCGTCTTGATGCAATAGAGGAAAAGGTTTCTTTTGATAGAAACAAATGCACTTTCTTTTCGCCGTATTTCCTCTTAAACAGCATGAGATAATGTGGCAGGCAAACGTTCAAGCTATATTCGTGCATGCATGCATCCACTTATTCTTCAATTACCATACTGTTAAAATTCGCATGTCGCCCCCGTGGCCGAGTGGTCAGAGGTGTAGGTTTCTGGCTAGTTCGAGCTAGGCTTCGAGAACCTGATGAAGCATGGGTGGTTCTCTTGTCATACGTATGGGTGACTGCTTACATCCCTTTTAGAGCTACGCATGGTTGTCGTTAAAATCTCCGAAAACATCTCGGCACTTATATACTTTTATTTGAATCAATATGTATGTACTTTTATCTGTATCAATGTGTATGTGTGTTAAGAAATCTTAACCTCGTGAGGCCAATTTCTGTTGCTAGTTGAATCAGGAATATATTTCCTGAATTCTTGAAAGGAATCACGGAAAAAGTTGAATCAGGAATATGATTAATTAATTCGCGAAAGGAATCACGTGAAAAGGTTGAAGCAAGAATATGATTCATTAATTCGATAAAGGAATCACGGAAAAAGTTGAATCAGGAATGATTAATTAATTTGCGAAATGACTCACGGAAAAAGTTGAATCAGGAATGATTCATTAATTTGCGAAATGACTCACGGAAAAGGGCTGAATCAGGAGTATGCTTCGTTAATTCACGAAATGAATCACGAAAACGGTTGAATCAAGAATGTTATTTGTTAGTTCACGGAAAAGGGTGAATCAAGAATATTCTTAGTTAATTCTCGAAAGGAATCACGAAAAAAGTTGAATTGGTAATATGATTCGTTAATTCTCGAAAGGAATCACGAAAAAGTTGAATTGGTAATATGATTCGTTAATCCTCGAAAGGAATCACGGAAAATGTTGAATCAGGAATATGATTCGCTAATTCACGAAAAGAATCACGGAAAAAGTTGAATCGGAAATATTCTTAATTAATTCTCGAAAGGAATCACGGAAAAGGTTGAATCGGGAATATGATTCGTTAATTCTCGAAAGGAATCCCGTAAGCGGTTGAATCAGGAATATGATTCGTTAATTCACGAAAAGAATTAAGGAAAAGGTTGAATCAGGAACATGCTTCGTTAATTCTCGAAAGGAATCACGGAAAATAGCTCGTGAATTTCAGGATTTTTTTTTACAGTGTACCCTTGTAATGTGATAAATGTGTCTATAAATTTGAGTAGTTTACAAAAAATTTTGTGCGCACACAATTTTGTGTACATAAGAACCACATGTGGTTCAAATTTATGTGCAGTTTTCAAGCACAATTACTGTTTCAATAATCGAACCATCTGTGAGCGTTTCTTCCAGTAATTCGAGGGGTGGTATGGATAATGACGAAAAAAATGTAGCATCATACACTGTAAACATTTTTTTTTTAAATTCCCGAATCATTTTTCGTTATTTCTTTCGTTAATTAACGAGGCTTATTCCTGATGCAATATTTTTCGTGAAATGGCGAAGAAAAACTTGAAAATTACGGATTTTTCTTACGCCATAAAAATCCTGAATTTTCAGAAACCTTTCCGCAATTCCTTTCTTATATCTACGGTAAATTGTCGTTTTTAAGGGGCGTTAACGGAAAATTCCTAATTTTCAGAAACTTTTCCTCGTTCCCTTTCGTGCATTAACGGAAAAATTCTATAATCACTTTTTTCATATCCATATGCTATAAGATTTCGCGCAATAGGAGTGATTTGCGTAAGGTGACCAGATTTTTAAGAACGAAATTGAGGACAAAATAGCATTATTGTCTCAATTTGAATTCAAAATTGAGGACAGTTTCGTTTCAAGATGCATGTTGCCTCAATTTCAATTCAAAATTGAAGACAATTTCTTCTTTTATGACATTATTGAGGACAATGTCCTCATAAAAGAAGAAATTGTCTTCATTGTGGTAAAGCCGAAGACTAGCAAAGAATGTAACCATGCTTGTCCAGTTGTAACCATGCTTGTCCAGTTTCATGGGAAAACATAGGATGAATCTGAAGGATGATTTTCCTGTGAAATACTAAGTATTAAATAAAATAGCAATAAAGTACTATATATAATAAAGTACCATATAGGATATTACTTCTGATAAATTTGAAATGATACTCATAGGGGGCAGCACATGCAAACAAAGCTACATTTTTAAATTCAGAAATATTGTGATTCTGTACAAGAAAAAATATCTGAAGCCAGAAAATTGTACAATACACTGAGCGAGCAGAAATCATGGAATACCTGTATGTTATCTCTATAAGAAGGAATATCCAAGAACTTCACTTGAAGAAACAGTTTAAGGAAAAAAATGTACTGAACAAAAGTTGTAGAACTCTCAATGGAATCTACCAAATGTAATCAAATTTAGCATCAATTACTTATTTAATTGCAAGAAAGTAGATGCTGTAAAAGATGAGATTTATTCTCCATTCTACAAATATTTTAATTAAATCCAGTTAAAACAGGAAAGAAATAACACCGCGATTATCGAGATGACTTTGTTCGATGCTTCGGCATGTCTCCCATTAATATTGCGTTACTTCTAACTTAATTCAAGGAAAAATTCATCCGCTTCAGAAAATAGTTCCATACCTCTGAGTCCATTTTCTAGCAATTAAATAAGTAATTGATGCTAAATTTGATAGATTCAATTGAGTTCCGCAACTTTTGTTTAGCAAATTTTTTTCTATTACTCCAATTTGGGAAGGGGGGGGGGTGATTTCAAACATTGAAGACAAAAAATATGAAATTGAGAACATTTGACGTCCTCAATCAGTTTTTAAGGAATTGAAGGCGAAGCATGGAAATTGAGGACATCTGGTCACCTTAGATTTGAGGGAATACTTAAAGTTTGATCGACTATTAAATTTCAGTTGTCTGTCGGAAGATCAGATTTTGAAGTTCTGCAGCCAGCGAGATCGGATATTGTGGATAGCATATCGCGCGACATTTTGTTTACAGTGGCACCAGATATTCCTTCCTCTCTTCATCATTTTGTACACCAGCTATTGTACAGGGTGATCCGTTTGGGTAGGGATAAATTCAAAATGCTGTGGTATGGCTTGTAACTGATATAATAAGTCAATATTTGGCAGAAATTACCTTTATGAATGGGAGTTTGTCTAGACCTGTACATAACCGCCTTTGGGGACTCGACACAGTTCATACCGGATGCTCAATTCTTGCTACGTGTTTCTAACATCTGAAAATCTGCAGGGTGAGTCATCACCAGCTGTCAGAGTTGGGCAAAATCGTAATTGAATTAATCGGTAATGCATTACAGCGTAATGGGAACAAGAACTTAGCGTCACCATTACATGGTAATGGTGAACGGGTCATTAGAATTTTAAGGTAATTGTAATGACATGTAGCAGTTATCCATTATAATCGTAATGGATAACTCATCATCATCATCATCAACCATTATCAATCCACTGCTGGATGAAGGTCTCCCCAAGTTTCCTTCACAACGGTCTGTCTTGTGGCAGTCTCCTCCATGTCACTCCTGCATACTTTCGAATTTCATCCACCCATCTTCCATGTGGTCTTCTTCTGGGTCTTTTCCTGTCCCTTGGAATCCAATCTAAAATTTCGGCTGTCCATCGATGGTCTGTCCTTCTGGCAGTATGTCCAGCCCATTGCCATTTCAGAAATTTAACTCTGATCCTGATGTCTTCCACTCTTGTCATTTTTCGGATCCACGAGTTCCTCTTATCTCTCCTGGTTACACCAAGCATGCACCTCTCCATGCTGCTTTGAGTTGTCTGCAACTTTTGTATGTCTCTTTTAGGATAACTATATGTTGGTAATTAACCAATAACTTATGGGTAACAATACAACGTGAATAAACCAGCAACCAGTACACCCTTACACGTTGTTCCACCCTCGGACCTCAAATGCATGTATATAGGTATTGGAGATTGTACGTGTATGACATGAGTAGTTGTCCCGTCTTCGCCGCAAGTAAAGTGATTTGAACGAAATAATACATATGAAGTGAGTATGAATGGGATGTTTATTCCGATTAGAGATACTCATTTCGTCCATCTCCAGTACAGTATTCTCGTCCATTACATACGATTCACTGTTTAAAATAATTACCCCACTATAACCACAAGTACATATCAGCACTACACTCATAGTTCAGCAACTCAGGGTGCACTGCCAAATATTACAGAAATTTGCGATCTCTTGACATTTTTGCCGTACTTCTCAAGTGTTGTTGTACATTACTTGTCCGATACGAACACTGGATTAGCGAGCGACTGACTTCTTTATACAGTATAATACAGTACTTCACGACAGGACCTGAACCTTCTGGAATATTCTTGATTTACATAAAGCTCTTCAACTTCCCACTGCGCGATCATTCTGGAACATTCTACAAATGTCTACTCGAACCCATTCTTGTCGCTTCTAGAACATTCTACACGACACTTCGGTCTCTGTTTGCTATGTTACATGGCCGACTTTTTTAGACATAGCTTTTCGCACACGTACATTTCTATAAACTATTAGTATGTAATTATTATTTGCAAATTGTGTAATTTCACTACCAAATAATTCCATTGCGTTTGAATGGCATTATTAAATAATTGAATTAAATCTTCTTCATTGTAATGCATTACAGATTAATTCCATTACCTTGTGCAAACCATACTTGGGATTGCCTTGTAATGCATTACCTGTTACTGCATTACCTTGTAACGCATTACACGTTAATTGTAATCTGTACTTCCATTACTGGAATGCATCCCTGCCCAACTCTGCCAGCTGTACGACCCTTTTTTCATCTCTGAGGACACTGTACGATCAGGACAATACCTGGACATCCCACAGATCTTCTTGGTAACACAACTGAATAACGATGTCAATTTACAGCAAAACGGGACCCCACCGCACGGGTCACTGGAAGTCAGGAACTTCTTCAACAACACATTCAATGACAACTGGTGTGGTTGTGAAATCCTTAACCTGCAATGCAAACTCTCCCTGGATCTCATTCCTCCCGATTTCTTCGGCCGGAGGAGGGGAAGGGGGGGTTGAATAACATCGTCTACGCACAACGACCTCGAAGACTGGATGACTTGAAGGTGAAAATTTCTGCAGCGTTAGCGCAAATTACTCCGCAGATGTTAGAAAACACGTGGCAAGAATTGGGCACCCGGTATGAACTCTACCGAGTCCACAAAGGGTGTCATGTAGAGACCTAGACAATAGAGGTAATTTCTGCCAAATATTGACTTATTATACAAGCCATAACACAACAATTTAAAATTATCCCTACCCAAACGGATTTACCTGTATATTGTGTTACAACAAGAAACCAGATACTTTAAATCATTGCACAGGTGATTTTATGATGCTACGAATTATATTAGTCTATGGACCCCGTAAGTCAAAGGCTCTTATACCTATCAAGAGAAAATTTTACATTTAGGAGTTTTGTGGAAAAATATTATAAAGCAGTACATATCACCTCTTCTTAAACATAACTTGAAAGTCATTGTAAGTTCTCAAGTGCTTCGAAAAATCATGATTAAAAAAATACGTAATTTGTAGTAAGTCTTCTTGTAAAGAAAACGAAATTACGAGAAAGGATCGAAAAGTAACGAACAGCATTTTTTTTTTCCTCGCTGCAGTTTGGCAGATAACGAGTTTGAATATCCCGCCACATACCGGTTTATACCGCTACATACTGGTTTGGCTGGATCAGGTGTCGTCGCGTCGTCCGATTTTTGTGAGCTAAACTGAAAACTCCGACGGATATTCACAAAGAAATAGTCGAAGTGTATGGTGGTGATCGCCTGGACAGCAGCAATCTCTCCAGATGGTACCGTTTCTTTGCAGAAGTCCGTGGCTATACCGATTCGTCACGTTCCGGTCGACCTGTTACCGCGTCATCTCCTGCCACTGTGAGAGGTATTGAACAAGCAACTCTGAGTGACCGGCGGATCCATCTGCGCACTTTGGCACAGAAGTTCAACATTTCGTACGGTATAGCGTACGATACTGTGCATGACAAATTGCAATTTCTCAAGGTCAGTGGGCGTTAGGCGCCCAAGAACTTGACAGACGACCAGAAGGGACAGGGAATGATGTCATCCTTGGACCACTTTATACGTAACGCAGAAGAAGGACATGGATTTCTGGCAGGTGCAGTGACGTGCGATGAGTCCTGGGGGTACCACTATACTCCCGAGACAAAGGCCAGTATAACGCGGAAACATTCCGACTACCAGCCACCAAGAAAAATCAGAATAACCGAATCTGCACAAAAAGTCTTCATGACGATGTTCTGGGACATGCATGGCGTCCTCCTGGTGAAGTTTCATCCAACGGGTGACCATTGTGAATGCCAAAACCTACGCTAACACATTGACAAAGTTGCGTCGTGTCAAAAGACCCAATAGAGAGATTGCAAATGTCAGATTGCTTCATGATAACGCTCGCCCACATGATGCGCGACACGTTCGTGGCAGAATTGCGAAATTTGGCTGGGAGGTGCTCCATCACTCACCATACAGTCCGGACCTGGACTTTCATCTGTTTGTTCCGTTGAAAAGATTCCTGGGCGGCCAACGCTTCGATTCGGCTGACGAAGTCAAATCGGTTGCCCGCAGGTTGCTATACGCCCAGAAAATGGACTTTTTTATGAACAAGGTTTATTAAAACTGGTACCACGCTAGGATAAATGCCTCAAGCGTCTCGGTTCTTATGTTGAAAAATAGCTAAGAAATGTAGTTTCACTCTGTATATGTTTCATTTTGTGTATCTATTAAACCGTTGCCAAAAAAAAAAAAAAAAAAAAAAAAGTGTGTGTTACTTTTCGATCCACCCTCGAATTACTAACATATTCAGAAAAATAATCAAACAGAAAATAAATTGACTAATTACTCACACTGATAACGAAGAACATTTAATCATCGCGCGATTAGAGTTCTATCTTATACGTGACCTTGCGTTACGTTTCTTTCTGGCTCAACGGAGCACGTGCGCCTACATTTGCCGGAGTCCATGGTTCAAATCCCTCCGGGGACGAAAGGAAAGGGCTCGTTAACTTAGCACGCCGGGAAAGAAGATTCTGTGGTAAAACGGCTGTAAAAGTCTCAAAATCGAAAATTTCATGAAATTACTGTATAAATACGGAAAAACACGAAACGGATTTTTTCTGAAATAAACGGAATTACTGACTGCAGAAATTCTGTCAAAATACTGAGGTTAGAAGAAACGGAAATTTAAAACAGAAATTTCGTTAAAAAAAAAAAAAAAAAAGGGCACTTACCGGCAACTTTGATGTACGTTATTTTCAGCAATTTTCTGCAAATTCTCACTACTTACGTTTTACAGTGTACGTTGCGCCAAAAATTGGTGGAACACCAGCTGCATCACCTTTTCAGGAAAACAGTGGCGTATATTAGAGGCTAGCTGCGAAGCCCAGGGAATGCACAAATAAAAGTTTATTAAATATGCACAAATAAAAGTCAATTATCAATGGTATTAAGATATATGTCGATGCTTTCGTTGCGAGAAAAAACACTAGCTAGGATTCGCTTCTTTTGATTATGAATAATCTGATGCGAAGAGCTTCATTACTATCTCCTGCTAACGTTTTCATGACAACATGAATGAGCTACGCAGCACGTGAGTGTACCATTGCTTGGCTCAAAGGCTTCGCTCAAAAAAAAAAAAAAAAAAACCGAAGCCTTCGGACTACCTCGTCCCTCCATGCTTCCAGCGCGTGTTTCGCGTGAGTTGTTTCAGTTTGTGTGAAGTGTCAATGAATTAAAATCAGTGATATTATATCTTAAATTCGTGGCTTTGTTGGATTCGAACTGTTTTCATAAATTTTGTGAAAGCTTCTCTGAACATCTACTATCAGAGCTTAAAGAACTCTGTTTCGAATTTTGATACAGCTCGATTAAAAAATGAACTGAAGGTGTTTTATTCCCTTGATGAATACAAAACAAATCAGTAAGAGACATTACTTGTTACATAAAGTTGAATAATTGGACAGTGTTTATTGAGGTGTACAAATTAGCAGATCTAATATTAAACTTTTCAACAACTGCAACTGCCGAAAGAAGTTTTTCCATATTAAAAAGAATCAAGATATATCTTAGTCACACAAGGACATGCACATTCGAGCAACTTGGCTGGTTTGTTAATAGAGAAAGACATTATTTTTAAATACGAAAAAGTACTCGGAAGAAACATTTTTTGTGAAACCGTAACACTCAAGTTCACACAAAAGAAAAGAAGAAAGGAGTTCATGTACAAATAAGTCTTAAAATCCTAATCCTCATAATTATCTGGTATCATGTTAGCAATAGCATGTACCACAAATCTAGAAAAAACGTTGCTTCTATTATTTAACAATTAAAAAATAAACTTCGCAATTTAAAAAAAACAGTATTGGGGAGGGGAGGGGGGGAGGATAGCCCAACGAAATTTCAGTTTTTAAAAGTTCCCGTTCATTTTAACTTCCGCATTTTCACAGATTTTCCGTAGTCGATAATTCCGTTTATTTCAGAAAAGTCAGTTTCAAGTTTTTCCGTATTTACACAGAGATCTCGCAAAATCGAAAACGCTCAATTTTTCATCTTTTTCGCCGCAGAAACCTATCGCGCCGGTGGTGAGAACAGAATTAAGGTCGTTTGGGCTAGAAACCGCTCGTCTTAACTACTGAGCTAGAATGTCTTTGGAATCGTACTCACATTCAGGGTAAAACTAATTGCGCCATGATGATTTTTTTAACCATTAATGCGAGTGATTTAGTCACTTTATTTTTTTGTTGGAGGTTATTATTTTTATGAAAACGTTCCTAATAATTATTTTTTCTGTAGGAGGACATTATAAATTAAATATTTTTTTTTCATCGTGATTTTTCGAAGCAACATAGTGTTTTAGAACTTGAGATCTCGGTTTTAACTGACAATAACTTTCAATTATTATCTTTAAGAAAAGGTGAAAAGTAATGTTTTATAGTACAGTATTTTTTATAGTACAGTATGTTATTCCCAGCAGTTACAATGGCTCTGAAATCCTGCGGTATTGAAGATGCATACATTAATATTATTAATAACATCTATGAAAATGCAAGTGCAAAGATTCGGCTGTTTGAAAATACAACACACATAAAAATTGGAAAGGGAGTGAGACAAGGTGACACCATATCTCCGAAGCTCTTTAATGCGACATTGGAAAATGTCTTTCAATTACTGAACTGGGAAAACAAAGGAATAAAGATTAACGGAGATTATCTAACCCACCTTCGTTTTGCTGATGACGTAGTCATTTCTGCAACTACCCCATCAGAGCTGCAGAGTATGATCCAGGAACTTACTGACAAGAGTAAAGAAGTGGGATTAAAAATGAACTTTCAGAAGACAAAAGTGATGTTCAATGCTTTTACAAGAAATGAAGATTCATCGATTGATGGAGAAAAGCTGGAGATAACAGACATGTACGTTTATCTTGGACAGCAGATGTCAAGTGAGGGTCACATTGATGAAGAAATTAATCGGCGTACAAAACTTGCCTGGAGAGCTTTTGGAAGAAACTGCATAATTTTCAAGAGCAATATGCCATTATGTCTTAAAAGAAAAGTGTTTGATCAATGCATCCTTCCAGTGCTTACGTATGGTGCAGAGACGTGGACCTTAACTAAAAGAGACATACAAAGGCTGCAGACAACTCAAAGTAGCACGGAGAGGTGCATGCTTGGTGTAACCAGGAGAGATAAGAAGAGGAACTCGTGGATCCGAAAAATGACAAGAGTGGAAGATATCATGATCAGAGTTAAATCCCTGAAATGGCAATGGGCTGGACATACTGCCAGAAGGACAGACCATCAATGGACAGCCGACATTTTAGATTGGATTCCAAGGGACAGGAAAAGACCCAAAAAAAGACCACATGGGAGATGGGTGGATGAAATTCGAAAGTATGCGGGAGTGACATGGAGGAGACTGGCACAAGACAGACCGTTGTGGAGGAAACTTGGGGAGACCTTCGTCCAGCAGTGGATTGATAATGGTCGACAATGATGATGATGATGTTTTTCAGAAAACTTCTAAATATAAAATTTACTCTGGGTAGCTATAATAGCTTTTGTTCTACGCACTCCACATATACTGATGCATAGACATCGTAAAAATGATCTGTACAATAATTTAAGTACCCGGATTCTTACTGTAAAATAATATATAATAGCTGGTGCACAAAATGGGGGATAGGAGAAGAAATATCCGGTGCCACAGTAACCAAAATTCATGCGATATACTATACTATTCGATCTCGCTACACAACTTTAAAAACAGATTCTTTGACGGACTATGGAAATTTAACAATTAATCAAACCTCAAGTATTTTCGCGAATCTCTCATATCACCTGATTTTTTCGTCATATGGATACGGAAAAAGTGAGAACGGAGTTTTTTCTGTTAATATACGAAGGGAACTGCGGAAAGGTTTCAGAAATTTCCGTTAACACATCTTAAAAACGGCAGTTTACCGTCAATATAAGAAAAGAATTGTGGAAAGGTTTATGAAAATTCAGAATTTTCGATTAACACATCTTAAAAACGGCAATTTTTTTCATTTATTGATCTTTCTGTTACATATTAATATTAATAATTCTGAATAGTTAAGCATAAACATAAAAATAACAGCAGGGAAGATCAAGGAAAAGGCCTCGAGGAGATCTGACCAGCCTTGATCTCCCTAGAAAAGAACATTGATATAACAGCAACAGAGTCAAAAAAGGAAACAAATATCAAAATAAACTCCTAATCATAATATTGAATTAACATCATATCAAGGGGAAAATAATATTAAAGTAATGAAAAACATGAGTTGTCCTTCCCCTACCCAATCCTCATTGTATAGATCCCCCGTCCCTTGGTCACTGAATCTTCACCTGCTAAGTCGAATAATCCCTATGAATCAACCTCCCATCTTGTACTAATAAATGGATGTCAGTTGTTAAGCAAGTAGTGTTTTAATTTCTTTTGAAACAAATTGAAGGTATTAATATGTATTGATTCTGCAGGCAAACAGTGTTTCAAAAGTCCGGACCAGAATAATTTATAAACTAACTAGTTTGTGTTCAGGAACATAACACAAACTAGTTAGTTATTCTAAAACTAGTTAGTTAAACACGGCACTATCTATAGAAATGTCGTAAATGGAACTTTGCAAACAGACTGGGCGAATATTAGACTGCTGTACACCACTGCGCACGTACACTCACTACACCTTGCGGAAAGCCTGTATGTTGAAGCTTTAGGGGACAGGTGCTGCAATGATAATACTCCAGTGGATATACCAAAAGTTTGGAAAAACCATGTCGCCGGTTTGAACTTTAAATTATAATTATTAAATAGATTTAATAAAAACAATAACGTGTAAATTAGACATTTTAACTGTGCAACACAATCTGTGTTATGTGTAACAAAAGTCTGAAATTGTGTCTATTACTCGGCTGCGATGGCAACACCTTAGCCTTGTGACGCCTGAGAACTATACCATGGTGCATTGCTGCGCTCCTATATACATATGTGTACGCAAGTACTGCATTAACCTCTCTGTTCCACCTGATGATGGGGTAAGTGTTACCCCGAAAGTGCTAGTGGAGGTTTTTAATTTGTAAATAGATTTATCTTTTAATTAAATATCGTACATAGACGGTGGTGCTTGTTTTTATGACATACTGTACGAATTGTGCTTTTTCTACAGAATAATTTAGTTTAGTAGTTTGTGTTCTAGGTGTAGTTAGTCTCAACAAAGCTTGGTTACGAATATTATAACGGTGCGTAGCAGTATTAATTTCTATGAGCTCCTGCCCAAGGTTTAATTTAATTCGTTTGTACATAATTTTGCCTAAGTTAAAGTGAAACAGTTGCTGAATTGTTAGAATATTATATGTGTTCGGTTTGGCTCTGGAATATCTGAACGTATTTTTCCTTAGAAAGTTGCCATCATTTAAATTATATTTAGAATCTATTAATCGAATGTATTTATTTTGAAGAATGTGTAATTGATTAATATTAGTAAGTGTTGTTTGACCCCAGGATTTTGTCTGGAAAATTTTCGTCAATATAAGAAGGGAATTGCAGAAAGGTTTATGAAAATTCAGAATTTTCCATTAACACATCTTAAAAACGGCAATTTACCGTCAATATAAGAAAGGAATTCCGAAAAGGGTTCTGAAAATTCAGAATTTTCCTGGAGTACGAAAAATCCGTTAAATTCAGGTGCCCTTCCGTCATTTCACGGAAAAGGTTGTATCAAAAATGTGCTTCGTTAATTCACGAAACGGATGGCGGAAACTGGCTCGTGAATTTCATATATATATATATATATATATATATATATTTTGCAGTACCAACCTTAAAAAACACCATAATACTTTCAAGTTGGAACTGAAGAACAGATTCTCTGCTTCAGAAGGCCTAACATCGGAAGAAGTGGATATTTCTGAAGTTAACAGAAAAGTAACCAACGCTCTTATGGAAACAGCAACAAAATTAGCTGGGTCTAAGAACAAGTTGCATGTGAACAAATTATCAGGAAAAAACAAAATGTTGATGCAAAAAGAAGAGAGATGAGGAAAACTAAACAAGATGTGACTTCCAAAGTGGAATATATAGAGCTATGCAAGACAGTACGAAAAAGTATCACTGAAAACGTAAGGAAATATAACTGTGAACTAGTAAGGAAAGCAAATGAAAACAATCAAAGCCTAAAGATAGCAAAGGGACATCTCAGTACGGGAAGAAAACAGATTATGGCACTGAGGAAAGAAGATGGTTCTGTAACAAGAAATAGAGGCGAAATTTTGACAAGAGTGAAAGATTTCTACTCCAAATTATATGAAAGGGATGATACATGTACTCCAGAGATCATGAAAGATACCAGTACCAGAGTCCTTCCAGTCCTCCCAGCAGAAGTTGCACATGCAATCAAGAACATGAAGCGGGGAAAAGCTCCAGGAGAAGATGGAATTACTGTAGACATCATACAAGAAGCAAGTGGAGAAATCGAAACTGTACTCGCCCAAATTTTTACTCAGTGCATTGATGAAGGGAAGATTCCTGAGGATTGGAACAACGCTACAATGATCCTGCTACATAAAAAAGGTGACATTGAGTATCTCAGGAGATACAGACCTATCAGCCTCCTATCAGTGGTATATAAAATCTTCACTAAAGTTCTTTCACACCGCTTGAAGGTGACACTGGACATGGCTCAACCGAGAGAACAAGCTGGATTCAGGAGTGGCTACAGCACAATAGATCATATCCACGTACTGAGAGAACTAATTGAAAGAGCGAGGGAATATGAGCTTCCATTGTGCATGGCTTTTATCGATTATGAAAAAGCCTTTGATTCGGTGAAACCATCAGCAGTTGCAATGGCTCTGAAATCCTGCGGTATTGAATATGCATACATTAATATTATTAATAACATCTATGAAAAGGCAAGTGCAAAGATTCGGCTGTTTGAAAATACAACACACATAAAAATTGGAAAGGGAGTGAGACAAGGTGACACCATATCTCCGAAGCTCTTTAATGCCACATTGAAAAATGTCTTTCAATCACTGAACTGGGAAACCAAAGGGATAAAGATCAATGGAGATTATCTAACCCACCTTCGATTTGCTGATGACATAGTCATTTTTGCAACTACCCCATCAGAGCTGCAGAGAATGATCCAGGAACTTGCTGACAAGAGTATTTTTTTTTTTTTTTTTTTGATTGGAGGTTTAACGACCACCGTGAGCAACTCAATGGGCTATAAGCAGTCGATCGTCCCTAATTTAGGGTCACTGGTTCCAGGGAAGGGAGAGAGCCAGTGCCGTAAGACAAACACAACATCCATGCCTCACCGGGATTCGAACCCGGACCACGTTCGGACGAATGATCAGAGGCCATCGCTTAGACCACTGCGCCACCGGGGCGGCCTGACAAGAGTAAAGAAGTGGGATTAAAAATGAACTTTCAGAAGACAAAAGTGATGTTCAATGCTTTTACAAGAAATGGAGATTTATCGATTGATGGAGAAATCTGGAGATAACAGACACGTACAATTATCTTGGACAGCAGATATCAAGTGAGGGTCACATTGATGAAGAAATTAATCGTCGTATAAAACTTGCCTGGGGAGCTTTTGGAAGAAACAACATAATTTTCAAGAGCAATATTCCATTATGTCTTAAAAGAAAAGTGTTTGATCAATGCATCCTTCCAGTGCTTACGTATGGTGCAGAGGCGTGGACCTTAACTAAAAGAGACATACAAAGGCTGCAGACAACTCAAAGCAGCATGGAGAGGTGCATGCTTGGTGTAACCAGGAGAGATAAGAAGAGGAACTCGTGGATCCGAAAAATGACAAGAGTAGAAGACATCATGATCAGAGTTAAATCCCTGAAATGGCAATGGGCTGGACATACTGCCAGAAGGACAGACCATCGATGGACAGCCGAAATTTTTTATTGGATTGCAAGGGACAGGAAAAGACCCAGAAGAAGACCACATGGAAGATGGGTGGATGAAATTCGAAAGTATGCGGGAGTGACATGGAGGAGACTGGCACAAGACAGACCGTTGTGGGGGAAACTTGGGGAGACCTTCGTCCAGCAGTGGATTGATAATGGTTGACAATGATGATGATGACTATATTTTACAGTGTAACATGATGTAGAATTGCACCACTTCTAAACGGGGCTGGTGCGGAGTTTCAACGGAATACGGCACATAACTGCACCATGCTATGTTTTTCGTGCCTCGCACCACGGTGTACTGTTTCTCAAACGGCGTTGCATCTGGTTGTGGTAGTCCCACTTTTTGGTGCAACATATTTTTAACATTGTACTAATAAATAATTTATTCGTACTTAATATTCTAAAATTTAAATTCATTTTGTAATAAAGGTTTTATAACCACACGGTTGTCGTATGTCATCAGCGCGAATTCGGCTGCGTTTGTTTCGCGATCGAACTTGGAGCCACACAGACTGTCATAATAGAAGTAAACCAGATCTGTCAGATATGGCGTTTATCATTTGTGGGCGTCCTTCAGTCAAGTATGGTATTTTATTTTCCTCTGTTTGAGGCAAAGGTGTAGAACAACATTACATAATCCAGCTCAACGCGTGACTGAAAGTTCCTTCTCCTCGCCCTCATCACAGCATCCTGTCAAAAAGTGGGAGAGCGAAACAGCAGTTAGACAAAGTGTTTGTGTTTTGGCTGGAAGAGTCAAACTCTCTGCACCAGGTGCGTCCAAAAGAAAGGTGATTGATGAAAAATAAATGCAACATATTTCTTCTTTCTTGTCCGACTGTGCTCGTTTGAAAGCTCGATATAAAATAACAGAAAGAGAAAGGAAAAAAATCGCTTCTTGTAGCAGGTGTGCTGTCCGTCAATCTTGAGTACAATTCTCAATACGACGATGACGATTCTTTAGAGAATCACAGAAGGCGATTTTTTTAATTATATTTTTAGGAGGCTGTCATTACGCTTGTTCTGCAAGTTTATTTATTTATTTATTTTTTAATGGAATTGCAGAAACTGGTTCAAAGCATTCCTGTTCCACTAATGAAAGAAAAATCGCGAATTGGCCTGCTTTAATTCAATGAAAAATATAAGTTATTTTATATATCGAGGCTCCGTTAACACACTTTTTGGAATGACTTTTGAAAAAAAGTGCATCACCTTATTGTCCATCTGCTGACAGCTGCTCCCGTGCCCGAGTGGTCTGAGACGCTGCCTTCTGAATGTCCAATGTGAACCATGCAGGGTCGCGTCGCGGACTAGACATGGGTGCTGTTTTTATTTAATTCAGAAAACAACGTTTATCAATGCAATATTTATAACTTAAAAGTCTGCTATAGCTTCATCAAGATTACACTTCGAAGACAAACTTTTCAACATGATCTCCTTCAGATTTTGGGTATGCTACGTAGACGACATTTTCATTCTCTGGGAAGGTGAAATTGCGAAATTTCTTGAACGGTTAGCAACGATCAACTCATTGGACCGAAATATTCAGTTTACTTATGCAAGATGATTCTCTTCCTTTCCTAGACGTACTAGTTACACGGTGCGAAGATTCAGTCATCACCACTGTTTATTGGAAACCATTTGCTGTTAGTTCACCGCCTCACGCAAAATCAAATCATTGCATCCAACAAAAAAACAGTGCCTTTTAAAGTGAAAATCCTCCAAATATAGTGGCGTCAGTAAATAAACAAATAAATCGCTCTTTCCACGTTCCAGAAACACGTAGCAACCGAAAAATTGTTATTCGGTCACCGCCGGGGAATTGAATTCACGGATCTCTCGATATCTAGCCGAGCGCGTTAGCCTTACACCACGGTGGCCAACAATCCACGGTGCTATATGTGTGTGTGTGTGTGTGTGTGTGTGTGTGTGTGTGTGTTTTATTAAGTCATCTTCTGACATCATAAATCCGTAAGATGGGCTTAGCTACTGAGGTCTCCCCAAGTTTCTTCCACAACGGTCTGTCTTGAACCAGTATCTTCCATGACGATCCCGCATGTCTTCGAATTTCATCCACCTATCTCCCCTGCGGTCTTCTTCTGGGTCTTTTCCTGTCCCTTGGAACCCATTCTAAAATTTCGGTTGTCTATTTGTGGTCCGTTCTTCTGGCAATATGTCCAGCCCATTGCCATTTCAGGGTTTTTACTCTGATCATGATGTCTTCCCCTCTTGACGTTTTCCTGATCCACGTGTTCCTGTTCTTATCTCTCCTGGTTACACCAAGTATGCATCTCTCCATATATCTTTCGGTTGTCTGCAGCATCTGTAAGTATTTTTCAGTTAAGGTCCATGTCTCTGCTCCACACGTAAGAACTGGAAGGACGTATTGATTAAACACTTTTCATTTGAGACATAATGGTGTATTGCTCTTGAAAATTGTACGGTTTCTTCGTAAAGCTCTTCAACTAAATTTTATACGCCAATTAATTTTTTCATCAATGTGACCTTCGCTTGGTATCTGTTGCTCAAGGTGAATGTAGTAGTGGTTACCTCCAGGTTTTCCCCATCAATCGATAAATCTTCATTTCTTTTAAAAGTACTGTACATCAATTTTCTTTTCTGAAAGTTCATTTTTAATCCCACTTCTGTACCCTTGTCAGCAAGTTCCTGAAGCTCTGAAGGGGTAGTTGGAAAAACGACTGTCATAAATAAAACGAAGGTATGTTAAATTATGTTCATTAATCTTTATTCCCTTATTTTCCCACTTCAATGATTGAAAAACATTTTGCAACGTGGTATTGAATATTGTGGGAGATATGGCCTTCTCTTATTCCCTTTCCCATTTTATTGGTGCTGTATCCTCAAATATCCGAACCTTTGCATTTTCATAGTTGTTATTAATAATGCTAACGTATACATCTTGGATTGAGTGGTGATGGTGGTATATTAATTGCTGGGTGAAGTTCTCCCCCAGTATCTTCAACAAATCTCTCTCTCTTCTCTCTCTCTCTCTCTCTCGTGCGATTCTATTTCATGTCAATGCGGCTTGCTTTGGAATTTCGTCCACCTCTCCTATGTGGTTTTTCTCTGGGTCTGTCCTGTTTCTTGACATCCAGTCTAGTATTTTATTTTTCCAATAGTCGTCAGTACTTCCAGCAGTATGTCCAACCCACTTGAGGGCCTTTACTCTCATTGTGATATCATCAAATCTTGTTATTTTCCTGATCTATCAGTTCCTTGTCCTATCTTTTTTGGTTACACCAAACAATGACGAACTCGTGGACTAGTTAAATGACAAAATTTGATGACATCGTGATCAAAATAAAGACCCTGAACTAGCAATGGACTAAACTTTTTGGTAGAAGAACAGGCCAAATTTGAAATGCTGGACTGGATACCAAAGAACAGGAAAAGACAAAGAAGAAGACTACGCTGCGCAGATGGGTGGATGAACTTTGAAATTATGCTGGATGGACATAGAAGAACATTGCTCAAGACAGAGAGTTGTCGAAGAGAATTGGGAGACCTTCATTCAGCAGTAAGCAATGGTTGTTCACGGTTAAAAATTTTGTGGTAGGTTGCACCAAAAAGTGGTGCTATACCAGCTGTGCACCCCTTTCTGAGAAACGATACACCATTGTGTGGTGCAAATATATTCCAACAACATGGTGAAACTTTGCACCATTGTGTGGTGCAGCCTTATACCATGATGTGGTGAAAAGTTGCACCATGTTGCTGGGTTTTGTTTGCACCACACAATGGTGTATCTTTTCTCAGAAAGGGGTGCACAGTTGGTGTAGCACCACTTTTTGGTGCAACTTACTACACAATTTTTCACAGTGTTGATGATGATATCATCTACCATTATCAATCCACTGCTGGATGAAGGTCTCCCCAATTTTCTTCCACAATGGTCTATCTTGCGCTAGTTTCCTCCGTGTCACTCACGCATGCTTTTAAATGTCATCTACCCATCTAGCATGTGGTCTTTTTCTGGGTCTTTTTTTGTCCCTTGGAATCCAGTCTAGAATTTCGGTGGTCCATCGGTTGTCCGTCCGCTCTTCTGGCAATATGCCCAGCCCATTGTCATTTCAGAGATTTTATTCTGATCGTGATGTCTTCCACTCTTGTCATTTTCCTTATCTACGAGTTCCTCCTACCTCTTCTGGTTACACCAAGCATGCATCTCTCCATGCTTCTTTCAGTGGTCTACAATCTTTGTATGTCTTTTTTAATTAAGGTCCACGTCTCTGCTCCGCACGTAAGCACTGGAAGGGTGCATTGACTAAACACTTTTCTTTTAAGACATATTGGCATATTGATCTTAAAAATTGTATACCGTTTCTTCCACAAGCTCTTCAATCAAGTTTTATACGTCGATTAATTTCTTCATCAATGTGACCTTTGCTTGATATCTGCTGTCCAAGGTAAGTCTAGGTATCGGTTATCTCCCGATTTTCCCCATTAATCGATAAAACTTCATGTAAATGTATTGTAAGATGATATATACATATGTAAATCGGTGTTGGTAACTTCATGATATATACATATGCACATCATCATCGTGAACCATTATCAATTCACTGCTGCATGAAGATCCCTCTCCCCCAGAGTTTCTTTCACAACGGTCTGTCATGTGGCAGTCTCCTCCATGTTACTCCCACACGCTTTCAAATTTCATCCACCCATCTCACATGGGGTCTTCTTCTGGGTCTTTTCCTCACCTTTGGAATCCAATCTAAAATTTCGGTTGTCCATCTGTGGTTCGTACTTCTGGTGATATTTTACTCTGATCACGATGTCTTCCACTCTTGTACATATGCATATCACACACACACACACCGCCTTAAAGCTGGAGAAACTGATTCGGAGCAATCAAAAGAAGAGATCTAACAACCAACCGGAAGAAAAGAAAGAGGAGTATAAAACTATAGCAAGTTGATATCTATGGCTTCATTAAGGTCTAGGCACAGATAACAGCTCTCATAACTTTATGAAGACCAAAAAAGTGTGGGTTTCTGCACCATCCAGTCTGCTATAAAACAGCAAAATTCTAACCAGAAAAACACGTAAATAAAATATAAAAAATAAATAAATAACCCACCCCAAAACAAATATACTACACCTTCCGAGCCCCCAAAACACCAAACTCCCCTCCCCCAAAAAACTAAAAAAATCAAAGGAAAACAAAAATTGGAGAAAAAATAAAGCACCCACCGAAAAAAACCCGAAAACATTCCCTTTAGCAGACTGATTGATCGAAGCCCGTTAGTCTTACAATCTGCTATTCTGTTATGATTTTTTTACATGCATTAATTAAAACCAATGAGCATAACAACGACTGCTGAAAACCTTTGCCATTTCCTATGTAAGCGAAAGACTTTTTTATGCTTTTGTTGGATATGTTCCCGTGTCTTTTAGTAAGAAGTGTAAAAAGTGCCAGTATCTTTCGTGCATACAGAAGAATACAGACATTTAAAAACGTCTAGTTCAGACAACTTAAAAAATCAGCCTTATACTCTGAAATACTATAGCATTTACTATCTCAATGAGCGTTAGATTTTTTTCATCCCGAGGGCCTTTTCCAAAGCGGCAAGTTTTCAGTCTTTTCCAGCGAATAGTCTAAAACTGAGGTGGGGCAAAGTACGACAAAAAAAAAAGGGGGGGGGGACGCAATGGGAAGTGAAAGGTGATTTTCGCATGCCTTCACGAGCTGCGTGGAAGGCCCGGCTGGGAGTGGCAAATAATGACGGGTGTTAGTGGATCGTCAACGGTAGTTACGCAATTGCCACTGTTCGTTCGCGTCCTCTGTTGTCTTGTTCTATAAAGCCAAACTGGCCGCTCGGAAAAGTGTCCTCCGTTAAGTGGCCTTTATCTGCCCAGTGCCGACCTACATCGTGGACACATGGAAGAAAGGTAGAAAAGGGATTTGGGGGGAAGATGAAGGGGGGGGCGGAGTTCACATACGAGTTTGGATCCTGCAACATGCAGCTCGAATCTCCGCAAATAATGAAGCTCTTGTTGCTTCTACTGGAAGTCATTCAGTTCTTGATATAAGTTTCTGTAATGCTACATACAAACTCATACTTAGTGGCGTACTGTAAAAACTCGGACCCCTGCAAAAAATATCTTCCAGGCCCTTTTGAGAAAATCTATTAGATTTCAATTAAAGAAATTTTTAAATTCCATATTACTAACTAGGTTTTATGGGCGTTTTAATAATGCAAATTCTTTGAAACCAACGTGGAATTTTCCCAACCAAAATTATTGCATTTTACTGCCTGTAACACAAATACATTGTAATTAAAATGATTGCTCTAGTTTTATACCAATTAATTTACTCTTGAATGTAGATAACACACTTAAAATTATGCAACAATGTTTTGTGCAGAGCAAATTTTTTTCTTGACTCTGTTATAAAAATATGGCACAGGTCTGTTTATTCGTCCCCGCGAATAACATCTTTTAGTTCATTATATTTTGAAGAGAGCGTAGTTCCGTGCAAACAACTGTAATGCATAACACCATTGGTATAAAAAATTTCATTAATTGAACTAATATTCCTTTC
Source organism: Macrothele yani (assembly GCA_039090855.1). NCBI lineage: Eukaryota > Metazoa > Arthropoda > Arachnida > Araneae > Macrothelidae > Macrothele > Macrothele yani. The sequence goes on along the minus strand of CM077005.1, from coordinate 119,987,876 downwards.
ACATACAAGAACTATCGCAATGGCTGTGAAAAGGAATCTCCAATTCTCTGAAACAGCTGTTTTCCGCCATCAGTTTTTTTATAATAAATCGCGAAAAAACAAAAAACAAAACGAAAATTGCCTTTTCTTTTTAATGCTTCATTAAAATCTGCCGTTAAAAACCCCTGGCTATTTCTTTAAACAGTTTTATATGAAGTTTCCGCAGAAGTTTTTGTAAAATATTATTTGCTAAGACTAGAGGCACTCAACCTGCAATGCGAGGGTTGCGCGGGCTATCAGTACGACCCTGCTCATACTTTTCATTATAGAGAAGCAACGTTTGGAATTATTTATATTTAAACGCATAGGCACCGACTAGGGGGGGGGGGGGGGAGGCAAGGTGAATCTTGCCCCTCCAATAATTTTACTGGATGGCAGTGACCACCCAATATTTTTCGTCCTGTTTAATTTAAATAATCGCTTTAGCTTCATAAGATGGACCAAGCTGCACTTTATGAGGTCAAAGAGATTTATTTCCAAAAAATTAATAAATAAAAAAAAATAAAACTTTTTTCTCATTTTCAGTTTTGTTCAATTGATAAGAAAGTGGATTGCTAGCCCCATGTTAATAGTGTTTGACATGTTTTTGCGATATGTGGTAAACGCTTAAAACAATTATCGAAAAAAAAAAAAAAAAACAAACAAACAATAATAACATACAGAAACGTATACTCTCTAGCGCCTTTATTTATCTATTTATTTTTTGCGCGTCTTGTTTTTTTGTTTGAGTAACCCAGCTAATTTCTCATATTTTTTTACTAAACTTTGGAAATAAAATCTCTCTGGATATTTTTATAAAATCACAGGCTGCATTTTCTTTTTAAAATTATTAATATTCAGCAATGAGTTATCTCCGTGTTTATTTATGGAAATGAAGCATGCAGTATCACAGAGCGGCAATGTAAAACAAAACAAAACAAGAGTATCGGTAAGGAAGTTGGAGAGAAGAATGTTAGGAATAACAACAAGAGATAGAGTTAGAAATGAAATAATAAGAGAAAGAACAGGGATAATCTTATATATAAAACAGAAAACGTCTGTTTGTCTGAAGCAGCAAAAAATCTCGAACGCCGAACTGTGGCATCGTGAAATTTGCATAGCTTATTAATACTGAAATTTGTAGGTCAACGCAACTATTTTAAAATCTCTACGTTGTTCCGTTCGCGGGTTATGAATTAATCAATAAGCTAATCAATAAAGTCAGCGTCGTTTGCTACGTCATCGTTATCTGTTCCAAATCTGAAAGCACGTGACTGCATTCATCGGCACGGAACATTTACAGGTGTTTCTGTTCTTTGAGAACTGTGTATAAAAAATTGCGAAAACAAACTTCGCGAAATCTTAACGAAACGGGCTGAAATTTTTATCAACACCATAAATTGGTATTAAGAGGGGTCCCTCAAAATTTCACCGGAATCCGGTCAAAACTTTTAAAAATAGGCATGGAAATTTTAATTCATCGGTAAACAGATATATATATGCAGAAACGGTCAATTAAACATCAAACAGAATTCATCGCTCTTTCCACGTTTATAAGTGAGTCACGGAAAAATTCTCATTGGCCGCCACCGGGAAACGAACCCAGGGTCTTCCAGTTACGCGCCGGAAATGCTTCCACTGCAGAATTTTTCCGTGATTCCCTTATAAACGTGGAAAAAGCGATGACTTCTGTTTGATGTTCCTAGTCCACGTCAAATGTCTGTATTACGGGTAATCAAACTTTGACGTTAATTTAAAAAGTTATTTACCGATTCTGGCGAAATTTAGTGGTCATGTCCCTATTAACGATTTATGGTGTTCATTAAAATTTCAGCCAGTTTCATAAAATATTCGCCAAGATATGTTTCTAATTTTTTTATCAAAGAGATTCGCCCCTCAAAGACGTCTGAAACAGAAAGCACGTGATGCATTTGATCGTCGAATACAAATTGTTAACGAATTTTGTTCAGTCAGTGTTCCAATGCTGTGTCTCCTGGGCGCGAGTTAAATAATTCGTAACGCTTTTGGTCCGTTTGATTCTACAGCTGTATGTTGGAATGTCAAGAGCAAAGGATCCAACAAAATTATGTTATTGTCGCCGATGAAGGAAAACCAAAAATGTTGTGTACGGCAAAGTGCTGAAATAATCACACTAAATAAATAATTTATAATAACCGAATTTGTGAAATCAGCTTTTTTCTTTCTTGCAAGCACCAATTTTCCCCCGATCTTTTCAGTGACATATAAGAGAATATGAAATTAATAAGCCTAAATCCCGGGCAAAGCCGGGTAGTAAAGCTAGTAGATATTATAAAAATAATAAAAGAATCATATTGGAGATGGGCACGACATGTTGGAAGTTTGAAAGATGAACACGGTTAATAACAGAATGGCAACCGAGAGATGGAAAGAGACTAAGAGGGCGCTAGAGTATAAGATGGAGAGATGACCTTCAGAAACCTAAAGGTGCTAAACGGTGGACTGAAGCTAAGGATCGAGGAAGTTGGAACAGGTTGGGGGAGGCCTATACACTGCAGTGGATGTCAACAGGCTAAGAAGAAGAAGAATATTCAGCAAAAGAATATTTCCGTTTCCTTGTCCATTTGCTAATGAACAATTACAATTGCATTTTGAAATATACGCCGGATCTTGAAGCTTATCTTTTGCCCCCCCCCCCCCTTACGCTTCCCAACCGTATGTTGAAGAAGCATATATGCTGCAGCTTTGTCCGTCTACCTGTCCGCACGATAACTAGCGTAAAAATGGTTCAATTTCGATGAAATTTTAGTATGTGTTAAGGAACAACCTGGGGACGAACCCTATTGAAAATGGGCGAAATGGGGTCAAAGGTCAAGACATAGGAGCGGGATCCATTCCATCGCCCTTATGCGTCATAACTTAAGTAAAAATGTGACAAAACGTCATCATGTTATTCCGGAGATATACTGAATCGGTTCTGTTGAATATAATCGAAATGGGGTCAAAGGTCAGGACACAGGAGTGAGATTTATTCCATAGCCATTATCCTCATAACTTGATTAAAAATGCTTCTATTTGCGACAAAACTCTAGTATGTTGTACCCGGTTTCTTACAGTAACACAATATACAATAATTAGTGCACAAAATGGGGGAGGGGGGAGAGGAGAAGGAATATCCGGGGCCGAAATAACCAAAATTTCAGGCGATATCCTCTCCAAAATATCCGATCTCGCTACAAAACTTCAAAGTCAGATACTCCGACAGACTAAATTTAACACTTAATCAAACCTCAAGTATTACCACGAATAGCACCTATTACCGGAAATTCTTCTTCGTGTGGATACGGAAAAAATGGAAACAGAATTTTTTCGTTTATATACAAAAGGAATTGCGGAAAGGTTCTCGAAAATTTGGAATTCTTAGTTAATGCGTCTTAAAAACAGCAATTTACCGTTAATATAAGAAAGGAATTGCCGAAAGGTTTTTGAAAATTAAAAAATTTTCTGGCGTATGAAAAATCCGTGAAATTCAGGGGTTTTATTTATGTCATTTCACGGAAAAGTTTGTATCGCAGTTGTAGTAAAAGTTCGTTATTTTCACGAAAAGAATCACTGAAAGTGACTCATGAATTTCAGAATTTTTTTTACAGTGTAGTGTAAAAGATTGTTATAATAGTGTTGTTATATAATAGTTTATAATAGTGATTGTTATAATAGTTTTATTACAGCGTTGTTATAATATAAACGTATGAGCATGTTTTTACATGGTCGGATTTTTCACCCTAAAACGGATTTAGCGGGTTCCTCGATTTGGGGAGAATTTTTGTCCGTCCCTAGCTCCTCGTTATAAGCGGGTTCTACTGTAATAGCATTCTACGTTTCAGAAGAACTGTGTTTGGCAGAATATCTCTAGTGCATACGGGACAGTATGCTCAATGTGAAACAGTGTCAACTGCATTACCTGATTTTTTTGTTTCTCTTGCTTCATGCTGAAGGATTATAGACTGGATGTAGGAATTTTACCAACTGAGCTTTATCCTGGGGCAGCAGTCTGTTAAGAGCCTCACTTTAACCTTTTCTCTATAGGACACTACATAGAACACGTTGGATGTGGTAATCTGTCCAATACCAGTAACATTCTGGAAGAATAAATTCCCACCTTACTAGGCAACATCATTGCTTTTTTTCTATACCCCTGCTTTAGCCGATTTCTTTGAATAACTTCGTTTACAAAAGTCAAATGACTAAAAACATTGTTTTCAATGCCGCCCCGGTGGCGTAGTGGTTTAAGCGATGGCTGCTGATCATTCGCCCGAAAGGGGTCCAGGTTCGAATCCCGGTGAGCCATGGATGTCGTGTTTGTCATACGACACTGACTCTGTCCCTTCCCTGGAAACAGTGGCCCTAAATTAGGGACGGCCGACTGCTTTTAGCCCATTCAGTTGCTCACGGTGGTCGTTAAACCTGCAATAAAAAAAAAATGTTTTTTTTTCAATAAAGGTATGTTTTTTGGAAAAAGAGAACTTAAACGGAAGCATCAATCCACCCCACACGAGTTCGGTTGCTTTTCCCGTTGATTGAATAGCTGTGTTTACTCTCCCCAGCTGGATATTTATTTTTCTATATCTTGTTTTTCTCACCTCGTGGTCATATGTGTGTGCTTTAAATAACCGCATAATTCTCTACATGGACACTATCCAGCATTAAGAGCACTCCTAAAGCCGGTGCGCATCAGCACTCCTGAAGTCGGTGGGCCTTTTATGTGAATAAAATTTTTTTTCTTCTTTCTTTGCTTGTGAGCTTCACACTCACGGAAAGACTCTTTTTTTGACGAGCTTTTACCGTTACTATGTCTATTTCAAACACCCCTTCCTTTTTTATCACTAAATTTTTTAATTGCATATATTTAAGCACATTCCATATTTCATCTTTTAAGAGGTACGAAAAATTGCACCGAAACAGAGTTGTAGAATTCGTCAGAAATTACCTGAAAAACTAAAATTCAACATCCGTTCATGAAATCGGAAGAAAATTGTCGCTTTTGTTAGGAAGGGGTTGTCTGATATGTCCTTTTAATAGGTGAGATTTTACCTACTAGAGATTCAGTAGACAACAGAGACAAGATCCATTGTTTTTTTGTTTTGTTTTTTGATTGGAGGTTTAACGACCACCGTGAGCAACTCAATGGGCTATAAGCAGTCGCCCGACCCTAATTTAGGGTCACTGGTTCCAGGGAAGGGAGAGAGCCAGTGCCGTAAGACAAACACAACATCCATGCCTCACCGGGATTCGAACCTTTCGGACGAATTATCAGAGGCCATCGCTTAGACCACTGAGCAAGTTCTGTTAAAAAAACACACAGAGCTAAAAGACTCAGTGTAAAAATCAGAATCTTTCCTTCCCCTTTGTCACCTAACTCTCCTCATCTTCTTAATCTAAAAAATCTTGTATATAGGAATTATGCCTCACACAATTTTTGGAGCACCATATTACTAAAATTGAAAAGGAAATTAGAATGAGACTGTGGATGGCAAAAACGGCTTTTAGAGAGAATCAAAGACTACTGACAGCCAAAAATATAGATCTAAAACTGAGGAAGAGAATTTTAAAGACATATGTTTGGCCGGTAGCTCTCTACGGCTCTGAGACATGGACATTCGCACAGAGGGATGTGAAAAAACTGGAGGCATTTGAGATGTGGAGCTATAGAAGAATGGAGAGAATAAGCTGGCTCAATAGAAAGACTATTGAGGAGGTCCTGGAGAGAGTGGGAGAACCCAGGAATCTGATCAGCATGTAAAAAAGAAGAAGAATGTCATGGATGGGACGCACATTGCGCCATGGAGGCCCGATTCTGAAAGGTTTGGAATAAAAAATTCAAGGCAAGAGAAGAAGAGGACGGCCAAGGAATGGTTTTGTGGCATAATTACTTCAAGACACCAATACTAAGACATACTATGACTTGAAGAGAACGTCGGAGAATAAAGAGGAATGGAGAGACAGAGTACATCTACTGAACAACCAGTCCTTGGGCTGAGTAACCAAGAAGAGAAGAAGGTAAATCCAAGGAATTGTTTTGTGGCACAGCTACTCCAAGACACCAATACTAGGACATACTATGACTTGAAGAGAACGTCGGAGAATAGAGAGGAATGGAGAGACAGAGTACATCTACTGAACAACCAGTCCTTGGGCTGAGTAACCAAGAAGAGAAGAAGGTAAATCCAAGGAATTGTTTTGTGGCACAGCTACTCCAAGACACCAATACTAGGACATACTATGACTTGAAGAGAACGTCGGAGAATAGAGAGGAATGGAGAGACAGAGTACATCTACTGAACAACCAGTCCTTGGGCTGAGTAACCAAGAAGAGAAGAAGGTAAATCCAAGGAATTGTTTTGTGGCACAGCTACTCCAAGACACCAATACTAGGACATACTATGACTTGAAGAGAACGTCGGAGAATAGAGAGGAATGGAGAGACAGAGTACATCTACTGAACAACCAGTCCTTGGACTGAGTAACCAAGAAGAGAAGAAGGTAAATCCAAGGAATTGTTTTGTGGCACAGCTACTCCAAGACACCAATACTAGGACATACTATGACTTGAAGAGAACGTCGGAGAACAGAGAGGAATGGAAAGACAGAGTACATCTGAACCAGTCCTTGGACAGAGTAACCAAAAAGAAGAGTATTACTAAATAAAATATTACGTATGTCTGGTACTTTCTGTAAACTTAAAAAAAAATGGGTATACAAATGACGCTTATATACACGTGTACTGAAGAATTAATTAAAAATTCGAAGTTGCTCTGCATCTATGAATAACTTTGAACGGTGCTAGAGTAACTTAACACTCCTGAAGTTGGATGTCTATCGTCCGAACATCTGAAACCATTCTGCACTCCTGCAGTTGACCATTACAGTTTGAACGGCTATAACTGTTCTGCCCTCACAGTTAGAGCCCATTTAAGAGCTGCGCTAGGGCGACTGCAGCCCCGGGCCCCGAATTTTCAAGGGGCCCCAGAATTATACACGATGCTTGAAGAATTGACAGAGTTCTACAGTATTTCTTATTTTTTGCAGATAGCACAGCAAAAGCTATATATAAGAAACTGCCTTGCGAAACAAAATTTCTATTTCTTTTCGCAATTTTTTAGGAGCAGTCCACAATAAGTATAGTCACCCCCAGTCCATCCTCAAATCTTTCGAAAGCATTACAGATGTTTTTTGCGCGCATCTGCAATTGGAGGAAATTTTCATACACTAAGAATTCGTTTTAATCATGATATTTGGATCATATTATTTTGCCCACTACGTCGACATAATTTCAATAAACTGAACCCTGGAGGGACGGGGGGGGGGGGGGGGTTAAAGCAGAGCTGAACAGGTATCCATTTTTGAACCATGCATTTTTACATTTTCTTGATGCCACTGATTCGTCCATGAATCATGGTATACACGCTTCAATACGCCCGGGATATTTTTATGGCTTCCTCATCATATTTTGGGAATGTTTTCTCCAGGGTATTATTATTCATCCACCCGTAATGAAATCCTAGCTGTGCCATTAATACTGGGGCCCCAAAATACTGTCCAGCCCCCCCCCTTGTCTCCTTAAATGAGCTCTGCTCACAGTAAAAGAAGTACTTCAGCACCAAGCAACTTGGTGCATTATGCCAAAAAAAAAAAAAAAAAAAATCTAAACTTCACGAGCCATTTTCCGTGATTTCTTTTATGAATTTACGAAGCTTATTCCTGATACAAAATTTTCCGTGAAATGAAGGAAAAAACCTGAATTTTCAGAAACCTTTCCGCAATTTCTTCCATATATTGACGGTAAATTGCCGTTTTTAAGAGGTGCTAACGGGAAATTCTGTATTTGCAGAAATCTTTCCACAAATCCTTTCGTATATTAACGGAAAAATTCTTTTTTCACTTTTTTTTTCCGGTAATGGGAGCAATTCGCAGGAATACTTGAGCTTTGACTAACTGCTAAATTTAAACCGTCTGCCGAAGGATCTGATTTAGAAGTTCTGTAGCGAGAACGGCTATTGTGGACAACATTTCGCATGAAATTTTGGTTATTGTGGGACAGGATATTCCCTCCCGTCTCTAACCCATTTTATGTACCAGCTACTGTGTTACCGAACGAAACTGGGTACTTAAATTATTGTACAGGTGATTGTATAATGTCTATGTATCAGTCTGGGGACCTCTTAAGACAAAAGCTATTATAGCTATCAAGAGTAAATTTTATATTTAGGAGTTTTGTGAAGTAATACGATAAAGCAGTACATTTCACCTTTTCTTTAAAAAAAGGAAAATCTTTAAGAAACGGAGAAATCCTTTTCGGCTTTACTTTTCTGAAAGTCTTTGACAATTTAGAAAGATCTCAAGTTCCACAGCACTCTGTTGCTTCAAAACATCACGATTGAAAATATGTAATTTGTAATAAATCCTCCTATAGAAAAAATAAAATTATTACAAACCTATTCAGAAAAATCATAAGCTCCAAACAGAAAATAGAATGACTAATTCGCCGGCATTAATATAAAAAAACATTTCAGCATCGCGATTAGCGTTCTATCTTATACGTGACCATGGTTTTTGTGTTTTTCCAGCTCAGTGGTAGAACGCACGGCTGCTGTTGAAGACTTACCCGGTTCGAACTTCTCCAGGGGCAGTGGGAAAAAAAGCTCCAAAGGTATTTTAAGAAAAAAAAAAAAAACATTTCCCTTCATGATTTTCGAAATCACTTTCACGTTCGTTGTGTAATTAAAAAAAAACAAAAAAAAACTTTTTCTAATTGCGTAACAAACGCGAAACCTAACTTTCTGATTTAGTAAGTACATTTTCATAAAGGTAAGGTGTTCTGAAATTCTCTAAATTGAAAATCTTGCTAATATTCTTAGAACAAAAAAAATTATATATTAAAATCATTTAGAAAAATCTTTGTCCAGTAAACATGGGAGGCATTAATTTTAATACCTTGTAGTTTACCCATAGTATCAAAAATTTTTAGCTGGGAATTCTGAACGTCGTATCCTTTTTTTTTTTTTTTTTTTTTTTTTTTTTTTTTTTTTTATCCAACTTTATGAAAACATTTTACGAAGGGTATTTACACATTCGAGTCCAGTTATTGCGACCACCAGTTAATATCCAGAGTAACCATCGTGTGCAGCGCGGACATCAGCTAGACGGGCTGGGAGTGACTCAATAAGGTGCTGGAAGGTGTTCACAGGTATGTGGAGCCATGCTGACTGCAGTACATCTTACAGCTGCTGGAGGGTGCGTGGTGGAAAACCCATAGAGCAAACAACACGATTGAGGTGGTCGCACTCGTGCTCAATTGGGTTTCAATCTGGAGAATTATAGGGCCAGGGAAGTACTTTGGAATCTTCATCGTGCTCTTCCAACCACTCTCGGACGTTTCTAGCTGTGTGAGACGTCGCATTGTAGTGCTGGAAGATCCCATCCACCCCAGGGAAGACAATCAGCATGTATCGGTGTACGTGGTCTGCATGGACGGATTCAAAACGAATTCGGTCCATAGTGCCTTGGACAGGTATGAGTGGACCCAGATAATGCCACGAAAACATTCCCCAGACCATAACGCTATCCCCACCAGCATGTGTTCTTCCAGCAGTGGTTGAAGAGTGTTTGTTCTCTGATGTTTCTCGCCTTATACGTCAACGTCCATCCGTTGGACGAAGCAGAAAACGTGACTCATCGGAGAAGGCAATCCTTTGCCAATCAGCGGAGGCCCAATTCCGATACTGCCGTGCAAATGTGAGCCTTTTCTGCCGATGCACCTTCATTAGCATAGGTGCAGTGACCATCCGTCTGCATCGGAGCCCCATACGCAGCAGAGTTCGATGAACTGTCCTTTTAGACACACTTCCTGTAGCTCTCCCCCCTGGTTCATTCGGCTAGTAAGTAGTTCCACTTTAGCGTGTCGATCGGCCATCACGCACTTTCAAAGCCGACGTTAACCTCTCACATCAATGGCACGTGGTGCTCCGCAGTTCCCACGTCGCTTTTTCGCAATGGTGCCTGCCATCTCTCTAATCACGATACACTTTAACCACAGCAGCACGCGAACAGTTCACAAACTGCGCTGTTTCAGAAATACTGCCACACTTGACCCGAAAGCCGATAATCATCCCTTTTTGCAAATCTGATAAATCGCTTCTTTTATCCATGACAGCAATGAGTGATATGTTTTTCAGAATACTTACAGCACACCTTATATACCCTCCAAGCGAGCTCACCACACGTGTCTTCATTCATTGGCTACGCGCTGTTGACGTCAAAAGTAGGAGGTGGTCACAATAATGTGACTCGACTGTGTATTTTCTCCAGCAATATATAGTAGAGCATTTTTTTGGTACTAAATTTGCACAGCTTTTATCGCATCTTTCGTGGGTAAAAGTTAATATCGGGGATAACAATTAACACATTAACAGAGGGGTGGGGAGAGAAAACAGAACCTCCAAAAAATGTGACCCATCATTAAATATAGTTTTTTTATTTCCCAAAAGATATGCATATTGCAAAGTGAAACGTGTATTTTTGAAGAAAACTCCCATGCTGCCCCGGTACCGCAGTGTTCTAAGCGCTGGCTTATAAAACCATTCGTCCGAGATGGGTGCGGGTTCGAATCCCAATGAGGCACAAAAATGGAAACAGGTCAGCTGGTCGACAATTTCTTGCGGGTCAAACGGGTCAGGTCAAGGTGTTCCTATCCCGATTTTACTTCCGTTTTATTTTCGATAAGAAAAAATATTTCAAAGGACCCTTCAGAGGTTAATGAAATAATACTTCAGAGCTGCAGAGTGTGATCCAGGAACTTGCTCAGAAGGGTAAAGAAATGGGATTAAAAATGCACTTCCAGAAGACAAAAATGATGTACAATGCTTTTAGAAGGAATGAAGATTCATCAATGGATGGGGAAAATCTTCCAAATACGTGGAGACAATGTAAATAGACAGTCATTTCTCTTTCCATGTTTTTCTTTAACCAATATTGTTGGCACCGTATCGTAAAGCGAACGCACTCGGCTAGTTATTGAGAGATCTGGGGTTCGATCCCAGCGGTGTCGATGAACAATTTTTCGACTGCTGTGTGTTGGTTATAGAAAAACTTGGAAAAAGCGATTACTTTTGTCTATTTATTTGATGGGGAAAAAGTTGGAGATAACCAATTCCTACATTTACCTTGGAAAGCAGATATCAAGCGAGGGTCACATTGATCAAGGAATCTATCGGCGTATAAAACTTAGTTGGAGAGCTTTTGGGAGAAACTCAAGCATGTTTAAGAGCAATGTGCCATTTTGTCTTATCGGAAAAGTGTTTAATTAATGCATCCTTCCCGTGCTTACGTACGGAGCAGAGACCTGGACCTTAACTAAAAAAGCCATACAAAGTCTGCAGACAACTGAAAGAAGCATGGAGAAATGTAGGCTTGGTGTAACCAACAAAGATAAAAAGAGGAACTCGTGGATAAGAAAAATGAAAAAGTAGAAGCCATTCATAATCAGAACAAAATCTCTGAAATGACAATGGGCTGGGCATGTTGCCAGGAGAACGGACCACTGATGGACAACTGAAATTTTAGACTGGATTCCAAGGAACAGGAAAAGGCCCAGAAGAAAACCTCGCGGGAGATGGGTCGATGAAATTCGAAAGCATGCAGGAGTGACATGGAGGAGAGTGGCTCAAGACAGGCCATTGTGGAAGAAACTTGGAGACTTTCATCCAGCAATGGATTGATAATGGTTGACAATGAGGATGATGATATTATCCAGTCATATCCGGGTCGGGTCCGGGTCCAAAAGGATGATGATATTATTCAGTTATTCGGGTCGGGTCCGGGTCCAAAATTTTTGACCCGTTTCGAACTTTGGTGAGGCATGGATGTTGTGTTTGTCTTACGGCACCGGCTCCGTCCCTTCCCTAGAGTCAGTGGTCCTAAAATAGGGACGGGCGACTGATTATAGCCCATTGAGTTGCTCAAGGTGGCCGTTAAACCTCCAACAAAAAAACAAAAAAATCTCATATCTTTTGAAATTCCGCAACTAAATTTTATTTGCTGACTTGAAATCCTTCTGAGTTATGGCGTTAATGTATTTAGGGCTGAGTGAGATCTTACTCTTCAGGAAATCTGAACATTGATGCTTTACAATTTTTGGAGTAATTTGATTTGCACATGGGAACACATTTCCATGTGACTTTGTCTTTTATCTAATCATTAATTTTTTTTTTTTTGATTGGGGGTTTAACGACCACCGTGAGCAACTCAATGGGCTATTAGCAGTCGCCCGTCCCTAATTTAGGGTCACTGGTTCCAGGGAAGGGAGAGAGCCAGTGCCGTAAGACAAACACAACATCCATGCCTGACCGGGATTCGAACCCGGATCCCTTTTCGGACGAAAGATCAGAGGCCATCGCTTAGACCACTGCGCCATGGATGTTGTGTTTGTCTTACGGCACTGGCTCTCTCCCTTCCCTGGAACCAGTGACCCTAAATTAGGGACGGGCGACTGCTTATAGCCCATTGAGTTGCTTACGGTGGTCGTTAAACCTCCAATAAAAAAAAAAAAAAAAAAAGACCACTGCGCCACCGGGGCGGCAATTGAAGGTTTAATGACCACCGCGAGCAACTGGACTATAAGCAGTCGCCCGTCCCTAATTTAGATCCACTGGTTTCAGGGAAGGGAGAGAGCCAGTGCCGTAAGACAAAACACAACATCCATGCCTCACCGGGATTCGAACCCGTACACTTTCTCGAGTATTAATAAGTAAAACATTGGACACAATATAACAAAATTACAGTTAGCAGTCACATTCAAAAACGACCGCGCTGTGTAAACAAGCCAAGAGATGGCCTCCTGAGCGTGACGTCACAGTCTCTCGAGCAGTTCTGAGGCTTTCTATTAGAGATGGTTTCGGATGGGTTCACCAATGTGATAAAACGTTACTAAGGGGATATAAGCAGCCAATACAGAAGATCTGGTTCCCGGAAAGCCGAAGAGCCAACGCTTTATAGTACAAACAAAATGCCGCATCCTGGACTTGGACTAATAGCCAAAAACTGCGCCTCTGACCGCTCAGGCATCTGGGAAGTGTTAAGCTTTTTCAGCTTGCAGCGTCTGCTTCTTCTTTGAGTTCACACTGCGTGAAATTATGCATCCACATATCACCGACACTCATGTGTAACGGGTATGGATCATATCAACACCCAGTTTTCGTGCTGCGTGTAAGGTACAGTCAGTGCCATTCCACGCAGTGTGAGAAAGTGTCACTTCTCTCATGAACGCAAGGAAGATACGTCAACATCTGTCTGTGGAACAGACGAATTTACCGATTTCCAACATTACTACCTAACACAATATCTCTCCACAACAGAGGTAACATAACGACTGTCACTTCTTTGTTTAGAAAGAAACACATACACACACATTCATTGAAATAGCTGCGATACGATCAAGCTTTTGAAAGTTTCTAGCAGCAGATTCAGACAGTCCTTGACTGTCTAGTCAAAGTAAACTTCCGTTTAACTCGTGGCATGCTGAGAGTTTTGGACGTTATGCTTTTGGGGTATGAAAAAACTTAAGAAAAAACAAGTCGATTAAGCAGACTATCAGAATCTTATTATGATAGGTTGAGGGGTGCGGCGTAAGGCTGGTTACGCAGTTGCAAAGCTGCCGAGGAATTAGGGACGCAGTGGGCCATTGCGAGAGCTACCCGTTTGCGTGTTTGTTGAAGGGTGCCCTCTGTTGGAGTGACATGATCGTTTCTCCAAAAGAGGTGGAACTAAGTGCTCTCAAAAACACTGGCTTCCATGCCAATGGTCATTCAGGTCAATTGCCCGGAACAAATGTGGGTGGTCTCATTATTTCTTCCACACTAAGCTCCTTTTTTACCTATGCTCTTTATTCATGTATTTTTCTTTTTCTTTTGGTTGAGAACAAAATTTTCGCATGTCAAGAGTCGTTTCTTTGTTAGTATTTGTTATGGAGACCTGGGCACTAATAACACACTCATTGTTATCGACTACTCGGGATCATGGAGTAATTGGCTTAATTTTAGACTTATTAGCGTACTTTAAAGAAGACGCTGATGTTTTTAGTACATCTGCGTTGAAAGAAGCAAAAAAAACAAAACTGAAAGATACGAAGAAAGCACGATGCAAAATAACTTGAACGAAATAAGTTTGACTATCGATTGGTATATAAGCCTCTATTTAAGGACCCTCTGTTTAGCGGAGTTCTCTATTTAGCAAATTTTATGGAGGAACCCTGAAACTTTGTCCAAAATGCCTGTAAATCATACTGTTAAACATTTCTTGATATTCACGGGACATTTTGTGTGATTTCCGTCGTGAAGTAACGGACCACATTCCCATTTCAACCTCTTCCGTGAAATGACTGAGAAAACCTAAATTTCAAGGATTTTTCATACGTGAATTGATAAAAATACTATTAATCATTCTCCGGTCAATAACAGTCATCAAAGTTAAGAAGGTCCATATGAATAGAGGATGACGAATGAAACGCTCGAGAGAGCGCTACAAGGAATCTGAGGCCTATTTGATCTACCTCTTACTATAATTGTAAGAAAAAGAAGAATAAAAATAGAATTTGAGGGGGGGATAAGTAGTTGTACGCTATAACGAAAAATTGCCGTTTCAAAATCCTTAATTTTCAGGGAAATTTTCCGTGATTACCTTCGTAAATTAACAGAAAAATTACGTTCTCACTTTTTCCGTATCCATAAGACGGAAAATTACCGGTAACAGAGAGGATATTCACACATTTTTAGAACGATTTTCTAGCGATATAATTAATGTTTAAAATAGAATTATTTCTTCCTTAAATGTTCTGCCTGATAGCACTTTCTCTGGACTACGAACCTACATCCAGATTTCCAAGATAACAGAGCATTTCTTAAACTTGGTAGTGGTACTTTATTCCACTCCTCTTCCACTGCTTTCAATAGTCCAATCATTGTTTTAGGTCTGCGTTTAGAAAGCGCTTTTTTAGCAGTCCTAAGGCACAATAGTCCATTGGTGACACATCACGAGACTTTGAAGGAATAGGAGCAAAAAGTATACATCAGATCAGATCATATGTAGAGAATTTTAGGAAGGGAGTGTCTAACCCCAGGTCTTAACCAGCCCTTAGCCCAAATCGCCTAGCTTCCTATTTCTATGATACGAAAGTGACATGGAAGCGAGGTAGAAAGGAGGAGAAAGACGCCCTTATTTATCACCAGGGAACCAGTACCCGGGGTCCGACGGCTTAACGTCCTCATCCGACGTACGGCGGATATTTAGTGATTAGAGCGTTCGTACCTGCCTGGGATCGAACCCGTAGTTTTCCCGTGGCAGTCACGAACGTTGACCACTAGGTCGCAAAAAGTATATTTTTCAAGAAATAAAGTGGTACATTCGGATGTATAACTGGTAGCCTTATCCTGATGGAATTCTACACTTTGAAGGCTCTGTAGATAAAGGAATGGTATTTCCTCTTTAAATATGGAGTTAAACCACTATTTTGGTAATATGTGGAATTGATTTTAACATTCTTTTTAACATTTATTAACTTTAATTTCCCATTGTACGAAAAACCATTTTACTGAAAAATTTTTTGTATTCTTGGAACCAAATGTGTAAATCTTTTTCTGCTTTTTTGCGATAGTAAATCAACTTTTTTTTTGTGTGTGTTAGTCTTCTAGGTAAATCAATGCTTCATCAATAGTCCGAATAAATTTCCATCTGTCTCCGGCTAAGTGATTTTCATAAAGAAGTCTACATCGTGTTATGCGCTCAGTCACGTGCCTAGGCAAATGGCGGTGAACTTTTTTTTTTTTTCAAATTCAAATCTTTGTTTATTACCTTGCTTACAGTTGATACAGAGATTTTTTAACGACTTAGCTGTTGCTCTTTAGGTCTGTGGAATTTCGTTTAAGACCAGAGACCTTATACTTTTGAAATAGTTGAAAAGTACATACCTTCTTTGGATATTCGTTTGGTGTTCTTTTTGCTGTTAAGGGCAATGCTTAACGATTTCTCCCTCTATTATTAACAATATTACTTATTTTACATTTAGAAATACTAACTCCATGATTTTCACAGTTTTTTAATTACGGAATACGAATATTTCTCTTTAAGAGCAAAAACATAACCTTCTATCCACAGCTTGTTTACCTGCGCCATTTCTTAGCAGACAATGTTTAAACTGTAGCAGATATTTCGTTCATGTTCATTTAACACGCTGCTGCCAGTTTCAATTCTTTGAACTTTAGTTTTCTGTAATTTCTTAACGAAAAACGTTCTAAGAACGAGTGAACATCCCCTGTAAGAGAGGTTCGCGGGAATATACTTGGTTTGATAAACTATTAAATTTCAGTCGTTTGTTGGCGGGCTTGATTCTGAGGTTTTGTAGCGATATCGGATGTTGTGGATAGCATTCTGAATGGTATTAAGGTTATGGTGGCAACGAATATTTTCCCCCACACTCAACATCAGTTGGTACATCAGGTATTGTACACCTCAGTAGACAAAGCATTAGAGACAGGGATGATGGGAAGTTGACATGGGCATCCTCCGCGCTTTGTAGAATGCTCATGTGTATCGCAATCGCCGAACATGCACTGTTCAAACTTGGTACTTAGAAATAAGCAAAATGCACTCGTTTTTTAGTACATTCTGGGCTTATAATAGCTCCGAGTACTTGTGTTTCATTTTTGGAAAAGACACGTACTCACTTTAGAGTACATACAGGGAATCCATTGTGAGTATATCTGGTATTTCTAATTTGAAATATATGTACTCATTTTTGAGTACGTACCAGTATATTTCACATATATGTACTAAAAAATCAATATACAGTACACATATTTCAAATACATGTGTATGTGATCTAACTCCGTTCAGTTTCTGTGCCCTTTAAGTAGGGTACAGAAATTAAAGGAAGTTATAGCGAAGTTAGCGATTCCGACAGGATAGTTTGTAAATGAGAGAGAACACTAGATGGCGCCACCGTACAAGCGTACGATTTTGCTCATAGAAGCGGAGAGAAATTAGGGAAGGGGGCCCTTAGGAATGAATACCTTTATATGTAACCGGGGGCCGTCACTTAACGTGCTCATCCGATATTCAGCGATTGTTAGAAATTAACCCAACCACGGATAGCCCCCAAGTTCATGCCTATCAGGCTAGGTTTGAACCTGGGTCCCTAAATCAGTAGTCTGAATCTTCTAACCACTAAGCCATCCGCGGCTCGATTTCAAATTTTTTTATTTCATGTGTAGGGGATTTTAGGAAGTCAGTGTCTGACACCAGGTCTTAAACAACTCTTAGAAATAGGAAGCTAGGAGATTTCCTATCGGGCTAGAGTGCCCGATAGGAAAGTGACACGGAAGCGAGGTAGAAAGGGGAAAGAAGACACCCTTATTTGTTACCGGAGGGCCAGTACCCGTGGTCCGACGGCTTAACGTGCCCATCCGACGCACGGCGGGTATTTAGTGGTTCGAACGTTCGTACCTGCCCAGGATCGAACCAGAGGTTATCTCCATGGCAGTCACGCACGCTGACCACTGGGCCACCCGCGGCCCTCTATTTCAAATTTGGAATGCGTGTACGTCATACATACTCATTTATTCATAGAATCAACTGGAAGTATATTATTCGATGGCACACCTAGGATAATATATATACTCGTTGCCACAAGCTGGGCAAATGGACCGCACAATTTTATGACAAATATAGTGATGAAGCGGCAATATATTATTTATGAGATTGAAACAAATATAGTTTATGTAAAAACGTGCACAAAGATACTTTATGCATAATTAAATTGTGATCAGTGACTTTGTTGTGCTAATAATTTATGTGTGTCACTTTACACATTTATTAAACAATTTTTCTTGAAATCTATAATATCTAAAATGAAGTAATACGAGATCATATTTATTGACGCAGTTATTTTTAAGTAAGTATATGGCATTCAGAGGAAAACACGTTAGGGGGGGGCTACGGCAGTGAAGCTTTTCTTTGATCAACTATGGTTTCTTTCGATCTGATGACTGTTTGCTTAGAGCAGTTTTTTGTTGTTGTTGTTTTCTGATATCCCGCCCATCCCTTCTTCTGCTAAATGGAAATTTCCCTCTTTAAACAGTCACCTCACTAATCGCCATCCGACAGGGCATACTTGCGACATTTTGGTGTTTCTCATTGGAGAATACCTGTTGAACAGCCTCTCAAAACTTACAACGTACAACTACTAATCACCAACAACGTTATTTAAGAAAAAATCTCCCTGGATTTAACGCAAAATACAGATTAAATAACAAGGTTTGGATGAAAAACTAGAAATTTTAGGACTGGCAGGAAAAATTCAATATCGACATGAAATACCAAAGATTTTATTTTTTAGACAATAATCCGTGCAACCAAACAGCTGCTCACTAATGTTGTGCTGATATTTATTTTTACTGCCTAATGTTACGGAAAATCAGCAGGTAGCTGAGGCCGTAATAATTTAAGACTTTAAACAGCTTTATAAAAAAAGAGGTTAAAAAACTCAGAAAATATTATTCACCAAAAAGCTGATATTAAAATTTCGTTAAGGGGTGCAATTTCTTGCATCAAAACAGCATGGGATTCAGTAAGACAGGGAACAACCAAAAACTGCGGGAAATGTACGGTATAATATATTGTTAATCAATTTAAATTCAGCAGATCACGCTCTTAAATTATTTCAGTTGACTTTCGCACATGCTGAAATACATTTTTCTTGTAGTATGTCAAATCAATTTTTAGGGTTTGTGATGAGCAGGTATTTGGAGAAATTAAAGACCCTTACATAAAATGTTTCACACTTAGGGTCAGTAATTGATACCCTTTCCACTGAATCTGCTGTTAACGATGAAGATGACGATTACTCTATCCAAGAAGAATCGCAATAACTCGAGTAAGCTAAATCAATCCTGCCAAGGCCGCGGGTGGCCGAGTGGGCAACGTTCGTGACTGCCACGAGAAGGGCCTCAGGTTCGATCCCAGGCAGGTATGATCATATGTAGAGGATTTTAGGAAGAGTGTCTGACCCCAGGTCTTAAACAACCCTTAGAAATAGGAAACTAGGAGATTTGGGCTAGAGCGCCCGATAGGAAAGTGACACGGAAGCGAAGTACAAAGGGGGAGGAAGACGCCCTTATTTATTACCGGGGGGTAGTACCCGGGGTCCGACGCCTTAACGTGCCCATCCGACGCCTTAACGTGCCCATCCGACGCACGGCGGGTATTTAGTGAATCGAGCGTTCGTACCTGCCTGGGATCGAACCTGAGGCCCCTCCCGTGGCAGTCACGAACGTTGCCCACTTGGCCACCCACGGCCCCAGGCAGGTATGAACGCTCGATCCACTAAATACCCGCCGTGCGTCGGATGGGCACGTTAAGCCGTCGGACCCCGGGTACTAGCCCCCGGTAATAAATAAGGGCGTCTTCCTCCCCTTTCTACTTCGTGTCACGTTCCTATCGGGCGCTCTAGCCCAAATTTCCTAGTTTCCTATTTCTAAGGGTTGTTTAACACCCCCTTCCTAAAATCCTCTACATATGATCATGTATGATCAATCCTGCCAAAGCTCCGATGGTTATTTTGAAGTGCAGCTAATAAAACAACGATGGGCGTTGTTACACTGCTTGACAAAGAACTGGGTGGAATTAATGATACTAAAAAACCTCAGGAGGCAGTTGATGAACGAACTTGAATTGATCGCTGTGTTTTAATGCCTACATTACTAGAATTAAAGATCCAATACATGAATTTGAATGCTTATTTTATTATACCAGTACATCTTCTTTGTACTGTTATTCAATGAATTTTACCTTTTATGAACATCTTTGGAGTGTAGTCGTAAAATCAGCAGAAGGTATAACTATGTGCAAATCCTAAAAAATCAGAGGTTATACTACATGGATAAAAAAAAAAAAAAAAAAAAAAGGGCACGGTACCTTGGGGGGGGGGGTACCGTGCCTTTTTAACAATTATGACTATGAGCTCACTTACCTCAGGAGACAATTCATGAACGAACTTGAATTGATCGCTGTGTTTTAATGTCTACATTCCTAGAATTAAAGATCAAATACAGCTCACTTACCGATATGAATAAAGTATCTTCTCCTGTCAATTATGACATGTTGAAGAGCATGCACAATGCCGCCCCGGTGGCGCAGTGGTCTAAGCGATGGCCTCTGATCATTCGTCCGAACGGGGTCCGGGTTCGAATCCCCGTGAGGCATGGGTGTTGTGTTTGTCTTACGGCACTGGTTCTCTCCTTTCCCTGGAACCAGTGACCCTAAATTAGGGACGGGCGACTGCTTATAGCCAAAATTAAAAAAAAAGATTGATTAATAATATACGACTTCATAATAAATTCTAAAAAAATTGGTTGTGATCTCAAAGTGAGGCAGCAATTTTAAAGAGTAGAAAATGGTTTTGTGTTGAAACTGCTCCTTTAATGAAAGCACTGGATATTAACGTATAAGAGGGTGTAGCAATAATAACAACAACAAGAAAGACACAAAATATTAATCAGAATAATAAGTTTAATAATGATAGTCTTTTTTTTACTTAAAATAATATAACTGAAAATAGTATAACTATACTAATGATCCGAATTTCTTGGCGTAGTGTAGAAATCAAAGTTTCCAAGCTTTCTATACTACACCAAGAAATTCGGATCATCAGTACAGTTACGCTATTTTGAGTATAGTTGGTGTACAGTTCCTATTTATTATTTATTTATAGTATAACTATACTAGTAATCCGAATTTCTCGGCGTAGAATAGAAAACAAAAGATTCCAAGCTTTCGCATATCAATCAGACTGCTTTTTCAAAGAACGTAGATAGCAAACTGCTGTCTTCCTTCTTTGTAAAAGCTTGCTGTCTACCTTCTTTGTAAAAGCTTGCTGTCTACCTTCTTTGTAAAATCTTGCTGTCTACCTTCCGTGAAAGAGCCATCTGCTTGATGTGCGAAAGCTTGGAAACTTTTTGTTTTCTGTTCTACACCAAGAAATTCGTATTACTAGTATAGTTACACTATTTTAAGTATAGTTGGTGTACAGTTCCTTGTTCTTTAATGATTCACTGTTAAAAATTGGTACTTAGAAATAAGCAAAATGTACTCGTTTTTGAGTACATATATTTCAAATATGTGTACTAAAAAAATCCATATATTTCAAATGTATGTGCTCTAACTTCATTCAGTTTCTGTGCCCTTTCGGGCAGGGCACAGAAACTGAAGGAAATTAGATCGAATCTAGCTATTCTGACGGGATAGTTTGTAAGACAGAGAGAAAACACTAGATGGCGCCACCGTATAAGCGTAAGATTTTGTATACAGAAGGCAGAGATAAATAAGGAGGGATTAGGAACTTTAACCGGGGGATTCCTACGCGGGGGCCGCCACTAAACGTGCTCGTCCGGTGCACAGCGGATATTCAGCGATTGTTAGAAATTCACACTACCAGGCTGGGTTTAAACCTGGGGTCCCTCCATCAGTAGTCTGAATCTAACCACTAAGGCACCCGCGGCTCGATTTCAAATTTGGAATACGTGTACTCTGTTCATACTAATTTATTCATAGAATCAATTGGAAATATATTATTCAATGGCACATCTGGGATAATAGATATACTCGTTGCACATGCTGGGTAAATGACAATTTTATGACAAATATAGTGATGAAGCGACAGTGCAGGGTGTCCGAGAAATATTGGACACATTACAAAATTATATAAAACGAAACATTAAACAGATAGAAAGAAACTGACTGTACTAACTTACAATGTAACTACACACGTTAATAAATTTCGGTGCGAGATCCCTTGGTTGCTCGTAGTACGTCCAAGCGATACTTGATTTCATACCATGTATTTGCAAGCATCTGAGGAGTGTTGGAATTAATAGCAGCTGTGATACGCTGCTTCAGTTCCTGCAAATCAGTACAAGCCGTCTGATAGACACGATCCTTCTCATAACCCCACATGAAATAATCCAATGGAGTTAGATCTGGAGAGCGAGGAGGCCACGGAATGGGACCACCACGCCCGATCCATCTGTTGGGGAAATGCTCATTTAGGCAGTTACGTACACACGTTGACCAATGCGGAGGCGCGCCGTCTTTTTGGAAAACGACGTTGTCATACCTTTTGATCTGGGGTATAGCGAATTTTCTAGCATATCCAAGTAAATGTCACCATTTATCGTTTTTTCGCAGAAGAAGAAAGGGCCAATCACTTCTCTTTTTGATAAGGCTTTTGGGGAATCACGTTCCAGTTCAATAGCAGCATGAGGCTTTTCACTGCCCCATATCCTACAGTTGTGAAGATTCACAATACCTGCCACATGAAATGTGGATTCATCACTAAAAATTACAGTACTGAGAAAGTTTTCGTCGTTTTCCACTCGATTCAGCATATCCACAGCGAAATCGTATTGCAGGGTGTGATCATTTACATGCATCTTTTGCACTATTTGAATTTTATAAGCGTGAAACTTTAATTTCTTGTGCAAGATATCGTGAACTGTCGATTTTGGAATGCACAGTTCTCTGCTTGCTTTACGAACGGATTTCCTGGGGCTTCATCTGAAACTTTCATTAACTTGGTGAACCGTCTCACCGCTGACGCTAGGCCTACCGGCTCCTCCACGATGTTCCACATTGCCAGTTTCATTAAACTGTTTCATCCACCGCTTAATTGAATTCGTTGACGGATGACTACAACCATACTCTAAACGGCACCGTCTTTTAACTTTAATTCCGCAAGCCATAACACACACATCGCCTTCTGCTGTACAGATGACATGACGCATTTCTCATACATTCCTCATCAGGCCACACCTAGTGCCATCTATCGGATCCTGGGAATAACAATTCTGTAAAACAAAAAAATAGAAATCGTGTTAGTAATACGTGACATAGAAAAAAATCAATGCTCATAGTTTGTTTTTTTGTATATAATTTTGTAATGTGTCCAATAATTCTCGGACACCCTGTATATTATTTATGAGATTGACACAAATATAGTTAATGTAAAAACGTACACAAAGATACTTTATGCATAATTAAATTACTTGTGATCAGTGACTTTGTTTTACTAATAATTTATGTGTGTCACTTTACACATTTAATTAAAAAAATTATTTTAAAATCTATAATATATAAAATGAAGTAATACGAGATCTTATTTATTGACGCAGTTATTTGTAAGTAAATATGGTTACTTATAAATAAATAAATAAATACATCGCTCTTTCCACGTTCCAGAAACACATAGCAACCGAAAAATTGTTTTTCAGCCGCCGCCGTGGAACTGAACCACGGAACTTCCGATATCTACCCGAGGGCGTTAACTTTACACCACGGTGGCCAACAATCCACGGTGCTATGTGTATTTTTAAGTCAGCTTCTGACATCATAAATCCGTAAGATGGGCTGAGCTACTGAGACGTCTCCATCTGGTGGACATTAACGGCACTGGCTATATATATTATAGCAGTTAGTTCAAAATATACTTTATTGGCAAAAACATAGGGAATACAGGCGTACCACATATGGCAAAATAAACAACAAAACAATGAGCGATACTGATGAAATATTACAGGTGAATGTGATACGACAGTCAACTAAGGATGACAAAATGTTAAAATCGTTAAGAAGGAACAATATATGCTTGAGGAAGATGATGCACAAGCAAAAGTAATGATTAATTAATAAAGCATGTGATGACGTGCAGAGTGAAAGCAGAGCACAAAACAACAGGTAAATATATTTACAAGAACATGGCTGTACAACGCAGTGCACAAAAAGAAGGGAACATGTAAAACACAACAAAAGCATATACTACGATAAAGGTACAGTAGTTCCCACAATCCAGGAAACCACACGATATGTGACAAAAACATGATAAGTATTATAGAACATAGTGGAAACTTGGGCGAACTCCCCAAGTGAAACACAAGGATACACAAAATACAAACAGCAAGCCGTGCAGTATTGCATCGGTCCAAAAAACAACGACATGGGACGAGCAAAAAATACATGACGTCAAAGAATGTGAAAATGCAAGACAGAAATAAGGTATAAATTAAAAGATGCAACGCAATGCAGCAAGAAAAAACAGAAAGAACAAAGTATCGCAGGGCAATACCTCTCGTATTGCTCCTAGAGAACAAATACACGGTGCGCAACTCAATGAAGGTACAGGCAGCAAGAGCAGACACATGAGTGAAGAATAAGTATTAAGGACAGGTGCAACGAAGAAACAAATACAACACGGTACATGCACACGAATTACACAAAAATTGCAGAAAACCCCTACAATACAAATCATAAGCAGTTACATGACAAACACTTAGTAGACGCTGTGACGAAGCATCAGGAAGAGAGAACACAAAATCTCAACTGATGCATTCAGATCTTCGAAGCTGGAAAAAAACAAAAAATCAGAAAGAAAGATGAATGGAAGATCCAGTGATTTCGAACCAACCGGTCCCCTGCGCCCAGGTAGACCGGAAAGAGGCTTGAGATTGAGAGGTGGAAGCAGCGAAGTTCTCCAGGCGTAGTCGAGACACGATGCGATTCCTAAAAATCGACCGTAAGGCCGCGCCAGCAGAGAGGATACTAGGTGTGGTAGCAGGAGAGCGGAGAGATTGATGATAAAGAAAAACGACATGTTTCACAAATACGAAGAGATAGGCACAGGCATCCGGCAAAATAGCCGGGGGATGTTTGGTAAGCAATAGCCACTCGTACGCTTGAAAAGGGATGTCTCTGGAGCAAATGGTGCCTACAAGACGAAAGGCAGTATTGAGAAGTGGAAGGAGAACGGGACAGTGACAGTAGACATGAGGAACATCACCTTCAACCCCACAAAAGAGTCCCGAAAGGGAAGGAAGAAAGGAAGAGAGAGGCTCGGTCCAGAGACAGAAATAAGGCCAGTGTCAGAAACCAGAAGTGGGAAAAGGGTACGGAGAGCGGAGCGAAGAAGGTCATACTCCTCTTCCAAGGTGGAAGAAGGGTCAGGGAAAAGAGAAGAGAGGGGTTTCCAGGTCAAATCGGAAGTTAATAAAGCTTCGACAGTGAGAATTCCTGAGCGGAACCAAGAGGGGAAAAGAAAGTATGGTTGATCGGGTGGATGAATCAGAGTGGAAAAGAAAAGAGGTTCTGCAAGCAGGTCCAGGGTGGTAGAGGGAGGAGCGCGGAGTAGCGGGAGAGAATGAAATACCGCTAGAGCGTCGATAAGAAGTGGTGGGAGGCGTTTAGAAGTAGAAGGAGATGAATCCATCCGAAGAAAAAGGAGGAAAGTGAAGGATGGATCATGAAGAGAAATAAGAGTATTCAGGGTAGAAGAAAGTGCAGGGGAGGGCGAAAGGAGAAGACGAATGAAGGAGACGATTCGGTGAGCTCGATAATATGTTCTGACATCCGGGAAGTGAAGACCACCAAATGAAGTTGGCAGAGAAAGCGTTGCAGCAGAAATCCAATGTCTAGATGACCATATCACTGAAGTGAAAATACTATTGAGGGCAGAGAAATGATGCGATTTAAACACACAGGAATCCCAAGGATAGAAGCATTGTGAGAGAAGATATCGATGAACAATTTGAGCACGTTGAAAGTAAGAGGAAAAGGAAAACGTAAATCGCCAAAAACCAGCCGTGCGATGAAGTCGTGGGCGAAGAGCTTGCCAAGTGACGTTGCTTGTGGTAAAGGAGTGTCCAAAATGAGCTCCAAGAAATTTTTGGGTCGAGGAGGACCACACTGCTCCCCACGGCGAGTCAGTGCGGCCTCTCCAAGAACCACACCACAGTCCAGCACTTTTCTGAATATTCAGGGCAGCACCAGAGAGAGCAGCATACTGTTCATAAGTGGCAAGAAGAGTATCAAATTGGTCATCGCGGCGAAGACAAAAGGTAACATCATCTGCGTAAGCAGAGACAAGAAAACGGTGATGCCGAGTACAAGAGACAATCGGTCCCACCGCAGGTAAGAGAGACGCCCGACTTGCAATCAAAAAGGGCTCAAAGGCGAGAGCAAAGAGTTGTCCTGATAATGGACAACCTTGTCTGATGCCAGATCGAAAAGGAATCGGGGCCGTCAAAAATGGGGCCGTTCGAACGTGCAAATGGGCGCCCCGGTAGAGGCTAAGGATGAGAGAAACAAAAGCGGGAGGAAAACCATAGTGAGTTAATACGGCAGAAAGGTAAGCGTGAGAGACATTATCAAAAGCGGATTTCTGGTCAAGATTAAACAAAGCTAAGGGTTCGGAATGTTTTAGTGCAAGAAAGGAAAGGTTATGAAGAAAGGATATATTGTTAGAAATAGAACGACCAGGCACGGTATATGTCTGGTCGGGGGATATGAGGAACGGAAGAACAGAATTTAGGCGGCGAGAAAGGAGTTTAGTGAAGAATTTGTAGTCCAGGTTGAGAATAGAGATGGGGCGCCAATTCGACAAGTCCAGAAGGTCACCCTTCTTCGGCAGGAGGATGACATGTGCAACTGTAAATTCCGGCGGAAGCGCAGGAGAAGAAAGAGCACACGAATAAGCGGCAGAGAGAAAAGGCAGGAGTGACGGAAGAAAGGCCCGATAGAACGAGAGCGGGAGGCCATCAGGTCCCGGGGAAGAGTGAAGATTGAGGGAGGCAAAAGCCTCTCTCAATTCAGGCAAAGAAAAATCAGCAATGAGAGGGGCGCAGAGAGAAGACGGGACCTGAGGGAGAGAAGAAAGAAAAGAGGAGGAAGAAAAAGAAGAACCCTGCGCAACCGCTCGGAACTTCTCCTGAAAGAAGTGACGGACATGAGAGCAGATGAGAGTTGTATTGCCAGTAACAGTGCCATCAGGCAATCGGAGATGTCTGATGGAAGATGACGTGCGTCGCATGGATTCCATCTTCGAAAGGACTTCGAAAGAATGCGTCGATGGTGAAATACGTAGGAGCCGAAGACGACGGACTGCTTGCTGAGCAAACGGTTTGAGGCAGGCATGAAGTTCATCACGGACGGAGGCGTAGTGCGGGTCAGACATTGGCGTCGCGGAGAGGAGTCCTCGTAGGTTACTCACCTCCATCGAGCGAGTGGTGGAAATAGTAAAGGAGAGTTGACGAACGAGCAAGAGAAGATCCCGTTTGACATCAAGCCACAAACGCAAGGCGCTTGGGGTCGTTGTGAGCAGCAGCTTACGATCAGAAAGGAACTTCTCAACTTCCTCACAAAAGGAACGGTCTTGCAAGAGAGTGTCATCAAACGTCCAATGACGACGCGTAGATGAAGGTGCAGGAGAGACGCAAATTGATAGTGAAACGGCAGAATGGTCGGAAGAAACAGTAGGTGAATGTCGAGCAGCAGTGATAGCAGGGAGTAAGGAAGCAGAAACATATATTCGGTCCAACCGCGCAGCAGTAGAACCGAACGTCGGCGGATTACACCACGTAAAGGAAATGGAATCAGGATTTAGCCGTCTGAAGGAATCGACAAGATGAAAATCATCAAGGAGCTGAGTCAGCTGTGAAACTAAAATCATGCGGTATTCGCCAAAAGACGAATTTCTGTCAAGAGAAGGCTGCAGCGTGCAGTTAAAATCCTACCCAAGAACGAAATAATCCCCGGGAGGAATCGCTGCAATCGCTGCACGAATATTACTGAAAAGATGAGCAACATATATTTCATCAGTGGGAATATATACATTAAAGATATGAAAAGTAACATTATGCACACAAAAGATAAAACACTGAAGAAAATCAAGGTGTAAATTTGTCACAGAAATAGAAGTCAGCTGAGTCAAAAACCGCTGGCGCACACCTACAGCTATACCACCATACCGCGAGAGGCGATACGAGTGGTAAAAGGTGTACGGCCAGCGTCTCCATAGGTGAGTGGGAGTGTCAGCAGAGCAGTGAGTTTCCTGGAGAAGGAGAACATCACCACCAGCGGCAGAAATGTCCTCATAAACGAGGGAGTTCAACACTGGTGTCGCGAACCCGCGACAATTCAAGGAAGTCACAGTGAAAGAGCCATGTCTCTAGTGGCAGTGACAATCTTTTCCAAATGGGAACGGAAATTGTTGTACCGCCGTTGGATGCACTTCTGAGTGGCAGCATCCTCGGCAGATGGACTCTTGATAGTATTGTAAAGAGTTAACAGTTGTGCCAGTTGATTCTCAACTGCTGGGTAGCGACCTTCAAATCGGTTGACATAGGTGGGTAAATTAGGAAGAAGAGTCTTGGCACAAGCAAAGTCGTGCAATTCGTTATAAGGGAGAGGAGTGTCCGGAAACACATTCATGTGTAGGCGTGCGGAAAATTCCTCAAGAGGCAGGAGGTAGATAACTGGCTTGGAAGACTTGACAGGGCGACCCGAAGCAGGTGATCCAGCAGGCTTAGTCGGAGTGGTGTGAGTAGAGTGTCCAGATTGTCGCCGTCGTTTCGTAGAGCCGCGAGGAGGTTTGGCATCCCTTTTGTCAGAACGGGTCCGGAGATAGCCCTCCGTCCCATCACTCATCGCTTGGTCGCTGACGCTTTGATAGGCTGTGTCATCAGCGGTCGAGGTCTCGGTATCAGACTGGTCAGTCGCAACGGACTCAGCAACTGCCGTAAGGTCCGCAGGAACACGAAAAGATGCTGAAGATTGTAAAACTGGGTAGTGTTCCTCGGAGAGAGAAGGTGGGACAGCAATTGGCGTAGAGGTTGCTACCGAAGGTAGGTTGTTCGCAGGAACCACCGTCGGTAACGGAGCGCTACTAGGATCTTGATGAGAAGGCGTCGGATCTTGATAGACGGGCGAAACAGACTTTGGTGGAGCAACTGGACACTGCTTATAGTAGTGACCAACCTGATGACATTGACTACAATGGAATTCCGTCAGGAAGTTTATTTGCCTGACCTGATCTTCGCACCGAACAGTGAAGTGTGTTGGAAGCCGTTCGATTGCTTCTTGTGATGGAAATATGACCCTCGCAACACGGCGAGCACCTTGGATCGACGCATGTCGTGGATCACGTAATGGGTCGTTTCGGGCAGCAAGATGCGTTTGTATGCCTCCAACTACCCGACCAACCGAAGATAAGACAGCATACAGCATGAGATCTGTCACCTCCAACGGGACCGGGTAGAAAGAAACGTTAATGGGTCTTTGGCCCACTGGTTCTGCAGAAAGATGTCTATCACCAATGGTGAGACCAGATGTTAGGAGAGATTTCGCCATTTCAGCCGTGGCCAGATAAACAACTACAAGTCGTCCTCTACGATACATTTGCGGAATAGATTCAGATGGGAACCGCTGTGCAATGGCATCTGCATATACTCGCAAAGGAGTGTCCGGAAGGGCTTCGAAATGAACGCCTTTTGCAAGATTCTCAGTAAAAGCTGTGCCAGCTGGAGAGCTGGCTGGGATATTAAGCACGATATTATTGCCAGCTTGGGAAATGAAAGATTTCAGCTTTTCAGCGCCAACATAATTACTCTTGGATGCTGGACGAGAGACTTTGGAGGCTGCAACAGAAGAAAACGAAGGTCATGACACGTTGGGCTCGGCAGTGCTAGAAGAGGCTGCATTTCCAGTGATGTCCATTGCGTCATCATCGATAGCGGAAGCCGGGAGATGTGACGTAGCTGGAGAAGGCAAATTGGCAACGCCACGAGCGGACGCTTGCGTGGCAACACCCCCATCTAGGGCATCAGAAAAGGAAGAGAGATTAGGGCTATCACTATCCCTACCGGAAGTCGCCATCTTTAATGGCAGCGCCCAGTAGCGAGCTTGGCCAGCTCGGCCAAACGTAAATAAGATGAAATACAACAAAATAGGCACTCACCGCGCTCGAAACGAAGCAAAATGAAAGACGATACCTTTATACTTAAGGTGAACGTGAAATTAAGGAGCGAAGAGTCCAAGAACACACCCAAATCAGAAAAAAATCGCGGAGCAACAACACGCTGCGCAGTTAAATCCAAAGGGCGAGATAAAGTTAACGCCCTCGGCTAGATATCGAGAGTTCCGTGATTCAATTCCACGGCGGCGGCTGAAAAAACCATTTTGTCGGTTGCTATGTGTTTCTGGAGCGTGGAAAGAGCGATGTATTTATTTATTTATTTACTGACGCTACGTATTTGGAGGATTTTCACCATGGTTACTTATATTTGAGCATGTCATGTACTCGTTTACGATACGATTGTACTTAAAAAAAAAACAAAAAAAAACGAGTAGGTTCAGGTTCTCATTTTTAAGTAGATTTTAATTTTAACAGTGTAGTCATTTCTAGAAGCAGTTTTAAAAAAAGGGAGCGGTTATCAGGCCCTTACTGCAATAACGCCAGCTCAGTATAATTTAATTTGTGTAATGTGCATAGCTTCGTTTTGGGGGAAACCGTCCAAAATTCGGGCACGCGTCCCGATTTCCCTTTCATGAATCTGTCATTGTTTCAGACTGTTTTGTTTTTCTCTGCAGTAATCGTTATCCCATATGATGGCTGCATAGCTTAGTCTTTATAACGGCGAATATGTCAGTTAAAAGTGAGAGATTACTTTGAAATAATTGAGCGCTAACGATCTCCTTCATAATTCACCTGCACTTCCCATGAAGCACCAAGTGACCGGTTACTGTTATTTTGTTCTTTTCTTTTGCAGGCGTTTCGGGACTAAGTGTGGCGGATGTTCCCAGGGGATTTGTCCGACGGATTTAGTCCGGCGAGCGAGGGATAAGGTTTTCCACCTGGCTTGCTTCACGTGCCTGCTATGTCACAGGCAGCTGTCCACGGGAGAAGAGCTCTACATCCTCGACGAGAACAGATTCATCTGTAAGGATGACTTCATCAGCCACAAGCACCTGACGACGCAGCAGACGCCACACCATCGTAAGTCATTATCAAAAACTCAGCCTTTATTTCACTGCTTTATCTCTCCTGTAGAAAAACAGAACCATGGTCTGTCCCCTTCTGATTTATAAGTGTAAAATTCTGATGTGCTGCCGGACATATCCATTACCACGCCTCACCGATCTTGCACGCTCATCCACATACAAATGAACCGCGATTCAAACGCACACTATAAACCGCATTGAGGATAAACCATCCAAGTCAATTATTTCTTTGTACTTCACCACTGACATCTCTATAAACTAAAGTGTTGAATTTCCGTGACTGTATTCCAAATCCTGATTTTCATTTTTTTTTTCTAAGCGAAAGCTTATCATCGAGCCCATTACCGCGATAAAGAATTTTCATCATTGTGTAAGCCTTTGAAAACTTAAATTCCTTGATTCAGAAACTAATAAAACTTCTATTTTTTTTATTTGGAAGTTAGATATCAGTGAATCGTATTAATGTCGAGCAAAATCGATTGAATAGCTCGAACTAGAAATCATTAAATTTTGAATCTCCCGTTGACAACTAAATATTGAGAAACAAAAAAAGTTTAGTTTTTCTTTTTTTCGGATATAAGATTGTACTTTGAATATGTTTTAGATTCTTCTTTCTAATTTCCTTGATTCAGAAACTGACAAAATTAATTTTTTATTTGGGAGGGTGACATCAGAGAATCGTATCATTGTTGAGCAAAATCGATGGAATATAGCTCAAACTGCAAAATATTAAATTTTGAATCTCCCGTTGACAAGTAAATATTAGAGGAAAAAAGCTGTTCGTCCACCCCCCTTTTCTTTTCTTTTCTTCGGAGAATACAAAGTATAATGTTTTGATGTAATTCGAGACGTTTTAGATCTTTCTAAATTTCTTGATTCAGAAACTAATAGAACTTCGATCCTTTTTTATTCGGGAGGGAGATATCAGAGAATCGTATTAGTTTCGAGTAAGTCGATTGAATAGTTCACAAATCATTAAATTTTGAATCTCCCGTTGACAACTAAATACTGGGAAACAAAAACTTTGTTAGTTTTTCTTTTCTTCGGGGAATATAAAATATAAGATGTACTTCGAAAACGTTTCAGATTCTTTTTCTAATTACCTTGATTCAGAAACTAACAAAACTTCGACTATTTTTTTATTTGGGAGGGTGATATCAGAGAATCGTATAATTGTCGAGCAAAATCGATGGAATGTAGCTCAAACTAGAAAACGTTAAATTTTGAATCTACCGTTGACAACTAAATATTAGGGAGAAAAAAAGTTTTCTTTTCTTTTTTTCGGAGAATACAAGGTATAATGCCTTTGATGTAATTCGAGACGTTTTAGATCTTCTTTCTAATTTTTTTGATTCAGAAACTAACAGAATTTCGATTTTTTTTTTTTAATTCGGTAGAGAGATATCAGAGAATCGTGTTAGTTTCTAGTAAAAGCAATTTAATAGTTCACAAAGCATTAAATTTTGAATCTCCCAGTGACAATTAAATTCTCGGATAGAAAAAGGTTTCTCCGTCTTTCTTTTGTTTCCTTTTCATTTCTTTTCTTTGGAGAATACCCCGTATATTGTTTTGATGTAATTAGAGAAGTTTTAGATACTTCTTTTAAATTCCTTGATTCAGAAACTGATAAAACTTCGATTTTTTATTATTTGAGAGGAAGATATCAGAGAATCACATTAGTTTCTAGTAAAATTGATTAAATAACTCAAACTACAACTCATTAAATTTTTAATCTCCCATTGGGAACTAAATATTAGGATACAAACAGGTTTGTTCATTTTTTTCCTTTTCTGCGGAAAATATTAAGTGTAATGTTTTGATGTGACCATTTTTTATTCTTCCGGTATGTCAATTAAGGGTTGTCCATTGATTCATAATCATTATTTTGAGGAGATTTACCCCAGGTGATATAGGCTGATTAGAACGTTGATTTTGTTCTTCAGGGGCACTAGCATGGAATGTATCATCAAGACAGCGTGCGTCAAAATACACACTCAGTAAATCATCATTAGTCGTACTACTGCTCTTCCTCCCGACATAACTTTTATTTACCTTGAACTCACTGTCAGTGCTGCTAAAACTTATAAGGAAATTCAAGGAAGTGATGTGCCGTTCTGAAGGAAAAATCTAACTGCAGAATAACTAATTCATATAAGAACAGAACTATAAAACAAGGTTAATTTAGATATATAGGCAGAGCACATTTAAGGAAACAGGGGACCCACCCGGGGACTGGACAGTATTTCGGGGCCCCAGTATTAGAGGCACATCTACGATTTCACTATGGGTGGATGAATAAAATACCCCGGAGAAAACATTCTCAAAATATGATGTGGAAGCCATAAATATATCCCCGCTGTATTGAAGTGCTTATCCCATGATTCATGGACGAATCAGCGTTGCAAAGAAAATGTAAAAATACGTAGTTGAAAAATGGATACTAGTTCAGTTTGGTTTTAATACCCCTCCCCTATCCAGAGTTGGGTTCAGCTTGTTTAAATTATATCGAAGTAGTGGCAAAATAATATGATCCAAATCGCATGATTCAAACGAATTCGTGATGTATGAAAAATTCTCCCAATTACAGCCGTGTATATAAAAAAAAGCGCATCTGTAACGCTTTCAAGATTTGAGGATGGATTAGAAGCGACTATACTTTTTGTGGACTCCTAAAAAAGCGGAAAGAAATGGAATATTTTTTTTCAGAAGGCAGTTTCTTATAGTTTTTGCTGTGCCATCTGCAAACACACACACACACACACACACACACACACACACACACACACACAAAACAACAATAAAACTCTGTCGATTCTTCCATCATCCTCCATAATTCTGGGGCCTCTTGAAAATGAAGGTCCTGGGGCTGCAGGCTCCTCTAGTTCCACTCTCAAATGGGCTTTGGATATAGGTCACACAATAAAGAGAAATCCTACTGTCATCAAATAGAAGTCATAGCTCTTTCGACGTTTATAAGTGAGTCACGGAAAAATTCTCATCGGCCGCCACGGGAATCGAACCCAGGGTCTTCCAGTTACGCGCCGGACATGCTACCATTGCACCACAGCGGCCTCGAAATTCTCCAGACTCACAAACGACAAACTGCCAAACCACATGGCAGGGTTGCTTCTTTGGAACCCCGCACAATGCTGGGGATTCACCACAGATGAACAAATAACTAGAAGGCGAAAGAATAATAAATACACAGTTGACGTGGATTAGGAACATCAAGTAGAAGTCATCGCCCTTTCCACGTTTATAAGTGAGTTACGGGAAAACTCTCATTAGCCACCACCGGGAATCGAACCCAGGGTCTTCCAGTTACGCGCCGGACTTGCTTCCACTGCACCACAGCGGAAGCATGTCCACGTCAACTGTGTATTTATTATTCATTCGCCTTCTAGTTATTTGATCAGTTGCTGCTGTTCATCTTTGGTGTATTGTGCTGGGCTCCAAAGAAGCAACCTGCCAGGTGGTTGTTTGGCAGTTTGTCGCATGCGAGTCTGAAGAATTTCGAGGTCGCTGTGGCGCAGTGGAAGCAGGCCTGGCGCGTAACTGGGAGACCCTGGGTTCGATTCCCGGTGGCGGCAGAGGAGAATTTTTCCGTGACTCATTTATAAACGTGGAAAGAGCGATGGCTTCTATTGTATATTCCTAATCCACGTCAACTGTGTATTTCTTTATTTTTATTTATTATGAACCCTACTGTGTTGGGGGAAAATCTTCACACTTTGGATTTGGAATTGATAACCAAATTGTAGGATGCAATTTTTGAAATTTCAGTGGTACAGAATCATTGGTTTCAAACAGGATCGATTGAATATATCAAACCACAGATAATTAAACACGGAATTCACGTTGGAAACAAACATATTAAGAAATAAACAGGTTCGTTAGCGTTCTTTCTTTTTCTGTTTTTTCCGAGTGATACCAAAAGAAAAGAATCATATTGACGTACTGATTTCGAGCAAAATCGATCGCATATGTCAAACCACAAGTGGCTGACCTTTTGAATTGTGATTGACAACTAAATACTAACCCGTCGTCGGTCGTGCTTTTGAGCACTTCGCTCACCCCTCGCATATACAGCTTTTCTCATCAAGGGACCACTGTCGTTTGTGTTTTTATACATGCCACTATGAAAGGTAAGGAATGATGTTTTTTATTTTTCTTATCTCAAAGAAAGATTTGATATTGATTTAAGTGGAATAAGATTGATTTAGAGAAAATTCGGATAAACGTCTTAAACTACCAATCTTTAAACTCCGAGTCTACGATTGAAAGAAACAAGCTTTGAATAAAATCCAAGCCAATAGAGTCGGGAATCTAAAACTTTGATAAATATTGACTTCATTCAGTACAAATAAAAGCTTGTCAGGTTGCAAAAGAAGAGGACATACCTTTATTGAGTGAAATTTATTTATTTTATTTCAGCTGTTTTAATACAAATGCATTTAAAATAAATTGACATTATTACAATTATTAATAGAAACAGCCAGGAAGACAAGGGAAAAGGCCAAACACAGCCCTGACATAGCCCCAGTCTTCCTATATACACACATCTAGTCAAGCACCACAGAGACAGCTATCCGAATTATTAAAAAAAGTTAGTTAACATGTTAAATTAATTAAGTTGGTTCCACCTAAAATCTCTGCCTTATGTTTCCAATGGTAAAACTTCTTGACATATTTTCTTCGCAATTAATGTATTCCCAAGGATGAAAATTTGCACATCGATAAAACTAACTTTAAGTAATGGCATGGGATATTTAATACTTGCTAAAACATAACCATAATTAAGCAATCCAACATTTGTTTGTCTACTGACGTCAATGTACATGTCACGCCATCTGTTGACAGATCTGAACATTACTCAAAGAAAAATGATTGATTTTTAATATAATTTTGGTTATGTTTTAGCATGTATTAAGTATCCCATGCTATAACTTAAAGTTAGTTTTATCGATGAGCAAATTTCCATCCTTGGGAATACGTTAATTGCGAAAAAATGTGTAAAGAAGTTTTACCATTGGAAACATAAGGCAGAGATTTTAGGTGGAACCACCTTTAGGAAACAAAAAACATGCAAATGCAAAGGTATTTCCCCTTAACTCCAACTACGTTCACTTTTTCGCTAACATTTTCCCTATCTTCACATATGAACAATCCCCCCCCCCCCAATTGGTCATTTCTAATTTTTATGTAATAGATAAAGTTTTAATTACCTCTTAAAATATTCAAATAATTGAAATCAGTAATCTCATGAGGTAAAGAGTTCCAGTATTTTGGTCCCATGTAATTTATACTTTGCTTAATATAATTAGTTCTGGGAAAGATTAATCTCAGTAAGCCCTGATTCCTAGTATTGTAGCTTCGTACAGATTTAGAGATAAGTGTAGATTCATTATTAATATTATTTTTAATCTTTTTGCACATTATCTTACCTAAATTAAAGTTATATAACTAGCTAATAATAAAAAAAAAACATATTTCCGAGGGTGTAGTGAAATGTCGAGAACTAAATTGTTTCATTTGTAGGTGTGAAATTATTTTTTAAATCTAAGTCTAACAAATTTATTTTGTAGTCTGGAAATATTCACCGAAGTAGTCTGCCTCCATGCCAGAATGCAGTAGTCATGGTGAGACTGTAGTAATGAGTAATATAATAACTCTTTAGAACCCTGAGTGACAAAACTGAGACTATCGAACCAATTATACCTAAGTTTCGCAAAAGTCTGCATATAATATTATAGTAGTATTAAGTAAGATATCAAAAACATCATTTATATATACTACATTAAGTAATACGGGGCCCAAAATAGAGCCTTTGGGCACCCAAGATGTAATCAATTTCATTGGTGAAATAACTTGATCAATATGTGTATATTGAAGCCTATGCTATTGATTTAAGTAAAATTGTAGAAAAGCTATTGATTTAAGTAAAATAAGTGAAACAGATCGAGTTAAAAAATTTGTATACAGGACTGTGCGCAAAAGAGTACAAAACCTATTGAATTTAGATTCATTTTTGATCAGAAAGTCTTAAGACCTGGTGTTATGGTTTACCATGGAAGACAAAAAAAAACTTGTTAGTTTTGCACGAAATTCGTCAAGAAGCGTGATCCTAAATATATTGCGATTTAAGACTGAGAGCAAAAGAGAAAAAAAAGCATTCTTTTTAAATGAAATACATCAAGAAACTTGATCAGAAAGAAGCAGGGGACTGTGAAATAACTAGGGGTAAGCTATCTGTTATTTTTAAACAAATCGGTTGAACTAGTTATTAGTTTAGAACGAAATCAACCGCTGAGATTATATGGGTGATAACTCCAAAGCATTTGACTTTTAAACTCCTAAACCGGTATTAGACCCTTGGAATTAAAAAGTAAAACCCGTTGATTTTGAAAGAAACGGATCCTAGGGTGATTATAAAAGAAAAAAACAAAACAAAAAAACGGATTGAGGTCAAACATATACTTTGCGCAAGCCATCTTTCGAACGATTTGGGATGGTTGCGAAGAGACAATTATAAAAGAGCAAGGAAGTAGTTGATTTCAAAATTAACCAATCTACCAGACGCTTTTTAAAGGACAGCATTTCCTTCCCTTTTATAGTGGCATTTGAATTCTGAGTTTCTGTTAAAAATCATTCGGAAGCTAGCTTAGTTCTATGTAGGCACGGATTTGCATGTAGACTTCCGAAAAAGAACAACTATTAAAGCTACATCTTTTCATATTTCGATCTCTTTAATCACGTTAATGCAATTTAGCAACTACTTCAATTTAAAACAAAGTTGATCAAATAGGGAAATATTTTAAAGAAAGCTGCCCAAACAGATTCTGTGTATCATAAGGTATGGATAGCTTGAATTAAAATTTTGTGTTAATGTACCGTTATTTACTCAGTAACGATTCAATTAACACAGAAAAATAATAGTTATGTACAGTTTGGTTTAAAACAATGTCTCCAAACTCGAAACGTATACGCTATTTTTCAAGAAATTGAAAGCTTAAATCTTTGCATTCAGGAATAGCTTCTAAGGCCCGAAAACCATAGGGTGTAATAGGTAAAATGGCAATCTGATTTTGAGGCAGACCGGTTAGAGACTGGAAATACAATCTTACTAAGTAAAATACTAGCGCCGCCCCGGTGGCGCAGTGGTCTAAGCGATGGCCTCTGATCATTCGTCCGAAAGGGGTCCAGGTTCGAATCTCGGTGAGGCATGGATGTTGTGTTTGTCTTAAGGCACTGGCTCCCTCCCTTCCCTGGAACCAGTGACCCTAAATTAGGGACGGGCGACTGCTTATAGCCCATTGAGTTGCTCACGGTGGTCGTTAAACCTCCAAACAAAAAAAAAAAAATACTAGCATAAAGTGAGTTTTTTACGTCTTTGACAAATCAACTGGTTCAGAATCGCATAGTTTTCAAATTATGTAAACTATTTACAATAAAAGGAAACTTTCCATGGGTATTATATCACATAAAATAGCATTAGAGTGCAACATATAACTTCTTTACGTAAGAAATATTTCAGTATTTTCTACAGAAAAAGTGAAATTACATTAATAGTTACCTGGA
Source organism: Macrothele yani (assembly GCA_039090855.1). Taxonomy (NCBI): domain Eukaryota; kingdom Metazoa; phylum Arthropoda; class Arachnida; order Araneae; family Macrothelidae; genus Macrothele; species Macrothele yani. Next base: position 119,949,377 of record CM077005.1, on the reverse strand, counting down.
ATCGGACAAGAATCAATCAAGAAATCTTTACAAGTGGCAACGGAGATAAAACTTCTACTGCAAAACTTTTGCCGCAAGTTCGCCACGTAATATGAACTCTTATCTCGGTTTGCAAAATGAGGAAGAACAGGTGTTTGTAAAGCAAACTTCTGTTTTTCAGGAAGTTAACCCCACAGTAAAGATAGTCCTACCTATACATTTTATTAAACATATATACAAGGGCTGGACAGAATAATGTGAACACCACGCTCAGAAACGCTACTTTTAATGCATCTGCGTACATCGCAATACGCAAAGGTATCCACCACTTTTTGGTTGTAATAGTTTTGTTTAGAACCTCAAGGTCATGTTTAAGTGCATTTCAAGTATCTTGTTGCAAAATTCCTTTCACGCTGACGACGAAATGAATGACCTCAGGGACTTCGAAAGATGACTAATTTAATTAATGGATCAGGAACTTCGAAAATTTTTCAAAAAGGATTTTTTTAAGTAAAAAATATTTTTCAAAAGGATTAAAAAAGGATTTTTTTTATGTAAAATTTTTCAAAAGGATTTTTTAAAGTAAATTTTTCAAAAGGACTTTTTTTTAAAGTAAAAATCCTTTTTTGAAAAATTTAATTAATAATGACCTCAGGGACTTCGAAAAATGGCTAATTTAATTAATGGATCCTCCGTGAAAACAGTCGCCAGGATAGTGGGGTTATCGAAAGCTACTGTGTCTGGTATCATGACAGCATACCGTGTTCGTGGCAAAACCTCGTCTGCGAAACACAAGAGCGACCAGAAAACTACCCTGACTGATAGAGAGGAGAGCTTTAAAGAGGACTGTTACCCGTGATAAGAAGGCCACTGCGCCGAAAATTAATACGAAGTTCAATCTGCATCTCCTGACCCCAGTAACAACTAAAACACTGAGCAGGGAACTGCATAACAAGACATTCATGGCAGAGCTGCTATTGCAAAACCTCAGGTGACCCGGGTGAATGCACAACGGCGACGGCAGTGGTGCCAGGGGCATACAACGTGGACTTGCCGATGCATGGAAGAATCCACATTCACACCATTCTACAACGTGGACTTGCCGATGTTCGGATGAATCCACATTCACACCATTCTCCGTCGCAGGACGTGTTTACTTGTGGAGAACACCGTCAGTAGCGTACAACCTAGACTTCTCCTACCAACAGTGCAGCATGGTGGTGGCTCTGTCATGCTCTGGGCAGTCATATCGTGGTTTTCAGAAAGTCCCGTGATCACCTTGAAAGAACGGATGACTGGCAGGGCGTGTGAAACCATTTTGGCCGACCAAGTCTATCCAGTGGCTCAGGCATTGTTTCCTGCCTGGGATACTACCATCTATCAAGATGATAACGCCCCGATTCACAGAGCTTCGAATGTGCAATCATGGTTTGAAGAACAAGAGGACGAAATTTCACACCTTCCTTTGCCTCCCCATTCACCAGACTTAAACATCATCGAGCCACTATGGTCTGTATTGAAAAACAGAGTAAGATCCCGTTACCCTCCTCCTGCATCTCCCGAGGACCTGGAGCAGTTTCTGCATGAAGAATGGTGTAACAACCCACTAGCCATCATCCAGGGTTTGTATGTTTCCATTCCAAGGAAGATTCGGCTGTTTTAAATGTCAAAGGTGGTCCCAAGGTACGTAAAACCTTCTTTTCCAGGCTATTCACAGTATTCAGTCCAACTTATATATAACTTAAACCAAACTAGAGCTAAAACCAAGTTATATATATATATATATATATATATATATATATATATATATATATATATACACGGTCGAGTCACATTATTGCGACCACCAGCCTAATATCCAGAGTAACCCCCGTGTGCAGCGCGGACAGCAGGTAGACGATCTGGGAGTGACTCAGTAAGGTGCAGCAAGGTGTTCACAGTTATGTGTAGCCATGCGGACTGCAGTGCATCTGACAGCTGCTGGAGGATGCGTGGTGGAGGATCCATAGAGCGAACAACACAATCGAGGTGGTCCCACAGATGCTGAATTGGGTTTAAGTCTGGGGAATTAGGGGGCCAGGGAAGTACTTTGAAGTCTTCATCATGCTCTTCCAACCACTCTCTGGCATTTCTAGCTGTGTGATACGTCGTGCTGGAAGATCCCATCTGCCCCAGGGAAGACAATCAGCATGTATGTGTGTACGTGGTCTGCAAGGATGGAGTCATAACGAATTCGGTCCATAGTGCCTTCCACAAGTATGAGTGGACCCAGAGAATGCCACGAAAACATTCCCCAGACCATAAGGCTGCTCCCACCAGCTTGTGTTCTTCCAACAATGGTTGAAGAGTGTTTGTTCTTCGATGTTTCTTGCCTTATACGCCAACTCCCATCCTTTCGATAAAGCAGAAAACATGACTCATCGTATAAGAAAATCCTTTGTCAATTAGCGGAGCCCCGATTCCGATACTGCCGTGCAAGCCTTTTCTTCCGATGCCCCTTCGTCAGCATAGGTGCAGTGACCATCCGTCTGCATCGGAGCCCCATACGCAGCAGGTTTCGCTAAACTGTCGTTTTAGACACACTTTCCGGTAGCCCCCTGGTTCATTCGGCCAGTGAGTCGCTCCACTGTAGCTGGTCGATCAGTCCTCACGCACCTTCGAAGCCGACGTTCACCTCTCACATCAATGGCACGCGTTGGTCCGCAGTTTACACGTCGCTTATTCACAATGGTGCCATTTCTACAATCACGATACACTTTAACCACAGCAGCACGCAAACAGTTCACAAACTCCGCTGTTTCAGAAATACTGCCACCCTTGACCTGAAATCCGATAATCATCCCTTTTTGCAAATCTGATAAATCGCTCCTTTTATCAATGACAACAACGAGTGATATGTTTTCAGATTGCCTGCAGCACACCTTGTGTACCCTCTAAGCCAGCTCACTGCACGTGCCTTCTTTCATTGGCTAGGCGCTGTTGACGTCAGATGTAGGTGACTCGAGTGTGTATACATAATGAATTCGTTGTTCACATGAATTAGGTGCGGTTCAAGGTATATGTCGAAACAACAAATATTTGTTTGAAATAACACTCGATGCTGAAGAAAACGTTAGTTTGAGACATTTGTACATTGGAAAAAATGAATAAAAAGATAAGCCAATTCGTCTGATAGATGTGCAATTACGATGTCGAAAAGACATCTGAGTGAGTGGCGATACACTTCTGAAGTAACCGACAAAGCTTAGAATCCCATAAGACACTTAAGTCGCTGCATTTCCCTTCCATTATGGATCGTATTTTACTGGCAACCACAAATCCTCCGATTTCTGAAATGGCAATTTGTTTGCATTTATACAGCGCCCCCTATTGTTCGTTTGATTTGTAAGGTAGGAAACGTGTCCGTCGCGGTGTTCAAGTCGGCATTACATCTTGTTCTGAGTCTGACTTACGACTTTGATGATATCTGATTAAGAAAGCATGACCAAAAAAATGAATGAACACGTAGTCTCAAACTGGTTTCCACGTTAGAGAGATTTATCAGCCATAAAAAAAAAAAAAAAAAAAGGCTTTTAACGAACAATGCGCTTTGTCACCAACGTGTTTCAAGTTCGTACTTTCTCTTCATAAAGCGTTAAAATGTCGTAAATTGTAAACATCCGGAAGTGAAATCGCGGACAGGCACGCATATTATTGTTAACCTGAGGGACAATTATATATATATAAAAAAAAAAAAAAAAAATGAAGAAGCAATACTCACGAACTTCTCTTTTGTGAAGCTCATTTATTAGAACTATAATTTCAGTTAAACGAAAATTTTGTTTAACATATAAACACAATATGCTCATTTTATTCTACAGTATATTTGCAGAATTTATTTCCGTCGTTTATTTATTTGTTTTGTTATCCATTATGGGAAAGAAGGCCAATCGTGCTAGACATCTCTGTAAATAATCTACCATTACACACATAGTTTGCCTAAAGTACTACGTCTTCCGAGAAACAGAAATCTTTTCTTTGAACTATCGCATGACGTCACACGGTCTCACGGATAACGACGGCCACTATCACCGGACGTGATCTTTCGATGGTCTGGGTTTGCATGGAAGAATATAATTGTATAATTGCGTCTATGAAAGAAAAGTTGCCTAAGGGAATAAGTTACTCTGACATTCAAAATTTGAGCACAGTTTTGTTGCTCCAATATCGTAATACGAAATACTGCCTTCCGTCTTACGCTATTATAAAGCGTGTTATGGAGTTTCTTTCGAGATCATCGTATAAGGTAATTCGCAAACTTTTTTTTTTGCACAAGGGCAGTATTAAAATTTGAAATTCAGATCGCCTTTTAAATCGCTTATGGCAACGGGTAAGGACTTGGACTTTTACATATCTCTTTTAAACTTTTGTAGCCGCCCCTGGAGGCGCAGTGTTCTAAACGCTGGCTTATGACCATTCGTCCGAGAGGGGTCCGGGTTCGAATCACGGTGAGTTATGGATGTTGTGTTTGTCATACGGTACTGGCTCTCTCCCTTTCCTCGAACCAGTGTCTCTAAATTAGGGACGGACGACTGCTTATAGCCCGTTGAGTTGCTCACAGTGGTCGTTAAACCTAAAAAACCAACAACAACAACAAAAAAAAAAAACTTTTGTGGGTACTCCCATTGGCCAAGTGGTCAGAGGCTGATGTTTCTGACTTCAGACGCTTCTATTCGAGTCCCGGATAAGGCATGGGTGATATTGTCTGATCGCTCTTGCCCTTCCTTGGAACCAGTGACCCCAAATTATAGGCATGGAAGACTGCTTATAGCCCATAGAACTGCTTATGATTGCCGTTAAACCCTACATTAAAAAAAAAAAAAAAAAAAAACCCTTTTGAACAGTTCATTCATACCGAGGTTCTCAGCATCTTCGCCTTTGCGAATCTTATACTTTACCGCAATCCATGCAGAGATAGAATCTTGTGATGATTTCTTTCCGAATAAAATGTCACAGTGCATTTTGACTCATTTTTCTTGTGCTGTTACTTAATTAAATCGTAATATTGCAGGGTTTGAAGAGCGCCGTAGACATCATAGATAAGTATATATTAAGAAAATACAACGTTTGTCACAAACATTATAAGGCAGACCCGTGTAGAGCCTTGCGTTTTCGATTGAAGGAGCATTCGGAACTGTGACCTAAAGAAGTAATCGGTGGCTAAACACTGTTACGAAAAGAACCATAAATTTCTCTTTGAAGAAGCAAAACTAATCGACAAACCAGATTCAACCACTAAACTTGATATTTCGGAAATTTCCATATACATGGTGATTCAGCTAAGCGTGTAAAAACTTCTGGGAGCCCGGGTAGGTTGCACAAAGACAAATCGGAAACGCCATCTTCATGTGCTAGCGAACAGAAAGGACGAGAAATGAAAGAGCAGCACGTAAGAGAACAAAATGCTTTTTATTACTCACAAGACCTTTGCGAAATGCATTGAGGTTACATTTTGGAAAATTTCTGGCGTGTCTCGGACTTCCGAAGCAGCTACAGAGATGCGTGCTACAAGGTCCTCATCACTTTCAACGGGGGTGTCGTACATTAGTCCTTTGATGTAACCCCAGAAGAAGTAATCAAGGCATGTTCAGTCCGGTGATCTTGCAGGACAATGAACGGGACCACCACGCCCAATCCACTGATGTCCTAATGTCATGTTTAAGTGATGACGAACTTCATTGCTGAAATGGGTGGGGGCTCCATCTTGCTGGAACCATATTGCACGGCACAGCGACTGAGGGACCTGTTGTTCGTTCAGTAGCTCTGCGGCAAGACGTCCTCCAGAAATATCCGGTAACTCCTTCCGTCCAGACGAGGAGGCATGAGGTATTGGTCAGTTAAGTGGTCCCCGACAATGCCTGCCCAAACATTAACAGCAAAACGGTTTTGTACTGCACGTGGTCGTACGGCATGGGGGTTTCTCCACCGCCCATACATGCGCGTTATGTACATTGAAGCAACCTTCCCGTGTAAATGACGGTATCCTGAAAGAACGTATTAGCAGTCTCGCTGCCGAACAACGCCATCTACCGCATGAAGATGGCGTTTCCGACCCTGCATTGCTATGTGATTTCGATTTGTCTTTGAGCGACCTACCCCTCCCAGAAATTTGTACACGTCTAGCTGAGTCATCCTGTATATCAGAATTCTCCGCAACTTGTTAACGACATGGCATCTACACCATTTCTATCAAGCGCGTGGAAGCAACTAACCAAAACCCGTGAATGTAAACACCATTTATGATGTCATATACAATTAGAATATTTATGTGCTATTCGGCTTGATGAAGCCAGACCAGGGCCCAGAGAAACCTTGGTCGACTTGAAAAAAAAAATAACAATAAAATAAAATATTTGTGACAAACGTATTTTCTTAATATAGTCAGCACAAGACTGTAGTATCTCATTTCAAGAATCATAAGTATTAATTGAATAAAAGCGATTTTGTGGCTAATATGAAATTCTTTATTCGGGCAATCTATTTAAACTGATAGCTGGTCACTGGCTGAGTTGGAAACGGGTCAAAAAATTTTGACCCGGACCCGGCGGTCACATTATGGGGCCCGACCCGGGCCTAACTCGGACAAATCTGCTTTGAGCTAAAAATATTCGAATACATCATCACCATTGTCAATCATTATTATCAATCCACTGCTGCTAAGCGATGGCCTCTGAACATTCGCCCGAAATGGGTCTGGGTACGAATCCCGGTGAGGCATGGATGTTGTGTTTGTCTTACGGCACTGGCTCTTCCCCTTCCCTGGAAGAACCAGTGTCCCTAAATCAGGGACGCGCGACTGCTTATAGCCCATCGAAGTTTATCTCGGTGGTCGTTAAACCTCAATCCAATCCAATCCAATCCAAATCCACTGCTACATGAAGGTATCCCCAAGTTTCTTCTACAACGGACTGTTTTGGGCCAGTCTCCTCCATCCACCCATCTCCTATGTGGTCTTCTTCTGAGTCTTTTTCTGTCCCTTGGAATCCAGTCTAAAATTTCGGTTGTCCGTTCTCCTGGCAATATATCTAGCCCATTGCCATTTCAGGGACATTACTCTGATCGTGATGTCTTCCACTCTTGTTATTTTTCTTACCCACGAGTTCCTCTTTTTACATTTCTTGGTTACACCAAACATGCATTTCTGCATACTTCTTTCAGTTGTCTGCAGTCTTTGTATGTCTTTTTTAGTTAAGGTCCACGTCTCTGCTGCGCACGTAAACACTGGAAGGATGCATTGATTAAACACTTTTCTTGATTAAACACATACTGGCATATTGCTTTTAAAAACTGTGTACTCTTTCTTCCAAAAACTGGTAACCAATTTTATACGCCAATTAATTTCTTCATCAATATGACCCTCACTTGATATCTGCTGCTCAAAGTAAATGTAGGAATTGGTTATCTCCAGCTTTTCCCCATCAACTGATAAATCTTTATTCCTTGTAAAAGCATTATATGTCAGTTTTGTCTTCTGAAAGTTCATTTTTAGTACCCATTTCTTTAGCTTTCTCAGCAAGTTCCTGGACCATACTCTGCAGCTCTGAAGTATTATTTCAAAGAACTCTGAAGGGTTGTTGAAATATAATTTTTTTCCTATTAAAAAATAAAACTGAAATAAAACCGGGTCGAAATCGGGTCAGGAACGCCTTGACCCGATCCGTTTGACCCGCAAGAAATTTTCGATCCGTGACCCGTTTCCATCTCTGGTTACTGTCTAATATCGAAGTCAGTTCTCGGTTATCCTTAAGCCCATGATTCGTTAACTGCCTGTTTCTTTAATATTTCTGTACGCACAAAGTCCATCGTCCCATTCTCGAAACTCCTTCAAATCTCAACCTCTCTCGCTCTCTGTCGGCAACTCCCCTTTCGTTCTTTTCCTCCTCCTCCTCAAAAAAACTCCTCGACGCGTCTCCCCGACCAACTTCCAAACTCACGCCTCCAGCGCTGACCGCCAACCGAACCTCGTCGAAAAATTCTTTCTCCCATCCTCCAAAAATGTCAAAAGCACTTATTGATGAACAATAATACTTACTAGTGAATGACCCAAAAAGCGATCTTCTGTTATTGATACAGGAACCCGGCGTCCGGTGCGTTATCATTCTCAAGAAAGTTAACCGACATATTAATTATTTTAGGAGGCTTGTAAAAATGTATTCTTCGAAAGTTTCCCATGATTTCAACTTTTAAAACATTCTTAAAATGCAAGATTCATAATTATTTACATATTAAAGTTAGGCATTAACCACTAAAAGTCTCTAAGTATTTACACGACATTAAAATTCATAAAATTAACATTATTCTCCACCAGCTATTATTATTTGAGGTTATTCTCAATTACGAATATTACAAAAACGGGCGAGCGTCAAGAACTTCATAATCCACTTTAGCTTCTCATTTTTTTTAACACGTCTTTTGTAAAAAAGATCGTGCTTATGTTACCGGTTTGTCCGTCCGTCCCTCTATGAACACCATATCTCTGCAACTACAGTATTAGTCCTATTTGAAAAATTCTTTTTGCATTGAGAAGCTTGAAATGCGCGAATGATGATCCTTCATCTCGTTTTTTTTTTTTTTTTTACGATGCCCAATTTCGCAGCTAGAGGGCGTAAATGCACATGTCATAGATTTCAAAATGCATTTTATTCCATATGTTTGCTTCTAAACAACCGATTGAAATTATTTTTCTACATTTCGATTCCATTTATGTCGAAGACTATTTTAGGTATAGTAACTTTTTCAAGTTACTGTTAGATTTTCCGCTAGAGGGCGTAAAAGTAAATTCCGTTTTCCCCGATATCTGTGCTTCTAAAAAACCCTGATTTGAAACATTCTTTCTGCACCGGATGCACCTCCTGATGGGAAATCCTTTGCATATAATTTCTAATTTTTGGTAAATATGGTTTGACCACCAGGGGCATAAATATTAATTTCTTCTTCTGGCGCATTTGAAGCAAAATCTGAGCTTGTAAAATCTCAATTGAAAAAATTCTTCGTAGACCAATACCACTCACGTCGATAAACGTTTTCGGAATATCTTCTTCGTAAAATATTGCATGGCTTCTCCGCCAGGGGGCAGATGTATATCTTATTTTTGTCAAAATATCTGCTTGTAATGGTCCGATGTGAATTTTTATTTATTATTTTTTTTTTGTTGGATAGAGCTTGAAGTGTGACATATCTTCATTTAATTACAAAATTTTCAAATAATTCATAGACTTTCCGCTAGGGGGCGTAACGGTAAATTGCGTTTACCCCGATATATCTGCTTCTAAAGCTCCGATTTGAAAAATTCTTCCTGTATCGCATACAGCTCCTGATGAAAAACATTTTGCATATAATTTCTAATATTTGGTAAAGAATGGTTTGGTCACCAGGGGGCGCAAGTGTTAATTTCTGCTTCTGATGTATTTGCAGCAAAATCTGAGCTCCTGAAAACTCAATTGAAGCAGTTCTTTCGTAGACCGATACCGCTCATATCGGGAAACCTTTAGGAAATACTTTCTTCTTAAAATAATGCATATACCCCCCCCCCCGGGGCGTTGCATATCTTATATTTGTCGATATCTCTGCTTCCAAAAGTCCGATTTGGAAAAAAATTCTTTGTTGGAGAGCGTCTCAGCTGAGAAATGTTTATGATATATTTTCAAATTTTTCTTAACGCAAATGTCTGTCACTTGAGGGCGTAAGTTCACGTTTCCGTTTACAGAAATATCTGCGGGATTAAAAACCCGACCGAGAAACCTTCGGAGCTATTCAAAGTCAATGAAACCGGTTAAGAAAACCGGTTCCACATTAAGTTTGAATACCTCTGAGAAATTTAATTCACATCAGAACGGATTCAAAGACATGCTCATTACAACCGAAAATTCGGTGTCATCTTTCTCGTTTCACATTAGAAAAGAAAGTCAATTCTCTGCTTGCGTGACGACTCTCACTATCCCTGTGTCTCTTTCTGGAAATAGTTGCAATCGAGCAAGAGTCACCACATATTCGTTTGGTTCAATCAATTTCAGATCGGATGATGTCATTCCTATTTATTTCGATACTCCTCTGAGGAAACTGATTTGGTTCAATACCTTGAATCACACTGACCAGTGCGGAAAGAAAAGTCCAGACTTTCTTAAACAGTAAAAAACAAATAGTTTAATGCAATTTACTGTGGCTTGGATTGAATGGGAGGTTCGCATATACCAGTATTCATTCGTCTTACAAAGTTGAAATATTTCACGTGCTTTAGCTCGTCTACTCCCGTAGTTCCGTAACACGTCTTACGGCACTCAGCGCGAAAACCTGAGGCTTCTAAAACCTCCTGTTTTCTATCACTCTATAAGACCCTCTGTCCTATCTCCAGACTAACAAGTTAGTAAAATCATGCAATGCATTGACTATGATACGCTTTCCAACATACCAGAAATCATTAATCAAGTTATGAGGATAATGGCTGTGGAATAAATCTCGCTCCTGTGTCCTGACCTTTGACCCCATTTCGTTGATATTCAACAGAACCGCTTCAGTGTACCTCTGGAACAACATAATAAAGTTTTGTCGCAATCGAAGCATTTTTACATGTTATGATGCATAAGGGCAATGGAATGGATCTCGCTCCTATGTCCTGACCTTTGACCCCATTTCGCCCATTTTCAACAGAATTCGTCCCCAGGTGGTCTCCTACCCATATACTAAAATTTAATCGAAACATTTTTTCGGCAAGTTATGAACTATATAAGGGCAATGGAATGGATCTCGCTCCTATGTCCTGACCTTTGACCGCATTTCACCAATTTTCAATAGGTTTGTCCCCGGGTAGTCCCCTACCACATACTAAAATTTGATCGAAATCGAACCATGTTTACGCAAGTTATGACGCATAAGGGCAATGGAATGGACCCCGCTCCTATGTCGTACCGTTGCCCCCATTTCGTCCATTTTCAATAGGGTTCGTCCCCAGGTGGTCCCCTACCACATACTAAAATTTCATCTAAATCGAATCATTTTTACGCGAGTTATCGTGCGGACAGGCGGAGAAAGTTGGAGCATATACGCTTCTTCAACCTACGGTTGGAAAGCTTAAAAAACTATCTGCCTCACAAACCGCGTGTTTTCTCCTTCTTCACTCAAGAATTTCTCCACTCCCTTGCTAAATGTGTCTCGCAGTTAATCCCTAACTAGCTTGCTACATGCGAAACTGCCCTTAAGCGCGCGCCTCCATTCACACAACGGGAAGAGTTAAAATCTGTCGTACAGGTATACACTACTTTTGCCATTCTTATCTCGATGACTCCGCTAAATGGCGCGTAAAAAGGAATCCCACGTGGAAATAAACATATTAATACATATTTATAATTAGGAACGTCGCTAGACTTCGCAATCTGGATGGACGATGGGTGGTAGAGCAATATTTTTGCTGGGGCAAGCTTGACAGCATTTTTTTTTTTTTGGAAACACTGAAAGAACTAATTTTTTATGTTTTTCACTACAAGCTACAAAGGAATTCATGCAATCTCACCCCCCTCCATCTGGACACGCACGCACGCACACACGGATCTGGCTAGTAACGCCACTGGTGTAAGATACAAGTGTTGGTAGAATGACGCCTACAATTTTTTTCTTGTTCTGAATGCATTGTCTTAAATTGCCTTTCAGAATTTTGCCTTTCTGTTTACAAATATAGCAGAGTACTTGAACAATTTAAAGAAAAATGTTTTTGTTTATCTAAATCAAATTTTAACGTCGTGCTACTCAGACACACCTCCCCCTCATTAACTCCCTTCCTTCAAGCCAGCGACTTTGCCCCTGCACTCCTCTCCTACAAAGCAGTTTTCGGCCACTTCCTGCACTTTCACTGTTCCAGGGGTGTCCCAAGAGCGCTGGTGTAGCTTCAGACTCCACTTTCCGTGTTGGAATCCCGTATTTTGCAAAGAAAACAAACAGCAGAGCAATTAGTAGAGATCCCCTCAATTACTTCCTATCCACCTTTCTCATTAGCCTTCCTGGCCACACAAACATGAAAAAGAGGCTTAAACTAAGCAATTATGGAGAACAATTGAATTTTCATGGCCCTGCGGATGCTATTTTGTTAATCTTTTTTGGAGACTATAACGAAGTAAATTTCTCCGTCATTTTTGGTCCACGTCGGGGATCGAACCCGATTCCACTTATTCCGGAACAAGTCGCTCTACCAACTGAGCTACGCAGACGTTCGTTCTCGCTGCTATCTGCCTTTATGTCGTGTGCGTCGTGCGGGGCAGGCACGTCACATCTACCCCCCCCTTGAAAGAGGGCCGGGGGCATGGCCCACAGGTCAGCCGTGACCATGAATTGCCGTAGGCAGTCATCCGCTGAAGAACGTGCACTTGAGAACTCCCAGTCAATCTGGTGTGTGGAATGCAACATCACACTCATTTATTTTTCGAAGCGCTGAAGAAGGGATTCTCTTATTTTTCCTATCTCGCGGTGTGGAAAGAACATCACACCATTGCGAGATCTTTAACGGCTGGGTCATCCGGGAAGTTCGGGCACCATTATAACGAAGTAAATTTCTCCGTCATTTTTGGTTCACGTCGGGGATCGAACCCGAGTCCACTTATTCCGGAACAAGTCGCTCTACCAACTGAGCTACACAGACGTTCGTTCTCGCAGCCAACTGCCTTTATGTCGTGTGCGTCCTGTGGGGCAGGCACGTCACAAGATGTAAACACCGTTTGCAAGAGAAAAATACGTAGGGCTACAGGAAATAAAACGCACAACTTATTACTCAGCAAAGTCCAGATTATATTTTAAAGTTAAATATGTTGAAAAATGGCACATTTTGAACTGGGTGGACGGCAGGATGGGCAAGACAAATTTCAGGGTATGCTCAAGCCCACCCTAGTATCCCCTTGGTGATTTTCCTGTTTATAATTATTATTTCTAAACAGGGGTTAGAGAATCTCACATCAAGCATAGTACCATTCCGTGTGCTACTGTTAACGGGACTCTTCCTTTCCCTGTGGGTTCGGTAGTATGCCTAATTTCAATTCTTTGCGAATGCTACGAAAAGAAATGCACTTCACGAAAAGTATCAAGACTACTTGCGATATTAATTCAGTTTTGTATTACTACAGTATGTAACTTCAGTACATTCGGATCGTCCTGTGGAATTATCTTACAAAATTACTACTTGAATCTCTTAGTTCGATACTTATTTTTGTTTCCTACGCTCCTTCTTATTTACTCTAAATTTTACGTAACAAGCCATTCATATTACTTCATCTTCTCGACGGGGAGACCCGACCAAAAGTGCTTCTTCTCAGAACAACCACTCCTCCCAGCTCTGTCCCTTCCTTAGACCCCTTGTGAGTCCGTCCTCGCTCGAAGGGGAGAAGCCCCGGACGTCTCTGACGCAATAAAACAATCGCGCTCGTCCCGAATGCTCTGCTGAGGACAATATCCAATTATTGCAGTGTAGGCTAATAAAACGATTTAGGCACTTAATGTATCCTAAAACGACTCTGGAAAGGACGATTCCCAGGGAAAGACATTTCCACAACCTCTAATCATCGATGCCGTCATCCCATTACCGGCTGACGTGAACAAGAATTAATTCTAAAATGCTTTAAAATCTCCAAAATCCATGTAACACTATCCAGAGGCGTAGCGACGAGGAGTGGGGGAAATTGTCCTCGGACGCCAGTCTGTGGGGGCGCTGAAAAGATTGGAAATGATGCTGCTGCTACTGTAGTTGGAAATGTGCTATGACAAATAATTTTATAGTATCGAAACAGACACTTTTTACATTTAGAAAATTTCCCTGCAATTGAATTTTCGTCTTTTTGCTTCGCAGTTTAACGACTGTCACGGACAACTCTAAGGTTCATAGGTAGTCGCCCGTCCCTAATTTGGGGTCACTGGCTCAAGTGAAGGAAAGGAGCAAATTACATCTAACAAATACACTACCCATGTCTTATCCGGGTTTGAACCTACTCCCATCTAGGACGAAAAGTTAGATGCCTTCTCCTTAGAATCCTCGCCTATTGGGCTGGCGATGAAATTAAAATGCTTTGAACAAACTCTCAGAATGTATTCAATATTGAAATCGAATAAACATTTCTTGGGTAGGCACTTACCGATACCCAAGTTATTTCCCGAAACCAGTTTTTCAATGGTTTGTGTTGTTGTTCTTTTCCAAGGGGCGCTTATTATATACTGTATCATTCCCTGGGGCGCCGGTCACCATCGCTACGCCATTGGTGCTATCTATCTCTTTGTTTTTCCCTTTCACCTACATTCCTTTGCCATGCGAGGGACGCACAGCTCCCATTTTGTTACACCATTTCGATGACGTCACGACACACACACACACTTTGAGGATGGCTCATTTCTCTACGATCTTGTGCTCACTTCAAGTGAGATAAGTATAAATGAAATTCTAGATGACTTAGAGAAATCAGGAGCACAGGTCTGGAAAAAAATAACTGTAGCTGATGTAATTTTCCTGAAAGGTAAAGCCATATATGAAATATGCTTTGTCAACAAAATCTATGAGAAACTGGTAGTTTCAATGTGTTTTTAATTAGTGTAGATAAACATATACATAACATCGAGCTTTCGCTTGTTGACCGGACGGCTTTTCAAGGCTGCCAACTTAATTACACGGTTAGGAATGCAGAACTGAAAATCGTTTACATGTTCATCTTTCTGAAAATATTCGTTTGATGGCGTTCTGTTAGCCACGTGTGTTATGGAACGCTGTTTACACAGTAATGAAATAATTACAGTAAATTCGAGATGGGTCTGGGTTCGAATCTCGGTGAGACATGGATGCCGTGCTTGTGGTACGCCGCTGGCTCTCTCCCTTACCTGGAACCAGTGGCCTTAAGTTAGGGACAGGCGACTGCTTACAGCCCACTAAGTTGCTCGCGTGATGGTCGTCCCCCAAACAAAACGACAACAACAACAAAAAATGTTGTTGATCGAATAAAAATCAATCTTAATCGAATAAAACATATATGCACGTCTCTGGTCACCAAAGTGTGTAATTTGACGACAAATTTCGGATTTTACTAAAATTTTCGGGGTTTTACTATTTCTATCTCGAATTCGGTTCAATGGTATGTGAAAGATATATCACGAAGAAAGCAGTGAACACACTTGTGGCATTAAATATACAATTAATTATTAACTAATGCTTATTTACCTGGCTGTCCTGGAATTGGTCTTACTTATGCAATTATTTACAGTTACTTTACCTTCCACTTTCAACTAAACGTTCTATCTAATTTCTATTTTATTTCCTATGCTCTTGCGCACCCCATCCCGGAAGCGTTTTTCTTTTCCCGTCCGCTTTCTACTTCGTCTTCGGGCTTTCTCTCTCCTCGTCTGTGTCCTAGTCCTTAGGTTCCTCCCTTTCTGTTTTCTTTCTTTCTTTTCGCCCCTCTTGCTTGAAGAAAACGCATGTTAACGTCATGAGAGCAATATAATACTGTAATTACGTAGTCTGGATTCGCTTTCGTTCACCGTGTGACTGATCGCTGCTGACAGCACAGTTTAAAATGAGTGCAATAAAACGACCAGTGAAACAGCCCCCTCCCACCCCAACATACAAAGCCCGATCGCTCTAGAAGAACTTCCTTCGAACTCTTGCTAATGATTATTGCCTCTGCTGAGAGGCGCTTCACTGGGGTTGCGAAGAAATTCCATTTTGCTGAAAACAAGATGATGACAAAGAGACTTGTACTATTCCATATTGTTTTCTCTGTAATGAATGATTTTCAATTTCTACGTAACAATACTTCATCAACTCTTGAAACTTGCAACAAAGATATCGGTCCTACATTATCTTGTGTATTTCTTAACTGTACTGTGTGCTGCTAAACACAAAAATGCTGTACTAAGAAGAATGAGAGGCCGCTCTGTGGTTGTGTTGCCAGGGGCTCAGAGTTCTGACCAATCGTCCGAGCTCCGCATGGGAAATGAGAGAAGCAGGCACGGGTTCCGAGGAAGGAGGGAGATGGGTGCACATCAACCACTGGCATAAGTTACCGGTGAGAGACTTTAGGCATAAAACCTCGAAATTTAAGAGAGAAAAAAATAAAAAAAAAATAAATTTCGGTCATTCATACATTTGCTCCATTCAAAACTATTTTTTTTTTCGAGGCTGCCTTTCAGAAATAGAGACAAAGCAAGACATTATAAGTAAAAGTTTACGGCTTTCCAGCGGAAGAATCGTAAACATAAATTGCATTGAGAAATCGTCGGTAAACGTAATCTTAAAAGCTGATTTCCTCATTCCATCTTCAGAATGGAGAGATACAGTTAAAATGAGAAGTGCCTCTTACGCCATCTAGTGACAAAATTAATAGAAAACCTTAAATGCGCATATTTCTTTTCGGCTGAAAAGGAAGTTTTCCAACAATCTGATAATACACAAGATGCATCCTGAAAGTAATGCGCCCTGCTTAATAACTTTTGAAATTTTGAAGTGATTTTAATGAAACTTCGCTGACATGTACTATGATATGTTACCAATGTGGGAACAATTTTTTTCAGAATCGGTCATAAAGATCGTGAATGACAGAGAAAAGCAGCGAGTCGTAACCGAATTCCTGGAAAAAGAGGGATGTAAGGCTCCAGAAATCAACAGAAGACTCCTGGTGGTGAATGGAGCTCCCACAATCGACATCAGTAATGTCCCAAGATGGATGAAGAGGTTTCGAGAGGAGAAAGTTCAGTGTTGTACAAACAACGGAGTGGAAGAACTGCAGTGACAGGTGCCAACAGTCAAAGAGTGAGAGACCTCTTCACAGCTGATCGTCGTGTCACCATCCAGGAGTTGCAACAGTAAACAGTGCTGACTGTGTGCAGGCATGGAAGTAGCTAAAGGAAGCCATCAGAAGGAAAAGACGTGACATTCCACTTCATAGTATTGTTTTAGACCATGGTAACGCACGTCCCCACACCTCAATGGAGACTTCACAGGCCAAAATGGTGCGGACGGTGAGGCCTCAGCACAGCTACAGTCTTGATTTGGCTCCCTCAGACTTTATCCGTTTGCCCCTTTGAAAAACACCCTTCGTAGGGAACGTTTCGGCGATGTTACAGACGTTAAACTGCCTGTGAACTCATGGGTGAAACGGCAGCCTCCAAAATGGATTTTACCAATGGCTTCAAAGATGGCGGAAATGTATGGAAAGTGATGGACAATACTTTGAATAGGCTAGCATTATTAACAACATGTCCAAGTATTTTGCCACCAAGTTTCACATTTTTGTTGCTACAAATAAAAATCTTATGAGGGACGAGGCATTACTTTCAGGATACCCTTTGTATAATATAATATAATATAATATAATATAATATAATATAATATAATATAATATAATACACGATGGAAAGAAATCTAAATTTCACGGATTTTTCGTATGCCAGGAAAGTTTTGAGTTTTCAGAAACCTTTCCTCAATTCTCTTCTTATATTGCCGTTGAATTGCCGTTTTTAAGATGTCTTAACGGAAAATTCTGAATTGTCAGAAACCTTTCCTCAATTCTCTTCTTATATTGCCGTTGAATTGCCGTTTTTAAGATTTCTTAACGGAAAATTCTGAATTGTCAGAAAATTTTCCTCAATTCTCTTCTTATATTGCCGTTGAATTGCCGTTTTTAAGATGTCTTAACGGAAAATTCTGAATTGTCAGAAACCTTTCCTCAATTCTCTTCTTATATTGCCGTTGAATTGCCGTTTTTAAGATGTCTTAACGGAAAATTCTGAATTGTCAGAAAATCTTTCCTCAATTCTCTTCTTATATTGCCGTTGAATTGCCGTTTTTAAGATGTCTTAACGGAAAATTCTGAATTGTCAGAAACCCTTCCGCAGTTCCTTTTTTAACGGAAAAACTCTATTCTTACTTTTCCCCTATCCATATGACGAAAACATTCCGATAATTAGCGATTCGCCGGAATGCTTGAAGTTTGATTAACTTAAGTTTTAGTTGTCTGTCGAGGCATTACTTTCAAAATGCCTTTTGTACTTCGCGAAAAATAGAGGAAATAAGAATCAGGAAAAGGTGAAATTAAAAACATTAGCAATTCTTCGGTTTATCTGGACAGACGGACAGATAGGACTTGCAACATTTACGCTCGTGACAAATGACGTGAATAAATCCCTCGTTTCTTGTAGTAGTACTTAAGTCTTTCGAAAGAGTCTATAATAAAGTGATTCAGCGTTCAACAGTATATTAAAGCGAAATAAATTTTATCTCACGAACAGATACATGATTAAGTTGATGGAGATCAGAAGAGGGGTAAGGAGGGGTAGTTCAGTTTAGGTTTGAAGGATTCGTTGACACAGAGGAGGCTACAAGCAGATGAGCAACACGAGTCCTCTTCCCCTCACAAGGACAGGCGGGCGGGTGTTGTTACTCCTCTTCCACAAGGGACTGCTGCTTGGGGGGAATTATGTTCGGATAATTTTCCCCCTCAGGACCAGATGTCGGGGACTGACAACGACACTGGGCTCATCACGTGTAGGTCACGTGACTCAAATTTGCGTTTCTTGTATCCCAGTCGACTTTGCCCTCCCGATTTATCCTCCGCTTTCAATGTTTACAACACGCTGCTCCGACCGGCTGTCTTCCGAATTTGCATTCAAACATGCGTCCGCTTAATCATGTTGTTCGGGAAACTCAGATATAGTTTGTACTTACGTTTATCGTCGATGTATTTTCGTGACATGAGACTTCTTCGAAATTTTCTATTTTTTTTTTCTTAACGGACACTGATTCTTCTCCAAATCATTTGGGCACTTACTGAAACAATCAGTGCGGTTTGAACTAATTTCTGCAAATAATTTTGGAGTAATCTGCGGGAAAGTATACACAGTGCGTCAAAGAATTTTTAAGACGCGCTAGATTTCAGCCTACGGTGGCGCCACCAGTGTAATCGCGAATGCGTTATAAACCATGATCATCTGATTGCTTTCTGCCAAAAGTACTGCGCAGTTGTTAAAGTAACTCAAACGAAACGGCCGTTCATTAGAGAAGTAAAATTTTTTTCATGTTGAATTATTAAGATAGAACAAAGGGCTGTTATTAAATTTAACCCAAAACTTGGTAAAAGTACGTCGGAAACGTACCAAATGATGAAACAAGTTTACGGTGAGTTTTGTTTAAGTAGATCAAATGTTTTCCTGTGGCACAAATGTGTTTTGGACGGAAGAGATACGCTAGAAGATGATAAGCATACTGGAAGACCAAGTTCATCTAGGACACCTGAGATTATTGAAAAAGTGCGTGATTTCGTGGCAAACAATCGATGTGCGTCACTAAGAATGATGGAAAAGTCTTTAAACATCAACAACAAAAAAAAAAAAAAAAACGATTCGAACCCATCCTGCATGAAGATTTGAGCAAAACAAAAGTCTGTGCTAAATGTGTTCCACACACGTTAAGCAATGAACAAAAATCAATGAGAAGTGCACATTGCAGAGACATCATTTCAACCGCTGAAAATGATCCAAACCTTCTTAAAATCGATTGTTACAGCTGATGAAACATGGTGTTTTCAATATGATCCTAAAACAAAGCGACAAAGTGCGGAATGGAAGTAAAAAAACTCGCCACAAGCCAAAGAAACAAAAGTTCCATCGAAAATCAAAACAATGCTCATTACATTCTTCGATAGTAAGGGTATTATCCACAAAGAATTTGTTCCAAGTGGACAAACAATTACTGGTGAGTTTTATTTAAATGTTTTGAGGCGTTTGATGGGCAGAATTCATCCAGAATATCGGGATGAAAACAGTTGGTGTTTGTTGCACGATAATGCACCCAGTCACACCTCACTTCTTGTTCGTAGATTTTTGGCGAAAAATAATGTCTGTGTGTTGGATCATCCACCGTATTCGCCTGATTTAGCACCCTGCGACTTTTCCTTATTCCCAAAACTTAAAATGACATTAAAAGGGTGTTATTTTGATGATATTTCGACCATACAAACAGCTTCGACGCGTGCTTTGGAGGCAATTCCGCAAAGTGAACTGGAACAGGCATTCGAATCATTATTAAATCGCTGTAACAAGTGTATTGAAGCCGGTGGGACTTATTTTGAATAACAAACCAAAACAAATAATAATTTCTTGTTTCTATTTCATTTTATAGACCCAGTCTTAAAAATTCTTTGCCACACTGTATTTGTAAACCTGAAGCTTTTCCAACTGCGTGTGATACGAAAATCGTGCGATGAAAACGAGCTAGCATTATTCTCCACCTGCAGTCTAGTTACTACAAAGCCTTCTTTGCCACCCCTGAGGCGCAGTGGTCTAAGCAACGGCTTTAGATCATTCGCCCGAGATGGGTACGTTCTTCTTTGAAATATCAGTTATTGTGACTGTCTCCTTATCCTTTTTTCTTCACGGGGAATAGTACATTTAGCCATAAATAATAATAATAAAAGCGCTTTATCTATTTCTTTACGGAAAATGGAAATTTATGAATACTCTGGACAGGGACCGACTTAGACATTTTGGGGCCCTGGGCAAGAGACTTTCATGGGGAAGGGGGCGACATCCCATCTTACTCGTATGTATGACGTATTACATAGGTAAAGCAAGCGTCAAGACGACAAATCTGCAGCGGTACATTTCGTCCGTGTAGTTTAGTTGGAAGAGCAACTTACTCCGCAGTGAGGGAGCGCGGTTTCGATCCCCGTCACGGACAAATGTGCCTTTCAAATTAGCGCCCGAACGTCAAAATGGATGTACTGCCCGTTGGGTTCTTCAAGAAATGTGTGATGTTTGTTCCACGCATCGTCTAGAATTAATAGAAATTTCTTTTTCGCTTCGAAAAGAAAGAAAAATAATAATTGAGGAGATGATGTGACATACTACATAGCTAAAGCACAGGTAAAGACGTCAAATATGCAGCGGTTCATTCCATCCGTGTAGCTTAGTTGGGAAAGCAACTTACTCCGGAGTGAGGGGGCACGATTTCGATATCCGTCACGGACAAATATGTTTTTTCACATATGCGCATGCATATATGATTGTAGATGTCCTAAGGAGTCTTAGTCTGAGTTTTTCGGGTTTCATTCTGAATCGGATGGATATCGATCGGCAGAAAGTGTATATTTGATGTGGAATAATTTGACAGCTCGATTTACACCTCAGCATCAAGTGACCTCAGTTAGTTTGAAGCAAAGCAAGTAATACTGTATATAACTATGTTGCATACAAATATCGTCTCGATCCCTATAGTTTATTTTCTGTATTTCCATCTATTCGTTTGGAAGAACCGGACTCAAAAAACAGCAGAAATATTAATCAAAATGCAATGCTTCAGAAAAAGAAAAGAGAAAGACTCATCAGGAAATCAAAATATTTTGTGACGAGTTTCAAGCCTACCTACTTTCGCTTTTACTGGGAACAATAATACAAATAAAGAATGACATTTCATTTTCCTGCAGGAAAAACCGGTCTGGTAAATTCAGATGATTTTAAATTGCATACTGAGAAGCACACGATTAACCGATCTCATTGGAACGGTTATTTAAATCGCACACTTTTGTCGTTTCAATTTTTTTTCTTTTTTTTTTATAATATTTACTACGAGTTCTCTCTCATGCAAAGAAAATTCGTGTCATTTTGACAACTTTAAAAATATGGTTTCGTCGACGACGGTGCCTGAACTCATTCTGACCTACGTCATTTATAAAAGATAATAAAGGCCAGAATTAATACGTGAGAACTCACTTATTGACCATTTTTAGAGCGCTTTGAAGTACTAAGATGAAAATCGATCATTTAAGTTTTAAATCATAACTTCACGATAAAGTATTCAGGAAATGCGAGAAATCCAGATATAAGTGAAAAATGTCCGAAATTTATTTTACTTACCGAGCAACATGTTGCAGCGTTCCTTTTGTGTTTTCTTCTTTTCGACTCTTACAAACGTCTTATAAAAACCAGTAATCACCCATTCTTGGTGTCAGGAGAGTTTCAGGGACTTAAAAATTCTGATACACTTACATTCAACTTAAAAATTCATACTAACTTTAAAATTCTGTTACACACTCATGAGCAAACTGTGTCCGCTAGCGGACGCGATCCACAGCACATGGCAGAATATACTGTATGTACAACAGTGGTGAGTTCGGGCTCAATTTTAAGAACTCTAGTCCTTCATCGTAAAATACTTAAAGCATAGCTTGAACTCAGTGGGGTATAAGCAGTTGCCTATCCCTAATTTTATCTATCCCTATCTGGCTCCAAGGAAGGGAGAGAGTCAGCACCGTTTGACAAACACAACATCCATATCTCACCGGGATTCGAACCCGGACCTATCTCGGACAAATGATCAGAAGCCAGTGCTTGGACCACTGCTCCACAGGAGCGGCATAGTTTGTATGCTGAATGAATTTGAGTTACTATAAAACCCGGATAATTTCACGGATAATTGCTACCGAAGACCTAATTACACATACAATAATATGCAGTTCAATCATTTTGCCGAGGTGCCGGGGATAAGAGAATACGTAGGCATCACACAATATTAAACGTACTCAACATATACAGGGGGTGAAAAACGCAACTGAAACTCATGGGTTTATGAGACAACAATTTTAATAGTACAGTGTAGGTCCTTCTTTGGTGGCCAATACAGCTGCAATTCGTTATGGGAAGGACCGATACAAGTCCTGTACAGTGGGAGAGGGA
Organism: Macrothele yani; assembly: GCA_039090855.1. Taxonomy (NCBI): domain Eukaryota; kingdom Metazoa; phylum Arthropoda; class Arachnida; order Araneae; family Macrothelidae; genus Macrothele; species Macrothele yani. The sequence goes on along the minus strand of CM077005.1, from coordinate 119,926,676 downwards.
TTTGAAGCCATTCCTCTTGCAAAAAAGTGACTAGTTCACGACACTGTTGGTGGAGGAAAACGTTTCCTGACTCGCTCCTTCAGAACATCCCAGAGTGGCTCAATAATGTTCAAGTCGGGTGACTGTGCAGGCCATGACAGATGTTCAACTTCACTTTCATGCTCAGTAAACCACTCTTCCAACAGTTTGGCTCTGTGTATCGGTGCGTTATCGTCCTGATGCACTGCACCACCGTCAGGGTTCTATGTTTGAACCATTGAGTGCACCTGGTCCTCCAGAATTGTCCGATAGTTCATGGCAGTGAAGTGCCCCTCAAGAACAATCAGCGGGCTGACAGACTGCCAAAATATTGCGGCCCAAACCATCCCCGATCCACCTCCGTGCTGCACTATGGGCAATTAACAGTCCGGGTGATAAGCCTGTGAGGGATGTCTCCACACGTAAACTCTTCCGGTTGTGGAAAAGACAGTGAAGGACGATTCATCGGAGAACAGTACACATTTCACGTTGCCTAACGTCCACGATTTGCGCTTCTGTCACCATTGCAACCTGCGTTTAACATTCACACTAGTGATCCATGTTTTGGCGATAGCAACACGACCGTGAATGTTGACGCAGTGAATCTCCCGAAGAACAGTTTTAATGGAAACAGGTGGGTCGTGGTGCTTATTCAGCTCTGCGGTGAGTTGGGTAGCTGTGGTTTTATGTTTTTGGGCTATCATCCGAGTTAGCACCTGGACGTCCCGGTCAGACAGCTTCTTCTTACCTCGACAGTTACTCCTATTGAATATGGTTCTTCCCTCTTGCTAATATGCCGACATGACTTTGGATACTGTGGCTCCCGATACACCACAACCAATCTGTCCTCCACAAAACACCACCAACAATCTGTCCTCTTTGAAACTCGGATATGTCTTCCATTATGTTGTGTGGATCGCACTTTTTGACTTCCAGTTGTGCTAGTGCTCTGCTAATGCAACCTTCACACTCCGCTCTCGTTGATCGACTGCGAAATAGATGCAGGCTGGCAACCAGGTAGCGCGTTCAGTGACGTGGCATGTGGAGTGCTATTTGTAGGTTTTTCAGTTTCGTTGTCCACCCCACTGTAACATCGCTCTGTAACATCACTGTAAAATCACTCGTTTAGCAAATGCTCACAGAATACTCCCCATAGAAATCTGCTCACTGGATCGCTCGTGTAAGCTTGTACATGTAAGATTGTACTTTTCAGATTGCACTCACAGCTCTTATTCCACCAGTCTACGTAGGTTGTCCTTTGATATCCTCTCAGGAATAAACAAACAAATCATCGGACAGAAATTTGTGCCGTTAAGTCAGAAAATACATAAAGGAGGAGAATTCAGATTTGCATAAGAACACAATAACTCAAAAGGAAGGTTAAAATAGAGGTACAGTCACGGGTGGCTGGTGATTACGTACTACCGTGCTGCAGCACGCTATGAAATTTTGAAGTGCGATTCGTAGAGTTTATTATAGCAGAAAGTACATGCATAGGACTTGCTGCCAGCACGAAATCTGATTTTTAGCGGGACCGTAGCAAAGAATATAAAGTTTCGCGCGAAGAACGTCAACTCTCGTTGAGATAACAGCGACAACAACGCCCCCCCCCACAAGCTGGGAGCTTATTGTGCTCTGCCGGAAAGTGAATATTCAGGAGCAAAAGGCGTTAGGGGAATACGGCAGGGGAGCTGGTAGCTTTGGCTCTACCGAAAAGCAAAAATTTAGGAGCAAAAGGCGTTAGAGAACTACGGCAGTGGAGCTGGTAGCTTTGGCTCTGCCGGAAAGCAAACATTCAGGAGCAAAAGGTGTTAGGAAACTACGGCAGTGGAGCTGATAGCTTTGGCTCTGCCGGAAAGCAAACATTTGGGAGCAAAAGGTGTTAGGTAACTGCGGCAGTGGAGCTGATAGCTTTGGCTCTGCCGGAAAGCAAACATTCAGAAGCAAAAGGTGTTAGGTAACTATGGCAGTGGAGCTGATAGCTTTGGCTCTGCCGGAAAGCAAACATTCAGAAGCAAAAGGTGTTAGGTAACTGCGGCAGTGGAGCTGATGGTTTGTTTGGCTCTGCCGGAAAGCAAGCATTCAGAAGCAATAGGTGTTAGGAAACTACGGCAGTGGAGATGATAGCTTTGGCTCTGCCGGAAAACAAACATTCAGAAGCAAAAGGCGTTAAGAGGTAAATTAAAATTCACATTGAAATTAAGATAGAAGAAAATGGTAAACTTTGTTTAAGTCGAGAGGGACGGCAGTGGAGTTGATAGCTTTGGCTCTGCCGGAAAGCAAACATTCAGAAGCAAAAGGTGTTAGGTAACTGCGGCAGTGGAGCTGATAGCTTTGGCTCTGCCGGAAAGCAAACATTCAGAAGCAAAAGGTGTTAGGAAACTACGGCAGTGGAGCTGATGGTTTGTTTGGCTCTGCCGGAAAGCAAACCTTTGAAAGCAAAAGGCGTTAAGAGGTAAATTAAAATTCACATTGAAATTAAGATAGAAGAAAATGGTAAACTTTGTTTAAGTCGAGAGGGACGGCAGTGGAGTTGATAGCTTTGGCTCTGCCCGGAAAGCAAACATTCAGAAGCAAAAGGTGTTAGGAAACTGCGGCACTGGAGCTGATAGTTTTGGCTCTGCCAGAAAGCAAACATTCAGAAGCAAAAGGTGTTAGGTAACTACGGCAGTGGAGCTGGTAGCTTTGGCTCTGCCGGAAAGCAAACATTCAGAAGCAAAAGGTGTTAGGTAACTGCGGCAGTGGAGCTGATGGTTTGTTTGGCTCTGCCGGAAAGCAAGCATTCAGAAGCAATAGGTGTTAGGAAACTGCGGCAGTGGAGCTGATAGCTTTGGCTCTGCAGGAAAGCAAACATTTGAAAGCAAAAGGCGTTAAGAGGTAAATTAAAATTCACATTGAAATTAAGATAGAAGAAAATGGTAAACTTTGTTTAAGTCGAGAGGGACGGCAGTGGAGTTGATAGCTTTGGCTCTGCCCGGAAGGCAAACATTCAGAAGCAAAAGGTGTTAGGGAACTGCGGCAGTGGAGCTGATAGCTTTGGCTCTGCCGGAAAGCAAACATTCAGAAGCAAAAGGTGTTAGGAAACTACGGCAGTGGAGCTGATAGTTTTGGCTCTGCCGGAAAGCAAACATTTGAGAACAAAAGGCGTTAGGAGGCTACGGCAGTGGAGCTGATAGCTTTGGCTCTGCCGGAAAGCAAACATTCAGAAGCAAAAGGTGTTAGGTAACTGCGGCAGTGGAGCTGATGGTTTGATTGGCTCTGCCGGAAAGCAAGCATTCAGAAGCAATAGGTGTTAGGAAACTGCGGCAGTGGAGCTGATAGCTTTGGCTCTGCCGGAAAGCAAACATTCAGAAGCAAAAGGTGTTAGGTAACTGCGGCAGTGGAGCTGATGGTTTGTTTGGCTCTGCCGGAAAGCAAGCATTCAGAAGCAATAGGTGTTAGGAAACTGCGGCAGTGGAGCTGATAGCTTTGGCTCTGCCGGAAAGCAAACATTTGGGAGCAAAAGGCGTTAGGAGGTAAATTAAAATTCACATTGAAATTAAGATAGAAGAAAATGGTAAACTTTGTTTAAGTTGAGAGGGACGGCAGTGGAGCTGATAGCTTTGGCTCTGCCCGAAGGCAAACATTCAGAAGCAAAAGGTGTTAGGGAACTGCGGCAGTGGAGCTGATAGCTTTGGCTCTGCCGGAAAGCAAACATTTGAGAAGCAAAAGGCGTTAGGAGGCTACGGCAGTGGAGCTGGTAGCTTTGGCTCTGCCGGAAAGCAAACATTCAGAAGCAAAAGTGTTAGGTAACTGCGGCAGTGGAGCTGATAGCTTTGGCTCTGCCGGAAAGCAAACATTCTGAAGCAAAAAGTGTTAGGTAACTGCGGCAGTGGAGCTGATGGTTTGTTTGGCTCTGCCGGAAAGCAAGCATTCAGAAGCAATAGGTGTTAAGAAACTACGGCAGTGGAGCTGATAGCTTTGGCTCTGCCGGAAAGCAAACATTTGGGAGCAAAAGGCGTTAGGAGGTAAATTAAAATTCACATTGAAATTAAGATAGAAGAAAATGGTAAACTTTGTTTAAGTCGAGAGGGACGGCAGTGGAGCTGATAGCTTTGGCTCTGCCCGAAGGCAAACATTCAGAAGCAAAAGGTGTTAGGGAACTGCGGCAGTGGAGCTGATAGTTTTGGCTCTGCCGGAAAGCAAACATTTGAGAGCAAAAGGCGTTAGGAGGCTACGGCAGTGGAGCTGGTAGCTTTGGCTCTGCCGGAAAGCAAACATTCGGGAGCAAAAGACGTTAGATGTCTACGGTAGTGAAGCTTATCTTTGATCCTAGATCTGATGACTATTAGAGTAGAGCAGTTTTTTGGGGGATTTTTTTCTGACATCCCGCCCGTCCCTTATTTTGGCGAAACAAATATGCAATAACAATTAATATTACTATTTAAATTAAGTTTTAGCAGTTATTACAGTTAGGCCTAAGAATCCGTACAAAATGCAGACAATCCGTAGTATCTGGCATTTCTGAAAATGTTTCTGAAAAACTGAAGAGCAAACAAACTCCTTAACTAAAGCAATTGGCGCAAAAAAAGTAATATATCCGATTTACGAAGTTATTTTGCTACCGAGAAGGTAACAATCGCGTGCTGCGAGTAGCTCGGCTGACAGTTCTTTGCCAGAATTGAAATCAACAAAACAACAGAAACACGCATGCGCAGTCTGCTCCGCTCCGGCATCAGTCTGTATGTTGGTTTCTGTGCACTGCATCTTGTATCCCACGATATGTCGGCGCTAGTTACGTCTCGCCGAGCATTAACTTCTTCTCAGTTAGATATTCTTTGGCCGTAGCAAGCTCATGTTCACCGATTGGTCTTTCGTGCTGTGTGTCGGTTAGCACGACAACAACAGTGTGGCTGCCCTTCCATGTACACCACAATCCTTTGGATCTTCTCAAGCAGTCCACAGGGAACTTTCAGCGTGCTGAGCTTCTCTGAGCACGATAGGCAGCAGCAAACTGTGGTGAAATCCCTCCCTCCTCTTTGTCCTACCAGAACTAGAGGCCGTGCAAAGGGTAATTATTTTACCCACAATTCCTACAGGATGCGGTAGCTGACCAAATCAGAAGCTTATCTGATTGTTACCGTGTTCTCAAGAAATTTGGGCGATCAATCAATTACATTAGTTTTGTGCGCTTCTACAATCGTGGCCAAAAGTCCTGCACCTGTAGATCGAAAGTCAAAATTTTTGATGTTTGAAGTCATTATATACAGCATAATGGCAAAGTGAGGAATACATATTATACATCATTTTAAAGTAAATTTTATGCCGAATTCAAATATTTTTACAGAATGTTATTACCAGTAAGAGAAATGAAGTTACAAGCAAAAGTACAGCGTCTAGTCATAAAAAGCAACAAATAGTGGAATTTGTGAAATTAGTGTACAATGCAATTAACGTAAAATTTTTGTACTTTACATTATTGACAGGACACTTGAAATAACTGACTTACAAGCAAAATACACTTGAATATTTGATTGGCTAACCACGGTTTCTTAGTAACAAAGTGCACCTTCTTGGCATGGAACTAATGAGCTCCTCGAGTTGTCCATTGGTGATAACACGGCTCCATACGGCCCTTACTGACTCAATCTTTAATTTAATCTCAATTAAAGTCTTTAATTGAAATTTTCGTAATCTTCTAATTTCTTGAATGGCGACTGCAATTAGTTCAGTAAATTCTCTGTTAAACGACCATTTCCCTCGAGAACTTTAAAGAGATAATTTGGAGTAAAATCCTTCGGACCCTAAGTAAAATAAAGTACAGGGTGATTCATTCCGGACTGAACACATATTTTTTTAATTAACTCACAATTGCAAAAGCACATTTGAATGAAATCAATGTAAAACATACCTTGATCCATGACAAAAAGCAATGTCTCATAGAAGATGTTGGCCTCTATGCGGATCCACCAAGCTTCCCCTTCTCTCCGGCTCCATTTCAGGGATTTTATTCTGGTCATGATGTCTTCCACTCATGTCATTTTCCTTATCCACAAGTTCCTTTTCTTATCTTTCATGGTTACACCAAGCGAGCATCTCTCCATGCTCTTTGAGTTGTCTGCAGTCTTTGTATATCTTTTTTAGTTAAGGTCCATGTCTTTGCTCCATATGTAAGCACTGGCAGGATGCATTGATTAAACACTTTCCTTTTAAGACATAATGGCATACTGCTCTTAAAAATTGTACCGTTTCTTCCAAAATCTCTCCATTCAAGTTTTATACGGCTATTAATTTCTTCATCAATATGACCCTCACTTGATATCTGTTGTCCAAGATAAATGTAGGTATCGGTTGTTTCAAGCTTTTCTTCATCAATCAATAAATCTTCTTTTCTTGTAAAAGCATTGTACATCACTTTTATCTTCTGTGTATATATATATATATACACACTGAGTAGCCACTTTATTATGACCACCTGACAGTTTTAAGCAAATGAGCTATGGCTGCACGCTGTTGCCGCCAGAGGGCGAGGCTATTATAAAAAGGGAAAACTTAGTGCTTGCGACAGCAGTAAAGTTATTTTTGGGTGACGAGATGGGTAAAAAATGCGATTTTTACAACGTGGGATAATTGCAGGAGCTCGGAGCCATGGAGCGAGTATCACCGAAACCGCCGCATTTGTGAAATGTTCCGTGTTTAAAGACTGGACTGTCAGCCCAAAAACTGGGTCTCTACATGCAACGTGTGGTCGTCATCGACTAGTGACTGCTCGGGCGGAACAGAGAGTGTACAGACTGGTAACAGACAACAGAAAGGGCAACAGTGCAGCAAATTACAGACCATCTCAATCAAGGATCCCCCTCAAATGATCTCTGCACGCATTGTTCGCCGTACACTGCATCGGATGGGATATGGCAGCCGAAGGCCTGTTCGAACACCGTTTGCTGTCTGCAGTTAACAAGAGAAAACTTCTCCAGTTCGCACAGAAGCACAAGGATTTGACAGTCGTTAATTGGAAACAAATTATGTGGTCCGATGAATCACGCTTTCAGTTGCACCGTGCCGATGGCCGAGTGAGAATTTGGCGGAAACAGCACGAAAGCATGGGCCCCAAATGCATTGCTACAAACCTTCAAGCTGGTGGAGGCAACGTTATGGTTCGGGGAATGTTTTCCTGGCATGCTTTGGGCCCTTTAATTCGTGTTGATCAACGTCTGACTGGCACATCATATCTAAACATCGTTGCTGACCAAGTGCATCCTGTCATGTGGATGGTTTATCCCAATGGCGATGGCTACTTTCAACAAGATAATGCGTCCTGCCATAGTGCTCGTATTGTACAGGATTGGTTTCAGGAACATGTCGGTGAGTTTACTTTGCTTAGGTGGTCCCCACAATCTCCAGATCTCAACTCCATTGAGAATATTTGGGATGAAGTTGAACGAGCCATCAGACAGCTCGATCCACAACCCTGCAATCTCACACTCCTGGAATGTGCTATTCATCAAGCATGGTCTCAGATTCCACAAACCACCTATCTACATCTCGTGGAGTCCATGCCACGAAGAATCGACGCAGTATTAAAGGCAAAAGGTGGCCCAACAAAGTACTGAGGGGGTGGTCATAATAAAGTGGTCACTCAGTGTATATACACAGTAAAGTCTCTATATAACGAACTTCCATTTAACGAAATCTTCTATTTAATGAAAAATTCCTTATTCTCCATATTACGAAAATCAATTTCTATATAACGAAATCTTTTCCGACTAAAAATTACCATTTTCTGCTTCAAAAATTTTGCTTTTAAAATTTTTTAGCCCGCAGATGCGAGCAAATCGATCTTAATTGCTTATCTTGAAACTTTTGGTTCCGTGAAGCGCACGGGATTTTGACTTGACTTCACTACGGAAAAAGACTTCGACTTGACTTGACTGCACTACGGAAACTTTTGGTTCTGTGAAGCACACGGAATTTTGACTTGACTTTACTTCACTAAGGGAACTTTTGGTTCTGTGAAGCACACGAATTTTGTTGGAAGAGGGGATCGTATCCATGGAGACTTTACGAAGCAGCTACTTTTCCAAATCTGGACAGAAAGTTCATAGCAGAAACTGCATTTCATAGGGAAAAACCGGTTACAACCGGTGTGGGTCTTACTTTGTAGAAGTTACGTATTCATTCTCATTCAATCAATACACGCCTGACTCGCCTATGTCGTTCGCTCAAAATGTCGAAAAGAAAATGCCTGTCTCTCACGGATAAAGTGAAACTTTTAGATGATGTTGATCAAGGATAAAGAAGGAAGCGGTGGCTATAAAGCTTAAAAATGGCAGCTTCTGAAAGACAGAGGAAGCGTTGAAAAAGGTGCAGAGACCTCTGATTTTCTCAACGTTGATGAAAACGTTGTGATCGTTGATTATCCTACAGAGAATGACATCTTGATAAGTGTTATACAGTATAATGTAGTGAAGAAAACGATGATGATAATGAAAAGGCTATCAAAAAAGGCTATTCGTGGGAGTACGTGAGGTTTGATTAACTGTTAAAGTTCAATCGTCTGTCGAAGGATCAGATTTTGAAGTTCTGCAGCGATATCAGATATTGTGGATAGTATACCGCATGAATTTTGGTTATTGTGGCACAGGATATTTCTTCTCCTCTCACCCATTTGTGCACCAGCTGTTACACACTGAAGTGTCAAAAGTCATGTGATACGTACCTAGTATCATGCAGGACCTCCTCTAGTCCGGCGAAATGTAGCAACTCGACGTGGCATCGATTTCACAAGTAACTGGAAGACTTCTGGAGAGATGTTGAGCCATGCCATCTGAACAGCCACCAACAGTTACCCGGTATTTGTAGGTATTTGTACCTTGGGTGCGAAAGGAACTTTCCACCACGTCCCATAAGTGCTCTATTGGGTTCATGTCGGGCGAACGTGGTGGCCACACCATCCGTCGGAATTGTCCAGAATGCTCCTTGCCGCCCCAGTGGCGCAGTGGTCTAAGCGCTGGCTTATGATTCTTCTCCAGTGAAGGATCCGGGTTCGAATCCCGGTGCAGCACTGATGTTGTGTTTGTCTTACTGTACTGGCTCTCTCCCTTCCCTGGAACCAGTGATCCTAAATTAGGGACGGACGACTGCTTATAGGCCACTGAGTAGCTCACGGTGGTTGTTAAACCTTCAATAATAAAAAAAAAGATGGCTCCTCGAACCAATTTTGGACAATTTGGGCCCGATGAGATGGTGCATTGTCCGCCTGGAAAATCCCATCGTTGTTGGGTACCACGATGTCCATGAAGGGCTGCAAATGGTCACTCAGCAGAGCAACAAAGCGATTACCCGTTGATGACAGATTGGGTCCATAGCCTCATGGGGTCTGCGCCTCACCCGAACCCTACCATCAGCTCGTAACAACTAATAGCGTGACTCATCGGACCACGCCACATGTTGCCAGTCTTCCAATGTCCAATTACCGTGTTCAAGAGCCCAGGTGAAGCGCTGTGTCGATGTCGTGGTGTTAACAAAGGCAATGTGTTGGATCTTCTGCTCCCATACCCCATGGACGCTAAATTACGCCGCACTGATCTGATGGATACGTCTCTGGTACCTCCTACATTGAATGTGGATGTTATTTGAGCCAGTGTCGATTGTCAGACGCAGCTGCTCACGGCCATTCCGCATCCGTGGTCGGCCACTGCGCTGTCCATGGCGGGTGGGAATGCCTTCCATGAGGTATTCTCGGTATACACGTAACACCGTGGATGGAGGAATTTTGAATGTTCGCACAACTTTGTAAAGTGCATGTCCCATCCATCTGCCTCACACTACCATGCCTGGTCGTTCAAACTCCGATAATTCACGTCGCCTTGCCATAATCCTACTGGCGTTTGTTCAACCTGACTCACGAGATTACACCTCGCAACTGATAAAAATCGCGGTGCTTCGAAGCCTTTATACGACGGCAGCGCCAGTTAAAAATTTGCATACAGCTATCCATGACATTTGGCACTTCAGCGTATATTGTGTTACTGTAATAAACAAGGTATTTATTGTACAAGTGATTATACGATGTCTCTGTGTCAGTCTTTGGAACCCTTAAGACAAAAGCTATTATAGCTATCAAGAGTACATTTTATGTTTAGGTGTTTTGTGTACTGTAGGGCCTTGACTTGGGCTTCTTTTTAGTAGTTCGCGCCCCCCACGACATTCATTAACTTAGGCATTCATCAACTGTTCATTCAGCAGTATCAGAAAGGAATCATCATTCCCGTAAAAAGATAAAACACATTTATTTGGCAATAATAATTCTCGATCGCGATACATAGATCATACAAGAAGAAAAAGTAACAGTAACTTTTACACACGTGCTGAAATTACAGATCTCCAAGCCACTCTCAGCTCCGGAGAAACCAACCGTTCACTACTAGCACGTCTGTTTAATTTCAGTTTTTGCTGTTATGTTTAAATTCAGTTTTGCTGTTTTCTTGATAACATAGCAAGCTTCAGGAGATGTTCCACAGCAACACCAATTTTCGCGAGTTTATGATGAGTTGAAAGTTTCCAAAATGTGAATTTTGTTTCTGTCATTGCCCCGAAGAAGGAAGGGACACTCTTCCTTTTGAGGACCCTCTTCCTTCGTATTGCATGACAAATCATTAAGAGAGCACAAAATAGTAGTGAGCACAAAATTCCACAGTACGGATATTTCTTTGAAAAAATATTTTTTTGTTTTTCAAAAAATGAAACGAAATAAAATCGGGTTGAAATCGGGTCAGGGGGCACTTTGACCCGACCCGTTTGACCCGCTAGCAAATTGTTGACCCGTAACCCGCTTCCATCCCTGCTCAGACCGCCCGGCTACAAGAGGGAGGCAACCCCAAATTAGGAATAGACAATTTCTGTGTCTCATGGATATCAGAAAACAAAATGATTAGGTACTGGACTAGGTTTCCTTTATCGAATCCTGATTTTTTTTTTATATCACTAGACAACACACGTTTTTTGTTGACCAGAGTTTCCACAGATATAGGGGCAGAAGGATAGTTTTGTTTCCTGGCATTTATCACCATCATTCCCATTAAATGACCACAAAATTAAAAAAAAAAAATCGTTCACAGGCAGCGAATTTGAACTTTCCTTGCGAAAAATGCCCGGTTGTGCTCGTAACATATGACAAAAATTAGTAACTGTTTTTTTTTCTGCCTATTGTTCCAAATTCTTTAAGTACACGAAATTCATAAGGTTTCACGGTATCGGAAGAGCAGAACATTGCGGCTACACTATTACAAAATGAAATCGAGAGAAAGAGAATTCGAAGTTATTATTTTATTCACTGATGTGATCTATGGGGGGAAGAGGGGGTCAACAGTTTTTAAACCAACTGTCATGCTTGATTGACGGAACATAAGTAACATTTACCAAACTGAAACGGGTGAACGCTTTTCCATATTTCTCTTCATACACGAGAGCCCTTACAAAAACGATAAGATTTAATAAACCTGTTTCGCCAACGTTTTCCCTTCACATTTCGCGATTCTTTCTCCCATTATTGATTGATCCCTATGTCTGAGATACAGGGATCCCCTCCTCACACAAGCGGACATTCATCGCGCACAAAATTTTGCAGGCGTTCAGAACGCACACACACACACACACACATACATCAGCCATGAATAAAACATTAGCACTGACGTCATGTGATCTGTACGTGGCGGAGGATTAGAACTGGGACTACTCCACTGGGTCATCCTTAGACTCGGTATCATCATTATTTGGAGCTGCAGCCCTCCTCTCGCATTTTCACCCACCCCCAATTTTCATCTCGAATTCACAATAGAAAATTACGCTTATCGGATCTCAGCATCAGTCTGAAACTTTTTTTTTTTCCTCTTAAAGTACGTGTAGCATACAGTCTTTACTTTTGGGTCATAACTTGAAGTTTAAATTAAGCCGTTCTGGCACCAGGTAAATGCAGATATGGCCCATGTTTATTTTTCGGTACTTTTGTTTCTGCCTGGCCTACTTCTAATGGAATTTCCTTTATCTCCGAAAGAAGAACAATCCTGGAAAAAAAAAAAAATGTCGCATGAAGAACTGCCACTCTGGATATAAGATGACATCGTCCGAGCACATTTTTCTGACTCGTTATCGACAAAACATACCACAAAAGTCAATTCATGGTCAAAATATCCAAAATAATGGATATATTATGTCATTGTTGTGCTATCCCTTAGATTTTACTGTGGGATAAAAAAAGCAGCAGGAAAGACATCATCATTCCTATCTTTTTTTTTTAATGTTTAAAAAAGTTATTACTTAAACCAAAAAAAAAAAAAAAAAGAAAAAAGCATATCCGTGAAAACATTTATCCACAAGAAATTCGTGAAGCATTTAACCAAGAAAACTCGTCTTTTATTTTTATTAATATGTTTTTGTTCGTCTTTTATTATCCTTATTTTAATCTTGAAATGACCGTATTTGAAATACCAAAGAGTAACAGAAGATTCGCCGAAATAATGTTCCCCGACTGACGGCTGAAATTAAATCATTAATAAGTCAAGGATTATTTTGACACCTATTATGCTCATGATTTCGTTCTATGACTCCTAAAGAACTACAGATGGAATTAATTGAACTCCCAGAAGATGGCATTCTAAAGTCCTTACTTGAAGCTAAGAAAGATCCAATTGAAATTGGGGAAAATGCAATAGAATACCCACGCCTTCGGCAACATGCACGAAAAATGCTTTATTGGTTTTCAACCACTTATTGCTGCGAATCCACATTCTCCTACCTATAACCCAAATCAAAAAGCCCTTAAAAGTCACAAATGGCGTATACTCATCTAGAAGGTTCTTAAAGTCACAAATGAGCCGCCCCCGGTGGCGCAGTATAGTCTAAGCGTTGGCTTATGACTATTCGTCCGAGAAGGGTTTAAATCCCAGTGAGGCATGTTTTTTTTTTATTTATTTATTTATTTATTAAACATTTGAAACTCGCAATTTCAAATGTTTGCAAAACTGGGTTCCAAAGACACATGTTTGCAAAACTGTTCAATGTAAGAGACAAATGTTTGCAAAACTGTTCAATGTAAGAGACAAATGTTTGCAGAACTGTTCAATGTAAGAGACAAATGTTTGCAGAACTGTTCAATGTAAGAGACAAATGTTTGCAGAACTGTTCAATGTAAGAGACAAATGTTTGCAAAACTGTTCAATGTAAGAGACAAATGTTTGCAAAACTGTTCAATGTAAGAGACAAATGTTTGCAAAACTGTTCAATGTAAGAGACAAATGTTTGCAAAACTGTTCAATGTAAGAGACAAATGTTTGCAAAACTGTTCAATGTTAGAGACACATGTTTGCAAAACTGGGTTTCAAAGACACATGTTTGCAAAACTGGGTTTCAAAGACACGTGTTTGCAAAACTGGGTTTCAAAGACACGTGTTTGCAAAACTGGGTTTCAAAGACACCTGTTTGCAAAACTGGGTTTCAAAGACACCTGTTTGCAAAACTGGGTTTCAAAGACACATATTTGCAAAACTGGGTTTCAAAGACACGTGTTTTAACGACCACCGTGAGCAACTCAGTGGGCTATAAGCAGTCGCCCGTCCCTAATTTAAGGCCACTGGTTCCAGGGAAGGGAGACAGCCAGTGCCGTAAGACACACTGGGATTCGAACCCGGACCCATCTCGGGCGAATGGTCAGAAGCTATCGCTTAGACCACTGCGCCACCGGGGCGGCGCATGGATGTTGTGTTTGTCTTACGGCACTGGCTCTGTCCCTTTACTGGAACCAGTGAATCTAAATTAGGGACGGGCGACTGCTTATAGCCCATTAAGTTGCCCACGGTGGTCGTTAAACCTTCAATTAAAAAAAAAAAAAAAAAAAAGGTCACAAATGACGGATCCCAATCTAGAGGATCAGCTGAAAATGCGGACCTCCATGTTACAGCCAAATATTCAAATGCTTTGCAACAAAAATCAGTCACAACAAAGTCATTAAAAGATTAGTTAACTTTAGAATTAACATATTTTTTCATTTTTTTACATAGTAAGATTTTTATAAAATAGTATACAAATTGATGTTTCTGGAATGCGGCATTGTCAGATTACAGCTAACTTAATGCGGCCTTCCAACATGAAAAGGTTCCCACCTCTGGTGAAGAGTATAGGCGTAGACTTGCCCCAAAAGTTAAGGGAGAGGGGGTTGTTACATAATTAAACGAAATATTTCAAGTGCAATTTACCAATCGCCGGATTCTTCCAATTCTTACTTACGAATCAGAAATATGGTCCTGAAAAGACATGCATTCATAAGCTCCAGACAGCTAAAAGAAACATGGAGAGATACATGCTTGGTATAACCAGGGAAGACAAGAAGAGGAACTCGTGGATCAGGAAAATGACAACAGTTGATGACGTCATGATTAAAAAAAACAAACCCTGAAACGGCAACTGGACATATTGTCTAGTAGAATTGGCCACAGTTGGAAAACTGAAAGACTAGACTGAATTCCAAAGGGCAGGTAAAAAAACTAAGGAGACCCCGTGGCAGATGAGAGGAAGAAATTTGAAAGCATGCTGGAGTGGCATGGAGGAGAGTGGCTCAAGATGGAAGGTTGTGGAAGAGACTTGGGGAGACCTTCATCCAACAGTGAATTGATAATGGTTGTTTATATACCGGATGATTGTAAACTCCTTCAAAAAAACAAGAGTGGTGATAGTACACACCAAGACGAACAATATTTGCAATAGAATCCAGGGCCGCATTCCACTATTAGTGCCAGAAAAGAGCAAGTTCGAAAAACGTCTAGCAGGCACAAGGAGTTCCAACCAGTGTATGAGAAGCACAAGAAGCACAGGTACGCTGATCACGTGCTTAGACGATGAGGAGAAAACATTTAAAAACGCAGCCGAACCCGTTCAGCGATATTACCGTGCGAACATCACATGAGAATTGACGTATACGTCTGACCGGCGCAGCGTACCGTGTATTCCTGAAGCAAGTGCTTCCCGGTCTGTTGCAGGTTGTTCCGCTCACCACACGGAAGGACATGTGGTTTATGCATGATGGGGCCCCAGCACACTTTGCCACAGAGGTCCGATACTTCCTAAATGCGACATATCCCGGGCGGTGGATTGGACTCGGTGAACCTGTGGCTTGGCCTCCACGCTCCCAGGACCTTAATCCGCTGGACTTCTTCTTCTGGGGGCACATGAAAACATTGGTGTACGAGACACCTATGGACTCCCTGAAAGATCTCGTCGCGCGAATCGCTGTTGCTGCGGACAAGATCAACACCACCCCGGGAGTCGACGAGAGGGTACGACAGTCCTTCACTCGCCGGTGTGGGCTGTACAACGACGCCCTTGGACGCCAGTTTGAGTAGCTGCTTTGAGTCCTTCTCTGATGCGATTGGACTCGTGCAACTCATAAATTAGATATGTCTCTTTGTTTTCTCTGTTGAAGGTTCAACGTGGATATGTAACTTTACTCTTTTCTGGCACTAGGAGGGGAATGCGGCCCTAGGTTCCATTGCAAATATTATTCGTCTTGATGTGTGCTATCACCACTCTTGTTTTGTTGAAGGAGTTTGCAATCACCCTGTATAATATACTAAATACCTAACTAATAACGCGTTGGCCCACCTCTCTGTGCAATCCGGCTCACAGACGCTTATAGGAACAGATTCTGTTAAGTTTCGAACATCCTCCATGCGTAACTTGACCCACGTCCTCTGCAGTAGCTCCCATCACTTCAGACTCATTTCGTGTTGGGGTATCAGCAGTTCTCACACCCCGTTCTAGCAATGTTCAATTGGGTTACAATCAGGAGGGTTTTGGGGCCAAGGCGATGTTGTGAATTCGTTGTCATGTTCCTCTAACCACTCAGTAGTTATACGAGCCCGATGACACGGTACGTTGTCCTTTCGAAAAATGGTTGTCCGGGTAAACCTCCTGCAGATATGGATGAAGATGGTCGGCTAGTGAGTTCCTGTAATGTCCACCATTCAGTGTTTGTGAGAAGATAACCAACGGACCTCATAGGGCTTGTCAGGCAAAAGCTCTCCAGACCAGAACGCCACCTTCACCGACCTGTTGAACCCCAACTACGCAACCAGGGGAAAAGGATTCATTCTCTTAACGCCATATGCAAACCCAGCCATCAGCATGGTGAAGTAGAAAACGGGACTCATCACTCCACAGGCGACCTTTTTCCATCTGTCGAGGGTCCATTTCCGACGTTCCTTGGCTCCTGCGAGGCACCCTTGTTGGTCTCTGGCTGTAGAATCCCAGTGATTTTCCGTCAAACACATGTCGCCTACCACGCCCTTTTCTATCCATTAAGTGATACCACGTGATTCCAGTGCGCACAACTCGACATTTTGCATATATGCAGCGGCCTTCTGCTAACGTCCTCAGCTATGCAAATTGCCTCAAGCTGTTCCGTCTGCTTTTGTGGTTGTAACCTTTCGAAATAGTGTTCATCTTTAGATTTTGGATACCTGTGTGTGTGTGCGTGTGTGTGTGTGTGTGTGTGTGTGTGTGTGTGTGTGTGTGTGTGCACCCTAAGGACGAACGCTATTAAGAAGGGAGAGTGTCTGTAGCCTCAACAAAATCCAATATAACTTGAATAGTTATGGTGCAATAATTCAATTACCGATTAGATCAGAGCATTTATACCGTAAAAGCCATTTGCGGTACTCGAACTCACATCCTTCTGCTCCGGATCCGAATGCTTTCCCAATTGAACTACGAGGGTTATACCGAAAGTAATGCAAAAGTGGGCATAACTTTTTTATTAACTCATAGATATCGTTCAAATTTCACATGTTGGTAGAGAAACTCTTTCTCTATACAAAGGTACTACTCGCATTTGCGTTATCGTTGAACCCAACTCTCGAATTCTCTTTGAAAAAGTTCAGGTGTGGACTGTTGTACCCACTTCTTCACAGCAATTTGCATCTTGTCTGTGTCATCAAATCGTTGTCCCCGGAGACTGTCCTTCATTGGACCGAACAGGTGGGAGTCGGAGGGGGCCAGATCTGGGCTGTACGGTAGATGGTGGACCACTGACCACCCTAATTTGCTGATCGCCTGATTTGTTGCCAAACATGTGTGTGGTCTCTCATTGTCATAGTGAATGTGGATGCTTTTGAGATTCTTGTTCGGTCTCTTCCTCCTTATCGCTTCTCTAAGCTTCTTGAATGTCCGTGCTCTGCTCGCTAGTCACGGTACGGCCACGTTCCAGAAAATCAAGGAGAATGACACCCCTGTCATCTAAAAAAAAAAAAAAAAAAAAAGAGTCGCCGTGACTTTCTGTACTGGTTGCTGGTTCTTGAACTTCTTAGGCTTTGGTAAAGAGGTGTGCCGCCATTCTATTGATTGATTCTTCGTTTCCGGGTCGTAAAGATACGCCCACGTTTCATCCCCTGTCACCAGATAGGAAAAAAACGTGTGTTCATCGGCTTCAAACGCTTCCAGCAAATCAGAGCAGACTTCCACCCTTCCCTCCTTCAAATCGGGTATCAACTGCCGCTTTGCACACAGTTTCCGACAGCATAAGTCTTCCATCATCTTCTGTATGGCATTGTGACCACAGTCCAGTTGTGCAGCAAGCTCACGAATTATGACTCGTCTCTCCGAGCGAATCAATTCATCCACTCGCTGACAATTATTGTCAGTGATCGCAGATGATGGTCTCCCGCTGCGTGGTTTGTTTTCATTGCTGGTTTTCCCTTTTTTAAAACTTTTTCATCCATTTGTACACATTACTCTTGTCAATGGTGTCATCTCCGTAAACATTCTGTAGCCTCCTGTGGATGTTGGACAGCCTGCCCCCTTTCTTCTTCTTCAAGAACTCAATAATTGCACGTTTCTTCTGATTGGAATCTATTATTTACCTGCAATGAAGAAGGGTTACTATAGAGAAAGAGTTACTCTACCAACATGTGGAATTTGAAGAACTTCTGCCAGTTAATTAAAAAGTTATGCCCAGTTTTGCATTATACTTTCGGTATAACTCTCGTACATCGACGGAATTCATCGCTGCAATTTCGCCGTCTTGACATGTACTTCACTTCTACAGCACGTCATACACTCCTTAAATCAAAAGCTGTTACAGCTTTCAAGAGAAATTTTATAAGTAGGAATTTTATGAAATAATGCTATACAGAGTATTATTTCACAAAACTTAATCTAGTGGTTGGACGCCACCTGAGTAAGAAATCACTGCCGCCCGGGTGGCGCAGTGGTCCAAGCGATGGCCTCTGACCATTCGTCCGAAAGGGGTCCGGGTTCGAATCCCGGTGAGGCATGCATGTTGTGTTTGTCTTACGGCACTGGTTCTCTCCCTTCCCTGGAACCAGTGGCTCTAACTTAGGGACGGGCGACTGCTTATAACCCATTGAGTTGCTCACGGTGGTGTTTATAACTCCAATGAAAACAATAAAATAAAAATAAAATAAAATCACTGTGCAGCATTGTTTATCTTCCGGGTTACCAAAATCCACCGTCGCTGATGCTCATCGATGAAAGGCTAATGGTGACCCTATAGCAAAGCCGCGCTCCGTAAGATCGAAAAACAAAACAAAAACTGAGTTAACCGGCCAAACAAGTCTTTCTGCATAACTTGAAGAAAGCACGCACGTCTTCCTCCCCAGACCTGGCCAGCGACGTCGCACAAAGCACTAGAACAGATACTTGTATAAAAATAGCCCGTCGGGAACTACATGCCCGCGGTTATCATGTCAGGTTAGCTACGCAAGTGCCCCTACATCACTCCACGCAATGCCAGACGACGACAACAGTGGTGTCCTGTTCGCTGTTCGGGTACGACAAAGAGTGGAAGAAGGTCGTGTGGAGTGACGATTCACGCAACCCAATCTTCAGATTAGATCATATGTAGATGATTTTAGGAAGAGAGTGTCTGACCCCAGGTCTTAAACAACCCTTAGAAATAGGAAGCTAGGAGATTTGGGCTAGAGTGCCCGATAGGAAAGTGACATGGAAGCGAAGTAGAAAAGGAGGGGGGGGGGAGAAAGACGCTCTTATTTATAAATGGGGGGGGGGCAGTAGCCGGGGCCCGACGGCTTAATGTGCCCATCCGATGCACGGCGTATATTTATTGGCTCGAGCGTTCCTACCTGCCTGGGATCGAGCCTGAGATTTCTCCGTGGCAGTCACGAACGATGACCACTAAGACATCCGCGGTTCGCTACTCAATCTTTCGTTCGGATGGTCGTATTTGAGTGTGGCGTTTGCCAGGAGAACGCTGTCAGACTGACAGCATTGTCCCTACAGTCAAATTTGGAGGAGGATCTGTGATGGTGTAGGGCTGTTTCGAAAGGGAAGTATTCGAAGGGCCGATATTGCTTCAAGAATAAAACAATACTAGACGAAACGCGTCATTCAACCACTTCAGTAAAGACAATATTCAAGGTTCGTGATTTTTTTGATTTTTTTTTTGACTGAAAATTTAATGATCACCGTGAGCAACTCAATGGACTATAAGCAGGCTCCGTCCCTAATTTAGGGTCAGTGGTTTCAGGGAAAGGAGAGAGCCAGTGGCGTAAGACAAACACAACATCCATGCCTCACCGGGATCTGAGGCCGGACCCTTCTCGAACGAATAATCATAAGCCAACGCTTGGGCTATAAGCAGTCGCCCGCCCCTAATTTAGGGTAGCTGGTTTCAGGGAAGGAAGAGAGCCAGTGCCGTAAGACAAACACAACATCCATGCCTCATCAGGATTCGAACCCGGTAGACGAAACCCGTCGGAATCGACGAATAGTTTTTTTTTTTTCCCCGGTAGACAGAACCCGTCGGAATAGACAAGTTTTTTTTTTTTTTTTTTTTGAAAAGAATAAACTCATATGAAACGTTCATTTACATCTTTACATAATGGGAAACGTCTTACCTACGTGAATAAACTGGATGGAATGAATGTTAAATTTTATTTATACATCACACAGTCCAATGGCACAACGCAATCAGGTCTTGAGTGTTCGCTGCTCCGATAAGAACTTTGAAAAAAATTGCTCCTAGCGTTGCTTTGCACAACGGTTCGCTGAGAAGAGAGACTTCGGATTATCTGAGTCCCTCCATACTTCCGCCTTCAACAGCAGCGCGTGAGTCAACCGCACGCGTCTCCTATTGACTTTACATGGGAACTTTGCCGCCCCACAACGCCCGAACCGTTGCCCCAATCTCATTTTTCTCTTCTCCTGGCACATCTACATGGTAAGACCTTTATTTTGATACCTCAACCATATGTTTATGGTCAACCGTTCTCTCACAACTGGTCTTACAGTAAAAAACCTTATAGAATTAATATATAGATCTACATAAAGTTAATTCCTCCCATGTTTTTGCCTTGGATATTTTAATCTGTCTCATGTATAGTTTTGAAGGTTTTGGAAACCTGTGCTATGTAAAATACTTAAGAAGCACATTCCTTTCTTTGTCTGCATAAATCGAGTATCACCTGGAAAAATCAAAACGTAAACAAGTTACTGGTTTCGATGGATCGGAACGAAGATGATTTCTCTTTACTTACAAATATTCTCTTCTTCGTTTCCTGGTGCAAATTACACGAGGAAAGTTAAAATTGTACTCAATTGAGATGTAAATCTATGATCTGTGGAAAAACAAGTTTATCCGTGATGCGGATGGAGTTCGCGCCCCTTCACTCCGGAGTAAGTTGCTCTCCCAACTAATCTACACGGACGGAATGTACCCCTGCAGATTTGCCTTCTTGACACATGATTCACCTCTGTAGTACGTCACATCATCTCTTTCTTAACTTGCTTTTTTTTTTTTTTTTTTTTTGTGTAACCGAAGTAGGAATTTGTCATTAATTCCAGACGATGTGTGGAATAAACATCAGAAAATTTTCGAAGAACTCAACGGCCAGTAGATCCATTTTTAAGTTCGGGCGATAATGTGCATACACAAATTTGTCCTTGCCGAAGATAGAATCCGCGGGCCCTCACTCCGGAGTATAGGTTTCTCTCCGAACTAAGCTACGCGGTTTGAATGTACCACTGCAGATTTCTTGTCGTGAAACGTGATTCACCTCTGTAACACGCCACGGCTCTGAAAAATGTAAGTTAAAATTTCAAATTTTGCATTTATAAGAACAGGTTATTATATTTTTTTGTATAAAACTTTTGGTGTCCAGAAATTAGTCGTTTATCGTAATAACTCTTAATTGTATTTCTGTACACAAAGGTGAAGAAAAAAGGCCAAAACGCTACTTACCTACTCGTACGTAGTTTTAATCTATCTCATTATGTAATCACGCATGCATACATAAAGAGTTCCCCATATTTGGTCAGATTCTGATTTAAAATAAGTCGACTGAAAAAGCTAAAACTGTTGTGATAATTCACAGTTTTTGGAGCTAAAAAATTCCACGCGACGGATCAGAATCCAGTATCGTTTGTAATCACGGTATCATATGAGGAAGGAACTATTAAACAGAAATCACAGCTAAGAACATCTTAAACTTGATAAAATCCATCTTGGGAATTAGATATTTATCAGATTACAAGAATGTTAAAAATCAAATACATTGGATTATTTTCTCCAGCAGTTAGATTTTTCTTCGGAGCGACCGTCATGCATGCACGCATGAGCATTAAGTTAATTCACTAAGACAACGGGTGTTTTCGTAGTTTTAATACGATTTTTTAGATGTCCAGATAGTGAACAAATCTAAGATCTTTAATTTTTGAAGTTCTCGTAATTTGACAAAGTACTTAAGATAAATTCGAATGTCGAACACAAATTAACATATACCTACATGCAAGTATGTGTACACACCCACTTAAACTCATACGTGCGTGTTATCATCAGCTTAACTGGTCATTTATCCCTACCGCTGCCACAACCAATCCTCTCCAGCACTCTCAATCATATGCTTCCACGGGTCTTGCATTCATTCTTCGCAGATCACCACGCCCATCCACCCAGTCCTAGGTCTTTCCCTCGGAGTTGTCTTATTTATTTTGTTTACCAGTATAATTGGCTCATCCGCTCTCCACACATATCAAATCCATTCCAGTCTCTTTATTCGGACAAATAAGAGGATGCCCAGAATATTATTTATCTTGTTCGCCAGTACCTCCTTTATAATTTGTCCATCCACTCTCTACACATGACCAAACGATTCCGGTCTTACTTCGGACAAATAAGAGGATGTCTAGCGTTTTATTTACTTCGATTGCCAGCACCTACTTGTCCATCCAGTCTCTATACATGTCCAAACGATTCCAGTCTCTTACTTCGGACAAATAAGAGGATGTCTAGCGTTTTATTTACTTCGATTGCCAGCACCTACTTGTCCATCCAGTCTCTACACATGTCCAAACGATTCCAGTCTCTTACTTCAGACAAATAAGAGGATGTCTAGCGTTTTATTTATCTTAATTCCCAACACCTCCTTTACAGTTGGTCGATCCACTCTCTACACATGTTCAAACGATTCCAGCCTCTTACTTCGGACAAATAAGAGGATGTCTAGCGTTTTATTTACTTCGATTGCCAGCACCTACTTGTCCATCTAGTCTCTACACATGTCCAAACGATTCCAGTCTCTTACTTCGGACAAATAAGAGGATGTCTAGCGTTTTATTTATCTTAATTCCAACAACCTCCTTTACAGTTTGTCGATCCACTCTCTACACGTGTTCAAACGATTCCAGATTTACTTCGAACAAATAAGTGGATGTCTAACGTTTCATTTACTTCGATTGCCAGCACCTCCTTTACAATTTGTCTATCCACTCAATACACATGTCCAAACGATTCCAGACTTACTTCGTACAAATAAGAGGAGTCTAGCGTTTTATTTACTTCTGCCAGCACCTCCTTTACAATTTGCCCAACCATTCTCTACACATGTCCAAACGATTCCAGTCTCTTACTTCGGACAAATGAAAGGATGTGTAGCTTTTTATTAAATTTCTTTACCCACACCACTTTCATATTTTGCACATCCACTCTCCACACATGTCCAAACCATTCCAGTATCTTACTTTGGACAAATAAGACGAAGTTCAGCCTTTTGTTTACTAACACCTTCATATTTTGTCCATCCACACATGTACAAACCATTCCAGTCTTTTACTTCGCACAAACGAGAGGATATCTGACCTTTTATAGAGTTATTGAAGTTTCTCATTATGTTTTCTCGTTTCCGCATTGTAAAGAATACCTAATATCTTTCTCAGTCCTCATCTTTCCTTCTTCACATATTCCCAAGCCCCATGTCCATCCACCTAGTCCTGGCTCTTCTCCTCGGTCTTGTCTTATTTATTTTGATTACCAGCACCTTCTTCACAGTTTAATAATCCGCTCTCCACACATGGCCAAACCATTCGTCCTCTTACGTATAACCAATGAGAGGATGTGTGACGTGTTTTATATGCCTTCCCGTCTCCACATTGTATAGAGCACCACATATCTTTTTCAATATTCTTCTTTTCCATCTCTTTTTTGTTTGGGGATTCAACGACCACCGTAAGCAACTGGAGCAGTGGCCGGTCCCTAATATTAGACCACTTATTCCAGCAAAGGAAAAGAACCAGTGCCGTAAGTCAGTCACACCGTCCATCCTCACAGGGATTCGAACCCGGACCCATTTCGGACGAAAGATTGGAAGCCTGCTCTTCGTAACACTCGCCCACCGGGAACGCGTACTCTTCTTTCAAATGTCATTAGGCGTTTCTTGTCGTTTTGTAGTTGACCAATTTTACATATGGGTGCATGTACACATATACCCTCCCCATCCAGAAATTCTCCGGAGCATTCAACACTGTGTACACGCCAGGGCCGGTTTAAGGTCTTAGTGGGCCCCCAGGCTAAGACATCTTAGTGGGCCCTCAAATAATTATGACGAGAATCATTATGAAGTCCTTTAAAACACGAAACGGTAGCAATATGGTTGTGATAAGTAATACGTAGTGCATTCTTCAAACTAATAAATTATCTGCACAGTTTTCATAATAAGTCACAGTATTTTCATTGTTCTCATAAGAACACGAGTTTAAAGCTTAAGATTCACAGATTTTATCTTGGACTTTCTAATGATTTAATATTGTATGCTTTCTTAGCGCATCTTTTTTGTAATGTAATGTGAAGCCATACGGAACTTCGACTATTAACGGTTCCAAGTGCGAATTGCGGGGTGTGTGTGAATTACATGAAAAAGCTGAAACTCTCTCGCCGACCGACACCGCTGTACACAGCGACACGAAGCCTTTAGATATGGTGAGAAAGTGGCTTGAAATCTGTTCGTCTTCTAGCCTCTGTTTCTGACCAAGTGGAAATAATACAAGACAAAAGTAAAACTATTTTATAAATCTCTCTCTCTCTCTCTCTCTCTCTCTCTCTCTCTCTCTCTCTCTCTCTGCTCCAGGCATGCCTCCTGGGCCCTTGGCCAGGGTGGGCCAAAAGGCTATACCCCCTATAGACCTATTTGGGGGCCCTTAATCCGGCCCTGTGTACACCCAAAAACAGTTTATCTTCTTTCACCATCAGAATAAGCGGACAGACAATGGAAACTTTGTCCAGCCCTTTACAGGGTGTCTCACGAAGTGTCCGAAAGAAGTGGGAAAGTAACGGTAGTAGGTCGCAGCAGTAAAGGGAAAAATGCAAAATACGCAGCAAACAGAGAACAATTCAGCTATGCATAATTTTAGACTACACACTTGTGGGGTTGAGATATTGTAATTTGGTTACTTTTGTTTTCAGTTGCATGTTGATGGGGTGGGTAGATTTGTAGTATTTGGTACGATTGATTTCCAATCAATAAAAGGAAAATTTATTTTGCAACGGTAGTGATTGGTAGTGGTGGTGTATGTTTTGTTTTTATTAACGTGGTCGAGGGTGAAAAATACAGACAATGTGGTCTCGGCGTATGAATGTGAGTAAATTTAACCTTTCTCACCACAGCATTTTTAGGGTTAAATGGTGTACCTCGGCGGCGGTATTCTGATTACCCAGAT
Source organism: Macrothele yani (assembly GCA_039090855.1). Classification (NCBI taxonomy): domain Eukaryota; kingdom Metazoa; phylum Arthropoda; class Arachnida; order Araneae; family Macrothelidae; genus Macrothele; species Macrothele yani. Next base: position 119,901,662 of record CM077005.1, on the reverse strand, counting down.
AGGATGGGCAGCGGGCGGCCTAGTGGTCAACGTTCGTGACTGCCACGGAGAAGACCTCGGGTTCGATCCCAGGCAGGTACGAACGCTCGAGCCACTAAATATCCGCGGTGCGTATGATGGGCACGTTAAGCCGTCGGGCCCCGGATACTGGCCCCCCGGTAATAAATAAGGGCGTCTTCCTCCCCCTTTTCTATTTCGCCTCCGTGTCACTTTCCTATCGGGCACTCTAGCCCAATTCTCCTAGCTTCTTATTTCTAAGGGTTGTTTAAGATCTGGGGTCAGACACTCCCTTCCCAAAATCCTCTACATCTGATCTACCCAGATAGGTTTTTGGCTTGGAGTGTGGTGTCTTCTTTGGGGTCTATTATATCATTGTTAGCTATTTTATATTGAGTGATGTTGGTGTCAGAGTCTTTCGTAGTGAAGTTTGGTGTAAAAAGAGGATACTATGCAGCAGGGGCAATGGAGTAACAACATGATGTACCACCCGGATCACACTTTTAATCAGTTGGCGAGTGTAAGTCGGTATTGCGTGTTTGAGGTTATTTGTATTTTCAGAACGCAGCTTCTCCTGTAATAGAACAGCTAATTTTTTTTCATGATCATACAATAAATGTGTTAGTTTTAATTACTATTTTAGTGAGTTACGTATTGATAAGATCTTTAGTAAAATTAAAATTTTCACCGAAGTGTAATGGAGGGACAGGAGTTGGAAAGAGTTTGGACTTTACTTCCAGCTGTGTTTCTTTTAGTGATTGCTTTACCCTCACTCAAGTTGCTTTATTTAATGGAAGAGTTGGAAGATCCTGATTTGATGCCGAGCCAAACGCTCTGTGAAACTATAGTCGATGTTAATAAAGCATTTAATTGTGAATAAACGTTGATAATTTATTCTATTCAGCTAGGATGGTTGCACTCTACGGAATGGATAATTTCCGAAAAATACGGCCCCCCACGGAAACCAAAATCAATTAGTACAAAACGCGTCGCGCCGAACTAGGGCGAGAGAAATTTACCCGGACGCCTTAGAGGAATATTTTCGCTGAGATATGCACATTAATGTGATTCGGTATTTGTCGTCTGATTGTACGGGACCAGCAAAGTGATTGAAACGTACAAGGTAGCAAATGGGGAAAGCCCATGCACTCTGTGTATGCAAATTCAGTGTGAACGCGCTCAGTGTGATATGCAAATTCAGTGTGAACGCGCTCAGTGTGTTATGCAAATTCAGTGTGAACGCGCTCAGTGTGTCATGCAAATTCAGTGTGAAAGCGCTCAGTGTGTTATGCAAATTCAGTGTGAACGCGCTCAGTGTGTTATGCAAATTCAGTGTGAACGCGCTTAGTATGTTATATGCAAATTTGGAAGGCTGGTAAATTTGTGATGTTCTCATTGTACAAATGTTGTGTCTGTGTCCTGTTTGTGATAAAGTAAATGTAATATGTGTATTGTCTGTCTCAGAATCACATCGAACGCCTCAAAGGTTTGAACAGAAAACATGGCAGTTGTCCATTTTTGAATGGATTTGCACATGTCCCTCTTATGTACTATTAACGGATGTTAACGATACATTATGTACTATTTGCAGATGTTAACGATACGTGCAGAATTTCAACTATTGATATCTCAGCGAAATATACTTTTAAAGCGTTCAGGTAAATATCTTTCCCTCTAATTCGGGGTGAGGCGTTTTCTACTAATTGACTTCGGTTCTCGTGGGAACCGGATAAATATTTAATTTTTGTATTTTTCGGAAATTATTTATTCCTGGGTGGGTTCAATTATCATAGCTGAATTGCCTTCTGTTTGCTGCATGTTTTGCATTTTTCGCTTTACTGCTACGACAAATTGTTACTTTCCTATTCTTTTCGGATGCTCTGTATATCACTAATTATTTGATAACCTGATTTTTTTTTTTACAGTATATTAAGGCTGTCGTTGAATGAGTGTTAGGGTTCATCATCTGCGATAGATGGCGCTAAAAATCAGATCAGATCATATGTCGAGGATTTTAGGAAGGGAGTGTCTGGCCCCCAGGTCTTAAACAACCCTTAGAAATAGGAAGCTAGGAGATTTGGGCTAGAGTGATTCTTCTTTATTATGATACTTTCCCGATAGGAAAGTGACACGGAAGCGAGGTAGGAAGGGTGAGGAAGACGCCCTTATTTATTAACGGGGGGCCAGTACCCGGGGTCCGACGGCTTAAGGTGCCCATCCGATGCACGGCGGGTATTTAGTGGTTCGAACGTTCGTACCTGCCCAGGATTGAACCTCAGGTCTCGATGACAGGTACGAACGCTGACCACTAGGCCACCTGTGGCCCCACTAGGTCACCCGCGGCCCAACGCAAAAATCACTCCTTGGGCGTGGCTTTTACATCTTGAGTTGACTGTCCAAGAAGTTAGCGTCAGCGAATCACTGCAGACATCACCATATTCAGAATGGAAGCGGACTTTCGTCGGCTCCAGAATGCAAAGGCAAAATACGCGCCGTTATGTTTTAACCAATGACGTTATTTGGGGATGGAGTTCAGTAAGTAGGTGGAGTTTCTGTAGCCCAAATTCAGGGGTTCCTGCAAATGTACACATTTTCCCTTCACGAAATGAACGTACAATAGGATTTAAGATGACTTACGGAAGAAGAGATTCCAATATCACATTTGCCCGTATTAATTTATTTCTATTTGGCTCAGATAAATAGAAAAATCAGACAGTAATGAGAGATTTCGTTTCTTCCGGAGAGAAACACTGCTAAGCTAACTTATCGCGCCATCTAGGGATACTTTCGAGTTAGATAAAGTGAATTAAAAAATATTACATTTTTTCGGAATAATAACTACGGCATATATTTTATATATGGGTCGTTTTTATTTGTGCTCAAAATTTTAAACACTACAAAGTAATAGTCTTCGAGAAAATGTGCACAAAAGAATTTACATTGCAGATATAGGTTAGGAGATGAACCCTAACAATGATTCAAAGACAGCCTTTAAAACTTTTCAGAATATACCTGTGAATGCAGCGCTATTAGTTAACTTGGACCGAGAATAGAATAGTGGTAAGACCAGCCGGGGTATTTCGTATTTTCCGGAAATTATTTATTCCTCAGGTAGGTTGAGTTGCTATATACAACTGAATGCTCGCCGTACGTCGGATGGGCAGGTAAAGCCGTTGAATCCATGCTTTTGGAAAACAATAAACACGAAATACAACACAATTGTTTTACAATTTCCGTGCCAAACTAAAAATTTACTGCCCCAAACCATGCCATTTACCGATGAGCCATTACATTACGACCACCCCCAGCCAAGAGAAATGAGCGCGCCTGGAAACCAAACGGTGACGCAGGTGAAGTTCACGGAGCAGAATATATACAACCAGAGGACCGGCTTTCGGTTAGTATTATAGAGTGCTTGGAGTCAGAATTGGAAAAGCTGCCGATTTATCGGAGTTTCATAAAGGACAAATTGTGATGGCACGGAGCCTAGGAACTACCTTGGAAACGGCGCGGCTTGTGGGTTGTTCACGTGCCGCTGTAGTGAGTACGTGCCAAAAGTGGTGCACAGACGGTCAAACGACGAACCGTCGTCCATCAGTGTGTCGTCCGCAGCTCATTGATGCCAGAGGAGAGCAAAGATTGTCGCGCATTGTTCACAGTGACCGCAGGGCCACAGTGCGACAAGTCATCCGCAGCTACAACCGTGATAATCAGGGCAATGTGTCACAGCACGCAGTACATCGCAGCCTTCAGCGCACGGACCTGCGTAGCCAAAGACCCAGCCGGATTCCCATGCTCACTGTACGTCATCGCCAACAACGCATATAATGGGCCCAATATCATCGAAGATGATTGGAAGAAAGTGGCATGGCCTGACGAAACAAGATTTCTGGTGCAAGCGAGCGCGGATACGTCGGTTATCAACGGAGGCAATGGCATCTGGATGCACTGTTGAGCGGAAACTGGCCGGCGGCGGCGATATTATGCTGTGAGCGATATTTTCTTGGGACACTTTAGGCCCCATTATTCCAATAGCACAATCCCTGATAGCTGTCAGGTATCTAAACATTGTTGCGAACCAAGTTCACCCATTCATGGCAACTGTGGCAGCTCCATTACCAACAGGATAATACGCCATCACGCCGCACAGCCAGAATCGTCAAGGAGTGGTTCGAGGAACGTGCTGGAGACTTTCTGTTAATGCCCTGGCCTACAAAACATTTGTGGTTCGACTTGGAAAAGCGGATTCGCGCTAAATCACCATCACCCCGAAATGTGCGGGAACTGGAGGACTTGCTGTTGGCATTATGGTAACAGATACCCCAGGATACCTATCGCCCGCCACCTCATCGAATCCATTCCTTGCCGAGTGGCCGCTGTTTTGTGGACTAAGGAGGGGGGGGCTACAGCTTATTAGGTAAGAGGTCATAATATAATGGCTCATCTCTGTATAAGACAGGAAAAAAAATGCCCTTAAAAATACAATTAAACTTTTTAGTTTCTGTGCCAAACTGAGTCTCTTTTTTTTTTGGGGGGGGGGTAACAAAACAATATGCCCTATAAAAGAAGAAAAAAAAAGACATGTACCCTCCCCCGCACCTCACCTCACCTTCTGACATAATGGCAACTGCCGTGTTCAAAATGATAGAAGAGCTCATCACAGGCTTGAAGAAAGAGACAAGGGAGGGCTTGAAGTGCTTTTACTTCCGTTTGCTACGACGCGTGTACAGATGTTCTAATCACGAGCATGCCCCCCCCCCCCCCCATACCATTTTATCAGACTTGATTCTTTTTTCAGGGAAAAATGGGGTTTCAGGAAAATTGGATATTCACCCCAAAATGTCCCTTTTATTGAAAATTCCAAAATATACAAAATAATGACAAAAATAACAAGAAAAATATCTTAACAAAGGTACTTAACGGCTTAGTTTTGTATGAAACGCATTTACATTCATTTGAGCAAAGTTTTAGTATCCCCCCCCCCAAATTATAAAAATCCTAGCCCTGTTAATCATAATAAAGAAGAATCACAAATCCACAAACAAGATGCGACAGAGGAGTATGGTTAATATGAGTGGCTTTTACATCCATACCATTAGCCAAAATTGTATCACCCATTTCCCCTGTAGCAAAAGATCTCCCGCTCCCCCTTGTTTTTTCTTTGGTGGTCTAACGACCACCGTGAGCAACTCGATGGGCTGTCTCTTCCTTCAAGCCATTGATGAAATGTTCTCCCACTTGGGGTACGGCCATTTCCATTACATCCTGTCCCTAAATTAGGGCCACCGGTTCCAGGGAAGGAGATAGATAGAGAGAGAGAGAGAGAGCCAGTGCCGTAAGACAAAAACAACATCCATGACTGACCTACATTCGAAGCAGGACCTCATCTAGGACGTATGCTCAGAAGTTAGCCCTTAGACCACTGCACCACCGGGGCGGCGTTATGTACAAACATACATCACTAAGCTGTTGTCTGAGATGCGGAGGTTAGCTCCATAAAGAAATACAAACTACCAGATAAATTTTTAACTGATTATTTACTTACTGTTGCCGTACCAAGCTTCTCCATTTACAGTGATCTTGACACACAACTCGGGCTTCACTGACATCCATCACACGACGTACACAAGACCTTCTGTACTTCACACTCATAATCTTTTCCTCATGTAGACACCCTGAATCTGGTCCTACCAGACCTTCTTGGCCTTCCTCTGCCTTTCGTTCCTACCATTTGGGCTAAAAAAAAAAAAAAATTCTTAGTAAGCATCTCTTCTCGTTCTTTCAACACGGCCAAACCACTGAAGCATATTAGTCTCCACTTTGCTAACAATTTTTTGCTTCACATTATACAACTGCAACACATCTTCATTCCTCACACGATCAGAACGTGTCTTGCCACAAACCCCTCGTAAGTAGCGCATTACTGCAGTACACAAATGATTCCTATGTTTCATCTGTAGTACCCAGGTTTCACTGCCATACATCAGAGTATAGGAACAATTACACTTTCATACACAACCATGCGGGACTCTCTTGAGAACCCATCGTTCTTGTGAAAACCTCCCAAAGCAGTTATGACTTTCAATGAAGAATTCACTTGCCTACTAATTTCACCATCTAATTTGTTCTCTCTGTCAAAACATGCTTCTATCAATACAGAAACTCATTCACCTGGTCAATCACTGTGTCATTTAGACTTATCCTGCATTCAGTACTAACAGTTCCCCGCTCAAAAACCATAATTTTGTTTTTTTCCTTATTTACACTCAGTTTGAATTTCATGCAAACCTCGTACATCCGGGACAACATACTCTGCAACACACTTTTGTTCTCTGCCAACAGGATTGTGTCATCAATCTGCACACACGGATATTGCCAACACATAAACCAGTATTTGCGGCTTTCTGTAACTATCAATATTCTAGTTGAAGATTAGCAAAGGATGTCCAAAATTAAATGAGGAGCAATAAAGCGGTCTCTGACCTTTCCGATAACGTGCCTTTGTGAAGCAGCCATTTTCATAGTGGCGAGTGCGAAGGTTGAGGTCAGAAACCTACTTCATGCAACATCAACACTTAGTCGATGTCCAACATCCAGTCGGAATTCAACAAGTCAGCGAGCCGCATCCAAGCCCATTGTCCTTACAGAAGTTTTATTACTTTCAAGTACGTTTTATCACTTTTAAATGATCCTTCTATCACTTTGCAACGGTTAAGTAGGCCGTGGAACCTGAAAAGTTCACGTAAAAAGTGCTCGCTATAAAACCTGAAAATTTTCTTGTCTTGGGGAAGAAGCGGAAACGACGTCTCCGGCTGAGAATACTAACCTCTACACCACACAAAAAGTCACTGCCGTTTTAAGTAAAATAAGTACGTAATTTTCTAGAAATTAAGGAGCTCACGAGAAAATAAAAATTTTGAATTTTAATAACATTTTCCCTAGGTGAAAATCCTCCAAATACGTGGCGTCAGTAAATAAATAAATACATCGCTCTTTCCACGTTCCAGAAACACATAGCAACCGAAAAATTGTTTTCAACCGCAGCCGTGGAATTGAACCACGGATCTCTCGATATCTAGCCGAGCGCGTTAGCTTTACACCACGGTGGCCAACAATCCATGGTGCTATGTGTATTTTTAAATCAAAATACGCATAGCACCAAAACAATTTTTCGGTTGCTATGTGTTTCTGGAACGTGGAAAGAGCGATGCATTTATTTATTTACTGACGCCACGTATTTGGAGGATTTTCACCTTGGATCTCGCCCTTTGGATTTAACTGTTATAATATATATAGCCAGTGCCGTTAATGCCCACCAGATGGAGACGTCTCAGTAGCTGAGCCCATCTTACGGATTTATGATGCCAGAAGCTGACTTAAAAATACACATAGCACCGTGGATTGTTGGCCACCGTGGTGTAAAGCTAACACGGTCGGCTAGGTATCGAGAGATCCGTGTTCAATTCCACGGTGGCAGCTGAAAAACAATTTTTCGGTTGCTATGTGTTTCTGGAACGTGGAAAGAGCGATGTATTTATTTATTTACATTTCCCCTAATACTCGCAGGTGACATAATTGCTGAAATCAACTTTGCGTTAAAGATATATGCTTACGGAATGTTGAACCAGACAAATCTGTAGGAAAACACTTATCATTGCTTGTTTATTACTTATACTTCGCACTTATACATTTCCAGAACACTTACCAGTTATTTATCACACTTCAGAGATACATATCATTAATTATTTATCACACTTCATACATACTAATCACCCATTTATCACAGTTCAAGGACACCTACCACTTATCACAGTGGTCTAAGCACTGGTTTATGACCCCTCGTCCGAGAAGGGTGCGGGTTCGAATCCCGGTGAGGCATGGATGCTGTGTTTGTCTTATGGCACTGTTTTTCTCCCTTTCCTGAAACCAGTGGCCCTAAATTAGGGACGGGCGACTGCTTATAGCCCATTGAGTTGCTCACGGTGGTCGTTAAACCTCCAATCAAAAAAAAAAAAAAAAAAAAAAAAAAAAAAAAAAAAAAAAAAAAGAATATTTATCAGTTATTTATTAAGCTTCAAGGATACTTATGACTCATTTATTCCATTTAAATGGTACTTATCACTTGTTTATTGCACTTCCAGGACACATCCCTTTTTATTACCTTTCCAGGACACACGTTACCGTATTTTGTCACACTTATAATTTATTTATTGCGCATTAAGGTGGACGTCAAGTAAGTTTGCTTCCTATACTTCCAATGGAAAAACTTCTATACACATTTTTTTCACAATTAATGCGTTCCCAAGGTTGAAAATTTGAACATCGATTGAAATAACTTCCTATTATAACTTGGAACACTTAATATTTTCTAAAACACAACTATAATTATATTAAAAATCAATAACGTTTCCTTTGGTGGTGTTGAAACGAGAAAAAAGATGGCGCGACCTGTACTTTGATGACGTCAGTAAACAAAAAAATGTTGGATTGCATAATTATGATTATGTTTTAGAAAATATTAACTATTCCAAGTTATAAAATGAAGCTATTTTAATAGATGTTCAAATTTTCATCCTTGGGAACGCAATAATTGTGAAGAAAATGTGTACAGAAGTTATTCCATTGGAAGAATAGGAAGCAAAATGACTTGAGGTCCACCTTAAGTGCACCAATTTATCAAACTTCCAGAATACTTATCACTTATTTATCACACTCTTTACCAGAACGTTCATAACTTATTTATCACACTTCAAAAGCTTTTATCAGCACTTATTTACCGCACTTTCAAAACACTTATCAGCTATGCTTTGTTTTCCATGGATATTTATCGTTTATTTATCATACTCCAAGGATACTTTGCTCTTATTTATCATAATCCCAGGGTACTTTTTTTATCATACTTCCACGATACTTATCACTCTTTAATTATACTTCAAGAACATTTACTATCATTAATTTATCGCTCTTCTAAATCATCATTTATTCATCTCATTTCCTGATTACTTGTCATCACTTATTTACAGAGGGCGAGTCGAAAGTTTTGCAATATTTGCATTAACGCATGTGCTCTGTTGGGTATGTCACGTGTTTACACTGGTTCAAGTCACGTACTGCAGTCAGTCGAAAGGGATATAAAGTGGTAGTCGTTGCTGTGAACAGCATTGCATGTCGTCGTTCTGTCTGTGGTTGAACGCGCTAAAGGTGAATAGCCACAACCGGCTAACTAGGTAACTTTTGTTTTACGTGTTTGAACTCGGCCATAACGCTGCTCAAGCAACACGAAACATTTGCCATGCAAAAGGGGAAGGTTCCGTGAACCACACCACCGCAACCAGATGGTTCAAGAAATTTCGCTCCGGTGACAGAAACCTCCACGATCAGCCAAGGCCAGGTAGGCCGCAAACCGTCGATTTGGAGGCCGTGTTCCAGGCTGTAGAGGCATACCCGTGAAACAGCACTCTGGGATTATCGGGTGAGCTGGGCATATCACAGACCACCGTGGTTCGTCAAGTTGACGACCACTGCAAGGTCTGCAGGAACAGCATTGTCCCTTACGAACTGACACCAGCTGAGCAAACCGCCGAGTGAAAGTGTGCACGAAACTCCTACAAAACCGCGCGATGTATGTTCCATCAACAGAATTATTATGTGCAATGAAAAGTGGGTCTATTTCCGTAATTCTAACACACAACGGCACTGGTTGAGCCCGTGCCACCTTCCTGAACCTGTTGCCAAACGTGGGCGCTTCGAGCACGAAGTGATGATACTTTGCGTCTGGTGGAATTTCGAGGTGATAATCCATTACGAATTTGTTCCAGACGGTCGGACCATCAACGCCAACCCCTACTCTGAACAGCTGGATCGGATGTATGCCGGTTTTGCAGGAGAAGTACCCGGCACTAGTGAACAGAAAGCGCGCTGTCCTACAGCAGGACAACGCTCAGCCTCATTCCGCGCGAACGACCCGGGCAAAACTCCAGGAACTTGAGGGCATCGAACTGATGCCACACTCAGCATATAGTCCGGATCTTGCCCCTTCGGATCCTTAATTACCTGTTTCGGCTCATGGCCCACTTCCTTCGCGGGTGGCACTTCAACAACCAGGAGGAGGTGGCAGCTGGGGTGAAGGAGTTCTTCCCCAAATTACAAGAACTGGTACCGCGGAATCGAAGAACTGGCAGACAGATGGCTAAAGACTGTGCAACGCGATTGCCTATACTTTGAATGCTAGTCAGCTTTCGTCGTAAAGGTACGTATGAAGACATAAAGTGATTGCAAGACTTTCGTCTCACACTCTGTATCACACTTCAAGGACACTGTATGATGTGCGCCGTCTTACGCTCATCCTCACTTCAACGTTACAAATTTGTAATACACAGTGTGTATGCACTTAACTCCTGATTATCCATGCATCGCAAAAAAAAAAAAAAAAAAAAAAAAGGTTAAAAATAGCAAAATGCCAGAGTACCTCGATTTATCGGACGCTCTTTTATCCGGATCTCTCAATTAACCGACGTAGCTGAGGAAATTCGAAATTCAGTTTCAATCATTAAATGAAGAAACGTTTCTTCACTTTATGCATTTTCCCTCATCACTTTCGTGGCTTCAGAATCAAAACCGTTTCTGTTTTGGGGAAGAGTGGCCAGAGAAAGTCAAGAACGATGAAAGCTATAGCATTTTATCAGACCTAGAAATTCTAAATGCAGTGACACAATGGGAGCCAGTAGAAGTGCGGGACGAAGAAAGTGAAGATTAAAGTGAAACAGCAAAGGGTGAGGAATGTGAATGACAAGCTATTAAACTATATGGTCAACAAACTGAGTTCGAGTTTAATGACGTCATAGCTTTGAGTAACATTCGCCAAATTGTCCGAAAGAATGTTTTAACATGTCTCGCAAACAAACGAATATAAAAATACTTTTTTCCAGAAGAAAAACTGAAAATCTATTGTAAGTTTTTAAATTATTTTAAGTACATACAGTAATCCATATTTAAAACAGTATGTATATGTAATATCATCATCATCATCATTGTCAACCATTATCAATCCACTGCTGGACGAAGGTCTCCCCAAGTTTCCTCCACAACGGTCTGTCTTGTGCCAGTCTCCTCCATGTAACCCCTGCATACTTTCGAATTTCATCCACCCATCTCCCATGTGGTCTTCTTCTGGGTCTTTTCCTGTCCCTTGGAATCCAATCTAAAATTTCGGCTGTCCATCGATGATCTGTCCTTCTGGCAGTATGTCCAGCCCATTGCCATTTCAGGGATTTAACTCTGATCGTGATGTCTTCCACTCTTGTCATTTTTCGGATCCACGAGTTCCTCTTCTTATCTCTCCTGGTTACACCAAGCATGCACCTCTCCATGCTGCTTTGAGTTGTCTGCAGCCTTTGTATGTCTCTTTTAGCTAAGGTCCACGTCTCTGCACCATACGTAAGCACTGGAAGGATGCACTGATCAAACACTTTTCTTTTAAGACATAATGGCATATTGCTCTTGAAAATTATGCTGTTTCTTCCAAAAGCTCTCCAGGCAAGTTTTGTACGCCGATTAATTTCTTCATCAATGTGACCCTCACTTGATATCTGCTGTCCAAGATAAACGTACGTGTCTGTTATCTCCAGCTTTTCTCCATCAATCGATAAATCTTCATTTCTTGTAAAAGCATTGAACATCACTTTTGTCTTCTGAAAGTTCATTTTCAATCCCACTTCTTTACTCTTGTCAGCAAGTTCCTGGATCATACTCTGCAGCTCTGATGGGGTAGTTGCAAAAATGACTACGTCATCAGCAAAACGAAGGTGGGTTAGATAATCTCCATTAATCTTTATCCCCTTGTTTTCCCAGCTCAGCGACTGAAAAACACCCTCCAATGTGGCATTAAAGAGCTTCGGAGATATGGTGTCACCTTGTCTCACTCCCTTTCCAATTTTTACGTGTGTTGTATTTTCAAACAGCCTAATCTTTGCACTTGCATTTTCATAGATGTTATTAATAATATTAATGTATGCATCTTCAATACCGCAGGTTTTCAGAGCCATTGTAACTGCTGATGGTTTCACCGAATCAAAGGCTTTTTCATAATCGATAAAAGCCATGCACAATGGAAGTTCATATTCCCTCGCTCTTTCAATTAGTTCTCTGAGCACGTGGATATGATCTATTGTGCTGTAGCCACTCCTGAATCCAGCTTGTTCTCTCGGTTGAGCCATGTCCAGTGTTACCTTCAAGCGGTGTGAAAGAACTTTAGTGAAGATTTTATAAACTACTGATAGGAGGCTGATAGGTCTGTAGTTTCCGAGATCCTCAATGTCACCTTTCTTATGTAGCAGGATCATTGTAGCGGTGTTCCAATCCTCAGGAATCTTCCCTTCATTAAGGCATCGAGTGAAAATTTGGGCGAGTACTGTTTCGATTTCTCCACTTGCTTCTTGTATGATGTCTACAGTAATTCCATCTTCTCCTGGAGCTTTTCCTCGCTTCATGTTCTTGATTGCATGTGCAACTTCTGCTGGAAGGACTGGAGGAACTCTGGTACTGGTATCTTTCATGATGTCTGGAGTGCATATATCATCCCTTTCATATAATTTGGAGTAGAAATCTTTCACTCTTGTCAAAATTTCGCCTCTATTTCTTGTTACAGAACCATCTTCTTTTCTCAGTGCCATAATCTGTTTTCTGCCCTTACTGAGATGTCCCTTTGCTATCTTTAGGCTTTGGTTGTTTTCAATTGCTTTCCTCACTAGTTCACAGTTGAATTTCCTTACGTCTTCAGTGATATTTTTTCTTACTGTCTTGCATAGCTCTATATATTCCATGTAATATACAGTTCATTAAAAACCTCTGAATACATACACTGAAGAGCAATTGAATTAGAGACAGCTGACGTTATGCAAATGTGGCGCTGTGGGCGGCCCTGCAAACGGAAACGACATGAAGCATGCAGTGATCCGACAATATAAGGAGTGATGTGACGGGGAACCAGTAAGAGTCGGACGCAGTATGGGTAAGAAGAAGGATCTTAAGCGCATTTGATTGTGGGCAAATTGTCGGGGCCCAACGAATGGGTCACTCCATCTCGAAAGTCGTGCAGGCATTGGGATTTTCAAGAGCCACTGTGTCACGGGTGCACCGTGAGTACATCGAATCCGGTAAAACCATCCCTGCAAAGGCCAACTGCCGTGCACAACAGCGTGTGGTTGAGCGGGGTCATCGTCGGCTAGCTCGCATTGTAACAGCGGATAGACGGGCCACAGTGCAAGAAATCACTAGGCGATTTAACGCTGGTGCACAAAAACGTGTAAGCAGAAACACCATCCAGAACCATCTCCTCGCTATGGGGTGCAGAAGCAATCTTCCCACGAGGGTACCGCTGCTGACCGCACATCACAGGGTGGAAAGATTAGCATGGGCGCCGGAACATCGCCACTGGACCCTAGACATGTAGAAAAATGTTGCCTGGACTGATGAGTCGAGATTCGCCTTGGTACATGCTGATGGCAGGATACGAGTACGGCGCAAACCACATGAAGCGATGGATCCTTCTAGCCAGCAGGGTACTCTTCAAGCTGGCGGGGGTGGCATTCTCGTCTGGGGACTGTTTACGTGGACTGAAATGGAACCCTTGGTACGTGTGACATCGTCCTTCACAGGTCAACGTTGCCGGGATATCCTGGACGACCATTTGCTCCCGTTTGTGCGTCTTCAACATCCCACTGGGGACTTCATCCTGCAAGAAGACAATGCATCGTGCCATCGCTCCCGAATTATATCAGAATGGTTGCATGAACACTCCACTGACGTGACCTCGCTTCCTTGGCCAGCTAGGTCACCTGACCTCAATCCCATCGAGCACATCTGGGATGCCATCGAGAGAGATGTTCGAGGTTCTGACCCCCTCCATCAAATCTTCGTGAACTGTGGGAGCTTCCTCAGGAGTCGTGGATCCGTATGGCTTTCGGTGTCTTGTCGATTCCATGCCGAGACGAATCGCCTCCGTCATCAGGGCGAAAGGTGGTGCTACACGTTACTAGACAGGTATCTCTAATTCAATTGCTTTTCAGTGTATATACGGTAGTATATAGTTCATTTTTGCAGTACACAGCGCTATTTTCAGATTATCCTTGTTTTCCGGTTTTCCGTGACATTGTCTAGATTACCTAGATGGACCTGTTTTTTTCATTTAGGATTTCTCCATGAATGCAGGTCGCAAAGTTTCCAGCGAGGGCGATTCTGAGCCAGTCTTCTCCAGTTATTTCCTATCGCTTTAATTAAAGGGTCTTCCCAACTAGTTGCAGGCCTACTAGGTTTTCTATAGGTTGATCTTGGATACCAGTTTGTGACACGGTAGGTCCACCTGTTGTCGGTGAGTCTGGCGTATGACCTGCACATCGTGCCTTGTCGTCATACATCGTTTTTACTACTTCTTTTACTCCAGTTAAATTTCTGATAGTTGTGTTTATGATGTGACCTTTTTTACTTATCCCTAGGATTCGTCATTCCATGGAATCCTGGGTGGTTTGAGAATCTAAGTTCCTTTTTTCGAGTGGTGCTCCATGTTTCAGAGCCGTATGTTAGAGATGGGAGGATACAGCTGTTGGATATATCAGCTCTTATTTTGATATCAATAACTTTAGATCTGTGATTGTGGTTTTGATACGGTTAAAGGAGGTTCATGCATCTCTTTTTCTTTTAGATATTTCTTCAGAGATGTCATTGTCCATATTCTCTGCTTGCCCGAGGTATGTGTAGGAATCTACATTTTCTATAGTGAAATTATTTAGTTGGAAGATGGAATTTGGACAGTATTTATTTCTCGTCCATTTGGTTTTATCAGGGTAGTCCTATTTTGTCACAGGCGTCATTTATTTGGTGAAGCATTTTTTCGAGCTGTAGAGGATCCTGAGCTATAAGTATTATATCATCTGCAAGCATTCGTATTTGGAGCAACTCTCCATCAATATTTGTGCCACCTTTTAATTCAATTTTCCTTAAAATGTTTTTCAGAGTGTGTGTCGTATATTCTAATTTAACTTTCATTTTTAGTTCGTTTTCCTATGTAAATTTGAATTTGCTCTGTTTTGCACTTTCCAAACTTAACGTGATATCTTCTCTCTCACATGAATGAGGTTGGTAAAACTTTTGAGGTCAGAGAGAGTGACGTATGAATGTGATAAGAATGATAGATAAAAAGGACAATACAGCAGTTACTTAGTGTATGTGTGTGGAGATGTTCGATCGCTATTAAGATAGATGTGAAGTTTACAACTTGTAGTGCTATATGTTGGATCTCATCAAATATTGCTGGACCAATAAAAGGTTATCGTAAGTTTGACTTCTGTATATGTTTCGTCTGGCCGTAAAACCTTCGTTAGAGCTATTTCGTGCAGCTATTGATTGCATCGTATTCTCATTTAGTTCAACATTTCCTTAGTCATGGTTTTAGACATAGCGTAATACCAATCTCGCACACGAAAAATGGTTACGTTATAAGTGGATGTAAAGAGGTTTGGTGATAAAACATCTCCTTGTCGCATACCTTGGTTTATAGATATTGTTATAGAATCATCGAATAGGGTTATTTGTGTAGAGCTTCCAGTATTAATTTATTTGATTTATGGATGCATGCTGGATCAATACCTTGATCTAGTAGAGCCTGTAAGACTGCTTTGTGCTCTATGATGTTAAAAGCTTTTTAGAAATCAATAAAAAGAAAACAGAGAGGGATACGGTATTCTTTTCATTTTTCACTAACTTGGGTGACTATACTTGTATGTGATATGTTGTGGAATATCCTTTTTTGAAACCTGCTTGTTGTTTACTTTTATATATCATCATCATCATATTTCGATCGTACAAATAAGTATGCTGTTTCTTCCAAAAGCTCTCCAGGCAAGTTTTGTACGCCGATTAATTTCTTCATCAATGTGACCCTCACTTGATATCTGCTGTCCAAGATAAACGTACGTGTCTGTTATCTCCAGCTTTTCTCCATCAATCGATAAATCTTCATTTCTTGTAAAAGCATTGAACATCACTTTTGTCTTCTGAAAGTTCATTTTTAATCCCACTTCTTTACTCTTGTCAGCAAGTTCCTGGATCATACTCTGCAGCTCTGATGGGGGTAGTTGCAAAAATGACTACGTCATCAGCAAAACGAAGGTGGGTTAGATAATCTCCATTAATCTTTATCCCCTTGTTTTCCCAGCTCAGTGACTGAAAAACACCCTCCAATGTGGCATTAAAGAGCTTCGGAGATATGGTGTCACCTTGTCTCACTCCCTTCCCAATTTTTACGTGTGTTGTATTTTCAAACAGCCTAATCTTTTGCACTTGCATTTTCATAGATGTTATTAATAATATTAATGTATGCATCTTCAATACCGCAGGTTTTCAGAGCCATTGTAACTGCTGATGGTTTCACCGAATCAAAGGCTTTTTCATAATCGATAAAAGCCATGCACAATGGAAGTTCATATTCCCTCGCTCTTTCAATTAGTTCTCTGAGCACGTGGATATGATCTATTGTGCTGTAGCCACTCCTGAATCCAGCTTGTTCTCTCGGTTGAGCCATGTCCAGTGTTACCTTCAAGCGGTGTGAAAGAACTTTAGTGAAGATTTTATAAACTACTGATAGGAAGCTGATAGGTCTGTAGTTTCCGAGATCCTCAATGTCACCTTTCTTATGTAGCAGGATCATTGTAGCGGTGTTCCAATCCTCAGGAATCTTTCCTTCATTAAGGCATCGAGTGAAAATTTGGGCGAGTACTGTTTCGATTTCTCCACTTGCTTCTTGTATGATGTCTACAGTAATTCCATCTTCTCCTGGAGCTTTTCCTCGCTTCATGTTCTTGATTGCATGTGCAACTTCTGCTGGAAGGACTGAGGAACTCTGGTACTGGTATCTTTCATGATGTCTGGAGTGCATATATCATCCCTTTCATATAATTTGGAGTAGAAATCTTTCACTCTTGTCAAAATTTCGCCTCTATTTCTTGTTACAGAACCATCTTCTTTTCTCAGTGCCATAATCTGTTTTCTTCCCTTACTGAGATGTCCCTTTCCTATCTTTAGGCTTTGGTTGTTTTCAATTGCTTCCTCACTAGTTCACAGTTGAATCTCCTTACCTCTTCAGTGATACTTTTTCTTACTGTCTTGCATAGCTCTATATATTCCACTTTGGAAGTCACATCTTCTTTAGTTGTCCTCATCTCTCTTCTTTTTTGCATCAACATTTTGGTTTTTCCTGATAATTTGTTCACATGCAACTTGTTCTTAGACCCAGCTAATTTTGTTGCTGTTTCCATAAGAGCTTTGGTTACTTTTCTGTTAACTTCAGAGATGTCCACTTCTTCCGATGTTAGGCCTTCTAAAGCAGAGAACCTGTTCTTCAGTTCTAATTTGAAGGTATTATGGTGTTTTTTAAGGTTGGTTATGTCAATAGATTTTGTTTGTCCTATGAGCTTGCCACGTTCAAGTTTAGTGTTGAGGTGCATCTTACATCTCACCAATCTATGGTCACTACCTGTGTTGAACTTGTTTAGCACACTGCAGTCTTCTATGACGAATTTTTTGTTACACATAATAAAATCAATTTCACTTGTCGTCCCATTTGGATGTCTCCATGTCCATTTCCTGTGTGGCTTTTTCTTGAAAAAGGAGTTCAAGATGAAAAACCCTTTCTGCCTCTGCAAACTCAACGAGAGTATTTCACTGCTGGTTTCTGTTGCCATGGCCGAATTTACCTACTGAAGTTTCATTCTTCTGTTGCCGTTGCCCTATTTTTGCATTGAAATCTCCCATAATTATCTTCAAATGCTGCTTACCTTTATTATTTAGATGACAAATTTCCTCATAAAATTCTTCAATTTCTTCTTCAGGATGACTTGTGGTGGGTGCATAAGTTTGAATAATCTGAGCCTGGTATCTTTTCGAGAGTTGGATAACAAGTCGTGCAGCTCTGCATAAATTCAATGCATTTGAAAGCATCGGTAAACAAAACTGTTTCAGAGTATTTATCTTGGTGTCAACGGTCTTACCCATAACTCACGACACTGGTCAAGCGGGTTGGTGAGTGTGGGACAGCATTTGCTGTAATTCCGGAGTGCATTTGGAAGAAACAGTACACTTTTCAAGAGCAATTTAACATTGTTTCTTATAAGAAACGTGTTTAATCAGTGCACTTTCCAGTTCTTTCTTATGGATCAGAGATCCGAACCTTAAAAAAAAGATATAAATAGTCTGCGAACAACTTAAAGAAGCATAGAGGAGAGAGCATGCTTAATGTAACAAAGAAAGACTGGAAAAGGAACTCATTGCACAGGAAAATGATGAGAGTGGATGACATCATGATCAAAGTAAAGACTCTTGCTTGGCAATGGGCTGGACATACTGCTAGAACTGACCACCGTTGGGCAACTGAAAAACAATGACTGGATACCAAAAGACTCAGAAGAAGATCACGCTGGAGATAGGCGGATGAAGCTCTAAAGCATGCTGGAGTGACATAGGAGAGAACTGCTCAAGGTAAAGTTGTGATGTGGAAGTGAATTGTTCAAGACAGAGTTGAGATGCAGAAGCACATTTTTGAAGACAAAGATGGGATGTGGAAGTGAATTGCCCTAGAAATAGTTGTGATGTGGAACTGAATAGCTCAAAGCAGAGTTGTGCAAGAGAACTTGGGGATACCTTCATCCAGCAGGGAACTGAGAATGTTTGATTGTGAAGATACAGTATGTATGTGTACATGTGTGCTCAGAAATGTCTGCTGCTCATAGCTGATTCACAAAGTCTGCGTACTGTACTTGTAGTATTCGTAGTTCTTCACTATTTACAGGGTCATCTATTCATATGAGAAATTCCACAAAAAAAAATCCATCCACTTATACGTTTCATGTTACGAGTTGACAGTACTGCACGTACGCCCTATGTCTTTTCTCCCCACTTCGTAAAGATTATTTTGAAGTGGTCGAGCCTGGGGCAACTGGGCTGCCTACGCTGATCTGCTTGTTTGTACTGTACTTTAACAAGCAATTAATGCCGAAATTAAGTTATATCTTAGCAGTGTTGATGCATAATAACTGCAGTTCACACTTCACATGTTACTAAGAAGAAAATAACTTGACAACAGTCGCTAAAATTTTGAAACTGATATTTGAAAGCATCATAAGGAATGAGAAAACTGTAAATATGTGACATCTTAGACTTTGTATAACTTCTACATTCAGTTTTGAGTGCTAATAAACATGCTCCTACTAAGAACATGGGGACTTGGAGAACTAGAACTGAGAAACATCAGCTCCTACTTCTTTCAGAACCGTGAACTTTTTTTTTCTGGGTTTAATGACCACCATGAGCAACTCTAAGGGTTGTAAGCAGTCACCCGTCGCTAATTTAGGATCACTGATTTCAGGGCAAGCGTCGTGAAACAAAAACGCCACCCCAGCCTCATCAGGGCCTTGAATACAGTCGCGCTTGGACGATTAGCAAGAAGATTACGCCTCAGACCACTCGGCCACCGGAGTAGTTGGTGAACTTTAGAGTCAATAAATTGGTTACTTAATTCATAAATTAAAGACAAAGGTTTCTTACGTTCAAAAAATCATGAACTTTTCAACAGTTTGAAAAATTTTGATGCTCAACAACTGTTGACTTGACCGAGAAATTCCTTTTAAGTCGAACAGACTCAAACGTGCCTAGAACGTTTCTCATATTTCTCGGCCTTTTCTAATGCACTCTATTTTTTGCTAGTTGGCAGTAATTCACAGTGTATCTGGAAAAGTTCACCATGTTGTATATGAAAAGTTCACCATGTTGTATATGAAAAGTTCACCATGTTGTATATGAAAAGTTCACCATATTGTATATACGTATATAGACATGCTCTGCAATTATCAATTCTTTTTGCATATGAGCGACAATCTGAATTTTTTTTATTTTAGAGATTAAACCTGATACTATACTGATTGCAACACTATCGCGTTTTTGCAAAAAAAAAAAAATTCTAATTTCTCTTGGAAGGACGCAATAAAGATTAAATTATCCACGTGTTTGGACTGAAGCAGCGGAATTCAAAAGATATTTTGGCCATATACAGTCTTATTCAGACAACGTGTTTGGCCGACACATTTTTTCTTATTTTTCTTTTACCTGATAGAAAGTCTCACTTGTTTATCTATTTATTTAGGCGTAACAAGTGATCATTACGGTTCGGAGCGTCCACTTCGGCGATATCACTTCGCATTACCTGCGCTTTTGAGTGTTCTATAGCTGAAACAGGTTCCTCGCATCGCCGCATGCTTGAAGTTCGTGAACAGTAGATTTCTTTAGAGCAGCCGACTGTAAAACTTCACTGATTTTGTTATTCTTGTTTTTCAATTAAGAACATCCAGTGTAGGAGGATGAATGCGTAATTTTCTGTTTTAGTTGTGGTCCAAAATGTAAGCACACTCCGTTTTTTATTTTCCGAATGATAACTTACATTATCCACAGCAATGCAATGGTAAGCTTTTTCTGAAATCTACATCCTTCTCGAGCTACAATTTTACAATTCTCAAAAAATCATTTGAAGATTCAAATATTAAATACTCAGATTTGTACCAAAGCTTGGATGATCAGCTATAGACATTTAGTAGTGCCTGTTCTTATTACTACACTTTTGTAACGCATACTACGCCTTTACCCTTCCATTTTTGTTGACTTTTACTTCCTTCAATTCTGGTTGCCGCTCGTTATGTTTTCCATACTGGACGTCACGTATGAACTCCCAAGAGTTTCTACCCGGTTTGCCTCTCGTTATGTTTTCCATACTGAATGTCACGTCTGAACTCCCAAGAGTTTCTTCAATGGGTTGTCTGCCGTTATGATTTCCACACTGAATGTCACGTCTGAACTCCCAAGAGTTTCTTTCCTGGGTTGCCTGTCGTTATGTTTTCTGTACTGAATGTCACGTCTGAACTGCCAAGAGTTTCATCCCTGGAAACGATGGCAAAACACTTGTGGCTGAGTTTCGTAGATATTTCCGTGAATTTGAAATAGTAAGAATGATAATTAGACTCGTCGAATGGTAAACGAAAGGTACATGCTTCTATATTTCTTTCCCGTGCTGATGGCGGTTTATAAAGGGTAACTTAACACGCTGAAAATATTTGGTGCTTTTTGTGTATGGGTGGTTGGCGGACAGCAAGGTGGCGGTTCATCGAGGGCATGTTCAATGTGCAGGTATTCAAGACAATCAGTTCCAGGGTTACAGCAGGCGCAAAGCGATAGTGGCGGTTTAAAGAGGTTCGAATGAATATCACAAGTCTTCGCAGTTTGTCAAGAAATGGCATCCATACCATTTTTATCAAGAACATGAAAGCAACTGACAAATCTTCTAAGTATGTGTGTATGGGTGGGTGGAAGGGAATTCCCTTCCCTTCCACCCACGGGAGATTGCGGACCCGCTTGGGGTACAACTGCTCCTCTCTAATTCTCCCCAACAAATTAAAATTAAGAAAATCTTTACCCTCTTCTACAATATGGTTATAACATTGAACAAAACCTTAAAAACATGAAAGAAATACGGGATTACGCCATATAATTCAAATTTTGAAGATGACAATCCGATTTTTGGCGTAAATGTGACAAGAATGGTAAGTCAGATAATATCCGAAAACTTGAAAATTTTCATCGTCCTGGAGCGGGACTCGAACCTGCGTCTCCCAGAAAACGCCCGGGTATGCTAACCACTACACCACCCAGAACGACCAAGTTTCAAGTTTCCGATCAATTTGAATCCAACCATCACACTGCTACACTACAGCCACGTTGCGGAAATCTGCAACAAAAAAACATGGTTAGTTTTCCAACATTTTGGCACCAGTTTCACATCTGTAACGTACATACAGCGGATATGAATGACGTTTGTAATCAGGGAAATACTTTTCGGACACCCTGTACGTCTCAAGATGCAGCCTCTGGGAAAGTATCCACAAAGTGTTCTTGCCGCTGTGAACAGGACGACTTCATCGGTCACCGGAATAAAGGAAAATAGACGAAGTCGGAATTACGCACAAAGACACTATACTCATTTATAAAAATTATCGCAATGCGAAAATAATGAGTTGAGCATAAATTGAAAAGACAAAAGATGGCGGCTTCTGCTGGGAAACACAAAGTGACAAAATCCACATGATGAAAATTGTCTGCAGTCTTTGATGACTAGCAATAACGTTGTATATCATACACAATGATCTGTGTCGGTGAGTAGCAAAGCAACACAGAGAACCCAATGTGTGTTGTCGGCGTGTCGTGGGAAAGGAAAGAAGAAATGAAAAACGTAATATGGAGAACTCGTTTCATTTGCCGCAGGTAACCCACGCACGTGTTGCAGTTAGCCTGGGAACGCGAGTAACATTGTAACACTTCGGTTGTTTTTTTATTGTATTTAAAGGAAGTTTTGAATTTATTACATTTATGACATAAATTACGCATTTTTACACGTCACGTAGAAAATATTTTTTTACGCGTAACTTCCCAGCCCTGGTGACGGTATAGCTTGAAAAATATTTGGATACCATAAAATAATAATCAGATAAAAATTTCTTTAGAAATGGGCTCTGGGCCCCCTTAGGGGCCCGGGCCCCGGTGCTACTGCACCGCCTCCCCCTCCTCTCGTCAGGCCTGGCAGCATGTAACATTGACGTAACTTAATCGACACTAAATGTCATACACTACTGTTTCACACGTTATGTAAGTTCTGCAATCAGGAGATTACTAAATGATTTGAAATGCATATGGGGCACAGTTTCAGTAATTAAAATCAAGAAATAATTACATCTACCTACAATATTGGTAGTGACTGTCGGGGCTTCATATGTATTCCTGTAATAAATGTACTCATAAGACGTTGCCGTAAGTATTCGAATCATTCAACGAATGTGAGCTTTTTGCAATTGTGAAGTTCAAAAATAAAATTCATGACACTGTAAAATCTGCACCAGATAAAATTGAACAAGATGAATTTTTACAATGAAGGCAAAAAAAAAAAAAAAAAAAAAAAAAATTAAAAATCATTTTGTTCAATTTTATCTAGTGCAAAGTTTACAGTATCATGAATTTTGTTTTTGAACTTCACAATTGCAAAAAGCTCACATTCGTTGAATGATTCGAATACTTACGGCGCAACGTCTTATGAGTACATTTATTACAGGAATACATATGAAGCCCCGACAGTCACTACCGATTTTGTAGGTAGATATAATTATTTCTTGATTTTAATTACTGAAACTGTGCCCCATATGCATTTAACATCATTTAGTAATCTCCTGATTGCAGAACTTTCATAACGTGTGAAACAGTAGGGTATGGTATTTAGTGTCGATTGAGTTATATTATCTTGGCCACGTAAAAAAATGTTCATCGCAAATTGGCGAAATTTAAACAACCATATATGTAACATTGACTGCAGACAACTGGAAAAAGCATGGAGAGATGCATGCTTGGTGTAACCAGGAAAGATAAGAAGAGGAACTTGTGGATAAGTAAAATGACAGGAGTGGACGATATCATCACGAGAGAAAAATAACTGACATGGTAATGGGCTGGACATGTTGCCAGAAGAACGGACCACCGATGGACAACCGAAATTTTAGACTGGATTCCGAGGGACAGGAAAAGACCCAAAAGAAGACCCCATGGGAGATGGAAGGATGAAATTCGAAAGCATGCTGGAGTGATATGGAGGAGACAGGCCCAAGACAGACAATTGTGGAAGAAACTTGGGATGACCTTTATCCAGCAGTGGATTGATAATGGTTGATTATGATATGTAACATTGACGTTTCGCCAGGGCATTTAGGAACCGGAAAACGTTTCCAGAAATAAAATAATCATTTATTCATATTTCATGTTATTTTACGAGTTTTCTGCATGCCATTTTCATAAAATAATTAACCTCCTTTTTTTTTTTTTCAGATTCTGTAACGTCGTCAGCTTCTCCTTCTAATTCCCCGGACTTCGAAGAGTCTCTCGATCTCCCGGTCAACCCAGCCACTCCCGGTGATAGGGAGAGGGACAGTAGCATCGAAAGGGATCCTCACAATGACGTCATCAGTGGTGGATCGGCAGTGAACAGTCCGAGCTCGGGTCACACCAGCGGGACGCCGCCGGACGTGAGTTCCGCAGACACAGTCTCTGGGGGTGGCCAGGGGAACGACGAGAACACCCCTGGGGGAACCAAGCGACGGGGCCCCAGAACCACTATTAAAGCCAAGCAGCTAGAGACCCTGAAGGCAGCTTTTGCTGCGACGCCGAAACCGACCCGACACATCCGTGAGCAGCTCGCCCAAGAGACTGGACTTAACATGAGAGTTATACAGGTGAGTGAATTATATTTGAATCATTTATGACTCTGATGCAATATTTCTGTATGCAGAATTATTAATATACATTCGCAGAACATGGGTTTGATATTTATTTTGAGAAAGTACTTTGTCGCATGCGTGATACCAAAATAGATGATAGTGGTTTATGTCTTGGTGATATCCGTGTGTGCAGTTTGCTCTATGCTGATGACACTGTCCTGTTGGCAGAGAGCAAAAGTGAGTTGCAGAGTTATGTTGACTCGGATGCACGAAGTTTGCATGAAATTCAAACTGAGTATAAATAAGGGAAAAACCAAAGTTATGGTGTTTGAGAGAGGAACTGGTAGCACTGAATGTAATGTAAGTATAAACGGCAATGTGATTGACCAGGTGAGTGAGTTCGTGTATTTAGGAAGCATGTTTGACAGAGAGAACAAATTGCATGGTGAAATTAGTAGGCGAGTGAATTCTTCATTGAAAGTCATGGCTGCTCTGGCAGGTTTTCACAGGAATGATGGGTTCACTAGAGAGTCCCGCATGGCTGTGTATGAAAGTGTAATTGTTCCTACCCTGATGTATGGCAGTGTATGAAAGTGTAATTGTTCCTACTCTGATGTATGGCAGTCAATCAGACACGGTCTGATTGTGTGAGGAATGAAGATGTGTTGCAGTTGTGTGATGTGAAGCAAAATGTTGTTAGCAAGGTGAAGACTAATATGCTTCGGTGGTTTGGCCATGTTGAAAGAATGAGTGATGAGATGCTTACTAAGAAAATCTTTTCAGCCCAAGTGGCTGGAAGGAAAGGCAGAGGAAGGCCGAGGAAGACATGGGTGGATCAGATTGAGGAGTTTCTGCAAGAGAAAAACATTATGAGTATGAAGTATAAAAGATCTTGTGTAGGGCGTGTAATGGATATCAGTGAAGCCCGAGTTGTATGTCAAGATCGCTGTAAATGAAGTTTGATACGACAACAGTAAGTTAAAATATCTGGTAGTTGTATTTCTTTTTGGAGCTAACCTCTGAATCTCAGAGAACAGCTTAGGGATATGTATGTATGTATGTATGTATGTATGTATGTATGTATGTATGTATGTATGTATGTATGTATGTATGTATGTATGTATGTATGTATGCACGCATGCATGCATGCTTTGTCACAACATTCTCTTTTCTCCCACGGTTCGGATACCTTTGGTTTTGTAATTCCTTCCATATGCAGCCTGAGAGCTAACGATTAGAAAAATTTAATGTGACCAGTAATCTCTTTTCAGACACCTGTCTGTTGGACCTTCTGCGCAGGGCAAGATTAAGGGGTGGGCTAACTGGACTATTGTTTAGGGGCCCACCATCATTATCATGGGCCCAGGGGGCATCCGCCTCACAAATAATATTAATCTACCACTGGAAGAAAGTCTCCCCACGTTTCTTCCACAACGGTCTGTGTTGAGCCTGTCTCCTCCATTTTACTCCAGCATGCTTTCGAATTTCATCCATCCATCTCCCATGTGGCCTTCTTCTGGGCCTTTTTTCTGTCCCTTCGTATCCAGTCTGAAATTTCGGTTATCCATCGATGGTCCGTTCTTCTGGCAACATGCCCAGCCCATTGCCATTTCAGGGAATTTTACTCTGATCATGTTGTCTTCCACTCTTATCCATTAGTTCCTCTTCTTATCCTTCCTGGTTACATCAAGTATGGATCTTTCCATGCCTTTTCCAGTTGTCTGCAGCCTTAGCCTTTTTTAGTACCGGTCCATGTCTCTGCTCCATATGTAAGAACTGGATGGATGCATTGATGTAACACTTTTCTTTTAAGACATAATGGCATATTGCTCTTGAAAATTGTACTGTTTCTTCCAAAAGCTCTCCAGCCAAGTTTTACGCGACGATTGATTTCCTCATTCATATCATCCTTGCTTGATATATATGTTGTCCAAGATATATATACGTATGTAGGTATCGACCGGAATTGGGTGAACCAACGCACAGACATTTAGCGCATGCATTCGGATAAGCACCGCACATGTTATTGGTGAGCACGGTTGCATTGTTCCCCTCGTGAAATTCATACAGCATACAATGACGAACATGGTTATCCTCGGGTTTTATGTCACTCATTTTGTTCTGCAAATTGGAAGACAAACACACCTACATAAGTTAAAGGCGAATATTTCATTCACTTGTACATAAACTTACTTTGCGTTGAAAGTACATAAAAACCTCACAGCTGCTCACCAAACTTAGCCCCCCCCCCCAAAAAAAAAAACATTACTTTCCGGTTTTCCCAATACTTCGACAAACTACTGAAATGTAACAGTTATCAGACTTCCAAGTATTCCCGTGAATCTCTCCTATTAACGGAAATTTTTCGTCATATGGATACGGAAAAAGTGGCAACGGAGTTTTTCCGTTAATATAAGAAGGGAATTGCGGAAAGGGTTCTAAAATTTCAGAATTTTTCCGTTAGCAAACCTTCAAAACGGTAATTTGCTGTCTGTATAAGGAAGGTATTGCGGGAAGGTTTCTGAAAATTCAGAATTTTCCCGAGGTACAAAAAATCCGTGAAATTCAGGTTCCTTTTATGGAAAAGGTTGTATCGTCATTTTATGGAAAAGGTTGTATCGTCATTTTATGGAAAAGGTTGTATCGTCATTTTATGGAAAAGGTTGTATCGTCATTTTATGGAAAAGGTTGTATCGTCATTTTATGGAAAAGGTTGTATCGTCATTTTGTGGAAAAGGTTGTGTCGTCATCTTATGGAAAAGGTTGTATCATCATCTTATGGAAAAGGTTGTATCGTCATCTTATGGAAAAGGTTGTATCGGCATTTTATGGGAAAGGTTGTATCGTCATTGTATGGAAAAGGTTGCATCGTCATTGTATGGAAGAGGTTGTATCGTCATCTTATGGAAAAGGTTGTATCGTCATTTTGTGGAAAAGGTTGTATCATCATTTTGTGGAAAAGGTTGTATCATCATTTTGTGGAAAAGGTTGTATCGTCATCTTATGGAAAAGGTTGTATCGGCATTTTATGGGAAAGGTTGTATCGTCATTTTATGGAAAAGGTTGTATCGTCATCTTATGAGAAAGGTTGTATCATCATTTTGTGGAAAAGGTTGTATCGTCATCTTATGAAAAAGGTTGTATCGGCATTTTATGGGAAAGGTTATATCGTCATTTTATGGAAAAGGTTGTATCGTCATTTTATGGAAAAGGTTGTATCGTCAACTTACGGAAAAGGTTGTATCGTCGTTTTATGGAAAAGATTGTATCAGAAATATGCTTCGTTAATTCATGAAAGCAATGTCGAAGAGTGGTTCGTGAATTTCAGAAATTTTTTTACAGTGCACAAATACCTTGTGAAATCTGCAAAATGGCATACGTGCTGTAATTCGGTCTGAAGGAGGTTCAACCCGGTATTGAATAAAAGTTTCTAATTCAGCGGCCGATATGTGTATCTTTCTGTCTATAATTTATTTATTATTAGGGGTATGCAAACGTTTCCGCCGTTTTGAGGAGAAAGGAGACAGGAACAATCAGGAAACCAGTACACACTTATTCAACGAAATATTGGTCGTTAGCATCAATGACCTTTTGCCATTTTTCAGGCAACAAATGAATGTCCCTCTGATATAGAAGGACTCGGGTTTTGAGCTGAAGAACGCAGTGACGAAGTTTTCCACCTCTGGAACTGTGGTGAACCGCTGTTGGGCTAGGGCATGTTGCATAGAGCGAAACAGATGGAAGTCTGAGGATGCAATGTCCGGGGAGGAAGCAGGGTGCGGTAAAACCTCCCAGTGTAAATTAGTATTAAATCTCCGTTCAAGGGTTGATTTGGTGGTGGCACCGACATGTGGTCTGGCATTATCGTGTAACAGGATGACTGGGCTGCGTCCTTTACTGTCCATGGGCATGTTTGCTCGTTTGTGGAGTTCGCTTTCATCATTTGATCGCTATATCGTTGTGCAATGATTTGTTGCGTGGTTTGTGTTAACTTCCAAAGTCTTGCGTGGTAGAAGATAATAAAATAGCTATAAGTAATAATTTTTGCGATCCTTTTATATCCCTTAGAAACATTTTTTTTTCTTTACTTAATCGCAGAAAAGGTTGTCCATCAGCTCACTAATTTTTCCTGCCTGTTCCTCTGAAAGTAAAAATTTCCTTCCCTAAATCCTGCTTCGGTCATTTCGTCCGTCTCCCTTCTGCCCCAGCGGAGAAAACCTCCATTGCCCCGGTCAGCTTAAGACCTCCTTCTCCTCCTCCTCCTCCCTGAGGCCTTTGCTCAACTCCTCTTTTGCGACTGCCAGCTTTCCATTACCCCGGACGACTGTCCACACCCCCTTTGTTTCAACGCAAACTCATCACTTTGCTTCCACAAAGCCCATGGGGGAAAAAATCACCGTCGTCGGCATAGCAAAGCTTCAAGGTAGAAGTTAAGAGGGCTTGCGCTTTCAGTCTGCAGTTTTGAAATTAAGAAGGCAAAAGATCAAACGAGCACGACAATACTAATCCGTCTACAAAATACATAGGCTCACACCTTAAAATGCGACAAACTGGCGTCTCTAAATGAACCGTGTTTCCGATGTTATAATGCGAGATGAAATAGCAAAATTCTCTCTCACGCATCGTGGAAACAAAAGAAATGGAGCAGTAAGGCGAAATAAAATTTGCGAAATGAAATTTAATATCATTGCCTAAAATTCTAGTAATAAATCTCCGTAACAGATTGTTTCTCCCGGTTTCAACAGTTCGAAGTACAGCACTCCATGCATATCCCACCACACACACACACACACACACACACAATAGTACCTTTTTCCCGTTGATATCCTGTTTTGCAGTGTATGTTGATGGTTAGCCTGGGTCAACCCAGGATCGCCTGCGTCCGGGGTTGCCGCAATATACCCATTTTTTATCCCCGGTTACAACCTTCCACAAGAAATTCTTCTCTTGAAACGTCTTCAGCAACGTCATGCAGATGCCCAGTCGTTGACCAATATTACGCTCCATTAAATTATGCGGAACCCACTTAGCAATCTTCTGGATCTTTCCCAATGCCCGGAGACGCCGTACACCGTTGATCGAGTCACTTTCAAACGTTTCGCCAGTTCGTGGCCGATTGTGTGGCATCCTCTTGCAACAGCGATTCCAGCTCCTCGTCTACGAGTTCCCGCGGTCTACCTGCACTTCGCTTGTCTTCCAAGCTTAGATCACCTTTTTTAAACCTGGAAAACCATTCTCGATACGTCCGCTCACCCATAACCATTTTTCCATACGCTTAGCATATTGAACCATGTGCTTCGCTCGCACTTTTCCCTAAATTAAACATGAATAACAAACAGTGCCGCAAATGAACTTTATCGACCGCCATGCTTGGCTTCATGTACGAACTGACAGCACGGGTCGCCGGGCGGTTAGACACCTACAGCGCCCGCTAGCGGGTGCGGCAGAAACTTTTGCATGCCCCTAATATTATTGCTATTATTACCTTTTGCCGCTTTTATAAACTTTCGTGCGCATCTAACCCTTATGAAAATCCTATATTTCAAGTTTGGGATTATTTATGCACGGAAATGGTCCAAAACAAGATTTGGGATTATTTATGCAAGGAAATGGTCCAGAACAAGATTTGGGATTATTTATGCAAGGAAATGGTCCATGATAAACTAGGATTCTAAGTCAGACTGTCACGGAAGAAGTTAGAAGCACAACTGCTCTAACAACTGACAATAGGGAATATGGTACATAGCAAGATAGAAGAGATCAAATTAGTTTAAGGATTAAAAGCATCAAGACACCCAAAAGGAAAAATTGGTACTCTTTATTATCATGTTCACCTTAGGCGTTAAAAAAAAAAAAAAAAACGTGTTTGAAAATTCTGACGCTCACAACGAATTAAAATGTTTGTCGCATCTGGTATATTAATCCTTCTGGAATTACGAGGGATTATTATTGCAGAACAAAGTAATTTCTTTCTTTTTCATTAATTTTTTAACCTGCAAAACTTCACTGATTCATTCTTGGGATCTTTCATTTCACGCCGCCATAAAAAAAAAAAAAAAAAAAGCAGCTTTGCTGATAATCTGAAACAGAATTTGGTACAAGTTGCCGTTGTAACAACAAGTACCATTTCTCACTTACTATCACGAAATTAAAATAAGACTGGGATTTATTTTCACAACACGTTTCTTCACATCTCTGCCATCTGTTAAGGCAAGTTTCAACACAAAGCTTAGTCAATCGACATGCATAACTCTTTTCCAGATCAAGTTGACGTTTTGCGTTCTGACTTTGATTCGTTTGCAGTTCCCGCAAACGGCAAGCTATGCGCACTCACGCGCAAAGTTTATACGTAAAAAAATGATTTGGGTTTCGTTTGTAGCGACTGCGTAACAACCAAAGGTCAACTCCGTGCCCCGCCATACATATAGTCCTCAAGATCCCCGCTATTGTACCAGTTGCATAGCAAATATCAATTAACCAGCGTTGAATTATCTGCACCGGAAATATTTACACAGTAACGGGAAACAATTCGCATAGCAGAGCAGCAGTTGGATGGTAACAGCAACAAAAGATATTGGTGCGTTTCCAAGTATTCTGTTGAATTGGCAACAGTTTCTAATAGTGCTACCCGAATCAGAGATGGAAACCTGTCACGGGTCAGCAGGTCGGTAATTTCTTGCGGGTCAGACGGGTAGAGTCAAAGTGTTCCTGACCCAATTTCTACCCAGTTTTATTTTTGAAAAAAAAAAAAAAAAAAAATGCGTACTGTGGAATTTTGTGCTCGATACTAGTGCCAGCGGAGTGATAAAAATTATTTGTCATGCAAACATATTGCTGTCTCCTTCTTAAAGCAACGAAGCTTTCCTCGGACCGACGATTCGGCGGCGCAGACGCTAGACTCACCGATACCAAATAGTGAAACGACACTTCTTTTACGTTTGTTTTCAGGGCGATTATCCGGAGCAAGATACAGGCAAACGCCTGTCACCTGCTACTCTGGTGATTCATTCTATCACACCCCACGTGTTACATTGTAAGACTGAGAGTTACTTTTCACATCTCACTGACCGCGGGTCAACGTTCGTGACTGCCACGGAAAGGAACTCAGGTTCGATCCCAGCAGGTACGAACGCTCGATCCACTAAATATCCGCCGTGCGTCGGATGGGCACGTTAAGCCGTCGGAACCCGGGTACTGGTCCCCCGGTAATAAATAAGGGCGTTTTCCTCCCCCTTTCTACTTCGCTTCCGTGTCACATTCCGATGGGGCACTCCAGCCGAAATCTCCTAGCTTCCTATTTCTAAGGGTTGTTTAAGACCTGGGGTCAGACACTCCCTTCTCAAAATCCTCTACATATGATCATTTCACATCTCACCGTTCGCTTGAGCATTCAGAGGCTTTCGTTTGACGTGCTAACATCCCGTTCCTTTGCATGTCGTGTCGGAATTAATGCTTTATTTGTTAGGATGGATGAATTTAATATTAAGGAGATTGAAATAGGCGTCGATGCCATAAAATACGTACGTGTTGGAAACAAAAAAAGGGAAGAGTGGATGCTGGAAGTTATTTCGTCTCATTAAGAAACCAGAATATGTTTCACAGCAACACCAATTTCCACAAACTTGTGATGAGTTGAAAGTTTCCAAATGTAATTTCGTGAGTGTTAATTCCTTTTGAGTGGAAATGATTAAATCAACACCCACATTTTAGAAACTTTCAACTCATCAGAAGCTGGTGAAAATTGGTGTTGCTGTGAGACACTCAGAAGCTTGATATGTTATCAGGAAAACAGCAAAAACTTAACTTAAACACACAAGTTACTGAATTCAAATATTTTGAAAATAGCACCATCAAAGTTAAGTGGAATACTTTTAAGTATTACTGCGGAGTGACTTTTTTTTACTCTCTCTCTCTCTCTCTCTCTCTCTCTATATATATATATATATATATCATCATCATCATCATTGTCAACCATTATCAATCCACTGCTGGACGAAGGTCTCCCCAAGTTTCCTCCACAACGGTCTGTCTTGTGCCAGTCTCCTCCAGGTCACCCCTGCATACTTTCGAATTTCATCCACCCATCTCCCATGTGGTCTTCTTCTGGGTCTTTTCCTGTCCCTTGGAATCCAATCTAAAATTTCGGCTGTCCATCGATGATCTGTCCTTCTGGCAGTATGTCCAGCCCATTGCCATTTCAGGGATTTAACTCTGATCATGATGTCTTCCACTCTTGTCATTTTTCGGATCCACGAGTTCCTCTTCTTATCTCTTCTGGTTACACCAAGTATGCACCTCTCCATGCTTTTTTGAGTTGTCTGCAGCCTTTGTATGTCTCTTTTAGTTAAGGTCCACGTCTCTGCACCATACGTAAGCACTGGAAGGATGCATTGATCAAACACTTTTCTTTTAAGACATAATGGCATATTGCTCTTGAAAATTATGCTGTTTCTTCCAAAAGCTCTCCAGGCAAGTTTTGTACGCCGATTAATTTCTTCATCAATGTGACCCTCACTTGATATCTGCTGTCCAAGATAAACGTACGTGTCTGTTATCTCCAGCTTTTCTCCATCAATCGATAAATCTTCATTTCTTGTAAAAGCATTGAACATCACTTTTGTCTTCTGAAAGTTCATTTTTAATCCCACTTCTTTACTCTTGTCAGCAAGTTCCTGGATCATACTCTGCAGCTCTGATGGGCTAGTTGCAAAAATGACTACGTCATCAGCAAAACGAAGGTGGGTTAGATAATCTCCATTAATCTTTATCCCCTTGTTTTCCCAGCTCAGTGACTGAAAAACACCCTCCAATGTGGCATTAAAGAGCTTCGGAGATATGGTGTCACCTTGTCTCACTCATTTTCCAATTTTTACGTGTGTTGTATTTTTAAACAGCCTAATCTTTGCACTTGCATTTTCATAGATGTTATTAATAATATTAAAGTATGCATCTTCAATACCGCAGGTTTTCAGAGCCATTGTAACTGCTGATGGTTTCACCGAATCAAAGGCTTTTTCATAATCGATAAAAGCCATGCACAATGGAAGTTCATATTCCCTCGCTCTTTCAATTAGTTCTCTCAGTACGTGGATATGATCTATTGTGCTGTAGCCACTCCTGAATCCAGCTTGTTCTCTCGGTTGAGCCATGTCCAGTGTTACCTTCAAGCGGTGTGAAAGAACTTTAGTGAAGATTTTATAAACTACTGATAGGAGGCTGATAGGTCTATAATTTCCGAGATCCTCAATGTCACCTTTCTTATGTAGTAGGATCATTGTAGCGTTGTTCCAATCCTCAGGAATCTTTCCTTCATTAAGGCATCGAGTGAAAATTTGGGCGAGTACTGTTTCAATTTCTCCACTTGCTTCTTGTATGATGTCTATAGTAATTCCATCTTCTCCTGGAGCTTTTCCCCGCTTCATGTTCTTGATTGCATGTGCAACTTCTGCTGGAAGGACTGGAGGAACTCTGGTACTGGTATCTTTCATGATGTCTGTCTTTTTATATATATATATAAAAATGAGTTTCGAATCTTATAATTCAAAGCAGATTATCCGGGTCATGTTCGGATCGGGTCAAATTATGTAACGTCCGGGTGCAAAAATTTTGCAACTCTGACCAGAATCCTCTAATAACAAGTACATGTATCAGAGGTAATGGACGATGATAAAAAGCTATTAAAATGGCACTTCATTAGACGAAACCCATCGGAATCGATGGTTAGTTTTTTTTTTTTTTTTTAAAGAATAAACTCATATGAAACAACAAATGTGAACTTTATTTGATTGACAATTCATTCAACCACTTCAGTAAAGACAATAAATAGTCCAGGTTCGTGATTTTTTTAATTTTTTTTTTAATTTTGGACTGAAGGTTTAACGACCACCGTGAGCAACTCAATGGACTATAAGCAGTCGCCCGTCCCTAATTTAAGGTCAGTGGTTCCAGGGAAGGGAGAGAGAGTCAGTGCCGCAAGACAAACACAACATCCTTGCCTCACCGGGATTCGAACCCGGACCCGTCACGAACGAATCATCATAAGCCAGGGCTTAGACCACTGAGCCACCGGGGCTGCCAAGTTCGTGATGAGCATCACGACCGCGCCCTTTTTCAGACTTAAAATGTGAGGCGGAAGTCCACTCATCTCGATCGTGTGCAAAAATTCAACTGGATAGGGCTCTCTTTCACTCTCATTTTCAGTCACATCATTGTTTGTAAATGTTGTTGGAATGAGATTCGCGTTGCGAATACTCTTCACCCGTTGGAATCTATGGCTAGTTTTTCTTTTTGAGAAGAATGAACTCATAAACAACAAATGTAAACTTTATTTGATTGACAAATTCATTCAACCACTTCAGTAAAGACAATAGTCCAAGTTCGTGATTTTTTTTTTTTTTGACTGATGGTCTAACGACCACCGTGAGTAACTCAATGGGTTATAAGCAGTCGCCTGTAATATTTTCACTAACAATGGTCAACGTAATGTTTATTTACATCTTTACATATTGGAGAACGTTTTACCTACGTGAATGAACTGGATCGAATGAATATTAAATTGTATATACACATCACACAATCCAACGGCATAACTCAATCAGATCTTCAAGAGTGTTCGCTGTTCCGACGAGAAGAACTCTGACAGGAATGCCTGTTAGCGTTGCTTTGCGCAACGGTTCGCACTGAAAAGATAAGACTTCGGACTTTGGACTATCTCAGTCCCTCCATGCTACCGCCTTCAACAACGTGTGAGTCAACCGCACGGTTCTCCCATAGACTTTACATGGGAACTTTGCCGCCCGATACGCCCGAACCGTTGCCCCAATCTCATTTTTCTCTTTATCTGGCACATATATATGGTAAGACCTTTATTTTGTTACATCAACCATATCTTTACGTTTAGCCGTTCTCTCAAAAAAAGGCAAGTAAAAAACCCTATAGAATTAATTTATAGATTATCATGCTAAGTATTTTTTTTAATGACTAGAGCTGAGAGTTTTTTTTCATCTGAGGTATTTTGACGCTATGTATCTTGTCCGACGCAGCTTTAAAGTAAATTCCATGCAAAAAATTTCAATGTAACGGAAGTATTGGTGTCTCATGACAGGCAAGGGATGTTTTTAATTCGTATCTAATTGGGCGCCCGGGGCCAACCAATTGCGCGGTCGTCTCAAACATACGGCGATGACGCTTTATTGACATCCGGCTGCGAAAGCGTTTTATGTCTGTGTCTACCGAAAGTAACAATTTTTGATGCTATGCGTCTTTCCTGACATCAGTAAAGTAAATCCTATGCAAAAAAAATCGATGCAACGGAAGTAGTCAAAAGCATTATTGAAATTTTATTTTTGAATGCTGTTCCATGAAGTGACGCAACAATAGTTCATTTCACTGTTACTCAACAATATATTTTACTAAACTATCTCCGACATTATTCATCATGTTTTACAGAAACGTAAGCCACGAAGCCTAGCAAAAATCCCATTGCAATCTGCGTAAATTACGAGAACCTGAAGCTAAATGTGATAACAGCCATTACAAAAATGCATTTTTGATACTATGAAAACGTTGCGTCGTAGCGAAATTTGGCTTCCTTTCGAACCTCTCCCTGTACCCAAGGGAGGTTTCATACTTTTGACGAGAGCTTTAGAATGATGTATAACACAATGGGGTCACCATGGAGTACCTGTAGATATCCTATACCAAAAAATGTTATCAATCCTCCTCACTAACACACTTGCGATTCAGGTTTTCTTTCTGTGTTTAGGTCAGCTTTCAGCTTGCACATGCGCAGATGGATGTTCGTAGCTACATCACAATCGGTGTCAGGGTCGTTTCTTACGTTTGTCTAAATCTGAATAACATATAATAATGAAAATAAATATGTATTTTTTTTGTAAAACTAAACAGTCGAAATGCTTCTATTGCCGTTGCCAATAGTTTAGTAAATATTTACTTTAATGACTTACATTATTTTCTTTAGTTGGTTTTACGACAATAACATTCATTAATCCACCTACCTAAGTACTGCTCAATGTTAAGAATTAGTAAACCTTGTTGTTTAGATTTTTTTTTTTTTTTTTTGATTGTAGGTTTAACGACCACCGTGAGCAACTCAATGGGCTATAAGCAGTCGCCCGTCCCTAATTTAGGGTCACTGGTTCCAGGGAAGGGAGAGAGCCAGTGCCGTAAGACAAACACAACATCCATGCCTGACCGGGATTCGAACCCGGACCCCTTACGGGCGAATGATCAGAGGCCAGCGCCTTAGACCACTGCGCCACCGGGGCGGCTGTTTAGATTTCATTGAACTTACGAGTAACATGTATACCGAACTATGTCTCGGTGTGGTCGTTGAACAGTGTTGCATTCAGAAAGGTCTTTCCGTGGAAGGGGGGGAGGCGCAATCACAAATTTCGAGGGGGCTAAAACTTGTTGACTGATTATATACATATAATTACGATTTTGTTACACACAGTATATATATACATTTTAAATAAAGTACAAAAATTTTCTTATGCTGTTATATTGCAAATACAAATTCCAAGAAATCTACCCTTACAAGTGATTAAAAGTATAAAAATGTTATACCTTTGCTTTAATTCAGTAATGGACCACGGGTTTCACTATGGGGTGGTGTAAAATATTGAGGATGCTAGTAAGATAAGCCTGTGCTGGAGAAAATCCCCCAAAGACATTAGTGCTGATAAATGCCTGAATACATCACTGATCGTGAGTGACGCGAGTCGCATATCATTGTACACCCCACTAACGGTTCCTCTAAAGAAACCGAATATGTATGAAATCCATTAGCGTTTTCCATAAAGCCAGCTTTTCCCATGTCATTTTACCCATATAGTAACAGTCTTGTGATTGCTCCTTAAATTGAACTGAATGAGAAAACAAAAATTTTAAGAGAAAGATGAGCAGTCATATTAAATACCGAACTAAACAGCAAAATGTTCATTATATTCGAAGCAAAGCTGTCAGAAATAACAAACCCAATCCCTGAGATCAGTTGTAGTGCATTATTAAATATGGTACTATAACGCTCAAAATTATTCTTAGTCAGCCTACATTTTAGCAAATAAATTAATGCTTGTAGATGCCGTACTTCGCTTTCGACAAAATCCAAAACAGCGAATTCATCACTTACTCTATGATATTTTTAAAGTTATTTATTTGAAAAGCAAAA
This sequence comes from Macrothele yani, assembly GCA_039090855.1. Lineage (NCBI taxonomy): Eukaryota > Metazoa > Arthropoda > Arachnida > Araneae > Macrothelidae > Macrothele > Macrothele yani. The sequence continues at coordinate 119,864,126 of CM077005.1, read as the reverse complement.
TGAAGAAAATTTCGTTATTTGGGCGGGGGAGGGGGGGCGTCTAGCATTGCGGGCATTTCACTAAAGCTTCTATGTAATTCAACCCCTGTATATGATCATCTAAAGAGAAATTCCTTTGCCCATCCTCTTTTACCATATAATCACAAAAAAAGTGCCTTAACGCCGCTAAGCCTAGCAAAAAAGTTCCTCAATGCCACTTAGCCTAGCAAAAAAGTTCCTCAATGCCACTTAGCCTAGCAAAAAAAAGTGCTTTAACGCCACTAAGCCTAGTGAAAAAAAAATACTTTAATGCCACTAGGCTTAGCAAAAAAAGAGTTTCTTAATGCCACTAAGCCTAGCGAAAAAAAAGTTTCTTAATGCCACTAAGCCTAGCGAAAAAGTTTTTTGATGTCCCGAAGCCTAACAAAAAAGTTCCTTAGTGTCACTAAGCCTAGCAAAAAAGTTCCTTAATGCCACTAAGTCTAGCAAAAAAGTTCTTTAGTGCCACGAAGCTTAGCAAAAAAGTTCCTTAATGCCACTAAGCCTAGCAGCAAAAAAAAAAAAAAAAAAACCACCCTAACGCCACAAAACCTACCAAAAAAGGTTTCTTAATGTCGTTAATGGTGGCATTAGTACCCTAATGTCACTAGGTGTAGCAAAAAAATGTTCTTTAATGCCAGGTAGCCTAATAAAAAAAATCCTTAGTGCCGCTAAGCCTCGCAAAAAAAAATCCTTAAAACCACTTAGCGTAGCAAATAAAGTGCTTTAACGCCACTAAGCCTAGTGAAAAAATACTTTAATGCCACTAGGCCTAGCAAAAAAAAAAGTTTCTCAATGCCACTAAGCCTAGCGAAAAGAAAAGTTTCTTGATGCCCCGAAGCCTAGCAAAAAAGTTCCTTAATGCCACTAAGTCTAGGGTAAAAAAAGTTTCTTAATGCCACTAAGTCTAGGGTAAAAAAGTTTCTTAATGCCACTAAATCTAGCAAAAAAGTTATTTAATGCCACGAAGCCTAGCAAAAATTTCTTTAATGCCACGAAGCCTAGCAAAGAAGTTCCTTAATGCCACTTAGCCTAGCAAAAAAGTGCCTTAATGACACTAAACCTAGCAAAAAAGTTAGGCTCTAAGGACCTTCCACGCCGCGGCATCAGACCAGAACTGAATACGAGAAAAATTGCGATTGTGAAACCGAGAGAAGAAAGCAAAATGGAAATATGAGGGAGAGAGCTATGTTTCGTAAATCATATGCATGGTTCGAAAGAAATTCAAACCGTAACTTAAAGATTTTTGGTTGACCAGTCTATTCCAGTGTTTTATGCAAGACTTGGGCGTTGTATTGGTTCTGGCTCTACGTTTTCAGCGACGTCTGAATTAAGAAATCGAAGTAGAAAAAATATGGAGTCATAGCTCCTGTAACGTCCATGAAATTTGTTGTCACTTAAATGCTTCCTGTGCATTTCTATTTTGAAGGCACACGCTCTTTTTTCTTTTTTTTTTCTTTTCTTTTTTTGTATTTTCTCTGGAGAAAAATGTGTTGATGTTCTTTGGAGAGTAATCTTTACTGTTCTCTTTTATCTATATTTCGAAAATTCAGCCTCTGATTGACGTGATGACAAGATTTCGCGAGCGATTTGGCTTGAACTTTCAGTTGACAATCGTCCGCGAAAGAAGCAGGTCCGCCGTTGGGACAAGCGCTGCTAATTCGGTGGACAATGTTTGCTGTTTTTGTTTGAGCGATTTCTTTTTTATCTGATGAACTGGGGCGATTGATTTTCGGGACACGTCTTGGAGAGCAGTGTTTTTTTCGTGGCAATCTCTCAATTTGCATCTAAATGAGGCGAAACCACGAGATGAGCGCTTTGACCTTCTCGCCGTGGTCGGAAGCTGCTCGTAATCATGACGGACGCACCCCTTCTTTGGCTTGCACACCCATCTATACACTGATGAAATGCCTCCGGTCTTTCCTCCCAGAGAGGCCGTAGTAATAAGGCCGGCTTCTGTTCCCCTAATGGCAGATCTCTCGCGGCCTCACCTGCTGCTTGCTACTCGTCGTGAATTCCCGTTTGGCCAACTATGCGCCGAAACCTCTCCATTTGGCCGAAAAATAAAAATTCGTTTCCTGTGGGCCGAGGCAAATTTTTGACTGCATATGGATCTTAAGGATAGGCTTCTAAACACGGCACGGGTGAAGCATCCAGACACAATTAACAAGTACAGGATACCATGTAGATTATAGTTCACGCGAAGTGCTTTCCAACACAGGAAGAAGCATTCATCGCTCACAATTCCTTTTATTTTAGCATGCGAACAACGTCAGATATACATTACTTAGAATTCTTTTCATGCCTACTTAAAATTCTTTTTCTATAGTGGTGCATTCCACCCCTAATGTAGGGTTAGTGTTTCAGTGAGAAGAGAGAATCAAAACTATAGAACCCATAAAATATCCATGTTTCACTCCGTACACCAAACTGCCGTACCGTATCGCGCAATACCTTGGTTTCGAAATCTTCAAGATTATATACTCTGTCACGTATAGCCTATCTTTAAATTAACCTTCCCTTTTGAGTTTCTGTTATGTAAATTATGTTACTTTTCCGATATATTGCTTTCTGAACGGTTCGTCAGCTTCTACGAATTTCCTCATACTTTTTAGCTACGACTGAATGTGAGTTGAAGGTAAACAAGAAAGGTGAGACCAAATGCTCGAGCACATCTTTTGAATAATTTCTGACGCGAAAAAAAAAAAAAAACATATTTTAAATTACTCATTTATTACCATCTAACTTCTCTATTGGGTATGTCCTGAAGTTATATTAATTACTGAATTTATTATGAGTGCTTTACTTTTACCAGTCATCTGCAAGTTCTACTTAATCTCTCATCTATTTCTTTTACTTATCATTTTCGCTTGTCGGTTCCGAAGCCATCTTCCACCAAACCTCTTCTCACCTCGCTGTCCGAAAATCGACTCTTTTTCTCGAAGCATCTTCCAGCTACTTCTGTCCCCTCTACACTAAGAAAAACGTTTTGTTAATTCAGCAAACAAATTGTTGAATCAACCAAAACAATGTTGTCGATATGGAGTCAACAAAAATGCTTGTTGAATTTATAAATGTATTTTCCTGAACATTATTGTTGATTCAACGAAATTTGTTATGACAAAACGTTTTGTTCATTTAACAAAATGCCTAGGTCGATTTTGGGGAATTTGTTTGATCCAACAAAATATGTATTGTTATCGTGATAAAACGTTTAGTGGAATTAACAAAATATAACCAACGAAATAATTTTGTCATGAAAGAAATACGGGATTACGCCATATAATACAAATTTTGAAGATGACAATCCGATTTTTGGCGTAAATGTGACAAGGATGGTAAGTCAGATAATATGCGAAAACTTGAAAATTTTCATCGTCCTGGAGCGGGACTCGAACCGACGATGAAAATTTTCAAGTTTTCGCATATTATCTGACTTACCATCCTTGTCACATTTACGCCAAAAATCGGATTGTCATCTTCAAAATTTGAAATAATTTTGTGTTGCCAACAAAGCAATTCCGATGGAACTTGGCTAGAGCAACAAAATAAATCGACAAAACAGCTCAACAAAACTATTTTGTTGTTTCAAACACAATTTTTTTCTCAGTGTAGACTTCTTTCTTTTCCCTTTCTCTCTCTGACCCCTGTGTTCGGCGTAGCTGCAAGGGCTATGGCGTCTGACGCCTACTGATACAGTAAAACAATTACTCCCGTCCCGAATGTGCTCGCTGATGACAATACCCATGATTGCAGCGAAGGCTAATAAAACAATTTAGGCACTTACTTTTCTAAAACGACCTTCCTCACAAACGAACGATACACATTTTTGCAAGTCTAATTACTGATAAACTCCGTTAACATACACTTAGAAAATCTGCTCATAATTTAAAATGCGCGATATAAGCAGTGTTCTTCATAGTGTATTGAACCGGTTACAGAAAAATATCAACCGGATTTGTATGCAAGCTGTGAAACATCCACAAGTAAAAACAGTTGCCTTTGGATACTAGATGTTTGTTACGAAAAATAACGAATTGTGCACAAAGCATTTCTAATAACAGAAGATATCCCAGACAAAGGATTTTTTTAAATCGGGTTATTAGCAAAGTTGGTAGGGTTCCACATGTACCCCAACAAAATAGCCCAGACATCATAGCTAATACATCAAATAGCCCCCGTCAAAAAAGCCTACCCCAGACCCATATGGCTAAGCCAGTCACTGCCTCTTGATTAATAACATAATTCGTAAAAGAAATGGATCACAACTTTTTGTATTTCGTTGACTTTCGTATTGTGTCTGAAAGAGGTATATTTGTCAAAATAGCCTCCCTTGAAAATAGAATCCCATCAAAAGAGCTTATTGCAGACTCACATGGCTACTACGCCACTCTCTGTCTCTTGATTAATAACATAATTCGTAAAATAAATGAATTTTAACTTATTGTATTTCATGGCATCGGTATTGTGTCTGGAAGAAATATAAGTCAAATAGCTGAGGCGACTTGAAACATGTCTGCAGAAGTATCATGACAGCAATATTTCGGACTATTTGCGTGGAATTTCTCATAACATGATAACCTAACTTTACTTGTTTAAAACCATTTTTGTTTCTTCTAAAAAATTGTTTAAAACTGTCAGAATTATCGTGCTATTAATATTTGGTCTGTCTACATGGAATTTCTCACAACGTGATAATTTAATTTGATTAAAAACATTATTTTATTACTACAAATTGTTCAAATTCTATTATTTTTTGCTAAAAATTGTTAAAATTCCAACCTTTTTATTTCGGCTGGCGATTTAGTAGATGTGCCTATATGCATATTATATATACAATTTTCTTTCGGCGGGGAATATTTTGTATATGGACTGCGATGTCGGGAGTGTTTTCTTAGGTCACCTGTTCCAAGAACAAAGAGAAAACAACACTCCCAAGGGAAAAACTGCGAGGTACAAAACTTGGCAAATATATGAAAAATATATCCTCGCCACAAACAGACTCAGTACCAAAGAAGATTTTAAATAGAACTTTTAGCAGCGGAGATATAGTCATTGCACGGATTTCAATTAACGCCCCCTAGCTTGGAAATTGAGCATTGTTTGGAAAAACAATTACACGTATTTTCAGCCGTGAGTGGCATCAAAGTGAAAAAGAATACTTTCAGATCTTCATCTCAAGCCAGTCAATGAAAAGTCAATCTGACTTTTGTATTGAAAACGTTTTGTATTTTAAAAATGTTCCATTAAGTCCCACTGCGGTTGTCGGAATGAGTACTGGCACAGTCTGTGCTATGCTCTGTTTCCAGATGATTTGAATTTACTTTCGTAGGTTCTCTTATTTCGAGCTTTTTTCAGACATTGTTCTTTGGACGTTTTCGATAAGCGGAACTGCTACATCTATTAATTACACCGAAGAGCCAAAACATTGTGACCAGTACGTCTTTATGCAAATCGAAGCAACTGCAGGTAAACGAGGACGTGTGTGAAGGTCATGAAACAGTATAAATAACATTTCATGGTATAAACAACATTTCATAGTATAAACAACGTCTGTTAATCATTGTTCTTCAGATGAGAAAGGCAGAGGATTTAAGCGAGTTTGACAAAGGCCAAATTGTAATGACTTCTTCATGGTTCTTCTTTTCATGATGACTAAAAATTGATGACTTCTTCAAAAAATTGATGACTTCTTCTAAAAATGACTTCTAAAATTGATGACTTCTTCTAAAAAGGATGACTTCTAAAATTGATGACTTCTTCTAAAAATGACTTCTAAAATTGATGACTTCTTTTTTCTTTAATGACCTCCTCTTCTTGCGTTGAGTTTCACAAGGGCCAAATTGTAATGGCAAGACGACTCAGAGCGTTGAGTTTGACAAAGGCCAAATTTTAATGGCTTCTTGTTTATGATTCTTCTTTTCATGATGACTAAAAATTGATGACTTCTTCTAAAAATTGATGACTTCTTTTTCTTTAATGACCTCTTCTTCTTGCGTTGTTTCACAAAGACCAAATTGTAATGATCAGAAGACTCAGAGCGTTTCGTAGACGGCAAAACTTGTCGGGTGCTCACGATCAGCAGTACCTTGAAAAAGTGGTCCTAGGGTTGTAAGATTTTCCACGAATCTCCCGCAAGGTTTAGGTCGACCCCGGCCGTTCGATGCTACAGGTGAGCGAAAGCTATCCCGTATGGTATGAGCCAACAGGAGGAATACTGTGGCGCAACTCGGCAATGATTTGAATGCTGGTGATGGAAGTAATGTGTCACAACACGCAATACATCGAGTCCAGCTGAAACTGGGGCTGCGTCTCGCAGTTCTCATGCTAATCTCAGTTCACCGTCGAAAACGCCTACAAATGGCCACGCGAGCATCAAAACTGGACCTTGAATGATTGAAAGAAAGACGTCTGATCCGATTAATCTCGTTTCCTGTTACACCATGTGAACGGCCAGGTACGTGTGTGTCGTTTACCTAGGGAAATATTGGGAACAGGATTCACCGTAGGACGAAAATATGCGGTGGAGAAAGTGTAATGTTTCGGGCAATGTTCTGGTGGGAAACCCTGGCCCAGTCATTCATAGGCACGAAACTTTTACGTCTACCACATAATTGAACATCATTACAGACCAGGTACATCCCTTCATTGCAATGGTATTCCCCTCTAGTAGTACCTGCTTTCAGTAGGATGATGCGCCATGCCACATTGCCCGGATTGTTTGAGAATGATTCATAAAACATGAGGACTTCTAGGTATTTCCCTGGACGATACAAGATTTCTAAAGGTGTCTCCCTCCAAATTTCTCAGACATCAAACCAATCGAGCACCTGTGCTTTGTGTTGGAATAGCTAATCCTATCTGCAGCGGCTCAGGCACGTAACTTACAAGAGTTGAAGGATCTGCAGGTAACGTGTTGGTACCATATACCACAAGGCACCTTTAGAAATCTTGTATCGTCCATTGAAGGTAACGTATTGGTACCAGATACCACAAGGCACCTTTAGAAATCTTGTATCGTCCATTGAAAGTAACGTGTTGGTACCAGATACCACAAGACACCTTTAGAAATTTTGTATCGTCCATTGAAGGTAACGTGTTGGTACCAGATACCACAAGACACCTTTAGAAATTTTGTATCGTCCATTGAAGGTAACGTGTTGGTACCAGATACCACAAGACACCTTTAGAAATCTTGTATCGTCCATTGAAGGTAACGTGTTGGTACCAGATACCACAAGACACCTTTAGAAATCTTGTATCGTCCATTGAAGGTAACGTGTTGGTACCAGATACCACAAGATACCGTTAGAAATTTTGTATCGTCCATTGAAGGTAACGTGTTGGTACCAGATACCACAAGACACCTTTAGAAATCTTGTATCGTCCACTGAAGGTAACGTGTTGGTACCAGATACCACAAGACACCTTTAGAAATCTTGTATCGTCAATTCCTCGCCGGCTGTTTTGGCCGCACGTGGAGGACCAACATCATATTAGGCAGGTGGTCATAATGTTATGGGTCTTCGGTGTATGTCTTCTTTAGTTTTGTATATGCAGTCAACTGTGGATATAGTGAACATTAGGCAATAGTGAACCTAAATCATTGGTCCCGACTCGCAACATCGGAAGTGTACATTAAAATTTTCGTTCATAGTGGACCCTCAACTTCGGTTATAGTGAACCTGAAAAATAAAACTTCAATGTATTTGTAACATGAAATTGTAACTTATTTCAAAACAAACCTTCTTGTAAAAACTCGAAAGAATGTGTTAAGAACAATATTGTAGGCCTACTACTCCTTAAGTGCATTGAAGGACAAAAACGTCAGCAACATCAATCTAGTGTTCTTGCCTGCCAACACCAGTCAGTCTTCAACTCATGGATCACGGTGTGATTCGCAGCTTTAAAACCTATTACAAAAGGGAAGAAACGCTTCATTTAATCCAAGCCTTGGAATCAAAGCAGAACACATCAATAAATGTTCTGAATGCTGTAAGTTTTGGAAACAAAGCACGGTGGAGTGTGTCAACTGTCACTATACAGAACTGTTTCCGGAGGTCTGGTTTGGCTGCTGGACGTGTGGCATTCGAAAAAAAGGATGATGTGCCTCTCAAGGACCTGCTTCAACATATCCGTGCGAATTCCACTAAAGCTGAAGATTTCATCGATGCTGACTGGGAAGTTATAACGAATGAAACCTCGTCGGATGAAGCTATTGTATGGGTTGTGAAAGGCGGTTCCAGCACGGAAGGAAACGAGGCTGACAAAGACGATAATGAAGAGCGTGTTCCAAAGTGAAAGAGGCTTTGGAGGGTATCTGGACTGTGCTAAAAGTTCCTAGAATGTATGGGAAATGTAGAATCGAGTGTAGCAAAAGCACAGACTCTGGAATAGGACATAGAGAAAATATTTATTAAATCTGTTTGCAGCAACCAGCGGCACATAATATTTTCATGTTAATTAAGGTAACGAAAAATTAATTTTGTTTGCTTAATTTAATGAATATACACTATGTACATAGAAATGCAATATTTTAGATCCATATGTACATATTTTATTTTCTTGCTCACCATTCCACTCAATTCAGGTTAAAGGAAGACACTTCGGTTTTAGTGAACCTCGGACATAGTGAACGAAATATGCGAGTCCGCAGAGGATCACTATAAGCGGAGTTGACTGTAATTACAATGTCAAGTCAATGGGCTCGTCTCTAATGATAGGTTTGTCCCAGTACATGATGTAATTCTGACTTTCGAGGATAGGTTCTGGGTGGTACTTGTAATAAGGTGGAGCATAGCCTTAAATTAGGCCGTATTTAAAGCCAAGCTCATGATGTAAGATTTTAGCTACTTGATCGTGTCTGTTAAAGTAACGGTTTTTCGCATTATTATGATGATGATTTTCGGAACGAAACAACGGCCATTCCACATAGACTTTTCTTTTCATGCGGAATCAATAGCCATATAGATTGACTTTGCTCAAAAATAACAACTAAAATCTTTATTTCACGAGGTGGTGGCTTTAGTCGTCTCCCAAAGTGATGTGTTGGCAGCACTAACTGACATTTACAGGGAATTTTTCTTCAGCAAGGACTAAAGTGTATTTCAGTCATTTTTTCTGAGATTCGTGAAAGAAAGAACGGGCATAAATAAAAATGGAAGTCAGAAAAGAAACAGTGGAAAAAAAATGGGAAAATAAAATAAGTATAATAATGAGAATGGATAATAAAAAAAACCCCATAAAATGCGGTGGGGGGGGAGACATCCGAAAATCGGAGAAGAATTAGAGTGAAATGGTTCATTCCCGCTATGCCTTTTCCCGTTGTGCCTTATATTGGGGTCATTAGTGGTTGTAAAATGGGGAGACGAAATTTCAGTCGGAGAGGAAGTCCTTTTTCGCGTTTCCCGCTATGCCTTTTATTGCGGCCATAAAAAGGGGGAAATAAACTTCATCTGCCAGAAAGGAGAAGTATACCTTTTAAGGGGGAATTACCTGGTTTCTCTTAGATTAGCGGCGTAGAAATCTGTGTTAGAATTGATCCCGCTCATGAGCTCCGAGTATTAATCCGATTTCAGCCATTTTCAACACATTCCTTCGATATGGGCCATTTTTTTCCATCTAGTTTTTAACTAAAAGTTGGCCCCCCACGGAGTCCCTAAGAACAAACTAAAATTTCGATGGAATTGAAGACTTTTGCATGTGTATTATCATGCGTAAGTTTGGAAGTACATATCTGAAACCAGATAAAAATTTCCGGACGAAAATGACAAATTTCCGGGAAAACCGCGTAATCAAAAATCGTATTTTAAAACACTCCAAGCATTGCTTTTTCTTAGTTTTCAAAATAGTTAGACGTATACAACGTGCGTTCCAAAAGTTTCTGGATTGGTGGCAACATAGCGCTACTGCTGTTAGTACAGAAACAGGAATATTTCCACTATGTGCTGTTATATTTGAATCTATAAGTAAACGTTCCTCCTCAAGGAACTGATTGGGTAACATTCCATGCTCGAATCTTCCTGGATTGATTAATTTGCTTTCATTTTTATTTTTTAGGTAACAGTAATTAGCAATTTATCTACTTTGCAGCAAATAATAAGCTCTAGTGGAATTACCTGAGTCTTATTGGATAGTATACACAGAAAAAGAGAAAATAAATTAAGAAAAGAATAAGAAGAGAAAATGGAAAGAAAGAAAGTGGACGACAAAAACAGGAGAAGGGAAAATAAAAAAATATTTTACGGGAATTCTAAAGAAAGATTAAGAAAAGAAGAAAGGTAGAAAGAAAGAAGCATGGTTTGATGAAATATATGTGACGGAAAATATCTTAAGAAAGTTAAGTGAAGCAGAAAAAGCACTAGGCAGAGAAGAATACAAATTAGAATTAAGAAAGTAAAAGAACTGAGAGGTATTATAAATATGCTTGCGTATAAGAACCAGTGATGACAATAAAATCTATCATTCGGAATAATCTTTAATATCCTTTATTTATATTATAAAAAAAGTAATAAAAATTGGTGGGGGATTATCAGCAAAATCTGAAAGATGAGATGAAAACAAGAGTAGGAGAATGTGAAAGAATGTAACTGAAGAACAAAAGCAAAGAAAAACTAAAAGGAAGAATTAAAAAGGACGAAGGCCGCCCCGGTGGCGCAGTGGTCTAAGCGATGGCCTCTGATCATTCGTCTGAACGGGGTCCGGGTTCGAATCCCGGTGAGGCATGGATGTTGTATTTGTCTTACGGCACTAGCTCTCCCCTTTCGCTGGAACCAGTGACCCTAAATTAGGGACGGGCGACTGCTTATAGCCCATTGAGTTGCTCACGGTGGTCGTTAAACCTCCAATAAAAAAAAAAAAAAAAAAAAAAAAAAAAGACTAAGAGGTGGTGAACAGAATATCAAGCAGAAGCGAAGTGAGGAAGGGGAAATATCAGGAATTTAAAAAACACGCATTGTACCATTGTGACCGGGAAAATTCTGTGAGTTATTATATTTCCTACTCACTTTTTGACATGCCAAAGACAGAGATGCACTTATGTTATTATACACTCATTGTCATAAAAACCCGCGCCCCAAGAAGTAGGCGTCGGATTGAAATGACATTTTAGTAGTGAGATGGCACATACCAAGGACAGAAGTGATTACCATATCACAGCAGCAGGACTATTTCCCGCGGATATACGGTGCACATTCCGGTCAGCGTTAGTACAGCGTTGGACCGCCTCGTGCTCGGATACATGCGGTGATACGGTCCGTCATGGAGTCAAAGAGACGCCGTATGTTATCCTGGGACAGATTGGCCCACACTTCTACAAACTGACGCTCTAAATTCGAACACTGGGACATGAAGAAAGCTAGCGTCCATCTGTTCCCACACGTGCTCGATGGGTGAGAGATCAGGCGATTTGGCAGGCCACGGAAGCATCGAAGCATGACGTAGATAGTCCTGGGAAACCCGAGCCGTGTGCGGACGGGCGTTATCCTATTGGAAAATGGCTCCGGGTCGCCCCGCCAGGAAAGGCAGCACATGGGGCCGCAGGATCTCCTGTACATAACACTAGGCTCTGTACGTCCCTCGGATCTCTGCGAGGAAAGTCCGGCTGTCATGCGCAATGGCTTCCTACCATAACGCCTGCAGTTCGGGACGTGTGCCGCTCTACAATGAGGTTGATATTGCAGCGCTTACTTACGGTCCTCCACACTCTGACACAATGGTCGTCTGTTCCCATACTGAAGCGGAATTCGTCGCTGAACACTATACATCGCCAGTCCGTAGCATTCCACGTTGCTCGCTGCTGACACCACTGCAATCGACGCCGACGATGGTCAAGTGTTAATGGCAGAAAACGTAAGGGCCGCCGAGAGTGCAGATTCGCCTCTGCCAGACGTCTGAAAATAGTTCTGGCGGACAAAGGAGTCCCTTCAACAGCCGCAACGTGTCTCAGGATATTGGACAAGGACATCGTGGCATCTGTGAGTGCTGCTGTCACGATCCCACGGTCCCCTCTGCTGGCAGTGTGTCTGGGTCGTCCAGAGCCAGTCCGCCGTGTCTGGGTGCCTTCCCGTGTCCATTGCTCCCAACACGATCGCACCGTACTTGTCCGACCGGCCAACCTTCCTCTTCCAACCCGACGATACGGCCACGTTCAAGCTCCGTCTGTTGCCCGTACGCACATCTACGGCATCTACTCGGCACGTCTATCGCTCAGGGATCTTACCTGACTCTTACCTTGCACTTTGGCACGAATGGGAAGTCCCCTGGGTGGCGACTTATAAGCCCCATGGAAACCGATTGCAGCGCAGGTCTTGGACGCGCGGGCATGATGCGGAATCGCACGAAACTTTAATCATTTGCATGTCTGCCCTCCCCATAGCTACTCGTCGAATTTCACGTTCATCGCGCGTTTTTTTCTTGGTGCGTGGATTTTTGTGACAATGAATGTATTATCTATCCGTACGGTCTCTCTGTGGACATGATATATAAAGATTTAGAGGTTAGATCGAAATAAAAGTCAAAGAATAAACAAAATTTCATCAAGATCTTTCGCATAATTTGCGTTTTGCTTTGTAACGACCCTCGTTCCTTTCTAGCTCTTACTCATCATAGTTCCAATCGCGAGAGCAGTCGCAGAATTTTGTTTTGGTTAGTTTCCAAAAGTAAGCAGGCCGAACAAAAAATTAATCACCTAATAACGGGTGACGGTGCCTCTTGCCTTGATAACAGCATCCCAGCAAAAACACAAGTGCTGGGAAACTGCTGGCCACCAGCTGGCAGTGATGGGTCACTGCTGGCTGAAATCTGCCGCTCACGGCCCGGTAGTGGTCCGTTGGTGGCAGCGCTATCAGTTGGCGAGCCATTGATGGCCAGGCAACATCGCCGTGAATTGTGGGCCTCCAAGCAAGTGCCACTAGTGGCCCATTGCTGGCAACCAATGCAACCCCCAACAGCAGGTGGAAGCATCCGTACTGCGCATGCGCAGAAGCAACACTTGCTGTGTCTCTCATGGTACTAGTTAGTTGAAGACGACGCTATCGCCATCGTGTTATTTTAGTGGATGTTAAGAAAAAAATCCATATGTGGAGAGGCGAATTAATTTCCTAATGAAATTTTACGTCGACGAAGATATCATATTAAGCCGTGAAATACTAGATAACAGCCATGAAATACACCCACTCCATTCCCATGAATAACAATTCATGGAATGGAGTGGATGAATAACAAGAAAAAATTTGAAACCGCTTGAAACACATATCCTGGAAAACCATTAAAATAGCGTTTGTTGGGGGAAAAAAAGAATTATACGCGTACAAAATTTATTAATTATTTGAAAGAAAAAAAAAAGCAACGCTATGTGGTGTACTCATCCATGGGTTGAATACACAAGACTGGAAGGAGTGACATGAACCCGGCTAAATATATATTTATTCAACAATCTCTTTTCAAGACGGCAAGGACAGTACAAAACTTTGGAAAGCGACTCTAAGTATGTACACGCCTTGAAAATGAGTTAAGTTCCCTTAAGGTAAAAAAAAAAAAAAACCATCGTTACGTTGAAAAAATTAATTTATCAATTATATGAAACTTACTTTTATGAAAAATACCTCGCAATATTGTAAAATGAAAGAAGGAAGCATTCGATTACAAATTGCATACCAAACAGATAGCTTCCAGCACATATCCCAGCGTGGTAAATTAGTCCGGTCGGTAGCGAGCGCGGCTTCCACGCAAACCGCCCAGGATCGAATCTAGTCAGATGCAAACGGGCGTTTTTCCGGTCTGTCGAGAAAATTTCCCCAGCGCAGTGCGTTAATTCACAAGCTTCGTAAGGGTAGAAAAAAAATTGTAGCTTTAGGAAACTGCGTAACGTTATCCTTGCTTTTTTTATTATTATTATTATTATGGCTACTACTGGGAAATTGGCGGACAAGATTCGGCAAGCCACCAGTTACGTCACGTGGTTGCTGGCTGCCACTAGCGGACCACATTACGCTAGCCATCATTTCTGGCACGTGCTTGCAGGGCCACTTGTAGCAGCTACTGCCTGTGATGGACCACTGATGGCCCTGTTGTGGCATATGACAACTGATGGGGTGCCAACTGTTGGCCTGAACTGCTGGCCCTTTTGTTGGCCGCCCGGACATTTTATTGACAGTTCGGCAGCGGCATCATAGTGCTGGGCCAGCAAGACTGCTTTTGCTGGGATGAATCCGGTGTGGTAGTATTGAACATCGATTTGCATCCACTCGTGCGTCAACTGCATGGTTCCGAAGTTTCGCCAGAGTACGTGGGTGTCTATTCTGGCGTTTAACCTTCTGTTCCAAATGATCCTACAGATTTTCAATAGGATTTAAATCTGGGGATTTGGCGGACCAGTCGAGTTGAGACAGTGTTGCCGATTGTTCTTCATGCCACTCAGACAAAATTTTAGCCCTGTACATACGGCAACTGTCGTCTTGGAAGCAGGGCCGTAGCTAGGTCCCAGAACTAGGGGGGCTCATCTGGAGAGGGGGGTCAAATTTTTGCTAGGCGTGGGCAAAGAGGGCAGTCGCTCACGCAGTTTTGCCGACTTGGGGGACATTCACTAAATTCAGGAGATTTCAGAATGGAGTTAGTGGCAGACATGTTGTTTTTCGGATTTATGACTTTTTCAGCGGATTTTTTAATGTTTTGAACGATTTCAATAACTTTTTACATTTATGATTTAAAACATTTGAAATGTTGTATTTGAAACTTTTTCAGTTCTGTAGTTTCCATAACCGTGATTTTTAATTCTTATAATATGCAATCCCTTTTATTTTTAACAGGCACAGAAAGCTTGCCTGTGCCAACTGAGTTACACTAGAAGAAAAAAAAAATCTGTGATCCCTTAGGCCGTAAATATAATAGTGGTGCGATGAATACTCCCTTCTCGTTCGCTCGAAATGTAAGAGAGGCCGAGAGATTAACAACGAGCACTGGACTATGATGAAAAATAGGTTTTGGCCTGCTAAGATAACAATGTCTTTTTTTTTTTCTCAGTAAGTTCTTTGAACTAGATTTTTTAGGCATTTCAAAATTATTAGTGTTTTCCCTCCTCCTTAGTGTAGAACTATCAGATTGTGTTTTGTATGCTTTAGAATTCCAGAACTTCTCACCTTTAATTGTTTCCATCTTTGGAGCCCCTTCGCGTCACCATATGTGTTAGCAAGTGTCACGCCAAGAAAAGCAAAACAAATGTACGAATTTGTTACCTCCAGCATAATGAGGGAACTTCCCTTTTGAGGGCACGGAACAGACCCAATGGCAGTAGGATTCCATGTGGTCTTAAAGTGCTTCGTTCGCCGTCAAGGGCAACATTCAATTGTCTCCTTAAAACTGCAAAGGATGCAGCATGGGACTTAAGCCCCCAAAGCTTCCCGCCTACCTTTAATCCGGTCCCGAGTGCAAGTACGCCTCCACCCTTGATTTCTGTCTTTTAGCTTGTTCTTCTAAATTTAACGCCCCCCTCCTAAAATGCGTTTCTTGTTCCTTATAACTCCTACCGCTAGTAGAGAATCACTAAAATTACTAATACAGCCGTTACAACTAATTCACAATTCAAAAAGTCGAAATTTCTTTTTTCTTTTGAGTTACATTCATACTGCGTCGTTTTACGGTTACTTAACTTTTTAAAAAGTCCAGTATGCGAATAAAGTATTTATGCCTGTGATGAAATATCAAAGTAATTTACGTAAACCATCGAAATAAAAGTTTAAATCATTTTTGACAGCGCCAATTTTCCAGGGGGGGGGGCTCGCTAGCCTTGTAGGGGGAGCTGAGCCCCCTCTAGCCCCCCCCGCTAGCTACGGCCCTGCTTGGAAGACAGGAGTGGCAATGTGATGCTGCTCCTGGAAATGTAGGCCAAAGGGCAACACTTCGTCATTCAGAATGCGGAGGTACACATGCTGGTTCAAATTCATCGTCATTGCAACAAGGCCCATTTCGTGGTACGAAAAACATTCCCAAAACCTCACAGAACCCCCTCCAGCTTGAATACCTTTGACACAATCAGGATGAAAAGCTTCATTGGGCCTGCGATGTACTCGTCGACTCCCATCATTGGAGTACAAACAAAAACGAGACTCATCAGACCAAATTACTCGTTTCCAATCCTACACAGTGTCGCGTAAAGGAGTCTTGACCTTTACGCTAACTTAAAATATCAACATACTAATATATTGTTCCTAAATGAAACAAACCTTAACGGCCAGACAAAACATATAACCAGAAGTCAACTTACGGAAACAGTCCTTTATTCGGAATGGAATCACAACACTCTCCACACATTTATCTCAACACTGTTCAATTCTCTCGTACAGCACTTTCTTAACAACGCTCATCATAATAGCTCTCAATAACCGCTCTTATCAACACACCTCAATAATCGCTCTCAATAATATCAACATCTCTCTCACCCAACAGATCAGTCGTCACTTTTTATCTCTTGTTCTTATCTTATTACATGCATACGTCACGTGCATTGAACCTCAATTGTGTTGCCAAACGTATTCGTTTGAAGGAAAAGATATTTCGTTAAGCGTGAAGAATACTGAGAATAAACTCAAGATTTACATAGGGAAAGAAACAAAAAAGGAAAGTTAATCTAGAATATACGTCACAACAGTAAAGTCTTGGTGCCCCTGAGCCCATTGATAGCGTGCGACTTTGTGACATGCCGTTGAAAAAAAGTCATCTTCGTGGTACTCTGCTCCAGATGGAGTGGGCTTCCATTGACTGTTTGGAGCAATTGTTGTCTGGTTTGGAACCGATTTGCCGTTACTATAGGCGTGAAACATGGCGGCGGCCCCTGTTGGACAGAATCGTTTCCCGGCCGCAGTTACGTTGCCGATTTTCAGTTGACTGCGAACTACACCATAGTTTGCAGACCCGCTGGACAGTACGCTTCGACACACCAACAAATTGGGCGACTTCATTCACTTTGTGTCCGTGGGCACGGCCAAACACGATGGCACTTTTCTGCCACTCGGTAACATCTGTCTTGCAACCCATATTGCAGACTAAATTTCACACACACGTTGCTCTTTACCACTGCACGAGACAGAAATGATCCCGCAGACCACGCCAGTGCTAATTTATCTCCCAACAATGCTATTACGGTGCCCTCTGTGCAACCGGCAACTTCCTATTGTCATTTCTGTTAGGGGTGACTAATTTTTTGTCTGATGTGCTTAGAATCATGCAGTCGAAGAAAAATTGAAATCAGTCTCCTTTTTTAACACTAACAAAGACGAATAGTTTATTTCGCTAAAACGATGTGGCTTGGATCTTTTCTAGGGCTGGTTAATGGAATGTTTCATTTGACTTGTTCCCCGTCAGTGCTATCGGTTTTATTTAGGTTAAGGAGAATAAAATTGAGCCATGGTAGGAATGAGTTAAATTTATGAAATAGTGTATATATGGATTGTTTGATAAGAATGATTTTGAAAGTTTGTGAATGTAATGACTTTGTAAGCAAGGCGACGAAGAAAATTAGGGTTAGGGTATTGACAGTTGAAAAAGATATTGCATGTAATGCATATAAAGTTTTATTGATAAGTTGGTAATAAGGAAATTGAATGAGTGTGGTGAATGCTTGTGAGTAATGTAGTATGTATATGAATGGGCTCAAGAAAAGATATATTAACAGAAATGACTCCAAGACTAGCAGAGTTAACATAAGAAGACACAGGGGAAAAGGATACAGCGGCCATGAGAGGCCTCCACGTTTAATGACAAGTCTGCTTGAAATACATGTGCAGCAAATGATAACAAGAGAAACAAAACCCTGAAAAGGTGAGTTTCTATAAACTGAATTTGATACAATAAGCACGTTAACTAAGAACGGTTTCCGAATATGTATATATTTTTCGAATTGTTCTTTTCTTTGGTAGTTACGTAATTTCCCACTTTTCCTCCCAATGTCTGATTTCACCACAATTATAGCATGATCATTGGTCTTTTAAAAAAGGGCCTTTGCATGGTCAAAATTGTCAGTTACTGAAGAGTAGTCTATACCCAGAGTTATGACCTTTTCCATCCACATGATCACGAGTGAGTTAGACTTACTGAAGAGTAGTCTATACCCAGAGTTATGACCTTTTCTATCCACATTATCACGAGTGAGTTAGACTTACTGAAGAGTAGTCTATACCCAGAGTTATGACCTTTTCTATCCACATGATCACGAGTGAGTTAGACTTATTGAAGAGTAGTCTATACCCAGAGTTATGACCTTTTCTATCCACATTATCACGAGTGAGTTAGACTTACTGAAGAGTAGTCTATACCCAGAGTTATGACCTTTTCTATCCACATGATCACGAGTGAGTTGACTTATTGAAGAGTAGTCTATACCCAGAGTTGTGACCTTTTCTATCCACATGATCACGAGTGAGTTAGACTTACTGAAGAGTAGTCTATACCCAGAATTATGCCATTTTCTATCCACATGATCACGAGTGAGTTGACTTACTGAAGAGTAGTCCATACCCAGAGTTATGACCTTTTCTATCCACATGATCACGAGTGAGTTGACTTACTGAAGAGTAGTCTATACCCAGAGTTATGACCTTTTCTATCCACATGATCACGAGTGAGTTAGACTTACTGAAGAGTAGTCTATACCCAGAGTTATGACCTTTTCTATCCACATTATCACGAGTGAGTTAGACTTACTGAAGAGTAGTCTATACCCAGAGTTATGACCTTTTCTATCCACATGATCACGAGTGAGTTAGACTTATTGAAGAGTAGTCTATACCCAGAGTTATGACCTTTTCTATCCACATTATCACGAGTGAGTTAGACTTACTGAAGAGTAGTCTATACCCAGAGTTATGACCTTTTCTATCCACATGATCACGAGTGAGTTGACTTACTGAAGAGTAGTCTATACCCAGAGTTATGACCTTTTCTATCCACATGATCACGAGTGAGTTAGACTTTTTCTCCTAAACAGTCATTTTTTCATTTTTTATTCTTGAGACTGCTGAAACTGACCATTCAGCAGAACAGAGCACCCGTCGACCTCTCTCTCTCTCTCTCCATCCATCCAAAGCAACACATAGCAAGATGCAAGGCCAGACTGCGCCATACAACAATTAATTACTGCTGCATTTTGGCTAGCCCCAATACAGCCGGCAATCAACGCTCTTGCTCAGTTTAACGCTCTTCGTCCACGCACATGCAATGACTACAAATAATATAAGTTTTCAAAATTAATAAAGTTTGTGAAATTATTTAAGTACAAATTTTCTTGGGTGGTGGTGCTAAAATATTCATAAAAAAAAAAAAAAAAAAACCTCTTCCAGCTTGGCGCTTAAATCAGATCAGATGACATCATACGTAGAGGATTTTAGGAAGGGAGTGTCTGACCCCAGGTCTTAAGGTGGTTCCACCTAAAATCTCTGCCTTATGTTTCCAATGGTAAAACTTCTTTACACATTTTCTTCGCAATTAATGTATTCCCAAAGATGAAAATTCGCACATCGACAAAACTAACTTTAAGTTATAGCATGGGATACTTAATACTTGCTAAAACATAACCATAATAATATTAAAAATCAATCATTTTTCTTTGAGTAATGTTCAGACCTGTTAATAGATGGCGCGACCTGTACATTGATGACGTCAATAGACAAGCAAATGTTGGATTGCTTAGTTATGGTTATGTTCTAGCAAGTATTAAGTATCCCATGCTATAACTTAAAGTCAGTTTTATCGATGTGCAAATTTTCATCCTTGGGAATACATTAATTGCGAAGAAAATATGTAAAGAAGTTTTACCATTGAAAACATAAGGCAGAGATTTTAGGTGGAATCACCTTAAACAACCCTTAGAAATAGGAAGCTAGGAGATTTGGGCTGAGTGCCCGATGGGAAACTGACGCGGAAGCGAGGTAGAAAGGGGGGAGGAAGATGCCCTTATTTATTACCGGGGGGAGGGGCTAGAACCCGGCGCCCGACGGCTTAACGTGCCCATTCGACGCACGGCAGATATTTAGTGGTTCGAGCGTTCGTACCTGCCTGGGATCGAACCCGAGGTCTCCGTAGTAGTCACGAAAGGTGACCACTAGGCCACGTGTTGTTTAAATCGGCACTGCAGTAGCCCTAAATTAGGAACGGGCGACTGCTTATAGCCCATTGAGTTGTTCACGGCGGTCATTAATTCCTCAAAAAAAAAAAAAAAGTCTTTCCTGGTGAAACTTGCATTCTTTCGTTATGATTTTAATTTTTTTTTAATTGGGAAGAACTTTTTGAATCGCCCTGTATTTGCATATTTGACGACAAATCGCTCGAGAAATTCCACAAGTGCAATTTCACCAAACAGCAATCACTGCTCGGGCTTTCGGTTAAGTTAATTAAAGGAAAACGTCATGAATACTCAAACGCTTTTAATGTGGACTCTCCAAAAAGCTCATTAATGATCAGCGGCCTCGCATAATTGTTTTTGTAGGCGATGTTGCATCTCGGTACTAAATGCATAAAGACCTGTCTTGGAGCCTTCCCAGAAGGGTCTCGATCTAAAATAATTTGCGAACAGCTTATAAAAAAATCGATTAGATTTTTTCCATCTTTTAATCGATCGAAGTATTTTTCCTGCCCTCTTTTACCTCTGCCTTTTTTTTTTATAGGAGCGGAGAACAAGATGCTATGGAAACTCGTTGTTGGTCAACGGGACCAGCACCTCCTTCTTGGTGGCTCGGGGTGCGGTCCCAAGCGCGTGGCGTGTCATTTGCTCGCCCGCAGCCTCTCGTAGCGTGTAATTTTCACCTAAAGTTAATTCGCGGTTGCGGGTGCTTAAGTGCAGGGCTAACTGGTGCAAAGGGTGGTGCGAGTGGTCCGGTCCCTCCGCCTCGTGTGCTTGCCTCTAATCTTCGAAAGCCGCAGAAAGGGGAATTCACGATGCAGCGCTCGCCGACGGAAGTCGTTGGCTGGCATCGGTGGAGCGTGGGAATATCATCTACTTCTTTTATATTCATCGCTGGCCGGTCTTCTGGCTTACGGACCTACAGCAAGGCAAAAAGGAAAATAGACAAGGGAGAGTGGAAATAATAATAATAACAATCGGCAGTTTTGGGAACCTGACACAAACTAGTCTCGAGAGAGGGCATGCGGTGAAGGAAAAGAACGACGCGGCAATGGCGGAGAGTTTGTGTTTTCCTTGTCGTATTGTCTCGTGCGATTACGGCTTCGGAAACCGAGGCTGCGACTTCAACCGCTAACCCCAAGACCGTAATGTCATTTCAGGCATGACTGCGGATTCTAAATTTAGAGAAGAAATTAGAATACATTATCGCTTATAAAAGAGAGGGATTTCGTCTTTTGCTATCGTTTCCGAGACCAAAGTTCATAAAGGAGAGAGAGTGCACGCAAATCGGAGAAGAATGACAACATAAAACCAATTCCTAATCTTGGATTCGAACCCGGGCACAAAAGCCTAGCATTGTAGACTATCCAGCAATCCAGTCGCTGTCATTATTAATGCTTATACCCGAGTCTTTTGCCCTTTTTCCGAGGTGAAAGTTCATGAAGGAGAGTGCAAGCAGTTGAGTAGAGATAAACAGCATACACTGAAAAAAAATAAAAAAATTCTGAAATTCACGAACAACTTTCCGCCATTTCTTTCGTGAATTAACGAAGCATATTTCTGATACAACCTTTTCCGTGAAATGACGAAAAGAAACCTGAATTTCACGGCTTTTTCGCACCACGGGAAAATTCAGAATTTTCAGAAACTTTTCTGCAGTTTCTTTCTTTATGGACGGTAAATTACCGTTTTAGAGATGTGTTTACGGAAAATTCTGAATTTTCAGAAACTTTTCTGCAGTTTCTTTCTTTATTGACAGTAAATTACCGTTTTAGAGATGTGTTTACGGAAAATTCTGAATTTTCAAAAACCTTTGCGCAATTCCTTTCGTATATTAACGGAAATTCCCAGTTTTTACTTCTTCCGTATCCGTATAACGAGAAATTACAGGTAATATGAGAGATTGGTGAGAACACGTAAGGTTTGATTGACTTTTAAATTTCAGTCGTCTGTCGAATTTTAAAGTTCCGCAGCGAGATTGGATGTTATGGATAGCATATCCATAATATCCAATCTCGCTACAAAACTTCAAAAATTATGAAAAAAGCGAGATCGCATGAATTTTATTTATTGTAGCACAGGATATTTATTCTCGTTTCTCTTATTTGGTGCACCAGCTACTTATTATACAGTATTTTGTGTTACTGTAAGAGACCGGGTACTTATTTGTACAGATGATTATACGATGTCTGTGTATCAGTCTTTGGACAACTTAAGATAAAAGCATTTTATAGCTATCAAGAGTAAATTTCATTTTTAGTTTTTTTTTTTTTTTTTTTTTTTGTGAAATAATACTATAAAAAGGTATATTTCACCTTTTTTTTAAAGGTAACTGAAAGTCATTGACAGTTTTTAAAAAAAGTTGCAACGCATTTTGTTGTTTTACAGTGTAGAGCACCCATTCCTGGACTCTGATTCGAACCCATGACGAAAAAACCAGCGAAAAAACCAGCATTCTACACTGTAAAAAAATAAGTGATGTGAATTCACGGAAAATTTTTGAAAATAACGTGCAGCAAAGTTGTTGGTAGGTATCCGTGTTTTTCAGAAATTTCCGTTTTTAAAAGTGCCCGTTTATTTTAACTTCCGTATTTTCACAGATATTTCTGTAGACAGAAATTCCGTTTATTTCAGAAAAATCCTTTTCGAGTTTTTCCTTATTTGCCCTGATATTCAGCAAAACCAACAACAACCCTGCAGTTCTCAGCCCTTTTCCCAGATAATCCTCCCGCTGTAGTCAGGATCGAACCTGGAGCTCTTGAACAGGTAGCGCACGCCTTTAACCACTGAGCCACAGACACTCGGAAATTCGAATCGCGTGCAGCGTAAAACAAATTGCGCGGAAATGAATTTTTTTGGTATTTTTGTCATTAATATGCCTGATTTAGCCATTTTTTTCTGTTGGAGCTTATTATTTTTCTGAATAGGTTTGTAATAATTTTTTTTTCCTATAGGAATACTTTTCATCTTAATTTTTCGAAGCAACAAAAAGCTTTGCAACTCATCCTTAAAAAATGTGAAATACAAAAAGCTTTGCAACTTATCCTTAAAAAATGTGAAATATACTTTTTTATAGTATTATTTCACACACAAAAAAAAACCCTTCCTAAATATAAAATTTACTCTTAATAGCTTTTGTCTTAAGCTGTCTAAAGACTGATACTAATATATATATATATAGAATGAATGAAAATATTACAGAACAAAAATACAAAATTTCAAAACAAGAAAAAAACTGGAACAGGTTGCCGTCATCAGGAGAGCATCAACCTGTGGGAGTGGCCTTTCTAGTACCAACAAAACGACAAGGCAAGCCAAAATTATCGGTTGGTCATGCTCCCTAGGCCACAAAACCAAATTCTAATAAACACAAAAATTACAAAAATCAAATTTATAAAACTAAAAAAAGAAAAAATTAAAAGTTTACCGGCAGAACAAAAACAGCCATGACAAAGAGTCAAACAAGACTGAACAGAGCACCCACAAAAACCCAAATATATACACTGATAAGAAAGGTGGTCAAGGTTAAACAACTACCTGGTAAGCCAAAACATGTAAGGGAGGACTACAGGCTCCAAAACGTCGGAAATGTAGCGGTGGCTGTTGAGTGTACCGGCGATGCGTACCAGAAGGGTGCGGGTGTCATACCCAATTGCGCCCAAAACCATAACGCTAGGCGGCGGACCGGTATGGCGATGCATAATGCAGGCGTCATACAGTCTCTCGCCGCGGTGCCGCCACACGCGAATCCGACCATCGTGGTGTTGCAGGTAGAAGCGGGATTCGTCGGAGAAGACAATGTCGTGCCATTCCGTAGTCCAGGTGCAGCGTTCAACGGCCCACTACCGCCGTACTCGCCGGTGGTGTAACGTCAATTGTAATCGGAGCAATGGGCGCCGTGTGACAAATCTCCGCTCCTGCAGACGACGTCGAACAGTACGTGCGGACACAGGTTGTTGCGCAACACACCCTAATTCCTGCGCTAACGTTCGTGATGTGGCGGTGCGAGCCGTCAATGCCCGCCGCACAATATGCCGGTCCTCTCGTTCGGTGGCGTGCTGCGGCAATCGCTCACGTCGGTCCGTCCGTCCCTCCTGCACCCACCGAATCCATACTCACCTCACTGTGGCTAGATGTCGTCCCACACGGGTGCAGATGTCTTGGTACGATAAACCGCTGTCACGATAAGCCACTATTCGTCCTCTGACGAACTCCGAAACGTGCAGGAATGACTGCCGTATTCTGCGACGAGGCATCAGGAAGCTTGCCACGCACAGGTCCGGCAGCACAACACACTTCCGCTACTTAAACCCCGCCTTCTGTGCACCCTTCTTATAGTGCTTCTCGGTGGCGTGCCGGGCGCACATAATTTGCATGTTACGAATTTCTGGCCAATCGGATGCTTCCTTCTTGGTGTTGCATTTTATATATATTTTATATATGCATTTTTATATATATTTTATATATGCATTTTTTATACAACTCGAGCTTCACTGACATCCATCACACGCCGTACACGAGATCATCTATACATCATACTCATAATCTTTTTCTCATGCAGACACACCTGAATCTGATTCACTCATGACTTCCTTGGCCTTCCTCTGCCTTTCCTTCCTGCCACTTGGGCAAAAAAAAATTTCTTAGTAAGCGTCTCATCACTCATTCTCTCAACATGGCCAAACCACCGAAGCATATTGGTCTCCACCTGGCTAACATAATTTTGCTTCACATTACACAACTGCAACACATCTTCATTCCTCACACGAACAGAACGTGTCTTGCCACAAACCTCTCGTAAGTAACGCATTTCTCCGGCTCACAAACGACTCCTATGTTTCTTCTGTAGTACCCTGGTTTCACTGCCATACATCAGAGTAGGAACAATTTCATACACAGCCTTGCGGGACTCTCTTGAAAACCCATCATTCCTGTCAAAGTTTCCCGAAGTAGCCATGACTTTAAATGAAGAATTCACTCACCTACTAATTTCACCATCCAATTTGTTCTCTCTGTTAAACATGCTTCGTAAACACCCAAGCTCATTCCCCTGGTCAGTCACTGTGCCATTTAGACTTATATTACACTCAGTGGCACCAGTTCGACGCTCAAAAACCATTACTTTGGTTTCTCCCTTATTTATACTCAATTTGAATTTCATGCAAATTTCGTACATTCGTGACAACATACTCTGCAACTCACTTTTGCTCTCTGCCAACAGGACAGTGTCATCAGCATACAGCAATCTACACACACGGATATCACCATGACATAAACCGGCAATATCTATTTTGTATCATTTTGCGCATAGTCAATGAAGAAACGATCGCTATCAAAGAAGAAATAATCGTAAGAAAGTTCCCTGGAGAACGTCTGGAAGAAAGGACTTCAAAAAGGGGACAGCGATTATGTCTCAAAACGGAAACTTCGTTTCAGAAAATGTTTAATTCAGATAAAAACAGAACTGATTATCACTAGTTGATTTCTGTTTAATTCTTCAACTTCCATTAATCTTAATAACTACTATTTGTTCAGCTTTCGCAAGAGAGCACGATCAGGTTGCTTATACTTCAAGAATTCATTAGCTTCGAGAGTAACAAATCGGTGGAACAATAAAAACGCGTAACAGAAAATAAATATATGGAAGAACAAAAAGGAAGAAAGAATCAGAAACGGTACGCTCTTTGAGGAAGCATGACTATGCCAAATGTCTTTTCACTGAGCGAGGTTTAAAACGGGACTGTTCTGCAACAGAATGCTAAAATCTCACACCTGTCAGTACAGCTTAGGAAACCTCGATGCTCTTATTATTTTTTCCCTTTTACTTCCCTCCCTCTTTCACCTTCCCCCTGTCTCCCAAGTTCTTTCCAAACGTTTTTTTTTTTCCGTACACTAAAAGTTGTACTTAATGAACCATATTTAAATTTTTTAGTATCATCTTCTCACGCGAATCTCGGAGAGCTGGTAAAGAACGGGCATAATAAGTAAAGGTAGAGCCGATCTTTTGTGAAGATGGCCAGTGTGGGAGTGTGTGTGTATGTGTGTGGGTTGTGGAGGGCGGGGGGAGCATTGGAAGAAGGGAGCCTCAGTTAAGAGAGAGTGAACGAGGTGAGGTGATATTTTACTTGCAAAATTTCCCCTTAATTCTCCGATTCCATGAGAGCCTGAGCAGACGTAAAACTCATCGTTTGCAAAACCCTTCTGGTACCGAAACGCGTTTTGAATTTCTAATTATTCCAGAGGTGAAAAAGAAAAAAAAAAAAAGGGAAAAATTCTACCTACATACGACGATTACCTTGGTCGTTCTGTTTTTTCAAACAGCTTCAGATCGTTTTGTTTCCTTTTAAACTGCATTATATTCAGACGGGAGACTTCGTGTGTGGAGGCGGGAAGAGCGATGTATTCAAATCAGCGCAGTTAAAGGCATTAGAACTATTTCATTTAGATGATGCCGGGGTTTACAGAGAGCACGATGTCCCAGCAACCTATGCATGAATGGAGAAATGCATTCTTTCTTTTGCGTATCTAGAATTTTATAGGAACCACCACAGACATTATTTCTAAGGGATCAGCCGTATTTCTGATGAGGTAGTAAGGCTGTCTGCCAGTTTAATGTGTGCTGTTCGTCAATGTAGATTCAGAAAAGGGAAGTAAAAAAGGGTAGGTAAGGAAAGGCATTAAAAATAACGTTTGAAAACTTAGTATACAAAGTAAGACAAATATATATCTTCATATCATAAAACAAGAAAGATGACACCGAATTTTTGGGTGTAATGAGCACGTCTTTTGCATCCGTTCTGACGCGAATTAAATTTATCAAAGCTATTCAAAGTCAATGGAACCGGTATGAAAAACAGTAATATCTGACCAAAGAAAGAAGTTTTTCAATCGGGTTTTTAATCCTGCAGATATTGCTCTAAACGGATTCGTGAGCTTACGCACTCTGGTGGCAGACATTAAGAAAAAATTGAATTTATATTAGAGACATTTCGCAGCGAAAACTCTCTCACAAAAAAAAAAAAAAAAAAAAAATCAAATCGGACTCTTCGAAGCACAGATATCGAGAAACTTAAAACCTTGTATTAATTTAGGAAGAAAGTATTCTCAAAAGGTTTTTCAATGTGAGCGGTATCGGTCCAAGAAAAAAGAAAAAAAAATAGTTGAGTTTTCAGGAGCTCAAATTTTGCTGCAAATACATCAGAAGCAGAAATTAACACTTATGCCACCTGGTGGCCAAACCCTTCTTTACCAAATACCAGAAATTATATGAAAAACGTTTTCCATCAGGAGCTGTATGCGATACAGGAAGAATTTTTCAAATCGAAGTTTTAGAAGCAGAAATAACGCAATTTACATTTGCACCCCCTAGCGAAGAGTCTATGATTTACTTGAAAATTTCGAATTTATATGAAAAATATTTCGCATCGGAAACACTACCCAACAAAGAACGAATTTTTCAAATCGGACACCTAGAAGTATAGCGATATTGACAAAAATAAGATATACATCTACCCTACCTGGCGTAGAAACCATGCATTGATTTAAGAAAAAATATTCCTAAAAGGTTTGTCGACGTGAGTAGTATCGGTTCACAAACGAATTTTTTTCAATCGAGATTTTTGAAGCTCAGATTTTGCTGCAAATATATCAGAAACGGAAATTAACACTTATGCCACCTGGTGGCCAAACCCTTCTTTACCAAATTTAGAAATTATATGCAAAAGATTTCCTATCAGAAGCTGTATCCGGTTCATAAAGAATTTTTCAAATCCGAGTTTTAGGAGCAGAGATATCTGGGGAAACGCAATTTACATTTACCCCCTAGCGGAAAATCTATGAATTACTTGAAAATTTGAAATTATATGAAAAACATGTCACACCGGAAACTCTGTCCAATAAAGAAAGAATTTTTCAAATCGGGCCATTAGAAACAAAGATATTGACAAAAAAATATATACATCTACGTCCCCTGGCGGAGAAACCATTGAATATTTTAAGAAGCAAATATTCCGAAAAGGTTTATAGACATAAGTGGCATTGGTCCACGAAATAAATTTTTAAATCGAGATTTTAGAAACTCAGATTTTATGGCAAATACATCAGAAGCAAAAATTAACACTTACGACCCCTAGTGGCCAAAATATTCTTTACCAAAAATTAGAGATTATGTGCAAAAGATTTCTCATCAGGAGCTGTATCCGCTGAAGAAAAAAATTTCAAATCGGAGTTTTAAAAGAAGAGATGTCGGGGAAAACGAAATTTACTTTTACGCCCCTAGCGGAAAATCTATGTGTAACTTGAAAAAGTAACTATACCTAAAATACTCTTCGACATAAATGGAATCGAAAGATAAAATAATTTTTTCAATTGAATGTTTAGAAGCAAATATATGGAATAAAATGGATTTTGAATTCGACATCATCTGCATTTACGTCCTCTAGCGGCAAAATTGCACATCACACAAAAAAAATAAAAAAATAATAAACGAAATAAAGGATCGTCATTCGTATATTTGAAGCTTCCCAATGCAAAAAGAAGTTTTCAAATCGGACTAATAGTTGCAGAGATAATGGTATCCATGGACGGACGGACAAACCGATAACATAAGCACGATCTATTTTTACAAAAGGCGTGCTAAAAAGTCAATTTGCTCCAGTAACAAAGTCAGCTTATATCATCCATGTGCTTATACGGATACTAGCTCATAGCCCGGGTGAAAAAATCTGTGACTGAAATTTTTATAACACGAATCTTAAATACATATACATAAAATCTATATAATAGGCTACGTCTGCAATATGTTTGGCTTGTGTTTCTTCAAAAGTTTCACAGATTTTATGGATTGGTTTGCTAGCCATCGCCGTTGTAGTTCTCTATTTAAGCGACGTTTTCTTTCAGCTTTATCTTCGTCCATTTTGTACTACAAAGAAAAAATTCCACGGAACCAATAATTCTTTAAATTTCCATCACAGTGAATCAAAACTACACGTTCAGTCACTTTCTTACAATTTTACTTATTCCTTTTTATGAAATAATAACGCTGATTCATTTTAATGAAATTACTCTTCAATGTAAAGAAAATGAAATAAAACACGACATAACACCTACGTAACAGAACAAACGTCGCAGATAGTTATCGAGCGCGTGCGTGTTGCCACAGAAGAAGTCGTTTGTCTTACTAACTTTATTTTATTTTCCGGTATTTCTCCTTGATTTTACGTATCGAGCGATAGCGGTGAGCTTAGTTCCGATTTCGGGCACCAGATACAAGTTAGTAAAATCCTGCAATGCACTGATTATGATACGCTTTCCAACATAAAAGAAATCATTACTCAAGTTATTACTCAAGTTATGAGGACAATGGCTGTAGAATAAATCTCGCTCTTATATCCTGACCTTTGACCTCATTTCGCCCATTTTCAACAGGGTTCGTCCTCCCAGGTGGTCTCCGACCACATACTAAAATTTCGTCGAAATCGAACTATTTTTACGCAAGTTGTGATGCATAAGGGCAATGGAATAGATCCCGCTCCTATGCCCTGACCTTTGACCCCATTTCGTCCATTTTCAACAGGGTTCGTCTCCAGGTGGTCCCTTACATTCAAAATTCTCATCGAGATCGAAGTACTTTTACGCAAGTTATGACGCATAAAGGCAATGAATGGATCCCGCTCCTATGTCTTGACCTTTGACCCCATTCGCACATTTTCAATAGGGTTTGTCCCTAGGTGGTCCCCTACCACATACTAAAATTTCATCGAAATCGAACCATTTTTACGCGAGTTATCGTGCGGACGGACAGACAGACAGACGGACAAAGCTGGAGTACATACGCTTCTTCAACCTACGGTTGGAAAGCGTAAAAAAGCAGATGGCGCTGCAAGTACTGAATGACGTCAGAGCATTAGGGACAGACGTAGCCTATTGTATAGGTTTTATCTCCCAAGCTCTTCAATGCACATTCATTCTACACGCACCGGTCACTGGATTAAAAACCTTTATTCGATATCAAGTGATACCTCACCTTTTGAGAAACCAGCCAGACGAGTACAAACAATAAGCCCTTTATCGAACTCCGAAAGATCTTTTGTTTTTCCCATTGTGATGAACACTACTGGCAATCAGCATGCACCTGTGAAAAATAAGTGGTATGAATTCACGAAACATTTCTGAAAATAATGTGCAGCAAAGTTGCTGGCAAGTGTCACTCTTTTGGCGAAATTTCCGTTTTTAAAAGTTCCCGTTTTTTCACAGATTTTCCGTAGTCAGTAATTCCGTTTATTTCAGAAAAGTGCGTTTCACGGTTTTCCGTATTTATACAGAAATTTCACAAAATCCAACACGCTAAATATTTCAGCCCATACGCAAGAAAATCCTTTTGCATTGGTGGTGGGAATCGAGCCCAGTTCGTTTTGGTTGAAGCAGTGCGGCTTAACCACTGAGCCAGAAAGTCACAAGAATCAGACTCACGTTCAAGATAAAACTAATTGGGCGATGGTAATTTTTTTTTTTTTATTAATGCGAGTGATTTAATCGTTTTATTTTCTATTGGAGCTTATTTTGGGTACGTTTGTATGGGAGTCATAACGGAGAAAACTTACCTTATTGCCTTTCAGTGTATTCCCCTCCGCTGCTAATGACAGCATGCCAGTGGTGAGGTAGGTCCTGATGCCCCGTAGTACGCCATCTTTGTTCAGCTGTCGTATTACTCGGGTCACGTCCAATGACAGTTCGTCCAGCGATTCTTAGCGGATGCCACGGAGCCCATTTTATAACTTTGCGAAAAGATCAAAGTCGCGTGGACTAAGATCAGGTCTGTATGGTGGGGTGGTATAAAGTTCCCCAGCCATATTTCAACAAAAGTCCCCGCACCGACGCTGCACCATTATACAGCGCATTGTCATGCAGCAAGATCGCTCCCGCTTCCAACAATTTGGGACTATTGTGACGAATTTTCGGTCTCTCCTCAAGAAGAAATTGTACTTCGATCAACAGTTCCTTCCCCACAAACTTCTTGCAAGGCATTGTGGATCTGTGTCGAAGTCCCCCCCCCACAGAGCTTCTATTTTCACGTACGAGCGCTGGTCTAACGCCGTGACTCGACCTGAGGAGCTGCACGCTTCCATTTCCAAACCCTTCCATGTCCACACAGCAAATGATAGCGCGTCGTTCTGACACCACTTCGTCGCTGAGAGTCTGACCTTGACATGGCGCAATTGCATCATCCGCTTCCGTCATTTCCCCGATTGCATCATCCGCTTCCGTTTTAGATTAACGTATGCAGGACTTTGTTACGACATCGTAACAATGTTATTTTTTCTGAGCGAGGTTTTATTACAAATGAATTCGGAACTGAAACACACCATTTTTTCATAGATTTTGGGAACCGCATATGATAGCATAGAAAGATTTAATTTATTTATTGCAATATAGGAACTACAAATTCTACGAAAACTTATTGCCCTAGTTAAAACTACAATGAGAAATATCCTTTGCCGGAACAAAATTCGAGTGTGCTGTCTGATCCAATTAATAAAAAAAATAGTGTTCGGCAAACGGGATGGCTTAGCTTGCTTATTGTTTAATATACCACTTATAACGAAGTAAATTTCTCCGTCATTTCTGTCCACGCCAGGATTCAAACCCGGATCCCCTTATTCCGGAACAAGTCACTCTACCAATTGAGCTACGTGGACGTTTTATTCTGATTCCTATGTGCCTTTATGTCGTGTGCGTCCTTCGGGCAGGTACGTCACATCTCCTGGTACGTTACACACTTTAAAAGATTTTCAGATATACTGGCATAAATACAAGGGGAACTATTTTCTACAAATCAGAACAAATTCTGGCATATGCAGACGATATCGATATTATATAGGAAGAACACGAAAAGCAATAGAAGAAACTTCTAGCAGTTTAGAAAAGGCAGCAAAGATGAATTTTCAGATTAACCAAGAAAAAACAAAGTATATGCCAGTAATTAGAAGGATTTGTGCTAATAATCCTCCTCAAATTGAAATTGGTTCCCATAAATTTGAAATTGTACGTAGTTTTACATACTTGGGAAAGGAAGCTAATTGTAAAAAATGATATTAGTACTGAGATTCAGGGACGTATTTTTTCAGCATAAAGATGCTTATGTGGATTTAGGAAACACTTAAAGTCACATCTGATCTCAAGAAACACAAAGATCATGATGTAGAAAGTACTTGTAAGATCAGTGTTAACTTATACCTTTAAAAACTGCGTATTATCAATGGCAGATGAGGGAGGGCTGGGTCTGTTTGAAAGAAGAGTTCTTAGATATAATTTTGGAGAAGTACAAGAGAATAGTGTGAGGAGAAAAAAATATTACCATGAACTATACAGATTATTTAATGCGCCAGACGTTATTAAGTACATAAAAATAAATAGATTAAGTTGGGCTGGACATATTATTCGTATGGATAGTAATAGAATGGTTAAGAAGATGTTTTATGCTAAGCCGGAAGGCAAAAGAAAAATTGAAAGACCTAAACTAAGATGGGAAGATGGAGTGATGTAAGATACACTGCTGGACAATTGCTAAAAACGGATCATAAACGGCTATATAGCGCATAAAAAAGTAAGTGTGGTTGGATGCCAAGTGAAATAAAATAATGTCAGAATGCCAGGACATTACAAGAAAGACAATTTATTGTGCTCTGAAATCCAGAAGGCTTTGGAACGTGTTCAAGGGACAAACAGGCCATTTTGTGCAGAATACGTAAACGTGAAAAAAATGCAATTACCGTCAGCAGGCGTTCCGGCGTAAGATGTCAATACGAGATATGGCCACCATGGAGGGCGATGCAAGATTCCACACGTCGTGTCATGCTTTGCACAACATTATCAAGCAGCTGTTGGGGTAATTTATCCCATCCCTCTGTCAGTGCACGGATGAGGGTGTCCTTGTTTATTGGAGGGCATTGGCGACCAGCAAGACTCCTCCCCAAAGCATCCCACACATTTTCAATGGGATTCAGATCTGGAGAACGTGCTGGCCATACGAGGCGTTGAATATCCTCGCTCTCAAGACAATCCTGGACAGCGACTGTTCGATGACATGTTGCGTTGTCGTCCATGAAAATGAATCTATCACCGACAGCACCACGGAACATGCGAACATGAGGTAGCAGAACATTATTAATGTATCGTTGGCCAGTCATAGTCCCAGTTGGAAGCACATAGAGGGACGTACGGCCATTG
Organism: Macrothele yani; assembly: GCA_039090855.1. Lineage (NCBI taxonomy): Eukaryota > Metazoa > Arthropoda > Arachnida > Araneae > Macrothelidae > Macrothele > Macrothele yani. The sequence continues at coordinate 119,830,771 of CM077005.1, read as the reverse complement.
GTCATGATGCCAGCCCATACCATGACACTACATGTCGGATATCGGTCCCTTTCCTGTATGTTTGCTGGACCATATGCAGTACCACTATCACGCCAGATCAGTTGTCGTCGACAATCAGACGATAGACTGTATCTACTCTCATCTGAGAAGAGGACAGCAGACCAGTCGTTATCAGTCCAATTGCTATGTTGATGGCACCATTGCAAACTGGCGGTACGGTGACGTCTGGACAATGGGATGCACACAACAGGACGGCGGGCGTATAGTCCTCTTTCATGCAAACGTCTGGCGACAGTTTTTCGGGAGATCCGCTTGCCAGTAGCAGCCATAAACTGATTTGCTAACTCACTAGCTGTGCTACGCCGGTGTCTTTTTGTTGATAGCACTATGTACCGATCTTCTGCTGGTGTCGTACTGCGAACACGACCTCCCCCGTGACGTTTGCTACACTCTCCATTTGTTTGAAATGATTTCCAAAGCCTTGAAACAACACTGTGGCTGACGTCGAACTCCCTGGCAACATCTGTTATTTTTCGCCCTTCTTCAATCTTGCCAATAATACGGCCACGCGTAAAATCATCTAGGTGATGTCGGGAAGACATACTGAAAATTGCAAGTTCGTCAATTGATTCTTTCCCTTTCAACTATGCATTTGAACAACAACGGTCAATACGTGTCAAATCCTTTATATCTTTTATCAGCGCTATGACGTCACGAACAAGTTCGACAATCCACAATTTGCATGCGCACAACACGTCTTACTGTATCCCGCACTTATGCTAATTGTCACATTTTCCTGCCTTCCATTTTATTGTTGCTATCGTTGCTATTGTCATCCGTCCTTAGCAATTGTCCGGCAGTGTATTAAGGCTTTAGGAGTAAAATATTGCAGGAGTTTGTCATTGAATAAGGAAGGCTGGCAGAGGTTTCTGAAAAAGGCCAGGGCCTACACAAGACTGTTGAGCCATTGAGGATGATGTCTTATTAGAATTTACACATTTTTTTTATCGTGCTTTTTCGAAGCAACAGAATGTTTTGGAGTTTGAGATCTTTTTTTCAAATGACAATAACTTTCAATTATCTTTAAGAGAAGGTCCAAGATACTGTTTTATATTATTTCACAAAACTGCTGAACATAAAATTTACTCTTGATAATTATATAGCTTATGTCTTAAAGACTTCACAGACTGATTTATACATACACATCGTACAATCACCTGTACAATAAATTAAGTACCCGGTTTCTTACGGTAACACAATATGTAATAGCTGGTGTATAAAATGAGAAAGAGAAAAAGAAATATCCTGTGCCACAGTAACGAAAATTCATGTGAATAGACAAACGCATCGCTCTTTCCACGTTTTTCTTTAATTAACATACAGCAACCAAAAAATTGTATTTCGACACCGCTCCGAAATTTCCATTTTTAAAAGTGCCCATTTATTTTTACTTTCATGCTTTCAGTATTCAGAAATTTCGTTTATTTCTGAAAAAAAAACATTTCAGGTTTTTCCGTATTTTAAACTGAAATTCCGCAAAATCGACGGTCAGGAATTTTTCAGCCCTCACCCCAGATCATCTTTCCGCTGCAGTCAGAATCGAACCCCCGCCGTTTGTGTTGGTAACACATGCCTTTAACCACTGAGCCACAAACGCTCGAAAATACGAATCACGTACATCGTAAAACAAATTGCACGTCGATGAATCTTTTGTTTCGTCATTAATGCGACTGATTAAGTCATTTTATTTTCTGTTGGAGCTTATTATTTTTCTGTATAAGTTTGTAATATATATATATTCTGTAGGAGGACTTTTCGAAAACTAATCATTTTTCATTGTGATTTTTCGAAGCAACAGAATGCTTTGCAACTTGATTTTTTCAAACTTACAATGACTTTCAGTTATCTTTAAAAAAGGTGACATGTACTTTTTTACGGTACCAGTACGTTCAAAAAGTTCCGAAACATTTTATATTAAAAAAGAATGAGTACAGATAATGCCTGTTTATGCGGTGTTTCCTTCGAAGTAGTTACCCTGTGCAACTATGTATTTTTGCCAGAGCTCATACAAAAATTTAAATGCAGATTGCAAGCCTTCATTTGCCACTTCCTCCAGAGCCTCCGTCGCAGATCGTTGCACTTCTTCGGAACTTGAGAAGCCTCGCCCCTTAAGGAAATTCTTCATCCTGAGGAAAAAAGAAAAAGTCACACATGGCGAGATCAGGGGAATAAACTGGTTGTGGAAGAACGGGAATGTGATGTTTGAACAGGTAATCGGACACCAGAAGAGATCTGTGAGCTGGCACATTATCGTGATGGAGCACCCACGAGTTGGTCTTCCAAAGATCGGGTCGCTTGCATCTCACTGATTCTCGGAGACGTTTCAAGACGTTGACGTACTCTTCTTTAGTGACTGTACAACCATGTTCAAGGAATTCCTTGGGTACGACCCCTTGCAATCGAAGTAAACTGCTAAGAAGACCTTTCCTTTGGAGCAGTCAGCCTTGAACTTTTTTGGTCGTGGTGACGACGGTGATTTCCACACTTTTGACTGTCGGTTGGATTGGGGGTCGTACAGAAAGCACCAAGTCTCATCGCCAGTGATCAATCGATTCAAGAGATCGGGATCTGAATCCACTGCATCGATGTTATCTCCGAAACTTGCTTGAGCTCATCCATTTTTTCTTGTGTCAGATTTTTGGGAACAATTTTTTGGCACACGTAATGCACGCCCAGTTTCTCTGTTAAAATGGCATGGAAACTTCCAACTGAGATACTGGTAACTTCTGCAATCGCTGCAACAGTTTTTCGACGGTCATTTTCTCACAATTTCTTTGACAATGGCAATATGTTTATCCGTTGTGGATGCTGAAGGTTGTCCTGACCTCTCATCATCCTCGATACTCTGTCTCCCGTTTTCGAACCGTCGATGCCTCTCATAAACTCTAGTTCGACTCATTGCACTCTCACCGTACGCTGACTTAATCATTTGAAAAGTCTCAGCGAAAGATTTTCTGAGCGGAACACAAAATTTTACACTTGAACGCTGTTCAAAATTCGACATCGTTGTCCTCGCGACGAAGAGCCTCGAATGCCTGTAATCACGAACTACGCACATACGCTTTACGTGTTGGATCTGGATCAAACTGGTTCTGGCTGGTCGGTCACATAATGCTCTTCGCTTGCTCAGCGGGGAATGACGTAATTCACTGACATTTCGCAAATATTCAAAAAGTTCCGGAACTTTTTGAACGTACTAGCATACACTGAAGAGCAGTTCAATTAGAGATACCTGTCTAGTAACGTGTAGCACCACCTTTCGCCCTGATGACGGCGGCGATTCGTCTCGGCATGGACTCGACAAGACACCATCAGCGTTAGGAAGCCATACGGATCCACGACCCCTGAACAAGCTCCCACAGTTCACGAAGATTTGATGGAGGGTCGAACATCTCTCTCGATGGCATCCCAGATGCGCTCGATGGGATTGACGTCAGGTGACCTAGCTGGCCAAGGAAGCGAGGCCACGTCGGTAGAGTGTTCATCCAACCATTCGGATACAATTCGGGAGCTGCATTGTCTTGTTGCAGGATGAGGTCCCCAGTGGAATGTTGAAGACGCACAAACGGGAGCAAATGGTCATTCAGGATATCCCGGTAACGTTGACCTGTGAGGGACGATGCCACACGTACCAGAGGTCCCATTTCAGTCCACATAAACAGCCCCCAGACGAGAATGCCACCCCCACCAGCTTGAAGAGTACCCTGCTGGCAAGGAGGATTCATCGCTTCATGTGGTTTGCGCCGTACTGGTATCTTGTCATCCGCATGTAGCAACGTGAATCTCGACTCATCAGTCCAGGCAACATTTTTCTACATGTCTACGTCCAGTGGCGATTTTCCCGCGCCCATGCTAATCTTTGCACCATGTTATGTGCGGTCAGCAGCGGTACCCTCGTGGGACGATGGCTTCTGTACCGCATAGCTAGGAGATGGTTGTGGATGGTGTGGCTGTTTACAAGTTTTTGTGCACCAGCGTTAAATTGCCGAGGGATTTCTTGCACTGTGGCCCGTCTATCCGCTGTTACAATGCGAGCTAGCCAACGATGACCCCGCTCATCCACACGCTGTTGTCCACGGCAGTTGGCATTTGCATGGATGGTTTTCCCGGATTCGATGTACTCACGGTGCACCCGTGACACAGTGGCATGTGAAAATCCCAGTGCCTGCACGACTTCCGAGATGGAGTGACCCATTCGTTGGGCCCCGACAATTTGCCAACGATCAAATGCGCTTAGATCCTTCGTCTTACCCATACTGCGTCCGACTTTTACTGATTCCCGTCGCATCACTCCTTATATTGTCGGATCGCTGCATACGTCATGTCGTTTCCGTTTACAGGGCCGCCCACAGAGCCACATTTGCATAACGTCAGTTGTCTCTAATTCAATTGCTCTTCAGTGTAAGTATAATATTATTCCACAAAAAACAAAACAAAAAAAAAACACCTAAATATAAAATTTTCTCTTGATAGCTATAATAGTTTTTATCTTAAGTTGTCCAAAGACTGACACATAGACATAGCATAATCAACTGTACAATAAGTTAAGTACCCGCTTTCTTACAGTAACACAAATATAATAAATAGCTGGTTCAAAAAATGGGGGAGAGGAGAAGAAATATCCTGGTCTCAATAAACAAAATTCATTTGATATGCTATCTACGATATCCGATCTCGCTACGGAACTTCAAAATCAGATCCTTCGACAGACGAGTGAAATTTAAAATTTAATCAAACCTCAAGTATTCTCACCAATCGCTCCTATTATCGGCAATTTCTCGTCAGACGGATACGGAAAAAGTAAGAACGGGGTTTTTTTTTTCTGTTAATATAGGAAAGGAATTGCGGAAAAGTTTCTGAAAATTCAGAATCTTTCCGTAGTACGAAAAATCAGTGAAATTCAGGTTCCTTTCTTCATTTTACGGAAAAGGTTTTATCAGAAATATGCTTCGTTAATTCACCAAAGAGGCTCGTTAATTTCAGATTTTTTTTTTAGAGTGTTCATTTACAACTGACAAAATGGATATTCACTGTTGTTTTATTGTTATAAAAAAGTTGGTAAGTTTTTTTCAAAAATAACCAAAATTTTTCTGTATTTCATGGGAAACAATAAAGATCATTTACGGATAGCTCTTATTTTAATAAAAAACTGAGCATTTTACGTAAAAACTGAGCATTTTATTCTTTTATGTGCAAACAGTTTTTATCTACCTAATCAATCTCGATACGTACATTATATTTTTAAGCTCAGTTGCCTATTTCTAGACAGAGCAATAGATCTGATAGTTTTTATGCATTAAAATCACTTAAAGACGTGATAGGTTTCCAAGAAAATTAAGGAAATCTTCTACTTGATTTAATAATGGAGTAAGCACAGTGTGTTGTTTTGAGAGATTCTCGTTTCCTCGTTGACAATTGCGATGCATGCCCTCAATGTATTTGTAACTAATGGATTTAAATTTCTAGTAGAAGCCTCTTCAAAAATTAAAAACCCAGGAAAAGGGTAACGCACACAGTATGCTGCTATGTTCGGCGATGAATACGGAGATTTGCTCAAGTCTTCAAGAAGTAAAATTGAAATGCATGAAAGATTCAAGAGAGCGGCTGTCTTGTAATATTACCTTCTGTCACGCATTAAGTAAAACAAGGTAAGCCACTGCTCTCAAATGAAAACGATTTCAATAAAACTAAAGTATTTTCCCAATGCATTTACAAACCAAAATCTAAAGAAAAAGACGGGGTGCCTCATTTTTTGAAAAAGAAAGTCAGTTTCTGAAGTATTATGCAATCCTGTTTTTAAATCTTTTGCTTTTCGGATGTTTACAACCTCAAATAAACTCCAATGAAAGACAGAAAAGAATGAAAAATGATCTTAAAGAACCATAAATGCAACCTGTCTTGTCATTTTATTAGTACACTCGCTCTCTTTTATGTAGTTTGATATACTAAACCAATAAATTACTCATTAATCAGCTAACTGCCTTCTTGGCAACTAAAGCACAGCTGAGTTCATAACAAATGCGAAAAATACATGGTAATCACAATCGTGGCAGAAAAATTCCATAGATTCTAAATAATACGAATATCCCTGTATATCCTGACATTAAATACAGGGTGTCCCCCTCGCTGCTGTATCTAAGTTTTTATTAAAACGTCGTAAATAATTACGGTAATTGAATGATATTTGGTAAGAACATACCTGCATCCATGGAAAACAGAACCATATCATACGAGTTGTTGAAAGTGTCCTTCCTGTGCATCGAGAGAAGCTTGAACACAATGTTCTAAATTTCGGAAAGTTCGCGCTGGTGCAATAGCTACCAATGTCTCGCAGATGTTGTTGTTCTCCAATGCCTGTTGGTGCGCTCGTTGTGACCTTGGACATCGCGCATGTCAGGTTCGTGATTCCCCGGGGTTAATTCAGCTGATCGTATGCGATGTTCTCCCGGTTAACCGTAGCGGAGTCTGTGTCTCTTGTCACTATTTATTGGGAGAGTAAGTCGATAAAGAAGTGTCAGTGTGAATTTCGTAGGAAATGCGGATGTCGGTCAGCACCAACTAAACCGTGTATTCTGCAACTGGTTAAGAAGCTGGAACTGAGGCAGCTTCTTAACCGCTAGCCATACATCACATATGAGTATGGCTGAAATTGAGTCACTCTTTGGAGATCACGTGACTTCAAAAGGAATGTGGCCACCTCGATCTCCTGACCTAACACCCCATGATTTCTTTCTTTGGCGGTTTCTCAAATCAGTGGTGTTTCAAAACAAGCTGACAATCCTTGAGGCATTAAAGAACAACATCTGCGAAGCAGTGGCAGCAATTACACCGGAGCAACTAGCACGAACTTTCCGAAGTATGGAGTCTCGTGTTCAAGTCAGTCTGGATGCACAAGGTGGACACTTTCAACACCTCTTATGATATTGTCCTGTTTTAAATGGACGAAGGTATGTTCTTACCAAATATCATTCAATTATTGTGATTATTCACGATGTTATTAATAAAAACTTCGGTAAAGTGGCGAGTGGGGCACCCTGTATAACGTGTCGTCTCTAGTTTAAAAAAATGCCTTCTGTATAAGGTAGATGTTATAGGGCCGTAGACAGCGGAGAGCACGGCCAGGCGGTATACGAGCTGCGTTTCTTTTGCCCAGTGCCCGACCTCCTTTATATCCTTTGCCCGACCTCCTTTATATCCTTTGCCCAACATCCTTTGCCCGTCCTCCTTTATATCCTTTGCCCGTCCTCCTTTATATCCTTTGCCCGACCTCCTTTATATCTTTTGCCCAACCTCCTTTATATCCTTTGTCCGACCTCCTTTATATTCTTTGCCCAACCTATTTTATATCCTTTGCCCGACCTCCTTTATATCCTTTGCCCAACCTCCTTTATATCCTTTGCTCGACCTCCTTTATATCCTTTGTCCGACCTCCTTTATATTCTTTGCCCAACCTATTTTATATCCTTTGCCCGTCCTCCTTTATATCCTTTGCCCGACCTCCTTTATATCTTTTGCCTAACCTCCTTTATATCCTTTGCCCAACCTCCTTTATATTCTTTGCCCGACCTCCTTTATATTCTTTGCCCGACCTCCTTTATATCCTTTGCCCGACCTCCTTTATATCCTTTGCTCGACCTCCTTTATATCCTTTGACCAACCTCCTTTATATCCTTTGCTTGACCTCCTTTATATTCTTTGCCCAACCTATTTTATATCCTTTGCCCGACCTCCTTTATATCCTTTGCTCGATCTCCTTTATATCCTTTGCCCAACCTCCTTTATATCCTTTGTCCGACGTCCTTTATATTCTTTGCCCAACCTATTTTATATCCTTTACCCGACCTCCTTTATATCCTTTGCCCAACCTCCTTTATATTCTTTGCCCGACCTAATTTATATCCTTTGCCCGACCTCAATCATCAGCCGTCTCTCCCAACTTCTCTTCCTGGTTACAGCCCTGAGATGTGAACACGATGTTACCGAAATCTATTCGTATTTTGAAGTAATGACTATTTACTCATATTACTGGAGCATACATATTTGCCCATAGTGCTATATTGCAGTATGTGTATTCTCTGTATATATGTTGCTCATTCTGTCACTAAAGTATGTACTATATCTTTGCTCACAGCCAAGAACATTTTTCCGATTAGCTCATGGTGTGATAGCATTGCCCAGAGTTACTTATATTGATGATCAGACATTGTGTGCAGATTGTTTATAGCGTAACTGTACCATATGGGCTCATTTTGGCAACCATTTGTGTGAAATTACTCATCTTGTGCCTGAATAGTGTAGACACTGAATCGTACATTCATCTGAACAGTGTAAATTTGTTCATATATAGTGACTAATTATATATTTATTTCTTCATAGTTTGACTACACGGTGCGGATTTGTTCATCATATAACAGAACTGTATAGAATTTTTTATAGTATGACTGAACAGTATGCTTGAATATTGTGAATTTGTTCGTGGTGTGAATAAATTGTACATTTGTACAACTGAATGGTATAGGTTTCTTCACAGTGTTACTCAAAATCATCGTGCAACTGAATTGTGTATTTTCTCATATTGTGACTGAACTGAGTTCATTTGTTCACAGCATAATTTTTTATTCATATTGTATAAGGTCTGCTTTCAGTGTAACTGAATCACGTAGATTTATTCATTATGTTAATGAACTGCACGGATTGGCTCACATATCAAACCTGATCATTGCGGATTTAGTCGTAATGTTACTGAATGGTGCCTATTTACTCATCGTGTGAATAAACGATATTTGTTCGTAGTGTGACTGAAATGTGTGGATTTCTTCATAGCATAACTTAGTTGGGAATTTGTATGCATAATGTGACTGAACTGTGTTTGTATTCCTTCACAGTACGACTTAATTATGAATTCGTATGCATAGTATGACTGAACTGTCCAGATTTCCTCGGTGTGGATTTACTCATTTGCTAGTCATGTGACTGAACTGTGTCGATGTTCTCATAACCTTAATGAAGTTAATAAATTTGACCTCAACATTTTTGCTAAATTCGGCTGTGAATGGAAAAATCTCTTACGTATTAAGCATCCATATTTCTTCATAGTACGACTGAACTGTGAATTTGCATGCATAGTATGACTGAACTGTCCAATAGGTGTGGACTCGCTCATTGTGTGCCTGAAATTTGGCCATTTGCTCGTCACGTGACTGAACTGTGTCGATGTTCTCATAATCTTAATAAATAAATTTGAACTTAACATTTTTGCTAAATTCGGCTGTGAATGGAAAGACCTCTTTTACGTAATAAGCATCCATGTATGTTCCTTCATAGTACGACTGAATTGTGAATTTGCATGCATAGTATGACTGAACTGTCCGATATAGGTGTGAACTGACTCATTGTGTGCCTGAAATGTGGTCATTTGCTCGTCCTGTGACTAAACTGTGTCGATGTTCTCATAATCTTAATGAAGTTAATAAATAAATTTGATCTTAACATTTTTGCTAAATTCGGCTGTGAATGGAAATATCACTTTTACGTATTGAGCATATAAATGATGAGTTTTAAACGAGCAGGTCTCATCAACTTTGGAAGTCACTGGGAAAATTCTGTGACGTAATAATTTTTTTTTTTTTTTTTTTTTTTTTTTTTTTTTTTTTTTTTTTTGTAATTTCCCGGCTCAGTTAATTCCTAGGCAGTACAGTTCTGTTTGGACATTCACGTATTTCTTAGCGAGTGCCCATCAATCATGTAAAATTAGCTGGCAAGCGCGTAATCAATGTTAGAATCTACTCAGGGTTGAGAAAGAAAAACACCAACCTCACGAAACACAGGTTGCAAAGCGTCAACCTACTTCGGAAACCAAAGGACTGATTACTTACTTCAGAAAGTCTTTAATCAAGTTGAAGCTTACTACCACTTCACGAGAATATTTCCGGAATCTTGACTTCTAAACTGAAAAAAACATTCTCGTAGATTCAGGTCCCCTCTCAGAAGAAAGTATCTGGTTCAGAAGAAGGGCTATTCGGCAATTTAAGGTTATCACGTAGATTAAAGATAAATAATTTTGGGTTCTTTATCCCATTTTGCAAATAGTCCTTTCCTTTTCATCAGGTCTACGGAGACTACTTCAGATTTCATTTTTCCTATATCAGTTTGTCCTGCTTTTTTCATTGCTTACTTCGGGAAAAGTTCTCTGAGCATTCGTATTACTCGTCCACCAAGCTCGACTTAGCAAGATATTTGAAGATTTTCAGTGTTCCTGCAAAGAATTAAATGGTCTTGTGTCGTTTAAGACTCCGCTTGAAAATAAAACAAAATAAAAATACTTGAACATGTCATCTCTTTCATAATTCATGGAATTTTTTTTCTTGAGATCGCAGATGTGTGTCGAAGTCTTCGAGAAATCATCTCAATATCCTAGTCGTGAGCTATACAATATTGTAGTTGCAAATTGAAATGTCTTTAACTATTATGTTAATTGTTAACTTCACTCAGTGCTTTACTAGAAAAAAACCTTAAATTGCCACTTTTACTAAAAGGTTGCTATGCTTACTAACTTAGAGTTTCAACAACTTGTAGCTTCAACTTGTTTATTCAATATGTTACAGTTTCAACTTGTTTATTCAACTATTCAACTTACAGTTTCAACTTGTTTATTCAACTTACAGTTTCAACTTGTTTATTCAACTTACAGTTTCAACTTGTTTATTCAACTTACAGTTTCAACTTGTTTATTCAACTTACAGTTTCAGCTTGTTTATTCAACTATTCAACTTACAGTTTCAGCTTGTTTATTCAACTATTCAACTTACAGTTTCAACTTGTTTATTCAACTATTCAACTTACAGTTTCAACTTGTTTATTCAACTATTCAACTTACAGTTTCAACTTGTTTATTCAACTATTCAACTTACAGTTTCAACTTGTTTAATCATGAATCTTTCAGCACGACAGCACTTTAAATAATTACCATCAATGATTGATAGTCACTCAAACATCGAATTATACCAGGGTCATTTCAAAAGTTTTGCACACTGTGGGTTATCTTTTAAAAAAACGAATTTATTTCACAGAATACCTTTACAGGCCTTCGAAGTAATTTTCGTGTGTTTCGTTATGACAGCGGCCCAACGATTGGGCAAGTCTTGTATTTCAGGCAGGACACCTCCATATTGAGGCGTCGTATTACTCGGGTCACCTCATTAGAAACATCCTGATTGGTAGTCACTCAAACATCGAATTATACTCTGATTATACGAGGGTCATAATAATGATTGGTAGTCACTCAAAAAATCAATGATTGGTAATCACAAATCAATGATTGGTAGTCGCTCAAACATCGAATTTTACTATGATTATACGAGGGTCATTTCAAAAGTTTTGCACACTGTGGGTTATATCTTAAAAAGCGAATTTATTTCATAACTTACACTGCTGGCCACCCAAAATGCAACACCAAGAAGGAAGCATCCGATTGGCCTGAAATTCGTAGCATGCGTCGCCCGCGAGAGGACATGCAAACGATTAGCATTGCAGGACATATGCAAATATTCTGCGCCCGGCAGGCCACCGAGAAGCACTATAAGAAGGATGCACAGAAGGCGGGGTGTAAGCAGTGGAAGTGTGTTGTGCTGCCGGACCTGTGCGTGGGAAGCTTCCTGACGCCTCGTCGCAGAATACGGCAGTCATTCCAGCACGTTTCGGAGTCCGACAGAGGACGAATAGTGGCTTATCGCGACAGCGGTTTATCGTACCGAGACATCGGTGCCCGTGTTAGACGACATCCAGCCACAGTGAGGCGAGCATGGATTCGGTGGGTTCAGGAGGGACCGACGTGAGCGATTGCCGCAGCCGCGGCACACCACCGAACGAGAGGACCGGCATGTTGTGCAGCGGGCATGAACGGCCCGCACCGCCACATCACGAACGTTAGAGCAGGAATTAGGGTGTGTCAGCACGTGCCGTTCGACGTCGTCTGCAGGAGCGGGGACTTGTCGCACGGCGCTCATTGCTCCGATTACCATTGACGCTACACCACCGGCGAATGCGGTGGCAGTGGGCCGTTGAACGCCGCACCTGGGCTACGGAATGGCACGACATTGTTTTCTCCGACGAATCCCGCTTCTGCCTGCAACACCACGCTGGTCGGATCCGCGTGTGGCGGCACCGCGGCGAGAGACTGTATGACGCCTGCATTATGCATCGCCATACCGGTCCGTCGCCTGGCGTTATGGTTTGGGGCGCAATTGGATATGGCACCAGCACCCCTCTGGTACGCATCGCCGGTACACTCAACAGCCACCGCACCATCTCCGACGTTTTGGGGCCTGTAGTTCTCCCTTACCTGCAGTACCTGCTAGCGGTCACGTTTCAACAGGACAATGCGCGCCCGCACGTGGCACGCATCGTGCAACAATTCTTCACATCCCATTAGGTGTCAATGCTGCCGTGGCCCGCCTGTTCTCCCGATATGGCACCCACCGAACACGTCTGGTTGCTGATTGGCAACCAAGTGGCCCGGCAAGCACCACCCGCGGCTACCCCTGATGAACTGTGGCAACGTGTGGAAGCAGCCTGGACCGACATACCCTAAGCCCACATCCAAAGCCTCTTTCGTTCGATGCCGCAGGGTGTAGCGGCCGTTATTGCAAGCCATGGGGGCCACACGAACTATTGATGTCTGCGTGTTCCGCAAGTCTCACGGGCCTGTAAGCTCAATCGTTTCATCTTTGTATCTGTTGTGTTATATGTCCAGTAAATGTGGCTTTACTATCTCGTGTCCTTCTTGGTGTTGCGTTTTGGGTGGCCAGCAGTGTACCTATACAGGCCTTCGAAGCAATCTCCATGTTTCTTTATGACAGCAGACCAAAGCTCGGGCAAGTCTTGTATTTCAGTCAGGACACCTCCATTATTGAGGCGTCGTATTACTCGGGTCTCCTCATTAGAAACATCCTGATTGGCAGTCACTCAAACATCGAATTATACTCTGATTATACGAGGGTCATTTCAAAAGTTTTGCACACTGTGGGTTATCTCTTAAAAAGCGAATTTATTTCATAACATACCTATACAGGCTTTCGAAGTAATCTCCATGTTTCTTCATGACAGCGGCCTAACGTTTGGGCAAGTCTTGTATTCCAGTCAGGACACCTCCATTGTTGAGGCGTCGAATTACTCTGGTCACCTCATTAGAAACATCCTGAATCGTACGGAATAGTTTCGCGCGAAATGGCTTCTTCAGTTTTGGTAACAAGTCGTAGTCCGGTGGGCTCATGCCAGGACTGCATGACATGTGAGGAATCAATACCCATCCATATTTTTCCAGAATGTCTCTTACAGAACGGGTAACATACGGCCTCACGTTGTCGTGTAAAATTATGACATCAGCTTCGAGCATGTCCGGTCTTCTTTGGCGAATCTTTGGGCGCAAAACATTTTGTAGAAACTTTCTGCAAGAAATCTTCTTACATGTTTTCCGTCGATATTCTTCCAAAATGTTGTTGACGATAACCACAAAAGTGTCGTCCGTTGCATCTGACGGCCGGCCACTTCTTGGGTCGTCTTCGATGCTTTTCCGACCTTGGAAGCCCACCACGAGACACTGTGCTACGAACCACCACGCTAACCCCGCAAACTTCATACAAAGCTTTATATAGGGGATTTTCCTCGCAAAGTTTCAATTTTAAAGTAGGATCGCTGGTCACTACGCGAGATATGACCTGACTCACTTTCTTCCTCCATTTATAGGCAGAATTTTTTGAAACAGGGACAAATTAATCAGCAAATGTATAGAGACAGCTTTGTATACTGAAGTCGGACTCACAACTGGTGTAGCGATTGGAGCTATTGCATCATCCTACGGGCAGCGCCTGCGCATTGTGTAAAATTTTGAAATAACCTACATATAACAGCCTATCTCGGGGCCGATCCTAGGGTGTGTGGGTCCCTGAGCATTTTTTTTTTTTTTTTTTTTTTTTTTGCGGGGCCACTATTCTATATAAACAATTTGATTAAAAATATTGATATATTACAAAATTTCATAGTCCCAATGAGGTATACTGATATGTCGATGAAGATTTAGAACAATGAGTAAAAAAAAAAATACTCCCGTGTTTGTTTATTGTCCAACCAGTGCTCTTTTTAACTCTTTAGGCCGTGATCACTACATTCCTATAGAATGTGATCTCTTTCAATGTTGACCATGAGTTTTTACAATAGTCATGGTAATTTTCTATAACGCTCGACAATGAAACAAATGTCGAAAAGGACAGATTTTTCACTTGTCTTTGGAATTCCAAAGGAAAATTTGCCGATTTCATTGGCAGCAAGCCTTATGGCAATGTATAACACATTGAGACAAACGTAATGATATGAAATGTACGGGATGTAAGGCTGAAGTGAGGATTACAAAACAGAGGCTTTCTTTTATATACAACGGCCGTTCCATAAAACCTGAGAGTAAAATCACACAAAATGAAGAAATATATGTACAGCAAAATTTATGTTATTCTTCCTCAAAGTATCCTCCTTCGGGGATATGAAACGGCCCCATCGTTCAGTCCCCTTTTCAAAGCATGTGGCGAAGGCATTTTGTGGAAGCTGCTTTAGTACAGCTTCAATAACGTCAGCATCTGTGTTGAATGTTGCTCCACGGAACTTCTCTTTCATTGTTGGAAGCAACCAGAAATCGCACGGGGCGAGGTCAGGACTGTAGGCAGGCTGTGGCATGATTTCAGTACTGCATTTCGTAAGAAACTGTTGAGCACAAGCAGCAACATGTGGGCCGGCGTTATCATGCTGTAAAGTTCACTTGCCCACCAGTTCCGGTCGCATGCGTCGTCGCAAACGCTTCAAGACTGAAATGTAATTCTCAGCATTGACAGTAATTTGTGGAGGAATGGCATGCTGGTAGGCTATATCTTTATAATCAAAAGAAAATTATCATCATCACCTTCCCAGCTGATTTGATTTAATGGACTTTTTCCCGAGGAGGCGAGCCTGTGTGTTTCCAGACACTCGTTGCGCGCTTCGTGACAGGGTCGAAATAGCGGACCCATGTTTCATCGGCAGTTATTACTGTGTTTAGAAAGTTTAGATCTTTTGCAATCATTTGTTTCCACAACACCTGAACTCTGGCTAACAATTGTTCTCTCATCAGGTGATGAGGTACCCATCTGGAACACACACGATACAGCAGTAATTTGTAGCGTAGAATACGGAATGCCAACGTTTTTGAAATATTAGTTGACACCGCTATGTCTTCACACGTCATTCGTTGATCTTCTTGCAGGATTGTCCAAACAGTGTTAATAATACGCTCTGTAACAACACTTTCAGGTCTACCAGGCATAGGAGCGAGTTCTGCCGACAAACGTCCGTATTGGAAATCATGATGCCATGTAAGATTCGTTTCCTCACCCAAACATTTATCTTTGTAAGCTTAACTGTTTCTAGAGCCGTTTTACTCCAAACGATCGCAAAATTTTATCGCACAACGCATTTCACTTCTTAACTGTGAATCACTCACCTCCATAGCTGTGTATCGAAATGCACCTTAAACAACTGCGCAATAACAAAACCAGAATCGTCTGCCACGACTAATAACTGTTGCCATAGATACTTCCTTAATTCAGTTAGTCGTCTGCGTGGTTATTTTCCCCCTTCGCACTGTTGCCAATATAGAAGTAACTTAAACAACTGCGCAATAACAAAACCAGAATCGTCTGCCACGGCTAATAACTGTTGCCATAGATACTTCCTTAATTCAGTTAGTCGTCTGCGTGGTTATTTTCCCCCTTCGCACTGTTGCCAATATAGAAGTAACTTAAACAACTGCGCAATAACAAAACCAGAATCGTCTGCCACGGCTAATAACTGTTGCCATAGATACTTCCTTAATTCAGTTAGTCGTCTGCGTGGTTATTTTCCCCTTCGCACTGTTGCCAATATAGAAGTAACTTAAACAACTGCGCAATAACAAAACCAGAATCGTCTGCCACGGCTAATAACTGTTGCCATAGATACTTCCTTAATTCAGTTAATCGTCTGCGTGATTATTTTTTCCCTTCGCACTGTTGCCAACTCAAAAAAAATTACTCTCAGTTTTTATGGAACGGTCTTTGTACAAAATCGTGTATGTTCATAAACCGGCTGACATAGATATAAAATGTGTGACATACAAAATTCATACACTATCGCAAGTTCACTCTAAAAAATTTATTTTTCTTACCATCATTTCAGCAAAAATTATAAATTGTGTATTATCTAGATTTTCATGTAATGTAAGTTCAATTGACAGTAATACCAAATTAGAGAAACAAGTAGAGAAACTTCGCTCTTCTGAGGCAGTAACTGGAAGTGTCACATATTTTTATTTTTATTTCGAGAAAGATACAGTTACTGTATCTGATGAGTTTCATTTTGTCAATAAAATTCCTCAAGTGCAATAACTATCTTTTTCGAAATGAAAATAATAATCACTTTATATTTAATATACAAAATACATCAAAATTATAATTTAAGAAAATGAAATCAAATAACTTAGGTTTCAATTGCTTATACAAACTTATAAGAATACAGTGAGAAAAATGTTTTGTTAATTCAGCAAAAAAAATTTTTCGATATGCAGTCAACAAAAATGTTTGTTGAATTTACAAAAGTATTTTGCTGAAAATTATTGTTGATTCAAAAAAAATTTATTGTTATCATGACAGAACGTTTTGTTCATTTAACAAAATGCCTAGGTCGATTTTAGGGAATTTGTTTGATCTAACAATATGCATTGTTATCGTGATAAAACATTTAGTTGAATTAATAAAATATGGCCAACGAAATAATTTTGTGTTGCCAATAAAACAATTCCGATGGAGTTTAGCTAAAGCAACAAAATAAACCGACAAAACAG
Organism: Macrothele yani; assembly: GCA_039090855.1. Classification (NCBI taxonomy): domain Eukaryota; kingdom Metazoa; phylum Arthropoda; class Arachnida; order Araneae; family Macrothelidae; genus Macrothele; species Macrothele yani. The sequence continues at coordinate 119,813,811 of CM077005.1, read as the reverse complement.
CTGAACAAAACTATTTTGTTGTTTCAAACTTTTTTTCTCAGTGTGCTTTCATATAAAAAATTGCACCTACGCCTTGGTTTTCTGCAGTATTGTTTTCGGCAGTTTGAGCATACACGAACACGAAAAGTACATGAAATGGTCCGGAAGTATCTCAATCCGAAGCTATCCCGTCTAATCCAGGAAAATTGGCTGGCTTAATTAAGGTGTATTCACACGTTCTGGTATTCAGTATCCTATACAAAATAAGGTAACATTCACTTGCTTTTGTTTTTTTTGTTATTCGAGGTTTAACGACCACCGTGAGCAACTCAATGGGCTATAAGCAGTCGCCCGTCCCTAATTTAGGGTCACTGGTTCCAGGGAAGGGAGAGAGCCAGTGCCGTAAGACAAACACAACATTCATGCCTCACCGGGATTCGAACCCGTACCCCTCTCGGACGAATAATCAGAGGCCATCGCCTTAGACCACTGCGCCACCGGGGTGGCAAACATTGACTTGTGCACGTCATTCATAACTATTTTGTTTTATTCTACATATTTTAGTTTTATCTTTAAAAAAAATTGTGCCTACGACTAGCAAAGTCCTCCATAGCGCGGGGCCTGGAGCAAGGCCGTCTAGAAAACACAAGGCCTTAACATTAGAGAGATGAGTTCCCTCCGTTTGTGACGTCACTATCATGTTACACGAAGTGATACGTCGGTGTCGTATTTGACTTCACACACGACAGCATTAGAAACCAATCGGAAGCCTTGATTTCCTCGTGACGTCACGAAAAGAGGGAACTCGTTTCTTTAATGTCACGGCCTTGAGATTTCTAGACGGCCTTGTTCTAAAAGCGGTCCTGGTTTGTCGTATATCGCACAGATATGGCTCGCTCTTTCGACAAATCAATGTAGCATACAGAAGATGCCTAAGGATGGCATGGTCAAACAAGATAGCAGTCAGGGCTCCTCAACAATATAGCACACTAATAATTGAATACAGTGGTGTATCGGAAACACTCGAGGCCCCCGCAAAAATTGTTTTCGAGGCCCTTTTGCGAAAATCCATTAGCTTTCAGTTACTCAAAATTTTAACTTCCATATTATTAACTAGGTTTTTACGGGTGTTTTTAATAAATTAAATTATCTGGAACCTACGAGTATTTTTCGTAAAATCAAAATTATTTCACTTTATTTCGTGAAACACAGAACTAACACCTGCTTTTTGAAATGCCTCACGATTTCGCACACAAAACATGTAATTGTCGTGTGAGAGTCTAATGACTTTTCCGATTTATACGAAATGTCACAACGTAAATAAGCAAATAACTAATTAACGATTAAGAACTGTAGCACAAAAAACGTAAAACTACTTAAATTATTTACTCTGGAATATAAAAAAAAAAACACTTAACATAATGCCACAATGTTTTGCACATAGTAAAAAAAAATATATATCTTTTGACTCTGTTATAAAAATAAATGACACAGATCTCTGATTTTTCGTTCCCGCGAAGAACACCTTTCAGTTCATTATATTCGGGGAATGCATAGTTATGTGCAAACAACTGTAATACATACCACCTTATCCTCATTGGTATGATATATTCCGCTTATTGAATTGATATTTTTTCACATTCTCTTGTTAATATACTCGTATCTGCATAGAAGCCACTGCAAGGTCTGTGAACTTTTGAGGCCCGTTGTAACAGCAAGGGCTACTACAAGGGCCTCAAGTTCTTTTGAATGTTGCTTTCCCGTCATCTAGTTTTTATGAACAAAAGCAAACGAAAAGATTTCTAAAGATTTTACGTATTTACTAGGAAAAAAATGCTTTTCTTCTTAAAACTCATTCAAAGCTTCCTTAATTCTTGGCTATTTCTTTAAACAGTTTCATACGAAGTTTCCGAAAAAAAATTTGTAAAAACTTTTTCTCAGGCTACATGCCCCTTTTAACCATGAGGCCCTCCCGTACTGCGGGAGCTATCAGTACCTCCTGATTGAACAACTTGTCTCTCGGACTTGCTACGTTATTACACTTTGACTTGTCACGTGTTGCCAACTTGAAATTCATCCAGAAGGAATCTATGGCGTTCCGACAGAAAAACGTTTAACGAGCATACCTAATTTAACCTTCACTCAAAAGGAAGGTAAAATTAGGGCATATGTCACAACTACCCATTTTGGAATCTTTCTCAAAATGTCGAATGTCGAGGGGTTTTGTTTTTTTAAAGGGGTGGGGGAGTTAACGACCCACTATGAGTAACTCAGTGGGCTGTAAACAGTCGCCCGTCCCTAATTTACAGGTACTTGTTCCAGAGGAGAGAGAGAGAAAGTCAGTGTCGTAAGACAAACACAACATCAATGCCGAACGGGATTTTAACCCAGAACCACGAATTGTCAGAAGGCAGCGCTAAGACAACTGCACCACAAGAACGGCATTGTCACGTCTTCAAGTGGCTAAATGATTTTCGCTGACAGTTATTGTTAATATGGGAACAACTTCTTTAGCAATGGCTTTCCCAATAAGCAACCGACATCCTCATCCCACGAGGATGGAAATTCTAAGATCAGAAACTGCATATTAACCTTTAGAAATTGTGTGTGTGTTTTGCGCGCTCGTACCATACGTACTGCCACACCCGCAGCTGCAGCCAAACATCGCACATGCCGCATTTGGCTGTTATTTTGTAATGGGCTCGCCTCTTTCTTCCTTCTTCACCTATTTCTCTTCGGGTTCATTGATTGTCTTGATAATATCATGTTTGTGTGTGTGTGTGTGTGTGTGGAGGGGGTACTTTTTATCAAGTTCAAAATTTTTTTGGTTTCACGTCGTACGAGCATACGGTAAAAATTCCTAGTTTCGATACAAATGAGTTAGTCTGTTAAAATATATATATATATTTTTTTTCCCCCATTTTCGGGAACAGTTTACTATCTGTGTTCAGAAAAAGGATATAAATGAATACGTGCATTATTTCGTAAAAGCTTGAAGGTATGAGATGCGTTCTTAATCTCTGAGAATATGATTCGCCTTAATGGATAAAAACTCTACGGAAACGATCAATTTTCCCCCTTAAGGAATTTACCCAGTCTTTAGCCATGTATATGCCGAATTGCTTTTACGGCTATTTATTCAAAACTGAAACGAAAAAAAGTTTCAATCAAAGAGATTGCTTTTAAAATACGAAAGCTTTCTATTTTCAGTATTTGCAATTTAATGAGCAATTGATTTTAAATTTGGCAGTTATGTATCTGTTATGTTTAGTTCTTTATTAACCATTTTTTCTGTAAAAAACTTAATTACGTTATCATTAAAAAAAATACGGCTCTATCTTTTAAAATGTAATACCCCCGCCCCCATAAAACTATAGGGTGCCCTAAAGTTTTTGCATCCACACCGTGTATTTAATGCCAAAATATTTCATTTTGTTTTGGAGTTTGTGCACGCCTGTCGTGCACGTAATCCTAGGTATAACTGAATGTTTTCCCACATCCTCCACGGGAATTCCCACTGTCACCTCGCGCTTTTCCTCAGCAGCGTAGAGAGAGGGCGATTGGAGAGCGATCGTATTATTTACAACCCATTGCAGAGCAATCGTATTACAATCCGAAGTCAAAGAGCCGAACACTTTCAATCTCTAGGACATTCAATGTTTTAAAAGGGAAATTAGGCAAAGCTAAATATATCTTAAAGCAAAATATGAATCTTTGGGTTAATTATTGTGCGTGTTCGAATTTTTCATAAAACTGTAACTGGCAGCTACGGTACGCCCCTTCGTTAACTGCGCACCCCCGCAACTGCGGGGGCTGCAGGGGTGGTAGTTACGCCACTGGTATTTACATAAATAAATTACAATGAACTATTCCAACTTGCTCGTGCTGTATTATATTCACACTTTCCCGCCGTGCATTCTGATTTTTCACCTTGTTAAGAAGTTCAGGTTCTTTTCTCCTTCGTCAGTCTCATGCATGAAAGTAAATCCCATGCATAAAATTTCGATGTAACGGAAATGGGTAACGGAAGTCGTCAAAACCATTGTTGAAATCTGATTTTTGAATTTTGTCCCATGAAGTGGCGCAACAATAATAAATCTCATTGTTACTCAACAATGTTTTATTAAACTATCGCCAAACATTATTTCACCACGTTTTACATGAACGTAAGTAACAATATCGCATTGCGATCTGTGTAAATTACGAAAACCTCATGCTAAATGTGATAAAAGAGTTTACGAAAATGTGTTTTTGATGCTGTGAAGACTGTGCGTCGTATAGCGAAACTTGACTTCATATAGACCCACCTGCTATTGACGAGATCTTCAAAATGATGAATAACGCGATGGGGATATGATGATATTGTGATGAATAATGATGATATTATGATGAATAATGATGATATATTATGAATAACCTGTAGATATCAGAGACTGAAAGTTGCCAATACCGCTCACTAACGCACTAGCGATTCAGCTTTTTTGCGCTTTCCAACCATTGGTTGAAGAAGCGTATATGCTCCAGCTTTGTCCGTCCGTCTGTCCGCACGATAACTCGCGTAAAAATGGTTTGATTTCGATGAAATTTTAGCATGTGATAGGGGACCACTTGAGGACGAACCCTATTGAAAATGGACAAAATGGGGTCAAAGGTCACGATATAGGAACGGGATCCATTCCACTGCCTTTATGTATCATAACTTGCGTACATATAATTCGATTTCAATGAAATTTTGGTATGTGGTAGGGGACCACCTGGAGACGAACCCTGTTGAAAATGGGTGAATTGGGGCCCAAAGTCGGGACATAGGAGCGGGATGCATTCCATAACATCTTATTAAAGGAGCAATGCTTGTATATATGTACATTATACATATTTTGAAAACGGCTAAAGATTTTGATGAAAGTGGTTAACCTACCGTTTTCTGGTACTAGAAATCGATTTAGCTTGATCTCGACTTTGGAAAAATTCGTATAGTGGGATAAATAACCACCCCGAGTAACCACGTCTTTAGTAGCATGGCGTCGTCCTCTTAATGTTTTCCATTCTTATATAGAAATCTTATGACGTCACGCTCTCGCGATCGACTTGCGATTGAGATGTCGGCGCGCGGTCACGCCATCTGCCTTATTACGTCACGCGTTGTTTGTGGATTCTATTAAAGTTTTATGACGTCACAATCTCGCGACCATCTGCCTCATACGTCACGCGCTGTGTGTGTATTACGCGTTACTATTATATCGTCGAAATGGGGTCAAAGGTCGGGTCAGAGGAGCGAGATTTATTCTACAGATATTATCCTCATAACTTGAGTAATGATTTCTGGTAAGTTGGAAAGCGTACCATAATCAATGCATTGCATGATTTTACTAACTTGTTTTCAATATCTTGAGGTCAGATTTTATCTTGGGCATGCGCAGATGGACTTTCATAGCTACATCCCATTTCATCGTGTGTCACGGTCGTTTCTTACATTTGTCTAAATCTGAATAATATCGTTAGGATTGCCTGATTATTTTTTTAATATAATGGGCGTGGCTAATCAGACCGATTAATGATTTGATAAATTAGTGCGTTGGTTCTGATTGGATTTTGAACAAAGAAGAGGGAAGTTCCAAAGCGAAGCAGGAACCACCCAAAATGTTTTGCCACTGCGTTCGGAATCACAAAGGCGACGAAAACAGTCTTAATTCAGCCGATGTGTCGGGGTTCTAGACTAAACCAGGGGATCGGGGAACTCCATTAGCAGGACAGATTTATGGGAGAGGTTGCAGTTTGGGTCAAGAAATAGTCGTGTAAGTGTAATACTGAGGGACCGACGAACGCATTTTTGAGTGCTCGAAATATTATCGTCCTAGTGTGAATGGGGAAGGGGCAGAAAAACGAGGGGCTCTACCGAATGGATGAAATCAACAGAAGAAAGAAATAAGCAGTTGTTTCCCGATTCACGAGAGAAAAAGTAGCTGCACGCTTGGCTCCGATAAAAGAGCGGATCAGAAGAAGCTTGCCTGATATAACAACAAAAGTGGCGGATGGCCAAGTTTTGGCCTAACATCGCAAGAAGTGGCGAGTTAACAAGTACAATCGATTTGCTATATTAGTGTCCATGTTATAACGGAGCAACAAGTGACCAGGAGTCCAAAATCGTTCCCCGTTGCGTTCCATGATTCGGCGTTTATCGAGTCGCGCCGACGTTGACCGACGCTTCGTTCCTTTCGAGGAGAACATCACACGGGGGTTCTTCAGTGATACCACCACGCTTCAGCAGCCGGACCAGTGAAAGTGCATGTGCATCTCAGTGTGTTGACAGACGACATAAAGCGTCCGTTTGATATCAAGTATGTGGTGTCAGCTAATAAACTAGCCGGAACGAAGGTGCTTTAGATTGTTATCAGAAGAAGACTAGTAAGTAACAGTTCTTTGATTTCTAAGCGTCGCTTATTTGTCTCGCCGAACTTTGTTCTACCAAGATAGAAACAGATATTCCATAGACCCGTAACAAGACATTTGAGTGACTGTCTCGAAATCGCTCGATGAACAGTGCAGTCTATTAAACATTTGCCAAGTTTGGTCGTAGTGACCTGTCAAGAACCATGACTCGGCGTAATTCACCAGTATGTATAAATTACGTAAATATGACTGTCTAAATTAAAGTGTATTTATGTGCCGACAATCTTAGCAGTTGATTCGTGGATGCTCAAGAAGTGGCAAGTTAACAAGTACAAGCGATTTGCTAGTGCCCATGTTATAACGGAGCGACAAGGAGTCCAAAATGGATTTTAATGGTGAAATATTTAAACTCCAAATTTAATTGCTGGTGCAACAAGTACAAGTGAACATCGATGGAATGGGAAATTTTATCAACATGTATATAGTGATTTTAACATATAAAGTGTTGGAACCAAAATGCAATAATGTATTAGGTGCTTGAATTAATTCCCGCTGTTTTTTGCCACACAAACACCTGTGTGTTGCCACAGAACGGTACAAGATAGTCTATTTAAAGTAGTGTCCGTTGGCAGTTACGACCCTTTCCCACCTTTGGGGTAACAAATGGATTACGCGGTAGAAAAATGCAGGTTCTTTCGAGGCGAACCATTCATCGAGCCATTTTTGGATATCCGCGACATAAAGGAAGTGCTGCTCTGACAGGCCATGTTGTAGCGACCAGAACAAATGGAAGTCCGAGGGAACAATTTCCGGGGAATGAGGCGGGCTGGGTAAAAAGTCCCAGCCAAGTGCCTCCAAGGGTTCCTTCGCGGATTTGGCGACATGAGGTCTAGCGTTGTCGTGGAGAAGAATAACCTTGTCATGTCTTTTGGCGTATTGCGGCCGTTTCTCCGTGAGTGCACGTTTCACATCGAGTAATTGACGTCGGTTTCCGTTCAGCATTGATGGTTTCACCGAGTTGCAGCAGCAGCTCAGAATACACAACACCGACTTGAACCCACCAGATGCACAGCATCGCCTTCTTGCCATGGATGTCCGATTTAGGCGTGGAAGTGGATGGTTCGCCGGGACGAACACATGATTTCTTGCGCTTAGGATTGTCGTAACGAATCCATTTTTAATCGCCAGGCACCATTCGATGCAAAAACGACTTCCGCTTGTGTCGTTGCAGCAGCAATTCACACATGATTTCACGTTTGGTGATGTCCCTTTCCCCATGTGATGGGATCCAGCTTCCGAGCTTCTGGATCATTCCCATTGCCTTTAAACGTTTGCTAACCGTTGACTCATGGACCCGTAGTGTTTCAGACAACTCGTGGAGTGTCTGACACGAATCCTCGTCCAATAAGGCCTGCAATGCGCCATCTTCGAACTTTTTCGGCTGCCCAAGGCGCTCTTTGTCCTTCACGTCATATTCGTTGGCTTTGAAGCGTCGGAACCACTCTCTGCATGTTGTTTCCGATAGGGCATGTTCCCCATAGGCCTGCACTAGCAAACGATGACTTTCCGCTGCAGATTTCTTGAGATGAAAGCAGAAGAGTAATGCTTCCCGCAAATGTTCATTTTTTGGTACGAAACTCGATATCGTGAGTGCGATACAAACTCGTGTTCTGTGCCCTCCGATCGCGTGTCACACACTGCTTCATCCAGACTACGGACGGTACGTGCTTGTGCAAGGGAGGTCAGGTGTGGCCCGGGTCACAGCGCACTACTGCTGCACTCTATTGGGCAACAGCGGGAATTAATTGAAGCACCTAATACATAAAAGAAAGATTAGAACCAGGTGTTTCGTCTCCCAATGGAATTATAGTTGGAATAATCGTGACAAGTGTTGAGAATCGTCAATGAATCCACAAAAAAAAAAAAAAGAAAAAAAAGTGAATTGACACACCAATAATGTGCTTCGTATCGACTATGGACTAAGAAGTACGTAATAGTATCTAGATTCACTAGTGGATATTTATTTGTTACTGTGGATGCTCTTGTAGTAGTAAAAGTAAGTTTAAGTAAGTGCACGCCCCATTACAGCAGTCTTCGCGAGAAAACGTACCCATTCATTTTATTTTGAAGAATAACCGCTCGGAATTCATTAACGTATCAATTGGTGGTCCTCGGAGGGACCAAGGTTACAACAATGTATAATAAAAATAAATATTGTTTTTGAAAACTAAATAGTCGAAATACTTGATATTGCCGCAGACAATGTATAGTAAATATTTATTTTTACGACTCACATATCTTCTTTCATTGGTTTTACGATAATAACATTCCTTAATCCACTTACCTAAGTACCGCTCAATGTCAAGAATTATTAAACCTTATTGTTTGTTGCTATGATTTAATTCCACTTAGCATGTACCGGTCAGTGGCTTCGAGTGGGCGTGAGTGACACGAATTAAGGCAGTGTGTTGTATGTAAATAAATGCATACTCTTGAATCACTCGTTGCCAGCTCGCAGTGCTAAGTTCGGGCTCAAATTTAGGACTCCGAGCCCGAATTTTATATTTAAAGATAGAGCCAGGGCCCGAACGAGCCTGAAAACTAAGACTAACCTGTTTAGGAATTTATAAACAAATTTCCTCTTCTCGAATTCCACTGTCTCCTATCCCTGCAATTAACCGATGTGTTCCTCAACTGGGGAGAGAGGAAGTCTTGTGGGGCAGTGAGGCTGGCTTATGGCCATTCTTCCGAGAAGGGTCTGGGTTCGAATCTCGGTAAGATATGGATGCTGTGTTTGTCTTACGGCACTGGCTGTCCCCCTTCCCTGGAAGTAGTGGTCCTAAATTAGGGACGGGCGACTGCTTGTAGCCCATTGAGTTGTTCATGGTGGTCGTTAAATCTCCAGTAAAAAAAAAAAAAAAAGAGGGTCTCTTTTTCAATAGTATAGAAAAAGAGACTTCCAATAGTTTCTATAGTATTTTTTTCTATAGTAAAAAAAAAGGAGGAAGTCTACCCTTTTCTATAGTATAGCCCAGCGGTTTTCTTTGTGACCATTTGCTTCCTCGTGAAATGGATCGGGCAGACGAGTATCCGGAAAGATCGGTCGGCACTGCAATCTACGTAGTTTGCTCAGACAGCTTCCATGTGCCGTATGGAGATAGGGGGCAAAATTTTATCGGTGTGCTTTTTACTATGTAGTATCTGGAGTTCTTAAAGAAGCTTTTCCTTCTCTTCAAAAATCCACTACTGCGTTGTCATGTCATTTGTTATCTAAGCCCGGAACAAATAGCCCTCCTGCGACTCCACCCAGACCCAATTGCCGAAGAGTTTTCTTTACCAACTAGAAAGTATAAGTAAAGTCCCGTATGCTAAATCATGCAAAATCACATTTAAAGAAAAGAAAGAAAATTTTCTTTTACCCTGTATCTCAGGGCCCGATCCCGTTCCTCAGTAAAAATCATGAGGCCTGAGCTTGCCCGAGCCCGGTTCGGTCCCGGGTTCATCTTCGGCCAGTCTCAGCACTGCCAACCCGGTGGCTCAGTGGTCTAAGCGCCAGTTTCTGATCGTTCGTAAGAGTTGGGTCCGGATTCGAATTACGGTGAGGCATGGCTGCTGTGTTTGTTTTACGACACTGAGTCTCTCCCTTCCCTGGAACTAGTGGCTCTAAATTAGGGAAGGGCGATTGAATTAGAGATACCTGTCTAGTAACTTGTTGCAGCACCTTTCGCCCTGATGACGGCGGCGATTCGTCTCGGCATGGACTCGACAAGACACCGGAAGCGTTGGGAAGCCATACGAATCCACGACCCCTGAACAAGCTCCCACAGTGCACGAAGATTTGATGGAGGGGGGGGGGGGTCATCTCCCTCGATGGCAACACAGATGTGCTCGATGGGACCTAGCTGGCCAAGGAAGCGAGGTCACGTCGATGGAGTGTTCATTCAACCATTCGGATACAATTCGAGAGCGATGACATGGTGCATTGTGTTGTTGCAGGATGAGATCCCCAGTGAAATGTTGAAGACGCACAAACGGGAGCAAATGGTCGTCCAGAATATCCCGGTAACATTGACCTGTGAGGGACGATGTCACACGTACCAAGGGTCCCATTTCAGTCCACGTAAACAGTCCCCAGACGAGAATGCCACCCCCACCAGCTTGAAGAGTACCCTGATGGCTAGAAGGATCCATCGCTTCATGTGGTTTGCGCCGTACTGGTATCCTGCCATCCGCATGTACCAACGTGAATCTCGACTCATCAGTCCAGGCAACATTTTCCCACATGTCTAGGGTCCAGTGGCGATGTTCCCGCGCCCATGCTAATCTTTGCACCCTGTGATGTGCGGTCAGCAGCGGTAACCTCGTGAGACGATGGCTTCTGTACCCCATAGCGAGGAGATGGTTCTGGATGGTGTGGCTGTTTACACGTTTTTGTGCACCAGCGTGAAATTGCAGTGATTTCTTGCACTGTGGCCCGTCTATTCGCTGTTACAATGCAAGCTAGCCGACGATGACCCCGCTCATCCACACACTGTTGTCCACGGCAGTTGGCCCTTGCAGGGATAGTTTTACTAGATTCGATGTACTCACGGTGCACCCGTGACACAGTGGCTAGTGGAAATCCCAGTGCCTGCACGACTTCTGAGATGGAGTGACCCATTCTTCGGGCCCTGACAATTTGCCCACGATCAAATGCGCTTAGATCCTTCGTCTTACCCATACTGTGTCCGACCCTGATTCCCGTCGCATCACTCCTTATATTGTCGGATCGCTACATACATCATGTCGTTTCCGTTTGCAGGGCCGCCAACAGCGCCACATTTGCATAACGCCAGCTGTCTAAAAAATCACTCGTTTTACTTCACACCCATAAAGATCTTTAATTCTATTTAAATACTTATTTTATAAAGATACAATCCTATAAGTTCCATAAAAATATCGCTCCTCAACCCCCCCCTCGAAAAAACATTCTGGAAACCGGAAGTTACAGAATCTTGAGCTTGCCTCCCAGTATTCAATTAAAAGATCGAAATAATTCACATGAATTGACATGAAACAAAGACCTTTCAAACCGTATATGTGGGGAAAGTTTCTTCAAAAGACTCTTGTCCTTAGTAGAACTGGATATCAAATTGGCCTCATGTGCAGGCGGACCAGTTTGCCAACGTCGCACTGCCGGTAGAGAGAGTAAACGCGTAACAGCTTGAGAGAAATAATATCTCTACCTCAGTAGTTTTATAGGTATACTATAAACAAAAAGATTCAGTCATTTTGTGGCCGATTTTGGTATTGCATCATCGTCCGTGTGAAGGTGAATCGGTTTTAGCGCAGTCGGATGTTTACGATAGACGAAGATCTATTGAAGTCTAGAAGGAAGTTTTCGCCCACACATCTTCTGGCGTTCAATTTCTGTAATCTGCATGACTATCTATAGGATACAACAAATAAAAAAAGGGAAAGTAGTTTAAAGGAGACTGGTAGATTAGTGGACAAATGAAACAAAGTTCTCAGAGAACGTAAATGTTAACGAATGCATCTCTGCTCTTACATCTGTGTCTAAATAAGACACGGGAAAAACGTCCAATATGTGTTCCAAATTTTGGACTAAGTGGTGTTAATGGCTATATTTGTCGACGAAGTAAGATTGATTAAAAAAAAATTCTTTTCCAATTCCGTAGATTTTTTCGTATATTTCCTGGCTTTTTCTGATGAAAAGTACACTGGTGCTAAAAATTATAGGATAATCTACAAAAATATGTAAAATAATGCACTGAAAATTATTTGCAAACATGCACATTGTGTTTCTTTAGTATAAAATTTTTGTAAGATATGTTGACACTTGAAGACATTTTGGGGCAATTTTGGGGCATACTGGCAATGTTTATTTATTACACAGAGAACACTTGAAGAGATTTTTTATGGGTTTTTCTTAGCTCACTTAGCAGTTCTAATGTAATTACTTCCTAGCAATCAGCGAGTGACGTGTTTGTAAAACTTTCTACCCAACTGTGTTTACACTGAAAGACAGCTTTTGGGGTACTCATTTTATAAATAAAACAACAAAAAACTAATAGATATTCCTACTGCTTTTACCTGACATGTCTCGAGTTATACATTGAGTGATATTTCTCTCATTTTTTTTTATAATATCACAGAAAATACAGGCAGTTAAGCAAGCATTACTGTACAAATACCTATGTACTGATATATTTTACCTAATTTTTAAGAAATTGAATGGTTCTGATAAATTTCCATCTTACCACAGGTGAAGCATACGCACTGCTCACACGAGTGTCTCGGGTTATACGTTGGGTGATATTTCTCTCATTTTTTTAATTTTACAGAAACACTGGATGTTAAACAAGTATTACTGAACAAATACCTATGTACTGATGTATTTCACCTAATTTGTAAGAAATTGAATGGTTCTAAAAAATTTCCGTCTTACCACAGATCGAGCAAACACACTACTCGCACGAGAGCTCTTTAATGTATTGGCTTGTAGAAAAAATGCTTCAACATCTTTAAACAGACATTTTAGAGGCAGACTTTTGAACTATGTGGGAACTTTTGTTTTTGTGCAATCATTTCTAATTTTTATCGTCTATACTTGATTCAATGTTTGTGTTTCTTTAGTAATAAATATTAAAAATGATAATTCAATGCATCTCTTCATGTCTGCAAACACAGAAGATGTATTTTACAAGGCGACAAGATCTTAACATATATACACTGAGCGGCCACTTTATTATGACCACCCCTTCAGTACTTCGTTGGGCCACTTTTAGCCTTTAATACTGCTTCGATTTTTCGTGGCATGGACTCCACGAGATGTTGATAGGTGGTTTGTGGAATCTGAGACCATGCTTGATGAATAGCACATTCCAGGAGTGTGAGATTGCAGGGTTGTGGATCGAGCTGTCTGATGGCTCGTTCAACTTCATCCCACAAATTCTCAATGGGGTTGAAATCTGGAGATTGTGGTCGCCACCTAAGCAAAGTAAACTCTTCGGCATGTTCCTGAAACCAATCCTATACAATACAAGCACTATGGCAGGACGTATTATCTTGTTGAAAGTAGCCGTCGCCATTGGGATAAATCATAACATGACAGGATGCACTTGGTCCGCAACGATGTTTAGATATGATGTGCCAGTCAGACGTTGATCAACACGAATTAAAGGGCACAAAGCATGCCAGGAAAACATTCCCCAAATCATAACGTTGCCTCCACCAGCTTGAAGGGTTGTAGCAATGCATTTGGGGTCCATGATTTCGTGCTGTTTCAGCCAAATTCTCACTCGGTCATCGGCACGGTGCAACTGAAAGCGTGATTCATCGGGCCACATAATTTGTTTCCAATTAACGACTGTCAAATCCTTGTGCTTCTGTGCGAACTGGAGACGTTTTCTCTTGTTAACTGCAGACAGCAAAGGTGTTCGAACAGGCCTTCGGCTGCCATATCCCATCCGATGTAGTGTACGGCGAACAGTGCGTGCAGAGATCATTTGAGGGGATTCTTGATTAAGATGGTCTGTAATTTACTGCACTGTTGCCCTTCTGTTGTCTGTTACCAGTCTGGACACTCTTCGTTCCGCCCGAGCAGTCACTAGTCGATGACGACCACACGTTGCACGTAGAGTCCCAGTTTTTTGGCTGACATTCCAGTCTTTAAACACTTTAACAACAGCTGCTCTGGAACATTTCGGGAATGCGGCGGTTTCGGTGATACTCGCTCCATGTTCCTACAATCATCCCACGTTGAAAGTCCGTCAAATCGCATTTTTTACCCATCTCGTCACCCAAAAATCTCTTCTACTACTGTCGCAAGCACTTAGCTTTTCCTTTTTATACTAGCCTCGCCCTCTGGCGGCAACAGCGTGCAGCCATAGCTCATTTGCTTAAAACTGTCAGGTGGTTTTAATAAAGTGGCCACTCATGGAAGCAGGTCAGTCACAGGTGAAAGTTCTCTCAGCATAGAATTTTACAGAAAAATGCCCTGTCCAGACTCTTGAGACATATTCAACAGACAGGAGGTGATCGTCGTCGACAGAACAGGGCCAGATAAAACAAAGAGACATCCGCTAGGCAACTCTCTTTGGAGTTTGCAGCAATTATAGAAACGAGGGTTTGCTTTAAAGCCATCGTAAGCAGAGACTTTAGCAAAAAGGCCTGTTATTTGTGTTCCTCTAACTTTCGCTTCCCGGCGAGCTCATTTAACATGAAGTCGCGAGCAACACGCTTGGATTCCAGACCAGTGAGCGAATGTTTTCTTTTTTTTTTTTTTCGCAAATGAATCGCGATTCAGTTTAAGTACTGATTCACTACGTATTCTGATCTGGTGAGAACCAGGGACCCGCAACAGTCCCTCTGACATCATAGAAAGAGACTACTCTCATCTGATATCCTAGAAAGGGACTATGACGTCAGATGAGGGTAATCAAAATGGCCAGGGCAGGGATCATGACGAACGGGGGCCCAGATCTTCACGTCTTTCAGAGTCGCTCTGTAAGTGCCCTGAATTGCAGAGACGAGATCTTGAACCAATATTCCAGGCCGTTCAAGAGAATTTTCGGTCCAAATTTTACTGTTATGGACGATAATGCTGGAGCTCATTTGCTCCACAATTTTCTCGAAGAGGAAAATATTCGCCCAATGAAGTGGCCACGTTTATTCCCTGACCTCAATCCCATTAAGCATGATGTCTGGGATGTTTAATGGAAGCGCGTTGGAGCTCTCCAGTACCCTGCCAGAACACTTTAAGAACTCAGAACAACTTTTGTTGAGGAGTGGCCATTAATCTCCCAAGACTCAACAATATCCTTATAAACAGTATGAGTATTTCATTCATCACCACTGTTTATCGGAAACCATTAGCAGTTAGTCCACCGCCTCATGCAAAATCAAATCATTCCATCCAACATAAAACCAGTGCCTTTTATACATATGTCTACTGAGCCGTAAACGTCTGTTCTACAAAGGAGGGTCTCCAGCAGGAACTACACTGCTGGCCACCCAAAATGCAACACCAAGAAGGAAGCATCCGATTGGCCTGAAATTCGCAGCATGCGTCGCCCGAGAGAGGACATGCAAACGATTAGCATTGCAGGGCATATGCAAATCATGTGCGCCCGGCACGCCACCGAGAAACACTATAAGAAGGGTGCACAGAAGGCGGGGTGTAAGTAGTGGAAGTGTGTTGTGCTGCCGGACCTGTGCGTGGGAAGCTTCCTGATGCCTCGTCGCAGAATACGGCAGTCATTCCAGCTCGTTTCGGAGTTCGACAGAGGACGAATAGTGGCTTATCGCGACAGCGGTTTATCGTACCGAGACATCGACGCCCGTGTGGGACGACATCCAGCCACAGTGAGGCGAGTATGGATTCGGTGGGTGCGGGAGGGACGGACGGACGGACCGACGTGAATGATTGTCGCAGCCACGGCACACCACCTAACGAGAGTACCGGCATGTTGTGCGGCGGGCATTGACGGCTCGTACCGCCACATCACGAACGTTAGCGCAGGAATTAGGGTGTGTTGTGCAACAACCGGTGTCAGCAGGTACCGTTCGACGTCGTCTGCAGGAGCGGGGACTTATCGCACGGCGCTCATTGCTCCGATTATCATTGACGTTACACCACCGGCGAGTGCGGCGGCAGCGGTCAGTTGAACGCCGCACCTGGACTACGGAATGGCACGACATTGTCTTCTCCGACAAATCTCGCTTCTGCCTGCAACACCACAATTGTCGGATCTGCGTGAGGCGGCACCGCGGCGAAAGACTGTATGACGCCTGCATTATGCATTGCCATACCAGTCCGTCGCCTGGCGTTATAGTTTGGGGCGCAATTGGATATAACACCCGCACCCCCTGGTATGTATCGCTGGTACACTCAACAGCCACCGCACCATCTCCGACGTTTTGGAGCCTGTAGTCCTCCTTTACCTGCAGGACATGCCAGCGGCCATGTTGCAACAGGACAATGCGCGCCCGCACGTGGCACGCATCGTGCAACAATTCTTAATGGCCCACCAGGTGTCACTGCTTCCGTGGCCCGCCTGTTCTCCCGTTATGTCGCCTATCGAACACGTCTGGTCGCTGATCGGTAACCGAGTGGTCCGGTAAGCACCACCCGCTGCTACGCCTAATAAACTGTGGCAACGTGTGGAAGCAGTCTGGACCGACATACCCCAAGCCCACATCCAAAGTCTCTTTCGTTTGACGCCGCGGCGTGTAGCGGCCGTTATTGCCAGCCATGGGGGCCACACGAACTATTGATGTCTGCGTGTTCCGCAAGTCGCACGGGCCTGTAAGCTTAATCGTTTCATCTTTGTATCTGATGTTATGTGTCCAGTAAATCTGGCTTTGCTATCTCGTGTCCTTCTTGGTGTTGCATTTTGGGTGGCCAGCAGTGTAGATTACATCAGACATGTTGCTATCAACAGAAACTTGAAACATTCATTGGTAGACTCGGCTATCAAAAAAAAAATTTAAACCTCAGCATAAATCCACCTTGACCCCGTTCTCTCCTAATTCTAAACGAAACTTGGAAGTTCTTCCATTCATACCTGAAATTTGTTTTCAAATATCAAAAATCCTTAGGTCATCAAATTTCAAAGTGATTTTCACTCCTGTATCTAAGATGTTTTACTCCACAAAAAAGGACCCACTTTCTGACACAAACTCTTGGAGAATCTATCGCATCCAGTGTCAGTGTGGTATGTCATACATAGGTCAGACACTGAGATCGCTTAGATTTATATTAAAAGAACACCAATCATATATTAAGAAGCGTGAACATAAAAAATCTTCCATAGCCTAGAACTGATGGGAAAATAATCGATTTCTGTTCGATGACACAAAACTCTTAGATAGACCTAAATCAATATTTGACCTAGACTTTTTAGAAACCCTTCACATTTTATAAAACCGTAAAAGCCATCTTCATCTCCATACCTATCTAGCGCATGGAAAGCACTCGTCAATCTTCAATTTCATGGCCGCACGAGATGTTTGGCACGTGAAACTGGTAACATCGTCACAAGTAAGGAATAAAAAACGCTTAGTCCTGACGAAGCTGGACCATACTTTCCAGCGAAACTATAGTAGACTTTAAATTTTAAATATTTCATTCATAAACGTTGTTGTTTGAAATAAATGAAGTATGAAGAGTTGTTGAGATGAATGGCTGTCAAGGTGATCATTCTCCATATCAAAATACCCCGTGTCTTAATCAAAAGACAAAATATTGTTCCATAGACAGCTCTTTCGTGTAAATTAGATTACGGTATTAACACATGCAAATAATAAGATTATGATTTGCTTCTGCTTGTGTTATAAACGAATTTATTACTATCCTTTAATTTTCAGCGCCCGTGTACTGTGTATGACAAATGGAAATAATCCATGAACTTGCTGTATATTTCTTTTGTTAAGATGACTGTATTTCAAGAAGGTAAACTAGACCGCGTGATAGAATTAACCGCATCAAGCACATTCACTTTGATTTATTTATAGAATCATTTGTATCTCACATATAAATACATGTATAGCGCGTGCGCATTGAATCTGTTGTAATCACCACTGCTTTTTAGCACGTCTTTTGTAAAAAAAGATCGTGCTTATGCTATCGGTTTGTCCGTCCGTCTGTACCCACGGTATCTCTGCAACTATTAGTCCGATTTGAAAAATTCTTTTTGCATTCGAAAGCTTGAAATATTCGAATGATGATCCTTTATTTTGTTTTGTTTTTACGATGTACAATTTCGCCGCTGGAGAACGTAAAGGCTGATGATGTCGAATTCAAAAATACGTTTTATTCCACATATTTGCTTCTGAACATCCGATTGAAAAAATCTTTTATCTTTCGATTCCATTTATGTCGAAGAGTATTTTGGATATAGTTTCTTTTTCATATTACGCATAGATTTTCCGCTAGGGGGCGTAAAAGTAAATTGCATTTTTCCCGATAACTCTTCTTCTAAAACTAAGATTTGAATTTTTTCTTTTTTTCAGTGGATACATCTCCTGATGCACAATCTTTTGCATATAATTTCGATTTTTTCGTAAAGAATACTTTGGCCACCAGGGGCGTAAGTGTTAATTTTTGCTTCTGATGTATTTGCCATAAAATATGAGTTTCTAAAATATCGATTGAAAAAATTCTTTCGTGGACTGACGCCACTCACATCGATAAACCTTTTCAGAATATTTTCTTCCTAAAATATTTCAGTTTCTCCGCCAGGGGGCGTAGATGTATATCTTATTTTTGTCAATATCTCGACTTCTAGGAGTCCGATTTGAAAAATTCCTTCTTTTGTTGGATACTGTTTTCCGTGTGACATGTTTTTCATATAATTTCAAAAATTTCAAGTAATTCATAGACTTTCCGCTAGGGGGCGTAAAGGTAAATTGCGTTTCTTCCTATATCTCTGCTTCTAAATCTCCGATCTGAAAAATTCTTTCTGCACAGGATACAGCTCCTGATGGGAAATCGTTTGCACATAATTTCTAATTAAAAAAAATGGTTTGGCCACCAGGGGGCGTAAACCTTAATTTCCGCTTCTGATGTATTTGCAGCAAAATATGAGCTTCCTAAAATCTTGATTGAAAAAAAGTCTTTTGTGGACCGATACTACTCATGTCGACAAACATTTTAGGAACATTTTCTTCTTGAAATAATGCATGATTTCTACGCCAGGGACGTAGATGTATATCTTATTTTTGTCAATATCTCTACTTCTAAAAGTCCGATTTGGAAAATTCCTTCTTTGTTGAATAGTGTTTCCGATGCGAAATGCTTTTCCTATAAATTCAAAAATTTCAAGTAAATCATAGACTTTCTGCTAGGGCGCACAATGGTAAATTGCGTTTTCTGCTCCTAAAACTCCGATTTGAAAAATTCTTCCTGTATCGCATGCAAGACCTGACGGAAAATATTTTTCACGTAATTTCCAATGTTTGGTAAATAATGGTTTGGCCACCTGGGTTCATAAGTGTTAATTTCTACTTCTGATGTATTTGTAGCAAAATCTGGGCTCCTGAAAACTCGACTAAATTTTTTTCTTGGACCGATACCGCTCATATGGATAAACCTTTTGTGAATACTTTCTTCCTAAAATAATGCATGGTTTTCCCACCAAGGGACGTAAAGTCAGATCTTTTTTTTGTCGATAACTCTGTTTCTAAGAGTTCGTAAGCTCACGATTCCGTTTACAGCAATATCTGAGGGATTAAAAACCCGATTGAAAATCTTCTTTCTTTGGTCAGATCTATTGTTTTCCATACCGGTTCCATTGACTTTGAATAGCTTTGATAAATTTAATTTGCGTCAGAACGGATTCAAGAGACGTGCTTATTACACCCGAAAATTCGGTGTCATCTTTCTTGTTAACTTTGATTTCGGATGCTTATGACATTAGTTAAGCCAACATACGCTGAACGGCCGTTTCATTAAGTATTGTACATCTTCATACTATATTTGTGCAAAGGCATATTCACATGGCTTAGTTATAGAAACGTTGCCTGTGCTTGAGGGAATTTCGAACAACAGAAAATGTACACTGTTAAAAATTTTGTGGCAAGTTGCACCAAAAAGTGGTGTACATCACTTTCTAAGAAAAAAAGACACTACTGTGTGGTGCAAACAAAACTGAACAACATGGTGCAACTTTGCACGGCTTTCAAGGTTTCACCATGTTGATGGGTTTTGTTTGCCCAATTGTTTTGTCTTAAAAAGTGGTGCAGCAGCACTTTTTGGTGCAACCTCCACAAAATTTTTAACAGTGTACATAAAACCCTCAACTTTATCTCATTTATTCAGGAGGACGGGGATTAAATACAGTAGGTCCCACATTTGGCGAGATTTCGGATTTAACGAGAAAAACAAGAACTTCCATTTGGTGTAATGTTAATTTTTTTTTTAGTGGGGTATAACGACCACCATAGACAACTCAGTGGGCTATAAGCAGTCACCTGTCCCTAAACACAACATCCATGCCTCACCGGGATTCGAACTCGAGCCTATCTCGGGCGAATGAGAAACAATAGCTTAGACCACTGCGCAACAGGGGGGCAGCTATGTTAATTCAAAGCTAATTTTATCGTTTTGTATGAACAAAATTTAATGAAGTTCCCGGATTTAACGAGGGACAGGAAAGCTAAGATGAACACTTTTAACAAGCAAAGTACTAAAATTTAATAAAATTCTATATTTAAAGAGGCTGAGAAAATCTGTTCTGGAATGCAGGAATAGAAATGGTGGCATTACAGGACGAAATAACAACAGCGTAAGGGGAATTCTTCGTACTAGTGGAAGAATGTTGATAGAAAAGCAGTGGGGAAGAAGTACATCTAATGTTTAACAAGCGGGTTGCGCAGGAGACTCTCCGCCATGCACGCATAAAATATCTTCTGGGAAAGTTAGTTGCGTAGCTGATCTGATTCTGTTTAGAAAAACAAAACAAAAAATGAATTTTGTTCCAGCTTCCCTCCTTCATTCAATTTCCCTATCTGCTTTCAAATTCATTGAGTAAAGAACGATCACTGCAGTTCTGGTTTTTTAAAAAAACTACGTGGTTGTGTTTTATAATTTTCTAGAGATAAAGTTAATAAAAATATGGAAATTTGCGCGTGCAATCTCCAGCCCCCCCCCCCCAAAAAAAAAACAATGGGAAAAAAGCAACATAAAAGAAACTCTTAATGATTAAATAAAAACGTTACGCGATAACGATTCTGGTATCACTATTGAGAAGGTCACGCCCCGCAGCTGGACCACTGACTTCTTGGACAGTATTGGGTTATAGCGTATGTCTGCACCCTATAAATCAATAATAATATAGTGCTTGTACTTCAGTTTTAACTTTTCGACGAATTTTTCCACACTTATGGCTAGGGCTAGGATTTTATAATTTTGCATTTTTTTTTATTTTTTTTTTTTGAAATTTTAAAGCGTTGTTCAAGTGTATACAAATAATACGTTTCATACAAAACTAAGCTGATTTAAGTAACCTTGATATATATATATATAATTTTGTTCGTTCCTGAAGTTTAGTTAAAATTATATATATATCATCATCATCACCATTGTCAACCATTATCAATCCACTGCTGGACGAAGGTCTCCCCAAGTTTCCTCCACAACGGTCTGTCTTGTGCCAGTCTCTTCCGTGTCACTCCTGCATACTTTCGAATTTCATCCACCCATCACCCATGTGGTCTTCTTCTGGGTCTTTTCCTGTCCCTTGGAATACAATCGAAAATTTCGGCTGTCCATCGATGGTCTGTCCTTCTGGCAGTATGTCCAGCCCATTGCCATTTCAGGGATTTAACTCTGATCATGATGTCTTCCACTCTTGTCATTTTTCGGATCCACGAGTTCCTCTTCTTATCTCTCCTGGTTACACCAAGCATGAACCTCTCCATGCTGCTTTGAGTTGTCTGCAGCTTTTGTATGTCTCTTTTAGTTAAGGTCCACGTCTCTGCACCATACGTAAGCACTGGAAGGATGCATTGATCAAACACTTTTCTTTTAAGACATAATCGCATATTGCTCTTGAAAATTATGCTGTTCCTTACAAAAGCTCTCCAGGCAAGTTTTGTACGTCGATTAATTTCTTCATCAATGTGAACCCTCCCTTGATATATGCTGTCCAAGATAAACGTACGTGTCTGTTATCTCCAGCTTTTCTCCATCAATTGATAAATCTTCATTTCTTGAAAAAGCATTGAACATCACTTTTGTCTTCTGAAAGTTCATTTTTAATCCCACTTCTTTACTCTTGTCAGCAAGTTCCTGAATCATACTCTGCAGCTCTGATGGGGTAGTTGCAAAAATGACTACGTCATCAGCAAAACGAAGGTGGGTTAGATAATCTCCATTAATCTTTATCCCCTTGTTTTCCCAGCTCAGCTACTGAAAGACACCCTCGACTGTCCATCGATGGTCTGTCCTGCTGGCAGTGTGTCCAGCCCATTGCCATTTCAGGGATATGACAAGAGTGGAAGACATCATGATCAGAGTAAAATCCCTGAAATGGCAATGGGCTGGACATACTGCCAGCATGAGAGACCATCGATTGACAGTCGAAATTTTAGATTGGATTCCAAGGGACATGAAAAGACAATGAAAAAGACCGCATGGAAGATGGGTGGATGCAATTCGAAAGTATGCGGGAGTAACATGGAGGAGACTGGCACAAGACAGACCGTTGTGGAAGAGGCTTGGAGAGACCTTCGTCCAGCAGTGGATTGATAATGGTTGATGATGATGATGATATATATAAAGCATATTGTGCATTTTTTCGTGATTTTTACGCGATATGGCATATTTTAAGGTTTTTGTTTTATTATTTTTGAGTCATTATGTTGCACATTTTCGTTTTTTTAATAAAAAGGGTATTTTTGGATTAATTTCCCTGAAACTCCATTTTTTCCTGAAAGCCAGAAGCAAAACTGAGAAAATGTGATTGGGAGAGGGGGAGGGGTCGTGTTTAGAACATCTATACACGCGTCGTAGCAAACAACGGCACCGTGGTGGCCGTGTTTCATTTTATAGGGCATATTTTTTGTTAACAAACAAACAAAAAAGGACCCAGTTTGGCACAGAAACTGTAAACAGTTAAAAATATATCATCATCATCATCCTTGTCAACCATTATCAATCCACTGCTGGACGAAGGTCTCCCCAAATTTCCTCCACAACGGTCTGTCTTGTGCCAGTCTCCTCCATGTCACTCTCGCATACTTTCGAATTTCATTCACCCATCTCCCATGTGGTCTTCTTCTGGGTCTTTTCCTGTCCCTTGGAATACAATCTAAAATTTCGGCTGTCCATCGATGGTCTGTCCTTCTGGCAGTATGTCCAGCCCGTTGCCATTTCAGGGACTTAACTCTGATCATGATGTCTTCCACTCTTGTCATTTCTCGGATCCACGAGTTCTTCTTCTTATCTGTCCGGGTTACACCAAGCATGCACCTCTCCATGCTATTTCAGTTGTCTGCAACATTTGTATGTCTCTTTCAGTTAAGGTCCACGTCTCTGCACCATATGTATGCACTGGAATGATGCATTGATCAAACACTTTTCTTTTAAGACATAAAGGCATATTGCTCTTGAAAATTATGCTGCTTCTTCCAAAAGCTCTCCAGGCAAGTTTTATACGCCGATTAATTTTTTCATCAGTGTGACCCTCACTTGATGTCTGCTGTCCAAGATAAGCGTATGCATATGTTATCTCCAGCTTTTCTCAATCAATCGATAAATCTTCATTTCTTGTAAAAGCATTGAACATCACTTTTGTCTTCTGAAAGTTCATTTTTAATTCCACTTCTTTACTCTTCTCAGCAAGATCCTGGATCATACTCTGCAGCTCTGATGAAGTTGCAAAAATGACTACGTCATCAGCAAAACGAAGGTGGGTTAGATAATCTCCATTAATCTTTATCCCTTTGCTTTCCCAGTTCAGTGATTGAAAGACATTTGCCAATGTGGCATTAAAGAGCTTCGGAGATATGGTGTCACCTTGTCTCACTCCTTTTCCAATTTTTATGTGTGTTGTATTTTCAAACAGCCGAATCCTTGCACTTGCATTTTCATAGATGTTATTTAATAATATTAATGTATGCATCTTCAATTCCGCAGGATTTCAGAGCCATTGTAACTGCTGATAGTTTCACCGAATCAAAGACTTTTTCGTAATCGATAAAAGCCATACACAATGGAAGTTCATATTCCCTCGCTCTTTCAATTAGTTCTCTGAGTACGTGGATATGATCTATTGTGCTGTAGCCACTCCTGAATCCAGCTTGTTCTCTCGGTTGAGCCATGTCCAGTGTTACCTTCAAGCGGTGTGAAAGAACTTTAGTGAAGATTTTATAAACCACTGATAGGAGGCTGATAGGTCTGTAGTTCCTGAGATCCTCAATGTCACCTTTTTTATGTAGCAGGATCATTGTAGCGTTGTTCCAATCCTCAGGAATCTTCCCTTCATCAATGCATCGAGTGAAAATTTGGGCGAGTACAGTTTCGATTTCTCCACTTGCTTCTTGTATGATGTCTACAGTAATTCCATCTTCTCCTGGAGCTTTTACCCGCTTCATGTTCTTGATTGCATGTGCAACTTCTGCTGGGAGGACAGGAATAACTCTGGTACTGGTACCTTTCATGATGTCTGGAGTACACGTATCATTCCTTTCATATAATTTAGAGTAGAAATCTTTCACTCTTGTCAAAAGTTCGCCTCTATTTCTTGTTACAGAATTATCTTCTTTTCTCAGTGCCATAATCCGTTGTCTTCCCTTACTAAAATGTCCCTTTGCTATCTTTAGTCTTTGGTTGTTTTCAATTGCTTTCCTCACTAGTTCACAGTTGAATTTCCTTACGCCTTCAGTGATACTTTTTCGTACTGTCTTGAATAGCTCTATATATTCCACTTTGGAAGTCACATCTTTTTTAGTTGTCCTCATCTCTCTTCTTTTTTGCATCAACATTTTGGTTTTTCCTGATAATTTGTTCACATGCAACTTGTTCTTAGACCCAGCTAATTTTGTTGCTGTTTCCATAAGAGCGTTGGTTACTTTTCTGTTAACTTCAGAAATATCCACTTCTTCCGATGGTAGGAATTCTAAAGCAGAGAATCTGTTCTTCAGTTCCAACTTGAAGGTATTATGGTGTTTTTTAAGGTTGGTAATGTCAATACATTTCGTTTGAGCTTGCCACGTTCGAGTTTAGTGTTGAGGTGCATCTTACATCTCACCAATCTATGGTCACTACCTGTGTTGAACTTGTTTAGCACACTGCAGTCTTCTATGACGAATTTTTTGTTACACATAATAAGATCAATTTCACTTGTCGTCCCATTTGGATGTCTCCATGTCCATTTCCTGTGTGGCTTTTTCTTGAAAAAGGAGTTCAAGATGAAAAACCTTTCTGCCTCTGCAAACTCAACAAGAGTATTTCCACGCTGGTTTCTGTTGCCGTGACCGAATTTACCTACTGAAGTTTCATTCCGTTGCTGTTGCCCTATTTTTGCATTGAAATGTCCCATAATTATCTTTAAGTGCTGCTTACCTTTATTATTTAGATGACGAATTTCTTCATAAAATTCTTCAATTTCTTCTTCAGGATGACTTGTGGTGGGTGCATAAGTTTGAATAATCTGAGCCTGGTATCTTCCTGAGAGTTGGATAACGAGTCGTGCATCTCTGTCAGAGGAACTTTCAACTTCTACAACTTTATCCTTCAGTTTCTTGTTTATTATAAATCCAACACCACTAGTTCTGCCAGTATCTGTCCCACAATAGTAGAAGAGATGTCCAGTTTCAGTTCAATAAGATCTTCTAATTTTCTCCTTACCTCACTTAGCCCGACGATGTCCCACTTGATCCTTTGTAGTTCCTCTTCCAATTCAAGAAGCCTTGAATCAGAAGATAGGGAGCGTCCATTATACGTAGCCAAGGTCAGCATCAGATGGCAGCCTATTCCGGTCCTCCGGGGATTCTTAGCACCCTCTGCCTTCATGTCTCACTGGCCGCTGCCTTGGCCAGGCACATTCCAGCTGCCAGAGACTGAGGGCCAAGATTTAAGTTGTGGAGTCATTTTGGAGGGGGTTTGGCCATAACTCACCACGCTGGCCAAGCGGGTTGGTGAGTGTGGGATAGCATTTCCTCTAATCCCGATTGTATAGTTATACCGCTATTGGCGGTCGTCAGAGCCCATTTAGTGGGAACAGGGTGCACCACGAGAAGGCGGGTTTGACATTTGTCAAGGAGAGGCTGTGATGTTACGCATCACCTGACCTTACATCCCTAAAAAAAATATATATATATATATCATCATCATCATCATCATTGTCAACCATTATCAATCCACTGCTGGACGAAGGTCTCCCCAAGTTTCCTCCACAACGGTCTGTCTTGTGCCAGTCTCCTCCATGTCACCCCTGCATACTTTCGAATTTCATCCACCCATCTCCCATATGGTCGTCTTCTGGGTCTTTACCTGTCCCTTGGAATCCAATCTAAAATTTCGGCTGTCCATCGATGATCTGTCCTTCTGGCAGTATGTCCAGCCCATTGCCATTTCAGGGATTTAACTCTGATCATGATGTCTTCCACTCTTGTCATTTTTCGGATCCACGAGTTCCTCTTCTTATCTCTCCTGGTTACACCAAGTATGCACCTCTCCATGCTGCTTTGAGTTGTCTGCAGCCTTTGTATGTCTCTTTTAGTTAAGGTCCACGTCTCTGCACCATACGTAAGCACTGGAAGGATGCATTGATCAAACACTTTTCTTTTAAGACATAATGGCATATTGCTCTTGAAAATTATGCTGTTTCTTCCAAAAGCTCTCCAGGCAAGTTTTGTACGCCGATTAATTTCTTCATCAATGTGACCCTCACTTGATATCTGCTGTCCAAGATAAACGTACGTGTCTGTTATCTCCAGCTTTTCTCCATCAATCGATAAATCTTCATTTCTTGTAAAAGCATTGAACATCACTTTTGTCTTCTGAAAGTTCATTTTTAATCCCACTTCTTTACTCTTGTCAGCAAGTTCCTGGATCATACTCTGCAGCTCTGATGGGCTAGTTGCAAAAATGACTACGTCATCAGCAAAACGAAGGTGGGTTAGATAATCTCCATTAATCTTTATCCCCTTGTTTTCCCAGCTCAGTGACTGAAAAACACCCTCCAATGTGGCATTAAAGAGCTTCGGAGATATGGTGTCACCTTGTCTCACTCCCTTTCCAATTTTTATGTGTGTTGTATTTTCAAACAGCCTAATCTTTGCACTTGCATTTTCATAGATGTTATTAATAATATTAATGCATGCATCTTCAATACCGCAGGTTTTCAGAGCCATTGTAACTGCTGATGGTTTCACCGAATCAAAGGCTTTTTCATAATCGATAAAAGCCATGCACAATGGAAGTTCATATTCCCTCGCTCTTTCAATTAGTTCTCTCAGCACATGGATATGATCTATTGTGCTGTAGCCACTCCTGAATCCAGCTTGTTCTCTCGGTTGAGCCATGTCCATATATATATATATATATATATATACTTAAGAGCAAAACTGAAGACCAAGGAAAAAATATTAGAATTTAGAACGAAGGGTGCAAAATAACCTGAAAATCAAAACGCGCAACGCAGCAGTTTTGAAAATTCAGAATTCACATTCTATAAAGATACCTAAGCAAAAAAAATATACAAATATAATTTTGACTCACACCTAGTACAACATAGAAAAGGTTATGTATCTACCTGTGTGAGTAAAAGGAGAAAAGAAAAAAAAAAAAAAAAAAATAAAACAACTGAATGTAGAAGGTGTCGAGAATACTGAGCCTTGGCTTTATCAAGGACCAGCAAAAACTCTGCATTTTCTCACTTCCACAAAGACCTAGTTGGAAATGGGTTTCTGCAAGGCCATAGATGCAAGTAACATTCCCACCTAAAATAGTTTAAAATATATATATATAAGTCATGTCCTCCGTAGAGTAGCATGACCTAGCACTAGTTAACAATTTCGCTTGCATCCATTAACCTTCATGGCCCGACCCATGCTCTTCATCTGTTACTATTAAACAGAGAGAAGAAGATTAAAGAGAACTCAAGCTGTGAGAGTGACATAATAAAGAAATGATTTTCAGCTATAACGAAATTCCAAGTTCGTTTGAGAGAGAATTTAAACCTGAAAAACAAATTTTACATTGCAATTAAAAAAGGAAATGTTAATTTATAACGAACAGATTTTTGAAAGAAAACTTGAGTCTAAAACCCCCTACTCTACAACTTATGACAGCACGAAAACGAGAATAAGTTAAAGATAATAATTAACTAAAGAAAACTTTGTGAAAGTTATATACCTTAAACAGTTAGTTGCAATATGTACAAAGTATTTCAGCAGTGCTTTAAGTGCATAATTAATTAGTTATTAAGAACTTAACTACTTTGAAAAAACAGCGCATAGACAGCGCATAGAAAAGGAACAAGCTTAGCCATCTTCTGTTCCTAGGTACCACAAAAGACGCTCAAAGTTACAAAGAAAAGTAAGAGTTAAAACCCGCATAAATGTTAACAGACAAACCAATGCTTAAAAGCTGAAAAGCTAAAAATACAGAGAAAAGGTACATGAAGTACTAACATTGAACTTATAAAACCTAGAGCCCAAAAACAAGGAAGAGAGCTTACCTCTTGTGTTACAAAAACTTTTCTCCTCACAAGAGGAGAACATGGCTGACCTCTTCCGCCACTCCCTAGACGCTGGGGGGCAGTGAGGGTGGGGCTGATGGCCTCCTCATACAGCAAGAAACCAACGCGCGGAGATTTTAACCAGAGAAAAAAATATAAACTTAAGACTGTGGATCTGTATGATCAGAATGAGCAGAATTAACTCTCCAGAATACATGAGAAATATTATAAAATACACGAGCAGTTTATTTAATAATCTTTGCATGTATTAAATCACCTTAGTGAGCTTCTATAGATTAATCAGAATCTTATTAATTTTAATGTTGGTTTTACTATTTTTAGTATAGCTATCCTAGTGATGAATAACTAGTTTTCTTTTTTATTTGTTTTTATTTTCTTTTATAAACAGATTTTTAAGCTTTTTTTGTGATTTTGTTTATATTATTTAATTTTTTTGTTTTAATAGGACCGTCATATCCATAGCACTAAGGTTCCTTTAGGTAGTTAATAGGCATCCTCTAGCCAACTTCCTTACGGCTTTGATTGGTCAGAATCATATTATTAACTGTGTAGAAAATTAAAGCAGATCTGCCAACCTTACTCTATTATTCAGAATAATTTTTCTTAAAGTTCTTTTGATGAAAGAAGAAGGAATTTCGTTCTCTAGAAAACTTTCTAATAGTATATTAATGTGGTAATTGAAGTCCAAATTGTTGCTGCAAATTCTTGAAATTCTTAGGACCTGAGAAATTAGTACATTCTCAATTACTTTGGTTGAAATGTTATTATTCCAGTGTAGATATTTAATTACTTTGAAAGGAAAATTAGCTCTTTTATCAAAGAGGCTAATAGATGGGTTACCTCTGTTGAGCTTAATGCTTAAGTCTAGGAACTCAAGTTCCTGATTACTGTGGTTGGTTTTACATAAGTTAAGAGAGCTAGGATAGATATTATCAAAATCACTCTCTATAACTTCGGAATTATTGATACACAGCAGATCATCAATATATCTAAAAGTGTAAAGGTAGTTATCTGAGCAGGTGTGAGTCAAAATTATATTTGTATATTTTTTTTGCTTAGGTATCTTTATAGAATATATATATATATATCATCATCATCATCATCATCATTGTCAACCATTATCAATCCACTGCTGGACGAAGGTCTCCCCAAGTTTCCTCCACAACGGTCTGTCTTGTGACAGTCTCCTCCATGTCACCCCTGCATACTTTCGAATTTCATCCACCCATCTCCCATGTGGTCTTCTTCTGGGTCTTTTCCTGTCCCTTGTAATACAATCGAAAATTTCGGCTGTCCATCGATGATCTGTCCTTCTGGCAGTATGTCCAGCCCATTGCCATTTCAGGGATTTAACTCTGATCATGATGCCTTCCACTCTTGTCATTTTTTGGATCCACGAGTTCCTCTTCTTATCTCTCCTGTTTACACCAAGTATGCACCTCTCCATGCTTCTTTGAGTTGTCTGCAGCCTTTGTATGTCTCTTTTAGTTAAGGTCCACGTCTCTGCACCATACGTAAGCACTGGAAGGATGCATTGATCAAACACTTTTCTTTTAAGACATAATGGCATATTGCTCTTGAAAATTATGCTGTTTCTTCCAAAAGCTCTCCAGGCAAGTTTTGTACGCCGATTAATTTCTTTATCAATGTGACCCTCACTTGATATCTGCTGTCCAAGATAAACGTACGTGTCTGTTATCTCCAGCTTTTCTCCATCAGTCGATAAATCTTCATTTCTTGTAAAAGCATTGAACATCACTTTTGTCTTCTGAAAGTTCATTTTTAATCCCACTTCTTTACTCTTGTCAGCAAGTTCCTGAATCATACTCTGCAGCTCTGATGGGGTAGTTGCAAAAATGACTACGTCATCAGCAAAACGAAGGTGGGTTAGATAATCTCCATTAATCTTTATCCCCTTGTTTTCCCAGCTCAGCGACTGAAAAACACCCTCCAATGGGGCATTAAAGAGCTTCGGAGATATGGTGTCACCTTGTCTCACTCCCTTTCCAATTTTTACGTGTGTTGTATTTTCAAACAGCCGAATCTTTGCACTTGCATTTTCATAGATGTTATTAATAATATTAATGTATGCATCTTCAATACCGCAGGTTTTCAGAGCCATTGTAACTGCTGATGGTTTCACCGAATCAAAGGCTTTTTCATAATCGATAAAAGCCATGCACAATGGAAGTTCATATTCCTTCGCTCTTTCAATTAGTTCTCTCAGTACGTGGATATGATCTATTGTGCTGTAGCCACTCCTGAATCCAGCTTGTTCTCTCGGTTGAGCCATGTCCAGTGTTACCTTCAAAAGGTGTGAAAGAAGTTTAGTGAAGATTTTATAAACTACTGATAGGAGGCTGATAGGTCTGTAGTTTCCGAGATCCTCAATGTCACCTTTCTTTTTTTTTTTTTTTTTTTTTTTTTTTTGATTGGAGGTTTAACGACCACCGTGAGCAACTCAATGGGCTATAAGCAGTCGCCCGTCCCTAATTTAGGGTCACTGGTTCCAGGGAAGGGAAAGAGCCAGTGCCGTAAGACAAACACAACATCCATGCCTCACCGGGATTCGAACCCGGACCCCGTTCGAACGAATAATTAGAGGCCATCGCTTAGACCACTGCGCCACCGGGGCGGCTCACCTTTCTTATGTAGCAGGATCATTGTAGCGGTGTTCCAATCCTCAGGAATCTTTCCTTCATTAAGGCATCGAGTGAAAATTTGGGCGAGTACTGTTTCGATTTCTCCACATGCTTCTTGTATGATGTCTACAGTAATTCCATCTTTTCCTGGAGCTTTTACCCGCTTCATGTTCTTGATTGCATGTGCAACTTCTGCTGGAAGGACTGGAGTAACTCTGGTACTGGTATCTTTCATGATGTCTGGAGTGCATGTATCATCCCTTTCATATAATTTGGAGTAGAAATCTTTCACTCTTGTCAAAATTTCGCCTCTATTTCTTGTTACAGAACCATCTTCTTTTCTCAGTGCCATAATCTGTTTTCTTCCCTTACTGAGATGTCCCTTTGCTATCTTTATGCTTTGTTTGTTTTCAATTGCTTTCCTCACTAGTTCACAGTTGAATTTTCTTACGTCTTCAGTGATACTTTTTCTTACTGTTTTGCATAGCTCTATATATTCCACTTTGGAAGTCACATCTTCTTTAGTTGTCCTCATCTCTCTTCTTTTTTGCATCAACATTTTCGTTTTTCCTGATAATTTGTTTACATGCACCTTGTTCTTAGACCCAGCTAATTTTGTTGCTGTTTCCATAAGAGCTTTGGTTACTTTTCTGTTAACTTCAGAGATGTCCACTTCTTCCGATGTTAGGCCTTCTAAAGCAGAGAACCTGTTCTTCAGTTCCAACTTGAAGGTATTATGGTGTTTTTTAAGGTTGGTTATGTGAATAGGTTTTGTTTTATCAGCTTGCCACGTTCGAGTTTAGTGTTGAGGTGCATCTTACATCTCAGCAATCTATGGTCACTGCCTTTGTTGAACTTGTTTAGCACACTGCAGTCTTCTATGACGAATTTTTTTGTTACACATAATAAAATCAATTTCACTTGTAGTCCCTTTTGGATGTCTCCATGTCCATTTCCTGTGTGGCTTTTTCTTGAAGAAGGAGTTCAAGATGAAAAACCCTTCTGCCTCTGCAAACTCAACGAGAGTATTTCCACGCTGGTTTCTGTTGCCGTGACCGAATTTACCTACTGAAGTTTCATTCCGTTGCTGTTGCCCTATTTTTGCATTGAAATCTCCCATAATTATTTTCAAGTGCTGCTTACCTTTATTATTTAGATGACAAATTTCCTCATAAAATTCTTCAATTTCTTCTTCAGGATGACTTGTGGTGGGTGCATAAGTTTGAATAATCTGAGCCTGGTATCTTCCTGAGAGTTGGATAACGAGTCGTGCATCTCTGTCAGAGGAACTTTCAACTTCTACAACTTTATCCTTCAGTTTCTTGTTTATTATAAATCCAACACCACTAGTTCTGCCAGTATCTGTCCCACGATAGTAGAAGAGATGTCCACTTTTCAGTTCGATGAGATCTTCTCCTTTTCTCCTTACCTCACTTAGCCCCACGATGTCCCACTTGATCCTTTGTAGTTCCTCTTCCAATTCAAGAAGCCTTGAATCAGAAGATAGGGAGCGTCCATTATACGTAGCCAAGGTCAGCATCAGATGGCAGCCTAGTCCGGTCCTCCGGGGATTCTTAGCACCCTCTGCCTTCATGTCGCACTGGCCGCTGCCTTGGCCAGGTACATTCTAGCTGCCGGAGACTGAGGGCCAAGATTTAAGTTGTGGAATCATTTTGTAGGGGTTTGGCCATAACTCACCACGCTGGCCAAGCGGGTTGGTGAGTGTGGGATAGAATTTCCTCTAATCCCGATGGTATAGTTATACCGCTTTTGGCGGTCGTATATATATATATATATATATATATATATATATATATATATATATATATATAATATAATTCGTCTTATAGGGCATGCTTTTGTGCAATAAATTTTAGTTTGGCACATAAATTGTAAAACAGTTCAGTTGTATTTCTTTTCTTGTTCTATAGGTCATGTCAGTGGCGGATACAATGGGAGGGCCAGTGCCCCTCCCCCCGGCTGACAGAGCACAAAATTATTGCGGCGTCGAAGGTTGAAACAAAAAATCTCTATACGCGATCTACATGTATTTTTTAATCATGTACCATGTAATTATAACATACAATAATTTATAAGGGAGTAGTTTTGTTAAATAAATTAGAAAAAATGTAAGCAACAAAAGAATTTCATCTACTGCTTCTTCAAATCATTTAACTTTCTTGTACTGTAACATTACTAGTAACTGGATAAGAATAAATGTACAAAAGTCTACCTCCTTCTTAATTGTTATGTCACCTGGCTATTTTTCCCGGTAAATTCAGGGGTGCCCCCCCCCTGGGAAATTTCTGGATGCTGTACTGGGTCATGTGCTGGTTTGTAAAATAAAAAATTTCAGTCTACACAGTAACAGTCAACAGATTAAATTACATAGATTATTTTGATTTGCTTCATTAACCTTTTCCTTTTTTAATTAATTAGTTTTGCTAGGAAATAAAGAAGAAATAGGCATTTCGTACGCAATTTTTTTGTTTTATACGTCATTTTTCTTAGTTTTATGGGTCATTAATGTATTTTTATAGGGCATTTTCTAGCAGTTTTTAGGTCATAAATATGCGAGTCCTACTGTACATCAATCACAACCCTTCTTGGGGAAAATACATGAAATGTTTGTTTCGCCAGTAAACAACACTTGTTCGCTGTTGCACACCTGTTGATCTTCACCCGAGACCAAACACCAGGATCATGTAATTACCACGTGATACAAGTATGATTCTCCTCTCCCTCAGTCTCAGGAATACATACCTGTCCATGTGATCACATAGCAGTTAACCAATAACATTTCTGTGTATATGTTTTCCACTTTGTGTAACTTTTAGCAGATGAAAGAAGGGAGAACAAACTGTGCGCAGATATCAAGGTGCGATGTTGAACCAATTTCTTTTCCCTTTGGGAAAAGAAATTGCTCGTCTCCTCCGCAAATTAAATAATTGGTGCCTTCACACATTTACATTTTTAATGTATGTCTATTCTCAAGTTGCATGTGCTATATTTAGCACGTCTTTTGTAAAAAAAGATCGTACTTATGTTACCGGTTTGTCCGTCCGTCCGTCCGTCCGTCCATCTGTACCGACGATATCTCTGCAACTATCAGTCCGATTTGCAAAATTATTTTTGCATTGGGAACCTTGAAATATGCGAATGATGATCCTTTATTTCGTTGTTTTTTTTTACGATGTACAATTTCGCCGCTAGAGGGCGTAAATGCAGATGATGTCGAATTCAAAAATACGTTTTATTCTACATATTTGCTTCTAAACATCCGATTCAAAAAATTATTTTTTCTTTCGATTCCATTTTTGCCGAAGAGTATTTTAGATATAGTTACTTTTTCAAATTATGCATAGAATTTCCGCTATGGTGCGTAAAAGTAAATTACATTTTTCCCGAAAACTCTTCTTCTAAAACTACGATTTGAAAATTTTTTTCTTCAGCGGATACAACTCCTGATGGAAAATATTTTGCATATAATTAAAAATTTTTGGTAAAGAATACTTTGGCCACCAGGGGGCGTAAGCGTTAATTTTTGCTTCTAATGTAATTGCTATAAAATCTGAGCTTCTAAAATATCGTTTGAAAAAATTCTTTCGTAGACTGATGCCACTCACCTAGATAAACATTTTCGCAATATTTTCTTATTAAAATATTCCACAGTTTCTCCGCCAGGGGGCGTAGATGTATATCTTATTTTTGTCAATATATCTACTTCTTGGAGTCCGATTTGAAAAATTTCTCTTTTGTTGGATAGTGTTTTCAATGTGACATGTTTTTCACATAATTTCAAAATTTTCAAGTAATTCATAGACTTTCCGCTAGGGGGCGTAGAGGAAAATTGTGTTTCCCCCTATATCTCTGCTTCTAAGTCACCGATGTGAAAAACTCTTTCTGCACTGGATACAGCTCCTGATATGAAATCGTTTGCACATAATTTATAATTTTTATAAAAAAACTGGTTTGGCCACCAGGGGCTTAAATCTTAGTTTCCGCTTCTGATGTATTTGCAGCAAAATATGAGCTTCTAAATTCTCGATTGAAAAAAACGTCGTTTGTAGACCGATACTACTCATGTCGACAAACCATTTAGAAACATTTTCTTCTTGAAGTAATGCATGGTTTCTACGCCAGGGGGCGTAGATGTATATCTTATTTTTGTCAATATTTCTTCTTCTAGGAGTCTGATTTGAAAAATTTCTTCTTTGTTGGATAGTGTTTCCGATGCGAAATGTTTTCCTTATAAATTCAAAATTTTCAAGTAAATCATAATCTTTCCGCTAGGGGGCACAAAGGTAAATTACGTTTTTTGCATTATATCTGCTTCTAAAACTCCGATTTGAAAAATTCTTCCTGTATCGCACACAAGACCTGATGGAAAATATTTTTTACATAATTTCTAATGTTTGGTAAAGAATGGTTTTCCCACCAGGGGACGTAAAGTCACATCTTATTTTTGTCGATATCTGTTTCTAAGAGTCCGATTTGAAAAATTCTTTTGGTGTTGGAGAGCGTTTTCGGTGCGAAATGTTTCTCATATAAATTCATGTTTCTTTTAACGCACAAGTCTGCAACCAGAGGGCGTAAGCTCACGATTTCGTTTACAGCAATATCTGAGGGATTAAAAACCCGACTGAAAAACTTCTTTCTTCTGTCAGATACTATTGTTTTCCATACCGGTTCCACTGACTTTGAATAGCTTTGATAAATTTAATTTGCGTCAGAACGGATTCAAAAGACGTGCTTATTACACCCGAAAATTCGGTGTCATCTTTCTTGTTGTCCTTTATTATGAGTTTTGTAAATATTTTTCGTTTAGCGTATACAAAAGATAAAAATATTTCTGGTTTGGAAGACATCTTTTTGAGGAGGAGTGGTGTTTCATTCGATAAAACTTGTAATTACGTGCGTAAATAGGCAACTATGCTATCTCTCGCTATATGTAAGTGCAGTACATATCTTCAGCTTGGGGGGAGGGGGGTCAATTAACATCCACAACGAGCAACTCGACGGGCTGTAAAGAAGTCGTCCGTCCCTAATTTAGAATCACTGGTCCCAGGAAAAGGAGAGAGCCAGTGCCGTAAGGATACGGATCCGGGCCCATCTCGGAATGGTCAGAAGCCAGCGCTTAGACCACTGCGTTATCTTAAGCTTTGAACAATAAAACACATAAAGCTACAACATTTGCTACTCTTATTTGCTGACATCTTAAAAGAACGGTGCTTGACACCATATTTACTACCGGATATTTCATGAGACCTTCACGTTTAAAAAAAAAAAAAAAAAAAACTTTTCCTTTATCTTACGCACCTACATAGTCTTAAATACGCTTCTCTATTTGATAACTCTTTCTGGTCTCGAATTTTCCTTACTGCTCCCGATTAACTCGGGGAGCTTATACACAGTCGAGTCATATTATCGTGACCACCTCCTACTTTTGACGTCAGCAGCACGTAGCCAATGAAAGAAGGCGAGTGTCGTGAGCTGGCTTGGACAGTATATAAGGTGTGCTGTAGGCATTCCGAAAACATGGCCGCGGGTGGCCTAGTGGGCAAAGTTCGTGACTGCCACGGAAAAGACCTCAGGTTCGATCCCAGGCAGGTACGAACGCTCGATCCACTAAATATCCGCCGTGCGTCGGATGGGCACGTTAAGCAGTCGGACCCCGGGTACTGGCCCCCGGTAATAAATAATTGCGTCTTCCTCCCCCTTTCTACTTCGCTTCCGTGTCACTTTCCTATCGGGCACTCTAGCTAGCCCAAATCTCCTAGCATCCTATTTCTAAGGGTTGTTTGGCCGCCCCGGTGGCGCAGTGGTCTAAGGCGTTGGCCTCTGATCATTCGTCCGAAGGGGTCCGGGTTCGAATCCCGGTGAGGCATGGATGTTGTGTTTGTCTTACGGCACTGGCTCTCTCCCTTCCCTGGAACCAGTGACCCTAAATTAGGGACGGGCGACTGCTTATAGCCCATTGAGTTGCTCACGGTGGTCGTTAAACCTCCACTCAAAAAAAAAAAAAAAAAAAAAAAAAAAAGGGTTGTTTAAGACCTGGGGTCAGACACTCCCTCCCTAAAATCCTCTACATCTGATCTGATCTGAAAACATATCACTCGTTGCCATGGATACAAGGAGCGATTTATCAGATTTTCCAAAAGAAATCACTATCGGCTTTCGGTCCAAGGGTGGCAGTATTTCTGAAACAACGCAGTTTATGAACTGTTCGCGTGCTGCTGTGGTTAAAGTGTATCGTGATTGGAGAAATGTCGCCATTGATGTGAAAGGTGAACGTCGGCTTCGAAGGTGCGTGAAAGCCGATCGACACGCTACAGTGTAGCAACTCACTGGCCGAATGAAGCAGGGGGCTACCGGAAGTGTGTCTAAAACGACAGTTCAGCGAACCCTGTTGGGTATGGACATCCGATGCAGACGGATGGTCACTGCACTTATGCTAACGATGGTGCATCGGCAGAAAAGGCTTACATTTGAACGGCAGTATCGGAATTGGACCTTCGCTGATTGGCAAAGGATTGCCTTCTCCGATGAGTCATGTTTTCTGCCTGATCAAACAGATGAACATTGGCGTATAAGGCGAGAAACATCGGAGAACAAACACTCTCGAACCATAGCTGGAAGAACACAAGCTGGTGGGAGCAGCGTTATGATCTGGGGAATGTTTTCGTGGCATTTCCTGGGTTCATTCATACCTGTGGAAGGCACTATGAACCGAATTCATTATGAATCCATCCTTGGGGACCACGTACACCCATACATGCTGATGGTCTTCCCTAGGGTGGATGGGATCTTCCAGCACAACAATGTGACTTGTCACACAGTTGGAAATGTCCGAGAGTGGTTGAAAAAGGCACAATGAAGACTTCAAAGTACTTCCCTGGCCCCCTAATTATCCAGACTTGAGCATCTGTGGGGCTACCTTGATCGTGTTGTTCGCTCTATGGATCCTCTACCACGTACCCTCCAGCAAATGTCAGATGCACTGCAGTCAGCATGGCTCCACATGCTTGTGAACAGCTTCCAGTACCTTATCGAGTCACTCACCGTCCGTCTAGCTACTGTCTGCGCCGCACGCGGCGGTTACTCTGGTTATTAGCTGGTGATCACAATAATGTGACTGGACCGTGTATATAAGGCATGATCAAAGTTTCCGTTCGGTGTCGGTAAGTTCAGATGTAAGGTTACAGATATTTAAAGGTACTTGCCGTACATTACGACAATTTTCCCACTTCCGTGGCTTACAAAAATCCAATACAGCCTGTTTCACGTCATCTTCCGACTGGAACCTACGTCATCCTTTCAGTGCCTTTTTTCAATGGATCGAAGAAGTGGAAATCGCAAGAGGAGAGATCTGGACTGTAAGGACGGTGCTCCAGTGTCTGCCATTTAAGGGCTTGCAATTTGCCCTATTTACGACGTTGGCAACATGAGTTCGCGCGTTGTTGCCCAATAAGATTACCTCTTTCCTGAATTTACCGGGACGTTTATTCTTAATGGCACGACGCAAACGCTCAAGTGTCTCGCAGTATCGTGCTGCATTGATTCTGAAAGCTGGCTCCTTGAACCAAAGTTGGAGACGGTTCAAGAACTTTGGACCCGGCCCCGGCCGTCACGTAATTGGACCCGCACCCGACCTGGACCTGACCCGGACAAATCTGCTTTGAACTATAAATTCGAATATATCATCATCGCCATCATTATCAATCATTATTAATCCACTACTGGATGAAAGTCTTTCCAGGTTTTTTCAACAACGGACTGTCTTGGGCCTGTCTCCTCCATCCACCCATCTCCGACGTGGTCTTCTTATGGGTCTTTTCCTGTCCCATGGAATGCAGTTTAAAATTTCGGTTGTTCATCGGTGGCCCGTTCTTCTGGCAACATGTCCAGCCCATTGCCATTTCAGAGATTTTACTCTGATCATGATGTCTTCCACTCTTGTCATTTTCCTTATCCACGAGTTCCTCTTTTTTACCTTTCTTGGTTGCACCAAGCATGCATCTCTCCATGCTTCTTTCAGTTGCCTGCAGTCTTTGTACGTCTTTTTTAGTTTAGGCCCACGTCTCTGCTCCGTACTTTAGCACTGAAACAATGCATTGATTAAACACTTCTCTTTTAAGACATAATGACACATTGCTCTTAGAAATTGCACTGTTGCTTTCAAAAAGCTCTCTAACAAACATTTTTACGCCAATTTCTTCATCAGTGTAGCTCTCGCTTCATATATGCTGCCCAAAGTAAATGTAGGAATTGGTTATCTCCAGCTTTCCCCCATCAATCGATTTCTCTACCCTTCTCAGAAAGTTCCTGGATCATACTCTGCAGCTCTGAAATATTTCAAAGACCTTTGAAGGGTTCTTTGAAATATTTTCTTTTCAAAAATAAAACCGCGTCGAAATCGGGTTAGGAACACCTTGACGCGACCGTTTGACCCACAACAAATTGTCGACCCGGTAACTCGGTGATCCACTGACCCGTGATCCGTTTCCATCTCTGCCTTGAACTCTACCAATGGGCCTCAGTGGTGGGAAAACACTGTAGCCATCACTCTACCAGCAATGGGCCTCAGTGGTAGAAGAACGCTGTAGCCATCACTCTACCAGTAATGGGCCTCAGTGGTAGAAGAACGCTGTAGCCATCACTCTACCAGCAATGGGCCTCGGTGGTAGAAGAACGCTGTAGCCATCACTCTACCAGCAATGGGCCTCAGTGGTAGAAGAACGCTGTAGCCATCACTCTACCAGCAATGGGCCTCAGTGGTAGAAGAACATTGTAGCCATCACTCTACCAGCAATGGGCCTCAGTGGTAGAAGAACGCTGTAGCCATCACTCTACCAGCAATGGGCCTCAGTGGTAGAAGAACGCTGTAGCCATCACTCTACCAGTAATGGGCCTCAGTGGTAGAAGAACGCTGTAGCCATCACTCTACCAGCAATGGGCCTCGGTGGTAGAAGAACGCTGTAGCCATCACTCTACCAGCAATGGGCCTCAGTGGTAGAAGAACATTGTAGCCATCACTCTACCAGCAATGGGCCTCAGTGGTAGAAGAACGCTGTAGCCATCACTCTACCAGCAATGGGCCTCAGTGTTAGAATAACACTGTAGCCATCACTCTACCAGCAATGGGCCTCAGTGGTAGAAGAACACTGTAGCCATCACTCTACCAGCAATGGGCCTCAGTGGTGGGAAAACACTGTAGCCATCACTCTACCAGCAATGGGCCTCAGTGGTAGAAGAACATTGTAGCCATCACTCTACCAGCAATGGGCCTCAGTAGTAGAAAAACACTGTAGCCATCACTCTACCAGCAATGGGCCTCAGTGGTAGAATAACACTGTAGCCATCACTCTACCAGCAATGGGCCTCAGTGGTAGAAGAACGCTGCAGCCATCACTTTTCTAGCAGGTGGTTGTTGTCCCTTGAATTTCTTTGGACGGGGAGGACGGATGCCGCCAAGTGAATGCTCGCAGACTCATGTTGGAAGAAGGAGCATCAGGTTTTATCACCGGCCAAAATTCACCCCAAGAAAGCGTTGCCCTCCAGGTTAAAACGCAGCAAGCATTGTAGAGATACTGACATACCATATATTTCCTAATCACTCCTGAGGGCTCAGGGGATCCATTGACAACACACATTATGGTACCCTAGACCTTGT
This sequence comes from Macrothele yani, assembly GCA_039090855.1. Lineage (NCBI taxonomy): Eukaryota > Metazoa > Arthropoda > Arachnida > Araneae > Macrothelidae > Macrothele > Macrothele yani. Next base: position 119,772,916 of record CM077005.1, on the reverse strand, counting down.
ATGATGTTACAACTCGCAGAGCCGTATATACACTGAAGAGCAATAGAATTAGAGACAGCTGGCGTTATGCAAATGTAGCGCTGTGGGCGGCTCTGTAAACGGAAACGACATGACGTATGCAGCGGTCCGACAATATAAGTAGTGATGCGACGGGAATCAGTAAGAGTCGGACACAGTATGGGTAAGACGAAGAATCTAAGCGCATTTGATCATGAGCAAATTGTTGAGGCCCGACGAATGGGCCACTCCATCTCGGAAGTCGTGCAGACACTGGGATTTTCACGAGCCACTGTTTCACGGATGCACCGTGAGTACATCGAATCCGGTAAAACCATCCCTGCAAGGGCCAACTGCTGTGGACAACAGCGTGTGGATGAGCGGGGTCATCGTCCGCTAGCTCGCATTGTAACAGGGGATAAGACTGGCCACAGTGCAAGAAATCACTCGGCAATTTAACGCTGGTGCACAATAACCTGTAAGCAGCCACACCATCCAGAACCATCTCCTCGCTATGGGGTACAGAAGCCATCGTCCCACGAGGGTACCGCTGCTGACCGCACATCACAGGGTGCGAAGATTAGCATGTGCGCGGGAACATCGCCACTGGACCCTAGACATGTGGGGAAAATATTGCCTGGACTGATGAGTCAAGATTCACGTTGGTACATGCGGATGGCAGGATACGAGTACGGCGCAAACCACTTGAAGCGATGGATCCAGCTTGCCAGCAGGGTACTTTTCAAGATGGTAGGGGTGGCATTCACGTCTTGGGGCTGTTTACGTGGACTGAAATGGGACCCCTGGTACGTGTGACATCGTCCCTCACAGGTAGACGTTACCGTGTTATCCCGGACGACCATTTGCTCCCGTTTGTGCGTCTTCAACATCTCACTGGGGACCTCATCCTGCAACAAGACAATGCACCATTCCATCGCTCCCGAATTGTATCCGAATGGTTGGATGAACACTCCATGGACGTGATCCCGCTTCCTTGGCTAGCTAGGTCACCTGAGCCCAATCCGATCGAGCACATCTGGGATACCATCGAGAGAGATGTTCGAGGCTCTGACCCCCTCCATCAAATCTTCGTGAACTGTGGGAGCTTGTTCAGGGGTCGTGGATCCGTATGGCTTCCCAACGCTTCCGGTGTCTTGTCGAGTCCATGCCGAGACGAATCGCCGTCGTCATCAGGGCGAAAGGTGGTGCAACACATGTTACTAGACAGGTATCTCTAATTCAATTGCTCTTCAGTCTATGTAAGAAATAGTCAATCTTAATAAACGAGGCAGGATCTTCCACAACTACTCCGCACAGCCTTAAGTTCGATTCTGGTTTATTTGAAAACTCTTGGTCTTCATTTTTTCCAGCTGCTTCCGATTGCAACTCCGGGGGAAAAGGGGCGATAGAAATAGTCAATCTTCAGGGACTAGGCAGGATCTTACGTACCAACTCCTAACGGTCTTAAGCTAGGTTCAATGATACATGTAAGATGGAGATAAATGAAGAACTTGTCACGAAATTTCCAGAAGGTCATTAACGGTCATCAAACTCTGCACTCCTTAGTCCCAATCTGAATTTCTTTCAACAAATTACTAAATGAAACATACTACGCTTATACAGTCCAATCGAACAATTATGACCACCCCTAATGTAAGAAGGAATCGTAACCAGCAGCCAGATGGAGTGCATAGCAACATATGCAAAGCGTTTAAGGCATTTAAAAGAACACGAACTCGTGGACGGTATGCAGTTTCTCGTGAAAATGGGAAAAGGACGTGACCTAACAGATTTTGAAAAAGAAACGGCCGATATTATGGGCTGTTCAAGGTGTGACGTTGCTAAAGTTTTCCAGGAATGAAGGAAACCGGCAAGACTTGCAGTAATCGGAGTACTAGTAGGCAGTGACGGCTATCCTGGCTAGTAAGATCCAACAGACAGGCCATAGTGGAACAATTGGCCAGGTCATTTAATGCCAGCACATCGAGAAGTGTATCGAAGGCCATAGTCCAACTAACTCTACACTATGTGGGGTCTCCGGTACCACCGTTCACTCACAGTACTTATGCTGACGGCTATCCATCGACGAGTATGGTGTGAATTTGCATCTGAGATGAGACATTGGACCATCAAACAGTGGAAGAAGTCACCTTTTTAGACGAATCGCGTTTTCTTCTTTATCGTGGGGATGGTCGATGGAGAGTACGGGAAAGCATTGCTGACAGATATTATACCAACACGATGCTCCAGGAGAAACAGGCGGGACGTGGCAGTATGTTCGAGGGGGGATTCATTGGAAGCAACCATACCACCCGATCACAAACAATGAACGCTGCAGTCTACGTATCTATTCATTGTGGCGGATCAAGTGCTCTCGTTCATGACGACTGTCTACCCCGATGTCGCGCGTTGCTCCCAGCAAGATGATGCCCATGCCATGTTGCTCGGCGTTTGCGAGAATGGTTTGAGGAGCATTCCAGTAACTTTAGCTTACTATCCCAGCCATCGTCGGACATCAATCCCATTGAACATCTGTAGGCCCATCTCGGCCAACAGGTTTGACATGTGGATCCACCATCGATGTCGGTTGATGATCTGCGAGAAGCTCTGGTGTGTGCTTGGTATAGCATCTCTACAGAAACATTCAGAGGCCTCATTGAATCAATGCCATGCCGTATATTTTGACCAACGGGTTCGTCGTATGAATTCACCACCGATTATTCTTGATGATCTGCGAGAAGCTCTGGTGTCTGTATGGTATAGCATCCCTAAAAAAGTTCAGTGGCTTCATTGAATCAATGCCACGCCGTATTCTGACTGGACTAGCATATACTAATGCTTCTATGTAACTATTTGTGGATTAATCACAAGCTATTGCATTTTGTCCACCAAAGTAGGTTAAAAACATGGCATGATACGATTACTTCTGCTAAGGATTCTCCCATTCTCGAAAACGTCAACATGATACCGAATGATCTTGAAGGTGCTGAAAGGGTCTAACCAGAAGGGCAACAACAAAAAAAAACGTAAGAGATTAACGGGAATCTACCTCGCGGAAGGAATTTCTACCTATAGTCGTGGAAAAGCTAACCTGATTACACTGTTAAGGTTGTGAAACCGATTCACCGACATGAAATCTCTTGTATATCAATATTCCTCCGGCAACTAATAGGGCGCAGTGGGTCGTGGATCTTTCCCTCTAACGGTGACTGAAGGTGTGAGAAAAGGAAACTTTCCGCGTTCCATCATCATGTCCCCTCCAATCCCACACCTTCTCAACCTTTCCGACCACCAGACAAACTATTTCTGAATGAGTATTTTAAAACTGCAACCCCTAAGAAAGGAGTGAGCTCATTACAACAACCGCTAAGCTATTATCTCCCAACCTCCGGCTCACAATTCTCCCCTCCCAGTTCCAGTAAATATCCTCGTGTTAACTGTATAGCTTCTCTGAAGCAAAACAAAAGTGATAATAATGCCACCAAATGCTAATATTTGTATTTTTTAGAAACTCGACCGAAACTGGAATCTTCATTTTTTTAAATTCGTACGTACTACATTTAAAACATCTATATATCCATGTACTTTCTTAGGTCTCAGTTCAAGCTCGAACACGGCTTTTAAACTGGAACTATATTATGCAGTTGATTGTGTGAAAACACAAGTTTGTCTGCGACGTTCATCGAAATCGTGCCTCCTCACTCCGGAGTAAGTCGCTTTCCCAACTGAGCTACGCGGACAGAATGTCTCGCTGCAGATTTGTCGTCTTGCCACATGTTTTCACCTCTGTAGTACGTCACTATTGCACACTCCATAATTTAACTCCATAGTCAGGTTAGCCTTGCCCCGAGTACAGGTATGTGTGTGTTTGGGGGGGTCCAAAGAAGGGAAAATGTCACAAAGAAAAGCTAAGAAATATTCATACATCCCTTGCTGATCCAAATTTTAACAAAATTTTATGTACGACGCTGCAGATCATGATTTTCTCAAAACAGCAGACAGGAAAAGAATGCATGGAAAAGGGGAGTGAGTTTCTGCAAATCATCATCAACCATCCTCAATCACTGTTGGATGAAGCACTCCTGATTTTCTGTGGCTTGAGCCATTCTCTTCCATTCAACTCCTACATGTTTTCGAATGTTATCCACTCATCTCTCACGTGGATCTCTTTTCTGTGCTTTGGTATCCAGTCTAATACTTCAATTGCTCAACGACTGTGAGCTCTAGCAATATGTCCAGATTAGCGGAGACCAACTAGCTAATAAAGCTGGAACACGATAATTATCGTTACTTTGAGTCAGTGAATTTTCTTGTGTAGTCATGATTACGACGTTTTTAATATTAACTGATGCAAAAATGAAAAGAATGTTCTTGACCAACCACTTGTGCAAAATAAATGAATCAATATAGGTCCTATGGCATGCTAAAAAAAAAAAAAAAAGAAATCTACTTACAGAATTGCTTCCTTGTTGACGACGATAAATAAAATATTAATCCAGGGCAGAAGTAGTTGCAATAAACAGTTCCACAGAAAAATATAAAAAGGAATCCTCCCGCTGAAAATTTCTACTCAACCTGCATGAAATTTTATAGAGTTCCACCTGCGGTCTTGGCTCTTCTAATAAATGAAATTTCTTCACAAATCCCGCCGTTCCATCCACGCCAAATTCCTTGAGTTGAGTTGGGTCGCTAGTCGGATTGCATCTCTTTCAGTTCAATGGGAGAAAAATCCAGACGTCGTCATCAGCCAGCAACTTTCTCCAGGTCGCAGCAGAAGTAAAAGTCCGGAATTCCAGGACATTACTTAAGGAAATTCAGTCGCTTATGAAGAATCCAGTCGTTTTCGAAAAATCCTGACGTTTTTCAAAATTCTGACTTATTATTTATGAAACTGTTATCGCGCATAAGTCGCGGACGCCAATGGTGTAACAGTGCTGTTTTAACTTTTTCCTTAATTATCGAAATGTGTTATAATCAGAAGATTGCAAGGTTCCTTAAACACTGTAAACATCAATAGAGTAGTAATAGATCATTCAACAGAAGCGATTTGAAGTTTGATAAAATCCTTTATTTTCGTAATTTTGCTTAATTTATGATTACTCCGGGTCACAGTAAGATGTCCTAACTCTCGCTACATTCATTCTTACCGCTCGTACGCGGAGACAACCGGACACCCCCCCCTCCTCGAAATTACTCCTTGCTCCAAAACGTTCCCCAACTTCTCTCTACTACCGTCAGACGCATTCTCCCCCAAGACACGTCATCTTCCTTCTTTCGAAGTCTCGTTCTCCTATTGTCTCCGTAACTCTTCTCAAAACGCGTCAAGCCTCCGTCCGAAAAACACTCTTTTCCCTGCGTCACCATGTCTGATGCCTAATCATCACCCGAAGGAAAAACCGCTACTCGAGAAAGGAAGTCCTTCCTAAGGAGTCGCTTTAAAACTCTAAAAATGCCTTCTCCTATTGTAGCTATCTATACACGAAATCCTGGGTGTTGTCCATCTCCAGGAAGTCCGCCGATAAACTAATCGTTTCCGGTGACTTACTGGCTCTACCAAATCGAACTCAAAAATACATATCCTTAAGAAGTTTCCCACGATTACTATTCAAACATTCTAAAATTGCAAGGATTCTTAATTATTTGCATATTCATTAAAATTCACCAATCAAAAGATATTTACATTTCATTGCACATTAATGGAGATTATCTAACTCACCTTCGCTTTGCTGATGACGTAGTCATTTTTGCAACTACCCTATCAGAGCTACAGAGTATGATCCAGGAACTTGCTGAGAAGAGTAAAGAAGTGGGATTAAAAATGAACTTTCAGAAGACAAAAGTGATGTTCAATGCTTTTACAAGAAATGAAGATTTATCGATTGATTGAGAAAAGCTGGAGATAACATATGCATACGCTTATCTTGGACAGCAGACATCAAGTGAGGGTCACACTGATGAAAAAATTAATCGGCGTATAAAACTTGCCTGGAGAGCTTTTGGAAGAAACAGCATAATTTTCAAGAGCAATATGCCTTTAAGTCTTAAAAGAAAAGTGTTTGATCAATGCATCATTCCAGTGCTTACGTATGGTGCAGAGACGTGGACCTTAACTAAAAGAGACATACAAATGTTGCAGACAACTCAAATAGCATGGAGAGGTGCATGCTTGGTGTAACCCAGAGAGATAAGAAGAGGAACTCGTGGATCAGAAAAATGACAAGAGTGGAAGACATCATGATCAGAGTAAAATCCCTGAAATGGCAATGGGCTGGACATACTGCCAGAAGGACAGACCATCGATGGACAATCGAAATTTTAGATTGGATTCCAAGGGACAGGAAAAGACCCAGAAGAAGACCACATGGGAGATGGGTGAATGGAAATTCGAAAGTATGCGAGAGTGACATGGAGGAGACTGGCACAAGACAGACCGTTGTGGAAGAGGCTTGGAGAGACCTTCGTCCAGCAGTGGATTGATAATGGTTGACAATGATGATGATGATTACATTTCATAAAATAAACATTCCCGTTCCATTACGTTATTATTAGATTATTTACATATTTACATTACCACTATTACAACTTGAGAGTACTTACGATGTTGTCCACTCCGGTCATTTTCTTGACCCATGAGTTCCCTTTGCTATCTTTCTTGGTTACCCCAAACATTCATTTCTCCATGCTTCTGCGAGTTGTCCGTAGTCTGTGCCGTATAAGTCAAATGGAGAATGAAGCAGCATTAAACCTGTCTGCGCGATTCAATTGGGAGAACAGCCGCTTCGACGTAGGAAGATGTGTGTTTGAATCCCACTGTCGGCGAAAGAAAGGTTATATTGCTGCCCGAGCGAAAAGTATTTCCTGGCCGTAAGGACTGAAAAATATATATATATATATATATATATATATATATATATATATATCATCATCATCATTGTCAACCATTATCAATCCACTGCTGGACGAAGGTCTCCCCAAGTTTCCTCCACAACGGTCTGTCTTGTGCCAGTCTCCTCCATGTCACTCCCGCATATTTACGAATTTCATCCACCCATCTCCCATGTGGTCTTTTTCTGGGTCTTTTCCTGTCCCTTGGAATCCAATCTAAAATTTCGGCTGTCCATCTATGGTCTGTCCTTCTGGCAGTATGTCCAGCCCATTGCCATTTCAGGGATTTAACTCTGATCATGATGTCTTCCACTCTCGTCATTTTTCGGATCCACGAGTTCCTCTTCTTATCTCTCCTGGTTATACCAAGCATGCACCTCTCCATGCTTCTTTCAGTTGTCTGCAGCCTTTGTATGTCTCTTTTAGTTAAGGTCCACGTCTCTGCACCATACGTAAGCACTGGAAGGATGCATTGATCAAACACTTTTCTTTTAAGACATAATGGCATATTGCTCTTGAAAATTATGCTGTTTCTTCCAAAAGCTCTCCAGGCAAGTTTTGTACGCCGATTAATTTCTTCATCAATGTGACCCTCACTTGATATCTGCTGTCCAAGATAAACGTACGTATCTGTTATCTCCAGCTTTTCTCCATCAATCGATAAATCTTCATTTCTTGTAAAAGCATTGAACATCACTTTTGTCTTCTGAAAGTTCATTTTTAATCCCACTTCTTTACTCTTGTCAGCAAGTTCCTGGATCATACTCTGCAGCTCTGATGGGGTAGTTGCAAAAATGACTACGTCATCAGCAAAACGAAGGTGGGTTAGATAATCTCCATTAATCTTTATCCCTTTGTTTTCCCAGTTCAGTGATTGAAAGACATTTTCCAATGTGGCATTAAAGAGCTTCAGAGATATGGTGTCACCTTGTCTCACTCCCTTTCCAATTTTTATGTGTGTTGTATTTTCAAACAGCCGAATCTTTGCACTTGCATTTTCATAGATGTTATTAATAATATTAATGTATGCATCTTCAATACCGCAGGATTTCAGAGCCGTGGTAACTGCTGATGGTTTCACCGAATCAAAGGCGCTTTCATAATCGATAAAAGCCATGCACAATGGAAGTTCATATTCCCTCGCTCTTTCAATTAGTTCTCTCAGTACGTGGATATGATCTATTGTGCTGTAGCCACTCCTGAATCCAGCTTGTTCTCTCGGTTGAGCCATGTCCAGTGTTACCTTCAAGCGGTGTGAAAGAACTTTAGTGAAGATTTTATAAACCACTGATAGGAGGCTGATAGGTCTGTAGTTCCTGAGATCCTCAATGTCACCTTTTTTATGTAGCAGGATCATTGTAGCGTTGTTCCAATCCTCAGGAATCTTCCCTTCATTAAGGCATCGAGTGAAAATTTGGGCGAGTACTGTTTCAATTTCTCCACTTGCTTCTTGTATGATGTCTATAGTAATTCCATCTTCTCCTGGAGCTTTCCCCCGCTTCATGTTCTTGATTGCATGAGCAACTTCTGCTGGGAGGACTGGAAGAACTCTGGTACCTTTCATGATGTCTGGAGTACATGTATCATCCCTTTCATATAATTTGGAGTAGAAATCTTTCACTCTTGTCAAAATTTCGCCTCTATTTCTTGTTATAGAACCATCTTCTTTTCTCAGAGCCATAATCTGTTTTCTTCCCTTACTGAGATGTCCCTTTGCTATCTTAAGGCTTTGGTTGTTTTCAATTGCTTTCCTCACTAGCTCACAGTTGAATTTCCTTACGTCTTCAGTGATACTTTTTCGTGTTGTCTTGCATAGCTCTATATATTCCACTTTGGAAGTCACATCTTCTTTAGTTGTCCTCATCTCTCTTCTTTTTTGCATCAACATTTTGGTTTTTCCTGATAATTTGTTCACATGCAACTTGTTCTTAGACCCAGCTAATTTTGTTGCTGTTTCCATTAGAGCTTTGGTTACTTTTCTGTTAACTTCCGAAATATCCACTTCTTCCGATGTTAGGCCTTCTAAAGCAGAGAATCTGTTCTTCAGTTCCAACTTGAAAGTATTATGGTGTTTTTTAAGGTTGGTTATGTCAATACATTTTGTTTGTCTTATGAGCTTGCCACGTTCCAGTTTAGTGTTGAGGTGCATCTTACATCTCACCAATCTATGGTCACTACCTGTGTTGAACTTGTTCAGCACACTGCAGTCTTCGATGACGAATTTTTCGTTACACATAATAAAATCAATTTCACTTGTCGTCCCATTTGGATGTCTCCATGTCCATTTCCTGTGTGGCTTTTTCTTGAAAAAGGAGTTCAAGATGAAAAATCCTTCTGCCTCTGCAAACTCAACTGAGAGATATTTCCACGATGGTTTCTGTTGCCGTGACCGAATTTACCTACTGAAGTTTCATTCTGTTGCCGTTGCCCTATTTTTGCATTGAAATCTCCCATAATTATCTTCAAGTGCTGCTTACCTTTATTATTTAGATGACGAATTTCCTCATAAAATTCTTCAATTTCTTCTTCAGGATGACTTGTGGTGGGTGCATAAGTTTGAATAATCTGAGCCTGGTATCTTCTCGATAGTTGGATAACGAGTCGTGCAGCTCTGTCAGAGGAACTTTCAACTTCTACCACTTTATCCTTCAGTTTCTTGTTTATTATAAATCCAACACCACTAGTTCTGCCAGTATCTGTTCCACGATAATAGAAGAGATGTCCACTTTTCAGTTCAATGAGATCTTCTCCTTTTCTCCTTAAATCACTTAGCCCGACGATGTCCCACTTGATCCTTTGTAGTTCCTCTTCCAATTCAAGAAGCCTTGAATCAGAAGATAGGGAGCGTCCGTTATAGGTAGCCAAGGTCAGCATCAAATGGCAGCCTAGTGCGGTCCTCCGGGGATTCTTAGCACCCTCTGCCTTCATGTCGCACTGGCCGCTGCCTTGGCCAGGTACATTCCAGCTGCCGGAGACTGAGGGCCAAGATTTAAGTTGTAGAGTCATTTTGGAGGTGTTTGGCCATAACTCACCACGCTGGCGAAGCGGGTTGGTGAGTGTGGGATAGCATTTCCTCTGATCCCGATGGTATAGTTATACCGCTATTGGCGGTCGTCAGAGCCCCTTTAGTGGGAACAGGATGCACCACGAGAAGGCGGGATTGACATTTGTCAAGGAGAGGCTGTGATGTTACGCATCACCTGACCTTACATCCCATATATATATATATATATATATATATATATATATATATATATATGTGTGTGTGTGTGTGTGTGTGTGTGTGTGTGTGTGTGTGTGTGTGTGTGTGATAGTTCTTCCGCACAACGTACATAAATAATAAATAACTTCTGTAATGAGATGGTAGCCGCGTGTTGCTGTCCGTTGACCCGAAACCTGCTGAAGGATTGCGTGTTCCCGCCTTTCTCAAGCGGGTGTGCGCGTGTTGTGGGTTCGAATGCCACTGTAGGCAGAAGAAAGGTTATAAGTATCTGTGTATCTTTTTAGTTAACCAAGTCTCTGATCAATAATTAAGAACTGGAAGAATACATCGATTACACAGTTTTCTTTTAAGAAATAATTATAAATTGTGCTTTTTCTTCCAAATGTACTCCAGCCAAGTTGTATACGCTTACTAGCTTTCTCCCACGTGTCTAGTGGCGTAACTAGCACAACGTGCGCCCCCTACCCTCCCGCAAGATTTACTTCAACGCCCCTAAGCTCAGTAATTTTCCCAGGATTTCAAGCACGTGCGTTTTTCGCGGGTGTGTGTGTGTGTGTGTGGTGGATGGGAGGAGGGGGATCAGGAAGTCAGGTAGAGTGTCTGGGAAGATAATGCTGGTACCTAGAGCTCTGTAGTTTTAACTTTTTAAGTAATAAATTTAACAATACATGCAATTGTTTTGTACAAAACTAAAATAAGTCACTTGCAGAAATCACCCTCTTGTACATGGCAGATCCGCGGCTGCTGTGAATAAATGTCGTCGCCTGTCGTGTACGTAATCCTAGGTGACTGACTGACTGTTTCACAACATCCCCCCCCCATGGTGAATCCCCGTGTGACCTCGCGCTTTTCCTCAGCAGCGCCGGAAGAGGGCGATTGTAGAACGATCGTATGACAACCCCGAGCCAAAGGGCCGAATAGCTTCAATCTGTAGGACATCCAGTGCTTTAAAAGTTAAACTTGACATTTAATTTGGCAAAGCTAAATGTACCCTAAAAGTAAATATGAACATTTGGGTTAATTATTTGTTTGTTTGTCTTTGTGCGTTTTCGAATTTTTTTCAAAAAGCTATAACTGAAAGCTGCAGTACTCCCCTTGGTCACCTGACCCCCCTGCAGTTGTGGGGGTGGTAGTTACGCCACTGCACGTGTCCTTTGCTTGATATTTGTTGCGCAAGTAGATGTAGGCATCAGTGACTTTTAAATTTTCAATTTTGCTTTATGTAAGTTCACCATTAAGATCAGTTCTTGACTCTTATCAGCAAGTTCCTGGATCATAACCCAACAGCTCTGAGGGAATACTTGTGAAAGTGGCTATTTCATCAGCAAAACGAAGGTGGTTTAACTATCTCCGATATACCGTATTTATCGGAGTATAACACGCACTTCTTGTTTCCTAAAATTTAGGGCTGAAATTCTACCTGCATATTATACGCGTATACTACTTTTTTTACTTAAATTTAGGTAAAATGAATATTGCTGCAGAGTATGACGCATCGCGACTTTTCCAAATGTTATCGGTTTGGTATCACTTTACTCTAACTGCAAACGCTTCTCTAATGCATATCTCTTCTGTTTTCTGACGGATCTTGTTAAAAGGGATATCAATACTATCTTTAGTTCTTCGGAAAGAAGATTCGCACAAAAAAAAAAATAAAAAGAAATGAGATAGACTTCTGATTTACCTTTTCTAAGCTCCCGAAAGTGACCTCACTCGCTTCATCAGTTAACGCGAGCTGCCACGTTAAGCCTAAGCGTCTGCTCTCGTTAAGTTGCTTTCACAGCAGAACCTGCTTAAACAGCAGCTGCTCGGGAAAAATAAGACAAAACTTCCGGTGCCGTCCGAATTCCGTGGCTGATGATTGGTGATAAAAATCGTTAGTGTATGTGTGGTCTTGTGCTGGTTCGAGGGTATCATTTCTCGCGACGATGACCATGCATTATCGGCAAACGGCGTCGGTTTAAGGAACTCAGACTTCTGGCTGTTTTTAATTTTTTTAGTCTGTCTCATAACTTTCCAAGATAGCAGTGATTCTGATTAAAATTTTTGTAACAGGTCTAATATCCAAGTTTTTTCGATGTTTTTCTTTCGTATTATTTGCCTTATAAGTGGTATAAATATTAATAAACATGTGTGTTGAGCTATCTAAAAACAGTTCAGAGCTCTCAAGTCATTTATTTTAAATTTAAGTTTCTTTTTACTCAAACTTCCTTCTTAAAATCAGGGTGCGTGTTATACGCCGATAAATACGGTAATTATTCCTTTTTTTATCTTTCTTCCCAGTTCAGTGATTGAAAGACATTCCGCAATGTGGCATTGGGGAGATATGGTATCACCCTCTTTCGAATTCTTTATATGCACGGTTTTGCTAACAACTGAGTATATTTTTATATTATATAAAAACAAAATAATAGGTAGACAGAATTTTACGATACTTGTGCAGAAAAGCGAGATGATTCATGCGCTCCTGATATTTCACCACGCACCGGTATTAGCACCATCCGAACAAAACATATGTTGTGAATCCCAGAAAGCACTAATAAAAAAAAAAAATGCCTTTCGGCATAGTTTCTTTAAATTTCCTTTTTGTTCCCCATTTTTTTTAGGTAGCAGCCGTCCATCGAGTGGCCAAGGTTATCACCCCCTAGAGATTCAACAAAAGAGGCAAGCTCTTAATTGATGTTCGACTGCGAAGCCCAGGTCACGGGGCCAAGCACGCTCGTGAGTCCTTCGAGACCACCCCCTTTAGCAATTCCCACGGACCCCGTGGGTGGAACTGGTCAGTACCGCGGCCACCCTCCCTTTTCCGTCTTGCCATCACTCCCCCTCCGTTCTCAAACCGCAAACGGCTGCTGACACCCAAAATATTGATCACCTCCTGCGTCACGTGGGCCATAGGTCACATCTGCAAAGTACTATCTCTGCTTTGGTGAGAAAAAGGAAAAATTAAAACAAAAAATGCTTTAATTTTCATTCATGGACGAAGCGCAACGGAAGCAAAAAAACAGCGGGAGGAACTCGGATCTCCGTTATAAACTGTCATTTCATTTCTATTTTCTGTTTCCTATTATTTTAGGTGGAAAACTCATACACCGGTAAGTTCTTACACTTTCTTCTACCGCTAGGAAAACTGTTACTCCGCGGAAAAATTCTACACAAGAAAAGTCCTACACTTTCTCGTATAAGAAAATATACACAGATTACATTCCCTTCGAAGATCTTTTCAAAGTGTAGTAGTTCTTTTGTGTGTGTATGTGTGATATAAAAGAGCATGTAAGGTACTGATAAGGTGATTTGTAGAAGTTTTCCGACTCATTAAATCTTGTCTTCTTCTTCCAACCCTTTTTCATAGCCAATTGAAGCTATACGTTTCCCTTATCTCTTTCCAAATGTTTGTGTTGTACTTTTCTATTTCACAGCTTTCCTACAGTCTTGTTTATATCATTCATCCATTTCCCCCTGGTCTTCTCTTTTCTTTGTATTGGTTTCCATTCTGTCACTATTTTAGTCCACCTATTATTTTCCATTCTTGCTATATGGCCAGTTTATTTCCATTTCAAATTGAGTATTTTTTCACCTATGTCTCATAATTTGTTCTGGGTCTCATACGAGGTCAGATAAAAAAAATTCCGCGATCAAGCCGATATACACTGAAGAGCAATTGAGTTAGAGACAGCTGGCGTTATGCAAATGTGACGCTGTGGGCGGCCCTGTAAACGGAAACGACATGACGTATGCAGCGATCCGACAATATAAGGAGTGATGCGACGGGAATCAGTAAGAGTCGGAAGCAGTATGGGTAAGACGTAGGATCTAAGCGCATTTAATCGTGGGCAAATTGTCGGGGCCCGACGAATGGGTCACTCCATCTCGGAAGTCGTGCAGGCACTGAGATTTTCACTAGCCAATGTGTCACGGGTGCACCGTGAGTACATTGAATCCGGTAAAACCATCCTGCAAGGGCCAACTGCCGTGGACAACAGCGTGTGGGTGACTGAGGTCATTGTCGGTTAGCTCGCATTGTAACAGCGGATAGATGGGCCACAGTGCAAGAAATCATTCGGCAATTTAACGCTGGTGCACCAAAACGTGTAAGCAGCCGCACCATCCAGAGCCATCTCCTCGCTATGGGGTACAGAAGCCTTCGTCCCACGAGGGTACCGCTGCTGACCGCACATCACAGGATGCAAATATTAGCATGGGCGCGGGAACATCGCCACTGTACCCTAGACATGTGGGAAAATGTTGCTTGGACTGATGAGTCGAGATTCACCTTGGTACATGCGGATGACCCGGATACGAGTACGGCGCAAACCACATGAAGCGATGGATCCTTCTAGCCAGCAGGGTACTCTTCAAGCTGGTAGGGGTGACATTCTCGTCTGGAGACTGTTTACGTGGACTGAAATGGCACCCCTGGTACGTGTGACATCGTCACTCACAGGTCAACGTTACCGGGATATCCTGGGCGACCATTTGCTCCCGTTTGTGCGTCTTCAACATCCCACTGGGGACCTCATCCTGCAACAAGACAATGCACCGTGCCATCGCTCCCGAATTGTATCCGAATGGTTGGATGAATGCTCCACCGACGTGACCTCGCTTCCTTGGCCAGCTAGGTCAACTGACCTCAATCCCATCGAGCACATCTGGGATGCCATCGAGAGAGATGTTCGAGTCTCTGACTCCCCTCAATCAAATCTTAGTGAACTGTTGGAGCTTGTTCAGGGGTCGTGGATCCGTATGGCTTCCCAACGCTTCCGGTATCTTGTCGAGTCCATGCCGAGACGAATCGCCGCCGCCATCAGGACGAAAGGTGGTGCTACACGTTACTAGACAGGTATCTGTAATTCAACTGCTCTTCAGTGTACAACAAAGTACTTACGTTATTGAAGTCTGGCGATGATCTCCCTGAAAGTAGTCTCCTTGGGCAGCGATACACCGCTGCCAGAGTTTTTGCCACTGTTGGAAGTCCTGTTGGCGAATCGTGGAACCCTGGAAGTCCTGTTGGCGAATCGTGGAACCCTGGAAGTTCTGTTGGCGAATAGTGTCGAGCACCGTCTGCGATTCGCGCTTAACAGAGGTAATACAAAACACACTTTTCTGGTTGTTTCGGGTGTGACGTGACTGTCCCGCAGGACTCACATGAAATAAAGGCAGATAGCAGTGAGAGCACATGGCAATTTAGTATAGTGGATAGCACTCGGAGCTCCTGAGCCGAGAGTGGTTGCGTTCGAATCCCGGCCCCGGCATAAAAACGATGAAGAAATTTACCTCGTCATATTGGCGCCCGAACTTCCAAGATGGTCGTCTGGCTGTTAGGCTTCTCGCAACGGTGTGTGATGTTTTTTCCACACCGCGAGACAGGAAAGATGAGAATCCCTTCTTCAGTGCTTCGAGAAAATAAATCAGTGTGACGTTACGTTCTATACACGAAATTGCCTAGGGTTTCTCTAATGCACGTTCTTCATCGGATGACTGCCTACAGCGACACATTGTGTCTCGGCTGACTCGTGAGTCATGCCCGCGGCCCCTTTTTCGGGGGGTGGGGGGAAATAAAGGCTCTTAACACTCTTAATGTTTTCTCCACCGTTATTGACTGAGCTCACAAACCAGCTTCGTAAACCCCAACAAGTAACATCCAGTAGTTATCTTGTCAAGTGCAATCTACTAACCTTGGTCGAGTCAAAGAATATAAAGCTTGAAGAACGCCAACTCTCATACAGATAACGTAAAACAGGCGACAACAGCGCCACCAAGTCTTAAGAGGTAATATGCTCTGAGGGAAAGTTAACATTCAGGAGCAAAACGCGTTAGGGGGACTACGGCAGTGAAGCTTTTTTTGATCCACGATGGTTTCCTTCGATCTGATGACTATTTGCTTAGAGCATTTTTTTGTTGTTGTTGTTTTCTGATATTCCGCCCATACCTTATTTTGGTAAGAAAAATATGCAATAACATTCCTATTTAAATTAAATTTTAGCAAACATTATAGTTAGGCCTAAGGATCCGTACAAAATGCAGACATTCCCTAGTATTTGGCATTATTGAAAATGTCTCTGAAAAACTGAAGAACAAACAAAAGCCTTAACTAACCCGGTTGGCGTAACAAAACTAACATATCCGATTTGCGAAGTGATTATGCTACCGAGAAGGTAACAATCACGTGCTGTGAGTAGCTCGGCTGACTATTCTTTGCCCCAAAAATTGAAGTCAACAGAAATAAACATGCGCAGTCTGCTCCAGCATCAGCCTGCATGTTGGCTTCTGTGCATTGCATTTTAACTCTTAAGATACGGCGGCGCTAGTTACGTTTCGCCGAGCCTTAACTTCTTCTCAGTTAGATATTCTTTGATCGAGTGTATGTTCCAAAAGGATGACGCAATACTCAAGCAGTGCCAGCATCCATGAGCTACTCTATCATAATAAGACACCCTATACTATGAATGTTCCGGTTGTGCCAAAATATAACACACGAGCCAGGATGGGCCTTTCTTGAATGATAATTCCATACTCAAGTTGTAAATCAATTAAGTTTCCTTGTCCCATATTTACCGAGGACAAAAATGTGAACTACATTATCTAGCAACAAGTAATTGGACACCCCTGCAATCGACGATATCTGAGGTCCTGATACACGTCACGGCCGCCACCGTTAAATATCGTGTGGGAAAAAGCAACGCAACCAGTAGCACGCAAGATGCCACGCAGTTCGGAGCTTTCTGATTTCGAGAAAGGTGTAATCGTCGGGAATTACAGAAATGGCAGATCCATACGTGGCATATCCAGCGAGTTGAAGTACCCAAAATCGACAGTGGCCTACGTGATTGGCAAGTGGAAGATGAGAGGTGACTGTCGGAATGTGCCCCGACCCGGCAGATCCACAAAACTGGGAGTTAGAGACCGACGGGTGCTGGCCAGAGAAATTCGGAAGAACCGCACCAAATAGATGGGCCACATCCGCGAGGAGTTTCAACAGGCATCCGGGAGTGTTCTTTCGATGAATACCATCCGTAAGGAAGCCCATCTGCTCGGTTATCATGGACGTGCTGCCGCCCACAAGCCTTTGACCACCAAGTCCAATAGCGCTGCTCGGCTAACGTGGTGCAAAGAGCGTCGACAGTGGACCGTTGAACAATGGAAACAGGTTCTCTGGAGCGAAGAATCAAGGTTCACCCTCTACTGTTCGGATGGCAGGGTCTGGGGTTGGCGGAGAACGCCTCCTGCCGGAATGTATTGTGCCAACTGTGAAGTTCGGCGGCGGTGGAATTATGCTATGGGGGTGTTTCAGCTGGTATGGCACTGGACCCTTGGTCACTATTCCTGGTAGACTCAACGCCGAGAGCTACTGCACCATTTTGGATGACTATGCGCTTCCTACATTGTGGAAGTTTTACGGGGTGGACCCAAGTTACTTTCAGGATGACAATGCCACCTGTCATTTTGCAAGGTCCACCATGGCTTGGTATGGTGACAATGGAGTTAATCGAATGGACTGGCCTGCGCAGAGCCCGGACCTTAACCCTATCGAGCACATCTGGGACGAGTTGGAGCGTCGACTTAAGGGGTGCCCCCACCGTCCGAAATCTGTGAAGGAACTGACCTGTCTTCTCCAAGCCGAGTGGAAGAAAATACCGCTAGCCGTCGTACAACGCCTGGTTGTGAGTATGCCCCGGAGGGTCGCAGCTGTAATCGCCGCTCGTGGAGGTTCCACCAACTATTGAAGGTGAATAAACTTCGTTTTCCTTTGCTATCACAGGTGTCCAATTACTTGTTGGTAGATAGTGTATTTGCAGTGCCATTTTGCAGAACTGATGGTGGAAAAAATTCCCCGTTATGTAAAATGTATAGGCTTCACAACTCACTTGAAGAATGTCCTGATATTTTTAATGTAAGTGATAATTTTTTTCATAAAGCATGTTTTGCAAGATTGTAAATATCACTTGGTAATTATCACTATAAATATAGCAATTCCGGTAACTAGATTTACCGTCTGTAGGGATGTGCTTACAATAAATATTCCATTACTGTGACACACATTTGAAGTCGCAGTGCATTTAACTTTATTCCGCTCCCTTGAGTTCGGAAACGTATTTCCGGTATGAAAAGTAAGGTTGAGAATTAATCAGTGTTAACTGTTACATGAGTGAGCAAGCTAGGAAATACGTAGGGCAGTCAAAAAGTTTTGTGCACTCGCATGTAAGAAAAACAAGTTAGTAAAATCATTCAATGCATTGATTATAATTATGATACGCTTTCCAACATACCAGAAATCATTACTCAAGTTATGAGGATAATGGCTGTGGTATAAATCTCGCTCCTGTGCCCTGACCTTTCACCCCATTTTGATGATACTAACAGAACCGGTTCAGTATTCCTCCAGAACAACATGATAAAGTTTTGTCACAATCGAAGCATTTTTACGTATACCCATTCCTATGTCCTGACCTTTGACCTCATTTCATCCATTTTCAATAGGGTTTGTCCCCAGGTTGTCCCGTACCACATACTAAAATTTTATCGAAATCGAACCATTTTTACGCGAGTTATCGTACAGACAGAAAGACGGACGGACAAAGCTGGAACATATACGCTTCTTCAACCTACGGTTGGAAAGCGTGAAAAAAGTGAACATTTTAAGAAATGTTGATACTTACGTAGGAAATACAATAGAAAAGCTATTTGATTGCATATACTCCGAATCAAACTAAGAGTGTACCACTATGAAGGGCACGAAACAGCTACAACTCCGCTACGAAAAATAGTCCCTAGCGTTTAGAGCGAAAAGCAGAATAATTGCTTGGAATCGATTTTGTGTTTGCTCAGCAGTTTATCAGACAAAATTGCTACTAAAAAAATCCAGAAAGAAGGTATCTTTTAGAAATAAATTTGATATGAGAAATTCCTCAGTCAAGAACTTCTCACTCTTGGCTGTTTCAGTCTATTTGGGATACAACTCAGAGAGGGGTGGAAGACCTCTCCCCACATTCACCAGACCCCCATTTATAATCCCTACTGTTGTGTGATGTGCGGTTGGGTGGGGGTATGAGAAAGAAAACAGCAGGGATGGATACAGTTCTTTTGTTCCACGACGAGTCGTGATAAATCTGTCCGGGCTTTAAAAACAGTACATTTTTAGGGTGACTCGGAGTATAGTTTATTTAAATATTTTTCTTGGTGTGGCACGAGTTTGTCTCTCTCTTCTTGAAAAAAAAAATGTCGTCCAACTTGTGATAACCATTCTCTCGTCGCATCCTTGACGTCTTCATCTGAGTGATATCGCCGCTTCGCAAGGTCATTTTTAATGGGGCCGAACACAAGGAAATCACAAGGCGAAAGATATGGATTGCAGGGAGGGCCTTCCCACACCTCCCATTTGAATTTGTCAAGGAGGGCCTTCTTGACGCGTGCCGAATGTGGTGTCACATTGTCACACAGAAGGACAATGTATCTTGATAGTTTTCCTGGCCGTCGATCTTTAATCGCCGTTCGCAGCCTCTTAAGGGTTTCACAATATGATGTTTCATTAATCGTGGTGCCCTTCGGTATGAATTCATAATGCACAATACCTTGCTTGTCGAAGAAATGGGTGAGCATAACCTTTCCGGCGGAAGGAATAATTGGGCTCTTTTTCGGAAGCTGAGAATGTGAATGTTTCCGCTCACAATGAAGTCTGCTTCATTTCTGGTGAGAAGTGATGGGCCCAAGTCTTGTCTCCGGTCACAATGTGGTCCAAAAATTCATTTCTTTCTCTGTGATTATGATCCAAAAAAGAGGAGCTGTTTGAAAACGTTGTGCCTTGTGTTGTTCTGTGAGTAAGCGAGGCACCCGTCGAGCACAAACTTTTCGAAACTCAAGACGCTTGGTGATGATGTGGTGCACACTTTCATTCGAAATATTCGATTCATCCGCGATCTGGGCCACTGCGAGTCGCCTGAATCAGTTCGTTAATGAAGCCCACGTTTTTATTCGTCTTCAAAGTTGGCGGCCTTCCTTCTCGGTAATCGTCTTCGATATCCGTGCATCCTTTCTTGAACAAAGAACATTATTTTTTTGAATAATTTTTTTCTGCCGCAAAAATGACTTGTCCCCGTACACTTCAATTAATTGGCGTTGAATTTAAGTGAGGTTCAACTTTTTGGTTCACAAAAAAAACAAAAACAAAACCTGATCACTGCGCAGATTTCAAATTTGGACGCTACTTCCAACGGACACGACGACGTCTTTCACAAGTGATAACAGACGAACTGTTCCCGCCACGTCGACAAAGTTAACATGGCGGCTTCGAGGAGGAAGCACAAGTGGCGCCCCCACATCGCATTCAAATATCTTTTATACAAAACAAAACTGTGGGCGCGTGCAACTAATTTTTGACTGCCCTCGCATGATGAAACTTAAGAATGGGAAAGCAACGTGGATGCCATTCATTTTGAATGGCGTGTTCGCAACGAGCTCTCGTGAACGGTTAATGGGCCAACTAAACTCTTGCTGTTTTGGGCACTTTGCCAATTTTCACTGTGAATGATAAATGGCTTGCTCTCACCGCTGTGAACGATCATTCAACTCCCCATTGCTGCGACACACACTGAAGTTGCAGCGCGTTTTATTATCTTCTACTCCCATGAATTCCCAGCATGCAAAGTAACGTCGAGAACTAATAAGTGTCAACCGTTTTGTGAGTGAGCAAAGTGAGCAATCATCTAGGAAATATGGTGAAACTTTAAAGAATGGGAATGAAATGTGAATGCCATTCATTTGAAGGTGAGTTCACGATGAGTGGAGATTCTTGAAGGGTGAACTGGCAAGCTCCTGCCTTTTTTGGCAGTTTGCCAATTCGAGCAAAGAATGATTTATTCAGTGAGCGTAGGGAGACGACCGGGAGTGAAAACTGAGTGACCGTTCATTTGAATGATCATTCGTGAATGACTTGCATCACTCAGTGAGTGTAGTGAGACAACCGAGAGCAAAAAATGAATAACCGTTCATTTGAATGATCATTCATGAATGACTTGAATTACTCAGTGAGTGTAGTGAGATCACCGACAGTGAATGACCGTTCATTTGAATGATCATTCGTGAATGACTTGTATTACTCAGTGAGTAATGAGACCACCAACAGTGAAAAGTGAATGACCGTTCATCTGAATGATCATTCGTGAATGACTTGTATTACTCAGTAAGTAATGAGACCACCAACAGTGAATGACCGTTCATTTGAATGATCATTCGTGAATGACTTGCATCACTCAGTGAGTGAACCGGGAGTAAAAAGTGAACGACCGTTCACTTGAATGATCATTCGTGAATGACTTGCATTACTCATTGAGCGTAGTGAGACAACCGGAAGTGAAAAGTGAATGAGAGTTCATTTGAATGACCATTCGTGAATGGCTTGCATTACTCAGTGAGTGTAGTGAGACCACCGATATAGTGAAAAGTGAATAACCGTTCATTTGAATGATCATTCCTGAATGGCTTGCATTATTCATTGAGTGTAGTGAGACCACCGACACTGAAAAATGAATGACCGTTCATTTGAATGATCATTCGTGAATGGCTTGCATTACTTAGTGAGTGTAGTCGGACAACCGAGAGTGAAAAGGGAATGACAGTTCATTCGTGAATGGCTTGCATTACTCACAGTGATTGAAGTAAGGCAACCGGGAGTGAAAAGTGAATGACTTTTGCATGAAAGATGAATGAACTTCCAAGAAGGAATGCCTTCTGCCATCATTATAGGATACTGTCAGAAATCTTTTATTCATGAAGTTCAGTTCTCATATGTCACATTTTGATGAGGAAGCTTCCGAGATGGGTAAAAATGTGTTTGTTATACTGGGCACAGTTGGTTGCACTTCATGTTATCACGTTTTTTTTTTTTTTAAGTCTGAAGGCAAGCTAACGCTTCTCCCCCTCCCCTGCTCATAAGAAATCCCATGCCTAAAATTTTTTTGTAAAGTAAGTAGAACTGTATAAAGAAAGCTTAGTTACAGACAGCTGGAATTCAGGGGAAGCTTTAATCGTTTCGATTCTATGACCCGGATGGCTTTTAAATACTTTTAAGCGCAGCTTTCAAGTGACGAGCAAGCACCTAGTTTAATTAGCATGTTTTAGCATCTTGTTTAATCAGCACGTCGTTAGCATCATGCAGATGTTGACTAATTGCTTTCGGTAAGCTGTCCTGACCGCTTTAGGAAACGAATTGATTCTGCCATCTTTGATCGTGATGTTTTTAACTCAAAATGGCCATATATTGCATTTCTGGATCTTATGTTCCAGCTCAGATGATTGATGTAAACACTTTTTGTGGGGGGTATTAAATGAAAAAAAAATTAAGAAAATTTCTTTTTCCTCTCCGTTTAATTAGTCACGACATCACACGATTTAGAACAGACTTACGTCCCTGCTACGTGCTTGCGTGCGCATGTGTGTTTTTGATGAATTCAATTTTTGCGAGACTTAGTCTGCTTTCTGTTGTAAGAAACAAGAAGGATTGAAGTTTTCCTCCAGTTTTTATGTCAAATGATCTTTCAAGAAGTCGTTCTTTATGTGCTCTTGGAGGTAAACCTGAGCTCATTTTGTGCTGCCCATTGTTCTTTAGAAGTTTTTCCCTTGAATATATTGGCAGCTAGATGTCACGTTTTTAACGGTCCACGGTTTGAAACCGACGGGCACGGAAGGGAGTACACCCTTACGTCAATTTCAGGGGAAAACATGCGGTGCGTGGACAGCCATTTTGTACTCTGCAACAGCGATCGCGCCAGAATTTTTTTGTTTCTTATAGAGGTTTAACGACTTCCTCAGGTATCTAAGAATCTTGCCTGTTCCTAATTTAAGTCACTAGGACCAGGGAAGGAGCTACCACTGTAAGACAAACTTGATTCACATGGAAATCGAAAATGGGCGCAATCGGACGATTAGACCGAAGCTGCCGCATATGATCGTTACTGTGATTATAATACAATAGTACGTTCTTTTGTTCTCATCTTACTGTCAGCTTGAAAAGGGAAGTTTACAACGACCATTAAGGGCACAACATCAGCAGCGCTAATGAGAGAAACGTTAAAGAGTGATTCTCAAAAGCTTCAAGTATAGTTCTACGGCATAGGCAGCACGGAATGAGATGGACCCATACAGTACGTACTGAGTTTACAACTTTTACGGCGTCACTAGCTGTTTTTCTTCAGAGCAAAGGAAACGCGGAAAGGTGAGTAAGAATCGGGAGATAGGGTTACGAGAGGAAGTAGAGCGCGGAAGTGGCTTGATGGTCCTCATCTTACTGTCAGCTAGAAAAGGGGAGTTTGCTACGACCATTAAAGGCACATCGGCATCGATAATGAGAGAAACGTTAAGAGGTGATTCCAGAAGCTTCAAGTATAATTCTACTATAAGAATAATACTCGAAGCTAAGGCAGCGCGGAGATTGTATGAAAGAATGCCCACGGAAAAAACGCCCACGGAAAAATCGCCCACGGAAAAAACGCCCACGGAAAAAACGCCCACGGAAAAAACGCCCATTTTTCGAAAGTAGGAAAAAACGCCCACGGAAAAATCGCCCACAGACAAAATGCTCACGGGAAAAATATGTGATCGACTGATAAGTTTTTATGTCTGTTATAAACGGTGTTCGGACAACTAGTCACAGACTGCTGGCCAAAAAATCGTTAGGGGTCATATAAAAATTGCGGTTTCTTGGCCACCTCACCTACATAACGCGAATATGGGAATGACGGAATGAAAACTTTTAGAAGGGCCTAAACGTTAGTACTAATATTATTTTCTGCCTAAGTAATACCGCAATATTAATAATTTGATGTGTAAAATATTTTCTGCAAACCTTACAAATATGAGAGGAAAGTTCGGATTGCACTGATTGACTGTAGAGGTTGTATGGTGTTGGCCTGAAAGCCGTGGTAGTCTTATGCAACATTTATTTTAAAACATACTAATGATTCACCGTTGTCTTCAAGCCAACTGCTATACGATATTTTTCTAGAAACTACAAATAAAAAATTCTCTGCGAGTATGTGCAAACCCAGGGAATTTGTCTGGGGAGGAGGGGGGTGCTTAAAATCTAAAATATGTAATATAAAGAATTTCTGGTCCGATCGGGAGATTTCCAGTGTTTACAAGCTACAACACGTCGAATTATCTGAGGGTATCTGCTGCCTCAGGAAAATAGTCGGGGGGGGGGGGGGTAATACCAAAATCGTAAAATATCAAGAATATCTCTTCCGATCTGGAGATCTTCAGTATTTAGAAACTGCAACTCGACAAATTTTCTTAGCGCATGTCACTCTCTGGAAACCTGTCGGCGAAGAGGGGGAGGGGGGGGTAATACCAAAAGTGTAAGATATGAACAATTTCTCGTCCGATCGGGAGATTCTCGGCAATTAGCAGCTACAACTCGACACATTATCTGAAGGCATGTGAATGATGAAAATCTCCGGGTCGGAAGAGAAATTCTTCATATTCTACACTTTTGGTATTACCCCCCCCTACCCCCCGACAGGTTTGCTCAGTAGGTTCATGCCCGGAGATAATGTCTCCAGTTGTAGTTTGTAAATGCTGAAAATCGCCCGATCGGACAAGAAATTCTATATAATTCACAATTATCATATAACCCCCCCACCCCACCCCCAGGTTTGCTGAGTAGGCACGTACCCTCAAATAATCTGTCCAACTGTAGCTTGTAAATGCTGAAAATCTCCCGATGGGACGATACATTTTTCAAATCTTAGAGTTTTGATATCCCCCCCCCCCCCCCGGACAGGTTTCCTGAGTCAGCACATGCGCTCAGATATTTTGCAGACTTGTAGTTTGAAAACCCTTAAATCTTTTGCTGAGATGTAGATCATAAACATTTCTTATAAAGAATTACATTAATTATCGCAATTAAGAAAAGACGAAATTACGGAAACTTTATATGACTCTGATTACCAACCTCTAGGGTTCGTGGGCACGAAGCGGTCGAAAACGTTATTTTTATGAGGCCCCTTAAAATTTTTGTGGCCAGTTCTCCTACACCCGTCATGTAGAAATTAACTGTTTTAGTTGTCCTTTGGAAAACTCCCAGGAAGCTATGAGTGCGTATTTTTTTCTTTACACTGGGAAGAAAAGAAGTATGCCTGTAACTTGAGATTATACTACTCACGGGGAAGACACACCCTGACCGGTGGCCAACCGATAAATTTAAATGAAATATATCCCTTGTTATTTGGGGTGCGGTCGCTAGCAAACGTTCCAGCTGCAGCTGCAAAGCACCACTTTGACGAAAGACAGATGCTCCCCTCCCCCTTCGGCTCGCCGTACACAAAAGAGGATTTCCAAAAGAGACAAGAGTGCAAAGAAAGCACATTACACAAAGTTATATCTGTACATTGCGCCTTTTACGAAAATCGCTTTTACAATTAAATGCTATACTTTACAAGTTTTTATAAATAAAATAATCTGACTTTTAATGATTTCCCTTTTAATTGATATAGTTAAATAACAAACATGCATAGTTTTATAAAAATTAAGACCTTACTTTAAAAAATAAGAATAGTCACAAATTTTTTACAGTAAAGCCGAACTGGATTTTTTTTAAGAAAGTAGCTACTCTACAGTCATCATCATCATCATCATCAACCATTATCAATCCACTGCTGGACGAAGGTCTCCCCAAGTTTCCTCCACAACGGTCTGTCTTGTGCCAGTCTCCTCCATGTCACCCCTGCATACTTTCGAATTTCATCCACCCATCTCCCATGTGGTCTTCTTCTGGGTCTTTTCCTGTCCCTTGGAATCCAATCTAAAATTTCGGCTGTCCATCTATGATCTGTCCTTCTGGCAGTATGTCCAGCCCATTGCCATTTCAGGGATTTAACTCTGATCATGATGTCTTCCACTCTTGTCATTTTTCGGATCCACGAGTTCCTCTTCTTATCTCTCCTGGTTACACCAAGTATGCACCTCTCCATGCGTCATTGAGTTGTCTGCAGCCTTTGTATGTCTCTTTTAGTTAAGGTCCACGTCTCTGCACCATACGTAAGCACTGGAAGGATGCATTGATCAAACACTTTTCTTTTAAGACATAATGGCATATTGCTCTTGAAAATTATGCTGTTTCTTCCAAAAGCTCTCCAGGCAAGTTTTGTACGCCGATTAATTTCTTCATCAATGTGACCCTCACTTGATATCTGCTGTCCAAGATAAACGTACGTGTTCGTTATCTCCAGCTTTTCTCCATCAATCGATAAATCTTCATTTCTTGTAAAAGCATTGAACATCACTTTTGTCTTCTGAAAGTTCATTTTTAATCCCACTTCTTTACTCTTGTCAGCAAGTTCCTGGATCATACTCTGCAGCTCTGATGGGGTAGTTGCAAAAATGACTACGTCATCAGCAAAACGAAGGTGGGTTAGATAATCTCCATAAATCTTTATCCCCTTGTTTTCCCAGCTCAGCGACTGAAAAACACCCTCCAATGTCGCATTAAAGAGCTTCGGAGATATGGTGTCACCTTGTCTCACTCCCTTTCCAATTTTTATGCGTGTTGTATTTTCAAACAGCCTAATCTTTGCACTTGCATTTTCATAGATGTTATTAATAATATTAATGTATGCATCTTCAATACCGCAGGTTTTCAGAGACATTGTAACTGCTGATGGTTTCACCGAATCAAAGGCTTTTTCATAATCGATAAAAGCCATGCACAATGGAAGTTCATATTCCCTCGCTCTTTCAATTAGTTCTCTCAGCACATGGATATGATCTATTGTGCTGTAGCCACTCCTGAATCCAGCTTGTTCTCTCGGTTGAGCCATGTCTAGTGCTACCTTCAAGCGGTGTGAAAGAACTTTAGTGAAGATTTTATAAACTACTGATAGGAGGCTGATAGGTCTGTAGTTTCCGAGATCCTCAATGTCACCTTTCTTATGTAGCAGGATCATTGTAGCGGTGTTCCAATCCTCAGGAATCTTTCCTTCATTTAGGCATCGAGTGAAAATTTGGGCGAGTACTGTTTCGATTTCTCCACTTGCTTCTTGTATGATGTCTACAGTAATTCCATCTTCTCCTGGAGCTTTTCCCCGCTTCATGTTCTTGATTGCATGTGCAACTTCTGCTGGAAGGACTGGAGGAACTCTGGTACTGGTATCTTTCATGATGTCTGGAGTGCATGTATCATCCCTTTCATATAATTTGGAGTAGAAATCTTTCACTCTTGTCAAAATTTTGCCTCTATTTCTTGTTACAGAACCATCTTCTTTTCTCAGTGCCATAATCTGTTTTCTTCCCTTACTGAGATGTCCCTCTGCTATCTTTAGGCTTTGGTTGTTTTCAATTGCTTTCCTCACTAGTTCACAGTTGAATTTTCTTACGTCTTCAGTGATACTTTTTCGTACTGTCTTGCATAGCTCTATATATTCCACTTTGGAAGTCACATCTTCTTTAGTTGTCCTCATCTCTCTTCTTTTTTGCATCAACATTTTCGTTTTTCCTGATAATTTATTTACATGCAACTTGTTCTTAGACCCAGCTAATTTTGTTGCTGTTTCCATAAGAGCTTTGGTTACTTTTCTGTTAACTTCAGAGATGTCCACTTCTTCCGATGTTAGGCCTTCTAAAGCAGAGAACCTGTTCTTCAGTTCCAACTTGAAGGTATTATGGTGTTTTATAAGGTTGGTTATGTCAATAGATTTTGTTTGTCTTATGAGCTTGCCACGTTCAAGTTTAGTGTTGAGGTGCATCTTACATCTCACCAATCTATGGTCACTACCTGTGTTGAACTTGTTTAGCACACTGCAGTCTTCTATGACGAATTTTTTGTTACACATAATAAAATCAATTTCACTTGTCGTCCCATTTGGATGTCTCCATGTCCATTTCCTGTGTGGCTTTTTCTTGAAGAAGGAGTTCAAGATGAAAAACCCTTCTGCCTCTGCAAACTCAACGAGAGTATTTCCACGCTGGTTTCTGTTGCCATGACCGAATTTACCTACTGAAGTTTCATTCTGTTGCCGTTGCCCTATTTTTGCATTGAAATCTCCCATAATTATTTTCAAGTGCTGCTTACCTTTATTATTTAGATGACAAATTTCCTCATAAAATTCTTCAATTTCTTCTTCAGGATGACTTGTGGTGGGTGCATAAGTTTGAATAATCTGAGCCTGGTATCTTTTCGAGAGTTGGATAACAAGCCTTGCAGCTCTGTCAGAGGAACTTTCAACTTCTACAACTTTATCCTTCAGTTTCTTGTTTATTATAAATCCAACACCACTAGTTCTGCCAGTATCTGTCCCACGATAGTAGAAGAGATGTCCACTTTTCAGTTCGATGAGATCTTCTCCTTTTCTCCTTACCTCACTTAGCCCCACGATGTCCCACTTGATCCTTTGTAGTTCCTCTTCCAATTCAAGAAGCCTTGAATCAGAAGATAGGGAGCGTCCATTGTACGTTGCCAAGGTCAGCATCAGATGGCAGCCTAGTCCGGTCCTCCGGGGATTCTTAGCACCCTCTGCCTTCATGTCGCACTGGCCGCTGCCTTGGCCAGGTACATTCCAGCTGCCGGAGACTGAGGGCCAAGATTTAAGTTGTGGAGTCATTTTGGAGGGGTTTGGCCATAACTCACCACGCTGGCCAAGCGGGTTGGTGAGTGTGGGATAGAATTTCCTCTAATCCCGATGGTATAGTTATACCGCTATTGGCGGTCGTCAGAGCCCCTTTAGTAGGAACAGGATGCACCACGAGAAGGCGGGGTTGACATTTGTCAAGGAGAGGCTGTGATGTTACGCATCACCTGACCTTACATCTCACTCTACAGTAGGAAGTTGAAAGTTAACAATCTTATTTGGTTCTTCACTAGGCCACCCGCGGCCCTTAAGTCATAAGTCCTAGGCCTTGGCCTATTTAACAGTTTTTATTCTAACGATGTTATATTCATAACGTTTACGTAACACATCAAATTATTAATATTGCGGTGTTACTCAGGCAAAAAATAATATTAGGACTAACGTTTAGGCCCTTCTAAAAGTTTTCGTTCCGCCATTCCCATATTCGTAAATTTACATAACAAGTATTGTCAATAATCAAACAGAAGTCATCGCTCTTTCCACGTTTATAAGTGAGTCACGGAAAATTCTCAGTGGCCGCCACCAGGAATCGAACTCAGGGTCTTCCAGTTACGCGCCGGATATGCTTCCACTGCACCACAGCTATTCCTATTCCACGTCAAATGTCTGAATTAATTGTCAATAATATTGCGCTTCTACTTATGCACCATACATTCAATCCATACATTAATTAATAGGCCGTAGGCCTAAGCCTATTCAACACTTTTTTTCTTCGCCTGTGAATTAATTAAGTAAAAGAAAAATATTGCAAACTTGACATGTTATGTAAATATTTAGTACCTACGTAAAAGTGCAGCGTTATTAAAAAATCCCACCTTAGGGTCCTTTTCCGAACATACATGAATTATGCTGTAATTCTCGCTTGCCTTACATAGAACGTTTTCTCGAAATTTGTTTGGAGTTCCTAATTCAATTCTCAATGTAGGCCAAAAATCAATAATACTTACACCCCCCCCCCCTTGAACTTTTGTGGCCAATTCTCCTACACCCATTTTCGTTATGTAGGTGAGGTGGCCAAGAAAACCGCAATTTTTATATGACCCCTAACGGTTTTTTGGCCAGCAATGTGTGACCAGTTGTCCGAACACCGTTTATAACAGACATATAAACTTATCAGTCGATCACATATTTTTCCCGTGAGCATTTTGCCTGTGGGCGATTTTTCCGTGGGCGTTTTTTCCTACTTTCGCGAAGTGGGCGTTTTTTCCGTGGGCGTTTTTTCCGTGGGCGTTTTTTCCGTGGGCGATTTTTCCGTGGGCGTTTTTTCCGTGGGCATTCTTTCCTCATACCAGCGCGGAAAGTCAGAGGGACCCAAACAGTGCGTAATGATTTTTCAGCCTTCACGGCGTAACTAGATGTTTCCTTCTGAGCAAGGGGAGAGCGGAAAGATCCGAACGAAGAATAAGAATCTAAGAGTCGGGAGATAGAGTGGAAGGAGCTTTGGGAACTCCCGAAGATTCGGACGCGAGCGAAGCGGAGACTCCGGGACTTCAACATTTGTCCCCTATTGAGAGGAGTTTATTAAGTTAATTTACTGCATCGAAACCTCGGCCGCCCCGGTGGTGCAGTGGTCTAAGCGATTGCCTCTGATCATTCATCCGAAAGGGGTCCGGGTTCGAATCCCGGTGAGGCATGGATGTTGTGTTTGTCTTACGGCACTGGCTCTCTCCCTTCCCTGGAACCAGTGACCCTAAATTAGGGACGGGCGACTGCTTATAGCCCATTGAGTTGCTCACGGTGGTCGTTAAACCTCCAATAACAAAAAAAAAAAAACTCCCTTTGAAGTGTTTATTTAAAAGTGATAGCATTCTTAATTCAGGGTAGTGTGATATCCGGAACGATCCAATTTTATGAAAAGTTCACAAACTGATGATTTAAAATTTGTGTAAAAAAGAAATAAAGAAAGAGGACATTGTGAAAGAAAATCTCAATAAATTGCCGTGTTGTTTATCCATATTGATTTTTTTCTTTTTACACTAAACGTGGTTTTACTGTTTGTGTTGCAGTTGTTTCAATTAATGATAAGTAATTTGAAATCTGACACTGCAATTTCGTAAATGCTATAATTTAAACCAGTTAGAAGCAATTTGTGAATAGGCCATTAAATCTCCCAGGTATATTTGCAAACGGATTTGTTTATGAACGAAGAAGAGTTCATCACAATGGTCAGACACAATCACACATGCGGGACAACTAGTACGGATGAATGAAGACGAGGGGTGGAAGTGGGGGGGCGAACACCCTGATGGAGGGTACGTGTTCGGTGCATCAAAGGTCTGGTGTTCTGCGGCTCATGACAGCCGGAACCGAACCTGGTGAATGATTTCCTGCACCCCTGGGGTGCTCTCCGGGGGTTGTCTCATCTACAGAGGGGAAGGAATACCTGGCGAAGGGGGTGCGAAGAAAGGGGATGCCCGTAAGTGAGAGAATGGGCTGTTGTGGTACAATGGTAAGGAACAATGAGTCCTAGGAGGTTGTTGTTGTTGTTAACGCCCCCACCCCTCTAGACAAAAGCAGCATGATTAACTGGCTGAGTGGGCTGCTTACTAGGGTAGTAGTGGGGGGGGGGAGCCGATAGACACGCGCTTTATCCTCTGTTTCTCAGTCCCGTGGAGTTCCACTTCATCGAGAAAGCACAAATCATTCTTTGACCCTTTCTTCGAAGCTAAGACATTGATGAAGCACTACCGAGAAGTGCTGCCAATGAGCAAAATAAAAGACTCGAAGAGAAAGTAGGTCCTGTTCGCGAGATTTTTATTCTTTTCGCACTATATGTGGCCTGCTGGTGGAACTGTGTAAACACGTTTTCTTTCTCTCGAAGTTTGAAGTGATAATTTTGCAGCAAGTTTGTTGAAGTAGTCCTGTCTTTCGAATGCTGTGGCACGTAGTTTTTAGATTTAACTGAGCCGTCATTGCAAAAATGTGCAGAAGGCAGGATAATTGAAAGCAGTGTGCTGTATTTTGAAAAGTTAAATTAACAAAGATAGTAAAACATTAGAACTCATCATCAACTATTCTCAATTCAGTGCAACATGAAGGCATCCTCAATTCTCTGTTTTGGGCAATCCTCTTCCATGTGACTCCGGCACATGAACGTAACTATCAGGAACGTAACGTTATTATCTCCCTGCTCGGCCGCCCCGGTGGCCTAAGCGATGGCCTCTGATTATTCGTCCCAAAGGGGTTCGGGTTTGAATCCCGGTGAGGCATGGATGTTGTGTTTGTCTTACGGCACTGGCTCTCTCCCTTCCCTGGAGCCAGTGGCCCAAAATTAGGGACGGGCGACTGTTTATAGCCCATTGAGTTGCTCACGGTGGTCGTTAAGCCTCCAATAAAAAATAAAAATAAAAAAATTTCCCTGCTCCGGCATGCATTCGAGTTTCATCCACCCATCTCTTACGTGGTCTTCTTCTAGATCATTTCTCATCCCCAGGTATCAGGTCCAGTATTTCAGTTGTCCAAACGTGGTCAGACCTTCTACCAATATGTCCAGCCTATACCAATCTACCAATATATCCAGCCCATATCAATTTGAGGGCCTTGACTTCGATCATAATGCCATCCACTCTTGTCATTTTCTTGATCCGTAATATATTTTTCCCAGCTAGCTTTCTTGGTTGCATAAAACATGCATTTCTCCATGTTTCTTTGAATTGGCTACATTCCTCTGTATGTCACCTTTATTTAAGGTCAAGGTCTCTTATATATGTATTAGGTGTACAAATAAGTTTTAAAGCGTTTTAAGACAACGCAACGTGTAATTTGAGAGAAAACAACAGTACCTTTACGAATCAAAATATGCGCCGCCATTACCTATCACCTTTCGCCATCTGACGGATTCCAGCCATGCAGAATACTTCGTCGCGTGACGCGATGAAGTCGTCTACCCATTTTTGCACTTCGTCGCATGTCCGGAACCGTACAGCAGACAAACCATGTTGCATCGATCGGAACAAATGATAGTCTGAAAGGCCTATGTCGGGACTATACGCCGGTGCTTCAAAACTTCCCAGCCAAACCTCAATAACGTTTCCTTGACCGATTTAGCGACATGCGGCCTAGCGTTGTCGTGCAGTAATTTCACGGGACGCAATCCTTTGTCTGTGAATGGACGTTTCCGACAGATTCCGTGGTTCAATCGCAGCAATTGTTGCTTAGCAGTAACAGTTGACCCTATTCCAATAGTTCATAATAGAGCAATACCCTTAATATCCCACCAGATGCACAGCAGAACTTTCTTGGAGTGAATATTGCGTTTCGGTGTCGAAGTCGTTGCTTCACTGAGGTCTACCCAGTGTTTTTTTGCGTTTGGGATTGCAGTACCATATCCACTTTTCATCCCCCTTGACGATTTTCCAGAGGAAAGACTTTCTGTGTTGTTTATTCAACAGCTTCAAACACTTCATGACACGCTCATCCTTGTTCCTCTGGCTCAGGTCATATGGCACCCATTTTCCTTCCTTCTGAATCTTCCCCATTGCGCGTAAACGATTGGAAATGGCTTGTTCAGTTACTCCCAGTTGTTCAGCTGGTTCGTTTTCCATTTGAGACGAATCTTCATCCAGCAGTGCCTACAGTTCCTCATGTACAACCTTCTGTGGGGCGCTGCACTACGTTCTTGATCGCTAACATCAAAATTGGCTGCTTTAAACCATCTAAACCAAAACTCGCACATACTTTTCGATACAGTATTCTCCCCCAAAACAGAATTGATTGATCTTTTCTCTTGATAAAATTCGTAATGAATGTAGTATCGCTTGCCATCTTCCACCTACCAATGTGCAAGTGCGTTTAACTGTTGGGCAAACTTCTGTGTCGCATTTTATACTCTGGACCAACGGTCACATGACAACACGTGAGAATATCGGATATGTAAATTAGCGGCATACGTCACACAAAAAACGCTTTAAAACTTATTTGTACACCTGAAATAAGCCCGGTGGCGCAGTGGTCTAAGGCGTTAGCCTCTGATCATTCGTCCGAAGGGGTCCGGGTTCGAATCCCGGTGAGGCATGGATGTTGTGTTTGTCTTACGGCACTGGCTCTCTCCCTTCCCTGGAACCAGTGACCCTAAATTAGGGACGGGCGACTGCTTATAGCCCATTGAGTTGCTCACGGTGGTCGTTAAACCTCCAATAAAAAAAAAACAAAAAAAAAACACCTGAAATAAGAACAGGGTGCATGCATTCGTCCATGCTTCTTTGAGTTGTCAGCAGACTTTGTATGGCAGTTTTATTCAAAGTCCATGTCTCTTATCCGTAAATAAGAATAGGAAATATTTGGCAATAAAAGCTGAAAAATGTTTCAAACTACTGACAGCAATCACAAGTCCACAGGTGGCACTGTATATGCAGTTTCTGAATTTCAAGGTATCGAGTAGATCGACATGGTTTTGAAGTGGAGATAGTGTTTTGTGTACTTGCGTGTAATGCGCAAGTATACTAAATACTGTTCGTACAAGTGTTCAAAAGGAAGTACAAAAACTACGGTTGCAAATTTCGTAAAGAAACAGAATGCTTTGTAAAGGAAAGGATGAACGCCGGCTACAACATTCAGAGAAGTCCTCTATCAGCAGTCTAAAATAAGTCGCCGTTACGATTGTGCGTCTGCCTATTACCGCTAAGAGCGGCAACAGTTTTGGGATGAGATCTTTGCAATTTCCTTGTCGGAGATTAAACACCCCATGATAATTTAAGGCATAAGGAGCCGTACGTCCCTAATTTAACATAACCAGTGCTGTGGCAGGAAGTCAGTTCTCTCCCGCCGCCACAACTGTGGCAGAAAGTCAGTTCTCTCCCGCCGCAACAACTGTGTCACGGGTGCACCGTGTACAACAAAGTACTAATAAATGGAAGACACAAGGCACTCCATGTGTCTTCCATTTATTCAGTGCATCCCAAACAGTTGACTTGGGTACGTTTAAACGCCTCTTATTGACAACCCACTAATACACTATCTACCAACAAGTAATTGGACACCTGTGATAGCAAAGGAAAACGAAGTTTATATTGATGGAGCCTCCACGAGCGACGATTACAGCTCTGACCCTCCGGGGCATACTCTCAACCAGGCGTTGTACGACGGCTAGCAATTTTCTTCCACTCCGCTATTTCAGACTGTGGGGGCACCCCTTAAGTCGACGCTCCAACTCGTCCCAGAAGTGCTCGATAGGGTTAAGGTCCGGGCTCTGCGTAGGCCAGTCCATTCGATTAACCCCACTGTCACCATACCAAGTCATGGTGAACCTCGCAACATGACAGGTGGCATTGGCATCCTGAAAGTAACATGGGCCCACCCCGTAAAACTGCCACAACGTAGGAAGCGCATGGTCATCCAAAATGGTGCAGTAGGTCTCGGCGTTGAGTCTACCAGGAAATGCGACCAAGGGTCCCGTTCCATACCACGAGAAACACCCCCATAGCATAATTCCACCGCCGCCAAACTTCACAGTTGGTACAATGCATTCCGGCAGGAGGCGTTCTCCAGGCAGACACCAAACCCAGACCCTGCCATCCGAACGGTAGAGGGTGAACCTTGATTCGTCGCTCCAGAGAACCTGTTTCCACTGTTTAACGGTCCACTGTCGATGTTCTTTGCACCACGTTAGCCGAGCAGCGCTATTGTACTTGGTGATCAAAGGCTTCTGGGCGGCAGCCCGTCCATGATAACCGAGCAGATGGGCTTCCTTACGGATGGTATTCATCGAAAGAACACTTCCGGATGCCTGTTGAAACTCCTCGCGGATGTGACCCATCGATTTGGTGCGGTTCTTCCGAATTTCTCTGGCCAGCACCCGTCGGTCTCTAACTCCCAGTTTTGTGTGTCTGCCGGGTCGGGGCCCATTCCGACAGTCACCTCTCATCTTCCACTTGCCAATCACGTAGGCCGCTGTCGATTTTGGGTACTTCAACTTGCTGGATATGTCACGTATGGATCGGCCATTTCTGTGATACCCCACGATTACACCTTTCTCGAAATCAGAGAGCTCCGAACTGCGTGGCATCTTGCATGCGCTGGTTGCGTTTTGTTTCCCACACGATATTTAACGGCGGCGGCCGTGACGTGTATCAGGACCGCAGATATCGTCGATTGCAGGGGTGTCCAATTACTTGTTGGTAGATAGTGTATTACACCCAATAATATTTCCTTTCTCAAAGTCAGTTCTCTCCCGCGGCGACATTTTCACTCAACCTCAAAGTGCGATATGATCGCGGTCAGCTGCAGGCTTGTTTTTATACCGTTTGCAGCTGTATCTCGCATCTTAACAACGCAGCGGATCCGTTCATTTGCTTTTGAAGGGGTGTCCGGTGACTTTTTTCAATATAGTATATCCACTGAGTTAGCTTCGCATTAGGGACACCTATATCTAAAAACGTGTTGATCAGCCTTTCTGTGTAACCATGCCTTACAGACGCTTAGGAACAGATTCTACAAGGAGTCGAACATCCTTCATACGTAACTTGACCCATGTCCACTGTATCCGCTGCGTCAGTTTACGCTCATTCCGTGGAGGAGGATCAGCTCTTCAACACATCCCGTTCTAGCATATCCCACAAATGTTCAATTGGTCTACAATCAGGGGGAGTTCGGGGGGTAAAAGCGATGTGGTGAATTCGTTGTCGTGTTCTTCTAACCACTCAATAATTATACGAGCCCGCTGAGTAAACCTCCTGCTGATATGGATGGAGATTGATGGTTAGCGCGTCCCTATGACGTCCACCATTCAGTGTTTCTGGGATGATAACCAACGGATTTAGGGCTTGCCAGGAAAAAGCTCCCCAGACCAGAACACCACCTCCACCGGCCTGTTGAACTCCAACTGTGCAACCAGGGGGTAGGGCTTCATTCTTTTTACACCATCAGCATGGTGCAACAGGAAACGGGACTCATCACTCCAGACGACCTTCTTCCATCTGTCAAAGGTCAATCGCCGACGTTCTTTGGCCCGTGCTAGGCGTTGTTTGCGATGAATGCTGGGCGTCATCATGGGTACCGTCATTAGTCTCCTGCTGGGGAACCCCAGGCAAAGCAAGGTACGGCGCATGGTGCATGTGGAAATAGGTCGAACTGCACCGCTGTTGTACTGGTGGGTGAGCTGAGTGACTGTTGCACGTCGGTGCTAGGATACCAGTCGTGACATCCGACACTCACCTCTAAGATCAGCCGCGCGTGGCTGACCAATGAGAGCCCTTCTGTTGGATGTCTGTGCAGGGTTAATTCATTCCTGGTACACCCTTGATACAGTAATGCGTGAGTAGCCCACAAATGCGACTGTTTGCGAAATACTAACACCTGCACTGTGGGCCCCAACTATCTGGCCGAGGCCAAATTGGCTTAAATCGCCTCGTTTCCCCATTACTGGCAAACGTTTACTGATTACATACAGATCAGATCATATGTAGAGGATTTCAGGAAGGGAGTGTCTGACCCCAGGTATTAAACAACCATTAGAAGTAGGAAGCTAGGAGATTTGGGCTAGAGTGCCCGAGAGGAAAGTGATACGGAAGCGAGGTGTAAAGGGGGAGGAAGACTCCTTATTTATTACCGGGGAGCCAGTACCCGGGGGACGAGGGCCGCGGGTCGCCTAGTGGGTAACGTTCGTGACTGCCGCGGAAAGGGCCTCAGGTTCGATCCCAGGCAGGTACGAATGCTCGATCCACTAAATATCCGCCGTGCGTCAGATGGGCACGTTAAGCCGTCGGACCCCAGATACTGGCTCCACAGTAATAAATAAGGGCGTCTTCCTCCCCCTTTCTACTTCGCCTCTGTGTGACTTTCCTATCTGGCGCTCTAGCCCAAATCTCCTAGTTTCCTATTTCTAAGGGCTGTTTAAGACCTTTGGTCAGACACACACTTCCTAAAATCTTCTACATATGAATATGAACATGAACCCGGGGGACGACGGCTTAATGCCCATCCGACGCACGGCGGATATTTAGGGATTCGATCGTTCGTACCTGCATGGGATGGAACCTGGGGTCCTCTGCGTAGCAGTCACGAACGCTTACCACTAAGCCATCCGCGGCAGATTACGTACAGAGGATAGGCGTGAACAATTTATAGTAACCACACGTGACGTTGATATCACGTGGTACTTCGTTATCGCTCCGGATATGAAAAACGATGGGTGTTCTTAATGCAAAGCTAACTCAGTGTATACACAGAATTTCTTTTTTTTTTTTTTTTTGGTTGGAGGTTTAACGACCAGCGTGATTAACTCAATGGGTTATAAGCAGTCGCCCGTCCCTAATTTAGGGTCACTGGTTCTAGGGAAGGGAGAGATCCAGCGCCGAAAAAAAAAAAAAAACGCAACATCCATGCCCAACCGGGATTCGAATCCGGACCCATCGCTTAGACCACTGTGCCACCGGGGCGGCATACAAAATTTCAGTTACGTTCTATTCAACAAGACTCTGAACAAATGTTTGTCTATTTCATTCCTTGAAATTCTTCCGCCTACAGCAAGGAAAGCATGTATGTATACAAGCAATCTCCATCGGAATGTTGCTTTTCAAGTTAATCCCATTCTTCCATTCGAAGCTTAAGAGACCATCCCATTCCGCTTTGACATATTACTGGATAGCTCGAGAATCTTTGCTCGGAAGCCAGCCATGCAAATTGCATTAGGCCGTGGGTAAATTCCTCACTTGTGTGCTCAGAGAATAGTGCTGTAGAAGCCTTAGTACAATGTGTCCGAATACTGACTGTGCACTGAATGCACGAATTGCAGTAATGTAATAACAAAGAAGGTTTGAATTGAATTACAGTAGAAGTGAGCCGCCACGTGGAAGTGCTCTGTGTCTGGTAACTTTCATGTCTGCCCACCCCAAATCGTCATTCCGAGCGCTTGGTCGACAGAGGTAGACGTGTCGATTGATCACTCGTCTCTGCACAAGGACAATGGTTCTGACGGTTGAACAGAGAGTGTTTTTGGTGCAACATATCTTTTGCCATGGCCGCCCCGGTGACGCAGTGGTCTAAGGCGTTGGCCTCTGATCATTCGTCCGAAGGGGTCCGGGTTCGAATCCCGGTGAGGCATGGATGTTGTGTTTGTCTTACGGCACTGGCTCTCTCCCTTCCCTGGAACCAGTGACCTTAAATTAGGGACGGGCGACTGCTTATAGCCCATTGAGTTGCTCACGGTGGTCGTTAAACCTCAAATCAAAAAAAAAAAAAAAAAAAAAAAAAATCTTTTGCCATGACGACAAGTACACGGAAGAAGTACAAGAGCAGTTGCCTAGGAAATTTCGTGATGCAGACGTCTTCCACCGTAATGCGGTATCAAAGTTTCGGGAAACTGGCAGTGTTCTGGATACCCCCCCCAGGCATACGAGACCGTACTGGATATTGTCTGCCGTGGATGACCTAGAGACCGTCGGTGGGGCCCATTTCCAACACTTCCTTCAGGAACAGTTCGACATGGTAAGCGTTACTTTCAGTGCACAGTTATTTTTCGGACACCCTGTAGAAGTATGATATTTTTCATTCAGTAGTTTGTTGAAGAGAACACACCTGACCTCAGTAAAGTGCAGCATTTATGACAACGTGCTAAATTCTTCGAATTTTTGCCACAGGCTATTCATTCACCTCTAAGTTAAATGGTTTTTGTTTCAAAGACCCCACTCCGCTCGCTTCTTCGTTTTCTGTACTGACCAATCTTTTCCATCATGCGTAAGATTCTTTGACAGCTATCAAAGAATGACTTTAATAATCAAACAAGTTCGCCTTAACAACTTCCTTCGATTTTTTTCAAC
Source organism: Macrothele yani (assembly GCA_039090855.1). Taxonomy (NCBI): domain Eukaryota; kingdom Metazoa; phylum Arthropoda; class Arachnida; order Araneae; family Macrothelidae; genus Macrothele; species Macrothele yani. The sequence goes on along the minus strand of CM077005.1, from coordinate 119,733,443 downwards.
AGACATGCAGTAAATAAAGAACAACTTAATCAGTCATCGTCTAGTTTCTTTCTTTGTCAACAGGATTCTATTGTTACGATGGTTTTAGATTTTACAACCAATTCATTACCAGGAATAGAGTAGGTAATATTCAGCAGGACGGCGATAAGAATTAGAACGTGTTTGTACGCAGACTAAGTGCCTTTAGTGTTTTACTGGCCTACGCAGCGATTAGTACCAGAGTTGGAAACGGGTCAAAAATTTTGGACCCGAATCCGAACGTCACATAATTGAACCCGACCCGGATTTGTGTAACTGACCCGGACCCTATCCGGACAATTCTACTTTGAACTATTATATATATATATATATATATATATATATATATATATACTTAAGAGCAAAACTGAAGACTAAGGAAAAAATTTTAAAATATATATATATATATACACAGGGCGTTCAAAAAGTCTCTCCGCAGTGGGTATCTTAGGTTATATGGAAATCAAACAAATGTATTTTACACTACTGGCCACCCAAAATGCAACACCAAGAAGAACACGAGATAGCAAAGCCAGATTTACTGGACACATAACAAGAGATACAAAGATGAAACGATTCAGCTTACAGGCCCGTGCGACTTGCGGAACACGCAGACATCAATAGTTCGTGTGGCCCCCATGGCTGGCAATAATGACAGCTACACGCCGCGGCATCGAACGAAAGAAGCTTTGGATGTGGGCTTGGATTATGTCGGTCCAGGCTGCTTCCACACGTTGCCACAGTTCATCAGGCGTAGCTGCGGGTGGTGCTTGCCGGGCCACTCGGTTGCCGATCAGCGACCAGACGTGTTCGATGGGCGACGTATCGGGAGAACAGGCGGGTCATGGCAGCAGTGACACTTGGTGGACCGTGAAGAATTCTTGCACGATGCGTGCCACGTGCGGGCGCGCATTGTCCTGTTGAAACGTGACCGCTGGCAGGTCCTGCAGGTAAGGGAGGACTACAGGCTCCAAAACGTCAGAGATGGTGCGGTGGCTGTTGAGTGTACCGGCGATGCTAACCAGAGTGGTGCGAGTGTCATATCCAATTGCGCCCCAAACCATAACGCCAGGCGACGGACCGGTATGGCGATGCATAATGCAGGCGTCATACAGTCTCTTGCCGCGGTGCCGCCACACGCGGATCCGACCATCGTGGTGTTGCAGGCAGAAGCGGGATTCGTCGGAGAAGACAATGTCGTGCAGTTCCGTAGTCCAGGTGAGGCGTTCAATGGCCCACTGCCGCCGCACTCACCGGTGGTGTAACGTCAACGGTAATCGCAGAAATGGGCGCCGTGTGACAAGTCCCCGCTCCTGCAGACGACGTCGAACGGTACGTGCTGACACAGGTTGTTGCGCAACACACCCTAATTCCTGCGCTAATGTTCGTGATGTGGCGGTGCGAGCCGTCAATGCCCGCCGCACAACATGGCGGTCCTGTCGTTTGGTGGTGTGCAGCGGCTGCGGCAATCGCTCACGTTTGTCCGTCAGTCCCTCCTGCACCCACCGAATCCATATTCGCCTCACTGTGGCTGGATGTCGTACCACATGGGCGCCGATGTCTTGGTACGACAAACCGCTGTCGCGATAATCCACTATTCGTCCTCTGTCGAACTCCGAAACGTGCTGGAATGACTGTGTATTCTTCAACGAGGCAGCACAACACACTTCCACTACTTGCACTTCGCCTTCTGTGCACCCTTCTTACGGTGCTTCTCGGTGGTGTGCCGGGCGCACATGATTTGCATATGCCCTGCAATGCTAATCGTTTGCATGTCCTCTCGCGGGCGACGCATGCTGCGAATTTCAGGCCAATCGTATGCTTCCTTCTCGGTGTTCCATTTTGGGCGGCCAGCAGTGTAGAAACGCAGAATTTGCTCACTTACTTAGAGGAAGTATTGAAAATGTCGTTCTTAATTTGCAAAACATAATCTAACTCTTTTACACATGTTTTCAACCTCATCTACGAGAGTCAAAAAGTTCCTGCGCAGTAATGTTAAAGCTGTTCCACCTAATTTTGATAGCGATACAGTCAAATTTTTTGAATTAAGCAACTTGTATGTTTAATTTCAGTTTTTTGCTGTTTTTTTGATAACATATCAATCTTCAGGGCAACATCAATGTTCACAAGTTTATGACAAGTTGAAAGTTTCCAAAATATGGATGTTGCTTTCATCATTGCCCCTCAGAAGAAGGACACTCTTCTTCCTTCGTATTGTATGACAAATCATTTTTCAGCCGCGGGCACTAGTACCGAGCACAAAATTTCACAGTGCGCATTTTTCTTTGAACAATTTTTTGTTTTGTTTTTCAAAAATAAAACTGAAATAAAACCTGGTCGAAATCGGGTCAAGAACACCTTGATCCGACCCGTTTCCATCTCTGATTAGTATATTGTGATCCGAAAGCGCTGTCTGAGGGATAAATGATTTTATTGCTCTTGGATACAAGGAATGCTCTTTCCTACCAGCTAAAGGTCGAGAGAGAGTCGGAGGAGGAGACAGAGGTCGCGTCAGAAAAACAGAAGTTGAGGGAGAATAATTTGAGTAGGAGTAGCTCCCAAAAAACTGCTTCTTCCCAAATCATTCTTTCTGAATGATTTGAGAAGGAGCAGTTACGTAGAATTAGAGTAAGTAAGGAAAGAACTGACACTTTAGGATTAAGGAACTAAGACAAATTTCAGGACAAACCAATAACCAGAATTAGATGATAATGAAGAATAGCTTTAATTCCGCAATTGTTTTTAATACCTTCTTCGTAATATGTACATTACAACCACAACGAGCTGCAATCAGGCCTTAGGCTCTACGAGACCCGCCATCTTGTATTGCTGCCTTCTCTTGTTAACCAACGGGCAATCGTATATCACAAATTGCTCGGGCAATTTTGCACATTTTGGAGCGCTGTTTGTAGCTAACGCAAGATATATGATAAATAAAGAGTTCCCTGGTTTCAGAATTTTTATTGACCTTTCCCTTCATTTTTCATCTGCAGCGAAAGTTGTACCACGGTACCTTCCATTAGTTTTATTAATTAATAAAAAATACTTAAAAGGTCCAAAATAAAAATCAGAAACCAGGGAACTCTTTATTTATCATATCTCTTGCGTTAGCCACAAACAGCGTTCCAAAATGTGCAAAATTGGCCGAGCAATTTGTGAATTACGATTGCCCGTTGGTTAACAAGAGAAGGCATCAATACAAGATGGCAGGTCTCGTAGAGCCTTAAATACTGCACCCGAACGGGGTTTATAACTGCACGTCAACCAAAAGCCCCTTTACACTATTAGCGGGATTATTTTTCTTCCACTTTATGTTCGATTTGTTGGCAACTCATTTGTAATACGAAAAAGGCAACAGACTTTCCGTTGAATTTCCTTTTGTATTTATTTTAGTTAAAGTTTATTATCAGAAGATCCCAAGATTATCTTATGCAATTAATTTAAGAGCATTTTACTTTCTATTTTCAACCGATTCTTCATGATTTCCTCTTTTCAGCACTTCAAATACTTTCACGTATCCCGCTCTCTTCTTATGGATACCTTGTTCTTCTCTTGCTCTGAAGAAAACGGCTAGTGATGCCGTAAGAGTTGTAAACTAATCCCTTAATCATGGATTCTTTTACTTTACGTGCTGCCGTGTTTAAAGGCACAATGAAGAAAAATGCACATTATTGGTGCCATAAAACCTTTAGCTGAAAGAGCTCCTCTAGCGTACAACGCTTGATTGCTCTGGGAAATGCTTTAGAATTATCACTAATGATCCCTTTATGACGGTTCTTTCCTACTTGCTGACTGTAAGGTGGGGTTTAAAGAACCCACTATTATTTTATATTCCTGATAACGAGTATTTCCAGTAACAGCGTGACGAATCTTTAACAATAATTGACTGGTATTTTCCATTGTCAACTAAGTTCACCAAGAGTAACTGATAAGATTCTATTATAATAAGAATGAGTCTATTGCCATTACTAAACAGTTTATGCTGCCTCGGTCGTGTAGTGGTCTAAGCGATGAGTCCGGGTTCGATTCCCGGGTGAGGCATAGATGTGTTTTTCTTACGGCACTGGCTCTCTCCCTTCCCTGGAGTCAGTGACGCTAAATTAGGGGCGGGAAACTGCTTATAGCCCATTTAGTTGCTCACGGTGTCGTTAAACCACAAATCAAAAGAAAAAAAAAGAAGTTTATTTCACAATCCACAAAGTTTTTTCGACGGTAATCCACAACTTTCCGTCATGATTGTTCTGCTCACCAGTTTGTTTGCCAGTGACGCCGTAAAGGTTGTAAACTCATCAGACCCGGTCTGGAGGTACTTTCACTTTCCGTGCTGCCGTTAGCTGGACACATAATAGATTATTGATAATGCTATAAACTTTTTAGCTGTAAGAACTTTTCTACTGAACAACACTTGAAACTCCTGAGAATCATCCTTACAGTTTTCCTCATTATAAATGCTGATGCGTTATTATAATGACCGTTGAAAACTTCCCTTCTTTAACTCACTGTAAGATGGAATAAAGAGGCCTACTGTTGTATCTTGGTCAGAAGTAGGGAAAATGTTACCCTATATCCGTGGAGATGGGTAGATCAGTAATTAAATGTTCCGCTATCGGTGTTTTCCAGAAGGAATAAAACAAAATTTCATTTTTTTTAGACAGAATATTCTCTTTTTGTGTTTTGTCTGCATAATACATGTATATTTAAAAGCGAATATTAATTTTATAAATGCAATTGTGGTGAAACATTTTTTCGTCAGTATTCTGCTTTTTTACGCTTTCCAACCGTAGGTTGAAGAAGCTTATATGCTCCAGCTTTGTCCGTCCGCACGATAACTAGCGTAAGAATGGTTCGATTTCGATAAAATTTTAATATGTGATAGGGGACAACCTGGGAACAAACTCTATTGAAAATGGACAAAATGGAGTCAAAGGACAGGACATAGGATCGGGATTCATTCCATCGCCCTTATACGTCATAACTTACGTAAAAATGCTTCGATTGCGACAAAACTTTATCATGTTGTTCCAGAAGTATACTGAACCGCTTTTGTTGAATATCATCGAAATGGGGGTCAAAGGTCAGGGCACAGGATCGAAATTTATTCCACAGCCATTATCCACATAACTTGAGTAAAAATGCTTCTATTGCGACAAAATTTTAGTATGTTGTTCCGGAGGTATACTGAACGAGTCAATAGTTAGTGTTAGGAGGAGGGTTTGTCTGCGCGCGATTTCTGATATGTTGGAAAGCGTATCATAATCAATGCATTGCATGATTTTCCTAACTTGTTCTTTGTGTCTTAAGTTTTTCTTTTTTTTTTTTTGTTTTTTTGTTTTGTTTTTTTTTTTGTTTTGGAGAACACGTATGGCCTACCACAAAATTCAGCAAACTATCTGCGTTCTCCGTAAATGTGTGTGTGTGTGTGTGTGTGTGTGTGTGTGTGAACACTCACTCACTCATCAGTGTAAATGTTATACAGTATTTTCAAAAACGATCTTTTTTTACTATTTCAATGTGTCACATAATGTACGTAACACTCAAAACAATAATTTTCTGCTTCTCTGTGTTATACCGTTTCATAACGAATAAAATAATGAGGCTTTTATACAAACTCCGGTTACGCTAATTTCAACTTTTGCTTGTTTTTCACAACAATGCCAGGCGATAAATTTCTAGAAAACGTGTTACTGATTATTAACAATTTGTAAAGCGATGCATTTTTAATGTTTCCTATAGTGTTATGGAAAGTTCAAAACACACTAATTAGGATTTTTTTATTTGTAGTTTTACAACGTTTTTAAAATAGAGTAGGAAATTATACATGTAATTTTTCGCTTTTCACAACCAGCACTTTCTCTTTGTATTCTGAACAGCAGGAAATTTCCCAAAAGTTCCTTCGGCCATTTCAGATGTGGCCTTCTTGTTTGATCTGCGAATCGGAAATAGAAATTGGAATGTTAATTTAAAATGCGTAGGTCAGAGTTCCTGCTCTCTCTCTCTCTCGATAAGAGGAAGAACCTGCATGATTTAATTAAACGAATTTTCAACCGTTCTGCGTGGGTATTTCGTGTATGTGCGCGCATTGAGCTAGCAGAAGTGCTAGCTCAATGCGCGCACATACACGAAGAGGTAAATGCGTAAGAGGTAAATGAAATCTTGGGATCTGTCATTTCGTTTGATAAATATGGCTTAAACCTACGAAGCTGCTCCATTAAATTAAATCCGCCAACAGAATACTCCATTAAACATTCTAAATCGCAATTAAAATTTCTGTTTGTGTTTATCGGTTAAATTTGTGCATTTTGTTGTTCTACAAAAAGCATAAAAATTTCCAACTTCGAATCTAAAAGTTGATCTTGTGTGAAAACTTGCACTCTAGTTCTAGGCGTCTTAGGAAAGAAAACAAAATTAGATTATCCAAAAAATATGTAATTTTATAGGTATGTTTATTTCATTTTCGACGGGGACCTTGTTTGATAGATAACTTTCTCAAGGTAAATGTAGGCATCGGTTACTTCAAGATTTGGCCCACCGACTTCGAAATTTTCATTTCTTGCAAAAGCATTGCATATCAGTTTTGTTTCTTACTTACGCGGCAGAAGCGCTGTCGTGGCACATCCGGACATAGCACTTCCGCACAATGAAAATTTTGTGTCAAATCCACGCATTCCTCAACCGCATCCCCCAAATTCTTTCTCAAGAGAAGAGGGAGGAAAACGGATGTGTGTTACTTCCGTACAAAGGGTGAGAGTCATCATGGGCGCCAATATAGGAGGGCAAGTGGGGGCATTTGCCCTCTCCTGATGGAAATCGGTCAATGCATTATCTGTTCTTGAAAAGTAAAGAGATGTCCGCGATTACAATAATTCTGATTGCATTTTTTTTCTTCTGTAGTTTCTGGATGAGTGTATATGCAGCAAAAATAGAAAAAACGTAGGGAATTTCCAGTAAAAAAAAACAACAGAAATTTACATTAGAAAGTAACAGTGAAATTAGATAACAGCGTACGTACGTACAGTGTGCAAAAGTACAGAAGGCGAAGAAATAAAAACTATATCATCCTCTGCATGGGGGCACTTGCCCTTCCCTGGAAATTTCACTATCAGTTCAGTTTTAGGGAGGCTGTACTAAGATTTTCGCCATATCATTAATTCTGATTGCTATATGCTGAACTTCTGGAGGTGTGTGTGTGTGCGTTTATAGTAGGAACACTGTAATTTGCAGTAGAAAGTAATATTATTGAAAATCGCCACTGCGTGTTAGAGCACAGCATACGAGTATAGTGTAGGGTATGAGTATAGTGTAGGGCAGTGTCAAACGCAAAGAAATGCAAACATATCTTCTACAACGTCCATTTGCTGCTGGACAAAGAGTTCGGCAAGTCTTTTTCCAGAACTTCATCTTAGGGGTGATTCTTTTCCTTTTTCATGATCAATTGAATGATTATTGGAGTTTTCTTCTAGATGATCAATTGAATGAACATTGGAGTTTTTCTTCTAGACGATCAATTGAATGATCATTGGAGATTTTCTTCTAGACGATCAATTGAATGATCATTGGAGATTTTCTTCTAGACGATCAATTGAATGATCATTGGAGTTTTTCTTCTAGACGATCATTTGAATGATCATTGGAGTTTTCCTTCTTGATGATCAATGGATTTTTTCTTCCTGGTGATAAATTGAATAATCATTGGAGCTTTTTTTTTTCTCGATGATCAATTGAATGATCATTGAAGTTTTTCTTCTAGATGATCAATTGAATGAGCATTGGAGTTTTTCTTCTAGATGATAAATTGAATGAACATTGGAGCTTTTTTTTTTTTCTCGATGATCAATTGAATGAACATTGGAGTTTTTCTTCTTGATGAACAATTGACTGACCATTGGAGTTCTGAGGTGCATGGGAAACAAATGGTCATAAGGTGCAAGGCTCAGAACAACAAAGTAATTTTTTTTTGTCTAAATATGCCGTCGAACTTCATCTATCAGTCTTTTTTAGGTGGTCTGGTTTTCATTTGAATTTATCCAAATGTACGTGGTAAAAATCGTTAGAGGATACAGACGGCAAAGTGGAAGTTTACGTAGTTTATGCTACAGAGCGTGAGTCGAACGTCTTGCAACATTTGCATCACTTTATGTCTTCATGCGTACCTTTACGACGGAAGCTGACTAGCATTCAAAGTATAGGCCATCGTGTCGCACCGTCTTTAGCCATTTATCTGCCAGTTCTTCGATTCTACAGAGGGTGAGTCGAAAGTTTTGCAATATTTTGATCACTTTATGTCTTCATACGTACCTTTACGTTTACGACAAAAGCTGATTAGCATTCAAAGTATAGGTCATCGCGCTGCACCGTCTTTAGCTATCTGTCTGCCAGTTCATCGATTCTACAGAGGGTTAATCGAAAGTTTCGCAATATTTGGGTCACTTTATGTCTTCATACGTACCTTTACGACGAAAGCTGACTAGCATTCAAAGTATAGGCCATCGTGTTGCACTGTCTTTAGCCATCTGTCTGCCAGTTCTTCGATTCCACGGCGGTAAAAGTCCTTTTCTTTCGAGGCAAAGAACTCTTTCACCCCAGCTGTCACCTCCTCCTGGTTGTTGAAGTGCCGCCAGCGAAAGAAGTGGGCCATGGACCGGAACAAGTAATAATCCGACGGGGCAAGGTCTGGACTATATGCTGAGTGTGGCAACAGTTCGATGTCCTCAAGTTCCTGGAATTTTGCCCGGGTCGTTCGCACGGTATGGGGCCGAGCGTTGTCCTGCTGTAGGAGAGCGCGCTTTCTGTTCACCAGTGTCGGGTACTTCTCCTCCAAAACGGCATATATCCACTCCAACTTTTCAGAATAGAGGTTGGCGTTGATGGATCGACCATCTAGGACAAATTCGTAATGGATTATCCCCTCGAAATTCCACCAGACGCAGAGCATCACCTTGTGCTCGAAGCGCCCACGTTTGGCAACAGGTTCTGGAAGCTGGCCCGGGCTCAACCACTGTCGTTGGGTGTTAGGATTATGGAAATAGACTCACTTTTCGTCGCACGTAACAATTCCCTTGACGAAGCGTTCATCGCGCGGGCTTTCTAGAAGTTTCGTGCACATGTCCACTCGGCGGTTTGCTGCAGCTGGCGTCAGTTCGTGAAGGACAATGCGGCAGCTCTTGTAGACCTTGCCGAAGTCCTGAAGGTGACGAACCACGGTGGTTTGTGATATTCCCAGCTCGCCTGTTAGTCTTAGAGTGCTAGTTGTCAGGTTTGTCTCTACAGCCTGGCACACGGCCTCCGAATCCACGGTTCGCGGCCTACCTGACTTTGGTAGATCGTCGAGGCTTCTGTTACATGAGCGAAATTTCTTGAACCATCTGGTTCAAGAAATTTCGCTCATGTAACAGAAAATCAAACTCGTAAAACAAAAGTTTGGGTTGTGGCTGTTTATCTTTCAGGCGTCCCAACCACAGACAGAACGACGACATGCAATGCTGTTCACAGGTTTCACAGTATTTGTCATTTTCTTGTAGGACTTCCGTCCACAGGGAGTAGAGTTTAGGTCCCAGCCACCTACAGCGAGATCGCCTTTTGGGCAGGACACAGAAACGGAAGGAATGAGAGCAAGTCTAGCTACTTTGACAGAACAGTTTGTAGTGAGATTAGAGCACAGTAGATGGCGCCACCGTACAAGTACGATGTTGCACATACAGGGGTGAGAGAATTTCGGGGGTCATAGGAAAGGATACCCATTTAACCAGTGTGTCCAGCCAGGGGGCCGTCACTTAACGTGCTCGTCCGATGCACGGCGGATATTCAGCGATTGTTAGTAAATCACACCATCTCTGAAAGATCAGCCCAGGTTCGAACCTGAGGACCTTGCAATGATAGTCTGAATCGCTAACCACTAAGCCATCCACGGCTCTCATTGCTGTTCACAGCAACGACTACCACTTTATGTCCCTTTCGGCTGACTGCAGTGCGCGACTTGAACTAGTTTAAACACGTGACATACCCGCCGCAGCACATGCGTTTATGTAAATATTGCAAAACTTTCGACTTACCCGCTGTATTTATGTTTACAGGTTCTATTTTTGCCCCCTCCTGAAACCTAAGCTATGGACGCCCATGAAAGTCATTATTTTGTTAGTTTGTTCTTTTAAAATTCTATCGCACTGTACTCTTGTTGCATCTGGAGGTTTTATTTAAACAAATGGATCTTATAGTGTTGCCTGAAACTTGAAATGGCCAAGCCTTGTGCTTTCTTCAATGATTTTCGATACCGCTTACATCGTAAAAACGCCAATACCAATGTGGTGAGTTAGAAAATCATAAAAGAAACAGCAGAAAACTACAGAGGCTCAACAAAGATAATCGATTATAACGTTCCAGATCACACATGGAAACCAGATCACGCCTAAAGTTGATAAATATACTACTTTGAGCCAAAATTGATTAAGTCTCGTAAGGGTTAATGATGTTTTAAATAATTTGGATTATTTCGTAGAAAAAGAAGTATTTTCGAATTGAAATAGAGCCTAACTTAACGTAAAGGGAGCAAGGACAAAGAGAGCCTACAGGCATCTTCTGGGTACGAGATAGTTAAATTCCATTTCGTACGCAACTGACGCAAAAACGGTAGGGCTGTTAAGAGATCTCAATTAGGATGCCTAATTAATATTACATTTGTACGGAAGTGTCATGTCCGGGTCTGCCATTAAACCGGCAAAAGCAGTGTAGCGGATCTAGAGGCTCGTCCTAAGCTGTCTAAAAAAGAGAGACAGGGAGAGAAACTGTGTAGGACGCACACACACACACACACACACACACACACGCGCGCGCTATAAACTTGCAACACTGCCCCTCCCTGACATCGCAAGGCTTTTTAACATTTTCCGTTAAATTGTTCTAAATTTTTAAATAATAAACTGCAGACCAGAACTCAAAAAATCAGCACTATTTTCATGGTGTTAAATTGCCCGCTTTTCGAGAAAACCAACTTGATGCTTTTTAAATTGCACATCTGGACAAAACCTTTCAAAATAAAGTTTGATTCCTTTTGTTCATATGCGTTAATTTATTAGAGCTTGGAAATTTGTTACCAGTTTTTGTTTATGGCCCAATCGAAGTACGTACATTGCTCTGTCTCATTCACACTATATCACACACTTCAAAGTCTACCAAACACGGTGACTTTCCCTGCTTCCAATTACTAATGATGCCAGAAAACATTGAAAAACAAACAAACAAACAAACGAACAAAAAAACAACAACAGAAAAAGCACCCATTGCTTTTCATGATTAGTCATAATCTCTTTTTACTCCAGCTCTCATATTTTTTTCTTTGTTTCTGAACCTCGAGTTTTTTTTTTTTTTTTTTTTTTTTGTTTAAGCTAGAATAGAACATTTCAACTTTATAGCAAATTTTAGTTGTTTTTAAAAAATTTAAGAAAATCTGCGAATCTATTACTATAATTTTACAAAAATAAATCCATTAATATTTTAGACATATTGGCCATTTAAAAACAAAAACCTGCTTGGGGGGATACTCCAGTCGCCCCCCCCCCTCTAGATCCGCTACTCGGTAAAAGGTTCCCATTTCTACAAAGGGGATAACTACGAGTTCCAGGATGTTGCTACATGGATTTTAAAGACTTTAAAATATTTTTAAATTAATTATTTTCCAAGCAAGGAATTTTCCAGCGATAAGTTCGAAGACGCTGCTGCCAAGGCCGGCATCGGTGACTAAAGGTTGTGGAAATGTGTTTCCCAGGGAATCGTTCTTCTTATGGAGGAGCAGTTTCAAAGCATTTGCCTAAATCGTTTTATTGACCTACGCTGCAGTCAGGTGCATTGTCATCAGCAAGCGATTCGAGACTGCTTAATTAGTTTACTGCATCAGAGATAGAAACACTATAACGGTGGGAAGAAGCTCAGCGGACACAGGGGTCAATGAGAAAGAGAGAAGTGTAGGGAGGAGACACAGCAGGCGGTAGGATGCACTGAGAAAAGAACGTTGCAGGTGGCTCCCGAGCAGGTCAGCAGAATAGAATATAGTGTGGAGTAACATAGGAGAGGAAAAGGAAAGGAGTAACATGAAAGGCTAGTTACGTAAAATTTAGAGTAAGTAAGAAAGGAATAGGAAACAAAAATAAGTATCGCGCTAAGAGATCAGAGGAGTAATTTTGTAGGATAATTGCACAGGGGAATCAAAAATATGGAAATTACATAGTAAGAAAGAACTGATTTAATACAAAGAAGGATTGCCTGGGAACAATATTTTACAGCTCGACTGACTCTTCGAACATTCCCATGCTGAAATTCTGGAAATTCTATTAATACACCATTAACTATAATCACAACAAAACACTTCGTTTTTTATTGGTGTAAATATTTTATTTTTAACTTACTCCAGGAAGCTTTCGCTCCTCGTCTCCGGACGGATTTTTCAAGATGCGTTATTACTAAACTCAAATGTGTAGAATTAAATCAAAACTAACAATGCGCATGATATCACATTCCATACGCGTTCTCCGCGCTATTTCATACTCACCTTCACGAGCTTGTCACATACATTCTGTTTTTACATATCAGCAGTTTTTTTATGAAACTTTTCCAGACCTGCGGAATCTCATATGAAATATTTTCATTACACGCATTGACCCTTGTCATTATTTCCATTGATGATTCCGTTGGGGTCATATATCTTGTTATACCTCTTGCGTTTTGCCGCGTTGTTAATTGTCTTCCTGGCTAAGGCTGTAGCTGGATTTTCTCCTCTTGCCATTTTTTCGTGTTCTTTAATTCTGGTACTTATTGATCTCTTGGTTGGTCCTACATACACTTTTTCTGTTCCATCCTTATATCCCAAGGTTCACATTTTATTTCAAGAATCTATTGCGTAACCACGGTTATGATGTAAGAATCAGAACGCCACAATCTATTGGTAGAGCATTAACAAATAATAAGACATCAAATGAAATGAAAAAAGCTGGTGCATATAGTATACCACTACGATATGAAAACGGAACAGAAAAAGTGTATGTATAGGACTAACCAAGAGATCAGTAAGTACCAGAATTAAAGAACACACACACACGCGCGCGCAAAGAGAAGAAAATCCAGCTACAGCCTTCGCCAGGGAGGTAATTAACAACGTGGCAAAAAGGAAGGTGTATAGCAAGATACATGACCCCAAAGGAATCATCAATTAGGGAGTCCATGGAAATAATGACAAGGGTCGATGCGTGTGAAGAAACATTTCATATGAGATTTCTCAGGTCTGGAAAAGTTTCATAAAACAAGACTGCTGATATGTAAAAACAGAATATATGTGACAAGCTCGTGAAGGTGAGTATGAAATAACGCGGAGAACGCCTATGGAATGTGACATCATGCGCAATGATTTTTTTTTTATTTTTATTATTGAATGTTTAACGACCACCGTGAGCAACTCGATGGGATATAAGCAGTCGCCCGTCCCTAATTTAGGGCCACTGGCTCCAGGGAAGGGAGAGAGCCAGCGCCGTCAGACAAACACAACATCCATGCCTCACCGGGATTCGAACCTGGACCCATTTCGGACGAATGGTCAGAAGCCACCGGGACGGCATGCGCATCCATTGTTAGTTTTGATTTAATTCTACATATTGGGATGGTGCGAATGAAATGTCCGGCGAGAACGAGCAGTGGAGACAGTCCCCCACCACAGCGGAATGGAACCACCCACAGGTGTTGTGGGTATTACGTCACAGAGTTACTATGAGTAACTAGCAGTTGTGTGAAGGACAAGGTTCAGACGTCGTTTGAACGTGGCCTGCAAAGGAAACATCCAGACTTTTGATTTGAGAGGAATCTTCCTGTATGAATTTAAACTGGGTCCATTCTGCAGGAATTGCCGCTCGGAACGTTAACAAGGCGTTTGGGGAGAATACAGCCAACGAACGAACCATTCAGCGATGGTTTGTGAAGTTTCGAAGCGGAGATACGTACCTGAAAAACGAAGCACCTGGTCAACGTGCTTCGTTTTGTGCGTGTCCTTTTTGATAATCGGAAACCTGTTGCTGTTTCTGACGATGTTTTGTTGCGTGTGGTTGAAGTGTACCCTCGAAAAACGTGTCGTGGGATAGCGGCAAAGGTAGGTGTCCACGACACGGCAGTTGTTCGGCGTCTGGCTGCGCAAGTTAAGGTCAGAAAGCTGGACATGTGGCTGCCGCATGAGTTGACAACTGCCAACAAGACTAAGCGTTTGGAAGTCTGCACGTCGCTCCTTTCCAGGAATAAACAAGAACCTCTACAGCATCGAATTGTCACCTGCGACGAGAAGTGGGTCCTTTATGATAATCGGAATCTATCTGCGCAATGGTTAAGAAAGGCACAGTCTCCTAGACGGTATCTTAAGCCACCCCTACACATGAAGAAGATGATGCTTCTTGTCTGGTGGTCCACAACCGGGATAATTCATCGGAGCTTCTTGGCAAGAGGCCATACCATCCTAAGCCACCCCATACACACCAAGAAGATGATGCTTCTTGTCTGGTGGTCCACAACCGGGATAATTCATCGGAGCTTCTTGGCAGGAGGCCATACCATCACTGCAGAACGTTATTGTGCTGAATTACACCAGATGCATCGGAAATTGCTGCGGAAAAATACCGGCTTTGGTCAACAGACATGATGGTGTTCTGCTCCAGGACAACGTCCACCTTCATGTTGCACAACGAACGATGCTGGCACTAAGTGCTTTGGGCTATGAAGCACTGCCTCATCCTACCTATTACCCGGACTTGTCTCCAACAGACTATCATCTGTTTCGTCGCCTGGATCACTTCCTGTCCGGGAAACAGTTCACAACAGACAACGAGGTTCAGCCGCCCCGGTGGCGCAGTGGTCTAAGCGATGGCCTCTGATCATTCGTCCGAACGGGGTCCGAGTTCGAATCCCGGTAAGGCATGGATGTTGTGTTTGTCTTACGGCACTGGCTCTCTCCCTTCCCTGATACCAGTGACCCTAAATTAGGGACGGGCGACTGCTTATAGCCCATTGAGTTACTCACGGTGGTCGTTAAACCTCCAATCAAAAAAAAAAAAAAAACGAGGTTCAACGTGCAGTTGATAATTTCTTCGGGTCCCAGCCATAAGACGTTCTTCGTTCCGGGAACAAGGCCTTGCCGGACAGATGGCAACTATGTGTAGATGCCGAGGTGGATTATTTTGCCTCGGTAAGTTGTCCTACTTTTCCGTTCTCGCCGTTCACGTGTGCTGGTCCTTTGTCGGACATTTCATTCGCATCAACCCAATATTTGAGTTTATTTATAACGCAATTTGAAAAAGCCGTCCGGACACGAGCGGAAAGCTAGGTGGAGTAAATTAAAAATAAAATATTTACACCAACAAAAACCGGAGTGTTTTGTTGTAATGATCTCCATGCTGACTAATTCTTTACTTGGAAAATAATTAATTGTAAAATTTCCTAAACCCACGCAACAATTTAATCAAGCTGAGATAATGACCAAAGAGCCGCCCCGGTGGCGCAGTGGTCTAAGCGATGGCCTCTGATCATTCGTCCGAACGGGGTCCGGGTTCGAATCCCGGTGAGGCATGGATGTTGTGTTTGTCTTACGGCACTGGCTCTCTCCCTTCCCTGGAACCAGTGACCCTAAATTAGGGATGGGCAACTGCTTATAGCCCATTGAGTTGCTCACGGTGGTCGTTAAACCTCCAATCAAAAAAAAAAAAAAACGAGGTTCAACGTGCAGTTGATAATTTCTTCGGGTCCCAGCCATAAGACGTTCTTCGTTCCGGGAACAAGGCCTTGCCGGACAGATGGCAACTATGTGTAGATGCCGAGGTGGATTATTTTGCCTAGGTAAGTTGTCCTACTTTTCCGTTCTCGCGTGCTGGTCCTTTGTCGGACATTTCATTCGCATCAACCCAATATTTGAGTTTATTTATAACGCAATTTGAAAAAGCCGTCCGGACACGAGCGGAAAGCTAGGTGGAGTAAAATAAAAATAAAATATTTACACCAACAAAAACCGGAGTGTTTTGTTGTAATGATCTCCATGCTGACTAATTCTTTACTTGGAAAATAATTAATTGTAAAATTTCCTAAACCCACGCAACAATTTAATCAAGCTGAGATAATGACCAAAGAGCCGCCCCGGTGGCGCAGTGGTCTAAGCGATGGCCTCTGATCATTCGTCCGAACGGGGTCCGGGTTCGAATCCCGGTGAGGCATGGATGTTGTGTTTGTCTTACGGCACTGGCTCTCTCCCTTCCCTGGAACCAGTGACCCTAAATTAGGGACGGGCGACTGCTTATAGCCCATTGAGTTGCTCACGGTAGTCGTTAAACCTCCAATCAAAGAAAAAAAAATGATCAAAGGCATAAAATATAACAAAACAGCATTGATAATGCCATCCCCTCCCCACTCAAGAAAAAACTGGGGGCTCCGTAGGGGCCCCAGTTTTTTTTTTTATGTTTGTTGCACCCCTGTATAGATGTGTTTTGAATTTTAGGAATTAGGTTTTCAATCTGGCATAACAACGCTCTCTGGAATTTCATCCTACATTTCTGATTTTACCAAGCTGTGTATTTATAACACATACATAAGAAATTTTCTTTTCTTATATCAGCCGAGATTCGGAAAAACAGAAAATAAATGCCATAAGACGGCAAGCAATGTCAGTAAATTAGTGATACGTAAGGCGTGATCGCTGAGATCTTTTAAGTTCAGTATAAAACATAAAGCCAGCCGTTGAGATAACGAGCCATCACCTTTTTTCTGTATGAGCAAGAGAAAGGAAAAAAAATCCCTTTATTCCGTGATCACGTAAAAATCTTTAAATGACAATCTTTGTAATTCCAACCGCTAATTACAAAATTCTGCTTACTATCTTCCCGGAGAAACAACAGAGAAAAAAACATAGAAATTAAAAATCAGTACAGATGCTTCGGAATGAAACAGAAGCCCCAGAAGATGAAGTACAAATGCCGAGAGGTATGAATTAAATATTAGCAATTATTTCTTTCATAAGCAAAGCTGGCCTGGTTACGCCGAGGGATTTTTGCGTCTCCTTATTTTATTACAATGACATCACGAGCAAGAAGATCTCGGGAGAATTAATTAGTCCGGAATCAGGGCCCCCCGAGGCCCCAAATAATTCATCAGTGAAAACGTACATCTAATTTAATTAAAAATCCTTGTCTCCATAATTAGTAAACGATTAATTTTTCATGAAAATCATCTTATCATCATCGACATCGCTTTTTATGGTCGATCTTCATCAAAGCGCTTCTTCGGAACTGATATTCAGCTGCATTAGAATTAAAAGTTCATGCGGGGACTGAATGAGACTCGAGCAAAGAAAAGGAGCGCATCTCAGTTTTATCATGCCTTTTTTTTTTTTTTTTTTTACTATTTTATTAATTTCTTTTTCCTTCATTTCATTTGTTTTTGTCCCACGAAACGCATTTGTACGTGACTGGGTATTACATTCGTTGCTCTGCCTTTAACACTTAGCTTTTATTTTTTTCCCTTTGCGGTTTACCCTCTGAGAATCTAATGCCAGAAGGTGACTCTTCGAAATTTAGAGTGACGATGTACAGGAAAGAAGAAGAGCACTGCACCAGTGGGATTCATACCTCACCATCAAGACAAATATCTGGATTATTGGCGGTGTGAATTTACGAAAAACAGTTTGCAGTAAAGTTGGCAGTAGATGTCAGTCCTTGAATGAAATTTCCGCTAAAATATAGATTTGAAAGCTGTGAATCCGTTTATTGTTGAATAAACAAAGACATCGTTTAAGCAACACATAGCAACCGAAAAATTGTTATTCGGTCACCGCCGGGAAATTGAATCCCAGATCTCTCGATATCTAGCCGAGCGCGTTAGCCTTACACCACGGTGGCCAAAAATCCACGGCGCTATGTGTGTTTTTCTGTCAGCTTCTGACATAATAAATCCGTAAGATGAGCTATGCTACTGAGAAGTCTCCATCTGGTGGGCATTAACGGCACTGGCTATACACTGAAAAGCAACTGAATTAGAGATACTTGTCTAGTAACGTGTAGCACCTCCTTTCGCCCTGATGACGGCGGCGATTCGTCTCGGCATGGACTCTACAAGACATCGAAAGCGTTGGGAAGCCATACGGATCCACGACCCTTGAACAAGCTCCCCCAGTTCACGAAAATTTGATGGAGGGGGTGAGAGCCCCAAACGTCTCTCTCGATGGCATCCCAGATGTGTTCGATGGGGTTAAGGCCAGGTGACCTAGCTGGCCAAGGAAGCGAGGTCACGTCGATGGAGTGTTCATTCAACCATTCGGATACAATTCGGGAGCGATGGCACGGTGCATTGTCTTGTTGAATAATGAGGTCCCCAGTGGGATGCTGAAGACGCACAAACGGGAGCAAATGGATGGTCGTCCAGGATATCCCAGTAACGTTGACCTGTGAGGGACGATGTCACACGTACCAGGGGTCCCATTTCAGTCCACGTAAACAGTCCCCAGACGAGAATGCTACCCCCACCAGCTTGAAGAGTACCCTGCTGGCAAGAAGGATCCATCGCTTCATGTGGTTTGCACCCTACTCGTATCCCGCCATCCGCATGTACCAACGTGAATCTCGACTCATCAGTCCAGGCAACATTTTTCCACATGTCTAGGGTCCAGTGGCGATGTTCCCGCGCCCATGCTAATCTTTGCACCCTGTGATGTGCGGTTAGCAGCGGTACCTTCGTGGGACGATAGCTTCTGTACCCCATAGCAAGGAGATAGTTCTGGATGGTGTAGCTGCTTACACGTTTTTGTGCACCAGCGTTAAATTGCAGATTGATTTCTTGCACTGTGGTCCGTCTATCCGCTGTTACAATGCGAGCTAGCCGACGATGACCCCGCTCATCCACACGCTGTTGTCCACGGCAGTTGGCCCTTGCAGGGATGGTTTTACCGGATTCGATGTACTCACGGTGCACCCGTGACAGAGTGGCTAGTGAAAATCCCGGTGCCTGCACGACTTCCGAGATGGAGTGACCCATTCTTCGGGCCCCGATAATACGCTTAGATCCTTCGTCTTACCCATACTGCGTCCGACTCTTACTGATTCCCGTCGCATCACTCCTTATATTGTCGGATCGCTGCATACGTCATGTCGTTTCCGTTTACAAGGCCGCCCACAGCGCCACACTTTTGCATAACGCCAGCTGTCTCTAATTCAATTGCTCTTCTGTGTGTATATATTAATTACAGCAGTTAAATCCAAAAGGCGAGATCCAAAGTGAAAATCCTCCAAATACTTGGCCTCAGTGAATAAACAAAGACGTCGCTCTTTCCACGTTTATAGCAACCGAAAAATTGTTATTCGGTCACCGCTGGGGATCCGAATTCCAGATATCTCGATATCCAGCCGAACGCGTTAGCCATACACCACATTTTCAACGTTTTTTTTGGTGTAAATATGACATGAATGGTAAGTCAGATAATATCCGATAACTTGAAAATTTCGTCGCCCTGGTGCGGGAAACGCACCTGCGTCTCCCGGATAGCGCCCGATTATGCTAAACACTACACCATCCAGAACGACCAAGTTTAAAGTTTTCGGATATTATCTGACTTACTATTCGTGTCATATTTGCACCCATAAACGGATTCACAGCTTCCAAATTTGTATTGTACAATGGTGTAATCCTGCATTTCATTCATTGATATTCTGCGCCTCAGGAAAATCACGGGAATGAATTCTAATCCTCCAGATTCGCGATGTATGAACGCCGGTTGCTTCGATTAGCGAATCCTGTGATAGTTATATTCAAACTAATCGGAAATTTGAAACTTGGTAGTTCTGGGTGGCGTAGTGGTTAGCATAATCGGGTGCCATCCGGGAGACGCGGGTTCGATTCCCGCTCCAGGAGGACGGAATTTTTACGTTTTCGGATATTATCTGACTTTACCATTCATGTCATATTTACAGCAATAAAAGAATTCACAGCTTCCAAATTTGTATCGTACAATGGTGTTAATCCCGTATTTCATTAATGAAAATTTCCGTTTTTTAAGTGTTCCCATTTCTTCTGAATTTCGTATTTTCGTCCATAGTCAGTAATTCTGCTTATCGTAGAAAAGCCCGTTTCGGGTTTTTCTGTATTGATACAGAAAAACCCGAAACGGGCTTTTGCACCAGAGAATCTTTCCTCTTTTCCCCTGGAGACATTCAATCCGAGGTCGACTGAGTTAGCTCATCAGAAGACACGCGCCTTACCGTTGAACCAGAAATCGTAGTCACGTTCAAGGTAGAACTTTGTCATTAATTCGAGTGAATTAGTCATTTTATTTTCCGTTGGAACTTTTTATTTTGAATAGGTTTGTAATAATTTTATTTTTTTCTGTTATCAGAAATTAAGTATCTTTTCATCGTGATTTTTCGAGGCAACAGAAGGCTTTGAAACTTGATCTTTTTAAAACGTCTTTGAATTATCGTTACAAAAAGGTGCTATGTACTGCTTTATAGCATTGCAGTAGTCACACTTTATCCGCGGGTGATAAGTTCCATGACCCCCAGTGGATATATACATGCTTTTTCCTATACATAGATACCGTATAAAGTTTAATATAAATTAGGCACAATAAAAAAGAAAAAAACAAAAATTAATAAAATTGAACAATTATAACAATATACAAAGGGCATGCTGAACGTAAAGCCTCGTCCCTAATAAGATTTTTATTTGTAGCACCAAAAAGGTGAAACTTGGTGGCAAAATACTTGGACATATTGTTAATGATGCTAACCTATTCAAAGTATTGTTCATCACTTTCTATACATTCCCGCCATCTTTGACTCCATTGCTAAAATCCATTTTGGAAAAATTCCTGGGGCTGTCGTTTCACCCATGAGTTCACAGCCAGTTTAACGTCTGTCACATCTTCGAAACGTTCCCCACGGTGTTTTTCAAAGGGCAAACAAGAAAAAGTCTGAGGGAGCCAAATCAGGACTGTGTTGGGGCATCACCGACCACCCCATTTTGGCAATAGCCTGTGAAGTCTCCATTGAGGCGTGGGGACGTGCATTATCATGGTGTAAAAAAAAACCCACTATGAAGTGGAATGTCACGCCTTTGTCTTTTGATAGCTTCCTTTAGCTTCTTCAATGTCTGCACATAGTGAGCACTGTTTATTGTTGCAACTCCTGTATGGTGACACGACAATCAACTGTAATCAGGTCTTTCACTCGTTGCCTGTTGGCATCTGTCACTGCAGTTGCGGGTCTTTCACTCCGTTGTTTGTCCGACACTGAACTTTCTCCCTCTCGAAACCTCTTCGGACATTAGCGATATTGATTGTGGCAGCTCCGTACACCTCCAAGAGTCTTCTGTGGATCAATTATAGGATTCGCTGCTTTTCTCTGTCAATCATCTTTATTTCCGATTCTGAGAAAAATTTGTTCCCATTTTGATAACATATCATAGTACATGTCAGTGCAGTTCCATTAAAATCACTTCAAAATTT
This sequence comes from Macrothele yani, assembly GCA_039090855.1. Taxonomy (NCBI): domain Eukaryota; kingdom Metazoa; phylum Arthropoda; class Arachnida; order Araneae; family Macrothelidae; genus Macrothele; species Macrothele yani. The sequence continues at coordinate 119,711,929 of CM077005.1, read as the reverse complement.
CAAAAGTTATAAGGAGGAGGCATTTCTTTCAGGATACTCCTTGTAATGTAAGAAATGTTATGTGAATATGAAACTACTACGAATTTCTTTTTCCTTCTTCTCAATTTCACGGATAGAAGATTCTTTCTTACAGTAGATATTAGCAATCTCAGCATACGATTATTTTCTTTCCTTATTAGATCGAGAACTTTCATCTTTTCAGTTAAAGGAAGCACTTTTAGGGCTTCTTTTTTGGCATATCCCAATTAACTCTCTTGAGCTTTGGGGGCCATAATTCAGTAAAATAAAATTTACTTGAACACAAGCACTGTGATACATGTGTTAAATGTTGGTCTGCTACTAACGGGCGGGTAGCGCTAGACAAAGGTGTGATTCACGCTATTCAGAACGGCGTGTAATTTAAAACTTATGAATTGTTATTTTCTGGAATTTTCCACTCAATATTTTTCGTACCGCGATTGACCGCGGGTAACTGCAACCGCGGAAAGCGAGGATGCGGATACGGGGGCACTTCTGTATTTCATAAAACTCCTAAATATAAAATTTACTCTTGATAGCTATAATAGCTTTTGTCTTAAGGAGTCCTCAGACTGATGCATAGACATCACACAATCACCTGTACAATAATTCCAGTACCAGATTTGTTACGGTAACGTAATATACACTATATTGACAAAAGTCACCGGACACCTATAGAAGAGAAACACAACATAGTATTTATTGACATACATTAGTACTGTGTCGGTCCAGTTTTGGCGTTAATGTATGCACTGGACCCTTCGAGACATGCTTTCGACAAGGTTTTGGAACACAGCGATAGGTATGCGCTTCCATTCAGTACATAATACTGCCTCTAACTGTTGCTTAGTAGTAGGCCTTGGTTCCAAACTTCTTCTGCGGCGCTCTAATTCATCCCATATGTGCTATATGGGATTAAGATCGGGGTTCTGGGCTGGTCAGTCCACACATGGTACGGAATTATCGTCAAACCACGCCGTAAACAGGGCATAATTGTTCAGTATATCGAGGTAGACATGCTGGTTAACAGGTTTGCCCACGATAACCAATGGCCCGGGACCATACCACGAAAAACACCCCCACACGAGTACTCTGCCTGCTCCAAACTTAACCGTAAGAACAGTACACTGTGGTAAATAGCGTTATCCCGGCTGCCGCCATATCCACACACAGCCATCAGACTGATGGATCGTGTATCTGGATTCATCAGTCCATTGATCTACGGTCCACGATATAAATGTTCTTTACACCATGCTAAATGACGAGTAGCATTCCGAGTGGAGATGAAAGGCTTATGAGCAGCCGCACGACCACGGTAACTTATGGAATGAAGTTCTCTGCGAATGATACGTGTACATACCGAGGTTCCAGCATTTTTACTCACCTGTAAACTGAGGTCTTGTGCAGTACTCCATCGATTAGCTGTAACGACTCTGCTGAGGCTTAGACGTCCCCTGACACTGATTTTCTTTAGTCTGCCGGTACGTTTTGCTGCTTCAGGCACGCCATGTGTCTTCCATTTATTCAGTGCATCCCAAACAGTTGACTTGGGTATGTTTAAACGCCTCTTATTGTCAACCCACTAATATAACACCCAATAATCTTTCCTTTCTCAAAGTCAGTTCTCTCCCGCCGCAACATTTTTACTCAACCTCACAGTGCGATTTGATCGCGGTCAGCTGCAGGCTTGTTTTAATACCGTTTGCAGCTGTACCGCGCATCTTAACAACGCAACAAATTCGTTCATTTGCTTTTGAAGGGGTGTCCGGTGACTTTTGTCAATAAAGTGTATATAATAGCTGGCGTACAAAATGGGGAAGAGCGGGAAGAAATATCAGGAGCTACAATAACCAAAACTTCATGCGATATACTCTCCACAACATCCGATCTTACACACGTATCAATATAAAAAGTACACACCGATTCACCAAAGTAGGTGCAGAACAGTCCTGAATCTTTTATTTATTGCTGCCATATGTTATATACAAATGTCGCAATCCGAAACTGTTATAAATATTATTTTAAAAACATGTTTGCAGTAATACAATAATGTAGCCCAATTCGGAATTTCCACGGCAAGATATTACCTCAGAGGCGTTCGGAAGTCCCGATGTACGGGCAGGCACTATAAATGTGTATAATTCCCCAAAAACGTTAGCAGTAAAACATACGAGAGCTTGTATATCCTAAAGGTGAAGTCAGTCCAGTCTTACGGTCATAAAATATTCTATCATACAAGCCGCGAAGTTCAAGTTCATCGTAGCATCAAGGATACGAAACACTAAAAACCAGGTAATTAAAAATAATTGATTGATCTAAGGTCAAGTGGCGGGAGGGCGTAGGCAGATGGTCAGCTGACCCAGTAACATTTGTATTCATGAGCCAAACATCACATTTGACTCACCCCTTTTTCTTCCTTTTAAATTATGTCCGGATTTGAAAATCGAATACATAATTGGATTTTTTCATTTCCTGCCCTTTAAAACTAAATATTATTTTCTATTTTAATTATTAACAATCTGTGAAATTTTTAATGCCATTCCCAAAATACAGGTTAAATTCTCGTTTATCCACTATTTAAACAAAAAAAAAAAAACGAATTCATCGAAGTACCAGCCTTATTAAACAAGTTAGTAAAATCATGCAATGCATTGATTATGATAAGCTTTCCAACATACCAGAAATCATTACTCAAGTTAGGAGGATAATGGCTGTGGAATAAATCACGCTCCTGTGCCCTGACCTTTGACCCCATTTCGATGATAATAAACAGAATTGGTTCAGTATACCTCCGAAACAACACGAATACGTTTTGTCGTAATAGAAGCATCTTTACGTAAGTTATGACGCACAAGGACAATGGAATGAATCCCGCTCCTATGTCCAGACCTTTGACCCCAGTTCACCCATTTTCAGTAGGGCTCGTCCCCGGGAGGTCTCCTAGCACATACTAAAATTTCATCGAAATCGAACCCTTTTTTATTAAAGTTATTACGCATAAGGGCAACAGAATGGATCCCTCTCCCATGTTCTGACCTTTTACCACATTTCACTCATTTTCCATAGGGTTCGTCCCAGTTGATCCCCTATCATATACTGACATTTCATCGAAATCTAAGCATTTTTACTCGAGTTATGGCGCATAAGAGCATTGGAATGGATCCAGCTCCGATGTCCTGACCTTTGACCCCATTTCACCCATTTTCAATTGGGTTCGTCCCCAGTTGATCCCCTATCATATACTGACATTTCATCGAAATCTAAGCATTTTTTCTCAAGTTATGGCGCTGGGCTTTGGAATGGATCCCGCTCCGCTGTCCTGAACGACCTTTGACCCTATTTCACCCATTTTCAAAAGTGGTTCGTCCCCAGGTGATCCCCTATCATAAACTGAAATTTCATCGAAATCGAACCATTTTTACTAGTTATGTCGCATAAGGGCAACGGAATGGATCCCGCTCCGATGTCCTGACCTTTGACCCTATTTCACCCATTTTCAACAGGGTTCGTCCCCAGGTGATCCCCTATCATATACTGAAATTTCACTGAAATCGAACCATATTTACGCAAGTTATGACGCATAAGGGCAATGGAATGGATCCCGCTCCTATGTCGTTAGCCTTGACCCCAGTTCACCCATTTTCAATAGGGTTCGTCCTTATGTGGTCCCTTACCACATACCAAAGTTTCATTGAAATCGAACCATATTTACGCAAGTAATGACGCATAAGGGCAATGGAATGAATCCCGTTCCTATGTCGTGACCTTTGACCCCATTAACCCCATTTTCAATAGGGTTTGTCCTTATGTGGTCCCTTACCACATATTAAAATTTCACGGAAATCAAACCATATTTACGCAAGTAATAACGCATAAGGGCAATGGAATGAATCCCGTTCCTATGTCGTGACCTTTGACCCCATTAACCCCATTTTCAATAAGGTTCGTCCCCAGGTGTTTCCCTACCACATACTAAAATTTCATAGAAATCGAATGATTTTTACGCGAGTTATCGTGCGGACGGACGGACAAAGCTGGAGCATATACGCTTCTTCAACCTACGGTTGGAAAGCGTAAAAAACGGTTATCGTGAAATTCCTGAAAGGTATTGTGTTTTTATAAGAGCTGGGACGTTTTCTGTTTCAATCAAGTGCAATGAAATTAGCCTTTTTTTTAATATATATATATATATATATATAAAAAAGGGGGAAAATAGAGAGATGAATGGAAAATCGGAATGAGAGATAAGGTAAGGGAAAGGGAGGGGGAATTGAAAGGGGAATGGAAAACCTGAATGGGAGATAAGGTTCTTGTGGAATTCATTCTATAACGTGGTGTCCAAATGAATACAGTTCTGCATCTTATACAAGGTCTGTCCGGAAAGTAATGAGACTCATTCAATAACAGACGTTTAATTAAAGTTATACTTACATAACATTAAAATTCCTCGAAATGACATCCTTGAACATTAATACACCGCTGCCAGCAGTTCTTCTACGCCGCGTAGCTTGCCTGGAAGTCGGGAACAGGATCGCTTTCAAAGCACTCGTCGCGGCAATTTGCACGTTTGTAACAGCCCCAAAATGGTGTCATTTCAGGCTGGATTTGAGGTGGGGAAACAAAAACAAGTCAGCCAGGGCGAAGTGCGGGTTGTTGGGAGGTTGGGGCAGCGTTGCCACGTTGTGTTTCTCCAGAAACTTTCTCACTCTCAGCGACGCATGGCTCGGCGCATTTTCGTGGTGAAGAACCCAAGTGGTGGTGATCTCCGGGCGGACGAGCGCAACTCTGTTCTTCAGCCGTTGAAGCACTTCCACGTAAAATGCTGCGTTGACCGTTTGTCCGGGTGGTACGAACTCCTTATGGACAACATCTTTACAGTCAATGAAGACAATGAGTATCGATTTCATCATCGATCTGCTCATTCGAGCCTTCTTTGGTTGAGGAGAATCGGGAGTATGCCTCTCTGAGCTCTGTTTTTTCGTCTTCGAATCGTACTCAAATACCCACGTTTCATCACCTGTTATCACTTTCTCCAAAAAAAACAGGTTCACGCCTCACACGGTCCACAAGCTTACGAGAAATAGACACAAGATTGTTCCTCTGTTCGTCACCTTAGGAACGAATTTGGGGCAAACGTTCCGCATCTGCAATTCGTGCGTGATGATTTCCTGCACAATGGATTTTGCGAGTCCCACGAGCTCTGCTACCAATCTAACACTCAGACGTCGGTAAGATCCAAAACCGCTTTCACCTTTTCCACATTTTCCGAAGTATGAAACGTTGAAGGGCACCCTGGGCGTGGCTCATCCTCGACGCTCTCTCTTACTTCTGTGAACGTTTTGTGCCACCGAAACACTTGTGCTTTCGATAAAGCATCCTTCCCGTAGACTTTCTGTATCATAGCAAGCGTCTTGGTCGCGGATTTTTCAAGTTTAACACAAACTTTTACCGCGTATCGCTGTTCGACACTCTTCTGCATTTTGACCGTTACGCGACGCTCACACAGCTGTCCACTTCGCAAGCGATCCTCACTCTGTAAAAGTTCAGAGCCAACTGACGAGACATCGATCGTTTACCAACATACCTCGCCACCCGTCACGCCCGGAGTCTCCGCCCTTCGGCCCTTCTGATTAGCACAGGAAAAGTGGTCTCATTACTTTCCGGACAAACCTTGTATGTAAAACACAAAACTCCTGTTTGTCTGAAGATGCAAAAACTCTCGAACTGTGGCATCGTGAAATTTGCGTAGCTTATTAATACTGGAATTTCTAGGTCAACGCAACTATTTTAAGATCTCTAAGTTGTTCCGTTCGCGAGTTACTAAATAATTAATAAACTAATCAATAAAGTCAGCATCGTTTGCTACGTCATCGTTATCTGTTCTAAATCTGAAAGCACATGACTGCATTCATCCACAGGTGTTTCTATTCTTTGAGAACTGAGCATAAAAAATATGCTTAAACGAACTTTGCGAAATCTTAACGAAACGGGCTGAAATTTTTGTCAACACCATGAATTGGTAATAAGAGGAGTCCCTCAAAATTTCACCGGAATCTGGTCAAAACTTTTTAAAATACGCATGGAATTTTTAATTCATCGGTAAACAAATATATACGCTGAAATGGTTAATAAAATTTTGACGGCTAATTAAAAAAGTTATTTACAGATTCAGGCGAAATTTGGAGGTCATGTTCCAATTAACGATTTATTGGTGTTCATTAAAATTTCAGCCAGTTTTATAAAATATTCGCAAAGATAAGTTTTTAACTTTTTTATCCCAGAGATTCGCTTATCAAAGACGTCTGAAACAAAGCACGTGATGCATTTGATCGCCGATAACAAATTGTTAACGAATTTTGTTCAGTCAGTGTTCTAATGCTGTGTCTCCTGGACGCGTGTTAAACAATTCGTAACGGTTTTGGTCCGTTTGATTCTACAGATTCCATACATCTGTACCGGGCAAAGCCGGGTTGTAAAGCTAGTCGTTTATAGTATCAATACATTATTTTATATCAAAAATCACAATAATATAGGTACAAAACTCAAGTTTTATTTTAATTTAGATTTTATCGATATAATCCCATTAATTTCGTTGAGAGGGGGAAATGGGGTGTTCAGACTAAAAGCAGTTAACGATAATAAACCAAATTTTAACTTTATAAGAAGACAAGAACTAAAAATGAAGATCAACTTAGATTATACGTACATCACACTACATAAAAGAAGCCTAAATTTTTCGGTTGGGGAGAGGGCCGACATCTGGACCTCCCGAAACTTTCGTTCAGATTTGAACCTGTCGCAGCTGATTTAAAACGGTACAATACTACAACATTAACCTTTCCAAATTTTGAATTACCGCAGACAACAGCGTTATGACTTTTTTAGCACATCTTTTGTAAAAAAAAGATCGTGTTTATGTTATCGGTTTGTCCGTCCGTCCGTCTGTGGACACCATATCTCTGCAGCTATTAGTGGAAGCTTGAGATTTTGCGAATGATGATCATTTACTTCGTTTTTTTTTTTTTTTTTTTTTTACGATGTGCATTTTTACCGCTAGAGGGTGTAAATACAAATGATATCGCATTCAAAATACGTTTTATTCCACGTATTTTCTTCTGAACATCCGACTGGAAAAATTCTTTTACGATTTCATTTATACTGAAGAGTAAAAAAATTAGGTATAGACACTTTTTAAGTTACGCATTGATTTTCCTCTAATGTACGTAAAAGTAAATTGCGTTTTCCCCGATATCTTTACTTCTAAAACTCCGATTTGAAATTTTTTTTCCTCAGTGGATACAGCTCCTGATGGGAATTCTTTTGCATAAAATTTCTAATGTTTGGTAAAGAATGGTTTAGCCACCAGGGGGCGTAAGTGGAAATGTCTGTTTTTGTTGTATTTGCAGCAAAATCTGACCGCCTGAAAACTCGACTGAAAAAATTATTTCCTGGACCGATACCGGTCACACCGAAAAACCTTTTGAGAAGACTTTCTTCTTTAAAAAATGCATGTATTTCACGCCAGGGGGCGTTGATGTACGTCTTATATTTGTCGATATATCTGCTTCAAAGAGTCCGATTAAAAAAAAAAAAAATCTTTGTTGGAGAGCGTTTCCGCTGCGAAATGTTTCTTGTGTAATTTCAAATTTTTCTTAACGCACAAGTTTGCCACCAGAGTGCGCAAATTCACGATTCCGTTTAGCAATATCTGCGGGATTAAACACCCAATTAAAAAACTTGTTTCTTCGATGAGATACTACTGTTTTCCATACCGGTTCGATTGGCTTTGACAAATTTAATTCGCATCAGAACGGATTCAAAAGACGTGCTCATTACAACCGAAAATTCGGTGTCACCTTTCTTGTTTTTTTGTTTTTTTTTATTTTAAGACGAGGGCTCGATGTTGTTCGCAAACATAATGATTTACAGAATAAAATCGGCGCTGAGAAACAATATATTCTTACAGGGAAGCACACCATCTGTCTTTTAATAATTCAAACTTCTACGCATGTTGTTTTCCTTCTTTCGAAGCTTTACGCAGTACAGGAAGCATAGTTCGTTTTTTTTTTTGGGGGGGGGGGGTAACACCGTGAGCAATTCGATGGGCCATAAGCAGTCGCCTGTTCCTCATTTAGGGCAACCGATTCCAGGGAAGATAAAGACCAAGTGCCGTAAGACAAACACAACGTCGATGCCTCACGGGATTCGAACCCGGACCCATCTCCGACAAATAGGGGGCTGTGAATCATAGTTCGGTAATGACTGGTCTAGGATAAAACTAATGTGGTTTTCAATATAAGAGTCCGTGAATCGTGACGTACTACGGAGGTAAATCACGTGTTAACACGACAAATCTGCAGCGGCACATTCTATCTGTATAGCTTAGTTGGCAGAGCAACTTACTCCGGAGTGAGGTGATGCGTATTCGATCCCAGTCACGGACAAACTTGTCTTTTCACATTGGCGCCCGAAGGTAAAAATGGATCTACGGGCCGTTGGGCTCTTCGAAAAAATGTGTGAGGTTTGTTCCACACACAGTCTGGAATTGATAAAAATTCGATCTCGCTTCAAAAAAAAAAAAAAAAAATTGAGAGGAGATGATGTGATGTACTACAGAGGTAAGACATGTGTCAAGACGACAAATCTGCAGCAACACATTCTGTTCGTGTAGCTTAGTTGGGAGAGCAACTTACTCCGGAACGAGAGGGGGGGGATTTCGACACCAGTCATGAACAAACTTGTGTTTTCACAGAATCATTAAAAAGGTAGTGTATGTAAGCAGATCAGATTACCATTATCGCTATTGAACATGCATTTAATCTCAGTAATCTTAACAATCACCTGTTTAATAATAATAAGAAGAATTAAACGGGAAAATTCCGGTATCTAGATTGCTTTTATACACTTGGGAGGTTCCTGTAGATTTTTTTGCCGAAAGAATAATCGAAACTAAGCAAAAGGAAAGAAACGGAAAATATATGCAACAAATTTTCTTTGCGCGAGAGAGTGTGTGTTTTTTTTTTTTTGCTGAAAAACTCTAGTTTCGATTTCCCACGTCGCTAGCTCATCCTTTTGAAAGTTAAGTGATTTTTTTCCCCACTCAATCTAGCTAGTTTACATGTTAAAGCTTTTCAGGTCGCTGGCTTGCAGTGTTTTGTTTAATTGGTGGAAATCAGCAACGGTAAATTTCAATCTCTATATCCTAATGAGAGTTTTCGCTAATTTCTTAACCTGTTGTTCCCAACATTTCGTGAGCAGCTAAAAAGAGCAGATGCTCTAGAAAATTAAAATAATCTTACATGCTAAATTACATTATTGCAGATGTAATGTCGGAATTCGTACAGTTTGCAGGTAATTTAGTAATTAACACTTTCCGCAATGTGACTTGTGGTATGTAAATTTAAAGCATCAGGGCTGCAGCGTTGGTGTTTTTGTCGATGCCATCAGTTCCATAAGTGCTAAATTCGTGTCAATTTCTTATATGAGTTTAAACTCTGACATCGTGCATTAGAAGCAGCTGGTAGCCAGAGTTGAAAAAGGGTCAAAATTTTCGGACCCGGACGTCCCATAACTGGACCGGACCCGACCCGACCCAATCCGGACAAACCTGCTTTGAAATATAAATTGGAAACTCAATATATATATATGAAAATGCAAGTGCAAAGATTCGGCTGTTTGAAAATACAACACACATAAAAATTGGAAAGGGAGTGAGACAAGGTGACACCATATCTCCGAAGCTCTTTAATGCCACATTGGAAAATGTCTTTCAATCACTGAACTGGGAAAACAAAGTGATAAAGATTAATGGAGATTATCTAACCCACCTTCGTTTTGCTGATGACGTAGTCATTTTTGCAACCACCCCATCAGAGCTGCAGAGTATGATCCAGGAACTTCCAGACAAGAGAAAAGAAGTGGGATTAAAAATGAACTTTCAGAAGACCAAAGTGATGTTCAATGCTTTTACAAGAAATGAAGATTTATCGATTGATGGAGAAAAGCTGGAGATAACATATGCATACGCTTATCTTGGACAGCAGACATCAAGTGAGGGTCACACTGATGAAAAAATTAATCGGCGTACAAAACTTGCCTGGAGAGCTTTTCGAAGAAACAGCATAATTTTCAAGAACAATATGCCATTATGTCTTAAAAGAAAAGTGTTTGATCAATGCATCATTCCAGTGCTTACGTATGGTGCAGAGACGTGGACCTTAACTAAAAGAGACATACAAAGGCTGCAGACAACTCAAAGAAGCATGGAGAGGTGCATGCTTGGTGTAACCAGGAGAGACAAGAAGAGGAACTCGTGGATCCGAAAAATGACGAGTGGAAGACATCATGATCAGAGTAAAATCCCTGAAATGGCAATGGGCTGGACATACTGCCAGAAGGACAGACCATCGATGGACAGCCGAAATTTTAGATTGGATTCCAAGGGACAGGAAAAGACCCAGAAGAAGACCACATGGGAGATGGGTGGATGAAATTCGAAAGTATGCGGAGTGACATGGCGGAGACTGGCACAAGACAGACCGTTGTTGAGGAAACTTGGGGAGACCTTCGTCCAGCAGTGGATTGATAATGGTTGACAATGATGATGATATATATATATATATATATATGTAAACGTAATATATATATATATATATATATATGTAAACGTAATATATATATATATATATATGTAAACGTAATATATATATATATATATATATATATGTAAACGTAATATATATACTGTATATTCATCCCAATAACTGCTTGATATTTAATAACTGAAATCCTTTCTTAATAATAAAATTGTATTACTTGCTAAATTTTAGTGCCATTTTTAGTACCACTACTTCGCGTAATCCAGAAGTAATGGCTGAATATGACCGTGGCCATGAAGTATATTACAAATGGGAATCATTATTTACGATTACACAAATGCATTTTTTTTAATGTATTTAGATTGTTCACTCTTTCCATACTTTGATGGAGATGCGCATACTTTCATATAATCTTTTAGATTTTTGGTTCCATAATCTTTTATCACACCGTCGACATCTTTCTTTGCAATTATACACTTTCCACATTTTGAACAAGTAAGACCAAACAACACAGAATTATTCCCCGGTTCTTTAATGAGACGAAACAGTTTCCAGCATTCACTCTTCCCCTTGTGGTTTTCAATAAGCACGTATTTGTTGACCTCGACGCCTTTCTCAACCTCCCAATCCATTCATATTAAGAAATAAGGAGTTAATTTCGACATGACATGTCATGGGAAAGGGATATTAGCACATCAATCGAAAACTTTGAATGCTCAATGTAAAGGATGCGGTGTGAAAAGTAACTCTTAGTCATACAGTGAACTTCGCACGGAAAGAGTCAGCTGAGAAGCAGGAGAATGGCGTTTTTTTGTACTTTGCCCTGGACAATCGCACTGTAAAAGAACGCAAAGGAAGTATCTTTTTACGATATGGTGTCGGTGTGTTTGACGTTGGTCGGTCGGTGGAAATTTTCGTTGCTTTAAAAACGAGACAACAATATTTTTGCATGGCAAATCATTATTCCCTCCGTGGGCAGCAGTATCGGCTACAGAATTCCACAACGCGCATTTTTCCTTGGAATATATTTTTCTCTTTTCAAAAATAAAACGGGAATAAAATCGGGTCAGGAACAATGTGACCCGACCAGTTGACATCTCTGCTGGTAGCATCAATACATCATTTGGGGAACACCGTTAGAAAACGCAAAGCACAACGTTGGTTTGCTAAATTCCCGTTTGGCCGTATGAGTCTCGTAAACGAACCACGCGGTAGACCAGAAGGAGTTACCGATGACGTTGAGTTTCAAAAAATAACGTGCAGCAGGGTTGCCTGTAAGCGCCCGTCTTTTAACTGAATTGACGTTTTTAAAAAGTGCCCGTCTTTTAACTGAATTTACGTTTTTGAAAGTGCCCGTTTCTTTTAACTTCGGTAGTCAATAATTCCGTTTATTTCAGAAAAGTACGTTTCAAGTTTTTCCGCACTTAGACATAAATTTCGCGAAATATTTCAAAGAGAATCCTTATGCGCCAGTGGTGGGGATCGAGACGAGCCTCTTACTCAAAATTTTACTGGTACTTTTTTTTTTTTTTTTTTTTTTTTTTTTTTGATTTGAGGTTTAACGACCACCGTGAGCAACTCAATGGGCTATAAGCAGTCGCCCGTCCCTAATTTAGGGTCACTGGTTCCAGGGAAGGAGAGAGCCAGTGCCGTAAGGCAAACACAACATCCATGCCTCACCGGGATTCGAACCCAGACCCCTTACGGACGAATGATCAGAGGCCAGCGCCTTAGACCACTGCGCCACCGGGGCGGCCTTACTGGTACTTGTAAAACATCTGTAAATTGCGGTAAAAATCGAAATGCCGACCCCGGAAATTTTCCCCACCCTTCCAGCCTGCTGCTTCTAAGACCGCCTGTTACTACAGAGTGTCCTAAAAGTTCCCGTACTGAAACTTCTTTAATTTATTGTACAAATACATCAGAGTTTAAAGCTGTAATATATATTGAATTTATGAAATAAACTTATGTACTTACTATTGAAAAGGAATTTATAATGTTCGAAATGTCCGCCATTTTCCTGGAGGCATAGCTGAACGCTTCTGCGCATATTTTGAGATACAAGTTTCAAGATTTCAGGAGTGATTTCTTGTACCGTTTGTGTAATTGCAGTTTTCAGCTCATTTATTGCGTGGGGCTTATCTGCATACACTTTGTTCTTTAAATACCCCCACAGTAAAACAGTCTGGTATGCTTAGATCTGGAGAACGAGGTGGCCAAAGATTTTTCGTGACGAGGTGATCACCGAAAAATTATCTAAGCAGGTCCATGGTTTCATTACTGGTATGGCACGTTGCACTGTCCTGTTGGAACCAAGAATCCCATTCGTCCAGATCTAACAACGCAACAAATTTCTAGATGAGTTCTCTGTATGCAGCGACATCAACTGTTGATGGCGCTGTATACAGAGAACTCATCTAGCAAGGATCCACAATTCTTCTACGCGACACCATACACCAATTTTCCGTGAGTGCAGCGGTTCTTCGTGTAATGAATGGGGATTTGTTGTAGTCCAAATACGGGTGTTTTGTGTGTTTACGAAACCACCGAGATTAAACCATGCTTCATCGGAGAATAAAGTTTTGTCCAAAGCGGCAACGTCGTTACGAATGAATTTTCTTAGCCACTGACAGTAATAACGGCTCTTCTCATTGTCTGGTGGCTTTAACTCCTGTACGACCTTCACGCGATAAGCACGTAACTACAAAGCTTTTATATGCGTCGATCCAAGTGATGATGCGCCCAGTTGCTGCGACAAACGCCTCGCGGATTTTTGAGGAGATTGCAATATTCGACGTCATTAACCAAGTCCGTTGTCACAACGTTCGGTCGTCCACTTCTGGGTCTGTCACCCACGGAACTAGTATCACGAAATCGTCGTACGAGTTGGTACAGTGTATCTTTACTTGGTATCGGATCACCAGGATATTTCTGTCGCCAGATTAGTGCACACCTTTCGTACGATTTACGTTCAAAGTAAGCTTCAATAACAGCGATTCTCTGAGCGCGCAGTGAAGCCATTCTGCAAAAACTGTTAACAAGTTCGTTGCTATCTTTTAATTCTTGTTGTTAACTTCATAAACATTGCGTGGTTGAGTTGCTAAGTCTTATATAGTTGAAGATGATAGTTAAATTGTATGCAAATAATTCTTGCGATTCGTAAATACGTCTAAGAAACTTTTATTCTTTTCTTCATTTAATTGCATGCCTGCAAAGGTTGTCTGTTAGCTGTGCTTTATCTTTTAACTCTCCCGCTCTCGATAATCTCTCGCGCTGTCGTGAAATCCCCTGACCTCCCGGTCCACCTAAGACCTTCCCGGCCTCGCCTGGGGCAATTACCTTGTCGTACTTTCGTGACCGCTCGCTACTTAAACCTAGAGACAATTCTCCTTCGCCTCCTTCCCTTGTCTCCAAGAAATGCCCTTAAGCATATCCTAATGTTCCCCGAGAGAAAGAATCCCCACCGCTTTCGGTAAATCTTAAGCCTCAAAGTAAAGATGTGAAGGCTAGTGCATTAGTCGGCACCATTGATATTGAGACCCGAAAAGCATCAAAAGAGGCGCGATAGAGTTAATCTCCATTCAACATACAAAGTGCAAATACTACGTATAGACAAAATATCGTCTTAGTAAATAAACGTGCATCCGGTGTCTAACGGGGAACGACTCTGAGAAATTTCTCTCACGCTTTGTGGAGACAAAGGAAAGTGGAGAACGAGATGGAATAAACGTTACATTTTGAGATTTTATATGAAATCCTAAAACCCCGTATAAAATCTCTGTAACATAACGAACAAAATGGACTGAACTTCGTTTCCCCGCAGCTCCACCTTCGAAGCACCACCTAGAGATGACTCCTGACATCCACTGCTACTGTAAACACGCGGTAAAATTTAACAAATTAAAACAATAACTCTACGATAATTTTTAAAAGTCAGAGTACGGGAACTTTTAGGACTGTATAAACTGCGGTAAAACTCGAAATGCCTTCCATTGTGCTACTTGTAATGCTGCAGTTTATTTTAAACTGCTTGAAAATCGAAATCTTTCCTACATACCCAGTTCAAGGTGAATGGATTCACTCTCTACTTGCACCACGCGTTTCATTCATCACAAGCACAGTCTCATTACATAACTCGTATGCCTGGTGTCTTGCATCAGCAACTTGTACTTGTATAAGCACATTGTATCAGAATACAATGTGCTTACTGCCAAACGAAAAGTCAGCCTCTAGTTATAGCCTCTTTGACGAAGTATATTTCTCCATCATTTTTATGACAGCGGCGGGATTCGAACCCACCACTCTCGACTCCGGAGCTCCGAGTGCTATTCACTACACTGAAGAGCAATTGAATTAGAGATACCTGTCTAGTAACGTGTAGCACCACCTTTCGCCCTGATGACGGCGGCGATTCGTCTCGGCGTGGACTCAACAAGATACCGGAAGCGTTGGGAAGCCATACGGATCCACGACCCCTGAACAAGCTCCCACAGTTCACGAAGATTTGATGGAGGGGGTCAGAGCCTCGAACATCTCTCTTGATGGGATTGAGGTTAGGTGACCTAGCTGGTCAAGAAAACGAGGTCACGTCGGTGGAGTGTTCATCCAACCATTTGGATACAATTCGGGAACGATGGCACGGTGCATTGTCTTGTCGCAGGACGAGGTCCTCAGTGGGATGTTGAAGACGCACAAACGGGAGCAAATGGTCGTCCAAGATATCCCGATAACGTTGACCTGTGAGGGACGATGTGACACGTACCAGGGGTGCCATTTCAGTCCACATAAACAGTCTCCAGACGAGAATGCCACCCCTACCAGCTTGAAGAGTACCCTGCTGGCAAGAAGGATCCAGCTCTTCATGTGGTTTGCGCCGTACTCGTATTCTGTCATCCGCATGTACCAACGTGAATCTCGACTCATCAGTCCAAGCAACATTTTCCCACATGTCTAGAGTAGAGTGGCAATGTTCCAGCGCCCATGCTAATCTTTGCACCCTGTGATATGCGGTCAGCAGCGGTACCTTCGTGGGACGATGGCTTCTGTACCCCATAGCGAGGAGATGGTTCTGGATGGTGTGGCTGCTTACATGTTTTTGTGCACCAGCGTTAAATTGCCGAGTGATTTCTTGCACTGTGGTCCGTCTATCCGCTGTTACAATGCGAGCTAGCCGACGATGACCCCGCTCATTCACACGCTCTTGTCCACGGCAGTTGGCCCTTGCAGGGATGGTTTTCCCGGATTCGATGTACTCACGGTGCACCCGTGACACAGGGGCTCGTGAAAATCCCAGTGCCTGAACGACTTCCGAGATGGAGTGACCCATTCGCCGTGCCCTGACAATTTACCCACGATCAAATGCGCTTACGTCCTTCGTCTTACCCATACTGCGTCTGACTCTTACTGATTCCCGTCGCATCACTCTTTATATTGCCGGATGGCTGCATGCGTCATGTCGTTTCCGTTTACAGGGCCGGACACAGCGCTACATTTGCATAACGCCAGCTGTCTCTAACTCAATTGCTCTTCAGTGTATATTACACTGGCATGTGCTCTCACTGCTATCTGCCTTTACCTCATGTGCGTCCTGCGGGGCTCGTCACCCTCCTATACACACATGGAGGGCCGGGGGAATGGTCCACGGGTTAGCCGGGACCATGTGTCGCTGTAGGCAGTCATCCGATGAAGAACGTGCATTTGAGAAATCCCAGACAATTTGGTGTAACATCACACTGATTTATTTTCTCGAAGCACTGAAGAAAGGATTCTCATTTTTCCAGTCTCGCGGTGTGGAAAGAACATCAGCCAGGTCATCCTTGAAGTTCGGGCGCCAATATGACGAAGTAAATTTCTATGCCCGGGCAGGATTCGAAACTTCAACTCTCGGGTCCGGAGCGTCGAGCGCTATTCACTATACTACACCGGCAGCCAGTGCCGTAAGACAAACACAACATCCATGCCTCACCGGGATTCGAACCCAGACCCCTTTCGGAGGAATGATCAGAGGCCACCGCTTAGATCAATGAGCCACCGGGGATGCCTTTTGAAATTCGCCCCACAGCTGTAGATTTAGGGAATACAAATAGAGTTTTTTCAGTTTTTGGGAACAAGAGTTTTTCGGAATTACGTCGATACAGAAGTTATCGCTCTTTAAGCATGTCTTCGGGGATACTTAGCATGATGATCCTTACAATTAATTTGAGTAACGCATTCATTCATTCAAAAGTTGACGCCTTCGCTTGCATTGCAGACAGAACCGTGCTTGAAGAAGACCATATTAAGTAAGGCGTTACTCTTTTCTGAAGTCAACTTTCGATCAGAGAGACGATGGATGGGCCTCCTTCATCGACTGGAGCCGCGACTTTTGATCTCTGTATCCTTTTCCCCGAGGCTAAACGTGTAATGCTTCTAGTTAATCCAGTATCTTCATCTTCTCACCGCGCTGCTAACAGGAGCTGCTTTAGACACGATAAAAACTCCCCTAATCGTAGTGTTTTATGTTTGATATTTATGAATCGTAAATCACTCCGTCCCCTTCACTAGAACTACAGCTCCTATGTTCTGCTCCAAAGTGGTCGTCCCACTCCTTTCAATTCTTTCACCTTGCTTTCTATTTTAATGTAGTTTAACGACCCTTATGAACATCTACAAGTCATGCAATCTAAGTTTAGGATTAAAGGATAGAGGCATAACCTCACAATAAAAATGACATACATAGCAGCCCTGTGAATGCTACTATCTTAATCTCTCGATAGCAGAGAGAGAGTCTTTCTTATTATATACTGTGAAAAACAAGTGTTGTGACTTCACAGAAAATTTCTGAAAGTAACTTGCAGCAAAGTTGCCGGTATAGGTGTCAGTGTTTTTCAGAAATTTCAGTTTTAAAAAGTGCTCGTTTGTTTTAACTTCCTTACTTTCTCAGAAATTCTGTTTATTTCAGAAAAGTCCTTTTCAGGTTTTTCCACGCACGTCACTCTTAATCTCCTAGGAGGGGGGGGCTCCCAAAGCCTTCCCCCATGGTTCCCTTGAAAGTTCACACACTCATTCAAGTGGTGCTCCTTATAGGCTCTTATGCCTTCCAAATGAAATCATTTGTCAAGGTTGTCAAAATAGGCTTCAACATCATCAATAACGTCTTTTTTTTTATTATTTTTTTATTTGGAGGTTTAACGACCACCGTGGCGGCAGTGGTCTAAGCGATGGCTTCTGATCATTCGTCCGAGATGGGTTCGAATCCCGGTGAGACATGGATGTTGTGTTTGTTGTTACGGCGCTGGCTCTCTCTCCCTTCCCTGGCAAGCAGTGTCCCTAAATTAGGGACGGGCGACTGCGATATAGCCCACTGAGTTGCTCACGTTGATCGTTAAACCTCCCATAAAAAAAAAAAAAAAAAAAAAAAAAACGACCAGTGTGTCTTTCCTTGATGAGTGACTCCCGGTTTCCGACCTTATGTGTTTGCTTGTATTTCGATTATGGCTATTTTTATGTGTATATTTGTAACAATATGTGTTTTGGGTTACGTACGTTAGTTTATGGGAGGTGTGTGTGTGTGTATATTCGCAACTACCCCATCAGAGCTGCAGAGTATGATCCAGGAACTTGCCGACAAGAGTAAAGAAGTGGGATTAAAAATGAACTTTCAGAAGACAAAAGTGATGTACAATGCTTTTACAAGAAATGAAGATTTATCGATTGCTGGGGAAAAGCCGGAGATAACCAATACAATACCTACATTTATTTTGGACAGCAGATATCAAGTGAGGGTCATATTGATGAAGAAATTGATCGGCGTATAAAACTTGCCTGGAGAGCTTTTGAAAGAAACAGTATAATTTTCAAGAGCAATATGCCATTATGTCTTAAAATAAAAGTGTTTGATCAATGAGTCCAAGTGCTTACGTATGGTGCAGAGACGTGGACCTTAACTAAAAGAGACATACAAAGGCTGCAGACAACTCAAAGTAGCATGGAGAGGTGCATGCTTGGTGTAACCAGGAGAGATAAGAAGAGGAACACGTGGATCCGAAAAATGACAAGAGTGGAAGACATCATGATCAGAGTTAAATCCCTGAAATGGCAATGGGCTGGACATATTGCCAGAAGGACAGACCATCGATGGACAGCTGAAATTTTAGACTGGATTCCAAGGGACAGGAAAAGACCCAGAAGACGACCACATGGGAGATGGGTGGATGAAGTTCAAACGTATGCAGGAGTGACATGGAGGAGACAGGCACAAGACAGACCGTTGTGAAGGAAACTTGGGGAGACCTTCGTCCAGCAGTGGATTGATAAATGATGATGATGATGATATATATATATATATATATATATATATATATATATATATATATATATATAGGGTCACTGGTTCCAGGGAAGGAGAGAGCCAGTACCGTAAGATAAACAACATCCATGCCTCGCCGGGATTCGAACCCGGACCCCGTTCGGACGAATGATCAGGGGCCATCGATTAGACTACTGCGCCACCGGGGCGGCCTTGAGATACCTTATGGGGGGGGGGGGCACAAAAAGCGGGCACCGCAAGCACCCAATTTGCCATTACTTGTACACACAGTTAAAAATTTTGTGGTAGGTTGCACCAAAAAGTGGTACTACACCAGCTGCACCACTTTCCGAGAAAAGATACACCATTGTATGATGCAAACAAAACCCAACAACATGGTACAACTTTGCACCATATTATTAATTTTGTTTGAACCCACCACAAAGTTTTTTGAAAGTGTAGAGTATTAACATTTTAGACTATTGGTTCAGATACTTTATCTATTGGCTAATTAATTTCCTACTTGAAATACTATATGGAGGGCTACCAGTTGTCCAACACTGATACACAGAAATTTTGAAGATGACAATCCGATTTTTGGCGTAAATGTGACAAGGATGGTAAGTCAGATAATATCCGAAAACTTGAAAATTTTCATCGTCCTTTCTGGGAGACGCGGATTCGAGTCCCGCTCCAGGACGATGAAAATTTTCAAGTTTTCGGATATTATCTGACTTACCATCCTTGTCACATTTACGCCAAAATCGGATTGTCATCTTCAAAATTTGTATTATATGACGTAATCCCGTATTTCTTTCACTGATACACAGTATATTGACATTATATTGTTCAGTCACTTTTTCTATTGTTTAATTAATTTCCACGTAGGATATCTAAAAATACTGGCCGCATCAATTGACATAGATGACCACATGCGGCTACGGGTCAGCAGATTGTCGTCACCGTTCTGCACTTTAAAAAATCGATCTAACAAATTTTATGTTCCGAAAATATAAATTTGTAAGTAATTTAACAGCTGTGTTCGTGAATCATCTGTAGACATTTACGGAAGAGCAATATCCTCTGTGCATGTCTACTTCGATGCAAACTTATTACTAGTATCTCAGTAGTACTATTATTAGTCAGTCTCACGAGTTGTGTGAGTGACCAGCTCCTAACCTTTCTCACGTGCGGTTGAAAGAAAAGGAAATTGTTTTGCGAGCGTGCGAAGTCGTGGGTGTTCCCATCCACTTCTGTTGCGTAATTTGGGTAATCACTGGGCCTCCTCGGACCGAGTGCACCACCAAAACCAAGCAACTGAATCTTGTTAAGCAGCATCGTTAAAAAAGATAAGCAGCTAGAAAAGTGAATACCAATGAGATAGTGAACTGTCGGAAGTTTTAAACTCGTCAGATATGTACCTTGAAATTGCGAACACCTGCTGCGTCTGCAGTCAGACCTGCGTGATTTGATAGTCAATGGATCTTTATACAATGTTGAGCTGTCTGTAATTTTTGACATCTAACACGCAAAAGCCGAAAACAATAGACGGTCGGGTGGTAGCTAGACCATATTTTATGTTTTCTGCAGTATAATCTGCCCTTAACTGACTTCGGAAGGGTGGCAAAACTAAGCCTTTTTTCTTCTTCTTTGCTTTCTACTTCTTTGTTTTCTTTTTCTTACAAAGGACTACGTCTAACTCCACGAATAGTATGGGGCGACTTACGGCCGACAACATGTAACAAAAATAGGTCCCAATTGAAATCATTATAACGTTAAAAATACGTGCCGCACACCAATGGTGTTAGCATATTCGTAAACAGCATGGAGTCCATAGTGAAAATCCTCTAAATACGTGGCGTCAGTGAATAAACAAAGGCCGCCCCGGTGGCGCAGTGGTCTAAGCGATGGCCTCTGATCATTCGTCCGAACGGGGTCCGGGTTCGAATCCCGGTGAGGCATGGATGTTGTGTTTGTCTTACGGCACTGGTTCTCTCCCTTCCCTGGAACCAGTGTCCCTAAAATAGGGACGGGCGACTGCTTATAGCCCATTGAGTTGCTCACGGTGGTCGCTAAACTTCCAATCAAAAAAAAAAAAAAAAAGAATAAGCAAAGACAATCGCTCTTTCCACGTTTATCAACACATAGCACCAGAAAAATTGTTATCCGGCCACTGCTGGGATCGTACTCTCGATATCTGGCCGAGTGCGTTCCCCTTACGCTACAATGGCCAACAATCAACGGGCGCTATGTGTGTTTATCTGTCAGCTTCTGACATCACAAATCCGTAGAATGGGCTCAGCAACTGAGACGTCTCCATCTGGTGGGCATTAACGGCACAAGCTGTATATTAATTATAGCAAATAAATCGAAAGGGGCGAGAACATTGCGAGAGCGATATCTTTGTTTATTCACTAAAGAAGATTTTCACCAATGTTCTCGCCCTTTGGATTTATTTGCTATAATTAATATATAGCTTGTGCCGTTAATGCCCACCAGATGGAGACGTCTTAGTTGCTGAGCCCATTCTACGGATTTGTGATGTCAGAAGCTGACAGATAAACACACATAGCGCCCGTTGATTGTTGGTCACCGTAGCGTAAGGCGAACGCACTCCGCTAGATATCGAGAGATCTGGGGTACGATCCCAGCAGTGGCCTGATAACAATTTTTCTGGTGCTATGTGTCGATAAACGTGGAAAGAGCTTTGTTTTTTCAACATGGAGTCCAATTCGCGTACTGCGCAACATAACGTGCGTGCGACGCTCCCCTCGCTCCCTGTGCGCAGGGAAGACGATGCAATATTTCTGGTTGTGCCGCGCCGCATTTGACTCAATCTATCTCGTCGAGAACTTTAAACGTTACGACGGTGCGTGGTATCGTTTCAAAGCTCTCGACGAGATATATACAAAGAACATTTCGCAGTGGTTTGAACTGAACACTTTAAAAAATGTTTTTCTTCAGATATATTCGTTCACCTTAAATTAAAATGTCTATTGAAGTACTTTGCAAATGATGTTCTTCACAGGAAGTAAAACTACAGACTTATTCCTTGCTGGTACAGTACAGTACAGTTTCTAAAGTTAACGTGCGAAACAGAAGAACGACGAAGTTACGCTTCGTCACAACTTAGTAATTTTAATAACTGTTTTCTTGTGAACCGGTGAACGCTTTTGACAATATCGCGGTTTACCTGCACAACGGGACTGTGAGTGGTATCGTTTTAAAGCTCTCGACGAGATCTATTCAAATGTATAAAGAACATATCGCAGTGGTTTAAACAAAAATTAAAATAAAAATGTTTTCGTGTGAACGGGTTAACATTTTCCACAATTCGCAGAATGAACGCAAGCAAAAGGGGAGAAAATCAAAACGAGAGGCACGATCAAGTGATGAGAAATGTAAGAAGCCCAAGATGACAGAGCACCACGTTGGGTAATTCGTGTATCGATCTGTTTCGTGTTCGCAATGTATCCAGCATTACTTGTAAAAATTTTGTAAGCTACATTTCATATCGTAGACTTATGTTGGCTAAAACAAATTATATAAACGCTTTGAAACCATACTCGACTAGCTCATTTCAACTCTCCGATCTGCAAGTTGTAGTCCAACGTTCCAAACTGACGGCTCAATCAGAACTGAGCCCACCTGTATTTTTTTTTTTTTTTTTAACTTTGGTAACGGCCCGCTGCCTGGTCGCCATTTTGAAGCTGATCGTCAGAATATTTATTTTTCAAAATGGGAAATCATTTTTTTTATAAATAAATTCTCTCCGTCAAATGTTCCTCCGTCTTTACGCCAGATTTTAAAATTCACAACAAAATGTGGCCCCACACATCTTCAAATGGAAGGGGGGGGGTGTTAACGATTACCGTCAGTAACTGGATGGGATATAGGCAAACCCCCTTCGCTGATTTAGAACCCCAGAGCAGTGGATGGTCTACTGGTCAACGTTCGTGACTGTCTCAGAAAAGTATCAGGATCGATCCCAGGCAGGTGCGAACGCTCTAACCACTAAATATCCGTTGTGCCTTGAGTGGGCAGGTTAAGTCGTTGGACCCCGGGTACTGCCCCCCCCCCCCCACACACCCAGTTACAAGTAATGGCGTCTTCTTCCCTTTTTCTACCTCACTTCTGTGCGACTTTCCTGCCAGACACTCTGGCCCGAATCCCATGGCTTCGAATATCTAAGGGTTGCTTAAGACCTGCGGTTAGACACCCCCTTCCTAAAATCCTCTCTCTCTCTATATATATATCTAATTTAGGGTCCCTGGCTCCAGGGAAGGGATAGATCCAGTGCCGTAAGACAAACACAACAACCATGCCTCACGCAGATTCGAAGAGACGTGTTCGATGAATTTTGACAGTAGAAATCTGCGCTTTGAATATGTGGTGTTATATTCAATCGGCAAGTTCAGGGACTGAAAAGGTTAGGGAGGAACAATCCCAGCAAATGTGATAGAATGCAAAATATAGTCATTATACGTACTTACACTGTAAAATCAGATTATTAGGATTACCCAAAAGAAATCAGACACGTGCCTTCCTCGCTTACGTACGCAACTATGGCGTGGACATGGCATTATGAGCAGCTCAATGCAACGGATTCAGACAAATAAGAAAGGTAGATAACGGTAATGCGAAAAAAGACTGGTGATTTAAGTGACTTTGGAAGAGGCCTGATACTGGGCAGGCAGCTGCAATCATCTCAGAAATGGGAAACTTCCTCGGCTAGGAAAGAAGAACTATGTCGAATTCATCATCATCATCAACCATTATCAATCCACTGCTGGACGAAGGTCTCCCCAAGTTTCCTCCACAACGGCCTGTCTTATGCCAGTCTCCTCCACGTCACTCCCGCATACTTTCGAATGTCATCCACCCATCTCCCATGTGGTCTTCTTCTGTCCCTTGGAATCCAATCTAAAATTTCGGCTGTCTATCGATGGTCTGTCCTTCTGGCAGTATGTCCAGCCCATTGCCATTTCAGGAATTTAACTGTGATCATGATGTCTTCCACTCTTGTCATTTTTCGGATCCACGAGTTCCTCTTCTTATGTCTCCTGGTTACACCAAGCATGCACCTCTCCATGCTACTTTGAGTTGGCTGCAGCCTTTGTATGTCTCTTTTAGTTAAGGTCCACATCTCTGCACCATACGTAAGCACTGGAAGGATGCATTGATTAAACACTTTTCTTTTAAGATATAATGGCATATTGCTCTTGAAAATTATGCTCTTTCTTCCAAAAGCTCTCCAGGCAAGTTTTGTACGCCGATTAATTTCTTCATCAATGTGACCTCACTTGATATCTGCTGTCCAAGATAAACGTACGTGTCTGTTATCTCCAGCTTTTCTCCATCAATCGATAAATCTTCATTTCTTGAAAAAGCGTTGAACATCACTTTTGTCTTCTGAAAGTTCATTTTTAATGCCACTTCTTTGCTCTTGTCAGCAAGTTCCTGGATCATACTCTGCAGCTCTTATGGGGTAGTTGCAAAAGTGACTACGTCATCAGCAAAACGAAGGGGGTTAGATAATCTCCATTAATCTTTATCCCTTTGTTTTCCCAGTTCAGTGATTGAAAGACATTTTCCAATGTGGCATTAAAGAGCTTCGGAGATATGGTGTCACCTTGTCTCACTCCCTTTTATGTGTGTTGTATTTTCCAACAGCCGAATATTTGCACTTGCATTTTCATAGATGTTATTAGTAATATTAGTGGTGAATAAGTAACAAAACAAGCAGTCACCTGTCTTCCTATTGGCAGGAACAACGGGCCGATGTTCTAGGGCTAAGGCGACAGGAGAGAATTGTACGAGGTAACAGACGAGCTCCGTTGAGCCAAGTAACAGCGCAGTACAACAGCGATATCAAGAAGAGAATTTTGTTAACTAGTTGAAAATTGATACTGTTAACTTGTTTCTTGAGGCTAAGAAATGAGCAATACGCCAAAATATGACATGCAATGCTTCTGTACCAGTTAAAAGCTATTTATTCATCCCTTTGATTTCGAGGATGCTTGTCCATAGGCTTTTGTCGAATTTATTATCCTTTTCCCCAAACAATATATTTCTATTCCTATGATATCTGCTTCCACCGACTCTCCCGCTTCACGGGGAAAGCTTAAATCCTCCTACTCCCTTAAAACGCGGTGCCGAAAAAACCCCTGTTCATCTTATGACCGTGCATTCCTAACCCCTCGCGTTGCCTGTCCAGCTCACCCCTCTGTTCCCAGGCAAGTTCACCCCTTCGCCTCAGCAAGCACTGCGGTCTCTCCCAAGGAATAAAGGCGGCATAAAATTCAAAGCTGAGATTAAGTTTTTCCCGCGTTTCTTTATATCATGCGCGCCGAAAAGTGCTAATTGCATTTGACAATACCAAATGCAGCTACGAAGCACAAAACCAAGTCTGCAAATGACTTTCTCCATTGTGACATCTTTGTAAAACAAAATCTAAAGATGCGACAGCTTGGCGCCTTCTGAAAATCCGTACTTCCTGACAACGTGAAATAGATAAAACTTTCCCAGGCTCCTAGAACAAAGAAAAAGGAAACACGAGGCAAAGGAAAACGTTGCGAATGAGATTTAATATTTTTGCCTAATTCTTGTATTAAATCTCCGTAGCAATTTCATCATACACAGTCTGCAGTACATTGGCATGAATGGACTATAACATCAGACGACCCCTTCGTGTGTTACTCGTCTCTGGCTAGAAAAAAACAACAGAGAAATTCGTCTGCAGTGGGCACGGAAGCACCAAAACTGGACCTCGAGGACTGGAAAAAGGTCGCCTTGTCAGGTGAATCACTTTTTCAGTTAATGCACGCCGGTGGATGGGCCCAGAATATGATGTCAACAACACGAATCAATTAATACGAGCTGCTTAACTTTAACCATACAAGCTGCTGTAGGCGGTGTAATGGTTTGGGGTCGGTTTTCATGGCGGGCGTTGGGTTTCTTAATATCTCTGGAAGAGCACTTGAAAGCCTCCTGGTATCTTAATCACTGTGGTAAGAGGGCAAGATAACACGCCATACCAATCACACAGTGGCTCCAGGAGCACGACAGTGACTAAAAAGTGCTAAAATGGGCTCCCATACGCTGTAAAAAAATTATTATAAATATTCCATACACTGTAAAAGATTTTCAGATATTCACGCGACACTTTCCGTGCTTTCTTTTGTAAATTTACGAAGCATGTTTCTGAAAGAACCTTTTCCGTGAAATGACGGAAAGAAACCTGAATTTCACGGATTTTTGGTACGCCAGGAAAATTCTGAATTTTCCGCATTTCCTTTCATACATTGACTGTAAATCGCCGTTTTTAGCACGTCTTTTGTAAAAAAAGATCGTGCTTATGTTACCGGTTTGTCCGCCCGTCCGTCCGTCCATCCGTACCCACGATATCTCTGCAACTATTAATCCAATTTGAAAAATTCTTTCTCCATTGGGAATCAAGAAATATGCGAATGATGATCCTTTATTTCGTTTTTTTTTTTTTTACGATGTACAATTTTGCTGCCAGAGGGCGTAAATGCAGATGATGTCGAATTCAAAAATACGTTTTATTCCACATATTTGCTTCTAAATATCCGATTGAAAAAATTATTTCACCTTTCGATTCTATTTATGCCGAAGAGTATTTTAGATATAGTTACTTTTTCAAATTACGCATAGTTTTCCGCTACTGGGCGTAAAAGTAAATAACATTTTTCCCGATAACACTTCTTCTAAAACTCCGATTTGAAATAAAAATTCTTCAGTGGATACACCTCCTAATAAAAAATCTTTTGCGTATAATTTCAAAGTTTTGCTAAAGAATACTTTGGCCGCCAGGGAGCGTAAGGGTTAATTTTTTCTTCTGATGTATTTGCCATAAAATCAGAGCTTCTAAAATATCGATTGAAAAAATTCTTTCATGGACTGATGCCACTCACATCGATAAACCTTTTCGCAATATTTTCTTCTTGAAATATTCCACAGTTTCTCCGCCAGGGGGCGTAGATGTATGTCTTATTTTTGTCAATATCTCTACTTCTAGGAGTCCGATTTGAAAAATTCCTTTTTGTTGGATAGTGTTTCCACTGTGACATGTTTTCATATAATTTCAAAATTTTCAAGTAATTCATATACTTTTCGCTAGGGGACGTAAAGGTAAATTGCTCCCCCCCTCCACCCTATATCTCTGCTTCTAAATCTCCGATTTGAAAAATTCTTTCTGCAACGGATACAGCTCCTGATGGGAAGTCCTTTGCACATAATTTCTAATTTTTGTAAAAGAAAAATTGGTTTGGCCACCAGGGGCGCAAATCTTAATTTCCGCTTCTGATGTATTTGCAGCAAAATATGAGCTTCTAAATTCTCGATTGAAAAAAACGTCGTTTGTTGACGATACTAAGCTGTTCTACAATAATGCAATTTTTTTTCCCATCCACGGGCACCAGTCTATTGTAAGTTTTAAATATGTTAAGACCTTAGGGTCAATAGTTAAAAACTACAAACTTAACTCTTCGAGCTACATTCCTGTAATTACTACTTGTTCTTGTGATGAACATAAAGAAACAGTTCACTATGATAAGAATTACAACCATATTATCACCGGAAACTTGAGTTTTGTTGAAAATGAAAAGCTTAGGAATTTATTAGAGTATGGCTCTAAATTCAGACCTTCCTTCACAATTTCCAAAGAAAGGATTCTTGAGAGCTTCACTCAAGATGTAAATAAGTACATCGTAAAAACCAGTTTAACGTACAATCAGCCTATTGAGGCCTTCGCAGAATGGAAATATAATATAATCAATAGCTTCACCGGTGAGTTGGCAGGTCTGGACTTTTGCTTCGACAGAAATCTCTTTTTCTCTGGAGAAGCTAAAAGGTCACTCTCCAAACTACAAGACCAATTTATTTTTACCACTACGGATAAAGCTAGCAATAATTTTGCAATTATCTGTAAGAAGTTCTATTTTGAATTGTTAACTATGGAACTCAATAATATAGTAACATACGAGCCCGTAAGTTATTCTACCAAGCAGTTAGAAAATCGGTTTAAGGCATTCTTCAAGAAACTTAAAATTCCGCAAACTAGAAGATATGGGCCTGAATTTCCATTTCTTTTTGCAACGGTTAAGTTTCATAAGGATCCTGTGAAGTTCAGGTTCATAGCTAGTGGAGTAAGGAGTCACAAAAGAAAATAGATCTTGCTTTTGAAGATGTCTTAAAGAAGGTTTTGAAACACATTAGAAACTGTTCTAACTTGATGTACAGAGATTTTTGGATAATTAATAATAATGCAGAAGTAATTTCTACTATACTCAAAGTTTGTCCCCTAGATATTAATAGTTATGATTTTGAAAACCTATATACTAATCTGCCTCTATCAGATATAATCACTACCTTTAAAGAGCTGTATGCAGAATTTAAACTTAACCAATTTGTTGATGTAGGAACTTGGAACTCTTATCTCAATTGCTGCATAAAAAATAACCATATCTTATATAATAATACTCTCTATAAGCAAGTGAACGGTATTCCAATGGGAACATCAACGTCCACGAATATCGCTAATCTATTCCTGTTCTTTAAGGAATATAAATTCATTAAAAATCACCCCACCTGCTCAGATAACTACCTTTACACTTTTAGATATATTGATGATCTGCTGTGTATCAATAATTCCGAAGTTATAGAGAGTGATTTTGATAATATCTATCCTAGCTCTCTTAACTTATGTAAAACCAACCACAGTAATCAGGAACTTGAGTTCCTAGACTTAAGCATTAAGCTCAACAGAGGTAACCCATCTATTAGCCTCTTTGATAAAAGAGCTAATTTTCCTTTCAAAGTAATTAAATATCTACACTGGAATAATAACATTTCAACCAAAGTAATTGAGAATGTACTAATTTCTCAGGTCCTAAGAATTTCAAGAATTTGCAGCAACAATTTGGACTTCAATTACCACATTAATATACTATTAGAAAGTTTTCTAGAGAACGAAATTCCTTCTTCTTTCATCAAAAGAACTTTAAGAAAAATTATTCTGAATAATAGAGTAAGGTTGGCAGATCTGCTTTAATTTTCTACACAGTTAATAATATGATTCTGACCAATCAAAGCCGTAAGGAAGTTGGCTAGAGGATGCCTATTAACTACCTAAAGGAACCTTAGTGCTATGGATATGACGGTCCTATTAAAACAAAAAAATTAAATAATATAAACAAAATCACAAAAAAAGCTTAAAAATCTGTTTATAAAAGAAAATAAAAACAAATAAAAAAGAAAACTAGTTATTCATCACTAGGATAGCTATACTAAAAATAGTAAAACCAACATTAAAATTAATAAGATTCTGATTAATCTATAGAAGCTCACTAAGGTGATTTAATACATGCAAAGATTATTAAATAAACTGCTCGTGTATTTTATAATATTTCTCATGTATTCTGGAGAGTTAATTCTGCTCATTCTGATCATACAGATCCACAGTCTTAAGTTTATATTTTTTTCTCTGGTTAAAATCTCCGCGCGTTGGTTTCTTGCTGTATGAGGAGGCCATCAGCCCCACCCTCACTGCCCCCCAGCGTCTAGGGAGTGGCGGAAGATGTCAGCCATGTTCTCCTCTTGTGAGGAGAAAAGTTTTTGTAACACAAGAGGTAAGCTCTCTTCCTTGTTTTTGGGCTCTAGGTTTTATAAGTTCAATGTTAGTACTTCATGTACCTTTTCTCTGTATTTTTTTAGCTTTTCAGCTTTTAAGCATTGGTTTGTCTGTTAACATTTATGCGGGTTTTAACTCTTACTTTTCTTTGTAACTTTGAGCGTCTTTTGTGGTACCTAGGAACAGAAGATGGCTAAGCTTGTTCCTTTTCTATGCGCTGTCTATGCGCTGTTTTTTCAAAGTAGTTAAGTTCTTAATAACTAATTAATTATGCACTTAAAGCACTGCTGAAATACTTTGTACATATTGCAACTAACTGTTTAAGGTATATAACTTTCACAAAGTTTTCTTTAGTTAATTATTATCTTTAACTTATTCTCGTTTTCGTGCTGTCATAAGTTGTAGAGTAGGGGGTTTTAGACAAGTTTTCTTTCAAAAATCTGTTCGTTATAAATTAACATTTCCTTTTTTAATTGCAATGTAAAATTTGTTTTTCAGGTTTAAATTCTCTCTCAAACGAACTTGGAATTTCGTTATAGCTGAAAATCATTTCTATTTATTATGTCACTCTCACAGCTTGAGTTCTCTTTAATCTTCTTCTCTCTGTTTAATAGTAACAGATGAAGAGCATGGGTCGGGCCATGAAGGTTAATGGATGCAAGCGAAATTGTTAACTAGTGCTAGGTCATGCTACTCTACGGAGGACATGACTTATATATATATATTTTAAACTATTTTAGGTGGGAATGTTACTTGCATCTATGGCCTTGCAGAAACCCATTTAAAACTAGGTCTTTGTGGAAGTGAGAAAATGCAGAGTTTTTGCTGGTCCTTGATAAAGCCAAGGCTCAGTATTCTCGACACCTTCTACATTCAGTTGTTTTATTTTATTTTTTTTCTTTTCTCCTTTTACTCACACAGGTAGATACATAACCTTTTCTATGTTGTACTAGGTGTGAGTCAAAATTATATTTGTATATTTTTTTTTGCTTAGGTATCTTTATAGAATGTGAATTCTGAATTTTCAAAACTGCTGCGTTGCGCGTTTTGATTTTCAGGTTATTTTGCACCCTTCGTTCTAAATTCTAAAGTTTTTTCCTTGGTCTTCGGTTTTGCTCTTAAGTATATATATATATATATATATATATATATATATATAGGGATGTAAGGTCAGGTGATGCGTAACATCACAGCCTCTCCTTGACAAATGTCAACCCCGCCTTCTCGTGGTGCATCCTGTTCCTACTAAAGGGGCTCTGACGACCGCCAATAGCGGTATAACTATACCATCGGGATTAGAGGAAATTCTATCCCACACTCACCAACCCGCTTGGCCAGCGTGGTGAGTTATGGCCAAACCCCTCAAAAATGACTCCACAACTTAAATCTTGGCCCTCAGTCTCCGGCAGCTGGAATGTACCTGGCCAAGGCAGCCGCCAGTGCGACATGAAGGCAGAGGGTGCTAAGAATCCCCGGAGGACCGGACTAGGCTGCCATCTGATGCTGACCTTGGCAACGTACAATGGACGCTCCCTATCTTCTGATTCAAGGCTTCTTGAATTGGAAGAGGAACTACAAAGGATCAAGTGGGACATCGTGGGGCTAAGTGAGGTAAGGAGAAAAGGAGAAGATCTCATCGAACTGAAAAGTGGACATCTCTTCTACTATCGTGGAACAGATACTGGCAGAACTAGTGGTGTTGGATTTATAATAAACAAGAAACTGAAGGATAAAGTTGTAGAAGTTGAAAGTTCCTCTGACAGAGCTGCACGACTCGTTATCCAACTCTCGAGAAGATACCAGGCTCAGATTATTCAAACTTATGCACCCACCACAAGTCATCCTGAAGAAGAAATTGAAGAATTTTATGAGGAAATTTGTCATCTAAATAATAAAGGTAAGCAGCACTTGAAAATAATTATGGGAGATTTCAATGCAAAAATAGGGCAACGGCAACAGAATGAAACTTCAGTAGGTAAATTCCGTCACGGCAACAGAAACCAGCGTGGAAATACTCTCGTTGAGTTTGCAGAGGCAGAAGGGTTTTTCATCTTGAACTCCTTCTTCAAGAAAAAGCCACACAGGAAATGGACATGGAGACATCCAAATGGGACAACAAGTGAAATTGATTTTATTATGTGTAACAAAAAATTCGTCATAGAAGACTGCAGTGTGCTAAACAAGTTCAACACAGGTAGTGACCATAGATTGGTGAGATGTAAGATGCACCTCAACACTAAACTTGAACGTGGCAAGCTCATAAGACAAACAAAATCTATTGACATAACCAACCTTAAAAAACACCATAATACCTTCAAGTTGGAACTGAAGAACAGGTTCTCTGCTTTAGAAGGCCTAACATCGGAAGAAGTGGACATCTCTGAAGTTAACAGAAAAGTAACCAAAGCTCTTATGGAAACAGCAACAAAATTAGCTGGGTCTAAGAACAAGTTGCATGTAAATAAATTATCAGGAAAAACGAAAATGTTGATGCAAAAAAGAAGAGAGATGAGGACAACTAAAGAAGATGTGACTTCCAAAGTGGAATATATAGAGCTATGCAAGACAGTACGAAAAAGTATCACTGCAGACGTAAGAAAATTCAACTGTGAACTAGTGAGGAAAGCAATTGAAAACAACCAAAGCCTAAAGATAGCAAAGGGACATCTCAGTAAGGGAAGAAAACAGATTATGGCACTGAGAAAAGAAGATGGTTCTGTAACAAGAAATAGAGGCGAAATTTTGACAAGAGTGAAAGATTTCTACTCCAAATTATATGAAAGGGATGATACATGCACTCCAGACATCATGAAAGATACCAGTACCAGAGTTCCTCCAGTCCTTCCAGCAGAAGTTGCACATGCAATCAAGAACATGAAGCGGGGAAAAGCTCCAGGAGAAGATATAATTACTGTAGACATCATACAAGAAGTAAGTGGAGAAATCGAAACAGTACTCGCCCAAATTTTCACTCGATGCCTTAATGAAGGAAAGATTCCTGAGCATTGGAACACCGCTACAATGATCTTGCTACATAAGAAAGGTGACATTGAGGATCTCGGAAACTACAGACCTATCAGCCTCCTATCAGTAGTTTATAAAATCTTCACTAAAGTTCTTTCACACCTTTTGAAGGTAACACTGGACAT
This sequence comes from Macrothele yani, assembly GCA_039090855.1. Taxonomy (NCBI): domain Eukaryota; kingdom Metazoa; phylum Arthropoda; class Arachnida; order Araneae; family Macrothelidae; genus Macrothele; species Macrothele yani. The sequence continues at coordinate 119,679,223 of CM077005.1, read as the reverse complement.
GGCTCAACCGAGAGAACAAGCTGGATTCAGGAGTGGCTACAGCACAATAGATCATATCCAAGTGCTGAGAGAACTAATTGAAAGAGCGAGGGAATATGAACTTCCATTGTGCATGGCTTTTATCGATTATGAAAAAGCCTTTGATTCGGTGAAACCATCAGCAGTTACAATGGCTCTGAAAACCTGCGGTATTGAAGATGCATACATTAATATTATTAATAACATCTATGAAAATGCAAGTGCAAAGATTAGGCTGTTTGAAAATACAACACACATAAAAATTGGAAAGGGAGTGAGACAAGGTGACACCATATCTCCGAAGCTCTTTAATGCCACATTGGAGGGTGTTTTTCAGTCACTGAGCTGGGAAAACAAGGGGATAAAGATTAATGGAGATTATCTAACCCACCTTCGTTTTGCTGATGACGTAGTCATTTTTGCAACTAGCCCATCAGAGCTGCAGAGTATGATCCAGGAACTTGCTGACAAGAGTAAAGAAGTGGGATTAAAAGTGAACCTTCAGAAGACAAAAGTGATGTTCAATGCTTTTACAAGAAATGAAGATTTATCGATTGATGGAGAAAAGCTGGAGATAACAGACACGTACGTTTATCTTGGATAGCAGATATCAAGTGAGGGTCACATTGATGAAGAAATTAATCGGCGTACAAAACTTGCCTGGAGAGCTTTTGGAAGAAACAGCATAATTTTCAAGAGCAATATGCCATTATGTCTTAAAAGAAAAGTGTTTGATCAATGCATCCTTCCAGTGCTTACGTATGGTGCAGAGACGTGGACCTTAACTAAAAGAGACATACAAAGGCTGCAGACAACTCAAAGTAGCATGGAGAGGTGCATACTTGGTGTAACCAGGAGAGATAAGAAGAGGAACTCGTGGATCCGAAAAATGACAAGAGTGGAAGACATCATGATCAGAGTTAAATCCCTGAAATGGCAATGGGCTGGACATACTGCCAGAAGGACAGATCATCGATGGACAGCCGAAATTTTAGATTGGATCCCAAGGGACAGGAAAAGACCCAGAAGAAGACCACATGGGAGATGGGTGGATGAAATTCGAAAGTATGCAGGGGTGACATGGAGGAGACTGGCACAAGACAGACCGTTGTGGATTAAACTTGGGGAGACCTTCGTCCAGCAGTGGATTGATAATGGTTGACAATGATGATGATGATGATGATGATATATATATATATCTTATTTTTGTCAATATCTGTACTTCTAGGAGTCCGATTTGAAAAATTCCTTCTTTGTTGGGCAGTGTTTCCGATGCGAAATGTTTTCCTTATAAATTCAAAATTTTCGAGTAAATCATAGAGTTTCCGCTAGGGCGCACGAAGGTAAATTGCGTTTTCTGCGTTATTTCTGCTTCTAAAACTCCGATTTGAAACATTCTTCCTGTATCGCATCCAAGATCTGATCGAAAATATTTTTCACATAATTTCTAATGTTTGGTATAGAGTGGTTTGGCCACCAGGGGCATAAGTGTTAATTTCTGCTTCTGATGTATTTGTAGCAAAATCTGGGCTCCTGAAAACTCGACCAAATTTATTTTTTCTTGGACCGATACCGCTCATATGGAAAAACCTTTTGAGAATACTTTCTTCCTAAAATAATGCATGGCTTTCCCACCAGGGGACGTAAAGTCATCTTATTTTTGTCGATATCTGTGTTTCTAAGAGTCAGATTTGAAAAATTCTTTGTGTTGGAGAGCGTTTCCGGTGCGAAATGTTTCTCATATAAATTCATGTTTTACATTTCACTTTTTTTTTTTTTAATTTTTGCTTATTGAAGTACAGAATATTTCTTCTCCTCTCCCCAATTTTGTGCACCAGCTTTCGTATATTGTGTTACCGTAAGAAACCCGGTACTAAAATTGTTGGACAGGTGATTGTAGGATGTCCATATGTATCAGTTTGTGGAGTCCTTAAGACCAAAGCTGTTATAGCCATCATCAGTAAATTTTATATTTAGGAGTTTTGTGAAATAATACTATAAAACAGTGCATTTCATTTTTTCTTAAAGATAACTGAAAGTCATTATTTTAATGTACTGAAATCGTAGCGCACAGAAGTTTTCAAAATTTCGTGTTTGACGTAAACGAAATCGTTAGTGCCGTTCTTCCATTTACGCAGTGCACGGACAGCTTTTTTGAGGGGCATGAAACTTTTGAAATTTCGTATCGTGATCAGGCAGTAAAGGTATTAAACGCAACAGACGATAATAAGTTACTGGGTCGCTGCGGTATTGTTCATAGGTATTTATTTACCTGTTGGAGACAACACACTGACTCTTGGACGTTCAGCTTGCTTGCTTTCCATCACTGTTTGAACAACAGCGCCATCTAACGATCAGATTTAGAAATACACTGCGTTTCAATGCTGAGGAATTCGCAGTTTTGGCAAGATTTCTTTTTCAGAGAATGGGATCTGATTCTGTCATTTCAACACTACGGACAGGGACTGTCAGGGCCGGTGCTAGGGTGTTTGACGCGCTAGGCATGCGATCAGCCTTGCAAATCCAAAAATTTATTATTCTTTGTGTGGCCAAATATATTGCATTTATTCAATAATTATTTCAAGGTGCAAAAATATACTGTAAACTAAATAGAAATAAACTAATGGAAACTACATTCGTTTACTTACTGGTCCAATGAAAATGAAATTAAAATTTCATTTTGCATGCTCTATTTTTCGCAAAATTACCACCAAGTGTGTTCAAATCTATGTCAAGGGCAATTTTTTATTCGATCGATAATATATGTAACACAACAAGGTTCTTTCCTCCTGCATCCCCTGATGGAGAGGGGGGGAAGGGAAAATAATTCCAGCGGAATGAATATACAGTAGTAGCAGAGCCTTTTCTACTCTTGCCCCTGTTATTACTAGAAAATAGTCTGAGTGTGACAATTACTAACCTTTAGGTAAGCCGCTCCGGTAACGCAGTGGTCTAAGCGCTGCCTTTTGACTATTTGTCCGAGATGGGTCTGGGTTCGAATTCCGACGAGGCGTGTATGTTGTGCTTGTCTTATCGCACTGGCTCTCCCTTTTCCCTGGAACAAGTAGCCCTAAATTAGGGACAGACGACTGCTTATATAGCCACCGAGTTGCTCACGGTTGTCGTTAGTCCCCCCCCCGCTCTCAAAGAACTTTAGACGTTGAATATTACTACTATTTGTGATAGAAGAAGTGGATGGTCTAGATATTTCTATTGAACGCCGGATAACACAGAATCCATTTTCTTAAAAAAAAAAAAATATCTTGTGCCGCCCTGAGGCGTCGCCTGACTTCCCGGCTGCATGGAGACGAACTTGGTTTATGGCAGTTTTTCGACAGATACACACTTTTGTGGCGTGGTAAAAGGGAGGAAGGGGATTTACAGCAAGCTGACTTACCATTCTATAACAACAGGTCGCCGTTTCTCAATGAATAGGAATTCACAACTTATATCGAATGGACAACAGAAAAAACCGAGTCTACGAGACCTTACCCAGTCCACAAGAGCAGGTCTCCGTTCCTCAATGAGTAGCCTAAGAATTTGCAAATTATATCGAATGAACAGCAGAAAATAAAATTGTCTTTGTTTTTACTTTTTTTCTCATTTATTAACTCATTTGATTTTATCAACTCTAAATCTTAGCGCCCCTCAAATTTTGGTACTAGTTTATTAACCGGTGGAAAAAATTCAACATGCAATTTATATTTTCTTTTTTAAAATAAATACCACAACAGTGCTATGAAATACAATTCATTATAAAACCTTATCAAAAATTTCTATACGCTATTTTTTATTTATTTATCCTTTTTATATATTGTTCGATTTTTTTGTTTAAAATTTAGAGATAAATTGGCGATGGGTTGCAAGCACTTAGCTTTACCTAGCACCGGTGTTTAAAAAAAAAAGAAAATGGCGAATATTTCTTTGTTGATGCTCCCGCAAGATTTATGTGTGCGCTGGATTGTACGGCTTTCAGCCAAATATGAAATATATACAATATGAAATAATATTCGTTCGTTTGACCCCAAAGTCTACAGAAAAACAACGCTTATGTTTTTTTTTTTGTTTTTTGTTTTTTTTTGTTTTTTTTTCTTAAATCTGTGTTGTGATCATTTGGATTGTTCCAATGACAACTTTCATCCTTCCCAATAATCGTCGCTCACCGTCTCCAGTTACTATGTTTTCGTAGAGTTTTTCTTTTTGTCATATGCTTTACCAATTCACGCACTCAAAGTCCAACTTGGCTATCGGTACCGTGGCACAGCTGTCCAAACAGCTGTATTAAACACTTTTGAAAAATGATGTTAAAATACCGTACGAAAGGAGACACGACAGGGCATATACCAAAGATATGACCAGGTGTCTAAAACGAAGCTTTTCTCGTAGGTCATAAAACCCGGATTATACAATATTGTGCAGGCAGCAAGCCTGCGTGCTGTAACGTTTAACACCTCGGTTGAGTTCCAAAGCCCCCCCCCCCCTCCCGCCCCAAAAAATACGTATGTATAAAAAAATCTCGTGCCCGCCACAAAACATTTTCAATATATTTCATTGCCAGAAAATTGACCTAGATTTTTTTTTGCAGACATTTCTGAAATTTCCTTAAATTAACAATTTTTTGTTTCAGTTACTGATTTAACAGCATAATTATTGCATGCATATAAAAACAGATAAAAAATTTAATGTCGCATAACATATCCATATTGTTATTACACGAGGTGCATTTCGAAAGTAGCGCTTGTTAAGCCATTTTTTTTTTTTATTTTTGGTTGGCGGTTTAACGACCACCGTGAGCAACTCAGTGGGCTATTAGTAGTCGCCCGTCCCTAATTTAGGGTCACTGGTTCCAGGGAAGGGAGAAATCCAGTGCTCTAAGACAAACACAACATCCATGCCTCAGCGGGATTCGAACCCGGGCCCATCTCGGACGAAAGATACGAAGCCATCGCTTAGACCACTGCGCCATCGCGTCGGCCTAGAGCGATTTGAAGGAAAAGAATGTGGGCCGTATTACTGACCGAACGGTCTGAGGCGCTGGCTTCTGGCCATTCTTCAGAGACTGGCGCAGGTTCGATTCCCGGGTGATGGTGCTGGCTATTTCTCTTCTCTGAAACCAAATTAGGGACAGGCGAGTTGCTCATAGTGGTCGATAAGATCAGAAACCGATAACAATAATAAATAAAAGAGTGGACACTTTCACGGAGTTGTAGATGTTCGAGGACGAGATATTGCTTTTTTCGAACCTTGTGAAAGAATAAAAAACGTGAGCTTTCTTTGGCCCGATGAAGAACGGTATCAGGGGGCAGAAGACATTCTTTGAAGAGATAGGTCAGAAAATGTTCTCCGGAATGTTTAGAAACAGGATTTCAGTCTTAGGTTCAGAGATAGGACAAGTATCACTAATGTAGAAGATTATTTTGAAAAGTAACTCTTCATGGAGAAAAGTTTGTACACTCACGGACAATGAAATTCGCGTACCTAGAAGAAAAAAATGCTACAACCGCGAAACTTTGCAACGCCAAAGAGTACGGGCTGATATGCAAATGATCCACGTTTGGTGCGAGTGTGCATGACCGCACACCCTGTGGTGGCTTTGCAAGCACGGACCGGCAGCCTTATATACCGGCGTGTAGTCGATGCCCCATGAAAGCGAAAAGCACCGACTTACCCAAGCAAGAGTATGGAGTAACAAGAATGCCGGGTAGATGCCGGAGACGTCGATTTACGCAACTTACAGACTTAGATAGAGGCCTGATCATCTGGCTGAAAACCGCAGGGTGGTCGGTGCGCCGTATTGCAAGCCACGTTGATCGTTCTGACCATGCCGTCCCAACTGTGTTGGGAGCAGTGGACACGTGACGGCACTGCCACACGGCGGAGCGGCTCCTGTGTGCCCACGAACCATTTCCCGACGCCTCGCGGAAGCGAATCTGCTATCCCAGCGACCCTTACGTGTGTTGCCATTAACACCGAAACATCGCCGGCTCCGTGTGCAGTGGTGCCAGGCCAGAGTGACGTAGAACGCCAAAGACTGGTGACGTGTGGTGTTTAGCGACTGGTGCCGCTTCGTTTTGGGGGCAGATGACCATCGTGTCCTGGTGTGGAGGTCCCTGGATGAACGGCACAATCCCAACCTCGCTATTGAGCACCACATATCCCCCACTGCAGGCATTATGATCTAGGGAGCCATTGCCTAAGATAGCCAATCAGCTCTAGTAGTGGTACGTGGATCATTGAGTGGCCAGCGGTATGTGGATGAGATCTTACGGCCCATGTGCTCCCATTCCTGGCCGGTATTCCAGGTACGCTATACCAGCAGGATAATGCACACGGCTGTGGTTGCCCAGGGCGATCCTACGTCATGTCCAGACAATTCCATGGCCTGTCCGCTCCTCGGACATGTCCCCTATCGAGCATGTGTGGAACCAGTGGAAACGTTGGCTGCAACGTTTCAACTGGTCCCACACATCCACTTTGAGCCTTCGACAGTGAAAACAAAGAGACATACCTCATTTATGAGTTGCACAATTCCAATCGCATCAGAGAAAGACTCAAAGAAGCTGCTCAAACTGGCATCCAAGTGCGTCGTTGCACAGCCCACACTGGCGAATGAGCCCACACAGCCCACACTGGCGAATCCACGAGAGAGCACTGTCGCACTCTCTCGTGGATTCCCGGTGTGATGTTAATCTTGTCCGCAGCAACAGCGATTCGCGTGACGTGTTCTTCCAGGGAGTCCACAGGTGTCTCGTACACCAATGTTTTCAGGTGTCCCCAAAAGAAAAAGTCCAGTCGATTAAGGTCCAAGCCACAGGTCCACCGCGTCCAATCCACCGCCCGAGATATGTCGTATGTGTAGTCCTCCATGCCCTTCACGAATACTTCAATTCAAATGTGATATTCGCACGGTTATATCGCTGAACGAGTTCGGCTGCGTTTTTAAGTGTTTGCTCCTCATCGTCTACGCACGTGTTTAGCGCACCTCATTTGCATCTTGTGCTTCTCATGCACTGGTTGGAACTCCGTGTGCCAGCTGGACGTTTTTCGAACGTGCGCTTTTCTGGCACTAGGAGTGGAATGCGGCCCTAGGTTCCATTTCAAATATTGTTCGTCTTGATGTGTACTAGCTCTCCTCCTATTTTGTTGAAGGAGTTTAAAATCACCGTGTATAATCGGTCCAACTAAGGAAGAACTGCGGTCTTTGTCGACAACAATGAGGCCCGCAGTTTTTCTTTAGTTTGATGGATAAGATAAGGATGTCGTTCACATTGATGAAGATTTTCTGGGGGCTATTCCTTCATTACTGTGCCAGCTAAATTTAATTCATTTTATGTGGTGTTGAAGTTCCGAACTCTGAAGCTTTCGAGAGCTGTTACACAAAACAGTCAGTTTGATTGTGCCTCACACGCACAGAGATAACAATGAGAAATAACGTTAATTTTGTTTAGTAAACAGACGTGTGTGTGTGTAATGGGTGGATGAAATTGGAAAGCAAGCGGGAAGCGAGAATGACATGGAGGAGATTGGTCCAAGACAAACCGTTGTGGAAGAAACTTGGGGAGACTTTCATCCAGCACAGCGGTGGATTGATAATGGTTAACAATGATGTTATTTAACTATTGCAGACAGGTGGGGCGTGATTTTAATACAGGAAAATAACAGATGGGGGCGCAATATTTTGTTGTTTGCCCCGGGCAGCAGAAATGCATAGTTACGCCTGTGGACCGCTGTGCGTAATTTTCTAATAGGCATGGAAACTCCAGTCGTCTTAAATAGCAGTTTGAGGTATCTCGGAAGTCACATCGCATCGTATTAAACTGGCCTGGGATGGATGGATGTGTGTGTGTGTGTGCGTGCGTGCGTGTGTGTGTAACACCACACACACGTGCGAGTATTAGATTTTATTACTACAGATTTATTTGTGTTAATACTGAAATGCTTAGTATGTCTGAGAGATGCATGTAAAAATAATTATTTTCGTACTCTAATGATAGAAAGAAATACCTCTTAAGTTATTTTTTCCATAACGCATCTGTATATGTTCAAATACACTCTTATTCTGTGTTGCACAAGTAATATCTATTTAAACCGATTCTTGCTCTCTGTGTACGTAGGTGTGGTTCCAAAATCGGCGATCAAAGGAGAGGAGGATGAAACAGTTAAGTACGCTGGGTGCAAGGCGGCATTTCTTCCGGAATCCTAGGAGGGTCATGCGGCCACTCAGGGCAGGTATGGCTTCTGACGTCATGGACGATGGCCCTGACATGGTTTCACCTGGACACAATGCTCCATTCTCCTATTATTCAGGTACGATGTTTTGCCCAACAAAGGACTTCCAATTTATATGCCAATTCTACCATTGAGGTATAGTCCAAATTTTAAACAGTAAATATAACCATAAACTATAATAACGATTAATAACACGATAAACAGTATATGAAGTATACTCAATAAAAATGCACACTGATTTTTTCGCATGGAATGGTAATGTTGAAAGGAAAAGTCTTCAGCTGCATCGATAACTATACTTGGAGTGAACCTTACCTGACTATGGACTGGAAGCTAGAAGAACCTTTTCACCAAAATGATATATCAACGTTTTTCAGTATTTCTCCGCACTAACGGGGTGCAAAGTGTCGGGGACCGTCCTACATACTCGGACGGTGTGACATCGTGACAGGAGTCAGAACAAAAGGAAACTTTCCGCTCATTCTTCTATTGGGGATTTCCTTGCTCTGGAAGAATTGAGTAACGTGTTCCCGAAACCACTTGACTGTCCAATTACCCTCCCACCTGCTGTAAATATTCTCCTGTTGTACCCTCTGTAACGCATTTAGCTTCCCAATAAAAGTGACAATGACTTCGCCAAAAAGCGAAGTTTTGTGTTTTTTATAAACGTCCCAGAAATTTCTATCTTCAAATTTTAACGTACGTAAGCACAACGTTTAGAACAACTATGTATTTTTTTAAATTCCAATACGAGGTTTTAGATCGGAACTATATTATGCACTGGTAGAACACACTCAACTTCGTAGTCAGGTTAAAATTGCCGCGAATATATAGACTGGGTACCAAGGGATAAGAAAAGTCCCAGAAGACTGCCACGTGGGATGGATATAAGATAAAATGTTTTCCGGGTGGGTCTTCCAGCATCGTAGGGGCTCCGTGCCTGGGATTTATGGGAGATTTTCTGTAAATCTGACCATGATTTAAACTCTTCTACAAGTAGCTGTAAACTTCAGAATGCCGCCTCGGCTTCTAATTATTCGTTCGAGATGAGGGGCTGTGTTCGAATCTCGGACGAGACATGGATGAAGTTGTGTTTGCCTTACAGCAGTAGCTTTGTCTCTTCCCTAGAGCCAGTGGCTCCTAAATGAGGGACGGGCCATCGCTTATAGCCTATAGACAACACTGACGTGAACAAGGTGCTTACTCAGTCGCTTCAAGTTGCACGGTACTAGCATTTATACCAGTTAGAATAACTGTCAATCATAACTAGAAAAAGAAGACCTCTTGGAAATTCAGAAAAAATTTTCAGTACAGAAAAGAAGGGTGGAGACGCTCCCCTGCGGACGGAAGCTCAGGGAGTTGACGTGCTAAACAAAAAATCACGTCGGAACAACTTCCGGCTACGAAACACACCGGTAGTAATAACGCTGCTGACCACAGAAGAGCTCGGGTGCCGCTCTAACGTGCTGCCATCTATCGGCCTTGTGAGAACTATTTCTTGGCCAAATTCGAAAAATTATGGTAGCGCTAATTCGTAAGAAAAGAAAAAAAAATCAACAAAATGCGGAAGTTACCTCACTTTCTCTTCCTTTTAATATTTAGCGGAACATTGAAAATATACACTGGCGGAAAGCGAAAAAAGAACACCAAGAAGGAGACGTCTGATACCAACGAAATTTATACAGCATAATAACGGAATACAGAGGATAACGTGATCAAAACATTATGGCAAAATACAGCTGTATTTGCTGGTAAACTGAAAAATAACATTTCCATGTAACATGGTTAGTACGAGGTTGAATCGCCATGAACTGCGTCACACTGTGCAATTCTGGCATGGAGTCTGTCGTGTTGGATGTAAGTTTGGGGTATTGAGTTCCAAGCATCCTCAACCTGGACGCGTAAATCGGAGATGGTCGTGGCTGGCCGTGGATACCGGATAAGTCGCTGTCCCATAAAATTCCACACGTGCTCATTGGGGGACAAATCCGATGAACATGCAGGCCATGGAAGTTGTCTCACACCCTGAAGTGCATGTTGCGTTGCACATGTCGTGTGTGGGCGTGCGTTATCTTGCTGGAAAATACCACGATGGACCGACATTACAAATGGCACAACAACGAGCTGAATGATGTTGTTGAAGAGGTGCTGTTTAACGTACCCGGTACAAACACTAGTTGTGTACGGGAGTGATAGGTGATCGCTCCCCACACCAGGAGACCAGGTGTAGACCCTGTGTGTAGCTGGCGGATGCAAGAAAGGTGGAGACGCTCCCCTGTGCGTCTGCGAACACGCATACGGCCATCGGAGGCTCCCAAGCAGAATCTGCTTTCATCGCTGAACACGAAAGATCGCCATTGCGTTCTCCAGTGCAGACGTTGGCGACACCACTGCAGCCGTTCCTGACGGTGGAATGGAGTCAGAGGTACACATGCCAGAGGCACACGTTCACGTAGTCCTGCATCCAGTAGACGGTTGCGGATTGTTCGCACAGTCACCTCAGGTGCAACGGCAGCTCGGATTTGCGTCGCAGTGGATGTTCTGCTTGATAACGCTGCTCTTCTTATGCGTCGATCGGTCCGCTCATCAGACCGTCTGTGACTCCCGGTTCCACGTGTTCTTGTGCGGGAATGTTCCTCGGACCATCTACGCCACCATCGTACCACCACCGATACTTCCCGTCCAATTCGCTCCGCAATACGACGATACGACCACCCGGCCTCGCGGAGTCCGACTAGACGACCTCGCTCAAAGTCTGATAACTGCTGAAATCGTACACGTCTTCCATGTCCAGGCATTGCAGCTTCTTCAGGGTCTTCGCAGGTGTCCGTACGCCAACGACTGATTACATTCACTTCGCCGTACTCCTTAAATACCACCGACTATCATTTGCATATTATGCCGTGCTGTAGCGTAAGCGCTCACCGGTTGGTCCCAAAATTAACATCACACCTACGTAAACTCGACGCCATTAACATATTTAAATTTCATGATCGTCTCCGCCAATTCCTTCTTGGTGTTCTTTTTTCACTTTCCGCCAGTGTAGTTACAGAATTTCAGAACGCCAACGGTATTTGCTTTAACCTCGTCTAGTACAGAGAATCGACTTTTAGGAATGCTAACTGTATTTGTTTTAGCATCGACTTATCTGTAAATGAAGATAGCGAAATTCAGCCCATTCAATATATGCTTCATATAGACTTACAAGATGAAAAATACTGTACGCAGTCTTGTTGATTGAGATCTCTTATTTTGAGTATCCATATCCTCCTTATGTTACGGAGATTTTGCAGTTCATTCGTTTACAGGAATAAAACGGAATAATTCAGCAAAAGGACTTTGCCAGTCAGCATGGAATCTTCGAAGATGCTATCGGCAAGGTCATTAGTAGTGTTGTATACCATCATCTTTCAAGCAATGGAACTTAGTACGTTGACTAAGTATTTTATTGTTTTATTGCTTGTACATTGTGATCCGAGAAGGCAATCAGACTGCGTAATGATTTTGCTTCTCTTCTTTGCGACAGAGGGACGGCGGAAAAGAATAGCTAGGGGTAGAGACAAAGGAAAAGAACAGAGTGTCACGCAGAGAAAGTAATATTCAGAAGTTTGGAGAATATTTCGAAAGTCGAGAGACAAATGAACGAGAAGGGTGTGGGGCAACGAAAGAATGAAAAATTATGTAGAATTGGAGTTAGGACGAAAGAGGAATAATTAAGAAATAGAACAAGTAGCGAGAGGACTGAAAGTTTTAAAAAATAGGGAACTAATATATATAATATATATTGTATAATCGGTTGAATGTAAGCGCTATACGCATCAGGACGTTTTTCATGTTCGATTAGTTAAGTGCGGGTTCTGCAATCTCTTTGCAGGTTATATGCTGAGACAAACGTTTGAAAAGGTTCAACAACGATTAGCGAACCAGTAGAATCTGATTCAAATTGGGCGTTTTATTTTGCATTCTTAAGGGGCAAATTGGATCACAGGGATAATGCTACTCGGCTGGCGGCCTTAATTTCTTCCCCTTAACGTTTCTCCCCCTTAACATTGTTCGGTTGATTGCTGCATATAACTCGGGTTATCTCTTCTGTAACTGTTTTCCAGTCGCCCCGAAGCATCAATTCCTTTGTCATGTTGAACTCGCAATTCTCCCCACCCCTTCCCGCCAAATTCTTTAAAACAAAATCCACTCTCTTCTTTCTTCTGATCTCATCCCCTTTGAACTCATTCCAAAAAAAAAAAAAAAAAAACTGGGCCCTACTGTCCCACCTAAATCTTTAATAGGGTGGAGGTTGTCCGTGATTTCGTTGGTAGCCATAAAAATTGGTGACCGTAGTGCTAAAATACAGACAATGAAGGATTCCGTTAAATGTTAAGGCCAACAAAAACGCCATACTGGCGGCATATGAAACAAAGAAAATTCTGTACATATCGTAGACTTTCACGTAGACTTCCAAATACAAAATTAATATATATATATATTAATATCTTGAAATTTGGTGAATCCACTGAATGCTTACGCAATAACCTATTATAAAGAATTTCAGGAGAAGAAAAGTTTCTCAAACGTAGCAGCAAATTCTTTGATGTCTTAATGTGTATGCTGCCCGAGAAGAGTTACTGAAAAAGCGAAGATTTGCATTGTAAAATATTACTATTTAGCCGGCTGGAACGAATTAATTTGGGGTTATATCAAAATGGGCTGAAATCCGTGGCGTCGGAATTACTTTTAGACAACGGGGGCAAGATATCAGGATATGCGATTTTTGGTCAGATCATAAAACTTTTTGCGCTTTTGCAAAACAGGACGATGACGTCATTTGAGCATGCTACAGATAAAACGAAGATATCGATAACATCTAAACCTTGAATTTTATATCTACACTGCTGGCCACCCAAAATGCAACACCAAGAAGGGAGCATCCGATTGGCCTGAAATTCGCAGCATGCGTTACCCGCGAGAGGACATGCAAACGATTAGCATTGCAAGGCATATGCAAATCATGTGCGCCCGGCACGCCATCGAGAAGAACTATAAGAAGGGTGTACAGAAGGCGGGGTGTAAGCAGTGGAAGTGTGTTGTGCTGCCGGACCTGTGCGTGGGAAGCTTTCTGATGCCTCGTCGCAGAATACGGCAGTCATTCCAGCACGTTTCGGAGTTCGACAGAGGACGAAAAGTGGCTTATCGCGACAGCGGTTTATCGTACCGAGACATCGGCACCCGTGTGGGACGACATCCAGCCACAGTGAGGTGAGTATGGATTCGGTGGGTGCAGGAGGGACGGACGGACCGACGTGAGCGATTGCCGCAGCCGCGGCACACCACCGAACGAGAGGACCGGCATGTTGTGCGGCGGGCATTGACGGCTCGCACGGCCACATCGCGAACGTTAGCGCAGAAATTAGGGTGTGTTGCGTAAGAACCTGTGTCAGCACGCACCGTTCGGCGTCGTCTGCAGGAGCGGGAACTTGTCGTACGGCGCCTATTGCTCCGATTACCATTGATGCTACACCACCGGCGAGTGCGGTGGCAGTGGGCCGTTGAACGCCTCACCTGGACTACGGAATGGCACGACATTGTCTTCTCCGACGATTCCCGCTTCTTCCTGCAACACCACGATGGTCGGATCCGCGTGTGGCGGCACCGCGGCGATAGAAAGTATGACGCCTGCATTATGCATCGCCATACCGGTCCGTCGCCTGGCATTATGGTTTGGGGAGCAATTGGATATGATACCCGCATTCCTCTGGTACGCATCGCCGGTACACTCAACAGCCACCGCTACATCTCCAACGTTTTGGAGCCTGTAGTCCTCCCTTACCTGCAGGACCTGACAGCGGTCACGTTTCAACAGGACAATGCGCGCCCGCACGTTGCACGCGTCGTGCAACAATTCTCCACGGCACCAGGTGTCACTGCTGCCGTGGCCCGCCTGTTCTTCCGATATGTCGCCCATCGAACACGTCTTGTCGCTGATCGGCAACCGAGTGGCCCGGCAAGCACCACCCGCGGTTACACCTGATGAACTGTGGCAACGTGTGGAAGCAGTCTGGACCGACATACCCCAAGCCCACATCCAAAGCCTCTTTCGTTTGATACCGCGGCGTGTAGCGGCCGTTATTGCCAGCCATGGGAGTCACACGAATTATTGATGCCTGCGTGTTCCACAAGTCGCACGGGCCATTAAGCTTTTACGTGGAGGAAATCTTTGTATCTGTTGTTATGTGTCCAGTAAATCTGGCTTTGCTATCTCGTGTCCTTCTTGGGGTTGCATTTTGGGTGGCCAGCAGTGTATATGATATGGCTTTTCGATCTCCACGTTGGTATGAATTCCTCACGAAACGTAGCTCTTATACGTTATGCACTGAAATGCCAAAAGTCATGGGATAGCAGTATGCAACATTTTAACTGGCGCTGCCGTCGTATAAAGGCTTCCACGCACGCCACGATTTTTATCAGTTGCGAGGTGTGATCTCGTGAGTCAGTGTGAACAACCGCCAGGAGGATTATGGCAAGCCGACCTAAATTATCGGAGTTTGAACGAGTCTTGGTAGTGGGGGCCAGACGGATGGGACATTCAATTTCCGAAGTTGTGCGAACATTCAACATTCCTCGATCCAAGGTGTCACGTGTGTACCGAGAATACCTCATGGAAGGCATTAACACCCACCGTGGACAGCGCAGTGGCGGACCACATGTGCTGAATGACCGTGACCAGCGGCGTCAGACCAGGATTGTCCATGGCAACAGGCAAGCGACACTGTCTCAAATAACACCCACATTCAATGCAGGAGGTACCAGAGACATATCCATCAGGTCAGTGCAGCGTAATTTAGCGTCCATGCGGTACGAGAGCAGAAGATCCACTGGAGTACCTTTGTTAATACCACGATATCGGACAGATCGTCTCACCTAGGCTCGTGAAAATGGTAATTGGACCGTGGAAGATTGGCTACATGTGGCGTGGTCCGATGAGTCACTCTACTGGTTGTTACGAACTGATGATAGGGTTCGGGTGTGGTGCAGACCCCATAAGGCCATGAACCCAAGCTGTCAACAAGGCACTGTGCAAACTGGTGGTGGTTCCATACATGTGTGGGGTGTTGTCACGTGACACGGTTTGGGTCCTCTGGTCCTCGTAAACAAGTCATTAAACTGCAATCGCTTTGTTGCTCTGCTGAGTGACCATTTGCAGCCCTTCATGGACTTCATTGTACCCCAACAACAACAATGGGATATTTGGCGCAAGTTGTCCAAAATCGGTTCGAGGAGCATTCTGGACAGTTTCGACGGATGGTGTGTCCACCACATTCGCCCAACATGAACCCAACAGAACACTTATGGGACGTGGAGGAAAGGTCCATTCGCACT
Organism: Macrothele yani; assembly: GCA_039090855.1. Classification (NCBI taxonomy): domain Eukaryota; kingdom Metazoa; phylum Arthropoda; class Arachnida; order Araneae; family Macrothelidae; genus Macrothele; species Macrothele yani. The sequence goes on along the minus strand of CM077005.1, from coordinate 119,663,602 downwards.
CAAGATCCTGCACCTACAAATACCTGGGAACTGTGGGCGGCTGTTCAGACGGCATGGCTTAACATCTCTCCAGAAGTCTTCCGGCCAACTGTGGAATCTATGCCACTTCGAGTTGCTGCACTTCGCCGGGCTAGAAGAGATCCTACACGATACTAGGTACGTATCCCATGACTTTTCGCACTTCAGTGTACATCAAACAACATAAAAATTAAAACTTCTAAAAAAAAAATCACTTTTTCCCTCTCCTCCTTATATGTTCTTTCTTAAAGGAAGACTGATTTTATTACACTTAAATGGAATAAAAAACATTCCTGTGCTTTTTATTAAAATGCAGTAATTTTCAGGAATTTTAGGATAACTGTTTCTTAATGAGGCTGGGACTTCGGGAAAATATTTTCTTCGCATACTGGACAAGGGAGAAGAGTTTTATCAGCATCTCAGGAGCCATAATGAACCAGCGAGAAGAGTTTCAATCAGCATCTCAGGAGCCATAATGAACCAGCGAGAAGAGTTTAATCAGCATCTCAGTGTCCATAATGAACAAGCGAGGAGAGTTTAACCAGAGTCTCAAAAGCCATAACGAGCAAGCTAGGAGAGTTTAATAAGCATCTCGGGAGCCATAATGAACAAGCGAGGAGAGTTTAATCAGCATCTCAGGAGCCATAACGAACAAGCGACTAGAGTTTAATCAACACCTCAGTGTCCATGATGAACAAGCGCGGAGAGTTTAATCAACATCTCAGTGTCCATGATGAACAAGCGAGGAGAGTTTAATCAACATCTCAGTGTCCATGATGAACAAGCGAGGAGAGTTTAATCAACATCTCGGGAGCCATAATGAACAAGCGAGGAGAGTTTAATCAGCATCTCGGGAGCCATAATGAACAAGCGAGGAGAGTTTAATCAGTATCTCAGGAGCCATAATGAACCAGCGAGAAGAGTTTAAACAGCATCTCGGGAGCCATAATGAACAAGCGAGGAGAGTTTAACCAGAGTCTCAAAAGCCATAACGAGCAAGCCAGGAGAGTTTAATAAGCATCTCTGGAGCCATAATGAACAAGCGAAGAGAGTTTAATCAGCATCTCGGAAGCCATAATGAACCAGCGAGAAGAGTTTAATCAGCATCTCAGGAGCCATAATGAACCAGAGAGAGAAGAATTTAATCAGCATCTCGGGAGCCATAATGAACAAGCGAGGAGAGTTTAACCAGAGTCTCAAAAGCCATAACGAGCAAGCCAGGAGAGTTTAATACGCATATCGGGAGCCATAATGAACAAGCGCGGAGAGTTTAATCAGCATCTTAGTGTCCATGATGAACAAGCGATGAGAGTTTAATCAGCATCTCGGGAGTCATAATGAACAAGCGAGGAGAGTCTAACGCGTGTCTTAGGAATTCAAAGCACCAGATGGTTAATAATCTAAGTCGGATACAATCCTTTGTTTTATCAGAACGAATTTTAAATAAAAAAAAGTATTAATCCCATTTCTGATTACAAACATAATTAAAAAGGAAGAAAAGTGATGTTTCGCCCCTGCACTCAAATGAGTGCGGGGTTGCCCCATCTGCTGGCTGAAATCAGCTCGAAGGAATATATTCGCTGGCTAAGAAGTACACCGAACGCTGTTAGAACGAGTGAACCTACTAATCACAGGGCGTTGTTTCCTCCTTAGTTTTGTTATACAAAATGCTCATTAGAAGGATGATTGACACTAATCCTTCCTGGTTCATTATTTGCTAAAAGGGTTACAACAATGATGTCGAACCTAAGAAGGCAGGGAGGAGATGTTTGAGCTACTTGTTTCTCCACAGCGGCATGGTGTTCGTGTCAGGGGGACTAGCCATTCCCCGTCATGATTTGGTTCATGAAGCAGATAATAAAGGACTAGAAGAGAGCTCGTTACCCTTTTGACAGGTTTATAGTCGGTATTGCTAAGGTGAGAGGGATGAAAGGAATTGTTTTGCCCTAGTTTTCGTAAAATCCAGCTGGTATGCAAAAACTTCTGTCTGGAGCCGCAGAAAATTTTGGTCACCATTTGGGTGAAGTGTATCGGTCGCTTAAGGGGTCTTCTCCAAGTTTTTGCTCACCAATGGGAGGTTTTTTCAGGCAGTAGAAATGCAGAATATTACAACGCGTAGGAATAAAGTTGATTACATACTTGAAAATAGCGTGGAAGGTACACTGTAAATAATAAGTGCTGCGAGTTTACGGAAAACTCCTGAAAATAACATGCAAACTGTTGCCGGTAAGTGTCAGTCTTTTAATTGAATTTCCGTTTTAAAACTTTCCGTTTCTTCTTCAGTATATTTTGACAGATTTTTCGTAGGCAGTAATTCGGTTTATTTTTTAACAAGTTAGTAAAATCATGCAATGCATTGATTATAATAAGCTTTCCAACATACCAGAAATCATTACTCAAGTTATGAGGATAATAGCTGTGGAATAAATCTCGGTCCTGTGCCCTGACCTTTGATCCCATTTCGATTATGTTTAACAGAACCGGTTCAGTATACCTCCGAAATAACACGATAAAGTTTTGTCGCAATGGAAGCATTTTTACGCAAGTTATGATGCATAAGGTCTATGGAATAGATTCCGCTCCTGTGTCCTAACCTTTGACCCCATTTCGCTCATTTTCAACAGGATTCGTCCCCAGGCAGGCTCCTACAACATACTAATATTTCATCCAAATCGAAGAATTTTTACCTAAGTTATGACGCATAATGGCGATGGAAGTGATTCCGCTCCTATGTCCTAACCTTTGACCCCATTTCGTCCATTTTCAATAGGGTTCGTCCCCAGGTGGTCCCCTACCACATACTATAATTTCCTCGAAATTGAACCATTTTAACGCGAGTTATCGTGCGGACGGACATACGCACAGAACACGTGACGTAATGAGGCAGATGAGAATCGCGACCATCTGCTCGCAAGAGTGTGACGTCATAAAACTTTAATAGGATCCACACACAATTCGTGACGCAATGAGACAGATGGCATGACCGCGCGCCAACATCTCAAGCGTGAGATTGTAACGTCATAAGATCGTCCCCAGGTGGTCCCCTACCACATAATAAAATTTCATCGATATCGAACCATTTTTACGCACGTTATGACGCATAAAGGCAATGGAATGCATTCCGCTCCTATGTGGTGACCGTTGACCCCACTTCACTTCACCCATTTTCAATAGGGTTCATTCCCAGGTGGTCCCCTGCAAAATACTGAAATTTCATCGACATCGAACCATATTTACGCAAGTTATGACGCATAAGGGCAATGGAATGGATCCCGCTCCTGTGCCGTGACCTTTGACCCAACTTCACCCATTTTCAAAAGGGTTCATCTCCAGGTGGTCCCCTACAATATGCTAAAATTTCATCGACATCGAACCATATTTACGCAAGTTATGACGCATAAGGGCAATGGAATGGATCCCGCTCCTATGCCGTGACCTTTGACCCCATTTCGTCCATTTTCAATAGGGTTCGTCCCCAGATGGTCCCCTACCACATACTAAAATTTCATCGAAATCGAACCATTTTTATGCGAGTTATCGTGCCGACAGACAGACGGACGTACAAAGCTGGAGCATATACGCTTCTTCAACCTACAGTTGGAAAGCGTAAAAAAAACGTCTGTTTCGGGGTTTTCCGTGTTTAGACAGAAATTTCGCAAAATCTCCAATTTTGACTTTTCCAGCCCCTTTTATTAGAGATTCTTCTTTCCGGCGTGCGAAGTTAACGAATCCTTTGCCCCTGGTGGGTTTCGAGCAGGGTTCGTATTCAATGGTAGTCGCACGTGCTACCGTTGAACCTGAAAGACACGTTAAGCACAGTCATGTATGAGGCAGAACACTAATTGCGCGATGATGAAATGTTTTTTGTTATTAATGGGGGTGAATTAGTCATTTTATTTTCTGTTGGAGCTTATTATTTTTCCCAATAGGTTTGTAATAATTTTATTTTTTCTATAGAAGACTTATTTGCAAATCACGTATTTCTTTACACCGTAATTTTTCCGTAGTGACAGAACGCGTTGGAACTTGAGATATTATTAAACTGACAATAACTTTCAATTATCTTTAAGAAAAGGGGAAACGTACTGTTCTATAGTATTATTTCACAGAATTCCTGGATATAAAATTTGCTCTTGATAGCTGTTGACTTAAGGAGTCCACAGACTGATATACACACATCATACAATCACTTGAACAATAATTTAAGTAGCAGATTTCGTACAGTAACACAGCATTACCATAACTGGTGCACGCAATTGGGGAAAGTAGAAAGAATACCCGGTGCCACAATAATCAAAGATTTCATGCGATATTACTACAGAACTTCAAAATCAGATCATTTAACAGATGATTTGAAATTTAATATACGTATGATAGTTAATCAAACCTCAAATATTTCCGCGAATCGCTCCTATTCCCCTTCATATGGATACGGAAAAAATGAGAGCAGAATTTTTGCGTTAATCTATGGAACAAGTTGCGGAACGGTTTCTGAAAATTCAAAATTTTTTAACTAAATTTTCAGGAATATCATTCGTTACTGCACGAAAAATGGCTCGTGAATTTCAGAATCTTTTTACCGTACAGCACGAAGATAATATATTACGTGTACAAATAAGTTTTAAAGCATTTTTTGTGTGACGTATACCGCTAATTTACATATCCATTGTTATGTGATCGTAACTGGTCTAGAGTATAAAATGGCCGCCCCCAGTAGCGTAGTGGTCTAAGCGATGGCCTCTGACCATTCGTCCGTGAAGGGGTCCGGGTTCGAATCCCGGTGAGGCATGGATGTTGTGTTTGTCTTACGGCACTGGTTCTCTCCCTTCCCTGGAACCAGTTACTCTAAATTAGGGACGGGCGACTGCTTATAGCCCATTGAGTTGCTCACGGTGGTCGTTAAACCTTCAACCAAAAAAAAAAAAAAAAAAAAAAAAGTGTAAAATGTGACACAGAAGTTTTCCCAATAGTCCAAAGCACTTGCACATCGGTTGGTGAAAGATGGCGCGCGGTACTGTATTTATTCGACACTGCATTCGTTACGAATTTCACAGAGGAAAAAGTGCTGCAAAAGCATGTGCATCAATCTGTTCTGTTCTGGGGGAGAGTATTGTACCGAAAAGAACGTGAGAGTTTTGGTTTAGTCGGTTTAAAGCATGTGATTTTGATGTTAGCGATCGAGAATGTAGCGGCGCCCCGCAGAAGGTTGCACATGAGGAACTGCAAGCACTGCTGGATGAAGATTCGTCTCAAACGCAAAAAGAACTAGCTGAAGAACTGGGGGTTACTCAACAAAGCATTTCCAATCGTTTACGTGCAATGGGAAAGATTCAGAAGGAAGGAAAATGCGTGCCACATGACTTGCGCCAGAAGAACAAGGATGAACGTGTCATGAAATGTTTGAATCTGTTGAATAAGCAACACAAAGTCTTTCGTGTGGAAATTCGTTACGGGTGATGAAACGTGGATATGGTACGACAATCCCAAACACAAAAAACACTGGGTAGACCCCAGTGAAGCAACGACTTCGACACCGAAACGCAATATTCACTCCAAGAAAGTTCTGCTGTGAATCTGGTGGGATATGAAGGGTGTGATCTATTATGAACTATTGGAACAGGGTTAAAATGTTGCTGTTGATTGCTACAAGCAGCAATTGCTGCGATTAAACCAGGAAATCTGTCGGAAACGTCCATTCACAGGCAAAGGATTGAGTCCCGTGAAATTACTGCATGGGAACGCTAGACCGCATGTCACAAAATCGGTCAAGGAAACGCTAATGAGGTTTTGTTGGAAAGTTTTGGAGCACTCGGCTTATAGTCCCGGCATAACCCCTTCAGACTATCATTTGTTCCGATCGATGCAACATGGTTTGTCTGCTGTACGGTTCCGGACATGTGACGAAGTACAGAAATGGGTTGACGACTTTCTCGCGTCACACGACGAAGTATTCTTCATGGCTGGAATCCGTCAGCTGCCCGACCGATGGAGGAAGATGATAGATAATGACGGCGCATATTTTGATTCGTAAAGGTATTGTTATTTTCTCTCAAATTACATGTTGCGTTGTCTTAAAACGCTTTAAAACTTATTTGTACACCTAATGTATTACGTGTTGTTCTTCAAGCGCTAATGTATTATGTTGCGACGTGTTTCCATCCTTCACCATGCAGGCCAAATACAAGTTGTTCGTATATCGGAATGACAGTGTTCTTTAGCCACTAGATGTACAGAACACACGAGAAGTCAACCACGTCATGCAGAATACAGCACTAGTCAATGCAGTCACGAACTGCTCGGCCGCTCTTATATGGAATAATATTAGAAGAGTTGTCCCCTTACACCAACTTTTAAGACAGCCGTCGGGAAGACAACTGAAATCCTTTCCATCCAGCTGGAATGAAATAATAGTGTATCTATGAAACTGCCAATGGTGGGACATGCATTGCTGAGAAATGGAAACACGTCGCAACACAAAATACACTGCCGTACCTTTAATATCCGGATATTTGCATTTCTACAACTAATCTTTGTTTAAAAAAAAATTGTGTGCGAAAACTTTTGGCCCATATGACAGCTTCTAGTCTTCGAGGAATACTCTCCAACTTATTTCTTTCTTTTCTGTAAGTATCTTCGGCTATGTTCCGTAATTCAGCTGTTACATGGTTCGATTGTACGAAAGAATTGTACTTCACAAAAAAAAATTACCAAAATCATTTGTGGTACTGAATTACTTCTTTACTACTATCTAATTTCCCTATTGGGTACGCCCTAAAATTATAATAATTACTAAATTGGTTTTACATTTACTTTGTTTTCCACATGTCATCTGCACGTACTACTTAATCTCTCTTTTATTTCTTTTACCCATCATTCTCGCTTCTCATTTCCGAAGCAATCTTCTGCTAGACTCACCTCGCTCGGTGTGCCAAAACAGTTCTCTCTTCTTAAAACATCTTCCCGCAACTTTTTGCGCTCCTGGACCCTCTCTCCCTCTCTCTCTCTCTCTCTCTCTCTCTCTCTCTCTCTCTCTCTCTTTCATCCCTGTGTCTGTCGTAGCTCCAAAAGCTATGGCGTCTCTAATACAACAATATGCTAATTAAGCAGTCCCGATCGCTCTGCGGAAGACAATGGCCATGATTGCAGCGTAGGCTAATAAAACGATTTAAGCACTTAAGGTTTTCCAAAACGACTACTCCACACAAAAAACGATTCCCAGGAAAACTCATTTTTACAAATCTTAGATATCATCGTACGGAGCGATTGCTTATGTGGCACCCTTATTACTAATCTGCGCTAGTAATAAGCTAACTGTAGATCGAGGCCTGTTGCATTCACATAATGCTATTGTCTCAGCATAGCCCTAGGTGCACATTTATATCTGAATCTGTGACATTATGCTTGCGTAAAATCTGATTTACTATACCTATTCTATCCAACCCTGGGTACTTCGTTGCCCTGTTTAATAAATGCCTGGAAAGAGGTTGTTTCCCATCAATGTGGAAAACTGCGCTGCTTGTCCTCTTCAGCAAAGAAAACAAGAGCCGAGCAGATCCCGCAGCTTATAGGCCGATTTGCCTGTTGACAGCGTGGAGTAAGGTGCTGGAAAAGGTCCTCGTGACCCGAGCAACCCACTACCTAGTCGGCCTAGGTAAGCTCTCCAGCCGCCAATTCGGTTTCACACCGGAGAAGTGTACCAGCCAAGCGCTGGTCAGCCTTACTCAGCAGGTAAAGCAAAATCGTGTTCAGGGAAAGCACACCTGTCTCGTTTCTTTGGATGTGCGGGGCGCTTTCAACAATGTCTGGTGGCCACTGGTCCTGGACCGTCTGAAAAGACTTGGCATCCCCAGGAATCTGTTCCTGTTAATAAGCGATTTTCTCTCGCATAGAAGAGTAGAGTTCGAGGTCGGAGACAAGACCTTTAGCAGGGAATACACCAAGGGGTGTCCGCAGGGCTCTTGCTCGGGGCCCCTGTGGTGGAATGTGGTTGCAGATACAGCACTTGCGCTTCCTCTGGAAGACGGGGTGCAGCTGCAAGCCTACGCAGATGACCTGATGCTAATAGTGTCAGCATCTGGTAGGCACGTGATTGAGCGGAAGGTACACACCGCTCTCTCACAGCTAAATAGTTGGAGCAAGGAGTGTAAGCTCTGCTTCGCTCCCGAAAAGACGACACTAATGCTAATAGCAAAGAAAGGGGAACTGGTCACTCCACCAAAGTGTCGCTTCAACGGGCATACTATTAAAGCGGTGAGAGAGATGCGGTACCTAGGGGTCATCCTTGACACCAGATTGTCAGGGCTACCGCATCTTCGCTTCTTGAAGGACAGATGCACCAGCATTCTAAATAAGATCAACGGAATGCGGCTACCTGGGACAGCCAAAAAGGTGCTCTATAAGCGAGGGGTGGAGCGCATATTAACATATGCGTGTCCCGCCTGGTGGTCAGATACGGTCAGGATGAGAAATGGTATTAACCAAATTCAGCGCAGGGCGCTATTGGGCATGACCAGGTGCTTCCGAACGACCTCCACAGCAGCGCTTCAAGTGCTGGCTGGGTGCGAACCGGCGGACCTGGTCGTAGCGAGGGAAGCAGCAATGCAGACCTTACGCTACGGGGAAGATGTTTTCTTCCTGGGACACCACTATCGGTCGTCCGAGGTGGAACTGCTGAGAATGGACTGGACTTGCCATCCAGCCAATGAGCTTTGTCTGATTTGGGATAAAGCCCTCCCCACAGGGCAGGGGAAGGAACTGTACACGGACGGTTCTAAAATAGGAAGTAGTGTCGGCGCAGGTTTCTGCGTGATCTCGGATGGCAACGAGATGCACGCGAAACGAATGAAACTCTCGTCTAATTCCTCTGTGTTTCAAGCAGAGTTATTGGCGATCAGAGAAGCACTGCGTTGGGTGCTTGCTATGAACGGAGAAGGGGCATATAGCATACACTCTGACAGCCAAGCGGCCCTGAAAGCGCTTGGTCAATTCGGGAGTAAGACTCCCCTGGTCAGAGAGATAAAAGTGCTATTTAAATCAATGGAGAGAAGGAGGGTCACCTTCCACTGGATCCGAAGTCATGTCGGTACGGTTGGAAATGAACGGGCAGACCAGCTAGCGAAGGAAGCTACTGGTAAAGAGGAGATAGATTTTCAGATGCGAACGCCGCTGCAAAGTGTGCGGACGCAACTGAAATCAGCCACATTGGTGGAGTGGCAGCAGAGATGGGATGAAGGGGATACGGGTAGAAGGACATACCGTATCTTCCCCCGAATCTCGTTAAGGCGCATTGAGAGTAATGGCTTCCTTAACCAAGTACTAACTGGGCACGGAGTGTCGCCGGAGTACTTCCGCAGATTTGCGGTTAGGGAGCGAGTGTGCATGTGTGGTGCCCAGACTGCAGATGTCGCACACATGATTCTAGAATGTGCTTCTCTGGCAGGGAAGAGAGCAATGTTAGTGCCAGAATTGGCGAAGACGAGGGACCTCTCGATCCTGCTCGCATACCCAAGAGCGAGACAGGGGCTCATCGAGATGGTCAAGTACCTCAAAGAGGAACAGGCGGTCTACCTAATAGAGGGGTGACCGAAGAAGATCGAAGAAGGAAGAAGAAAGAAGAAAAGAAGAGGAGTGAAGAACCGAAGAAGGGAAACAGATGACTCGAGCCCAGAGTCGTCACCACAGAACCTACCCTAGTCCTGTGGTAATGTAAATACTGTAAATATTTCAATGTGAGAGGGCCCATTGAGCAAAGGACTTGTTTCCTAAGCGAAGATGGGTTCCTCAGTGTAAATAACCATGTATGTAACCAGTTGTTTGAATAAAGGGCAGATGCCCCAAACAGTTCGCGCCAGCAATTGTTCTCCCAGTCAGGGGCAGAGAGAAAAAATTTCTAGCCCCTGCCCAAATGGCACGCACACCCGGGTCATAAAGGAGAGGTGGGAAGTGCCGGCAACGGGGGTAGCAGCGCACTGCAGGTCCACAGACCGATCCTGTCCGGATGGAGAAGTGTCGGATCCAGGCAGGATTACTCGCAACGCCGTCACCAAAAAACTATCGAGAGAGTTCTCCTTACCCTGTGGAGTCCGCATTTGGACGGTACAGGATAATGGTCGTCAGCTAGTCGTTACTATACCTATAGAGGAATGTCCAGATATTAACTTTAGGGCACTTTATAATCGCGTGATAAGCAACACGTGATACTGTTCATGCTGTTTTCAAAACATCAACTTTGTTTCTTACACTCTGCATTTTATGTCTTACCACTGCCTTGAAAATGCCTGCCAGTTTAGTGTTATGTGGGTTACATAAGGTTTTAGAATTTATTTCAAAGGGAATTTTTAACAATAGTTTTTTTTTTTTTGCCGTCAAAATAGAAAATTGTCTTTAAGCTGTTATCTGTCAGGTCGCCAACGGTCATCAGCAGTGTTGTAAAGCAGCAGAGCTTCCCATGGAAATCGAATTTAGTACGTTGACAAAGTGTTTAACTGTTTTATGATTTTATTGGCCTATTCAGCGATAAGTACATTGTGACCCGAAGACGCTGTCTGAGAGGGCTAAATGAGTTTATTGCTCTTGGAGCCGAGAAAGCTTTCCTCCAAGTTAGAGGTCGGGACAGTGAGGTTACGGGATGTAGGAAAAAATACCCCTGGAGAAAATACCCCTGAAAACTGAAAAGCGGAAAAAATGCCCCCGGAAGAAATACCCCCAGAACAAACGGTTCACTGTAAACTGCCACACAGGAACACTGTTATATGGGGCAGTGTTCCGGTGTGGCAATTTACCAGCAACCCTGACACACATCTTTCAGCAACTTGGCCACAAAGTTCAAGGGGGGGCGGGGTGTAAAGATTGACGTTTTTGGGCCTATATTGAGAACTGGATTGGGAACTCCAAACGAATTTCGAGAAAACGTTCCATGTAAGCCAAGCGAGAATTGTACTTTAATTTGAAGAAATAAACTGCCGAGGATCTGAGATACTTTTGGTTGGGGAGGGGGGGGCTCTACCCTGAACTTCCGTAATATTATATTCTGGGCCGCTGGAGTCAGTGTATCCAGGAAGTTCCCCTTGAAGTGTCCGCGAGGTCCATGAGCTTGGGGGTTGGGGGCTTCCTTCAAAAGTTAAAATGGATGTAGAGCTGTAAACATTAGTACCATGCTTTATATAATGATTCTGTACACGACCACGAATTTTCAGGAGGGTGGGGTAACCTCCCCCCCCCGTTTCTAAGAGCTATTCAGGGGTGACATCGAGGATACACTTAACGACCGACTCTAGAGGTCCAGAGCCCTCCAAACCAAGCACCTCACAGGCTTCACCAAATTTCTGGTTGAGGGGGAAGGGCATACATAGCTTACTATTAAACCCAACATGAAGCATAGAAATTGCGAGCAAATCCCTTACCGTGAACACTTGTCTGCGCTCTTAGAAACTTGCACCCCACCCTCCTGAAAATTCGTGGTCGTGTACAGAATCATTTTGTAAAGCATGGTTCTAATGTTTACAACCCTACGTCCATTTTAACATTTTGCCCCCCCCCCCCAAGCTCACGGACCTCCCGGACGCTCAAGGGGAACAGTCTGGATACACTGACAGAGTCCAGCGGCTCAGAATCTAATATTACGGAAGTTGGGGGTTGAGCCCCCCCCCTTTCCCCCAAACCAAAAGTATCTCGGATCCTCGGCAGTTTATTTCTTCAAATTAAAGTACAATTCTCGCTTGGCTTACATGGAACGTTTTCTCGAAATTCGTTTGGAGTTCCCAATTCAGTTCTCAACATAGGCCCAGAAACGGCTATCTTTATAGCTCCCCCTCCCCCTTGAACTTTTGTGGCCAAGTTGCTGAAAGATGTGTGTCAGGGTTGCTGGTAAATTGCCACACCGGAACACTGCCCCATATAACAATATTCCTGTGTGGCAGTTTACAGTGAACCGTTTGTTCTGGGGGTATTTCCTCCGCTTTTCAGTTTTCAGGGGTATTTTCTCCGGGGTATTTTTTCCCGGGGGTATTTTTACCGTTTACCGAGGTTACGCTATAGGGAAGCAGGAGCTGGGGAGAGAAGTTTTCCAGTGATGGATGAAGAAGGACATGGCCCGTCCCGATGACCGTTGCGAAAGGATGAAAAGTTGCGCAAAATTAGAGTTGATGAGAAAGAGCGGGGAATTAAGAAACTGAATAATTAACGAGAAGGGCAAAAGAACAGATTTAATACCGCAACTGTTGGTAATACTTTCTTCATAACTTTCAGAACGAGCTGCAGTTAGGCTTAAATACAGAACAGGATTAAGAAGTTCCGCTAACAACAATAAAGCCAGCAAGTTAACATTAGAGCGAAAGCTTGGCAGTTGGCATATAGCACACACACACACACAGTAAAAAATAAGTGCAGTGAATTTGCGGAAAATTCCTGAAAACAATGTGAAGCACATTTGCCGGTAGGTGTCCGTTTTTTAACGACATTTTCGTTTTTATAAGTGCCCGTTTCATAAACTGTATGCGAGTTTCGCTGTCCGATTGCAAATTATCACCGAGAAATCTGCGCTGGTGTCCTTTGGGTACGATCGACAATAACTGCAGAACGAAACATCCTATTCCAAAAGTAAATGCACCGTTTTGTAGAGTTTTTAAACCTGAATAAACTGTGGGATTTTCGCTTTCTGGCTTCCGTCATTTTACAGATTTTCCGTATAGTGAGTAATTCCATTTCGGGGTTTTCCATATTTATACAAAAAGTTCGCTAAATCAAAGACTCCGAATTTTTCAACCTTTGCATCATCGAACCAAGGTCGTTTGCATTGGCTCAATAGGAACCGGGTGTCTTACCGCTGTGCTAGAAAGACACAGAAATCATAGTCACGTTCAAGGTAGAACGCTAATTGCGCGATGATGAAATGTTTGTCATTAATGTCAATAAATTAGTCATTTTATTTCTGTTGGAGCTCATTTTTTATTTATTCATTTATTTTGAATAGCTTTGTAACAATTTTATTTTTGCTATAAGAGGATTTGTCGCGAATTAAGTTTTTTTTTTTTTTTTCGAATCAACAGAATTGGAACTTGAGACCTTTTTAAACTGATAACGACTTTCAATGATTTTTAAGGAAAAGTGAGATATACTGCTTTATAATATTATTTCTCGAAACTTGTAAATATATATAAAATTTACTCTTAATAGCTATAATAGCTTCTGTCTTAACGAGTTCTCAGACTCCGTAAGACAGAAGCTATACTTAAGACAGACGTCACAGAATCTTTTATACAATAATTTAAGTACCCGGTTTCTTAGGGTAACGCAATATACAATAGATGGGGAAGAGGAGAAGGAATATCGGGTGCTACGACAACCAAAATTTCATGCGATAGACTATCCAAAATATCCGATCTCGAGACAGAACTTCAAAATCAGATCCTTCGGTAGAAGATTGAAATTTTAACAGTTAAGTTGGTTCCACTGAAATCTCTACCTTGCGTTTCCAATGGTAAAACTTCCTTACATATTTTCTTCGCAATTAATGTATTCCCCAGGATGAAATATAATATATTATTAAAACTAATACTATATTATATTTATATAATATATTATTAGTTAAAACTAACTTTAAGTTATAACATGGGATACTTAATACTTGCTAAAACATAACCATAATTAAGCAATCCAACATTTGTTTGTCTACTGACGTCATCAATGTACATGTCGCGCCATCTATTAACAGGTCTGAACATTACTCAAAGAAAAATGATTGATTTTTAATATAATGGTTATATATTAGCAAGTATTAAGTATCCCATGCTATAACTTAAAGTTAGTTTTATCGATGTGCAGATTTTCATCCTTGGGAATACATTAATTGCGAAGAAAATATGTAAAGAAGTTTTACCATTGAAAACACAAGGCAGAGATTTTAGGTGTAACCACCTTAACCAAACCTCAAGAATACTCGCGAATCGCTGCTATTACCGGAAATTTTCCATCGTATAGATACGAAAAAAGTGAACAGAATTTTTCCGTTATTACACGTAAGGAATTGCTCATATGATTTTGAAAATTTAAAATTGTCCGTTTACATATCTTGAAAACGTCAATTTAACCGTCAATATAGAAAGGAATTGCAGTAAGTATTCTAAAAATTTAGAATTTTCCTGGAGTACAAAAAATCTGTGAAATTCAGATTTTTTTCTTCGTTGTTTCGCGGAAAAGGATGATCAGGAATGTGCTTCATTAATTCACGACAAGAAAAATGACTCGTGAATTTCATAATTTTTTTTAAGTGTATTACGCTAGTAAATAAACGGATTTTTACTACGCTGTAAGCGTTTTCAACTTGCGGTATGATGTGACACTAAAAACTCGAATTTTCTTGTACGTCTCAATCGCCTATTTTTATGCTTTTCCTTTTCATGCAGTAGTTCACAAGGAATGAAGTTCTTTAAATTTTTTCTTCAACATTCTCATAATCGTACACACACACACACACACACACACACGGACGAAACCAGAATTCATGTTCTGTGCGACTTTGAGGATTGTTTCTGATGCAAAGATGTCAATCACAGGGTTCGATTCCCTCTTATCTCCGAGAGCTGTCAGCTGGAAGTGTGTGTTTGTGTGCGTTCATTCGTAGGCTTGGCGTCTAACGTGAGGTGTTATCTGACAAAAAGTGGCTCACGCAATATGGCGTTTAAGCAGAACCCCAGCAGATGGTTCTGACCACGTGGTCTGCTGCTTCTAGTTCCAGCAGAGACTTAAAACCCCATCTCACTCACGTACATTTTGAGGGATCTCGCAGACGTGAAAAATGGGCTCTTGCCGAAAACGGTGAGGGGGGAGGAACGACGCCGGGGGGATACAAAAATCGTGCTTGCGGGGAGGGAAAAGGTTAATTAAAGCGAGGATCCAAAATATGCAGAACAGGAATAAAAAAAAAAAAAAAAAAAAAGAGGGGATTTTTTTTTACCGTTTTTGAAGTGAATGTTTTCGCAGTGGGAAAAAGTTTTGATGAGGAGAAAATGTTAGCAGAGAGATTTATGAACATCGGTTTATCTATCGTGGTCTTTCCTCTGGTTTGGAGTTGAGATTATTTTTGGAATGTTTCGTGCGCAAAGAATTGATGCGAGAGATTTTACTGCAGAAACACACAACGATGTTGAGCTCATGAAGAGAGAGAGAGGAGAAAAAAATTTAAAAGTCTTTTGCTTTTCTGTCCTAAAAAGGCAGTTTCAGAATCAAATAAAATGAGGGAAGATAAAGTGAAGGCAGACACGATATGAGGATAGTGAATCGGTCTTAATTGCTTGGAGGGAATTATATGTTAAAAATGAGAAAGAAGAGGAAGAAAAAAAAATCAATGAGTGGGTTGGAGGGAAAAGTCAATATAATGGATGCACAGACTATTTACGTTCTCGAAATCCATTTTTGAAAGTTATCTGTGATATCTTGAGGGTAATGCCTGTGATTATCTTACATCTTTATAAAATAAATACATAAGAAAAAAGTGATAAAATAAAAGACGCGTTGTCGGTGAGCGCGCGCGTGTATATTTAGATTCGCACACTGGGGTTTTTCCTTCTTTGGAGGTACTAGGAAGCTAATGCATAAGCTGTCAGCTGAAACTAATTTAATCGACTTAGAAGCAGAAATCGTGTTTGTGGGCCAAACTATATATAGAAAGGATTTTTTTTTTTTTATATAGTCCTCCAAATCTAATTGAGGTTTCAGCGTGTCTTTGAAAACAAATGCTATCACTTTACTCATCATCCCCTTCTGTAGACAAAATGTCTGCGCCATTATAAAGCCAGATCCGAAAAGTTTTGCGTGGAGAAAAATAACACTAAACAGGTGCCAACCATGGTCAATTGCAGTTTTCCAGCTAAATGGAGCAGTGGCTCAAACACGCGGGGGGGGGGGGGGTTTCCCAGACTCCACTACCACGAATGCCCTTGTCCTTCATTCTCGAGATGTGAAGAAAAAAAGACTGAAACAGTAGAAATTCTTGGAAATTTTTGTGCGATAAGGAGAAAACCGAAACTGACATTTCGGTTAAAAAAACAACAACAAAAAAACGAATTAGTGATTATCAAAATTTTGAATGTTTCCGTTTTTTAAAACAAAAACTTTTCAAAATCGAAATTTCATTAAAAACCGAAAATTTACCGGCAACTTTGCTGCAGGAATTTTCCATGATTTCACACCACTTATTTTTGCTGCCCCGGTTGCGTAGTGGTCTAAGCGATGGCTTCTGATCATTTGTCCGGGTTCGAATCCTGATGAGGCATGGATGTTGTGTTTGTCTTCCTCCTCCCCCTTCCCTGGAACCATCCCTAAATTAGAGACGGGCTACTGATAGCCCATTGAGTTGCTCACGGTGGACGTTAAACCCCCATTAAAAGAAAGAGAGAAAAAAAAAAAATGTTTTTTACATGTACACTAGTGTCCGTAAGACGACATCGCAGGGATAAAAAGGAAAACACGTAACACCAGGTAGAGACGTTTGGCATAAGAGAACGCAACCATAAAAGATATTTTATAACAACAGAGAAGTATGTACATATTTTGCGTATACGGGGTCATATCTGCAAATGTAACCTTAAATTTTCCTTAATAAGTAAGGAACGTGATCACCTCGTACGGACAGATATCTCTCATAGCGACAATACGTACTCATCACCACGTTGTTGATGAACGCTGAAGCCCAAAATTTCCATTCCTTGATAAGGGCATTCCGTAGCTCGCGAAGGGTACGGCGAGGGAGCTGACGAGCTGCTATATGTCGTCCCAAAGTATCCAAGATTTACTGTATAGGATTCAGATCCGGAGATCCTCGCTCAGAAGGAAACCACCTACAAGCTGAGCCCTATGTGGTAGAGCGTTATCATCCATTAAAAGGAACTGAGGGCCAACAGCTCGCCAAAAAAGTCTAATACGGCTGTAGGATCTCGTCCCTGTAAAACTCAGCATTTATATTACCTCCTGCTAACACGTGGTATGGTGTGCGGTCGTTAAACATAATACAACCACACACGAGCAGACCAACCCCTCCGAAGAGGTCTCGTTCGCGGATGTTTACAGAATCATTATGGGTTCTCTGTAATCCCTCCAGATGAAATATCGACGAAAATCCGTTTGTAGACTGAATCTGGACTCGTCTGTAAGAACACCATTGTCCCACTCATCTGGGCTCTAAGAATGATGTTGCCTGCACCAGTTCAAGCGAAATCACTTGTGATATGCGGTTAGCGAGGCACAAACCACGGGTCTCTCCTGCCATAAAGGCCAATTACATTAAGTCTTCGATATATCGTTTACTTTGATGCCGTAGTCCCAGTAGCAGTGGAGAGCTAAGACAATTGCAGGGCTGCCGCCCCGGTGGCGCAGTGATCTAAGCGATGGCTTCTGATCATTCGTCCGAACGGGGTCCGGGTTCGAATCCCGGTCAGGCATGGATGTTGTGTTTGTCTTACGGCACTGGCTCTCTCCCTTCCCTGGAACCAGTGACCCTAAATTAGGGACGGGCGACTGCTTATAGCCCATTGAGTTGCTCACGGTGGTCGTTAAACCTCCAACCAAAAAAAAAAAAAAAAAAAAATTGCAGGGCTCTATAATATCTATTATGACGCCGTGCGGTTAAAGCGACATAAGGTGCTCACGAGGTGTCGTATGCCTTGGATGACTCTGGCCAGAATCTCTTGACACCATACAGGGATTGTTGAATTTCTGCCATAACCGTGAGACCAATCTGGATTCAAGCCGCCTTGGACCTGGGTTTGAGACTGGCCTGCCACTAGTCGCCCTATCGCTCGTCACTCTTACAGTGTCAGATCCACGTGTATGAAACATAAGGAAAGCATCTGCAGCAACCGGAACATTTCTTAAACGCGCTGTCATTGAGCGCTTTGGATTAACTGCTCCTTCAGGACTTTAATTTTGGACACCCGATTAGTTCCATTTTTAAACATTCTTCAATGTTACGCGATAATCTCCTCGAGCAGTGGTTCCAGAGTAGTTTCTGCAAGACGCAGTGCAGCATTAATGTCCACTTTGTTCCTGTGCCTTGTTTTTATTGCTGAAACGGCTGAAGAGATTTTCTTGCAATAAATACATGGTCAAAATAAGTTACCAATAATTTAGAGCTTTGAATATCGATACCAGACTTTTGATCTTGCTTTGTTGATCTTCCTTCTGATGCCATCTGAATATCGATACCAGACTGTTGATCTTTCTTCTGATGCCATCTGAATATTGATACCAGACTGTTTATCTTGCTTTGTTGATCTTCCTTCTGATGCCATCCGAATATCGATACCAGACTGGCACCAGAAGGAAGTTCAACAAAGCTTTCCTTTTCCTGGTGAGTTAGCCTGCAGGAGTTGAAATCTTCTGTGAAGAGATTAGCAATCCAAGCTTCCTTTAATCTTCCGCGATAGGTGTTCAAAAAATTTAGATCTAGATTTACTTACTTTGACTCCATTTCAATTCAAAAGGAAAATATCAGGTGTGCAACTTAATTCTCGGCTCCTAAACGCAAGCTATCATAGAATGTCGGCAAATGCAAATAGCTGTGTGCGATAATGGCTGATTGCAGCGCCATCCAACAGCTTAAACCGTAACCGCTCACAGCTGTAGTGACAGCAGGGATGAAAGTTGGAGGTGAAAGCAATGTCGTTCGAGAAGCAACATTTGAGGCACTGCCTCTTGTTCGCGTTTCAGCTGAAACAAGGTGCTGTGTCCTACAGTACGTGTAAAAAGTGGTTCCAGAGTTTTAAGCAGAGAAATTTCGATCTCCGTGATGCAGAACATCCGGGACAGCCACAGAAAGTTAACAATGAGGAATTGGAACAACTGTTGGACGCGGATCCCTGTCGCACACAGTCAGAGCTCGCCCAGGAACTCGGAGTAACACGGCAAGCCATTACAAAGCGCCTGCACAAACTTGGACGGATTCACACGGAGGGCCGTTGGGTGCCCCACGCAAACAAGTCTAGGCACTACGATGTTGCTATGTCCTTGCTCTCCAGATTCGAAAAAAGGGATTTCCTCCACAAGATTTTGTCCTGTGAATCCTTACGATAAGTGCATATGGTGGGATCAGCGCAGTGTCGTACACTATGAGTTGCTCAAATCTGGTTAAACGGTCAATGCTGAGCGTTATTGTCAGCAACTCATTCGTCTGAGTGACGCACTGGAGGCGAAAAGGCCATACACCGGCAAGGGTAGAAGGTCAGCCCTGTTGCTTCAGGGTAACGCGCGTCCTCACACCGCGAAAACGACTTTAAACACGATCACCGACCTGGGATGGGAGATTTTGTCCCACCCGGCGTATTCTTCAGACTCCGCCGCGTCGGATTATCGTCTCTTTCGCTCCCTGCAACATCACCTGAGCGATACGCAACTTCACTTCTGTCGAGGAGGTCCACACAAGTATTGACGACTTTATCAACTAGAAACAGCCGTTTTTTCCGCAGTGGCATTCGGCAGCTCCCTGACCGATGGCTCAAATGTATCCAACACGACTGGGATTATTTCCCTGATTAGGCACGTGTTCGATTTACTATAATTTGCAGTCAACGTGTCGTGCCTGTGTTCGATTTACTATAATTTGCAGTCAACGTGTCGTGCCTGTGGCCGAGAATTAAATTGCACACCTAATAAATATAATCACTCATTTCTCGCTGACCGGCGGTTGAGAAACACTGCTCTAAACGATCTCTCTCCAAAGTAATTACACCGATCTAACGCTCCATACTTCTAAGGAGAGTGTTCATACATTCGTAATATCAGTCGCGATAGCATACGTCATTCGCTCTTTGACCTAGCGTGAGCTTGCCAAACCAAAATTAATCGAGAGAGAAAATGTAGTGTTACGATTAGAAACTGCATAGGAGAATGAATCAAAATTTACATAAGAGTGCAAGAACCAAAGAAGAAATTGAAATTAGAGTATACGTCACAAAATGAGTAATCGGTTAAAAATAGAGACTGAAGTAATTATAAATTAACTGCATATCTAAGACGATTCCAGGGCGAACTGTAATCAGTATAATACTGATGAGCCTCCGTTGATAATAAACATAAAAGAGAAGTCACAAGTGTGGGGCCGCGGGTGGCCTAGTGGTTAACGTTCGTGACTGCCAAAGAGAAGACCTCGGGTTCGATCCCAGGCAGGTACGAACGCTCGAACCACTAAATATCCGCCGTGCGTCGGATGGGCACGTTAAGCCGTCGGACCTCGGGTACTGGTTCCCCGTAACAAGTAAGGGCGTCTTCCTCCCCGTTTCTACCTAGCTTCCATGTCACTTTCCTATCGGGCACTCTACCCCAAATGTCCTAGCTTCCTTTTTCTAAGGGTTGTTTAAGACCTTTGGTCAGACACTCCCTAAAATCCTCTACATATGATCTGATCTGAGTCACAAGTGTGTCTATACTGCTTCTTCGTATTATAAGTGAACTCAAAAGTAGGGGAGCAAAATTTCGCTCACACTGGAAAAAATAAATAAATCACAGAACTTCCTCATCAAACAACATCAAACAAAGATCTTCGCTCTTTCCACGTTTATAAGTGAGTTACGGAAAAATGTTCATTGGCCGCCACCGGGAGTCGAACCCAGGGTCTTCCAGTTACGCGCCAGATATGCTTCCGCTACACCACAGCGGCCTCGAGTTCCTCCGGACTCACATACGCTAACTGCCAAGCCAGTTAGGCAGGTTGCTTCTTGGAGCCCCGCACAATGCTGGGGATTCGCCAAAGATGGTAAGCAGCAACTGAAGAAATAATTAGAAGGCGAATGAATAATTAATACAGACATTTAACGTGGACCAGGAACATCAAACAAAGTTCTTCGCTCTTTCCTCGTTTATAAGTGAGTCACGGAAAAATTAAAATTGGCCGCCACCGGGAGTCGAACCCAGGGTCTTCCAGTTACGTCTTCCAGTTAATCACAGAACTTCCTGTTCTGTAATTACTTACGAAACCACAGAAATACCAAGCAAAGGATGAAATTTCTGCAATCTTGTATCAGAAAAAGAAGCCTCCCTCTTTCATGCTTTAATACTGTTGAAAAAAAAAAAAAAAAGAGCTGCATTTTGATCCCAAGTCAAGTCTTAAAATTAATCGTGTTTACGAAGGAGCTTTACACAATCCATAATCTTTTTTCGACAAGTCCTCCCGTCACAAAATAAGAGTATAGCTCTATTAGGCAAGCAATTAAAAGATGACATTTCTCAAGTTTGTTGACCGTTCGAAGTGGGAAAATAAATTCCGCGAACGGAAAAGTTGCAAGAAAAACTACGAAAACCTAAAAAAAAGAAAGAAGCAGAACTACTGCGTAGCTATACCTCTAGATGCGTGATAGGAAGTACATTTATTTATTTATTTATTTATTTTATAAAACTCGCTTTCTTTATTTCTTCTTCTGTTCGAGCAAGCCTATAGCAGAAGGTGTTTTAACAGACAGCGTTAATTACTGCAGCACATAACTCAGACTCCATAATTGTCCGTCTACCAAAGCTACGTCAAAAGTACATCACAAGTTCTTTCAATGGGCAATCGTAATGTCACATTGCCGATTCTTTTTAACGTCAGATTTAAAGTGATGACAGATAAAAATGCGTCGAATATGTAACGGTACTAAAAACATCATAGATTATTTTCTTTTTATCTGCCCTATTATGTTGTCGACAATTAAACTCCAAATACTTGCACAGGTTTTTCTCCAGAGATTAAATCTTGGATTTCTGACATTTAGGTTGTCAGTTTGCCTTCTTCCAAATGTTTAACATGTTGTGTTTTACGCTGCCTGGCTAAATTAAAGGTCGTACTTCGTGGGACCACCTTTAGCACGAATTATACCACGTATTCGGCGTGGCATGGATTTTATGCACTGTCACCCCACTGATTTGTGGCCAGCTTTGCAGTGACATTTCACCAAGATCATTGGTTGATGACGGAAGGGTGGAATTGCTCCTTAGATTCCTCTCCAATATATCCCGCAGACCCTCAATGGGGTTGATGTTAGGACTTCGTGGTAGCCAATTCAAGTGTGCGAATGATGTCTCGTACTCCTCGAACCAATCTTTCACAATTTTAGCGCGATGAATAGTGGCATGGTCATCCTTTAATAGGCCATTGCCTTCAGGGAAGAAAACTTCCCTTGATGAAATAAGGTGGTCGTTCAGTATGCTGAAATACCTAGGTGACTTCATTTTATTGTTGCATAGTGTTGCTGCGCCTAGACCACTCAAGCAGAAGCAATCCTAGATCACAACACTTCCTCCTGATGCCGGTGCAGTACAGGAAGGGTACAATACTTCATGCAGTTCTCTTCGAACCCTGATGCGTCCATCATATTGGAACATAGTATAACTCGACTCATCGGAATACATGACTTTCCCCCATTGCTCAGCAGTCCAATCTTTATGTTCCGGGGCGAATTGGAGTTTTTTTTTTTTTTTTTTTTTCGATTACTCTCATTAACCAGTGGTTTCCCTTTTGCAACACAGCTGTTTAATCCCAGTCCTTTAAGTTCCCGTCTCATCGTGCGAGTGGAAATGGTATTTGCTTCCACTATTGAACATGGTTGTGAGTTCTAGTGTCGTTTTTTTTTTGCGATTCAATTTCACTAAGCGATCTCCGGTGACGATTACTCAGGACTGATTTCCGACCACACATTTGATGCTTCACCGTCATCATTTCACGATTTAATAATGCGTTGGACAGTTCGTAATCCAGTGCCAGTGATTTCAGTAATCTCCTTGCATGTTTTCTGCTCTTGCCAAAAGGCCAATAATTTGGCCCTTTGTGAATTCTGTCACATCTTTTCCGCGACAACGTATAACGTCTTCCGCCGTGATCGCTTCGAACTGATGAGCTGCACGCTCACCCTGTTCCATTTAAAGGTTGTATTGGCCGCAGCATAATGCAAATATTCGAAATGCTTCACCAGTCATGCCCCTCCTCGATACTTGCATGTTTTCATTCACACCGCGACTTTTTTTTGTGGCAAGGCACAAAAAATTTCGTCACGGCAATTTGTCTCTGTTATAAAAGATCTTAGTAGCATTTCCCACTTTAAAAACTAAGTTCCTTCAAATGTTTTATATATTGCATCATTTTGTTTATGACAAATTATTTCCAAGAGATTTCGGAATTTTAGGTTAACTTCGATTTCTAACTTTTGGTAAATCTCGTTGCTTGCTATTAAATTCAACTAAGAATTTTAGGTGTCACGTTTTACATTCATTATGGCCAATTTATCAGTGGTGTGAAGAGCTTTAGCGGCGCTAAGGCACTTTCCATATTTTGATCAGCTGGGCAAAGGGATTCTTTTAAATGTAGAAATATTCGGGAATGCTGTGTTTTATACACAAATTGTGACTAGAACGTATTATTCACACTGAATATGTGGAATGACAGAGCAGTAGTTTAAAGAAAAACGTAATATTCTTAGTATGCGAAGCTCATCTAACCTTTTTTCTATTTAAGATTAATTAAAGCTAGGAATTCTAATGAAAATTAACAATTATCAGAAACCTTTCCGCAATTCCTTTCGTATATTAACAGAAAAATTCTGTTCTTCCTTATCCATATGACGGAAAATTTCCGATAACAGGAGTGATTTGCAGGAATACTTGGTTTCATTGACTTTTAAATTTTAATCATTTATAAGAGAACCTGATTTTGAAGTCCTGTAAGGGGAACCGTTATTGTGGATGGCATATTCCTTTCCCTCTCCCCTATTTGGTGTGCAACAGCTATTGCATATTGTGTTGCCGTAAGAAACCGGGTACTTAAATTATTGGGCAGGTGATTGTGTGATATCTATGAATCAGGCTGTGGGCTCCTTAAGACAAAAACTATTACAAGCTATCAAGAGTAAATTTTATATGAAATAAAACTCTAAAGCAGTACATTTCATCTTTTCTTACAAATAATCTAGAGTCATTGTTAGTTTAGAAACATCTCAAGCGCTTCGAAAAATCAAGATGAAAAAAAAAATACGCAATTTGCAATAAGTCCTCCTACAGAAAAAATAAAATTATTATAAGCGTATTCCGAAAAATAATAAGCTCCAACAGAAAATAAAATCATTAATTCACCCACATTAATAGCAAAGAACATTTCATCATCGATCAATTAGAGTTACACCTCAAACGGACTCTCCGTTACGTGCCTTTCTGGCTCAACAGTAGCACGTGTGTCTTCCGTTGCCAGTGTCCTTGGCAGGGACAAAAAGAAAAGTTTCGTTAACTTATTACGCTTGGGAAGAAGAATCTTTGGCATATGGGCTGCAAAAGTGTCAAAACAGAAGATTTTGCAAAAATTCTGTATAAATACGGAAAACCCCGAAACGGATTTTTCTGAAATAAACAGAATGTCAAAACACTGAAGTTAGAAGAATCGCTGGGGCGGATTTACAGGAAGCTGAAAAGCTGCCGATAGTGCGAGTCTTTTAACGAAATTTCCGTTTCTTCAGTGGCGGATTTAGAATTACCGGCGTCCTGCGCTACGCATCGATTTTCGGGCTCCCTTCATTTTACGAGCCATCGTAGAAAAAAAAAAAAAAAAAAAAAAAAAGATTATTTTGATGCTTCATACTCCCTCCCGTCCCCTGTACTTTTCCTTTTGGGTTCCACTGAACGTGATTTAACTATTTTTACGTCTGCGTGTCAGTCTGTGTGGTTTGTTACAGCCATGACCCAAAATTATTATAGCTATGAAGACGAAATTTAATATTTAGTGGTTCTGTGATACCCTGCTAGGGAAGAAATAGCTGAAGTTACCAGTTGGAAAGACATAGAGTGGGGGATAAATGCTATTTCTGAGTTTTGGGAGTATGATTCCACCCGAAGTATGCTATCTAAACGTAATAAGTACTAATTTACGAGCTTAAAATTTCAGGCTGACTAATCATCATCTCTCTCTCACTCTCTCTCTCACACAGACAAATGGATTAAGGGGGAGAAGGGGTAAAGGGGCTACAGCCCAGGGCCCTGGTTAGTTCAGGGGCCCACTCTGGGTCTGGAAAAAAGGGCATGGAGTTTTTTTTTCTTACGTAGCAAAAGCTTCCCTACTGGTAACTTCAGCTATTTCTTTCCTAGCAGGGTATCACAGAACCACTAAATATTAAATTTCGTCTTCATAGCTATAATAATTTTGTGGCCACACAGACAGACAGACTGACATGCAGGCACCACCGTAAAAATAGTCAAATCACGTTCGGTGGAACTCAAAATGAAAAGTACAGGGGACGGGAGTATGAAGCATTAAAATAACCTTTTTTTTTTTTTCAACGAGGGCTCGTGAACTCGTGAAATGAAGAGAGGCCGAAAATCGATGCTGTGTGCAGGACCTCGGCAATTCTAGATCCGCCACTGAAGAAACGGAAACTTCGTTAAAAGACTCACACCTATCGGCAACTTTTCTGCACGTTATTTTCAGGAATTTTTCGTCAATTCACACCACTTAGTCATTTGAAAAAGTTTAAGACCACCTGTCAATTTATTGAAAATTAACAAAAGAAACAAGTAATTACTAGTCAGAGATATTTGAAAAAAATGACACCACAGATGAATACTTACATTCTTTAGAACACAAAAACACCGAAATCAGTACTTTGTGTGGCCATCTTTGTTTTTTTATAACGGACAGGATATGATGTCGCATATTCTCAATGAGGGATTTGCAGTAGTCACTTGAAATGTCTTTGCACCACACGTACTTTAATCAAAGGTTGAGAATTTGATGGCACTTTTTCTTCTACCTTGTCTTTTAAAATGGTCCACAAATTTTCGATGGGGTTAAGATCGGGACTATTACCGGGACAGTCAAGCACAGTTATGTTTTTCCTCTGCAGGTAGTACTTTACTGTCTTTGAACTATATGGCATAGAACACCATCATGCATAAAGATTGTGCATCTGTGCACTTGCATATGACTGAACAGCTTCTCACGTAACATTTCCAAAAAAAGGACCAGTCATATGGTAGTGCCTTTCGGCAAAAAGGATAATGAAGCAATACCGGATGCTGACATAGCACCCCATATCATCTGACTAGGCGGATGTCTCACGGTGTGTTTTTCATCAAACCTTTTGTCTTTTGGTCGTCAAACACGTGATTCAAATTGACGCACAGGTGATTCATGGGAAAGCAGAACTTGGCTCCAATTTTCAGCAGCCCACGGCAGATGACGCTTCGCAAACTGGAGTCTCTTCTTTTTCATGACAGATGTTAGTCTAGGTTTATAAGACTTTTATCCAAAATCTTTGCTAAGACGTCGGAAAACAGTACTAATACTAATATCAGACATTTTTGAATGTAGAAAGGCCTTGATTTTCTTGCACGAATTCCTCGAAGAACGCGTAATTATTCGCCTTATGGTATTGTCATCACGTGAGGTTGTTTTCCTTGGACGTCCACTTCTCTTTCGGTAGCTAAATTCACCTGTGTCTCGATATTTCATGATCGTATTATGAATAGCAGTCTTGCTCACATTCACCTTTCTGCTTATGTCATGCTCGGTATATCCTTCATGATACAGAGTCAGTATTTGTGCCCTCTGAGTAAAACTTAATGACGTTTTTTTGCACATTTTTCGCTATACAGAAAATACGTACAAAACCTCTCAGCATGAAAACCAGGAGCAAACTGACGCTCACACGTCTTCCCCCAACTCTAACAACAGCTGCTGCTGTAGGATGTTGCAACACCGATAGAAAGTTGAGTGATACAGACAGTAGCTGACGCAATCGGCAGAAATCTAATACCAACAGCTGGTCTTAAACATTTGCAAATGACTGTATTTTTTTTACAGTGTATGTTATGACAAACTTTCCTTAAACTCATTTTTAACTAAATTTTATTATTTGTAATTAAACATTTTCATTTTGTGTTTAAATATTTTTCATCCTAGTGCTTTGCTTGCGATCAAATCGTTCCAAGTGTTTTATGTATTATAGAAGACCTCAGATTAAATGATCCAGATATTCCATTTTCATATTTAGAAAACCTCTGACTACTTTTGAAGCATCGCCATCTGCTATTAAATTTTATAGACGCCATTTTAAAAAGTCTACCCATTATTTTGATATGTAGACCAGTACTAATAAATCGTTGTTTCTTTTATGAAAAATATGGTGGGACATGGATTGCGGGGGAATCGCTTTGAGCAGTATGTCAGTCGGTGGATAAGGGAATGGGAATGATTGGCTATCACAATGAGTGCAAATATCCTAGGTTAATAAACTTGTTGCTATCTCCTTCAAGATTACCAAAGGAGGTTGGAGCATACCAATGCTTCTAGTCTCCAAGTCCAACGACCTGCATTTAAGTGTAGTTAGCTTAATTTATGTTTTGAATTTTTAGTAGTAGGCCTTAAAAGAACAAGTAGTAGGCCTCAGTAGTAGGCCTTGAAAGAACAGAGTAGTAGGCCTTGAATGGAAGAACACATTTAAGTGTAGTTAGCTTAATTTATGTTTTGAATTTTTAGTAGTAGGCCAAGAATGGAAGAACACAGTGGCGGACCGACAAATTCCAGTAGAATTAGCCTTGGTGGGTTCCGCCGGCATTTTTCTTAAACAAATGCACAGAATTTTGCTATTTCATTTCAGAGCCAACGCCTAGCATCAATAGAAAGGAAAGTTAATTTTAAGGAAATAACTTTTCAGACAGAAATGAAGCTGAAATGAAATGAAAGATAATTATTTATAAGGGCCGAAATGGTTATTCGTTCGTTCCAAAAGAATATCGAGACAAAAAGAATTCGAGAAAATGGACCAATGCGTTCCTGCTCTCACTTACGCCATGACAATCAATAGATCTCAAGAACAAATTTCGAACATGTTGGCATCGATTTGGAAGAACCTATCTTTCCTCATGGCAAGCTTTATGTAGCTTTGTCAAAATCCAGAAGTCCGCCAAAAACACAAGGTTTGTTAAGACAACTCATATGCATGGCAATTTTTTTTAAATTGTTGCGAGGATTTAGGAGATTTTACAAGCTTTTAAAATCAATTAATTTCAAAGTAGGGAATAATCAACAGTGGGTCTTTCTCAATCGTACACAGTATGGGAATTTTCGAAGATGTTATCTGTCAGGATCGCAAGAAGTAGTAGTAGGTACGCGGACTATAAGTGCTTTTATTATTTTATTGGCATACGCTGCAATCATGTACATTGTGGTCCGAAAGCGCTTTGAGACGACTAAATCAGTTTGTTCTTCGAGGCGTCAGAGAAACGCCGAAGAAAGAGGAGTTGAGAGGGAGGTGGCAGAAAGAGGTTTCGGGAGAAAGTGGTGTTGGAGCAAATCTGAGAGAAGTAATGAGCTGGTGTTGGACGAAGGCTGAGAGAAATAATGAGAGAATGACTTCAGAACGAGCAGGTTTTTTCGGGCCTCCAGAAAGCCAGCGCGAAAGAATTGAAGTTACTTAAATTTGTAGCCAAAACAAAAGAAAAAATAATCAGGAAACCGAATAAGTAGCGAGAGGGCAGAAAACTTTAGGATTAAGGAACTAAAACCAATTCCAAAACAATCCAATAAAGAGAATTTGATAGTAAGAAAGAATAACTTTAATGCTGCAACTACAATATTTTTGATACCTTCTTCGTGATTTGCTTTCTCCACAACAAGCAACAGTCGGGCTTAAAGATCGAACTCATCAGGATAGCCCCTATAGCACATCAAGAAAGCCATATCACATAATAGGAAAACCCTGTGCATCAAGAAAGCCCTATAACAACTGGCGCCCGACGCCACGACCCCGAGATTGAGTCTTGTGTTCTCGAACAAGGCTTATAACAGCATATCAAGAAAGCTCTATAACACAATAGTAAGCCACCCCCCCCCACCTCCACACACAGAACAATGTCATGAGATCTTCCAAACTCCTTAGAAATTAATTGTTAACACATTCATAAAAACTGAATAACAAAATTATCAGCACCAGCAGTTTAACAAGAAGCGAAATCAATGAATGAATGAAATTCTGAAACATCGTCGTTCTGAGTGGTGTAGTGGTTAGTATACTCGGGCGCAATCCGGGAGACGCAGGTTCGATTCCCGCTCCAAGACGACAAAATTTTCAAGTTTTCTATATTTTCTGTCTTAACATCCATGTCATATTTGCACCAATGAACGGATTCACATCTTCCAAAGAAGCGAAATAAATTTTTTTATCATTTTAATTGAAACCTATTTCAGCTAGCAAGAAAAAATTTTAGTCACAGCTTTTTTATCCGTGCGTAGCAAAGCTTAGTGACAAGTACGTAGTAACATAATTTGTATTTTTAATATATACCAACATGCATTGCTTATGTGTGGTATAAAAATTATCACAATCGCATCGAAAATATACAAAAACAATTTTGCTGGGGAAGAGGGTCCTAAATATTTCTTCATGGGGGCAGAGGGCTGCAATTTTGCACTGCTTAAATATCTGGAATTTGTAATATTCGCGAAACCGTCCGTTTTTCACTCAACTCGAAACATTCGTTTTTCTGTTTCCTTGTACATAGGCGTTTTAAAAGTACCTTTCTCCAAAATTTTACAGTCCTATGTACCTCCATGTGCAAGAAATAGAAGAAATTATAGTTGTATATGAGTGACCATAAGCTTAACATCGTAGTGATCGCGTTGTACAATGTAGCTGACAGATTAAAATAATTCATTTATGTTTGCTGTTTCCAGGCAATACGTGAAAAGCCTACGCTAACCATCGCTTAATGACCTTCGGAAGAGTGCTTGTAATCGCGTTGGGCGCGTAATTGCAGAGACGTTAATTGGAATGTTTATGCTGCATAGCTCAAAGCTCTCTCTCTCTCTCTCTCTCTCTCTCTTTTTTAATGCCTACCAGCTTTTTTTGCTAAATCTTTTTCATGGCATCGAATTGATATGTGTTCCTCCGTTCACCTTAATATTTTCACAGAATATTTTTTACGTAAATTTTAAACACGCACTAATCTATAATATCCTGAAAATAAGCAATTGTTTGCGGCGTAGCGTCAACTCAGCGTGGATTTGCTTCATATTTTAGCCAAGTTTTTGTTCCTTTATTACAACCTTTCCAACAGAGGACAGATCTTTGGGCCGTACCATTGGTACAGAGGGACCTTACGATGTTTCCCTCAGGAATTTCAATAATACTGTTTGTGCGGATGCCTTGTCATGAACCTTTATTGAGCAAAGTGAGACAGCTCCCGCTTCTTAAACGCCTTTGAGAAAATCGAAGTTAAAAAAGTTGTGAGCGACTTGTAAGTTTTGTGAAGCGTTTCACAGAGGACCTGTTGGCTCCGCGGCAGCGTGCCTAACTCGTGTTAGCGAGATCGCTGGTTCAAATCTTGGCCAGTGAACTTTTTTTGTTTTATATTTGTACGTAAAATAATTGTAAATTACATGGGTTTATACATTTTGTCAATTTATTTTCAATTAAAAATGTGCATTTTCGGAGACAATTGCTGTCTATTGAAAATAAAGTTTGCCGCCCCGGTGGCGCAGTGGCCTAAGCGATGGCTATTGACCATTCGTCGGGGATGGGTGCGGGTTCGAATCCCGGTAAGGCATGATTGTTGTGTTTGTTTAACGGCACTGACTGGAATCAGTGGCCTTAAATTAGGGACGGGTGACTGCGTCACTAATTTAGATAAATAATTAATATCTATTTGGTTTAGCTCACTGAGTTGCTCACGGTGATCGTTAATCTCCCAATCAAAAAAATAAATAAATTTTATTAAAAATTTTTTTTTCTAAAAATTAACAAATTCATGCAGGTGATTGTTATATAAAACACGTTTTATTAAGGCGGTTCCACCTAAAATCTCTGTGTTATGTTTCTAATGGTAAAACTTCTTTACATATTTTCTTCGCAATTAATGTATTCCCCAAGGATGAAAATTTGCAATCAATAAAACAAACTAAGTTATAGCATGTGATAATTAATACTTGCTAAAACATAACCACAATTATATAAAAAAAAATCGATTATTTTTCTTTGAGTAATGTTCAAACTTGTTAATAGGTGGCGCGACCTGTACACTGATGACGTCAGTAGGCAAACAAATGTTGGATTGCTTAATAATGGTTATGCTTTAGCACGTATTAAGTATCCCATGCTATAACTTAAAGTTAGTTTTATCGATGTGCAAATTTTCAGCCTTGGGAATACATCAATTGCGAAGAAAATATGTTAAGAAGTTTTACCATTGGAAACATAAAGCAGAGATTTTAGGTGGAATCCAAAGACCTTTAAGATACATACAATGGAAGTTGTGTAAATGAGTTGCAGCATTTGGCGACATTTTGATCGCAGAGCTTGTACGGTAAAAACGGCGTGTGTCGTATGTGAGCAACGATAATTAAGCTCTTTTAACGTGCGCGAAAGAAGAAATTTTACGTTGTTTTAATAATGCGTATGAATTTTTTTCAATGGGGTATAAATGAGACATTGCCCCTTTTAACTTACGATTAAAGAAATCATCATTACCGTAATTTTGGGGGATATGAAATAACTGAAGGGAAACGTCGCTTGTTATACGTGTAAAATATATTTCGGCTTCAGTTACTTGCAAACTGCGTGATCTAGTTGCATGAAATTCGTATTTCACACTCCAAGTAATGTCAAAAAACCTTTGAACGTAGCCATTTGTTTATTCTTAAGAGGCCATTTGTTTATTCCAGTGGCGTAATTACCACCCCCGCAGGTAACGAAGGGGCGTATTGCAGCTGCCAGTTATAGTTTTATGAAAAAATTCGAACACGCACAATAATTAACCCAAAGATTCATATTTCACTTTAAAATATATTTAGCTTTCCCTAAATAAATGCCAAGTTTCACTTTTAAAACACTGAATGTCCTACAGATTGAAACTGTTTGACTTCGGGTTGTAATACGATTTCTCTGCAGTAGGTTGTAAATAATACGATCGCTCTCTAATCGACCTCTCTCTCTCTCTCTGCGCTGCTGAGGAAAAGCGCGAGGCCACAATGGGATTCGATGTGGAAAAAGTCAGTTACCCAGGATTACGCGCATGACAGGCGTCAACATTTATTCACAGCAGCTGCAGATCTGCCATGTGTAAGAGGGTGATTTCTTCAAGTGATTTATTTTAGTTTTGGACAGAGCAATCAGGCGTATTGTCAAATTTATTACTTAAAAAGTTAAAACTACAGGGCTCTAGGTACCACCATTACCTTTGCAAGCACTCTCCCTGACTTTCTACCCCCCCCCCGCGAAAAATGCATCCTCCTTCGTGTTCGAAATCCTGGCAAAAAATTTCTGTGCTTAGAGGGTGCTGAAGTAAATCTTGCGGGGGGGGGGCACGTTATGCTAGTTACGCCACTGAGCCCACCCCTGCTCACAATGTTCGGAACAAAGAACTACGAATTTTTCTTGGAAATTTTGCAGCACGGCCGTTTCTGGTACAAAGAGTCAACGTTCTGGGACTTTGCTCATTCCCAAAATGTAAGTGATGAGGTATTTACCTCTTTCCGGTGATGCCTACAGGCATTATACACTATCTACCAACAAGTAATTGGACACCCCTGCAATCGACGATATCTGCGGTCCTGATACACGTGACGGCGGCCGCCGCCGTTAAATATCTTGTGGGTAACAACAACGCTACCAATCGCATGCAAGATGCCACGCAGTTCGGAGCTCTCTGATTTCGATAAAGGTGCAATCGTCGGGTATCGCAGAAATGGCCGATCCATACGTGACATATCCAGCTAGTTGAAGTAGCCAAAATCGACAGTGGCATACGTGATTGGCAAGTGGAAGATGACAGGTGACTGTCGGAATGTGCCCCGACCCGGCAGACCCACAAAACTGAGAGTTAGAGACCGACGGGTGCTGGCCAGAGAAATTCGGAAGAACCGCGCCAAATCGATGGGCAACATCCGCGAGGGATTTCAACAGGCGTCCGGGAGTGTTCTTTCGATGAATACCATCCGTAAGGAAGCCCATCTGCTCGGTTATCATGGACGTGCTGCCACCCACAAGCCTTTGATCACCAAGTCCAATAGCGCTGCTCGGCTAACGTGGTGCAAAGAACGTAGACAGTGGACCCTTGAACAGTGGAAACAGGTTCTCTGGAGCGACGAATCAAGGTTCACCCTCTGCCGTTCAGATGGCAGGGTCTGGGTTTGGCGTCTGCCTGGAGAACGCCTCCTGCCGGAATGTATTGTGCCAACTGTGAAGTTCGGCGGCGGTGGAATTATGCTATGGGGGTGTTTCTCCTGGTATGGCACGGGACCCTTGGTCGCAATTCCTGGTAGACTCAACGCCGAGACCTACTGCACCATTTTGGATGACCATGCGCTTCCTATGTTGCCACCTGTCATGTTGCGAGGTCCACCATGGCTTGGTATGGTGACAATGGGGTTAATCGAATGGACTGGCCTGGGCAGAGCCCGGACCTTAACCCTATCGAGCACCTCTGGGACGAGTTGGAGCGTCGACTTAAGGGGTACCCAACCGTCCGAAATCGGTGAAGGAACTGACCTGTCTTCTCCAAGCCGAGTGGAAGAAAATACCGCTAGTCGTCATACAACGCGTGGTTGAGAGTACACCCCACAGGGCTGGAGCTCTAATCTCCGCTCGTGGAGGCTCCACTAACTATTGAAGGTGAACAAACTTCGTTTTCCTTTGCTATCATAGGTGTCCAATTACTTGTTGGTAGATAGTGTACTTGGTAGTCAGTCTTCTATCTCTCATTACCATGCCATGGATATTCTAGATATTTTCAATGAAAGTCGCAGTTACAGATATATTCCAAACATGGAGTCATCTGCAAGACCCTAGGCGAATGTTGAAATTCTGATATCCACTTTTTTAACGTATCTTATGATGGAACAAGGTCTAAGGTACTCACCATATCGTTATGAATATATTTAGCAGGTAATCCTATTTTCATACAAATCTACGACAGCTCGATCCCATGGCTTCCTCATTTTCAGGTAAGAGTTATTTTTATTTTATTTTTGCAGGTGTTTAACCGTAACATGTTGACGTTTTGTGAGCAAAGGTAAATAAGTTCCACTAGTAGCACATGCAAAGGATATGGATTTTCTTTTCTTTCACCCCCCCCCCAATGAGACCAGATGTCTTTAAGGACAAATTAGAAGTTGGCTGCAGCGCACAGAAAAACAAAAAAAAATATGATGAGGGGGATACATAACACATTCACCGGATTTGAATTTGAGATACATCATAATCATTATACTCTTGAACATTTGGTACATTTTCGAATCCAGCAGAAAAGATGTAAGTTCAAGAAATATTTGGGTTTTGCCAATTAGGAGCCACTGAAACAGAATCTCAGTGATATCGAAGAAAAAACATATTTTTTTTCTTTTGGTCTGTGTGTGTTTGTGGCCCATCTTTAATTTAGAACCACTGATTCTAGGGAAGGGAGAGAGTCAGAGCCGTAAGACGCACACAACATCCATGCCTCACCAGGATTCGAACCCAGACAGAAGCCTGCGCTTAGACCACTGCGCCACTGGGGGCGACGAAGAGAAGAGAAGCTCTCAAATTTAGTATCATTCACACTTTAATTCGCTCAATAAAATTTGGTTTTGGGTAAAAGCAATGCTTCAATATCTGTTTCTCCATGAAAATGTGTGGGAGATTAGCAGAGTAATTCGTATGTTGATTGAAAGAAAATTAAAACATTTAATGTAAGCCAACATTGGTGTACAAACAAAATAAAAATACAGAGATATAATTGAAGACTATCAAATGGGAATGGCGTTTACACTACCTATCTCTTAAAACAACAACCAACTGAACTGATATATCATTCTCGTTCAAAGTTATACGTCTCCAGAGCACAACGCGATATTATTGCCACTTGACTTGAGTACAGTTTATTTTGTGGTGACGTCACTCGCACATTACATTGGAGACAATAAATGAACATTGTTTGTTCCTACGTCCTTACGTGAAGTAACATTACCGACTGTGACAATAAGAAAACCGAAGCAAAAAAAAATCGGTTAGTGGAAATATCTCATCATTTCATTTTAACTGCTCTGATCTTTTCATCTGCTTGATGAGGTGTAATCCTTAAGTTAATCCGAAAAAATGTTTTTGCAGTTAAGTGTTGTGTTCAACAAGTGAAATTATCATAATATCTGCGTTATTCTCAACATTTTTTTTTTCAACTTTTCTGTTCAGTCTGAAGCTCAAGTATTTGCACTATTGCACGAAATTCATGCAGAATTAAAACGTGATTTTTTCATAGCAAGAATTCGAGGCGGGGGTTCTGGTTAATTGTCTAATCTGGACCTGCGCTCGGGCGACGGTTGCGGCATAGGTGGGTTAAGTGTTTGTCCTACGGCGCTATTTCTGCCCCTTTCCTGAAACCAGTGGCCAAAAATTTGGGATGGTCAATTCTTTTTGTCTACGATGCACACAGTTCGTTCATACAGAATGAACACAACGAATGAACACATTCTTTACTATCGCAAAAAGTGAGGTTAGAATGGTTGCTATAAAATTAAAAGGACAGACATGATCCCTATCATCGCGATAATTCATATTAGAATTGTTCTTATGGAGTTAAGAAAAGGTCTGAGATAAAACAATCATTACGCGCTCGCAAGATATCATATCAGAATTTTTGCTATATATTACATCTCAGTCTTTTCTATCAATTGACTGAGACAATCTTAAAGATGGCCGCCGCGGTGGAGCAGTGGTCTAAGCGATGGCTTCGGATCATTCGTTCGAAATGGGTCCGGGTTTGAATCCCGGTGAGGCATGGATGTTGTGTTTGTCTTACGGCACTGGTTCTCTCCCGTCCCCGGAACCAGTGGTCCTAAATTAGGGACGGGAGACTGCTTATAGCACATTGAGTTGCTCACGGTGGTTGTCAAACCTCCAATAAAAAAAAAAAAAAAAAAATATATATATATATATATATATATATATATCATCAGAATTGTTCCTACAAAATTAATAGCGAGACAGACATCTTTGTCATCCCAAAAACTTATATTAGCATTATTCCTGTAATACTTGCAGCCGGATTAAAACAAAATCCTTATCATCGCAACGATTCAAATTACAATTATTCGTAGAGAATTAGAAGAAGGACGGAGATATCATCGTGAGAATCCCTGTCAGAATCGTTACGACACCGAATTAATAGCGGGACAAAGACATCTTAATTATCGCGAGAATTCATATTACAATTATTTCTATAGAATTAATAGCGGAACTAAGCATAAACCCTGAATCATCGCGAAAATTCATATTAGAATAGTTTATGTAGAATTAACAGGATTGAGACATAATTGTTATCATCGCATGAATTCACATCGTAATCATTCCTATAAAAATCACAGCGGGAATAAGACATCTCGCGAGAATTTGTACTGGAATTTTTTTTTTCGTTTGGAGGTTAAACGACCACCGTGAGAAATTTGGCGGGATTCACCCTTCCCTAATTTGAGCCACTGGTTCCAAGGAAGGGAGAGAACCAGTGCCGGAGACAAACAGTCCATGCCTCAGCAGGATTCGAGCCCGGTCTCATCTCGGACGAAGACTACTACGCCACCTGGGCGGCATATTAGAACTATTCGTGTAGAATAAATAATGGATTTAAAGCATAATTTTATCACTGGAAATTCATATTTGAAAATTTCCTGTAGATTTAATAGCAATATCAAGACCCGATTCTTATCATTAAGAGAATTCATATTAGAATTATTTCTACAAAATTAGTACGCAATCCTTATCAACTGTGAAGTTCTTATTAACCCCGGTTCGTATCACAAAAACTCAATACATTTGTTTGTAAAATTCTGTTGAAATCTGATCGGACTTTTATGGGAACAGACTTAATTCATAGTCCACTGACACACAGCAGAACGCTAAAGATGGCCGCAGTGCTTCTTAAAATTCATATTTCTGCTAGGTGAAGAATACGTGTAATTGCATTTGACGTTATATCCCAACTTGTAAGAGTCAAATTTGAAAAAATCATTGCCAATCATATATATTTTTTTTCCACAACCGGTTTTGTTTTTGAAGTATGTAAACCCCAGGTGGATTTTACCAACTCAGAGTGAACTGAAAATACGAAATATAATCCGGTACACTAAGCAAATGGAGCCTTACGCCCTCCAGCTTTCTTTCTGTGGGAATGATTCTCTTATTATACTGGGACCATAAAAATGTGATAGCTACTGGGCCATGAAGAATCTCTAAGAATTTATTAAAAGAAAGGAGTTCCTGGGGTACTTTATCATATAATACATATGGCTGCAGCAAAGAAAGGGCAAAGAGTTATTGCTGCTGTGAAATATTTTTCGATAATTCAGATCACGTCTGGGTCGTTGTTAAAAGGAGGTGTGCGAGGAGCGTCCAAACCAGTTTTGCGGTGGCATAAGTTGTAGCAACACGAAGCCACTGGAAATGAAGAAAGTGAGGAAGAAAATGATTGATTGGCTGAGACCGGGTCGGCTATTCCATCCTCTTAGATCTATCCATCATCCGGGGCATGCAGGAAGGAGGGGCGTCCGTCCACAAATATGGAACGAAAGAACAATTGACTCTTCCGTTTGGACATTGACTGCAGATGGTGTTATGGTTGACACGTATTGTTTTCGCACAAAAGGAAGCGTTTTGGCTTTTTTCATCTCTCTCTCTTTTAATTTCAGGTGCGCAGTTTCTGGACCAAAAACTTGGTTATAGACAGCCGATTTTTTTTTTTTTTTTTTTTAAATGCTATACATCTCTCTCGACAGTAGTAAAGTAAATTTCGATGGGTAACGAAAATAGGCAAAACAATTGTTGAAATCTAATTTTATGCAGTCCGATGAAGTGTTACAAGAGTAGTTATTTCATCGTTGCTCAACAAATGTACTGTTGTATTTTATTAAACTATCGCCGAACATTTCCATCTCATACAATTTTTGAAGATGTGAATCCGTTTTTTGGTGTAAACATGACATTGATGGTAAGTCAGATAATATCCGAAAACTTGAAAATTTCATCGCTCTTGCGCGGGAATTGAACCAGCGTCTCCCAGATAGCCCCCGAGTATGTTAACCACTACACTACCCAGTTTCAAGTTTCCGATTAATTTGAATAAAACCATCGCAGGATTCTCTATTCGAAGCAACCAGCATTCATGTTTAGCAAATCTGGAAGTTAAGAATTCTATCCCGTAATTGTCCGGAGGAGCAGATCTTCACATCATATCACATCTTCACACCATATCACATAATTAAAAGAAGCGCATATGCACTTTGATTTTTATATTTTAACGCATCTCTTTTTGGTCTTGATTAATAACTTTTAATTTACGCCAGAGAAACCCATTTCTGAGAATCATACTTTACCGCATATTATTAATAATCTTTCATTTCTATATGTATCACATATATACGATCCTTTCAATGTTTTTCTTGATTACGGAAAACATGGTTTTTGACTCATATTCGAAGCTAACATGCAAAAGAATCGAAGGTATGCTATCACGCCTGGAAGCATGATTTGCTAATACAAGAAACTAATAATTATGTCTCGCGTAGAAGTGAAAATGTATATTCTGCATTTATTGGTAAATCTAGGAAATGATTCAATGGATATATTTCGTAGTCACATTTTATGACCTTTCTATTTTCAGATTCTAACAGTCCAAATGATTTTGGTTACGTTCCTCATCCAGGGTTTTACGATTACTTTCCCGGTCATACTCAAGAAGTGAACCCACCACCTTCATCTTACCCAGGCACAGTTCCATTAGTTCCTCCAGTCACCATAAATTCTGCCATGGATCGGCATCCAACAAATGTGCCTACAGGTAAGCTTGTTAAAAACCTCAATCTTTTCTGTGCATGTACTGTATATACGCATGTGTTTCGAAGTTGACTTGGACTTTTGTTTTTGCACAAAAGAAAGGAATACATTTGGTGAATAAATTTGGAAGACGTGGAGATAATGTCAATAGACGATGACATTCTTCTGTCCACGTTATTTTATAAACAACGCATAGCAACTGAAAAATTGTGCATCAGACATCTCTGGGATCGAACCCCAGAACTCTCGATAACTAGCCGAGTGCGTTCACTTTACGCTAGTTATCGAGAGTTCTGGGATCCCAGCGGTGTCTGATGGACAGAGCGATGTCATAGTCTATTTAGGAATACATTTACCAAACTGTGGGTCCTCCTCTAGCTACTGTCAGTTAATATTACACATTTCTTTCATTACCAAACTGTGGATTCTCCTCTAGGTACTCTCCGCTAACAACACACTTCTCCCATTACCAAACTATGAATCCTCCGCTGATAATAACACACTTCTCCCATTACCAAACAATGGGTCGTCCTCTAGATACTCTCCGCTGATAATAACATACTTCTCCCATTACCAAACTGTGGGTCCTCCTCTAGATACTCTCCGCTAACTTCTTCCATTACCAAACAATGGGTCGTCCTCTAGGCACTTTCCGCTGATAATAACATACTTCTCCCATTACCAAACTGTGGGTCTTCCTCTAGATACTCTCCGCTAATTTCTCCCATTACCAAACTGTGGGTCTTCCTCTAGATACTCTCCGCTAACTTCTTCCATTACCAAACAATGGGTCGTCCTCTAGATACTCTCCGCTGATAAGAACATACTTCTCCCGTTACCAAACTGTGGGTCCTCCTCTAGATACTCTCCGCTAACTTCTTCCATTACCAAACAATGGATCGTCCTCTAGATACTCTCCGCTGATAATAACATACTTCCCCCGTTACCAAACTGTGGGTCCTCCTCTAGATACTCTCCGCTAACTTCTTCCAATACCAAACAATGGGTCGTCCTCTAGATACTCTCCGCTGATAATAACATACTTCCCCCGTTACCAAACTGTGGGTCCTCATCTAGATACTCTCCGCTAACTTCTTCCATTACCAAACAATGGGTCGTCCTCTAGATACTCTCCGCTGATAACATACTTCTCCCGTTACCAAACTGTGGGTCCTCCTCTAGATACTCTGCACTAATAACATTCTTCTCCCATTACTTGACTTTGGGCCTTCTCAAGATACTCGCCGTTAATATCAGCACTTCTACCATTACCAAACTGCGGGTCCTCCTCTAGTTACTCTCCTTTAATATTAACAGACTTCTTCCATTACCAAATGTGGGTATTCCTCTAGGCACTCTCCGTTAATGTTAACACACTTCTTCCATTACCAAACTTTGGGTCTTTTTCTAGGTACTCTCCGTTAGTATTAACACATTCTCCCATTACCGAACTTTGGGTTTTCCTGTCCCATCTCCGTGGAAGACTCTGTATTCCAGTTATGAAGAAAGAATGCAATTGCTGTAGGGCACACTTCGGTATTTGTTTATCTACAGGGAATTTGTGAAAATCCTCCAAATACGTGGCGTCAGTAAATAAACAAATACATCGCTATCTCCACGTTTCAGAAACACATAGCAACCGAAAAATTGTTATTCGGTCACTGCCGAGGAATTGAATTCACGGATCTCTCTATATCTAACCGAGAGCGTTAAGTAAATAAACAAATACTTTAACGCGCTCGGCTGTATATCGAGAGATCCGTGGATTCAATTCCCCGGCGGTGACCGAATAACAATTTTTCGGTTGCTATGTGTTTCTGGAACGTGGAAAGAGCGATGTATTTATTTACAGGGAATTTCTTTCCTTTTAAATGTTCCTTACGTGGGCCAAATATGTGGAAATCACTTGGAGCTAAAGCAAGACTATAGATTGTATTGGATGAGTATTTTGCAGCAAACTTGCTCGCGAGTCGCGTGGCCTAGCGTTGTCATGCATTAGGGTGACCAGTTTCGATAGTTTTCGTGGCCTCTTCTTGCGGGTGTCGAATCAATATTTCTCTTTTCCAAGAGTAGCGTAATACTGTGCATTCACTGTTGTTTCACGTGCAAAAAATTCACCAGAAGTACCCCGTTTTGCCTACCCCACAATACAATATCCATTAGCTTTTCTGTAGGCGGCACTGCCTTGAATTTCTTCAGCCGTGGGGAACCCTTGTGATGTCTTCACAGTTATTAACCTAAGTCTTGACACTGATCACGATCTGCGGAAGAAACGCACCCCCTTCAGACTTAAGGCGATGCGAAATTTCTGTGCATATGGCAACACGAAACGACCTCCGACCAACAGGTTTACATGGGTGGGGTTTTTCACACTACCAAGACCGATGCTGACTATTGCAGCTATGTCACGTACCCTAACTCTCCGTTTCCCCCAAGTAACCTGTTGCACACGATCAGTGTTCACTTGTGTCACAGCATTAACCGACTACTGTTCATTTGCTACTCCTCGACCCTCGGAAAATTTGTTGCACCAATCGTAGACTTTGACAATGCAAATGATCAATTTGCACTTCTTAGTTTCGTAAGAAATTTAATAATACAACGCTGTTCTACATTCAATGACACCTCTACAGACTCCATACTTCCCACAATGCACCACGCATGCACCGGATGAACAAAACCACTACTGGCGTGAATGGGAGGCTCACGCGTATTTGTCTTATAGATTCTGCCGCTATCGATACAGAACACGAAAAGTTACTAATAAAAAGTATAGGTCAACCTTAAACACAGCTCTTGTAAACATTTGAGCAACATGTTAGGGACTAATGTTTATTTGTTCAACCTGGAGG
This sequence comes from Macrothele yani, assembly GCA_039090855.1. Classification (NCBI taxonomy): domain Eukaryota; kingdom Metazoa; phylum Arthropoda; class Arachnida; order Araneae; family Macrothelidae; genus Macrothele; species Macrothele yani. The sequence continues at coordinate 119,621,937 of CM077005.1, read as the reverse complement.
GTTGCTAAAGTTAGGTTCAGGCATAAACGAGCGAGTCTTTTGTCGCGGATGGCTTAGTGGTTAGCGAGTCAGACTATCGGTGCAAGGCCCTCAGGTTCGAACCTGGGCTGATCTTTCAGAGATGATGTGATTTACTAACAATCGCTGAATATCCGCCGTGCATCGGACGAGCATGTTAAGTGACGGACTCCAGGTTGGACCCACTGGTTAAATGGGTATCCTTTCCTATGCCCCCCCTGAAATTCTCTCACCCCTCTGTGTGCAACATCGTACTTGTACGGTGGCGCCATCTACTGTACTCTAATCTCACTACAAACTGTTCTGTCAAAGTCGCTAGACTTGCTCTCATTCCTCCCGTTTCTGTGTCCTGCCCAAAAGGCGATCTCGCTGTAGGTGGCTGGGACCTAAACTCTACTCACTGTGGACGGAAGTCCTACAAGAAAATGACAAATACTGTGTACTGTACTAGGTGTAGGCCTAATTAAGTGTATCTGTTAGTGGTTAACGAGCGTCTTTCGGTCAGTTGTCATGGTGCCAACGCTGCTTAACACTTGGCACCAGTCATTGAGAGATTTCTGTGCCCGTTCGTCGTTAGCCCTTTGAGTGTCAGCGACAAGTCTAGTGCGTGCAAACGTTTTTCCATCTTAGTGTCGTGGACGCGCTACAAGCGCTCACGGAATGTTCTTGAAATTTGTTTCCTTCTTCAGAAGTGTTCTCGACGCTCTACGCGCATTTGGGTTGAATTATGTATACTTCAATAGATGGCCTAAGTTTGCAAAAGTTTTCGATAGATGGCAATAGTTTCTCATGTTGGAAAAGCGATAAGTCACGCTTCTTTTTGTGTGTGCTTGATCAGTGAAGCATGACGTCAACGTTTGGCCTTCAGAAGAGAAAGAGTTAGTGTTTTAGAAGATAGCATGCAGTGATGACAGCGATGCCCCTGGATAATATTATGAAGAAGTGTTGTGCAGTAGCATAGGTGAGAGCGAAATTGATTTATTGGATAGTTCTTGTGAGAATAAATATGATACACGTTTTCGAAATGCCATGAGTGGTATACTGAGTTCGGACAGGGACAGTCTGCTTTTAGCGGCACGCCTGGAATTACTGCTGGTGTTTTACCTGAGAATACTTTGAAGTGTTATTTGATGACGAATTGTTGATGAAACCAACAAAAAGGGCTGAACAGATTATGAGAACTGGCAAGCTTAAACTCAAAATAGTAATCCGAATTTATTTCAGGTAGATGATGATAGGTCAATACATCAAGTTAGGGAATACCATTTTCAAGAGAAGTGAATCTGTAAACTTTCGTTCACAACACTTTTGCGGGTATTTAAAGGGAATTGAAGGTGGGGGAACCTCTTGCAGTTGAGAGAATAATGCTTTGGAGGAATTGAAAAATTCACTGGGGTATTACTGGCAGAGACGGTAGGCCGGAGCTCAGCGAATTACCGAATTAAAAACCAGCAGAAAAGATTTAGAACGCCGGCCGAATATCATTATTCCTGTGATCTACTCACAATCTTAGGAATACAAAAATATAAAAAGCGTTATTCGAATGCGTAGTTTGCTCACTGTTGTGGAACGTTTCCGAACATCATCACTTTTAATGGAACCCGCAAGCAATTAGTGGAAAATGTACTTAACTAATCGAAGCTGAAAAATATTATTCAAAGACTGACGTCTGATCCATCGCCCGAAATGTGTACAGGTTCGAGACCGTATGTGCAGTGTGTTGTTCAATGGCTCTGGCTCCTCCATGGAACAAGTAAAATTAGGGGCAGGCGACTATTTTTAAACCCAGAACCAGAAAAAGGAAGGGGGACGGATAATTATCTATGATAGTCCTTTTTGTTTCTCATTATGGGTTTCATAACCACCTTGAGCAATTCAATGGGCTATAAGCAGTCACCCGACCCTAATTTAAGGACACTTGCGCCAGGGAAGGGAGAGAGTCAGTGCCGTGAAAAAGAACAACATTCATGTCCCACTCGGGATTCGAATCCAGACCCATTTCAGAAGCCAGCGCTTAGATCACTGCGCCAACGGAGCTGCAGATAATCCTTTGCAGTGGATAAGAACAAAGCCACTAGAATTCGTCAACATCAAGAGTAAATATTTGAAAAACGAACATGGCAGTTTGTATATTAATGCATTCTTTTCATTTTCAGGTGTGACAAGCTTAGGCACGGAAGCACCCTACATGAACTCTCAAACGGACTACTTGGGTCAAAGGTCAAGTCCAGAACACTTGCTCAATGTGCCATCTGGTGTAGAAGGTTACGGTGCTTCAGCGGGACCTCCGGTGGACTCTTATTCTTCCATAGCCAGTCACCCTCAAATGAATGAGACGGCCGTCTGGTGACGTCATCTGATCGAACCAAAACGGGACTGGTGCAAGAAAGGAAAGGTAGCGCATGGACTGGACACGAGTCGGCACAAGCACCGCCTGCAGCACTTTTTCATCCTCACCCCCACCGCCGGAAGTGTGCAGTGCCCACCTTGTGTACAAAACTTTAAAACAACTTTTGCGTGTTGTGTGCATCACTGTAAATAAACCGAAAATAAACAATGGGACTTGAGTGCGTTAACTACCGTAAAATGCTATACCGGGCTGGAATCCTTCAAGGACTGCATTCGAACTTTACAAGGATTTCATCCCAATCCTGCAGCAAACCCTAAACGTTATTCATGTAAAGACTGGAGAATAATGTACAATTTCAAAATATACCGTGGCATTATAGCAATGATTAATGCATGTGAAAAATGTATAAAAGTATTTCGAAAGTGACCATGGTTCTTCTTTATTTTGTGTTTTTCTGTTAAATACGGAAGCGGGTCGAGTTTTTAACCTAATATAGATCGCTAAGTTTTTTATGAAAGGCAATATTGCCAATCTTAGCAGTGTATTCAGAGAGAAATTTCAGATGGATTCACTTTAACGTTTCCCTTACGTTAAAGTGAATGCAATAACTGAGTACTCACCCCCTATTTAAAGATTTAAAGGGAATGTCACCAAAAGATATTCATGAGGACATTAGGAGAATGTTGTCCTTTATGCCTCACCGTCCAAAAACAAGCGGAGAGAGTTGAAAATGCACCTCGTAGTGTGAGATCTGTTGCTATGTCTACACATGCAAATGTGGATGCCATTCATGTCTGATCATGTAATACCGCAGAATATACATTGAGGCACACTAAGACAACTTTCGCCATCTCCCATGATGTTTTAGGTATTAAGGGTTGTTTTTTTTAGTTTAACCACATCCCATGAGCAAGGGAGATAATTAAATTGGAATAAACCTTCATTCTGAAACATTCACCATAACGTCACGAGTTTGCTCATGGGTTGATTGTGAAATTAGCATATATGAAGTATAAAAACTCCCAATTTTTAATTCTGATTTAGATCCAGCATTCAATAATTTACGTTAATGAGAATCATCACATCATAAACAAATGTACTGGCATGCTAGACAGCTAATGCACCAAAGGCTGATTAAATATGCTTGGATTAGCAATTTGTTTATTAGACAGAATGATGGAGATAAAAAAAATTGTCCTTATTGAAGTCTCCCAGCGGTATGAACTTAGTACTTCATAAATGTTATATTTTTATGCTTTAATACTAACTTGTTTATGTTATAGCACCCATCTGCGCAATTCAAAATTTTAACAAGTTACGTATAACTAATACAAACTTTACCCTAAAAATTATACATGTTAATGCCCAATCCTTACTAAATAAAATTACACTGTTAGAAACTTTAATACATAGACTAAGATCAACACTGGATTTCATGTGTAACTGAAACCATTAGAAACTTTAATGCATACACTAAGATCAACACTGGATTTCATGTGTATAACTGAAAATTTTATTATTCCATTAAATAATTTCCAGATCTTTAATCTTAACAGGGACTATTCTAGGGATGGGTGGGGTGGAGTGACCATTTATGTTAATAATAAATATTAATTCTTTTCCACAATTAAGGAATTTATAATAATGAATAAAAATATTGAAATATCGTCCAAAATCAATTTTATATACTCTGTCTGTTATAGGCCATCCAGCTCAGACAATACTAAATTATTTGTTATGTTAAATGAACTGTAACTTTGTTAATTGCTCAAAAAAAATGTCTTTAATAGGTGACTTAAATATAGATATTTCCATAAATAATTCTACAACAAAACAACTTAACCAATTACTTTCTGCATCAGGATTTTTAAACTTAATTACCTCACCAACCAGAATTACTAGTACCATAATTGGCTTGGCCATAACAAATGTTCAACCACAACATGTGACACCAGGAATAATTGAATATGTGATCATGTGCCCATATTCACACTATACAATACTGGAAGTTGCTTACCAGAAGAAACTAAAACTGTTAAATTCCGTAAAATAAATTAAAAAAAATATATACATAGAAAATTTTAAACAACTTTTAAATGAAATCACTTGGGAATATTTTCATACTTATGAATCTCCTAATTTAGCTTTTGATAATTGTTTTAAATTCTTTAAAGAAAAATATGATCTAGCCTTCCCCATCTCCTTAAAAATTATTAATTCTAAAAAGAAGCTTCGTAAACCTTGGAGGATTATCTCATCCGTGACAAATCGTATTAATAAAAAAAAACAGGCTCTTTTCAAATTTTTGTGAACAAGAGAGCAAAATGACTTCAACAATTTCAAATCATGCAGAAATACGCTTAACTCTGCTATAAGATATGCTAAGAGAGCTTATTATGCAAATATTTTTGCATTGAATGACCCAAAAGTAACTTAGAAACATCTTAACATTTTACTAGGAAAACAGATTAACTGTAATACCAGAACATTTACTAGATTCTAATGGTATGGAAATTATTGATAAACTACACATGGCTACCCGTTTTTTTTTTTTTTTTTTTTTTTTTTTTTTTATTGGAGGTTTTAACGACCACCGTGAGCAACTCAATGGGCTATAAGCAGTCTCCCGTCCCTAATTTAGGGTCACTGGTTCCAGGGAAGGGAGAGAGCCAGTGCCGTAAGACAAACACAACATCCATGCCTCACCGGGATTCGAACCTGGACCTCTTTCGGACGAACGATCAGAGGCCAACGCCTTAGACCACTGCGCCACCGGGGCGGCGCTACCCGTTTTAACGAACACTTTACTAGTATCTCTCAAAATCTGAAAATAAACTCGCAACCTTTTACAATATTTCAATAATTCTCATGTATATGAAATTTTTTATTTATTACCTCCGAGTTGCCTCGCCAGGAAAGGCAGCACATGGGACCGCAGCATTTCCTGTACGTAGCGCTGGGCTATCATTTTTCCTCCGATCACTGGGCTATGTACGTAGCGCTGGGCTATCATTTTCCTCGGATTACTGGGCTATCAGTTTTCCTCGATCACTGGGCTATGTACGTAGCGCTGGGCTTTCATTTTTCCTCGGATCACTGGGCTATGTACGTAGCGCTGGGCTATAATTTTTCCTCGGATCACTGGGCTATGTACGTAGCGCTGGGCTATAATTTTTCCTCGGATCACTGGGCTATGTACGTAGCGCTGGACTATAATTTTTCCTCGGATCACTGGGCTATGTACGTAGCGCTGGGCTATAATTTTTCCTCGGATCACTGGGCTATGTACGTAGCGCTGGGCTATCATTTTTCCTCGGATCACTGGGCTATGTACGTAGCGCTGGGCTATCATTTTTCCTCGGATCACTGGGCTATGTACGTAGCGCTGGGCTATCATTTTTCCTCGTATCACTGGGCTATGTACATAGCGCTGGGATATCATTTTTCCTCGGATCACTGCGAGGGAAGTCCGGCTGTCATATGCGGTGACTCTCCAGACCATCACGCCTGTAGTTCGAGACGTGTGCTGCTGTACAGTGAGATTGGGACTGTAGCGCTCACCTGCCATCCTCCACACTGACACGGTGGTCGTCCGTTCCCATACAGAAGCGGGGTTCGTCGCTGAACACTATACGTCGCCAGTCCGTACCATTCCACGTTGCTCGCTGCTGACACCACTGCAATCGACGCCAAAGATCATCAGGTGTTAATTGCAGAAAACACAAGGGCCGTCGAGGGTGCAGATTCACCTCTGCCAGGCGTCTGGAAATGGTTCTGGCGGACACAGGAGTCCCTTGTAGAGCCGCCACATGTCTCTGGATATTGGACAAGGACGTCGTTGCATTTGTGCCTGCCGCTGTCACGATCCCACGGTTCTCTCTGCTGGTGGTGTGTCTGGGTCGTCCAGAGCCAATCCGCCATGTCTGGGTGTCTTCCCGTGTCCATTGCTCCCAACACGATCGCACCGTACTGTCCGACCGGCCCAAATGGCGGCCGATTCGGCCCGCCGGCCACCCTGCATATCTCATCACGACGATACGGCCTCGTTCAAACTCCGTCAGTTGCCCGTACGCACATGTACGGCGGCTCCTCGGCATTTCTTAAGCTCAGGGATCTCACCTGACTCTTACCGTACACTTCGGCACGAAAGTGGAGTCCCCCAGCGCGGCACCTTATAAAACCCACGGGTTGCCATTACAGCGCCGGTCTTGGACGCGCGGGTGTGCGGAATCGCACGAAACCCCCGTAGCTGTTCGCCGAGTTTCACGTTAATCGCACGTTTTTTTTTTTTTTTTTTCGGTGCTTGGAGCTGTATGACAATGAGTGTAAATGCATCAATTATTTAGATATTGGTCACTTAAAATGGAGAAATCTGCTTTAGAGGGGGGGAGAATACCCTGTTGGATCTGCTACTGGGTGCGCAAAATATTTTTGTTCCTTTTCGAAATACTGCTAGATTCTGAGTTACTCTCAATACAATTTTAGAATACGAAGTCCGTATTTTCTGTTTCTCTCTCCAAGTTACTGTTTCACGTCAATAAAAAAGAAATTCTGTGTGAAACTACACAAAGATCAGGCGATTTCTTAACAGTGGTATAATAAAACATTTAAAAAAACTTGCATCAATTTTCAAGTAATTTTTTTTTTTATCTATATGTTGTTGTTGAGGGAAGAGAATGCCGTTCGAAATTTTTTGAGTGACCTTACATCGAAACGGAGTTATATAGGTTACAAATGCATCAGTGCCAAAACAATTGTGAGAATGAAAAAAAAATGAATAAAAAAAATACTGAGAAAATAAAGTTACCGAAACTTAAGCCTGCATTAGCAGATTATTTGATGCCTGTTTCACTTCTACTAAATGAAATATTTTTGTGACGTTCAATGTATTTTTATAGCAGAATGTACTTTCACAATCAGCGGAAGACAAGTTACAAACTCATCCTCGCTCGCACGAAGGCTAATGGTTCATAAGTCTTTGCAGCATAACGCTCAAAAATTGTTAGATTGTATGAAGATCGGTTTACACAGCAGGTCAGTTAAAACTGAAATCTTCTGCTGCTAGGCATCAGAAACGAGCCCAGTGATATAAAAGTCGTGTAATACCATGAAAGAATAGCAAATACACTGTTCGACATAGAAATTGCTCCACCCGGAAGGAGGCGTGCTACAAACCCAAGGTTAGTGCTACAAACGTGCAAATCGCAGGGCGGGTGTATCCACTCGAGATATGCAAATGATGCGAAAATCCTCCAAACGCGCTCGGCTAGATATCGAGAGATCCAGGATTTAATTCCCCGGCGGCTGCCGAATAACAATTTGTCGGTTGCTGTGCGTTGCTAAAGATGGAAAAGAGCGATGTATTTGTTTATTATATGCAAATGATGTTAAACCGGAGCTGATGACGTCACACATTGGTGAGATAAAGGTGCCAGTAGCAACAGGGATGGTAATGTGTGGTCACTGGTAGAAGTATTACGGACGTTTCAGTTTTGTTGTTTGTGCTTGGAAACTGTTCAGCGAATGCGAGATACACGCCGTTGGCAGGTTTACCGCCATTTGGATGCGTTTCAGAGGAAGAATTGTAGGCCTGTGTGAAGTGGGCTGATCTACACGCAGTATCGCTGCGCATGTGCAACGTAATGCACGAACTGGTGGCTACAGGAAGGTTCGAACTGGAAGATGTGGACACAACAGGAGATAGACACGACCGACACACCACCCGTCAGGCGGGCATCATGGTATGGGGTGCTATTGGCAACCTAAATGAACTATAGGGGGCACTGCGCAAACGTAAACAAACTTCTTTTAGTACGGATAATGTCACACGTGTTTCCGTAAAGTCGTATGTACAGATGGCTGGACCGCCCCGGTGGCGCAGTGGTCTAAGCGATGGCCTCTGATCGTTCGTCCGAACGGGGTCCGGGTTCGAATCCCGGTGAGGCATGGATGTTGTGTTTGTCTTACGGCACTGGCTCTCTCCCTTCCCTGGAACCAGTGACCCTAAATTAGGGACGGGCGACTGCTTATAGCCCATTGAGTTGCTCACGGTGGTCGTTAAACCTCCAACCAAAAAAAAAACAAAACAAAAAAAAAACAGATGGCTGGTTTAACACTCTCAATCCTTGAGATAATGAAATTTGTGGACGCCACAAAGAATTCACGATGCAACAAAGAAGGGTATGTGATTCTTAATGCAAGTCATATAATTTCATGTGGAATTAAGAAGGAAGATAGAAAAGAAATCCACATAGTTTTCACACAATAGCGTCGTCGTCTCATTCAATCCACCGCAATGCGTCGTCGCCGCCCCGGTGGCGCAGTGGTCTAAGCGATGGCCTCTGATCATTCGTCCGTAAGGGGCCCGGGTTCGAATCCCGGTGAGGCATGGATGTTGTGTTTGTCTTACGGCACTGGCTCTCTCCCTTCCCTGGAACCAGTGACCCTAAATTAGGGACGGGCGACTGCTTATAGCCCATTGAGTTGCTCACGGTGGTCGTTAAACCTCCAACCAAAAAAAAAACAAAAAAAAAAAAAAAAAAACAGATGGCTGGTTTAACACTCTCAATCCTTGAGATAATGAAATTTGTGGACGCCACAAAGAATTCACGATGCAACAAAGAAGGGTATGTGATTCTTAATGCAAGTCATATAATTTCATGTGGAAGGAAGATACAAAAGAAATCCACATAGTTTTCACACAATAGCGTCGTCGTCTCATTCAATCCACCGCAATGCGTCGTCGCCGCCCCGGTGGCGCAGTGGTCTAAGCGATGGCCTCTGATCATTCGTCCGTAAGGGGCCGGGTTCGAATCCCGGTGAGGCATGGATGTTGTGTTTGTCTTACGGCACTGGCTCTCTCCCTTCCCTGGAACCAGTGACCCTAAATTAGGGACGGGCGACTGCTTATAGCCCATTGAGTTGCTCACGGTGGTCGTTAAACCTCCAAAAAAAAAAAAAAAAAAAAAAAAAAAATGCGTCGTCGCCTCATTCAATCCACCGCAATAGCGTCGTCGCATCATTCGATCAACGGATTTTTTTTGTTTGTTTGTTTGGAGGTTTAACGACCACCGTGAGCAACTCAATGTGCTATAAGCAGTCGCCCGTCCCTAATTTAGAGTCACTGGTTCCAGGGAAGAATGAGAGCCAGTGCCGTAAGACAATAACGACATCCACGCCTCACCGGGCTTCGAACCCGGACCCCTTTCTGACGAATTATCAGAAGCCATCGCTTAGACCATTGCGCCGTCGGGGCGGCAACGGTCTTTTATACAGAAATAATTATGAAATTTCTGTAAAGTCTTGAGTGCTTTTGTCAAGCAGGCAGAAGTGGAATGTGTAAGACTATGTAGCAGTAACGCTTTACTGTAACAGATAATTTTTATTTTTACATTTTCAGACAAGTGATATACTGTAGTAATACAGACAGGGGTGTAGCAAGAATTTAAATTTATATGGATAACAGCAATTACTTATTTTCAAGAGCATGTAAAAATACGGAATTTTAAATTATTACTATGCAATAAAAACAGTAACTATGCAATAATTTAAAGTTAATTTTTTTTTTTTTTTTTTTTTTTTGCATTTCACTGGAAGGATTTCAAATGCAAGGCACAAACGTTTATACTAACTTGTGAAAAACATAGCTGGAACCTTGGGAAAGACACTGCGGGACGCAGCAATATGAATTGTTCTTCACGGAAATCTCCATTATACACTGCCGGACAATTGCTAAGGACGGATGACAATAGCAACGATAGCAACCATAAAATGGAAGGCAGGAAAATGTGGAAACTAGCATAAGTGCGGGATACAGTAAGACGTGTTGTGCGTATGCAAATTTTGGATTGCCGAACTTGTTCGTGACGTCATAGCGCTCATAAGAGATATAAAGGATTTGACGCGTATTGACCGTTGTTGTTCAAACGCAAAGTTGAAAGGGAAAGAATCAATTGAAGAACTTGCAATTTTCAGTATGTCTTCCCGACATCACCTAGATGATTTTACGCGTCACCGTATTATTGGCAAGATTGAAGAAGGGCAAAAAATATCAGATGTTGCCAGGGAGTTCGACGTCAGCCACAGTGTTGTTTCAAGGCTTTGGAAATCATTTCAAACAAATGGAGAGTGTAGCAAAAGTCACGGGGAGGTCGTGTTCGCAGTACGACACTTGCAGAAGATCGGTACATAGTGCTATCAACAAAAAGACATCGGCACAGCACAGCTAGTGAGGTAGCAAATCAGTTTATGGCTGCTACTGGCAAGCGGATCTCCCGAAAAACTGTCGCCAGACGTTTGCATGAAGGAGGACTATACGCCCGCCGTCCTGTTGTGTGCATCCCATTGTCCAGACGTCACCGTACCGCCCGTTTGCAATGGTGCCATCAACATCGCAATTGGACTGATAACGACTGGTCTGCTGTCCTCTTATCAGATGAGAGTAGATACAGTCTATCGTCTGATTGTCGACGACAACTGATCTGGCATGATAGTGGTACTGCATATTGTCCAGCAAACATACAGGAAAGGGACCGATATCCGACATGTAGTGTCATGGTATGGGCTGGCATCATGATCAATGGCCGTACGTCCCTCTATGTGTTTCCAACTGAGATTATGACTGGCCAAAGATACATTAATGATGTTCTGCTACCTCATGTTCGCATGTTCCGTGGTGCTGTCGGTGATAGATTCATTTTCATGGACGACAACGCAACATGTCATCGAACAGTCGCTGTCCAGGAGTGCCTTGAGAGCGAGGATATTCAACGCCTCGGAAGGCCAGCACGTTCTCCAGATCTGAATCCCATTGAAAATGTGTGGGATGCTTTGGGGAGGAGTCTTACTGGTCGCCAATGCCCTCCAATAAACAAGGACACCCTCATCCGTGCACTGACAGAGGAATGGGATAAATTACCCCAACAGCTGCTTGATAATGTTGTGCAAAGCATGACACGACGTGCGGAATCTTGCATCGCCCTCCATGGTGGCCATGTCCCGTATTGACATCTTACGCCGGAACGCCTGCGGACGGTAATTGCATTTTTTTCACGTTTACGTATTCTGCACAAAATGGCCTGTTTGCCCCTTGAACACGTTCCAAAGCCTTCTGGATTTCAGAGCACAATAAATTGTCTTTCTTGTAATGTCCTGGCAGTTTGACATTATTTTATTTCACTTGGCATCCAACCACACTTACTTTTTTATGCGCTATATAGCCGTTTATGATCCGTCCTTAGCAATTGTCCAGCAGTGTACTACTCTCCAATTCCCGAGTGAATGCAAAAATACCCCAAAAGAAGCCAACCGAACCTTAGCAACGATCTAACAGCTAAGAATGTTATCCGTACTGTAGTAATTCTTCCTTTTGCCGCTAGAGGGAGAGCGGACCACTGAGATTGCAGATTGCGCATGACTTGCAGGTCACCTTTTGTCCGCATCATTGGTTCACTGACAGCTACACTATACGTGAGCGAGATTCTGCAGCCCATTTTGGTACCATTCCTGAATGGCCTAAGGCACCCCGTTTTCCAGCAAGATAACGCCCGTGTACACACCGCTAGGGTCTCCGGACAATTTTTGCAACATGTTAAAACACTGCCATGGCCAGCAAGATCGCCCGATTTATCCCTATTCGAAAACCCATGGGACCGCATTGGACGTCGTCTGTAGTCGAATCGTCCTGCGCACGATCTCGATGAATTATGGAAGCAAGTCAACCGTGGCCGCCCCGGTGGCGTAGTGGTCAAAGCGATGGCCTCTGATCATTCGTCCGAACGGGGTCCGGGTTCGAATCCCGGTGAGGCATGGATGTTGTGTTTGTCTTACGGCACTGGCTCTCTCCCTTCCCTGGAACCAGTGACCCTAAATTAGGGACGGGCGACTGCTTATAGCCCATTGAGTTGCTCACGGTGGTCGTTAAACCTCCAATCAAAAAAAAAAAAAAAAAAAAAAAACAAGTCAACCGTGCTTGGTGTTCCATTCCGCAGGACGACATCCATCGAGTGTATAACTTATTTTTTTTTTTTTTTTGATTGGACGTTTAACGACCACCGTGAGCAACTCAATGGGCTATAAGCAGTCGCCCGTCCCTAATTTAGGGTCACTGGTTCCAGGGAAGGGAGAGAGCCAGTACCGTAAGACAAACACAACATCCATGCCTCACCGGGATTCGAACCCGGACCCCGTTCGGACGAATGATCAGAGGCCAGTGCCTTAGACCACTGCGCCACCGGGGCGGCATAACTTATTTTCATGCCGCATTGCTGCCTGCATTGCGGTTGTGCAACCACTTACTGAGGAGTACGCATTGTGCTGCATTACCTCATCTGATATATATATCATCATCATCATCATTGTCAACCATTATCAATCCACTGCTGGACGAAGGTCTCCCCAAGTTTCCTCCACAACGGTCTGTCTTGTGCCAGTCTCCTCCATGTCACCCCTGCATACTTTCGAATTTCATCCACCCATCTCCCATGTGGTCTTCTTCTGGGTCTTTTCCTGTCCCTTGGAATCCAATCTAAAATTTCGGCTGTCCATCGATGATCTGTCCTTCTGGCAGTATGTCCAGCCCATTGCCATTTCAGGGATTTAACTCTGATCATGATGTCTTCCACTCTTGTCATTTTTCGGATCCACGAGTTCCTCTTCTTATCTCTCCTGGTTACACCAAGCATGCACCTCTCCATGCTTCTTTGAGTTGTCTGCAGCCTTTGTATGTCTCTTTTAGTTAAGGTCCACGTCTCTGCACCATACGTTAGCACTGGAAGGATGCATTGATCAAACACTTTTCTTTTAAGACATAATGGCATATTGCTCTTGAAAATTATGCTGTTTCTTCCAAAAGCTCTCCAGGCAAGTTTTGTACGCCGATTAATTTCTTCATCAATGTGACCCTCACTTGATATCTGCTGTCCAAGATAAACGTACGTGTCTGTTATCTCCAGCTTTTCTCCATCAATCGATAAATCTTCATTTCTTGTAAAAGCATTGAACATCACTTTTGTCTTCTGAAAGTTCATTTTTAATCCCACTTCTTTACTCTTGTCAGCAAGTTCCTGGATCATACTCTGCAGCTCTGATGGGGTAGTTGCAAAAATGACTACGTCATCAGCAAAACGAAGGTGGGTTAGATAATCTCCATTAATCTTTATCCCCTTGTTTTCCCAGCTCAGTGACTGAAAAACACCCTCCAATGTGGCATTAAAGAGCTTCGGAGATATGGTGTCACCTTGTCTCACTCCCTTCCCAATTTTTACGTGTGTTGTATTTTCAAACAGCCTAATCTTTGCACTTGCATTTTCATAGATGTTATTAATAATATTAATGTATGCATCTTCAATACCGCAGGTTTTCAGAGCCATTGTAACTGCTGATGGTTTCACCGAATCAAAGGCTTTTTCATAATCGATAAAAGCCATGCACAATGGAAGTTCATATTCCCTCGCTCTTTCAATTAGTTCTCTCAGCACGTGGATATGATCTATTGTGCTGTAGCCACTCCTGAATCCAGCTTGTTCTCTCGGTTGAGCCATGTCCAGTGTTACCTTCAAGCGGTGTGAAAGAACTTTAGTGAAGATTTTATAAACTACTGATAGGAGGCTGATAGGTCTGTAGTTTCCGAGATCCTCAATGTCACCTTTCTTATGTAGCAGGATCATTGTAGCGGTGTTCCAATCCTCAGGAATCTTTCCTTCATTAAGGCATCGAGTGAAAATTTGGGCGAGTACTGTTTCGATTTCTCCACTTGCTTCTTGTATGATGTCTACAGTAATTCCATCTTCTCCTGGAGCTTTTCCTCGCTTCATGTTCTTGATTGCATGTGCAACTTCTGCTGGAAGGACTGGAGGAACTCTGGTACTGGTATCTTTCATGATGTCTGGAGTGCATATATCATCCCTTTCATATAATTTGGAGTAGAAATCTTTCACTCTTGTCAAAATTTCGCCTCTATTTCTTGTTACAGAACCATCTTCTTTTCTCAGTGCCATAATCTGTTTTCTTCCCTTACCGAGATGTCCCTTTGCTATCTTTAGGCTTTGGTTGTTTTCAATTGCTTTCCTCACTAGTTCACAGTTGAATTTCCTTAAGTCTTCAGTGATACTTTTTCTTACTGTCTTGCATAGCTCTATATATTCCACTTTGGAAGTCACATCTTCTTTAGTTGTCCTCATCTCTCTTCTTTTTTTGCATCAACATTTTGGTTTTTCCTGATAATTTGTTCACATGCAACTTGTTCTTAGACCCAGCTAATTTTGTTGCTGTTTCCATAAGAGCTTTGGTTACTTTTCTGTTAACTTCAGAGATGTCCACTTCTTCCGATGTTAGGCCTTCTAAAGCAGAGAACCTGTTCTTCAGTTCTAACTTGAAGGTATTATGGTGTTTTTTAAGGTTGGTTATGTCAATAGATTTTGTTTGTCTTATGAGCTTGCCACGTTCAAGTTTAGTGTTGAGGTGCATCTTACATCTCACCAATCTATGGTCACTACCTGTGTTGAACTTGTTTAGCACACTGCAGTCTTCTATGACGAATTTTTTGTTACACATAATAAAATCAATTTCACTTGTCGTCCCATTTGGATGTCTCCATGTCCATTTCCTGTGTGGCTTTTTCTTGAAAAAGGAGTTCAAGATGAAAAACCCTTCTGCCTCTGCAAACTCAACGAGAGTATTTCCACGCTGGTTTCTGTTGCCATGACCGAATTTACCTACTGAAGTTTCATTCTGTTGCCGTTGCCCTATTTTTGCATTGAAATCTCCCATAATTATCTTCAAATGCTGCTTACCTTTATTATTTAGATGACAAATTTCCTCATAAAATTCTTCAATTTCTTCTTCAGGATGACTTGTGGTGGGTGCATAAGTTTGAATAATCTGAGCCTGGTATCTTTTCGAGAGTTGGATAACAAGTCGTGCAGCTCTGTCAGAGGAACTTTCAACTTCTACAACTTTGTCCTTCAGTTTCTTGTTTATTATAAATCCAACACCACTAGTTCTGCCAGTATCTGTCCCACGATAGTAGAAGAGATGTCCACTTTTCAGTTCGATGAGATCTTCTCCTTTTCTCCTTACCTCACTTAGCCCCACGATGTCCCACTTGATCCTTTGTAGTTCCTCTTCCAATTCAAGAAGCCTTGAATCAGAAGATAGGGAGCGTCCATTGTAAGTAGCCAAGGTCAGCATCAGATGGCAGCCTAGTCCGGTCCTCCGGGGATTCTTAGCACCCTCTGCCTTCATGTCGCACTGGCCGCTGCCTTGGCCAGGTACATTCCAGCTGCCGGAGACTGAGGGCCAAGATTTAAGTTGTGGAATCATTTTGGAGGGGTTTGGCCATAACTCACCACGCTGGCCAAGCGGGTTGGTGAGTGTGGGATAGCATTTCCTCTGATCCCGATGGTATAGTTATACCGCTATGGGCGGTCGTCAGAGCCCCTTTAGTGGGAACAGGATGCACCACGAGAAGGCGGGGTTGACATTTGTCAAGGAGAGGCTGTGATGTTACGCATCACCTGACCTTACATCCCGATATATATATATATATATATATATATTTGATTATGTTTTTCAGTTGCTGAGCTGGGAAAGCAAGGGGATAAAGATTAATGGAGATTATCTAACCCACCTTCGTTTTGCTGATGACGTAGTCATTTTTGCAACTACCCCATCAGAGCTGCAGAGTATGATCCAGGAACTTGCTGACAAGAGCAAAGCAGTGGGATTAAAAATGAACTTTCAGAAGACAAAAGTGATGTTCAATGCTTTTACAAGAAATGAAGATTTATCGATTGATGGAGAAAAGCTGGAGATAACAGACACGTATGTTTATCTTGGACAGCAGATATCAAGTGAGGGTCACATTGATGAGGAAATTAATCGGCGTACAAAACTTGCCTGGAGAGCTTTTGGAAGAAACGGCATAATTTTCAAGAGCAATATGCCATTATGTCTTAAAAGAAAAGTGTTTGATCAATGCATCCTTCCAGTGCTTACGTATGGTGCAGAGACGTGGACCTTAACTAAAAGAGACATACAAAGGCTGCAGACAACTCAAAGTAGCATGGAGAGGTGCATGCTTGGTGTAACCAGGAGAGATAAGAAGAGGAACTCGTGGATCCGAAAAATGACAAGAGTGGAAGACATCATGATCAGAGTTAAATCCCTGAAATGGCAATGGGCTGGACATACTGCTAGAAGGACAGACCATCGATGGACAGCTGAAATTTTAGATTGGATTCCAAGGGACAGGAAAAGACCCAGAAGAAGACCACATGGGAGATGGGTGGATGAAATTCGAAAGTATGCAGGGGTGACATGGAGGAGACTGGCACAAGACAGACCGTTGTGGAGGAAACTTGGGGAGACCTTCGTCCAGCAGTGGATTGATAATGGTTGACAATGATGATGATGATGATGATATATTTGATTGAAGGTTTAACGACCACCGTGAACAACTCAATGTGCTATAAGCAGTCGCCCTTCCCTAATTTAGGGTCACTGGTTCCAGGGAAGGGAGGGAGCCAGTGCCGTAAGACAAACATCCATACCCACCGGGATTCGAACCCGTACCCATCTCTGATGAATAGTCATAAGCCAGGGCTTAGACCAATGCGTCACCTGGGAGGCTCATCTAATAAACACTGTACGTGGTTGAAAATAACATCAAGGTAAACCCTAATGGGCCGCCCCGGTGGCGCAGTGGTCTAAGCGATGGCTTCTGATCATTCGTCCGAACGGGGTCCGGGTTCGAATCCCGGTGAGGCATGGATGTTGTGTTTGTCTTACGGCACTGGCTCTCTCCCTTCCCTGGAACCAGTGACCCTAAATTAGGGACGGGCGACTGCTTATAGCCCATTGAGTTGCTCACGGTGGTCGTTAAACCACCAATTAAAAAAAAAAAAAAAAAAAAAATCTAATGCGTTCCTATTTGCATGCTCAATTTCACCCCTCCAACCTCACCCCTTCTGGGTGGGAAAATTTCAATGTCGAGCAGTGTATATCTTTTTTTTTTTTTTTTTTTTTTTTGAGGTTTAACGACCACCGTGAGCAACTCAATGGGCTATAAGCAGTCGCCCGTCCCTAATTTAGGGTCACTGGTTCCAGGGAAGGGAGAGAGCCAGTGCCGTAAGACAGACACAACATCCATGCCTCACCGGGATTCGAACCCGGACCCCTTACGGACGAATGATCATAGGCCAGCGCCTTAGACCACTGCGCCACCGGGGCGGCGCAGTGTATATCAAAGCAGTTAAATTACTTGTGATTCGAGGAAACCAATTAGTAATTACATAAAATCAAAATTCTTTCTGCTCCAAATATACACTGGTGTGGAAAAATTAAGGACGAATAGGAGAAATTAGCATAACAGCGGAACGAGCCGGCAGAACGGACCGAAAGACCACTCAGGAGATAGACTAGGGTCCGGTACGGTAGGGCATGCGCATATATGCAGCATGACGTAGGGGGGGGTGTCCAAAGGGTATAAAGCACATGGGCGGTGTACGCTCAGCAATTCGGTGAAAGTTATTGCACGGTGTATATCGGTTTGAACGACGTCGAATTGCTGCCACCGTGGGATATGGCAAACAGGCAATCCAGTAGACGACATCTGAATGACTTTACCCGAGGTCGCGTCATTAGGAAGTTTGAAGGAGGTCGAAGTGTGACTAGTGTGGCCGAGGAGTTCGGGATCGCTCACAGCATCGTTTCACGAGCTTGGAGAGCATTTCAAACGACTGAAACAGCTTCCCGAGAGTTTAGCAGTGGTCGCCCATGAGCAACCACGGCGGCGGACGACCGGTATATTGTCCTACAGGCGAGAAGAGACAGACGGCAGACAGCGGGAGAAATCGCAAGGCACATGCAACAGACAACTGGACGTCCATTATCGCGTTTTACCGTGGCCAGGAGGCTGCACAAAGGTGGTCTATTTGCACGACGACCAGTACGGTGTGTGCCATTAATGCCTGCTCATCGGAGACGACGGTTTCTGTGGTGCCAGGAACACAAGGACTGGACACATCAGCAATGGGGTCGAGTTCTCTTTACGGATGAGAACTCGACCCGATTTAGTCTGACGAGCGATTCTGGAGGTATACACATCTGGAGAGAGCAGGCAACACGCAATCACACCTCCAACATCATCGAAAGGGACCGGTTTGGAGGTGGCGGAGTTCTCGTTTGGGGTGGTATCATGCTTGGTAGCCGTACTGACCTCCACATCTTCCAAGGAGGTTCAGTTACTGGTGTCCGCTATTGTACCGAGGTTCTCCTGCCTCACGTGCGTCTGTTTAGGGGTTATAACGAAGTAAATTTCTCCGTCATTTTTGTCCACGCAGGGGCTTGAACCCGGGTCCCCTTATTCCGGAATAAGTCACTCTACCAATTGAGCTACGCGGACGTTTGTTGTTGCTGCTATCTGCCTATATGTCGTGTGCGTCCTGCGGGGCAGGCACGCCACATGTCCCCCCCCGAAAAGGGGCAGGGCTCATGGCCCACGGGTCAGCCGTGATCATGAATCGTTGCAGTCAGCCATCCGCTGTAGAACGTGCACTTGAGAACTCCCAGTCAATCTGGTGTGTGGAATGCAACGTCACACACATTTATTTTTCGAAGCGCTGGAGAAGGGATTCTCTTATTTTTCCTATCTCGCGGTGTGGAAAGAACATCACACCATTGCGATATCTTGAACGGCCGGGTCATCCGTAAAGTTCGGGCGCCGTTAAAATGAAGTAAATTTCTCCGTCATTTTTGTCCACGGCGGGGCTCGAACCCGGGTCTCCTCATTCCGGAATAAGTCACTCTACCAGTTGAGCTACGCGGACGTTCGTTGTTGCTGCTATCTGCCATTATGTCGTGTGTCCCCTGCGGGGCAGACACGTCACAGGGTGCTGTGGGTCCTGAGTTACTCGACAGTGGCTGTGGCAGAGCCGTTGGAGAGTGAAGATACTCAAATGAATGGATTGGCCCTGAAGGTCCCCGCACCTAAATCCAATAGAACACGTGTGGGACCTTCTCGGGAGACGCTTGCCAGCACGTCACCAGCCGCTAGCAACAATTCCGCAGCTGCGATTGTCGTTACAAGAGGAATGGGCAGCGATGCCTCAACAGCTCCTTGACAACCTCGTTCTCAGCATGGACAGACGTTGTAAATCCTGCAACACAGTCAGGGGTGATCATATCCCCTACTAAAGACTGGATTTTTCTTGGCAGCCACCTGTCACATGGACGTTTCTGTCTTCTGTCCAGTTGTGCTCGAAGCTACCTTTTCAATAAAGTGCCTTTGTATCCTTTGGATTCCTTGTTTGGACGGTTTTGCTCACTTGTCCCATATTCTTACATCTTGGGGATCTTATGGTATGATTTGAGTCGATGTGGAGCACTTCTGCACGACGTTACATTCGAAAAACCGTCTCGACCTTAATTTTTGGACTCCAGTGTACATCAGAGATAGTCCGAAAGGCATCGGTTTGGTCAGTGTTTCGTTCATGCAAGAAAAGAACTGCAAGCCCCTGGTGCGAGCAGATAAGGGATAATGGAAAGTAAAGTTCTTTGTGAATTTAATCATGCATGCATTCTTCCAGTATCATGAGAGCCATTCAAATATTCTGATAAATCTTCCTCTACAGATCTCACCACTGTAGGATTCGTGATGGGGAGTATATCTGAGGTGAAGAAAAGCTTTGGGATGTAAAACATACACACAATCGGACTCTGAAGATACAGCACTTCTGCAATTACCAAACACGCAATCTGACTCTTTGAAGACACAGCACCTCTGTAACTACCAAACAAAAATATGGGATATATGAAGAAGATATAATACTTCTGTAGCAACGAAACAAATACATGGACAGTGAAGAAGACATAGCACGTCTGTAGCTCTTAAACCTTCACTTACATTATTAAAATTTACACCCATCAGCTAAGACATTAAAACTACCTCTGCGTTATACAAATAAGCGCGCGTTCAGCCAAACCGCGTCACATGCCAAGGTCGGTTGCGAATGATATACACAATATTGACAAAAGTCACCGTACACCCCTTTAAAAGCAAATGAACGGATCCGCTACGCTGTTAAGATGCGCTGTACAGCTGCAAACGGTATAAAAACAAGCCTGCCGCAGACTGCGATCATATCGCACTGTGAAGTTGAGTGCAAATGTCGCGGCGGGAGAGAACTGACTTTGAGAAAGGAAACATTGTTGGGTGTTATGTTAGTGGGTTGTCCAAAAGAGAAACCGAGAGGCGTTTAAACATACCCAAATCAACTGTTTTGGATGTACTGAATAAGAGAAAGACACATGGCGTGCCTGAAGCAGCAAAACGTACCGGCAGACCAAAGGAAATCAGTAATAGAGGACGGCGAAGCCTCAGGAGAGTCGTTACAGCTAATCGACGGAGTACTGCACAAGACCTCAGTGCACAGGTGAGTATAAAATCCTGGAACATCGTATGTACATGTACCATTCGCAGAGAACTTCATTGCATTAATTACCGTGGTCGTGCGGCTGCTCATAAGCCTTTCATCTCCACTCGGAATGCCACTCGTCGTTTGGCATGGTGTAAAGAACATTTATCATGGACCGTAGATCAATGGAAACGAGTCCCATGGACTGATGAATCCAGATACACGATCCATCAATCTGATGGCCGTGTGTGGGTATGGCGGCAGCCGGGAAAACGCTATTTACTACAGTGTACTGTTCCAACGGTCAAGTTTGGAGCTGGCAGTGTACTCGTGTGGGGGTGTTTTTCGTGGTATAGTCCCGGCCCATTGGTTATCGTAGACAAACCTGTTAACTAGCACATCTACCTCGATATTCTGTACAATTATACCCTACCAACACTGTGACAAATACTATTGAAGTACCAGCAGGATAATGCACCGAGCCATAAAGCAAGGACTGTTATAGTGTGGTTTGACGATAATTCCGTTTCGTGTGTGGACTGGCCAGCACAGAGCCCTGATCTTTATCCCATAAAGCACCTATGGGATGAATTAGAACGCCGCATAAGAAGCTTGGAACCAAGGCCTACTACTAAGCAACAGTTAGTGGCAGCGTTATGTACTGAATGAAATCGCATACCTATCGCTGTGTTCCAAAACCTTGTCGAAAGCATGTCTCGAAGGGTCAGTGCATGCATTAAGGCCAAAGGTGGACCGACACCGTACTAATGTATGTCAATAAATGCTATGTTGTGTTTCTCTTCTAGGTGTCCGGTGACTTTTGTCAATGTAGCGTGTATATTACCTGGGTCGGAGGTCTGAGTCAGTATTTCGTTTCGTCTCAAAAGCAGAGGGTTTATCTTATTTTGACCAAGGCCAGGTCGTGTGCGCGGTTTTGGCCAGACGCCATGGTAACAGCATCTCCGAAATAGCGACGGTGGTAGTCTGCTCCCGCTATGCAGTAGTTAGTACTTATAAATGATGGTACGAAACAGGTGACACTTTGGTCCATCGAAAAGGCGTGGGTAAGCCTCGTCTCATTGATGCCAGACGTCAGCGCAGGTTGTATCGTCTTTTCCGCAGCAACAGGAGGGCTACTGTGGCTGACATTACCCATAATTTCAGTTGCGGTGAACGACCCTATGTGTCCGAATACATAGTTCCCCTTATGTTAATGGATATGTGTTTTCGCAGCCGCAGACCCATTCACCGTCCCCGACGCTTGCGGTGGGCACGTAATCATCGACATAGGACCATAGAAGGCTGAAAGAAGGTCTCATGGTCAGACGAATCCCGTTTTCTGTTACACCACGTCGACGGACGAGCTCGTGTTCGATGTTTACTAATGAAAGCCTTCTCACCTGGATGCACTATGAGACCGATTCAGGCAGCTGGAAGGAGTGTGATGGGCTGAGCAATATTTTCTTGGGGAACACTTGGATCCATTATTCCTGTAGAGCGAACTCTGACAACACTCACATACCAGAACATCGTGGTTGACCAGGAACACCCCTTAATGACGGCCGTGTTCCCTGGAGGAGACGGCGTCTTTCAACAAGACAATGCTCGATGCCATATTGCAAAGAAGGTTCAGAAATGGTTACTAGAACGTGAAAAGGAATTCCATTTATTGCCATTGTTCCCAAATTCGGCGGACATGAATCCTATTGTGCATTTGTGGTTTGAGCAGGGAAAAGGGGTACGAGCAACATCGCCCAAACCACGTAATATACGGAACTGACGTAATAACGGGATCTTCTGTTGAAATATACGGAGCTGACGTAATATACGGGATCTTCTGTTCGTACAAATGTACGGAACTGACGTAATATACGAGATCTTCAATGTAAGGAACTAACGTAATATACGGGATCTTCAAATATACGGAACTGACGTAATATACGGGATCTTAAATATAAGGAACCGACGTAATATACGGGATCTTCAATATACGGAACTGACGTAATATACGGGATCTTCAATATAAGGAACCGACTTAATATACGGTATCTTCAATATACGGAACTGACGTAATACACGGGATCTTCAATATAAGGAACTGACGTAATATACGGAATTTTCTGTTGCCTTCATGGTACAAATTATCAAGAGACAACTATGAACATTTCGCTGAATCTATGCCTTATCGGGTGAGAGCTCTTTTGGCAGCGAGAGGAGGTTACACGATATTACGTCGGCTGTTTAAATATTTTGACTGATCGGTGTATTTTAGCGGTTGCCCTACCCTTAAAGGCTAAGGCACATACACCCTTGTGTGCATGAAACACGGAAAAACAGGGTGCAATTTTTCCCAATCAGGTTGGATGCCATTACATGCTGCATAATAGCAATGTGTTTTTGTGTTTCGTGCACCAAAGAATAATTTATCTTTGTGCCCAAAAATGTTACAGCTGCTATAAAATTACACTTCTGGGGATAACATATAATGAAAGTGCTGTGCGAAATGCGAAACACAGCACTTCCATTGCTCATAAACACGCTGATGGACTGCGCATCTGTGCCGCTCTCAAACACGCACATATACTGACGACACAGCACCCTCGGTTGCCGAGTGATCTTAGAAGTTGGCTTCTATACATTCGCCTGAGTTGCAGCCGTTCTAGAGTCCGGGCTGAAGCATGAGTGATCCGATGGCTCTGTCACTTTCCGAGAATCAGTGGTCCTAAATTAGTCACGGACGACTGCCTGTGGCCTTATAGGTTGCTCATGGTGGTCATTAAACTTCCAAACAAATAAGACACAGAACCTGTATTGCTCCCAAACTGGGTCGAGGATTACGTGAGCACACGTTGTTCAGTAGCTGTTGAACACTTATGCAGATTATTTGACAACATAGTATCTCCTTTGCTCCCAAATCTGCACATAACCGTATGAGGGCAACATCTCTAGCCTTCAAGCACACACATGTAGAAGACGCAGCGTCTATGCAGCCACACACATGTATGAAGACAGAACCTCTTTAGCTCCACATGTATGAAGACAGCCTCTATAGCCACACACCGGTATATTGACACAGAAGCTCTGTAGCCCCACACATGTAGAAAGACACAGCGTCTCTGTAACCACACACATGTATGAAAACAGAACCTCTTTAGCTCCACATGTATGAAGACAGCCTCTATAGCCACACACTGGTATATTGACAGAAGCTCTGTAGCCCCACATGTGGAACTACAGCACCTCTGTAGTTTCACATGCACGGAGACAGCACCTATGTAGCCATATGTATGAAGACATAGCACCTCTGCAGCCACATGTATGAAGACAACATCTGTGTAGCCAAACATGTATGAAGACACAGCACCTCTGTAGCTTCCAAGCACACACATGTATGACCACAGAACACTTCTGTAGCTTCCAAGAACTCACATGTATGAAGACACAGCACGTCTGGCATACACATCTATGAAGACACAGCACCTCTGTAGCTACACACATGTATGAAGACACAGCACCTCTGTAGCTACACACATGTATGAAAACAGGGCACCTCTTTATCTTCACATGTATGAAACAGCACTTCTATAGCCACACATGTATGAAGACAGAATCTCTGTAGCACCACATGTGGAACTGCAGCACCTCTGTAATTCCACATGTATGAAGACAGTACTTCTGTAGCCATATGCATGAAGACACAGTACCTCTGTAGCCACATACACGAAGACATCTCTGTAGCCACATACACGAAGACATCTCTGTAGCCAAACATGTATGAGAACACAGCACCTCTGTAGCTTCCAAGTACACAAATGTATGAAAACACAGCACCTCTGTAGTTTTCAAGCACTCACATGTATGAAGACACAGCACATTCTGTAGCTTCCAAGCACTCATGTATGAAGATACAGCAGGTCTCTAACTTCCAACTCACATGTATGAAGACACCGCCTCTCTGGCCTTAAAAAGCACACATGTATGAAGACACAGTACCCATGTGGCTTCCAAGCACACACATGTATGAAGACACAGTACCCCTGTGGCTTCCAGGCACACACATGTGTAAAAACACAGCCACACATGTATGAAAACATAAAAATTCTGTAGGTGGAACTACAGCACCTCTGTAGTTCCACATGTATGAAGACAGCACCTATGTAGCCATGTGTGTGAAGACACACCTCTGTAGCTTCCAAGCACACACATGTGTGAAGACACAGCCACACATGTATGAAAACATAAAAGTTTTGTAGCCCCCACATGTGGAACTACAGCACCACTGTAGTTCCACATGTATGAAGACAGCACCTCTGTAGCCATGTGTGTGAAGACACACCTCTGTAGCCTCCAAGCACACACATGGAGTGTTTGAAGGCACATCACCTTAGTTTCAAACTTCGTCGTACAAACGTTCGTCACAGCTCAACAATAACGGAATTCGTCATTAAGCAGGAATAAAATATCTCCATCCTACACTGAACCATAAGGAATGTCTACTCAACAGAGATGCGAGCGTTTGTGTGTGCGTTGAGGAGTATGAGGAAAAAATCCCACATGGTAGCTCCTCAACGCACACAGTATTACGAGGATTCTAGTTCTTAGGTAAATCAAAAACAAAGAGCTGCCGTTATGGCTGAGTGGTTAAAAGCGTTGGCTTCTGATCATTCTTTTGAGAAGTGTTCGGGCTCTAATCCGGATGTGAGGCATGAACAGGTGTGTTTCTCTTACTGCCCTGGCCCTCTCCCTTCCCTGGAACCAGTGGCTTCAAATTAGGGAAGGCAACTGCTTATAGCCATTTATTGCTCACATTGGTCATTAAACCCCCAAACGAAACAAGGAAGATGATACTGAATTTTCGGTGGTAATGAGCTTGTCTTTTAAGTCCTTTCCGTCGCGAATTAGAATAAAAAAGGAAGAATTTTGCAGAATGGAAAAGTTGAAAATAGGCGAATAGCATTCTTCATAGCAAAATCTATGCTAAGGAAAAAGTTTTTCAGATACGTCTTCCTGAAACCAGAGATAGTGAGGAAAAGATTTTGACCTTTACGCCCCTAGCGAGAAAACTGTGCATTATTTAAAGAGGGTAACGCTCCCCATTTTATTGTGCCGAATGATATGAAATAAAAAAAGAAATTTCTTAATAGAATTTCTGGAAGTGCAGATACAGCTGCAAACAGAAGTACACAAACACCACCTGCCGACAGAACTGTGAACAACAAAACTCCTCAAATACAAGCCGAAAGTGTTCCACAAGGTAAATGGTATCCGGTGTTGAAATAATTTTTTAAATCTCACTTTTAGAAGATATTGAAAAAAATAGATTAAACGTTTGAGCCCCGAAATTGAGTATTATTTCGGGAAGAAAATATACCCTGAATTTTCATAAATAGTAGTATCTAGCCAAACAATTTTTTTTAATCGGATTTAGATATTGCTGTACATGAAAACGTGAATTTACGCATTCTGATGGCACACTTGTGCGTTAAGAAACATTTTCAATTATGTGAGAAATATTTTTCACCAGAAACGCTCTCCAATAAAGAAAGAATTTTTCAAATCTGACTATTAGAAGCAAAGATGTCGACAAAATCATGATATACATCAACCCCCTGACGGAGAAACTATGCACTATTTTAAGCAGAAGGTATTTTCAAAAGGTTTTCTGAGGTGAGTGGTATCGATCCACTAAAGGATTTTTTCAAACGAGGTTTCAGAAGCTTAGATTTTACTGCAGACAGATCAGAAGCAGAAATAAACACTGGTGGTGAAACCAGTTTTTACCAAAAATTATATACACTGCTGGCCACCCAAAATGCAACACGAAGAAGGAAGCATCCGATTGGCCTGAAATTCGCAGCATGCGTCGCCAGCGAGAGGACGTGCAAACGATTAGCATTGCAGGGCATATGCAAATCATGTGCGCCTGGCACGCCACCGAGGAGCACTATAAGAAAGGTGCACAGAAGGCTGGGTGCAAGTAGTGGAAGTGTGTTCTGCTGCCGGACCTGTGCGTGGGAAGCTTCCTGATGCCTCGTCGCAGAATACAGTAGTCATTCCAGCATGTTTCGGAGTTCGGCAGAGAACGAATTGTGGCTTATCGCGTCAGCGGTTTATCGTACCGAGACATCGGCGCCCGTGTGGGACGACATTCAACCACATTGAGGCGAATATGGATTCGGTGAGTGCAGGAAGAACGAACGGACCGACGTGAGCGATTGCCGCAGCCGCGGCACACCACCGAACGAAAGGGCCGGCGTGTTGTGCGGCGGGCATTGACTGCTCGCACCGCCACATCACGAACGTTAGCGCAGGAATTAGGGTGTGTTGCGCAACAACCTGTGTCAGCACGTACCGTTCGACGTCGTCTGCAGGAGCGGGAACTTGTCGTACGGCGCCCATTGCTCCGATTACCATTGACGTTACACCACCGGCAAGTACGGCGGCAGTGGGCCGTTGAACGCCGCACCTGGACTACGGAATGGCACGACATTGTCTTTTCCGACGAATCCCGCTTCTATCTGAAACACCACGATGGTCGGATCCACGTGTGGCGGCTCCGCGGCGAGAGACTGTATGACGCCAGCATTATGCATCGCCATACCTGTCCGTCGCCTGGCGTTATGGTTTGGCGCGCAACTGGATATGACACCCGCATCCCTCTGGTACGCATCGCCGGTACACTCAACAGCCACCGCACCATCTCCGACGTTTTTGAGCCTGTAGTCCTCCCTTACCTGCATGACCTGCCAGCGGCCACGTTTCAACAGGTTAATGCGCGCACGCACGTGGCACGCATTGTACAACAATTATTCACGGCCCACCAGGTGTCACTGCTGCCATCGCCCGCCTGTTCTCCCGATATGTCGCCCATCGAACAGATCTGGTAGCTGATCAGCAACCGAATGGCCCGGCAAGCAACACCCGCGGCTGCGCCTGATGAACTGTGGCAACGTGTGGAAACAGCCTGGACCGACATACCGCAAAGCCCACATCCAAAGCCTCTTTCGTTTGATGCCGTGGCGTGTATTATAGCGGCCGTTATTGCCAGTCATGAAGGCCACACGAACTATTGATGTCTGCGTTTTCCGCAAGTCGCACGTGCCTGTAAGCTCAATCGTTTCATCTTTGTATCTGTTGTTATGTGTCCAGTAAATCTGGCTTTGCTATCTCGTGTCCTTCTTGGTGTTGCATTTTGGGTCGCCAGCAGTGTATATACGTCTACCTATCCGGAGATCATAAAGGGTACCCATGATGACGCCTAGTCATCGCAAACAACGCCTCGCATAGGCTGAGGAACGCCGGCAATGGACCCTCGAGAGATGGAAGGAGGTCGTCTGGAGTGATGAGTCCCGTTTGCTTTTGCACCATGCTCATGACCGGGTTCACATATGCGTAAACAGTTTGAAGTCCTATGTCCTAGTTTCACAGTTGAGGTTCAACGGGCCTGTGGAGGAGGTGCTCTGGTCTGGGGAGCTTTCTTCTGGCAAGCCCTACGTCCGTTAGTTATCACCCCACAAACACTGAATGTTGGAGACTACAGGCACCTGTTAGCCGACCATCTCCACCCATATCTGAAGGAGTTTTACACGGACCACAATGCCATGTTTCAACAGCACAACGCACCGTGTCGTCGGTCTAGTATAACTATTGAATGGTGGGAGGAACACGACAACGAATTCGCCAGATTGCCTTGACCCCCAAACCCTCCTAACTGTGACCCAATTGAACAGTTGTGGGATATGCAAGAACGAGGTGTGAGAACGGCTGATCCTCCTCCATGGAATGAGCGTGAACTGAGGCGATTGCTGCAGCGGACATGGGACAAGTTACGCGTGGAGTACTCTGAACACTTTGTAGAATCAATTCCTCAGCGTCTGAGAGCCGTGAATGCCCAGAAAGGTGGATCAACTCGTTACTAAGTAGCTGTTCCTAATGCAAAACTAACTCAGTGCACACACGCACATGTGTGTGTAGCAGAAACCTTCCATCATTACTCTTCCTTCTACGAAAATTGTCAATCGTACTTTGGGTACCAACATTTTAGCTCAATTTTCGTCAAAATCTTCAGATTTAGAACAGTTATCCCTTATCAAATTTAAACCTATAATCTTATAATTCTCATTCCTGCCTCTTTAAAGACCATTTTTAACATCTCAAAATGGACTTCGCCTTCAGAGGAACGCCTTCAATTTCCCCCTCAATGTTTCTTTAATTGCTTCGACAACTCTGACCCCCATATGTTGAAAAATGACAAGAACAATAAAGAATACTTCTCAATCTTAATTCTTTGTCAGACCTTCATTTTTTTTTCTTTTTTCCTCCATCTCTGGTTGATTCACAGAGGGGCCCGGTGAAGATCGTGTATCATCAACAATTACTATCCATTACCGAAGTCGTTATTCCTAATTGCTTTCAAAGAGGAAAGTACAGGGGGACCGAACGAAAATAATTTTCATTTCCTAGAAGAAGAATTTGGCTTTGTGACTGTTCAGCAGAATAGAAGAATAAAAATCCTTCATATTCATTCTTGCTGATGACCAGCATATTCCTTTGAACGCACTGGAACTTAAGGGTTAAAAAGCATTCTTACCAAAATCTCCAGCCTTTAGATATTTAAGAAATTGCGGGAAAAGGCTGTGAAAATTTATTAGTTTGATATTAGATATTAATTTTCATTACTGCAACTCTTTCGCACACACAAAACAGGTTGTCAAAAAAGAAAGGATAAAAATAAAGTTGGCCTTTTGCTAGATTTTCTTTTCTTAAGTACAATTAATCAAAAGTTCAAGAAATTCCGAAGTTGCTTAAATTAACGAACTTTAATAATATACTACGTACACTAAAAACATTTTGAATTGATATTTTATTTCTGGAGTTTTCGCGTTACCCTTTCCAAAGATCCTTTCATCACCAGTTTATTGCCTACGACTAACTATTAATTTAAATCTTTGCGAAAAATCAACTGGTATAGCCCGATGAAGCAGAAAAATAGTGCTGCAGTATGACGTGCCTGAGCTAAGATAAGAAACATAAAATGAAAGAAGATTACTCGAACGTGATAGCGCGGCACAGGCGGCTACGGTTGCGAACACAACTGTGAGAAAATTTTGTAAACCTAAAGAAGAAAGATGTTTCACCGTTACGACTTATTCAGTTCGTAATGAGTGATTTCCTCATCCAGGTTCGGCATTATTTTTAAACGCCGGAGTTCTCAGTTTTAAATTTGAAAACAGGTTTATATTCTTTAACAAAATTAAATTATGCAGTTAAGGTCACCCTGAAATGAAATATGTTTCACAGTTTATCTTCTTCATCACCAGCCTGATCTTAATTCATGTAGACTAAAAGCAAAAAAATCTTGATTCCATTTTGCAGCATATACACTAAAGTGCCAAAAGTCATGGGATAGAAGCATGCAAATTTTCAACTGGCGCTGCCGGTCGTACAAAGACTTCGACGCTTGCCACGATTTTTATCATGCAGTTGCGAGGTGTAATATCGTGAGTCAGGTTGAACAACCGCCAATAGGATGATGGCAAGTCGACGTGAATTATCGAAGTTTGAACGAGGCGTGGTAGTGGGAGCCAGACGGATGAGACATTCACTTTCCGCAGCTGTGCGAACATTCAACATTCCTCGATCTACGGTGTCACGTGTTTACCGAAAATACCTCATGGAAGGCATTACTACCCACCGTGGACAGCGTAGTCGCCGACCACGAGTGCTGAATGACAGTGACCAGCGGCGTCTGACCAGGATTGTTCATGCTAACATTCAAGCGACACTGGCTCAATTAACATCCACATTCAATGCAGGAGGGACTAGAGACACATCCGTCAAGTCGACCACGGGTGCTGAATGACAGTGACCAGCGGCGTCTGACCAGGATTGTTCATGCTAACATTCAAGCGACACCGGCTCAATTAACATCCACATTCAATGCAGGAGGTACCAGAGACATATCCATCAGGTCGACCACGAGTGCTGAATGACAATGACCAGCGGCGTCTGACCAGGATTGTTCATGCTAACATTCAAGCGACACTGGCTCAATTAACATCCACATTCAATGCAGGAGGTACCAGAGACATATCCATCAGGTCGACCACGAGTGCTGAATGACAGTGACCAGCGGCGTCTGACCAGGATTGTTCATGCTAACATTCAAGCGACACCGGCTCAATTAACATCCACATTCAATGCAGGAGGTACTAGAGACATATCCATCAGGTCGACCACGAGTGCTGAATGACAGTGACCAGCGGCGTCTGACCAGGATTGTTCATGCTAACATTCAAGCGACACCGGCTCAATTAACATCCACATTCAATGCAGGAGGTACTAGAGACATATCCATCAGGTCGACCACGAGTGCTGAATGACAGTGACCAGCGGCGTCTGACCAGGATTGTTCATGCTAACATTCAAGCGACACCGGCTCAATTAACATCCACATTCAATGCAGGAGGTACTAGAGACATATCCATCAGGTCGACCACGAGTGCTGAATGACAGTGACCAGCGGCGTCTGACCAGGATTATTCATGCTAACATTCAAGCGACACCGGCTCAATTAACATCCACATTCAATGCAGGAGGTACCAGAGACATATCCATCAGGTCGACCACGAGTGCTGAATGACAGTGACCAGCGGCGTCTGACCAGGATTGTTCATGCTAACATTCAAGCGACACCGGCTCAATTAACATCCACATTCAATGCAGGAGGTACTAGAGACATATCCATCAGGTCGACCACGAGTGCTGAATGACAGTGACCAGCGGCGTCTGACCAGGATTATTCATGCTAACATTCAAGCGACACCGGCTCAATTAACATCCACATTCAATGCAGGAGGTACTAGAGACATATCCATCAGGTCGACCACGAGTGCTGAATGACAGTGACCAGCGGCGTCTGACCAGGATTGTTCATGCTAACATTCAAGCGACACCGGCTCAATTAACATCCACATTCAATGCAGGAGGTACTAGAGACATATCCATCAGGTCGACCACGAGTGCTGAATGACAGTGACCAGCGGCGTCTGACCAGGATTATTCATGCTAACATTCAAGCGACACCGGCTCAATTAACATCCACATTCAATGCAGGAGGTACTAGAGACATATCCATCAGGTCGACCACGAGTGCTGAATGACAGTGACCAGCGGCGTCTGACCAGGATTATTCATGCTAACATTCAAGCGACACTGGCTCAATTAACATCCACATTCAATGCAGGAGGTACCAGAGACATATCCATCAGGTCGACCACGAGTGCTGAATGACAGTGACCAGCGGCGTCTGACCAGGATTATTCATGCTAACATTCAAGCGACACCGGCTCAATTAACATCCACATTCAATGCAGGAGGTACTAGAGACATATCCATCAGGTCGACCACGAGTGCTGAATGACAGTGACCAGCGGCGTCTGACCAGGATTGTTCATGCTAACATTCAAGCGACACCGGCTCAATTAACATCCACATTCAATGCAGGAGGTACTAGAGACATATCCATCAGGTCGACCACGAGTGCTGAATGACAGTGACCAGCGGCGTCTGACCAGGATTATTCATGCTAACATTCAAGCGACACCGGCTCAATTAACATCCACATTCAATGCAGGAGGTACTAGAGACATATCCATCAGGTCGACCACGAGTGCTGAATGACAGTGACCAGCGGCGTCTGACCAGGATTATTCATGCTAACATTCAAGCGACACCGGCTCAATTAACATCCACATTCAATGCAGGAGGTACTAGAGACATATCCATCAGGTCGACCACGAGTGCTGAATGACAGTGACCAGCGGCGTCTGACCAGGATTATTCATGCTAACATTCAAGCGACACCGGCTCAATTAACATCCACATTCAATGCAGGAGGTACTAGAGACATATCCATCAGGTCGACCACGAGTGCTGAATGACAGTGACCAGCGGCGTCTGACCAGGATTGTTCATGCTAACATTCAAGCGACACCGGCTCAATTAACATCCGCATTCAATGCAGGAGGTACTAGAGACATATCCATCAGGTCGACCACGGGTGCTCAATGACAGTGACCAGCGGCGTCTGACCAGGATTGTTCATGCTAACATTCAAGCGACACCGGCTCAATTAACATCCGCATTCAATGCAGGAGGTACCAGAGACATAACCATCAGGTCGACCACGGGTGCTGAATGACAGTGACCAGCGGCGTCTGACCAGGATTGTTCATGCTAACATTCAAGCGACACCGGCTCAATCAACATCCACATTCAATGTAGGAGGTACCAGAGACATATCCATCAGGTCAGTGCAGCGTAATTTAACACGTCCATGGGGTATGGGAGCAGAAGACCCACCAGAGTGCCTTTGTTAACACCACGACATCGGACACAGCGCATCACCTGGGCTTGTGAACAGGTAATTGGACTTTGGAGGACTGGCAACATGTGGCGTGGTCTGATGAGTCACGCTACCAGTTGTTACGAGCTGATGGTAGAGTTCGGGGGTAGTGCAGACCCATGAGGCCATGAACCTCAATAAGGCACTATGCAAGCTGGTGGTGGTTTCATACATGTGTCGGGTGTCTTTACGTGGCATGGTTTGAGTCCACCGGTTTTCGTAAACACGCCAATAACCACTTTGTTGCTCTGCTGGATGACCATTTGTAGCCCAACAACGATGGGATTTTCCAGACACCATGTCATCGGACCCAAGTTGTCCAAAATTGGTTCGAGGAGCATTCCGAACAGTTCCGACGGAGGGTGTGTCCAACACGGTCGCCCTACATGAACCCAACAGAACACTTATGGGAACGTAGTGGAAAGGTCCATTCGCACCCAAGATCCTGAACCTACAGATGCCGCCCCGGTGGCGCAGTGGTCTAAGGCGTTGGCCTCTGATCATTCGTCGGAAGGGGTCCGGGTTCGAATCCCGGTGAGGCATGGATGTTGTGTTTGTCTTACGGCACTGGCTCTCTCCCTTCCCTGGAACCAGTGACTCTAAATTAGGGACGGGCGACTGCTTATAGCCCATTGAGTTGCTCACGGTGGTCGTTAAATCTCAAAAAAAAAAAAAAAAAAAAAAAAAAAAAAAAAAAAGAACCTACAGATACCAGGGAATTGTGGGCGGCTATTCAGACGACATGGCTCAACATCTCTCCAGAAGTCTTCCGGCCACTTGTGGAATCGATGCTACGTCGAGTTGCTGCCCTTCGGCAGTATAGAGGTGGTCCTACACGATACTAGGTGCGTATTCCATGACTTTTGGCACTTCAGTCTATAACAACAGAGAAATTATTGTTGAAGAATGAAAGTTGGAGACTTCTTTTTATACAGTTGTTATATTGCTGGTGCTCTAACTTTCGATTTATTCGAGCAGTTTGTGTGCTTTCGGGAAGCTTAAGAATTCAGTTAGTCGTTACATTTTTCTTTTTTTTTTTCGAGGGGGGGGGGGCGTTAACGATTACCGTGAGCAACTCGCTGGACTATAAGCAGATCAGATCATATGTAGACAGTTTTAGGAAGGAACGTCTGTCCTCAGTTATTAAACAACCCTTAGAAGTACGAAGCTAGGAGATTTGGACTAGAGTGCCCGACAGGAAAGTCACAGGAAGCAGGTTAGGAAAGAGGAGGAAAACGATCTTATTTATAACCGGGGGGGGGAGTTTACCCGAGGTCCGACGGCTTACTGTGCCCATCTGAAGCTCGGGCGATATTTAGTGGTTTGAGCGTTCGTACTTGCCCGAGAACGAACATGAGACATTCCCGTAGCAGTCACGAACGTTGACCACTTGGGCTACATATAAGCGGTCTCATGTCCCTGATTTAAGGCAATCAGTTCTAGGGAAAGGACAGGGCCAATGCCGTACGACAACCGCAACAGCATCCATGAATTACGGAATTTGAACCCAGACCCATCTCGGACGAATATGATCGAATTCAAATAATATTATTGTCGTGCTGAAGTATATGCATATTAACCTTGAAACCGTCTTAGCACGATTTAAACGCGTGAAATATCTTAGATTAAGAAATAACAACAACAAGTTATAAGTATATAAATAATCTTTAAGATCTTTCGGACTACACATTGAATTCATCTTCAGAATAACATAAATAAAAGAAACGTTACAATTTTAAATAAACATAAACATCGCAGTGATAATGATATACATCGCGTAATGCACGTGTTACGTTCACACACGTGAACTACATCTTCTTCTAGGTTGGGTGAAAAGTTTATACAGATAAATTATTCTTAAGTAAAACCTTCCAAGGTTGAGGAATGTTTACTGGGCCTTCTTCATTACACCATCTGTGTGCAAATTTGTGGATATAAATACTTTCTGATAATAATCTTGATTTTAAAGGAGAGGCAAGAATCGTTGTGTCGTCCCATTTTGGGAAGTGGCGAGATAGAGCTGGGGTCATGGCACCATTTTTAACATTATATTCAGTTATTCTTATTTTTAATGTCCGAGTTGTTGATCCAATATGACATGTATTTGCATGTTCTGGGTTTATTGCTTTTAAGGGAATACTATATATTCCGTGTTTGTTATGCTCTTCTACACGGTCACGATCTTTTTTAATAGTAAATAAAATGTTACTTGTTCTTAATCCAAAGTTCAGGTTATGACGTCAGCAAATGTTGCTGAGCAAACGAGAGATTCTAGGAATAAAGTCCATGCAGCCTACATTTCTTGTAGAAGTATGGTGTCTCGATAACGTAGTGGTTTTCGTTCTTTTCACTATATTAATGATGTTGTCAACTGTTGACAGGGAATATCCGTAGTTTTCAGCTGTGTCCTTTATCTGTCGAAGTTCTGCTCTACGTAGTTTCATACTCGAAGAACGAGTAAATGCTCTTCTAACATGATAATAAATAGATGAAAGTTTATGTTTTAAAGGGTGTGTTGAGTTAGCTGGTATTAGTGCTATAGTAGAAGTCTGTTTCTTATAAACAGAATAGGGGATTTCTGAAGAATCTTGAATTCGGTGTAATAGAATATCAAGAAATGGCAATGTCAGATTATCCTCTAATTCAACTGTGAATTTAAGATTAGGATATTCAGCAGATAGACATTCTGCGAAATTGTTTAGGTCTTCGTTAGAAGATGGCCAGAAGACGAGGATATCATCTATACGTACCTTATTGTAAAGGAGTGGTTTTATTGAGAATGATTCCAATATTTTGTTTTCCAGTTCTTGAATGTAGCCACCGGTATGGGTAGTCCTTACACTGAGAAATATGAACTCCACGGCCATAAAATAAAAGAAACAACTGTGTTATGACCAAATTTTCTTCAGCCTACATACAGATCTGTAAAAGGTATTCCCCAAAAAAGTCAAGCAAAACTTTTTTTTTTTGTTATTATTATTTGAAGGTTTAACGACCTGCGTAAGCAACTCTACATAAGGGTCATAAGCAGTCGCCCGTCCTTAATTTAAGGGCACTGATTCCAGGGAAGGGAGATAGCCAGCGTCACTTAAAACAAACACATAACCTATACCTGATCAGGAATTCGAAGCTGGGCCCACTCAGACGCAAGGTCAGAAGCAAGCGCTTAGACCACAGCGCCTCCGATGAGTCATCAGAACTTTGCAAACATGTTCTGCTGCGTATAGAGATGAAAAATGCTCCCATGGAAGTCTGTCCGGAAATGCATCCTTTCCGAGTAGAGCACATTCTTAAAAATGGAAGTAAGGAAACCTGTCAAATAGAACACTGCTAGATAAATCTGCATCATTTGCATATGTCTGATGGCATAGCACACATATGTAAATACTGAACAAAATCCCACTCCTTCTAAGTGAGGAATTTTTACATGAAATGAATCGGCAGTTTTTTCTGGCAATTTGTTGTGCTGTGACGAAGATTTTAAAATTCATTCGAATCCTGCAATAGTAGAGAATATACAACATAGGTCTTTTTATCGTCAGAGTAGAAACTTTATCTTTAAGATTTCATCTATCAAGTTGGTAACACATAGCTGAAAACATCATCTTCCAAGCAATCGTGCATAATACGTTGACTAAGTGGTTTTCTTACTTTTTTGCCCGTAAATTTTGATCGGAAGGGACAATCAGACAGCATAATGATTTTACTTCTTTTCTTGGCGACAGAGGAACGCTAGGGAGGATGCTAGGGGTCGAGACAGAGGCGAAGAACATGGGATCACGCGGAAAATGGAGTGACATTCTGAAGTTAGGGGAGAAAGATGTCGAGAGGACCGGACCGAGAAAGGTAAGGTATGCCTCCGAAAGGCCAGCGCGAAGGAATAAAAAGTTATACAAAATTGCAGTTAGTACCTCAGAGAAAAATTAACAAATAGAACACGTAGCGAGGAGAATTAAAAGCTTTAAAGTTGGAATTTTTCTCGATTATTTCGTTATACACTACAAAAGTCACCGGACATCTATTTAAAAGCAAATGAACGGATCCGCTGCTTTGTTAAGATGCGCGGTACAGCTGAAAACGGTATGAAAACAAGCCTGCAGCTGACCGCGATTGACTGAAAATGTTGCGGCGGGAGAGAACTGACTTTGAGAAAGGAAAGATTGTTGGGTGTAATATTAGTGGGTTCTTCATAAGAGAAACCGAGAAGCGTTTAAACATGCCCAAGTCAACTGTTTTGGATGTACCTACTGAATAAGTGGAAGACACATGGCGTGCCTGAAGCAGCAAACGTACCGGCAGACCAAAGAAAATCAGTGATAGAGGACGTCGAAACCTCGAGAGAGTCGTTACAGCTAATCCACAGAGTACTTACTGCACAAGACCTCAGTGTACAGGTGATTAAAAATGTTGGAACCTCGGTATGCACACGTACCATTTGCAGAGAACTTCATTCCATGGGTAACCGTTGGTCGTGCGGCTGCTCAAAAGCATTTCATCTCCACTCGGAATGCTACTCGTCGTTCAGCATGGTGTAAATAACATTTATCGTGGACCGTAGATAAATGGAAACGGGTCCAATGGACTGATGAATCCAGATACACGATCCATCAGTCTGATGGCTGTGTGTGCGTATGGCGGCAGCCGGGGGAACGCTGTTTACCACAGTGTACTGTTCCTACGGTCAAGTTTGGAGCTAGCAGTGTACTCGTGTGGGGGTGTTTGGGTGATTTTCGTGGAATGGTCCCGGTCCTTTGTTAATCGTAGACAAGCCTGTTAACCAGCACGTCTACCTCGATATTCTGGACAATTATGTTCTGCCAACTCTGTGGCAATACTATGGAACCGAGACTTGTTGGTACCAGCAGGATGATGCACCGAGCCATGAAGCAAGGACTGTTTACGACGTGGTTTGGCGATAATTCCGTATCGTGTGTGTACTGCCCAGCACAGAGAGTACCTTAATCCCATATAACGCCTATGGGATGATTAGAGCGCCGGAAAAGAAATTTGGAACCAAGGCCTACTACTAAGCAATAGTTAGCTGTAGCATTATGTAGTGAACGGAAGCGCATACCTATCGCTGTGTTCCAAAACCTTGTCCAAAGCATGTCTCGAAGGGTAAGCGCATGCATTAAGGACAAAGGTGGACCAACACCGTACTAATGTATGTCAATAAGTGCTATGTTGAGTTTCGCTTCTAGGTGTCCGGTAACTTTTGTCAATATAGTGTATATTTCTTGCAACGAGCAGCAATTAGGCTTAAATGTGGAACCCGAATGGGAAGTAGGAATTCCGCGTACAGTACAGAGTAAAAATATGTGAATTCGGGGGAAATTACTAAAAACAACATGCAACAAATTTGCCAGTAGGTCTCAGACTTTTAACGAAATCTCAGTTTTGAAAAATTTCCGTTTGTAATAACGGAAACTTTAGTATTTTGATAGATTTTATTTGTCATTAATTCAGTTTAATTATTTCCCCCCTCGAGGAAGGTCAGTTTCAGGGTTTCCCGTTTTTATACAGAAATTTCCCGAGTTCCCAAAAACTTCAATTTTGACTTTTACAATCCTTTTAAAATGGATTTCCCCCCTTGCGTACGAACTGGAACCCCCCCCCCACACACACACACACCTGGTGGGGATGGATCAGCCTTTTGTAATTATTACCTTTTCTTTATCCTAATTTCTGGCAGAAAACTAAAAATTCATCAAACTCGTAACCACATGGGCACACTTAATCTCGGCGCTAATATTCGAAGGGTTCGACACAGATCTGATGGTCATTCGAAGTGTTTGAAACACAGCTTGGAGAAAGAAGTAAAAATAATCCGCTAAGTACTAATAAAACATTTGTCCACACATGGGGTAGGCAGCTCTTAGAAAAACTCGAGAAAAGCACTGAAATCAAGGGGGGGGTCGCATCCTAAGAAATGCTGTGTCCCCAAAGTAGCGACTGGTAACATTCAGAGAATGCAGCCTGTGCTGCAGCATCTTATTTTTTTAGCTTCCTTTCTGATTTGTGCGCAGGCCACTGCCGCAGTATTTTATCCCCAATGCAAGAACTAGTAATTTGTGCTTTGCCGATAAGATATAGTCCTTCGCGATGCAGGCTGCCGCTCGTTTCAAGAGCCAATATGGCATGAGCGATTTCATGCGTAACTTACATTCCATTACTATTTCCAATTTGAACAAATCATAAATATTTATTTCAAACTGTTTCCGGTGTCACCACCACTGGATACCAACATGCTTCGACCCCGATAACCAACCAGGAAAAAAAAATAATAATAATAAAAGCTAACCAGAAACAAAAGGCCCTGGTGAAAAGAATCGGCACTCACGTAAACTTGAAACTGGTCTTTATTTTCCACAATGTGGTAACGCACAAGTTTCAGGCACCAATACAATTTTTTTTAACGGAAGTTTCAGTCACCAATACAATTTAGCCCACCATTATCAGGACGGAATTCGTCAGATTACACTTAACAGCAATTTCATATATAAAAGTAGAAATCTCCACCATATAGTTGCAACAATGTTTTTCATCTAACCACATATCTACAACAAACTTTTTATCCTTCGATTACTATGTACACCACGCATTCATCGTAGATATTTACTTGACTTAGTTTCAACGTTTTCAAAATATACAAACTGTTCTGGGAAGTAATGCTCCAACCAAGTTCTCAAAAGGGAAGTTAGATTGGAGGTCACATCACCTCCCCCGTTCCCCTTAATTATTTTTCATCACCCACCGGCCTCTTAGTAATTTTTAGCTAACAATCTAACGAATTTTGAGCTGACAGTGAGGCTCACAATGGTGTCGTATTTTCACCATTAACATTTTTCTTGACAAGCAGCTGTAAGCTAATTTTCTTGGAAGGTATTCATATTTTTCACTCTTCTTACAATTCGTTGAATTAACAAGTTTTACAGAACATTTTTACTGCAGATCACTTTTCAATGAGGCTACCTTCGTAAAAAAATCAGAGGCAAAAGAGTCAATTTGTTTAGTGGCAATTCTTGATAAAAGGGCTAATTTGTGTATTAGAAATTCCCAGCGAAAGAGTTAATTTGTTTATTAGCAATTCTTGGCGAAAGACCGGAGAAGACTCAAAAACAGCATTTTAAGTATGCTTGAAACCGTAAATACAAAAAAAGTCACTTAAATCACAAGAAACATATCCGCTGAAAAAAAGTCACTAATTCTCCCCCCTCCCAAAAGAAACTGTATTTTTCTCG
Organism: Macrothele yani; assembly: GCA_039090855.1. Classification (NCBI taxonomy): domain Eukaryota; kingdom Metazoa; phylum Arthropoda; class Arachnida; order Araneae; family Macrothelidae; genus Macrothele; species Macrothele yani. The sequence continues at coordinate 119,581,509 of CM077005.1, read as the reverse complement.
CTAACTAACGTACATTCTAAATTTTTCAAACTTAGCGATCCATCCAAGTTGGAGACCTGTTGTGGGACTGCTCTCTTCGCTCGCTCCCAGCAAAAGTTGAGCTCCCCCACACACACACACACACGCACGCACACAGGTGAGCCCTCAGTGGGCTATAAAGCAATCACCCTTCCAATTTCAGGGTCATTGGTTCCAGGGAAGGGCAGAGCTAGTGCCACAAGGCAAATACACACGCCGTGCCTCACTTAAGATTTAAACCGGATCCATTTCGGAAGAATTGTTTGAGGATAGCGTATCGGACCCTATCTATAGTTACACGCAAGACAGGAGGGTCGGATTGATCAAGCAGGAAAGAAAAAGGAATTATATAGGTTTGAGATGTTTCCTTTTGACGGGAGTTTAGTACTGAGGACGCTGTGAGTTTGTATCAGATGTTCATTTTATTTTATTTACTGTTTCCATATTCCATCGTAATTGTGTTATGATTAGTAAAATCTTAATGATATACACTATACTGACAAAAGTCACTGGACACTCCTTCAAAAGAAAATGAACGGATCCGCTGCGTTGTTAAGATGCGCGGTACAGCTGCAAACGGTATAAAAACAAGCCTGCAGCTGACTGCGATCATATTGCACTGTGAGGTTGAGGGAAAATATCGCGCGGGAAAGAACTGATTTTGAGAAAGGAAAGATTGTTGGGTGTTATTAAGTGGGTTGTCCATAAAAGAAACCCAGAGGCGTTTAAACATACCCAAATCAACTATTTTGGATGCACTGAATAAGTGGAAGACACATGGCGTGATTGAAGCAGCAAAACGTACCGGCAGCCAAAGAAAATCAGTGATAGAGGACGTCGAAGCCTCAAGAAAGTCGTTACAGCTAATCGACGGAGTACTGCACAAGACCTCAGTGTACAGGTGAGTAAAAATGCTGGAACCACGGTATGTACACGTACCATTTGCAGAGAACTTCTTTCCATGGGTTACCGTGGTCGTGCGGCTGCTCATAAGCCTTTCATCTCCACTCGAAATGCTAAACGTAGTTTAGCATTGCTTAAAGAACATCTATCGTGGACCCTAGATCAATGGAAACGAGTCCTATGGACTGATACATCCAGAAACACGATCCATCAGTCTGATGGCCGTGTGTGGGTATGGCGGCAGCCGGGGAATGCTATTTACCACAGTGTACTGTTCCTACGGTCAAGTTTGAAGCTAGCAGTGTACCCGTGTGGGGGTGTTTTTCGTGGTTTGGTCCCGGCTGATTGGTTATCGTGGACAAACCTGTTAATCAGCACGTCTACCTCGATATTCTGGACAGTTATGCCCTGACTGTTACTGCGTGGTTTGACGATAATTCCATATCGTGTGTGGACTGGCCAACAGAGATCTCTGATCTTAATCCCGTAAAGCACCTACGGGGTGAATTAGAGCGCCGCATAAGAAGTTTGGAACCAAGGCCTACTACTAAGCAACAGTTAGCGGCAGCATTATGTACTGAATGGAAGCGCCTATCTATCGCTGTGTTCCAAAACCTTGTCGAAAGCCTGTTTCCAAGGGTCAGTTTTCACACAGTATTTATTAGAAGAAAGATACAGGAGATGTGCTTGAATAAATCATCTCAAATGATGTATGACAAAAAAAAATATTTACAGATGCTTGTAGCTTACGCTACTGCTTATTTACACGGTTCTTACACGGTTGATAGTAAAAAAAACAGTTAATTTACACGGTTGATAGTAAAAAAAACAGTTAATTACACTCGAGTGTCTGGTGAGGCAACAAAAGTCTCTGACAAAGCAAAGAATAGGAACAATTCAGCTTGAAGAGCGTTATACAATATTAATTTTGCACAGTATTGATGCAAGGAATAATACAGAATTCGAGCTTGCAGACATAGATTTAAAAGACAGGTGATGAGAAATTAACAGAATGTGCAGCTTGCGCTACGTTAATTACAGGATTCGGTGCAACGTTTGCATGACAACAGTTAAGTGCAGTAGAAATCTGGCGAGGCAATATGAATCTCTGGTAATACAGAGAGTAAAATCAATCCAGAATGATGAGCACTATAGAGTATAAATTTTACACAATATTGATGAAAAAAAAGTTCTGACCGAAAGGTGATACATTGTGGGTGACCTGGAAAACCAGGAGGTTGCAGGTGATCAAGGGACAAACATGAAATCGAAAGTTTGAAAGACAGATGATGAAAAATTTACAGATGAATGTGGCTCGCGGTACTACATGTTACATACAACGGTGATATGAAAAATAGTTATATACAATAATTTTCCTGAGAATACAAAGGAAAAATAATCTCTGAAAATACAGAGAGAAGACACAACTCATCACAGTGAGTATTGGAGAACACAAATTTACACAGTTGAAAAGTAAAATTACGCTGTTGAATCAGGAATTGAAGATAAGAATATACTGTAAAAACGACAAAGTTTACAGATGTCTGTGGTTCGTGAAACGACCTATATACATGATTCTGTACAACGAGAAGCTACAATTTATATATATTGGTTTGTCAGAGGTGGTAAAAAGAAATAGTCTCTGACATCGCAGAGAGAATACATAATTCAGCAAGATGAGTAATGAAAAACAAAAAAATTACACATGAGTTATACACGAAATGATACATGTGAAGAGGATGAGAACAGTCTTAAAAAAAGCGTGAAAAGAAATTGACAATTATAAGTAGCTCATGCTTCGAACAATTCATAGGATTCTATACAATAATTGATCTACTAAAAGTGATGTACAATAGTGAGACAAACAAAAAAATTCTGATAAAATAGAGAGTACAAATAATATAGTACAGTGAATGTTGAGGAACAAGATTGCACTCAGTTGCGAAGCAAGAAAAAAAACCCAGGAAATGTGTATAGGAAAATCGTCTCAAAATGACATATGAAAAGAAGATTTACAGGTGCTTGTAGCTGACGCAACGACCTACTCACAAAGCTCAATATAGTGGTGAGAGACTACAGTTTATGTATGATAATTTGTCGGAAAAGACAAAAAATGGTCTCTGATGAAGCAGAGATTGAAGACAAATCAGCATGGCAAAAATTGTATCTATCAGGAGGTAGGTGAAACAAAAGTTCCGACTGTAAGGTGAAGCGTTGTGGGCGACCCTGCAAACCAAGTGGTTGCTGGTGACCAAGTTGATAGGAACTGTGGTTCACTGCAGCGTGCAACTGCAGTGGTAAGTTCTAGTCGAAGGCGGGAGAGTAGGCGATTACGAAAATGACAAAGTAACGCAGTACTGACTTTATTTATGTCAGTAGAAGCTTCGGGGGGACGCTGAAGATGATACACGTGAATTATATGTTTTACAAGCACGAAGATGTAGGAGCAGACTGCCGGAAGGTGAATAGGGCGAGAAGAGTTCAGAAGTAGTGTTCGGTAGGTGCTGAAGGTGAGGACGGTCTCACAGGATCGTTGCGCTAGCGTGAAAGCGAGATGGAGTATTGGCAATAATACTGTGCAATACATGAAGACATGCTGGACGTCAGCCTCCTCGCCACAATACGGACAGGAGGGTGAAGATAAAATGGTCATGCGATGTAAAATCGACGGCACAGGGAGGCGGTTGTGTAAGAAAAGCCAATGTGAATTGACTTCAAGGGGTGCTGAAAGTGGGGAAAGCGCAGCGGACCACACTGCGGAGGTAGAACAGAGTGGAATACCAGAAATGGGAAGATGTGCGGAAGAGCGAGAGAGAAAACGGTAGAGATCAGCTGTTGAGAAAGAGACAAGAGGAAGAGGTGGACCAATGGACGACAGAAAAAATGGGAGAAGGAGAGAGGCAGAGTGAACAGAAATGAGACCTGAGGGAGTAGCAAGCTCAGAGAACAGGGAGATTATAGTAGAAATAAGAGAGTTGTGAACAAAGTGAGCATTGGCATTGAAACGGAGAGCAGAGGGTAGAGAAGAGAAGGGGAGCCAGGAAAGATCGGTGTTAACAAGATCGCTGACAGTAACGACTCCAGCTCTGAGCCATGAAGGAAAAGCAAAACATGGGAGATGGGGAGGGTGTAGCAGAGAAGAAAAAAAGAGGTTCGGAAAGTAGGTCATTTGTGGAGGCAGGGAGAAAGAGGGAGGGAACGAAGAAAGGAGATAGCCTCTTTGTAGACAGGAGGGAAAAGTGTCAGAAGGGGACAGTGGTCCATGAGTAAGAACGAAAGGAGAGTAAAGCGTGGGTTATGCGGAGAGACTATGACATCACGAGCAGCAACTGCAGAGGGAGCAGGTGCCGCAAGTGATCGTAAAAACGTAGACACACGATAAGCCTTGTAATAGGATCTGACGTCGGGTAGACTAATGCCTCCGTTGGAAGGAGACAGGCTGAGTTGAGGTGCTCCGACCCAGTGATGGCCGGGCCAGATAACCTGAGTTTGACAGCGGGTGAGTTCAAGAAGACGTAGTGCTGGTTGCTTCGAAGCCAACCAGGAATACGTGCACATTGAAAGCAGGTAAGTGTGCGTTAGACGTGCTCTTTGAAAGACGGAGGTGCAGAATTGTGCGCGCCGCCAGATTGCGACCGAGCGATGTAGGCGTGGCCGGAGAGTCATCCAGGTGACGAGTGAAGCAGTTGCTGGTTTTCCAAGGTGGACTCCTAGGAATCGTTGAGAGGTGTTGGACCACTCTGCTCCCCAAGGAGAGTCAGCGCGGTTAGTACACGAACCGGTCCATAGGCCTGTGCTTTTCGTTGTGTTTAGCGCTGCTCCGGAACATGAGGCGTAGGTATTGTAGAGATTGTGGAGATCCTGAAATTGTGAGTCTTGCCGAATGCAGAATGTAATATCGTCGGCGTAGGCAACATAGGTAGCAACATGATGACGTGTGCTGGCTACCACCGGTGTTAGTGAAGCAAAGAAGGATCGATGGACTGCGCGTAAAAAGGTTCTATTGCGAGGGCGAAGAGCTGCCCGGATAAGGGGCAACCCTGACGCACGCCGCGACGAAAGGGTATGGGAGCTGTGAGAAGGCTGAGCAGCTTGACGTGGAAAACTGCGTCCCGGTAGAGAGAGATGAGAAGAGAAGCAAAGGAAGGAGGAAAGCCGAAATTTAGTAATGTAGCAAGAAGGTAATCATGAGAAATATTATCGAACGCTGAGCGTTGATCGAGGGAAAGAAGAGCAAGGGGTTCTGAGCGAGAGCGGGCGAGGTGAATTAGATCATTAAGAAGCTGAATATTATGGGAGATGGAGCGCCCGGGTACAGTATAGGTTTGATTAGTGGAGAGAATATGAGGGAGTATGGGGTTAAGCCGGCGGGACAGAAATTTAGTATAGAGTTTATAATCAGTATTTAAGAGTGAGATGGGACGCCAATTCTCCAAGTCAAGCGGATCACCCGTCTTGGGGAAAAGTACAACATGTGCGAGCGTGAAACTCCTTGGAAGAGATGTAAGATGCATGGCAGTAGAAAAGGCACAGAGGAGAAATGGAAGGAGGGCAGGAAGAAAAGCCTTATAGAAAGAAACAGGGAGACCGTCCGGGCCAGGTGAAGCCCGGGGTTGAGGGACGAGAAAGTGTCAGAGAGCTCAGTTAAAGTGGGAGGATGGAGGAGGCTGGCTGAAAGATGAGAAGGGACCTGAGGCAAAGAAGAGAACAGAAGAGCAGAAGACGTAGGGGAGGGAGGAGGAGTTTCACAAAATTTTGAAATGTAGTAATTACGTACCATAGAACAAATTGGAACTGGTTCGGATGAAACTACTCCAGTTGGAAGACGAAGGTGCTGTAGAACAGAAAAGGATCGGCGAGTTGACTCAAGTGACGTAAGGAATTCGTACGAACAAGCATCAGGTTTCAGGTGTTGTAGTTTAAAGCGTTGAAGGGCTTGTTTTGCAAGTGGCACCAAAAGTGAATGTAATTCTGCCTGGTAGACTTGAAATAGGGGATCAGCAAGATTGAGCAAAGAAAGCATTTGCCTAGTATGATCAAGTCGCATCCTCCGTTGTGTCATGATCGAGTATGACAGGTTTTGTACCAGTAGTATGAGGTGGCGTTTTACTTCCAACCAAACGTTGAGGGGGCACGGTGCAGAATGAAGCCTTGTACGCCAATCCGCAAGAAAATCTCGCACCGATGAGCAGAAGGCTGAGTCATCTAAAAGAGTGTCGTCAAAAGTCCAAGGCCGGATTGTACGTGGCTGTGTTGAAGTAGCAAAAACTGTTATGGCAATGGCGCAATGATCCGAGGAAGCTGTGGGTGTACAGCATGAATCTGATATTGCTGGTAGAAGAAGAGAAGTTGCATAAAAGCGATCCAATCTTGCTGTAGGAGGATCAATGGCTCTTGGTGCACGCCATGTATGTGTAGTCTGGGTTGGTGACAAATGGCGTTGAACATCTACGAGTGAGAAGTCTGAAGTGATAGACTGTAAGAGATGTACTACTTCCGTACGGTGTTCTCTGGAAGAAGAAGAGCGATCAGTTAGGGGATGTAGAGTGCAATTGTAGTCACCTCCGATAAGTACCCGGTCGGTGATGGGAATACGTGACAGAGCCCGTCGAAGTTTTGCAAACAACTCTGGCACGTGAGTAGGAGTGCAAGGAACATAAATGTTGAATACATGAAATTTTTCAGCTGCGACGGTGAAAGAGACTCGTTGTAATAAGTCTCGACATAAGTTTTTCACTGAGAAGGAGGAAATAGTTGAACGAAAACGTGAGTGAACACCAACTGCCATGCCACCACGCGACAGTTGGCTGTAGGCGTGATGGAAAGTATGATCCCACTGACGCCATTGATGAAATTGAGTGGTGGAAGTACAGTTTGTTTCCTTCAGAAGTAATATATCAGCATTCAGCGGAGCAAGATCCTCTCGTACCAGCGCATTCGCAAGAGGTGTCGCAAAACCGCGACAATTAAGTGACACCACCTTGAATGTCTAGGTTAGTTGTGGGATGCAGTAGGAATTGACTGGCTGTAGTGATGGAGTGGAGTCGACGGAGAAAACAAGCACTCCACGGGACCTCGTCCGCAGTGCGCCGAAGAGTGTTTTCAAGTGAGTGTAATTGAACCAGCACTTGTGGAAGAGCTGCTTCATACTGCTGAATGGAAGTGCGTGCTGAGGAAGGGCTAGAGGACCCTAAAAAGCAATCCAGCACGTCCTCGTATGGCAGAGGCTCAGCAGGGAAAGCATTTTCAGCAAGAAAAGTTGTGAATTCTTCTAGTGAGGGAAAGGCACCCTCACATGCTGTCTCAGAGGAAGTGTGTAGAGGCGGCCTGGAGAACGGTCGTCGAGAGCTGACGGAGCGAGTGGATGAGCGGGTAGAAGAGCGAGATGATCTTCGGGACGCCAGAGTCTTTGACTTCTTCGTCTTGGAGCGAGTAGCACCACTGCGTTTTCCAGCAACCACAAAAGCTTCATGATCGTCTGGAGAGTCTGAACCCGAAGCGTTACCTGTGACTCGTGTCATGGAGCCAACGGTAAAAGCTGAGGAGTGGTCAACATGTACATCAGCAGTGGTTGTAAAAGTACAAGGAGGAGTCGATTTTGGAAGCCTGGGAAAATTCTTAGGATCAGCAGGAGGTGGAGGCATCAAAGTCGTTTGTTGACCAATGGCAGTAAGCTGACTTTTGGAAGATCTTGATTCCGCGACTTTCCTCGAATGGGAAGAAGTCTGTGAAGCGTTGGTGGACAAAGTAGAAGAAGATGTAGTGTGTGGAGCTGTTTGCAGGGAGGCACGTGGGCACTGAGCCCTTATGTGACTTTCGCTCTGACATATAGTGCAATACTGTGAAGTGATTATCTCAACTCTTCGGCGTTGCTGTCCACAGCGGATGTGCAAAACATTCGGAACCGCTTTCAGCTGAGCATCAGATGAAAAGAGGACTCGAGCAGTGCGGCGAAAACCTCGAATCGATTTGTCTTCAGGGTCTCTGGGAGCCGCAGAGAGAGTTGTTATGGAGCCAACAACTCTGCCGTACCTGCTGAGCAAGGTGCAAAGTGCAGCGTCGTACTTCTGGTGGTACGGGGTAGAAGGTCACCTGCACCGGGCGGTGCGCAACCGGTTGTGCTAACAGATGCACGTCATTGATGGTTAGACCTTCCGTAAGGACCTGGTCAGCATGCGCTTTATCCTTAAAATAGACCAAGACAGATCTGGGTTTTCGAGCTATAAAGTCTATTGCATCCTTTGGTAAGATAGTTTTGAGAGCTCGGCTATATTGCCACAGCTTAGTGTCGGGAAGCGCATCAAAATAGACGCCCCGTTCCATAGTGGAGGAAAAAAGGTGACCAGCTCGGGAATCCTCTGGTATGTCAATTGTAGCAGTAGAACCGACGACAGTGACATAGGATTCAGGAAAAGGCATAGCAGATGAAACTGGGGATGTGAGGACGCCAGAAGTTGCAGAAGCATAGGATGCTTGGGCAGGCTTGGGTAGAGAATTCGATGAAGCGGCTCCTAGCAGTGAGGGCGGATCAGAAAGTTGATGAAAAGTAGAAGCTATGAGCTCAGTATTGCTGATAACGGATACGTCATCATCTGCTGAGATGTAGATAGGAAACTTGGCACCACCGCACTTGGTGGGAGTAATAGCTGGAGAAGAAGAGGTGTCCATGACGTCACAATGACGCTCGGGAGCCACCTCATTAAGCTGAGTGGTAGAAGAAGAAGAGGAAGCTGGCTGATCTGCCAAGATAAGGATGTGGGCGTCGCCCTTGTCTGCCTCCGCCATCGAAGCAATGGCGAGACTTTAACGAAAAAAGACCAGCTTGGTTGAAAAATAAAACAGTGAATAATGAAAAAATATGGCACTCACCAACCTGGGAGATACACGAACCTAAAGCGTAGAACTTCAACTTGAAGATACACGCAACCACAGAAACTAAAGCACTCAATAAACACCTTATAGCAACGAAAATCACGGAGCTCAAAACCCAACCACTTCGAGCTTCGAAGGGTCAGTGCATGCATTAAGGCCAAAGGTAGACCGACACCATATTAATCTATGTCAATAAATGCTACACTGGCGTGCAAAAATTAAGGACGAGACGGTTTTTCGAATGTAACGTCGTGCAGAAGTGCTCCACATCGACTCAAATCCTACCATAAGATCCCCAAGATGTAAGAATATGGGACAAGTAAGCAAAACCGTCCAAACAAGGAATCCAAAGGATACAAATGCACTTTATTGAAAAGGTAGCTTCGAGCACAACTGGACAGAAGACAGAAACGTCCATGTGACAAACGGCTGCCAAGAAAACTCCAGTCTTTAGTAGGGGATATGATCACCCCTGACTGCGTTGCAGGATTTACAACGTCTGTCCATGCTGAGGATGAGGTTGTCAAGGAGCTTTTGAGACATCGCAGCCCATTCCTCTTGTAGTGCCAATCGCAACTGCGGAAGCGTTGCTGGCGGCTGGTGACGTGCTGCCAAGCGTTACCCGAGAAGGTCCCACACGTGTTCTATTGGATTTAGGTCTGGGGATCTTACGAGCCAATCCATACGTTGAATATCTTCACTCTCCAACAGTTCTCTGACAGCTACTGTACGATGAGGTGTAGCGTTATCGCCCATGAAGAGGAACTCAGGACTGACAGCACCTGTAAACAGACGCACGTGAGGCAGAAGAACCTCGGTACAATAGCGGACACCAGTGACTGAACCTCCTTGGAAGATGTGGAAATCAGTACGGCTACCAAGCACGATGCCGCCCCAAACGAGAACTCCGCTACCTCCAAACCGGTCCCTTTCGATGATGTTGGAGGTGTGATTGCGTGTTCCCTGCTCTCTCCAGATGTGTATACGTCCGGAATCGTTCGTCAGACTCAATCGGCTCACATCCGTAAAGGTAACTCGACCCCATTGCTGATGTGTCCAGTTCTTGTGTTACTGGCATTTCACCGAATTGCTGAGCTTACACCGCCAGTGTGCTTTATACCCTTCCGACACTCCCCCCCCCCCACGTCATGCTGCATATATGTGCATGCCCTACCGTACCGGACCCTAGTCTATCTCCTGAGCGGTCTTTCGGTCCGTTCTGCCTGCTCGTTCCGCTGTTATGCTAATTTCTCCTCTTCGTCTTTAATTTTTGCACACCAGTGTATGTTGTGTTTCTCTTCTAGGTGTCCGGTGACTCGGTTAGCCTTGAAAAGAGCTCTTTTTTTTTTTTTTTACCATATTTGGCTGCATATTCGAATCAGTATTGATAACTTCTATAAGCAAACATGCTAACGGTAACTGTAAGCCCAATTGTTTATCGACTTCCTTCCAGACTTCTTGCTGCTGAGCAAAGAGTAGGAGACTTAACCACCGAAAAAACCCTAGCTTAGTTAGATCTCAACAGCTCGCACAGTGTTTTGGAATAGGGAGGGGGGTATAAAGATGCCCTGGTTGGAAAGTAAAAAAGAATATCCTAGGCAGGTACGAAGGCTCAAACCACTAAATATCCGCCGTGCGTCGGATGGGCACGTTAAGCTGTCGGACCCCGCGTACTGGCACCCGGTAATAAATAAGGGAGTCTTCCTCCCCTTTCTACCTCGCTTCCGTGTCCCTTTCCTATCGGGTACTCTAGCCCAAAGGTCCTAGCTTCCTATTTCTAAGGGTTGTTCAAGACCTGAGGTCAGACACTCCCTTACTAAAATCCTCTTCATATCATGAAAGAAATACGGGATTGCGGCGTAATCCCGTATTTCTTTCATGATTTATCTGCTTCTCCGGGCAAACACGGGATAAGATTCTTAAATTCCAGATTCGCTAAACATGAATGCCGGTTGCTTCGACTAGCGAATCCTGTGATGGTTATATATATATCATCATCATCATCATCATCATTGTCAACCATTATCAATCCACTGCTGGACGAAGGTCTCCCCAAGTTTCCTCCACAACGGTCTGTCTTGTGCCAGTCTCCTCCATGTCACCCCTGCATACTTTCGAATTTCATCCACCCATCTCCCATGTGGTCTTCTTCTGGGTCTTTTCCTGTCACTTGGAATCCAATCTAAAATTTCGGCTGTCCATCGATGGTCTGTCCTTCTGGCAGTATGTCCAGCCCATTGCCATTTCAGGGATTTAACTCTGATCATGATGTCTTCCACTCTTGTCATTTTTCGGATCCACGAGTTCCTCTTCTTATCTCTCCTGGTTACACCAAGCATGCACCTCTCCATGCTACTTTGAGTTGTCTGCAGCCTTTGTATGTCTCTTTTAGTTAAGGTCCACGTCTCTGCACCATACGTAAGCACTAGAAGGATGCATTGATCAAACACTTTTCTTTTAAGACATAATGGCATATTGCTCTTGAAAATTATGCTGTTTCTTCCAAAAGCTCTCCAGGCAAGTTTTGTACGCCGATTAATTTCTTCATCAATGTGACCCTCACTTGATATCTGCTGTCCAAGATAAACGTACGTGTCTGTTATCTCCAGCTTTTCTCCATCAATCGATAAATCTTGTAAAAGCATTGAACATCACTTTTGTCTTCTGAAAGTTCATTTTTAATCCCACTTCTTTACTCTTGTTAGGAAGTTCCTGGATCATACTCTGCAGCTCTGATGGGGTAGTTGCAAAAATGACTACTTCATCAGCAAAACGTAGGTGGGTTAGATAATCTCCATTAATCTTTATCCCCTTGTTTTCCCAGCTCAGCGACTGAAAAACACCCTCCAATGTGGCATTAAAGAGCTTCGGAGATATGGTGTCACCTTGTCTCACTCCCTTTCCAATTTTTACGTGTGTTGTATTTTCAAACAGCCTAATCTTTGCACTTGCATTTTCATAGATGTTATTAATAATATTAATGTATGCATCTTCAATACCGCAGGTTTTCAGAGCCATTGTAACTGCTGATGGTTTCACCGAATCAAAGGCTTTTTCATAATCGATAAAAGCCATGCACAATGGAAGTTCATATTCCCTCGCTCTTTCAATTAGTTCTCTCAGCACGTGGATATGATCTATTGTGCTGTAGCCACTCCTGAATCCAGCTTGTTCTCTCGGTTGAGCCATGTCCAGTGTTATCTTCAAGCGGTGTGAAAGAACTTTAGTGAAGATTTTATAAACTACTGATAGGAGGCTGATAGGTCTGTAGTTTCCGAGATTCTCAATGTCACCTTTCTTATGTAGCAGGATCATTGTAGCGGTGTTCCAATCCTCAGGAATCTTTCCTTTATTAAGGCATCGAGTGAAAATTTGGGCGAGTACCGTTTCGATTTCTCCACTTGCTTCTTGTATGATGTCTACAGTAATTCCATCTTCTCCTGGAGCTTTTCCCCGCTTCATGTTCTTGATCGCATGTGCAACTTCTGCTGGAAGGACTGGAGGAACTCTGGTACTGGTATCTTTCATGATGTCTGGAGTGCATGTATCATCCCTTTCATATAATTTGGAGTAGAAATCTTTCACTCTTGTCAAAATTTCGTCTCTATTTCTTGTTACAGAACCATCTTCTTTTCTCAGTGCCATAATCTGTTTTCTTCCCTTACTGAGATGTCCCTTTACTATCTTTAGGCTTTGGTTGTTTTCAATTGCTTTCCTCACTAGTTCACAGTTGAAATTTCTTACGTCTTCAGTGATACTTTTTCTTACTGTCTTGCATAGCTCTATATATTCCACTTTGGAAGTCACATCTTCTTTAGTTGTCCTCATCTCTCTTCTTTTTTGCATCAATATTTTCGTTTTTCCTGATAATTTATTTACATGCAACTTGTTCTTAGACCCAGCTAATTTTGTTGCTGTTTCCATAAGAGCTTTGGTTACTTTTCTGTTAACTTCAGAGATGTCCACTTCTTCCGATGTTAGGCCTTCTAAAGCAGAGAACCTGTTCTTCAGTTCCAACTTGAAGGTATTATGGTGTTTTTTAAGGTTGGTTATGTCAATAGATTTTGTTTGTCTTATGAGCTTGCCACGTTCAAGTTTAGTGTTGAGGTGCATCTTACATCTCACCAATCTATGGTCACTACCTGTGTTGAACTTGTTTAGCACACTGCAGTCTTCTATGACGAATTTTTTGTTACACATAATAAAATCAATTTCACTTGTCGTTCCATTTGGATGTCTCCATGTCCATTTCCTGTGTGGCTTTTTCTTGAAGAAGGAGTTCAAGATGAAAAACCCTTCTGCCTCTGCAAACTCAACGAGAGTATTTCCACGCTGGTTTCTGTTGCCGTGACCGAATTTACCTACTGAAGTTTCATTCTGTTGCCGTTGCCCTATTTTTGCATTGAAATCTCCCATAATTATTTTCAAGTGCTGCTTACCTTTATTATTTAGATGACAAATTTCCTCATAAAATTCTTCAATTTCTTCTTCAGGATGACTTGTGGTGGGTGCATAAGTTTGAATAATCTGAGCCTGGTATCTTTTCGAGAGTTGGATAACAAGTCGTGCAGCTCTGTCAGAGGAACTTTCAACTTCTACAACTTTATCCTTCAGTTTCTTGTTTATTATAAATCCAACACCACTAGTTCTGCCAGTATCTGTCCCACGATAGTAGAAGAGATGTCCACTTTTCAGTTCGATGAGATCTTCTCCTTTTCTCCTTACCTCACTTAGCCCCACGATGTCCCACTTGATCCTTTGTAGTTCCTCTTCCAATTCAAGAAGCCTTGAATCAGAAGATAGGGAGCGTCCATTGTACGTAGCCAAGGTCAGCATCAGATGGCAGCCTAGTCCGGTCCTCCGGGGATTCTTAGCACCCTCTGCCTTCATGTCGCACTGGCCGCTGCCTTGGCCAGGTACATTCCAGCTGCCGGAGACTGAGGGCCAAGATTTAAGTTGTGGAATCATTTTGGAGGGGTTTGGCCATAACTCACGCTGGCCAAGCGGGTTGGTGAGTGTGGGATAGAATTTCCTCTAATCCCGATTGCATAGTTATACCGCTATTGGCGGTCGTCAGAGCCCCTTTAGTGGGAACAGATGCACCACGAGAAGGCGGGGTTGACATTTGTCAAGGAGAGGCTGTGATGTTACGCATCACCTGAAATATGCCCCTGTACAGTATATATATATATATATATATATATATATATATATATATATATATATATATTCTATTAAGAAGAGACTGAAGCAAAAAAAATTTTTGACTCATACCAAGTACAACATAGTAAAGGTTATGTATTGACCGGTGTGAGTAAAAAGAGAAAAAAATAGAACAACTGAATGTAGAAAGTGTCGAGAATACTGAGCCTTGGCTTTATCAAGGACCAGCAAAAACTCTGCATTTTCTCACTTCCACAAAGACCTATTTGGAAATGAGTTTCTGCAAAGTCATAGATGCAAGTAATAAGCCCACCATATATATATATATATATGGGTCATGACCTCCGCAGAGTTGTATGACCAAGCTTTAGTTAATAATTTAGCTTGCATCCATAACCTTCCTGGCCCGACCCATGCTCTTCATCTGTTACTATCAAACAGAAAGAAGATGGTTATAGAAAACTCAAGTTGTAAGAGTGACATAATGAATCAGAAATAATGTTCAGCAATAACAAATTGCCAAGTTCGCCTGAGAGAGAATTTAAACCTGAATAGCAATACAAAAGTGTTACAAATTCTTAACATTGCAATAAAAAAGGAAATATTAATTTTTTCTAAAGCACAGATTCTTGAAAGAAAACTGGATTATAAAGACCCCCTACTCCACAACTTCTGACAACACAAAAACGAGAATAAAATAAAGACAATAATAAACTAAAGAAATGCTTTGTGAAGGTTATGTGACATAAACAATTAGTTGCAATACGTACAAAGTATTTCAGAAGTACTTTAAGTGCATAATTAAGTAGTTATTAATACCTTAACTACATTGAAAACACAGCGCAGACTACAAGAACAATGAAATGGCCGGCTGCTTGGCCTTAGTTCCCTAAAAAACGCGCAAAGTTACCAAGAAAAGAAAGAGTTAAAATCCGCAAAAAAGTTAATAGACTTGCTAGTGCCTAAATGCTTAAAAGCAAGAAGAAAAAAGTATAAGAAGTTCAAACATTGAACTTGGAAAACCTAAAACCCAAAGACAATGAAGAGAGCTTACCTCTTATGCAACTTAACTTCCTCCACTCTTGAGGAAACATGGCCGACCTTTTAACCCAAACTTCCAAACACCCCTGCCACTCCCTAGTCGCTGGGGGGGGGCAGTGTGGGTGGGGATGTAGGCCTCCACACACTGAAAAAATCCTACTCGCGGAGATTTTAACTAGAGAAAAAAATATAATTAAGATTGTGGACCTGCATGATCAGAAAGAGCAGAATTAACTCTCCAGAATACATGAGAAATATTATGAAATACACAAGTAGTGTATTTAACAATCTTTGCATGTATTTAATCACCTTAGTGAGCTTCTGTAGACTATTCAGAATCCTATTAATTTTAATGTTAGTTTTACTATTTTTAGTATAGCTATTCTAGTGAGTGAATAACTAGTTTTCTTTTATATTTATTTTTATTTTATTTTATAAACAGATTTTTAAGTTTTTTTGTGATTTTGTCTATATTATTTAATTTTTTATTTTTAATAGGACCTTCTTATCCATAGCATAAGGTTCCTTTTTGTAGTTAATATTCATCCTCTAGCCAACTTCCAAAAGGCTTTCATTGGTCAGAATCATTTAGTGATTTTGATAATATCTATCCTAGCTCTCTTAACTTATGTAAAACCAACCACAGTAATCAGGAACTAGAGTTGCTAGACTTAAGCATTAAACTTAACAGAGATAACCCATCTATTAGCCTCTTTGATAGAAGAGTTAATTTTCCTTTCAAAGTAATTAAATATCTACACTGGAATAATAACATATCAACCAAAGTAATTGAGAATGTACTAATTTCTCAGGTGCTTAGAATTTTAAGAATTTGCAGCAACAATTTGGACTTCAATTACCACATTAATATACTATTAGACAGTTTTATAGAGAACAAAATTCCTACTTCTTTCATCAAAAGAACTTTAAGAAAAATTATTCTGAATAATAGAGTAAGGTTGGCAGATCTGCTTTAATTTTCTACACAGTTAATAATATGATTCTGACCAATGATAGCCTTTTGGAAGTAGGCTAGAGGATGAATATTAACTACAAAAAGGAACCTTAGTGCTATGGATAAGAAGGTCCTATTAAAAATAAAAAATTAAATAATGTAGACAAAATCACAAAAAAAACTTAAAAATCTGTTTATAAAATAAAATAAAAATAAATATAAAAGAAAACTAGTTATTCACTCACTAGAATAGCTATACTAAAAATAGTAAAACTAACATTAAAATTAATAGGATTCTGAATAGTCTACAGAAGCTCACTAAGGTGATTAAATACATGCAAAGATTATTAAATACACTACTTGTGTATTTCATAATATTTCTCATGTATTCTGGAGAGTTAATTCTGCTCTTTCTGATCATACAGGTCCACAATCTTAATTATATTTTTTTCTCTAGTTAAAATCTCCGCGAGTAGGATTTTTTCAGTGTGTGGAGGCCTACATCCCCACCCACACTGCCCCCCAGCGACTAGGGAGTGGCAGGGGTGTTTGGAAGTTTGGGTTAAAAGGTCGGCCATGTTTCCTCAAGAGTGGAGGAAGTTTAGTTGCATAAGAGGTAAGCTCTCTTCATTGTCTTTGGGTTTTAGGTTTTCCAAGTTCAATGTTTGAACTTCTTATACTTTTTTCTTTTTGCTTTAAGCATTTAGGCACTAGCAAGTCTATTAACTTTTTTGCGGATTTTAACTCTTTCTTTTCTTGGTAACTTTGCGCGTTTTTTAGGGAACTAAGGCCAAGCAGCCGGCCATTTCATTGTTCTTGTAGTCTGCGCTGTGTTTTCAATGTAGTTAAGGTATTAATAACTACTTAATTATGCACTTAAAGTACTTCTGAAATACTTTGTACGTATTGCAACTAATTGTTTATGTCACATAACCTTCACAAAGCATTTCTTTAGTTTATTATTGTCTTTATTTTATTCTCGTTTTTGTGTTGTCAGAAGTTGTGGAGTAGGGGGTCTTTATAATCCAGTTTTCTTTCAAGAATCTGTGCTTTAGAAAAAATTAATATTTCCTTTTTTATTGCAATGTTAAGAATTTGTAACACTTTTGTATTGCTATTCAGGTTTAAATTCTCTCTCAGGCGAACTTGGCAATTTGTTATTGCTGAACATTATTTCTGATTCATTATGTCACTCTTACAACTTGAGTTTTCTATAACCATCTTCTTTCTGTTTGATAGTAACAGATTGTAACGTATACTCTATATTCACTTTCCTTTTGATTTTACTATCTCTGGTTATTTTATTTTACTATGTAAATTATCTTCCTACTGAACGAAATATTATTTCACCCCGCTGAATGAGATCTGGCAATGAGTGTAAGTCATGACGTGGTGGTAGCTCGTATATAGGCGCGTTCATCGAGAAGTTGGAGTTGAGTTGTTGCGTTGTGGTTGTGTTGGAGTAGTTGTGTTGTTGCGTTGGAGTAGTTGTGTTGTTGCGTGGTAGTTGTGGTGGTTGGTGTAGTTGGTGTTGCGTTGCGTTGCAGTGTGTTGTTATGTAGTAGTGATATATGAGTGCCTTAGTTGACCAGGAGTCATCATAATAAACAAGTTGTTCTGTAAGTTCAGTCTTTTTCAATTCTTAGTTTTGTCAGACCTCTGTCTGGCTGTTAGGTTTATGACTTTGATTACTTAATATAAATAACCAGCGTTGAGACTTTGTTTAAGTTCATAATTAACGAGTAACAACACCCTTTTGGGAATTCATCATTTTGAAGCTTAGAGCATTATTCATTCATAATAATTAGCTTAGCAAAAAGATAAACAAAGCTAATTCATTATAAGATGAAGAGCATGGGTCGGGCCAGGAAAGTTATGGATGCAAGCTAAATTATTAACTAAAGCTTGGTCATACAACTCTGCGGAGGTCATGACCCATATATATATATATATATTGGTGGGCTTATTACTTGCATCTATGACTTTGCAGAAACTCATTTCCAAATAGGTCTTTGTGGAAGTGAGAAAATGCAGAGTTTTTGCTGGTCCTTGATAAAGCCAAGGCTCAGTATTCTCGACACTTTCTACATTCAGTTGTTCTATTTTTTTCTCTTTTTACTCACACCGGTCAATACATAACCTTTTCTATGTTGTACTTGGTGTGAGTCAATTTTTTTTTGCTTCAGTTTCTTCTTAATAGAATGTGAATTCTGAATTTTCATAACTGCTGCGTTGCGCGTTTTGATCTTCAGGTTATTTTGCAACTTTCGTTTTAAATTCCAAAGTTTTTCTTATGTTTTAGGCTTTGCTCTTTGGTATATTTATACATATTTTTTTATTTTATTTTTTTATTGGAGGTTTAACGACCACCGGGGCCGTCCCGGTGGCGCAGTGGTCTAAGGCGCTGGCCTCTGATCATTCGTCCGTAAGGGGTCCGGGTTCGAATCCCGGTGAGGCATGGATGTTGTGTTTGTCTTACGGCACTGGCTCTCTCCCTTCCCTGGAACCAGTGACCCTAAATTAGGGACGGGCGACTGCTTATAGCCCATTGAGTTGCTCACGGTGGTGGTTAAACCTCCAATTTAAAAAAAAAACCGACCACCGTGAGCAACTCAATGGGCTATAAGCAGTCGCCCGTCCCTAATTTAGGGTCCCTGGTTCCAGGGAAGGGAGAGAGCCAGTGCCGTAAGACAAACACAACATCCATGCCTCACCGGGATTCGAACACGGATCCCGTTCGGACGAATGATCAGAGGCCATCGCTTAGACCACTGCGCCACCGGGGCGGCTTTATTTTTAGCAAGTCTTTTATTAAAAAAAGATCGTGCTTCTGTTATCGGTTTGTCCGTCCGTCCGTCCGTGCGTCCGTCTGTACCCACGATATCTCTGCAACTATTAGTTCGATTTAAAAAAAATTGTTTGCATTGGAAAGCTTGAAATATGCAAATAATGATTTTTTTCTTGGTTTTTTTTTTTTTGACGATGTACAATTTTGTCGGTAGAGGGCGTAAATGCAGGCAGATGATGTCGAATTCAAAAATACGTTTTATTCCACATATTTGCTTCTAAACATCCGATTGAAAAAAAAATTGTATTTTTAGATTCCACTTATATCGAAGAGTATTTTAGATATAGTTACTTTTCCAAATTATGCATAGATTTTCCGCCAGGGGGCGTAAAAGTAAATTACATTTTCCTCGATAACTCTTCTTCTAAGACTCCGATTTGAAAATTTTTTTTTTCAGCGGATACATCTCCTGATGGAAAATTTTTGCATATAATTTCAAATTTTTGGTAAAGAATACTTCGGCCACGAGGGGGCGTAAGGGTTAATTTTTGCTTCTGATGTATTTGCCATAAAAATAGGAGCTTCTAAAATATCGATTGAAAAAATTCTTTCGTGGACTGATGCCACTCACATCGATAAAGCTTTTTGGAATATTTTCTTCTTAAAATATTACATAGTTTCTCCGCCAGAGGGCGTAGATGTAATCTTATTTTTGTCAATATCTCTACTTCTAGGAGTCCGATTTGAAAAATTCCTTCTTTGTAGGATAGTGTTTTCCGTGTGACATGTTTTTCATGTAATTTCAAAATTTTCAAGTTATTCATAGACTTCCCGCTATGGGGCGTAGCGGTAAATTGTGTTTTCCCTATATCTCTGCTTCTAAATCTCCAATTTGAAAAATTCTTTCTGCACCGGATACAGATCCGGATGGGAAATTGTTTGCACATAATTTCGAATTTTTGTAAAAAAAATAGTTTGGCCACCAAGGGGCGTAAATCTTAATTTCCGCTTCTGTTGTATTTGCAGCAAAATATGATGTTCTAAATTTTCGATTGAAAAAAAAACGTCGTTTGTTGACCGATGCTACTCATGTCGACAAACCTTTTAGAAACATTTTCTTCTTAAAATAGTGCATGGTTTCTACACCAGGGGGCGTAGACGTATATCTTATTTTTGTCAATATCTCTACTTCTAGGAGTCCGATTTGAAAAATTCCTTCTTTGTTGGATAGTGTTTCTAGTGTGACATGTGGTTCATGTAATTTCAAAATTTTCAAGTAATTCGTAGAATTTCCGCTAGGGGACGTATTGGTAAATTGCGTTTCCTCCTATATCTCTGCTTCTAAATCTCCGATTTGAAAAATTATTTCCGCACCGCATACAGCTCCTGATGGAAAATCGTTTGCACATATTTTCTAATTTTTGTAAGAAATGGTTTGGCCACCAGGTGGCGTAAGTCTTAATTTCCGCTTCTGTTGTATTTGCAGCAAAATATGAGCTTCTAAAATCTCGATTGAAAAAGAAGTCGTTTGTTGACCGATACTACTCATGTTGACAAACATTTTAGGAAAATTTTCTTCTTGAAAAATGCATGGTTTCTATGCCAGGGGGTGTAGATGTATATCTTATTTTTGTCAATATCTCTACTTTTAATATTAGAATTTGAAAAATACCTTCTTTGTTGGATAGTGTTTCCGATGCGAAATGTTTTTCCTATAAATTCAAAAATTTTAAGTAAATCATAGACTTTCCACTTGGGGGCACAAAGGTAAATTGCGTTTTCTGCGGTTTTTTCTGCTCCTAAAGCTCTGATTTGAAAAATCCTTCCCTGTAACGCATACAAGACCTGATGGAAAATATTTTTCACATAATTTCTAATGTTTGGTAAAGAGTGGTTCAGCCACCAGGAGTCATAAGTGTTAATTTCTGCTTCTGAAGTATTTGTTGCAAAATCTGGGCTTCTGAAAACTCGACTAATTTTTTTTTTATTCGACCGATACCGCTTATATGGATAAACCTTTTGAGAATACTTTCTTCCTAAAATAATGCATGGTTTCCCCACCAGGGGACGTAAAGTCACATCTTATTTTTGTCGATATCTCTGTTTCTAAGAGTTCGTAAGCTCACGATTCCGTTTACAGCAATATCTGAGGGATTAAAGACCCGATTGAAAATCTTCTTTCTTTGGTTAGATCTATTGTTTTCCATACCGGTTCCATTGACTTTGAATAGCTTTGATAAATTTAATTTGCGTCAGAACGGACTCAAAAGACGTGCTTATTACACCCGAAAATTCGTTGTTATCTTTCTTGTGACGTTTTCCAACCGTAGGTTGATGAAGCGTATATGCTCCCGCTTTGTCCGTCTGTGCGCACGATAACTCGCGTAAAAATGGTTCAATTTCGATGAAATTTTAATATGTGGTAGGAGACCACCTGGGGACGAAACCTATTGAAAATGGGTGAAATGGGATCAAAGGTAACGACATAGGAGCCGGATCCCTTCCACCACCCTTATGCGTCATAACTTGCGTAAATATGGTTCGATTTCGATGAAATTTTAGTATATCGTAGAGGACTACCTGGGGACGAACCCTATTGAAAATGGGCGAAATGGGGTCAAAGTTCAGGACATAGGAGCGGGCTCCATTCCACTACCCTTATGCGTTATAACTTAGGTAAAAATGGTTCGATTGAGGCAAAACTTTATCATGTTGTTCTGAAAGTATACTTTACCGGTTCTGTTGAATATCATCGAGATGGGGTCAAAGGTCAGGTCATAGGAGCGATATTTATTTTACAGCCATTATCTTCATAACTTGAATACTAACTTGAGTAATGATTTCTGGTATGTTGGAAAGCGTATCATAATAAATGCATTGCATGATTTTACTAACTTGTTGAAGGTAAGTTGTGAAATTGTGAAACAGTTTACTGGAAAGTGATTAATAGCTTATTGAGCTCTTCTCTCCTGAGATTTACTATCACAACTTTATGGAAGTAGAAATGATGGAAATACCAAGAGAAATTTCTTGTACTGTGGTTCTCGCACTGGACGAAATCATTATTAACTTCTTTTTGGGGAAAAGAGGGGTTAACAACCACCACGAGTAACTCGATGGGCTATAAACAGTCGCAGTTCCTAACTTACAGCCACTGGTTCCAGAAAAAGGAGAAAGCCAGTGTTATAGAAAAAGGCACACCATCCATGCGGCATTGGGATTCGAACCTGACCCCTCTCAGACGAATGATTGGAAACTAACGCCTCGTACCACTCGACCGCTAGTACGACCATGAGCTTTGAACTCCTGTGGGATTAACTCGGACTGGGTAAGGGTATTGGGATTTTAGAAAGCATTCGTTTTCAAGAACAGAATGGAATATTCAGCAGTAAGCTTGCTTCTTTGTCATCATCGTAGCAGTCTGCATGCAGAATTTAAGACGCTTTCAGGAAGCTGATCAGCGAAATAGTCATTAGTAGAGTTATAAAACAGCATTTCCCAGGCAACTTTATTGTTCTCTGCAGCGATCAGTAACATTGTGATAGAATAGCGTACCAACACTACGCAATGGGCTTATTGCTCTTCTTTGTGACAAGGTCTTTCCTTCCAGCAAGGAATAAGCGAGGGATCCCAATAAAGGAGGTTGAGAGAAAGGGTTAAAACGCAGGAGAGACAAGGGTTTGGAGGCAGGAAAAGACAGCTGCCGCCTGTCTTATGGGAGCGTGAAATACAACGAAATGGTGCAAGGGAAATGAATAAGATGAGAGTTATAAAAATAAGCAAATAGCGATACAGTTGAATTTGAGAGTGGAAATTAAATAATTAATCAGTCAACAAATTACTGCAGACACCATTATTACAGGACAACCGATATAATAAGCTTTAGCGGACAATAAATCCACTGAAACTGCAAGTTTTCAGATCCATTCTTTCGCGGTGAATTTTCCCCATACGAACCCAAAAAGGAACATCACACAACATTCTCGAACCTCACGGCCAGAAGATTCATTTTTACATTCGGACACTAATGTGAAAATCAAGACCCTTTTCTGCCGGTGATGGCATTCGAATCTACGTCCTCTTGCTCCGGAATCAGTTATTCTCTCGACTGAACTACACCGACCTTGGCGTATCGCTGCAACTTGTTTTGACTCTTGCTTCATCCCAGTGGAACGTCACAAGTTGGACAAGGAGGACAGACGTTTGGAGAGTGAGACTGTTTGGGACAACGAGCTGGAAACGAGATTAAGGAGGATGGCTTCCGTACCGGGAAGCGTGTGTGATAAGAAAAAGGAAAAAACAAGCCGTTGACAACGGCTGAACGCGACTTCAGAATCATGGCGGGTGCTTGGTGTCAACAAGGGAACTTTCTTCCTCAAGCCGCACGCGCAGAAAACTAGACATATGAAGTGAGAACGAGCATATTGGCATTATTCAGACGATTGTAAGCTAGTACGAGGTACCACAAGCCTATGCCGGCATCACTGTATTCCCTGCCCAGAAACACAGGAGAGGAATACCGTCCTCCAAAAAAGATCAGAACGAGAAGAAAAGGAACATATGACCTTAATTGTAACGGGAAGTCCAATACTCGAGATCTGATAGCTTAACTTGTTTTTCAGTGGTTCACAGCAGCCTGACTGGAACCAAAAACTCGACCAACGAAACGACAGCCGGTTGCTCTAAGCACTAGAACACTCGTGGCCTTCAAAAACTGAGAAAAATACGTCCAGAATTTGTAAGACCGTTTTTCGTTTTTTATAGTTTAGTGATAATATTTTTTTACATTTTCAATTATAACTCTTGAACTTTTACGAGCTGTTTTCATTTGTGGAACCGAAGAGTGTGTTGCACATTTTCCATCGCTAAGAGATATTAACATGAAAAAATTATATTTTGCTGAACGTACCAAATGCAAATGATAGCAGTCTCCTGGTGCCCAAGTGGTCCGAGACGTTGGCATCCATTCGTCCGAGATGTATCAGAGTTCGAATCCCGGTTAGGCCATTAGTGATGTGTGAGTCCCGCGGCGGCTGCTTTTCTCCCCTCCCTGGAACCAGTGGTCCATAATTATAGGGACGGGTGACTGCTGTTAGTGTTACGCGGATATAATATTTTAAAGTATTTATGTATCAATTCATTTCTCCAAGTGGGAATTTTCCGGCAGTAGTTTCGGAAGAGGCTATCTACGGCGACAATCGATATAATTGGACTTGTGAGAATGAGTTTCAAAAGGAATCGTTTTTTGTTTTTGTTTTATTTTATTGCTTGGAGGTTTAATAGATCACCGTGAGCAACTCAGTGGGCTGAAAGCAGTCGCCCGTCCATAATTTAGGCCCACTGGTTCCAGGGAAAGTGGAGAGCCAGTGCCGTAAGACAAACACAAAATCTATGCCACACCGGAACTTGAGCTGGGGGAGATAACGACCACTGTTGCAACTCAGTGGGCTGTACGCAGTCGCCCGTCCCTAATTTTGGCCCACGGGTTCCAGGGAAGGTAGAGAGCCAGTGCCGTAAGACAAACGCAACATCCGTGCGTACCGAGATTCGAACCACACCCATCTCGTACGAATGGTCACAAGCCAGCGCTTAGACCACTGCGCCACCGGGGCGGCCGTTTCTTGTGCGCGGAAGGTCGTTTTAGAAAACTTAAAGTGTCTAATCCTTTTATGGCATACGCATAAGGTCAAGGGTGTTGTCACCAGAGACTGCTTAATTAGTTTATTGCATCAGAGACACCATAGACCTTCAAGCTAGGGACAGGCAGCAGCGGTCGAGCGAAGGAGTCTGGAGGGTCAGAACTTAGGAGATGATGCTTTCAGGAAGAAGGATTTGGGAAAGGGGACTTCGCGGAGAGAGCGAGAAGGTGATACTTCACTAGGGGGACGACGAATGGGAATGAGGTAGAGGATGGCTTCCGTCGAACCTGGAAACAGGGATAATAAGTGAATGAATTAAAAGAGAAGTTAGGTAGAACGTACAGATAAGAAAAAAATAAAATTAACGTAATTAATTCAGTACTTAGTATGACTTCAGGATATATCCAGCACGGAAACTAAGTACTAATAAGGAATCCAGTTGATATTGCAAATGATACCGATACCTTAGTGAAGTACAATTCCTTTGTATAGTATCCGCAAAGAGTTGCTATCAGAGATGGAAACGGGTCACGGGTCAACAATTTCTTGCGGGTCAAACAGGTCGTGTCAAGGCGTTCCTGACCCGATTTCAAATCTGCTTTATTTATTTATTTTTTTTTTTTTTTGAAAGGAAAAAAAATATTTTAAAGCAAAATGCGTACTGTAGAAATTTGTGCTCGATATTGGTGCCAGCGGATTAAAAAATGATTTGTCATACAAAAATATTGCGGTCTCTTTTTTAAAGCAACGAACATTTCCACCAACCGACGATACAGCGCAGTCGCTAGGCTCACCGATACTTCCTTTGATTTGTTTTCAGTACGATTGTCGGGAGTAAGATACAGGCAAACACCTGTCACCTGCTTTTCTGGTGATTCATTCTCTCACACCCCGCGTGTCACATTGTAAGACTGAGAGTTACTTTTCACACCACATCTTTTGTATTGAGTGGTTTACGTTTGACGCGCTAACATCTAGTTCGATCGTGTCGGAATTAATGCCTTGTTTTTTAACCCTTTAAGCGGCTGATGCACCTGAATCAAATGGTGCCCCAAAATTTCTGCGCCCTTTACATCGCATTCGGATTTTACGAAATCTACTGCAAAATAATTCCTTTTCCCTCTATCTCAGCAGTACCGACCATAAACCTGTCTATGGTGATAAAGGTTCTCTCCTAGTACTTTAAGAGGGTTTATTCAACATTTATATTTTAATTACTGTAATGAGTTTACATTTTTGGAGTAATTAAGGAGTGAACGGGAAGGGCTTCTCTCTCTGACATGAACATCATTGCCGCTGGGTAGAAACAAGTCTCTTGTTTCTTAGGTTTGTGGCTATTGTTATAGCTCTTTCAATAGGCTTCCAAGTCAGAAAGGATTAGTGTCAATCTTCCCCTTAAATGACTACTTCGAATAACAAAGCTGAGGGAAAAGTAAGACATTCTGATGCGCAAGCTCACTCATTCCAGCCGCGTTCGGGCCACATATTAGACAGCGCATATATTCGTTCGAGTTTTTTTTTTTTTTTTTTTTTTTGATTGGAGGTTTAACGACCACCGTGAGCAACTCAATGGGCTAAAGCGGTCGCCCGTCCCCAATTTAGGGCCACTGGTTTCAGGGAAGGGAGAGAGCCAGTGCCGTAAGACAAACCCAACATCCATGCCTCACGGGATTCGAACCCGGACCCCTTTCGGACGAATGATCAGAGGCCATCGCTTAGACCACTCCGCTCGTTCGAGTTGATTTCAGCCCAGTTTGCTAACCCGGATTGTATGGATGAATCAAATATTAAAGAGATTGAAAAAGACGTCGAGGCCAAAAAATACGTGCTTGTCGAAAACAAAAAGAGGAAGAGTGAATGCTGGAAGTTGTATCGTCTCATTAAGAAACCAGAATATGTTTCACAGCAACACTAATTTTCACAAGCTTCTTTTTTTTTTTGATTGGAGGTTTAACGACCACCGTGAGCAACTCAATGGGCTATAAGCAGTCGCCCGCCCCTAATTTAGGGTCACTGGTTCCAGGGAAGGGAGAGAGCCAGTGCCGTAAGACAAACACAACATCCATGCCTCACCGGGATTCGAACCCGGACCCCTTACGGACGAATGATCAGAGGCCAGCGCCTTAGACCACTGCGCCACCGGGGGCGGCCTTTCACAAGCTTCGGATGAGTTGAAAGTTTATCAAAATGTGAATCTTGATTTCATGAGTGTTCCTTCCCTGTGAGGGGGGGGGGGCAATGATGAATCAACATTCATTTAATTTATAGTTGAAAGCAGATTTTTCCGGTTCAGATTCTGGTCGGGTCCGGGTCTAAAATTGTTGACCCGTTTCCAACTCTGGTTGCTATCAGGCACAAACATCGAACCCCGTATGAACTGCAACTCATCATATTATATGCCGAACCCAAACGAGACGGAGAAGTCCCAATTAACAATAGCATTTTTGTTCACCATCACCGTGAGTAACTCGATGGGCTATAAGCAGTTGCCTGTTCCTAATTTAGGAACACTGGCTCCAGGAAAGGAGAGAGCTAGTGCCGTAAGACAAACATAACATCTGCGCATCACCGGGATTTGAACCCAGACCCATCTCAGACGAATGGTCATAAGCTAGCACTTAGACAACTGCGTCACCGGCTTAGAGTTGGTCACGGTTTTCATTAAACGACGAAATAAAAAAGGAGTGCACTGATTTTCGATATCATGCTATGCAAATCTCTACTAGATATCGCTTTTTCTGATCATTACAATGTTTAATTATTTAAATCAAAAGCAGACAAACTATATAGATTTTTTAAATCATCTCTGAAAGTATGGTCATAGTTCTTCGCACTCCAACGTTTCAGGATAAATTCTATGCGTGAAAAAATAAGTGATTTATAATACAGCTGGTTAGGATATACCGAAGAAAGATAAGTTTTCCGCTTTTATTAGAAAATAAAAAAATAAAAAACGTTTGGGACAGAAAGGCAGAGATACTTTAGCACGTTCGAAGCCTCAAAAATCCGAAGATTAAGGTGTCTGGTGAAGTGAAACCATCGAAAAACAATTTAACCAATGAGTCGGTCATGCTTCACTTTCTTACCCAATGGTAAAGTGAAGAGGCGGAAGAAATGCTTGAACCGCCTACTTTCACGAAGAAGCCAATCACCTTCGAAGCACGCGTAGGCCTCGGTTTCACTCAGGAACACTTGATTTTTGCAATAAAAAGCAGCTTAAAAGGGATGATATCACATTCCACATTTGTCGCCAACTCAACTCGTGACTAATAACTCGGACGAACACGCACTCAAGAGGCACAGGTTACACAAACATTGCTGCGATTACGCTTTCGAACATACAAATTTTCTGAGTAGAAGTTTCTTTCGCACCGTTGGCAATATTTGATACAATTTAAACACAATTTCTTATAAATTTGCTAGATAACTTTTATAATTTTTTGGGTTTTATTTTTCGTTATTTAAACGATTTTTTGAAGCTATCTCTAATTGTTTACCTTAATCTATATATTGTTCTGGTTTTGCATTTTTCTTATTTTGAGGCAAAGAGAATTGTCTGTGAAAATCCGTTTGGATAATGGGTTTTAATGGAGCAAGGAGATGTCTGAAAAGAGAAACCAGCTGACAATGTGCATGAATTATTAAAACGGTGACTAACAGCTTTTTAAAGTTATTTTCAAGTTTACTTTTTCACAGTTTAAATATCATCAGGTTGTAATGTTCACAGAAGAAAGTCTTATATAATAGGGAATAACGTTCGTTGTTTGAAGGCAAACTGACCAAATGCACCCAGTTAGAAACTGAAAGAAACTGAGAGCCGTTTTTTGTCGTGGGGTCTTTTGATGATAAAATTTGTCCCACAAAGACCAATGGAGAGGCACGATTTGTGATTCCTCGTACGACGGAAGGGAAATTTTTTTTTTTTTTTTTTTTTTTTTTGATTGGAGGTTTAACGACCACCGTGAGCAACTCAATGAGCTATAAGCAGTCGCCCGTCCCTAATTTAGGGTCACTGGTTCCAGGGAAGGGAGAGAGCCAGTGCCGTAAGACAAACACAACATCCATGCCTCACCGGGATTCGAACCCAGACCCCTGACGGGCGAATGATCAGAGGCCAGCGCCTTAGACCACTGCGCCACCGGGGCGGCGGAAGGGAAATTATCAATCCACTTCTGGATGAAGGTCTCCAAGTTTCTTCCACAACGGTCTTTCTTGGCGCCAGTCTCCTCCATGTCACACCCGCGTGCTTTCGAATTTCATCCACCCATCTCCCATGTGGTCTTCTTCTGGGTCCTTTCCTGTCCCTTGGAATCCAGGCTAAAATTTCGGTAGCGGTACGTTCTTCTGGCAACTTGCCCAGCCCATTGCTATTTCAGGGATTTTATTACGATCATGATATTTTCCACAGTTGTCATTTTTCTGATCCACGAGTTACTCTTATCTTTCCTGGTTACACCAAGCATGCATCTCTCCATGCTTTTTCCAGTTGTCTGCAGTATTTGTATGTCTTTTTTGGTAAAGGTTCACGCCTCTGCTCCGTACGTAAGCACTGGAAGAATGCATTGATTAAATACTCTTTTAAGACATAATAGCATATTGTTCTTAATAATTGTGCCTTTTCTTCCGAAATCTCTCCAACCAAGTTTTATACTCCGAATAATTTCATCAATACGCCCTTTGCTTGATATCTGCTGTCCAAGGTAAGTAGGTATCGGCTATCTCCCGCTATTCCCCATCAATCGACAAATCTTCATTTCTTGTAAAAGCATTATATACATTTGTCTTCTCAAAGTTCATTTTTTATTCCACTTTTTACTCTTGTTAGCAAGTTTCTGGAACGTTCTCTGCAGTTCTGAAGGGACAGTTGCAGAAATGACTACGGAACGAAAGTGAGTTAAATAATCTCCATTAATCTTTATTCCTTTGTTTTCCCAGTTCAATGATTGAAAGACATTTTGGCATTAAAACGTTCATGAGATATGATGTCACCTTGTCTCATTCCCTTTTGAATTTTTATTGGTGCTGTATAAACAAATAGCCGAACCATATACTGTATATAAATAATACATAGATTTCAAGCTGTCTTCTGCTCCTCCAACTTCTTTAAGGAGAGCAGAAGACAATTTGAAAGTAGGAGATATTTCTCTTCACGAGAGAAATCTCTACTCCTTTCACGTGTCCTATAGCAGAGAAATCTCTTCTCCCTTCACTAGACCGTGTGCTATAGCAGAGAAATCTATTCTCCCTTCACCAGACCGTGTGCTATAGCAGAGAAATATATTCTTCCTTCACCAGACAGTGTGCTATAGCAGAGAAATATTTTCTCCCTTCACTAGACCGTGTGCTATAGCAGAGAAATCACTTCTCCCTTCACTAGACCGTGTGCTATAGCAGAGAAATCACTTCTCCCTTCACTAGACCGTGTGCTATAGCAGAGAAATATCTTCTCCTTCACTAGACCGTGTGCTATAGAAGAGAACTCTTCTCCCTTCATTAGACCGAGTGATATAGCAGAGAAAACCGAGTGATATAGCAGAGAAAGCTCTTCTCCCTTCACTAGACGATCTGCTATAGCAGAGAAATCTCTTCTCCCTTCACTAGACCGTGTGCTATAGCAGAAAAATCTATTCTCCCTTCACTAGACCATGTGCTATAGCAGAGAAATCTCTTCTCCATTCACTAGACCGTGTGATATAGCAGAGAAATCTCTTCTCCATTCACTAGACCGTGTGCTATAGCAGAGAAATCTCTTCCCCCTTCACTAGACAGTGTGCTATAGCAGAGAAATGTCTTCTCCCTTCACTAGACCGTGTGCTATAGCAGAGAAATATCTTCTCCCTTCACTAGACAGTGTGCTATAGCAGCATCCATTTTGCCCAGTGTCTAGCTCAGGGCGAAGTACGAACACTTAACTCGCGACTACAGTGTTTATTGAAATGGGAGGTACAGTCAAAAGGTAGCCTAGAAAATCGAAGCGGAAGAAGTCCGTCTTCTGTTCTAATCATATCAGCAAACCCGTACTCATTAAGTAGTTTATTGTTTCGCTTTAGAAAAGTTGAGATACTGTGAAAGTATCGTGTTTAATAGTCCGAACTCCCTAGCCAAGAACAAGAGACAACATCGATCATGTGCCTCCCAGATCGGTAGCCGAGTGGTCTGAAGCACTGACTTCTGATCATCCACCCGAAATGAGACAAGGTTCGATTTCCGGATGAGACATGGGTAGTCTGTCTTATGAAACTGGTTCTCTCCCTTTCCTGGAATCAGTGGTCTAAAGTTACAGCCAGGCGCCTGCTTATAAACTCACTGAATTGCTCACCGTTGTCGTTAACCCCCCCCCCCCCCCCCCCAACACACACACATACACACAAGCAAAAATCAAAAATGAAGTGAGTGAGACATTCAGGGTAACAGGAAAATTAAAAAGACCGCCGCCCCGGTGGCGCAGTAGTGGTCTAAGCGATGGCTTCTGATCATTCGTCCAGAAGGGGACAGAGTTCGAATCCCGGTGAGGCATGGATGTTGTGTTTGTCTTACAGCACTGGCTTTCTCCCTTCCCTGGAACCAGTGACCCTAAGTTAGGGACTGGAGACTGCTTATAGCCCATTGAGTTTCTCCCTGTGGTCGTTTAACATCTAAAAAAAAAAAAAAAAAAACCCACTGACCTCATAACTTGGAAATGATTAATCCATTAAATTAAAATATTAGAACCTTAACTTTGTACGATGAATATAATTGGACATAATTATGCTGATGACAGATGCACATTTTTTAAACTAAAAATCACAAATACTTCGAAGTAGCACCCTGGATGAAAACACCCTTTTGCTTCGGCAACGCAAATCCACTGAGAAAGTATCACGGTTTCTTCAGGACGAACACCAGGAATTTTTATCGACACACGCGCGCGCGCAACGAAACATTATCAGTCCACTTTTGGATCTTTCCAAGAAGTTCCTTCGACAACTTTCTGTGTTGAGCTGATCTCCATGTCACTCCGACATGCTTACGAATTTCATCCACCAATCTTCCACATGGCCTTCTGGGTCTTTTTCTGTCCCTTTGAAACCAGTATAGAATCTCAGTTATCTCAGTTCTAGCAATACATCCAGCCCATTGCCCTTTTAATGGTTTCACTTCGATTATGAAATCCCGGGAAGTCCTGGTCATCAACTCTTATTTTCCTCATCTATGATGTTACGGAGATTTAATACAGAATTTTGTTGCAAAGATATTAAATCTCATTTGCAACAGTTGTTTTTTGCCTCGTGTTCCTTTTCTTTATATTCGCGCCTGGGAAAGTTTTACTCGTTATCCTAGTCAGGAAATATTGGATTTTACAGACCCTTCCAGACGCATTTTTGGGTTTCATCTCCAAAGATATCACAATGGAAAAAGCCATTTGCAGACATCGCTTTTGTGCTTCGTAGCCTCACTTCGTACGGTTTAGTGCAATTAGCATCCTTTCGCAGTCTTTGATCAGCAGTCTCCTAAAGGGACTGAGGCAGCGAGTTTATATCAACTTTGAGGCTTTGTAAAGGGGGTGCAGGCTTTTTTAGTTCGAGACGATTCTATGGTGAAGTGTTGGGCGTGTGGGGTCACTTCCTGGGGAGGGGGCAGGGGAGGGCAGGAGCAAGGGACAGTCAGCGTGAGGGGAGAGAAGCGAAAATGTTGCTGAGGGAACCAGGGTTGCCATGTTTTTCGGGCACGACGTTTTGAGCTAGCCGGGGGAATGAGGCTTTTCCCGACCGCGAGAAGGAAAGGCGTAGAAAGAGGTCGAAAACAGGTATCATAAGGAGTAGAAATAGGTTGTCGAATAGTTTAGGATATTCGCGCTGAGTTTTAGAAGATCCGTTTTGCGTTTATTAGACCCGTTTAGACCTGAAACTCCCCAAAAGTGCCTCTGTAAGTCGCGCTGCTGATCCTTAAAAGGGCATTGAACTGTTTTGTTTACAGCAGGCAAGAAGAAGGAATGTGTGCGACTGTCGGAGATCCCTGACACTTTCGAAAGAGCGTCGGGGGTAATGAGGTCACTGGAGAAGAAAAGCCAACGGAGTGTGCAAATGAGATCTGCCGAAGAAGGTCTGTTCCGTTGATGACACGGATTTAGGAGATTCGGAGTGAATTTCTTCGACACCAATGGGAACGGTATGGATTAATGCCCAGCTATCCTTCTGCCTAAAGAGGGAGAGACAGAAAGAGAAAAGTGTTACGGATATTTAATACAAGAATTTTTAGGCAAAAATATTAAATCTCATTCGCAACTTTTATTTCGCTTTCGTGTTCCATTTCCTTTGTTTCCACGATGCATGAGAAACTCTTAGCTTCATCACTCCAGTCAAAAAATACCAGGAAATACGGTTTATTTAGAGACGCCAGTCTGTCGCATCTTAAAAGTATTGGATTTGTATTTCGTAGCGGCATTTGGTATTTTCAAATGCAATTTGCACCTTTCAGCTCTATGTTCAAAGATATGGAAGGTTATGCAGGAACGACAATCCTCAGCTTTGAGACTTTTGTAACGCGGCCCTTTTAATCCATGGGAGAGTATGTATCGCTGTGTGTATTAGAAGGGGTTGGTCATCCTTCGCTTGAGGGCAAGGTGGCGAAAGGAAAAGGCTGTCAACTCGGAGAGATAGAAGGGGTGTGTAGTGGATTTGTTCTGGGACAGAAATTTTGTTAGCGGCGGGAAAAAGAGGGTTTTTCCCGATGGCGGGAAGGAAAGTAGTGGAAAGTTTTCGGTAACGAGTATCCATAGGGAATGTAAATATTTTATAGTGCTCACAAGAAGCAGGATAGCGAAATCATTAGGACAACCTTTGCAGAAGTGAATAAGAATACATTGTTTTTATAAGGGACAGTAGTATTTCATGAAATAGTGTAGCGTCCTCCTTACAGTATTTAGCTGTTCTGTTGCTCTCACATTGGTGTTTGCGTACGAACCCCGAGGTGAAAGAGTATCATTTTAATCATCAGTTACGTAGCACTGATAATCGTCATTCACCAACAAGATAATAAACCTCCTATTTATTATTCTTTATTTACAACGTTCACCCGGAAGAACAAACCAAGTTAACAAAAGTAAGCTCTAGATTCTTCAGCGGCTCTCTACCCCGTCCGGCGGCCTGACCGGCGTTCTGCTGCGGGAACCGGCAGCTGACCGACTGGTCAGCGACTCTGTGTGTGTATTTACCGAAGCCGTGAGTGTACGTGCGCCATCTAAAGGCTGGTTATTGCTAGCCAGTTCGTCAACGTGTATTTAAAACATGTACATTGCCCTATCACCCATTACAGATACCTACTTGTAGCTACATTTTATTCCATTCGCATGCTAGCAGACTGTGCGCTAAGCAGAGCGGTCTGGCATTTATGGAACGCAGATCTGACTCCTTGAACTGCTATTACTTTTATGGGGTAGCACTTGCCCTTTTCGCTCCCAACTAAAGGGAGTAGAACGGAATGTACGGTGTAAATAATCTGTAAATAGTTGTAAATAATTAAATGTGCCTGTGTTGTTTTAAGTCTGGAGCTTGTCAGTCCTTTGTTCTTTTCTCTCAGGAATCTACGGCTCGGAGCTATCCCTTCGACCAGTTTTTTTTTAAATGAGGGATTCGTTATCCCAGGGGCCCCAGAATAAAGGGCCCACACAGGGCCAGATTAATGCCTTCGTGGGTTTCTAGGCTAAGACATTTAATTTTGCCCCTAAGCTAAGACATCTGAGTGGGTCCCCAAATGACTTATAACGGGGAATCATTATGAAGTCCGTTAAAACACGAAACTCTATAAATATGCTTGTGATAATTAATACGTAGTTCATTCTTCAAACTAAGAAATTATCTGCAAAGTTTTCATAATAAGAACCGTATTTTCCATTGTTCTCATAACAACACGAGTTAAAAGCTTAAGATTCCCAGATTCTGTCTTTGATTTTCTAATGATTTAGCACTATATGCTTTTCTTAGTTCATTTTTGTTATGCAATGTGAAATCACAGGGTAACTTTGATCATTAACGGTTCAAGTGCATAGCGACATGAAATCTTTATCCTTGGTGAGTCACTACCTTGAAATCTCTTTGTTTTCAAGCCTCTGTTTCTGACCAAGTGGAAATCATATGAGGCAAACGTAAAACTATTTTATAAACCTCTTTCTTTCTCTATCAATTATTTTCCCAGGCATGCCTCCTGGGCCCTTGGTAATGGTGCGCCCCAAGGCTATAGCCTTTGTAGAGCCCCCTTAATCCAGCCCTGGGCCAACGTAACAATATTGTTTGCAGAAAAAGGGATAATAAGACAGGGAGAAGCCTATGGACAACCATTCCTGAACATATAAGAAGAAATTGTTTTTAAAAGATATACACTGAAGAGCAATTGAATTAGAAACAGCTGGCGTTATGCAAATGTGGCGCTGTGGGCGTCCCTACAAACGGAAACGATATGACGTCTGCAGCGATCAGACAATATAAGGAGTGATGCGACGGGAAACAGTAAGAGTCAGACGCAGTATGGGTAAGACGAAGGATCTAAGCGCATTTTATCGTGGGCAAATTGTTGGGGCCCGACGAATGGGTCACTCCACCTCGGAAGTCGTGCAGGTATTGGGATTTTCACGAGCCACTGCGTCACGGTTGCACCGTGAGTACATCGAATCCGGTAAAGCCATCCCTGCAAGGGCCGACAGCCGTGGACAACGGTGTGTAGATGAGCGGGGTCATCGTCGGCTAGCTCGCATTGTAACAGCGGATAGACGAGCCACAGTGCAAAAAATCACTCGGCAATTGAACGCTGGTGCACAAAAACGTGTAAGCAGCCACACCATCCAGAACCATCTCCTCGCTATGGGGTACAGAAGCCATCGTCCCACGAGGGTACCGCTGCTGACAGCACATCACAGGGTGCAAAGATTAGCATGGGCGCGGGAACATCGCCACTGGACCCTAGACACGTGGGAAAATGTTGCCTGGACTGATGAGCCAAGATTCATGCACAAACCACATGAAACGATGGATCCTTCTTGCCAGCAGGGTACTCTTCAAGCTGGTGGGGGTGGCATTCTCGTCTGAGGACTGTTTATGTGGACTGAAATGAGACCCCTGGTACGTGTGACATCGTCCTTCACAGGTCAACGTTACCGGGATATCCTGGACGACCATTTGCTCCCGTTTGTTCTTCTTCAACATCCCACTGAGGACTTCATCCTGCAACAAGACAATGCAGCTCCCGAATTGCATCCGAATGGTTGGATGAACACTCCCCCGACGTGACCTCAGCACATCTGGGATGCCATCGAGAGAGATAACCCCCTCCATCAAATCTTCGTGAACTGTTGAAGCTTGTTCAGGGGTCGTGGATCCGTATGACTTCCCAACGTTCCGGTGTCTTGTAGAGTCCATGCCGAGACGAATCGCCGCCGTCTTCAGGGCGAAAGGTGGTGCTACACGTTACTAGACAGGTATCTCTAATTCAATTGCTCTTCAGTGTAGAACCATTTCATGAGAATTCTAGCTAGCGCTCTTTATTAACAACGTAGCATTTGATCACTACTTACAACGTTAAGTGGAACTAACTATTTAACAATGAGTTGCTCTTCTTATCTTTCCATATTATTATATATACATCGAACAGCCAAAACATTATGATTAGCTGCCTAACATGATGTTGGTCTTCCACGTGCCACTGCTCTTACCTGGCGATAATGGACGCTAAGAGGTTTCTAAAAGTGTCTGGTACCAACACGTTTCCAGAAGATCCTTTAACTCTCGTAAGTTACGTGGCGGGGCTGCCGCAGAGCAGACTTTCTGTTCCAACACAGACCACAGATGCTTGATTCAACTGAAGTCTGGGAAATTTGGAGACCTGGAAGACTTAATGCTCCGCGATCCATTTCTGAAAATTTCAGGCAGTGTGGCATCGTGTATTATCCTTGTGAAAGAAGGCACTACTAGAGGGAAATACTGTTTCCATCAAAGGATGTACCTGGTCTGCAATGATGTTTAAATAGGTGGCAGAAGTCATTGTTCCCTGCACATGAATGACAGAACCGAGGGTTTCCCAGCAGAACATTGACTGGACAGAGGGTTTCCCAGCAGAACATTGACTGGACCGAGGGTTTCCCAGCAGAACATTGACTGGACCGAGGGTTTCCCAGCAGAACATTGACTGGACCGAGGGTTTCCCAGCAGAACATTGACTGGACTGAGGGTTTCCCAGTAGAACATTGACTGGACTGAGGGTTTCCCAGTAGAACATCGACTGGGCAGAGGGTTTCCCAGTAGAACATCGACTGGGCAGAGGGGAACATCGACTGGGAGGGTTTCCCAGTATAACATCGACTGGGCAGAGGGTTTCCCAGTAGAACATCGACTGGACCGAGGGTTTCCCAGTAGAACATCGACTGGACCGAGGGTTTCCCAGTAGAACATCGACTGGACCGAGGGTTTCCCAGCAGAACATTGACTGGACCGAGGGTTTCCCAGTAGAACATCGACTGGACCGAGGGTTTCCCAGTAGAACATCGACTGGAACGAGGGTTTCCCAGTAGAACATCGACTGGGCAGAGGGTTTCCCAGTAGAACATCGACTGGGC
Organism: Macrothele yani; assembly: GCA_039090855.1. Classification (NCBI taxonomy): domain Eukaryota; kingdom Metazoa; phylum Arthropoda; class Arachnida; order Araneae; family Macrothelidae; genus Macrothele; species Macrothele yani. Next base: position 119,544,547 of record CM077005.1, on the reverse strand, counting down.
AGAGGGTTTCCCAGTAGAACATCGACTGGACCAAGGGTTTCCCAGTAGAACATCGACTGGGCAGAGGGTTTCCCAGTAGAACACTGTCTGGACTGAGGGTTTCCCATCAGAACATCGACTGTACCGAGGGTTTCCAGTAGAACATTGACTGGACCGAGGGTTTCCCAGCAGAACATCGACTGGACCGAGGGTTTCCTAGCAGAACACTGTCTGGACCGATCGTTTCCCAGCAGAACACTTCCTCCACCGGTTTGTTTCCGTCCCACGGAGTATCTTGGTGCCATCACTTCTCCGGGTAAACGATTCACACATACACATGGTGCAACCGGAAACGAGATTCATCTGACCAGAAGACTTATTTTTAATTACTCGAGGGCTAATTTTGATGCTCGCGTGCCCATTGTAGGTGCTTTCGAGGTGAACCGAGGTTCGCACGGAGCACTAGGAGCGCCCTGCAGCTACGCAGCCACATTGTCAGTAAGGTTCGATGTATTACGTGTTGTGACACTTTACTCCCATCACCTGCATTCAAATTACCGCTGAGTTCCGCCACAGTATTCCTTCTGTTGGCTCGTACTTCTAGCATCGATAAGCCATGATTGGCCCACACCTTGCCGGTGCGCGGTTCGTTGTTTTTCTCTCCCCCGAACAATTTTTGAAGGTACCATCCACGGCTGACCATGAGCACCGCACAAGCCTTGTCTTCTCAGAAATACACTGACCCCGTTGACAAGGCAGCGCAATTCAGCCTTTATCAAACTCGCTTAAGTCCGCTGCCTTTTCTATCTGAATAAGAATTACACTGATTAACAGTGCTCAGAATCAGGTGTTATTATTATTTTTTTTTTTTCTTGATTGGAGGTTTAACGACCACCGTGAGCAACTCAATGGGCTATAAGCAGTCGCCCGTCCCTAATTTAGGGTCACTGGTTCCAGGGAAGGGAAAGAGCCAGTGCCGTAAGACAAACATAACATCCATGCCTCACCGGGATTCGAACCCGGAACTCTTTCGGACGAATGATCAGAGGCCATAGGTGTTATTTATACTGTTTTATGACCTTGACATAAGCCGTGTTTTACTTGCAGTTCAGGACCGTAGATAGCTTTTCATATCTGGGAGAGCGAGACTTGAAAATACGCCCCTTCGACTTCAAAATTACACCCCTTCGAATCCAAAATTACACCCCTTAGAGTTTTTTGTTTTTTTTATTGGAGTTTTAACGACCACCGTGAGCAACTCAATGGGCTATAAGCAGTCACCCGTCCCTAATTTTGGGTCACTGGTTCCAGGGGAGAGAGAGCGCCAGTGCCGTAAGACAAACACAACATCCATGCCTCACAGGATTCGAACCCGGACCCTTTCGGACGAATGATCAGAGGCCATCGCCTAGACCACTGCGCTACCGGGTCGGCAGCCCATCGAGTTGCTCACGGTGGTCGTTAAACCTGCAATCAATAAAAAAAATCATCCTTCCAGTGCTTATGTACGGAGCAGAGACGTGGACCTTAACTGAAAAAAAGGCATTCAAAGACTGCACACAACTGAAAGCCACATGGAGATATGCATGCTTGGGGTAACAAATAGAAACTCGTGGAGTAGGAAAATAACAAGAGTGGAAGACATCACGATCTTTTGTCGGGTCACTCCGAAACACAGACAATAGTTTTTAACGATAAATTCTTTTGTATCGGGTTGCTTCGAAACAGTGTTTCTTTCAGACATACATCGCAGGAGGAGAGAAGGGGGGGGGGCGAAGCCCTTTCCGGAAACGACCATTTTGTATCACGAGCCAAATACTAATACGAGTAAATTCAGGCTATAATTTAAAAGGTTTCGTTTTTTCTCATGCTACAAATATATCTCCAATTATATATTTTTTTAATATTTGTTCAAGTATTATAGTTTATTTTGCTAAAAAGTGTATTAAGAGGCATGCCATTCTTCAAAATATAAGTAGATTAATCATACTTCATAGACAGGGAATCGAGAACCAGGATCGTGTTTGAATGCATTTTAACAAATAAAAATTTCAAGCTTGTTGAAACCAACACCCACACCCTGAAGAAAGTTTGTTCTTGAAATGTTTGAAGTAATTACTTTTTCGGGAACGTATATGGATTTTCTTTTTTCGGTGGGGCCCACGAAAAATGGAAGTTTTTGAAATCCACCAGAACAAAATTAAAGTTAATGAAAAATGGAAGAAAAACTAAAAGCCTTTTTTTGTAATGTCAGTTGATGCATTTTAATTAAATTAAGACCTTTTCTTTTCTAGGTCGCATTTTAACCAAAAACTTTCTTTCGGGGGAAGGCATCCTCTAAAAATATGCCCAATAACACTTTTGGGGGGAAGGCCCCCTCTAAATATGCCCCTGTACAGTATATATATATATATATATATATATATATATATATATATTCTATTAAGAAGAGACTGAAGCAAAAAAATTTTTGACTCACACGAAGTACAACATAGAAAAGGTTATGTGTTGACCGGTGTGAGTAAAAAGAGAAAAAATAAAACAACTGAATGTAGAAAGTGTCGAGAATACTGAGCCTTGGCTTTATCAAGGATCAGCAAAATCTCTGCATTTTCTCACTTCCACAAAGACCTATTTGGAAATGGGTTTCTGCAAAGTCATAGATGCAAGTAATAAACCCACCAAAAATTTAAAAAAATTACATATTTAAAAAAATATATATATCTTAAAAAATATATGGAGCCGCGGATGGCTTAGTGGTTAGTGTTTCAGATTATCGATGCTGGGTCCCCAGGTTCTAGCCTGGGCTGATCTTTCAGAGATGGTGTGATTTACTAACAATCGCTGAATATCCGCCGTGCATCGGACGAGCACGTAAAGTGACCGCCCCCAGGCTGGACCCACTGGTTAAATGGGTATCCTTTCCTATGTCCTCCCTGAAATTCTCTCACCCATCTATGTGCAATATCGTACTTGTACGGTGGCGCCATCTACTGTACTCTAATCTCACTACAAACTGTTCTGTCAAAAAGTCGCTAGACTTGCTCTCATTCCTTTCGTTTCTGTGTCCTGCCCAAAAGGCGATCTCGCTGTAGGTGGCTGGGACCTAAACTCTACTCCCTGTGGACGGAAGTCCTACATGAAAAAATGACAAATGCTCTCATGATTAAAAAATATATATATATGTCATGATCTCCGCAGAGTTGTATGACCAAGCTTTAGTTAACAATTTAGCTTGCATCCATAACTTTCCTGGCCCGACCCATGCTCTTCATCTGTTACTATTAAACAGAAAGAAGATGGTTATAGAAAACTCAAGTTGTAAGAGTGACATAATAAATCAGAAATAATGTTCAGCAATAACAAATTGCCAAGTTCGCCTGAGAGAGAATTTAAACCTGAATAGCAATACAAAAGTGTTACAAATTCTTAACATTGCAATAAAAAAGGAAATATTAATTTTTTTAAAGCAGATTCTTGAAAGAAAACTGGATTATAAAATCCCATACTCCACAACTTCTGACAACACAAAAACGAGAATAAAATAAAGACAATAATTAACTAAAGAAATGCTATGTGAAAGTTATATGACATAAACAATTAGTTGCAATATGTACAAAGTATTTCAGAAGTGCTTTAAGTGCATAATTAAGTAGTTATTAAGAACTTAACTACATTGAAAACACAGCGCAAATTACATGAACAATGAAACGGCCGGCTGCTTGCCATGAAAAACGCGCAAAGTTACCAAGAAAAGAAAGAGTTAAAATCCGCAAAAAAGGTAATAGACTTGCCAGTGCCTAAATGCTAAAAGCAAAAAAAAAAAGAAAAAAAGTATAAGAAGTTCAAACATTGAACTTGGAAAACCTAAAACCCAAAGACAATGAAGAGAGCTTACCTCTTATGCAACTTAACTTCCTCCATTCTTGAGAAAACATGGCAGACCTTTTAACCCAAACTTCCAAACACCCCTGCCACTCCCTAGTCGCTGGGGGGCAGTGTATTTGGGGCTGAAGGCCTCCACACACTGAAAAAGTCTTACTCGCGGAGATTTCAACTAGAGAAAAAAATATAATTAAGATTGTGGACCTGTATGATCAGAAAGAGCAGAATTAACTCTCCAGAATACATGAGAAATATTATGAAATACACAAGTAGTGTATTTAATAATCTTTGCATGTATTTAATCACCTTAGTGAGCTTCTGTAGACTATTCAGAATCCCGTTAATTTTAATGTTAGTTTTACTATTTTTAGTATAGCTATTCTAGTGAGTGAATAACTAGTTTTCTTTTATATTTATTTTTATTTTCTTTTATAAACAGATTTTTAAGCGTTTTTTTTTTTTTTTTTTTTGTGATTTTGTCTATATTATTTATTTTTTTATTTTTAATAGGACCTTCTTATCCATAGCACTAAGGTTCCTTTTTGTAGTTAATTGGCATCCTCTAGCCAACTTCCAAAAGGCTTTCATTGGTCAGAATCATAATATTAACTGTGTAGAAAATTAAAGCAGATCTGCCAACCTTACTCTATTATCCAGAATAATTTTTCTTAAAGTTCTTTTGATGAAAGAAGTAGGAATTTTGTTCTCTATAAAACTGTCTAATAGTATATTAATGTGGTAGTTGAAGTCCAAATTGTTGCTACAAATTCTTGAAATTCTAAGCACCTGAGAAATTAGTACATTCTCAATTACTTTGGTTGATATGTTATTGTTCCATTGCACGTATACGCTATATTGACAGAAGTGACCAGACACCTAGAGGAGAAACACAACATCGCATTTATTGACATACATTAGTACGGTGTTGGTCCAGCTTTAGCCTTAATGCATGCACTGACCCTTCGAGACATGCTTTCGACAAGGTTTTGGAACACAGTGTATGCGCTTGCATTCAGTACATAATGATGTTGCTCAGTAGTAGACCTAGGTTCCATACTTCTTATGCGGCACTCTAATTCATCCCATAGGTGCTCTATGGGATTAAGATCAGGGCTCTGTGCTGCCAGTCTACACACGATACGGAATTATCGCCAAACCACGCCGTAAACAGTCCTTGCTTTATGGCTCGGTGCATTATCCTGCTGATACCAACAATGTTCGGTTCCATAGTATTGCCACAGAGTTGGTAGGGCATAATTGTTCAGAATATTGAGGTAGACGTGCTGGTTAACAGGTTTGTCCACGATAATCAATGGCCTGGGACCATACCACGAAAAACACCCCAACATGAGTATACACTGCCAGCTCCAAACTTGACTGAAGGGACAGTAAACTGTGGTAAATAGCGTTCCCCCGTCTGTTACCATACCCACACACGGCCATCCGACTGATGGATCGTGTATCTGGATTCATCAATTAATAGGACCCGTTTCCATTGATCTACGGTCCACGATAAATGCTCTTTACACCATGCTAAACAACGAGCAGCATTCTGAGTGGAGATGAAAAGCACGTACCATTCGCAGAGAACTTTATTCCACGGAAACATATGGAATGAAGTTCTCTGCGAATGGTACGTGTATACATACCTAGGTTCCAGCATTTTTACTCACCTGTACACTGAAGTCTTGTGCAGTACTCCGTCGATTAGCTGTAATGACTCTCCTGTAGGTTCGACGTCCTCTATCACTGATTTTCTGTGGTCTGCCGATACGTTTTGCTGCTTCAAGCACGCCATGTGTCTTCCACTTATTCAGTACATCCAAAACAGTTGACCTGGGTATCTTTAAACGCCTCTCGGTTTCTCTTATCAACAACCCATTAATATAACACATAACAATCTTTCCTTTCTCAAAGTTAGTTCTCTCCCGCCGCGACATTTTCACTCAACCTCACAGTGCGATATGATCGCGGTCAGATGTAGGCTTGTTTTTATACCGTTTGCAGCTGTACCGCCACGCATCTTAACAAGGCAGCGGATCCATTCATTTGCTTTTGAAGGGGTGTCCGGTGACTTTTGTCAGTACAGAGCATAGAGCAAATGGAAAACTTTCCTTCTCTAAGGTTACATTTGCCTATCCCTCTCGGTCAAAAAGTCCTGAAAGAAACACTGCTTCGAAACACAGCCAACATTTTTAACGCAAAAATTATTTCTGTGTCGTGTTGCTCGGAAACAAAGCCAACATTTTTAACGCAAAAATTAATTTGTGTTGGGTTGCTCGGAAACAAAGCCAACATTTTTAACGCAAAAACTATTTTTGTGTTTGGTTGCTGGAAAAAAAAGCCAACATTTTTAACGCAAAAACTATTTTTGTGTCAGGTTGCTGGAAAACAAAGCCAACATTTTTAACGGAAAAATTCTTTTGTGTCGGGTTGCTCGGAAACAAAGCCAATATTTGTAACGCAAAAATTCTTTTTGTTTTTAACGCAAAAATTCTTTTTGTGTAGGGTTGCTCGGAAACAAAGCCAATATTTTGTAACGCAAAAATTCTTTGGTGTCGGGTTGTTCCGAAACATATCCAATATTTTTAACGCAAAAGCTCTTTTTGTGTCGGGTTGCCCCTAAACACAGTCAATATTTTCAACGCAAAAATTCTCCCTCAGGTGGGGCAAAATAAAAATTTTTAACCGAATGAAAAGTTTAAAAAAATACCTTTAAGTAAAGGTCGAAATTATGAGATTGATCAAAAGACGTTCATTATACCCAAGAAGTAAATTGTACTCTTGTTTGCAGTTTCTTTAAAATAAAATAGATAAATGAAGAACATATGATGATTCGCGAAATTATTTTACTGAAGCTTTGATTCACTCATTACTGAAGCTTTGATTCACTCATTGCTGAAGAAATGTCACCCGGTGCGGAAATTTCTCTTCGTTCAGACACCTCAAAATAACCGTCGCTCCCGTCGTGCACCGGAGCGAGTATTCTCTTGAGCAACATAATCTCGAAGCCACGGCGATTACTGCTGCTGCATCATCGCCAGCCTCGAATAACAAGCAGCATGCATATTGTTAAAGGAAAAGCTCATTGATTAGTATTCGTTACTGCGTGTGATTTGCATATCTCAGCAACAATTATTTCCAGCAAAACTTTGATCTTTCATCTTGTCAGGTTTTCCTGTGTTGCTAAACCGATTTTGATGTCATCTCTGATCTGATATTTTTTCCCTTTTCTTCTGTCGTTCCTTATCTCACATTGTGTCCTTGTTCATTTCCATAGTGATCTTTCACATAATTCGTGCATTTATTTGTGTGCCATGTTGTGCTTGTTCCCACAACTGTTCATTTTTAATTTTTTTTTTTTTTTCGCTATCTTTGACACTGACATTTCCTTGTCATTTGATATGGAAATCTTCAGTTTGTTAGCGTTGTTAAGATTTGAGATTTATGACTACAAATCCTTAACGACATGGCATGTCATTTAAAAATAACCTAAGTAGTGGCATTAAAAAAAAAAAAAAAACTAAGATGACACCGAATTCTCGAGTGTAATGAGCACGCTTTTTAAATCCTTTCCGACAAGAAAACATTCAGTAAAAAAGAAAATCCGTGTCCTAGAGAAAAACTGAATGCGCCCAATTTAAAATGCTGAAATTACATACACTATATACCAACAAGTAATTGGACACCTGTCATAGCAAAGGAAAACGAAGTTTATTCACCTTCAATAGTTGGTGGAGCCTCCACGAGCGGCGATTACAGCTGCGACCCTCCGGGGCATACTCTCAACCAGGCGTTGTACGACGGCTAACAGTATTGTCTTCCACTCGGCAGACAGGTCAGTTCCTTCACCGATTTCGGACGGTGGGAGCACCCCTTAAGTCGACGCTCCAGCTCGTCCCAAAGGTGCTCTATAGGGTTAAGGTCCGAGCTCTGCGCAGGCCAGTCTATTCGATTAACACCATTGCCACCATACCAAGCCATGGTGGACCTCGCAACATGACAGGTGGCATTGTCATCCTGAAAGTAACATGTGTCCACCCCGTAAAACTGCCACAACGTGGGAAGCGCATGGTCATCCAAAATGGTGCAGCAGGTCTCGGCGTTGAGTCTACCATGAATTGCGACCAAGGGTCCCGTTCCATACCTGCAGAAACACCCCCATAGCATAATTCCACCGCCGCCGAACTTCACAGTTGGCACAATACATTCCGGCAGGAGGCGTTCTCCAGGCAAACGCTAAATCCGGACCCTACCATCCGAACGGTAGAGGGTGAACCTTGATTCGTCGCTCCAGAGAACCTGTTTCCACTGTTCAACGGTCCACTGTCGACGTTCTTTGCACCACGTTAGCCGAGCAGCGCTATTGGACTTGGTGGTCAAAGGCTTGTGGGCGGCAGCACGTCCATGATAACCGAGCAGATGGGCTTCATCGAAAGAGCACTCCCGGATGCCTGTTGATACTCCTCGCGGATGTAGCCCATCGATTTGGGGCCGTTCTTCCGAATTTCTCTGGCCAGCACCCGTCGGTCTCTAACTCCCAGTTTTGTGGGTCTGCCGGATCGGGGCACATTTCGACAGTCACCTCTCATCTTCCACTTGCCAATCATGTAGGCCACTGTCGATTTTGGGTACTTCAACTCGCTAGATATGTCATGTATGAATCGGCCATTTCTGTGATACCCGACGATTACACCTTTCTCGAAATCAGAGAGCTCCGAACTGCGTGGCATCTTGCATGCGACTGGTTGCGTTGTTGTTTCCCACACGATATTTAACGGCGGCGGCCGTGACGTGTATCAGGACCGCAGATATCGTCAATTGCAGGGGTGTCCAATTACTTGTTGGTAGATAGTGTATATAACCATCAGCAGTTACAATGGCTTTCAAATCCTGCGGTATTGAAGATGCGTACATAAACATTAGTGATAAGATTTATGAAAATGCAAAGGCTCGGTTATTTGAGGATACAGCAGCAATAAAAATTGGAAAAGGAGTGAGACAAGGTGACACCCAAACTCTTCAATGCCACATTGCAAAATATCCTTCAATCATTGAACTGGGAGAATAAAGGGATAAAGATTAAGGTTATTTAACTCACCTTCGTTTTGCTGATGACGTCATTTTTTCATCTGCCCGTTCAGAGCAGCAGAATATGATCCAGACTCTTGCTGACAAAAGTAAAGAAGTAGGATTAAAAATGAACTTTCAGAAGACAAAACTGATGTACAATTCTTTTCGAAGAAATGAAGATTGATCGATTGATGGAGAAAAGCTGGAGATACCTACATTTACCTTGGACAGCAGACATCAAAGCGAGGGTCACATTCATGAAGAAATTAATCGGCGTATAAAACTTGGTTGGAGAGCTTTGGGAAGAAACGGCACTAATTTTAAGAACAATACGCCATTATGTCTTAAAAGAAAAGTGTTTAATCAGTGCACATCCTTGATTATGTACGGAGTAGAGACGTGGACCTTAATCAAAAAAGACATACAAAGGCTGCAGACAACTCAAAGAAGCATGGGGTTGGGTTGGATTGGATTGGAGGTTTAACGACCACCGTGAGCAACTCAATGGGCTATAAGCAGTCGCCCGTCCCTAATTTAGGGTCACTGGTTCCAGGGAAGGGAGAGAACCAGCGCCGTAAGACAAACACAACATCCATGCCTCACCGGGATTCGAACCCGGACCCCTTCCGGACGAATGATCAGAGGCCATCGCTTAGACCACTGCGCCACCGGGGGGGGGCAAAGTAGCATGGGGAGATGCATTCTTGGTGTAACCAAGAAAGATAAAAACAGGAACTCGTGGATAAGCAAAATGACAAGAGTGGAAGACATCATGATCAGAGCAGAATCCTTGGAATGGCAATGGGTTGGACATATTTCCAGGAGAACGGACCACCGATGGACAGCCGAAATTTTAGACTGGATTCCAGGGGACAAGAAAAAACCCAATAGAAGACCAAATGGGAGATGGGTGGATAAATTCGTAGGCATACGGTAGTGACATGGAGGAGACTGGCGCAAGGCAGACCTTTGTGGCAGAAACTTGGGGAGATCTTCATCCAGCAATGGATTGGTAATGGTTGTTGAGGATGAACACCCAATTGACAAAGCATTAGGGATAACTACCTAATAGTGTCCTACTCTTCTTCTAGTCGAATAAGACCCTGTATATTCTGAGGCATCGTCTGCATCAGATACCGGAGGGTTTCCGGAGGTCGTCCGGGACGTCGCTCCAGGATCTATGGATCTGCTGTCCCGCTCCGCGGCATCCCAGAGCGTTTCCACAGGGTTTATTAACTCCGGAGACCTTGGGTTCTCCCGGGTAGGCTCCTTGATCCAATCCTTGGTGGTTGCGGACAGGTGGGGCAGCGCATTGTTCTATCGAAACAGACCATCAGCCACAGGATGCGTGAAGGCCGTGAAAGCATGTAGGTGATCAGCGAGCACATGCTGGTAGCGCGCACATGTTAAGTACCTCTCCAGACACCTAAGGGACTTAATGTGTCCCATCAGAAGGCTCCCCAAACCATCACAGAGCCACAACCACCTTGAACAGAGATGACCTGGCACAAATGGGTCAGGGCCTTATGCTGTCGATGCCACACCAGCACCCTCCCGTCAACTCAGTACAGCTAAAAATGGGATTCATCTGACCACACGACTCGGTGCCAGTCTTCAGAGCTCCAGTTTTTTATTTTCGTGGCATAAGGAAAGGCCTAATTGTCCAATGACTAGAGGTCAGCAGTGGCTATAGTGTAAGAGTGGTAATTGTAAATAACCTTTAATAATAGCGTAATGGAACGGAAATATTTATTTCATTAAATGTAATGTAAATATCTTTTAATTGTTGAATTTTAATGAATATGTAAATAATTCAGAATCCTTGCAGTTTTAGAAGTAATCGTGAGAAACTTCTAAGGATATGATTTTTGAGTTCGATTTGGGAGAGCCAGTAAGTCACCAGAAACGATTAGTTATCGGCGAACTTCCGCGAGTGGACAAAACACAGTATTTCGTGTATATATAGCTATTATAGAAGAAGGCATTTTTGGAGAGTTTTAAAGCGACTCATTAGGAAGGACTTCCGTTCTCAAGGAAGACGTGTCCTTCGGGGAGGTGATTAGGAATGGAGACGGAATGAGAAGAGGATGTTCGGACAGAGGCTTCAGGCTCGTTTTTTTTTTTTTTTTTTTTTTTTTTAAGTAGTGCGGAAGACAATAGGAGAACGAGAATTCGAGGGTAGGAAAGAAGACGTGTGTTAAGAGAGAATGCGTCTGATGGGAGAGAGCGAAGCGGCGAGACGCTGAAGGGAAAGAGTAAAGTCTTGAGAGCGGAGGTTGTCTCCGCGTATACGAGCGGTGACCCGGAATGAATAGCGAGGAGTTACGGAGCATGAGAGATGGTCTAATCACAGGTGACCAGGAGTAATCATTAAATTAAGCAAAGTCACGACAATAAAGGATTTTCTCAAATGTCAACTATCTTCTGTTAAATGATCTATAAGTACTCTATTAATGTATACAGTGCTCAAGGAACCTGTCAATCTTCTGATTCAAGCCTATTTCGGTAATATAAGGAAAGAGATAAAAGAGCATTGTGACAATAGCACAGATATGCAACGTGTACCCTACCGTTTGCTCGCTGACGCTGCTTGTCATTGCAACACTTAACCTGGATTAGATTTGCGCCACCGTTGTTTTCAAGCTTGGGAAGACTAGAAGTTTGCACGGGGCTGGCCCCCGTGTCGAGCCTTTGCTCATTTCTAAGTTGAGAAAACTGGCCGCACCTTCAATATTTAATGTAAAACAAACACGGGCCGAGCAGGGTTTTTTTTTTTTTTTTTTTTAATGAGCTAAACAATCGCTGTACGGTACCTTTCTCGTTTGGAAAACTCGCAACATACAGCAGCAGGACAAGATTGAATAATTTCCGTCGATGGAAAAAATAGAACTTTTACGACATCCTCCCCTCCTACAAAACAATTGGAGTGGGTCAGCTCCCTTAGTTGTTCAATGTGAATGTGGTCCCTTCTCTCTCTCTCACTTTCACCTTCCTCTCATGCTTCAGGGCAGGCTATTAACTGCAGTATTTAGAAACCGAGCCACCCGCTCGCAGACGATCTTTTTTATTGTTCTGGTCGGCGGCACTTTGTTCTCTAGATGTGTGAGAAGCTTCTCAGTTGCCTTAAATGGCACAGGAGAAATGGGTTGGGGAACAATAGTCGCGGATGGCTTAGTGGTTAGCGAGTCAGACTATCAATGCAGGGTCCTCAGGTTCGAACCTGGGCTGATCTTTCAGAGATGGTGCGATTTACTAACAATCACTGAATATCCGCAGTGCATCGAACGAGCACGTTAAGTGACGGCCCCCAGGCTGGACCCGCTGGTTAAATGGGTATCCTTTCCTATGCCCCCCCCCTTGAAATTCTCTCACCCCTCTGTGTGCAACATCATACTTGTACGGTGACGCCATCTACTGTACTCTAATCTCACTACAAACTGTTCAGTCAAAAAGTCGCTAGACTTGCTCTCATTCCTTCCGTTTCTGTGTCCTGCCCAAAAGGCGATCTCGTTGTAGGTGGCTGGGACCTAAACTCTACTCACTGTGGACGGAAATCCTACAAGAAAAATGACAAATACTGTGGCTGGGAAAAATTTGCTTCTGTGTATAAATCTGTGCCGTATTTTCCCCATTTGTACTCTCAGGCAGCCGTTTTCAAAACTGCAGTTACACTGATTACCTGGGCAGTCTGTTTGTTTTCCCTTATATGCTCAGTTCAGTGTTGCTGATAAATACTTTCATACTTATTATGGAGTTTTCAACAAATACCAGAACACGAATTTGTCACCTGTTGCAGTCGGTCATTCGACTGCTGAAGAGTTTTCGTTTTCTTAATTGCTACACGTATTCTATTACAATAAACGATAATTCAGAATATTTCTGAGACTCTGTATAAGTCACGTGACGTCCGAAGGGGGAGGGGGCTTGGATGGTATACTCAAAAAATATTGCATGAAAAGGACAATTTCCATACCTTCCACATTATCATTCCCTACCGCCGGACCCGGAAATATTCTTGGGAATAAGGAGGAGGGGGGAGGGGGTAATTCGAAAAGTACGAAATATCCAGAATTGTGAGTCCGATCGTTCTACGGGAAGAAGATTTTATGGTTTTCTATACTGCACCTATCTCTACTGGCATGTCATATCGCTGGAATCCAATGTGTCTCTCGTGTGTGTGGGGGGGGGGACTAGTTTCAGAACGGGACAGTAATTTAAAATACACTGACGGGGAAAAAAATCCCAACACCAAGAAGGGGTTGTGTTAGATAAACGACAGTTGGTAGGCGGTGAGAGTACATCTGTAAGATAACGTCTATGCAAATTTCGCGCTCGGTGCATACGTGTGGCGCTAATAGCGCCCCACGGAACACGCAAAGCAGGTTTGCTGTAAATACGCGCTGTAACGTTCGTGAGCGATAGTTATCTTTTGAGATTCAACGTAGTGTGTTGATGTTAGTCAAGAATGCCTTTAAGAAGACGAAGAAGCCATTATCAACAGCTCACGGAGTTTGAACGAGGTCGTGTAATAGGGCTACGAGAAGGTGGATTTTCTTTCCGCAATATTGCAGAACGACTTGGCAGGAATGCAGCCACTGTGCATGATTGTTTGCAGCGATGGTCAAGGGAAGGTACTGCCTCAAGAAGACCGGGTTCCGGCCGGCCACGTGGCACTACTGAGAGGGAAGACCGCCGTGTACGGCGTATGGCCGTGGCGCATCGTACTGCGTCTGTGGCAACAATTCGAGCTGCAGTTGCCACCACAGTGACACAACGAACTGTTACAAATCGGTTACTTGAAGAACAGCTCCGAGCCAGACGCCCTGTAGCGTTCATTCCACTAACTCCAAACCACTGACGTTTGCGACGTCAGTGGTGTCAAGCTAGAGCTCATTGGAGGACGGAGTGGAGATCTGTTGTGTTTTCTGATGAAAGCCGGTTCTGCCTGGGTGCCAGTGATGGCCGTGTGTTGGTTAGAAGGAGGCCAGGTGAGCGCCTGCAACCAACCTGTCTGCGGCCGAGAAACACTGGACCTACACCTGGAGTTATGGTCTGGGGGAGCAATTTCCTATGGCAGCAGGAGCACTCTGGTGGTTATCCCACGCACCCTGACGGCATAGTTGTACGTCGGTCTGGTGATTCAACCTGTTGTGCTGCCATTCATGAACAGCATTCCAGGGGTGTTTTCCAACAGGATAACGCTCGCCCGCATACCGCTGTTGTAACCCAACATGCTCTACAGAGTGTCGACATGTTGCCGTGGCCTGCTAAATCACCAGATCTTTCACCAATAGAGCACGTATGGGACATCATTGGACGACAACTCCAGCGTCACCCCCAACCAGCATTAACCGTCCCTGTATTGACCGACCAAGTGCAACAGGCATGGAACTCCATCCCACAAACTGACATCCAGCACCTGTACGACACAATGCATGAACGTTTGCGTGATTGCATTCAACATTCTGGCGGTTACACCGGTTATTAATGTACCAGCATTTCCCATTTAAAATGGCTCTTCTTGCGCTTACAATAAGCTATGATCTTGAAACCTTAATCGATTAAAAATGTTACCTATACAAATGTATTACCGCCATTTCATTCCTCTACAACTATTTTTTCGTGGTGTTGGAATTTTTTTTTCCGTCAGTGTATTACCAAATATCGCTTTCCCCCTTTACTTTGTCTACAAGCGCATATTCTCGGAAGCGATTTTTTGGCGAAAATCTTTCGCTTTCTTAAACTCCATAACAAGTACGGAAGAGTATTTATCAGTTACACTGAAATGAGCATATGCTAAAGGAAAGCAACGACAGACTGCCCAGCTAACCAGTGTCACAGAAGTTTTGAAAGCGGCTGCCTGAGAGTACAAATGGGGAAAATACGACACAGATTTATACACAGAAGTGAGTTTCTCCCAGCCCATTTCTCTCCCGTGCCATTTAAGACAACGTAAAAGCTTTTCATACATCTAGAGAACAAAGTGCCTCCGACCAAAACAATATTTGTGTGTTTAATGTGATTCTGTGCTGAATACCTGTGAGAGGGGTGCATGAGACCCTCATACTATCAATGTGCATGCACTCTTTTTATTAGATACCAAATAAAGGATTTTTATCCCAAAAACTCGCGTTGGCGGACGATCTCCCGGCCACGAGATGAGAAAACTATCGAAAATTTCTTTGCCCCGCCCGTAGCACGTCGCACGCACGGGCTGTGATAGAAGGGTGCAAGGGTACTGGTCCCGTGGGGGAGGCAGATCCCCACAGTTTCCTGGACCGGTTCTGTCCGAGTGAAAGACTGTGGTTTACCGTGTCTGGCGGGCTAGCTGTCGCAGTGCCGTCAGGAATCTGAATAATTCCAAACTTGTGAGAGAGTTACACATTTCCCTGTGATGTCTGCATAATAGATGGTACAGCCATCAGCCTAGGTTACATTAAATATATTGAAGGCCAGGCCCGTTTTCCCAACTTAGAAAAATGAGCAAAGACCCGTCCCGGCCCGTGCAGACCTCTAATATACGGGCTGGGCCTTGGATGTGCGGGCTTGGGCCGGTCCAGGCTTTCCAAATTTAGGCCCATGCAGACCTCTAGGACAGACTACGTCAACCACGGTCATCAATGGCGTCTGTTCGGCCACCGCTTACTCTCTGTACTGTAAAAAATATAAGTGATGTGAATTTACGGAAAATTTCTGAACATAACGTGCAGCAAAGTTGTCGGTAGGTATTTTTCAGAAATTTCCGTTTTTAAAGTTCCCGTTTAAAATTTTCGTTTTCAAAGTTTCCGTATTTTCACAGATTTTCCGCAGACAAGAATTCATTCCGTTTATTTCAGAAAAGTTCATTTCAGGGTTTTCCGTATTTAAATTGAAATTCCGCAAAATCGACGACCCTGCGGTTAATCTTTGCTCTGAAGTCAAGATCGAAACCCCCGTCGTTAAGGCTGCCTGAACAGGTAACTGGCGCCTTTAACAATTGAGCCACAAACACTCAGTAATCGGAGTCACGTACATCGTAAAACGAATTCCGCGACGATGAAATTTTGTTCTTTGTCATAAACGTGAGTGATTCAATCATTTTATTTTCTGTTGGAGCTTATTGTTTTTATGAAGAGGTTTGTAATATACACTGAAGTGCCAGAAAAACTGGTACACCAGTCTAATTCTTGGTAGGTCCCCCACGGGAGCGCAGGACTGCAGAAATACGACGGGGGCATGGACTACACTTGCTTCTGGAAATATGCTGTAGGCAATGCACACCATACTTCCTGTAGAGCGTTCCACAATTAGGATGTATTCCGAGGTCTCGGATTCCTGTGTTCGATAGCGCGTTGTATGGCATCCCAAATGTGTTCTATCACGTTCAGATCTGGGGACTTGGGTGGGCATGGCAACACCCCCAATGTGTTCTATCACGTTCAGATCTGGGGACTTGGGTGGGCATGGCAACACCCCAATGTGGCCTCCCGACACTTGCATTATCCTGTTGGAACAGGCCCAACCCATCAGCATGAATGCAGGACATGAACGGGTGTACTTCGTCAGAAAGGATGCGCCCATAACGTTCGCCGGTCACAGAAGTCTGTAGACGTACCGGGAGCTCCAGTGAAGTCCAGCTAAACACATTCCATACCATTACGGACCGCCCACCAGCCGGTACAGTTCCCTGTTGACAGGCGGGATCCATGGCTTCATGGGGTTTGCGCCACACACGAATCCTTCCATCTGCCCGATACAGTTGGAAACGCGACTCGTCAGACCAGGCTACTTGTTTCCAGTCATCAAGTGTCCAGTGATGGTGTTGCCGTGCTCAAGGGAGGCGCATAGCTATGTGTCGTGCACTCATCAAGGGGACTCGAGTTGGGCGTAGGCTCCCAAAGCCCATATCGTGCAGGGTACGTTGCACAGCCCGGACGTTGATGACTGAGGCTCCAGCACTGAATTCCGATTATACCTGCGAGAGTGTTGCACGCCTATCGCGTGAAACGATCCTTAACAGCCGACGATGGTCACGTTCACCCAATGTCTTTTTACGGCCACATTGGTATCGTAGGTTGGAGGTTTTGCCGGAATTCTCGTAGTCACGGTACACCCTTGCAATGGTCGTCCGTGAAAATCTGAACTTCGTTCCTACCTGCGAAATACTATATCTTATCTCACGATCGCCAACTATGACACCGCGTTGAAAATCGCTTAAATCGTTATTACTTGTCATTCTCATGCCGAAAACAGCTCTGAAAGCTGGTAAGGATGTCTATCGCTTTATATACGCACTGGCGGACGCAACGGAGTACGGGCATAGGTGACGTTGCTATGTATTTTGCATAAGCTTGTCTGTACCAGTTTTTCGGAAATTAACGCTTGCACCCCTTAGTGGCGAAACTGTGTGGTACAAAAATTGCAGAGGAAAATATTTCTTGCCACAAGCGCTATCAGTATAGCAAAAAGAATTATTTTAATTACAGAAACTTAGATTACTGCCTCATAACGGGAAAGCTAAATCTCTGTTCTGGGGTGTGTGTGGGGGGGGGTACACAATGTTTTCTGCGGTGGGAGCAGTTAGACAGAAAAAATTCTTTAGGAAGCGAAGACAAGATTGCGAATATGTTAAAAACAGCTATGGTTGGACACTTGGCTCTGTAGGTCGATGTGTCCAGCCACAGCAAGGTGCTCTTAGTGCGATTCAGTGTGGCTCTAGAAATGCTAGAATAGTGATGATTAACGCCTTCGAGAATTTGAATGACAGTGCGAATGAAAACGGGCGAATCATCAGCACATACCGTTAAAACCGTATTTCGGGGAGTACAGGAAGAGGCGAAGGAAGGGTTCAAATGCTAGAGAGAAACACTGGCAGTACAGAGGACAGCCCTGTCTGTTATAAGAGTTACAGGAAACAGATACAGTAAGAAAAGAAAGGTTACCGATATGAAAAACGGCAATGCGATAGAGAATGGATAGCAAAAACAGGTAGGATAGCCCAATCTGAGGAGAACGGAAAAGATATCAGTGTGATTAACTCAATCAAATGCGTGTCCCTGATCAATGCTAAAGAAGGCAAGGGGTTCTTCAAAGTAGTTAGCAAAATGTTGAAGGTTATGGAGTAGATGAATGTTCTGACTCGTCCACTTATTAGGAATTCCATAACTTTGATCTATAGCTGAATCAAGAACGGAAAATTTTATTCATACAGAGGAAATTTTAACATAAAGTTTACATCGATGACCACCCTCAGCCTAGAAAAGTGAGCATTATGACCACCCTCAGCCTAGAAAAGTGAGCGCGCCTGGAGACCGAACGTTGGCGCAGGTGAAGTTCACAGAGCAGTAGACATACAACTCGAGGACTTGCTTTCGGTGAGTAGAGTGTTCGAAGTCAGAATGGAAAAAGCTGCCGATTTATTGGAGTTTAATAAAGGACAAATGAATTGGGATGGCAGGGCTCCTCGGGACTACGATCTCGGAAATGACGCTGCTTGTGTGTTGTTCATGTGACGCTGTAGTGAATTACGTATCAAAAGTGGTGCACAGATGGTCAAACGACGAACCGTCGTCCAGCCGTGCGTCGTCCGCAGCTCATTGATGTCTGGTGGGTGCGGAGACTGTCGCTCATTGTTCACAGCGACACAGTGTGACAAATCACCCGTAACTAGAACAGTGGTGATCAGGACAAAGTGTCGCATCACACAGTTCATCGCAGCTTTTTGCGCATGGGCCTGCGTACCCGAAGACCCAGCAAGGTCCCCATGCTCACTATACACGCCATCGCCAACAACGCATGAAATGGGCCCAAGATCATAGAGATTGAATAGTGGACTATTGGAAAAAAGTGACCTGGTCTGACGAATCAAGATTCCTGGTGCATCACGTAGACGGCTGAGCGTGGATACGCCGATTCCCAGCGGAGGCTATGGCAACTGAATGCACTGTTGGACGAAAGCAAGTCGGCAGTGGAGGTGATGCTATGCTGTGGTCGAAGTTTTCTTGGAACACTTTAGGCCCCATTATCCCAATAGCTCACTCCCCGAGAGCAGTCAGGTATCTGGACGTCGTTGCGGACCAAGTTCACCCATTCACGGCAACTGTGTTCCCTGATGGTGACGGCCATTACAAGCAGGATAATGCGCCATGCCACACTGCCAGAATCGTCAAGGAGTGGTTCGAGGAACAAGCTGGTGACTTTCTGTTAATACCCTGACCTCCAAATTCACCTGGCATGAACCCAATCGAACATTTGTGGTGCGACTTGGAAAAGCTGGTTCGCGCTAAAGCCCCAACACTCTGAAATGTACGGGAACTGGAGAATCTGCTGTTGACAGTATGGTGCCAGATACCTCAGGATACCTATAGCCACTTCATCGAATCGATGTCTCGTCGAGTGGCTGCTGTTTTGCGGGCTAAAGAGGGTCCTACAGCTTATTACGTGCATAATGTAAAGGCTCATCAGTGTGTAGTCAGCATTAAGAAGTGAAATCGGGCGCCAGCCATCAAGGTTTTAAAGGTTACCTGATTTGGGTAGGAGACGGAAAATATCTCGGGTGAAGGCCGCAGGAGGAGAGTGGACTGAGAGATAAGCCTTGACAGGTACAGTAAGAATCGGAAGAAGCGCTTGGAAAAAGAATACAAACAGGCTGGGAAACCGTCCACTCCAGAGGTAGGGTGACGGTTGAGATGAGAGAAAGCTTCGGAAAGTTTAAAAGCGTAAATAGGATTCGGGAGGCGAATTTGACGGAAACAAGAAGTTTTAGGAAAATTCTGGGTACTGTGAAAAACATGGTGTGAATTCAAGGAAAATTCCTGGAAAATAACGGGCAGAAAAGTTGCCGGTAGGCGGGGCCGAATTAAGACCTTAGTGGACCCCTAGGCTAAGACATTTGAGTGGGCCCTTAAAAATTATGACGGGTAACCATTATGAAGTCCGTTAAAACATGAAACTGTAGTCGTATGCTTGTGATAATTAATATGTTTGCCGGTTTGGCTGGAGAATGAAGTTTAAGACGAGTCAAAACACGTTTTGCTGCAGAAAGGTTTTGTCTTAATTCAGCAGTTCGTAAATCAGAAAGGTTTTGTCTTAATTCAGCAGCTCGTAAATCAGAAAGGTTTTGTCTTAATTCAGCAGTTCCTAAAATCAGAAAGGTTTTGTCTTAATTCAGCAGTTCGTAAATCAGAAAGGTTTTGTCTTAATTCAGCAGTTCGTAAATCAGAAAGGTTTTGTCTTAATTCAGCAGTTCGTGAATCAGAAAGGTTTTGTCTTAATTCAGCAGTTCCTAAATCAAATTCAGCAGAATGAATTGCAAGAATTCATAAGACATTTTAAAGTCGAGAGACTTGCATTTGTTGTAAGGTGAGAGTCTCAAAAAAGATACGTTCGACAATTGAACGAATTTTATTTTTAATGGAAAAGCTGAGGTCAATAGGATGATTTATTAGGGAAAGACGTTCTGTCGTGTTTTATAACAATTGGAAAACTTTAGTGCGAAAGTCTGGATCTCCTAGGACGACCTGATAAGGGTCCATGATCTTGGTAAATAGCGGTGTAGTGCTAAGTGGAAAAGTACAGGCATGCGCGGTGCCTTTACATCTTCACCCCCCCCCCTCCCCATTCAGCCTCCCTTTTTACTATCTTATATTTATAGTATTCGAAAGTATAGTGATCAAACTTCCAGATTTACACGTTTTGGCATTCAAGGAACAAGATATCACCATTTTGGTAAGAAAACTCTTAAATGTTGGACCCGTTTTGGGATGCAAAAACTAAAATCAGCCACGTATTACCGAATAAGATGTCGGTGCAAGCGGAAACTAACTTAGAGTAAGATCATATGTAGGAGATTTTAGGAAGGGAGTGTCTGACCCCAGGCCTTAAACAACCCTTAGAAATAGGAAGCTGGGAGATTTGGGCTAGAGTGCCCGATGGGAAAGTGACACGGAAGCAAGGTAGAAAGGGGGAGGAAGACGCCCTTATTTTATTACCGGGGCCCGACAGCTTAACTTGCCCATCCGAAGATATTTAGTGGTTCGAGCGTTCGTACTTGCCTGGGATCGAACCCGAGATCTTCTCCGTGGCAGTCACGAACGTTGACCACTCGCGGCCCTCTAACTTAGAGTGCTATGGTGGAAGCCATTTATTTACTGGGAGTCGTAGTTCTCGAGATGTTTGGATAGGGACGGTTTGGGTATAGCACAAAACAAATTTAAGTAAAAATTATAGAGTAAGATGTATGTAGTTTTAAGCAACATTTTGTAAAGAGAGCAATGGATTTTTTCGCCTGTGTGAAACAGGCTTAAAAAGCTCCGGAGAGAAAAACAATCTCCTTTGCTTCTAGCGTAATTAAGGGACACTTTTAATGAAGGAACAAATAAACTTCTTAATAATTACTAAATTGATTAAATTTTTAATCACAATAATTTCCCCAGTGCAATATCCTCACCTCAAAGTTTTTAACAACAGTAGAAAAAGGAGGGGTTTTTTTGCTGTTTTTTTATTGGAGGTTTAGCGACCACCTTGAGCAACTCAATGGGATATAAGCAGTCGCCCGTCTCTAATTTAGGGTCACTGGTTCCAGGGAAGGGAAAGATCTAGTGCCGTAAGACAAACAACATCCATACCTCACAGGGATTCGAACCCAGACCCATCTCGGATGAATGGTCATAAGCCAGCGATTAGACTACTGCGCCACCAAAAAAGGAGTTTCAAGGGACATTCAAGTGAGAATAGATTTAGAGACTAACTCTACCTTCAAACAAGTTAGGAAAGTTAGGACGTTAACTTCGCTAACTGTCAGTTTTTCTGTCACATTTTTTTTTATTGGAAAAAGAATTATGAGACATTCGAATTTTAAAATGTAATAATTTTTCAAATCTGACTTTTAGAAGTAGAGATATTGAAAAACTTTGCTGTATATGGTTTACCGGAATTTCTGCCGGCTGAAAAAGAAATGCACTGAAACACGGTTCCGGCCCACCCCACCACTGTACGTAAACACAGGTGAATTATGTAGAAGACAGACTTGAAACAGCGCAACGTGATGACCTGATGGAACTGTTTGCGGAAGTGCAAGCAAGGAAGTAAATGGTTAGAAACATAAACGCGATCAAGACGAACAACCGCGGACGATGTACTTGCTACAGGCATCCAAGAGTAGACAGGCAGAGAATACGGAAAGAAGAAACAGGTTATTTTGTTGAATATCGGTAAGGGAAAAAGCTACTTAATTGAGGTATTCTGTAGAATGGAGGCAATCAAAGTCTGGTTGAGACGTGCAGTTCAAGTCCCCACACACAACACATGCAGTAACATCTCAGTGAGGGGAATTAATTGTATCCCGTACTGAAGGATATGAAAGGAAGAAGAATATGCAATGTTGGAAATGTGATCGAGGAATATGGATATTGACGAAATGAAATCTTTCGGAATAGAGGTCAATTGAAATACGTGGTAATATTCTTAGGAAAAAGAAAGCAGAAGTAAAGTTTGAAATATCGGGTTGAATACGGTCGTCGAGAAAGATAGCCATGCCTGAATGAGCGGTAGGTCCAAAACTGAGTGAATGAGTGCGGCCACTGTCTCCAGCATATTAAAATGAGATTCAAGTACAGTTAGTTTCTTGAATTGCTAGGATATCAATCCGTAATGGAAAACTGTCTTCAAATGAAAGGGAATTCGCCGAGGTGTTGAGAAATCCTCTACAAATTAATGTGATAATATTATACGTTAAGGTTGGCATGTACATATTTATAAATCCACCTCATATTTTCTGGTATGTAGGGTGTCTGCACACATGCATGTAGGAGTCTAATCGATAAACGGCTACGGGCGTCAGGGAATTTGTCCAGTAGAAATTTTGAAACTATACGTAGTTGATCGATCATAAACAGAAGGTTTTGAATATTCTTCTGAAAATGCGGTAAATATTCCATCTGGGTTTGCGGAGAGAGTGTGAGAATTTGTTGTAAATTTTTAGGAGTAAATGACATCGGACGACAGTCAATAACGAACAGCATATCTTCTGCTTCTTTAGGAGTTATCGGAAGGTGTTCAACAGTTAGTTCAATAGATATTGATTCTGAACTTTCTGAAGAGTTTGATGGATCAGTCAGCATCATGTTGTCGACGACCCTGAACTTCACATGTGGAGATACAAGGGGAGGGGGGTATCCTTTCTAGAAGACATAGGGAGAGGATTCCTTGTGCCTTCTGGAAGGAGACTTAAGAATACACTAAAAGAGGATAGGAAGGAGGAACAGATTCTGCTAGAACGGTGTTTTTTAGGTTTAGCAGGAGCTGGTGGTTTTTGCATTGAACATTTATTCGAGACACGAGCTTCGTTTAAGGCTTGTTCAGAGATTTCCGAGGGATAATCCCCATCTGATAAACTTCCGATACTTCCACGTCATCTGCAAAAATATCAGAAGAGGCATCGAAAAGCAGTTTAAATTGATTTGCAGTGTCTAAAACAGATAGTGTGGAGAAAGACTTAGCTGGAACATCAGGTGGAGAGATAGGAGCAGGGTTTGGTAGAGACTTGACTAGAGACAATACAGCATCATTTGCAGGTGAAGGTAAGGAGTTCCTAAACTCAAATTGAGGAGCTGTAGTAGTTAGTCCAACAGATGTTCCACGATAGGGACAGGCAGAGACTACATGATCCTCTTCTTTGCAGTTGAAGCACTACAGTGGCGTACCCGGTGGGGGGGGTTCGGGGTTTGATCCCCTTGAGGGAAAGATTGAGCACAAATTTAAAGCACTATATATGTAAATAAGTGGCTTTCAACAATGAACCAAACTCGTGGACACCTCCACCCCCTCCTTAAAAAAATTCTGGTTACGCGACTAAAGCACTGTAAGCCTGCAAATACACTTCACAGGTGTAAGGGCAAGTTTGAGTACAACGTGACTGTTGTAGGGCGAGTTTGCATATGGCATTATCGGAAGGGAAAATAACACGGCATTGTCCACGGAAGCTTTATACATCAGCAGCTGGTGAATTAAGGGGCACTGCAGGTAAATGCTTTGTAGAACCTACGACCTTACCAAGTGTGGAAATGGCGTTTATTAAGAACACATCTGGAACTGAGACCTCTAAGAGAACATCTGGACCAGCGTAGAGGACAACTGTCAGTGGAAGCTGAGACAGATGAGTAGATTTAATTTGAGTAGTTTTTACTTCTATACCATTAGCCAAAATTGTATCGACCATTTCCACTTCTGGCAAAATAAAAAAACAACTCCCCAATAACATCTGTTTTTTATTGGGGGAGGGCTAAAGACTACCGTGAAGAACTCAATGCAATGGGCAAAACAGTTATCCCACCCTTAATTTAGTGTCACTGGTTTCCGGAAAGGGAGAGAGCCAGTACCGTAAGGCAAACATAACATCCACGCCTCACTGGGATTCGAACCCAGACCCATCTTAGAAGAACTGTCAGAAGCTAGCACTTAGACCACTGTGCCATCGGGGTGGCCAACAACACTTTGAAAACGAGACATGCCAGTTACGGAGATTCAGGTAAAAAAATTTGTAATCCAGATGTATAAAAACTGTGAGTGTCCTTCAGAGCCGGGAAAACAGGCCAAGCATCATTTTGTCGACTAGCTCTTTACAAAGTTTAGAGTCATCACTTAATTCAGGTCTCAAGTCGTCATTGATCCTGATGACATCAGGATGATTTGTCTGAAGCCTCCGGGACCCCGGAAGAACTCTTGGTGGGCCACTGTGTTCTGGGCTGGTCGGCCCCGACCGAACCAATAAAAAAAATGCATATTTTTCTGTACATGTACAGGAAATTCAGGTTATGGTGAAAATACAAAATTTATCGCTTTTACATCTTCGGGGGGAGAGAGAAAAAATTCTTACGTACCAAATGGTCCGTTGAACTAAACAATATTTTTCATGCAACTCCTGCTACCGACTTCCAAGAGTTAAGCGCTGTCCCCCTTTCGACTGATTTCCTGCATCTCGCAGCGCTTTCGCTAATAACAGTTAAATAGCTCTGCAATAAAATGCAAGTTTTCCGCTGATTAATATTCCAGTATATCTTTCAGATGGACATGTTCTGAATAGTGTACTCAAGGGTAACAGTAATCCCATCACAAGCGCATTGCTTTTTAAACAAACTCGAATGCCAAGTCAAATGTTTGTTGGTGTTATCGTGCAAACAGTTTAAGTGAAGTGAAAAATACGAAGTGCTCTACGATATTCGAAAATTTTCAGGATGCTCAAGCAATTAAAATAATATTACAAATATGTCCCTTGGAGATCTCTTCCAATAAGTCCGGGGACCGGCACTTGTGGAATTCAAGAGGCACGGTTTAGTGAAGTTTTTTCAAATGGTAGAGTTTGAAGTTCCATTTCCTAAGCTAATTCTCCCTGAAAACTTAGTTTGATTCCAGGACCATTAACGGACCGCCAGTCCATCACAGTTCTGAAGAGGCGTACATGGAATGTTAGTAGCAGATTTAGGGATAGTTTCGGCAAGTTTGCCAGAACGCACTGAGGTGGAAGCTTTTTGTATCGGATTAGAAATCTTTGAATTAACCAAAAGTGGAAAATTTCCATTTTATAACGAATAAAAACTTTACCTTTGATAGCTGTAGTCTGGTGAAGAGCAGGAGTTGATTTCAGTGCCACAGAAGTACCATCAATAGAGGATGCAGCGATGGTCTTCACCTGATGCTTCAGGCGGGCAACGCCATCTTGTCGTCGGCGTAGAAATTAACACAAAACGAAGGTCAACTTGAATCGCCAAAACAGTACCACAAACTTCATGGTGACAAATAAAAAAACACTTATAAGCTTTAGGTGAAGCAACAGCTACCATACAGCAAACGAAAATCTTGCTCAAATTGTGTAAAATCCAGAAGCCCACAAAAATACGACCGACTGACTCCCTATCTGCTGTGACATTGACGATTGCCACTGTTGTCAAAGAACAGTTCCTGCGCCGCAGCCTTCATTTTGCTGACGATATAGTAATTTTTACAAGTACACATCTCAGAGTTGCAGAGTATGATCTGGGAACTTGCTTAGAAGACTAATAAAGTGGGATTAAGATGGATGAACTTACAGAAAACGAAATTGATTTATACAATGTTTATACAAGAACTGAATATTTAAAGTTTGATTGGGTAAATTTAGAAGTAATTGATGCCTACATCTACCTTGAACAACAGATATCAAGCAAAGGCCACAGCGAAGAAGAAATTAATAGGCGTACAAAACCTGGTTGCAGAGCATTTGGAAGAAACAGCACAATTTTCAAGAGCTATTTGCCATTATGTCTTAAAAGAAAAGTATTTAATCAATGTATCCTTCTGGTTCTTACTTATGGATCTGACATGAACCTTACTAAACAAGACACACCAAGGCTGCGGACAATTCAAAGAAGTAAGGAGAGATAGATGCTTACTGTAATCAAGAAAGATGGAGAAAAGGTACACATGGATCAGAAAAATGGCCAAGCTGCCCCGGTGGCACAGTGGCAGAACAGCTGGCTTGTGACCATTCGTCAGAGATGGGTCCGGGTTCCGATCCCGGTGAGAGATGGATGTTGTGTTTATCTTACAGCGCTGGCTCTCTCACTTTCCTGGAACCAGCAGCCCTAAATTAGGGACGGCTGACTTCTTATATAGCCCAGTGAGTTGCTCAAGGTGGTCGTTAAACCTTGGAAAAAAAAAAAAAAAAAAAGAACTCTCGACATGCTTCATAAGTTAGCCGCCCCGGTGGCGCAGTGGTTTAAGCGATGGCTTTTGTTCATTCGCCCAACGGAGGGGTCTAGGTTTGAATATCGTGTAAGGCATGGATGTTGTGCTTGTCTTTCGGCCGCCCCGTGGCGCAGTGATTTAGCGATGGCTTCTGATCATTCGCCCAACGGGAGGGTCTAGGTTCGAATTCAAGGTAAGGCATGGATGTTGTGCGTGTATTTCTGCCGCCCCATGGCGCAATGATCTAAGCGATGGCTTTTGATCATTCACCCAACGGAGGGATCTAGGTTCGAATCCCGGTAAGGCATGGATGTTGTTCTTGTCTTTCGGCCGTCCCGTGGCGCAGTGGTTTAAGCGATGGCTTCTGATCATTCCCCAACGGAGGGGTCTAGGTTCGAATCCCGGTAAGGCATGGATGTTGTTCTTGTCTTTCGGCCGTCCCGTGGCGCAGTGGTTTAAGCGATGGCTTCTGATCATTCGCCCAACGGGCCGCCCCGGTGGCGCAGTGGTCTAAGGCGCTGGCCTATGATCATTCATCCGTAAGGGGTCCGGGTTTGAATCCCGGTCAGGCATGAATGTTGTGTTTGTCTTACGGCACTGGCTCTCTCCCTTCCCTGGAACCAGTGACCCTAAATTAGGGACGGGCGACTGCTTATATAGCCCATTGAGTTGCTCACGGTGGTCGGTAAACCTCCAACCAAAAAAAAAATAAAAAAAAATTCGCCCAACGGAGGGGTCTAGGTTCGAATCCCGGGTAAGGCATGGATGTTGTTCTTGTCTTTCGGCCGTCCCGTGGTGCAGTGGTTTAAGCGATGGCTTCTGATCATTCGCCCAACGGAGGGGTCTAGGTTCGAATTCAAGGTAAGGCATGGATGTTGTGCGTGTATTTCTGCCGCACCATGGCGCAATGATCTAAGCGATGGCTTTTGATCATTCACCCAACGGAGGGATCTGGGCTCGAATCCTGGGTAAGACATGATTGTTTGTGTTTGTCTTTCAAATTTTAAATTATTTATTGGACTTGGTTGACAGATATATTGTCACATACAGGCTGTCATATACAGCATAGACACTTTGTGTTTCTTATTCACTCGCTATACTGTATTCAGTGTGCACATAGTAAACACTGTTTCGACGTCGAAACACAAAGTGTCTATGCTGTATATGGCAGCCTGTATGTGACAATATATCTGTCAACCAAGTCCAATAAATAATTTTGAAATTTTCAAAAAAAAAAAAAAAAGAAAAAAAAAAGGCAAGAGTGGATGACATCACGATCAAAGTAAAGCCCCTCAAGTCGCAATGGGCTGGACATATTGCCAGAAGAACTGACCACCATTGGACAACTCAAATACTACATACAGACACCAAAGAACAGGAAACTGGAAAAGACCATGTACGATATGGGTGAATGAAATCCGAAAGATGTGAGAATGGCATTGAAAAGAATTGCTCAAGAAAGGGGTTGTAGAAGAGATTCGGAAAGGCATTGTACAACAATGGATTGAGAAAGGCTGATGATGAGCCCTGGAGATTTTTTTTTTTTTTTTTTTTTTTTTTTGACCACCGTGAGCAACTTGATGGGCTATATATGTCCCTAATTTAGGGCCACTGGTTTCAGGGAAGGGAGAGATTCAGGGCCGTAAAGCAAACACAATATCCATGCTTCACCGGTATTCGAATCCGGACCGTCCCGGACGAATGGTTATAAGCCAAAGCTTAGACCACTGCGCTACCTGGGCGGCCAATATTTATTTATTTATTTATTAAGATGAAAGCCCGTCAATAATGACGGGGGTAAATAAAATTTATGATACAGAAATTATTGACATTTATTTATTGAGTTTCTGAGTTCCACGTCAATAGATAGCGACGTTGGCTCACAGCTTTCTGAAAATTTCCCGAGCAGTCGGTTATGGAATTTGATACGACGGGCTGTCTGTTTGTTATGTGTTTTGTAAAACCTTTAGTCCCTATTTCGTCAACACTTCCTTGTACACAACATTTTTTGATACACTGACTGTGAACTCTGTATCAATTTCCCCTGTTCTTTCCCGTGAACTATTTTTATCTTGACGTCGTCAGATCGTCGTACTGTTGACGTTGCCACATACAGATGGCTAAACACCGGTTCAGGTAGTGAACCAAAATTCCTGATGTAAAGTTTTTCGTAGCAGCCCCGGTGGCGCAGTTGTCTAAGCGATGGCCTCTGATCATTTGTCCGGAAGTGGTCAGGGTTCGAATCCCTGTGAGGCATGGATGTTGTGTTTGTCTTACGGCACTGGCTTTCTCCTTCCCTGGAGCCACTGACCTTAAATTAGGGACGGGCGAGTGCTTATAGCCCACTGAGTTGCTCACAGTGGTCGTCAAACCGCCAACCAATAAAAAAAAAACGTTTTCGTATCTCTAGAGTTGACCGTGTGACGTAACGCATCTCTGGCGTCATGTGGGTTTTGATTAGATGACGTCACACCAGCAGCTGTGTTCTTTGTTGCTATGACAACAAAACAAAGTGGTATACGCGTGGACTGTGCGCGTGTAGGTGATGACGTCACTTTCACGAAAACACCAAAGGCTAAGCGTGACGTCACAAACATTTGTTTCTCGGTTGTTGCTATGACGACTTAAAAAGTGGCACGGAGGAGGAAGAGTGCTCTAGCAGATTATATATTAGGTCATGTGCTCGATGCTGGTTTCACTCCGCTGGAGCCAGCATCGAGCACAAAATTCCACAGCACACATTTTTCTTTGAAATACTTTCTTTTAAAAAATAAAATGTAAATAAAACCTGGTCGAAATCGAGGCAGGAACATCTTGACCAGACTCGTTTGACTCGCAAGAAATTGTCGGCCCGTTTCCATCTCTGGCTATATGCAGTCGCCCGTCCCTAATGTAGGACACCTGGTCCCACGGAAGGGAGAGAGCCAGTGCCATAAGACAAACGCCACACCTGGATTCGAACACGTACCCTCTCAGACGAATGGTCAGAAGTCAGCGCTTATACCACTGCGCCACCGAGGCGCCATTTTTTAGTTTAAATCCCATTTTACAAACGAATATTTCAACGTGACACTAACAGAGTGTTTTGATGATGAAAAGCTAGGCTAGCTCAGTCGGTAGATCACGAGACTCGTAATCTCGGGGTCGTGGGCTTTAACCTCACGCAGGGCGCCTGATGTTAATTGGAATCGTCCTTCCCGTTTGAGTTCGCTATTTTAGCCTAATTGCAGCTTGTTGTTCGTGAAAATATACCAAGAATTAAGGAATAGATGCGGAGAAACAGTTTCAATTTATTTATTGTCAGTTAAAGTTTATCAGCAGCCAGTATTGAAATTATCTTGATTGTTGAATTAATTTTGGTTACTTTGCTTTCCACCTGTCAGCTGCACGTTCTACCTATAATTCCTTTTATTTCATTTTCTATCACTCACACACCTCGGGAGCAGTTCTTCGCTCCTCCTAACATTTCTAAATCCTCCAATTCTCTGTCCGGTCCCTTTCTCAAACTCCTCTATTGGGAGACACCTGGGTATCCGTTGCTTTTAAAGGAAAGGCCTCGTCGCCGAGAAGAACAATAAACTCATATTATGTCAACCGATCGCTGCAGAGACAATAAAGTAATGAAGTCATCGTACTAAGCTCGATTGCCTGGGAAATGATGCTCCATAACTCTAATAATGATTGTTGCCGTTAATACCATCTTGAATGAGTCGAAGATTCCCTATGATGACGACAAAGAGATCTTCTGCTGAAATTTCCTATTCTTGGAAACGAGTGATTTCTAAAATCTCCGTAGCAGAAGTATTCGTTGTGATGTTTAGCTTTCCAGAGATAAGATTCTTTCACCATTTTCAATGAGAATGGGCCCACTAATTCCAAGATTTGCTGCTGGATATTTAGCGGAAAATTCCTATACAGCCCTTCTACGAAATAACTTTGTGAGCAGATAGTCAGTCACCTTCAGAGAAGTTTCTTTTCAGTACAAGCGTTATCTTCGATGCTGCATGGTTTTTTTATTGTTCGCTTCCTTGCAAATGATTGTCTGTTGCGTGGGATCTCGCAAATTTCTGTTATGGAGATTTCAGAATTCACTCGTTTCCAACGAATGGGAATATTCAGCAGTAGGTCTTTCTTCGTCATCATCACGGCGATCGGCGTGGGAAAATTTCGCGGGCGTCTTCAAGATACTATCTTTCAGGACGTAATAAAATTAGTAGGAGTTATAAAACAGCAATCCCTAGATCGATCGACTGTTGTCAGTTGAAGAACTCTTCCACAGTAGCAGGAACGGGGCTACACTTCGAAATCCGGATATGCGACGGGTTGGCGAGTATTATTTTGGCTTGGGCAAGTTTGTTAGCAACTTTATTTACGAAGCACTGAAAGAAAGAATTTGTTTTCCTTTTGTTTTTCTACAGACTGCAAAGGTATTCGCAATATCCCAACCCTCCTGGAAACATTAATTTTGGAACTGTGAACTTTTTCGCACTTTTTGGAATATAAAAGAATCTAAAGTTTGGAGTCATTATGTTCCGTCCATCCATACTTTAATTAAATTAGTAAAACCTAAAGAGTTCCTTACCCGTATAACAAACATGGCACGCCCCCTGATTAAAAGAAAATTTCATGCATAGGAGAAAGATCTTAAAGCAGACGTTTTCGTGGATTAGGGTTGAGAGGAAATGTCCAAGTTAGCAGCATTAACGTGCACGTTTCCCCTCAACAGTTCAAGTTAGTATGATTCCAACACGCAGGCAATACCTTTTCCCTCCTTAACTCCTTTCCTTCAAGCCAGCAACCTTGTCTTGCACTCATCTCTACCAAAGTAGTCGTCAGCTACGACCTGCGCCCTCATTACCCTAGGGCAGGCTTAATGTGGTTCCACATAAAATCTCTGCTTTATGTTTCCAATGATAAAACTTCTTTACATATTTTCTCCGCAATTAATGTATTCCCAAGGATGAAAATTTGCAAATCGATAAAACTAACTTTAAGTTATAGCATGGGGTACTTAATACTTGCTGAAACATAGCCATAAGTAAGTAATCCAATATTTTTTGTCTACTGACGTCATCAATGTACAAGTCGCGCCATCTATTAACAGGTCTGAACATTACTCAAAGAAAAATGGTTGATTTTTAATATAATTATGGTTATGTTTTAGCAAATATTAAGTATTCCATGCTATAACTTAAAGTTAGTTTTATCGATGTGCAAATTTTCATCCTTAGGAATATACTGTATTACTTGCGAAGAAAATATGTAAAAAACTTTTACCATTGGAAACATAAGGCAGAGATTTTAGGTGGAACCACCTTAAGAGCGCTGGTATAGCTTGATTCTCCACTTCCCGGGTTGAAATAGCCTGCTTAGTAGCACAAACTAACAGCAGAGCAATTTCTAATTACCTTAGTGAATTCCTATTGACCCTCTTCATTCGCCCCTGTTCATACTAACTTGAAACAAGTATAACGAAGTAAATTTCTCCGTCATTTTTGGTCTACGCCGGGATTCGAACCCGAGGCCGCTTATTCCGGAACAAGTCGCTCTACCAACTGAGCTACGCAGACATTTGTTCTGATTCCTATCTGCCTTTATGTCGTGTGCGTCCTGCTGGCAGGTACGTCACATCTCCCCCCCCCGAAAGAGGGCCGGGGGATTTGCATGGCCCACGGGTCAGCCGTGACCATGAATCGTTGCAGGCAGCCATCCACTGTAGAACATGCACTTGAGAACTCCCAGTCAATCTGCTGTGTGGAATGCAACATCACACATTTTTATTTTTCGAAGCGCTGGAGAAGGAATTCTCTGATTTTTCCTGTCTCGCGGTGTGGAAATAACATCACACCAATGCGAGATTTTGAACGGCCGGGTCATCCGGATAGTTCGGGCGCCATTATAACGAAGTGAATTTCTCCGTCATTTTTGGTCTACGCCGGGATTCGAACCCGGGTCCACTCATTCCGGAATAAGTTGTTCTACCAATTAAGCTACGCGGACATTTTATTCTGATTCCTATCTGCCTTTATGTCGTGTGCGTCCTGCTGGCAGGTACGTCACA
Source organism: Macrothele yani (assembly GCA_039090855.1). Lineage (NCBI taxonomy): Eukaryota > Metazoa > Arthropoda > Arachnida > Araneae > Macrothelidae > Macrothele > Macrothele yani. Next base: position 119,511,849 of record CM077005.1, on the reverse strand, counting down.
CAAGTTAGTAAAATCATGCAATACATTGATCATGATACGCTTTCCAACATACCGGAAATCATTACTCAAGTTATGAGTATAATGGCTGTAGAACAAATCTCGCTCCTGTGTCCTGACCTTTGACCCCATTTCGATGATATTCAACATAACCGGTAAAATATACTTCCGGAACAATATGATAAAGTTTTGTCTCAATCGAAGCAATTTTACGTAAGTTATAACGCATAAGGGCGATGCAATGGATCCCGATCCAATGTCCTGACCTTTGACCCCACTTAACCCATTTTCAACAGGGTTTGTCCCCAGGTGGTCCCCTAAGACATACTAAAATTTCATTGAAATCAAACTATATATATATGCAAGTTATGACGCATAAGGGACATGGGGACGAATCCTATTGGAAATGGACGAAATCGGGTCAAAGGTCCTATGTCGTGACCTTTGAACCCATTTCGTCCATTTTCAATAGGATTCGTCCCCAGGTGATCCCCTACCACATACTAAAATTTCATTGAAATCGAACCATTTTTACACAAGTTATGACGCATAAGGGCAATGGAATGCATCCCGCTCCTATGTCCTGACCTTTACCCCACTTCCCCCATTTTCAATAGGGTTTTTCCCCAGGGGGTCCCCTATGACATAGTAAAACTTCATCAAAATTGAACCATATTTACGCAAGTTATGACGCATAGGGACAATGGAATAGATCACGCTTCTATGCCGTGACCTTTGACCCCATTTCGTCCATTTTTAAATGAGTTCGTCCCCAGGTGGTCCCCTGTCACATATTAAAATTTCATCGAAATCGAACCATTTTTACGCGAGTTATCGTGCGGACAGACGGACAAAGCTGGAGCATATACGCTTCTTCAACCTACGGTTGGAAAGCGTAAAAAACATCGTCAATGTAGCAATGAACAGTGGAGACGAATAATATGGTCAGACGAATCCCGATTCTGCTTGTCTTCTAATGATGGTCGCTCAAGGGTAATGCGGAACGCTTTAGAAGCGTTTAACCCAGAATGTGTCCAAATAGTTGTGTAAAAAGGAGATGAAGTGTCATGTTTTGAGGCTGTGTTTCAAGCACTGGAGTTGGACCATTCGTTGAGGTGTCCAATCGCATGAAATCTATGGATTCGTATGTGTCACTTTTAAATAATGCATTATTGCCATTTGTTCAGTTTTTAGAACAAGAAGGACACGTGCATGGTGGATCCCACGTTTCAAGATGATAACTCTCGTGCCCATCAAGCTACAGTTGTGCTAGATTGATTCGAAGGACATGAGATGAACGTTCTACATCTCAGTTGATCCTACAACTTCACCCGATCTAAATGTGATTGAAAAAAATCTAGGACATGTTAGAAACAGCCGTGAAGAAAAAAACCCACACCCTCCAAATCTAGCGGAATTAAAGGATCTTTTGAACATGGAATAGAATAAGCTTGATGCGCATGTGATACTAAGTTATACTGATAGCATGCCAAACAAAATTAAAGCTGTAGTTAAAGCAGGTGGTGATATAACTCCATATTAAAGAATAAAGTTTACCTTCCGTAATTTTTGTCGGGTGTGTTTAATAAAGAACAGATTTAATACCGCAAGTGCTTTTAATACTTTCTTCAGGATATAGACTGATGTGCCAGAAAAACTAGTACAGACGAGCTTAGACGTCCGCCAGTGCGTATTAAAGCGATAGACATCCTTGCCAGCTGTCAGAACTGTTTTCGGCATGAGAATGACAAGTAATAACTATTTAAGCGATTTTCAACGTGGTGTCATAGTTGGCGCTCGTGAGATGGGCCATAGTATTTCGGAGGTAGAAACGAAGTTCGGATTTTCACAGACGACCATTGCAAGGGTGTACCGTGACTACAAGAATTCCGGCAAAACCTCCAACCTACGATACCAGTGTGGCCGTAAAAAGACATTGGGTGAACGTGACCATCGTCGGCTGTCAAGAATCGTTTCACGCGATAGGCGTGCAACATTCTCGCCGGTATATTTGGAATTCAATGCCGGAGCCTCAACAAGCATCAGCGTCCGGACTGTGCAACATATCCTGCACGATATGGGCTTTGGGAGCCAACGCCCAACTCGAGTCCCCTTAATGGGAGCACGACACAGAGCTATGCGCCTCGCTTGGGCACGGCAACACCGCCACTGGACACTTGATGACTGGAAACAAGAACCCTGGTCTGACGAGTCGCGTTTCTTACTGTATCGGGATTCGTGTGGAGCGCAAACCCCATGAAGCCATGGATCCCGCCTGTCAACAAGGAACTGTACCGGGTGGTGGGGGTCCGTAATGGTACGGGGTGTGTTTAGCTGGACTTCACTGGGACTCCTGGTACGTCGACAAACTTCTGTGACCGGCCAACGCTATGTGCGCATCCTTTCTGACGAGGTACACCCGTTCATATCCTGCATTCATGCTGATGGGTTGGGCCTGTTCCAACAGGACAATGCACCTCCACACAGGTGTCGGGACGCCACATTATGGTTAGAGGAGCATTCATCTGAGTTTGGCGTGTCGCCATTCCCACCCAAGTCCCCAGATCTGAAGGTGATAGAACACATTCGGGATGCCATGCAACGCGCTATCGAACACAGGAATCCGAGACCTCGGAATACACCCGAATTGTGGAACGCTCTGCAGGAAGTATGGTGTGCATTGCCTACAGCATATTTCGAGAAGCTAGTGGAGTCCATGCCCCGTCGTAATTCTTCAGTCCTGCGCTCCCGTGTGGGGCCTACCAAATATTAGACTGGTGTACCAGTTTTTCTGGCACTTCAGTGTACAGTACTTCTTTTATAGCATTCGCAAGGAGCTGAGATTAGGTTTAAATATCAAACCCGAACGGGAAGTATAAACCCAGCTTACAACTGCAAGCTTACAATATTACTGTTCCCTTCTTTTAAAATCTGAAACTCATTTTCTAAAAAAAAAATTCTCGCTTATGACACGTAGCCACCGCCGAAAACAAAACCGGAAATAGCAAACGTGCAGGCAACTGAATCAAACTTTAAGAACCACACAAATGCAGCTGCTCCAAGCTGTAAACATGTAAAAACAACACAGCGACTCTGTGGTGAAGAAACAAAATAACAAGAATTTTCTATTAAACCACAGGGAATTTCGCCGTAGCGCTCCTCTTCAACCACTAACGCGAAGAAATGACGATTGGAGGGTTACAAAATAACGATGGCCTTTCCTGACCACTTTTTAACTGAAACGTCTTTATTTATTTTTGTTTATCTTTTTGTTTATATTTGTTTGTTTGATACATTTTATGATTACAATACTTGTGATGCTGAGAAAGAATAAATCAGCAACGTTTACTCACAATTAAATATTTCATTTTAAGATCCACGATAGTTTCGCCGAGCGTTTGACTCGGCTTCATCAGGACAAATGGAGCGGAAACATTCAAATAATTGTGACATCATCAGCGTTTCGACGGTCACGGATTTTGGTGAATTGTCTCCACGCGCATGAAAGAAATGGAGTCGATGCCATGCCGTTGACAAGCCGTGAAGAATTGCGGTACATGTGGAAAACTTCTAATACGATTGTATATTAAGCTAATGTGAGGAGAAACACAAGACTTACGTACGGAACTGTGAACTGAAGAAGTCGCCTATATCCTAACATTGTCGCGAAAATAACCACACATTTTTGTTTGAAAACGCTAAACTTACTGCTAAACCTAATTCGACTATCAAGCAGGGCCGAAGCTACCGGTAGGGCAGGGAGAGTTGTTGCCCTCCCAGAATGGTCATTGCAAGGGTGTAAATTTATGCTCTGGGGGATTTAAAAATAGAAATTGCAACTAATAAAGGAAGTTCCACCCTTCAGTATTTTCTTTTTGAAGACTTTTGTTAGTCTCATACAATATTACATGCAGATAGCCAGGGTGAAAAGTAACATACACTATGAGCTATATCTTATATCCGCCGCCTCGGTGGCGCAGTGCTCTAAGCGATGGCTTCTGATCATTCGTCCGAGATGGGTCCGGGTTCGAATCCCGGTGAGGCATGGATGTTGTGTTTGTCTTACGGCACTGGCTCTCACCCTTCCCTGGAGCCAGTGACCCTAAATGTTCATGATCATATGTAGAGGATTTTAGGAAGCGAGTGTCTGACCCCAGGTCTTAAACAACCCTTAGAAATAGGAAGCTAGGAGATTTTGGGCTAGAGTGCCCGACAGGAAAGTGACACGGAAGCGAAGTAGAAAGGGGGAGGAAGACTCCCTTATTTATTACCGGGAGTCCAGTACTCGGGGTCCGACGACTTAACGTGCCCATCCGACGCACGGCGGTTATTTAGTGGATCGAGCGTTCGTACCTGCCTGGGATCGAACCTAAGGTCCTTTCCGCGGCAGTCACGAACGTTGCCCACTAGGCCACCCGCGGCCAGCTGCCCTAAATTAGAGACGGGCGACTTCTTATAGCCAGAGATGGAAACGAGTCACGGGTCAGAGGGTCAACAGGTCGAAAATTTCTTGCGGGTCAAACGGGTTGGGTCAAGATGTTCCTGACCCGATTTCGACCCGGTTTGTGATAGCAACTATTAGACGGCCAATTCAACGTCAAGTCCCTTGGTATGGTGGCTTCATCTCACGTTATCGGAATTTTTAAAATCCTCTTCCTGACGAAGATTTCAAATTTTTTTGTAATTTTCATTTTTGAAACCTGTTTTATGATAAAACAAAACATATAGACATATACATGTATATAGTTTCTATCTATCTATCTATCTATCTATCTATCTATCTATCTATCTATCTATCTATCTATTAAAAATGGTTTGAAAAAGAAAATTACAAAAAAGTTTGAGATCTCCGTCAGTCAGTGACGCCACTTCCTCCCCCTTTCCTCATCCGACTATTTAGACTGGAAGCGAAACCTGAGCCCTCGATCTCCGGCTCTCCTGACACCGCTTTGGACCCTGTGGTCTGTGGAGTTTCGAATTCGAGATGCAATCACTCACTGCGTTCTCACATTTCTAAAGACAACCCATCGCAGTCTGGCATCTTGATGTTATAAAGAAACAATAAACTACGATTCCAACTGCCATTTTTTTTTTTGTCTCTCTTAACACGATAAAGTAATAAACGATCTTAAAAATACCTGATAATACTGTAGAACAATTCAGATTAATACAGTGCCAGATACAGAGTTTCCTGTACTTCTAAAACATTTTTACGGCTGAGCAGTTGGTATTGTTACGGAGATTTTATACAGGGCTTTAGGATTTCATACAAATCTCAATATTGCAACCTTTTTTCCATCTCGTGCTCCCATTCCTTTGTTTCCCCAAAGCGCGAGAGAAATTTCTCAGAGTCAGTTCCCCATTTAACACCGGATACACGGTTATTTACTAAGACGACATTTTGTCTATGCTTAGTATTTGCACTTTGTATGTTGAATGGAGATTAACTCTATCGCGCCTCTTTTGATGCTTTACAGATTTCAATTTCAAGGCTGCCGACTAATGCACTAACCCCTCACAATTTACTTTGAGGCTTGAGATTTACCGAGGGCAGTGTGGTTCTTTCTCACGGGGAACTTTCGGATATGCTTAAGGGCGTTTTGGAGAGACAGGGGAGAAGGAGGCAAGAAAACAGTTGTCTATGGTCTTGGAGAGCGAGCGGTCGCATATAGCAGGACGAAGGAATTGCCCCATGATAGGGTGGGAGGTCTTAGGTGGACCGGCAGGTTAGGGGATTTCTCGACAGCGGGAGAGATGATCGAAAGCGGGACTTAAGAAAGAAGGAATTGGAGTTTTTAAGCGGAAGAGTTAGGAAACATAGCACAGCTAAGGGACAATCTTTGCAGGCAATTAAATGAAGGGAAGAATAAAAGTTTCTTAGACATATTTACGAATCGCAAGAATTATTTGCATACAATTATTATCATTTCGTTATTGCGTGTTAATTACTATCATCATCAACCACTACAGGCTAATTAAGAATTACAAGTTAAGAACTAGAACAAAGATAAGAATGAACATGTTAACAGTATAGTGAGAAAAAAGTGTCCTTCTAAAGTGAGGTTCATTAAAGGAAATAACACAAACAATTCGGGAAAAAAAAATGAAAAGAAGATAATGGTGACTTATGTTGATCTAATAACTTACGATAAACAAGCAAATTTATTTTACCGAAAAAAATTTCATGGCCGTATCTAGGGAAAGTTTTTTTTTTTTTTTTTTGACCCTAAAAACCTCTCTCCTGGATACGACCATGAACGGAGGTAATGAATCTTGGTCGGCAGCAAGTCGCCCTCGCTACCCACTAGAAAGAGAAGGCATCGCGATGCCAATTACAAATGGATGGCCGAGTGAAAATATCTCTTGAAGGAGAAACATCTCATAAAGTTTACAAATATGGTAGAGACTGATTTGCTTTCGGAAGCCTTAGTAACTGATGCCTTTGTTATCATCACAGCTGCACATGAGGAAGAAACGGAATGTGTGTGTGTGTGTGTGTGTGTTAGAAAGCATCTTTCACAGTATAATAGCGAATGAAGAGACGAACTGTTACTCCACGCATGAGGAGAGCTTGCTTTACGAAGCATATAGTTTTAATGAAGACACGTGTGGAAATGAAGACAGAAGTCCACACCAGATTCACTTCCTCTCACGAGTTACTTATCCCCAACAGAAAATGCGGAATACCTTTCATCAGTTCAGCACAGTCAACGTACTGTACTGCAGTGACCCGGTTATTAAAACTAGCTGTTGATGATTAAGAAGTCCATACAGTTCTCCACACCCCCTTCGACAAACAAAAACACAAACTGAACCGCGTTTTACATCACCTGAGAATCCAGTATTGTCTGCAAACCATTACTTATCACATGAGCGCACATTTATAGATTGACCTTTTTAACACTTGCATTTTCAAGTTTCCTTTTTGCCTTCCGAGATGTATAATCTTCCGTCTCTCTGGACAGACAATGGGAAAAACAAAATTGTCTTTAGGAGAACAATGTGTAACTTTTTTTACGCGAGACCTGAAATCGGATAACAAAGCGCCTGTGAGGAGAGATTTAAAAATGACCTTCTTCGCAAGGGCTGTGGCAAGTGAGTGAGTACATGTATGTGTGTGTGTCTAGGATTGAGCGAGGGGATGGAAACTCAATCATCAGCGACCAGGGTATTATGTATGAGAAGAAGAAAAGGTGATTTGATCGCTCTTCGAAGGACAAAGAAGAAGAATTGAGCGAGGTCACCTCGTCAGCAGGTGGCGCTACACAGTGGGCGGGACTTCATTAACCGTTGCCAGATTGCGGCATCTATTAGTGGGCACCCACAGTCATAAATCAGAGGGACAGACATTCCCTTCTGAGCTGGACGAACCGACAGCCGACACACCTCCGCCCCGAGCAACAACTCTTTACACAAACCACTTCTCTACCTCAGTCACAGCCCCCTCCCCTCTCCATTTCAGGTGAACTCCGATCTTCATACTGTGTGTGTGTGTGTGTGTGTCTCTCTCTCACTTCAATACATGGAAAAGAGGATTTTGGGTTTCTCGGACCTCAGGGATTGACTAGGGAGTTGCTATGCTTGGTTTCTTTTCATGAACTTCTTTACTTTTGGTTTTCTAAATAGCCGGTGGAAGACTCATTTTGGGAAGACGACGAAAAATTCAAATGAAATTCTCATACCAATACGCAGTTATATCGATACATACCAACACGCAGTTATATCGATAACCTCACGACCTGTAAAAACAACAAAGAACCGTACATACAAACACGTACAGTGAAACCTCTATAAAAGGTTTTCCTAGCGGTTGGCCTGTGAAACGCATTTTTAATATTCAACATTCTGGTTTCAGATGGATATTTTCAAATGAATGTTGAATGTAAAAACGTGTAAACGAGATCTCAAAATCATGTTAAGTACCACTATAAAATTTATGCTTAAAAAACAACAACATAAGAAGTTCATTAATAATGGTTTATTTAAAGTCGAATCGGCGGCAAAAGAAATAAAAGACGTTACAAGTTATGGTAGATTTTATCACATAGCAAAAATCACAAAATAGTATAACTATACTAGTAATCCGAATTTCTTGGAGTAGAATATAAATCAAAGTTTCCAAGCTTTTGCACATCAACCAGATGGCTTTTTCAAGGAAGGTAGACAGCTAATCTGTCTACCTTCCTTGAAAAAGCCTTCCTAGACAGCTAATCTGTCTACCTTCCTTGAAAAAGCCTAAAAGTCCTAGAAATACAGTACAGTTATACTATTTTATATTTTTCTCCTTTAGACAGCTGAGCTGTCTACCAGTGGCGTATCTTGGGTCCGAGACCTGGGCTATCCCCCCCCCCCCCCCACACACACGCACAGTACTGCTTTTTTTTTTTTTTTTTTTAAATTACGAAGTTTAATTGTTAAGTAATAGAATTAACTTTTTTCTAAATTTCAGGTACATGCTATTGCTAACATGATACCAATATGAGGATTAGGATTTAAACACTTATTTGTACATGAACTCCACTCTTCTTTCCTTTTGTGTGAACTTGAGTCTTACGTTTTTACAAAAATGTTTCTTCCGAGTACTTTTTCATATTTAAAAAGAATGTTTTTCTCTATTGACAAATGCGCCAAGTTGCTCGAATGTACACGTCCTTGTGAGGCTTTAAGATATATCTTGATTCTTTTCAGTTTGTGTGAAGTGTCAATGAATTAAAATCAGTGATATTATATCTTAAATTCGTGGCTTTGTTGGACGTTTTGGTAAATTTTGTGAAAGCTACCCTGAACATCTACTGTCAGAACTTAAAAAACTATGCTTCAAATGTTGATGCACCTCAACTGAAAAATGAGCTGAAGGTGTTTAATTCCCTTGATGAATGCAAAACAAATCAGTAAGACATTACTTGTTACATAAAGTTGAATACTAGGACATAGTGTTTATTGAGGTGTACAAATTAGCAGACCTAATGTTAAACTTTCCATCAGCAACTGCAACTGCCGAAAGAAGTTTCTCTGTAATAAAAAGAATCAAGATATATCTTAGAGCCTCACAAGGACGTGTACATTCGAGCAACTTGGCGCATTTGTCAATAGAGAAAAACATTCTTTTTAAATATGAAAAAGTACTCGGAAGAAACATTTTTGTAAAAACGTAAGACTCAAGTTCACACAAAAGGAAAGAAGAGTGGAGTTCATGTACAAATAAGTGTTTAAATCCTAATCCTCATATTGGTATCATGTTAGCAATAGCATGTACCTGAAATTTAGAAAAAAAGTTAATTCTATTACTTAACAATTTTTCTACCTTACTTGAAGGGGACCATAGACAGTAAGGTAGACAGCTAAGCTGTCTACCTTACTGTCTACGGTCTAAGTCAGAGTATCATGAGATAATATACCAAATTTAGTGGTTGTAAATTGAAAACTGTAGAACTTTTTACGAAAATTTTTTTATGGGTGCCCTTTGACCCCCGGGCTCCGACCCCTTCCAAAAACCGTCTATGGTCTAAGTCAGAGTATCATGAGATATTATACCAAATGTGGTGGTTCTAAATTGAAAACGGTAGAAATTTTAACTAAAATAACGAAAATTTTGTATGGGGTTCCCCTTGACCGCCCCCCCCCCGGCTCCGATCCTTTAAAAAAACCTTCTACGGTGTAAGTTAGAGTACCATGAGATAGTATACCAAATTTGGTGGTTCTAAATTGAAAACTGTAGATTTGTATAGCGGACAAACAAACAAATATACAAACTTTCACTTTTATATACGGCCTAAGTTAGAGTACCATGGAGGTACAACGTTGTGCACAGGGAGGTACAACGTTGTTATTCACTCTTTCTCTGTTACAGGCGTGAGCAAAAGGGTGCTTCCCCTGAATTGTACTATAATTAAGTTGATGTAATTTAAAAGCTGTATTTCTTTTAAATTTTACTTATTTTTCGAAAACAAAACATACATCTGGAAATAACTTTATGACTCATGTATAACAAATAACGACTTTTTAATATCCATTGGTAAAGAATTGGAACACATACTTGTCTGTTATGGGTAAGCACCCGAACGTTAACAATGTAGATCACTTTTGACATTAATATTTTTACCTTAATTTTACTAAAATTCTCAAGTAACACCTTAATCAGCACTTAAAAATTATTAGTCAACAAGATACAAAATGTTATTACATTTCATCTTATAAAAAGTACGTGCAAAAAACTCCATTATTCATCTTTCCTTTTAATTCAAAATCAGAACCCTGTGCTACCTGACATTACTTAAATTATCCTAACTCTGGCTTTTCCCTAATCACGAAATTTATTGAATCCCGTAAATTTCAGCTTCATGTTTTAATTCATTTTAAATTTCAAAACTAACTGGGATTTTACATTTTGTAAGAGGGCTGTGTCTGTTTGTTAACTATAAACCCCTTCGAGTTCGATGTTTATGCCTAATTGCAGCTCGTTGTGAGAAATACATAGCAAAGAAACAGCTGAGAAAATTACTTGACTTATTAATTGCTTAAACTTATTGTGCAGGTTGTTTAATGTTTCCTAACTATTCGCTCTTTCTTATTTACTCATTTTACATAACTAGCCTTTCATTTTACTTCGCCATCATGGTTTGGAAGACCCGATAAAAAGTGTTCCTTCTCAAATCATCATCCCGCCAGCTCTCTCTGTCCTACCTCCATTCTCAGCGTGTTCTCCTGTGTCTTTTCCTAGCTTGAAGGAAAAATGTTTCTATCCGACACCTCCTCGGCTGTAAACTAATTTAGCTGTCTCGATTGCTTTCCGAATCACAATGTACGTGATTGCATCGTTGGCTCATAAAATGATAAAAAACTACTTAAAGTCTTCTGAAACAGGTCTACAATACAAAGAAAGACTGCTTGGGAATAGTGTTTTAAACTTCTAATTACCATTGCCACCACATAGGCCCCATCGAGCATTCTTTTGCTGACTGCGAAAACGACTTACCGCTAGGATATTCCTTACCTGGAAAAAAATTAATTCAAAAATCCTTTAAAATCTACTAAACCTGGGTAACAAATGTTTGAAATGATGACAATCCCACTCCAACAACCAGAAAAAAGAAGGAAATGAATTACTATATATGCATTTGAGGGAAACGGAAGAAATATATGACTTAGCTGTCTTGTCAAGGATTCTGGTTTCATGGAGCATTTCCCGTAGTCTTATGGTCACGTTCCGTTGTCGTAGTTTTTCAGCACGACTTTTGTAAAAAAGAATCGTGCTTATGTTAGCAGTTTGTTCGTCTGTCTGTGGACACCAAATCTCTGCAACTATTAGTCTGATTTGAAAAATTATTTTTGCATTGGGAAGCTTGAAATATGCGAATGATGATTCTTCATTTCGTTTTTTTTTTTTTTTCGTTTTTTTTTTTTGACGATGTACAATTTTGCCGCTAGGAGCGTAAATGTAGATGATATCGAATTCAAAATACATTTTATTCCATACATTTGCTTCTAAACATCCGACTGAAAAAATTATTTTACCTTTCGATTCCATTTATGTAGAAGAGTATTTTAGGTATAGTCACATTTTCAAGTTACGCATAGATTTTCCACTAGGGGGTGTAAAGTAAATTGCGTTTTCCCCGTTATCACAACTTCTAAAACTGCGATTTGAAAAAAAAACCCAAGAAAGATGGCATCGAATTTTCGGGTGTAATAAGCACGTCTTTTGAATCCATTCTGATGCAAATTAAATTTATCAAAGCTATTCAAAATCAATGGAACCGGTATAGAAAACAATAGTACCTGATGGAAGAAAGAAGTTTTTCAATCGGGTTATTAATTCTTCAGATATTGCTGTAAACGGAATCGTGAACTTACGCCCTCTGGCTGCAGACTTATGCGTTAAGAAAAACATGATTTTATATGAGAAACATTTCGCACCGGAAACGCTCTCCAACACAGAAAAAAATTTTCAAATTGGACTCTTAGAAACAGAGATATCGACAAAAATAAGATGCGACTTTACGTCCCCTGGTGGGAAACCCATGCATTATTTTAGGAAGAAAGTATTCTCAAAAGATTTTTCCATATGAGCTACATCGGTGGAAGAAAAAAAATTTTTTGTCGAGTTTTCAGGAGCCCAGATTTTGCTACAAATACATCAGAAACAGAAATTAATACTTATGCCCCCTGGTGGCCAAACCATTCTTTACCAAACATTAGAAATTATGTGAAAAGTATTTTCCATCAGGTCTTGTATCGATACAGGAAGAATTTTTCAAATCGGAGTTTTAGAAGCAGAAATAACGCAGAAAACGCAATTTATCTTTGTGCCCCCTAGCGGAAAGTTTATGATTTACTTGAAAATTTTGAATTTATAGGGAAAAGATTTCGCATCGGAAACACTATCCATCAAAGAAGGAATTTTTCAAATCGGACTCCTAGAAGTAGAGATATTGACAAAAATAAGATATACATCTACGCCCCCTGGCGTAGAAACCGTGCATTATTTTAAGAAGAAAATATTTCTAAAAGGTTTGTCGACATGAGTAGTATCGGTCAACAAACGACGTTTTTTTCAATCGAGAATTTAGGAGCTCATATTTTGCTGCAAATAAATCCTGGTGACCAAACCATTTTCTTACAAACATTAGAAATTATGTGCAAACGATTTCCCATCAGGAGCTGTATCCGGTGCAGAAATAAATTTTCAAATCGGAGATTTAGAAGCAGAGATATAAGGGGAAACGCAATTTACCTCTACGCCCCTTAGCGGAAAGTATATGAATTACTTAAAAAATTTGAAATTATATGAAAAACATGTCACACTGAAAACACTATCCTACAAAGAAGGAATTTTTCAAATCGGACTCCAAGAAACAGAGATATTGACAAAAATAAGATATACATCTACGCCTCCTGGCGGAGAAATTGTGGAATATTTTAAGAATAAAATATTCCGAAAAGGTTTATCGATGTGAGTGGCATCAGTACCCGAAAGAATTTTTTCAATCGATATTTTAGAAGCTCAGATTTTATGGCAAATACATCAGAAGCAAAAATTAACACTTACGCCCCCTAGTGGCCAAAGTATTCTTTACCAAAAATTTGAAATTATATTCAAAATATTTTCCATCAGGAGGTGTTTCCGCTGAAGAAAAAAAAATTTCAAATCGGAGTTTTAGAAGAAGAGTTATCGGGGGAAATGTAATTTACTTTTACGCCCCCTTGCGGAAAATCTATGCGCAATTTGAAAAAGTAACTATATCAAAAATAGTCTTCGACATAAATGGAATCAAAAGTTAAAATAATTTTTTCAATCGGATGTTTAGAAGCAAATATGTGGAAAAAAACGAATTTTTGAATTCGACATCATCTGCATTTACGCCCTCTAACGGCGAAATTATAAATCGTAAAAAAAAAAAACCGAAATGAAGGATCATCATTCGCATATTTCAAGCTTCCCAATGACAAAATAATTTTTCAAATCGGACTAATAGTTACACGGATATCGTGGGTACAGACGGACGGACGGACAAACCGGTAACACAAGCACGAACTTTTTTACAAAAGACGTGCTAAAAATTATAGCGCATACAGCTCCTGATGGGAAGTTTTAATTTTTGGTAAAGAATGGTTTGGCCACCAGGGGGAGTAAGTGTTAATTGCTGCTTCTGATATATTTGCCACAAAATCTGAGCTTCTAAAATCTCAATTGAAATAATTCGTTCGAGGATCGATGCCACTCTCGTCGATAAACCTTTTCGGAATATTTTCAAATTGCTTGGTTTCTCCACCAGTGGGCGTAGACGTATATCTTATTTTTGTCAATATCTCTGCTTCTAAGAGTTCGATTTGAAAAATCTTTCTTTGTTGGAGAGCGTTTCCGGTGCGAGATTTTGTCATATAATTTCAAAAATTTCAAGTAACTCATAGACTTTCCTCTAGGGGGCGTTAAAGTGAATCGCGTTTCCCCCGATATTTCTGCTTCTAAAGCTCCGATTTAAAAATTTCTTCCTGCATCGCATAGATCCTCATGGGAAACATTTTTCATGTATCTATTAATTTCTAATATATTTGGTAAAGAATGGTAAATGTCAATTTCTGCTTGTGATGTATTTGCAGCAAAATCTAAGCTCCCGAAAACCCGACTGAAAAAATTATTTCCTGAACCGATACCGTTCACATCGAAAACTCTTTTAAGAATACTTTCTTCTTAAAATAATACATGTGTTTCCTGTCAGGGGACGTAGATGCATATCTTATATTTGCCGATATCTCTGCTTCTAAGAGTCAGATTAGAAATATTCTTTCTTTGTTGGAGAGCATTTCCGCTGCGAAATGTTTCTCATATAATTTCAATTTTTTCTTAACGCACAAGTCAGCCACCAGAGGGCGTAAGTTTACGATTCCGTTTACAGTAATATATGCGGGATTAAAAACCCGATTGAAAAACTTCTTTCTTCAGCCAGATATTACTGTTTTCCATACTGGTTCCATTGACTTTAAATAGCTTTGAAAAATTTAATTCGCGTCAAAACGGATTCAAAAGACGTGTTCATCACATCGGAAAATTGGTGTCACCTTTCATCTTTCTTGTCTCCATTCTTTGTGCTCTCAACTTATACTAACTCCGAGCTCGCATCTTTCTCTATGCTGGTCTGCCAAGCTTTATGTCGCTTTCTCTTCGAAGGACTGCTAATGTATCTCTATCTTTCTTCTCGGATGTCTTCTAATTCTAACTTCGTCCTCTCTCTCTCTCTCTCAAACAAGTTAATGTTTTTTTTTTTTTTGTTTTTTTTTTTAACTTTGGTTATGTTGTTATACAGGAAATAGGGTATTGTAAATTATTACCAGATGGTTGTTATGACAAATACGAGAAAAAATTTAATAATTAAATACAAATGCAATGTTATGCTCATTATAAAGCATTGCGCCAGATGTTATATTTTTAGTGGGAGTGGTCATCTTAGATTTCTTACATAAGTTTAAGATTTCTTGCTTACGTTGTGTTCAGTGTTTTCAATAACATTACAATTAAATAATATTACAATCAATGTTTTCAATAAAATTACGAATAAAAAACATAATAAAACAACGTTGAATCAATAAAAGCGATAAAACAAACGAACAATTGCATTGTTCGTTTGCTTGAAAAATTTGAGTCACTGGAAATTGCAAGTTTTGGGCTGATTCTAAAGGTGTGCTGAGTTTAAATAAGACTAGGATTTTTCTCTAAGATGTAAGGACATTTCACAAAACGGATGTGAAGATATGGAAAAATAGCCTATTCTGAAGAAAAGTTCATTACAAAAAGTTAAAAAATATTTTTATGTACAAAGATGTTACTCGTAAGGTATCAGAGTGAGCTCAGGGGATTACTTTTATTGAAGCAGATACCAGTGGCAAGTTGTTTAATGCAAATGTCCATCACTACCGTTTTATCTCTGAGCACTGCAATCTTAAAGACAGTGAGTAGCCATCTTCTACAAATTTATTTTGACTGTCTAGACAAAGGAGTTCACATTCTCTTCGTGATATAATCTCATGTTTTGTGAAACACCCTTATTGCGTTATCCAGTTATGTAATAGATTAGTCTACACAGTATTTTTTGTTTGTTTATTTCTGGGCTTAACAACTACCATGGACAACTCGTATGGCTATAAGCAGTCGCCCGTCCCTAATTTCAGGTCACTTATTCCAGGAAAGAGACAGGTCCAGTACCTTTGGCTATGCACACCATTCCATGACTCATTCGGGGTTAGGACTCAATCTTAGCTCGGAAGAATGGTCAGAAGCCTGAGCCTCAGACCACTGTACCACCGGCACAGTTTTCCCTATTATCGCATACATGATAATTTTAAAAGTTCCTTTGGCCAGATTGGTGAGTGGTCTGGCACTTCTACATCACCGCGCTTCGGCGCGGTGATGTAGAAGTGCCTTAGCCGCTCAGGTGCGCTAAGGCACTTCTACATCACCGCTCTGTCTTGAAGTACTCTGGAAAAAATATTTAGCTTGAATTCACAGAAAATTTCTGAAACTTACGTGCAGCAAAGTTGCCGGTAAATGTTCGTCTTTTAACGGAATTTCCGTTTTTAAGAGTTCCCGTTTTTTTTTTTTTTTTTTTAACTTCCGTATTTTCACAGACTTTCCGTAGCCATTAATTTTGTTTATTTCAGAAAAGTCCGTTTCAAGTTTTTCTGTATTTAGGCAGCAATTTTGCAAAATCCAACACGCTGAATAGTTCAGCCCTTACGCGAAAGATTCTTTTTGCGCTGGCTGTGGGGATCGAGCCCAGGCCGTTTGGGTTGAAGCCGCGCGTCTTAACCACTAAGCCAGAAAGCCACAGAAATCAGGGCAACGACAATTTTTTTTTTAAAGAAAAACAACAAAACAAAGCTACTTATTTAGTCATTTTATTTTCTATTGGAGCACGTAATTTTTTTTTTTTAATGCGTTTGTAATGATTTTATCATCGTGATTTTTCGAAGCAACAGAATGCTTTGGAGTTTGAGATCTTTTTCCCAACTGATAATAACTGTCAATTATCTTTAACAGAAGGTGACATGTGCTGTTTTATAATATTACTAGCTCATAGCCCGTGCCATGCACGGGTGATAAAGCTGTGACTGAAATTTTTATAGCACGAATGGTAAAATACATATACGTAACTATAATAAACGGTTGAATTATTAATGGGCAGTCTCTTTGAGCTTTATCTTCGCCCATCTTGTACTACATAGAAAAAAATCCACGGAACCAATAATTTTCTTAAATTTCCATCACAGTGAACCAAAACTACGCCTGCAGTTACTCTCTTACAATTTTATTTGTTCCTTTTTTCCTTTTTATGAAATAAAACAACGCTGATTCCAGTGGCGAAGCTTGGTGCTCTGTGTTGGGGAGACTAAAAAATTTTGTTTATATTTTTTGCAGTTAAACTAATGCATATATAGATAGCATGCTATCAAAGATGCATATTATATTCACGTGAATATTTTAGCACCAACATATTGTTTGCATTGTCACTGCTTGCTGTACTGTATCTTTAAAAAACTGCTACATAAATGCAATTTTTTTCACAACTTGCGAAACTTAATCACAAATCAAACTGTTAGCAAATTAAACTATTGCCAAACCGATCCTAAAAACGAAAATAAAAAAAGGTAATGATTTCCATTTCATACAACTTAAACTTAGACCCACAAAGATTGGTATTTTCTTTTTTTTACTGCGGATCGTGATATATTTTTATATTTACTTATTTAGACAAACTAATACTATGCAGATTTAACAAGAGTAAGCAGTACTTTGCCTTCCGTGGAATCACCAAGTTCAGCGGTTGAAAGTTTATGAATGAAAAATACATTCCTCTAATTTTCTCGTTGATACCAAATTTGGTTATTCTAAATTGAAAACTGTAGAACTTTTTTCTTTATACCAAATTTGGTGGCTCTAAATTGAAAACTGTAGAACTTTTTTCGAAAATTTTGTATGGGGGCCCCTTGATCCCTGGCTCCGACCCCTTCCAAAGACTGTCTATGGTCTAAGTCAGAGTACCATGAGATAGTATACCAAATTTGGTGGTTCTAAATTGAAAACTGTAGAAATTTTAACTAAAATAACGAAAATTTTGAATGGGGCCCCCTTTGACCCCCTTCCCCCGGCTCCGATCCCTTTCAAAACTCTTCTACCGTCTAAGTTAGAGTACCATGAGATAGTATACCAAATGTGGTGGTTCTAAGTTGAAAACTGTAGATTTGCATAGTGGACAAACAAACAAACAAATATAGAAACTTTAACTTTTATATAGTATGTATAGATGACCAGATTTTTCTCTCAATTTTTCTAAGTCTTGAAAATCGCTTCCCAGAGCATACAAAAACACTCTTTATTGAAGGTAAAAGAATATCCCCAATGAGAAATCGTTATACGCTTCGAGAATTTTATATGATTTTAATGCCTCTAACTGTTGTATGGTAATGGCGCTTTGACCAAAGACGAAGTAATAGAAAATATTTGTTATTTGCACTTCTGGAAAACTTTTCGCGTCACCTTCGAAGATACTTACATTCAGCACATAGGGATCTTTTCCTTCAATCACATTTTTTTTTTTTTTCGAATACCACATTTTGTACTCGAAAGTTAAACTTTCAAAGTCAGACACCATCATTTCAAAGGGGTCTTGTTGTCCTTCACTTACGTTACTAAGGCTCGTTGCCATGAAGAAAGTCACGTGTCTGCTGCATCCTCATAGGCAGTGGTAGCCACGAAAGAATGCGAACGGCGGTTTTTTCTTTGACTTGTCACTAAAACCGTTACTGCTCGGCCCCCTTTTGTCATAGATTAATGTTTCATACAATTAAACCTTCCTCGACAAATGATCTATGAAATGGTGAAAACCGCATCAAAATCCGTCCAGCGATTCTCGAAATTAGCCCGAACAAACAGACAGACGCCTACCGGGGACTTTATTTCATACTATGTATAGATTTCACGAAACTTATAAATTTACTCTTTATAGTTATATAGCTTTTCTTTTGTCGTAAGGACTCCGCAAACTGATAGATAGACATCGTACGATAGCCCGCACAATAAATTTAGCTCGCAGTTTCTCACGGTAACACGATGAATATTGGTGTACAAATACACTGAAGAGCAATTGAATTAGAGGTACCCGTCTAGTAACGTGTAGCACCACCTTTCGCCCTGATAACGGCGGCGATACGTCTCGGCATGGACTCGACAAGACACCGGAAGCGTTGGGAAGCCATACGGATCCACGACCCCTGAACAAGCTCCCACAGTTCACGAAGATTTGATGGAGGGGGGCCAGAGCCTCGAACATCTATCTCGATGGCATCCCAGATGTGCTCGATGGGATTGAAGTCAGGCGACCTAGCTGGCCAAGGAAGCGAGGTCACGTCGGTGGAGTGTTCATCCAACCATTCGGATACAATTCGGGAGCTGCATTTTCTTGTTGCAGGATGAGGTCCCCAGTGGGATGTTGAAGACGCACAAACGGGAGCAAATGGTCCTCCAGGATATCCCGATAACGTTGACCTGTGAGAGACTATGTCACACGTACCAGGGGTCCCATTTCAGTCCACGTAAACAGTCCCCAGACGAGAATGCCACCCCCACCAGCTTGAAGAGTACCCTGCTGGCAAGAAGGATCCATCGCTTCATGTGGTTTGCGCCGTACTCGTATCCTGCAGTCCGCATGTACCAAAATGAATCTAGACTCTTCAGTCCAGGCAACATTTTCCCACATGTCTAGGGTCTAGTGGCGATGTTCCCGCGCCCATGCTAATCTTTGCACCCTGTGATTTGCGGTCAGCAGCGGTACCCTCGTGGGACGATGGCTTCTGTACCCCATAGCGAGGAGATGGTTCTGGATGGTGTGGCTGCTTAATCGTTTTTGTGCACGAGCGTTAAATTGCCAAGTGATTTCTTGCACTATGGCCCGTCTATCCGCTGTTACAATGCGAGCTAGCCGACAATGACCCCGCTCATCAACACACTGTTGTCCACGGCAGTTGGCACTTGCAGGGATGGTTTTACCGGATTCGATGTACTCACGGTGCACACGTTACACAGTGGCTCGTGAAAATCCCAGTGCCTGCACGACTTCCGAGGTGGAGTGACCCATTCGTCGGGCCGCGACAATTTGCCCACGATCAAATACGCTTAGATCCTTCGTCTTACCCATACTGCGTCCGACTCTTACTGATTCCCATCGCATCACTCCTTATATTGTTGGATCGTTGCATACGTCGTGTCGTTTCCGTTTACAGAGCCGCCCACAGCGCCACATTTGCATAACGCCAGCTGTCTCAAATTCAATTGCTCTTCAGTGTATACTATGTATAGATTTCACGAAACTTATAAAATTTTCTCTTTATAGTTATATAGCTTTTGTCTTAAGGACTCCGCAGACTGATACACAGACATCGTACGATAACCCGCGTACAATAAGTTAAGTTCCCAGTTTCTCACGGTAACACGGTGTACACTGGTGTACAAAATATGAGAGAGAAGAAATATCCTGTACCACTGTAACCAAAATTCAAGCGATATGCTATCACAATATCCAATTTCGCTACAGAACTTCAAAATCAAATATTTCGACAAACTATTGAAATTTAACAGTTAATCAAACCCCCAAGAATCCCCGTAAGTATATCCTATTACGGACAAGTTTTCGTCATATGGATACGAAAATGTGAGAACAGAATTTTTACGTTAATGTAAGAAAGGGTTGCAGAAAGGTTTCTGAAAATCCAGAATTTTCCGTTAACACATCTTGAAGATGATAATTTGCCGTCATAAGGAAGGAATTACGGAAAGGTTTATGAAAATTCAAAATTTTTCTGGCGTATGAAAAATCCGTGAATTTCAGAGTTTTTTCCGTGATTTTACGGTAAAAATTGTGTCAGTAATCATCATTGTCAACCATTATCAATCCACTACTGGATGAAGGTCTCCCCAAGTTTCTTTAACAGCGATCTGTCTTATGACAGTCTCATCCATGTTACTCCCGCATACTTTCGAATTTCATCCACCCATCTCCCACGTGGTCTTCTTCTGGGTCTTTTCCTATCCCTTGGAATCCAATCTAAAATTTCGATTATCCATCGATGGTCTGTCCTTGTTTGTTTGTTTTGTTTGTTTGGAGGTTTAACGACCACCGTGAGCAACTCAATGGGCTATAAGCAGTCGCCCGTCCCTAATTTAGGGTCACTGGTTCCAGGGAAGGGAGAGAGCCAGTGCCGTAAGACAAACACAACATCCATGCCTGACCGGGATTCGAACCCGGACCCCTTACGGACGAATGATCAGAGGCCAGCGCCTTAGACCACTGCGCCACCGGGGCGGCAATGGTCTGTCCTTCTGGCAGTATGTTCAGCCCATTGCCATTTCAGGGATTTTACTCTGATCATGATGTCTTCCACTCTTGTTATTTTTCACGAGTTCCTCTTCTTATACGAGTTCCTTTTCTTTCACGAGTTCCTCTTCTTATCTCTCCTGGTTACACCAAGCATGTACCTCTCCATGCTACTTTGAGTTGTCTGCAGCATCTGTATGTATCTTTTAGTTAATGTCCACGTCTCTGCACCATACGTAAGCACTGGAAGGATGCATTGATCAAACACTTTTCTTTTAAGACATAATGGCATATTGCTCTTGAAAATTATGCTGTTTCTTCCAAAAGCTCTCCAGGCAAGTTTATATGCCGATTAATTTCTTCATGAATGTGACCCTCACTTGATATCTACTGCCCAAGATAAATGTACGTATCTGTTATCTCCAGCTTTTCTCCATCAATCGACAAATCTTCATTTCTTGTAAAAGCATTGTACATCACTTTTGTCTTCTGAAAGGTAATTTTTAATCCCACTTCTTTACTCATGTCAGCAAGTTCCTGGATCATACTTTGCAGCTCTGAAGAGGTAGTTGCAAAAATGACTACGTCATCAGCAAAACGAAGGTGAATATGCTTCATTAATTCACGAAAGAAATCAAGGAAAGAGGCTTGTGAATTTCAGAATTTTTTTACAGTGTACTCTGTTCCATGTTACACCGGCAACCTTTTGAATTTCACCCACATATCTCCCAGTTGGCCTCCTTCAGGGTCTTTTCCAGTCCCTTGGTATTCAATCTAGTGTTTCAATTGTCCAACGCTGGTTAATTCTTCTAGAAATATGTCCAGTCCTTTGCCACTAAAGGTCTTTACTTCGATCATAATGTACTCCATTCTTGCCATATTCTTAATCCATTAGTTCCTTTCTAGGCAACACCAAGAATGCAACTTTCGATGCTTGTTTCAGTTGTTCGCAGCCTCTGTATGTCCTGTTTTACTTAAGATCCATGTCTGTGATTAAGAACTGGAAGGATGCGTTGATTAAACACTTTTCTTTTAAGACATAATGACAACATGCTTTTAAAATTGTACAGCTTCTTGCAAAATCACTTCTGCCAAGTTTTCAACGCCTATTAATTTCATCTTTCATGAGACCCTTGCGTGATATCTGTTGCCCAAGGTAAATGTCGGTGTCAATTACTTCTGCATTTGCCCCATGCGCTTCTAAATCTTCAGTTCTTGTAAAAACACTGTACGTCAAGTTTGTTTCCTGCAAGTTCCGTTACGAGGATTTAAGAGATTTTACAAGATTTTACAAGTAACTCTTTTCCAAGTAAGGAATATTTAGCGATAAGTCCTCCTCAGTCAGCTGGGGAATGTTCGAAGGTACTATCTACGGCAGCAATCGGCAATTAACTAGAGTTATAAAGCAGTATTTCTAGGTAATCGTTCTTTATGATGAAGAGCCTGTTGAGAAACGTTAAGTGCTTTTTATCGTTTTATTAGCCTGCGCTACAATCATATACATTGCAATCCGAAAAGCGCATCGAGACGGCTAAATTAGTTTATCGCTCAGGAGGCGTCAGAGATACGTTCGAGCTAAGGGAAGAGGCTGAGACGGACACAGGGATCGCGAGATGATGGTTTGAGAAGGGATACCTTTTCGGGTGTCAGCAGAGCGAAACACAATGAAGAGTTACGTAAAGTTAGAGCAAATACGGAAGAGCGAATTATTATGAAGCAGCGTAATTAACGAAAGATTCAAGTAGTAATTCAGTAAGATAGTTCTATAACAACCTGAACCATGAGTTTAAGCAAATGATAAATTAATTGAAACTGCAACTTTTTCAGCTATTCCTTTGCTGTATATTTTATGCAACGAGCTGCTTTTAAGCTTAAACATAGAACCCGAAAGGGGCTTATAAGTAACATACTCTTACAGTTCATCTTTAACTCCATTGCCTTACTCTTATCAGTAAGTTCCTGGATTTATACTCTGTAGCTCTAAGGGAGTAATAGTAAAATGGACTATGTCGTCAGCAAGACGAAGATGGATTAAACTATCTTCATATTATTATTTCATTTCATTTTTCATTGTATTTATTTATTCCTTCAGTTGCCACTGCAGCAACTATGAAAAGGAGGGAAAAGGCCGTAAGGCCTGACATAGCCCTCTTCTCCCCAGAATATAAAAAACATAAAGCTTAACAGAAAAGGCAAGCCAACACATATATGGTAGGTTAATATGCGAGTAAAACATGAACTAGCTCATAGACAACGCATATATCAATACGTTCCATTATTAATAATCTTCATTATAGTTAAATAAACAACAAATATCGTTTGCACCTCACTCCATAATCCCCTTAACCAACATTTCTTCAGTTTTACTCTTTTTAATTAGTCTTGGCAGCGATACTTATATCTTTTCACTTTATATTATAGTTATCATCCTTTATCGTATCCCTTTTCCCATGTAACATTATGCATCGTAGTGTAGCGTATTCAATATATACAACTTACAATCCACTACCCAGTATCCTCATCCATTCAATCAAAATTCCCTATTGTTTACTAATTACTTCATAGATGTGATTTTAATTTTATTTTAACTAAGTTAAAATTATTTATAGATGTTAGCTCTTGGTGCAATGAGTTCCAAAATTTTGGACCACTATAATTTATGTTCATTTTAAGTTTTTCAGTTTGTGGGAACATTAGAATTAGTAGTGTTCTATTCCTACTATTGTGGTAATGAGTATGTATATTTAGTGTTATTATATCATTATGTAAACCATTTTTAAATCTTTTATACATTATTTTCCCCAAGTTGTAGTTATATAACTGCTTTATCGTTAAAATAGTATATATATTGAGGTTCACTTTTGACCGAATAAATGAGATTGGTTGAAAATTATTTGATGTTGAAGGTCTATTAGTCTTATAAATCTATTTTGCAATATCTGCAGTTTATTGATATAATATTGTGTAGTTTGTCCCCAGGTTAAAATACAATAATTAATATGTGTTTGAATCCCCTTTTATTCCAAGTTCAATTATTGAATGATCGAAAATTTCTATATGTCCGCTGATAAATGTAAAGATTTCCTGGATGAAGCATAGATAGTGTATTTGTCCTTTCTCTGGAGACAGTGGTTCTAAATTAGGCACTTGCTGCTGCTCATAGCGCTAGACGCTCACACGAATCGTCCAATTCCGGAAAAAAAAAAAAAATGTGAAATGTCATTTTGTGATAGCTGCATTATTTTCAGCGATTACATTAACATTTGTCACGGATGTTTTTCTCTTTAAGATAATGCTGAAAAATTAAAACTAAATACTAATTTAAATTACAAGAAGAAATCATGCACTGTCACACTTCTTTAGCACGATGAACCTGAAGATTCTTGGCTGCAAGCACAATCTTCTTCCGTTTATGTCTGTCTAACACAGTAGCGAACCAACTTTCTACAATACCCAAAATACGTGTTGCTGGCACATGGATGCTAAATTAATCGTGCAAGTAGATACACCTACCTCAGAAAATCCGAAAATTACGTCGCCCTAGAGCGGGAATCGAATCCGCATCTCCCGATTTACGCGTTCGAGTATGTCTACATGTATGAGCAACATTCTATATTCAGTTCTTCTTTCCATTGTCTGTCCATCTTCTTCAAGGCTGTTCTCTTGGCAGATGGCCTCGTTTGAAATCCCCCCCCCCATGCTTTCAGCTCTTCACCTATTCATTCAGCTTGTCCAAGCCGTCGCATTCTTGAAGCGTTGACTTCATTAGCTATTAAAGGAGATCCAAAGGCGACATGAAAAATTTCCAGTTGCATCTTCTGATATTTTCCTTAGAATCTCGTTTACAAACATTAAAGTGATTTTTCGTTAAGGTTCGGCCCCTCTAGTAAACCAACCGGTCTAATATTATACCTAACTTGATTCTGAATGTTAATATTTTGGAAATAAGCAGATGTTCTAAATAACAAGTTAGTAAAATCATGCAATGCATTGATTATGATACGCTTTCCAACATACCAAAAATCATTACTCAAGTTATGAGCATAATGGCTGTGGAATAAATCTCGCTCCTGTGTCTGACCTTTGACCCTATTTCGATTATATAAAACAGAATTGGGTCAGTATACTACCGGAACAACATACTAAAGTTTTGTCGCAATAGAAGCATTTTTAGTCGAGTTATGAGGATAATGGCGTGGAATAAATCTTGCTCCTGTGTCCTGACCTTTGACTCCATTTCAAAAATATTCAACAGAACCGGTTCAGTATATCTCCGGAACAACATACTAAAGTTTTGCCGCAATCGACGCATTTTTACATAAGTTATGACGCATAAAGGTAATGGAATGGATCCCGCTCCTATATCCTGACCATTGATCCCATTTCGTCCATTTTCAATAGGGTTCGTCCCCAGCTGATCCGCTATCACATACTAAAATTTAATCGAAATCAAAGCATTTTTACTCAAGTTATGACGCATAAGAGCAATGGAATTGATCCCACTCCTATGTCCTGACCTTCGACCACATTTCAACCATTTTCAATAGAGTTCGTCCCCAAGTGGTCCACTACCACATACTAAAATTTCATAGAAGTCGAAGCACTTTTACGCAAGTTATCGTGCGGACAGACAGACGGACAAAGCCGGAGCATATACGCTTCTTCTACCTACGGTTGGAAAGCGTAAAAAAGCAGCTGACAGGCATTTGCCTGTATCTCGCTCCGGACAATCGCACTGAAAATAAACGCAAAGGAAACATCGTTTTACTATACGGTTTCGTCGGTCGGTGTAAATCTTCCTTGCGTTACGAAAGGGACGGCAATAATTTTGCATGACAAATCATTTTTCACACCGCTGGCACCAGTATCGAGCACAAAATTTCACAGTACGCATCTTCTTTTGAAATATTCTTTTTCTTTTCAAAAATAAAAGGGGGAACCCCCACCCCCGGGTCGAAATCGGGTCAGGAAAGCCTTGACCAGCAAGAAATTGTCGACCCGTTCACCCGTTTCCACCTCTGGTTCTACCTAATTTGTCTTCTATTTCATTTAAGCTTTCCAACCGTAGGTTGAAGAAGCGTATATGCTCCAGCTTTGTCCGTCTGTCTGTCTGTCCGTCCGCACAAAAAACTCGCATAAAAATGTTTCGATCTCCATGAAATTATTTTAGTATGTGGTAGGGGACCACCTGGAGACAAATCCTATTGAAAATGGACGAAATGGGGTCAAAGGTCAGGACATAGGAGTGGGATCCATTCCATTACCCTTATGCATCATAACTTACATAAAAATGCTTCGATTGCGACAAAACTTTATCATGTTGTTTCGAAAGTATACTTAACCGGTTCTGTTGAATATCAGCGAAATAGGGTTAAAGGTCAGGGCAAAGGAGCGAGATTTATTATACAGCCATTTTCCTCATAACTTGAGTAATAACTTGAATAATGATTTCTGGTATGTTGGAAAGCGTATCATAATGAATGCATTGCATGATTTTACTAACTTGTTTTTTTATTACTCTCGCTCTCCGGTTTGGAAGCCATTCTCCTCAACCTCTTTCCAGTTCGCTGTCCAAAAATAGTCTCTCTTTTTACACTCCTCTCTCTCTCTCTCTCTCTCTTTCTCTCTCTGACACCCTGTAGCTCGAAGGGCTTGGCGGCCTACACCTCTGATGCAATAAAACAATTTAACCATCCCGAACGCGCTTTGCTGATGACAATGTACAAGTTCGCAGCGTTGGCCAATAAAACGATTTAAACAAACGATATGAAACGGCTCTTCTATATACATAGAACGATTCCCTGAGAAACACATTTTTACATCCTCTCATTACCGATTGCTGCCTCAGATAGCTCCTTTCGAGTTTACCGCTAGAGTATTCTTTGCCTGGAAAAGAATTAATTCTAAAATGCTTTAAAATCTCCGAAATCGATGTAATATAAAAGTTAATTATTAATATTTACTACCTACAACCATTTGATTTTTTCGTGAATATGCTTAGAAATTAACTCTGTTAGTTAAAAACTAATGCACATACGGACAGTATCTAGTTAAAAACAAAACTAAATTATATATAATAGACACACCAATCTTACCTTAAACAAATAGAGAATTCGAACTCCGTGAGAAAAAAATAATTTATTTTTCAAGAGCTCATTTACAGGCTTTTATTTACAAGAGAAATGACACTTTATTTTTATAATTTAGAAAACACGTGAATGATATAAAAGTAAAGCGCTATGTGGTAACTGAAAAGAAATAGTTCACATTTTCTGTTCACGCGGTTCAAACGTTCACAATAAAAATAGCCCAAGCGATGGATATGTGGAAACTATATAGAGGTCTGAACGGTCTGGGCCAGAGTTGGAAACGGGTCAAAAATTTGTACCCGGACCCGACCGTCACATACTTCAAGACAAATCTTCTTTGAGCTATAAACTCGAATATTCGTATTATCATCATCAATCATTATCAATCCACTGCTGGATGAAGGTCTCTTCACGTTTTTTCCACAACGGACTATCTTGCGTCATTCTTATCCATCCACACATTTCCCACGTGTTCTTCTTTTGGGTCTTTTCCTGTCCTTTGGAATCCAGTCTAAAATTTCCGTTGTTCGTCGGTTGTCCGTTCTTCAGGCAATATGTCTTGCCCATTGATATTTCAGGGACTTTACTCTGATCGTGATGTCTTCCACTCTTGTTATTTTCCTTATCCACGAGTTCTTCTTTTTATCTTTCTTGGTTATACCAAACATGCATCTCTCCATGCTCCTTTCAGTTCTCTGCAGTCTCTTCTCCGTACGTAAGCACTGGAATGATGCATTGATTAAACACTTTTCTTTTAAGATACACGGGTGTGCAAAAATTAAGGACGAAGAGGAGAAATTAGCATAACAGCGGAACGAGCAGGCAGAACGAACCGAAAGACCACTCAGGAGATAGACTAGAGTCCGGTACGGTAGGGCATGCGCATATATGCAGCATGACTTAGCCTGGGGTTCGAAAGGGTATAAAGCACACGGGCGGTGTACGCTCAGCAATTCGGTGAAAGCTATTGCACGGTGTACATCGGTTTGAACAACGTCGGGTTGCTGTCACCGTGTGATATGGCCAACAGGCAATCTAGTAGACGACATCTGGATGACTAAACCCGAGGTCGCGTCATTGGGAAGTTGGATAAAGGTCGAAGTGTGACTAGTGTGGCCGAGGAGTTCGGGATCGCTCACAGCATCGTTGCACGAGCTTGTAGAGCATTTCAAACGACAGGAAGAGCTGTCCGAGAGCTTAGCAGTGGTCGTCCACGAGCAACCACGGCGGCAAACGACCAGTATATTGTCATACAGGCGAGAGGAGACAGACGGCAGACAGCGGGAGAAATCGCAAGGCACATGCAACAGACGACGGGACGTTACCGTGACCAGGAGGCTGCACAAAGGTGGTCTATTTGCACGATGACCAGTACGGTGTGTGCCATTAACGCCTGCTCATCGGAGACAGCGGTTTCTGTGGTGCCAGGAACACAAGAACTGGACACATCAGCAATGGGGTCGAGTTCTCTTTACGGATGAGAGCCGATTTAGTATCACGAGCAATTCTGGACGTATACACATCTGGAGAGACCAGAGAACACGCAATCACACCTCCAACATCATCGAAAGAGACCGGTTTGGAGGTGGCGAAGTTCTCGTTTGAGTCGGCATCATGCTTGGTAGCCGTACTGACCTCCACATCTTCCAAGGAGGTTCAGTCACTGGTGTCCGCTATTGTACCGAGGTTCTGCTGCCTCAAGCGCGTCTGTTTAGAGGTGCTGTGGGTCCTGGGTTCCTCTTCATGGACGACAACGCTACAGTGTTCCTCTTCATGGACCTCATCGTACAGTGGCTGTCGCAGAGCTGTTGGAGAGTGAAGATATTCAACGCATGGATTGGCCCGCACGGTCCTCGGACCTAAATCCAATCGAACACGTGTGGGACCTTCTCGGGAGACGCTTGACAGCACGTCACCAGCCGCGAGCAACGATTCCGCAGCTGCGATTGGCGCTACAAGAGGAATGGGCCGCGATGCCTCAACAGCTCCTTGACAACTTCGTCCTCAGCATGGACAGACGTTGTAAATCCTGCAACGCAGTCAGGGGTGATCATATCCCCTACTAAAGACTGGATTTTTCTTGGCAGCCGCCTGTCACATGGACGTTTCTGTCTTCTGTCCAGTTGTGCTCGAAGCTACCTTTTCAATAAAGTGCCTTTGTATGCTTTGGATTCCTTGTTTGGATGGTTTTGCTCACTTGTCCCATATTCTTACATCTTGGGGATCTTATGGTATGATTTGAGTCGATGTGGAGCACTTCTGCACGACGTTACATTCAAAAACCGTCTCGTCCTTAATTTTTGCACGCCTGTGTATAATGACACATTGCTCTTAAAAATTGTACTGTTTCTTCCCAAAAGTTCTCCAATTGAGTTTTATACGTCGATTAATTTCTTCATTAACGCGACCTTTGCTTGCTATGTGCTGTCCAAAATAAAAGTAGGAATTGGTTATACCCGACCCGTTTGACCCACAAGAAATTGTGGACCCGGTGACCCGTTTCCATCTCTGGTCTAGCCAGGTCCTGGCTTGTACTGAAAAGTTTAGCATTTTGCTCCTGCATTACAATAAAGAAAAATCTTTTTGTCTCACAAAACGACAACTGGTTTCCTAAATAATCAGGTGGCAAAGTTCACTGAGTGAAATGGATCTGCCACCAATGCATTGATTAATTACAGCTTAAACTGATGAGCCGGGCTGTAAAATGGCGCTCTGAAACTGGACGATTTATTTCTTTTAAGGTGGACGTCAAGTAATTTTGCTTCCTATACTTCCAATGGAAAAACTTCTGCACACATTTTCTTCACAATTATTGCGTTCCCAAGGGTGAAAATTTGAACAGCTTCATTTTATAACTTGGAATACTTAATATTTTCTAAAACATAACCATAATTATATTGAAAATCAATAACTTCTAATTTGGTGGTGTTGAAACCAGAAAAAAGATGGCGCGACCTGTACTTTGATGACGTCAGTAGACAAACAAATGTTGGATTGCATAATTATGGTTATGTTTTAGAAAATATTAAGTATTCCAAGTTATAAAATGAAGCTATTTTAATCGATGTTCAAATTTTCATCATTGGGAACGCATTAATTGTCCAGAAAAAGATGGCGCTACCTGTACTTTGATGACGTTAGTAGACAAACAAATGTTGATAATTATGGTTATGTTTTAGAAAATATTAAGTATTCCAAGTTATAAAATGAAGCTATTTTAATCGATGTTCAAATTTTCATCATTGGGAACGTATTAATTGTCCAGAAAAAAGATGGCGCTACCTGTACTTTGATGACATCAGTAGACAAGCAAATGTTGATAATTATGGTTATGTTTTAGAAAATATTAAGTATTCCAAGTTATAAAATGAAGCTATTTTAATCGATATTCAAATTTTCATCCTTGGAAACGCATTAATTGTCCAGAAAAAAGATGGCGCGACCTGTACTTTGATGACGACGTAGACAAACAAATGTTGATAACTATGGTTATGTTTTAGAAAATATTAAGTATTCCAAGCTATAAAATAAATCTATTTTAATCGATGTTCAAATTTTCATCCTTGGGAACGGATTAATTGCCCAGAAAAAAGAAGGCGCGACCTGTGCTTTGATGACGTCAGTAGACAAACAAATGTTGGATTGCATAATTATGGTTATGTTTTAGAAAATATTAAGTATTCCAAGTTATAAAATTAAGCTATTTCAATCGATGTTCAAATTTTCATCCTTGGGAACGCATTAATTGTCCAGAAAATGTGTACAGAAGTTTTTTCATTGGAAGTTATAGGAAGCAAAATTACTTGACGTCCACCTTAAGGACGAAATCAAATTCCGTTTTCAAGTAATTGGATTTAGCGATTAAAACACGTGTTTTGATTTTGACCCCCCCAGAAATGTTTACATGAACAGAGTTATCAGCTTCTCGAAAACAAAAGCAAAATCTGGCGTCATTCGTTACTGCAGGTAGGATGAGGAAGTTCGGGGAATTTGTAAACATATTTCGGGATCGATGACTATTTTGTTTGTAGCTAACAAGGAAACCGTACCTGCTGTAAGTTGAGTAACCAGACCTAGCACGCAGAGGGTATGCACATGGTTGATTCGAAAAGCGAAGTCCGCCGCAGCCCAGCTGCAAAATTTAACGAGATATTGCCTTCCAAAGTTGCCAATTACAACCCACACGAATACTGCCTTTGTAGTGGTATTTCCCAGGATTAGTAGTTCCAGTATAGATCCCTCACGGACAATAAAATGTGCGCACCTAGAAGAAAACATGCTACAGCTGCGAAACTTTGCAGATAGCTAGAGTGCGTACTGGTACGCAAATGATCCACGTTTGGTGCGATTGCGCATGACCGCACAACTTGTGGCGGCGATGCAAGCACGAACCGGCATCCTTATAAACCGGCGTGTAACCGGTACCCTATGAAAGCGAAAGGCACCAGCTAACGCAAGCAAGAGTACAGAGTGACCAGAATGCCGGGTAGATGACAGAGACGTTGATTTACGCAACTTACGAACTTTGAGAGAGGCCTGATCATCGTGCTGAACACTGCAGGGTGGTCGGCGCGCCGTATAGCTCGCCACGTGGATCGTTCTGACCATACCGTCAGACTGTGTTGGGGGAAGTGTACACGTGACGACACTGCCACACGGCGGAGCGGCTCCGGACGGACCACCTGTAGAGAGGGTCGACGGAGCGTGCGCCTGGCACGAACGGATCCCACTGGGACCCGGCCCACCATACAGGCAGATGTAGTGGCTCCTGTGTGCCCACGAACCATTTCCCGACGCCTCGCGGAAGCGAATCTGCGATCATAGCGTCCCTTACGTGTGCTGCCATTAACACCGGAACATCGCCGGTTCCGTGTGCAGTGGTGCCAGGCCTTAGCGACGTGGAACGCCACATACTGGCGACGTGTGGTGTTTAGCGATGAGTGCCGCTTCGTTTTGGGGACAGATGATCATCGTGCCCGGGTGTGGAATTCCCCGGGTCAACGGCACAATCCCAATCTCGTTATCGAGCGCCACACTTCCCCCATTGCAGGCATTATGGTCTGGGGAGCCATTGCCTATACGATAGCCGATCAGCTCTAGTAGTGGTACGTGAATCATTGACGGGCCAGCGGTATGTGGATGACATCTTATGGCCCAATGTGCTTCCATTCCTGGCCGGGATTCCAGGTGCGGTATACCAGCAGGATAATGCCGGGCTGCACACGGCTCGGGTTGCCCAGGACTGCTTACGTCATGCCCAGACCCTGCTAATGCCCGGACTTTTCTTCTGGTGTATCGGAATAACGCAATACGACCTCGGATGTATTTACTGGAGCAACGGCTGACTTGGCATCAACGACCACAAACAATTATCACAGGCGACAGCGAGGTTTGTAGTTCTGCTGTAATGGAACTGTGAATTTTATGTTGTGTGATTAATACATTTTTGTTTATTAAATTATACTCTTGTTTTGAGACACAACCGGATGAGATCTGCAATTCCTAAAGCAGTCGTACATCTGTTATTGCAGCATCATGGTGCTTTCAACGGTGTTCCAACGAGGAAAGGCAGAGAAATGTTCAACAATATCAAGGATACGCGACGGGCATCGAACCTGTGTTCCTTCACTCCGGAATAAGTCGCTCTCCGAACTAAGCTACGTGGACAGAATGTCTCGCTGCAGATTTGTCGTCTTGACTCATGTTTTTACCTCTGTAGTACGTTACATCATCTCCCTCTGAATGTTTTTCTTCTTTGAAGCGAAGTAGGAATTTTTCATTAATTCCAAACAATGTGTGGAACAAACATCACACATTTTAAGAACCCAACGGCCAGTGGATCCATTTTCCACAATCGGGTGCCAATGTGAAAACACAAGTTCGTCCGCGACGGCCATCGAATCCGTGCCCCCCTCACTCAGCGTTCCTTTCAGGAATTTTTGACCGGGGGAGCTAATGGAACCTTAGGTGGTGCAAGTTTTCCATTTCCTATATACACTATAATGACAAAAGTCACCGGACATCCTTGAAAACCAAATGAACGAATCCGCTGCGTTGTTAAGATGCGCGGTACAGCTACAAACGGTATAAAAATAAGCCTGAAGCTGACCGCGATCATATCGCACTGTTAGGTTGGGAAATGTCGCGGCGGGAGAGAACTGACTTTGAGAAAGGAAAGATTGTTGGGTGTTATATTAGTGGGTTGTCCATAAGAGAAACCGAGAGGCGTTTAAACATACCCAAATCAACTGTTTTGGATGTACTGAAAAAGTGGAAGACACATGGCGTGCCTGAAGCAGCAAAACGTACCGGCAGACCAAAGAAAAACAGTGATAGAGGACGTCGAAGCCTCAGGAGAGTCGTTACAGCTAATCGACGAAGTACTGCACAAGACCTCAGTGTACAGGTGAGTAAAAATGCTGGAACCTCGGTATGCACATGTATAATTCACAGATAACTTCATTCCATGGGTGCCGTGGTCGTGCGGCTGCTCATAAGCCTTTCGTCTCCACTAGGAATGGTATTCGTCGTTTAACATGGTGTAAAGAACATTTATCGTGGACCATAGATCAATGGAAACGGGTCCTATGGACTGATGAATCCAGATACACGATCCATCAGTCTGATGGCGGTGTGTGGTTATATATATATATATATATATATATATATATATATATATATATTTTTTTTTTTAGTTAAGTGGACCTTAACTAAAAGAGACATACAAAGGCTGCAGACAACTCAAAGCAGCATGGAGAGGTGCATGCTTGGTATAACCAAGAGAGATAAGAAGAGGAACTCGTGGATCCGAAAAATGACGAGAGTGGAAGACATCATGATCAGAGTTAAATCCCTGAAATGGCAATGGGCTGGACATACTGCCAGAAGGACAGACCATAGATGGACAGCCGAAATTTTAGATTGGATTCCAAGCGACAGGAAAAGACCGAGAAAAAGACCACATGGGAGATGGGTGGATGAAATTCGTAAATATGCGGGAGTGACATGGGACTGGCACAAGACAGACCGTTGTGGAGGAAACTTGGGGAGACCTTCATCCAGCAGTGGATTGATAATGGTTGACAATGATGATATCATCATCATCATCATCATTGTCAACCATTATCAATCCACTGCTGGACGAAGGTCTCCCCAAGTTTCCTCCACAACGGTCTGTCTTGTGCCAGTCTCCTCCATGTCACCCCTGCATACTTTCGAATTTCATCCACCCATCTCCCATGTGGTCTTCTTCTGGGTCTTTTCCTGTCCCTTGGAATCCAATCTAAAATTTCGGCTGTCCATCGATGATCTGTCCTTCTGGCAGTATGTCCAGCCCATTGCCATTTCAGGGATTTAACTCTGATCATGATGTCTTCCACTCTTGTCATTTTTCGGATCCACGAGTTCCTCTTCTTATCTCTCCTGGTTACACCAAGTATGCACCTCTCCATGCTTCTTTGAGTTGTCTGCAGCCTTTGTATGTCTCTTTTAGTTAAGGTCCACGTCTCTGCACCATACGTAAGCACTGGAAGGATGCATTGATCAAAAACTTTTCTTTTAAGACATAATGGCATATTGCTCTTGAAAATTATGCTGTTTCTTCCAAAAGCTCTCCAGGCAAGTTTTGTACGCCGATTAATTTCTTCATCAATGTGACCCTCACTAGATATCTGCTGTCCAAGATAAACGTACGTGTCTGTTATCTCCAGCTTTTCTCCATCAATCGATAAGTCTTCATTTCTTGTAAAAGCATTGAACATCACTTTTGTCTTCTGAAAGTTCATTTTTAATCCCACTTCTTTACTCTTGTCAGCAAGTTCCTGGATCATACTCTGCAGCTCTGATGGGGTAGTTGCAAAAATGACTACGTCATCAGCAAAACGAAGGTGGGTTAGATAATCTCCATTAATCTTTATCCCCTTGTATATATATATATATATGGGATGTAAGGTCAGGTGATGCGTAACATCACAGCCGCTCCTTGACAAATGTCAACCCCGCCTTCTCGTGGTGCATCCTGTTCCCACTACAGGGGCTCTGACGACCGCCAATAGCGGTATAACCATACCATCGGGATTAGAGGAAATGCTATCCCACACTCACCAACCCGCTTGGCCAGCGTGGTGAGTTATGGCCAAACCCCTCCAAAATGATTCCACAACTTAAATCTTGGCCCTCAGTCTCAGGCAGCGGCCAGTGCGACATGAAGGCAGAGGGTGCTAAGAATCCCCGGAGTACCGGACTAGGCTGCCATTTGATGCTGACCTTGGCTACGTATAATGGACGCTCTCTATCTTCTGATTCAAGTCTTCTTGAATTGGAAGAGGAAGTACAAAGGATCAAGTGGGACATCGTCGGACTAAGTGAGGTAAGGAGAAAAGCTCACTGAACTTAAAAGTGGACATCTCTTCTACTATCGTGGGACAGATACTTGCAGAACTAGTGGTGTTGGATTTATAATAAACAAGAAACTGAAGGATAAAGTGGTAGAAGTTGAAAGTTCCTCTGACAGAGCTGCACGACTTGTTATCCAACTCTCGAGAAGATACCAGGCTCAGATTATTCAAACTTATGCACCCACCACAAGTCATCCTGAAGAAGAAATTGAAGAATTTTATGATGAAATTCGTCATCTAAATAATAAAGGTAAGCAACACTTGAAGATAATTATGAGAGATTTCAATGCAAAAATAGGGCAACAGCAACAGAATGAAACTTCAGAAGGTAAATTCGGTCACGGCAACAGAAACCAGCGGGGAAATACTCTCGTTGAGTTTGCAGAGGCAGAAGGGTTTTTCAAAAATATGTGAGGCAGAAGGGTTTTTAAAAGATATGTTTTTTTGTAAATATGTGAATAAAAAAAGTGCAAAATACATTAACTAGCTCATATCTATGTTATTTTCGTGTATTCCTGTATTACTTTTCAATCTTCATTACTATTGAACCAATGAACGTCAGCTACAATTGATTGCATACTTGGCCATGTCTTGAGGTAAGGTTTCGTTGCAGCCATGTGCCGTTGAATGATGCAACTTCCATGCAGTACACCTCCCTTAGATATACAAAACTACTAATATGGGAAATACTACCACAAAGGCAACGCTCATGTCAGCTGAATCAGTATGCAACTCTAGAAGCCAATATCTCGTCAAGTTTTGTAGCTTATCTGCGGCGGACTTCACTTGTCGAATCAACCATGTGCAAGCCAGGTCTGACTGGGCTACTCAACTTACAACAAGTACGGTTTCCCTGTAAGTATAGAGACAGATTTTGAATACCAAAACTTAACTTTTGGAAAAATAAACGATGCAGTTAACGTATCTGTGTTACAATAAATTTCGAAATAGGTACCTGATACGCCGACAGCTTGTCAAGGAGCTGTTGAGGCATCGCGGCCCATTCCTCTTCTAGCGCCAATCGCAGCTGCGGAATCGAGAAAGTCCCACACGTGTTCAATTGGATTTAGGTCCGGGGACATTGCGGGCCAATCCATGCGTTGAATATCTTCACTCTCCAACAGATCTGCGACAGCCACTGTACGATGAGGTGTAGCGTTGTCGTCCATGAAGAGGAACTCAGGACCCACAGCACCTCTAAACAGACGCACGTGATGCAGGAGAACCTCGGTACAATAGCGGACACCAGTGACTGAACCTCCTTGGAAGATGTGGTCAGTACGGCTACCAAGCACGATACCGCCCCAAACGAGAACTCCGCCACCTCCAAACCAGCCCCTTTCGATGATGCTGGAGGTGTGCTTGCGTGTTCCCTGCTCTCTCCAGATGTGTATACGTCCAGAATCGCTCGTCAGACTAAATCGGCTCTCATCCGTAAAGAGAACTGGACCCCACTGCTGATGTGTCCAGTTCTTGTGTTCCTGGCACCACAGAAACCGCAGTCTTCGATGAGCAGGCGTTAATGGCACACACCGCACTGGTCGTCGTGCAAGTAGACCACCTTTGTGCAGCCTCCTGGCCACGGTAAAACGCGATAACGGACGTCCAGTTGTGTGTTGCATGTGCCTTGCGATTTCTCCCGCTGTGTGCCGTCTGTCTCTTCACGCCTGTAGGACAATATACCGGTCGTCCGCCGTCGTGGTTGCTCGCGGACGACTACTGCTAAACTCTCGGACAGCTGTTCCTGTCGTTTGAAATGCTCTCCAAGCTCGTGAAACGATGCTGTGAGCGATCCCGAACTCCTCGGCCATACTAGTCACACTTCGAATTTCTTCCAACTTCCCAATGACGCGACCTCGGGTGAAGTCATCCAGATGTCGTCTACTGGATTGCCTGTTGGCTATGTCACACGGTGGCAGCAACTCGACGTCGTTCAAACCGATGTACACCGTGCAATAGCTTTCACCGAATTACTGAGCGTACACCGCCCGTGTGCTTTATACTCTTCCGACACTCCCCCCTCTCCACGTCATGCTGCATATATGCGCATGCCCTACCGTACCGAAGCCTAGTCAATCTACTGAGTGGTCTTTCGGTCCGTTCTGCCTGCTCGTTCCGCTGTTATGCTAATTTCTCCCCTTCGTCCTTAATTTTTGCACACCAGTGTATTTAACAATATCAAACAGAGGCAACATCGCGAGAAAAAGAAGTTACGAGTACGGGAAAAACCTTAACTCAGTTTTAACTTCTATTTTTGAAAGACGAAATACAGTTCCCAAATGGAAAACTATCCCATCCTACCCCTCACCAATCCCCTAAAAATTTATCGTCAGTTTTGCATCGATCTCGAGGATGACCTAATGATGAAAAAAAAAAAAAAGGGGGGGGGGGTCCGCGAAGCGGAAGAATCTGATGTATGAACGTAACAGGAATTAACTAGTTAGGTGGAGTGAAAAATAACAGCCATAAAGGACACACACACATTTTTTTTTTTTTTTTTTTTTTTTTTTAAGGAAACGCTTATAAGGTACATTTAAAAAGTTAAAAACATATTACACTGTTACCTAAAAACTGTACATATACGGTGTGTGCGCTCTGATGCAGAGATGTTTCCAACTGTTATTTTTTTCATAGAGAACTAGGAAACTTAAAACCCTCCGCACCACAAGTCGCAAACATTCATTCGTCGAAACGCTTGGCCATAATGACGTCTTGCAGAAGTTTGGATTTTTTAACTCTTCTATCAGGGCCACCTACAACAGAGAAAAAGAAAATATTCAGATTACTTAATTAAACACAGCATAACATCATGTAAGTGAACAACAGATATTAAACATTGACATTTCACTGCGTTCATCCACCAATGAAAACAAAAGTAACATCTCTCCCCCCCCCTGCCCCTCCTTAACCTTCACATTAACATCGGATCGGAAGAACGGACTATTTTTTTGGGGAATTCTAGTTCCAGCGAACAGGGACAACTGCAACAATGTTTCGCTCCGGACTCCAACCAAGTAGCGAGAGGTTGACCAAGAGTTTCCCAACCTTTTTCCTCCAGAGATACCGCCTATTTATATATACACTATCTACCAACAAGTAATTGGACACCCCTGCAATCGACGATATCTGCGGTCCTGATACACGTCACGGCCGCCGCCGTTAAATATCGTGTGGGAAACAACAACGCAACCAAGTCGCATGCAAGATGCCAACGCAGTTCGGAGCTCTCTGATTTCGAGAAAGGTGTAATCGTCGGGTATCACAGAAATGGCCGATCCATACGTTACATATCCAGCTAGTTGAAGTACCCAAAATCGACAGTCGCTCACCCGGCAGACCCACAAAACTGGGAGTTAGAGACCGACGGGTAATGGCCAGAAAAATTCGGAAGAACCGCACCAAATCGATGGGCTACATCCGCGAGGAGTTTCAACAGGCATCCGGGAATGTTTTTTCGATGAATACTATCCGTAAGGAAGCCCATCTGCTCGGTTATCATGGACGTGATGCCGCCCACAAGCCTTTAATCACCAAGTACAAAAGCGCTGCTTGGCTAACGTGGTGCAAAGAACGTCGACAGTGGACCGTTGAACAGTGGAAACAGGTTCTCTTGAGCGACGAATCAAGGTTCATCCTCTACCGTTGAGATGGCAGGGTCTGGATTTGGTGTCTGCCTGGAGAACGCCTCCTGCCGGAATGTATTGTGCCAACTGTGAAGTTCGGCGGCGGTAGAATTATGCTATGGGGGTGTTTCTCCTGGTATGGCACGGGACCCTTGGTCTCAATTCCTGGTAGACTCAACGCCGGGACCTACTGCACCATTTTGGATGACCATGCGCTTCCTACGTTGTGGCAGTTTTACGGGGTGGACCCATGTTACTTTCAGGATGACAATGCCACCTGTCATGCTGCGAGGTCCACCATGGCTTGGTATGGTGACAATAGGGTTAATCGAATGGACTGGCCTGCGCAGAGCCCGGACCTTAACCCTATCGAGTACCTCTTGGACGAGTTGGAGCATCAACTTAAGGGGTGCCCTCCACCGTCCAAAATCGGTGAAGGAACTGACCTGTCTTCTCCAAGCCGAGTGGAAGAAAATACCGCTAGCCGTCGTACAACACCTGTTTGAGAGTATGCCCCGGAGGATCTCAGCTGTAATCGCCGCTCGTGGAGGCTCCACCAACTATTGAAGGTGAATAAACTTCGTTTTCCTTTGCTATGACAGGTGTACTTGTTGGTAGATAGTGTATATAACATCACAACCTCTCCATGACAAATGTCAACCCCGCCTTCTCGTGGTGCATCCTGTTCCCACTAAAGAGGCTCTGACGACCGCCAATAGCGGTATAACTATACCACCGGAATTAGAGGAAATGCTATCCCACACTCACCAACCCGCTTGGCCAGCGTGGTGAGTTATGGCCAAACTCTTCCAAAATGACTCCACAACTTAAATCTTGGCCCTGTCTCCGGCAGCTGGAATGCACCTGGCCAAGGCAGCGGCCAGTGCGACATTAAGGCAGAGGGTGCTAAGAATCACCGGAGGACCGGACTAGGCTGCCATCTGATGCTGACCTTGGCTACGTATAATGGACGCTCCCTATCTTCTGATTCAAGGCTTCTTGAATGGAAGAGGAACTACAAAGGATCAAGTGGGACATCGTCGGGCTAAGTGAGGTAAGGAGAAAAAGAGATCTCATTGAACTGAAAAGTGGACATCTCTTCTACTATCGTGGGACAGATACTGGCAGAACTAGTGGTGTTGGATTTATAATAAACAAGAAACTGAAGGATAAAGTTGTAGAAGTTGAAAGTTCCTCTGACAGAGCTGCACGACTCGTTATCCAACTCTCGAGAAGATACAAGGCTCAGATTATTCAAACTTTGCACCCACCACAAGTCATCCTGAAGAAGAAATTGAAGAATTTTATGAGGAAATTCGTCATCTAAATAATAAAGGTAAGCAGCACTTGAAGATAATTATGGGAGATTTCAATGCAAAAATAGGGCAACGACAACAGAATGAAATTTCAGTACGTAAATTCGGTCACGGCAACAGAAACCAGCGTGGAAATACTCTCGTAGAGTTTGCAGAGGCAGAAGGGTTTTTCATCTTGAACTCCTTTTTTAAGAAAAAGCCACACAGGAAATGGACATGGCGACATCCAAATGGGACGACAAGTGAAATTGATTTTATTATGTGTAACAATCGTCATAGAAGACTGCAGTGTGCTAAACAAGTTCAACACATGTAGTGTCCATAGATTGGTGAGATGTAAGATGCACCTCAGCACTAAACTCGAACGTGGCCAGCTCATTAGACAAACAAACTGTATTGACATAACCAACCTTAAAAAACACCATAATACCTTCAAGTTGGAACTGAAGAACAGATTCTCTGCTTGAGAATGCATAACATCGGAAGAAGTGGATATTTCTGAAGTTAACAGAAAAGTAACCAAAGCTCTTATGGAACAGCAACAAAATTAGCTGGGTCTAAGAACAAGTTGCATGTGAACAAATTATCAGGAAAAACCAAAATGTTGATGCAAAAAAGAAGAGAGATGAGGACAACTAAAGAAGATGTGCCTTCCAAAGTGGAATATATAGAGCTATGCAAGACAGTACGAAAAAGTATCACTGAAGACGTAAGGAAATTCAACTGTGAACTAGTGAGGAAAGCAATTGAAAACAACCAAAGCCTAAAGATAGCAAAGGGACATCTCAGTAAGGGAATAAAACAGATTATGGCATTGAGAAAAGAAGATGGTTCTGTAACAAGAAATAGAGGCGAAATTTTAACAAGAGTGAAAGATTTCTACTCCAAATTATATGAAAGGGATGATACATGTACTCCAGACATCATGAAAGGTACCAGTACCAGAGTTCTTCCAGTCCTCGCAGCAGAAGTTGCACATGCAATCAAGAACATGAAGCGGGGAAAAGCTCCAGGAGAAGATGGAATTACTGTAGACATCATACAAGAAGCAAGTGGAGAAATCGAAACAGTACTCGCCCAAATTTTCACTCGATGTCTTAATGAAAAGAAGATTCCTGAGGATTGGAACAACGCTACAATGATCCCGCTACATAAAAAAGGTGACATTGAGGATCTCAGGAACTACAGACCTATCAGTCTCCTATCAGTGGTTTATAAAATCTTCACTAAAGTTCTTTCACACCGGTTGAAGGTAACACTGGACATGGCTCAACCGAGGGAACAAGCTGAGTTCAGGAGTGGCTACAGCACAATAGATCATATCCACGTACTGAGAGAACTAATTGAAAGAGCGAGGGAATATGAACGTTCATTGTGCATGGCTTTTATCGATTATGAAAAAGCCTTTGATTCGGTGAAACCATCAGCACAGTTACAATGGCTCTGAAATCCTGCGGTATTGAAGATGCATACATTAATATTATTAATAACATCTATGAAAATGCAAGTGCAAAGATTCGGCTTTTTGAAAATACAATACACATAAAAATTGGAAAGGGAGTGAGACAAGGTGACACCATATCTCCGAAGCTCTTTAATGCCACACTGGAAAATGTCTTTCAATCACTGAGCTGGGAAAACAAAGAAATAAAGATTAATGGAGATTATCTAACCCACCTTCGTTTTGCTGATGACATAGTCATTTTTGCAACTACCCCATCAGAGCTGCAGAGTATGATCCAGGAACTTGCTTACAAGAGTCAAGAACAAGGATTAAAAATGAACTTTCAGAAGACAAAAGTGATGTTCAATGCTTTTACAAGAAATGAAGATTTATCGATTGATGGAGAAAAGCTGGAGATAACAGACACGTACGTTTATCTTGGACAGCAGATATCAAGTAAGGGTCACATTGATGAAGAAATTAATCGGCGTACAAAACTTGCCTGGAGAGCTTTTGGAAGAAACAGCATAATTTTCAAGAGCAATATGCCATTATGTCTTAAAAGAAAAGTGTTTGATCAATGCATCCATCCAGTGCTTACGTATGGTGCAGAGACGTGGACCTTAACTAAAAGAGACATACAAAGGCTGCAGACAACTCAAAGCAGCATGGAGAGGTGCATGCTTGGTGTAACCAGGAGAGATAAGAAGAGGAACACGTGGATCCGAAAAATGACA
Organism: Macrothele yani; assembly: GCA_039090855.1. Lineage (NCBI taxonomy): Eukaryota > Metazoa > Arthropoda > Arachnida > Araneae > Macrothelidae > Macrothele > Macrothele yani. The sequence goes on along the minus strand of CM077005.1, from coordinate 119,469,383 downwards.
AGAGTGGAAGACATCATGATCAGAGTTAAATCCCTGAAATGGCAATGGGCTGGACATACTGCCAGAAGGACAGACCATCGATGGACAGCCGAAATTTTAGATTGGATTCCAAGGGATAGGAAAAGACCCAGAAGAAGACCACAAGGGAGATGGGTGGATGAAATTCGAAAGTATGCGGGAGTGACATAGAGGAGACTCGCACAAGACAGACCGTTGTGGAGGAAACTTGGGGAGACCTTCGTCCAGCAGTGGATTGATAATGGTTGACAATGATGATATATATATATATATATATATATATATATATATATCCCGAGGTACCTCTAAAAATAAATTTTCGCATCTCGAGGAACGCTGAAAATAATTGATATCCCTTCCTAAGGAGGAATATGAAAAATCAAATTCGGCCTTCAGTTCACGAACGTCATATTCTTTAGTACTGTTGATTTCTATATCAATTCATTGCTTTTCCTAATATTGCTTGCTACTTTGGCACCCAACCTTTAGATAATATTGTAGCGTTCGTCCCCTATACCAGGTTGCGTCCCTGAGCATGAATTCTTTTGATACAGCGAGAATTAAAAGAAGGTAATTTGGATTGCGTTGATTGGCAAGAAAAGATTCAGAGCAACAAGGCAACACACACTTGCAATAAATACCTAGTAGCAGAAGGGCTTAATACGAACACAACATTTAATCATTCGCATAAAGCTTATATAGGTTTTAATCAAAAGAAAAGAATTTAAACAGGATTAACTTGAACGAACTAATGTAAATCTCCATCATTTCCACCTGATGAATCATTCTGCACTAGAGTCACACATAATAATATCCGGCCTTAATTGCAATCGCCTCGTGTGGCTCACGGAGATCCTTCACTGTATGCTTACAGTATCAAGAAAATGTTCTTACATGACATCGTGGTAATCCCTTCTTGAATTTAGCACACAGCACAATTTAACACACACACACACACACACACACACATGGTGACTCGGCGGTGAGATGGGACTGTCGTGTTGTCCCACTTCCGTACGTACCATTTCCGTACAAATTAATTTTTTTTCCCGATTTCCGTATACATCCAGATCAGCCAGCGCTACTTCCGTAACAGATGTGATGATCGGTAAGGAGTGAGATATGCGTGAAGGAAGACATAGGATCAGGAGCGTAATGATAGCTTCCGCAACCACCCTCCCCACTACGGAAGGATTCACGTCTATAAGAGCCTCTAGTCCCAGGAAAAAGATTTTACAAATTCTTTTGAGGAAACCAAGCGAAACTGGTTAAAGAAATAGCCAGGAATTTTTGACGGCAGCTTTGAACGAAATAACTTATTAAAAACAAAAGCTATTTTTTTCCTTCGCGGTTTGAAATTAAGCATTTGCGACGAATGCTGAAGATCGTAAAGATTTTTTCTTTTTTCGCGGTTTTGAAATTAAGCATTTGCGACGAATGCTGAAGACCGTAAAGATTTTTTTCTTCGCGGTTTTGAAATTAAGTATTTCCGACGAATGCTGAAGACCGTAAAGATTTTTTCTTCGCGGTTTTGAAATTAATCATATGCGACGAATGCTGAAGACCGTAAAGAATTATTTTTTCTTCGCGGTTTTGAAATTAAGTATTTGCGACGAATGCTGAAGACCGTAATTTTTTTTTTCTTCGCGGTTTTGAAATTAAGTATTTGCGACGAATGCTGAAGACCGTAATTTTTTTTTTTCTTCGCGGTTTTGAAATTAAGCATTTGCGACGAATGCTGAAGACCGTAATTTTTTTTTTCTTCGCGGTTTTGAAATTAAGTATTTGCGACGAATGCTGAAGACCGTAATTTTTTTCTTCGCGGTTTTGAAATTAATCATTTGCGACGAATGCTGAAGACCGTAAATTTTTTACTTCGCGGTTTTGAAATTAAGTATTTGCGACGAATGCTGAAGACCGTAATTTTTTTTTTCTTCGCGGTTTTGAAATTAAGCATTTGCGACGAATGCTGAAGACCGTAAAGATGGCAATAATGAACAGCTTGTTTGTCCTTCAGTTTTTATTGATGTTCCCGCTTACCCTACCGCGGGTGCCTATTTGTTGACGAAAACAATGAATGGGGATCTTATGAGACGTCGGAGGAATTCGACAGGAGATCAGCATTAACTTTTTACCACACGTCTGATACTAGGCGCGGTAAAACTGAACGAAAATGTCACTAACCGATCTGCTATATACGGAAAAGGGGACAAAATTCCTTTTGTACGGAAATGGCACGTACGGAAGTGGGGAAACAATCGCTTTTGGCGATCCGTGAATCTTTCTCTCAGGCAGATAGCATGGATTTCCTCCTCTTCGCTCTTTTCAGCTGATTGCTAGGGAGAAAAGCGTGCTGTCCACACGCTTCAGCTTGAAGAAGCATGCCGATGTCTCAGCACTGGTATCGAACGACAGAATTTTGCACTTCTGCCCAGTTTCTGTTTCCAGAGAGGAATCGTTCACGGATTATCTCCACGACGGCGATAGGAGCAAAAAGCGATTCTCCGCCCCAGCGTGTTAACTAAGACTATCCTGCTGCTATGCAATAGTGGTAATTGTAAATAAGCTTCTAATAATAACGTAATGGGAACGGGGATATCTACTTTATGAAATGTAATGTCATGTAAATACTTAGAATCTTTTAATTGCTGAATTTTGATGGTATGTAAATAATTAAGAACCCTTGCAGTTTTAGGATGTTTGAAAAGTAATCGTGGGAAACTTCTTAAGAATATATTTTTTGTGTTCTATTTGGTAGAGCCAGTAAGTCTTCGGAAATGATTAGTTTATCGACTACCTTCCTGAAGATGAACAATGCGCAGGACACTGGTGTAGGTAGCTATAATAGAAGATTACTTTTCTTAGAGCCATCCAGCAGGATGTATTTCCATTCTGAGTAAGGGATGAAAATCCCCCAAATAGCATAAATAAATACATCGCTCTTTCCACGTTCTAGAAACACATAGCAACCGAAAAATTGTAAAAAAAGATGCACATAGCACCGTGGATTGTTGGCCACCGCGGTGTAAAGCTAAAGCGCTCGGCTAGATATCGAGAGATCCGTGGATTCATTTCCCTGGCGGCGGGTGAAAACAATTTTTCGGTTGCTATATGTTTCTGGAGCGTGAAAAGAGCGATGTATTTATTTATTCTGAGTAAGGGGTTTCCTCCGGGGTGATGGCATTAGGAAGTGGACATTCTGAGACGCATGGGAAGAGAGTTTTCGGACGGTGTGCTGGGGGTGGCTAATCGGAGGCTGGAGGCGCGTGTTTGAGAAGCAATTGCGGAAAATAATAGGAGAAGGGGTCTTCTGAAGGAAGAAGCCGACGTGTTTTGGGCAGAATGCGACTGAGAGGTTGAGAGATTTGAGGAAGGAAGAGTTTTTGAGAAGGGGAGCGTTGTTTCCACGTACGAGCGGTAAGAATGAATGTAGCAAGGAGTTAAGGCATGGGCTTGAGGACTAATCATCTCACGGTGACCCGGAGTAATCATTAATTAAGCAAAATCACTAAAATAAAGGATTTTATCAAACGTCCAATCGCATCTGCTGAATGACCTATTACTACTCTATTAATGCTTACAGTGCAATAGGAACCTCGCAATCTTCTGATTATAACATATTTCGCTAATTAAAGAACGAATCAAAACAGCACTGCGACAGCTATGTGCGTTTCTTTCCTTAGTCCAGGGCTATGACTCGTAAAGATATCTCGGCACAAAGTTGCCGAATGTCATCTGGTCTTTCTCATGATGCTTCCTTCCATGCAAACTGCAGATACTTGGCTGGACCCTTATGAGAAGTGCGATGCCATGTCTGTGCCAGAGATGGAAACGGGTCATGGGTCAACAATTTGTAGCGGGTCAAGGTGTTCCTGACCCGATTCAGATAAGATTTTATTTCCGTTTTATTTTTTGAAAAGTATAAAAAATTAAAAAGGAAAATGCGCACTGTGGAATTTTGTGCCCGATAGTGGTGCCCGCGGACTGAAAAATTATTTGTTATGCAATATGGAGGAATGGTGTCCCCAGAAGGAAAAGTGTCTCTTCTGAGAGGCAATGATGAAAACGACATCCACAGTTTGAAAAAAAAATAAGCACTGAAAAGGTATAATTGTTTTCCTTTTAAACAAAATGTTTAAAAGGAAAACAATTATCTGTAATTTTCAAAAATCCACGTATGACTGAATGTAGCGTAGTTGGATGTTACATTCAACCATGAGCGGATTTCTAAAATTGTTTCAACATTAAATTGTTGTTAAAATTTATACACCACTGAATTTATTTTACAATGCATATTTCAACAGTTGTCTTTCATTCAGCATCGAACAAAAAAAAAAAACATTTTTTTCCCGTGAGGGAACAACGTTTATCTCCTTTTTTTTTTTTTTTTTTTTTTTTTTTTTTGATTGGAGGTTTAACGACCACCGTGAGCAACTCAATGGGCTATAAGCAGTCGCCCGTCCCTAATTTAAGGTCACTGGCTGCAGGGAAGAGAGAGAGCCAGTGCCGTAAGACAAACACAACATCCATGCCTACCGGGATTCGAACCCGGACCCCTTACGGACGAATGATCAGAGGCCAGCGCATTTTTATCTCCTTCCCTGGAATGCATGGCCTTAAAACAAAAGGAAAAAGCAAAGCAAAAAAAAAAAAAAGGGGGGGGGGGGTAACAACCACCACAAGCAACCCTGATGGTTATATGCAGTCGCCAGTCTCTAAAATAGTGCAACTGGTTTCCGGGAAGGTAGAGAATCAGCGCTCTCTTTCTCTCTACGTTGCTCAGTTCGAGCGTCGTTACCCAATTCCCATCCTGTCAGTAGTCAAGGTTCCCTGTCTCTTCTCAATAGTTCTCATGATTTCTGCAACCGATAGATTTGTGAGAGTTTTTATTTGATCGATGAATCTGTCTGGGGGACGTCCTGTCGTTCTTTTGCCGTAGACTTTTCTCTGAATACAAAGTTTTTCTAAACCGTCTCGCCGGATGATGCGGCCGAAGAAGGTTAGTATATGTCGTTGGATTGTCGGAAGAAGTCACTTGTGCGCGTCTATGCCGAGCTCCCTAAAGATTGATGCATTAGGATATTCTCAGCACGCGTCTGTAGCAGATCATTTCAAACGCCTCAATTCTTCTGCGACATGCTGCATTTAAGATCCATGTTTCAGAACCGTATGTTGCGATGGCGAACACGAGGGCTTTGATCGGCCTTAGCTTGGTGGTTGCGCTGATGTGGCGATCCTTCCAGATTTTTGTAAGCCCTGCCAGAGCAGATCTGGCCACTCCGATCCTCCTTTTGATCTCGCCTTCGCAGTTACCGTTGCTGGTTATGCCGGCCCAACTTTTGATTTTCGGGCAATATCGGGTATCTGTTCGAAGTTTTGAGAAAGCACTCCGGCGTTGTCAACTTCCGTAAGACAGCACTTCGCTCTATTTAGTTTGAGACCAGCTTCGGCGATGTAGTCATCGATGCGTTTGAGAAATTGCACCATCTACTCCTCTGAATCAGCTATTATAATGGTGTCATCCACATAGCGGAGATTTGATATTTTCCTACCGCCTACTGACACCGCACCATATCAGTTTTCCGTCGCTTTCATGATTATCCATTCTCCATATACTGTATATGAACAAGTAAGGGTGAGAGAATGAATCTCCTTTTCCCACGCTGAAGGTGTCAGAAGTTTCGTCATTAAATGTGACGGAGGCTTTATTAGCGTTGAAGAGTGACTTAATAAGAAAGATAAGATGTCCCGATGCGGCCATCTCTCTAAGAACTCGCCAGAGCCAACCCTATTTGACGGTATCAAATGCCTTTGAATAATCTACGAAACAGAAAATTGTTTGTTTGTCAGATTGAAGGTTTTTTGTTTTGTTTTTATTGGAGGTTTAACGACCACCGTGAGCAACTCAATGAGCTATAAGCAGTCGCCCGTCCCTAATTTAGGGTCACTGGTTTCAGGGAAGAGAGTGAACCAGTACCGCAAGACAAACACATCATCACTGCCTCATCGGGATTCGAACCCGGATCCCTTTCGGGCGAATGATCAGAAGCCATCGCTTAGACCACTACGCCACCGGGGCGGCGATTGAAGGTTTGGCCACTGTGAGCAACTCAATGGGACATATGCAGTTGTCCGTCCCTAATTTAGGGGCACTGGTTCTAGGGAAGGGACAGGGCCAGTGCCGTATGACAAACACAACACGTCTCCGCGGGATTCGAGCCCGGACTCCTCCCGGACGAATGATCAGAAGTTACCGCTCAGACCACTGCGCCACCGTGTCGGCGATTGAAGGTTTAACTACCACCGTGAGCAACTCAAGGGGATACAAGCATACTAATTTAGGGGAACTGGTTCTAGGGAAGGGACAGGGCCAGTGCCGTAAGACAAACACAACACGTCTCACAGGGATTCGAGCCCGGACTCCTCCCGGACGAATGATCAGAAGTTACCGCTTAGACCACTGCGCCACCGGAGCGGCGATTGAAGGTTTAACGACCACAGCAAGCAACTCAATTGGATATAAGCAGCCACTCGTCCCTAATTTAGGGTCACTGGTTCCAGGGAAGGAAGTGAACCGTAAGACAAACACAACATCCCTGCCTCATCGGGATTCGAAATCGGACTCCTTTCGGGCGAATGATCAGAAGTCACTGCTCAGACCACTGCGCCACCGTGTCGGCGATTGAAGGTTTAACTACCACCGTGAGCAACTCAAGGGGATACAAGCAGTCGCCCGTCCCTAATTTAGGGTCACTGGTTCCAGGGAAGGAAGTGAACCAGTACCGTAAGACAAACACAGCATCCCTGCCTCATCGGGATTCGAACCCGGACTCCTTTCGGGCGAATGATCAGAAGTCACTGCTCAGACCACTGCGCCACCGTGTCGGCGATTGAAGGTTTAACTACCACCGTGAGCAACTCAAGGGGATACAAGCAGTCGCCCGTCCCTAATTTAGGGCCACTGGTTCCAGGGAAGAGACAGAGCCCGTGCCGTAAAACAAACACAACACGTCTCACCGGGATTCGAGCCCGGACTCCTCTTGGACGAATGATCAGAAGTTACCGCTTGGACCAACACGCCACCGGGGCGGCAAAACAGAAAACAGCTGGTACATTGTATTCATAAAAATTTCCAACCAGATGAGAACCAGCGGCGTAAGACAAATGTAACTCTATGCCTCATCCAGGACTCGAACCCAGACCCACCTCAGACGAGCCAAAACGCCACGGCGCTGACCACTTGGCCACTGAGGCGGCAAAATTATGAATTAATAAGACGCTGGTCCACCCTTTGTTTGGAGTTACCATTCCTATGCTAACTCCAAAATTCATGTTTGTAACAGAAGAGAAAAAAAAAATGCAGGTAAATCGATCTAGTTAACCGACAGCAGGAGGGAGGGACGTCCGTCCTTCCCTAGTAGCAGTTCTGTGTGGAAAAGAGCTATTTGCAGCGATGATGTTATTCAGCGGAGCGCGTCTCGTGATTGATCACGAGGTATGTGCCCATGAGTTGGTTCCAACCGGCAGACCATGTCACGTGCCGCCAGAAATGACAATGGCCCTCTCACTCTCTTAACAATCCCTGTTACGCTGGTCGATGCATGTATGAGACATTTCTGTCTCATCGAGACCAGAATCGTCAATGAGTGCTTCTCATGCACCATGGGCGGAGTCAGAGAAGTTTCGTGTGAGTATAATGGCATTTCAAACCGCAACCAATAGCCTATCAAATGGCGACACAGAAGAGGCCACTCCATTAAAGCGTTCAGGTCCCCCTCCTCCCTGCTTTGCCACCACCACGCCCTAGAGAAATCAGCAGCAACCCCCTATCCATCTCTCCCGTCCCACCCGGTTCTTAAAGCTAGTCTCAACTGCTGCAGTCCGACGGAACCTCATTTACGCCACTTGAACACTATGTAGCTTTGACTGGTAGCCTTATTGGACGAATCTTAAAGCGCGCATTCAAAAAAAAAAAAAAAAAAAGTCTTTATACACAACTTTGATGCTTAACACATAACGAGTTTTTTCTCTGATTCATGTAAAATTCAGGACTAGTCTCAATAGACAAATTCAGTTACACCGTAAATAAAACCAGCTGTAACAGTTCTTGATAACCTACTCCGAAGTTCGAATTTAATACTGCGGCTCTCTCTTAAAAACACAAACTGACTTCGAACAACTGAAGACAGTGATTATTAAAACAATTGCAATGGACTTTTGTAACAGTGCGATATCTTCTTGAAACTTTGAAGAAGCTGCCGTTGAAAGATTTGGAAAACTTTTAAGGTTTAAATTATTGGGAAACCCAATTCTTTGCTATGCAGAATAAAAGAGCTCAGAACTTCCCTTAAGGTTTCCCCTGCCGTCCCAGTGGTCTTAGGTCAGGGTTCGACTCCCGGTGAAGCATGGATGCTTTGTTTGTCTAACGGCACAGGCTCTCTCCCTTCCCTGGAACCGATGACTCTAAATGAGGAGCTGGCAACTGCTTATAACCTATAGAGTTGCTCACAGTGGTCGTTAAACATCCAAACAAAAAAAAAAAACTTTTCCTTCGTTCTTATCGCTCCCATATAAAAACTGATTCAGAGAAACCGTGATTTCTTTTTAAATTTACAGATGTTTCTTTCCTAAGCTGTTTCTGACCCTGTATCACTGTTAGGTTTGTCAAACTTTGGTGTTTCTTCCATTGCAAAACTGCCTCTGAATCTTATCTTACATAGCTTTCGACCCTGTATGATTACAAAGTCGCTTCAACTCTGGTGTTGCTAGCTACTATTCACTCTTTAAAAAGTCCAAATTTCTCAAAAAAAAAAAAAAAAAACGCTTTGTCTCTGTACCATTCCTAAGGTTGACCCAACATTTAAGTTGCTTCCTCTAGATTCATCGAACTGTTATGAGCATTTAATATAGGAAGTTTAGTTAGTGATATTAAACCCATCCTCGTAACACATTTTCCATCTTGCCATTTATTTTTCTTTGTTTCGTCTTGCATGGGAGCAACCTTTTCATTTCCCTCATCTGGATAAAGCAATCTTTGGATAGGCGCCTCGTTGTCCCACATGCAGACACTAATCTCAAGAAGTTAACAACGAGACGAGATTTCAGCAGGATTCTTCTACCTTTGTTCTGTTTAGACACCTTTGGTAATCGAGAGTCATTTTCAGACTCTCGGGTCTTTTGATCGCGCTTCCGAAAAGGAGGACGCATCCGGTAACCCTTTCGAGCACTTAGCTTTGATTAGCGGACACTGCCTTTTCCAGGCTCGGGGGACAGGCGGTGAAAGCAGGATAGCTTGCCAAGTGTGGGAATGTTTTTACTTTCGCCCGAGGGCGAAGCGGGTTTTGATAGAGGCGAAGTTTTGGTGGGTAGGAAGGGGATCAAGGAACAGGAGTCATCAGGAAGAAGCGAGCAGGAGAGGGTTGATTTGGGGAGAACACGAAGCAGGTATGCCGAGCTCGAAAACGCAGGAGTTCAGCGTACGTGGAGAGGAAATGCATCTGAGTTACCCGAGGACCAAGTGGTTTATCACCGGGAAGTGAAAGATTTTAGCAACGCACGCGTAAGAGAATTAAGAGGAAATAAGGGTTAATACCGAGAGCCTTAGGACTTTGAGTCATTATATTAGGGGAAATAAATGTTATTAGAGATAGTTTTTGAACTCCATCCAATATATTCAAGTTTGGTTTTCCCGAGTTAGCAACCAAGAAATTCATTTATTATTCTGTGCATTTATGCAACAAGTTTGGTAGTAACATCTAACAGTCATTATTTTAGTTTAAGACAAAAGTAATTAATATCTTTCCGAACATTATAACAGAACACTTACAATAAAAAGTCGACCCGCTAAGTTGTTCCCTCACTATAAAAAATAAGTGATGCGAATTCATGGAAAACTGAAAATAACGAACAACTAAGTTGAAGGTAGATGTCCGTCTTTTAACGAAATTTCCATTTCTGGCTTCAATACTTTGACAGATTTTCCGTTGTCACTAATTCCGTTTATTGTTCTTATACAGATATCTGGCAAAACTTTCGATCTTGACTTTTTCAACCCATTTTAGCAGAGCCTTTTTCTTGGTATAAGAAGTGGACGAATCCTTTTCGTCACTGGTGGGATCAAACCGGGTACGTCTTCATCACCAACGAATCACGCTACAGACTGACCTAGAAAGGCACGTAACACTTGACCACGTTTAGGCAGAAATGAAGAGTACTCTAATCGCGCGATAATGAAATGTTTTCCGCTATTAATGCGGTTAATTTAATTTTCTGTGGGAGCTTATTTTCTGAATAGTTTTTTTTTTTTATCTTACAGGACTTAATCACAAACTGCATTTTTTTTTTTTGTCTTTATTTTTTCGAAGTAACATATAGTTTTGTACTCGAGATTATTGTTACAGAGATTTTATATTAGGTTGTAGGATTTCATATAAAATCTCACTATTGCAACTTTTATTCCATCTCGTGCTCCACTTCCTCGTTTGTATCCATAAAGCACGAGAGAAATTTCTCAGTCAGTTCCCATTAGACACCGGATGCACGGTTAATTTATTAAGACGACAATGTGCCCGAGAGTAGTATCTGCACTTTGTTTGCTGAATGGAGATTAACTCTATCGCGCCTCTTTTGTTGCTTTTCAGGTTTCAATTTCAATGCGGCAGCCTAATGCACTAGCCCCTCACATTTGACTTTGAGGCTTGAGATTTACCGAGGCTGGTGTGGTTGTTTCTCAGGGAACTTTAGGATATGCTTAAAGACATTTTTGGAAACAGGGAAGGAGGCGAGAAGACAGTGGTCTCTGGTCTAGGAGAGCGAGCGGTCGCACATAGCAAGACGAAAGAATTGCCCCAGGCGAGGTTGGGTAGTTTTAGGGTGACCGGGAGTATAGGGGATTCCTCGGCAGCGCAAGGGATGATCGAAAGCATAACATAAGAAAAGAGGAATTGGAGTTTTAAGCGGCACAGTTAAGAAACGATAGCACAGCTAACGGACAACCTTTTCAGGGGATTATGTGAAGAGAAAAATAAAGGTTTCTTAGACATATTTGCATACAATTATTATCATTTGCTTATTACTGTTAGTTTTATTACTTTCTTCAACCATATAAGACTTAGCAACTCAACCACGCAATATTTATAAAGTTAATACGAACATGTTAACAACAAGAACAAAGATTTAGAAACGAACTTGTTAACATTATTTCAAACTGACGATTACTTTCAAATGTTTAAAAGGTGACATTTACTGCTTCATAGTATTACTTCTTAAAACCCCTAAATATAAAATTTACTCTTGATAGCTACAATAGCTTTTGTCTTAAGGGGACCACACAGACGTAATACAATCACTCGCACAATAATTTAAATACCCGGTTTCTAACGGTAACAAAATATACAACATCTGGTGCACCAAACGGGGGGGGGATTATCCGTTGGCACAATTAACCTAATTATCATCATGCGATATGATATCCACAATACCCGATCTCGCCACATAACTTCAAAATCAGCTCCTCCGGCCGATGATTGAAATTTAATAGTTATACCTCAAGTATTCCCGTAAATAGCTCCTATTACTGTAATTACCGTAAATTTTCTGTTATATGGATACCGAAAAAAGTGAGAATGGACTTTTCCCGTTAATATACAAAGTCACTGCGGAAAGGTTTCTAAAAATTCCGGATTTTTTTTTTTTTTTTTTTGATTAGAGAGGAGGTTTAACGATTACCGTGAGTAACTAACTCAGTGGGCTATAAAGCAGTCCCTCGTCCCTAATTTAGGGCCGCTGATTCTAGCGAATGGAGAAAGCCAACGCAGTAAGACAAACACAACATCCATGCCTCACTGGGATTCGAACCCGGACCCATCTCGGGCGAATGATCAGAAGCCATTGCTTAGACCACTGCGCCACCGGGCAGCTCAAAATTTTCTGTTTACACCACTTGAAAAAAAAACAAAAACCAATTTAACGCTAACATGTGAAAGGAATTACGGAAAGGTGCCTGAAAATTCAACATTTTTCTAACATAAGAAAAACTCGTGAAATTCAGGTTTTCCCATCGTTTCACGCAAAAGGTTGAATCAGGAATATGCTTCGTTAATTCACGGAAAATAGCTTGTGAATGAAAGGATGTTTTTTTTTTTTTTTTTTTACAGTGCGGTGTTTTTTTCTCTTTCTGCTTCACCCAAATACTTCTTATATTCAGGGCCAGATTTAGGCGTCATGCTGCCCAAAACACTTTGGACTTTTAACGCGCCCTCCCTCCCCATCATATACGACCCTTTTCTTAGCTGTAAAATAAAAGCACTGAAATTATAAATGTTACATGAGATAATACACTGCTGGCCACCCAAAATGCAACACCAAGAAGGAAGTATCCGATTGGCCTGAAATTCGCAGCAAGCGTCGCCCGCGAGAGGACATGCAAACGATTAGCATTGCAGGTCATATGCAAATCATGTGCGCCCGGCACGCCACCGAGAAGCACTATAAGAAGAGTACACAGAAGGCGGGGTGTACGTAGTGGAAGTGTGTTGTGCTGCCGGACCTGTGCGTGGGAAGCTTCCTGATGTCTCGTCGCAGAACACGACAGTCATTCCAGCACGTTTCAGAGTTCGACAGAGGACGAATAGTGGCTTATCGCGACAGCGGTTTATCGTACCGAGACATCGGCGCCCGTGTGAGACGACATCCAGCCACAGTGAGCGAGTATGGATTCGGTGGGTGCAGGAGGGACGGACGGACCGACGTGAGCGATTGCCGCAGACGCGGCACACCACCGAACGATAGGACCGGCATGTTGTGCGGCGGGCATTGACGGCTCGCACCGCTACATCACGAATGTTAGCGCAGGAATTAGGGTGTGTTGCGCAAAAACCTGTGTCAGCACGTACCGTTCGACGTCGTATGCAGGAGCGGGGACTTGTCGCGCGGCGCCCATTGCTCCGATTACCATTGACGTTACACCACCGGCGAGTGGGGCGGCAGTGGGCCGGCAGTGGGCCGTTGAACGCCGCACCTGGACTACGCAATGGCACGACATTGTCTTCTCCGACGACTCCCGCTTCTGCCTGCAACACCACGATGGTCGGATCTGCGTGCCGCGGCGAGAGAATGTATGACGCCTGCAGTATGCATCGCCATACCGGTCCGTCGCCTGGCGTTATGGTTTGGGGTGCAATTGGATATGACACCCGCACCCCTCTGGTACGTATCGCCGGTACAGTCAACAGCCATCGCTACATCTCCGACGTTTTGGAGTCTGTAGTCCTCTCTTACCTGCAGGACCTACCAGCGGCCACGTATCAACAAGACAATGCGCGCCAGCACGTGGCACCCATCGTGCTACAATTTTTCACGGCCCACCAGGTGTCACTGCTGCCGTGGCCCGGAAAGCACCACCTGCGGGTACGCCTGATGAACTGTGGCAACGTGTGGAAGCAGCCTGGACCGACATACCCCAAGCCCACATCCAAAGCCTCTTTCGTTCGATGCCGCGGCGTGTAGCGGCCGTTATTGCCAGCCATGGGGGCCACACGAACTATTGATGTCTGCGTGTTCCGCAAGTCGTACGGGCCTGTAAGCTCAATCGTTTCATCTTTATATCTGTTGTTATGTGTTCAGTAAATCTGGCTTTGCTATCTCGTGTGCTTCTTGGTGTTGTATTTTGGGTGGCCAGCAGTGTGTTTTTCAGTCGAGTAGCATTAGAGTAAAAAAAAAAAAAAAAAAACAACAACCGTGAAACGCATGTTTTTTTCTACATTATTAACTACCCCCATCAAATTTAAATACACAACTTACATCAGAGACGACCGCCTTTAGGTAACTGAGTGATTCAGCACTTCTGTTCAGACTGTTCCGATAGTACGTTCCTGCTCTCTGTTCTTTTTAGGCGCGGAACTGAAAGCGCTAGCCAATATTTTGATCCATCGGGAAGAGGGATTGCACGCCCCTCCCTACCAATATTCCAACGTGCAAGTCCCCCCCCTCAACCTCGACGTTTCTAGAAGATATGACAGTGAGAACTTTTAATGTCTCTTCAAGCCGAAAAAGTGCGCATGTGTATAAGGTGGGTTGGGCATTGTGTATAGGGTCCCTCACTTATTAGAGTGATCCCAGAAAAAGACACCACAAGACACCGCACAAAGGGAAAAGAAAAGGGACGACAGACAGAGTGGAACTGGTTCACAATATTCTCAGTATTTCATTCCTGCGAAAAAAAAAAAAAAAAAAAAGGCATTGCGTGCCTTGAAATTTAAAAAAAAAAAAAAAAAATTCAGGTTCTTATTCGAGTCACAATATCTGTAACATTTTATTCATATGAATATATATATATATTTGAGGGAAATGTGCCGCCCCAAGCAGCTTTTTACTTTGCTTAATGATAAATACGGGCCTGTTTATATTAACAATACCCATCTTCATGGGAGACCCAATTCCCCTAATTTATGGCTACCATCTCTACGACAGGTTGCAAACCAAAGCCAAAGAACAAAACCACAAGAGCTATGGGTTTACCCAGGACTCGAAAACTGACCCTAAACATGGCAACCACTTCGCTGGAGGGAATCAAACTTATTTTTGGAACGATTTGGGAGATTAGTTCTACGGTTACAAGGCAGAAATGCTCCCAGGTAGGATGAATAAAGACCAATCACCCTAAACTGAAGATCCAGCGAAGAAGAAATCATGCGCAAGGCGGTGCGGATGAACAAAGGGAGAAAATTCCTGCAAAAATGAAGGATAAATAAATAAACCCTTTCATCCAGAGATTAAAAAGTGTGCTCATTCATGCACAGCACATCCAACGTCCATGGGAAGAAATGATGATGGAGCACATGCGAGCTTGCCAGAATACCACGGGTAAATAAGCATTAGGTATTTATTATTACTCTCCCGGCATTACGAACATTATCAGAGATCAATATGCAAAACGGCAAGTGCTATTTCTCCGAATTTCGATAAAACTAGCACGAAGGCCACTGATTGGGGGCGATAATTTACGGCGCCATCATGCAGACGCAGGAACAGACGCACTTCGACGTAAAATTTATGAAATTGGAACAAATAGCATTTAAATTACTGTGCTTCGCAAAATCGCTTTGATTCGCCCATAAATTCAGATGTCTGAAAAACGGCAGATAGGAATAAACAAAAATCTGTCTGTCCCAGTAAGATAGGTGAAAGTATTCGAACTGCTTCGAAAGCACATTTTGAACAAAACACGAAATAGGGTGAACTGGTGTTCATTTCGATTTTGCTAGTGATGGCCAGGGGTCAATTCGTCTAGGTCGTCCGGTGATCGAGTTCAAATTCCTGGTCATGAATGTTGTGCTTGTTGTTCCGCCGCTGTTTCATTCCCCTTCCCCCGGAACACCAGTGGCCCATCTAAACTAGGGATGGATAACTCCGTATAATCCTACATGCTCAAGGGAAGTTAAGAGCTGAAACGAACAAATTCACCGCTCTTTCATAACTCTGAATAACATTTCAATCGGATAAAACAAAGCATGATCGCAGTGACGTGTGCTGTTCCTCGTCTGTCAGCAAAATGGGCATATCCGCTTCAAAATGTCGGACTGCAAAAATTCTTTCATTCTCTCTCAGAGAAAAACGAGCAAAAAATTTGAGACATGTAAATCTTCCTGCATTCATAAAGGGTATACGTAAATAGACAAAGTCATCGTTCTTTCCACGTTTTTCTTTTAATTAATACACAGCCGAAAAATTGCATTTCGACACCGGTGAGATCGAACCGCAGATCTCTCGATAACTAGCCGAGTGCATTCGCCTTACACTACGGTGTCAACAATCCAAGGCGCTATCCACCCATCTCCCATGTGGTCCTCTTGGTGTAACCAGGAGAGATAAGAAGAGGAACTCGTGGTTCAGAAAAATGACAAGAGTGGAAGACATCATGATCAGAGTAAAATCCCTGAAATGGCAATGGTATGGACATACTGCCAGAAGAACAGACCACCGATGGACAACCGAAATTTTAGAGTGGATTTCAATGGACAGGAAAAGACCCACAAGACGACCACATGGGAGATGGGTGGATAAAATTCGAATATATATATAGAGAGAGAGCACACATAAAAATTGGAAAGGGAGTGAGACAAAGTGACACCATATCTCCCAAGCTTTTTAATGCCACATTGGAAAAATGTCTTTCAATCACTGAACTGCGAAAACAAAGGGATGAAGATTAATGGAGATTATCTAACTCATCTTCGTTTTGCTGATGACGTAGTCATTTCTGCAACTACCACATCAGAGCTGCAGAGTATGATCCAGGAACTTGCTGACAAGACCAAAAAAGTTAGATTAAAAATGAACTTTCAGAAGACGAAAGTGATGTTCAATGCTTTTACAAGAAATGAAGATAGATTTATCGATTGATGGAAAAAGCTGGAGATAACAGATGCGTACATTTATTTTGGACAGCAGATATCAAGTGAGGATCACATTGATGAAGAAATTAATCGGCGTATAAAACTTGCCTGGAAAGCTTTTGGAAGAAACAGCATAATTTTCAAGAGCAATTTGCCACTATGTCTTAAAAGAAAAGTGTTTGATCAATGCATCTTTCCAGTGCTTACGTATGGTGCAGAGACGTGGACCTTAACTAAAAGAGACATACAAAGGCTGCAGACAACTCAAAAGAGAATGGAGAGGTGCATGCTTAGTGTAACCAGGAGAGATAAGAAGAGGAACTCGTGGATCCGAAAAATGACAAGAGTGGAAGACATCATGATCAGAGTTAAATCCCTGAAATGGCAATGGGCTGGTCATACTGCCAGAAGAACAGACCATCGATGGACAGTCGAAATTTTTGATTGGATTCCAAGGGACAGGTAAAGACCCAGAAGACCACATGGGAGATGGGTGGATGAAATTCGAAAGTATGCGGGAGGAGACTGGCACAAGACAGACAGTTGGGGAAGAAACTTGGGGAGACCTTCATCCAGCAGTGGATTGATAATGGTTGACAATGATGATGATGATGATGATGATGATATATGACGAACGGAAAATTTGCCCACTCTAAAGTAACACTTGCCCCCCCTTCCCCGGCCAAAAAGTCTGGAAAGAGATACTACTTTTTGTGCCCAATTGGTTAATTATCATGAACTTTTAAGCCGCTAGTGGGAGAAAGTCACCATTTCTCTTTCTAAATGTCTTACTGATGGTAAAAATCTGCTTGCTTTTTATTTTAATGGGTTTCATTGACTATGAATGACTTTGAAATATTTTGTTCATGTCGGAAAGAATTCAAAAGACGTGCTGCTAAAGATACGAAACGATGTACAGTCAAAACGAAATGTAGTGAAATTACAGTCCACATGTACCATCAGGTTGGGCGATTTTAAAGCCATACGATGTCTAGCCGCCCTTAGACAATCGGCGCTGGAGAAACAGCACAAAAGGCACGGATACTCCTGGGAAAAAGGGAGAATCAAAGTACCAACGGGAGCAAAAGCTATGTTTTCGGCACCGGCCGCAAAAGGTACGACACCGTTTCAGACCTGGGTTTAGACACTCTCTACCTAAAATCCTCTACATGAATCTCTAAATCTCTCCGACTAAGATGAAATAGTGAATACTTCACTCTAATCACAAATATTTTCTTGTATAAAGAAAGGACTTGTGATTTGAGTGAAGTATTCACTGCTATGTAGCAAGTCACGTGTCATGCGATGAAGGAAAACTTAACAGTGAAATGGTAGGATGCATCGCATATTCAAGACAAATAGCTCGTTTTTATTATTTAAGGAGTGGAAAGTGGGGGAGGGGTACAGATGCTTTTCAACAGTAAATCAAAAGGCGAAAAAAGGAAGATAAAAATACACTCGTACACAATTCATGTTGATAGCTTTGTGTTTTTCGAACTTCTGATAGACAGCAATAATTCTCTGTGATAGACGGTTTAGTTGTGCA
Source organism: Macrothele yani (assembly GCA_039090855.1). NCBI lineage: Eukaryota > Metazoa > Arthropoda > Arachnida > Araneae > Macrothelidae > Macrothele > Macrothele yani. Next base: position 119,451,425 of record CM077005.1, on the reverse strand, counting down.
GCGAACGGGTTCCACGCAGACTGCGGAGGCATGCGAAGTGTAAAGCAGTCTGAACACCTATTTTGATAACAGAATTCAAGCATCCATCCATCCATCCATCACGGAGGAGACGCGGAAGCTGGCGCGGTGATGAGAGGGAAACACGGCATACCACAGTTCGGAGGAGTGTATCTTCCAACGCAAAGTGTCATTAGGCAATGTGACAAACGGCCATGGGGTCGTCCCCCACGACCCGGGACCACATGGTGCGGAAGGGTACAACCCTGACGAAACGCTGACAGATGGTCCCCGGGGAGAATTTGTCATCCTACAATAAGTGATGACACAACACCCACGCAACCATGTCACCTGTAGAGTCGTCGCTCACACACACACCTTCCAACAGAGTACCTACCTCCCCCTTACTCCCACCACCCTGTTTCAACCCCACTTACACGGCAAAATTTATCCCAGTCGGTGCTTTGAACCAGACATACGTTACAGCAACAAGGAACTTGGAGAGACCTTACAACCGCATCCCGCTGGAAAAACGCCAAACTAAATAAATGTTAAAAATCAATTTACTTTTCTCTCTCTCTCTCTCTCTTTTTTTTTTTTTTTTTCCAACGCAAAACACCATACGGACGAGGGGGATCCTTCCTCGCCAAAAGGAAGAACGGGCATGAATCACTCACCCCAAATCGTATTTGCTTTCACGCATGTCATTAAAACAAATAGAAAACTTTGGCACTAACTTGTCGATAGGGGCGACTCAAAAGTTTATTAAGCTGTCATGTCAAGACGAAGTGGATCACAAAATGATCACGTGGTTATACAGATGCAAAATGGGAATCTTATTGACACATCTAAATGAAGATATACATCTGGACGTTTCATCAACGCCGGTGAAATTGGCAAACACACCTCTCACAAAGTTACGAGATTGTTTTCACGTTAAGTTTACGGGTTCCAAGCACAATGACATCTGAAACATCACTACATCTTAAAAAAAAAAAAAAAAGACCCGAAGAACAGAGTAACAGAACTTCCACAATATTTAAAGTTCTTTAATGAATCAAGAAAATCCTCATCATACCCAGTCCTTCTACCTCATTGGTAAATGGTAGTCTTCTTAAGTATTTTTCGCAATTCTGTGCCCGCCGTGAGCAATTATTTTCCAAAATACACTGCCGGACAATTGCTAAGGACGGATGACAATAGCAACGATAGCAACCATAAAATGGAAGGCAGGAAAATGTGGAAATTAGCATATGTGCGGGATACAGTTAGACGTGTTGTGCGTATGCAAATTTTGGATTGCCGAACTTGTTCGTGACGACATAGCGCTGATAAGAGATATAAAGGATTTGACGCGTATTGACCGTTGTTGTTCAAACGCAAAGTTGAAAGGGAAAGAATCAATTGACGAACTTGCAAGTTTCAGTATGTCTTTCCGACATCACCTAGATGATTTTACGCGTGGCCGTATTATTGGCAAGATTGAAGAAGGGCGAAAAATAACAGATGTTGCCAGGGAGTTCGACGTCAGCCACAGTGTTGTTTCAAGGCTTTGGAAATCATTTCAAACATATGTAGAGTGTAGCAAACGTCACGGGGAGGTCGTGTTCGCAGTACGACACCTGCAGAAGATCGGTACATAGTGCTATCAACAAAAAGACACCGGCGCAGCACAGCTAGTGAGGTAGCAAATCAGTTTATGGCTGCTACTGGCAAGTGGATCTCCCGAAAAACTGTCGCCAGACGTTTGCATGAGGGAGGACTATACGCCCTCCGTCCTGTTGTGTGCATCCCATTGTCCAGACGTCACCGTACCACCCGTTTGCAATGGTGCCATCAACATCGCAATTGGACTGATAACGACTGGTCTGCTGTCCTCTTCTCAGATGAGAGTAGATACAGTTTATCGTCTGATTGTCGACGACAACTGATCTGGCGTGATAGTGGTACTGCATATTGTCCAGCAAACATACAGGAAAGGGACCGATATCCGACATGTAGTGTCATGGTATAGGCTGGCATCTTGATCAATGGCCGTACGTCTCTCTATGTGCTTCCAACTGGGACTATGACTGGCCAACGACACATTAATGATGTTCTGCTACCTCATGTTCGCATGTTCCGTGGTGCTGTCAGTGATAGATTCATTTTCATGGACGACAACGCAACATGTCATCGAACAGTCGCTGTCCAGGAGTGTCTTGAGAGCAAGGATATTCAACGCCTCGTATGGCCAGCACGTTTTCCAGATCTGAATCCCATTGAAAATGTGTGGGGTGCTTTGGAGAGGAGTCTTGCTGGACGCCAATGCCCTCGAATAAACAAGGACACCCTCATCCGTGCACTGACAGAGGAATGGGATAAATTACCCCAACAGCTGCTTGATAATGTTGTGCAAAGCATGACATGACGTGTGGAATCTTGCATCGCCCTCCATGGTGGCCATATCCCGTATTGACATCTTACGACGGAACGCCTGCGGACGGTAATTGCACTTTTTTCACGTTTACGTATTCTGCACAAAATGGCCTGTTTGTCCCTTGAACACGTTCCAAAGCCTTCTGGATTTCAGAGCACAATAAATTGTCTTTCTTGTAATGTCCTGGCATTCTGACATTATTTTATTTCACTTGGCATCCAACCACACTTACTTTTTTATGCGCTATATAGCCGCTTATGATCCGTCCTTAGCAATTGTCCAGCAGTGTATATAGCAGTCTACTAGCAATATGCCAAGCTCTTTTGTTCTAACAATACATTAAGCATTCTCTTCCAGAAATATGCACGCAGCGCTGGTCTTCTAGCAATATATCTAGCACTAGACTTCCAACAACATGTCCACCCCAATAATCTATGAATACGTGATGATGACACAACACTCATGCGACCAACATGTCGGCCCCAATGATCTTCTAGCAAGACTATACAGCGCCAGTCTTCGAGCAATATGCCCACCTAAAGTACTAGTTTTCGAGCAATATGTCCACCCCAATTATCTTCTTAGTCTTCAAACAAAATGTCCACCCCAATGATCTTAGTCTTCGAGTAGTATGTCCACCCCAATGATCTTCTAGCAATATATCTAGCACTAGTCTTCGAAAAATATGTCCACCCTAATGGTCTTAGAGCAATATATCTAGTACTAGTCTTCGAAAAATATGTCTACCCCAATGATCTTCTAGCAATATAATCCAAAGCCTCTTTCGTTCAATGCCGCGGCGTGTAGCGGCCGTTATTGCCAGCCATGGTGGGCCACACGAACTATTGATGTCTGCGTGTTCCGCAAATCGCACGGGCCAGTAAGCTCAATCGTTTCATCTTAAATCTGTTGCTATGTGTCCAGTAAATCTGGCTTTGCTATCTCGTGTCTTTGGTGTTGCATTTTAAGGGGCCAGCAGTGTATATCATCATCAACCATTATCAATCCACTGTTGGATGAAGGTCTCCCCAAATATCTTCCACAATTGTCTGTCTTGGGCCTGTCTCCTACATATATACTAGTAGATATATATCATCATCATTGTCAACTATCATCAATCCACTGCTGGATGAAGGTCTTCCAAAGTTTATTCCACAGTCGTCTGTCTTGAGCATGCTTTCGAACTTCATCCATCCATCTCCCATGGGATCTTTTTCTGTCCCTCGGAATCCAGTCTAAAATTTCGGTTGTCCATTGGTAGTCCGTTCTTCTGGCAACATGTCCAGCCCATTGCCATTTCAGTGATTTCACTCTGGTCATAATGTCGTCCACTGTTGTCATTTTCTTTACCCACGAGTTCCTCTTCTTATCTTTCCTGGTTACAACAAGCATGCATCTCTCCATGCTCATTATTAGTACGTTCTGTGCTACTCTTTTAGCAACATACCGCGTTTTTTTTTGTTTTTTTTTTAATCTATTAATACGGTAGGTCTGATCTTCTACCAACACTTCGGACCAACTACATGTCTCTGCAAAATAAAATCCTGACCACGTCTCTCAAAGGCTAGATTTATAAACGTCTAAAGCGCGAGAAAGCGTTACATACATCCGTTAATGTCAACGTAATTATATTTACCTGAAACTAAACACGAATTTGTTAGCTCGATATATTATACATGAAAAGTTCAAAACGTTTTATCTTTAGTTTACAGAAACTTGGCCAAAAATCATGCATATAGCTACTTTATCCAGCGGAAACCTGCATTTCCATCATGTCGAAGTACTGTTTTAATGCTTTCAAAGTATTCCACATGATTAAGATACATTTTTTTTAAAATTATGTTCAGCCAAGAAAAAAAAAAAGGGGGGGGTACTCCACAACAAGCAAACACAGAGCTACTTCTGTATACTGAAATAAACATTATACCGAACAAAGATTCCTGTTTTACTCGCTAAACCCGGGATCGTCATAAGCGGGTTCTATTGTACTTTATTAGATCACTATTCCTGAAAGATGAATAATAATAATAATGGACAGGCTGCTGCAATGCTACTGGAGCAAAAGAAACGGAAAACTTGGACAGTTCCTGAAAGATTAGACGGCTGGAAGAACAAGCCATTGCATGGACAATTTCTAAAGAATATTGATGGGAAAAGTGACAACAACTTGACTTGGGCATGGCTGAAATCGGGTTCCATCAAGAAAGGAACAGAAGGTCTGATTTTTGCTGCACAAGAACAGGCATTGCAAACAAATGTTATGAAGGCTAAAATCCAAAAAGTCAGTGATAATCCAAAGTGTCGACTTTGCCAAGAAAAAGATGAAACTGTGTCTCATCTAATATGTGAATGTAGCAAAATTGCACAGACAGATTACAAAGTTAGACATGACAGAGTTGCAAAATTGATTCATTGGTCATTATGCAGGCATGATTCCTGAGATCCTGCTAGTAAACGAGGTGCTTGTTTTGGTATACAACACAAAGGAAATTGGATGCCATAGAAAATAATGAAGTCAAGATCTTGTGGGATTTCAGAATTCAAACTGATCGACACATAGAACATAATACACCAGACATAACAGTCATAGAAAATCGGAAAGTCTGGCTAATTGATATAGCGATCCAATGAAAAAGAATTGGAAAAAATGACTAAATATAGAGACCTGGCCATAGAAGTTACCCGGTTATGGACTAAACACACAACTGTAGTCCCCATTGATATCGGGGCACTTGGAACAATGTCAAAAATTTTTATGAATCATTTTGAAAAATTGCAGCTTTCTGATATGCCACCTACAGAACTGCAGAAGACAGCTTTAACTTGGGACATCATATATTTTACGCCGATTCTTGACTGATACCTAGGTCTCCGGTGGAAACTCGTACCAGTTCAACAATACCAGTCAATGATAATTTGCTGTTTATTTTGTTTGTCAGAGGCTATGATTCATATATTTCGAATAAAGAAAATAATAATAATAAACACTATATATCAGATAGAAGTACGACAAACGTTTTTCGTTTGTTTTTTATCACAAAATTTTGCAGTTCGGCTGCAGTAACAATAGGATTCCTCTGTGGATACTCTATTGTCATATGATTTTGTTGTAGATGACACTGCGATACTATGGCACGTTCGAAGTTAAATTTCATTAAAAAAAATTTTTTTTAACGATTAAAAGCCATTTTTATTTTACATGAGAGTTCGATGCCATCTATCAGGTTTGCTTTGTTTCTCCTTCTGTCTTAACGCGATGGTTACTCAAGTGCAAAAATGTTTTTAGTGATTGCAGAAAGCTCTAATCAGACAGCACCAATTTCATTTACTAAAATATATATTAGAATCGACCTCGCGGTTTCGGAATACGTCACGTGATCGAATGGTTCATACTGTTAGCACTTAGGGGTAATAAAAGAAATGACATTCCATCGACCATTAATAAAACGAATCGAAGGATCTATCGATCGGTCTACAAATTTTACAGACTGCGATTCTTGCTTTCCACAGCGAATACTTTTTTTTTCTCTTTACTATCGCACCCTCCCAGCTAGCTTTTTTTTTTTTTCGCCACCCTCCCCACTCATGTTTGTGGAGCCTGAGACTAAAATAAACCGTCTGGTGTGCGATGACGAATGGGGATGCCTGTCCAGCGTTCCGCGAGGCGTGACTGCATACAACGCAAGGAATGTCACATCATTAGCTGCTACCAAAGCAACTGACAAATTGCGCTTCTACGGCACTCGTTACTACTGTTATAGGTCATCACACAACCGGATTTCTCTCTAGGGTCCATTCTCCGATGTTTTAAAAGCCTCAAGTGTGCAAGGTTTGTACAAGACACCCTTCCTTTCAACTGTCTCATGTACAGGATACGAACTTTATCATGCCGATGTAAATGGCTTCAACGTCATTTTTGTTTTTAAAACAAAAAGTTACAATTCTGGCGCCCGACAAGAAAATACACAGAGAAAAAGAAAAAAAAAAAAAATTGAGGGGGAAAATAGCAGATTCTTTCTACATTCGAAAAAAAAAAATAATAATAATAATAAGTGAATGAGACGCCTGTGCTTTTCCAACGGTAGCAGTCCGATTTAAAGCTTATGAAATGACGGCGAAAAAGGTTTTAATAAACGCCCAGAATTAGTTTAAAATTAGGAATGAGTATCCCACTTTTCAAGCAAAAGGAGAAAAAACATCATATAAAATGGCGAATACCTTACTTACGGACTGATATAATGTTTTTCGTTTCCACCACGTTCATGATTTAAATACAGTAAACATTTCCAAAGCACTTCACTTTCAACTTAAACATAAATTTCAGAGTTCCCGAGAGAGAGAGAGAGAGTGTGTGTGTGTGTGTGTGTGTGTGTGTGTGTGTGTGTGTGTGTGTGTGTGTGAGAGAGAGAGAGAGAGAGAGAGAGAGAGAGAGAGAGAGAGAGAGAGAGAGAGAGAGAGAGAGAGAGAGAGAGAGAGAGGGGGGGGGGGAGAGATCTGTAACGAATTTATAGTATCCCATCAATTTTCACATTTTACGATTAGAAACATTCTTTCTCAAAACATTTGCACAGCAATATGTCTTAAGCATTCTAGCATTGAGTAAAAATTTCAAAGATCCTAGTGGACGTCTTTTCGGCTTTTGACATTTCCTTCCGGATGCAGTGATGCTTATATCACGAATTCAAACAGTCGCGGCAATTATTATGTTTTTTTTGTTTTTGTTTTTGTTTTTTGGAGGAAAAAGGAAAACCTACAAATATGCTTAGCGAAGAAATTTTCCGAATCGAAAAACTTGGAACTTACAAATGTATTGAAGCAGAATCTCAAGCTCTAGTCTCATCAACCATCCCACGCACGCAAATGTATTGAAGCAGAATCTCCAGCTCTAGTCTCATCAACCATCCCACGCACACAAATGTATTGAAGCAGAATATCAAGCTCTAGTCTCATCAACCATCCTACGCACAGAAATGTATTGAAGCAGAATCTCAAACTCTAGTCTCATTAACCATCCCATGCACACAAATGTATTGAAGTAGAATCTCAAGCTCTAGTCTCATCAACCATCCCACGCACACAAATGTATTGCAGCAGAATCTCAAGCTCTAGTCTCATCAATCATACCACGCACACAAATGTATTGAAGCAGAATCTCAAGCTCCAGTCTCATCAACCATCCCACGCACACAAATGTATTGCAGCAGAATCTCAAGCTCTAGTCTCATCAATCATACCACGCACACAAATGTATTGAAGCAGAATCTCAAGCTCCAGTCTCATCAACTATCCCACGCACGCAAATGTATTGAAGCAGAATCTCCAGCTCTAGTCTCATTAACCATCCCACGCACAGAAATGTATTGAAACAGAATCTCAAACTCTAGTCTCATTAACCATCCCATGCACACAAATGTATTGAAGTAGAATCTCAAGCTCTAGTCTCGTCAACATCCCACGCACACAAATGTGTTGCAGCAGAATCTCAAGCTCTAGTCTCATCAACTATCCCACGCACACAAATGTATTGAAGCAGAATATCAAGCTCTAGTCTCATCAACCATCCCACGCACAGAAATGTATTGAAGCAGAATCTCAAACTCTAGTCTCATCAACCATCCCACGCACACAAATGTATTGCAGCAGAATCTCAAGCTCTAGTCTCACCAACCATCCCACGCACACAAATGTATTGCAGCAGAATCTCAAGCTCTAGTCTCACCAACCATTCCACGCACACAAATGTATTGAAGCAGAATCTAAAGCTCTAGTCTCACCAACCATCCCACGCATTCAGGTCAAGGTTAACAGAAGATTCTACTGATCTTAATTCAGGATTAACAAGAAAGCAGACACCCGCTCCAGCCACGGCGAAGGATCTTTCTCTAGTCATTTATCTCCACACTAGATGAAAGCCCGTCAAAAATGACGGGGAAAAAATTTATGATACAGAAATTATTGACATTTATTTATTGAGTTCCACGTCAATAGATGGCGACGTTATCTCACAGTTTTCTGAAAATATCCTGAGCAGTCGGTTATGCAATTTGATACGACGGGCTGTCTGTTTGTTATGTGTTTTGTAAAACCTTTAGTCCCTATTTCGTCAACACTTCCTTGTACACAACATTTTTTGTACACACTGACTGTGAACCCTGTATCAATTTCCCCTGTTCTTTTCCGTGAACTATTTTTATCTTGACGTCGTCAGATCGTCGTACTCTTGACGTTGCCACATACAAATGGCTAAACAGCGGTTCAGGTAGGGAACCAAAATTCCTGATATAAAGTTTTTCGTAGCCACCCCGGTGGCGCAGTGGTCTAAGCGATGGCCTCTGATCATTCGTCCGAAAGGGGTCCGGGTTCGAATCCCTGTGAGGCATGGATGTTGTGTTTGTCTTACGGCACTCGCTCTCTCCCTTCCCTGGAACCAGTGATCCTAAATTAGGGAAGGGCGACTGCTTACAGTACAGCCCATTGAGTGTTGCTCACGGTAGTCGTTAAACCTTCAACCCCACCCCCCCCCCCAAGTTTTCGTATCTGTAGAGTTGACCGTGTGACGTAACGCATCTCTGACGTCATGTGAGAATGATTTGGATTAGATGACGTCACGCCAGCAGATGTGTTCTTTGTTACTATGACAACAAAAAGTGGTATACGCGTGGACTGTGCGCGTGTAGGCGATGATGTCACCTACAGGAAAACACGAAAAGCTAAGCGTGACGTCACAAACATTTGTTTCTCGGTTGTTGCTATGACGACTTAAAAAGAGGCACGGAGGAGGGCTCTTGTAGATTATATATTAGGATACAGCTATTTCAAGAAAGACGTAAACCATTACTCTTACAAGATTTTGGAGCAAACCCCGTGGAGAGCCTTTTCACTTTATTTTGTGATACACCTTAGAAATCCGTCTTTGCCGCCCCGGTGGCGCAGTGGTCTAAGGCGTTGGCCTCTGATCATTCGTCCGTAAGGGGTCCGGGTTCGAATCCCGGTCAGGCATGGATGTTGTGTTTGTCTTACGGCACTGGCTCTCTCCCTTCCCTGGAACCAGTGACCCTAAATTAGGGACGGGCGACTGCTTATAGCCCATTGAGTTGCTCACGGTGGTCGTTAAACCTCCAATCAAAAAAAAAAAAAAAAAAAATCCGTCTTAATAATATTTACGTATGAGAATGTACAATGGAAAATGATTCTCTGGGGTGGAGGGTGAAAAGTTCTGGGTCTTGGAATTTGCGAAACTGCTGTGTAAATACGGAAAAACTTTAAACGGAATTTTCTGAAATAGACGGAATTACTGACTACGGAAAATCTTTGAAAAATACGGAAGTAAAAAAAAAAAAAAAAAAAAAAAATACTGACTACGGAAAATCTTTGAAAAATACGGAAGTAAAAAAAAAAAAAAAGAGAACTTTTAAAAACGTAAATTCCGTTAACAGACTGCCACCTACCGGCAACTTTGCTGAACGACATTTTCAGGAATGTTTCCTGAATTCACACCTCTTTTTTTTATGATGTAATTTCATTATAAACACTTGGTTAAGAAATTCTGTGCGATTTCATATTTTTAATGTATGAAAAAAATTACCTCTTTGAAATACTAGGCAGTAAATCCTAATAAGATTTTGTTTTATGTTCAATACACCTTATACACATCCTTAACTTATAGTTATCGCGCGTTTCAACGCATTTTGTCCAGTAATTGATTTAGCATTAGTTTCTACTAAGATATTCACCAATCTTTGCTTGTTTCAAATTTCTTGAATTCAGAGATTTATATACACTACTTTCTAAGGATTCACTAAGAATCGTTTTCAAAGAAGTGAAAACGACACTAAGTAACTCTTTAGTTGCATCATCTATTTCATGGCTTGGAAAGAAAAAAAAATTGCGTCGATTCTCTCAAATTTGTATCATACCGGGTTACTTATAAAAATAATCAAAGAACCATGTAAAAGAATCAAAGAACCGTGCATTTTTTACACTAATCTGAAATTCAAAATGTAACATACAATCGCTAAAAGCGTATAAATGAATTACCCATAACCAAACTGTAAAACTGATAAAAACTACATAAAAAGATAAGAGACTAGCGCAGAATTCCAAATAAAAGTGAAAAACGTATAACCGAGGTTGCACATTAAAGTTAAGACATTCAGCGTATTAGCTTGATTTTCTGCAGCGACACAACCCGTCTTAATGAACATCATTTTTAGCTTCTGAATACAGGATTTAAAACACCAGCTGAACCTTAAATGTTAAATTCATAAACAAATAATCTGTAAACTTAAATTAAGTGTATAAACTAGAATTACTTCCATTTCATAGCGGGTGTAAGGTTTCACGTTAACGTTCTAGGATTTTCTTTTATCTGGGTTTTTAAAGACCTCCATGAGCATATCAGGCTGTTGCAGCCTCCCGTCCGTGATTTAGGGTTACCGGCTCCAGGCGCGGAAGGAAACCAGCGCTGGGTATGACAAAACACACCACTTATGCCTCATCCGGGACCAACACGGACGATTAACCAGAAGGTCGCGCCTCCGACCACAGTGGAAGCTTTAATGCTTAACTAATGAATTTCTTTGAATTCTGTAGCCTACCTCAGACACATATTAATTAAAATTTGTCTTGTTGATGTACTCTCTCTCTCTCTCTCTCTCTCTCTCTCTCTCTCTCTCTCTCTCTCTCTCACACACACACAGTCTCTCTTCTCTCTAACTAAAGCGATTTTCTTTTACTGATTCAAAGAAGTTGGTATTTATTAAGTTGTTTCGCTATAATATTTTTGGTCATATTACAGACGTACAGACGATCACAGATTCACCAATTCTCGCAATAGTCACACTAATTACCATTATAACAAAATCTTGACTATTTTGGAAGTTTTGAAACAAAAGTCAAGTTCAGTTGCACTTTTCTTGTAATGGAGGAGTCATTGATGTTATTAGGGCAAGCTAGTTTCCTTATCGTAAATTTTTTCAGAGCAGCACACTGTAAAATGTTTCCTAAAATTCACAAACCATTTTCCGTGGTTCCTTTCGTGACATATTCCTGACACCAGCTTTTCCGTGAAATGACGAAAAAAAAAACAAACAAACAACAACAACAACAAAAAAAAACTCCCTGAATTTTGCGGATTTTTCGTACGCCACGAAAATTCTGAATTTTCGGAACCCTTTCCGCAATTCCTTTCGTGCATTAACGAAAAACTTCAAATCTCACTTTTTCCGTATCCACACATGACGAAAAATTTCTGGTAATAGAAGCGAAGCGATCCGTGGGAAAACTTGAGGTTCGATTAACTATTAAATTTCAATCGTCTGTCGGAGGACCTAATTTTGAAGTTCTGTAGCGAGATCGGATATCGTGGATATCATACCGCATGAAATTTTGGTTAATGTGGCATCGGATATTTTCCCCTCTCTCCCATTTTGTGTACCAGCTATTGCATATTGTGTTACCGTAAAAAACAGGGTACTTAAATTATTGCACAGGTGACTGTACAATGTCTGCGTATCGATTGGTGGACCCCTTAAGGCAAAAGCAAGGGTAAATATTATATTTAGGAGTTTTGTTAAATAATACTACAAAGCAGTACATCTTACCTTTTCTTAAACATAAGTGAAAGTCATTGTCAGTTTAAAAATATCTCGAGTTTCAAAGCCTTTTGTTGCGTCAAAAAAGTCACGAGCAAAAAAAAAAAAAAAAAAAAAAAAAAAAAAATACGTAATTTGCAATAAATCCTCCTACAGGGGAAAAAATAAATAAATAAAAAGTTTACCTGTTCTATTAATTTCAGAAAAGTAATAAGCTCCACCAGAAAATAAAATGACTTAATTCACCCGCATTAATAGCAAAAACCATTCCATCCTCGCGATTAGAGTTCTACCTTATACGTGACAATGCGTTACGTGTTTTCCTGGCTCAATGGTAGAACGCGCGGCTGCTGTTGAAGACGAACCCGGTTCGAATCCGACTTGGGGCAAAGGAAACAATTTTTTTCCGTTCCTAATTTAGGGCCACTGGTTCCAAGGAAGGGAGAGAGCTAGTGCCGTAAGACAAACACAACATCCATATCTCACCGGGATTCGAACCCAGACTCCTCGCGGACGAATGGTCATAAGCCACAGGGGCAATGGAAACGAATTCGTTAACTTCGTACGTCAGGAAAGAAGAATCGCTAGTAAAAGGGCTGAGAAAGACAAAATCGAAGATTTTGCGAAAATTTTTATTAAAACGGAAAACCCTAAAATTGAATTTTCTGAAGTAAATGGAATTACTTACTACGGAAAATCTATCAAAATACTGAAATTAAAAGAAACGGGAACTTATAAAAACGGAAATTTCGTTAAAATACGGAGACCTACCAGCAACTTGGCTGCAAGTTATTTTCACGAATTTTCCGTGAAATCACATCACTTATTTTTACAGGGCAGTGTAAGTTAGCGACGATAACCAATGCGGGCTGCAATACTTTAAAGAACATCTAGTTAATTCTTTAAACATTCTTCATTTCAACATATGTATATATAAATATCTTCATATGGGAAATCATAAACTCAATGCATATGCTGGCTTCGGCTGCCTAAATAAACTGAGGGAAGTGTCTTAGAGAGTTTGGGAAATTATCCGCTCCCCAAAAATATAAATTTAAGCGGCAGGTCTTTCCTTCGTTACCATCTCATAGTCCACGCAAGGAAACCACGACGCCAGTGAAGATCCTCTCAATTCAAAGCAATAATTATTAGTAAGAGTTCAAACAGCGTTTGCTAGAGCGATCGGGCTTTGTATGTCACAGAAACCTTTTTTCAGGAATTTCACTGATTGCTTCGCTGCACTCTTCCAAAACCATGCCTTCAGCAGCGACCAGTAACACGGTGCAGGAAAGTGAACCCAGACTACGTAATTATTTTATAGCTTTCGAGGCTTCACTACGCGTTTTCTTGTCATGGGAGACGCAAAGATTAAAATTCCTTCAATAAAGTTATTTCTTTAAAGATTTTTTAGTTTAACACACATAAAGTATTAATATGTATACATACATCCAGATAAAGAATCACAGATGCTATTATGTTGGCAGGGTTCGGTTCTTGAAATTTCCGAGGGCGGTGTCTTAATTGAAGGAATTTTATCACATGCAGGTTTGTAATTTCTTTAAACATATACTGCACGATACACACAGAAGTATAAAATACACTAATTTCCTGTTGCACTGGATAATTGGACTTTGCATGTCGTTACGTACATCTCCATTTTAACATTCCTTTTAAATTTCTTATGCAAATTATGTTACTCCTTAATTACATTTTCATTCTGAACGACACATCGGTACGTCAAAGTTTCTGCGTAAGTTTTGGCAACAACTGGTAGCTAGTCAGACTATAAATAAAAGAGGAATACTCTCAGAGTAACAGAGACAGTTGACGACACCATAATTTAAGACAAAGAGAGAGTTGTAAAAGAGGTGACAACAAATATTAACTGCGATTTTAATTATATGTGATATTTTGTTCGTTTGTTATCGCCTATTACTAATAGTTGTTTTCAAGTGAAATGTGTTCTACGAAGTTGTGTTTTTGTAACCGGAATTTTCCTCTCCCGCTTTGGATTCGATTTATTTGCAACTCTTAATTGATAAAGAAAAATATGATACGAAAAATCAATGGGGATGCATTTTTCAACTGCGTTTATTTTCAGGTAAGGGTTATTTATGCAAGCAATGGTTTGTCCTGGAGCTGTATCAGTTAGTCTTTTACTTATCTCACTGTGCTATTTCTTAGTGATCGCTATTTCGCATATTCCCTATTTTCCGCTTATCACCATTTCCACACGTGTTTCGACTCCCGGAGTCTTAAAACCAACTCTGCGTGCTAATACCTCTCGTAAACTTATGTCCTGACACTTAGATTCTCTCTTTTCAGGACTTTTTCTCATTCCCCTTCCTCTGAAGAAAACAGCTAGTGACGCCGTGAAGGTTTTAAACTCATTAAGTGCTGTCTGGGACACTTTTACTTGCCATGAGGTATAGATTGCTCACCATTGGTGTTAGAAACTTCTTAGCTCTAACGTTTCGCTCATTATCGATGCTGATGTGCCCTAAATGCCGGTGCGAACTTCCCTTTTTGTTGACAGTAATTTGGGAGCAAAAGGACCTATTGTGATATTTTATTCTTAGTACAAAGCATTTTCTGGTAAAAATGTAACAGTTCGTCGAGTGTACATCACTCAGTGCGCGGGTGGCCTAGTGGTCAACGTTTGTGACTGCCACGGAGAAGACTGGGTTCGATCCCAGGCAGGTACGAACGCTCGAACCACTAAATATCCGCCGTGCGTTGGATGGGCACGTTAAGCCGTCGGACCCCGACCACTAGCCCCCCCCCCCCGGTAATAAATAAAGGGCTTCATCCCCCCCCCCTTTCTACATCGCTTCCGTGTCTCTTTCCTATCGGGCACTCTAGCCCAAATCTCCGAGCTTCCTATTTCTAAAGGTTGTTCAACACCTGAGGTTAGACACTCCCTTCCTAAAATCCTCTACATATGATCTGATCTGAGTGTGCATCAACCCACTATGGAGTTTCAGTAAATAGTTTCTCAGATTTACGAACTCTGTTCGTCAGTGTGGCGGGGATCGGAACTTTGAAGAATTTTTTTCCCTACTACTACTACTGAAGAATACCTTTCCCCTTAGACTTTACCCGATTGTCAATATATTCCCAATAGACAAAACATTAGAGGTTACCTACCTATAGCGTGTTGGTCCTCCTCTGGCGCGAATAACAGCCTGTACACGCCGAGTCATCCACTCCGCCAAATGCCGGACGGTTTCCGGAGATAACGCCAACCAATCCTGTTGCAGCATTGTCCACAACTCCGCCAGAGAAGTCGGTCCAGGATCCATGTATCTGATGTTCCACTCCACGGTTTTCCAGACAGCTTCCACAAGGTTTAAATCTGGGGACCTGGGGGGGGGGGCACTTAAAGGTATAATACACAGATGAGCATTCCTCGAGCCATGCCTGGTTGGCTCTAGCCCGGAGGGGACGGAGCATTGTCCTTCTGACACAGACCATCAGCCGCTGGATGCGCGAAAGCCATGAAAGCGTCTACGTGATCCGCCAGCACATGCTGGTGGCGCGCAACGGTTAAAGACCTCTCCAGACACACTAAGGGACCATAGGCCACAGGATGCCCAAGGCAATGAAAGCCTGTAGGTGATCAGCCAGCACATGCTGGTGGTGCGCAGTGGTTAAGGACCTCTCCAGACACACTAAGGGGCCATAGGCCACAGGATGCCCAAGGCAATGAAAGCCTGTAGGTGATCAGCTAGCACATGCTGGTGGTGCGCAGTGGTTAAGGACCTCTCCAGACACACTAAGGGACTATAGGCCACAGGATGCCCAAGGCAATGAAAGCCTGTAGGTGATCAGCCAGCACATGCTGGCTGATCACCTACAGTGCGCAGTGGTTAAGGACCTCTCCAGACACACTAAAGGACTATAGGCCACAGGATGCCCAAGGCAATGAAAGCCTGTAGGTGATCAGCCAGCACATGCTGGTGGTGCGCAGTGGTTTAGGACCTCTCCAGACATACTAAGGGACCATAGGCCGCCGGATGCGCGAAACCCATGAAAGCGTGTAGGTGATCAGCCAGCACATGCTGGTGGCACGCAGCGGTTAAGTACCTCTCCAGACACACTAAGGGACCATAGGCCGCAGGATGCCCGAAGGCCACGAAAGCGTGTAGGTGATCAGCCAGCACATGCCAGCAGTGCGCAGCTGTTAAGGACTTCTCCAGACATACTAAGGGACCTAATGTGTCCCGTGAGAAGACTCACTAGACCATCACAGAGCCGCTACCGCCTTGAACAGAGCCAACGTGGCCCATCGACGCCACACTCGCATCCTCCTGTCAGCTCGGTACAACTGAAAACTGAATTCATCCAGTGGTGCAGTCCTGAAAAAGAAGTGGCCAGGCCTCGACTGCAGCGCTAGATTCATCTGGCCACACGACGCGGCGCCACTTTTCAAAGGTCCAGTTTTGATGTTCCCGACACCAGGCGAAGCGTAATGTCCGATGACGAGCAGTCAACAGTGATACACGAGTACGGGGTCGGCTCCCGTTGCCAAGGGTATGCAGCGTGCATCGGTCCGTTCTCTCGCTGACGCTGTTTGGGCCTTCTGGATGTGATTTGCGCTGCCGTTGCCAAGCGGTCGCTCTGTAGGAGCGTGGATAGTCTACGTCGACGTCATCGATGGCTTGTGGACGGCCACCGCTTGCTCCCTGGGTACTAATACGGCCCTCGACGGTATACTCGCGGTACACCCTTAATACAGTTGCCCTCGGGAACCCTAGCGGTCTTATCACTTGGGTTACAGAATGACTCATCTGTCTTTTGCCGATAATGCGTGCACGACCATAGTAGCTAAGATCACCCCGTTTACCCATGTTTGTCGATTGCAATACACTGTTGGGAAGCCCTGCTGTCCGCCTATTTAACACCTGCGTTCGGTTTCGATATGTTCCACTCTCCGCGGGGAATTGCTCATTGCAACTGCCCATTACTCTTCACCTCCAATGTTTTGTCTAGTTAGTCTATTGTCCCTGGGTTGCGAATATTGGAAGAAGTCTTCATCCCCTTTCCCCTCTCCAAGTTACGGACATTTCACAGTTGGACAATATGCGGCCGAAAGTGCGAAGCTTTTGATTGGTAACTTCCTCGTATCAAATTTATTTCTGAAAACGCTCCGACATTCTGAAAATATGTTTTAGATAGCAATTTTGCTTGGTACTCATGATGAACAAGCAAAAATCAACTGAGCTTAATTCACACGATGAGAAATTTTTCCGTGACTCACTTATAAAAGTGGAAAGAGCGATGACTTCTATTTGACGTTCAACTGCGTATTAATCATTCATTCGCCTTCTAGTTATTTGTTCAGTTGCTGCTGTTCATCTTTGCTGAATCCACAACATTGTGCGGGGCTCCAAAGAAGCAACCGTGCCATGTGGTTGGCAGTTTGTCGTTTGTGAGTCTGAAGAATTTCGGGGCCGCTGTGGTGCAGTGGAAGCATATCCGGCGCGCAACTGGAAGACCCTGGGTTCGATTCCCGGTGGCGGCCGATGAGAAATTTTTCCGTGACTCGCTTATAAACGTGGAAAGAGCGGTGGCTTCTATTTGATGTTCCTGGTTCACGTCAATTGTGTATTTATCATTCATTCGCCTTCTAGTTATTTGTTCAGTTGCTGCTGTTCATCTGTGGTGAATCCCCAGCATTGTGCGGGGCTCCAAAGAAGCAACCCTGCCAGTTTGTCGTTTGTGAGTCTGGAGAATTTCGAGGCCGCTGTGGTGCAGTGGAAGCATATTCGGCGCGTAACTGGAAGAACCTGGGTTCGATTCCCGGTGGTGGCCGATGAGAAATTTTCCCGTGACTCACTTATAAACGTGGAAAGATCCATGACTTCTATTTGATGAGCTTAATTCTGCTGCTTTTCGCTCTAAACGCAAACTACTTTTCGTAGCGGAGGTAGTTCCGTACTTTCCATAGTGGTACACTGTTAAGTTGACACCGAGAATAGGATTTAACATCAAGTGTATTACTGTTGAAGTGGCTTCTGAGTAACAATAAACGATCACGAGAAAATATTTAAAACATTATAATGACGTCTAAGTAAATACATGTTAAAATGTGTAAGGAAACGAATAGCTACAATATTTTTTTAAGTTCATCGACAGAAAAAAAGGGAGAAAATTCACCCTCCCAGCCATGCCTTTTTTTCATTTATAGTTTCGAGTAAAACCTCGGACGCTCCTTGTGTGAACAGAAAGAACTGATAAAAAATAATCCAGTCTCTTTCCTCCAGCCCGGCGTCCCGCGCCACACGGGATGGGGTGTGTGTTTTTCTTTCGGGAGGCACGAGAGAGGGAAGGTCTCATCGTTCACTCCCTCGGTCGTCATGGAGACCGACGACTCCTCCCCTCCTTCCCGGATCTCATCATCCTCTCCGCGCTCTACATTCTTTACCCAACTGTTACATCCTTCTTGCCCGAAAACAACGAAATTAATCTTCCGATTCTCCGGCAGGAAACACAATACTCTCCGAAGTTATGTATAGATGTACATATATACACATCGAATAAGCAACACATCAGAATGCAATACATCCGCGATGGGGGTGTCTTCACAGCACTCACCATCCCTCAAAATCCACTGGTCACATTTACGCTACACCAAACTCCTTTTAACTGGAAAGTTGGAGTGAATAAACTTCTTCACGGGTCCTCTAGCAAGTTTTTTTTTTCTATTGTAATATCTCTATTTAAAAAAAAAAAAAAAATTAACTGCCGCCGCTGTTTTAGGAATTTCACGATACTCGCGCTTTTCTTGCTCGCAGCGCAAAAAGTATTGAACACAAAAATATGAAATTTACATTGTTTGTAGAGAATTGTTCGGAGAACACGCTGAAATAAACCGTTTTTCGATTTTGGCGATAATTCAAAAGCTATTGTATTTTAAAGTTAAGGCAAGCAAAAAAGTGCTATCAGTTCGCGTTCAGGAGACACTAACAGCAACAGAACCACGATAATTTGTAGGCATGTAGGACCATGGCCGAATTTTTGAACCTCGTCGCTCTTTTTTTGAATTTCGATTTAGCTAACGAGAAATTAAATTTTTTAATTTCACAAAATTCTCTATTTCGCGATGGGATGCATTTAAAAAAACGGATATATGGGAAACTATAAATCATAACGCATTACAATTTTTACAGCATAAACTCACAACTATCATCTCTCTTTTCCAAAAAATAATTTTAAGAAACAGTCATTTTCTGATTTTTAAGCATTTTTTAAAGACGCAAAGGAAAGGAACGAGCGGCTTACTCTGTTTTCAGTGCCACACAGGAAAGTTCTGGTCCCGTGACCTGCTGCCATAGTGACGCAGCTATTTTTTGCACTCTCTTCTCATTGGGTGAAAGGATAGGCTACAATCAAACTGGTAATGACGCAATGGTTAATGACGTAGCGACACTTGTAAAATTCGGCGTTTTCCGCCGGCATACGTGAATACCTATGTAAATATAGACTTTTCGCCTCGTATATAAAAAGCAAAGAGGGAAAATGGGAGTGTGTGAGCCGCTGATGGCTTAGTGGTTAGCGAGTCAGACTATCGATGCAACGTCCTCAGGTTCGAACCTGGGCTGATCTTTCAGAGATGGTGTGATTACTAACAATCGCTGAATATCCGCCGTGCATCGGACGAGCACGTTAAGTGACGGCCTGGGGGCCGTCACTTAACAAAAAAAAAAAAAAAACTGGTTAAATGGGCATCCTTTCCTATTCCCCTACTGAAATTCTCTCACACCTCTGTGTGCAACATCGTACTTGTACGGTGGCGCCATCTACTGCACTCTAATCTCACTACAAACTGTTCTGTCAAAGTCGCTAGACTTGCTCTCATTCCTTCCGTTTCTGTGTCCTGCCCAAAAGGCGATCTCGCTGTAATTGGCTGGGACCTAAACTCAACTCACTGTGGACGGAAGTCCTACAAGAAAATGACAAATACTGTGTGGGGGTATAAAGATCGCCGTACAATGGGAGTGTGTTCGTCCGCGAATTGTTCGGCCACTTCTAAATGACCTAGAGATCTGAAAATTGGAACGCTGATAGGTCTTAAGGTCCGTATACTTAGAAAAGTACGAAAAAGAAAATCAAAATGGCGGCTTTGGAACATTGTCTGTTTGAATTTTTCGCAAATTGTTTGACCACTTCTAAATGACCTACAGATCTGAAAATTGGCATGCTGATAGGTTTTAAAGTCCGGACGCCTAGAAAAGTCCGAAAACCAAAATGGCGGCTTTGGAACATTGTCTGCTAGAACTTTTCGCGAATTGTTAGACCACTTCTAAATAACCCAAAAATCTAAAAATTGGCATGCTGGTAGGTCTTACCGGCTATCTGGAAATGCACAAAAAAAAAAAAAAAAAAAAAAAAACACAACACAACACAACACAACAACAGCACTTTGAAACATTGGGTGCTTGAATTTTTCTGTCACTTCTACACCTAAAAAAAGTCTGAAAACCGAAAAATTCAAAAGGATGGCTTAGCTTTACTGTTTGAAAATGTTGATAGGTTTAAAGATAATTTTGTCAAAATCTAAAAGTAAGGGGCGCCCACTCAGTTTACGTCAAAACGAATGCATTGACTCCACGACGCTGTTCTAAATCGTAAAACAGTTACGGATTTTCTTTTTTTTTTTTTTCCCTTAATTACTTTTCTCTTTCTTTAATTTTATGTTCAAAAAATGATTTTACAGATTCACCGTTCAAGGAACGGGCATGACTGCTAGTTCAATTTAAAAAAATATATATGTATAAGCGAGTATTTCAAGAGCTAGCAAAGAACGCGAAACAGACAAGCGCAGTTTTTTTCTTTTTTTCAGTCATATATCTTTTTATTTTAATTTTCATCACCGTTCCACAAATCTAAGATCCACTCACGCGTGAAGATTTCGCACGATGTCTTCTTCACAACTCGTGATTTCAGCAGTTCACGCCCATGTCGTCCAGGACGAAAAACAACCGACTTTCTCACGACAGTTTGTCTGTCTTTTATGTTAATTAAGCCCCTTACGAAATATTTGCTATTCACTTGCGCTATAAAAATCACTCAAACTTCCTTACACAAATGCCTATTCCACGTTGCGCAGGACAGACAAGTTACTTCGTGTCATATATCGATATCATGCATTTGTGAGCCACACTGCGATAGAGGAGTGCCAACATGTTTTCATAAAACTGTCTCGAGAAGTTCCAAAAGGTTGTGTCTCGGACAGAGACTACAGACATTCACTTAGAATTAGTGGGGGGTTAAAACCAAGGAGGTTATATTACTGGAGACACCACTGGCTCTGCCGCCATAGGTCACAGCTAATCTGTGGTGTGACGTCACAAGCAGGCAAAAAGGAACTAAATTATACCGTTGATGAAACAGTAAGCTTGTGTATCATTGATAAAGATTATTGAATTACTCATTTTATCTGTTTATACGCTTAGAAGCTTTTGTTCCATTGGTTTCCAAGCAGCTTCTCTTCTGCGGCTGCGTCGTGCCTGCTCATGACGTCATTTGCAGCACGGACGGTGACTTATGGCGGCCAATGCTGCATGGATAGGAGTGGTGTCTCCAGTAATATAACCTCCTTGGTTAAAACCATCATGTACAACTCTGTAGGCTATCCTCTGTTGTTGTTTTTTTTAAACTATCATAATCAATTTGGAGCATTGTCTGCTTGTATGTGATAAAGGAGGGCAAAGTTTCCTTAACAACTAAGCGACATTCTTTTTGGGTGTCCCATTTCTTATGCTGATCATCATCATATATCAACTTATGCTGATCATCATCATCATATATAACTGTAAGTGACAAATGGGGTGGCGCAGTTAACAACGATCCGTTACCAGCTGTTTTCACTTCTTTCGTGGGTTTTTAACCTTGAAAGCATTATTCACCCGAAAATATAAAACCATTACGATTTCACGCTAGTTTTCGCAAAAGGATCACGTTTTTGTTTTTTTTTTTTTTTCGGAGAAATTTAAAGGCAGTTTTTTTTCAGTGGTTGGGAAATGAAAGTGGGAGGGAAGGAGTTATAAAAACTAAAATACCTACACATGATTCGACTGACTGCAGTATCCATTTTTGAGCTTTACCTAATTTCCTGTTCATCGTCGGAATTATGAATAACGGGTATACTTGTGAATTTTTGTAAGATCGCTTCATGGATCGTTAGTGTGCTGTCAATGGATTTTTTCGTTATTGTTATCGATTTCTTCCTCTTCATTTTTAAACGAATAATTATCTTGTTCATTTCTTTTCAATAAAGTCCATACTGATGGTAATTTTACCAAATCATTTTTGTCGTAGTTCTAATTTTTCAATTAAAACTGATTAGTCATTTCGATTTCAAATTTATTTCCACAATGGCATTTTATTTATCGAAATTTGAATTTGCTTCATTCTCTTTACAGAAATCAATATATTGTTAAACAACCGAATAGACTACGCCATCTATACAGTGCTTCACAGAAGTATAGGCCCACCATGTTTCGTCGATAGGCGAGATCGTACAATAATCGCCTATGAAAGATACTGTATTTGCATTTGTAAGAACACTCATTGCTAGTCGCACCAGACTATGCAAATCGACTTGTTGGACGTTACGCGTGTTGATTACCATTGAACACCACGTGCCTCAGCCACCACATAAATACAGGTCCAGACGTCATGTAGCTGTTAGAACGGCACTGCGTACATTCCAATGTCAGTTTCCTTTGAAATTGGACTGTGCCGCGCGGTGTGCAATTGTCTGAAAGCGAAAAAGGTTTAATCGAAGCTTATCATCAGTGTGGAAAAGGTGTTCAGGAAATTGCACGAGTGATTGGGAGCTCTCGTAATGTTGTTGGCAATTTCCTGGGTAATAGGGCAACATATGGGACGGTTAAACGTCCGGGACGTCCTTCAATCCTATCTGCAAGGGATAAATGCAGCATTGTCAGAGCAGCATCGAATTCTTCGCTATCACGATGGAGATACGGCGGAGGTGCAACCTCAAAAGTCTCCTATAGGAAACCGTTCGGCGGGTTATAAAGTCGAAACCTCATATTGTTCGAGCAAAATTGCAAAATGCACCGTATTTGAAACCCAAGACGACTGAAATTCGCTCGTAAAAACAAGAACAGATATTGGAGCAGGGTAAGACAGTTTTCTCTTGTTTTCGTTGAATTAATTTGGTTTGTTTTTGCGGATCCCAGTGTGTCATTATTGCTATAAGTATCTCTAGGGCGTGTTCAGTGATGAGAAAGAGTTCAATCTTGGCGGTCCAGATGGATTTAATTCCTACTGGCACGATTTTCGGAAAGAGCCGAAGTTCTTGTCTAAGAGAACTTTTGGAGAGGGGAGGGGGAGTAGCATGGATTGGGGAGCCTTCAGTGCTCGTGAAACTGTTTCGTTGGAGTTTGTGTCAACCAATAAACAGCGCTTCATATCAAGCTATTCTTCAAAAAAAAAAAAACATTTGCCGTATTTACATAGGTTTTGCCGAAACCGTCACATTTATCAGCAAGACAACGCAGCGATCCACGTCAGTGGCAGCACTAAACAATGATTAGCGGCTAAAACCCAATGGAAAATGTTTGAGAACTCCTCGCTCGCGAAATCTTTGCGAATAACGTGACTGCGGTGCGTCGCATAAATATAGACAGTCTACTTTGCGCCGTGAACGCAATGCGAATATAGGTAGGAAGCTGAAGTGGTACCTAATTAGACATAACCCTACAACAAACGTTTCGATCCGTCGAGATGACAGGATTGTGTGAAAAGAACACCACAAAGTGAAATAGTGTAATTTTAGGTGTCTCATAAATATAAAGACAACTATGTAAAGTAGCCACATGCAAATGATATGTACAAATTAGCATGTTGTATGCACGCGCATGGGTCGTAATTCGGTCCAGCCTACAAAAGGCAGCGAACCTGCTGTCAAACATTCATTTGCCGAAATGCCACGCAACAGTCAACTTTCTGGTGAGGAGGTGCAGAGGATTTGGAGATTGAGAGCAAATGGATTGCCTGTAGCGAAAATTTGTAAAGCCATGGAGAGGAGTAGAGCAGTCATTTATAAGACTTTAATCGAAACGCGGTGCGTTAACTGCCAGAAAACGGCCTGGAAGGCCTCGAATAACAACCAAACGAGATGATCGTGCCATCATGCGTTCAGTTTCATCCCAAAAGTTATCACTACGTCAGGTTTCTCGGACTGTTGGTGTCACCGTCTCAAAGGACACAGTTCATCGACGGATCAAGGAAAGTCGCAACATTGTGCTCCGTAAAATGCGCGGTCTGCCACACCTCACGCGGCGCCACAAGGAAGCTAGATTGTTATGGGCAAGCAGCCACATGCACTGGACGGACGAGTGGATCCCAACTATTTTCTCCGATGAGAAAAAATTCAACCTGGACGGCCCTGACGGTTGGAACTGCTATTGGCATGATTTATGACGCGAGCCACGCACCTTCTTCAGCAGACAGAAAGGAGGGGGATCTGTGATGGCCTGAGGAGATTTCGCGTTCAATGGGACAACGGATATCGCTTTTCTGCAAGGCAGGCAAAATTCCGAAACGTATCAGGACATACTCAGCAGCCATCTTCTACCGTTTGCCGAAACTCTAGCGGGTGTTGATTATCTGTTCCAGCAAGACAATGCCTCCATCCATTGGTCTGCATCAACGAAAAGCTGGTTTAACACTCATCGTGTGACCGTAATGGATTGGCCAGCACTCAGTCCAGATCTGAACCTTATCGAGAACCTCTAGTTCGTGTATGCGAATGGACGGAAGTTCTCAAATGTGGTGGCATTGAAAGAGCAGATTGAATGAAGCTGGTACGCACTCCGTACAGAACACTTACATCACTTGGTGGACAGCATGCCCAATCGGGGTTTCAGTGTTATTAGGAACAACGGCTCCACTAAGCGTACCGGAGGTGCTCATAACTAGTAAGTCTTTATACATTTGAGACAGCGTATTTCCGTTTTTTTCTTGTACTTGGCGTTGGAATTGTTATGTTTCCGTCAAACTATTGTGCAGCTGCGTGTTCTATGCTATTTTTGCTATAAATATGAGGTGTACATTTCAGCTCGTTGTTGTTTCTTTTATATTCGAGAATTTGTTCTGTCTCTATATTTATGCGACGCACTATAACGGTTTTGTTGCAGAATTACAGCGAGCTATTCACAGTGCATAGACTAGTTTGGACCGTACCACCCTCAAAAACCTTGCTAACAGTATGAAATAAAAAAAAAAAATCAGTCTCATTAGAATAAATGGTGGTCCCATTAATTATTAGTGTGCATGGACCTATATTTAAGTGTAAGACCACATATGGCCTTTTCCATTTTTCGTTCATAAAACAATAAAAAACAGTGTATTGTTTTATTAAAGTTGTTGCATTTCATTATAGTTTATGCGTGTGTGTGATGGACAAAACTAGTAATTACATTAAAACGGTCTCCGTGTGCCCGGTTTGAGGTGAATTTTGGTGAACCTATACTTCTGTAGAGCATTGTATAATACAACACACGATCCATGCGAGTCTAAAATCTCCTTTAATTGCGCAAATGCAAACACTCAATATTTGCCGAACTTTCGCGCTCCTCTGAGAGTCTTAGTCTGGGCTAGATTATCAGAATCTTTGAACACTAACAGACAACGCTGAAACAGCAAGTCTTTCTTTGGTTAACAACTAAAAATTGCAGCTTTTTAAAGAGGTATTCACGGGAAATTCTTAATTTTCAGGGAGCCCTTCCATAATTCCTTTCGTATATCAGCGGAAGAATTGTTTCAGCATTGTCTGCTATAGTTCTAATCCTCCGATAAAGTAGCCCAGACGAAGCTTTCCAGAGGAGCGTGAAAGCTCGGCAAATATTAAGTGTTTGTATTTACGCCATTAAAAGAGATTTTAGACTCGTATGAGTCGTGTGTTATATCATATATTGTTTTCTTTTTTCCGACCTGTTTCACATTATTTCAGCCTACATTTCGAGCCGTTCTTTGTGCCGTATTCCATTTCGATTTGATACGAATTATGCACAAGCCAAAATTTCCCTAAAGATCCTGTTTTACCTACAATTCGTAAGAGTAAACTTCTTTAGGTCACCACCATTTATTTTGGCTCAAGTCAAAACCAAGTGTTTGGAGATTTGTTTAACATTCTTTTGAAACTCTTGTAACATTTCGTTTAACATCAACTTATAACATAAAAAAAAATTCACAAGCCAATTTCAGCGATTCCTTTCGTGAATTAACGAAGTACTAGACGAAAACCGTCGGAATCGACGGTTATTTTATTTATTTATTTTTTGAAAAGAATAAACTCATATGAAATGAAATAACAAATGTAAACTTCATTTGATTGAAAAATTAATTCAACCACTTTAGTAAAGACAATAGTCCAGGTTTGTGATTTTTTTTTCTTTTTTTGAAAAGAATAAACTCACATGAAATGAAATAACAAATGTAAAGCTTCATTTGATTGAAAAATTCATTTAACCACTTAAGTAAAGACAGTAGTGGTTCGTGATTACTTTTTTTTTTTTGACTGAAGGTTTAACGACCACCATGAGCAACTCAATGGGCTATAAGCAGTCGCTCGTTCCTAATTTAGGATCACTACTTCCAGGGAAGGGAGAAAGCCAGTGCCGTAAGACAAACACAACATCCATGCCTGACCGGGATTCGAACCTGGACCCTTCACGAACGAATTATCATTAGCCAGCGCTTAGACATCTGCGCCACCGGGATGGCAGCAATCTATTCAATTCATATTTTATACCAAACTGAGAGTCATATAGTGATATTGCACCCTTTTTCAGTCGTAGACTGTGAGGTGGAAGTCCACTCATGTCGATCGTGTGCAAACATTCAACTGGATAAGCGCACTCTTTCACTCTCATCTTCAGTCACAACTGTGTTTGTAAATGTTGTTGGAATGAGATTTCCGTTGCGAATACCCTTCATTCTCTCTTGTCTGAGACATATAGTTGCGACCCATTGATCGCTCACGTCTTCCAGTAAGGCTCTAACGGGTTTTTCTTTTTTTTTTTTTTTGGTTTGTTTTTTTCTGCGGGAAAAACATTCTGTTAAGGGTAAGTATGCAATTAAGTATTTACTTACTTTAGGACTGATCACAGAACACACCAAGTCTGACACTGAACTCAGCGCCTGATGTAGAGATAAGGGCGCACGCTTCTCCCATATACTTTACATGGGAACTTTGCCGACCCGCCACGCCGGAACCATTATTCCAATCTCAGTTTTCTCTTCGACTGGCACATTTACATGGTAAAACCTTCATTTTGATACCTGAACCATATTTGTGTAAAACTTTGTAGCCCCGCCCGAACCGTTAATCCAATCTCAGTTTTCTCTTCTACTGGCGGAACTGATTTTGAAGTAAATCCATATGACGAAAACGTTCTGGTAACAGGTAAGATTCGTAGGAATACTTAAGGTTTGATTAACTGTTAAATTTCAATCGTCTGTAAAAGGAACTGATTTGGAAGTTTATATCCATATAACGAAAACATTCTGGTAACAGGTTAGATTCGTGGGAACACTTAAGGTTTGATTAACAGTTAAATTTCAATCGTCTGTCAAAGGAACTGATTTTGAAATTTCTATCCATATGACGAAAACATTCTGGTAACAGGTAAGATTCGTGGGAATACTCAAGGTTTAACTGTTAAATTTCAATCGTCTGTCAAAGGAACTGATTTTGAAGTTTCTATCCATATGACGAAAACATTCTGGTAACAGGTAAGATTCGTGGGAATACTCAAGGTTTAACTGTTAAATTTCAATCGCCTGTCAAAGGAACTGATTTTGAAGTTTCTATCCATATGACGAAAACATTCTGGTAACAGGTTAGATTCGTGGGAATACTCAAGGTTTAACTGTTAAATTTCAATCGTCTGTCAAAGGAACTGATTTTGAAATTTCTATCCATATGACGAAAACATTCTGGTAACAAGTAAGATTCGTGGGAATACTCAAGGTTTAACTGTTAAATTTCAATCGTCTGTCAAAGGAACTGATTTTGAAATTTCTATCCATATGACGAAAACATTCTGGTAACAGGTTAGATTCGTGGGAATACTCAAGGTTTAACTGTTAAATTTCAATCGTCTGTCAAAGGAACTGATTTTGAAGTTTCTATCCATATGACGAAAACATTCTGGTAACAGGTGAGATTCATTGGAATATTTAAAGATTGATTAACTGTTAAATTTCAATCGTCTGTCAAAGGAACTGATCTTGAAGTTTCTATCCATATGACGAAAACATTCTGGTAACAGGTGAGATTCATTGGAATACTTAAGGATTTATTAACTGTTAAATTTCAATCGTCTGTCAAAGGAACTGATCTTAAAGTTCTATCCATATGACGAAAACATTCTGGTAACAGGTGAGATTCATTGGAATACTTAAGGATTGATTAACTGTTAAATTTCAATCGTCTGTCAAAGGAACTGATCTTGAAGTTTCTATCCATATGACGAAAACATTCTGGTAACAGGTGAGATTCATTGGAATACTTAAGGATTGATTAACTGTTAAATTTCAATCGTCTGTCAAAGGAACTGATTTTGAAGTTCTGTAGCGGGATCGGATATTGCGGATAGCATCATACCGCATGGATTTGGCACAGGATATTTCTCCTCCTCTCCTCCATTTTGTTCACCAACTATCATATATTGTGTTACCGTAAGTAACCGGGATTTAAATTATGGTACACGTACGATGCCTATGTATCAGTCTGTGAAGTGCTTAAGACAAAAGCCATGATATCTACCAACAGCAAATTTTATATTCAGAAGCTTTGTGATATAATACTGTAAAACGGTACATTTCATCATTTCTTAAAGACAGTTAAAAATTACTGTCAGTCAAAAAAGAAAGATCTCAAGTTTCGAAGCCTTCTGTTGCTTCGAAATATCACGTTAAAAAAAAAAAAAAATTCAATTTGTGGTAAGTCCTCCTACAGAAAAAATAAAAGTACTACAAAAGTATTCAAAAAATAATAAGCTCCAACAGAAAATAGTGACTAAATCACTCGCATTAATAAAAAAAAAATCATCATCGCGAGATTAGTTTTACCTTGAAGGTGAATGCAGTTCCTAAGACATTCTGGCTCAGTGGTTAAGACGCGGCTTATGTAGACCTAACTCAATCGACCTGAGTTCGAAACCACCAGCGCGAAAGGTTTCCCTGGCATAATGGGCTGAAAAATTCAGCGTCTTCGATTTTTGCCAAATTTCTGTATAAATACGGAAAAACTTGAAACGGACTTTACTGAAATAAACGGAATTACTCGGAAGATCTGTGAAAATACGGAAGTTAAACAAAACGGGCACTTTTTAAAACGAAAAGTTTGTCAAAAGACGGACACCTACCGGCAACTTTGCTGTAAAAATTTCAGAAATTTTCCGTGAATTCACATCACTTATATTTTACAATGCAGCTATCAAGAGTAGATTTTATACTCAGGGGATTTGTGAAATAATACTATGGAGTAGTACATATCGCATTTTCTTAAACATAATTGAAAGTCATTGCCGGTATAAAAATCTGTAGTTCCAAAGCAATCAGTTGTTTCGAAAAATCTTAATGAAAAAATATGCGATTTGTAGTAAGTCCTTCTATAAAAAAAAAGTACAATTACACACCTGCTCAGAGAAATAATATGCCCCAGAAAATAAAATGACTAATTAACCCACACTGATAGCGAGATACATTTCATCATCGAGCGATTAAAGTTTATTTCGTTTCTACCTCAAATGTGATCAAGGAGTATCTTTCAAATCAACTGGTAGCGCTCTTTACAGGCGTGCAAACAAACAGGGGTTGATCCTCGGACAAGGGGAAGGATTCCCCAAGAGGATTGGGTTGATCCCTCACCTCGGACAAGGGAAGGATTCCCCAAGAGGATTGGGTTGATCCCTCACCTCGGACAAGGGGAAGGATTCCCCAAGAGGATTGGGTTGATCCCTCACCTCGGACAAGGGGAAGGATTCCTTCATTTCGTACGCCAGGAAAAAGTTTTGAGTTTTATACTGCAATCATCTTGTCATCTGCACGTTCTACCTAATTTCTCTTCTATTTCCTTTTCTTACCACTCACGCTCCCTAGTACGGAAATCATTACTCTCCTAACCTCTTCTCCCGCCTTCAAAAGAACTCTGTCTCAACTTTCCTGTATGTCCTACTCCTTTCCTGGCGTGACCCTCTCCTTGTCGTCCTCTGGACCGACCCCTAGCTTGAAGGCAAGTACTTTCTCGATTCCAACAGTATTAAAACCATTTAGCCATCTGCACAGGGCCTCGAATCACAATGTACCAATCGCTACGTAGAGCAATAAAAAACAATAGAAGCCCATTTAAAATACACTATCTACCAACAAGTAATTGGACACCTGTGATAGCAAAGGAAAACGAAGTTTATTCGCCTTCAATAGTTTGTGGAGCCTCCACGAGCGGCGATTACAGCTGCGACCCTCCGGGGCATACCCTCAACCAGGCGTTGTACGACGGCTAGCGGTATTTTCTTCCACTCGGCTTGGAGAAGACAGGTCAGTTCCTTCACCGATTTCGGACGGTGGGAGCACCCCTTAAGTCGACACTCCAACTCGTCTCAGAGGTGCTCGATAGGGTTAAGATCCGGGCTCTGCGCAGGCCACTTCATTCGATTAACCTCATTGTCACCATACCAAGCCATGGTGGACCTCGCAACATGACAGGTGGCATTGCCATCCTGAAAGAAACATGGGTCCACCCCGTAAAACTGCCACAACGTAGGAAGCGCACGGTCATCCAAAATGGGGCAGTAGGTCTCAGCGTTGAGTGTACCAGGAATTGCGACCAAGGGTCCCGTCCGATACCAGGAGAAACACCCCCTTAGCATAATTCCACCGCCGCCGAACTTCACAGTTGGCACAATACATTCCGGCTGGAGGCGTTCTCCAGGCAGACGCCAAACACAGACCCTGCCATCCGAACGGTAGAGGGTGAACCTTGATTGGTCGCTCCAGAGAACCTGTTTGCACTGTTCAACGGTCCACTGTCCACGTTCTTTGCACCACGTTAGCCGAGCAGCGCTGTTGGACTTGGTGATCAAAGGCTTGTGAGCGGCAGCACGTCCATGATAACCGAGCAGATGGGCTTCCTTACGGATGGTATTCATCGAAAGAACACTCCCGGATGCCTGTTGAAACTCCTCGCAGATGTGGCACATCGATTTGGTGCGGTTTTTCGGAATTTCTCTGGCCAGCACCCGTCGGTCTCTAACTCCCAGTTTTGTGGGTCTGCCGGGTCGGGGCACATTCCGACAGTCGCCTCTCATCTTCCACCTGCCAATCACGTAGGCCGCTGTCGATTTTGGGTACTTCAACTCGCTGGATATGTCACGTATGGATCGGCCATTTCTGTGATACCCGACGATTACACCTTTCTCGAAATCAGAGAGCTCCGAACTGCGTGGCATCTTGCATGCGACTGGTTGCGTCGTTGTTTCCCACACGATATTTAACGGCGGCGGCCGTGACGTATATCAGGACCTCAGATATCGTCGATTGCAGGGGTGTCCAATTACTTGTTGGTAGATAGCGTAGCTCTTCAAGATACGACAGCCCAATCCGCTTTCCAAGCTGACTGAAAAAGACCTACTGCTGAAAATTCGTTACTTGGAAATCATTTAATACTAAAAATCTCCGTAACACCCGACTTCAGGCTCAGCACTGATGCAGACCCAGAATAGCCCCAGTCCCCACCCAGACCCAGCTGTCGAAGAATTATTCTCTTAATTAACTTTGAAGTATATTAAAACTCTCGTTTGCTAAATAAATTAATATAATTTCAATCACATAAAATCACGGTTTAAAAAAAAACAAAAGCTGAAGAAAATTCAGAGCCCGAGCTCGGCTTCCGGCACATCCCCATCTCAGTACTGACAGTTCATTGTAGAGGGACTACTACAAACGAACTGAATTAATATCATTTCAACGGATTTTTGTTTAGAACCAGTGAAAGAAATCGTTAACATCCGGGGAATCATTATAGAGAGGAATGATTGCACTTGAAAGACACTCCCATCAAGAATTGGCGATCTCATGTTACGTTTCTATCAGATGGTTCATTAGCAATATGTTGACTGGACTACGAAAATCTGGAGAATCGGAAAACTTTCTATATTCTTATTGTCTACTAACAAGACTAAGCCTAAGGTTTAGCACAAAGCAGCAGAAACAAAAAGCTGGAATTATAATATTTAAAGAAAAGTAAGGCCACGTGCTAGTAGCTGGGAGGAAGCGTCGTTTAAGAAAGCAAACCACCGGAGTTTATTGAAAAAAAAAAAAAAAAAAAAAAAAAAAAAGAACGCAATAGGCTACAACACACTGGATTTTAAAGCGAAAGTCAAAAGCTTACATCATTTATCAGGAACTCCTGCCAATGGCACAACGGATTAAACCAGGGGTTGAGACAATGGACCGTCATTCCATTGGCTGAACTTGATGAAGCAACAGAACAGATGGGGGAGGGAGTTGAAGACGAGGGGGAGCGGCAGAGAAGGGAGGAACAGACCATCAGTTGTGCTGCCACTTCTGGCATGCGCTCATCCATCAACAGACGAGGTCACATGATCTAAAGGGTCGGCTACCGTATGTTGTACCTTTTTTTCCAGGTGGATCGGCGATTCAGCCTGGCTCGCCACTCGTTGCGATAAAGTTCTAGTGGGGAGAAGAGAAGGTGGGTCACCCAGGTACATTCACACTCCCATACTAATGACCACAACCAAGTGATTGCTGCAATAAATCAAACACTTCGATAGGCAGATCGCTGCTCCTCTTAAAAAAAAAAAAAATACTCCTCGTTCCTTTCATTCCCTCCCCATCATATAACATTGATTAGGAATAGAAACATCAAGAGTTACTTTAAAAGAAAAAAAAAATGGAATTCTGAGAACTGGGAGCCACTCAGTCACGTGTTCTACAACGGAAAAAAAAATACTATATATGGAATATGTACTCTCTCCAAATCGGCTGCTTCATCAGACAGACAGCGTTTTAAGTAATCATATTAAATTTAGTTCATCCCTTTTTTTCTTCCACATTTTTGTATACTAAAAAACAGACCAACACTCCCAATAAATTACGCTCACATTTGTTCTTTACTTATTTTGGAGTTTAACGATCACAGTGAGCAATTCTTAAGGGCTGCTGTCCCTAATTTGGGGCCAATGGTTCCAGGGAAGAAAGAAAGTTAGCGCTGTAAGATAAGCACACGTACCGAGCTATCTTACATTACATCGAGCTTTTTATTTTAGCATCGAGTCCTGGGTGAGGAATTTGTATGCTTCATCTAGGACCAGGGGCGGCGGAAAGTGAAGTTCGTTGACCGAGCCCGAAATTTCGAATCGTGCCCCCCCCCTCACTTTCCGCTTCCCGAAACAAACAGAAGAAAAACAATGCCTAAGGAGCTTTGTTGGGGATTAGGACCACCAAACTACTTACCTAGAGGAACTTTCTAAGGCACATCACAACAATCACACATATGCCAAATAATAATTAAAAAAAAATCGTGGCTGAAATTATTGACCGGGCCCTGGCAGCCCGGGCGGTTCCGCCGCCACTGTCCAGGACTCGGTGCTAAGTCGAACATGAACGGCTAGTCAGAAATATAGGAGTCTGACCTGTTTCATAAGGTTTTAGAATTAATCATTTCGAAGTAGGGAATATTAAGCAACAGGTCTTTTGCCGTCAGAATAGAAAATTGTATTTAAGATGTTATCTGCTAGGTAACCAACTGTTATTGGTGGAGTTGTAAAGCAGCGTTTTCCCATGGAAAGAGATTGTACTCTGACAAAATGTTTATTTGTTTTATGATTTTACTGGCTTACGCAGTGATCAGTACAATGTGATCCAAAAGCGCATCGAGAGGCTTAAATGATTTTATTGCTTTTGGGGCTGAGGAACGCTCTCTCCTTCAAGCGAGGGGTCGAGACAGAAGAGGGTAAAGAGAGGATTGGAGATCACGCCAGAAAAACAGAAGTTTGGGAGACGTCGCGAGATTACGGTCTGAGAAGGAGCACTATTTTATGTCTCCGAGAAGGACCGGGCAAGAGAATGAAAAGTCACGTAGAATTAGAGTAAGTACAAAAGAGCGAGGAATTAAGAAACGGAATAACTAGTGAGAGGACAGGAAACTCTAGGTAATGATTTACTAAGACCATTCCGGGACAACCTGCCCTGTAAGTTTAAGCAACTAATAAATTAATTTAAACTACAACGTTCTCACCTATTCCTTCGTTACATATTTTCTGCGAAGAGCTGCAATTAGGCTTAAATATCGAATCCAAACAGGGCTTACAACAGCACAATAGAGGCCTTTAACAGACCATTCGACCACTAGGGCAGCGTCTATATACACTAGCGGAAAGTGAAAAAAGAACACCAAGAAGGAGACTTCTGATACCAACGAAATTTATACAGTATAATAACGGAATACAGAGGATAAGGTGATCAAAACATTATGGCAAAATACGGCTATATTTGCTGGTAAACTGAAAAATAACATTTCCATGTAACATGGTAGTACGAGGTTGAACCGCCATGAACTGCGTCACACTGTGCAATTCTGGCATGGAGTCTGTCCGTACAGATGTTGGATGTAAGTTTGGGGTATTGAGTTCCAAGCATCCTCAAACTGGACGCGTAAATCGAGGATGGCCGTGGAGACCGGATAAGTCGTTGTCCCATAAAATCCCACACGTGCTCAATGGGGGACAAATCCGGTGAACGTGCAGGCCATGGAAGTTGTCTCACACCCTGAAGTGCATGTTGCGTTGCACGTGCCGTGTGTGGGCGTGCGTTATCTTGCTGGAAAACACCACAATGAACCGACATTACAAATGGCACAACAACGGGCTGAATGATGTTGTTGATGTAGAAGGTGCTGTTTAACGTACCCGGTACAAACACTATACTCGGGACAAAGCTATCCTGGCAATGAGGCAAGTGCTACGGTTCCTTTTCACTCCCAGTTTCCAGTATTACTCCGCACTAATGGTGTGCAATTAATCTTCACTCGGAAATTTTGCGAGGGAGCTTCTCCCACAAGCCCTCAGGGCTGTCTGTCACCGTGCCCTTACCATATCCTCAGTAGCCCCCCCCCCCCCCTTCCACACACACACACACACCCGCACGCACGTTGCAGACCGGTAGTGACCGGCAGATGCCATTGGAAAAACCCGAGAAGACAGAAGAGTGTTTTAAAACAACAATCAAGAAGAAGACACGCGAAATGTCCTCGGAAGCACTTATCTCGCCACCACACTTCCGCTAATGACCCTCAAACGCCCACAGCAATAAATATCCCCTGGGTTGACGGCTTAACTCTGACCCAAAGAAGAATGCTCTGACAGAGTACGATCAGTGACGTCACCAAACGCGAACATCTGTATTTTTTTTTAAATGCCGCTGAAACTGAGATCTGAATTTTTTAAATGCACATACACACAACGTATTAAACATCTGGGTACTTTTTAAGTGCCAGTTGAAACTGGAGTACGAGCTTTTAGACTAGACCTATTTCATGCAGTGGAAATATACACTCTGTAGCTACTCTTGACAATGTAGCCTTCCTTCCATTGCCAGGTTAAGTTTGCCCCGAGTATAGTTGTGTACGGGAATGATAGCTGATCGCTCCCCACACCAGGAGACCAGGTGTAGGCCCTGTGTGTCGCTGGCGGATGCAAGAAGGCCGTCTGCGAACACGCATACGGCCATCGGAGGCTCCCAAGCAGAATCTGCTTTCATCGCTGAACACGACATATTGCCATTGCGTTCTCCAGTGCAGACGTTGGCGACACCACTGCAGCCGTTCCTGACGGTGGGCTGGAGTCAGAGGTACACATGCCAGAGGCACACGTGCACGTAGTCCTGCATCCAGTAGACGGTTGCGGATTGTTCGCACAGTCATCTCAGGTGCAACGGCAGCTCGGATTTGCGTCGCAGTGGATGTTCTGCTTGACAGCGCCGCTCTTCTTATGCGTCGATCGGTCCGCTCATCAGTCTGTCTGTGACTCCCGGTTCCACGTCTTCTCGTGTGGGAATGTTCCTCGGACCATCTACGCCACCATCGTACCACCACCGATACTTCCCGTCCAATTCGCTCGGCAATACGACGATACGACCAGCCGGCCTCGCGGAGTCCGACTAAACGACCTCACTCAAAGTCCGATAACTGCTGAAATCGTACACGTTTTCCATGTCCAGGCATTGCAGCTTCTTTAGGGTCTTCGCACGTGTCCGTACGCCGACCACTGATTACATTCACTTTGCCGTACTCCTTAAATACCACCGACGATAATTTGCATATTATGCCATGCTGTGGCGTAAGCGCT
Organism: Macrothele yani; assembly: GCA_039090855.1. Lineage (NCBI taxonomy): Eukaryota > Metazoa > Arthropoda > Arachnida > Araneae > Macrothelidae > Macrothele > Macrothele yani. The sequence continues at coordinate 119,415,006 of CM077005.1, read as the reverse complement.
CACCGGTTGGTCCCGAAATTAACATCACACCTATGTAAACTCGACCCCATTAACATATGTAAATTTCATGATCGTCCGCCAATTTCTTCTTGGTGTTCTTTTTTCACTTTCCGCCAGGGTATTTAGAGCAATGAATGGTAGAAAATGAACTTAAAAAAAAAAAAAAAAAAAAAAACAGCACGATAACTGAAAGAAATGCAATACGTGCAACAATATGAAGATAAATAATGTTGATTTATACTAGAAGACAAATCACAGCCGCTTCAAAAACAGCAAAGGTTGCGAAACAAAATAGGTTTATTGCCCTCTCCCCCGTGTTGATTACGTAATAGGCGTAGCGCCAGAAGAGGGGGGGGGGGAGGGCACGGAAGGGCATGTGCCCTACGATTTTAGAAAAATTAAATATGATTACGAGCAAGTGGGAGGCTTAATGGAGTTGCTACGAAGTTTAAGGAGGAAGAACTAAGGGCTTTACAAACACATACATTGTTACACTCACCTTTTCGATTTGACTGTGATTTGTTTTTGTGAAGACGTAAATCCACGGCAAAATGTAAAAAAAAACTAATTGCATAATATTATCATGTATCAACAAAAAGAGTGTGATATTTACAAGAATTAACAATAAACGAAGGGGTATTGTTTTCATAAAGCTTAGCATATTGTCGAAAATACGCTGGACTGCTCGCATCGTTATAATCAGCAGTGTTTGGACAGTTATTCATACCATAATAAGTTTGTTATGCATTTAAAAGTTCCAAATCTCATGATGTTTACGGAGAAACATTTTCCAAGAACTGCCCCCCCCCCCCAAAGGAAAACAGCGGTTTAAATTTCGTGTGGCCCCCCTCTCCTACCAAAACATCACTTTACACTTATTCGCGCCTCCACCAATTCTTTGGTCACGCAACGCCGATGATTAGATTCATAACAGATGCAAATCACTAAGAACGCAAAATAAAAAAGGTGAATAATGAAATACTCTCGACAATGTACAATTCGTTCAGCTAAAGTAGAACCACCGACAGGCAATGTGCATATTTCCCATTCCGAGGGATGGGGTACTTCAGCGTCTGAGGACTTTTCAGACTTTCTCCTACAAGGAGGTAGCAGTTGGGAGAGTACCGAAGTACCATTTCGCGCCGGGGTAGGGGGATGGGGTGGGGCAGAAAGCTACCTGATGGGTGAGAGCAATTACCCTGCAGAGAGATCTTACCCCTTTACTTGACTCCACAGTCAAACTACTCTTCTCCACCTTTTCTACCTCCGAAATAAAAACGCCCACTGAAATGGCGGATGTGGTGACAAATGAATGCCTCGGAAATCGAGACATTAACAGTTTGTTTTTGTCCTAATCATATCGGCAACCTCCCATTCGACGAGTAGTCGTCTCCTTTCCCTCTTCGAGAAAGCTGGGGAAAGCTTGGAAAGTGCATGTTACGTTCATTAGCTCGCAGCACTGTGTAACCCCTCGGAAGGAGAAACATCCAACGAGAATGGTTCTCGTTTAACTGGACGGACTGTACACCATAAGAAGCAAGAAAGATGACACCGACTTTTCGGCACGTCTTTAGAACATACACGAGACCAACGGAGGGGGTGGGGGTGGGGGTGGAGCTGAACTTTTTAACTGGGTGAAAAATCAATGCGCGGCAAGAATGCGGACTACTTTCCGCTTGTCTTTTGTTGACTTTGCAGCTGCACAGCATCCATTGCTTAGTTATTTTTCTTTCTGCTGATATCTTTCTCACCCCATTTTTTCATTGTTGCTTTTCCTTCTTTCTTGTTTTTTATGCTCTCTGATGACAATAATTTCATCCATCATGCTGAAAGAACTTTCAGCCTAAGCATTAATGCCTTAACTATTTTAGATAAATGGTGTAACTCTGAGAATATGAATACTTTTAAAAACTATGCATCAATTCCTCCACATTTTCCAACTTTGTCACTTCCATTTTTAGAAATATTTCCTTCCCTTATAAAACTTAAATGCAAACACTTAGGTCGGGGGGGGGGGGAGAGGCATTTAACAACAACGCAGGAGAATGGGAACATCGCGGGAAAAGAAATTGCGATTTCGGGATGAACTTTTGTTCCACCCGACTTCTGTTTTTGAAAGCCCCCGCCCCCTTTCAAGTTGAAATACAAATATTTTGGAACAAAATTACATTTAATAGCAATATTGGGGCATAAGAAACATCGTAGAAAAAAAAATACGATTACGGAAAAAATCTTCACCTTCGACCTTCCGATTTCCAAACTTTAGTAAAGATGGAATTCTGTCCTCCGAAGCAAACCTCCTCCCCGTCACCACTAACCCTCAAAAAATTCTGTTCAGTTGTGCATCGATCTCGTGAAAAAAATAGTAACGGCAAAGGTGGAATTCCTGGAATTCGCGGAAGAATCTCATGCCTAAAGATTACAGGGAAATTCTCGCGCCGTCTAACTTCCGCTTTTGCTATTTGTTACCTACAGTTTCAAGGTGAAATACAGACATTTATGCAGTAAAATAATATTTGCAACAATACTGGACAGATGCAACATCGCGAGAAAAGAATTACGATTACCTTTTTTTTTCTCTAAGAAACACGAAATACCGTCCCCAGACGGGAAACGAATTCCCCACCCAAAGAAATTCCCTTCAGTTTAGCATCGATCTCCAGAATGATCCAACTGATGAGAGAGAGAGAGAGAGAGAGAGAAGAAAAGGCGGAATTCCGCGGATGAATCTCATGCATGTTTGAACCCTTTCCCCGACACAAAAAATACATTTCCAAGCAGATTTTTAAAAAATCTGAAAATTCCGCAAGGAAGAAAATACACCGCCTAGGGAAAAACTGCGCATAATTTAAAATGCGTAATGAAAGCAGTACCAGAGTTCCTCCAGTCATCCCAGCAGAAGTTGCACATGCAATCAAGAACATGAAGCGGGGGAAAGCTCCAGGAGAAGATGGAATTACTGTAGACATCATACAAGAAGCGAGTGGAGAAATTGAAACAGTACTCGCCCAAGTTTTCACTCGATGCCTTAATGAAAGGAAGATTCCCGAGGACTGGAACAACGCTACAATGATCCTGCTACATAAAAAAGGTGACATGTTGAGGATCTCAGGAACTACAGACCTATCAGCCTCCTATCAGTGGTTTATAAAATCTTCACTAAAGTTCTTTCACACCGCTTGAAGGTAACACTGGACATGGCTCAACCGAGAGAACAAGCTGGATTCAGGAGTGGCTACAGCACAATAGATCATATCCACGTACTGAGAGAACTAATTGAAAGAGCGAGGGAATATGAACTTCCATTGTGCATGGCTTTTATCGATTATGAAAAAGCCTTTGATTCGGTGAAACCATCACCGCAGCAGTTACAATGGCTCTGAAATCCTGCGGTATTGAAGATGCATACATTAATATTATTAATAACATCTATGAAAATGCAAGTGCAAAGATTCGGCTATTTGAAAATACAACACGCATAAAAATTGGAAAGGGAGTGAGACAAGGTGACACCATATCTCCCAAGCTCTTTAATGTCACATTGGAAAATGTCTTTCAATCACTGAACTGGGAAAACAAAGGGATAAAGATTAATGGAGATTATCTAACTCACCTTCGTTTTGCTGATGACGTATCATTTTTGCAACTACCCCAGAGATTCAAGTATATTTAGTTTCTTGAATAGCTAGGATATCAATCCGTAATGGAAAACTGTCTTCAAATGAAAGGGAATTCGCCAAGGTGTTGAGAAATCCTCTACAAATTAATGTGGTAATATTATACGTATGAACTTTCAGAAGACAAAAGTGATGTTCAATGCTTTTACAAGAAATGAAGATTTATCGATTGATGGAGAAAAGCTGGAGATAACAGATACGTACGTTTATCTTGGACAGCAGATATCAAGTGAGGGTCACATTGATGAAGAAATTAATCGGTGTATAAAACTTGCTTGGAGAGCGTTTGGAAGAAACAGCATAATTTGCAAGAGCAATATGCCATTATGTCTTAAAAGAAAAGTGCTTGATCAATGCATCCTTCCAGTGCTTACGTATGGTGCAGAGACGTGGACCTTAACTAAAAGAGACATACAAAGGCTGCAGACAACTCAAAGTAGCATGGAGAGGTGCATGCTTGGTGTAACCAGGAGAAATAAGATGAGGAATTCGTGGATCCGAAATATGACAAGAGTGGAAGACATCCTGATCAGAGTTAAATCCCTGAAATGGCAATGGGCTGGACATACTACCAGAAGGACAGACCATCGATGGACAGCCGAAATTTTAGATTGGATTCCAAGGGACAGGAAAAGACACAGAAGAAGACCACATGGGAGATGGGTGGATAAAATTCGAAAGTATGCGGGAGTGACATGGAGGAGACTGGCACAAGACAGACCGTTGTGGAAGAGGCTTGGAGAGACCTTCGTCCAGCAGTGGATTGATAATGGTTGACAATGATGATATATAAACGCAAACGTTTTCATACCTGATGAGAGATATATATAAACATCAAACGTATATATATATAAACACCAAACTTTTTCATACCTGATGGGAGATATCAGAAAAAAGGGATTTTCAAATCGAACAGATTGGAAGAAAATATATATAGGAAAACATGATATCACTTTACGCCCCCCCCCAGAGGAGAAAACCTTTGTGTTTCTTAAAGAAGAAAATGGGTTCGAAATGCTCTACATAATGAAGAGAATCAAACAAAAAACGCGTTTTTCTAAGAGATTCTTAAAATCGAGTATCACTTTCAAATAAAAATACCCTGACGCTCCCTGGCGGCAGAACTTTGAATAATGGAAAAGTAAAAAAATATGCTAAAAGAATTGTATTCTTCACAGCAAAAGATATGCTAAAGAAAAAGAACAAATTTAAATACGTCTTTTGGAAGCAGAAATAGCGACGCAAAAGTTTTGACATTTACGCCACCCAGAAGGATAACTGTGCGTTATTTAAAGGGGATAATGTTCCTCGTCTTTACTGTAGCACCGGATGGCATATAGTAGAAAAATAAAATTTCCAATAGCACTTTTAGAAGCGGAGCTACGGTTGCAAACATAAATATACACTAACACAACCTAGCGCCAGAACTGTGAACTGAAAAACTGTGCGAAGTGTTCCATGAGGTGAATGGTATTTGGCGTTAAAGGAATTTTTTAAATCGGACAAACATCGAACGAAATCCAGGGTTCCACTTTAACAGATGTCGAGAAAAACTGATTAAACATTTGCGCCTCTAGCGGGAGAATTTTGCACTGTTTTGGGCAAAAAAAAAAAAAAAAAAAAAAAAAAAATGCACACACATTTTTTTTCGCACATAGTTGTATCTGACTGGAAAAGGATTTTCCAATGGAGTTTTTAAACGCATACGTATTGCTGTAAATATTCTGTAAACGGGAAAGGAAAATGATACCCTTTAGTGGCAAAGTGCGTTAAGAAAAATTTGAAATTTAATTGTATGGGAAACATTTCGCACTGTAAACGACCTCCAATAAAGAAAGAATTTTTCAAATCGAACTAGTAGAAGCAGAGATTTCGAGAAAAGTAAGATATACTACTACGTCCGCTGGCGAAAAAACTGTGCATTATTTTAAGTAGAAGGCACTCTCAAAAGGTTTTCTATAGCGAGCGGTTCTTTATCACAAAATAATTTTTTTTTCAATCGAGTCCCGGATATTGCAGCAAATACATCAGAAATATTAAGATACAGTTACCCTTAGTGGTAAAACTGTTCTCTGAAAAATTATAAATCATATGCTGAACATTTCCCAGTAGGAGCTCCATTCCATGCAAAAAGAATTTTTAAAATCAGACTTTTAGAAGAAGAGATATCGGGAAAATCAAAATTTAACGTTACATCACCTGGCGGAAGACAGGGTTCGTACACATTTACAGATAATAAATTTCAGGAATTTTCCAGGGATCGCGTTGCCGATTGCATTTTTCGAAATTTGCGAAAAAAAGATCGTTTTGGTGATTGTAAAAAGTTTTGGCGAAAATATTGGCAATTACTTTTTTTAATGACGTCCGAGCAAAAACAAGAGATATGTGATACATGTGCTTAGAACCAAGTAGCGCCATCCCGGTGGCGCAGTGGTCTAAGGCGCTGGCTTATGATCATTCGTCCGTAAGGGGTCTGGGTTCGAATCTCGGTCAGGCATGGATGTTGTGTTTGTCTTACGGCACTAGCTCTCTCCCTTCCCTGGAACCAGTGACCCTAAATTAGAGACGGGCGACTGCTTATAGCCCATTGAGTTGCTCACGGTGGTCGTTAAAACCTCCAATCAAAAAAAAAAAAAAAAAAAGAACCAAGTAGCCATAGAAACATTGGAAAAATGTATACTTTAATTAATGTAAATACAAGGTATAATGAGTTAATTCGTCTGTAAATATTTGTAGAATATAACTTATTAATATAAGAGTATGAAAGTGAGGGAAAACAATTTATAAAGAAATTAAAGTTCGTGCTTTGTTTGGCCTGTAGTTCAATGTACATTTTTAGGTTAGCCAATTTGGTAGGCCAATACTCGTTACAATGTGCGTAAGAAATGTCTTTCACAACGCGATATGACGATATACAATCACAGTAAAGGTGGTTTAGTCACACAACAGAATTAGTTATTAAATATAACTATTCAATTTAATAGTTTTTAAGGGTTATTCCATTTGAACTATAGCTCAGTATGTTTAAACTTGTTCACCAGCGTTCCGCCATTACTTACTATCAACTATGACGTCGTTATATTTTCTCACTCGCTGAATGTATGTTGGCTACAGTCTTGAGTTCAGACTGCTATATAATGTTGGAGCAACCAGCGAAAAAGTGTGGTGATGCTGTGTAAAGTGGTTAGATTAATGTTCCGTTACGTTGTATTTTTCACGAGTTTTTATATGTAAAGAAGTTGTGGTTTTCATTGAAAAGTAGATCTACTCGTTACTGTGCGGTTGATTATTATCGCAGATGCCTTATTGATCTGAAATATTTGGATAATAAAAGACAGTGTTTAAGTTGAAATAGACTCTTTTCTGGCCGTTTAGTCACCTAAGTTAGCTCCGTGTATAATTAAAGATTTTTGTGTGCTAGCTATCCAGTGCTTGATACTTCGAAGTTACAGTGCTACGAACCCCATTTCAATGATACGTCGAAGTTACAGTGCTACGAATTCAACTGACAGATAGCACGATAGTACTGTTTTAAGTAGTGACATTTTAAACGAACAAGTTAGTAAAATCATGCAATGCATTGATTATGATACGCTTCCCAACATACCAAGAATCATTACTCAACTTATTACTCAAGTTATGAGGATAATGGCTGTGGAATAAATATCGCTCCTATGACCTGACCTTTGAACCCATTTCGATGATATTAAACAGAATTGGTTCAGTATACCTCCGGAACAACATAAAGTTTAGTCAAAGTTATGAGGATAATGGCTGTGGAATAAATCTAGCTCCTGTGCCATGACCTTTGACCCCAATTTCAATGATATTCCATAGAACTGGTTCAGTATATCTCCAGAACAACATGATAAAGTTTTGTCGCAATCGAAACATTTTTACGTAAGTTATGACGCATAAGGGCGATGGAATAGATCCCGCTGCTATGTCCTAATATTTGACTCAATTTTTCCCATTTTCAATAGGGTTCCTGCCCAGGTTGTCCCCTACCACATACTAAAATTTCATTGAAATAGAACCATTTTTACGCGAGTGATCGTGCGGACAGACAAAGCTGAAATATATACGCTTCTTCAACCTACGGTTGGAAAGCGTAAAAAACATTACACAACAACCTTCATGCCGAATATTTTTCTTAGAGTGGTATGGATTTGGAAAACGCTTCAACCCTTCTTTGTCGTAAACCCGTCGACAGCTCTTTGTTTATGTTTAGTGTCCATCATTCAATTATTCTGGAGAAAAATGAATTCGAAAAGGAGTACAGGGGTCCTTAAAATAATAGGAACACTTGTGAGAAGAGCCAACGGTTTGATCAGGGGTTTATACAGAAATTTCAAATTGGGAGGGTGCTGAAAAAGTTTAGTTGGTTAGTTGATTTTTATGGCGCAAACAGCCATATTTTGCCGAAGAGCGTCAGACACAAGACCGTCAGACCATCAAAGATATATTTTTAACAAGTTAGTAAAATCAAGCAATGCATTGATTATAATACGCTTTCCAACATACCAGAAATCATTACTTAAGTTATCACTCAAATTATGAGGATAATGGCTGTGGAATAAATCTCGGTCCTGTACCCTGACCTTTGATCCCATTTCGATTATATTCAACAGAACTGGTTCAGTATACCTCCGAAATAACATGATAAAGTTTTGTCGCAATCGAAGCATTATTACGCAAGTTATGATGCATAAAAGGCTATGGAATAGATCCCGCTTCTGTGTCCGAACCTTTGACCCCATTCCGCCCATTTTCAATAGGATTCTTTTCCAGGCAAGCCCCTACAACATACTAACATTTCATCCAAATCGAAGCATTTTTACGTAAGTTATGACGCATAATGACGATGGAAGTGATTCCGCTCCTATGTCCTGACCTTTGACCCCATTTCGCCCAATTTCAATAGGGTTTGTTTCCAGGTAGTCCCCTACCACATACTAAAATTTCGTCGAAATCGAACCTTTTTACCTTAGTTATGACGCATAAAAGCAGTGGAACGGATCCCGCTCCTATGTCCTGACCTTTGACCCCATTTCGCCCACTTTCAATAGGGTTTGTTCCCAGGTAGTCCCCTACCACATACTAAAATTTCGTCGAAATCGAACCTTTTTTACGTTAGTTATGACGCATAAAAGCAGTGGAACGGATCCCGCTCCTATGTCCTGACCTTTGACCCCATTTCGTTCACTTTCATTAGGGTTCCTTCCCAGGTGTTAACCCAACTACATACTAAAATTTCATCAAAATCGAACGATTTTTACGCGAGTTATCGTGCGGACGGACATACGCACACAACGCGTGACGTAATGAGGCAGATGGGAATCGCGACCATCTGCATGCAAGAGTGTGACGCAGCGGTGGCTATATACCCGAAACGTCTGTATTGCAAAATGGAAGCATGCAGCGGGTCACATAACCGAAAGAAGATGGTTCACCAAAATCAAGTCTGTCAACCTGCAATTGGAAGATCAGACTCACCCAGGAGACCCAACTACCGTGGATTCTGAAGCCCTACGTGAATGATTTGTGGCCAATCCTAAAACAAGCACACGTAGATTGTTCGGACAACTTGGTATTCACAATCCGGCGTCGCTCACCATCTTTACAAGCTCAGGAAGAACCAAGTTGCCGCGTGGTCCCGCACGAACTGACACCTGCCCAAGCTCACAGAAGAGTGGAGATGTGTCGTCAATTCCTTGGAAGCCCTACCGATGATTGTTTCGTCAGACGTATCGTGACGTCTGATGAAAAATGGATCCTTTACCGCAATCCAGACACGCGGCGCCAATGGCTAGACCCCGGCCAGTTACCACAACCGGTCGTCAAACGTGGAAAGTTCGAGCACAAGGTGATGCTGTGTGTATGGTGGAACTGTGATGGTGTGTCGTGCAGCATGAATTTGTCCCGAATGGTCGTGGCTTTACTGCTGATCTCTACTCCGCCCAATTTGACCAAACGTCTGGCACAAAAATACCCCGCCATGGTCAACCGCAGGAGAGTTCTTCTGAAGAAGGATAACGCACTTCCACATGTGGCACCTTCAACCAAAGAAAAAAAAATCAGGAGCTTAGGGGCATCGAGCTGTTGCACCAACCAGCCGATAGCCCGGACTTTGCACCAAAGAACTACCATCTGTTTCGCCCCATGGCTCACTTCCTGCGCAGCAGGCACTTCCATAACTAAGCTAAAGTGGCGGCAGGGTCCAGGAATTCTTTGCATCAACAGACAAGGCATGATGCCAGAATTACAACTTTGGCACAACGTTGGCTCCAGAGCACAGTGACATTTATTCCGAGGACTGCTACTCACTGTGTTTTGTGTTAGCATTGATCCAAATACATGTATCCCATTGCATCAATATTCATGACATATTATTTGTGCTTCATTCTGGAGGGTAAACCCTACGAAAAATCGCAGAGTGCCTGGGCTCGGTCTGAAAATTTCCAAATACCCCCCACTACAACTCCGAACGCATTCTTATGAGAAAATAGACGCTAATCTTATGAGATGGGGCAACCTTGGTGCAATGGCTTTAATGTCAAGGACTTGTCACGAAATTCTGAGAAACGTCGACATGTGTCGTATTTTCTGGCCATCTACCTAATCTACGTCCATTCGACGAAAGAACAACTGAGATACAATACACTGTTGCTAAGGCTTCTACCAAACTGTGGGTGGAATCAACCAGTAGCATCATCACTTTGTTCAGAGGAGGAGAGATTTATGTAGAAGATTTTAGGAAGGGAGTATTTGACCTAAGGTCTTTAACAACCCTTAGAAGCTAGGAGACTTGGGCAACAGTGCCAGAAAGGAAAGTCACTCGGAAGCGAGGTAGAAAGGGACAGGAAGACGACCTTACTTATAACCGGGGGCCAGTACCCAAGGTCCGACGGCTTAACGTGCCAATCCGATGCGCGGCGCGAGCGTTCGTACCTTCCTAGGATCGTTCCTGAGACTTCGAGAAGGAAAATTCAACGATTTGTACCTTGATTATACTTAACACAATGAAAATACAACGATTTATATTACACGATTTATACCTTGCTTATGGCAAGGATTCTCCCAACCTAAGGAGCGTCAACTGTTTGTTTGTTTGTTTCGAGGCAGAACGACCACCGAGAGCATGTAAGGTTGCTATGAGCCATCACTCGTCCCTAATTTAGTATCACTAGTCCCAGGGAAGGCAGAGAGCCAGCGCGCAAGACAAACACCACCCATGCCACATCGTGCGCTCCCGTTTACTTGATTATGTAGTCGTACTGATGTAACGACAACAGATGACATATCAATCTAAATTAGCCTGTCTGGGTACAACCCTTCCATCAGGTTTTTTTTTTCCCCTCTCTCTGCTATTCGAGAAGAGAGCAACTCCTCTACCCCTCAATTGCTACGTAACCGACTGGATGGTTTGCGGAGGTTTCGTTAAACAGGTCCTAACGCAAACACTGCGACAAAACCGACGATGCCGAAATAAAACAAAATAAGTTGGAATCCGAATTGAAATGGAGTTAGGCAGCGCGCAGACCAGTCAGAAAAAGGCGGACCTACTTTTCCGTGCGACATCTTACTTTTCTCTTGAATAACTTCTAAATTCGTATAAACATTCCAAATTCCTGTTGTACATTCTATAGCCGAGTTCCCTCCCACACAAGTAAAAAAAGAAAAACTAAACGAGAAAAGCCCACCCCATTGCTATGTAGAAGAAGAAAAAAATTATCTGATTAATGATCAAACCGTCACACCAATTTCATCAGTTTTCTTGGTACAGACGCGTAATGCTGGCACTTTATTTACAAGCGAATGTCACACGGTTGGCTAAGCCGCACAAACATACCCTCTACACACATCAAAGATATAATTATTTTCCACGCCTTAAGTTCCCTACACCACGTTCTTTTTTTTTTTTTTTTTTTTTTTCATCCTTCATTTTATAATTACGACAGAAAAGAACAAGAGCACAAAACACATGGCGGCATAATGAATTTGACGCACAAAATCAGCTACAAAATTTTTGAACTACACTACCAATGTGGAAGGCTCAATTACTATTATACTCAGTCACAACGGTGGTCCAGTGGTCAGAGGATTATGCTTCTGGATCCGAGATAAGACCGAGTCCGTATCCCAGAAGAAGCCTGCATATATGCTTGCCTTATGACGCTGGCCTTTTCCAATCTCAGGAACAAGAAGTCTGTATTTAGGGTTGGGCGACCACTTGTAGCCCTTACCGTTGCTCATGGTAGTTGTTAAACCCCAAACAAAACAATTATATACACTGGTGTGCAAAAATTAAGGACGAAGAGGAGAAATTAGCAAAACAGCGGAACGAGCAGGCAGGACAGACCGAAAGACCACTCAGGAGATAGACTAGGGTCCGGTACGGTAGGGCATGCGCATATATGCAGCATGACGTAGGGAAGGGGGGGGGGGTGTCGGGGGGTATAAAGCACACGGGCGGTGTACGCTCAGCAATTCCGTGAAAGCTATTGCACGGTGTACATCGGTTTGAACGACGTCGAGTTGCTATCACCGTGTGATATGGCCAACAGGCTATCCAGTAGACGACATCTGGATGACTTCACCAGAGGTCGCGTCATTGGGAAGTTGGAAGAAGGTCGAAGTGTGATTAGTGTGACCGAGGAGTTCGGGATCGCTCACAGCATCGTTTCACGAGCCTGGATAGCATTTCAAACGACAGGAACAGCTGTCCGAGAGTTTAGCAGTGGTCGTCCACGAGCAACCACGGCGGCGGACGAGCGGTATATTGTCCTACCGGCGAGAAGAGACAGACGGCAGGCAGCGGGAGAAATCGCAAGGCACATGCAACAGACAACTGGACGTCCGTTATCGCGTTTTACCGTGGCCAGGAGGCTGTACAAAGGCGGTCTATTTGCACGACGACCAGTACGGTATGTGCCATTAACGCCTGCACATCGGAGACGTCACACATCAGCAATGGGGTCGAGTTCTCTTTACGGATGAGAGCCGATTTAGTCTGACGAGCGATTCTGGACGTATACACATCTGAAGAGAGCAGGGAACACGCAATCACACCTCCAACATCATCGAAAGGGACCGGTGTGGAGGTGGCGGAGTTCTCGTTTGGGGAGGTATCATGCTTGGTAGGCGTACTGACCTCCACATCTTCCAAGGAGGTTCAGCCACTGGTGTCCGCTATTGTACCAAGGTTATTTTGCATCACGTGCGTCTCTTTAGAGGTGGTGTGGGTCTCCTCTTCATGGACGACAACGCTACAACTCATCGTACAGTGGCTGTCGCAGAGCTGCTGGAGAGTGAAGATATTCAACGTATGGATTGGCCCGCAAGGTCCCTGTACTTAAATCCAATCGAACACGTGTGGGACCTTCTCGGGAGACGCTTGGCAGCACGTCACCAGCCGCCAGCAAGGATTCCGCAGCTGCGTTTGGCGCTACAAGAGGAATGGGCCGCGATGCCTCAACAGCTACTTGACAACCTCGTCCTCAGCATGGACAGACGTTGTAAATCCTGCAACGCAGTCAGGGGTGATCATATCCCCTACTAAAGACTGGATTTTTCTTGGCAGCCACCTGTCACATGGACGTTTCTGTCTTCTGTCCAGTTGTGTTCGAAGCTACCTTTTCAATAAAGTGCCTTTGTATCCTTTGGATTCCTTGTTTGGACGATTTTGCTCACTTGTCCCATATTCTTACATCTTGGGGATCTTATGGTATGATTTGAGTCGATGGGAAACACTTCTGCACGACGTTACATTCGAAAAACCGTCTCGTCCTTAATTTTTGCAAGCCAGTGTATACACACACACACAGTAGTCACATTATTGTGACTTCCTCCTACTTTTGACTTCAACAGCGCGTAGCCAATGAAAGAAGGCACGTGTCGTGAGCTGGCTTGGAGGGCATATAAGTTGTGCTGCAGGCAATCTGAAAACATATCACTCGTTGCTGTCATGGATAAAAGGAGCGATTTATCAGATTTGCAAAAAGGGATGATTATCGGCTTTCGGGCCAAGGGTGGCAGTATTTCTGAAACAGCGCAGTTCGTGAACTGTTCGCGTGCTGCTGTGGTTAAAGTGTATCGTGATTGGAAAAATGGCACCATTGCGAATAAGCGACGTGAAAACTGCATAGCACAACGTGCCATTGATGTCAGAGGTAAACGTCGGCTGCGAAGGTGCGTGAGGGCCGATCGACACACTGCAGTGGAGCAACTCACTGGCCGAATGAACCAGGGGGCTACCGGAAGTGTGTCTAAAACGACAGTTCAGCGATCACTGCTGCGTATGGGGCTCCGATGCAGACACATGGTCACTGCAGCTATGCTAACGAAGGTGCATCGGCAGAAAAGGCTTACATTTGCATGGCAGTATCGGAATTGGACCTCCGCTGATTGGAAAAGAATTGCCTTCTCCAAAGAGTCACGTTTTCCGCTTCATCGAACAGATGGATGTTGGCGTATAAGACGAGAGAGATCGGAGAACAAACATTCTTTAACCACTGCTAGCGGAACACAAACTAGTGGCGGCAGCGTTATGGTCTGGGCAATGTTTTCGTGGAAATCTCTGGCTCCACTCATACTTGTGGAAGGCACTGTGGACCCAATTCGTTATGAATCAATCCTTCCAGACCACGTACACCCATACATGCTGAATGTCTTTCCTGGGGTAGATGGGATCTTCCAGCACAACAATGCGATGTGTCACACAGCTAGAAATGTCCGAGAGTGGTTAGAAGAGCACGAAGAAGACTTCAAAGTACTTCCCTGTCCCCCTAATGTCTCAGACTTAAACCCAACTGAGCATCTGTGAGACCACCTCGATCGTGTTGTTTGCTCTATAGATCCTCCACTACGCACCCTCCAGCAGCTGTCAGATGCACTGCAGTCAGAATGTCTCCACATACCTGTGAACACCTTTCAGCACCTTACTGAGTCACTTCGAGCCCGTCTAGCTGCTGTCCGCGCTGCACATGGCGGTTACTCTGGATATTAGCTGGTGGTCGCCGTAATGTGAGACGACCGTATATACACATACATACAAACAAAGGCCGTTCTATAAAAAACTGAGAGCCATTCTTTTTTGAGTTGACAACAGTGCGAAGGGGAAAAATAAACACGCAGACGATTAACTGAATGAAGGAAGTATCTATGGCAAAAGCTATTTGCCGTGGTAAACAATTCTGGTTTTATTATTACGCACTTGTTTAAGGTACGTATGAATTTCGCCATACAGCTACGGAGGCGAGTGATTCAGAGTTATGATGCGAAATGCGTTGTGCGATAAAATTTTGCTACCTTTTAAGTTAAATAATTCCGAAACAGTTGATTTAAAAAAAAAAAAAGCCTAGAAAGATAAATGTTTGGGTGAGTCAACGATTTTTAGATGGCACCATGATTTCAAAAAAGGGCGTTTGACGACAGAACTCGCTCCTGGGTCTGGTCGACCTCAAAGTTGTTACGGAGCGTATTGTTAACACTGCTTGGGCAATCCTGCAAGAAGGTCGACGAATGACGTGTGAAGACGTATAGCGGCGTCAATTAATATTTCAAAAACGTCGGCATTCCGCATTCTACGCGACAAATTACTGCTGTATCGTGTGTGTTCCAGATGGGTACCTCATCACCTGACGAGAAAACAATTGTTAGCTAGAATTCAGGTGTGTCATGAGTAGAAACAAATGATTGCAAAGGATCCAAACTTTCTAAACACAGTAATAACTGCCGATGAAACATGGGTCCACTATTTCGACCCCCTAACGTAGCTCTCAACGAGTGTCTGGAAACACACAGGCTCGCCTCTTCCGAAAAAAGTCCGCAAAACCGAATCAGCTGGGAAGGTGGTGGTGATAATTTTCTTTGATCACAAAGGTGTAGTCTACCAGCATGTCGTTCCTCCACAAATTACTGTCAATGCTGAGCATTACATTTGTCTTGAAGCGTTTGCGACGATTAAGCGACCGGAACTGGTGGGCAAGTGGACCTTACATCATGATAACCCCCGCCCACATGTGGCTGCTTGTGTTCAACAGTTTCTTACGAAATGAAGAATTGAAATCATGCCACAGACTGCCAACAGTCCTGACCTCGCTCCGTGCGATTTCTGGTCTTTTCCAACAATGAAGGAGAAGTTCCGTGGCGCAACATTCACCACAGATGCTGACGTTATTCAAGCTGCACAGGGGGTCACTAAAGCAGCTTCCACAAAATGCCATCGCCACATGCTTTGAAAAGTGGACTGAACGATGGGACCGTTCCATATCATCCGAGGGTAGATACTTTCAGAAAGAATAACATATATTTTGCTGTACCTATATTTCTTCATTTTGTGTGATTTTATTCTCAGCTTTTATGGAACGGCAGTTGTAGTTAGCAGCAGAAGTGAAATGTACACCACTATACACGAACGGGGAGAGGAGGAGCGGAAGGCCGGGGGGGGGGGATTTCCAAAAGTACAGACACTTTTATAAATTATATTTTTCTCATTGTCTGCGCTATAAAAAGACCTTTTCTTTTCTGACACTACTTAGAAGTTATTTCAGGAACAGTTTAAATCAGTGGAATAATGGAGCCGGAACACCCCGGAAAGGCGTTCCAGTACTTCTTTTTCTAGTCAGCACGCGTTCCGATAAACCATATATACCTGCAGCATAATTTATTTTCTTTTTAAAATGCGAATGTCCTATAATTCGTTTCCAATAAAAAATGCAACAGAAAAACTGCGCAGTTAGTGGAATTAACGTCCCATGTTTGCTTGAAGGTAGAGTTAGTCTCTAAATCCATTCTCACTTGGGAGTCCCAAATGGTGAAATCTTGTTCTTTGAATTCCAAAATGTGTAAATCCGGAAGTCTGATTTCAACCGATCACTATACTATCTTATACTATAAGAAAGTAAAAAGGTGAGAGGAGGAATGGGGGGAGATAAGAAGGAAAAGGTATTGAAAAATCAACAGAAATAGCCATTTTAAAATTTCAGAATATCATATTAAATAATAGAAAAAGGGAATTAGTAGAAATTCCTGGACCTGAGAAAGGCATTTGATACGGTCGATCATGGAATACTTTTGGATAAACTCTATGATACTGGAATAAGAAATCAATATTAGAATTTATTAGAGGACTACTTACATAAGAGGAAACAGTATGGTCAGATTAATAAAATAAAATCGTACAAGTTAATTAATTAAATAGGAGTACCGCAGGGTTCAATTCTGGGACCATTACTTTTTTAATTTATATTAATGCCATTTTTAACGTTGAACCTAATGAGGATTTTCTTTTATTTGCGGATGATGCCATGGTTTTGATTAAGGGTGTAAATATAAATGAGGCAAAAATAAAATTTAATGAATTTAGTGAAAAATTGATGAAATGGCTAGACACAAATTTCCTGTGTTTAAATATAGAAAAAACTAAAATTATGATTTTTAAAAAGGGAGATAGACAGGTTGTTGAGCCACCTATCTGTGTGGAGAATTATACCTTTGAAATAGTAAATAATATTAAATATTTGGTAATAATAATTGAGGATAATCTAAAATGGAATATTAATATTCAAAATATTATAAACAAAATTTCGGAAGTATTGGGTTTAATTACGAGATTTTCAAATAACTTAACAATTAAAACATTAAAAATGCTGTATTACAGTGTGATTTGTCCATGTTTGACGTATTGTTTATTAGTATGGGGGTAAACTACTAAGACTAATTTATATAAATCCCAATCCTTACAAAATAGGATGGTCAAAATTTTAAATAATTTTAGAAGAATTAAGTTGAATATGGGGGTACGGATTAATTATTATGGATTTCTAGATATTGAGAAATTATGGCAATATAGATTATTCGGATTTATGTATAAAATAATAAAAGAGAATAGGTATCGACATTTAATTCAGCTGAACACTGTGGGTCACGACTATCAAACAAGAGACAGAAATGCATTTTTGTTACCAATGTTAACCCAACAAAGATTTATTGATTACCAGGGTTTAATGTTATGGAATAACCTACCTTGTCAACTAACACATTAATAATTATAATTATTTTCGAAAGCAACTAAAAAAATATTTCCTAACAAACTAAAATATAAAATTCCGTGGTGAAATTTATTAATCAGACCACATATGCGCAAATTTTATATGTGAGGACGTTTGACTTGACTACGTACTTTAAGAAAATTGGGATTCACTCAGGCTATATAGCCTTTTACTCAATTTCCTGTTCTGTGGTTACCCTGTACATAAGTATTCATATTATATATGTTGTTTTTTCTTAACATTATATGTTATAAAATTAATTTTGAAATGTAACATGGTCAAATGTAACCCCATAACGAAATAAATGAAATGAAAGACGCAAAAGGCACCGCCCGTTCCTGTACTTTTTCACTTAGCACTACACCACTGGTTTAAACCAAAAATCACAGGCGTAGTGGAGGGCACGTGCCCCCTAACTTCAGAAAATTTAAATGTGAGAGTAAATCAGTGGGAGGCTTAACGGAGTCGCTATGAAGTTTAAAGGAGAAAGAACCAACACACGCGCACACACACACTACTCACTTCTTAGATTTGGCTGTGATTCGTTTTTGAGAGGAAGCACACAGAAGTGCCAAAAGTCATGGGACAGCAGTATGCAAATTCTTAACTGGCGCCGCCGTCGTATAAAGACTTCGACGCACACCACGATTTTTATCAGTTGCGAGGTGTAATCTCGTGAGTCAGTGTGAACAACCGCCAGGAGGATTATGGCAAGCCGACCTAAATTATCGGAGTTTGAACGAGTCTTGGTAGTGGAAGCCAAACGGATGGGACATTCAATTTCCGAAGTTGTGCGAACACTCAACATTTCTCGATCCACGGTGTCACGTGTTTACCGAAAATACCTCATGGAAGGTATTAACACCCACCGTGGACAGCGCAGTGGCGGACCACATGTGCTGAATGACCGTGACCAGCGGCGTCAGACCAGGATTGTCCATGGCAACAGGCAAGCGACACTGTCTCAAATAACATCCACATTCAATGCAGGAGATACCAGAGATATATCCATCAGGTCAATGCAGCGTAATTTGTTAAGACCACGGCATCGGACACAGCGGCTCACCTGGGCTCATGAACACGGTAATTCGACCCTGGAAGACTGGAAACATGTGGCGTGGTCCGATAAGTCACGCTACCAGTTATTGTTACGAGCTGGTGGAAGGGTTAAGGTGTGGCGCAGACCCCATAAGGCCATGAACCCAAGCTGTCAACAAGGCACTATGCAAGCTAGTGGTGGTTCCGTACATGTGTGGGGTGTCTTTACATGGCACGGTTTGGGTCCGCTGGTCCTTGTAAACACGTCATTAACCGGTAATCGCTTTGTCGCTCTGTTGGATGATCATTTGCAGCCCTTTATGGACTTCAAATGTACCTCAACAACGATGGGATTTTCCAGGCGGACAATGCACCCTGGCATCGGGCCCAAGTTGTGCAAAATTGGTTCGAGGAGCATTCCGGACAGTTCCGATGGATGGTGTGGCCACCACGTTCGCCCGACATGAACCCAATAGAGCACTTATGGGATGTGGTGGAAAGGTCCATTCGCACCAAAGATCCAGCACCTACAAATACCAGGGAACTGTGAGCGGCTATTTAGACGGCATGGCTGAACAATTCTCTAGAAGTCTTCCGGCCACTTGTGGAATCGATGCCACGTCGCACTTCTCCGGGACAGAGGAGGTCCTACACGATACTAGGCACGTATCCCATGACTTTTGGCACTTCAGTGTATTATGCATGTGTCAGCGAAAAGTTTGGTGGTATTTAAAAGAATTTGTAATATAAGAGAGGACTTCATTTTCAGAAAACTTAGCATCTTGTCAAAAATACGCTGGATTGTTCGTCATCGTTCATTATCAGCAGTAGTTGAAGAATAATGCATAACAAAACAAATTTGTTATGCACTTAAAAGATACAAATTAGTGACATTTACGGAGACACTGCTTCCAAGATTTGCTTCCCCCCAAAAAGTAATATCAGTTTACAGCTTTTCATGCCTCTCTAAGGAAAACATCACTTTATACTTATTCTTACCTATCTCTTTCAAAGGAAAACATCAGTTTACATATATTCGTGCCCCTCGCCCCCACAATTTTTCGGTCACCCTACGTCTTTGATAAGAATAATTTACTAATACAATTGCCCAGTTATAAACTAAAGACTAGAAAAGAAAATAGCAATTCTTATCTGCGCCAGAATTTTCAAGACTGAAAAAGAAAATCTCTTTGGTAGTCGAACTTTTATTTCATTAACATAAACAGACCCTGTTCCATGATTCAATACACGGCTCTAAAGAAATGACGAAATTGTATTCCCTAATCACGGTAGAAATCTTGAGGCATAACGTTCAGTTTTATATTTTGAAATCTTAAGCACCGGAAATGCCTGTCACGTTCTAGCATTTGTCTCGTGTATAAGTACGATGCTACTTTGAATTCCGAATGGAGAAAAAAAGGAGCATTGGAAGAGAGAGAAAATAATCTCTTTTAGTCGTCATGAACTACCTGGCGCCATCTATGAAATGGAGAAATAACTACTGGCAACTAAATCAGCAAAAATCGTTCCCCGACGTTCCGAAGTTGGAAAACACACGTTTCTTAATTTATTATACACAGAACATACAAAAGACGTCACCGGCGTACCTCTGCCTCCACTTGTTCCGGTCTTCGAAAAGTTCATAGTATTTCAGGTGCCTTCGAGCACAAAAAACTGGAAACATGCAAGAGCCAAATGAAAATAAAAAAATAAAATAAAAAATAAGCAATTATAATGAATTTATCTGCTTTTCTATCCTATATCCTCGTTTGACTTAAAATTTACCCATTCATGTTTCTCAAATGAGATTTTTTAAAAATAATATACCTACAAAATTAAGTGCGTACCACTACAACTGGAGTACTTAGTAAAATTGTGTAGTATCTTTCTTGTTATCCAATGCAAAACAATTTAATGTAACGAAGCACTTCAATTTTTTTTTTTTTTTTTTTTTTGCATTGAGGTTTAACGACCACCGTGAGCAACTGGATGGGCTTTAAGCAGTCGCCCTTCCCTAATTTAGGGTCACTGATTCCAGGGAAGGGAGAGAGCCAGTGCCGTAAGACAAACACAACATCCCTGCCTCACCGGGAATCGAACCCGGACCCACCTTGGACGAATGATCAGAAGTCATCGCTTAAGCTACTGCGCTACGGAAGCAGCCAAAACAATTTTTCCACCAGTTTCATTAACTGAAAGAGCCCCTCTTGAAGCCGTTTTTGTTAATGAATCGAAAGAAGTTTTTTTTTTTTTTTTGTAAAGATTTGCTTCCTCACTGTTCGAAGGCTGTCCTTCGAAAAGCCAGAGATGTTGTTCATTTATTTATTTATTTTTTAAGAAACATAGATAGCGCATTACCTTTCTCGCTTAGAGCATGTACGAGCTAGAACCGGAATTCGTCGGATTAGGTGATTTTTCCCAGTCCAAACACGCTGCTCTCATGCCTACTGAAGGAGGAGTTGTCTATGACAGTCGGTAAACATGGGCACATGAACTGGCACACCAGCAAGTGCGTCCACTGTATTGTGAGCTCGAAAGCGTTCCTCTACGCACCTCGGTTGTAGTCGGATATTAACTGAGGGATCGTCAGCCTTTTGTTGTCGTGCACAGCACGTGCTAATCGACATTCGCCTCGACTGCCAACTAATGGTAATCTCCCCTTTCGGCTACGATGATTGGATGAATACTCCTCTCTGGGCCATTTCCGCGACACCTTCACTGCGACGACCCTCAAACAGGCAACAATTCTGACGGTACCCGAGATGCTGGCTTCTGTTCCCTCCTGTCGATATTGATTTCTCGTGCAAATTCCAAAAAGTCCTTCCCTTTCCCCATTGCACTAGCTTCGTACTGTCGAAATGAAACGTCCTGCCTGTACCGAGCAAATCTACATTTTGCGGCGGTCGATGACGATATTGTTACGTGATGTGGGGCACGTCCACTGTTGACACAGAAGTGGTCACAAATATCTAGTATACAATGTATGTATATACACTGAGTGGACATAAATAATGGGATAGACAGCTAGTAACGGGTAGGTCCACCTTTCGCCCGGATAAGGGACACCACACGGCGAGGCATCGATCCCACTAGGTCACGAAAACATCCTACAGGTATCTGCACCCAATCTTCCTGCACTACTGTCTACAATTCCGTCGCATTCCTGGGTGGACGATCCAAAGCTCGAAACGACCTTTCCACGGCATCCTAAAGATTTCCCACAGGGTTTATGCCCGGTAAACGGGGAGGTCATTTCGGGGTGCAAACTATATTGATTTCAACAGAAATGCAACTTTTGTGACCCCCCCCGAACATCTTGACAATTTCCTCGGCGAGGCTAGTGTGTGTGCCTCTCTGTGGTGTTTGTCACCACCATAACTAAAACTACTATAACTACCAAGCTGACATTTAATATGCGCAAATTATGTGATGCCCTGACGTGGGGGGGGGTAGCGAAAGTTACATGTAGGAAAACATTTGTTTAGGAAGGACAGTCGGAACTTCCGAAAGGATGGTAATTGAAACACAGTATTAGAATTTCACACCTTGCATTCGGTTAGTTTACGGCAGTGCTTTCATAGGCGCACAGTTTTCAAATCTTAAGGCATGCCCAACACAAATAAAAAACGAAAGGGCATTTATGCAATAATTTTCGTTAAAATGAATAAAAATATGCTATTTTTAATCGCTATCCAGTAGCAATTTGAAACAGTGCCCGTTTTTGATTCAATACTCATGCTTGCGAGTAAATTTAATATACACGGTCGAGTCACATTATTGTAACCACCAGCTAATAGCCAGAGCAACCGTCGCGCCGTGTGAAGCGCGAACAGTAACTAGACGGGATGGGAGTGATTCAATAAGGTTCTGGAAGGTGTTCACAGGTATGTGGAGCCGTGCTGACTGCAGTGCATCTGACAGCTACTGGAGGGTGTGAGGTGGAAGAACAATAGTGCGAACAGCACGATCGAGGTGGTTCCAAAGATGCACAATTCTGGAGAATTAGGGGGCCAGGGAAGTGCTTTAAAGTCTTCGTCGTGCTCTTCCAACTACTTTAAGATATTTCTAGCTGTGAGACACGTCGCATTGTCGTTCTGAAAGATCTCATTTGCCCCAGGGAAGAACAATCAGCATGTATGAGTGTACGTGGTCTTCAAGGAGGGATTTATAACTAATTCAGTCCATAGTGCCTTTCACAGGTATGAGTGGACCCAGAGAAAGCCACGAAAACATTTCCCAGACCATAACGCTGCCCCCACCAGCTTGTGTTCTTCCAGCAATGGTTGAAGAGTGTTTGTTCTCCGATGTTTCTCGCCTTATACGCCAACGTCCATCCGTTCGATGAAGCAGAAAACGTGACTCATCGGAGAAGGCAATCCTTTGCCAATCAGCGGAGGTCCAATTCCGATACTGCCGTACAAATGTAAGCCTTTTCGGTCGATGCACCTTCGTTAGCATAGGTACAGTGACCATCCGACTGCGTCGGAGCCCCATATGCAGCAGGATTCGCTGAACTGTCGTTTTAGACACACTTCCGGTAGCGCCTGATTCATTCGGCAGTGAGTTGCTCCACTGTAGCGTGTCGATCGGCCGATCGGCCCTCACGGACCTTCGAAGCCGACGTTCACCTCTCACATCAATGGTAAGTGGTGCTCCGGTTTCCACATCGCTTATTCGCAATGGTGCTATTTCTCCAATCACGATACACTTTAACCACGACAGCACTAGAACAGTTCACAAACTGCGCTGTTTCAGAAATACTGCCACCCTTGGCCTGAAAGCCGACAATAACCCCTTTTTGCAAATCTGATAAATCGCTCCTTTTATCCATGACAACAAAGAGTGATATGTTTTCAGATTGCCTGCAGCACAACTTATATACTGTCCAAGTCAGCTTACGACACGTACCTTCTTTCATTGGCTATACGCGCTGTTGACGTCAAAAGTAGGAGGTGGTCACAATAATGTGACTCGACTGTGTATTACCAGCGGCATAGAGCAGTTGGTTAAGTCGCTGTGCACTGTGCGAAGGGCGGATACATGAAAAAAGCGCAGTGAAAAAAACGCACTTTTGGAAATGTGAGAAAAAGCGTGCAACCAGGATGTTTATTACACCGGTGTTTACAGTGACAGATACTTTAAAATACGTATTGTTTATTACTGGTGTTACCATTGCGGATACATAAACTGCTAAGTCTTAGTTAATTGTAATGAAAATCCTGTATAAGAAAGACTAACTATCACAAAAATGTTGAAATCGTAAGATCAATTAAATTTATGAAATCGATAACAGAGCATTGCAATTCAGCACGCCAAATTAAGGTGAAAAGAATAATGCAATATTCGGGAACTAGTGTAGTGTTTGTATGCAGGAAATCGCTTTTGTAGCTCCAGCCTTCCACAGCATTGGTAGTGCCATGACGTCTCTTGTAGCAGCTCTACAGTTGAACCGCTACACGGGAGCAGCCTTGAGTGTGCGCTTATTTCGCTGTGCGCCTTTTTTTCACTGTGCGCTTTTTTTACGACACCGTGGGAGACGGGTGTTCGAATCCCGGTCCTGACGGCCATCTTGTCTTCGTTTTTTCCGGAGTTTGCCGCAGACTTCCCGTGTTTGGAGACGCGAATGCGTGAATGGTTCCCTCTGAAGTCAGACCCGGGCGCATTTTGTCCCCACTTCTCCAGCCAAGTGTCGATGCGCTGGTAGTAAAACACTAAAACACGATTGAAACCTGATGTCACGTGGCACCAGACACCTACGAGACTCTTTCCCATGTTTGTTGCTAATGATAATGACCAAAAAGTGTTCTTGTTTTGCCTCGCATTTTTCTTAAAGATTGTTTCATTTCCCAGTAGATTTAAAAAATGTTTATAACACTGAATTCAGCATATAACTAGTATTAACAGAATGAATTTATAGGGCGCCGACAGAGGGTTACTTGAGCCCCCCCCGCCCCCGTAGAATTATTTTCCAACTTATTATATTTTATTTATAACTTTTTTTTTACACTCACAGAACTGGACAACAAGGAAAGATGGAGTTTGGGGCGTTTAATTTAATATCCCAATTTTATTGGAAATTTTGAATTGGAAAACGATAACGTGAAAGCGGAAAACCTAGCAAACCGTAAGGTAGTACGCCCAAACAAGTTCCGCTCAGGGTGGTGTGTGCTGAACTTAAAAGGCTTGGAGTGGCCTTGCTCGACACTGTTCATTATTTTGAAAACAGTTACCAATGTACATGATAATACATGACTATTACTAACATACACTTTCTTCAAGAGCAGCATCAATTAATAATAATAATTGTTGTAGTAGTGTTCTAGTGCAGTAAGTAAGTAGTAGTAATAGTATTAATCTTTCATTTTCATGAATTACTGTTTTCTACATATTAGCCAAACCTTAATTAATTACACTTGACCCCCCTTGAAAAATTTCCTGCAGGCACCCATGCATTTATACTAAAAAGTACACTCAACGAGTTTAGGACATTTAGACACGGGACACCTGGGCACCGGACATTTGGGCACATTCAATTTCAGAGCCATGAAATTACGCTCAGTAAAAAAATATAATGTTCCTATATTTCTCCTTACTTCAGCAAGTGGATGCTACACTCAACACACACCATTTCAAAAATGTGTGCCGAAAATATTAATTTTGAATTTTAATAATCTTTGGTGAATGTTAAGTGATAGAAACATCTTATTACCCAAGTTAAATTAGGTTGCCCTTGCAGAAATCAG
The DNA here is from genome assembly GCA_039090855.1 of Macrothele yani. Taxonomy (NCBI): domain Eukaryota; kingdom Metazoa; phylum Arthropoda; class Arachnida; order Araneae; family Macrothelidae; genus Macrothele; species Macrothele yani. Next base: position 119,389,494 of record CM077005.1, on the reverse strand, counting down.
GGAATGCCAATTCTGCAGGTGAAATGTTTAAGCAACCCAACATGCCCCTAGTCGACGACAGTGAGTGCTTTCATTGGTATTTATGCAACGTGCAATCTGCTGTCGCATATCACTCCGCTGACAGTTCTTCTAAAGATCCTCCCGAACATGGATGAAATGGACTAAAACACGTCTGGTAAAACCACCTTTTGCAATGCTATTGTACTCGAATGTACCAGTCCGGTGATTGCCTTTTAAACTGGACTGGATGAAGAAAAAGAAATGTTAAGAGACAAATGGGGGGGGGTTGTCATATAAAATACCTAATAATAGAGCACAATGTTCATTATATATATATTTTTGATTGGAGGTTTAACGACCACCGTGAGCAACTCAATGGCCTATAAGCAGTCACCCGTCCCTAATTTAGAGCCACTGGTTCCAGGAAAGAAATAGAGCCAGTGCCGTAAGACAAACACAACATCCATGCCTCACCGGGATTTGAACCCGGACCCCTTTCGGACGAATGATCATAGGCTATCCCTTAGACCACTGCGCCACAGGGCGCGGCATTCATTATATTCTAAGCAGACCTGTCAAAAATAACAAACACCCCAATCTCTGAGGCTATTTGAAGTTTTAGTCAGGGACCGACTTAGACAGTTTGGAGCCCTAGACAAGAGGCTTTCATGGGCCCTCCTCGAATTACAAAGCAATAGTGATTGGCAGAGTAGCAGAATGTAGACGTACACACGTACGCGGATAGTTTCCATATTATTAGCAGATTTTGCAGATAGTTTTTGCTTGTAGATTAAACAAAAACTGAAATGTTATTTACAGCAATTAAATCGCTTACTCGAGGCTTTACTCAAATTGATATACTTAATTCTATTTTAAACTGAACTTTCAATTATTTTCCACATCTTCTGAGTTCTCTTGTTTTTGCAGACATTTCTGGCCTCTAGATTTTATCAAAGCCGTTCTCCATGTATAGAATCTATCAAAAGTTTCGTTTACATAGAAATAATTTAAATTTAATTGCCAGGTTCCGCTTGTAGTTGCTACTTATTAAATTAAAATCTTTTTCTTATGCATTTTGTAAGTTTACTATTTTTAATGAAATTGTTGAAAATGCTACTTATAATTTTTAAAGTTCATTAGTGGTACTATTTTTCTGGATATAAATTTTTTTTCTTTAGTCTGTTGTTTTTATGAGGTTCATGATCCAATATTTTACCACAAAAGTTCATTTTACACACATTGCTGCACATTCAACTGTAATGAACTCATTTTGTCCTAATTGGAATTTAATGTTCTAATAATTATTTATTGTTCTATTAATTTTTCTTTAAATTATCTTAGTGTATTGTTATTCTTGATTCGCGGGTTTGCAGCAAGTTTTCTATTTCAATGGTTGTGTACGCAGACACATTTTATTTTTATACAACTCTAGTGATTGGTTGTACCCTACGTTCTAATGCTGGGTTTGGTTATGTAGTTATTATTGGCAGATTAAGACATTAATTTTCAAATAATATGGTGCTGTACTTATTTGTGGAAATTATAATTGTTATTTCCACGTGTTTCATTCAAAGTACAGTTTTGAAATTACCCTTTAAACTTTTTCAGTGGTTAAACATTGCGAATCAATTTGACGCAAAGCAAGTAATGCAGGGTGTCTATAAATGAAGTACACAATTTCAGTTTGCTATTAAAAAGTACGATAGAAAAAACTTACTTTGAACGTCAAGAGACGTGGCAAGTGTTAAAGTTTGTAAAGTCAGATGATAGATGGCGCCAGGTGTCTCACGTAATGAAAAATCTCGTTAAACGCGGAATACAGCATACGTGGCTTCCCCAATGGAGAAGCGGTAGACATGCTTAATAGCATTGACGAAGACCCCACACTCCTTTCATGGATCTGTTTCAGCGATGAGTCGACATTCCATGTTTCTGGCAGAGTGAATAAACATAACTGCCAAATCTGGAGCCAGGGAAAACCTCCATGTAGTCGTAGCACACGAGAGAAGCAGCCTGAAGGTTAACGTCTGGGTGGCCTGATGGAAGACATAGAGATAGGGCCCTTTTTTTCTTCTCAGAACCAACCATTACTGGCATAACGTACCTGGACATGCTAAAACAACTCGCAATTTCACAACTCCAGGGTATTCAGAGACATCACTTACCAGCAAGATGGAGCGCCTCCGCACTGATCTTTGGACGTGGTGTTCCATGGACACCCCGTTCTCCTTGTGTTACCTTATGCGATTTTTTTCTTTGCGGCTTTATAAAGGACATTTTGTACAAGAAAAAGGTAACACGTATCACTGAGCTCAAAGAACGCATTACTGCCTCCATCCTCATTTTTACACCTGACATTCTGCAGCGTACGCGGGAGGAACTTGACTAGCGTTTAGACATCCTCCGAGCAACCAACGGAACAAACGTGGAGACCTCCTGACATTAAAAAAAAAAAAAAATAAGTATTTCACAGTCACCATGTGTTTCGACATCAGATCATATGTAGAGGATTTTAAGAAGGGAGTGTCTGACCCCAGGTCTTAAACAACCCTTAGAAATAGGAAGCTAGGAGATTTGGGCTAGAGTGCCCGATAGGAAAGTGAAACGGAAGCGAGGTAGAAAGGGGGAGGAAGGCGTCCTTATTTATTACCGGGGGGGGAGTACCCGGGGCCCGACGGCTTAACGTGCCCATCCGACGCACGGCGGATATTTAGTGGTTCCACCGTTCGTACTCGTCTGAGATCGAACCTGAGGTCTTCTCCGTGGCATGTGTTTTGACATTAAAAGTAAGTTATTTATTGTAGTTTTTTTTCTATAGCATACTGAAGTTGTATACTTCATTAAATGGATACCCTGTATATAACTAGATTTTGGGGGTCCCTGAATGCCCTCCCGAAAAAAAAGGCACTGGTTTTAGTATCAAGTAATCAGTAGCGTACCTGAAAAATTCGGCCCCACCCCCGCAACAAAACAAAAAAATATCCGAGGACCTTTTGCGAAAATCTATTTGCTTGAAATTACTGAAAGTTTTAAATTCCATATTATTAACTGGGTTTTTCGAGCGTTTTAATAATTCAATTTCTTTGGAACCTATAAATATTTTTCTTAAAACTAAAATTGTTACAATTTACTGCGTGTAACACAAATGTACACGTTGTAATTAAAATGATTGCCATAGTTTTATACCGATACAAAGTATTACAGAACACTTACTCCAAAGTAATTCATATCATGCAAATTTTATTCTTTTAGAGAACTGAGGACAGCCACTTTCAAATGCCTCATGATCACATACACAAAACACTTAACGGCGGTGTGACAGTGTCTAATAACCTTTTCCGATTTATACGAAAACGCAGAACACAAGCAAATAATTGAATAAAAAAAAAAACCATTAAGAATTGTGGGACGGAATGAGTAAAATATTTAAATTATTTACTCTTCAATACAAAAACACACTTAACATAATGTCACAATGTTTTGCATATAGTAAAAAAAAAAAAATTTTTTTGTCTGTGTTATAAAAAAATTACACAGATCCCTGTTTTTTCGTTCCCGCGAAAAACACCTTTTAGCTCATTATATTCTGAAGTATGTGCAGTTATGTACAGACAAGTGTAATTCATAAAATCTTATCGTCATTGATGTAAAAATTTCATTTATTCAACTGATTACATTCTAGAAGATAAATATCTTTACACCAAATACTAGTTTATAAAAAACACTCCGTAACTTGGTGTAATTACGAATTTATTAAGTTGCCGAGCTTTCGCTCCTCACCAGAGGGCTTTATCAAATTATACCTTGATAAAGCCCTGTGGTGAGGAGCGAAAGCTCGGCAATTTAATAAATTCGTAATTACAACAAGTTACGGAGTGTTTTTTATAAAATGATTACGTTCTCTTGTTAATGTACATGAATAGGAACTAGTGCTATGGCTGTGAAAATGGGCCTCAGGTCCTCTGGAATAATTGCTTTCCCTGCCACGCAGTTTTATAAACTAAAGTGAAAATAGTTCTTGAAGATTTTGTTTATTAACTGACAAAAAAAAAATTGCTTTTCTTTTCAATACTTCATTCAAAGTTGCCGTCAAAAATTCCTGGCTTAACCAAATTTCATATGAAGTTTCCGCAAAATTTTTTGTGAAGTCCATCTATTGAGGATAGAAGCCCTCTCAGACGTGAGCACCCACGCACTGCCGGGGCTATCAGTACGCCCATGCAAGTAATATTACTCTCAAGGTGATTTTTCGTAAGGACTGCATTTAATCTAGTAAATTAATACTTGTGCTGCAGAGATCACGATAACGCCTGGACAGGCGTATTTCATACATCAGAAACGAAATTCGAAATTTACTTCCTAAAAAAAATTGGGACGTATTTTTACTGCTCGGAAAATTACCCATCCTAATTTAAAAGCTGACATCTACGGGTTTTTTTTTTTTTTTTAATTATTATCATTTTTTCCATCGACCGTTCAACACAACAGCTGTGCCACCGTTAACGCGATTCTTCCCTCGTTTCCCACCCACGCTCTGCCAACCCGGCAAACGACAGAGCTACAAAAAGGCTGTAGGGTGCGTGTGTGTGCATGCTTGAACAAAATGGGAGGAAGGCAACATTTTTCCAGAGAGTTCCGAAGGTTTATGGACAGCGTTGCCTAAAAATTACAACACTGAATCAAAATAAAACCAACTGATACCACCCCGTTATATCCATTAAAATGACAATGTAAATATGCCATGGATTTTAATTCTCAGTGTACAGATAAGTGACTTCTAGCAAATAAACCGAACTGAACTTGACAAAGCAGAATGCATTTTTTTTATTAAAAATATGAGAGACAGAGATCACTTTCAATTACAACCTGTTGCAATACTAAAGTGCATGTGTAAGAAGAATTGAAAATGTCTGCACGGGCTTTAATTGCGTAAGAGGTCTTCACGGGCCTTAATTTGGAAAGCCCGGCCCGTAAAATTTCAACAATTACTAAAACACGAATTTGACACCTGGTGCACTAGGCCATTCGACTCCTGAAGAGTTTTCGTTTTCTTAATTGCTACACGTATTCTATTACAATAAACGTTAATTCGGAATATTTCTGTGACTCTCTATAAGTCACGTGACGTCTGAGGAGGGGGTGGGGGGCTTGTATACTCAAAAATACTGCACGTAAACGACAATTTCCATGCCTTCCAAATTTTCTGGGTTTTCAAATTATCAGTGCCTACCGCCGGACCCGTAATATCCTTGGGGATAAGGAGGGGGGGGGGAGTTAATTCGAAAGGTACGAAATATCTAGAATTATGAGTCCGATCGTTCTACTTTACATTGCCTACAAGCACATATTCTCCGGAAGCGATTTTTATCGCGAAAATCTTTCGCTTTCTTAAACTCCATAATAAGTATGGAAGAGTATTTATCAGCAACACTGCACTGAGCATATGGTAGGAAAAACGACAGACTGCCCAGATAACCAGTGTCACTTAAGTTTTGAAAACGGCTGGGCTGGGATACCTAAGGGTTCATTTGCCATCTGCTGACTCCCTGAGTGTACAAATGGGGGAAAATATGGCACAGATTTATACACAGAAGTAAGTTTCTCCCAGCCCATTTCTCCCGTGCCATTTAAGACAACTTAAAAGCTTTTCACGCATCTAGAGAACAAAGTGCCGCCGACCAGAACAATAAAAAAATCGTCTGCGAGCTGGTGGCTCGGTTTATAAATGCTGCAGTTAATAGCCTGCCCTGAAGCATGAGAGGAAGGTGTAAGAGAGAGAGAGAGAGAAGGGACCACATTCACATTGAAAACCTAAGGGAGCTGACCCACTCCAATTGTTTTGTAGGAGGGGGAGGATGTCGTAAAACTTCTATTTTTTCCAACAGCGGAAATTATTCAATCTTATCCTGCTGCTGTATGTTGTGAGGTTTCCAAATGAGAAAGACCGTACAGCGATTGTTTTGCTAATAAATAAAAAAACAAAGAAAAAAAAAACCCTGCTCGGCCCGTGTCTGTTTTACATTAAATATTAAAGGCCCGGCCCGTTTTCCTAACTTAGAAATGAGGAAAGGCCCGAACCCGCCAGAGCCCGTGCAGACCTCTAGGTAAAATTGTACGCACATGTATCACAGAATTTCCATCTTTGCCGCAGAGGTAAGGAAGTAAAGATGCGTGTATTAGGAATTATTACTGTATTTTAAATTTCGCTATACTTATTAAAATAATTACATGTCCAAAGAACAGATTTTTTATTGTAATGCATATATTTTCAACAGAATTAAAAAACATTTTTTTTAGAAGTGAGAATTTTTATAGCAGAGTTAGCAAATGACGGGGGGTGGGGGACTACTTCTAGAAATCACAAAATATTTCTTGAAAATCATGTGAAGAGTATTTTTACTCCCTGTTCAAAAACTTACCGCTATCACAGCTTGTGCATAAGAATTCGGGGGAACATGCTCCCAAGACCCAGAACTGCGAATTTATCCTTCTTTCTATGCCCCTTTTTTTATTCGTTAGTTTTTTTTTTTTTTTTTTTTTTGAAAAAAAATGGCGAAATTTATAAAAAAAAATGTTATTTTGTGGGCCTTTCAGCATTGCGGGGCCCCGCGCTTGGGCTTCGTCGACTTCCCTGTAAATCCGCCACTACTCAGGGCGATGGGTTCTCGCAATGATTTACGGGCTCTGCACGTACAGCGGTAGATAATGGTCACTTTTAACGGCAGCGAAACGTTCTCCCATATAATAATCTTGTTAAGCCTGCTGTCAGCTTTCTAATTTGCCCAAATTTTGGTTACAAGCAGGTTGAAAAGATCAGTATTGGAGACAACGGACTTCAGGACCCGGAGTCATGGTTTTCTGAAGGTTTCAACGAAACGAGGCCAGGTAGGATGTCCTTCCTCACCCTGTAACATCAGCCAGCATCCTCATCAGTTCCCCCTCCAAAAAAAAAAAAAAAAATAAAAAAAATCACATTTTGTGCGATACCGTCAGAGATCAGTAGCACGTGATCTCGAAACGCTTGGCGTCCAAACTAAGAAGCCTCATGACAGCTAGGAAATATCTGATGACGACAAGGATGCCGACAAATAAAAACTGGGAGTGCTGTGAATTTTGATGAGAGTGGTGTACCAGATCGGCAATTCTAAAATGAAATGATGCCTGACGCGGTAATCATGATGTCAAAATTTTCGTTTTGTGAAGGTTTTTCAAGGCTGCGTGTTCATCTTAAGATGTAATTTGAATGAAATGTACGTCAACAATACAGCCTTCGCTGACACAGTTCAGAATTATCCAGTTTGCTGCTCACACGATTTCGGGAGGCAATTCTGCTGTTAAGTCCACGGAGAAAAGCATTTGAAGAGTAATAGCCTTTTTGAAGTAAAATTTATGGGGCCAAAAGAACCGGAGGAAGCAGGGGGTACGTAATCTGCCGGAAACACTAACGTTAACGGCCGCTGTTTTGCCGCATTGCAGGATAATGGAAGTTCAAATATTTCTCAAGGTTTTCGCCGGTGAAAAAAAATTATCTTAACGAGTTCTCACTATTTTATCCAGCAGAAGAAGTAATCAAAAACATTTCCCCACTATGACTGTCATTTTCGTTACAGAAGCACCGTATTTTCGCTGATTTCTATGTAGCCATCTTTTCAGAAAACTGGACTACATCGTCCGGCAGCGGGAATCGAACCCGCATCTACGGTTTCCATTTGAGCATGCCACAATTACCTCGCGCTCTTCAACTCGACTCAAGCAAAGCAATTTTAGCTTAGGAATGTGAACAACTGTAGATTTGCGCTAGTTGAAGAAACCCAACGCTTCCTCGAAGCATATACGCCCCTTTCTCCTCCGAGAATGAATATAGGTCACAATTGGTAACGTTGGCGCCCCCTTCCCATTCAGGAACGAATATAGGGGTCGTAATTTGTAGCGTCGACGTCCCCTTTCTCATCTAGGAATAGATACACGTCATAACTCGTAGTATCGACACCTATTTCTCGTCCAGGAACGAACATAGGTGATAATTAGTAGCATCGACGCCTTTTCTCATCAAGGAACGAATGTAAGTCATCACTGGTAGCGTTGATGCCACTTTCTCATCCAGGAACGAATACAGCTCATAATCAGTAGCATCGACGCCCTTTCTCATCGTAAAACGGATAGCATAAAGCAGGCATACTAATGTTCTGGGTGGTGTAATAGTAGCATGATAGAACTCGAATCGTGCGATCCAGGTTCGATACGCGCTCATGGCGAGGCAATTTCCAAATTTTCTGAAGAGATGGAAAACTTAAAGTGGCCCTTCTGTGACGAAAATTACATTCGTAAGTGCCTATCATATTAACTGTTTTGTCTTCTTTATTTTTTGAAGACTGATCACTAATTTAAAATAAATATTGGTAATAATATTCTGAACTTAGTAAAGGTTCAGAATTTTTTTTTTTTTTTTTTTAACTTAAATGAGAAATCTCTTTCGAGATTATTCTAAGATTATTGGGGCGGGGGTGCATGATCGAACTCGAATCATGATTCTTCTGAAATGGTTCAGCAACGCCCCTCGGAGAAAAAAAAAGCTGTAAAATGTCGTTCCGTAAAATAACCGTGAAACAAGTAGAATTTCCGTACACTTTACAAGTAAATCGTAAAATTTAGCAGGTATGTTTTTATCACAGCGTTTTCCGCCATCCAAAACGATATCACCTGCAAATCTGGTATCCATACATGAGACTGACAAAAGAAAAAAGCTGAACTTTTTAACTGCATGGGTGAAAAATAAGAACGTGCTGCGAAACAGCGTGAATATAATGCGGCATGAGCAAGGCAAAAGTGTTCACTGAAATTTATTACGTAAATATTAAGCTGGAGCACATCACTGTACATTGAAAATATATATATTTGCATTTAATAGCAACATAGGATAAATGTAACATCGCGGAGAAAAAAATTACGAACACCAACGAAATCTACACTCTGTCCGACTTCCGTTTTAAGAAAGTTTTCCTCCATTTTGAAGCTGCAAAACAAATATTTATGGAATAAAATTATATTTAACAACACTACTGGACAGAAGAAATATGGCAAGAAAAAAGGATTACGATTACAGGAGAAACCTTCACTCCGCCTAACTTCTGTTTCCGAAAGTTTTGAAAGTCGGAATTCTGCCCACCGACAGAAAATGACCCCACCACCATCACTGCTACCACCAATCCCTCCCAAATTTCTGTTCAGTTCTGCATCGATCTCGAGACCCATCGAAATAACAAAGGAAATGGCGGAATTCTTCAAATCCACTGAAGAATCTCATGCCTGAAGATCACAGGGAAATTTTCGCACCAACTTCCGTTTTCGGAATTTTTCTTCCATTTCCAAACTGAAATGCAAATATTTATAGAAAAAGATTATATTTAACAATAATACTGCGCAGAAGAAACATCGCGGGGAAAAGAAATCACGATTACAGGAAAAATGTTCACTCTGTTTATCTTCCGTTTTCGAAAGTTTTGAAAAACGAAATACCATCCTTACATCAACCCCCCCCCCCCCTCTCCCCCAACTAATCCTCCAAAATTTCTCTTCAGATTTGCATCGATCTCGAGAAAACCAAATGATGACAATAAAAGCGGAATTCGCGGAAGGATATCATGTATGGGTATCTCGTAGCAGGGTTAAAAAAAACAAGCAAGCATTCGAGCATCGGTTTTTCATCAACTGAAAACCCGATGCGGTTTCAACAACCGCATTTACTTCAAAGAACAGTTATACTTTCTACGCTTGCCGAATTTCTCCAGCAAGAAGAGAATTCGTGCGGTTACCACCCCCTTAACCCTCCTCTTATTTTTGCTGTAAGTTCAAGACTCAACAAAGGAATGTTAATTCTGTTGCAAAGTGAAAACATCTCGAGAAAACCGAATCGACGGTCATTTTTGCACCTGGTAAGCCTAAAGCGCCCATTAATCACTCGAAGTCCAAAATAATCCACAACGAACTGCCCCTTCAATACGTAACAGGCCTTATGCAACTGGGCTTATCCAACACCCCAATCCACTCCCATTTCATACCATTTCCTTTAGGACTTCCCATCCCCGAGATTCACTGTTTAAAAAGGAAGCAATGTACTAAATAAACCACATGCGAATTTGTGGAGGGACTAACAATACACTTTTTTTATTTTTTTTATGAGTATGCTGAGGAAATGAGGAAGGCGAGGTCAAGTGGGTGGTCAAGTGCAGGTGGTACGCGTGGACGCTCCCATGGGTCACTTTGTATGGGGGAGGATCCGGGCGGTTCCAGGGAATGCGGATTCTATCTATCCAACACCCACTCCCATTTACGACGTAATGGAGCGGTACGCGCCGCATTTTACGTAACGGTTACATCTAACGAAACCATCGATCACGACTGTCCCGAAAGATAGATGTCTCACTGATCACTATTACGATAACTATCCGAAGTCCATGCAAAAATAACACGAGCAATGGAAAACTTCTATTTTAATGGCTTAGCCGTACCCTTCCCAACGCACACCGTAAGTATGTTATGTATATGTGTAGTGTGTGTGGGAGGAACAGAATCAGCTGGTCTTCTTACTACGGTGTATTAAAAAAGTAATCACCTAACTGCCTATGAAATTAGGATATTTTCTTTGGGGGGAGGTTATCTTAAATTCAATGTTTTCAACTGTGTGCAGTGAGCAGTTTTCGAAAAACTGACAATTTTCCGAACATTTCTTTTCTCGTGTGGATGTCATGTCATGCCAAGTGCAAATTTAATGTACTCTTGACATGGCTCAACCAAGAGAACAAGCTGGATTCAGGAGTGGCTACAGCACAATAGATCATATACACGTACTGAGAGAACTAATTGAAAGAGCAAGGGAATATAAACTTCCATTGTGCATGGCTTTTAGCCATGCACAATGGAAGGCCTTTGATTCGGTGAAACCATCAGCAGTTAAAATGGCTTTGAAATCCTGCGGTATTGAAGATGCATACATTAATATTATTAATAACATCTATGAAAATACTAGTGCAAAGATTCGGCTGTTTGAGAATACAGCACACATAAAAATTGGAAAGGGAGTAAGACAAGGTGACACCATATCTCCCAAGCTCTTTAATGCCACATTAGAAAATGTCTTTCAATCACTGAACGGGGAAAACAAAGGGATAAAGATTAATGGAGATTATTTAACACACCTTCGTTTTGCTGATGACGTAGTCATTTTTGCAACTACCCCATCAGACCTGCAGAGTATGATCCAGGAACTTGCTCACAGGAGTAAAGAAGTGGGATTAAAAAATAACTTTCAGAAGACAAAAGTGATGTACAATGCTTTTACAAGAAATGAAGATTTATCGATTGATGGAGAAAAAGCTGGAGATAACAGATACGTACGTTTATCTTGCACAGCAGATATCAAGTGAGGGTCACATTGATTAAGAAATTAATCGGCGTATAAAACTTGCCTGGAGAGCTTTGGAAGAAACAGCATAATTTGCAAAAGCAATATGCCATTATATCTTAAAAGAAAAGTGTTTGATCAATGCATCCTTCCAGTGCTTACGTATGGTGCAGAGACGTGGACCTTAACTAAAAGAGACATACAAAGGCTACAGACAACTCAAAATAGCATGGAGAGGTGCATGCTTGGTGTAACCAGGAGAGATAAGATGAGGAACTCATGGATCCGAAAAATGACAAGAGGGGAAGACATCATGATCAGAGTTAAATCCCTGAAATGGCAATGGGCTGGACATACTGCCAGAAGGACAGACCATCGATGGACAGCCGACATTTTAGATTGGATTCCAAGGGACAGAAAAAGACCCAGAAGAAGACCACATGGGAGATGGGTGGATCAAATTCGAAAGTATGCGGGAGTAACATGGAGGAGACTGGCACAAGACAGACCATTGTGGAAGAGGCTTGGAGAGACCTTCGTCCAGCAGTGGACTGATAATGGTTGATGATGATTCGCGTGCATATTATCCACGCATGATGTTTTTTTTTTTTACTGATTCACAAAATTACGTGCTTCAAATACAGTGAAACTTCGGTTATACGTTTTTCTGAGGAATGACTTAAAAACTTATAAATGTAGAAAACGTACAAATGGAATCAATCTTCAAAAAGCTAATGCTATTGTAAAATTTTGAATGCCTCCAAAAAGGGGTGGGAGGGAGGGTTTCTTATTTTTAGATTATGCCAATTTAAACCGAAAGACAGACAGACAGACACGCATAAAGAAATTCAGTGGTGTACTGGGGCCAGAACGGCATTCCGGTACTTTTTTTTTCTCTGCGCTGTTAGTGGAATTAATGCCCCATGTTTGTTTGAAGGCAGAGATAGTCTCTAAATCCACTCTCACTTGGCAGTCCCAAATGGTGAATTCTTGTTCCTTGAATGTCAGAATGTGTAAATCTGGAAGTCTGATTTTGACCGATCACTATATTTTTTTATATTTTTATACTATAAATATAAGGAAGTAAAAGGAGAGAGGTGGAATGGGGGGGGAGAGGGGAGAAGGGAAAGGTATTGAAGACGTAAAGGCAGCGTGCACACCACCACTACATGCATGCAACATGAAAACTTATTTTAACAAGTTTAACAACAAAGTTTTTTTGGCATGAAGCCAAGAAACCTATTTTTAACAACTACAAATAATATTAGCTGAGTATATCCACTTTTCTCAGAGCTTTTCTTTGTTTTTAATTTTTTAACATCTTTAGTATGCATCAAAAGATCAAGGGTTTGTCATAACCCATCATATGAAAGCATGTGCATCTTCAATCATACGGGCATTTACAAACAGGGGAAATCATTTTACTTCAAACGAACTCAAAATTTCTGTGGCAGTTGGTACAAATGCATTTTCTGCAGTAAAGCTCAGCTCTTTAACTTGAGTTAACATGTTCAGTGTTGACCGACCGACCTACCTAGCTACCTACATACATATGTATGTATGTATGTACGTATTTACACTCATTGTCATAGAAATGCGTTAAGGAAAGAAAAACTCAGGGATGTCTGAAAAATACAAGGAAAAGAAGACTTCCAAAATATGTACTTATATTCAGAAGAGGTTTTTATAGGGTTGTGGTGGGTACGAAGCAATTAAGGGATGACTGGCACAGCAGAAAAAACACTTAGCGCTGTACACGCAGAGATAGCTGTTGAGGAAGATCTTTAACTCGTTTAGACGTGGAACAAAAAAACTCGTGTAGAACGAACTAAATGAAGTAGCAACGTTCCAAAACTTTTGCTTTGCGGAAGATGACGTTGTTGAATGTTCACTTCTAGAATATTCTGAGCTCGTTATAAAATCTAACGGAAGAGACGTCTGGCCGTTTTGATTTGCTATGTTGACCGATGTCAACGCCTACTGCGTTGCATCATGGGTCAAACCTGACTGTATATAAGTGGACCACTTGTTGTTCTTTATGGCCTCAAGCCTGAAGATGAGATCTAGGGATCCCGAAAGATCTCGCTTTTAACTTGCTTTTACTTGTGAATAAAGTTTTTAAACTAGTCTATAGTATCAGCGAGGATAATTTTTAATCGTACGTAGACAGCTTTTATGACTTACATGTATAGTTCTAGCGCAGCTGATAAACGCTTCCATAGAAAAATGAATAATGTCCTGTTTCAAAGAAGCAAAGTTCTTTAGATTCGTGGATATAAAAAAAAGTAAAAGCCCAAACGACGAGTTTTGCTGTCCATACGAACAATGTACTGTGCTGTACATACGTATATGCTGTTATTATATACATATTACAAAATATCTGTACTAAAATCATGAAACTTCAAAACGAACACGGGATTTTAAAAAATTGTGTCCAACCTTCCTATAAAATTCTACAAAACAATAAAATACATTGTCTTCATTTAAAATACTTTAACAACAATTGCTGCTTACTTTTGCTCACGTTAAATGGATAATATTAGATTAAAAAAAAACGCAGCTTAACACCTTTCGAAATTAATACTCAAATAATCCCGTGGAATGTGAACACAACGGAACTACTATATATCGTTTAATTCTATTTTATTCGGATTCCAGGAGGGACCGATTTTTATCCCGATCGAGTTGAGTCCCTCCGTTTGTCGCCCATGTCCCGTTCTCTCAGATACGCGCGAAAAGCGATTGTCTCCCTCTTCCTCCAAACCACTACTTCCAAATAAACTTTCTCCCTGCAGCTTGCATTGACTTCTATTCCACTTGACCTTCCGCCTCTCCCGGGTATAGATAGTCCTGTCAGGAAACCTGGCCATCCTATAAGAGGAAAAGTTTTAATTCGTGGAACATACCCTTGGGCCTAATATAATTCAATTTTGGCATCGTTTGCGCAGAGTGAAATACAGGGTGATTCATAAAAAAGTACACAGTTTCAACGCACTATAAAACAAGAACCATGTAAGATATTTTATGTTACCTGTAACAGAATTGTAGGGGGATATTTCAAGTTTTGTTAGAGACAGTCACAGATGTTCTATGTGTGCACCCTTAGTCACACGACACACATCGAGCCGGCAATCCATTTCCGCCCAAACGCGAGGTAAGATATCTGAATCAAGTGCAGTGATAGTGGCTGTGATACGCTGCTTCAGCTCCGCTAGATTAACAGGAAGGGGAGGGGCGAATACCTTGTCCTTTACGTACCCCCACAGGAAAAAGTCATAAGGTGTTAAGTCGGGACTTCTGGGTGGCCGTTGGGTCAGTGGAATGTTGTAGTCCGCGGCTCGTCGAATCCATCGGTGAGGAAGATGTTCATCGAGATAATCTCGCACGTCGCCTAACCAGTGCGGTGGTGCACCATCCAATTGGAGAATGAAGTTGCCACTGTCGTCCTGAAACTGTGGCATCAACCAAAGACTTAACATATCCGGAAAAGAGCCTCCCGTGACAGTTTTCTTCTGAAAAAAGAAGGGGTCGTACACTTTCTTTTTGGACACAGAACAGAACACATTTACCTTAGGGGAATCTCGCACGTGTTGCACAGTAAATCTGGGATTCACCGCTCTCCAAAAGCGAACATTGTGCTTGTTTACCTGACCACTCACGTGAAATGTAGCTTCATCGGTCAAAACTAAGTGATCGGCAAAATCGTCATTTTCAAAACGGTGCTGCATTTCGGCACAAAATTCAAAGCGCTTTGTCTTGTCAAGGTCAGTGAGATTTTGCAACATCTGCACTTTGTATGGAATCATTTTCAGCTTCTTTCTCAGAATTCTCCAGACAGTGGGCTGTGAAATCTGCACTTCACGACTCACCCTCCGCGTTGATTTTCCCGGGCTTCGTTGAATGGCGGTGCAAACACTATCGACGACTTCTTCCGATACATGTGGTCGTCCAGGACTTTTAAGTTTGCACAAACAGCCCGTAGTTTCAAATTTTTTATGCCAATCGTAGATAGATTTTCTGGTTGGAGGTTCTTTTCCGAATCGTGATCGAAAATGCCGTTGCATAACAGTTGCGGATTCCGTTTTGCTCAATTCAAGAACACAAAACGCCTTCTCCACTACAGACGCTGCCATTTTGACTGACTAGTCACGTGACACGCGCGCAATCGCCTACGTCACTTCCCTCAGCAGCGGGACAGAAACTTTATGAGTACATCTACCTAAAGGTTCGCAGTTGTGGTCCGTGTCTTCAACTATTACTGTTTTACAGCATCTGGAAACTATACTTCTTTATGAATCAGGGTGTATAATATGCATACGACAACGGGCAAAACCACCCACAATGTGATGACACGGCGCCCGGTAAACAAGGAGCATTCCGTCACACAGCTTTTGAATATTTTACTTATCTCTGGCTATATAATATCCAAACAAAATGAATGACATTTTAAATCAGATTTTTTTTTTTTTTGAGTTATTTAAAATTTGGGAAATTGGATGATGCATATGCAATTAAAAAATCAGGATAGACTTGAATGAAAAAAAAAAATCATAAATGGGGTTCTATAATCTTTTCTCGATTCTTGTGGCCAGTCAAAGTTACCCTATCAAAGACGGGTAGAGATGTACGTCCATCAATAGTGGTTGGTACCTGCCCACAACATTACCACTCCACCTACAAAACCGTTCCCTTCCTTTACATTAGAGGGGTAATTTCTTTATTGCCTACTTCTCTCCAGACGTACTGGCGTCGGGAATCACTTGTTAGCGATAATCTTCACTTATATGTGAAAAGTATACATGTAAGGGCCGGAAAATTTTCAAAACTGTGACATGCCCAATCGGGCGTGTTGCCCCAAAAAATGCATGTCCGAGCACACGCACATTACGCACATACTATACCTTTTTTCTAAACATTTCAAACACAACATAAAAGAACAATGTGCTTTTACTGCATTTCATAAATTGCACCCAGCAGTTAAATATGAACTCACCTATGGGTCACTCCATGTCAAATCAGCACACAAAAAAGTAACATTTTTGATGAGAACCATTTGGTTTTCACAAAACCTGGTGAAATTTTATAATTTGCACCCATAAGTGAAATATGGACTCACTTATGGGGTCACTCCAAGTCAAATCAGCACAAAAAAAAGCAACATTTTTAATGATAAAATTGCATCCAGAAGTGAAATATGGACTCACCTATGGGGTCACTCCATGTCAAATCAGCACAAGAAAGGTAACATTTTTTATGAGAAACATTTGATTTTCATAAAACTAGGTGAAATTTCATAATTTGCACCCAGAAGTGAAATATGAACTCACTTATGGGTCACTCCATGTCAAATCAGCACAAGAAAAAAAAAGTAACATTTTTGATGAGAACCATTTGAATTTCATGAAACTTGGTGAAATTGCAGGCTTTATAAATATATTAATCAGTTGTAAATGCATTTATGGCACCTCTATTCATAGTGATTGTGGAATAACTTTTTTACGGGTCTTATAGAGGTTATTTTTCATGAAAGTTGGTTGTCAAATTTTCGAACTAAAGCCTAGTTCGTCATCAGGACTATGTCACTGGAGTAGTTGCTGCCACTCAATTGGAAGAGTCCATCCGCAATTATCGTTAATTGTGGTACTTCTTCTTCTTGCTATTTCGATCCCTTCTTCTAGTTTCCTCTTTACTAAGTTTGATTGGTGGGCGATTATTTTCACTGAGTCCCAATTTATGGAGTGTCCACTTGCTTGTATATGTCTGTCTAGCCCTGTTTTGTTCCCAATGTTCCTAATAGCTGCTTGGTGTTCTTTCACTCGGACCTTAATACTTCTCCCTGTTTCTCCTATATAGCTGAGTCCGCAGTTACAGTCGATGCAGTAAATTACTCCTTCCTGCAATTGGATGTGGGCTAGACAGACATATACAAGCAAGTGGACACTCCATAAATTGGGACTCAGTGAAAATAATCGCCCACCAGTCAAACTTAGTAAAGAGGAAACTAGAAGAAGGGATCGAAATAGCAAGAAGAAGAAGTACCACAATTAACGATAATTGCGGATGGACTCTTCCAATTGAGTGGCAGCAACTACTCCAGTGACATAGTCCTGATGACGAACTAGGCTTTAGTTCGAACATTTGACAACCAACTTTTATGAAAAATAACCTCTATAAGACCCGTAAAAAAGTTATTCCACAATATTAATCAGTGCAAAATTTCAGCTTTTTACATACAATACTTCCATAGCGACTTTGGCATTTACTAAAAACACATTTTCGTGTCTACTGTGCCTATCACGCAAGTGACAGTAACTGCAGATGTAACTGGTCAACAGAGCTCATGTTTGGGCCCATTTGAAAGCTCATTATTTACGGAAATAAAGAAAATGGCCTTCTTTTTAGCTTTTTATCTGGTTTGAAAAAGCAAAATTTTTTACATACAAGATCGGGCATATAAGGAAAAAATGATACATGCCCTGGGCATGTTGGACAATAATATAACTGAAAATAATTTTCAATCCTTGATACATGTTCTCACTGCTCAGGTGTTCAATTTCAATGCTGCCTGCTCCATGCTAATCATGCTCGATTGTGCCCACCGGTAAGGAAAATACAGGCTTGGGTTTCCTGGCACAAAGTACATTTTCATGAAACATCCTGGATACAGTCCACTTTGACACTGATCTTCCTGTTGCAGAGGCAAAGAGAGTTGTAATGCGTCTACTGTGCTGTGCAGTTGGGACTACAAACCGTGGTCATCTAGTGCATGTTCTTGTATCTTGGAGCTGTCACCATAGGCTTGTTATGATACTTTTAGACACATTCATAAATCTGGCAACCTCTGCGTGACTCTGCTCCTTTTCCATTCTTCCAATGGCTCCATACCTCTAATTCTTAATAAAATGATGCCGTAGTCATTTGGAATGAAAATTGGGCCGCGGATGGCCTAGTGGTCAACGTTTTTGACTGCCACAAAACCTCAGGTTTGATCCTAGGCAGGTACGAACGCTCAAACCACTAAATATCCGCCGTGCGTCGGATGGGCAAGTTAAGTCGTCGGACCTCGGATACTGCCCCCCCCCCCCGGTAGTAAATAAGGGCGTCTTCTACCTCGCTTCCGTGTCACTATCCTATTGGGCACTCTAGCCCAAATCTAATAGCTTACAATTTCTAAGGGTTGTTTAAGATCTGGGGTCAGACACTCCCTTCCTAAAATCCTCTACATATGAACTGATCTGATTTGGAATGAAAATTGCAAGTAACAGGAATGGAAGGTTGAGGCTTGGACAGCTTCCTTTAAAGTAGTCCTTGACAGTATGTGGTGTGCGCCGTTCGAGTCGAAATGTCTAGGCGCAAGACCAATATCCCAAATCACCATCGATTTGAAGAGTGGATCAAGTCGCCATGTCAGTGCAACGTGGTCTTAAACGTCTAGGGTTCGGGAGCAGTCGGCAAACAAGTGTCCCACTGTTAACGAAACTACACCTTGCCTGGGAAAAAGCTCAGATACACTGCAACACAGAAGACTAGAAGCGGGTACATGGGAGTGATGAATCTAGATTTAAATTGCAGAGACGGTGAAAGGGCGCAGATGTCACGTCAATCTCATGAAGCCATGGGCTCTTTATGTCGAGTTAGAACAGTACAGGCTAGTGGTGGCTCAGAAATGGTTAGGGTGTCTTCAAGTGGAATGCATTGGGGCCTTTGGAGCGTGTACAGTCAACTTTGACTGGCCCCAAATATGTAGACATCCTAGCCGAGCATTTACACCCATTCATGTGCAGCATGCATCCCAGTGGAAATGGCGTATTCCAGCAAGATACACTAGTGTCCAATTACTTGTTGGTATCTTGCCGTATTCACAGCAAGATACCAACAAGTAATTGGACACCTGTGATAGCAAAGGAAAATGAAGTTTATTCACCTTCAATAGTTGGTGGAGCCTCCACGAGCGGCGATTACAGCTGCGACCCTCCGGGGCATACTCTCAACCAGGCGTTGTACGACGGCTAGCGGTATTTTCTTCCACTCGGCTTGGAGAAGACAGGTCAGTTCTTTCACCGATTTCGTACGGAGGGGCACCCCTTAAGTCGACGCTCCAACTCGTCCCAGAGGTGCTCGATAGGGTTAAGGTCCGGGCTCTGCGCAGGCCAGTCCATTCGATTAACCCCATTGTCACCATACCAAGTCATGGTGGACCTCGCAACATGACAGGTGGCATTGTCATCATGAAAGTAACATGGGCCCACCCCGTAAAACTGCCACAACGTAGAAAGCGCATGGTCATCCGAAATGGTGCAGTAGGTCTCGGCGTTGAGTCTACCAGGAATTGCGACCAAGGGTCCCGTGCCACACCAAGAGAAACACCCCCTAGCATAATTCCACCGCCGCCGAACTTCACAGTTGGCACAATACATTCTGGCAGGAGGCGTTCTCCAGGCAGACGCCAAACCCAGACCCTGCCATCCGAACGGTAGAGGATGAACCTTGATTCGTCCCTCCAGAGAACCTGTTTCCACGGTTCAACGGTCCACTGTCGACGTTCTTTGCACCACGTTAGCCGAGCAGCGCTATTGGACTTTGTGATCAAAGGCTTGTGGGCGGCAGCACGTCCATGATAACCGAGCAGATGGGCTTCATCGAAAGAGCACTCCCGGATGCCTGTTGAGACTCCTTGCTGATGTGGCCCATCGATTTGGTGCGGTTCTTCCGAATTTCTCTGGTCAGCACCCGTCGGTCTCTAACTCCCAGTTTTGTGGGTCTGCCGGGTCGGGGCACATTCCGACAGTCACCTCTCATCTTCCACTTGCCAATCACGTAGGCCACTGTCGATTTTGGGTACTTCAACTCGCTGGATATGTCACGTATGGATCGGCCATTTCTGTGATGCCCGACGATTACACCTTTCTGGAAATCAGAGAGCTCCGAACTGCGTGGCATCTTGCATGGGACTGGTTGTGTTGTTGTTTCCCACACGATATTTAACGGCGGCGGCCGTGACGTGTATCAGGACCGCAGATATAGTCGATTGCAGGGGTGTCCAATTACTTGTTGGTAGATAGTGTAGCTTCCTATTCCACAGGTCCCACCTGGCCACTGCATAGTTACATGAGCATTGTAGTGAATTTGAAAAGCTTCAGTGGCCACATAGAAGCCCGGATTTAAACACCATCGAACGCTTGTGATACCAGGGTATTTGGGTTGCGAACTTGTGGGAATCATGGACAGTTTTCGAGGAGGCATGGCTGGCAGTACCTGCAGAACATTTTCGTACATTCGAGAGGTCCATGTCCCTCGTGGAGCAGCCGTCATTAGAACAAGAGGTGGCCCAACGTGTTACTAGGCAGGTATCTGTATACTTCAGTAGCACTTCAGTGTAAGTATGCTAATTGTTATTAAAAAATTTTGCTTCACTTAAAAAAA
The DNA here is from genome assembly GCA_039090855.1 of Macrothele yani. Taxonomy (NCBI): domain Eukaryota; kingdom Metazoa; phylum Arthropoda; class Arachnida; order Araneae; family Macrothelidae; genus Macrothele; species Macrothele yani. The sequence goes on along the minus strand of CM077005.1, from coordinate 119,368,670 downwards.
AGAAAACCCAAAACACACTAAAACCAGGAACTTTCTTACTTTATGCACCCCAGTGTATTATTTGGTTAGCGATCTTAATAAATTAGCCACTCAGTGAATAGGCAAACTGACGAAAATTTAAGACGATGACTTGGGAAATTTTTTTACAACGTAAATTCCTTGATGTTTAATTGACACCAAATAAGCTATTTTTTTTTTCTTGTACGGTTTCTTTCTGTAAGAGATTAAAATAATACATTCGAACACAAGAACTTACTTAAAACCAAATGCAATATGCTTATTTCAAGTATCGTCACAGAAAAACACAAGCTTTAGAAATGCCCTAAACTGCGGAGTAAAAAATCCGCAGGCGAAAGAAAAAAAAAAAAAAGTACTTACGTTGATCAAAATCTCTGGAAGTCTTTTTTTCTCAGTTCAGTGACGTCTTCGGATTCGGGATTCGCCCACTCTAGCACCAATCGTCGGCCCAAAAGATGAGTATTGTGACACATTGCTTCGAAAGCTTTCTAAAAATAAAATTAAAAAAAAAAAAAGGGAGAAAGCAGAATTAATGTTTCGCGTCACATGGACAAACAATCAACGAGCGCATTCCGCTCGAATAAAGTCAATGAACGAAAATCACACAAAAGGGGGGGGGGGGAAGCAGAATTTTTGCGTCACATGGACAAACAAACAATCAACGAGCGCATTCTGCTCGAATGAAGTCAATGAACGAAAATCACAAAATGAGGGGGGATAGGGGTGGGGAGAAAGCAGAATTAATGTTTTTGCGTCACATGGACAAACAATCAAGGAGCGCATTCCGCTCGAATGAAGTCAATGAACGAAAACCACACACAAAAAAACTTAACTTACAGGACACAAAAACTGAAAAAAAAAAAAAAAAAATATGCAACCTCCAACTTTTTTATTATACGTCATTCCGAGTTACCACGCATTTTGAATACTTGATATTTGTCGCTTAGGAAACGAATGCTACTTAGACACACCTTTCGTTGTCTGCCTGTTTGCATATTTATTTACATATTTTTTCAAACTCTTCTTAAGATCGCACCACTGTTATGTAATAATCACAACGTTTCTGAGACTTTAGTCCCTAGGGTGAGATTATATTTTACAGCTTAACACTAAAATCTTGAATTCATTTCGGGCAAAAGAAAAACATTGGGAGCAACTTAATGGGCTTATAAGCAAGTCACCGGCCTTAATTCAGCGCCACTGGGCCCAGAGAAGGGAGAGAACCAGTGCTGTAAGACAAACACAACATCCATGACTCACCGAGTTTCGAACCCGGACCCATCTCGGACGAATAGTCAGAAGCCAGCGCTTAGACCACCGCGCCACCGGGGCGGCATAGATCAGATCGTGAGAACGCAAGTGCGTTTGTGTGTGTATGTATGGGCGGGAGTGGACACTGAATAATATTATTATGTATTAAGCTTAATTTCTTTAGTAAAAGCCTGATAATCAAACATGAAAAATAACTATTACTTACGAATTTCAGAAACCTTTCCGCAATTCCTTTCGTATATTAACGGAAAAACTGCGTTCCTATTTTTTCCGCAACCATATGACGAAAAGTATCAAAAGGACGAAAATTACACACCCCGGTAATTTAAACTTAAACAGGAACACCTAAGAGAGTGTTCATCTGTAAGTTAAGTTACCAAAGAAACAGCCCCTAACAGTTAGACCCCACTTTAAACAATTAGAGGATACCGTCTCTTCCTGAAGAGAGTGCGTTCTTGGTCAGCTGCTACGTACCGAATTGTTACTATAAATGAATTTAAGTTTGGTATTCTAAAGCCAAGGTTAGTAGACTGTATTAACCTTGTTCTAAATCAAGCCTGCAACAATGTTATTAGTTCAACATTACGCCCTCCGGGATAACGTACTAAATGATACGAACGAGTTGGGTCCGGGTTCGAATCCCGGTCAGGCATGGATGTTGTGGTTGTCTGACGGCACTGGTTCTTCCCCTTCCCTGGCGTCAGTGACCCTACATTAGGAACGGGTGACTGCTTATAGTCGAATGAGTTGCACATGGTGGTCGTTAAACACACAATGAAAAAAAAAAAAAAACATACGAAAGTAAATGCGCACATCCCCTCTGGCTACGGGAGTCCAAAGGCCAAAATTTATTATCTGGGATCAAAAGCTCCGAAAACTGCAAAAACAGAGACACAATTTTTAAATGTAAAACTTTCTTACACAAATTACGAATAGAATCCGTAGATATTAATAAACTGCGTGCCAAAAATTTCCACGGTACACGTAGTTCTGCAGCACAATTTATTTATTTATTTTCAAACAAAAAAAGTACTTTTTTTGTTCAGCACTATTTAGGGGAACGCCATTCCCCAACGGTTCCCCGCCCACTTTCACCACTGCAGCTAAAAGCACTGTCTTAATTAGAACTAGATCCCTGTCCAGGAGTATGACAGGACCTTTCCTAAAAGTATAAAAAAATCAAGGACTTTTCAAAGCCTGGAAAAAAAGGAAAACCAAATTTCAGTACTTTTACTTGATTCCATGGGGGCGTGCGAACAGTGTAAGAATGCTGGAATTTTCTTTAGGGGAGGAAATTTACTGAATTAAGAGCTTCTGTTTTCTTCACCGGCGGAAAACGTAGCTTTAAAATCTTACCGAATGTCAGAAAACATTTTTTTTTTCTTTCGTTTCAACAGAGAGATTTTGTATTTTTAATTTTATCAAACTTTTCACTAAAACATGGTTATAGCTCTCCCCCCCCCTTTTCTCTCCAACAATTCCCTCAATTTTTTTCTAAAGACACAAAATTCCATTTATTTTCCCCATAGTTTCGCTACCGGTCAACGATGCGGTGTTCTACACTGTGCGAGTGCTATCATTCCGTGGGTACAATACATTTTCTCTCACGGAAAAATATTCAACGGCGGAACTCACGTCGTATATAACACGCAAGGAAAACTAAACTCAGTAGGAATCGTCATCAATCGACCGACGCGAGGCATGACGGGACGGTCATTTCAAACTCAATCCGGGGAACTCAGTTTCGAACTTAATGGCGAGGTCAAAATCTTCTCGTAACAGGCGTTTCTTGCGACATCAATCAAAACCTGGTTAGACCAAAGCAGCTGTCAGTTTAGTCGTTCAGATTTAAACGTGACGTTTCCATAACTGTTCCGCAAACAAAACTTGCGTGCATCCACAATCGCGCATCGCAATCAAAGCATATACGGAAACCGAAATCTTGACGGACACCCGTGGAAGGGAAGAACGCCGCTGAGCAAATTGAACGTGGGACCACGTGAAGATGAAGTAATGATGTACAAGTCAAGCGTTGCACACGATACGAAATGCATTCTTGAGCGATTATACAAATCTGGTAATTAGGAAGGCTCACAAACGGAAGAGGATCACGGGACATCAAAGAAAATGACAGCATTTCCAGTGCTTTGTCCGCTTCAGCACGGATAATCGGCGTTACATTAGACGCAGGGATTAATTCCACTACTTGGTTTTAATCAGATCTCGGAGCAGTCTTCAAATGTTCGTTACGAACACTTAAAAAACCAAGAAATTACCTACAGAAAAAAAAAAAAAAACGTTCATGGAGAATGAACTGTAAAATGATCATGTCCAAAAATAAATAAAAAGCCTAAAGAAGTTTCATTTCAAAACAGCAGATGCGAGTAATTTAAAAAAAGGATTTGTAATTACCATTGCATTTCTTCTTAATTTTAGAAGCTCAAACACAAATGAAATCACAATCTCAATTTACAGAGGTTGAAAAGTGCTAATAGCATGGAGCAAGGTATATGCTGCTGTATGCACAGGTGAAATAAACACGTTTTTCGGTTTAAAAAAGATAATGACACCGACGACTTCAGTGTAATGAGCACGTTTTTCACAATAAATAAATCTCGAATTGACTTTTTGCATTGTCCCACTATGAATGTCCAATTTCGAAGCCGGATATAACGTCCCTACAGAGAAAAAGTATTGTATGCTTTTCCACATTTCCACCTACATGAAAGACCCAATGCTACGAAAAACGCCAAAATCTAAGTCACGCCTTGACCCAAAAAGAGTTAATGACAAAATACACAAAAACGATAAGCAACCCTGCGGCAAAACATTTCGAACAAACGAACGATTCTTGGTCTTCAACAAAAATTAGTAAAAAATAAAACGAACGTAACTAATCAAAATAATTGTAAATAAATAAAATTACAAATGTAATGGGGGTCGAGACAGGCGCTGGCCAAGACCATCTGCACCAGAAATAGAATTAAACACGATGATACAGAATTTTCGGTTGTAACGAGCACGTCTTTTGAATCCTTTCCAACAGGGAAAATATATTTCAAAGCAGATTTCTAGAAAAGCTAAAAATGCAGCAAAAAAGAAAATACGTTACATCTAGCTGATGTAAAACTCTGGAAGAACTCTGCACAATTTGAAATACTTAATGAGAGCAGGGTTATTCATAGTAATGGAACCTGTTAAAAATATAAATCAGATTTCTACAATAGATAAAACATTCAGCAATGGAAACAGATACTTACAACCGATAGAACAGCGACTGCAATTAGTTGTTTCTATTTCGCAAGTCGCAATTATATGTACACTGAAGAGCAACTGAATTAGAGATACCTGTCTAGTAACGTGTAGCACCACCTTTCGGCCTGATGACGGCAGCGATTCGTCTCGGCATGGACTCGACAAGACACCGGAAGCGTTGGGAAGCCATACGGATCCACAACCCCTGAACAAGCTCCCACAGTTCACAAAGATTTGATGGAGGGGGTCAGAGCCTCGAACATCTCTCTCGATGGCATCCCAGATGTGCCCGATGGGATTGAGGTCAGGTGACCTAGCTGGCCAAGGAAGCGAGGCGGTAGAGTGTTCATCCAACCATTCGGATACAATTCGGGAGCGATGGCACGGTGCATTGTCTTGTTGCAGGATGAGGTCCCCAGTGGGATGTTGAAGACGCACAAACGGGAGCAAATGGTCGTTCAGGATATCCCGGTAATGTTGACCTGTGAGGGACGATGTGACACTTACCAGGGGTCCCATGTCAGTCCACGTAAACAGTCCCCAGACAAGAATACCACCTCCACCAGCTTGAAGAGTACCCTGCTGGCAAGAAGGATCCATCACTTCATGTGGTTTGCGCCGTACTTGTATCCTGCCATCCGCATGTACCAACGTGAATCTCGACTCATGAGTCCAGGCAACATTTGTCCACATGTCTAGGGTCCAGTGGTAATGTTCCCGCGCCCATGCTAATCTTTGCACTCTGTGATGTGCGGTCAGCAGCGGTACCCTCGTGGGACGATGGCTTCTGTACCTCATTAGCGAGGAGATGGTTCTGGATGGTGTGGCTGCTTACACGTTTTTGTGCACCAGCGTTAAATTGCCGAGCGATTTCTTGCACTGTGGCCCGTGTATCCGCTGTTACAATGCGAGCTAGCCGACGATGACCCCGCTCATCCACACGCTGTTGTCTACGGCAGTTGGCCCTTGCAGGGATGGTTTTACCGGATTCGATGTACTCACGGTGCACCCGTGACACAGTGGCTCGTGAAAATCCCAGTGCCTGCACGACTTCCGAGATGGAGTGACCCATTCGTCGGGCCCCGACAATTTGCCCACGATCAAATGCGCTTAGATCCTTCGTCTTATCCATACTGCGTCCGACTCTTACTGATTCCCGTTGCATCACTCCTTATTTTGTCGGATCGCTGCATACGTTATGTCGTTTCCGTTTGCAGGGCCGCACACAGCGCCACATTTTCATAACGTCAGCTGTCTCTAATTCAATTGCTCTTCAGTGTATATTTCTCTTACTTTCCACAATAGATAAAACATACAGAAATAGAAACAGCTACTTACGCGCATTAGCGACCGAAAAGTATGTTACGAAAACAGACAAATTGCACATCAAAAGTTATTCATCTGATGGAAAATATCAGAGACAAAAGCGTTTTCAAATCGAACAGTTAAAAGAAGAGATATATAGGAAAACGTTATACAACTTTACGCCCCATAGCGGAAAACCTTTGGGTTACTTAAGGAAGAAAATTGATTCGAAATACTCTTTATAATGAAGAATATGGCACCAAAAATAGATTTTTCTAAGGCATTCTTACAATCGAATCAACATTTTAAATTAGAAATACACACTATCGCCGCCTGGCGGCCGAATTTTGAAAAATGGAAAAATAGAAAACATGCCAAAACTATTCTTCATAACAAAACCGACGCTCAAGAAAAATAATTTTTCAAATATATGCCTTGGAAGTAGAGATGCCGAGAAAGAAGGTTTGATACTTACGCCACCTTGCAGGAAAACTGCGAATTATTTAAAGAGAAAATGTTCCCCATCTTTACAGTAGCGAACGGTATACAGTAAAAAAAGAAATTTTTCAACAGGCTTTTTAGAAGCGGAGAGATACGGCTGCAAACGTAAACATACACAAACACCACATAGTGCCTGTATACTGTGAACTAAAAAAAAAAAAAAAAATCCATAAGTGCATGCAAAGTATTCCGCGTAGTGAATGGTATCCCGTATTAAAATAATTTTTTTTAAATCGGACTTTCAGAAGCAGAGACATCGGAAAAACACATTACACATTTGTGACCCTTAGCGGGAAAATTTTACATTATTTTACATTATTTTCCGCATAAAATTCACACAAAGTTTTCGCAATTCGTAGTATCTGACCGAAAAAGTACTTTTTCAATCAGGTTTTTAGATGCTCAGGTACTGCCGGAAATATGTTGTAAACGGAAACGTTAACTTATTCCCTCAAGTAGCAAACTTGTGAGTTAAGAAAATATGACATGGAAAACATGACGCACGAGAAACGATCTGCGATAAAAAAAAAAAAAAAAAAAAGGATTCTTTCAAATCGGACTATTAGAAGCAGAGATAACGAGGAAAGAAAAATATACTACTACGCTCCCTGGCGGAAAAACTATTCATCATTTTAGGCAGCAGATATTGTCATAAGATTTTTCGTGGTGAACGCTACTTATCACAAAGAAAATTTTTCAATAGTGTTCAGATGCGTAAATACTGCTGCAAAAACACATCCGAAATATAAATATCCACTTACGTCCCTAGTAGAAAAACAGATCTTCTCCAAAACTGAAATTTTCAAGTCAGACTTTTAGAAGTAGGGATATTGGGAAAATCGCAAATTAACTTTACCTCCTAGCGCGAAAATGAGCACTACTTGAAAAAGAAACGCAAAATAAGTCTTCGTTGTAAATCGTACGAAACACAAGAAACATTTTTTTTTTTCGATCGCATATTTCGAAACAATTATACAGAATAAATGTATTTTGAATTCGATAGCATCTGCATTTAAGCCCTCGAGGGGCGAGTTATGCATCGGGAAAAACCGAAATGGAAAGATCATCGTTCTCTCATTTCAAAATTCTTGATGAAAAAAAAAAAAATATATATGAAATCGGACAAATAGCTGCAGAGATATGCTGTCCATAGACGGACGGACGGACAAAGTGATGACGTACGCACGCACCTTATTTACAAAAGACATACTAAAAAAAGTAAGTCCACATTATCTCAGCTTCTCTTCTTATATACTGTGTGTATATATGTATATATATATATATACCCAAGAGCAGAGTCAAAGACAAAATTTTACCTAAGAATTTAAAACTAAATTTGCTAAAAAAAACCTGAAGATCATGACGCGACACGCAGCAGTTATGAATTTCCAGAATTCACATGCTATTAAGAAGAGACAGATGCAAAAAAATATTTATCTGGTACTAAAACAACTAAGAAATACTCAAAACCAACAGGTATGAGTAAAAAGGAGATAAAGTAATAGCAACCTGAATGTAGAAAGTGTCGAAAATGCCGAGCCTTGGCTTTATCAAGGACCAGGAAAACTCTGCATTTTCTCACTTCCACAAAGACCTAGTTGGAAATGTGTTTCTGCAAAGCCATAGATGCAAGTTTAAAGCCCACAAAAATATTTTTATAATTTACATAAAGAGTTGCGTGAGGAATCATTTAGTTAAAGTTTTTGCATGCATCTATAACTTTCCTGGCCCAACCCACGCTCGTCATCTGCCACAAAAAAACAGAAAAACGATTACAAAAACCACAAGTTGTGAGAGAGTGTCTGAATAAGGCATCAGAATTATTCAGCTAAAACACACGTTGCCAAGCAACCTAGCCGCCTAAGAGAGATTTTAAACATGAATAACGGTACCAAAGTACTACAAAGTCTTATGCTTCGCGGTGAAAAAAGCTTTATCCAAAATGCCATAAAATAAAAAACAAAAGAATAAAAAAATTTTATAATGAGATTCCTAAAAGTAAACAGGATTTTGGTACCCACAACTTTCTCAACAACTGACATCACAAGAAAAAATAATAATAAAAATAAAAAGATGCTTTGGAAAAAATTATATGAAGTTAACAATTAGTTGCAATATTTACAAATATTCCAGTAGTGCTTTAAGAGCATAATCATGTAGATATTATGTTCCTACCAACAATGATAAAACATCGTTGACAACAAGAACAATAAAACGGCTAACTACTCAAACAAAGTGCCCCAAATCACGCTAAAATTCCAAGTTAAGTGAAAGAGAAAAAAACTCAAAAAGTTAGTAAAAATGCTTGCTCCTAATTCTTGATGCTAAAAAACTAAAATTTCCGCCAAGAATGTTCATTAATTAAACTTAGAACGAAGTAAGTATAGGAAAAAAGATGAGAGCTTACCATCAAAGCCACACTTGCTGCTCAAGTGTCAAAAACATGGCCGAACTCCCTTCTCGGCCGCTCTCAGAAGCAGGGGGGTGGTTCCCAACTTTTCTCCGCATAAAAGACATTGCCAGTTAAATTTCTACCAAGAGAATTATACAACTAAGAATGAAGTCCTGCTTGTCCAGATAGAGTAGAATAACTCTCCAGAATACATGAAAAATATTATCAAATACACTTGTAGTGTATTTAATAACCTTTATATGTATTTCATTACCTTAGTGTACTTTTACAGACACTTCAAGTTCCTATTTATTTTAACGTAAGTTTTTCTATTTTTAGGATAGTTATTCTAGTGAGCGAATACCTAGTTTACTTTTTATTTATTTTTATTTTACTTTTTAATCAAATTATAAATTTCTTTTGTGTGATTTTATTTGCCTTTTTTTATTTTTTATTTTTAATAGGACTGTCCTGTCCATAGCACTAAAGGCTCCTTTTTGTAGTTAATATGCATCCTCCAGACCAACTTCCAAAAGGCTTTCATTGGCCAGAATCATTTCATTAAATGGACAATGTCATCACTCTTTCCACGTTATTTTTTAAACAACGCATAGCGACTGAAAAATTGATAGAAATGGTTAATATATATAAAAATTTCATATATATTAACCATTTCTATCGCCCTTTGAATTTATCAGCTACAATTAAAATAGCTGTTGCGTTAAATGCCACCAGATGACGACATCTCAGTTGCTGAGACCATCAATACGTATTCGTGTAGTCAGATGTTGACTGATAAACCACGCATGGCGCTGAGAATTGTTGGCGCTGTAGCGTAAATTCGAACGCACTCGACTAGTTATCGAGAGTTCTGGGGTTCGATCCCAGCAGTGCCGGAATACAATTTTTCAGTCGCTATGCGTTGTTTAAAAAATAACGTGGAAAGAGTGATGACATCGTCCGTTTACATTATCTCCACGTATTTCATATATATTAATCATTTCATTAACTGTGTAGAAATTAAAACAGATCTGCCAACCTAACTCTATTATTCAGAACAATTTTTCTTAAAGTTCTTTTGATGAAAATAATAGGAATTTTGTTTTCTAGAAAACAGTTTAATAAGATTCTAATGTGGTTATTGAAATCCAAATTGTTGCTGCAAATTCTTGAAATTCTAAGTACCTGAGAAATTAGTACATTCTCAATTACTTTGGTCGAGATATTATTGTTCCAGTGCAGATATTTTATTACTTTGGAAGGAAAATTAACTCTTTTATCAAAAAGGCTGATGGACGGGTTACCACAGTTAAGTTTAATGCTTAAGTCTAGGAAATCTAGTTCCTGATTACTGTGGTTGGTTTTACATAAGTTAAGAGAGCTAGGATAGATATTTGGAAAATCACTTTCTATAACTTCCGAATTATTTATACAAAGCAAATCGTCAATATATCTATAAGTGTATAGGTAGTTGCGGGAGTGACATGGAGGAGACTGGCACAAGACAGACCGTTGTGGAGGAAACTTGGGGAGGCCTTCGTCCAGCAGTGAATTGATAATGGTTGACAATGATGATGATGATGATAGGTAGTTATCTGAGCATGAGGAGCTTTTATTAATGAACTTATATTCTTTAAAGAATAGGAATAGATTCGCTATATTTGTGGAGTGAGCTACTCCCATAGGGATCCCGTTAACTTGCTTATAGAGAGTATTATTATATAAAATATGGTTATTGTTTACGCAACAATTGAGATAAGAGTTCCAAGCACCTACATTAATAAATTGGTTAAGCTTAAATTCTACGTACAGCTCTTTAAAGGTAGTGATGATATCTGAAAAAGGCAGATTAGTATATAGGTTCTCGAAATCATAACTATTAATATCTATGGGATTTATGTTGAGTATAGTGGAAATTACTTCTGAATTATTATTTATTATCCAAAAATCTCTGTCTTTCAGATTAGTACAGTTACTTATATGTTTCAAAATTGCTTCAAAAGCTTGATCAATTTTCTTTTTATGACTTCTGACTCCACTAGCTACTAATCTAAACCTTACCGGATCTTTATGAAACTTGACAGTTTCAAAAAGCAAAGGGAAATTTAGGCTCATATCTCCTCATTTGTGGAATTTTAAAGGCAACAGGTAGCAGCGGCATTATGTACTGAATGGAAGCGCATACCTATCGCTCTGTTCCAAAACCTTGTCGAAAGCATGTCTCGAAGGGTCGGTGCATGCATTAAGGCCAAAGATGGACCGACACCGTACTAATGTATGTCAATAAATGCTATGTTGTGTTTCTCTTCTAGGTGTCCAGTGACTTTTGTCAATATAGTGTATATGAAGCTACAGCTGGGGAACGGTTGCAAAGATCATACATTCTATAAGCTTTGCCAAAGGGAGCCGAAAAGCGGCGACTCCTGATAGTGTGCCAGCCCCTGATCACCCTGGGAAAAAATATATTTGTAAATTACATAAGAATTGAGCAACATATTAAAGCTCACACTAACGTTAAACCCTTACACGGAAATTAAACCAGTACATCTGCTAACTATAAAACAAAACAAATAGCAACCCACAGCAGCAATGTGGTCGTTACACGCCTTCACAAATCCAGGTAAAACATTACTCCCCCACCCGTCGCCCCGCCCCGTTCGCTTCCCTCTTGGCCTTTCCCAGTGTTTCGGGATTTCACAAAGAAGTTTCGCATAATGATGTCAAGAAGATTATGGTCGAGCCTTAATTCCTCTTATTATTCCCAAGAAACTGCCATTTCGCTTCAGAGTTGGAATTCCTGGAGAAAAGAGGGCAGAGAAAGAGTGAAGGGGACAAAGACAGTGCTTTCATTATTGACACGGTCAACGGCAGGCAGTTGCTGCTTCTTCTGGGGAATTAAAGCAGTAGTCAAAATCCTCAGTTTCCGAAGGAGCACCGGAAAATATGTTGCATTTTTAATTATGAGTACACATTCTTGCTGCCGCTATTCCACCCTCCCAAAGTCCCACTCATGCCCTACTTTTAATGTTTATTTGGCTGCATTACCAAATTCCATGTTCCAAGAGCACACACACACACACACACACACACCTCTTCTCTCAATATCTCAAATCCAACCTGATAGTCACAGTTGTAAAAACGCGCTTAGTTTTGACTCTCGCGGGAATTTCCGAGATTCAGGGTGATTCCTAGGACTGTCTAAAATCCTCCCTGCCCCAACCCCCCTCCTCCCCTTGGGAGGAGAGGGATTATTTAAAGTACGAACTTCTTTTAAGTCTTTAATCTGATGATAGGGATTACGTCTGAATTATTGAAAATCCAGCCCCACGCTTCTCGGCATGTCGAGGCCCGCGAACATGGAGACACGAATCTCGTAATCGCAGGAAATTGCCAAAACCGTTCGGCGTCGCTTCTCTAAAACTCGACAACTTCTGTTACTGATTCTTCGATGGTTGACTACTTACTAATGGATCTTAACTACTTCTCTGCGTTCTTCAATTCCTCGAGTTTAAACGCTTTGGACAAGACTTCTGACCTCGCTTTACCAGAGATTATCATTTTAAATCTCACTGTACGTCACTAAAGTGTCGAACAAGTTACCTTTCTCAACGCGCGCTTTTTGAATTCGGAGGAATCTGAAATCTCTTTAATCTGCTAGTCAGTAATCAGCAGATCTAGAATCTCATCTCAAAGAAGGGGGGGGGGGTTGCTCCGGACTAAAAAAAAATAATTCTGGAAGGCGCAAGCGCGCGCGCACGCACGCACACACACTATAAACTTGCAGCGCTGCCCATCCCTGGCATCACAAGGCTTTTTAAAAATTTCCATTAAAAAATGTGTACTGAATTTTTAAATCACATACTCCCTGAAATGGCAATGGGCTGGACATACTGCCAGAAGGACAGACCATCGATGGACAGCCGAAATTTTAGATTGGATTCCAAGAGACAGGAAAAGACCCAGAAGAAGACCAGATATATATATATATATATATATATATATATATATATACAAAATGACTCTACAACTTAAATCTTGGCCCTCAGTCTCCGGCAGCTGGAATGTACCTGGCCAAGGCAGCGGCCAGTGCGACATGAAGGCAGAGGGTGCTAAGAATCCCCGGAGGACCGGACTAGGCTGCCATTTGATGCTGACCTTGGCTACCTACAACGCACGCTCCTATCTTCTGATTCAAGGCTTCTTGAATTGGAAGAGGAACTACAAAGGATCAAGTGGGACATCGTCGGGCTGAGTGAGGTAAGGAGAAAAGGAGAAGATCTCATTGAACTGAAAAGTGGACATCTCTTCTATTATCGTGGGACAGATACTGGCAGAACTAGTGGTGTTGGATTTATAATAAACAAGAAACTGAAGGATAAAGTGGTAGAAGTTGAAAGTTCCTCGGACAGAGCTGCACGACTCGTTATCCAACTATCGAGAAGATACCAGGCTCAGATTATTCAAACTTATGCACCCACCACAAGTCATCCTGAAGAAGAAATTGAAGAATTTTATGAGGAAATTCGTCATCTAAATAATAAAGGTAAGCAGCACTTGAAGATAATTATGGGAGATTTCAATGCAAAAATAGGGCACCGGCAACAGAATGAAACTTCAGTAGGTAAATTCGGTCACGGCAACAGAAACCAGCGTGGAAATACTCTCGTTGAGTTTGCAGAGGCAGAAGGATTTTTCATCTTGAATTCCTTTTTCAAGAAAAAGCCACACAGGAAATGGACATGGAGACATCCAATTGGGACGACAAGTGAAATTGATTTTATTATGTGTAACAAAAAATTCGTCATCGAAGACTGCAGTGTGCTAAACAAGTTCAACACAGGTAGTGACCATAGATTGGTGAGATGTAAGATGCACCTCAACACTAAACTGGAACGTGGCAAGCTCATAAGACAAACAAAATGTATTGACATAACCAACCTTAAAAAACACCATAATACTTTCAAGTTGGAACTGAAGAACAGATTCTCTGCTTTAGAAGGCCTAACATCGGAAGAAGTGGATATTTCGGAAGTTAACAGAAAAGTAACCAAAGCTCTTATGGAAACAGCAACAAAATTAGCTGGGTCTAAGAACAAGTTGCATGTAAACAAATTATCAGGAAAAACCAAAATGTTGATGCAAAAAAGAAGAGAGATGAGGACAACTAAAGAAGATGTGACTTCCAAAGTGGAATATATAGAGCTATGCAAGACAGCACGAAAAAGTATCACTCAAGACGTAAGGAAATTCAACTGTGAGCTAGTGAGGAAAGCAATTGAAAACAACCAAAGCCTAAAGATAGCAAAGGGACATCTCAGTAAGGGAAGAAAACAGATTATGGCTCTGAGAAAAGAAGATGGTTCTATAACAAGAAATAGAGGTGAAATTTTGACAAGAGTGAAAGATTTCTACTCCAAATTATATGAAAGGGATGATACATGTACTCCAGACATCATGAAAGACCAGAGTTCTTCCAGTCCTCCCAGCAGAAGTTGCACATGCAATCAAGAACATGAAGCGGGGGAAAGCTCCAGGAGAAGATGGAATTACTATAGACATCATACAAGAAGCAAGTGGAGAAATTGAAACAGTACTCGCCCAAATTTTCACTCGATGCCTTAATGAAGGGAAGATTCCTGAGGATTGGAACAATGCTACAATGATCCTGCTACATAAAAAAGGTGACATTGAGGATCTCAGGAACTACAGACCTATCAGCCTCCTATCAGTGGTTTATAAAATCTTCACTAAAGTTCTTTCACACCGCTTGAAGGTAACACTGGACATGGCTCAACCGAGAGAACAAGCTGGATTCAGGAGTGGCTACAGCACAATAGATCATATCCACGTACTGAGAGAACTAATTGAAAGAGCGAGGGAATATGAACTTCCATTGTGCATGGCTTTTATCGATTATGAAAAAGCCTTTGATTCGGTGAAACCATCAGCAGTTACCACGGCTCTGAAATCCTGCGGTATTGAAGATGCATACATTAATATTATTAATAACATCTATGAAAATGCAAGTGCAAAGATTCGGCTGTTTGGAAATACAACACACATAAAAAATTGGAAAGGGAGTGAGACAAGGTGACACCATATCTCCGAAGCTCTTTAATGCCATATTGGAAAATGTCTTTCAATCACTGAACTGGGAAAACAAAGGGATAAAGATTAATGGAGATTATCTAACCCACCTTCGTTTTGCTGATGACGTAGTCATTTTTGCAACTACCCCATCAGAGCTGCAGAGTATGATCCAGGAACTTGCTGACAAGAGTAAAGAAGTGGGATTAAAAATGAACTTTCAGAAGACAAAAGTGATGTTCAATGCTTTTACAAGAAATGAAGATTTATCGATTGACGGAGAAAAACTGGAGATAACAGATACGTATGTTTATCTTGGACAGCAGATATCAAGTGAGGGTCACATTGATGAAGAAATTAATCGGCGTACAAAACTTGCCTGGAGAGCTTTTGGAAGAAACAGCATAATTTTCAAGAGCAATATGCCATTATGTCTTAAAAGAAAAGTGTTTGATCAATGCATCCTTCCAGTGCTTACGTATGGTGCAGAGACGTGGACCTTAACTAAAGAGACATACAAAGGCTGCAGACAACTCAAAGAAGCATGGAGAGGTGCATGCTTGGTATAACCAGGAGAGATAAGAAGAGGAACTCGTGGATCCGAAAAATGACAAGAGTGGAAGACATCATGATCAGAGTTAAATCCCTGAAATGGCAATGGGCTGGACATACTGCCAGAAGGACAGACCATAGATGGACAGCCGAAATTTTAGATTGGATTCCAAGGGACAGGAAAAGACCCAGAAAAAGACCACATGGGAGATGGGTGGATGAAATTCGTAAATATGCGGGAGTGACATGGAGGAGACTGGCACAAGACAGACCGTTGTGGAGGAAACTTGGGGAGACCTTCGTCCAGCAGTGGATTGATAATGGTTGACAATGATGATGATGATGATGACTAAAGAGCAAAACTGAAGACTAAGGAAAAAATTTTAGAATTTAAAACGAAGGGTGCAAAATAACCTGAAAATCAAAACGCGCAACGCAGCAGTTTTGAAAATTCAGAAATTCACATTCTATAAAGAAGATACCTAAGCAAAAAAATTGATATATAATTTTGACTCACACCTAGTACAACATAGAAAAGGTTATGTATCTACCTGCGTGATCAAAAGGAAAAAAGAAAAAAATAAAATAAAACAACTGAATGTAGAAGGTGTCGAGAATACTGAGCCTTGGCTTTATCAAGGACCAGCAAAAACTCTGCATTTTCTCACTTCCACAAAGACCTAGTTGGAAATGGGTTTCTGCAAGGCCATAGATGCAAGTAACATTCCCACCTAAAATAGTTTAAAAAATATATATATAAGTCATGTCCTCCTTAGAGTTGCATGACCTAGCACTAGTTAACAATTTCGCTTGCATCCATTATATATATATATCATCATCATCATCATCATTGTCAACCATTATCAATCCACTGCTGGACGAAGGTCTCCCCAAGTTTCCTCCACAACAGTCTGTCTTGTGCCAGTCTCCTCCATGTCACCCCTGCATACTTTCAATTTCATCCACCCATCTCCCATGTGGTCTTCTTCTGGGTCTTTTCCTGTCCCTTGGAATCCAATCTAAAATTTCGGCTGTCCATCGATGATCTGTCCTTCTGGCAGTATGTCCAGCCCATTGCCATTTCAGGGATTTAACTCTGATCATGATGTCTTCCACTCTTGTCATTTTTCGATCCACGAGTTCCTCTTCTTATCTCTCCTGGTTACACCAAGTATGCACCTCTCCATGCTTCTTTGAGTTGTCTGCAGCCTTTGTATGTCTCTTTTAGTTAAGGTCCACGTCTCTGCACCATACGTAAGCACTGGAAGGATGCATTGATCAAACACTTTTATATATATACAATTGCTTTGAAATCCTGCGGTATTGAAGAATCATACATAATATACACTGAAGAGCGATTGAATTAGAGACAGCTGGCGTTATGCAAATGTGGCGCTGTGAGCCGCCCTGTAAACGCAAACGACATGACGTATGCAGCAATCCGACAATATAAGGAGTCATGCGAAGGGAATCAGTAAGAGTCGGACGCAGTATGGGTAAGACGAAGGATCTAAGCGCATTTGATCGTGGGCAAATTGTTGGGGCCCGACGAATGGGTCACTCCATCTCGGAAGTCGTGCAGGCACTGGGGTTTTCACGAGCCACTGTGTCACGGGTGCACCGTGAGTACATCGAATCCGGTAAAACCATCCCTGCAAGGGCCAACTGCCATGGACAACAGCGTGTAGATGAGCGGGTCATCGTCGGCTAGCTCGCATTGTAACAGCGGATAGACGGGCCACAGTGCAAGAAATCACTCGGCGATTTAACGCTGGTGCACAAAAACGTGTAAGCAGCCACACCATCCAGAACCATCTCCTCGCTATGGGGTACAGAAGCCATCGTTTCACGAGGGTACCGCTGCTGACCGCACTTCACAGGGTGCAAAGATTAGCATGGGCGCGGGAACATCGCCACTGGATCCTAGACATGTGAAAAAATGTTGCCTGGACTGATGAGTCGAGATTCACGTTAGTACACGCGGATGGCAGGATACGAGTACGGCACAAACCACATGAAGCGATGGATCCTTCTTGCCAGCAGGGTACTCTTCAAGCTGGTGGGGGTAGCATTCTCGTCTGGGGACTGTTTACGTGAACTGAAATGGGACACCTGGTACGTGTGACATCGTCCCTCACAGGTCAACGTTACAGAGACATCCTGGACAACCATTTGCTCCCGTTTGTGCGTCTTCAACATCCCACTGGGGACCTCATCCTGCAACAAGACAATGCACCGTGCCATCGCTCCTGAATTGTATCCGAATGGTTGGATGAACACTCCACCGACGTGACCTCGTTTCTTTGGCCAGCTAGGTCACCTGACCTCAATCCCATCGAGAGAGATGTTCGAGGCTCTGACCCCCCTCCATCAAATCTTCGTGAACTGTGGGAGCTTGTTCAGGGGTCGTGGAACCGTATGTCTTCCCAACGCTTCCGGTGTCAGTCCATGCCGAGACGAATCGCTGCCGTCATCAGGCCGAAAGGTGGTGCTACACGTTACTAGACAGGCATCTCTAATTCAATTGCTCTTCAGTGTACATTAATATTGTTAATGACATCTATGAAAATGCAAGTGCAAAGATTCGGCTATTTGAGAACACAGCACCCATAAAAATTGGGAAGGGAGTGAGTGAGACAAGGTGACACTATATCTCACAAACTCTTTAATGCCACATTGGAAAATGTCTTTCAATCACTGGACTGGGAAAACAAATGGATAAAGATTAATCGAGATTATGTAACTCACCTTCGTTATGCTGATGACGTAGTCATTTTTGCAACTACCCCTTCAGAGCTGCAGAGTATTATCCAGGAACTTGCTGACAAGAGTAGAGAAGTGGGATTAAAAATGAACTTTCAGAAGGCAAAAGTGATGTACAATTCTTTTACAAGAAATGAAGATTTATCGATTGATGGAGAAAAACTGTAGATAACCGAATCCTACATTTACCTTGGACAGCAGATATCAAAGCGAGGGTCACATTGATGAAGAAATTAATCTGCGTATAAAACTTGCCTGGAGAGTTTATGGAAGAAACGGCACTCATTTTAAGAGCAATATGCCACTATGTCTTAAAAGAAAAGTGTTCGATAAATGCATCCTTCCAGTTCTTACGTATGGTGCAGGGACTTTAACTAAAAAAGACATACAAAGACTGCAGACAACTCAAAAAAGCATGGAGAGATGCATGCTTGGTGTAACCAGGAAAGATAAGAAGAGGAACTTGTGGATAAGGAAAATAACTGGAGTGGAAGACATCATGATCAGAGTAAAATCCCTGAAACGGCAATGGGCTGGGCATATTGCCAGAAGGACAGACCATCGATGGACAGCCGAAATTTTAGATTGGATTCCAAGGGACAGGAAAAGACCCAGAAGAAGACCACACGGGAGATGGGTGGATGAAATTCGAAAGTATCGAAAGTATGTGGTAGTGACATGGAGGAGACTGGCACAAGACAGACCGTTGTGGAAGAAACTCGGAGATACCTTCGTCCAGCAGTGGATTGATGATAATGATGATGATGATGATGATGACATACTGTATAAGATAGAGTTTGGGACTCCCTCCCCCCCCCCTTACAGGAGATGGTGAGGCGCGATCTAACGGGCACGACATAGGCGTTTCTATTGGCGAATTGCGGAACTTAGCGAACACAACTGTAAAACTATGATACATATTCCTAATAAGCAAGTCAGTTTCTACAAATTACAAATTTGTACAACTGACTTTGCTTATTAGGAATCCGAGTGACTGACTCCGTCATAAAAAGAAGGGATCAATGGAAGAATATCCGCGGTGTACCGACGAGCAGTATAAAAACATTATGTGTATGTTGGTAGGACTGGGAAACCGATTATCAGCGAAGGAATACTGTTACGAACCTGAAAATAAAGATGGTCAATTTTCAGATTGTGGAATGGGTTTTAGACAAAGAACAATAATAATCATTGTACGAATTAAAAAAAAAAAAACCATCACAATCATTTAGTCACTTCAATCGTCTGTGTGGCTGGGGTTACCTGACTTTATTTTACATCTAGAATTCACGAAGAAAGACTACCATTGATAAAATTCCGCAATAGATAGATTTTGTTTGTTTGTTTGTTTGATTGGAGGTTTAACGACCACCGTGAGCAACTCAATGGGCTATAAGCAGTCGCCCGTCCCTAATTTAGGGTCACTGGTTTCAGGGAAGGGAGAGAGTCAGTGCCGTAAGACAAACACAACATCCATGCCTGACCGGGATTCGAACCCGGACCCCTTACGGACGAATGATCAGAGGCCAGCGCCTTAGACCACTGCGCCACCGGGGCGGCCAATAGATAGAGGCGAATCTGTAATACAGATATGACATCACAGAATTTTAAGAACATTACCCAGAAAACAAAGGCAGAAATCTAAAAATGCCAGAACTTTTTCGATATATTTCCCAAGAGGAATTGCAATTGCACCATGTTACTTTCGTGTAACACATAATAAAATAATATCGATATTTTGTTTCAAAATTTGCCCCAGCCAAGCAGGCTATTCACTTGTGTAGATTTATTTACACATACTTTTCAAACAATTCAACATTGGTTTGATCCATTATCTTTTAATTTCTAAAGACATGTGTAACACTTTGCGAGAATGAAGAATTGAATGAATGTCAGAAACTCACAATAAATATCCAACAATAACAGAAAAGAATAACAGTGCAATGCCAAAAAATCAACTTGCCGTTTTGTTGTATTGCAGAAACCTTCAGCAAATTCCAAAAGTCATTAAGTCCTACAAACTGGTTGTCCCTTATTGTCATTGATTGATACTTGGTAACTCACACACAGTCACGCGGCCAACAAACGTCGGGGAGGAGAAAATAAAAATGTACACTACAGTCTACAGTATCTTAAAGTCCCACGAAGAATAAAACAAACGTTAACTGTGCACTCGTTCTTCACAATCCATGACTCGAACTTTTTCCAAAATGTCAGTAATCCTGTCTCCCGGACTCCCTCCGTGTCGTGCAAAATGCAAGCGAGCCAAACGTTCACTTAGATACAAGCCTCCCCCCCGAAACAAATGGGCAGTGAGTGCTTTTTTATCGATCTGTTTGAGACTCGGGCCACCCGGTGCCACATGCGAAATGTGACACCGTCTGCTCCGGTCTTATTCCAAGGGTAAAGGTGAGCCATTGGCGTTGAGTAGAGAAAGACCTGTAAAGCATAGGACTTGAGATTCAATCAATGTTGATAACCTTTCCTATGACCCTGAGTGTCTCAAGGCAATAAATAACACACAGCCCTTTCTTTGCTTTTACTGGGGCCGCGGGTGGCCTAGTGGGCAACGTTCGTGACTGCCGCGGAAAGGACCTCAGGTTCGATCACAGGCAGGTACGAACGCTCGATCCACTAAATGTGCGTCGGATGGGCACGTTAGGCCGTCTGACACCGGGTAGTAAATAAGGGCGTCTTCCTCCCCCTTTCTACTTCGTTTCCGTGTCACTTTCCTATCGGGCACTCTAGCCCAAATCTCCTAGCTTCATATTTCTAAGGGTTGTTTAAGACCTGGGGTCAGACACTCCCTTCCCAAATTCCTCTACATATGATCATTTGCTTTTGCTGCTCTTCACAGTTCTGTTACACGCTAACGATATTGGTAACCATGCTTAATCGATATCGCTGTTTTATTAAGTACACTTGTTTGCATTCTACGAAAAATTACAACTTATATTATTAAATTTAGTTGGTTCATATCATAAAAAAGTGTTCATTATATCATTATATTCCCAAGAAATCTGGAGGGGTCCTTTACACTGGGGATAGCAGACTCTGAAAATCCAGAACCCCTCAGTGGTTACGCCTATGTTCCATGTGCTTCCAACTTGATATTTCATCCCTTCTATTCAGATGGCTTAATAAACAGAAAAAATTTTTGCTTGGAAATTTGTAACAAGTTTTCCTTTAGGGTCCAATCGAGGTATGTACTTCGTTCTGTCGTCCACACTATCTCTGCTCCCAACTGCTAATAATGTCAGGCCCCATGGCAGAAAGTTCCTGATCAATCTGCTACAAATATCGTGGTGCCACAAGACAATCTGCGGGTGGTCACTGGTCAAGATAACTACTAGACGCAAACAACAAACATTTGTGCAGGTAGAAATTAAGAGAGAGAGAGAGAGAGAACTGGCCACCTTACATATATTTCTTCTACCTAAAAAAGAAAAGTAAAAAAACAAAATGCTTAACCTAGATACTACAGTAATTGCGATGGTGATTAAAATGAACACCACTATGCCCTCTGTGCCTAGAATTTTACCTCTATTTTCAAGCTGAAACACAAAGATTTATGAAATAAAATTATACTTAACAACAATGCATCGCTAGAAAAAAAAAATTCCATTACGGGAGAAATCTTCACTCCGTCCTAACTTCCGTTTTCGGAAAATTTTTCTATATTTTTAATTTAACCAACATTTATGAAATTATGCTTAAACAATAAAACAGTGCAAGCAAAACACCGCGGAGACAAAAAAAGAAAAAAAGATTCGGGAGAAATCTTCACTACCTTTAGCTTCCTTTGCAGAATTTTTTTGTGCCTCCAGTTTACGGTTATGGGGGAAATTTTCACCCTGTCCAAACTTTGGTTTTTGGAAAATTTTCCTCCATTATTTTGAATCTTAAATATAAGGGTCGCCCAAATGAAACTGAGACTGTCGGTTTTTTGCCTTAAAGGTTTATAGGTTGGAATATGTGAACATACAAGAAGAGTGATACATGGGCTACATACCCGCTAGTGTGAACGTTTGAAAGGAACGGCATAGGCGTCATCACGCCAAGTCCCGGTGGGAACTTGAAGGGCATAGATTTTGTTAGCGATTTTCGATCATCTAGATTGGCAACAATGACACTGGGCTTCCTAGTATAGGCGACCCAGTCTCATCGTTGGGACTTACAAGCGTTGTGTTTCATATGAGCTCGTACGAGGTTGTCGCAAGAACTCATATGCCGCAAAAGAAATTATATTTAAAAAAGAACTAACATTTCGGTTATATGCTTGAATAGGGGCATCTGTAAAGGAAGAAAACTATGGCTTATTTTAAACTATTACACAGACACTCGTACCCATTTGCAGAGCAGCGTGAAGAAAAGCACGTTGATTTAAGAAAACAAATATAAAATTTATTTGCGGTATAATGCTTAATTTTAGAACAATTTAAATGGTGGGAAAGGTTTAAATTATAACACATCTCTACGAAAGGAAGTTATGGTTTACTTGAGAAAATGTAAAAACACCAATATCCCTAACAATCCAACCAGTACGGGGTGAGCAATAAGGTTTCATTTCTAAAACTTAACTGAATACTCAGCATGTAAGGGATTGAAATAATTGGATGATGTCTTACCCTATATGGAACTTCTGCTGGGCTGATCGATCCGGCGGTTGAGGAAAGCGCTGGTGGTCTGGTGGCCGTGGGTGGTTTTGGGCTGGTATCCTCCGTGGATAAAAACACAGCCGATAGTTATCTCAGAACTTTACTGTTCTACAGTTCTTGATTTCAAGTCGACGGACTTCTGGAACTCCGCATAGTTTGGCATTTCTTTGCCTACCGCTGGCTCTTCCGACCAAAATTACTGTGACGCCCCATGTTCGCAAACACAACTCCTCTCTCCGTCTCTCTCTTAAGTTTTTTCGCTCGTGTATTTTTTTCTTCCTCGTGAAATTTTAAGTTTCTGCTTTTATTTTAGTTTTCGCTTTCCCTTATCGCCCTGCGGCTAGGCGTGTCCTTACCTCGAGAAAACGTCCCCTGCACCACCATTGGTTCTGGATTTCCTCCCCTCGTACGCAAGTGGACCGCTTGCCCAGTTGCGGCTGACCAGTGGCTACTTTGGGGCAGATGTTCCCTACGCCTTCTGACCATCTGCTGAGCTAAGCCCTTTAAAAATTTATTTGGCCGTAACTGTCACCCCGTTGTTGGGTTCTATTATACACGCAGTAGACTCCGAGCAAACCCTTTTTAAAACTTGAAAACTGCTCGAAGTCACGTATGCCCCACTGAAATATGTTCTCCGACAACGCTCTTGGGTGACATTTATTGCCTAGCCTTAGCTTCTTACCGCTTTAAGATTTCTTTCTTAAATTTTCGTCGTGTAGCCACCGCAACGCCATTGTTGTTACGGAAACATTATGCAATTCGCAATGCTGTTGCTTCTCACATGCCGGGAATGGAAGAAAATGCCTTTCGCCTAGTTTACGAAATTTTGCACCTGGCCTGGCGCTTGCAATTTAGATCTCCTTTCCCCCGCGGAAAGGAAAATGGAGAAAAGAGAAGAAAAGAACCCAGCGACTCCCTATGCGGCCTGGGTTGGGATGATAGTTCGTGCACCTAATTAAAATTTTCTCCAATTAAGCAGTCACGTAATTAATTATGTTAATTAATTAACATAATTAAAAACAATTAATTTTGTATTTGAATCCCAAATTGGAGCCATTCTGTACTGAAAGCAATGTGCCCAAAATTAGAATAATTGTCGCGGCAACATAGGTATGAGCAAATACACACAATTTATTGCATAAATGCGTACTTATGTCAATTCAGTTTGATGACGTCAGACAACACAAAAACAAAAAAGGCAAACTGGCGCACAGTGGTAAAAAGTTAATGTCGAGTATGTTCGAAGAGTTCGCCATTGCCCACAATACACATTTGTATTCGTAAAAGTAACTCTGCATGCACATTCCTCAGCATGGAAGGTGTCACATTATTGCAAGCATCTGTAACACGACGACGTATATCTAGCAAACTTGTAGGCGCTGTTGCATATATACACCTGATTTTTTACGTAACCCCAGAAGGAGAAATCCAACGCAGTGAGGTCCGGCGATCGTGGAGGACATTCAACAGCACCACCATACCCGATGATTTGTTGCCCAAAACAATCTGTGAGAAAGCGTCGCACTGCTGCTGGCTGGTGTGTAGGGGGGGGGGGGCACCGTCATGTTGGAACCACAAGGAACGTAATGCGGACAGAGAAATGTCATCTAAAACGTCAGGTATGATATCCTGTAATAGTTGAAGGTATCTCTGTCCGTTGGTGGTACATCCTGCTACTGGTTTTTATATCTTAGGTACGGTATAACGTCACAATCTGCATTTGCATACGGCTACATTTGCGAAATGTGAATATGCAGATTAGAATCGTCGTGCATCGATTTCGGACATTTTAGGGTATTCAGGCGACAATTTATCTTATCCGTGTGAAACAAATGTCGTTTTGTACTAATTAATTGATGCTCCACAATTTTGTAATCTCTTTTTGTTTTCGATTTGCAATGGCTAACTTCCGCATTTCGCCATTAGAGGCGTTGATATCGGTTGCATTCGATCGGGCATAGTCGCTTTACTATACCGTTATCTCATTTGCATAACTGTACCTCCCTCCGTTCGCAAGTTGTTTCAGGCTAAAGGGACTTTCCTATGCACCCTGTATATCATTTTACTCCATAAATATTTGTATTTCAGTTTGAAAATGGAGGAAACATTTCCGAAAACGAAAATTCGAGGGCAAAAAAAAAAAAAAAAATCGCTGTAATCTTTAGGCATGAGAGTGCAACGCAGGGTATGAACTCAACTAACATAGAACGGCCAGGTTATATGGAATTCGATTTTAGAATTGCATATTAAAAATGGTTAAATAAAAAACATCGTCGCATTGTAAATTAATGAAAAAATTTTAATAATTTTTTTTAAACTCGAGTTTTTATTGGTTTCTAAATAAATCTTTCTAAATAAATGCTAAATTGTTCATAAAAAATGCTAAAAGAAATTTTAAAATGCTAAAATGTTCCTCGAGATTTTAGCTAAAATGCTGAAGGTTTTCAAAAGCCAGTTCATACCCTGCCCGCGACACATAGTTGCCTTGTCGGTTCAAGCAAGTATCCCACCGCGGTACGAGATTGTAGATACCCTGAGCGAAGAACATAGCTTTTTTTTTCAGTGGCCCGAAGATGTGGTAGTCACAGGGTAACAGATCTGGGCTATAGGGGAAGGGATGGTCGAGGATCTCCCTGCGGAATCTCCGCAGCAAATCTTGGCACACTGTCACCACATGCAGGCGTGCGTTGTCGAGCAGTAGAGCAACTCTCTTTGACAACATACCAGGTCGCTTACGCTTGACAGCCGTTCTGAGGTTGCGTAACGTATCGCAATAAGTGGTTGCCTTGACCGCACTGCCTGCGTCCAGCCAAACCAGCAGCAATGGGCCATTCTCATTGAAGAAAACCGTGAACATCACTTTTCCAGCTTTTAAGGAGGACTGCGGTTTTTTTTGTAGGGGGGGCGTTGAGAGTTGGGATGCCGCTGTTCCATACTCATCCGTTTTGTGGCCGGATCGAAGTCGTGGTACCAAGTTTCATCCGAGGTCACAATCTTGGAAAGAAACTGTGTCCCCTCTGCGTGGTAACGATGCAGATGCTCCAGGTAAGCACCTATTCGCTGAGTCTTCTGCTCCTCCTGGGGATGCTTGGTTTCAAAATCGCTTTATTCTAATTTATCATAAGAAAACATAAGAGGGAGACGTACAGTATTGGGCATCTCACTGGGAAATAATACAAAACTGTTAAAAACATGATGGTATATACACTGCGATGACAATGGGGATGAATAACAAATGCTGCAAGCAAAGCTTATTGAATAAAAAATTGCAGAAGTGACAAAGAGAAACACATCGTGTCACATGACATTGGCTAGGCATGATTTACAGGATAACACAGGCGAAACAATAGTACACAATTAAAAAAAGAACAGCACAAACACCGCCGTGAAGGTAAAACATTACATACATGAGATAAAAACACAGCGTGCACAATTGTGCAAGTTATTTAACGAGGGCACCAAAGCAACATAATACAGGCGGGGTGAAAGTAAGTAATGTACACGAGTAAGCATGAAAATACACTGAGATGGCATTAGCATTCACAATTCAACGGTAGTGTGGATTGCACGAGTCGTAGAGTGGAGGAGGGCCACCAGGGTGCCAAGGAACTCAGCAAAGGAGGTGTAGAATGTCCTACGGTTCTGATAGGTGTAGCAGTCCAGAATCAATCGCAAACCATGGAGCGGCCGGCGCCCAGGTAGCATAGAAGGTGGCTTCTCGACGACTGGAAGAAACCGACTGGTACTCCAGGCGGAGTCGAGAAAGCAACCGATCTTGAAAATGGCACAAAAGTGCTGCGCTGGCCTGGTGTAAAGAGACCGGCGAGGAAATGCTGCGGAGTTGTTGAAGGTATACGTAAATAACGTGTTTAACCAGCACGAAAAGATAGGCACATACTGAAGGAAGAGTTGTAGGTGGATGAGCCCGCAGAAGAAGATGTCTGTAGGCAGTGAACGGAAGATCTTGAGAACAAGAGCGACTGGCAATCCGGAAAGCCTGGTGGAGGAGAGGCATCAGGATGGGACAGTAAAGGTAGACGTGAGAAACGTCTGCCTCCTGTGCGCAGAAGGAGCAGAGAGGGGGAGGAGAGAAGAGACAAGCGAAAGAGAAAATACGGAACAGGGAGGCGATTATGCAAAAAGAGCCAGTGGGTATTAATTTCAAGAGGGGCAGATAAGGGTGAGCGGGCAGCGGCCCAGACAAGAGGAAGAGAAGCAGGGGAACCTCCAGAATAGAAAGCGGTGAAGGGGTGGCAAGGTGTACTAGAAAACGATAAAGAGATTTAGAGGAGAGAGAGGAGAGAGGAAGAACCGAGTTTGTGAGTCGGAGGAAAAACGGCAGCGGAAGAGGGGCAGAAAAGACAGAGACGAGACCGGTGGGGGAGACAAGATCAGGGAAAAGCGAAAGAAGTGCAGTTAGCAGAGAGTCATAGACCAAATGGGCGGATGGGGACGAGAGAATAGCAGGGGGAGGCCAGAGAGAGGGCGCCAGGATAGATCCGAGTTAGTGAGGTCTTGTACAGTTACTACACCTGCTCGGAGCCAAGAGGGGAATGAAAAACAGGGGAGATGGGGGGGATGAACAAGGGAGTTGAAGAAGAGGGGTTCAGAAAGAAGCTCTAGAGTTGAAGAGGGAGGGGAGCGAATGAGGGGGAGAGAGCGAAGGTGAATGAGGGCTTCAGAATATGCAGGTGGGAGTTTAGAGGGGGGAAAGGACAGCAATCCATGAGAACTAAAGAAAGAAAGGAAAAATGTGGGTTACGCAAGGAGGCAAGAACGTCACGTACCTGAACTGCGGAAGCTACTGGAGCCGTGAAAAGGTGAATGAAGTTGATCACTCGGCTTGCTTTGTAGCACAGCGGGACATCAGGTAGGCCAGCACCACCATAGGAGGGAGGAGCACAGAGCTTGTGGACGTTAATCCAGTGATGACCCGCCCACATTACTCGAG
Organism: Macrothele yani; assembly: GCA_039090855.1. NCBI lineage: Eukaryota > Metazoa > Arthropoda > Arachnida > Araneae > Macrothelidae > Macrothele > Macrothele yani. The sequence continues at coordinate 119,340,916 of CM077005.1, read as the reverse complement.
TAAGGCAGCGTGTAACCTCCTGGAGACAGAAAAGCGGAGTCGTAGATGCAATCCAAGAATGCTTGCAGATGGACAGAAGGTATGTCCTGGTGAGATTTGCACGCTGGTAGTAGGACGTACAGAATGCTTGGGGAGCTATTGTGCGCAAACCTTGCTGTATCCCAATCGGCGATGGAGAATGTCGTTAATAGTTCCTTTACTCACGGACAATGTTCCCGCAAGCTCGCTGGTGGTGATTCGGCAATTCTCCTTCACAAGGTTGTCCACGACAGCAATCGATTCCATGGTTATGGCCACGTGTGCTTGCCCAGGTCACGGCATGTCCTCCGTGCTCACAAGTTTTTTACGAAATTCACTACACCAGCGGAACACTGCACACTGTGCAGAGGTGATTGTGAGGTGACACAAGAAACACTGAAACTCTTAGCTCAGTGCCAATATACATATAATGCATATTACGAATATTTGTATATACATGGTGATCCATTTAAACCAGTACCATGTGATTTACTTATAACTTTTTTATAAATAACAACAAAATCATACAGTAAGTTGAGAATTATACATGTGGTATTGGAGAACCATTTTATCAAAGCAAATTGGAATTGTCCTCCAATTTCTTGTAAACACAGTTGAACACGCCGCACCATATTCAGTGATGTCTCATGTAGAGTACGAGCAGTAACATTGCCAATTTCAGTCGTGATTGTTTCACGCTATGCATCCAATGTTTTTGAATGGGTTTTGTAAACTCTATCCTTTAAAAGTAGAACCATAAAAAAAAGTCAGGGGAAGTTAAGTCCGGAGATCGGGGAGGCCATATGTTTTTTTTTTTTTTGAAATTAATCTGTCATCAAAGAAGCTGGTTATGAGTTCCATTGAGACTTTCGATGTGTGACACGTAGCGCCATCCTGCTGAAAGTAGCCCTCTGTCAATTCAATGTCATCAAGTTGTTCCACAAATTCATTGAATATGCGGCAATAAACGTTAGTGTTGACAGTCTCAGAGAAAAAAATGGGGCCAATAATTTTCGTAGACGAAATCGCACACCATACACCAACCTTTTGTGAATGCATCGGTGTTTCACATATAACGTGTGGGTTTTCGGCAGCCCAGTATCTGCTGTTTTGCGAATTGACGTAGCCTGACAGATGAAACCAGGCTTCATCTGTAAACCATGTGATGGAGAGAATATCAGATCGCAAATTAAGAAAATTTTGAAACCATTTGCAGTAACTTACTCTCTTTCCCTTGCCCGGTTCCGGCAGCTGATGGATTACGTGCACTTTAAATGGTCGAATATTCGCTTTTTTGCTGCCCTTTGACAAGTTCCGTATGAATATCCTGTCTGTTGGCTTAATCTGCGCAACGATTTCGTCAGAGATTGAAGTAAATGTTGCCGAACATCGTCCACACGCGTTTGGGGCATCGGAGGGTGATGTCTACTGCTACCGCTGAGAAGAGAACCGGTTTGCTCCAGTTTTTTTGCCATCGACAGAATTGTTGACTTGCTTGGCACTTTTCGAACTCAAAACTCTCTTCGAAATGCTCGTTGCGTTTTGATGACAGAATTTGTTACCCAATACGATTTCACTAAAAAAACACGCTCTGGAACAGAGTACTGCATGTTTCCGAATGCACGCAAGTGAATGACAACGCAACAACAAACCAATCACGAGCTGAGTTACAGTTAAGGTTAACAATTTTCTTCACGGTGGCGGTTTTCATTCTCCAGGAGTTGCTGCTTCTATTGAAAAAAAGAAGAAGTTCCTTGCGCGATACCTTGCAAAAATGTAAGTTTTTTCAGGGTACTGGTTTAAATGGATCACCCTGTATTACGCACATATAAACTAGCTACACAACAAATAAGCCCTAGTGCTTGTGCAGTTAAACTTCGCATCTTTTCTTGTACCCAATTTTCTTTTACTGTGCAAAATTCTTCAGGCATTGCATCTTTGAAATCAAATTTCGCACTTCATATTATATGTTAATTGAGCAGTCTTAACCGAATCTAATAAATAAAATTATTTGACGTAGATGCAACTTTCAAAATAATGCAAAAAAGCCTTCCTTTCAGCAGGCTGTTATCTTGAGAGCTTGTTTGATAACAAAAGAAACACACAAGTTGTCACAAATCGTCTACACGGACATGCAGTGTTTTTAATCAAACACTGTAATTCCCAAAGAAAATGGAACTTGAACTTTAGTTATCATTTCGTAGCATTTTTCGGAATGAAATGTCCGAAGAGTCTCAAATTCTTCTCAAACTTAAAAACCCAGAATTCCGGGCTACACCCGGATTACAAACAGGTCTGACTGTGACTGACACGCATTCCCATACACATCCTTCATACGACGATAAATTTCGGCTCCACTAGCGCGTTTTGCCGTCAAAAATTCCAACACTGCCCGCTGGCTCGTGACGTGGACGAATCCATGTCACGACCCTACGTAGTCAACTCGCCGCAGCACGTGTAAAACAGCACACTGACACGTGCCGCCGATAACACCGTGCTTCCTGACATGACACGCCATCTACTGGCGCAAATGCACGGTTCTGTGTAATTATACAACGATGCTATTGAGTCTCACTTTTATTTTGGCGACCCTTATACATACATATGTAATAAAAATTATATTTAACAACCATACAATGCAGATGGAATATCGCGAGAAAAAGGATTATTACAAGGGTACGTCTTACTTCGGTTAAGGAAAATTGAATGGGTCATTTGGAAAAGGGCTCATTTCGAGTTTTCGGCCATTTTAATTTTTTTTTTTTTACATGTTTGCAATCTACGTGGTTCATCTCATCGTTTGTAAGTGAAATCGGCTCATATTGGATGTTTTTAATGCTTGGAATCACTGTGCATTTTTGCGATTCAGTTTGAAAAGGGCCCATCTGCAGGAGATGAGCCGTTTTCGAAATACATAGGCGCGCTCTCTATATTGTGAAGAGTGAGAGACATACTAAGATTGAACCTTGAACAAAATACTGTAAATCTGTGAGGAAACAACGCGTGCTTTTACGCTTCTCGGTCTAGTGTAATTCCCTTTCTTGATTTAAAAATGTTGTGTACTTTTAAATTGATTAAATCATTTTTGTGTGCGATGAGTGATTGCAGTGAATCAGATGACGTTGGTGAAAAAGCGTCGCGAAAGCGAAAACGGGGGAATACGGAACGATAGCAATTACAGGCACAACGTGATTAAAATGGCTAAAAATTAAAGGTCTCCTCCATGCAACACACCGTGATTAAATGGCTAAAATTAAAGGTCATGGGGGTTGCGACAAAAGACATCATTGACTTCAAGAAGTGGTCAAGCTTGAATTTCAAAAAACGAAAAACAAAACTCTTGCAGTAAAGAGTTATGGTAAGAGCTTGCGAAAAGAGAATAAAGTTTTATTTCATGTGCCAAAATATTTTAAGTTTCAATTCGAACCTAAAAAACTGGGAGAGTTGATTACACGCACTTGCGTTTCTAACACAATGACTCAAGAATCCTTTTCACTGTTAAAAATAAAAGGAGTTTGTGAAAGCCTGCCAGACTTTTCTGAATTTCGATGTTATTCAGCCAAACTGCCTATTAACATGTTGAAGATGGAAGAACTGAAGAAACTGCAACAGTATATACCTGAAGAATACCGACAATTCTATGAAGAAATTCTTCAGTGGCCTACAACTTCTGAAGCAGAACCAGAACAGGACTTTTAAGCTTTTCTTTTGTTCAACATATTATATTTGTTTCTTTATCTCAAAGACTCTTGATGATTTATATCATCATCATCATCATTGTCAACCATTATCAATCCACTGCTGGACGAAGGTCTCCCCAAGTTTCCTCCACAACGGTCTGTCTTGTGCCAGTCTCCTCCACATGTCACCCCTGCATACTTTCGAATTTCATCCACCCATCTCCCATGTGGTCTTCTTCTGGGTCTTTTCCTGTCCCTTGGAATCCAATCTAAAATTTCGGCTGTCCATCGATGATCTGTCCTTCTGGCAGTATGTCCAGCCCATTGCCATTTCAGGGGATTTAACTCTGATCATGATATCTTCCACTCTTGTCATTTTCGGATCCACGAGTTCCTCTTCTTATCTCTCCTGGTTACACCAAGCATGCACCTCTCCATGCTTCTTTGAGTTGTCTGCAGCCTTTGTATGTCTCTTTTAGTTAAGGTCCATGTCTCTGCACCATAAGTAAGCACTGGAAGGATGCATTGATCAAACACTTTTCTTTTAAGACATAATGGCATATTGCTCTTGAAAATTATGCTGTTTCTTCCAAAAGCTCTCCAGGCAAGTTTTGTACGCCGATTAATTTCTTCATCAATGTGACCCTCACTTGATATCTGCTGTCCAAGATAAACGTACGTATCTGTTATCTCCAGCTTTTCTCCATCAATCGACAAATCTTCATTTCTTGTAAAAGCATTGAACATCACTTTTGTCTTCTGAAAGTTCATTTTTAACCCCACTTCTTTACTCTTGTCAGCAAGTTCCTGGATCATACTCTGCAGCTCTGATGGGCTAGTTGCAAAAATGACTACATCATCAGCAAAACGAAGGTGGGTTAGATAATCTCTATTAATCTTTATCCCCTTGTTTTCCCAGCTCAGTGACTGAAAAACATCCTTCAATGTGGCATTAAAGAGCTTCGGAGATATGGTGTCACCTTGTCTCACTCCCTTTCCAATTTTTATGTGTGTTGTATTTTCAAACAGCCTAATCTTTGCACTTGCATTTTCATAGATGTTATTAATAATATTAATGTATGCATCTTCAATACATGCAGGTTTCAGAGCCATTGTAACTGCTGATGGTTTCACAGAATCAAAGGCTTTTTCATAATCGATAAAAGCCATGCACAATGGAAGTTCATATTCCCTAGAAAGCTCTTTCAATTAGTTCTCTCAGTACGTGGATATGATCTATTGTGCTGTAGCCACTCCTGAATCCAGCTTGTTCTCTCGGTTGAGCCATGTCCAGTGTTACCTTCAAGCGGTGTAAAAGAACTTTAGTGAAGATTTTATAAACTACTGATAGGAGGCTGATAGGTCTGTAGTTTCCGAGATCCTCAATGTCACCTTTCTTATGTAGCAGGATCATTGTAGCGGTGTTCCAATCCTCAGGAATCTTTCCTTCATTAAGGCATCGAGTGAAAATTTGGGCCGAGTACTGTTTCGATTTCTCCACTTGCTTCTTTTATGATGTCTACAGTAATTCCATCTTCTCCTGGAGCTTTCCCCCGCTTCATGTTCTTGATTGCATGTGCAACTTCTGCTGGAAGGACTGGAGGAACTCTGGTACTGGTATCTTTCATGATGTCTGGAGTGCATGTATCATCCCTTTCATATAATTTGGGGGTAGAAATCTTTCACTCTTGCCAAAATTTCGCCTCTATTTCTTGTTACAGAACCATCTTTTTTTTCTCAGTGCCATAATCTGTTTTCTTCCCTTACTGGGATGTCCCTTTGCTATCTTTAGGCTTTGGTTGTTTTCAATTGCTTTCCTCACTAGTTCACAGTTGAATTTTCTTACGTCTTCAGTGATACTTTTTTGTACTGTCTTGCATAGCTCTATATATTCCACTTTGGAAGTCACATCTTCTTTAGTTGTCGTCATCTCTCTTCTTTTTTTGCATCAACATTTTCGTTTTTCCTGATAATTTATTTACATGCAACTTGTTCTTAGACCCAGCTAATTTTGTTGCTGTTTCCATAAGAGCTTTGGTTACTTTTCTGTTAACTTCAGAGATGTCCACTTCTTTCGATGTTAGGCCTTCTAAAAGCAGAGAACCTGTTCTTCAGTTCCAACTTGAAGGTATTATGGTGTTTTTTAAGGTTGGTTATGTCAATAGATTTTGTTTGTCTTATGAGCTTGCCATGTTCAAGTTTAGTGTTGAGGTGCATCTTACATCTCACCAATCTATGGTCACTACCTGTGTTGAACTTGTTTAGCACACTGCAGTCTTCTATGACGAATTTTTTGTTACACATAATAAAATCAATTTCACTTGTCGTCCCATTTGGATGTCTCCATGTCCATTTCCTGTGTGGCTTTTTCTTGAAGAAGGAGTTCAAGATGAAAAACCCTTCTGCCTCTGCAAACTCAACGAGAGTATTTCCACGCTGGTTTCTGTTGCCGTGACCGAATTTACCTACTGAAGTTTCATTCTGTTGCCGTTGACCTATTTTTGCATTGAAATCCCCCATAATTATTTTCAAGTGCTGCTTACCTTTATTATTTAGATGACAAATTTCCTCATAAAATTCTTCAATTTCTTCTTCAGGATGACTTGTGGTGGGTGCATAAGTTTGAATAATCTGAGCCTGGTATCTTCTCGAGAGTTGGATAACGAGTCGTGCAGCTCTGTCACAGGAACTTTCAACTTCTACCACTTTATCCTTCAGTTTCTTGTTTATTATAAATCCAACACCACTAGTTCTGCCAGTATCTGTCCCACGATAGTAGAGATGTCCACTTTTCAGTTCAATGAGATCTTCTCCTTTTCTCCTTACCTCACTTAGCCCCACGATGTCCCACTTGATCCTTTGTAGTTCCTCTTCCAATTCAAGAAGCCTTGAATCAGAAGATAGAGACGTCCATTGTATGTTGCCATGGTCAGCATCAGATGGCAGCCTAGTCCGGTCCTCCGGGGATTCTTAGCACCCTCTGCCTTCATGTCGCACTGGCCGCTGCCTTGGCCAGGTACATTCCAGCTGCCGGAGACTGAGGGCCAAGATTTAAGTTGTGGAGTCATTTTGGAGGGGTTTGGCCATAACTCACCACGCTGGCCAAGCGGGTTGGTGAGTGTGGGATAGAATTTCCTCTGATCCCGATGGTATAGTTATACCGCTATTGGCGGTCGTCAGAGCCCCTTTAGTGGGAACAGGATGCACCACGAGAAGGCGGGGTTGACATTTGTCAAGGAGAGGCTGTGATGTTACGCATCACCTGACCTTACATCCCATGATTTATATAGATTAAGATATTACAACGTAGTTGTCACAAATGTTCATTTTTTCAAGCTGACCATGGTTTCGCTTGGTATTGACCTAGCTTCATCAGGACGAATGGCACGTAAATATTCAAATTTTACATGACATCATAAATGGTGTTTACAGTCATGTGTTTTGGTTAGATGCTTCCACGCGCTTGATAGAAATGGATATCAAGTTTGGTGGTTGAATCTGGCTTGTCAATTAGTTTTGCTTCTTCAAAGAGAAATTTATGGTCCTTTTTGTAAGTGTTTAGCCATCGATGACTTCTTTAGGTCACAGTTCTGAATTGTGAAAGACTCTTGATGATTATATATATCATCAAGAGTCTTTCTAATGTTCCTTCAATCGAAACGCAAGGCTCTGTCAAGAGTCTTTCACAATGCTCCTTCAATCGAAACGCAAGGCTCTATGGGTCTGTCCTATACATGAAGCGTCACATTCACATGGAATTTGATAAATTCCCCACGAGTTTTTGTCTTCAACATAGTCCTTTGATCCTAAAAATCTCATTTTGTTCATGGGTTTAAAAATCACCTTAAAATTAAAGGTTTTGAGAATTTTTGAAATTTTGAAGGCAATGTCACAGGAAAATGGAATAATGGCAAAATTCTCTCGCAATGGGTGCATCACAGGAGTTAACGTGGAGATAGGCTTCGGTTTCCGGAATTTTGTTAGAGCCTTGTCTATAATGGAAGGGTTGTATCCACACTGTACTGCAACACGTTTAAGAAAATAAAGTTCTTTTTCCAAACTGTCTTTATCTGAACATATGTGTAACGCGCGATATACGTTGTATTATCTTAATCTATATATTACATTTGTTCTGTTTTACGTTAACATTACCATTAAACATAGTTTATATCATGCTTTTTTTTTTTTTTTTTTTTTATGTATCCACCTTACCACGTACAAGTCATTCCGAAAAAGTTCAATTTCTATTACAATTTTCTTAGTCCTCAAATTTTTGTTATTCTTTATTCACTTCTTACATTACTAAGGAAATGTAACAGATCATTATTATAAAATATGGGACTTTTTTGCTCACTATTTTGCGAGTTATTCAGTTGTTTCAGTTCCTGAAAAATTTCGTTTTAAGGAGATGAGCCCTTTTCGAAATGACCAATTCAATCGTTGCCGCCTATTTCAAAGTGAAACACAGTAGAATAAAATAACACTTAACAATGCCGGAAAAGGGAAACATAGCAAAAGAAGAAAAAAAAAACATTATGGGAAAAATCTTCACTCCGTCTCACTTCCGTTTTAGGAAAGTTTTGAAAGACTGAATTCCGTCCGAAAACAAAAGACTTGCATCCATGGTCGGGAATCCGCAAGAGGAGATTTAATTGGGTTCTAGGGATATCGTTTTTGTCTGCAGAACGAAAATAAAATATGCGACATACGTCGCCCGTCGCCGAGATTCTGCTACCAGGATGCCAGGCAATATTAAAAAAAAATAATAATAATAATAATACAGAACAAAGCTGACCCATTGTTTTTCATAATCAGTCAAAATCTTTCTTTCCACTTCCGCTCTCATCGTTCTCTGTTTCTGAACCCTTTTTTTTTTTTTTTTTCTGAAGCTAGGACAGGACATTTTATCTCCCAAATTTACAGCAAATCTTAATTATGGAAACTTTTGCGAAAACGTGTGGATTTATTACTGTAATGTTACAAAAATAAATGCATTAATTATTTAGATACTGGCCATTCAAAAAGGAAAAATATGCTTTTGAGGGTGGGAGGCGATCATCTCAGTCGCTCCCCGCTGGATCGCTACTGGTGCTAGCTCAGTTTTATTTGTAAATGTTTTTTTCTCTCTCGTTTCTTTCGGCGTTAACAACCCCGCACGAGCACCTAAAGGTGTAGGAAGTCGGCTGTTCCTGATTTACGGCTACTATACTTGCAGCGAAGCCAACCTGACTATGAAGTAAAACCAATGCTCAAAATGGGCCGGTATACGCGAGTATGGCATACCGACACTAATTTTAGTGGTAGAAACTGCAGAAATGATTTTTTTTTTTGTCCCTGACTTACGAGCGCACGTTCTTAAACACAGAAACCACATATGCCTCGTGTCCTTGAGAAATAGCTGTGTGGGAACCGTAAAGGGTCAGAGAGATGTATACACACGAGCTATAAGTTCAGTCCTTCAAAGCATGGAAATGAAGCTAACCATAGCGCATGATTACATCTTGCCCAAAGCTCCAGATCATCCCACTAAAGACGTCTAACTTTTATTAAATCGTTAACTTAACATATTCAATTTGAAGGGATTTTTCATAGAATAAATAATTGGGAGTAATAGATTAAACACAAAATAAATTTTGCAGCAGAGTATAAAAGTTTTCCACTTCGGCTTTTTTTTTTTTTTTTTTTTTTTTTGAAGGTTTCAAATCCACTCCACGCTACACTTCGCCTCGGGCACCAAACCTCCTGCAGTTTCTGACGTGACATTCAAACGCGACACTCAAGAGTGTGTGGAGGGGCACCTTTAGGGTTTGCGGGGAGGTCCAGAACACAATGCACTCCATTAGTACAGAGGGATACTGAAAAACAACTATGATATATATTGGGTTGGTGCAAATGAAATGTCCGGCAAAGGACCAGCACACGTGGACGGCGAGAACGGAAAAGTAGGACAACTTACCTAGGCAAAAGAATCCCCCTCGGCATCGACACACAGTTGCCATCTGTCCGGCAAGGCCATGATCCCAGAACGAAAAAAGTCTGGTGGCTGTGACCCGAAGAAGTAATCAACTGCACGTTGAACCTTGTTGTTTGTCGTGAACTATTTTCCGGACAGGAAGTGATCCAGGCGACGAAACAGATGATAGTCTGTCGGAGACAAGCCCGGGAAATACCCAGGATGAGGCAGTGCTTCATAGCCCAAGGCACTTAGTGTAAGCATCGTTCGTTGTGCAACATGAGGGTGAGCGTTGTATTGGAGCAGAAAAACACCATGTCTGTTGACCAAAGCCGGTTGTTTCTGCCAGCAATTTCCGGTGCATCTGGTGTTATTCAGCACAATAACGTTCTGCAGTGATAGTTTGGCCTCTTTCCAAGAAAACAGATCAATTATCCCAGCTGTGGTCAACCAGACAAGGAGCATCACCTTCTTGGTGTGTAGGGTGGCTTAGGATGTCGTCCAGCAGGTTGTGCCTTGCTCAATCAATGTGCAGATCATCTCCGATTATCATAAACGACCCACTTCTCGTAGCAGGTGACAATTCGATGCAGTAGAGGTTCCTGTTTATTCCTGGAAAGGAGCGACGTGCAGACTTCCAAAAGTCTTGTTGGCAGTTGTCAACTCATGTGGCAGCCACACGTCCAGCCTTTTGACCTTATCCAGCACAGCCAGATGCCGAACAACTGTCGTGTGGTGGACATCTACCTCTGCCGCTATCTCACGACACGTTTTTTTTTTTTTTTGGGGGGGGGAGGGGGGGGTCCGCTTCAACCCCATGTAACAGAACATCATCAGAAACAGCAAAAAGTCGGTGACCATGTGCTTCGTTTTGCAGGTCCGTTTCTCCGCTTCGAAGCTTCACAAACCATCGCCGAATGGTTCGTTCGTTGGCTGTATTCTCCCCAAACACTTTTTTAACGTTTCGAGCAGGCAATTCTTGCAGAATGGCCCAGTTTAAATTCATACAGGAAGATGACTCAAATCTGGAGTCTTACATTTCCTTTGCAAGCCTCGTTACATCCAAACAAACCACGCCTGAACCTCGTTCTGGTGGTGCAGTATAAGTCATTTTCTTGTAGGACTTCGTCCACAGTGAGTAGATTTTAGGTCCCAGCCACCTACAGCGAAAACTCGCCTTTTGGGCAGGACACAGAAACGGAAGGAATGAGAGCAAGTCTAGCGACTTTGACAGAACAGTTTGTAGTGAGATTAGAGTGCAGTAGATGGCGCCACCGTACAAGTACGATGTTGCACATAGAGGGTGAGAGAATTTCAGGGGGGGCATAGGAAAGGATACCCATTTAACCAGTGGGTCCAACCTGGGGGCCATCACTTAACGTGCTCGTCCGATGTACGGCGAATATTCAGTGATTGTCAGCAATTCGCACCACCTCCGCAAAATCAGCCCAGGATCGAACCTGAGGACCCTGCATTGGTAATCTGAAATGCTAACCACTCAGCCATTCGCGGCACAACCTCGATCTGGCCACACGTGCTAGCTGTTTATAGTAACTCTCTGACGTAATACCCGCAACACCTATGGGTGGTTCCATTCAGCTGTGACAGGGGCCTGTCTCCACTGTTCGTTTGCGGAGGACATTTCATTCGCACCAACCCGATATTTTCGGTGAAAAAGCTCTCCTAGCTTCCAACCCCATAGTCAAGTTAAGTTTGGCTCGAGTATAGTACGAGAGAAGGGACAAAACCAGCGCCGTACGACAAACCTACCACCTATGCCACATCCGGGACCGAAGCCCATGGATCCTGACTAGAGCAGAAGGATTACCTGGGGAAAGGGCTGAAAAATGCAGGGTTGTCGGTTTTGCGGATTTCAGTTTAAATAAGAAAAAACCTGAAATGGATTTTTCTGAAATAAACGGAATTTCTGACTACGGAAAATCTGTGAAAATACGGAAGTTAAAATAAACGGGCAATTTTAAAAACGAAAATTTCTGAAAAACGCTGACACCTACCGGCAACCTTGCCGCATGTTATTTTCAGATACTTTCGGTGAATTCACACTACTTATTTTTTACAGTGTAGGGTGTATGATGGTATAATGGGAAAAGCCGAGTGGAAGAGTACCCGCATGGTGCCCTGAAGTATCGCTGACCATGCGGCATTGACCTGTGTCCACAATTCAACAACACTGGGAGGGGGTCGAGCAGAGACTTTACGTCGTTTGCTAATAACTTCCCACAAGTTCTCTAGTGGGAAGGAGTCTGGGGATCACGCTGGCCAGGGCAGCACATAGATAACGTATAAGCACTGTCTGCTAATGCTGGCAGTGTGCGGTAGTGCGTTATCATGTTGAAACTGTGCATCGGGGATACAGTGGAGAAACTGCAACAAAACAGGCTGCAGCACTTCATTGACGTTCGACCAACTACAGGTAAGAGGAGAGAACTGCTGTTGAACTGATAATACCACAAACTATGATACCACGCCGAGGAGCCTTATGATATTCACAAATGGCAGCAAGTCAGACAGGTGACCATCAGTACCATAGCCAGCTTTTATCTGGGAGGGCGAGACTTGAAAATACAACCCTTTGAGATCAAAATTACGCCCCTTCGAGTTCCTCTCAAATAATACGTAGTTTTTACTTTCTCACACACTGCCGTTATAGGAAAGCATTATACATAATCGTTCAAAAATCACACTTCAGGTTTTTTTTTTTTTTTTTTGGTTGGAGGTTTAACGACCACCGTGAGCAACTCAATGGGCTATAAGCAGTCGCCCGTCCCTAATTTAGGGTCACTGGTTCCAGGGAAGGGAGAGAGCCAGTGCCATAAGACAAACACAACATCCATGCCTCACCGGGATTCGAACCCGGACCCCGTTCGGACGAATGATCAGAGGCCATCGCTTAGACCACTGCGCCACCAGGGCGGCGCACTTCAGGTTTTTCACATTTCATTAAAAATGTAAAAACTAGGTAAATACCCAAGAACCACAGGTTGTTAATACCAACTAAAGCGTAAACGTTATGTGAACGCCGACAACACAACACTACACAGAAATGCAGAACGATAAACAAACAAGCGCAGAACGAATGAGTATCAGACAAAAACTTAACAAGAAGAAGAAGCTTTAGGGGTAGGGCTTGGAAAAATCTCATTCAAGGTTAAATGCTCAAAGAACTTTCTGTGACAGAGCACATATGGTTAATTAGCTCATCATCCCAACGACAGTATTCCATCCAGTTATTGTTTTCTATGCTTCCATTCAGTGTTTTGGAAAATTCCTTTCATGGATACGAGATTTCACACCTCATAGTGTATGTTACTTTATATTCTGGCTAACTGCATGGAATACTGTATCAGACTAACTCAAAGCCCATTTAAGAGGGGGTTAGGAGGGCTGAAGCCCAGGGCCCCGCATTTTCAAGGGGCTCCAAAGTTATGCAGGATGCTTGAAAAATCAACAGAGCCCCCCTCCCTTTTGTTGTTGTTGTTGTTGTTACAGATAGCACAGCAAAAACTATAAGAAACTGCCTTGTGAAATTTTTTTCTCTTTCTTCCCACTTTTTTACCAGTCCGCAAAACGTGTAGTCACCCCCAGTCGCTACCTCCGAGATCTTGATGGCCTATCAAGTCATGGTCATTTTCAGTGACATCACACGTCGTGGATCTACTGATCAAACAGTCAGTGACTGTGGTCTACATTACCACGCTACGCCTAACCGTGTGACTTGTGATTTTTATGGTTGTCCAAGCTTGCATGAAATTAATAGTGTTCCTTTCCTGTGGTTTGCTTCACCTAACATTTTAATTACAGTTTTTATGTACCGGTAATTGAATGAGATAAGTATTTGATTATGCCACATCCGTGTTGTGTTCGCGGCTGCCGTGGAAATTATAAAACAGGACCCAAAGTTTGTGTGTATGGATTTCCAAAAGACTAAGATTTGTATTCTAAGTGGTTTTGTAACATTAAAAGGGATAACTTCACAGTTACACCACATAGTGTGGTATGTACATAGTACATTTTTTAATCGAATTGAAATACAAGACCTTAGTTAATAACACAAGATCTTAGTTAATTAATTTGGTCAAGCATTTGGGAAAAAAAGTATTTTAGCAAATGGATATTGTTGAGGTCTACTTTAAAAGTGAAATACATTTTTACAAGCCTACAGCCCATTATGGTAACAGTGAACACTTCTTGTTTCATATTCATTTTCTGGAGGAATAATGTATATATACTGAAGTGCAAGAAAAACTGGTACACCAGTCTAATACTTTGTAGGCTTCCCCCACGGGAGCGCAGGAGTGGGGGAAGCCTACACCATACTTCCTGTAGAGCGTTCTACAATTCGGGTGTATTCCGAGGTCTCGGATTCCTGTGTTCGATAGCGCGTTGCATGGCATCCCAAATGTGTTCTATCACGTTCAGATCTGGGGACTTGGGTGGGAATGGCAACACCCCAATCTGGGGACTTGGGTGGGAATGGCAACGCTCCTCTAATCATAATGTGGCCTCCCGACACTTGCATTGTCCTGTTGGAACAGGACCAACCCATCAGCATGAATGCAGAACATGAACAGGTGTACCTCATCAGAAAGCATGCGCACATAGCGTTGGCCGGTCACAGACGTTTGTAGACGTACCAGGGGTCCCAGTGAAGTCCAGCTAAACACACCCTGTACCATTATGGACCCCCACCAGCCGGTAAAGTTCCTTGTTGACAGGCGGGATCCACGGCTTCATGGGGTTTGCGCCGCACACGAATCCTTCCATCTGCCAGATACAGTTGGAAGCGCGACTCGTCAGACCAGGGTACTTGATCCCAGTCGTCAAGTGTCCAGTGGCGGTGTTGCCATGCCCAAGCGAGGCGCATAGCTATGTGTTGTGCACTCATCAAGGGGACTCGAGTAGGGAGTCGGCTCCCAAAGCCCATATCGTGCAGGGTATGTTGCACAGTCCGAACGCTGATGCTTGTTGAGGCTCCAGCATTGAATTCCGATGATACCTGTGAGAGTGTTGCACGTCTATCGCGTGAAACGATTCTTGACAGCCGACGATGGTCACGTTCACCCAATGTCTTTTTACGGCCACACTGGTATCGTAGGTTGGAGGTTTTGTCAGAATTCTTGTAGTCACGGTACACCCTTGCAATGGTCGTCCGTGAAAATCCGAACTTCGTTTCTACCTCCAAAATACTATGGCCCATCTCACGGGCGCCAACTATGACACCATGTTGAAAATCGCTTAAATCGTTATTACTTGTCATTCTCATGCCGAAAACAGTTCTGACAGCTGGCAAGGATGTCTATCGCTTTTTATACGCACTGGCGGACACAACCGA
Source organism: Macrothele yani (assembly GCA_039090855.1). Taxonomy (NCBI): domain Eukaryota; kingdom Metazoa; phylum Arthropoda; class Arachnida; order Araneae; family Macrothelidae; genus Macrothele; species Macrothele yani. Next base: position 119,325,912 of record CM077005.1, on the reverse strand, counting down.
GTACGCACATAGGTGACGTTGCTACGTATTTTGCATAAGCTCGTCTGTACCAGTTTTTCTGGCACTTCAGTGTATATATATATATATATATATCCATATCTCCCAAGCTCTTTAACGCCACATTGCAAAATTGCAAAATGTTGTTCAATCATTGAACTGGGAAAACAAAATGATAAAGATTAATGGAGATTACTTAACTTACCTTCGTTTTGCTGATGACGTAGTCATCTTCGCAACTACCCCTTCAGAGCTTCAGAGTATGATCCAAGAACTTGCTGACAAGAATAAAGAAGTGGGATCAAAAAATGAACTTTCAGAAGACAAAACTGATGCTTTTACAAGAAACGAAGATTTATCGATTGATGGAGAAAAGCTTGAGACAACCGATTCCTACATTTATCTTGGGCAGCAGATATCGAGTGAGGGTCACATTGATGAAGAAATTAATCGGCGTATAAAACTTGGATGGATAGCTTTTGGAAGAAACAGTTCAATTTTTAAGAGCAGTATGCCATCATGTTTCAAAAGAAAAGTGTTTAATCAATGCATCCTGCCAGTGCTTACGTATGGAGCAGAGACATGGACCTTAACTAAAAAAGACATACAAAGATTGCAGACAACTCAAAAAAGCATGGAGAGATGCATGCTTGGTGTAACCAGGAAAGATAAGAAGAGAAACTTGTAGATAAGGAAAATGACAGGAGTGGACGACATCATGACCAGAGTGAAATCACTGAAATGGCAATGGACTGGACATGTTGCCAGAAGAACGGACCACCGATGGACAACTGAAATTTTAGACTGCATTCCGAGGGACAGGAAAAGACACGAAGAAGACCCCATGGGAGATAGATAAGGATGAAATTCGCAAGTATGCTGGAGTGACATGGAGGAGACAGGCCCAAGACAGACAATTGTGGAAGAAATTTGGGGAGACCTTCATCCAGCAGTGGATCGATAATTGATGATGATGATGATATATATATATATATAGTTTTTATTACAATTAGTTCAGATATATTTTTTATAATAGCTAAAAACCAATGACGTAGTCTTTGAAAACATTCTTCCACGATCGTTCATTATTGTTACAAAAGCTATTGATTGACAACAACAACCAAAAAACATACAGAATCCACAAATTGATTTTTAGATTTAAAAAACGGGAGCTAAAACATCGTAAATACTTTTAAGCATTTGCAGCGATATGTTGCATTTGTGATGCAATTTTTCACTGTAATACCAAAATTCTAAAACAACGATCGTGGCTATCGGAAATATGCTCCGATGCTCCCAGGCTCTCTGTCTCTCATGGGCTGCGATGATCCACCGCCAGTGACGTCACAAACCTGTGCGATGGCCTTCTCTTTCCGGGGGTCACGCCCCAGTCCATCTTTAAATCTTTCGAAAGCATTACAGATGCTTTTTGGTTTTTTTGTACACATCTGTAATTAGGTGACATTTTTATATATTTAGAATTCGTTTAAATCATGATATTTGGATCATATTATTTTGTCCACTACTTCAATATTATTTCAACAAGCTGAACCCTGGGGGAGGGGAGGATTAAAGCGGAACTGAACTGGTATCAAATTTTCAAGCATACATTTTCTTTGCTAGCACTGATTCCGTCCATGAATCGTGGGATGCGCACATTTGATATGGCGGGGATGTTTTTATGGTTTCCTCATCATATTTTAGGAATGTTTTCTCCTGGGTATTTTTATTCGGCCACCCATAGTGAAATCCTAGATGTGCCACTAATACTGGGGTCCCAAAATACTGTTTAGCCTCTGGGCCCTCTGTCTCCTTAAATGTGGTCTGGACTAACTGCAGTCTTTAAAAAAGAAACTGAAGGGCACAACTTTCTTTTTAAATTACAATTTCTATTTTCTACATACCCAGAACATGAATTTACACCCCTGGAATGACCACTCTGGGAAGGCAACCGTCCTCCCTGCCTTCCCAGTAGCTATGGCCCTGGTGACCATGTTGTCTCCAGACTCTCAATCGGTGATTGTTGGTGCTCAGGCAGATACGAGACTCCTCGCTGAATACAACATACTTCCATGACTCCCGCCACGCACGTGTGGCACGGCACCACTGCTACCTCTGTGAGGATGTACAGCAATGAGTGGTAGTTGTCTCAATGGATGGCGATAGTGCAAACCTGCCTGGGCCATTCTGTGTTTTACAGTCCACGTTGATACGGGGGTGTCCATAGCTGCCTGTATACCTCAATGAATGCTGTCTGCTGTGGGTCTCCTACGGTTTGCTATCTAATTATAGGTCTCCTACGTCTTGCCGTCGAGTGAGGCATTTGGACTTCCCCCCCTTTGTGAATGAGTCCCACTACGGCGACGCACATAACCTACCCCCCAATCACTGTCATCACATTCGGCCGACAGTTGTTGCATGCTGATGTGTTTCTGCTGCAGGGACCAACCAGCCATACGTAGCCCTATGATAAAGCCAATGGTAAAAAATGTTTGTGTGATGGTAGGTTTCTCGATGACGCCGCCCACGCCTTCTCACTCCTTACACGTGCTTTTGCTACTGAGATCACTCCGATGCAGTGTTCCACACACACAGGTGAGGATGATTAGCTACGCTGAGTTGTTTTACCGCTTTACATCCCTCAAGTATCACGTGATTGGTTCAAAACTCCAATCCTTTACATAACTTAACTGTCAACACATACATACCAATTTGCATGACATGCCGACATACACCTCCTGGTGTGGCATTTTCTATGTCAAGCAGTGTAATTCATGCAAAACAGTGAATTTCTTAGAGCAATGTAATCATCAGTGAAAGTGTAGAGAAGGTGAGTTGTGTTTTCATCCTTTTATCCGGCACTTTTTGTGGGGAGTTCTAGAAGGGTGCTCATCATTCCACCCGTGATACACGTAATAACATGGAAACACATACTGTTAGAATGTCAGGAAATTCCTTAATGCATTCTACACGTGGAAATCCCCCAATACACTCTGTTATACGTTAATTGTAATCAGTGGCACACTTAGAGGGGTGGTCCCTCCCCATGGGGTATCATTTGGTCCTTCATTCTTTGTTATTTAGCAGCTTATTTTTAAATGTATATGTATGCATTTTTAAATATACACTATATCAACAAAAGTCACCAGACACCTAGAAGAGAAACACAACATACCATTTATTGACATACAATCATACGGTGTTGGTCCACCTTTGACTTTAATGCATGCACTGACCCTTCAAAACATGCTTTCGACAAGGTTTTGGAACACAGCGATACTGCATGTGCTTCCATTCTGTACATAATGCTGCTGCTAACTGTTGCTTAGCAGTAGGCCTTGGTTCCAAACTGCCATGTGCTGGCCAGTCCACACATAATACGGAATTATCGCCAAACCACGCCATAACAGTCCTTTCTTTATGGCTCGGTACATTATCCTGCTGGTACCAACAAGGCTCGGTTCCATAGTATTGCCACAGAGTTGGTAGGGCATAATTGTCCGGAATATCGAGGTAGATGTGCTGGTTAACAAGTTTGTCCACGATAACCAATGGACAGGGACCATACCACGAAAAACACCCCCACAAGAGTACCCTGCCAGCTCCAAACTTGACCGCAGAAACAGTATACTGTGGTAAATAGTGTTCCCCTTGCTGCCACCATACCTGCACACGGCCATCAGACTGATGGATTGTGTATCTGGATTCATCACTCCATAGGACCAGTTTCCATTGATCTACGGTCCACGATAAATGTTCTTTACTCCATGCTAAACGACGAGTAGCATTCCGAGTGGAGATGAAAGGCTTATGAGCAGCCGCATGGACCACAGTAACACATGGAATGAAGTTCTCTGCGAACGGTACGTGTACATACAGAGGTCCCAGCATTTTTACTCACCTGTACACTGAGGTCTTGTGCAGTACTCCGTTGATTAGCTGTAATGACTCTCTCCTGAGGCTTCGCCATCCTCTATCACCGATTTTCTTTGTTCTGCCGGTACGTTTTGCTGCTTCGGGCACGCCATTTGTCTTCCACTTATTCAGTACATCCAAAACAGTTGACTTGGGTATGTTTAAACGTCTCTTAGTTTCTCTTATGGACAACCCACTAATATAACACCAAATCATTTTTCCTTACTCAGTCAGTTCTGTCCCGCCGGGACATTTTCACTCAACCTCACAGTGCGATATGATTGCAGTTATCTGCAGGCTTGTTTTTATACCGTTTGCAGCTGTACCGTGAATCTTAACAACGCAAAGGATTTGTTCATTTGCTTTTGAAGGGGTGTCCGGTGACTTTTGTCAATATAGTGTATATCTAATAAATCACTAGAAATGCACGTTAATATGGCGGAGATATTTTTAATGCTTCATGATGTTATGGGACATGTTTCCTCCATGGTATTTTTATTTGCATCTTCAATATTTTGGGTCACCCATATAAAGAAATCCTGGGTGTGCCGGCAATTATATATATATATTTTTTTTAATCATTTGCGATATACAAAACCTAGAGGGACAATTTTCTTAAGAAGCAGAAAATTTTTCCTTGCACATGGGTGCCCATAGCTTAATTTTCAGGAGGGACAAACAGAAATTGTAACTATGAGTAACACATACAAGCACCATATGCAAATTTCCTCTATGCCTTCTTGCTATCTAACCGTTTTTACCGCATTCCCAACACATAAAATTTATTGAAAGCCAGAAGACCCAAAAACTACAGGAAATTGATTGCATGTTAGCACAATAAGGGAATTTCTTTGTTGTTCTTTTTATCCTTTTAGCCACTTGTGTTACATGTCCCACAAAAGCCCAGAAATCACTCAACTGATCATTGGTCATCAAAAATGAAAAAAAAAAAAAAAACCACTCAAGACAAATTTCTGGTGAAATTTGAGAGATCTTTGTCCAGCAGTGAATAGCTGCTGCAGAGGATGATATATTTTTCATTTCTTCTTTAATATTTTTCCGTACTGTACATATACGCTGTTCTCCAACATGCAGTGGGAAATTTCATTACTTTCTACTGTAAATTTTCACTTTTTTTACTGAAAATTCCTAATATTTTTCCTATTTTTTACTTCATACATCCACATCCAGAAATTCTTGAGAAAAATTAGCAATCAGAATTGCTGTTATCACAAAAATCACTGTAGTACCTTCCAAGAACAGAAAGGACATGGTTTGATTTTTAGGGGAGGGCAAATGCCCCCTCTTGCCCCCTCTTGCCCCCTCTATGGGCACACATCCTTGCATTATTCATTAACCGAAAAGAGATTTTCCTGTAGATATCAATGGGGAACATATTCCCTTAAAGAAATAATTCTTCCCAATTACTGCACATAAATGCTACATAAAAATGTCATTATCGGCACATAGGCACTGTGTTTTCTTTGTTTAATATGCAGCCTCTTGTCAGAAAATTTGAAAATTGTAATGCCCTGGAGCACAAAATGAGCTGACATCTCCAGATATTTGTTCAAGCATGTAACTGCTACGGTACCCAGGGCAATGAAGTACCAAGCAACAGAAGCTAAACAGTTGTAGCTTTGGAATCTGAATAACGTTGAGATTTGTGCTAGTCAAAGCAATCCAATCTTCCTTGTAGTGTCAACAACCCTTTTTTCATCCACGTAACAGATGTACGGTGAAACCTCGGTTATACATTTTTTTAAAAGATGGCCTTAAAAAACGAATAAACAAAATTTAAAAATGTTAAAGACTATTGTAAGATTTAATTTATGCTTTTACGGTGTATAAGATGTCCCTTAATAATGATTTATTAAAAATGTAGTTGATGGCAAAAGAAAAAAAGAAAGGTACATATTTATAATATATTTTATTGCATTGCAAAAATGATAAAGCCTATGATAAAAATTAAACTTCTCTTTTGATTATTATCTGTCTATGAAAATCACGATTCTAAAGTAAGTGAATTTCTTACAACTAAAAGCTGAGACCATGCATGAAGTAACACCATTTTTCTGCAGATCCAGAGTGCATTCATTTGAAACCAGGATGTTGAATGTTGGGGATATATTTAAGGTTCTATTCTACTATGCCACAAAATAATGGAGACATAAAGTTATGTCCCAGAGATTTATCAATTTTTAAATAGCGCATATGTGTGTGTGATTTGCAAAACCAAGCATCTATGTGCTGCATAAAAATTTAGTTTTAAATTCTTAGGTAAAAAATTTGTCTTTGACTCTGCTCTTGGGTATCTAGCACATAGATACACTTCAGCATTAGGGTGGTTTAAAAAAATTCGAACATGGAAATCTTTTGGTGCTCATGGATTTTTGTTCCTTTTGATAAGAAAATGTCTCACACAAAATTTCAAAAAAATCCAATAATATTTAGAACCGCTTTATCCTCAAGGTGGTTGAACTTTTACTACTATAAGCCTACACCATTTATAAAGGAAATAATCAACATGAGACATTGCTGCTAGAATACTTTACCTGAACAAGATAAATCTCGAATTTATTTCATAAGTAGGCTCACATACGGTTTATTATATTGATTATACTATGCATCGATTTACAGAACATCCCACTGCTGATTTCTCAGTTGGCTTGCTTCTCAGTCTCTGCGAAAAGTGTGCTTTTCTTGGTATCCAGAAAACATTTCAGGTGGTCCTTCACAACTTGAAAGAAGAATTGTTTCTGATCTTCGTGCATGAGAGAAGAATTGAAAGTGGTAGCAAGAGTGATTCCCCTTCCAGCAGTGTCACTGCCAACTTTGAGAGCCACTACTGTCTTCTTTGACATTCTTAGCCAAGAAAGATATGTCCAATTGCTAAACTTCAAAGAAGAAATGTTATTAAAAAATGGAAAGTAGATCCAATGAAGTAGCCAAATGTTTTGTTGCTCATATTTTCTGTCCCAGTATATATGACTGATCTGCCTTCTCATCCTTAAAATGTGTGTTCTTGTAAATGTGCCACTGTCAGATGCTTTGCTTCTACAGATATCAAATCTGAGAAAAGTCCAAGTGGGGGCCATTTCTTGGCCCAAGTACCATAAGAATCTATATTGCCATATGAATCTATATGACAAAACTTCAATCCTGATGAGGCAGTCCTAAATATAATCCAATTCGTTTGTAATTTTTTTGTGAGTTATTTACTCATCAAAAGGAACAATAAAATCCATGAGCACCATCAATTTATGACAGCTGATTCTTCTGCATGTGGCTTTGAACTGCCCTATTCAGCATCTATGTGCTGATATCTTAAATGGATGGTAACACCACATGGCTGCATCAAGACAAAGCTTTGAATCACACCAGCATCTATAGTACATGCAGACATCTTCAATGGATGGCAACACTGTGTGGCTGCATCAAGACAAAGCTTCAAATCACACTTCAGCATCTATGTGCAGGTACTTTCAATGGATGGCAAAAGAAACCAGAATCCATGCCATACCATTTCTAAATACTCCTTTGGAGTCATCCGATGCTTTCCCCTTGTAGCTTTCTGAATTTAGATTCTTGAGACAGGATCAGGATAAATGTAGGAATATACCTGATTGAATATGACAGTGCTTTTCAGTGGTCTATTATAGTGGGAAGTGTGTTGTATAGTGTAACTGTTGCTCAACAGGGCAACCAGATCTTACATGTGACATTACAGAAGCCTCTGACAACAGCACCCTGTTATGCCAGCTGCCTCAGTATGTATCACTTTATTGCAGAGCAATCGTCACTTCTGCAGACCAGTTATAAATTTTGGCATTTCATGAATGTTTTTGAGTAAGATTAACCAAATCTTGAGTCTGTAAATGCAGACTCAAAATGCCACAGCATAATCTTCATTTTACGTGTAATACCAAGAAGTTGCTTCCTCATAAAGAATGTAGAATAAAGACAATACACACAGAAAAGCCACTCAAAATCAGACAGGGTGTTGTTCGTTTACAGCAAACAGAATATTAAATAAAAAAAAAAAAAACCTTCATATTTCAGGAAATGTTACTCATATTGGAGACTTCAAATCAGGTTCTATTTCATATTTCATGCGCATGTTTTTCTAATATGTTCGTCATGACTGGACAGAAGCCTGCCGATCTTTCCTTTCTTTGTTCCTTTATGTACGGTTTTTATTTTTTATTTTTATCCATCATTCATTCATTCATCACTTGTATTTTGAATATACAAGGTGTCCGAGAATTATTGGACACATTACAAAATAATGTACAAAAAAAAAAAAAAAACTATGAGCATTGTCTGTTTTTCTATGTCACGTGTTACTAACACGGTTTCTATATTTTTGTTTTGCAGAGTCGTTATTCCCAGAATCCGATAGATGGCGCTAGGTGTGGCCTGATGAGGAATGTATGAGAAATGCGCAATCGGTAGTCATGTCATCCATACAGCAGAAGGCGATGTGTGTGTTATGGCTTGCAGAATTAAAGTCTGTCATTAAAGTTAAAAGACGGTACCGTTTAGAGTATGGTTGCAATCCTCCGTCAACGAATTAAATTAAGCGGTGGATGAAACAGTTTAAAGAAACTGGCAATGTGGAACATCGTGGAGGAGCTGGTAGGCCTAGCATCAGCGGTGAAACGGTTGACCAAGTTAATGAAAGTTTCCGACGAAGCCCCAGGAAATCCGTTCGTAAAACAAGCAGAGAACTGTGCATTCCAAAATCGACAGTTCATGATATCTTGCACAAGAAATTAAAGTTTCATACTTATAAAATTCAAATAGTGCAAAAAATGCATGTAAATGATCACACTCTGCGATACAATTTTGCTGTGGATATGCTGAATCGAGTGGAAAACAATGAAAACTTTCTCAGTACTGTAATTTTTAGTGATGAATCCACATTTCATGTATCAGGTATTGTGAATTGTCACAACTGTAGTGAACCACTTCATGCTACTATTGAACTGGAATGTGATTCTCCAAAAGTTAATGTGTGGTGTGCCCTATCAAAAAAAGAGAAGTGATTGGTCCTTTCTTTATCTACAAAAAAAACAAAAAAAAAACATAAATGGTGACATTTACTTGGATATGCTAGAAAATTTCGCTATACCCCAGATCAAAAGATATGACGTCATTTTCCAACAAGACAACGTGCCTCCGCATTGGTCAATGTGTGTACGTAAGTGCCTAAATGAGCATTTCCCCAACAGATGGATTGGGCGTGGTGGTCCCATTCCGTGGCCTCCTCGCTCTCCAGATCTAACTCCATTGGATTATTTCATGTGGGGTTATGTGAAAGATCGTGTCTATTAGATGCCTTGTACTGATTTGCAGGAACTGAAGCAGCGTATCACAGCTGCTATTAATTCCATAACTCCCCAGATGATTGCCAATACATGGCATGAAATGGAGTATTGCTTGGACGTACTACGAGCAACCAAGGGATCTCACATCGAAATTTATTAACTTGTGTAGTTACATTGTAAGTTAGAACAGTCAGTTTCTTTCTATCTGTTTAATGTTTTGTTTTATATAGTTTTATAATGTGTCCAATAATTCTTGGACACCCTGTATGACAGTACATATGTAGCCTAAAAATGTGAGATGAATCCTTTACAGTAAAGTCTAATTCCAAAGCAGACATTGCCTGCATGAAACTGTAAAGGTAATCACTCGGGAAGGTATATTTAGGATGAATATAAACATGATGAAGTTTGAAAATAAAGAATTTCACTCACCTATTTTATTAGGCTGTTGCATATGAAATGTTGAAATATTGGACGAAACTTCAGAAACCCCAAATATGGTGAAAACTTGAGTTTCCAAGTTCTCGTACTGTTTGACATGGATTCGATTAAATCGAGGCCTCCGACTCGATATTATCAATAGCTCCTCATGGTCTACTGTGTGGTGCATTTTCGAAGCTCATATCACCGGACCAGGATTTAGCAAACTAATATTGTGCCTTGTATTTACTAATGGTGCATTCCCCAAATGCTACATTGACGTTGTGAACAGCCTGTGATGCACAATACCCAAGTTTACTCGTGTAAGAAATTAACACAAATTTGGCTGTGATCCACCATCCTCTTCACTGCAGCACAATGCCCTTGAAACTGATGCCACTGGCAAAAACACCAGTGCTTTACAGACAGCAGCCCTGATGCTTTAAATTTACATATCACAAGTGACATCGCACGAAGTGTTAATTTCTAAATTACCTGCCAACTGCACGAGTCTTCAGAATCCAACATTTCACCAGCAAAAACCTTATACATGCATTCTGATTTTATTCTTGTCTTTCTTTGTTTCTGTTTCTTCCTTTCCTTTTTTTTTTTTTTTTTTTTTTTGCAATAAATGGGTCATAACATCAATTTCAATGTTTGTCACTCAAAAGATAAGATGCCATAACATCCATTTTATTTATTACAGCTGTAAACTTGCCACAGATTTTGGAGAAAGTTACACACAAGGAAGAAAAGAAGTCTAATCTCTGAACAGCTGCTCTAGGTAGACACTATTTTATAAGCCCAGCACACCATGTAATCAAGCCGTCTGACACCATTTAAAACTTGCCAACAGGCCCCAGAAGGGGGGGGGGTAGGTACATTGTACCTGGGCCCGGAAGTCAAAGGAGGGGAGCCAGAAATTTCCTGGGATCTCAGAAAATGTTTGTACATATTGTGTGAAGACTAGCATTCACATTTTGTGTGATCTGCTGCTGAATTTTGTTACACTTGATCGCTGCCACAAAATTAATCTCTAGATTCGTGCAAAATTCTTTGTTAGAATTTTCAGAAAAATAAAAATATTCAAATATTCCAGGGAACTAGAATATTTGAATACTGGAAGAATTAAAAGTCTTCCAATTTAGTTTTATTTTTCTTTAACTCCTAACACTACCTCAGAGAGTGTGAGGGGTGGCAAAATTCAAGAAAAAATCAAGCAAGTTCTTTTTTCTCCTCTTATTCTTCCTTCAGCATTTTTCTTTTCTTTTCTTTTCTTTTTTCTAAATGTGTTGCAAAGCGTTTAGTTTTTTTGTTTTTTTTCTTAAACGACTTGGATAATTAAGGGTAATATAGTGCGCCACATAAATATAGAGACAGAACAAATTCTTGAATAAAAAAGAAACAACAACGAGCTGAAATGTACACCTCATATTTGTAGCACAAATAGCATAGGACACGCAACTGCACAATAGTTTGACGGAAACATAACAATTCCAACGCCAAGCACAATAAAAAAAAAAAACAACAACAACAGAAATACGCTGTATCAAAAATATAAAGACTTACTACTAGTTATGAGCACCTCCGGTACGAATAGTGGAGCCGTTGTTCCGAATAACACTGAAAACCCGATTGGGCATGCTGACCACCAAGCGATGAAAGTGTTCTGGACGGAGTGCGTACCAGCTTCGTTCCATCTGCTCTTTCAATGCCACCACACTTGAGAACTGCCGTCCATTCACATACTCATCACAAGCGAGGATACCCCAGAGGTTCTCGACAGAGTTCAGATCTGGACTGAGTGCTGGCCAATCCATTACGGTCACATGATGAGTGTTAAACCAGCTTTTTGCTGATGCAGACCGATGAATAGAGGCATTGTCTTGCTGGAACAGATAATCAACACCCGCTAGAGTTTCAGAAAACGGTAGAAGGTGGCTGCTGAGTATGTCCTGATACATTTCAGAGTTTTGCCTGCCTTGCAGGAAAGTGATATTCGTTGTCCCATTGAATGCAAAAGCTCCCCAGACCATCACAGATCCCCCTCCTTTCTGTCTGCTGAAGAAAGTGCGTGGCTCGCGTCGTAAATCATGCCCAATAGCAGTTCCAACAGTCAGGGCCATCCAAGTTGAACTTTTTCTCATCGGAAAATAGTTGTGATCCACTCATCTGTCCAGTGCATGTGGCTGCTTGCCCATAACAATCTAGCTTACTGTGGTGGCGCGAGAGGTGTGGCAGACGGCGCATTTTACGGAGCACAATGTTGCGACTTTCTTTGATTCGTCGATGAACTGTGTCCTTTGAGACGGTGATACAAACAGTCTGAGAAACTTGACGTAGTGATAACTTTTGGGATGAAACTAAACGCATGATGGCACGATAATCTCGTATGGTTGTTATTCGAGGCTTTCCAGGCCGTTTTCTGGCAGTTAACGCACCGCGTTTCGATAAAGTCTTATAAATGACTGCCCTACTCCTCCCCATGGCTTTACAAATTTTTGCTACAGGCAATCCATTTGCTCTCAATCTCCAAATCCTCTGCGCCTCCTCACCAGAAAGTTGACTGTTGCGTGGCATTTCGGCAAATGAATGTCTGACGGCAGGTTCGCTGCCTTTTGTAGGCTGGACCGAATTACGGCCCATGCGCATGCATACAACATGCTAATTTGTACATATCATTTGCATGTGGCTACTTTACATAGTTGTCTTTATATTTATGAGACACCTAAAATTACACTATTTCACTTTGTGGTGTTCTTTTCACACAATCCGGTCATCTCGACGGATCGAAACGTTTGTTGTAGGGTTATGTCTAATTAGGTACCACTTCAGCTTCCTACCTATATTCGCATTGCGTTCACGGCGCAAATTAGACTGTCTCTATATTTATGCGATGCACCTTAGGTATGATGATACCGTTTGGTTTGGTTTTCCTTTCATGCACCATGGAAGAGAGAAAAATAGTGTAAATGATTTTTGTAATGAGATAGTGTTCTAGTTTTCTTTTTAATCCTTTGATATTCAGCATATAATTAGTCTTAGTATGAATTATTTAGGCAGTGTTCATAGTGTTATGTAGCTTTTGTATAATATTAATATACATTTCCATTTGTTTTAACTTAACTCATGGTGATGCAAGCTGTGTGTGAATTCGGTCAAAATTAATTGTCTTCAGTAAGAATTTCAGCTAGAGCTTCATCGTGCGTGCGTGCGTCGTATGTGTGTGTGCGTGCGCGCGCATGTACAATACTTTTATTTCTCTTGCGAAGCAGTTACAAAATTTTTAATCTGGTGTGTGTTCATTAAGTCAATGAAATTGCAATGTACTATGAAATTGTAATGTACCATGCCACTGTATTTCATTTTCAACTCTCTCTTTATTTCCTGCCTTTGTCTCGAAGAATTCACTTTTTCCCATCTTTCAAAAACATCTGGTTTTTTGTCTACTGACTACCAGCTCTGAGAACGAATTGAAGGAGTAAGTTTTTCTCAAGAGTCTCTGACATTTCACAGCCAATGATAAAAAATTACTCGGGTCCCCAAAAGAGAAAAGTTCATTAGCAACGTATTTGCCTGCAAAAAGGGGGCAAGGAAAGGATTAAAAAGTTGTGGGTACATCTTGGTCAGTAAGCCAGAAAGTTAGTTGACAGCATGGAAAATTTAAGTCTTTTTGCCACAGTTCTCTTAGAGTAGAATGGCGGAAGAATGTATGTCATTGTTAGTGAAATTTACAGTCACAAGGACAACCATTTTGAGTTTCAGAAATATCTCACACAGTGCAGCTGCAGAGAGGGAGTTCACAGACTTCGTGCGGCCCTGAAATTGGTAAAGGTCTAGAAAACTCTGGATGGCAGCGATACAAACAGTAACTCTAAAAATTATTGCTTTCAGCCTGGTAAACACAGGGCTTGGCATTCTGAAAAGAATTACAACTCTTCAAAATTAAACCTTACACATGCATCGTCAGCACACATCAGTCAAGAATATGTGGCAAATGCACCGGCAATAGGCTTATCCTGGCTCCTGCTGCCCATTTGGAGGCGACATTACAGAACAAGTCCAAAGCTGGCTTCTTCAAACTGGCTGAGCACAGGGCCAACCATGCCACCTGAAGAGTTCTCAAACTTGTTGAAATATGACATCACTTTAGAACACCAATGCCTATCATAAAGACCGAAATGTAAGAAAGGAAGAAAAAAACTATTGATGTACCAAAAGAATGGGGAAGAAAAATTCTCTGCATTCAAGGAAAGAAGAACCAGTAAGAAGTTTTATTTCCCTAAACCAAAGCATGAAGCAAACACAAGGAGGAGGCATCTTAGGGCCAGGTCAGCTTCTTACAGCCATCACGTTCTCACCTGGTATGAAAGTGATGTCTGGTGAAAAACGTTTTCTTTATCAGAGCAATATCCTGTTGACCTTAATGGTGATGATTTTGGAAAAGAAATGCAACATTTACCCTCAGTACATAAAGCAAATTTTGTAAATGCATGGTCAAAGCCATTAGATATGCTGAACTTGTGAACAGAGTACAAACTTGGTGACCTGTTTTTAAAAATATTTGTGTTAGCTTAAGAATACTATTAATTCTAGCAACAGTAGCTTCCAGAGAGAGATCTTTTAGCAAACTGAAGCTAATTAAGAATTATTAAAAATCTGCAATGTCTCATGAACGTCTTGAGGATTTGGCCTGGCTAAGTATTGAATCAAATATTGTCAGAACAATAAATGTTCACGCTTTAATTCAACCCCCCCCCCCCACACACACACACAAAAGGCAAGGAAAGTGCTTTTTTTAAAAGTGAATATAAGTTTATCTACCTTTCTTCACTAATACTTATTTCTTCCAATGATCTGATCTCCATTGCAATATAAAACGCGGTGTCTACCAATTTTGGGAAACAATTTCATGACCAATAAAAAATGTTCACAACCACTTTTAAAAGACCCCACTCTGTGTGAGTGTATATACAGTATATATATCATTGAACTGAAAAGTGGACATCTCCTCTACTATCGTGGGACAGATACTGGCAGAACTAGTGGTGTTGGATTTATAATAAACAAGAAACTGAAGGATAAAGTTGTAGAAGTTGAAAGTTCCTCTGACAGAGCTGCACGGCTTGTTATCCAACTCTCGAGAAGATACCAGGCTCAGATTATTCAAACTTATGCACCCACCACAAGTCATCCTGAAGAAGAAATTGAAGAATTTTATGAGGAAATTCGTGATCTAAATAATAAAGGTAAGCAGCACTTGAAGATAATTATCGGAGATTTCAATGCAAAAATAGGGCAACGGCAACAGAATGAAACTTCAGTAGGTAAGTTTGGTCATGGCAACAGAAACTAGCATGGAAATACTCTCGTAGAGTTTGCAGAGGCAGAAGGGTTTTCCATCTTGAACTCCTTTTTCACGAAAAAGCTACACAGGAAATGGACATGGAGACATCCAAATGGGACGACAAGTGAAATTCATTTCATTATGTGTAACAAAAAATTCGTCATAGAAGACTGCAGTGCGCTAAACAAGTTCAACACAGGTAGTGACCATAGATTGGTGAGATGTAAGATGCACCTCAACAATAAACTCGAACGTGGCAAGCTCATAAGACAAACAAAATGTATTGGCATAACCAACCTTAAAAAACACCATAATACCTTCAAGTTGGAACTGAAGAACAGATTCTCTGCTTTAGAAGGCCTAACATTGGAAGAAGTGGACATTTCTGAAGTTAACAGAAAAGTAACCAAAGCTCTTATGGAAACAGCAACAAAATTAGAAGGGTCTAAGAACAAGTTGCATGTGAACAAATTATCAGGAAAAACCAAAATGTTGATGCAAGAAAAAGAAGAAATGAGGACAACTAAAGAAGATGTGGCTTCCAAAGTGGAATATATAGAGCTATGCAAGACAGTATGAAAAAGTATCACTGAAGACGTAAGAAAATTCAACTGTGAACTAGTGAGGAAAGCAATGAAAACAACCAAAGCCTAAAGACAGCAAAGGGACATCTCAGTAAGGGAAGAAAACAGATTATGGCACTGAGAAAAGAAGATGGTTCTGTAACAAGAAGTAGAGGAGAAATTTTGACAAGAGTGTAAGATTTCTACTCCAAATTATATGAAAGGATTGATACATGTACTCCAGACATCATGAAAGGTACCAGAGTTCTTCCAGTCATCACAGCAGAAGTTGTACATGCAATCAAGAACATGAAGCGGGGAAAAGCTCCAGGAGAAGATGGAATTACTGTAGACATCATACAAGAAGCAAGTGGAGAAATTGAAACAGTACTCGCCCAAATTTTCACTCGATGCTTTAATGAAGGGAAGATTCCTGAGGATTGGAACAACGCTACAATGATCCTGCTACATAAAAAAGGTGATGTTGAGGATCTCAGGAACTACAGACCTATCAGCCTCCTATCAGTGGTTTATAAAATCTTCACTAAAGTTCTTTCACACCGCTTGAAGGTAACACTGGACATGGCTCAACCGAGAGAACAAGCTGGATTCAGGAGTGGCTACAGCACAATAGATCATATCCACGTACTGAGAGAACTAATTGAAAGAGCGAGGGAATATGAACTTCCATTGTGCATGGCTTTTATCGATTATGAAAAAGCCTTTGATTCGGTGAAACCATCAGCAGTTACAATGGCTCTGAAATCCTGCGGTATTGAAGATGCATACATTAATATTATTAATAACATCTATGAAAATGCAAGTGCAAAGATTCGGCTGTTTGAAAATACAACACACATAAAAATTGGAAAGGGAGTGAGACAAGGTGACACCATGTCTCCAAAGCTCTTTAATGCTACATTGGAAAATGTCTTTCAATCACTGAACTGGGAAAACAAAGGGATAAAGATTAATGGAGATTATCTAACCCACCTTCGTTTTGCTGATGAAATAGTCATTTTTGCAACTACCCCATCAGAGCTGCGGGGTATGATTCAGGAACTTGCTGACAAGAGTAAAGAAGTGGGATTAAAAATGAACTTTCAGAAGACAAAAGTGATGTACAATGCTTTTACAAGAAATGAAGATTTATTGATTGATGGAGAAAAGCTGGAGATAACAGATACATACGTTTATCTTGGACAGCAGATATCAAGTGAGGATCACATTGATGAAGAAATTAATCGGCATATAAAACTTGCCTGGAGAGCTTTTGGAAGAAACAGCATAATTTTCAAGAGCAATATGCCATTATGTCTTAAAAGAAAAGTGTTTGATCAATGCATCCTTCCAGTGCTTATGTATGGTGCAGAGACGTGGACCTTAACTAAAAGAGACATACAAAGGCTGCAGACAACTCAAAGCAGCCTGGAGAGGTGCATGCTTGGTGTAACCAGGAGCGATAAGAAGAGGAACTCGTGGATCAGAAAAATGACAAGAGTAGAAGACATCATGATCAGAGTTAAATCCCTGAAATGGCAATGGGCTGGACATACTGCCAGAAGGACAGACCATCGATGGGCAGCCAAAATTTTAGATTGGATTCCAAGGGACAGGAAAAGACCCAGAAGAAGACCACACGGGAAATGGGTGGGTGAAATTCGAAAGTCACTCTGTTTCATATTGCAATGCAGATGTGTGAGTGTATACATACAGGGCTTGAAAAATAGCATGTTTGAGTGGGGCATGTAAATCATTGATCTCGGCAGGCAAAAAAAAAAAAATATATATATATATATCTAGTTGCCCAATCTGGGCAACTAGATCTTTTCCCTCTCAGGCCCTGCCTGCAGTGTTTATTCAACAAATTCTCTCTAGAAATATTTAAAAAATTAAGGAATTTTCAGTACTATTATATCTACAGCAAAATAATTTCTGCATCATGATCCAGTGAGTTAGTGGTGTAGTGTACATCCAGTACATCCTAACTGAAGTAGAATTTCATTTATAAGTTTTTCAATAGACCAAGGCAAGTTAGTGAATAACAGACAAAATATATATAAACGAAACAGGGCATGTTTCAACCAGTACATGGCAGAACATTATTTTGGTGCAACTTATGACCTAGCAAAGTTGTTACAGAAAAAAAAATATGGATTTGAGTGGATAATTTCTTTCACTGCAGTTGAACCTGAAGATGTTGAATTACACTGGATTTCCTTATTTTTGCAAATTATCATCATATCAATGGAAACTGGACTTTTTAATTTTGCCACAAAAGCCTTTTATCATCAGCATGTGATTTTAATCAATTTCCTTCAAAATCCCCATTTTGACTTTTAAAAACGTCACCAGTTATCAGTCGCTCCAAAAAAGGATCGTTTTCCTCACGTTTAATGAGCATATCGCAGATGTTTATACGCGCCGTCAATTGAGCTTCTTTGAGTTCATGAGGAACCCACACATCCAGCTTGCTTACGTATCCCAGCTTCTTCAGGGGGGTCGTGAACCCCTGAATGATAGATGTGCAATGTGTCTGCAATCTCTCGCGTCGTGTAACGTGGGTTTGACTCGATCAATGCCTTGATTTGGTCGTCATCAACCTCGGCGGGCCTCCCGGACCGAGAAGCATCGTCGAGGTCAAAATCACGAGCACGGAACTTTGCGAACCACCGCTGGCACCGACGTTCTTGTAGCGCATGTACACTTTACCCAACTTTTCACAAGCTTGACGAGCGTTCTTCCCTTTACAGAAGTAAAACAGTAAAATATGGCGAAAATGCGCAGTTTGGTCTTCCACCTTCAACTTGATGTCAAATCTCCGCTAATCAACCAAATCGCTCGCTATTCCTTTTAGACTGCAGCTAGAACTGGCACCTGTCGAATGCCACAGCGATAACAGAGCTGTGCATGCCTCTAGTACTTCCAAAACCGCCCAACCGCCATCAAGGGCCAAAATACGTCATGACTTTTCCGACAACCCAATAGCTGCCCTTGTCGGTGTCGTATGTGCCACTGTTGCCCACCAGGGGGCACCCCAAGGAAGCAACCCCATTCACACTAAGATCACTTTTCTACATAAGAAACGTATAAATGAGGTTCTACTGTATTACACCCTGATATTTCATTACAGGTGCTTATTTAAAGTATGTAGGGGATTCATAAAGCAATGCCTCTACATCAGTGCATTTACTCCAAGACAAGGTACCGAAATGAAACAAATTATTCCTCAGAATTTGAAATATGTTTTTATACCTCATTTTTTTTTTTTTTTTTTTTCACGTAGTTTCCCTCTCATTCAATGCAAAGCCACCATTCCTGAACAAGTTTTTGAACTCTTCTGTTCAGGCTATCTCCGAAACTACAAATAACGAATAAATATTTATTCCTATTCAACTGCTTCATTATATGTGAAATGAATTCCATTCAGATGTTTTTGATTGCTGCAAACAACAGGAAATCAGATGGTGCAAAATCCAATTTGTAAGGAGGGTGTGAAATAACTTCAAATAGGATGATGCTCTTTCTTGATACTGAAGTGTCAGCATTGGTGGAGCGTTTAGTATTATCATGTCAAAGAAATATGGACCTTTTTGCCAGATGAATGCAGTCTCAAAGTTGAGTTCTGTACCTACTACCATTTAGGCGGTCCAAGTCCTTTGATAAGTCCATGACTCATTTTCTGTATGTTGTCTATGGACACTTTTTTGTTGTGCTATGTTGTCTTCATTTTCACAATTATCATGATTACCTTGATTCATACCCATTTCAGGTACTTTCATTATTTCATTCAGTGGAATTTTCCACATCATCTTCATGACCTTTATTCAGAGCCAGAGAGAGTGGGGGCAAATATTGTGCAGAGCAGATTTCCAAGCTTTTCAGATTTCAGAGTTTTATATAAGGGATGCACAACATCTGTCTAAAACAAGATATTTCTAATCCTAGGTGATATAAAGGCTGGGACTTAACCTAGGAGATTTTGCGGCAAATAAAGACCTGTGAAAATATGCCTGAATCCCAGAAAAATTAGTTCCCTGCTAAATTTCTTTCTTACCAAGTTTTGAGTAAAGTCACCAGTTTTTATATTAGTTTATTTTCATCACATTATTTGGGAGACAACTATGACAAAAACATACTTGCCAACTTTGGAAAATGTGCATTAGTAAAACTTTTGGGCGAACACTATTTACCACAAAACAAAACATAATTATATTAATAAATATGCAGTAAAAATGTCTGCATATGCCACAATAACTAAACTAGTGTTATCTGTGTTAAAAATAATAATTTAAAAAACCATAAAGTTAAATCTTAATTTTGTTCAATGTTAGCCTCGCAAACCTGTGGGGTTTTTAATACTAAACTAAAATTTTCATTTGCTGATATCTTTGTTTTCCTTCCCATTTCTTTAATATCGTTTTTTTTTAATGCCCTTGGATGACAATTTTATCCATTATGAAAGCATGACAGCTTCCACTATTTTAGATAAAAGATTAATAGGGTAGCTTTGAAAATATAAATACTTTTGAACACCATGCATCAATATTTATAAATTTTTCACCCCCCCCCATTTAGCAAACTGAATATTCAAAACCTTTTTTTTTGGGGGGGGGGGGGTACATGTTCTGATCATTGTTGGGAAAAAAAAATTACAGTTACAGGGGAAATCTTTGCTACGTCTGATTTCCGTTTTCGGACGTTTCCCCTCTATTTTCAAGCTGAAATACAAATATTTACCAAATAAAATTATATTTAACAACAATACTAGGCAGAGGAAACATCACGTGAAGAATAAAATTAGGATTTCGGGAGAAATCTTCACTGCATCTAACTTCCGTTTTCGAAAATTTCGAAAGACGAAACTTCCTCTTTTGAAAGTTTACAAAAGTTTCAGGCACAAAACATCCTCCACCACTACTAATTACCCCAAAATTTCTGTTCAGTTATGCATCAATCTCGAGGATAACCCTAATTATGACGCAAAAGGAGAAATTCCTCGAAGCTGTAGCACTCTCATGCCTAAAGATTACAGCAAAATTTTTTCGACGTCGAATTTCTGTTTTTCGGAAATTTTTCCTCCCTTTCTAAACTAAAATACAAATATTTATGGAATAAAATGATATATAACAACAATACTGGACAGAGGCAACATCACAGGAAAAAGAAATTACGATTACAGAAAAAATCTTTATTTCGTTTACTTCAGTCTCTGAAAGACGAAATACTGTCCCGATGCGTATTTTTATGAATTGGTAAAATTCTTTGATGCGTAGTTTTACGCGCTGAGAAAAATTCCAGATGCGTATTTTTGCACGCCGGGAAAAATTCCTGATGGGTATTTTTACGCGTTGGTAAAATTTCGATGTGTACTAGACGCATAATTATGCATTTTGGGGAACTCCACGTCACTTGAGCATTCCCATGGAGAAAGCTATTGCATGACGTCACGAAGCGAAGCCATCGTTATACTTGATGGTTCCGCATGAAGCCGGTGAGTCAAAGATGACATCATCGCATAACACAGCGCTCGTAAGGTCGGGTAGAAAATCTTAAGTGGATGGTTGCAGGGGATTGAAATATTTCGATCGAGCAATCGAAATATTAAAAAATCCATAAAAAGACTACTGCTATCCGTAAATCAGTAAGATTAAGCAGAAATCCGTAAAAGTTGGCACATATGCAAAAATTATAATGAATGTAAACATGTATGACACATGCACATATTACAAATCAGTGTACAACTAAATGTAGCCTGTTAAAAAGCTCTTGTACACATACAAGAAAATACTGAATGCACTCTTTACTTGAGAGAGAGAGAGAGAGAGAGAGAGAGAGAGAGAGCTAAGTATGTACAACTGTGCAACTTATTAAAATATTCTAACACAGTTTTATTCGAAAACATATTTGAATTCCAGAAAGTGAAAAGTTAATGCTATTAATCTTACCTTTGCACATCTCTTATGAACATAATCTATAAAACCAAAGCCTCGATGATGGGTGGAAAAATCGTTTTTGGGAAGCCTCACACCCTTGATGTCACCAAAATTTCTACAGAAAAAACACACAAATTTTGAAATTATTAGCTTGTGGGAACTAAATATCCCTTGAATTACATGCCAATTTCCATGAATAAACAGCCAGGTAAGAACAAAAAGCACATAATTTCTATCATTTACCTAAAGAAAAACTAAAATATTATACATATACACACTATGTGAACAAAACCGATTGGGCACAGTAAGTAAATGGAAAAATGTATTGTGCTTAAATCAGTAGCAGGTAGGTCCTCCCACGGGTCCTGCTGCCAATCGCATTCTTCGCAATTTGCAAAAAAAAAAAAAAAAAGTTTCGGCGAAAATATTGGCGATTACTTTTGTGTTGGAAAAAAATTATTTGGTGAATGTGTTGGCAAAAACTTCAAAGTACATGGACCAACTCTATCAGTGGAGAAGGTTGTGTTGGTCTAGACCTCACCTGTCGTTCAAGTTCATCCCATAGGCGTTGAATGGGATTGAGATCCGGGCTCTGAGCAGGCCAGTCCATCCACGAGACTTGCTTTTTCTCAAATCACTCCATTGTAGCCCTGGAAACATGACAAGTGGCATTGTCATCTTGGAAGAAGCAATCGCTGTGTCCGTAGAGCTGCCACAATGTTGAGAGCATTGAGTTATCCAGGATATCTCTACACAGCACACAGTTCATGTTGCCACGAATAACAACCAATGGACCCACACCACGCCAGCTGAAACAGCCCCATACCATAACTCCATTGCCTCCATGCTTCACAGTCAGCACAGCACACGCTGGAAGCAGACATTCTCTGGGCAACCGCCAAACCCACCCAATGTCCATCCGACCAGAATAATGTGAAGCCGGATTTGTCACTCTATGACACCTGCCACCAGCTGAAACAGCCCCATACCATAACTCCACTGCCTCCATGCTTCACAGTCAGCACTGCACATGCTGGAAGCAGACATTCTCTGGGTAACCGCCAAACCTACACATGTCCATCCAATCAGAATAATGCAAAGCCGAATTTGTCGCTCTGTGACACCTGCCACCATTGCTGCAATGTCCAATTTTTGTGCTGTTGACAACATCGTAGCCACATGTCTTTATTAGTCTTTGTGATCAGAGGTTTATGGGCAGATGCTCGGCCATGATACCCGAGTGCATGGGGTGTTTATAGGCTTCCTCCTTAGCCCAGCAGAGGAGTGTTTACAGACTTCCTCAACAGCTGGGGTGTTTAATGGGGTGTTTAAAATTTTATCTGGGTGATCGCACTCAATTGACTGAATGCTGAAAAAGAACTTCACTTCGGGACATTAAACAATAAGGTAGGTAACAATAACCACCAGCAAATTTGTTTTATTATTAGCTAAATCTTTGCACATTTTAAAATATGGTACTTTATGTTGTAATGATGCCACACCGAAACATATCATCCATCCATGGAAGTTACTTATTCGGAATGAAAACAGAAATAATGACAATACACAAGCCATTCAACATGAATAAAACCTTTGCACATTTGTTCTCTATTAAGTTCATTATCATACAATCTATTAATGAACTTAATGCATCTGGCATCATGTTTTGTCTTTGTTCTATATTTATACCTTTCACCAGAACTTAATATGTCGTTTTTAACATCTGACGACGATCCCATTGTGGGATTGAAAGATCTAATGTGTATTTTTTAACCTTTTATTTAGTAAAGTTTTTTTTAATTTCATGATCGTGTAAACGACAGCAATTTCTATTACTGCATGGTGGGCAAAGTTATCTGATTGTGTGTGAGACTTGAAAAGGGGTTAGTTTAGTAATGAAAGCATTCACTATATCAGATAGTTGTGAAACAAGTTGCATCTGTCCTTGCATTGCAAATTAAGTTGATTCAAATGGGCAGTTTTGTCAGCAAGGAAAGCTAAGTCACACTGGCATCTTTGTCCCTCTAAATGCCTTGTATGTTTATTATGCTTCTTGAGGAAAATGATTATAGGCTCAAACAGTTAAACAAAACATTTCCGAACTGCTGCTTTACTGAGCCACCGAACTTCAGTATACAGAGAAACATCAGAATATTCAGCTTCTATTTCTTGTAGAAATGATTTAAACAAACGATGATTCAGACCATGATAGCGGATAAAGTTAACTGTCTGGGTAACATCTTTCATGAGGGCTTCAAATCCCAGTCTCTTTGCACAAAGTTGTTGTTGGTGAATTATACACTGAAAAGCAATTGAATTAGAGATACCTGTCTAGTAACGTGTAGCACCACCTTTCGCCCTGATGACGGCAGCGATTCGTCTCGGCATGGACTCGACAAGACACTAGAAGCATTGGAAAGCCATACGGTTCCACGACCCCTGAACAAGCTCCCACAGTTCACGAAGATTTGATGGAGGGGGGGGTCAGAGCTTTGAACATCTCACTCGATGGTATTGCAGATGTGCTCGATGGGATTAAGGTCAGGTGACCTAGCTGGCCAAGGAAGCGAGGTCACGTCGGTGGAGTGCTCATCCAACCATTCGGATACAATTCGGGAATGATGGCATGGTGCATTGTCTGGTTGCAGGATGAGGTCCCCAGTGGGATGTTGATGACACACAAACGGGAGCAAATGGTTGTCCAGGATATCCCGGTAATGTTGACCTATGAGGGACGATGTCACGTGTACCAGGGGTCCCATTTCAGTCCACGTAAACAGTCCCCAGATGAGAATGCCACCCCCACCAGCTTGAAGAGCACCCTGCTGGCAAGAAGGATCCATCGCATCATGTGGTTTGCGCCATACTCGTATCCTGCCATCCGCATGCACCAACGTGAATCTCAACTCAACAGTCCAGGCAACATTTTCCCAGATGTCTAGGGTCCAGTGGCGATGCTCGCGCGCCCATGCTAATCTTTGCACCCTGTGATGTGTGGTCAGCAGCGGTACCCTCATGGGACGGTGGCTTCTGTACCCCATAGCGAGGAGATGGTTCTGAATGGTGTGGCTGCTTAAACGATTTTGTTCACCAGCATTAAATTGCCTAGTGATTTCTTGAACTGTGGCCCGTCTATCCGCTGTTACAATGCGAGCTAGCCGACAATGACCCCACTCATCCACACGCTGTTGTCCACAGCAGTTGGCCCTTGTAGGGATGGTTTTACAGGATTCGATGTACTCACGGTGCACCCGTAACACAGTGGCTCGTTAAAATCCCAGTGCCTGCACGACTTCCGAGATGGAGTGACCCATTCGTCAGGCCCCGACAATTTGTCCACGATCAAATGCGCTTAGATCCTTTGTCTTACCCATACTGCGTCCGACTCTTACTGATTCCCATCACATCACTCCTTATATTGTCAGATCACTGCTTTCGTCATGTCGTTTCCGTTTACAGGGCAGCCCACAGCGCCACATTTGCATAACGCCAGCTGTCTCTAATTCAATTGCTCTTCAGTGTACAATGATATTGAACTAACTCCTTCTGCCTATTCCCAAGGTGGCTTTTTAGCAAGGTCACCATGCAGTTTTCACGTCCAATCACGGACGGTGTCCCATCCGTGGCAACACTGGATAAGTTGTTGAGATTGAGTTCACATTTAATGCAAACAATCAACAAAGAATTTATAAATTTGGAACCTGTTGTGTTGTCACTGATTCCATTCCAAGGAATTCTTCAGTGACAGTGAAATCAGATGAAACTGCTCTGATAAACACAATCATCTGCGCTGTTGATATGTCAGTCGACTTATCTACGGCCAATGAGAAGTAAGCAAATAATGTGGCTAAATTACGAAGCTGACCAGTAATATCTGATGCAAGTTGTGAAATCCTCCGTTGTATTGTCATACTGTTAAGACTGATATTTTGAAACACTTTTGTCTTTTCAGGACACATCCTATCACTGGTGATGATGAGACATTTTTTTTTATTAGATCTCCATCACTGAACGGTTTCCTACTTTTTGCTATTAAAGCAGAAATTTCTAGGCTACTTTCAACAGCTGCATCAAGTTCTGAAGATTGTTTTTTAAACATATTTTGCTGGCTGGTTAGCGACCACTTCAGAGATTCAGTTTTCTGCTCGTGTTCCTGACCTTGCATGACAAAGTCCTTATGTTGCGTTTCATGATGCCCCTTCACGTTGAATTCTTTTGGCACTGCTACTGAAGCATTGCACGAGAGACAAATAAGTGAATTGTTTTGTTGTACAAACCAATATTTATATGCCCAAGCCTCTTGAAACTGACAATTTTCGAAATCCACCTTGCATTTTCTATCAGGCCCCATGATTGTTGTTTCCAAACTACTACCTCATTGCCGACGATATGTAAACACGACAATGATATCGTTATTTGCGTAGAGAAAAAAAAAGATTTAAAACATTTCCTCGCAAGAAATGTTTTAAATCTTTTTTCTTCGCTATGCAAATAATGATATTGATATCGTTATCGAAGATTTCTCGCGAAGAAATAGCTGACGCCGCATTGGAGATAGTCGTCTGTGCCGGCCACCGACCTCTTTCACTGTGGCGCCGCTGGCTATTTGATCGGCGCGCCAATTCGCCCAACGAAGTACTGAGAAATCGTCAAAATCCCGAAAAATCTGACATTGATGTTTCAAACAATTGCTAATCAAAAATTTTTACATCGATTAATCGATTTTTATACGAACGCTGCCAGTCAAGGTCCACCGCAACAATGAGTATTGTAACACATAGTAGTTTGGAAACAACAATCATGGTGCCTGGTAAAAAACGCCCCACAGACAAAATCTAGCCGGCACGCCATCGCCGTGTTCTTTGCTTCAGCTCAGACCTATAGTTGGAGATCATGACGCCATTTCGAACCACGGGCCGGATACGCGACGACCGCGGGCCAGAAGTTGTACATCCTGGCTAAGGGTGTCTATATACAGGGTGCATACGAAAGTCCCTATAGCCTGGAATAACTTGCGAACGCAGAAAGGTACAGTTATGCAAGTGAGATAACGGTATAGTAAAGCGACTACGCCCGATCGAATGCAACCGATAGCAGCGCTCCTAGTGGCGAAATGCGGAAGTTAGCTATTGCAAATCGAAAAAAGAAAAGAGATAGAGCAACATTTCCAATTACAAAGTTGTAGAGCATCAATTAATTGGTACAAAACAACATTTGTTTCACACAAATAAGATTAATTTTCGCCTGAATACCCTACAATGTCCGAAATCGATGCGCGGCGATTCGATTCTGCATATTCACATTTCGCAAATGCAGCCGTATGCAAATGCAGATTGTGACGTTGTACCGTGCCTACAATATAAAAACCAGTAGCAGGATGTACGGCATAAATACTATGAATATTTTCTTGAGGTTCCAGCATTGAATTACGATGATACCTGCGAGAGTGTTGCACGCCTATCACGTGAAACAATTCTTGACTGCCAACGATGGTCACATTCACCCAATGTCTTTTTATGGCCACACTGGTATTGTAGGTTGGAGGTTTTGATGGAATTCTTGTAGTCACGGGTTCTTTTTTCGTGTGTCAGTTTTATTATTTGTTTATTTATTTTTTATTACTTTAATTTTATTTTGACTCCTTAATTTTCAGGAGATCGTTTTACTTGTTGTTCTTGGGCAGTAGTAGCAGTGCAGTGTGTGTATTGGGGGGGGGGGGGGGTATTCGTAATTGGGAATAATCTTTGCAATTTTTCTGTTTAGTTTTTATTTTCTTGCAAACTGAATATGCAGAAACCCACACTTTTTGGTCTATATAGGTGTTATCTGTGCCTAGCCCCTGAAGATGCCATTGATAGCAGTTGCCATATTTCTATAATCCTTTCCTTTTCTCCTGGTTAATTCTTCAGTCTCTGACTTAGGTTTTCCAAATCAGATTTATTCTGCTTTCAGTAATTTGCTTTGGTTGTTGT
This sequence comes from Macrothele yani, assembly GCA_039090855.1. Classification (NCBI taxonomy): domain Eukaryota; kingdom Metazoa; phylum Arthropoda; class Arachnida; order Araneae; family Macrothelidae; genus Macrothele; species Macrothele yani. The sequence continues at coordinate 119,298,432 of CM077005.1, read as the reverse complement.
TGTGTGTGTATATACATATATATGTGGGATGCAAGGTCAGGTGATGTGCAAACTTATGCCTCTCCTTGACAAATGCCAACCCCACCTTCTCACGGTGCATCATGTTCCCACTAAAGGGGCTCTGATGACAGACAAATAGTGGTATAACTATACTATCAGGATTAGTGGAAATGCTATCACACACCCACCAACCCACTTGGCCAGCATGGTGAGTTATGCCCCCCCCAATGATTTCACAACTTAAATCTTGACCCTCAGTCTCTGGCAGCTGGAATATACCTGGCCAAGTCAGCGGCCAGTGCAACATGAAGGCAGAGGGTGATAAGAATAACTGGAAGACAGACCAGGCTGCCATCTGATGCTGACCTTGGCTATGTTCAATGGACGATCTCTAACTTCTTATTCAAGGCTCCTTGAATTGGAGGAGGAACTCCAAAGGATAAAGTAGGACATCATCAGGCTAAATGAGGTAAGAAGAAAAAAGGAGATCTCATTGAACTGAAAAGCGGATATCTCTTATACTATCATGGGACAGATACTGACAGAACTAATGGTGTTGGATTTATAATAAACAAGAAACTGAAGGACAGTGTTCCAGAATTTGAAAGTTCATCGGACAGTTCGCAGAATCGAGCAAAAACGCCCATGGACAGATAAAGGACGCCACCCAGTCATCCTGTTACACGATAATGCAGCACCACAACAAAATTAACCCTTGAACAGTTAAAATCAACCACATGTCAGCACCACAACAAAATCAACCCTTGAACAGTTACACTGGGAGGTTTTACTGCACCCAGCTTACTCCCTGGACATTGCACCCTCAGACTTTTATCTGTTTCGCTCTATGCAACATGCCCTAGCATAACAGAGGTCCACCACAGTTCCAGAGGTGAAAAAATTCGTCACTGCATTCTTCAGCTCAAAACCGGTGCCATTCTATCACAAGGCCATCCATTTGATGCCTGAAAAATAGTAAATGGTCATTGATGCTAATGGCCAATATTTTGTTGAATAAACGTGTACTGGTTTCCTGATTGTTCCTGTCTACTTTCTCCTTAAAATGGTGGAAACTTTTGCATACCCCTAATAAGACATATGTTTTTTAAACTGCATGAAAAGTTTGATAAAAAAAAACTTTCTTCCCCTTAAAAAATTATCTCCAGTTATCATCATAGAAATTAAGAAGAAATATTCCTCACATATGCATTACTTGCAGCAATCAGGTTGCAGTCTGAACTGCTTTCAGTCTACTGTTCCCTATGAAAACTTGAAAATTAAATCAGTCTAGAGTAAATAACGAACCTGCAACTAAATTAATATCTGATGCATTGATGATTTGTGACCAATACATGTTTCTATATTAGAAAGGGTTATCGATGTTATGAAGAAGCCTTGGATTGCTCCAACTAGCACAAATCTGAAATTATTCAAATTCTTAGGTTATAAATGGTTAGCTTCAGTTATTTTAAACCTCGTTGTCTTGAGTGATGTAAAGGTAGCATGATCAAATGGAAATCAGGAGATGTGAGTACAATTCCCGCTCCAGTGTGATGCAAGTTTTAAGTTTTTGAAGAAGTGTTACATGGAGAACAGTAAAACTAAATAAAAACAATTCACCACAGTCTGACTGCTGAAAATAATTGACTATCTCTGGTTTTATCAGAAATTTGCATGTCAGTACTCCTGACGTTTTACCAAAGAAAATTACTGGAAGCACAAACTAATATCAGTCCAACAGCTTTATAAAACATTCCACATGTACAAAGCTGATTTCATGTTTGTGTAAGGGAAATACATACTGGAATAATTCCTTGACTTCCTTCTCTGTAGCTTCAAATGGTATATTTCGCACACATATTTTAGATGTTTTCTGTTCAACCATTTTGGACTTCTTCCTTTTCACTGGTACCACATCAGGCCTGCAAATACATAGAGGAAAAGAAAAAAAAACATATGGATGTTGTAATGGAACTTTTTAAACTAATGAACAAAATGAAAATAACCAGCAATGCAAGAATTTTGATTAGGCAAAAAGTTTTCACTTGTTATAAATTTTTATTTCATATGCTACACTTTTCACTTCAATAGTCATGTGGTTTCGATCTTTACTGCTTCAAATCTTTGATTAATAAAATGTATTGCAAAATTTTTCCATCCATTATTTATTTTAGACGAAAGTGAAAAATATGTACATGTGTTTTACGAGCAGTGAATACAAAATAGTGGCAACACTACCCCCGACGTTGCTGATGCACATGTGTGTTACTATTCCGAGCACTTGTAGCATGAGGGTATTGCTGTTCCATGCACACAGTTTTGCCAGTGCGAAGCTTAGGGAGGAAAGTGTACACAATGTTAAAATATTATTGTCAAACAAGGCTGCCCTCGAGAGATGATTTCCAAGTTAGAACAACATGCATGTATCAAAATCGAGGTGTCGTATAGAAGGAATGCTACAGAATCTTACCAAGGTCTTCGGGAAGCATGTGGTGACCAAGCATTACCATATTGAATAGTGGCCAGATGGTGACCAAGCATTACCATATCGAATGGTGGCCAGATGGTGACCAAGCATTACCATATCAGATGGTGACCAAGCATTACCATATCGAATGGTGACCAAGCATTACCATATCGAATGGTGACCAAGCATTACCATATCAAATGGTGGCCAGATGGTAACCAAGCATTACCATATCGAATGGTGGCCAGATGGTAAGCAAGCATTACCATATCGAATGGTGGCCAGATGGTAAGCAAGCATTACCATATCGAATGGTGGCCAGATGGTGACCAAGCATTACCATATCGAATGGTGGCCAGATGGTGACCAAGCATTATCATATCGAATGGTGGCCAGATGGTAACCAAGCATTACCATATCGAATGGTGGCCAGATGGGTCATGATAGAGTGGAGGATGTGGCATATTCAAGTTGGCCTGGCATTCAAGACCATCACATCGAGTTGATGCAGTCACTGATGGTTGTGAATCAATGATGGACAGCAAGACATCTGCAGAGGTAGGAATATGCCACAAAACAATTTCGTACATGTTGAAGGACATGCCTGGTTACTGGAAAATTGCAGAATGGTTGGTGCCTCATCAACTCATGGAAGTTCAGAAATTGCATTTCTACATTCTTGCCAGTGAGCTTTTGGAACATGACACCAGAAAAGATGACACATTCCTGGAGAGGATCATCGCTCTAGATGCAATGTGGAGAAGGTAGTATGGGGGTGCAAACAAAAGTTCTGCTCATTGTCCATTTTTGAGAAAAGTGTGAAGTAACAGAGGAAACTTACCTTATTGCCGTTCAATGTACTCCCTCTACTGCTAATGACAGCTTGCCAGTGGTAAGGTAGGTCCTGGATTCCTCGTGGTAAGCTACCTTTGTTCAGCTGTGGTATTACTTGGGTTACGTCCAATGACAGTTCATCCAGCAATTCATAGCGGATGCCACTGAGCCGATTTTTTAACTTTGGGAAAAGATCAAAATCGGGTGAACTGAGATCAGGGCTGTAAGGTGGGTGGGATAAAGTTTTGCGGCAATATTTCAACAAAAGTCCCTGTACCGATGCTGCATGATGACACAATGCATTGTCATGTAACAAGATCGCTCCTGCTTCCAACAAGTTAGGGCAATTTTGACGAATTTTCGGTCTCAACTCTGTCCTCAGAAAGTCACAAAAATATTTTGCATTGACATTTTGCCCTACCGGCACTTGATCAGAGACCACAACACCCTGGACATCGTACACAAAAATCATTTGCTTTACTTTGGATTGCTGCCAATGACACCTTGAGGGGCATGGGGAAACTTGGATGCCTTCATTCTGCTGATTGTGGACTTCAGTCCCGGCTTAAAATCACGGGTCCAAGTCTCATCAATTGCGACAATTCTGTTCAGGAAGGTGTCACCCTCTCTTTCGAACCTATGGAGGTGATCCTGTGCGATGCTCACTCTGGCTGCCCTCTGCTCGGGGGTGAGTTCATGGGGCACCCAGCATGCTGTGATTTTTCTTTTTCCCAGTGAGTCAGTCAAAATTTGGTGAACAGACATGGTGGACAAATTTGCTTGATGAGCAATCTCCTCAACTGTCAAATAGTGATTGTCTTCCAGAAGCATTGCAACAATGCTGACAGTTGTTGTTTTGTCTGTCGCCTTTCAGGTCGGCTTGAGCAGAGATCATCTTTGATGCTGCTTCAGCCCTCCCAAAACCGCAATGCCCAGCAAGAAATTGTGCTTCAATCAAGAGTTCCTACCCCACAAACTTCTTGCAAGGCAGTGTGGATCTGTGTCGGAGTTTTACCCAGAAGAGTTTCTATTTTCACATATGAGCACTGGTCTAACACTGCGACTCAAAATGAGCTGCACGCTTCCATTTCTAAACCCTCCCACATCCACACAGCAAATGATAGTACGTCCTTCTGACACCACTGTGTTGCTGAGAAACTGACCTTAACATGATGCAATCATTTTTCTGATTGCATCATCCGCTTGCATTTGAGATTAACGTGTGCACAACTTTTGTTATGGCCCTCATACGAACCAGAACAAAAACAACAGTCCAATGAATGGCGGCATCCATCGTCTCCCCGGCCAAAAAAAAAAAAGTTTACCACAAACCTAAGAATCTCAAATGAGGCTGACAGTGGTGTATGATGTCCATGGTGTGATAATCCATTATGCAGTTCTGCAGCACTAGACTGTTAATGCTCAGTGCTACCAACATTTTCTGTAACATTATCTTCACCCTGGTCTGTGGCAAAAGCAGTCAAATTTCCAAACAAGTGTGCCTATTGTCTTGCATGACAATGCATGATATCACATTGCTGCTCCTGTAAGAAATGTGTTAGCATGGTGGCAGTGGAAGTTACCCAAACATCTGCCCTATTCTACTGACATGAGCTCATGTGACTTTGATCTCTTCAGAAAACTGAAAGAAACACTGCGAGGAAAGCATTTTCACACAAGAGTGGAAATCCTCCAAGTCCCGTGGGGATAGAAGCAACTAGCTGATCCAGGCTGGGCGGCACTGGCTTCTCCCCACCCCACCCCTCCCGCCTGGGTAATTACCGCAGCAGCACCTTCAATCTAAAAATACTATCACAAGGCAAATGAAAACCTTAAAAGTGCGATAAAAATTCAAAAGTCTTATTATCCTGTAACTTGGCAATATTGTTACCAATGACTAAAAGATTTTCTTGCATGTGGCAGTACAGTACAGACAAGCTTAGTGATGTCACAGTAGCAGTGCAAAGATGGCCACCCTACTTGAGACATGCACAAAGAGGAGCAACATTCTGTCATCTGTTTTTTGAGTAGTGAAGGCATAAAAAACCTACTGAAATCAGTGGCGCACCGGGGGGGGGGGGGTCGATGGAGATCAGGCCCCTCTGAAGCTGACAGAGCAAAAAATTATTACGTCAAAGTTTGAAACAAAAAAAAAATCATGATACGCGATCTACATATACTTCATAATCATGTACCGTATAATTATAACATACAAGTTATAAAAGAGTAGTTCTGTTAAATAAATTTAGAAAAATCCAACCAGCAAAAGAATTTCATCTACTGCTTCTTCTAATCATTTAACTTTCTTGTACTGTAACATTACTAGTAACTGGATAAGAATAAATGTACAGAAGTCAGCCTCCTTAATTGTTATGGCACCTGACTATTTTCCCCAGTAAATTTAGGGGGTCACCCCCACCTTGGGAAAATTCTGTGTGCCATTGCCCCCTGGAAAATTTCTGGGTGCACTACAGATTAAAATTCATCGTCAAATGAAGTTACAGTATGGTGATGCACACCTGTCACTCCAGCAAATGTACGAATGGACTAGAAAGTTCCAAAATGCCATGAGTTCTGAGATAGATTCTCCTCGACCGGGTCAAACATACAGAGTAGTGACACAAGAGTCGAAGGCATTGTGGTGGGAAATTGCCGAGTGACGATGGATGAAATAGCGGCACTTTTGAACATCAGTCATGGTTCAGCGCACCACATGATCCATGATGTGCTCCAGCTCAACAAAGTGTCTGCAAGGTGGGTGCCACACCAGCTGACTCCAGAATTTAAACAACGATATGTTGATGCCTGCCAAGAACTTTTGCAATGCTTTGAAGATGGTGATGGCTTCCCACAGATAATTGTTACTGGACATGAAACCTGGGTTCACTATCATCAGCCAAAAACAAATAGAGTGAGAAAGGAATGGTGCTATCCCCCTCACCAAAACCGAAGAAGTGCCACACACATCCAACTGCAGGGAAGGTAATGCTGACTCTCTTTTGGGATGAATAAGATACAATTTTGGAGCACTACATGCCCAGGCAGAACACTGTAACCTGTGGCATGTATGCAGATCTTATCAGGAATAGTCTTAGATCTGCCATCAAATCCAAACGATGTGGACTTCTGAGTATTGGTGTTTTGTTGCAACAAGACAATGCTCTGCCCCACACTGTCCTTGCAACAACGGCAACCATACAAGACTTGCACTTCAAGTGCCTTCCGCATCAGCCACATTCACCAGACCTTGCCCCAAGTGATTACCACCTTTTTGGTCCACTCAAAGATGCAATGGGAGGAAAGATTTTCACGTCTGTTGAAGAAGTGCAGCAGGTGGTGCACGAGTGGCTGCACACACAACCAGAAGAATTTCTTTCTACAGGAATCTATGCACTTTGTAAGTGCTGGGTGATTTGTATTTCACAAAATGAAGATTACATTGAAAAATGATAAAGGTATGTACCACTTTTGTTCAATAAATTGTGAGAAAAAATTAATTAAGGTTTTCATTTGACTCTCCCTTGTAAAAGAGTTCTATTTATATCTGCAGAACCAGTCCATTGGCAGAGCAAGCTAAAGTAATCACTGCTTTACCAATGCCCATGATTGCATTAATAAACATTGTGGATATCGTGTTTCACCACACACACACACAGGGGTTATACACAGGGGTCATGCTGCCAATTGCCATCTTCGCAATTTGAGAAAAAGAAATTGTTTTGGCGATGGAAAAAAAGCTTTGGCGATCACCTTTTTATAGTGTTATAACACTTTGGCAAAAAAAAAATTGAATTTTGCGACTAAATTGGCGAAAACTTTAGATAAGCCAGCTCAACCCCTGCATGCATACATACATTCTATTCACTAAACTGTTCTATGAGATTCAGAAGTTAGCCCCTCAAACATCCACAATGTTCTGTTATTTTTTATGTCAGTTCCTGACCAGCTGATGATACCAAAGGTCAGCACCAGGACTGCACGTGTCAATCGTTTTAATCTTACTAGCTGCATTCAATTACATTTTAAGGATCATTTTGATTTATTGATGAAAATTATGCTTCAGCTTATTCTTTATGCTACCATGACTGATGCCACATTCCTGCAAAATTCTCACGTAGGTCACTTTCAGGGCTTAGAAACTGCTTTCTATCACGGAATCTTCAGAATTAATTAGCACTGTTCCCCAGACATGCAACTTTCATCTCTCCAAGGCAAAGTCCATATGGATATGAATCTGCTACATGAATTACAATCACATGTTTACTCAGTTATGTCTTGGAGTTGGCATAAAACTCAAGATGATTCATATGCAGTAAATGACTGGTTCTATGTTGTTGTTGTTTTTTTTCCTTTTATTCTAAATTCCCATAATGTGATGCTTTATATGTGACTTAAGGTAGCTAAGACCAATGCAAAGCCACATGAGGAAATCCTTTGGCAAAATGCCCTTTATGATTATCATTATTAATTTATAGGGTTTTTTTTTCCTTCTTTTATTTTATGACAGCAGAAATGAAATAAACTTGGTGGAGTCAGCCATTCCTAAATTTGGGTTTTGGGATCTACAGAACGGAGGGAAACAAGAGCTGGCAACAAACAGAATACTCATGTCTCACCTGAAACTTAAACATGTCACACCTGAAACTTAAACCAGGTTCTCACTCTAAGATGGTAACAATTTAAACATTTAGCAGATAGACGATGCACATGGTAATACAAATAAGATGTTGAAACATGGTAGTCAGACAGTCACTGGCTGAGTCATGTGACTGGAAAAGTATTTTGCCACCACCTTTTTTTTTAATATAAAGATGTGAAAAATAAATAAAATAAAACTGACAGTTAATGGTTCAAAGTCAAAAGTGTAGCAAGTTAATTCAGTTAGAACTCAATTACTACCATTAATAACTTGAGTGACAGAGATTCCAATTTACTTACAATGTTGCTCTTTTAGAATACTTCAGCTCTAATGAATGGCCATCAAGATTAGACAATTGAAGATCTTGCATAGCAGTGACAGCTGAGCTCTTCTTCTGGTATTGAACAAAGCCAAACCCCATAGATAATAATTTTCCTGGAAGTTAAGACAGAAAAGTAACATCATTGAGAGAAAAAAAAAAGCACAGTGTCATGAATGAATTTTCATATAATGGTGTGTATTGACTTACTAAAGGTTTTGAAAGTCTGTGTGCTACTAATTCAAATAATTTTTTTAAAGTAATGAGTTCATTAGAAGCTGCTTAACAGAACCTGAATGCTACTTCCCTATGGAATCCATACAGAAAATACTGAAAAACCTGAAGGGGGGGATATTCTTGCAATAGTATTTTAATCTATTATTGCCAATTCACACTTGAATCATATTACTTGCATCTTCATAGGCAATAAGCACCAACAAAGTGCATTATTTACGTGCAAGTCATTAATGACTTAACAATCAGAAAAGCCAAAAACTTACCTAAAAGTTCCTGGTTTCATTCCTGTTATACACTTCGTGCACATCAATGCGAACATCTTGTTATGCAGCTGGCATTTTAAGGTTGAAACTTTCATCTTATCTGCTTATAGGGCGTGATAGCTCGTCAACACTAGACGCATACTCACTATTACGTGAGTGTTGTAGACTTTCTTATGCCTATCCAACCCCCCCCTTTTCTTTCTTTTTTTCTATTGTTTTTTTCTTCTTCCTTCACTCCTCCTTCAGCAACATGCCTTTAAAATTAACAATTCCAAGAAATGGTACTTAATTCTAAAACACATACCCATACATCCTATAAATACTCACATCACAGCCATATTCAATTCAATACCTATTTCACATCATACAATTTACATACCTCATACTAACACATTTACGTACTATATATACAACACATTCATACACTCAATTAAAAACCACTATCTACATAATCACACTATTTACATTTTACGGCAGTCAAACCACTGTCAACTGTGATTTACGTAGCGCTCCATTTGCCTCATACATCGTAAATACCCTACAGCTAACATTAACCTCATTCGGCCAGCCACAAACAATCCCAAAGAGCTTTCAACAGCTACTCTGTCGTCCTCAGGAGGTCGATGTATCCCCCTCTGCTCTGCTAACCTCAGATCAAGTGAGCAAACTCATCAAGGTTCCGGCTTCAGTCGCGAACTCTGCATTGTTGCGTCTCTGGCGCCATCTATTGTCATTGCTGTCCCCCCTGCCCATTGTTGTTCTACTTTAATTAAGGCTTTCCAATGGTCATTTAAGCTGTTTGGGTTGTTAACATTACATACTCTTCATCTGTTTTTTTCGATTAACACCAATTCAGCAACTCTCTACTGCCTTTCGTTTTTTTTTTTTTTTTTTTTTTTTTTTTTTTAGATTGGAGGTTTAACGACCACCATGAGCAACTCAATGGGCTATAAGCAGTCGCCCGTCCCTAATTTAGGGTCACTGGTTCCAAGGAAGGGAGAGAGCCAGTGCCGTAAGACAAACACAACATCCATGCCTCACCGGGATTCGAACCCGGACCCCTTACGGACGAATGATCAGAGGCCATCGCTTAGACCACTGCGCCACCGCCTTTCGTTTTTAAAGCCCTTAATAATTTTAATATCTTCGAATTTCGGACATTGATGATTTTCTAGACAATACTGGGTTAACGCTGTTTTAGCTTTTTTTATTCCAATTACTCATATGTTGGTGTAATCTATATTTTAACTTGTTCTTAGTGCTGCCTATATATGACAAAGGTGGTTTCTGATTTATAGGAATCTCATATACACCATCTCTATCAAGTTGGCTGATCTTTTCGTTTTTTATTACTATATTTTTTATAGTATGCACTTGATTTCCTACTTGTATGTCATATTTGCCACACACCTTATTAATTTCAGCAGAAAAACCTTCAACATATGGAATCGCTCCTACGTATTTTAATGGTTTTTTTACTATTTGTACCTTTATTATTTGCTTGAGTTACTTCCTTAATCCATTTCCTTAATACCTTCATTAATCCATTTCCTTAATACCTTCATTAATCCATTTCCTTAATACCTTTCTGATTGTTAAGTCACACTTGAATACTTTTCTGCTTTAACACACTAATCCAAAGTAACATTTAATCATATGATAACACTGCTCAACAACAACAAAAACTATTGCCAAGATATTTCTCAACATAACTGGGGTATTTGAGGCATGCTGAATCCAAAAATGACATTAGTTTTGTCAATTTGGCTCTAGTTTTTGAGATAATGCATACCCCTCAGATTTTGATTGTACCCCAATCCTACCTGTGGCTGCTGACATATGAAGCAGCTTTTTATCTGGCATTTTACTCTTTAACAGTGGTTTCATCAAATGTAATCTTTGATTTTATCTTTATATTGTTTTGAAAGATTATCCCTTGCTTGTAATATATTTTTTTCTTCTTTAGCATAGAAATATTAGTTCTTCAAGAAGAAGCTCCATAAACAGTCCTAATGCAATCTGCTACATTTGTGGCGAATACACTCTGCAAAAGCAAAGGAGAAACATCACTGACTTTGTAAGACATTATTTTGGAATAAAGCTTGGAGATAAAGATAACCCATAAGGTTTGCAAAACCTGTGTAGAGTGCCTACAACAGTGGAAAAATTGAGAAAGGAAATGTTTATACTTTGGTGTGTCTATGGTGGGGAGAGAGTCACAAAAGCACCACAATGATTGTTATTTTTGTGCTGTGAATGTGAAAGACTTAAATCGCTACAAGAAACATAAGTGGGAGTATCCTGATTTGGAATCAGCAAGGCGACCTGTGCCACACTGCGAAGACGTTCCCATACCAGTGTTTAACTCACTGCCTGACCTTCCATTGTCAAATTTTGAAGAAATGCAGGACTTGGAGTGTATCACAGTTGGTAGCAGTGAAAGTGAATATGAAGAAAGCTTTTCAACACCTCAGCAGTTTTCCGAAAAAGAACTCAATGGTCTGATACGAGAACTCAATCTGTCAAGCCAAGCATCAGAACTTTTAGCATCCAGGTTAAAAGAAAAGAAGTCTAAAGCCAGAAGTTAAAATAACAGCTTATCAGACAAGAGAGGAGAAAATTCTTCCTTACTTCAGCCAAGATGAAAAACTTGTAAACTGCAATAACATTCCTGGACTTATTCTCCAAATGAGACTACCGGAATATCGACCAGAAGATTGGCGGCTTTTTATGGACAGCTCCACCAGAAGCTTAAAATGTGTTTTACTGCACAATGGTAACCACTATGCATCTCTTCCAAATGCTCACTCAACAAAACTTAAAGAAGAATATGAAAATATCAAAAAGGTCTTGCAGAAACTCTGCTATCATGAGCACCAGTGGTTTACCTGTGTTGATCTATAGATGGTTAACTTTTTGCTTGGGCAGCAAAGTAGACACACAAAGTACCCTTGCTTCATCTGCTTGTGGGATAATAGGGCAAAGCACGATCATTGGAAAAAAGTGACATGGCCTTTAAGGGGAAACATGACTGTAAGTGCAGCTAACATCATTAACGGGCCATTGGTTGATAGAGAAAAATCATTCTCCCACCACTCAATATCAAGCTAAGCAATTTGTGAAGGCCTTGGACAAAGATGGAGATTGCTTCAAATACATTTGTAGATCGTTCCTGGGACTGCATTCTAAAAAACTTAAGGCAGGGATCTTTGATGGTCCTCAAATTCATAAACTCGTCAATGATTCAAACTTCACCAAATTTATGAACGATGTTGAAACATCTGCCTGGTACAGTTATGTCTTAGTTGTCAAGAACTTCTTGGGTAACCACAAAGCAGACAATTATGAAGAATTGGTGCAAAACATACTCGCTAACTTCAATAATTTGGGTACTAATATGATCATAAAGGTACACTTTCTTCATAGCCATTTAGACAGATTTCCGGATAATCTTGGTGATTTCAGTGAGGAACAAGTACACTTTCTTCATAGCCATTTAGACAGATTTCCGGATAATCTTGGTGATTTCAGTGAGGAACAAAGGGAGAGGTACCTTCAGGATATCCAGGTGATGGAGGAAAGGTATCAAGGCAGATGGGACAGTCACATGATGGCACACTACTGCTGGAGCCACCAACATGATTGTCCTGATGACCCACATAAGAGAAAATCATAAAAAAAAAATGTTTTTCTATGCATTCTTTGTGAATATCTGAATCATCTTACTTTATTTTTGTGTGTTATTGTACTGAAATTAATGCCATTATGTATTTTAAATGTTTACTTCTGTATGATTTGAGACAGTTTTAATGTGATTTGTGGGCACATTATTATGCCTCACCATTACATTTTTTGCATATCTTATGTTTTTCAATGGGGAAATAAAGGTAACTTAATCATGCTAGTTACGTTACATGAAAAAACTTTTACAAGAAAGTTCGTAAGTTGGGAGCTTTCGACCTTATCTTAGGTCTTCATCACGCCAATGGAGGACTAAGATTGTTGCCAGATTCCACAATTGAATTTTTTCTATTTTTGTTGCCAAAACAATCTTAGTCCTTTAATGGTGTGATGAAGACCTAAGATAAGGTCGAAAGCTCCCAACTTACGAAATTTCTTGTAAAAGTTTTTTTTCATGTAACGTAACTAGCGTGATCAAGTTACCTTTATTTGTTATTATTGTCACGTGTTTTGCCCATCATCGTCAATTTATCAATGGGGCCTCTATCATTCCAAAGAGTGGAACCAATCTAGCAAAACCGATGCCATATTCGTAATTAGTGTCACAAAGTCAGCCTAAAACAGGTGAAACATTGTTGGCAATAAAATCACTGTTAACCAGTGTAATCATCTGTCAATAGTCAACAATACAGTAATCTGCACAATTAAAATTTCATATGAAATTTTGTTGTTGTTGAGACATTGTAGGAAGAAAAGCAGAACTGCAATGCCCTGATATATCTATTGCATTTTTTGGAAAATCAATTTTAATCATCACCATAAAAAACAAATAAATAAATATAAAATAACAATAATAGTTGCCAGTAGTCGACCAGGATTTCACGCATTCTGTTCTCACAACAAGAGTATTACGTGTGTCGATCTCTAACTAATCTTTTTCTCCTTAAGATGTCCTCTTGTTATTCTAAAAAACGTCCTTTCATTAAAAATGTGTTACACACTAGGAAAATCTTGCACAAGAAAGACCCACAATAATACCCACAAAAAACAGTAATCCAACAACTTACTACAAATTCACAAAAACACAGAGCCCATGTGCAGACATACATGGTCATATCAGAATAATATGACCACCCCTGGATTTACAGTGCAAGTGACAAGGTCTACCACACAGAGATATAAGTGGCTGGCCAGGATAGATGAACCATAGTGTGTGATGTGAGCACAATTGGCAGAGGTAGTGATTTGATGGACGTTCAAAAAGGAATGATCATTGGCTACTGAGCCAAGTGTGGAAGCATCTCAGAAAGAGCAGACTTCATGGGCTGTTCGGGAGGTGCTGCAGTAAGGGTGTACCAAGAATGGATGGCTGGTACATCGTGTACCTCCCAACATCATAATAGTGGAGCCACAAAGGCCATCAACCCCGGAGGAAAACAGCGCCTCCGTCGACTGGTAAAGGGCAATCGACATGCAACAGTGCAGCAATTGACCATGCAAATGGATGGTCAATTGCTGCCCAGGCGCATGTTTCCGATAACAGTAGAGCGAACCCTGTTATGAAAGGGTCTCCATAGTCAATGTTGCTACAAGGTGCCCATGTTAACCCAGGTCCACTGGCAATAACACTTTCAGTTCGCAAACGACTACCGTCATTGGACAGTGGAAGAGTGGGAAAAGGTTGCCTTCTCTAACGAATCGAGGTTTTTACTTCACAGAAGTGACGGACGGTGGCGGACATGGCGCCAGACACATGAGAACCAACACCCGGACATGATTGTCGTCAAGTACAGGCTAGAGGTGGCAGTGTGCAGGTCAAAGGAATGTTTTCCTGGTATGACCTGGAACCGCTGGTATCACTGGATGGGTCCCTGAATGCCAATGGCTACCTATCCATTCTCGCTGACCACATGCATCCCTTCATGTTGGAAGTTTACCCTGGTGGTGATGGTGTCTACCAACAGGACAATGCGCCCTGCCACTTCGCTAAGGGCATGCATGACTGATTCCAGGAACATGACAGCACTGTTTCCATTCTCCCTTGGCCAGCGAAATTGCCTGATCTCAATCCCATAGAGCACTTGTGGGACTATTTGGATAGACAGGTTCGACATGCTGACCCACAACCACATTATCTCTGGGACCTCCGTGCTCTGCTGCAGTCCAAATGAGCATGTGTGCCTCGGGCAACCTTCCAGGGCCTCATTGCATCCATGCCATGCCATCTCGCCACTGTCATCCGGGCCAGGGGTGGTTATTCCCTTAGTAGGTAGGTAGTCATATTATTCTGATACGACTGCATAAATCAGCAGGAAATACAAACCAGAGCCCTCAGTTCAAAGAAAAGAACAAAACATGGTGCCACAACACATTACACTCAAAATAAATGAAAAATTAAATTCATCAATAGTTTTTTCCCCCAAAAACTATTGCACTTCTGAAATGTTCTGGAAAACATAATGAAATGAATAAAGCAGAACTTTTGGAGAGTTAAGGAAACCTTTGGCTATAACCATTGGAATTCCAGCTGCCAAAAGCTTATCTTGAAAATGTAGATACACAGAAAAAGAATTATAAGGCAAATACATTTTTCAAACCTTCTATATGAATCAGGGCCAGAAAAATTTCAGAATTATGACATACCCAGTCAGGCATGCTATTCAACAAAAAAGAAAAAAACATGTCAGACCCAAAATTTACATGCCTGAATACACACCTAGTATACAAATTTTTCTAAACACTACAAACACAACATAAAAAACAATGCACTTTTACTGCATTTCATAAACTGCACCCAGCAGTTAAATATGAACTCACCTATGGGTCACTGCATGTGAAACAAGCACAAGTAAAAAAGGTAACATTTTTGACAAGAACACTTTTGATTTTCATGAAACTTTGGTGAAATTCCAGGTGTTATAAAGAAACTAATCAGTGCAAAATTTCAACTTCTTACATACATAGGAACTTTTAAATCTGCAAAAAAAAAATATATATATTTTGGTTATGTAACATCTCAAAAGAAAGCTCATGTAATAATCTTTCAACTGACTATTTTCGGAAAAATAGTCAAGGTGAAAATGCAGAAAATGAATTTTCAAGCTCATGGGCAATTTAGTTTTCAAGGTCATCCATTTTGACCTTCTACTTTTCAAAACACACCCATTGATTTTATTAAATAAAGAAGATGGAAGGGGCCTTTGGGTTGTAAAAAAAAAAAATGACTGAGAAATTTAATAAAAAAAAACTTTCTATCCTGTAAAGAGCAAGTTTTACTTACCCAATATGGCATATGGGAAAAAATAATAGATGCCCAAACAGAAATTTTATATGCCCCAGGTATGTCAGGCAATACAATTTTTGAGTACTGATGTGAATGTAAAACACAGTCACTAATATACAGCTAACTTCCAATAAAATATGTTTTATGACTACATTCCAGTTAACATTCTTCTCACACATATGTCTACTGTAACACATTCTATAAAACAGAGCTATTCTGTGACTAATGCCTGGTTAAATTTAAGTTCTTACACAATTACATATCAGAACAGATAAGAGGTATTAACTCAACTGTGCACTCTCTGCTTTCACTTAGCGGCTTACAAGGTATATCTCCAAGACTAGTGAACTGTTGTTCAATAAATGTGTCATTAGAATTTTGACCAACCAAAAGTTTTTCTTATTTCCTTTATGATTTGCACACTTCAGACTTAACAATGAAAACTAAATGCTTACAAAAAATCAGTTCTCATGGATTATAATAACAAGAAAATGCTTACCAGATTTAATGTTCCTTTTCTTGGATATGGAGACAGAATGTAAGGGACCACATCCCTCAAAATGCTACAAATTTCCAAAAATACAGTAGTAAGATACTCACATAACTTAACCTGCACTACTTACAAGCCATAACATTAAGAATGATGGAACTACTAATAAATAGAAATTAATTAAAAATACAATGTATGAAATAACATATATAATGAAGTACCCAATTTCAACTAAATAAAAAAGTTTCATCATTATAACATCAATAGTATTAAGATTCTGGTGTTTTATTTCATTACATTTACAGCAGTTTTACAGCTTAACAAAAAATGATGAAAATTTCATTTTCATGGTTTAATAGGACTGCAAATTTCGATTTTTTTTTTACACATGGTCAACAAGCGCTTGTAGTAAGTATTCTGCCGATTCTTTTTATATTAATTTGAACTTTAAGAAATTGTTTATAGCTGCTCATGGGCACTCATTTTTCTCACTATTCATGGTACAAAATATGATGTAAAAACTTTTGTGGAAAAACAGGATATTGTATACAGAAAAAAGGGAAATAAGTTTTTAAATTGTGTTAAAAGTCATAAATTTCTATTATCATATATTCATACAGCATTGCAAATGTCAAATGTCACTTAGCTGCTTAATTACACTGGTGTGCAAAAATTAAGGACGAAGAGGAGAAATTAGCATAACAGCGGAACGAGCAGGCAGAACGGTCCGAAAGACCACTCAGGAGATAGACTAGGGTCCGGTACGGTAGGGCATGCGCATATATGCAGCATGACGTGGGGGGCAGTGTCAGAAGGGCATAAAGCACACGGACGGTGTACGCTCAGCAATTCGATGAAAGCTATTGCACGGTGTACATCGGTTTGAACGACGTCGAGTTGCTGACACCATGTGATATGGCCAACAGGCAATCCAGTAGACGACATCTGGATGACTTTGCCCGAGGTCGCGTCATTGGGAAGTTGGAAGAAGGTCGAAGTGTGATTAGTGTGGCCGAGGAGTTAGGGATCACTCACAGCATCGCTTCACGAGCTTGGAGAGCATTTCGAATGACAGGAACAGCTGTCCAAGAGTTTATCAGTGGTCGTCCATGAGCAACCACGGCAGCAGACGACCGGTATATTGAACTACAGGCGAGAAGAGACAGACGGCAGACAATGGAAAAAATCGCAAGGCACATGCAACAGACAACTGGGCTTCCGTTATCGCATTTTACCGGGCCAGGAGGCTGCACAAAGGTGGTCTATTTGCGATGACCAGTACGGTGTGTCCCATTAACGCCTGCTCATCGGAGACGGCGGTTTCTGTGGTGCCAAGAACACAAGAACTGGACACATCAGCAACGGGGTCGAGTTCTCTTTACGGGTGAGAGCCGATTTAGTCTGACGAGCGATTCTGGACTATACACATCTGGAGAGAGCAGGAAACACGCAATCACACCTCCAACATCATAGAAAGGGACCGGTTTGGAGGTGGCGGAGTTCTCGTTTGGGGCGGTATCATGCTTGGTAGCCGTACTGACCTCTACATCTTCCAAGCAGGTTCAGCCACTGGTGTCTGCTATTGTACCAAGGTTCTCCTGCCTCACGTGCGTCTGTTTAGAGGTGCTGTGGGTCCCGAGCTTCTCTTCATGGACGACAACACTACACCTCCTCGTACAGTGGCTGTCGCAGAGCTGTTGAAGAGTGAAGATATTCAACGCATGGATTGGCCCGCAAGGTCCCCGGACCTGAATCCAATCGAACATGTGTGGGACCTTCTCGGGAGACGCTTGGCAGCACGTCACCAGCTGCCAGCAACAATTCCGCAGCTGCGATTGGCGCTACAAGAGGAATGGGCCGCGATGCCTTAATAGCTCCTTGACAACCTCGTCCTCAGCATGGACGGACTTTGTAAATCCTGCAACGCAGTCAGAGGTGATCATATCCCCTACTAAAGACTGGATTTTTCTTCACAGCCGCCTGTCACATGAATGTTTCTGTCTTCTGTCCAGTTGTGCTCGAAGCTACCTTTTCAATAAAGTGCCTTTGTATCCTTTGGATTCCTGGTTTGGATGGTTTTGCTGACTTGTCCCATATTCTTACATCTTGGGGATCTTATGGTATGATTTGAGTCGATGTGGAACACTTCTGCAAGACGTTACACTTGAAAAACCGCCTCGTCCTTAATTTTTGCACGCGAGTGTATTAACGTGCTATTTAGACATGATCGCATGAGCACTGGAACATTCGCTGCGTTTGAGGGCGGTGACGTGTGGTTCATCTGTTGCGTCCACCACTCCTTGAGAATGGCCTGGGCTGAGGCTGAAAGTGCTAGGATAGTACGCTTAGAGCTGAGTGAGGAGAGGTCCGAGATATTAGAGCATAGTGGTTGTGTCAGGTTTTAGGTTTTTTCAATTTATTACTGGTGTGCAGTTATAAATAATTATGGGTTACAGTTTTTAGCTTTGATGTTTTAGGAAATGTGCAATATAGGTTTTATTGATTGAAGTTTTAATTAGATATTAGTGTTTTAGGGAGTTGAATTATGTATAATCATGGTTGATTATTTTGAATCGGCATTTGGTCATTGGGAAAAAGAGAGAAAAAAGGGGAAGAAAGAAAGTTTGTGTGAGTTGAAAAATACTTTTTTTTTTTAGGCCTTGAACCACGATATAACTAAGAAAATTATGTGTTGGAAATGTGTAGTAGAGACAAAAACCTCCTAAAAGATTTTTGGAATAAAGGTGAGTAACCTCAAAATGTAGATTAATTGCTATTATGATATCTGAAGGACTGATTTATGACCTGGATTAAGATGGTCATTGGCACCATCAGGAAGCAATGTACTGCTTCAACTGGTGAAAATCTGAAGTTATTCAGATTTTCAAGAAGGGGCTTTGCTAGACTAAGAACACTGGAGGGGGGAAGGGGGGGGGAGACCAGGGCATAATTTTTTTTCACTACCTTGTACTCCTACCACATTCCCCTCTTCCATAATGAAAATAATAATATGACAGTGGCAGGGTTTCAAAAATGATAGTTGCCAGTTTTAATATAATTCCCCTTTCCACTTTATAACTTTATAAATTTAAAATGATTAAATTAATTAAATTTTCCTTACAACCAATGTAACCTCTCAAGATCTTTCGCTTTAATATAACAATTCTAGTGCTGTGTTACTATTATCTAAATGTTGATCTTTTCCCCATCTTCAGTGGATTTCGAGAATATGGAAATGCACCCAGTTGCTTTGCTGCACTTTATAGTATTGAGTAATGCTACAGTAGTGGGTTAGCCTTTCTTCTGTTTATGACTTTTTTTTTTTTTCATTTGTGATCTTTGTTAGTATGAGTAACAGATTCTGTACGCAGACAGTATAAAAGCCAAACTTGTAATTTTATAGCCCCCGCAAATAAAATAAGGGACAGAGTGAATAGTGGATCCTACGTGTTGTCTGCATGCTAGCTAGTTGGTTTAGTTTATTGGGTAGCAACACTACAGAGTGCCAGGCTTTGAAAAATAGATTCTAAGTTAAGGGAAATTAAGAGCAGTAATTACAGACTCCCCACTGGGTAAGAAAACTAGCTCTGTAACACCAAATACAGCATACCTGACTCAAAATTTCTGAGCGTTCAGTTGATTTCCACATCCATCAGACACATAATATGTTGCCAACTCTTGAAAAGAATGTATGGCTAAAAAGTAAAAAAAAAATTACAAACAGTATTACAACCCAATGGATCCTTGGGGGTTTGTCCGTAAGCAAGAAGTGATTCCTCGAGCATCGTTCAGTAGCATATAATGGTAAAATGCAAATTTACTATGAACATTTTGTCTTTCTTCTTTCTTTAATGGCTGATAACTGCTTTTAAATAAATAACATTCTGAGCTTAGTAAAGACTTAAAAATTTATTTTTTCAACTTACATTAAAAAACTTATTTCAAGATTATTCTAAGATTTTTGGGTGCTTCAGCCCCCACCGCCACCCCCACCCCGAAATTGTCTAGCAATGCCCCTGTCCTCAAGCTACAGCGGCTTACTTATAGCTACTTGGAGGTTTATTGCCTTTCACATTCACTGCGAAATTAGTAGGCAAGTGAATTCTTCATTGAAAGTCATAGATCCTATAGGAGGTTTTCACAGAAATGACGGATTCTCAAAAGAGTCCCAAATGGCTGTGTATGAAAGTGTAATTGTTCCTACTCTGATGTATGGCAGTGAAACCTGAGTACTACAGAAGAAACATAGGAACCCTTTGTGTGCCGGAGAAATGAGTTACTTACGGGGGGGGGGGGAGGCACGTTCAGATCATGTGAGGAATGAAGATGTGTTGCAGTTGTGTAATGTGAAGCAAAATATTGTTAGCAAGGTGGAGATTAATATTCTTAGGTGGTTTGGCCATGTTGAAAGAATGAGTGATGAGGTGCTTGCTTACTAAGAAATTCTTTTTGGCCCAAGTGTCAGGAAAGAAAGGCAGAGAAAAGCCAAGGAAGTCATGTGTGGATCAGATTCAGGAGTGCCTGAATGAGAAAAAGATAATGGTATGAAGTATAGAAGGTCTGTGTACATCGTGTGATGGATGTAACTGAAACTCGTGTTGTGTGTCAAGATCGCTGTAAATGGAGAAGTTTGATATGGCAACAGTAAGTAAATAATCAGTTACAAATTTATCTGGTGGTTTGTATTATCTGTTAGATGTTTATTTATCAGATGATCTTTCTTTGAGGAGATAACCTCTGAATATCAGAGAACAGCTTAATGATATGTATGTATGTACATCAGATGATCACTTAACTAAGTGACTGCAATACCAGACGAGAATTACTATACCAGTATTTCAGTTTTTATTCCAGGAAATACTATCAACACCAGTATTCCTCAAACACAATCAACACCAGTATTCCTCAAACATATAAGTGGTAAAAAAAATCTCCCTGAAGAAATAATTCTTCACAAATACTTGGAAGGCAATACAAATGTTAATTGAGGCACAAATGTGCTGTATTTTCACTGTTTTCATGTGGCAACTTCTTCAGAAAACTTGAAAATTACCTTTTCCTGGAGTGGGAATCAAACCTGCATCTCTTGATCCAGGGCAAATAAATCTTCCTGCTCTAGGGCAATGTAATTTTCAAGTTTTCTGAAGAAGTTGCTGCAATGAAACATTGAAAATATGGTACATTTGTGCCACAATTAATATTTGTGTCGCTTTCCAAGTATTTGTGAAAAATTATTTCTTCAGGGAGATTCATTTCCCAACTAAGCACTGCTGTTAATAGAAATTGTAACACTAAGAAAGAAACAAGCAATCACATGAAATTTATGGGAGTGATTAGTTATGGTATAAGCTGCAAACAATCACAATTACATACCGGTTCATGATGAGGAAGGCCAAAAAATTAGTAATAAGTAAATCCACCATGGGCGGTCATAATTGACCCCACATGCCGTGGGATCGAATGAAACGGAGTTTGGATGGTCGTCTGTGGTATCACATTCCATTCTGCTTCTACATACATCCACATCCCATTGGTTGTGACACACGGCGAGGTCATGTGAGCCAGTTGTTGCACGGCGATACCCCAGACATTCTCTATAGGCAAAAAATCTTGCGAGCGAGCAGGCCAGGAAAGATGAGCAATTTGATGCGCACAGAGTATGTCTTGGACAGTACGAGCAACATGGGGTTCGGCATTGTCTTCTTGGAAGACAGCTCCCGGGATGGTCTGAAGGAAGGGTAGAAGATCACTTCCAACTCTTCAGTGATGTAGCATTGGCTATTCAATGTGCCTGAGATGCGTAGTACGAGAGTTCGTGAATGAAACCATCACACTCAGCATGGAACTGGTATGGTGTTGCCAATGCAGTCTTCCAGATTCAATGTGCCTGAGATGCGTAGTACGAGAGTTCGTGAATGAAACCATCACACTCAGCATGGAACTGGTATGGTGTTGCCAATGCAGTCTTCCAGATGCCGTTCACCATGGTATCTGCAAACAAGGACTCGCCCATTGTGATGCATTAGATTGAATCTGGACTTGTCCAAAAGCACAATATGCTCCCATTCAACACTTCAGTTTCAACATTCACTGTACCACTGCAATTGCTGGCACCTATGGTTCAGAGTCAAGGGAAGTTGCAGCAATGGACAGCAAGCAATGAGGCTACAGCAATCGGGAATGAACAGTGCTTGCAAACGTCGGATGAAATGTGACCATCCTTCATTGTAGTGCAAGTGTCGTGGATGGTGTTGTGTGCCACATCACTGCCATGCAGTGCAAGTGCCTGTCTTTCTACTCAGTCATGCAGTTTTGAGCTCCAGACCCTGCATGATGATGCACAGAACCTTCTGCTATCCATTGACACCATGTAATGTTGACACCATTGACACCATAACGGTAGGTAGGTTATGCCCAACGAGTGCAGTAATATCATGGTATGATCAACCAACGACTCTACCTCTTTCAAATTCTGTCAAGTGTTCACAAGGTTGTCTCCTCGTCCTACGCAGCATGTTCACATGATAACAACTGTGTACGGTCGAGTCTAGCGATAGCAAGTTTAAAACCTGCTCTCTGTATACATTCTTTTATACCCCCTGGTGTGATATTTCTGATGGCGTTGCATGCGCCTCACATTTGCATGTGTACTGCAATTGTAATCATTTGCATCTCACATGGTGTCCTATCCACCATGCAAATTTCGTACAAACCCGAGCATTTCTTCATGGTGTTGCAATTTCTACTAACAGCAGTGTATGCATGATGTTCTCTGAAGCACTGAAACTTGTGACCTTCACTTGACTTTGGATGTGAGAAAAGGTCATGTTGACGCTATAAGGAAGCACAGGATAGTTTCGACTAGCGCAAATTTTAATGGTTCTCTGATTTCTAAGCTACAGCTGCTGACTTCAGTTGCTTTGAATTTCCTTGACCTAGGTGGTGTAACAGATTTCATGCTCAAAGAGAAATCAGTAGATTCCACTCCAATTCCCACTCCAGGGCAGCATAATTTCAAGTTTTTTAAGTTGTTACATAATTGTAACAACTTAAAAACTATAATTTGGAGATTCCACTCCAATTCCCACTCCAGGACACAGATTTCATGCTCAAGAGAAATCAGGAGATTCCACTCCAATTCCCACTCCAGGGCAGCATAATTTCAAGTTTTTTTTAAGTTGTTACATGGAAACAGTAAAAATATGGCACGTTTATGCCACAATTAATGCCAGTATTCCTATATTGATATGTGATATATTTTTCACTGTGATCTATCATCTACTGTAAGATTTTGTAGCACACTAAACAGAGTACATCTAAAAGGAACAAGAATTGATACAGAAATACACTGACATACCTTTCTTAAACTTTCTTCTGAAGTATCAAAGTTTAAATTTTTCACAAATAGGGTGGTTCCCTCTGGTGGAATATAATTTTCTGCATCATCCTCTTCTTCCTCCATATTCTCCTCCTCCTCGTCACCACTCTCATCAGCTTTCTTTTGCTGTTCATGAATTTGTGAATCTTCTTCCTAGAAGCAACAACACACAGGAGCATTAGGCTTCAACATTTTATTGAAAAGAAAATGAGGTTTATTCCTTCATTAACAAATCAAATCCATATACCCAAAAGGAGGTGTTCAAGTTGGTGAGGCACCACAGAAATACTGATGCCAAAATTTAGTCATGATATAATCAACACAGCAATCAGACATCACTGAATTGACTGTATTTACTGTTTCTCATGCAATATCAATCACATCAGAAAACTTGAAAATTTCGCTGCCCTGGAGTAGGAAATGTTTCATGTTTTCTGATGTGATTGATATTACATGAGAAACAGTAATTACAGTCAATTCAGCAATGTCTAATTGCTGTGTTGATTATATCATGACGTATTGGCCACGTATTACAAGAAGAATATTTCTTCCACATTGTTTACAAAAAATTTAGTTTTGGTTTTCTCTGACATGCCACTGCAAATTTGAGCTCTATCACTAATGCAGAGATGCCAACACCTGAAGGAAATCACCAGTAGTCAATATACACAGTGCTTGTAGTTTCTCTGTGGTGAAGTTAAGTCCCCACATTAAAATTTGCAGGGTAGCATGCCTATTTCCCAGAGTACAGTTTTAGCATGGGTGCCCATTTCCCAGAGTACAGTTTTAGCATGGGTAGCATGCCTATTTCCCAGAGTACAGTTTTAACATGGGTAGCATGCCTATTTCCCACTACAGTTTTAGCAACATTTTAATCTGGATGGGGGACACTTTGATAAATTTTGCAACATAACAAAGTAGCCTTAAAATGGAAAAAATTATGAGTAATACACAAAAAAAGACATACTATTTCAACTCCACCTTTTCATAAATTATGTTACAAGTGCACACACTCCTAATTAAATTTATAGCTGCCAATTAAATTTAATGAAAAACCAGAAGATTGCCAAAAAAAAAAAAAAAAATCCAGAAGATTGCATAATAATCAGGAAGATTTTTCTAACATTAGTTTGTTATACAATATAAAAAAAATTACGGTAACTATTTAAAAATGCACTTACATTTATTTGAAGTATTTTTTCTCATGATATATTTTAATTATAGTATGTTTTTATTAAGTTATATAAAACACAGACATTTTTCCAAAATCAGTTTTAATTTATGTGATATGGTCACTTTTTTATTTTATTCAAAGATATTTCAGGAGAATACGGTCAAGAAGCAGAATATAATTTAACATTTTGCTAAATTGTTTACAGTGGCCTGTTTTGCTTTTTTCAAAAATCTTTTGAAAACTCAGTTTCATAACAAAGCACATTTTCCTTACATTTCACTACAAGGTTCTAAAGACACTTATCTGACATTGAAGATTGAAACATTGTTCCATTTTGTTTTAACCAGAGAAAAATTCTCTCACACTCTGTGTTGCTATGAGGGATCACCAATATTTCCAACAGAACATGAGCAACCCTATCGAATATCAATTTTCCATCCACTCCTTTCATAATTTTTAAGACAGCAATTTATGCATCAACATTTTCTTGCAATATTTCAGTTAAATCTTCAGCCTTCAAGGAAGTAAACTGCTCTTCTAAATTGTCCCATCCATCACTTGTCTTTCTCTAACTTTCCGAAGAAAGGAAAACTTAATAATAAAAAAACAACAACCTGATTTTATCAAGACTGATTTGCAAGGTTATCTAAGCCTGCAACTTCTGCACAATTCGGTACATGGCTGTCTAAAGAAAATATTTAATCATGTAGTCACAAGCTCCCTCTAATGCGATCTATCTAGTTTCGCTGGCTGCTACACCAGATACGAGATATTACGAAAACGGTGGAAGAAGGAGGAGCCAGTCAGCTGCATATTAGCCACAGATCATTGATTCAGCGGCTCGAAAAGAAAGAGATGGCCGATGTTAAAGTTATATGTTGTAAGTCACGTTTTACTCATTTTTTTTAAAATAAAATACAGAACATGTAAATAATTCAATAAATATTTATAGCAAATTGCTTTTTTATAATTATATATTTTATTTATAGGAATATTTTCAGCAAAAAATACAGAAAACTTTAAAATCTGGAAGAAAGGTTCTTCTGGCTGGAAAACCGGAAGACTATAAAAAAATCGGAAAACTTTTGCAAAATCCGGAAGAGTTGACAGGTATGCTTATTATGGCTATTGTGTGCTGTGTAATGAGAAAAATAGCACTCTGCTTTAATTACCTGCATATCATCATGTTTTACAAGATATGAGAAAATACTTTTCGTACTTTTTTTTGCCTGTTCTGAAAATATTCCTCATGTTTTTTTAGAGTGAACATGATGACGCCAATCGTTTCTTTCTTTGGGTGCAATTGAAAAACAACACCACACAGGGAACGAGTCTACCTCCGACAGTTTAGGTTAGTTCAGGACTCTGTTAAAGTTTTCCCAAAAGTTAACAGACGCTGTGCGCTGCAAACGCCATCCCACGACAAGCCAGGTACAAGGTCATGTGATCATACAGAACATTTCAGCTTGCTTGTCGGCCAGCAAACCATGCTTGCCATGTGACGGTTTTGTGACATTACCACAAAAATCACTACGTTTGACTATGCTTAAAAAACATAAAAAAATAAAATGCTGAGTTCAAAACAAACTTTTGAACATAGGATTTTATTTTTACGGCATATCCTTTAATTATCAGATAAAAAATTACCGTAACATTCAATTTGTAACCAGGTTAAGTTTCCCTGGAGTATAATTCACTGTTGGTTGGTTGGTTGATTTTAGTGGCGCAAGGGCCATGTTTGGCCAAAGAGCGCCAGACACAAGACAAACAAACAGTATTAAAAGCATTGGATAAAGCTTGAAATTTGGCTGAGCAAGTCTGAAAAATGAGAATGATGGAAGGGCTAAAAAGACAATGAAACAAACAGTATTAAAAACATGGTACAATGATTAAAATCTAGCTGATTCAGTAAAACTGAGAAATGAGAATGATGATAGGGCTAAAATCTAGATACATTTAAAATAGTCAATTTCTTTTAAAAATGAGAAGACAGCGGCGGTATTGCAGTGGTCACCTAGGAGCCGCTGCAGCGCAGCCTTGTCCGCGGTCAACAAATGAGAATGAATGAAATGAAAACGTACATCACGAAAACGAACACAGCTACACAGAAGATGAGTGGCGGTGAGTCGGCAATTGCATGCCTCACACATCGGCGCAGTGTCGCCACACAGCAAAAAGCGGTGAGTGAAACGACAATGTCCAATGCGGAGATGCACAAGCACCACTTCCTCCCCATGGTTCCGACGATATGAGGATTTCCAGATTCCAAGAATAGGTTTAATACGACGCAGCTTATTTTCCACCTGTTGGTCCCACAGACCCTGCCACGTTCGCTTGATATGGTCGTGAACAAGAAAGCGGAAATCCCGGTGAAACAGTGGCAAGGGTGTGACGACCAAAGAGGAAGCAGTTCTAGCAGCCGCATCAGCGCACTCGTTACTCGAGATTCCAACATGCCCAGGAATCCAGCAAAACTGAACCTGAAAACCGGCCTTAAGCACACGACGAAGCAACTGTCTCACATCCAAGAGAAAAGGATGGTCACGGCAATCTGCAGATGACAAAGACTGCAAGACACTTAAGGAATCCGTATAGACCATAGCACGATGATGAGAACTCGACTAAACATGGAGAAGGGAAAGATACACAGCATGCATCTCCGCCGAAAACACCATGGCCTCAGCTGGGATCCGCGCAACTGAGACATCAGCAACACAAACAGCCGCGGATCCAACGACTCCATGCATCTTAGAGCCATCAGTGAAAATGGGAGTGTAGTCAGAATTGAGGGCACGGTGCTCAGCGAAGAGCTGGTGGTACACTGACGCAGGGATTGAGGATTTATTGAAAGATGTAAAGGTGGTATCAACCATGACACCAAGTGGGTGCCATGGAGGATCCCCAAAGCCCCTGGTCTCTTCAACAAGAGACAAGTGGAGCCCTACATAACTTGCAGGAAAAGCCTGGGAGTTCTAAAGTAAGGAGGGGGTGACATATCACCAAGGAAGGATTGAAGAGCTTCTTTCTTAGATAATCTGTCAACTGAGTTTTTGAGTGAGTTGGTGGTGTTTGACTGCAGAGGAATGCAGTTAGCAGATGTAAGAAATGAATGAACTTTTTGGTTTAGTATTTCTTTACCAATGATGACTGGGCAACCAACTTTATCTGCTTTGCATATGGCAAGGTCATTTTCTTGAATAAATGACCTGAATTATTTTAAACAAGAAGAAGAGTACTTGATTGGCACAGAATTTTACTTGGATAGAATAACAGCAGCGTTGGCACAAAGGATAGGTTGGTGAACAGTCTCAGTTTTATGGATGGCTGATTCTATAAAGAAACAGTTTGTGGAAGATTGAAAGGAAGAGCACAAGTTAAACTACATAAAGCTGGTAACCCCATCAGACCTTTAGTTGAATATTCTTTTTCTCCAGCAATAAACCTTGAAAAGAAATTGGTCCTCAAATGCAAATCCCTGGCAGCCAACCATCCTCATACTGTTGTCTCTACTTCAGACTTCATCCACAAACTTTCTAATTCCTTTTCTCCTAGTGTTAATCTATATACTCTTGATGTAGAATCTTTGTTTCCCTCTGTACCATATTTTGAGTCCTACATGCTCCTCATGAAGAAATTGATTCTTCATTTTGAACCACCCGGTACTCTTATCAAAGATCTTTATTATTGTTTCCACACTATTCATCAACACAGTTGTTTTGTTTTCAACAAAATTGTGTACAAGCAACAATCTGGTCTCCCCATGGGCTCACCTCTTTCCCCTCTGCTTGCAGAAATCTACATGCAACATATTGAAGTTTCCATCATTCCTCAACACCCTTTTCAACCTTCCCTGTGGTTAAGATATGTAGATGACATTTTCATTAGCTGGCCACATACCGAGTCTGAACTACAGACAGTGATCAACTCCATTACGGAAAAATTTCCTTCCATTAATCTCACTATATCTAAGGAAGTAAACAACAAAATTGATTTCCTGGATGTATCTATCTGCAGAAACGCCGATCTCTCCATTACTCGTTCCGTCTATCGTAAACCTTCTGCGGCCACTAACATCATTTCCTACAAATCTTTCACTCTGCATCTCTACAAGCTTGCAGCATTGAAGTCCTACATCCACACGGCTTATATCATTTGCAACAACCAACTTTCTCTTCAAGAAGAACTCTCCAAAATTTCTACAATAGCCCTCTCTCATGGTTTCCCTGCTCTTACAGTCAACTCCCTCATAAAGAAATATGAAAACAATTCGAAAATTGAATGCCTCCTTCCTCAAAAGAAAGAAAACCTGAAATTCTGTGGTTCTGTTCCTTACCATCCTTCCTATGCTTATAAGTTACAGATTCTTTTTAGAAGTTTTGGTTACCATCTTGCCATTAAATCTACCCCAAACATCTTGAAACTTCTACAAAGGGATAGGGACAAAGTTGAAAATCTGGACCTCCCAGGAGTTTACTGCATTCCTATCTCTTCTTCAACAGGTGATAACTTATACATTGGAAGCACATACAGGAGCATTAACCACAGAATTTTAGAACATAAAAAAGATGTTTTGAAAGCCAATCCTAATACAGCCTTGTCTATTTTGACAATGGAAGATACATCTGCAGTTCCCTGCTGGAACGAAGCAAAACGAATTGCTTCTTTTAACAATCATTTTGCCCTCCGTTACCGTGAAAGCCTGGAAATTATTTTACACTCACTGACTTGTAATTCCGAATCTCCTCTCTACATTCCGATGATCTGGAGATCAATTCTAAGTTTTGGCAACAAAAATAGAAAAATTCAAATGTAGAATCTGGCAACAATCTTAGTCCTCCATTGGCGTGATGAAGACCTAAGATCAGGTCGAAAGCTCCCAACTTACGAACTTTTTGTAAAAGTTATTCATTTAACGTAACTAGCGCGATCAAGTTACCTTTATTTGTGAATTTCATGTACAAAAAAATTAGAAAAATATATTATGTTTTGAACAACAAATAAAAGTAAGTAGATCATGCTAGTTATGTTATGAGATTACAACTTTTACAAAGAAAGCTCGTAAGTTGGGAGCTTTCAACCTTGTCTTAGGTCTTCATCATGCCATTGGAGGATTAAGATTGTTTCCAGATCCTATGTTTGAATTTTTGTTGCCAGATTTTAGAATCGATCTCCAGATCATCTGAATGCAGAGTGGAGATTCTGAATTGCAAGTCTTTAGGCTGAAAGGAATTTCCATGCTTTCACAGTAACAGAGGGCAAATCGATTGTCAAATGAAGCAATAAATTTTGCTTCATTCTAGTGGGGAATTGCAGAAGTGTTTTCCATTGTCAAAATAGACAAGACATTATTTGGGTTGCCTTTCAAAACATCTTTCTTATGTTCCAAAATTCTGTGGTTAATGCGAATTCTTTTCAGCCTAAAGACTTGCAATTGAGAACCTCCACTCTACATCCTGATAATTTGGAGATCAATTCTAAAATCTGGCAACAAAAATTAAAAAATTCAAACATAGAATCTGGAAACAATCTTAGTCCTCCATTGGCATGATGAAGACCTAAGATGAGGTCGAAAGCTCCCAATTTACAAACTTTCTTTGCAAAAGTTCTAATCGCTTAACGTAACTAGCGTGATCTGCTTACTTCTATTTGTTATTTCTTGTTGCATGTTTTGTACAATTCTTGAAAACATTCATAATCTGAGACTGCGCAATCAATTATGCCGTATAATAGTACAAATATCTCGAAAACAGCAATTTATTTTCATAAAGTTATTCTGTTCTTCATGTATTTTCTAGACACTGAAAAGATTGACAAGTCCAGATTGCAACATCTGTGATAATATTTCTTATTAGAATCCATTAAGGGAATTTATAAGATATTCTTCTCATCACCATCTTCAGAACTGTCTAATGACTCTTTTGCTTACTTCCTTTTGCAGTTGTTTCCTTTGTGGAGAAGTAAGGTCAAAACAGGTTTGAAATTAAAAAAATCTGGGCATCTCCATTATAATGGAAATACTTCATCAATCTTTATCGCACATTACAATCCAAACTTCAAATGTTACTGTATGCTTTTCTGCAGTGCTACTTTTTTAAACAAGAAATCCAGCTAATGAAGGCAGGTCCACAACTCAGCAGAAACACATATGGTAACATTTGAAGTTTACCAAATTTAGAATGGAACATGCTATAAAGACTGACAAAGTACTCTAATTATAATGGAAATGCTCAAATGCTTTTTAATTATGAGCCTGTGTTTGACCTTACATCCCTGGAAATGGAGCAATTACCGAAGGAGCCATTAGACAGCCAATCCCGAAACCGAAATGGTAGCGATCATAGATGCTGCAGTCTAGACTTGTCAAGCTTTTTAATGCCTAGAAAATATGTGAAGAACAGAATAATTTGAGGAAAATACACTACTGTTTTCAAAGCATTTATACAAAAATATGTTCTTTTAAGTTTTCTGTGGTCAAAATTTTAAAAACTATTTTCTCTTAGCAAAAGTTGGGGCACTGAAAAGCATCACTTTTCTCTCCTGTGTTTTCTAAACAAGCATTTCTAGCAATCTGTATCCTAGTTCTGGAAGTTTCAGAGGAACAGCATTTATTGATATTAATTTTATTTGATTACTTTTTGTTTGCCGTTTGGTTGGATCTAGAAAAACAATTAGATCCATACAATTAGCAAAGAGTAATCCTGCCCCTGAGGTTGACATAAGTATAGTGTCAGCAACCGACACCTTACATAATGAGTATTACACCCTGGAAACATCAGATGAGCAATGGCATTTACTGCTTTCCACAAATCAAGAACACTGAGTTTTGGCAGCCACAGAAACATCACTCGGGTTGCATTTAATTTTTATGACAAAAAAAAAAAAAAAAAAAAAACACCCCAAGAAACGAAATACTTAATTTTCTTTTCATTTGCAATGAATTCACAATTTGCAACTCTCTGAATAACCTATTACTACAAACATTGCTTTCCATAATTTAGGCCCAGCAACACAATAAAGACTGAAAAATGCCTAAGTTTATTTATTTATTTATCTTTTTATTTATTTTATCAGACTTTAGGCATGGTGCTTCAAATTACAGATAAACCTTTTCATCAAGAAAGCACTTTGTCCTAAGAGTTTCAGATATTGGGTGTATAAATAAGTTTTGAGGTATTTCCGTTCGGTGTCGTACTTATTACTGCTCGCATGTATTTTAAGGTGGCAAAACTGTGATATCGCAGTACGAGACCAGCTGTCAGAGTCAGTATACGACGTTCCATTGAGGTGCGAAGACGTATTTGTTTTACTGGATGGAAAAGGCAACTTTCGTCCCGACAAAACAGCATTTGAGGGAAGTGTTAGTGCATTACTTTATTGTCAAGAAAAGTACTGCCGACAGCTATCGCTTAATGTCAGAAATCTATGGTGAACATTCCCCATCCATAAAAACATGTAAGTATTGGTTTAGAGGATTCAAAAGGAACGATTTCGATGCCAGTGATAAAGAACGTTCTAGACCACCCAAAAAAATTGCTGATACTGAATCGGAAGCTTTACTCGACGAGAATCCATGCCAGACCCAAGAAGAACTAGCAGCAGCATTAAATGTTAATCAACCATGCATTTCACAACATTTAGCTGCCATGGGAATGGTGCAAAAAGAAGGGAATTGGGTTCCACATGCTTTGCGGGAAAGAGACCTTGAACGTGGAAAACCCATTTGCGAATTGTTGCTTCAAAGGCAAAAAAGAAAGTTTTTTTGCATCGTATTATTACTGCCGATGAGAAATGGATATGGTACGATAACCCTAAACGGCAGAAAGCGTGGGTGAAGCCAGGTGAACCAGGTTCTTCAATGCTAAAATGCAATATCCATGGTTCAAAGGTAATGCTGTGTATCTGGTGGGACCAGAAGGGTGTGATCCATCATGAACTGCTGAAACTGTCACAAATTATTACTGGTGATCAGTATCAAACCCAATTAATGCGTTTAAAACGAGCTCTCATGCAAAAACGGCCGGAATGGGAGAATAGACACAACAAAGTCATCTTACAGCATGACAACGCAAGACCACATGTTTCTCAACCTGTGAAAAAGTACTTAGAAGGATCCAACTGGGAAGTTCTACCCCACCCGCCATATTCGCCAGATACCGCGCCATCGGATTACCATTTGTTTCGGTCGATGCAGTCAGCACTTTCTGGAGAACGGTTTAGTTCTTATGAAGATATCAAAAATTGTCTGGACAACTGGATCTCTTTCAAGGAACCGGAATTCTTCCTTCGGGGCATACGTTCACTGCCCGAAAGATGGGGTAAAGTTGTAGCTTCAGAGGGAGCATACTTCGATTAATATTAAAATATTGTTTCTGTTCTCCAACAACGTGTTTTGTTCACCTCAAAGCCCTCAAAACTTATTTATATACCCGATAAAAGATATCATAATTTAAGTCAAATAAATGTCATATCTTTATTTTGAATAGAAAGAAAAAAAAAGTAAAAAGAACAGATGTGTAAAATTCTACTTAAATATACTTACTTGGACTTTATCTACATTTTCTTCCACTGGTTCAGGAATAAATACATCCAATGGTGCCCACTGTAGCAATATTAGTTTATTCACAAACTGGAATGAGAAAGAAGTAAAACGAAATCAGATTTTGTGAGAAGTGTTTTTGCAATCCTCAGTTGTTCATAAAATTAACATTTCAGATATAGGAAAACACACACCACACTTACCAAACTGCTTGGCCAGAACAGTGAGTTATGGCCAAAACCTGCCAAATGGCTGCACAACTTTATCATGAAGAAGCCTGGAGAGGTGCATGCTTGGTATAAGCAGGAAAGTTGAAAAAGGAACACATGGATCAGGAAAATGACAACGGTTAATGACATCTTGATTACAGTAAAATCCCTGAAATGGCAATGGGCTAAACATATTGCTAAAAGAACAGACCACCCACTGGACAATTGAAATATTAGATGTGATTTCAAGGCACAGGAAAAGACTAAAAAAAGACCATATGGAAGATGGGTGGATGAAATTTGAAAGTATGTTGGAGTGACATGCAGGAGACTGGCGCAAAACAGAAACTGGTGGAAGAGACAGGAGAGAATCCAGAATTTCTCTCTAAGGTAGGTAACGAGCGTTCAGACGCTCATTACCAACCTTAGAGAGAAATTCTGGATTTTCAAATTTAACCTCACAGTCAAAAGCATCATTCCAAGTGTGTAAAGTGCAAGAGGTTCTCGGCTAAAACACCTACCACAGTACCAGTTCACCTACCACTAGACCGTGTAAGAGATGCGGCAGTTTTAAAAGTCTGTGGAGTCGATCTTTGTGGTCCTCTTCTACTCCGTGGAAGATTAAAAGTTTGGGTCGTGCTATATACATGTGCCGTTTACAGAGCAGTCTCCTTGGAAGTCACTACTTCGCTTAGCACAGAAGCATTCATTCAAGCTCTCCAAAGATTTATAGCTAGAACAGGAAGGCCAATGATCGTCTATTCTGATAACGGAATGAATTTTACAGGGACGGACAACGCCCTCAAAGCCCTGAACTGGGAGAAGATCATGGCATGTGATGAGTTAAAACCCATTCTGTGGAGATTTAATCCTCCTACAGTTCCCTGGTGGGGTGGATGGTGGGAGCGTTTGATCTGCTCCATCGAGGCTCTACTAGTACGAGTTTAGGACGATCGTCCATGAATTATGAAGAGCTAGTCACAGTTATCTGTGATGTGGAGGCTGTCATTAATAGCGGCCCCCTACTTGTATTTCTACCGAATCCGAAGATTTGGCACCTCTAACACCTTTCATGTTCCTACAAGAAGTAAGAAAGATTGGTGTGCCAGACTTGAACTATATCAGTCGGAATAGACTGCAAGGAAGAGTGGCTTACTGCCAAAAGCTTCGTGATCAACAGCGTAGTCTGTTCCGTAAAGAATATCTCGGGCAATTGATTTTGAAAGCGACTGAGAAGAAGTTGGATCTCAAGGTCGGGGATGTAGTTTTGGTCGGATTGGATAATCAGAAACGGATACACTGGCCTATGGCTAGGATTGAGGAACTCTTTCCTGGAAGAGACGGCCATCCCCGGGTGGCCCAATTTAAGACGCAAGGAGGTACTTTGCTCCGGCCACTTCCGAAACTCTATCCATTAGAAGTGTGCTCTGAAGATGATCCGACAGTACATGAATGTCCGATAGGGAGTTCAAGAACTGGTTGAAGGCGTAAACCACCGGAGCGGCTAAATCTATAACTGCACTTCACCTGCTGATCCACTTTATTTGTTTGATTTGTCCCTACCAAATCAAAGGTGGGAGGATGTAGAATTCCAGACTGAACTGTTTCTCGAATCTCTCGGTAGATGGCAGCAGCGCGGCGGAGAGAGTGGAGCGGAGACACGTATCAAGATGAAACATGAAAGATGTGTGTCTTTGAAAATATGTCTTAGAATAATAGAATTGTGTGTTTGTGGTTGTGCTTGTAATTAAAGAGTTAGCTACAAGAAATGGTGTTTGTGTTTACTGTTGTGCACCACTGGATTATTTGTTAACAGAAGAATGTTTTAAGCAAGATTACAAGCTACGACCTTTAGGATTACCTGTTCCTCGAACATATGCCAAGGTAAGTGATCTTACCATAAGCGGATAGCTTCGCACTGTGACGAAGACCAGATGGATGCTCGATTCCGTGAGCCTTTGCCTGGTGTGCGTAACGGTTAGATACGTACCGTCAAGTCATTGATCAAGTTAGTGGGGAGGGATTAATTTTTTCCCTATACTGGTGTAGGTGTGATTTTAAGTGAAAAGATGAAGAACAACTTGATTCACTATAGCTGCAATTGAAAGAAATCTCTGGATTTGTTTGAAAGTGAAACTTCAGAGAATGGTAATTGTTGTAGTGTATGCTCCTTGTGACTCGGAACCTTCTGACAGGAAGGAAGATTTCTGGAATGAGCTGAAAGCTGTTTTGAGCCAGTTTGGTGCTAAAGAGAAAGTTATAACAGCTGGGGATTTCAATGCTAGAGTAGGTGTACCAAATGGGATTTCTGATAATGATCCTTGTGTGAATGATAATGGTGAAAGATTAATTGAATTTTGCATCGAAAATGGATTGTGGGTATCTAATATGTTTTTCAACCACAAGTATATCCACACATACACTTGGAAAAATCCTACTCTAGGATTAAAGAGTGTAATAGATTTTGTTGTTTATGATCAGCATCGGAAACACTTAGTTGTTGATACCGTCTGATGGGAGGTGCAGATGTTGGCTTTGATCATCTGTCATGAGTGAAGTTGAATGTTGGTTGGAGGAGGAGGTATAAGAAGATGACTAAAGTCAAAAGGATACACGTTGAAAGGCTGTCTGGTGAACATCAGCATTACTCTGATTTA
Organism: Macrothele yani; assembly: GCA_039090855.1. Lineage (NCBI taxonomy): Eukaryota > Metazoa > Arthropoda > Arachnida > Araneae > Macrothelidae > Macrothele > Macrothele yani. The sequence goes on along the minus strand of CM077005.1, from coordinate 119,262,265 downwards.
CTCAGTGAACGTCTGAATGAGTTGAAGGTGTGCGTGAGGGATGTAGAAAAGAAATGGACATGTTTCAAGAACTGTATTGTCACTGCCGCTGAAGTGGTCTGTGATACTGCAACAGTGGGTAGGTTTAAAGGTGATGCTTGGTGGAACAGTGAAGTTAAAGAAGCAGTAAAAAAAAAGAAGGAAGCATTCTTGGGGTTGTTGCAAGGTAGAGTTTCTGAGGATGAATATCGCTGTAAAAAGTGTGAGGCAGCAAAGCTGGTTTGCCAGAGTAAGGCAAAAGATAGGAAGGAAAAGGAGGAAATGCATGATTTGGCTAAAATGGAAAGATAGGAAAACATTCTGGAAGTACATAAGACATAGGAAAAATAGGAGAAATAAAATTCTAAGTTGTGTAAAGAATAGGGTTGGAGAAATGGTGTGGGAGCCCAATAAGCTAAGTGGGGTAAGTGCTTCTGTGATTTATTGGGCCATGAAAGCAAAGATGATTCTGAGGCAGAAGCCGATTTTTTTTTTTTTTTTTTTGGATGGAGGTTTAACGACCACCGTGAGTAACTCAATGGGCTATAAGTAGTAGCGCGTCCCTAATTTAGAGCCACTGGTTCCAGGGAAGGGAAACAGCCATGGTTGTAAGACAAACACAACATCCATGCCTCACTGGGATTTGAACCTGGATCCCTTTCAGACGAATGATCAGAAGCCATCGCTTATACCACTGCGCCACTAAAGTGGTGGTCTAAGCGATGGTTGAACCGCCATAGTTTAGAACCTTGAAAAAGCCATCTGGTAGACATGCAAAAGCTCAGTGTCATTTGCATATTATATTTTTACACCAATAAATTTATGGATCAAAACTTCTAGTTTTCTGAAGCATATCTTCAAATGGTGTATTTTTGCTTTTGAATTAAGAGATAGCTTGTTCGTTAGTAGCTCATGATGGAGAAGTCAGACTTATTTATAAATAGGAAGGTAGACATGTCAAAAATTGTGTACACATAATTTTCTCTATTAGGCATAGAAAGAAATTTTTCAATCTAACTTTTAGGAGTACAGACACAGTTTTTGTGTAGAAAGAGAGATGGAAGAATATGCATCAAAATCACATGCTTTCTTCCATTAGATATTTCTACAAACGAGAGATGGAGATATGATGGAATTAATTGTACACGAGACTGATGAAGAACAAAAAAGCTGAACTTTTTAATCAGGTGAAAGTCAGAACAATCAGCAAAAAATTGTGAACAATATCACAGCATGAGCAAGAAAAATTGTTCATTTTAATTTCTTTATGTAAATATTAAACTGGAGCACATCACTGTTTTCACAATATGAAATTATTGAACTCAAGACAAAACAACATGGTTTTAAAAGGCATTGCTTCAAACACAGTTTTTTTTCTTGTTTTGTTGTTATACTTACTAGAAACATCAGCTCAAGTTTCCTCTTCAGGAAAATACTTGTTTTCTTCTCAGCAGGTTCCACTGCCATATTTGTCTTATGTTGATTATTCAGCTGCACAGCATCCGACGATGAATTTTTCTTTCTCCTGATATCTTTTTTCCCCCATTGCTTCATTGTTGCTGTTTTTTCTTTGCCCTCAGATGACAGTAATTTCCCCCATCATGCTGAAAGAACTCTCAGCCTGACCATGAGTGCAAGTTATAAAAGCTTCCACTATTTTTGATAACTGGTGTAACTTGGAGAGGACAAATACTTTTGAACACCATGCAACATTTTTTACAAATTTGTACAACTTTATCACTTCTGTTTTCAGAAATTTCCCCTCCCTTATCAAGTTTAAATGCAAACACTCATGGAAGAGGGAGGACAACATTTAACAGCAACATAGGACAGTGGGAACACCACAGCAAAAATGTTACAATTACGGGAAAATTTGGTGAAAATGTTACGATTATGGGGGAAATCTTCGCTCCATCTGATTCTGTTACTGGATATTTTTTTCACTATTTTTATGCTGAAATATAAGTACTTATAGAATAAAATGATATTTAACAACAATACTGCTTAACTTCAACATTTTTCAAAGTTTTGTAAGACGTAATGCCCCAGACGGAAAACAAGACCCCCTCCCAACTACCCCCCACCCCCACCACCAATTTCTTCAATTTTGCATTGCTTTCCAGAATGACCCAAATAATGACGGGGGGAAGGGGGACTAATTCAGCGAATTTGTGGGAGAATCTCATGTATGAGTAAATTTGTCTATAATAAATTAGTTCTGCAGAGGCAGAAGAGACATGGGAGTTGGTTGTGTACTGAAGAAATGCATTATTTATGGGGAAGGGGTAAGACATGATCTGATCATGTGATGAACGAAGGTGTGTAGCAGATATGTATAATGTGAAGCAAAACATTGTTAGCATGGTGGGGACAAATATTCTGAGGTGGTTTGACCATGCTTGAAAGAATGAGTGATGAGTGCTAAGAGAATTTATTTAGCCCAAGTGGCAGGTCAAACACATAAAGGAAGGCTAAGGAAATCATGGGAGGACTAGATTTAGGAATGTCTGCAAGAGGAAAAGATAGTGAGTATAAAGTACGAAAGGTCTGGTGTGTCAAGACTGCTGTGTCAAGACTGCTGTGAAAGATTACATTTGATACATCAACGATAAGTACAGGGTGGTCAAAAAGTCCCCTAGGAGTTTCGGAGTGACAACTGTACAAAAATGAAGAGATCTACAGCAATGCTGTTTGTGGCATTTGAAAGAGTAAATATTCGAGTTTTAATGCTATCTCTTTCCAACAGATGGCACTACATACCCACAAATACTAAGGCTGACTGCAAAACAACTTAATCGTCACCACAGGAGAAAGCAATGTGCGTGTGTTGGATATTTGAGACAAAGTCTGTGATTACAGTACAAAGAAATTACCGTCAGACATATGGGAAAGATCCACCAAGTGATTTCAGTATCAGAGCATGGCAGAAAAAATTCTTGGATACTGGTAATGTCCTGGACCAGCAAAGAAGTGGCAGACCCCCTGTCAGTGAAGAAACTGTGTAAAGCATACAGGAGGTTTTCACTTGCAGTCCCAGCAAGTCCATGAGAAGAGCCCCTTTACAACTGAATGTTCCACGATCCACATCGATGGGAGTGCATCACAAACACCTGAAGCTAACCGCATACAAAGTGCAACTCCTACACCAGATTAAACTGAAAGATGGACCTCAACGCTTAACACTCGCTCGGGATATGTTGGGGAAGCTGGAAGTTGATGAAAGCTTCCTACGCTGTATAATGTTCTCGGATGAGGCAACCTATTATGTGCACGGAAAAGTCAACACTCAGAACGTTCGTATAAGGGGTAGCGAAAACCCACATTCAGTCAGGGAGCACGTCGCGCATAGTCCAAAGGTGAATGTTTGGTGTGGGCTCATGCATAATTGTGTAATTGGGCCATTCTTCTTTTGAGCCAACAATGCAAATGAATAATTACCTGGACATGCTTCAGAACTTTGTGGTTCCTCAACTACTGGATTTGCAACCAAACGTCATACTGCAACAAGATGGTGCCCCCCCCCCACACACACACACATTGGGGACTTGACAATTGTGAATACCTGAACCTTGAGTTTTCCCGACAGATGGTAGGCAGAGATGGTCCCATTCCTTGGCCATCCTGGTCCCAGGATATCACTCCTTTAGACTTCTTCCTCTGTGGCTATGTCAAGGGAATGGTTTACCGGGAAAGATTAAGCAGCCTTCAGGGGCTCAAACCGCGCATTGCAGCAGTGTTTGATAGAATTGATCGTGACATGTTGGAGTGCACAAGGTAAGAAATTGAGTACCAACTGGATGGGTTACATGCCACTAAAGGCACACATGTAGAGGTGTATTAAGGTAAGATTATTAAACTCGAATATTTACTCTTTCAAATGCTGCAAACCGCATTGCTGTAGATTTGTTCGTTTTTATACAGTTGTCAATCGAAGTCCCTAGGGAACTTTTCGACCACCTTGTAAAACCTTATGCAATCGGTTTTAAACTTAAAGGAACAGTAAACTCATTTCAGGCATTTTTTTTTTTCTCCGCACGGAAATGTAATAATGAAAGAGACATGAAAACTGATGCAATCAGAAATGCTTTATCGTAAGTAGTTCTCCCGCTATAGCGCTTTTTTAAATCAGCAGTGACGTCACACTAGACAAGAGACCGCATGCTCAGCGTTCGTAGGGCTCCAGTCAGTGCTGTTTACCATTCTGTGCAGCGCAGTCGATCCCATCAATCTGTAAAATGGCTAGTGTAAATCCTTATTCATTTGAACCACAGTATTCTGCTGGTACAGTACGAATGTTTAACAAGAAATGCAAAAACAAATTTGAGGGTAGAAAAGGTAATCTTGACTGGTGCCAATGTGATAACTACAAGAGAATGTCAATAGATGCTGAGTGTTTGTGTTGAAACGAGTGATCAGATGATGAAAATAAAAAATAGTGCCCAATGTATAATAAACCACGAATCATTCGACAGTGTTGTTTTAAACATCCACACCTTACAGGCAAGTCATAATCAAATGATTCTTCGGGCAGAAAAGAAACAAGAAAAAAATATAAACTTGTAAGTAACAAACAATGGAGACACGTTGTGTACAAACAATTCGTATATTGGGTGAATGTCTGGATACCTGTAGGGCGAAAAATCATAATCTTGTGTCGTTAGAATGTTTTCCTGAATCTAATGAACAACAGCATTTCGGTTTTGTTTGTTGCCCTAGAAATGACACAGACTTTCGATTAACTCCCACTGTCACTAAAGATTTGTCAGCTACTGTCTATATACAAGTATATAAAGGTGTTTTTCATTGAACTAAGTGCATACATACATACATACATACATATCCCTAAGCTGTTCTCTGAGATTTAAAAAGAAATACAAACTACCAGATATTTTTACTTACTGTTGTCATATCAAACTTCTCCATTTACAGCGGTCTTGACATACAACTCGGGCTTCACTGATGTCCATTACACACAGTACACAAGATCTTTTATACTTCATGCTCATAATCTTTTTCTCATGCAGACACTCTTGAATCTGATCCACCCATGTCTTCCTTGGCCTTCCTCTGCCTTTCCTTCCTGCCAATTGGGCTAAAAAGATTTTCTTAGTAAGCATCTCATCACTCATTCTTTCAGCATGGCCAAACCACCGAAGCATATTGGTCTCCCCTTGCTAAAAACATTTTGCTTCACATCACACAACTGCAACACATCTTCATTCCTCACACAATCAGACCGTGTCTTGCCACAAACCCCACATAAATAACGCATTTCTCCAGCACACAAACTACTCCTATATTTCTTCTGCAGTACCCAGGTTTCACTGCCATACATCAGAGTAGGAACAATTACAGTTTCATACACAGCCATGCGGGACTCTCTAGATAGAGAACCCATCATTCCTGTAAAAACCTCCCAGAGCATGACTTTCAATGAAGAATTCACTCGCCTACTAAATTTACCATCCAAATTGTTCTCTCTGTCAAACATGCTTCCTAAATACACAAACTCACTCACCTGGTCAATAACAGTGCCATTTATACTTACATTACATTCAATGCTACCCGTTCTTCTCTCAAACACCATAACTTTGGTTTTTCCCTTATTTATACTCAGCTTGAATTTCATGCAAACTTCGTGCATCCGAGACAACATACTCTGCAAATCACTTTTGCTCTCTGCCAACAGGACAGTGTCATCAGCATACAGCAATCTGCACACACGGATATCAGCAAGACATAAACCAGTATTATCTATTTTGGCATCATACATGCATGCATCCATGAATATATTACACAGCCAGGGTGACATTACACAACCTTGTCTAACTCCTGAACCAATAGAAAACCATTTTGATAAAACCCTATTAACTCGTACACAAGCTCTACTACCAGCATACATGGCTTTTACACTATTAAGTAGATTCCCAGTAACACCATATTCATTCAATACCTTCCATAAAAGTGTCCTATTCACTCAGTCGTAAGCTTTCTCTAAATCTATGAAGGCAGCAAAATCTTTCTTACCAACAGCCAGATACTTTTCAATCATCATGCATAATGCAAAAATCTGGTTAGTGCAGCCTTTATCAGGCATGAAACCACTCTGAACATCCCACACTATCTCTGATGTAAGACCCCGTACTTTTTCAATAACAACCTTACCAAACACTTTCCCTGGCACACTTCGTAGGCTAATACCACGATAGTTCTTGTATTCGGTCTGATCACCTTTTCCCTTAACACAAGGGAACAATAATAGCAAGTTGTAAATGAATTTATGGCACCTCTATTCATAGTGATTGTGGAATAACTTTTTTATGGGTCTTATAGAGGTTATTTTTCATGAAAGTTGGTTGTCAAATTTTCGAACTAAAGCCTAGTTCGTCATCAGAACTATGTCACTGGAGTAGTTGCTGCCACTCAGTTGGAAGAGTCCATCCGCAATTATCGTTAATTGTGGTACTTCTTCTTCTTGCTATTTCGATCCCTTCTTCTAGTTTCCTCTTTACTAAGTTTGACTGGTGGGCGATTATCAGTGTGGGGGATTAGCCACAGCTGAGGGTTCTCTCACAATAGAGAAATACTACTTGGCATATATGAACTGCTCCTATTTTCCTTCAAGAATAATTTCTTCCAGTTTGGAAAAAAATATTACAGGCAAACTTCAGGACTTGCAATGGGTTCTCCACTAGCAACTCTGCTAGCAAATTATTATATAAGTAAACTAGAGGCAAAAATCCTTATACAACCCTCCTTGTTTGCTCTCTATGTAAGGTACATGGATGATGTCCTAATTATAGTAGATACTGTGGATCAATCTCTACCCTCTCAGAGTCTGGCAGAATTTAACTTACTAGAGAATACCTTGCAGTACACCCTGGAACAGGAAAAAGACCATAGCATCAATAACCTAGATTTAACCTTGACCTCAAGAGAGGGGGAAATAGTCACTCAGCTTTTTAGAAAACCCACCAACACAGGGAAGATGTTAGACTTCTGCTCATTCCACCCTGATTATATTAAATCGAATACGGCAAGACAATTTTTGGAAAAAATTGAAATCCTGGTCTCTTCAGCTACTCAAAAAGAACTTCACAAAGAAGAATGAAAGGAAATATTGGCAGAAAGCAATTACCCTCCCCATATGTTGAGAAAATATTTAGACAAGTGCCAAAAAAGAAGCAGGAAAAAACTAACTTCAAATTCACCAGCAAAATTACGTACCACAAGGGACTTTTCGAGAAACTGAAAAGGATCGAAGCAAAATATAATATCACGCTAGCTCCAGATTTTAATAACAAAATAAAGAAATTCCTGCCAGCTTTAAGGCAGAAAGAATTGGACATCCAATTGCAGGAAGGAGTAATTTATTGCATCGACTGTAACTGTGGACTCAGCTATATTGGAGAAACAGGGAGAAGTATTAAGGTCCGAATGAAAGAACACCAAGCAGCTATTAGGAACATTGGGAACAAAACAGGGCAAGACAGACATATACAAGGAAGTGGACACTCCATAAATTGGGACTCAGTGGAAATAATCGCCCACCAGTCAAACTTAGTAAAGAGGAAACTAGAAGATGGGATCGAAATAGCAAGAAGAAGTACCACCACAATTAATGATAATTACGGATGGACTCTTCCAACTGAGTGGCAGCAACTACTCCAGTGACATAGTCCTGATGACGAACTAGGCTTTAGTTCGAAAATTTGACAACCAACTTTCATGAAAAATAACCTCTATAAGACCCGTAAAAAGTTATTCCACAAACAATAATAGCATCCTTCCAATCCCGAGGGACCATTCCTAACTCCCAGCACAACTGGCAAATTTCAATGTATCGTTGTTCAATTTTTGCCAATTTGCGATGAACATACTTTTTTTTTCAATTTGATTGACATTAAATGTCTGTAATTACTGTTTCACACGTTATGCAAGTTCAGCAATCGGGAGATTGCTAAATGACGTTAACATAGTATTGGCAATTGAAATCAAGAATAATAATAATAATAAGTATCTGTACTTACAATATTCATAGTGGCTGCCGGGGCTTCATATGTGCGTCTTCAAAGAATGTGAATTTTTTTTTTTTTCAATTGTGAAGTTTAGATTAAAATTCATGATATTGTAAAATCTGCACCAGATAAAATTAAACAAGATGAATTTTTACAATGCAAAAAGATTTTAACATCGACGAAATAAGAAACTGAATTAAAACCTTGTTGAATTTTTTTAAAAAACGAACTATAATCTCGAAGAGGAAATAATCTTGACTGTGAAGCACCTTGATACACAATGAAATATGAAGACGAATTATAATTTTGCTGAAATTTCAAAAACCAATAGTCCTGAAAAAGAAAATAATCCCAAAAAATACAAATCTCCTGACTGCGAAGCACCAAACTAGTTTCTGCTAACACTCGTTAACCAGTCAGTTACAGAGTCACCACCATATTTCAACATCTCGGCAGTTATGTCATCAACTCTCGGAGCCTTACCATTTTGAAGAGATTTTAGAGCTTTACACACTTTTCTTGAGATCCCTCCTGTGCTTCCATCCCTCATTGTGACATCATCTGCATCAGTCTCAGAATCATCTTTGCTTTCCTGATCTAATAACTCACAGAAGTATTCACCCCATCTTTCACTTAACTCATTGGGCTCCCGTATCATTTCTCCGATCTCATTCTTCACACAACTTACAACTTTGTTTCCCCTATTTTTTCTCAGTCTCATGTACTTCCAGAAGGACTTCCTATCTTTCCAAAAAGCCAGTTCATGCCTTTCCACCTTCTTCTTCCTATCTTTTGCCTTACTCTGGCAAACCAGCTTAGCAGCTTCAAGCTTCTTTCAGCGATATTCATCCACAGAGACTCTACCTTGCAACATCCCCAAATAGGCTTCCTTCTTTCTCTTTACTGCCTCTTCAATCTCACTATTCCACCAAGCATCACTTCTATTGTTACTTACTATTGTGGTGCCACAGACCTCTTTAGCAGCAGTGACAACACAGTTCTTAAAACATTCCCACTTCTTTTCTACATCCTTCTCGCCAGACTTCAGATCCTTCAGTCGTTCTCTGAGTAAGTCAGAATACCGCTGATGATCTTCAAGGAGCCTATCAACCTTTATTCTTTCTATCCTGGGTCTCTTCCTATTCCTTTTCCTCCAACAAACATTAAGTTACACTCATGACACTACCAAGTAATGATCAGAACCAACATCTGCACCTATCATCACACGGGTGTCAACAACTGTTTCAGACGCTGATCATAGACGACAAAATCTATCGCACTCTTTTGACCAAGAGTGCGATTTTCCCAACAGTACATGTGTGCAAATACTTGTGGTTGAAAAATGTATTAGATACACACAAACCATTCTCAATGCAGAGTTCAATTAATCTTTCACCATTATCATTCACACAAGGATCATTAAACTTACCCAGAACATTGTCAGAAATTGCATTCTGCAGATCTACTCTAGCATTGAAATCCCCTGCTATTATAACTTTTTCTTTAGCACCAAACTGGCTCAAAACAGCTTTTAGTTCATTCCAGAAATCTTCCTTCTTATCAGAAGGTTCCGAGTCACAAGGAGCACACACTACAACAATTACAATTCTCTGAAGTTTCACTTTCAAACGAATCCAGAGAATTCTCTCACTTAGGCAACTATAGTGAATGAAGTTGTTCTTCATCTTTTCACTTAAAATCACACCTACACCAGCCTGTCCTCTCACATTATCCAATACTCCAGACCACACGATCACTGTGCCATTCACTTCTTCTACCCCAATTTCCTTCTTTCTTTTTTTTTTGGTTTCACTTACACACAGCACATCCAGTCTATACTTATTCATCTCCTCAATCACTTCATTCATCTTGCTATTTATACCTCTAGTATTCCATACATCAATCTTACATCCACTCAGCCAAGATCTCTTTCCCATACGCCACTTAGAAAGTCCAGGTTGATTCTGTGGTGGACCGTCCTTCTCAAATGTGGTAAGTCCACCATATCCCACCCTTAAGCCATTCTTAATATTTCTTTTTGTCTTTTTAATCAGGTAAGTACATCAGTGTGGGGGATTAGCCGACAGCTGAGAGTTCCAGTTGGTCATTCAACCTAAGGATTCTGGAACAAAACCCAGTGAGCTGGGGTCTTTTCGCCATGTCACACAGAACTAGCTGGCACATCTCCAAGATTCACAGAGGCCCTAGTTGCTGTTGTGTGTGCCATTGTAACCACGGAGCGCCCCAAGGAGGAAAACCCATCATCCACAGCAAACAACTTTATGAGTATTTTTCGTAGCCCAATTGGCAAAGTCATTAATGACCCCCCCCCCCACACACACACACACACACACACACTCCACAAAAATAAAAATACAGCAATAGTTGAACATGATATGGAAAACAAGAAGAAAAATATAAACTAGAAATAAGTTAGATAAAAAGGGAGTTTATCTGTTATTTCTACTGTTATTACTGTATGGCAGGTTAGTCAGCGATAGAAATTTTCCTACCACCAGTTCAGCATTTCCATTACACGTTTGAGCTGACCGCCATAAATGGTTGGTTATACTAGACCACCATGCTTCTAGTAAAGGAGCTTTCTTTTCAGCAGCTTTTAGATTTTTAGTCAAACTTTTGGCCATGTGATGATCAATTTGGGATATTTTTTCTTCATGAGGGGGCCCGGATGCTTCTATGTCTATCTGATAAAAAAAAACTGATATCTTTATTTCTTCATAGAGGCCTGAGAGTAATAAATCGCACACATTATTTTCTAAGTCCCCGCAAAAACACCTTTTTGGACGACAATAAAATCTACAATATTTCCTCGCGAATACCCATAATGAAATACGTACAGTATTTGACGCAAAAACCTGGCGAATCAAACTGTCCATCTCCGCTCACCCAAATTTCGCATAATTTTAAATCACCAGTAATTTGTTTTTTCTACTGTGCCACTTAAATTTGATCATTGGCCCAACTAGAAATTTCATCACTTTGTAAAAAGTAGTTAGTGAGTGCTTGTAAACCAAGGGTTTCAGCGAAATCCGTAAACTGCTTAAAATTAATTCCAGTTCTGCAAATTGCAGTAGAAAGTTTGATGACTAATGAACAGGACACGTGCAACACATGGAGAGAAATTCCTGACACTAATTACCTCATACTTTCCCTCACAACCCCTACAGCACCGAGTCACAGATGCAGCTGGTGCGAGAAGTGGTCTGACTGACCGCTTGTCTAGTGAGACATCATCAACAGAAACTTTGTCAGCTGTTTGCTCAGCTCCTAATGACCGTAGGGAAACAAATTTCAGCTCTATGAGCATCACCCTGTCACCCGCATAACATGACAGTAAAAATTAGTATTTTCGAGAACCTTTTTTTAAAAGTTTACTGTTCCTTTAAATTTAGCAGATTAGCTTTCTTTGAGGAGCTAACCTCTAAGTTTCATAGAACAGCTTAGTGAAGTATGTATGCATGAATTAGCATGGCATCACGGGTTACAGATGCTCCCAACATGTACACTATCTACCAACAAGTAATTGGACACCTGTGATAGCAAAGGAAAACGAAGTTTATTCACCTTCAATAGTTGGTGGAGCCTCTACGAGCGGCGATTACAGCTGCGACCCTCCGCAGCATACTCTCAACCAGGCGTTGTACGACGGCTAGCGATATTTTCTTCCACTCGGCTTGGAGAAGACAGGTCAGTTCCTTCACCGATTTCGAACGGTGGGGGCACCCCTAAAGTCGACACTCCAACTCGTCCCAGAGGTGCCAGTCCATTCGATTAACCCCATTGTCACCATACCAAGCCATGGTGGACCTCACAACATGACAGGTGGCATTGTTATCCTGAAAGTAACATGGGCCCACCCCGCAAAATTGCCACAACGTAGGAAACGCATGGTCATCCAAAATGGTGCAGTAGATCTCGGCGTTTAGTCTACCAGGAATTGCGACCAAGGGTCCCGTGCCACACCGAGAGAAACACCCCCATAGCATAACTCCACCACCGCCAAACTTCACAGTTGGCACAATATATTCCAGCCGGAGGCGTTCTTCAGGCAGACGCCAAACCCAGACCCTGCCATCCGAACGGTAGAGGGTGAACCTTGATTCGTCGCACCAGAGAACCTGTTTCCACTGTTCAACGGTCCACTGTCGACGTTCTTTGCACCACGTTAGCCGAGCAGCGCTACTGGACTTGGTGATCAAAGGCTTGTGGGCGGCACCACGTCCACTATAACCGAGCAGATGGGCTTCCTTACGGATGGTATTCGTCAAAAGAACACTCCCGGATGCCTGTTGAACCTCCTCGTGGATGTGACCCATCGACTTGATGCAGTTCTTCCGAATTTCTCTGGCTAGCACCCGTCGGTCTCTAACTCCCACTTTTGTGGGTCTGCCGGGTCGGGGCACATTCCGACAGTCACCTCTCATCTTCCACTTGCCAATCACATAGGCCACTGTCGATTTTGGGTACTTCAACTCGCTGGATATGTCACGTATGGATCGGCCATTTCTGTGATGCCCGACGATTACACCTTTCTCGAAATCAGAGAGCTCCGAACTGCGTGGCATCTTGCATGCGACTGGTTGCGTTGTTTCCCACACGATATTTAACGGCGGCCGTGACGTGTATCAGGACCGCAGATATCGTCGATTGCAGGGGTGTCCAATTACTTGTGGGTAGATAGTGTATATTGCATTTCTAGAAAACTAAAAAAAAAAAAAATCATGATAATAATACTGCTCATTTACCAGCACACACACCTACAACAAAAAAGTTAAAGCAATTCAATTTCTTTAAGAACACTGAATAACAAAATTCAAATTGGGACTATCCTCTTACCCGAGAAAAAATAAGTTTTTCGTAAGCAGTTTTGGCCTCAGTAGCATCCTTGAATTCCACCAAACCAGTTATACCTGGTGGAGGCAAAATCACCTTATTTACATCTCCATATATCGCAAACGCTGCCTCCAGCTGTGTAGCAGTAGTGTTTACTGGTAAATTCTTAACAATGATTACTGTCTTACTGCAAGTCGCCGAATCAGGTTGGCTGAAGGAATCTAATTTGACTCCATGACGAAGCAGAAATGCTCGCGTTTGCTTCACAAGTTCTGTTTCTCCAAGAGCCAGCCGAGTCATAACACTTTCTTCTGCATTCTGAAAATGAAATAAACAAAGCATATCAAATGTTTGGAAGTCAAAAGACAACACGTACACTCACGAACAATGAAATTCGCGCACCTAGAAGAAAACATGCTACAACCACGAAACTTTGCAAATAGCTAGTGCAAGCTGTAATGCAAATGAACCACGTTTGGTGCGAGCACACATGAACGGACACCCTGTGGTGGTGCTGCAAGCGCGAACCAGCAGTCTTATAAACCGGCGTGTAGTCGATGCCCCATGAAAGCGAAAAGCACCGGCCAATGCAAGCAAGAGTACAGCGACAAGAATGCCAGGCAGATGCAGAGACTTCGATTTACACAACTCATGGACTTTGAGAGAGGCCTGATCATCGGATCGGCACACCGTATAGCCTGCCACCTGGATCTTCTGACCATAGCGTTCAAATGTGTTGGGAGCAGTGGACACATGACGGCACTGCCACATGGTGGAGTGGCCCTGGACTGACCAGGAGGAAACCAGTAGGGAGGATCAACGGGTCATGTGCCAGGCACAAAAGGATCCCAAGGGGACACAGTCCACTATACAGGCAGATGTAGCGGCTCCTGTATGTCCACAAACCATTTCCTGATGCCTCACAGAAGCGAATCTGTGATCCCAGCGCCTCTTACGTGCGCTGCCATTAACACCAGAATACTGCTGGCTCTGTGTAGAGTGGTGTCAGGCCAGAGCAACGTGGATCGCCACAGACTAACGATGTGTGGTGCTTAGCGATGACTGCCACTTCGTTTTGGGGACAGATGATCATCGTGTCCGGGTGTGGAGGTCCCCAGGTCTACGGCACAATACCAACCTCGCTATTGAGCACCCCACCTCCCCCACTGCAGGCATTATGGTCTGGGGAGCCATTGCCTATGATAGCCAATCAGCTCTAGTAGTGGTACGTGGATCATTGACAGGCCAGCGGTATGTGGATGAGGTCCTATGGGCCCATGTGCTCCCATTCCTGACCAGGATTCCAGGTGTGCTATACCAGCAGAATAATGCCCACCCGCACATGGCTCAGGTTGCCCAGGGCTGCCTACGTTATGTCCAGACACTTCCATGGCCTGCCTGCTCCCCTGACATGTCCCCTATTGAGCATGTATGGGACCAGCTGAAATGCAGTCTGTCGCCATGCCACACTATCCGAGATTTGGTGCACACCCTCCAACATGTGTGGGCCAGTGTGCCGCAGGACAACATCAGGGGTCAGTTCACCTCCATCCTGGACCATATTGCAACATGTATTGCCACACGAGGCGGTGTGACGCACTATTGAAGATAACCAGACTGCTTGCTACAGATCCCTCTGTAATTGTCCTGCAGCTCTGTTTTTGCCATCATGTGTATCATTCATCTGTATCATTACATCCATAAAAATTTCAGTTCTTCCTTCTTGGTGCACAAATTTCATTGTCCATGAGTGTAGTATTAGCCAAAATTTAAAATCACGAAAATGTGTAAAATGTATAATACAAATAAATCATAACCACTCAAAACAAAAATGTTCTTTACAGCTAGCACATTACAGGTGGAAAGAGATGGGCATGCAGCAAAGCACAGCTTTTGTGAGAGACAAAAATGATTGAACAATGAATTAAAAATCCAGAACTGTTATCATTCCTCTCAAAAACAAAGACAATGGGTGACCATATTAATGTGTCCCCACCTCTAAAACTAAAACGTATATATGTTACCTCAGAGCTACACTCATTTTTTTCACTCCAGAATCATAAGCAAAAGGACATACAAGAGATATTAAAGAGGGAATCCCTTTTACCATTCTTTCTACACCATTGCTTAAAACTGCTTTTGCACTGCCAAACTGAAGGAGTGTAAAAAAAAAAAAAATTAAATTCTTTATTAAGTGATAATTAGGGCCAGGACTTTGATGACTTTTGCATTTTTTGCATTTTAAGGGCTTTTTGCATTTTTAATGCATTTTTATGGCATTTTGCAGCCTTTTCTGGAATTCATTTGGCATTTTGGGAGGATTTTTGCAATTTAGTGCATTTTTTGTCACTTTTCTGCATTTTCTTTCTTTTTTTATGTACAGTCCAAAAATGGCCGACACGGCCCTTCAATCAAACGGCTGCGGCATTTCTTCCCCCTTTAGACTTTGGGAAGATCATACGTAGTTGATTGTGCTGATAAGACTCAGTAGCTGTGTGTTCTCCTCAAAAGAAAACAGATGTCTGACTGCCTTATAAAAGCCAATGGCTTTGGACACGCCCCCAACAAACCCCGAGTCACAAAGATGGGAGAGAGAGATAACCAATCAGCGCTTGGATGTGAGCGATTCAGCCTGTGTACCTTAGGAGGTCTTTCGTCCTTGAAGCAACGCCCGCACCCCTCCCCCACCCATACACAACAGTCTCCCTCAGGAAATGAAAAGATTTCCCCCACAAAACAGGTAGCTCAAATTATAGGAAGCAGTACTTTGGATTAGGTGTCACTCTCCACAGAGTAATCCTCATTTTGTTGGGTCTTCAGAAGGGAAGGAAATGGAATAGAAATATTTGCGCCTAAGATTTTTGGACACTGTTCGTGAAAGGGTTAGGTAGGATGTTTTTCCATTGCCCCCCCCCCCCCATCTTCTGGTACCAGGCAGAACCTGCTCTGAGTGTTTGAGGGGTTACACTTAAAGCATCTGGAATTGTATGGAAGCTGTTAGTATGTACATACTCCAGTCATTATTTCCAGTCTGAAAAGAAAAGTAGCAGTTTATTTCCAAAGATGCCTAAATGCAAACCTTCTCAATCTTGCTATTCGCGCAAGTTTATTTCGGAGTTCGGAGAAAATGTTTTTTCTACTGGTGGAGTAATTCTATTTTGCAAACTACGTGAAACTAAAGTTGCAGCACAAAAGCGATTTACCGTCGTGCAGCATATTCGAGCTGTCGAACTTGCAAAGAAAAAGTCGCAGGCATCTCAACGTTTACTTATGGAAAGCTGTTCATCAACACCATCCAAGAAGTCACCATTTTATAAATCGTTGTGAAGTTTTTGTTTCTGCGAATATTTCACTGGAAAAGTTAAATCATCCTAAATTTCACCAGTTTTTGGAAAAACACACTGGTCATATCATACCTGACGAGTCTACACTACGAAAAAATTACATACGTGAGTGTTACACAGAAACAATGGACAAAATTAGGGATAGTGTAAAAGAGAAAAAAATGTTTGTGTCTATTGATGAAATGAACAGTGCTCAGGGTCGTCCTGTTGCTAATGCCATAATAGGGACATTTGAGCCAGATTGCCCAAACAAAATAGTTTTGCTGAATACAGAGATCATAGAGAAAGTGAATCACTCAGCGATCTGTCAATTATTTGACAAATCCTTATTTCTTTTATGGCCTGGTGGTATACAACATGACTATATCCTTCTGTTTTTGACTGATGCTGTCTTGTATATGGTTAAAGCAGGAAAATCAATTAAAGGATTTTATCCCAAGTTGGTGCATGTCACTTGCCTTGCCCACGCTTTACATCGCACTGCCGAAGAAATCCGTGCAAATTATCCTAATATTGATCGATTCGTATCCAATGTCAAAAAAATATTCCTAAAAGCTCCATATCACATGCAATGTTTCAAATCTCAAGCTCCTAGCCTAGCTTTACAACCACAACCAGTAATAACATGTTGGGGTACATGGCTGAATGCATGCATATATTACAGTGACAATTTCCAGCCTGAGAAGTCTCTAGTAAATGGTTTTCAAACTGTTGATGCAGCTTCAATTCAAATTGCTTAACACGTGTTCTCGGAAGATAAAACAGAAGGAAATCTAGCATACATTAAATCAAACTTCGGCATTTTGGCCTCAACGATTACATGTTTAGGAAAACAGGGTATGGAACTCATCGATGTAATCAGTTACGTTGAAAAAGCAAGCCAAGTTCTTAAAGGAGCCAAAGGCAAGGTTGGACATTCTATCTTCACCAAATTAAACAATGTTCTAGAAAAAAATGTTGGATTCCAGACTTTGAAGAAAATCTCACATATATTAACTGGAGAAACAGACAGTTTTGATATAGAAAGAAGAACTAGCTGTAAGTGAAGCTGTTTTTTTTTTTTTCAAGTATGTTCCTGTCACATCCGTTGATGTCGAGAGAAGCTTCTCGAGATATAAAATCCTACTTACTTTTGAAAACATTAAAATGCCCCTTATAATTCAGTGCAATTATGATGCACTTACATGAAGAAAGACTTTCAGTGTACAAGCAAATAAAATTCATATGGAATTGGTATGTACTGTTCTTTCTTTTTCTTATGCAGTTACTAGTTATTTTTTTCTTACGATTAATATTTATTTTAAAGAAAAGAAATATAATTTATCAATTATTTTAAGACAATACAACAATTTTTGGCAAAATTTACTGTAAGAACTGTTCTAGCTAGGTTTCCTTATAAAAATTTTAAGGGCATTTCTTTTTTTCATTTTATGGGCATTTTTTGCAATTTTTAAGGTCATTTTCTGCTACTTTTAAGTGCATTTATAAGGAATTTTTCACTCATCAAAGTTTGCGCCCTAGTGATAATACATTTTCTATTTGAAAAAGTTGCACAGTTTCTGGTCTGAATGCCTGTGGTTAGATAGTAAGATTCTGTTATAAGGAGCAAGGCAATGCTTTGAACAGCATAAACTGTGGACATTTCTTCACATCCATGTACCACAAAGTGGAACGCAATAAACCGTCTATGCACATTGTGAACTTGAACAAACACCACTGACTGTAGTCCAGTTAAACAGCTTTACTTAAGTCCAAAACCAATATGAACAAAGAAAATGTTAGATCTTTCAAGAACACTTCGTTCCTATCCTCAGACAAAATTAATGATGTGCATGTCCAGGTGTGAGGCTAGAGAAGGCGCATAAAGATTGAAATGAGCATGTGCTGATTGGGCGAATGGTGTGCCACACCGTTGAAATGACCAGGTTTCAGAGAATCAAGGCATAGATTTGACCTTAGTAACAAGTTTCTAGGTAAGTATATTACAAAATTGATGTCAAAACACAAATATACATTGAGATAAAACATATTAGATAAGCACAAAAATTATTGATACGACCTGGCTAAGAGCTTGAACCAAGTCCCTCCATGGTTGAGGTATTATGTATGGGGATGAGTTATTGCAGCATATGTCCCCAAGGGCATGAATGCATAAGCTTTCAGACAGAAGCAAAGAAGACAAATCACGTTGAGTGGTTAGAATCCGAGCTTGGCCCCAAATGGGAAAGTGGGTTCCACTGAGAGTCAGTCTTGCCAATGCCGTGTTCATGGACACCATCTTCACACTGCAATTGTGTACAAACACACGAACCTGGAGAGAACACCTTGTGGAACCGATAGAAACTTTGGTGGGTACGTCAGTGTCCATGGCTTGCACAGGGATAACATAAACCCCACCACATTCATGTTGTACAACAGAGTCACGGTCCTTCTTAATCCGTGTGAAAATGTTCTTTGTCCTCAGGCTGAAACCCAGACCATGGCACCTACAAATGTTTTTGAGAACAGTAGCAGGTGTGGGGTGATAATCAATGGAACCAACGTATCTCATGTTTTTGCATTGTAGAGAAGAGGCGACACATTTGATTCCTTAGCAATCGATCTACAACGCTGACGTCGTAACCATGAGAATCAACAATGTCCTTAATTTTGTTAATCTCTGCTCTGTTTAGTT
Organism: Macrothele yani; assembly: GCA_039090855.1. Lineage (NCBI taxonomy): Eukaryota > Metazoa > Arthropoda > Arachnida > Araneae > Macrothelidae > Macrothele > Macrothele yani. The sequence goes on along the minus strand of CM077005.1, from coordinate 119,243,357 downwards.
TTGCAGTAGAAGAGTGAGATACGGCACGTTTTACCAGAAACCAATAGCAGAAAGCTTGTAAACATGCCGTATCTCACTCTTCTACTGCAAAAGTATGCAGTGCAGAGATTAAACAAATCAAGGACATTGTTGATTCTCATGAATACGACGTCAGCGCTGTTATTCTCATCAATATGATGTTAGCCTTCACCACAATGCAGAAAGGTAATTCCAACATGAGATATGTCGATTCCATTGATTCTCACCCTGCACCTGTTACTGTTCTCAAAAATCTTTGTAGGTGCCATGGTCTGGGTTTTGGCTCAGGACAAAGAACATTTCGACACTGATTAAGAATGACCGTGACTCTGTTGCACAACATGAACGTTGTGGGGTTTATGCTATCCCTCTGCAAGAAGTGGAGACCGACATACCCACCAAAGTTTATACCGGTTATTCGGCATTCTCTCCAGGTCTGTGTGTTTGTACAAGTATAGTGTGAAGATGGGGTCCACAAACACGGCACTGGCAAGACTGACTCTCATTGGAACCCACTTTCTCATTTGGGACCAAGTTCGGATTCTAACCACATTGCGGTCCCGAGAAGGCATTTCGTGTGCTACTGTTTGATAACAAAAAGTGTACAACACAAAGGAGATCTCAAAGTTTGTACAGTAAAGAGCCACCAACCAGGTGGCCCAGTCTCTGGCCATAAGACCCGTCGGAATTTTGAGGTGGACGAGTTTTCTTTTCAGATCCTGTTAGGGCATGCCCAAAGGAAAGATAAAATCTTGGGTAGACACCTGACAACCCGGGCATAAATTTTATAGGACACTACTTTGTTTTGGGCAAATACGTGCACTAGTTAGTATTGAATTTCATAATTTTTTTGTTCTTTCCAGTATACCTATATGAAATATGATATGTTTTTTTTTTTTTTGGATTCCTCATAAAATTTCCTATAAGACAAGACTATTTAACCAGTAATAAAACAAGTTTGTGAAAATCTAACCATTTTTATTTTTTTTGTATTTTATTTAGTGATTTCTTGCAAATATACTTACATTTATCTTAACAAAAAATTAACTGATGTGAATTGTGTTTGTTTCAGACTGAATAAATGAAATGGAGGAAAACAAGCTTGTTGGCCTACATCTGTGCTGAGCGAGTCGAACTTCAATAAATGCGGACATTTCAAAATGTATTTTATGCCAAAAACACAACAAAAAGAAAGCAATAACTACAACAGAAGGAAGACAAAAAAATTCGGGCTGCTGAAATATGACAAGGTGATGTTTTTAAACGTGTCAGTCTCCTTGGGCATGATTCTGAATGTGTGTACCATTGTTCAAATGCATGCTATAAATCTTACAGACTAAAGAAAACTGTGCTTTAAAAAACGAGAAAAAATGAAGCTAAACAACTGGAAGAATCAATTGAAGACCTACTCTAAGATTCAGCAATATCGCCACATAAAAAATTGAGAGCTCATGTTGTTTGTTGTAACCAGCTATTGTCTAATAATGTGGAGCCTACAAAACTTCCATATATTATTTGCAGAAAACAGAAACACAGGAACATCAAAGAAAAATATAAAATAAGTGAAACCAGTCAGGCTAAAACATTTCTTGCAGCCACTCTGCTCTTCAAGATATTGAACCACTTCTGCAAGACATTCTGGATCATGGCTATCGTCTCACACTTAGTGAGATTTGTGATTATGCCAACAAACAGCCTGGAGAACAGTCGATTTCAAGTACAGAGGTAAAATTGTACATGATAAAAATATCTGGGGATAACATTCAGTTCTGCAAACCACCCCGGAACAATCAGTCCCAGCTTGTTTATTTGTCAAAGCTTACTGTTGATCAAGTAGCAGAGAAGCTACGATCTGTACACTGTGTTAGGGAGGCTGGCAAAATGACTAGACAATCGCTCCTGGAAAAAGATTTCAGCCTTGACGATGAGTTTGGGGATGCAAACCATCTAGAAAAATCTTGGGTTAAAACGCCAATCATACATCCACTGATTGATTTCTTGTCTTATGTAATTAATGATGATAAACTAATTATCCTTTCCCACATTAATGATAAAAGTCAGCTACATATGACTTCAGGTGAAGAAGAAGAAACAGACAATGATGAAATTGGAGAGGTCAGTGAGAAAACAGAAACAGCTATAACACACAGAATCAAACCCCTTTTTCAGATATTGTTCTATAATGTTCATAAGGAAAGAAAGAAGACTCCTCTTCATCTGATGACTGGCCATTCAATTCATGAGAAGGGTAAGAGCAAGCAGCTTACCACTTTATTCAACAAAGCTGGATTGTCAGTCAGCTACAATGAGATTATGGAATCTCGTCGTAACTTTGCAGAGAACACAATAAATCATGTTCAGTGAACCCTGCACTTCCTAGTCATTTTATCAGAAGCAACTTCACTGTAGGTGCGAGTAGTAGAGATTGCCCTCAAAGGTAGCAATTACGTAAGGCCAGTAAAAGGAATGTTTACGCTAGCAGAAGTGGTTGAGAGGCTTAAATGGAAAGTGTTCTTCAGTACAATCGAGGATGATGACGAATTGGCTACACAAGTTGGTGATGTGTCCAACTTTATGCAATACTCAACAACGGAAGAAGAGCAACTCAAGTTGCAAGAGCTAATTGCAACATCAGAAGAAACATCGAAATTGTTGAATGTTTTCATAAAGGAGCAAGTTAAGAATTCTGAGCAGTGCAAATACCTAGAGGGATTCTTGCATTTGATAAGTCTTTTGAAGAACTTCATAAGAGCTGACAGGGAGGGTAACAGGAACCTCTACATGCAAACAGTGTAGAAAGTCCTTCCAATTTTTCAGAATTTTTGATAGTCAACTATTTGAGATGTGATTCACTGTTCTTTGAGCAAATGCTTAACCTTGAGACTTGTCATCCTAATGTATTTGACTGCTTCAAAAAAAGTCAATTTGTTGTTTGAAGAACAAATGGAAAGTTTAATGCCGTGGGGATCGACATGGCTCTCGAACAAACAATAAACCTCTCTCAGAAGTCAGCCGGAGGGATCATTGGCCAAACAAAAAGGAAGGAATACATTGCTGAATAGGAGCTTGTTTACCATGAAGTTCTTCTCATAAGAAAAACATTGCAAAGGTTGATGAACATTATACCAGTTGACTAAGAGCTGTGTTAGGCTTCACAACATTCTAATGATTGAATGTGTTCTGAATGCTAAGAAGATGCTCCAATTTTTTATGACAGCACAAGAAATGTTCTGCATGTTTCAAGAGGAAAGGTTTAAAAACATGCTCAAAATCATTATCAGTGCCTATTCGTCTGCAAAAGCTACCCTCTTTTCTAAGTGTAGCACAACCAGATATGCAGACAAAAAAGCAAACTGTGAAAAATGCCATCAAAGACCATTTGCAGATTCAGAGAAAAATTGATATTGCCAAGGAGAGAGGAATGACAATAACAGAAATTCTAACCTACGCTTTTTCACCTTCTGCCTTATTAGATGAGAAGGGTGCTACTATTGAATCCATCAAGTCTCAACTCATGTCTGAGTGGACCAAAAAATTTGATACTCCTGACAGAAATTTCCAAAAACAGCATACCCTGAAAACCAGTGTGGTTGTTGATGTCATGAATCAGTTTCGAAGGTTGCCAGTTAAGGGAAATGACACATTTGGAGATATGTTTACAATCTTTGATGGTAATGTTAATAATGTTGGTAAATTAAATCGTGTGGACTACGTTTTTGACAGCTACCTTCAATCGTCAATCAAAAATGCTGAGAGAGAAAGGTCTTCTGTGCAACCACTACCGTTGACATCCATTGCCACCACTACCGTTGACATTCATTGCCACCACTACGAAGCTTCCTGTACAGGTGGAAAATTTTGGGGCATCAGCTGACAACAAAATTCTGATTGAAGATGCCCTGAGCAAATTTCTGAACACGGTATCAGAAAATAGAGAATGATAAACTATCCTCAGCGGCGTGTTGCTTGAAATTAGACCTACTCCCGCCTTAGCAATAAAAGATGGAAGCTTCACACAATTCAAGGATACCCTTCTACTAACTGTTGAGGAGGCCGACTTACATATTATTACTCATGTTTTCCACTCTGTTAAAGAAGGTTTACAGCGTATTGTTGTGCTTTCAAGTGAGACAGATGTTTTTGTGATACTCACTCATTTCTACAAGTTTGTTAATGAAAATGGACTCTCTGAACTATGGATGATAAAGTCAGCATCAGACATCATACCAATTCATACTCTTGTGGACAAGATATTTACTACCACAGATGTCTTTCTTGCTACCCATTTTCTTACAGGCTCTGATGTGACTAGTAAGATAGGCACCAAATTGTCATCGCTCAACATTGGCGCACCCACGGAGGGGGCTTTGGGGGCTTAAGCCCTCCAAGGAGATTAAGAGCAACGTACGTCACAAATTAAACATTCAAAAATATTATTTTACATGTTCAAAAAAATTACATAGTGTCTTATATTACATGGTGTCTTCTTCCCAAAGAGATTAAGAGCAACGTACGTCACACATTGTGTAAGTATAATATCATCATCATCATTGTCAACCATTATCAATCCACTGCTGGACGAAGGTCTCTCCAAGCTTCTTCCACAACGGTCTGTCTTGTGCCAGTCTCCTCCATGTTACTCCCGCATACTTTCGAATTTCATCCACCCATCCCTCATGTGGTCTTCTTCTGGGTCTTTTTCTGTCCCTTGGAATCCAACCTAAAATTCCGGCTGCCTATCGATGGTCTGTCCTTCTGGCAGTATGTCTAGCCCATTGCCATTTCAGGGATTTTACTCTGATCATGATTTTGCTCAAACAGTATCTTTACAGAAATATTTCGAAATTAATGGTATTTTCGTTTTTCATAAAAAATTTTAATCTAGCAAAAAATATTTTAGTGTAAGAATCATCTTAAATATTATGTTTAACTATTACGTCTTTTTTTTTTTTTAAATGTTGTTTTCAGTAAAACGGACTGACAAATCCCTATCAAAAAGTGCATCATTGCTGCCGGTGGCTTAGGCGACACTCGCTGAAAGGAATCCCAAAGGATTGTGGGAGCATAATTTTCTCTCTTTCCTTTCTCACAGTGATTTAGACGTGTTTCACCTTAGATTTCTGTCTCCATCTCCCCAAACTGACCCCCCCTCCTTGTGCTGATCACTTCAGACGGTTTGGTTCCTGCAGTTCTTGCATACAAGAGGGAAAGTTGGGAAATGCATTTATTTAATCTTTTCCGTATCAACCGGGATTCCGTGAATCGTGTTTACTAGTATGAGGAGAGAAACATAGTGTGGCTGACTGTTCACTTTATGAGGGATTGGTGACATATAAGTGACATTTTTTTAAATATATATATATATATTGCGTAATGAGTTATTTCATTTCCACCAACACTTCAAAATTTTTGACCTTTGATGACTTTCCTTTTTTAATACAAACTGGAGTGGGCTTTTTTTTTGTTGTTGTTGTCGCCACCCCCAGATCAGCTTGAATGTAGTCTTATGAAATAAATAATAATTATAACTCAAAGAAGCATGGAGAGGTGCATGCTTGGTATAACCAGGAGAGATAAGAAAAGGAACTCGTGGATCCGAAAAATGACGAGAGTGGAAGACATCATGATCAGAGTTAAATCCCTGAAATGGCAATGGGCTGGACATACTGCCAGAAGGACAGACCATAGATGGACAGCCGAAATTTTAGATTGGATTCCAAGGGACAGGAAAAGACCCAGAAAAAGACCACATGGGAGATGGGTGGATGAAATTCGTAAATATGCGGGAGTGACATGGAGGAGACTGGCACAAGACAGACCGTTGTGGAGGAAACTTGGGGAGACCTTCGTCCAGCAGTGGATTGATAATGGTTGACGATGATGATGATGATGATGATCTACATACACCATGGCTTAAAAAATTCCGGGTGCCTGAAAATTTGCCGCAGACGTCCCAATTTTTTTTTTTTATTCAAGTTGTATAATTTGCAGTAAATACCATACTTTCATCATATAATCCACAAATTATCAATTAAAAAGTTAAAATTTTAGGTTCTGCAGATAATCAGATTTTACGGTACTTTAATGTTTAAAATTCCGCATGGTGTCAGGACAGCTAGCTAGTGGTGTTGGAAAATGCGCTAACAGTAGCAAAAAAAAAAAAAAAAATGGAACGCAATACTAAGTTAGAGAGCTACAAATAGATGGAAATATGGCTTTTTCATTTTTTTAACGAGCATTTTCACAGAAAATATTTTGCGCTCAATTAGTAGTGTGGAATAGCTTAGCGGGCCAGGCTAAGTGTTCTGGAAAACTCGCTGAGCTATTCCACACCATGTAATTGTTGTCATCGCAGTAGCGTAATCACTTTCCGAATCACATTTGTTAATTTGTTGCATTAATCACATTAGTGTTAAGGCTTTTGTTTGTCCTTCAGTTTTTGAGAAATAAACAATGGTAATGCTGAAAAAACTAGGAATTTTCTTTTCTTTTTCTTTTTTCCATTTGAAAATAACATAAAAGTACTTAAAAACGAGTTACTTTAAAAAAAAAAAAAAAAAAAGATAATTTCTTTCGTACATCTTTGGACTTTTGGTCATCGTATGAATCATGGCTTTTCTGTCAGAAATTATGCTACAGAATCAACATGACAGGTGCCGATATTTTATATCTGAATTTCACAGTCTGCGGATAGGTTGACAGGGATTAGATGACGAAAAATTACGTTTTTCTGAATTTTACGATACGCCACCGAAAATGACGCGTAAGAAACTTTTATTCTCCCCGCGGATTATGCGCAAAAATTTTTTTTATTTGTTTCTAAATTTTGTAGCCCATGAGTTATAATGTCGCTCCGGATTATAGGAAGGAAAATCCGATACTTTGGGCATATGTGTGCAAAATTTAATTTCAATAAATTTTACTTAAATAAAATGAAAACCTAAAATTCTAATTTTTTGAGAGCGCCAACTAGAGCAATGTGGCGGTAGGAGGAGGGGTATGGACCAAATTGAAATTTTATGTAGCAGTAGATGATTTGGGTTTTTAAAAAATGACAAGAAAAAATACAGTATAATTTTTTGTTTCATCATATCAACACATTACTTTTGGGTGTGATTCTTTAAAATTCTAATTTACTTCACCTGGCATCTAAATTTTGGGAACTGTCTCCTAGATCAGGAATTTATTTTTCCAGCCCTGGCATGCACAATCATCGAAACAGAAAACTTTCTGCAAACCCAGAAAGCATGGACCACAATTAGAAATAAAATAAAATGAAATTCCTAATTTCATCTTATTTTATTCATAATAATTAAAAAATAACTAAAAAAAAACAATTTTTCTTTTCAGAATAATAGTTATAGAGGATTAAAATTGCTCTAAACACAAAACCAAGCAAATTTCTCAAAAATACGCTAAATTTCACAAAAATAGGCAAAATTTCACAAAAGTGGGTATCATCTTTAAAAACCTGGATTGACCCCTGATAATACCACTTCTTAGAACTAAGTGGGCACACTGCCTTCCTCAGTCAGAGCCTTCAAATATAACGTGCGAAACAGAAGATTTAGAAGAACAATATTTGTTCTTCGAAAATATTATTAACAAATTACCACATAATCCAGCAACAAGCTTAACCTGAGCTTGAGCAATATTGGACATCACATGTTATTTACTTATATGTGTTATTTGCATATAAACCCCACTTATAAAAAGGAGATCGGGACTGACGGAATTCCTTGCTACATCCAGGCGTTCGTTAAATCTGTACTTCCACCACGTAAAAATATACATATGTGATATGAATATACTTTTATATTATATATCCACAACAACTGGATATCTTTGAAAGAAATGATTAACTACTGTCATACAAATTAAAATAAAATAAGCATTTACATGAACACATAGCACAAATGAATTGTGAAAAAAACATTATGGGGAAACATTTATAAAAAAAGATACTTCTAAGGCACAGCCCCTTGGACTGGGTGGTGGAGAGGGTCCCTTGTTGAGCATTTTTTATGTACTCCCTCCCCACTGCATTTCTATCAACACCCTTCCACTAGCATACCAAGATTCCCCTGCACTGTTGCAATTTTGTGTTGTATGCCACCATTTCTATTCTGTCATTCCAAGTCAGTAAAGTAGCAGATTTACTTCATTAAATATGGAATTTCATCAAATTGTTACTATGCTTGTTAAAATATTGTGGTAGGATATTTATTTCTTTGTGTCTCTTTAATCAGTCCATAACTTTGGTCTTTCCTTTATTTATTCTCAGTTTGAATTTCATGCAAACTTTGTACATCCGGGACAACATACTCTGCAACTCACTTTTGCTCTCTGCCAACAGGGCAGTGTATACAGAGTATGTTGCCTCGGATGCATGAAGTTTCCATGAAATTCAAGCTGAGTATAAATAATGGAAAAACCAAAGAGGCAAAATTTTGACAAGAGTGAAAGATTTCTACTCCAAATTATATGAAAGGGATGATACATGTACTCCAGACATCATGAAAGGTACCAGTACCAGAGTTCTTCCAGTCCTCCCAGCAGAAGTTGCACATGCAATCAAGAACATGAAGCGGGGGAAAGCTCCAGGAGAAGATGGAATTACTGTAGACATCATACAAGAAGCAAGTGGAGAAATCGAAAGAGTACTCGCCCAAATTTTCACTCGATGCCTTAATGAAGGGAAGATTCCTTAATATTGGAACAACGCTACAATGATCCTGCTACATAAAAAAGGTGACATTGAGGATCTCGGAAACTACAGACCTATCAGCCTCCTATCAGTGGTTTATAAAATCTTCACTAAAGTTCTTTCACACCGCTTGAAGGTGACACTGGACATGGCTCAACCGAGAGAACAAGCTGGATTCAAGAGTGGCTACAGCACAATAGATCATATCCACGTACTGAGAGAACTAATTGAAAGAGCGAGGGAATATGAACTTCCATTGTGCATGGCTTTTATCGATTATGAAAAAGCCTTTGATTCGGTAAAACCATCAGCAGTTACAATGGCTCTGAAATCCTGCGGTATTGAAGAAGCATACATTAATATTATTAATAACATCTATGAAAATGCAAGTGCAAAAATTCGGCTGTTTGAAAATACAACACACATAAAAATTGGAAAAGGAGTGAGACAAGGTGACACCATATCTCCAAAGCTCTTTAATGCCATATTGGAAAATGTCTTTCAATCACTGAACTGGGAAAACAAAGGGATAAAGATTAATGGAGATTATCTAACCCACCTTCGTTTTGCTGATGACATAGTCATTTTTGCAACTACCCCATCAGAGCTGCAGAGTATGATCCAGGAACTTGCTGACAAGAGTAAAGAAGTGGGATTAAAAATTAACTTTCAGAAGACAAAAGTGATGTTCAATGCTTTTACAAGAAACGAAGATTTATCGATTGATGGAGAAAAGCTGGAGATAACAGATGCATACCTTTATCTTGGACAGCAGATATCAAGTGAGGGTCACATTGATGAAGAAATTAATCAGCGTACAAAACTTGCCTGGAGAGCTTTTGGAAGAAACAGCATAATTTTCAAGAGCAATATGCCATTATGTCTTAAAGGAAAAGTGTTTGATCAATGCATCCTTCCAGTGCTTACGTATGGTGCAGAGACATGGACCTTAACTAAAAGAGGTATACAAAGGCTGCAGACAACTCAAAGGAGAATGGAGAGGTGCATGCTTGGTGTAACCAGGACAGATAAGAAGAGGAACTCGTGGATCCGAAAAATGACAAGAGTGGAAGACATCATGATCAGAGTTAAATCCCTGAAATGGCAATGGGCTGGACATACTGCCAGAAGGACAGACCATCGATGGACAGCCAAAATTTTAGATTGGATTCCAAGGGACAGGAAAAGACCCAGAAGAAGACCACATGGAAGATGGGTGGATGAAATTCGAAAGTATGCGGGAGTGACATGGAAAAGACTGGCACAAGACAGACCGTTGTGGAGGAAACTTGGGGAGACCTTCGTCCAGCAGTGGATTGATAATGGATGATGATGATGATATATATATATATATATATATATATATGGGATGTAAGGTCAGGTGATGCGTAACATCACAGCCTCTCCTTGACAAATGTCAACCCCGCCTTCTCGTGGTACATCCTGTTCCCACTAAAGGGGCTCTGACGACCGCCAATAGCGGTATAACTATACCATCGGGATTAGAGGAAATGCTATCCCACACTCACCAACCCGCTTGGCCAGCGTGGTGAGTTATGGCCAAACCCCTCCAAAATGACTCCACAACTGAAATCTTGGCCCTCAGTCTCCGGCAGCTGGAATGTACCTGGCCAAGGCAGCGGCCAGTGCGACATGAAGGCAGAGGGTGCTAAGAATCCCCGGAGGACCGGACTAGGCTGCCATCTGATGCTGACCTTGGCAACGTACAACGGACGCACCCTATCTTCTGATTCAAGGCTTCTTGAATTGGAAGAGGAACTACAAAGGATCAAGTGGGACATCGTCGGGCTAAGTGAGGTAAGGAGAAAAGGAGAAGATCTCATTGAACTGAAAAGTGGACATCTCTTCTACTATCGTGGGACAGATACTGGCAGAACTAGTGGTGTTGGATTTATAATAAACAAGAAACTGAAGGATAAAGTTGTAGAAGTTGAAAGTTCCTCTGACAGAGCTGCACGACTCGTTATCCAACTCTCGAGAAGATATCAGGCTCAGATTATTCAAACTTATGCACCCACCACAAGTCATGCTGAAGAAGAAATTGAAGAATTTTATGAGGAAATTCGTGATCTAAATAATAAAGGTAAGCAGCACTTGAAGATAATTATGGGAGATTTCAATGCAAAAATAGGGCAACGGCAACAGAATGAAACTTCAGTAGGTAAATTCGGTCACGGCAACAGAAACCAGCGTGGAAATACTCTCGTAGAGTTTGCAGAGGCAGAAGGGTTTTTCATCTTGAACTCCTTCTTCAAGAAAAAGCCACACAGGAAATGGACATGGAGACATCCAAATGGGACGACAAGTGAAATTGATTTTATTATGTGTAACAAAAAATTCGTCATAGAAGACTGCAGTGTGCTAAACAAGTTCAACACAGGCAGTGACCATAGATTGGTGAGATGTAAGATGCACCTCAACACTAAACTCGAACGTAGCAAGCTCATAAGACAAACAAAATGTATTGACATAACCAACCTTAAAAAAACACCATAATACCTTCAAATTGGAAATGAAGAACAGATTCTCTGCTTTAGAAGGCCTAACATCAGAAGAAGTGGATATTTCTGAAGTTAACAGAAAAGTAACCAAAGCTCTTATGGAAACAGCAACAAAATTAGCTGGGTCTAAGAACAAATTGCATGTGAACAAATTATCAGGAAAAACCAAAATGTTGATGCAAAAAAGAAGAGTGATGAGGACAACTAAAAAAGATGTGACTTCCAAAGTGGAATATATAGAGCTATGCAAGACAGTACGAAAAAGTATCACTGAAGACGTAAGGAAATTCAACTGTGAACTAGTAAGGAAAGCAATTGAAACAACCAAAGCCTAAAGATAGCAAAGGCACATCTCAGTAAGGGAAGAAAACAGATTATGGCACTGAGAAAAGAAGATGGTTCTGTAACAAGAAATAGAGGCGAAATTTTGACAAGAGTGAAAGATTTCTACTCCAAATTATATGAAAGGGATGATACATGTACTCCAGACATCATGAAAAGTACCAGTACCAGAGTTCTTCCAGTCCTTCCAGCAGAAGTTACACATGCAATCAAGAACATGAAGCGGGGAAAAGCTCCAGGAGAAGATGGAATTACTGTAGACATCATACAAGAAGCAAGTGGAGAAATCGAAACAGTACTCGCCCAAATTTTCACTCGATGCCTTAATCAAGGGAAAATTCCTGAGGATTGGAACAACGCTACAATGATCTTGCTACATAAAAAAGGTGACATTGAGGATCTCATGAACTACAGACCTATCAGCCTCCTATCAGTGGTTTATAAAATCTTCACTAAAGTTCTTTCACACCGCTTTAAGGTGACACTGGACATGGCTCAACCGAGAGAACAAGCTGGATTCAGGAGTGGCTACAGCACAACAGATCATATCCACGTACTGAGAGAACTAATTGAAAGAGCGAGGGAATATGAACTTCCATTGTGCATGGCTTTTATCGATTATGAAAAAGCGTTTGATTCGGTGAAACCATCAGCAGTTGCAATGGCTCTGAAATCCTGCGGTATTGAAGATGCATACATTAATATTATTAATAACATCTATGAAAATGCAAGTGCAAAGATTCGGCTGTTTGAAAATACAACACACATAAAAATTGGAAAAGGAGTGAGACAAGGTGACACCATATCTCCGAAGCTCTTTAATGCCACATTGGAAAATGTCTTTCAATCACTGAACTGGGAAAACAAAGGGATAAAGATTAATGGAGATTATCTAACCCACCTTCGTTTTGCTGATGACATAGTCATTTTTGCAACTACCCCATCAGAGCTACAGAGTATGATCCAGGAACTTGCTGACAAGAGTAAAGAAGTGGGATTAAAAATTAACTTTCAGAAGACAAAAGTGATGTACAATGCTTTTACAAGAAATGAAGATTTATCGATTGATGGAGAAAAGCTGGAGATAACAGACACGTACGTTTATCTTGGACAGCAGATATCAAGTGAGGGTCACATTGGTGAAGAAATTAATCGGCGTACAAAACTTGCCTGGAGAGCTTTTGGAAGAAACAGCATAATTTTCAAGAGCAATATGCCATTATGTCTTAAAAGAAAAGTGTTTGATCAATGCATCCTTCCAGTGCTTACGTATGGTGCAGAGACGTGGACCTTAGCTAAAAGAGACATACAAAGGCTGCAAACAACTCAAAGAAGCATGGAGAGGTGCATGTTTGGTGTAACCAGGAGAGATAAGAAGAGGAACACGTGGATCCGAAAAATGACAAGAGTGGAAGACATCATGATCAGAGTTAAATCCCTGAAATGGCAATGGGCGGGACATACTGCCAGAAGAACAGACCATCAATGGACAGCCGAAATTTTAGATTGGATTCCAAGGGACAGGAAAAGACCCAGAAGAAGACCACATGGAAGATGGGTGGATGAAATTCGAAAGTATGCGGGAGTGACATGGAGGAGACTGGCACAAGACAGACCGTTGTGGAGAAAACTTGGGGAGACCTTCGTCCAGCAGTGGATTGATAATGGTTGACAATGATGATGATGATATATATATACATATATATATACATATATATATACATATATATATACATATATATATATATATATATATATATATATATATATATATATAGTGAGTTTGAAAATAGTCAGACTTACATCACTGAGGAGTTTAGCCTTGGGTATACCATACTTCTCAACCATGGCATCAGTAACAGAATTTTCTCCCAAAAATAAGGTGTTCCAGTTCTGCGGGCTGAAAAAATTCATAAATATTATTAGGCAAGAGATTTTACAGGGGGAATCCATAAATAAAAACAACAACAACTAAGGTTTCAGTTTTTTAGGATCATATTGTAACTGCAAAAGCAAATGTCTGAAATTTCCAACATAGTCTTAAGTAAACAAAACTGCACATAATTTCACATTCTCCTATCCACATTTCCTTCAATTTTTGCAGCCTCCTGAGAAAATCATACCAACCACTCTTGGCAAAGTAGTAGTTTTTGAAAACTTACTTTTGCCAGCAACAGTCTTCATCCTAGCAACTCAGTATGTGTTTTTAGATTTGCAATTAAATCTTTTTTTTGTTTTTGTTTTTTTCACATTGTATAGATCTCATAACAATAGTGCTTATACAAATGAATAAATAAATAAAACCAGTGGTTTTATTCTCTGCATATGGCACCAGAAGCTCCATTTTATACATACCTAAATATGGGCACCACTTATTTGGTATTTGTGAATCAAAATTTGTTACTTCATGGTTATAACCGTGGTATACTCTAACTTGCCATAATCACTAAGAGGGATATGCAATTGAAATTTGCAAGGGAATAAGTACCCCATGCAAATTTCAATTGCAGATTCCTCTTGGTGATTATGGCAAGTTAGAGTATCACTAAGGTTCTAGCAATCACTAAGGTACTATAAATCACTAAGGTACCATAATCACTAAGTTACTAGCTCTTAGTGATTATGGCAAGTTACACCTCAAGCATTTATGCATATCTTTCCTGATTTTCTCTTGCACAGTTGAATGTGCTAGTTCCTCACAGTTCTCTCCCTGCATATTTGTAAAGCTGGTTGTTAGTCATTAGCATCTGACTACATGTTTCTAAACTACTATACTTATATCCATTGTTGTTATAGTGATGGCTTTTAAACTCAAAGGAAATAAATACATTACTGTTCCTAAGCAAAAGAAAGGTTTCAAAGCTTACTGAGAAAACTGAATTACTTAAAAAATTACAAAGTGGTATGTCCCAAGAAGCTGTTGCATATAATTTGTATTATAATTTGTTATAATTTGTTTTTCTTAATATAGTGCAGGTCTACCTCTGGCTGTGTCAAAGCACTTAGTTGCACTTTTTGAATGCTGAAGACAAGTTTAACGGGAAATTAGACTTATGGTTCATAAAAGACTGTCTTGAATTCTGGCCTTCAAAGAGGGACAGTTTCCCACACATTCTATCAGTTCATTGTACAAGGGTTTAATCAGATTTGCAATAGGGCTTTGAGCTGGTTAGAGCTCCTGTCAGAACTCAACCATGAATCAGGTCTGTCCCATCAGTGTTTAAAATGCAACATTATTGAGGACACTGAGATAGACCTTTCCATCCATATAACATCAACAAATATCAAAGAGTAGATCAAGTCCTTACCATAAAGAGCACCTAAACACCACCACAATGCCTCACAGCTGGGGCAATACAGCCACGTGCATAGATTTCAACAGGCTGCAGGATCCACATTTTCGTGATCTAATGAAAACAGATTGTGGCAAGATTCAATGCTCCAGAACACCCACTTCCAGTTGTTTAAAGCAGAGCATTTTTGGTTTCAGCAGAAATATTGATTGGATTCAAAATGACAATACACATCAGACATAAACTTCCGTCCCAATGAACTACTGATTTTGAGGCATTAAACTCCATTTTTATTTGTTGCGCAGTTTCACTACGTAAGCGTTGACGTTCACGATGAACAGTACTTTTTGAAATAATCACAGATTTGAAAGTTTCATTACTCTTTGAACAGTCTGCTTCACCACCACAACTACCACCAGCCGTGTTTAAGACAGATGCAAGTAACATTGTTGACTTTCTTATACTTATATTATTTCTATCAAAAACAGCAGCAACTTTTGGTGTTATGACAGACCTTCGACTTCGTTCATCTTTACCTGTATGCTTCTCACGTAATAATTTTTTTTTGTGGTGTAATTTCTGCACCATATTCATCATCAGAGTCTTCTTTAGAGTTTTCAGACTCAGTCTCATCCATTGTTGAAGTAGAAGATGCAGTTGATAAAGCAAAGGAATTCTGAGATGAAGCAGCTTCTTTTAATCGCTTTGCAAATTTTTTCTGTCGTTCAGCTGATCTTTTCTCACGTGTGCAAAGCTTTCTGTCCAGAGATCCAATACAACCTGTCCTAGATTGTCTTTGTAATCTGAGAAACTGACGATCCTCTTCATTTTTAATAAGCTGTTCCGAATTAGCGTGACTTATGTCAAATAACATATCCAGATTTTCACTATACATTATTTGATTCTCTTGGTCTTTTGCATTATTACTTTTTCGATTTCTCATTAAGCCTACTTGTTTGCCATATAAATCTTTGATTTTTTTAAAGATATGCTGCTTATGTCTTATTGGCAACCTTGATTTTTCTCAAAATGGTACAATGTTATTGTTTACAAGAACAGCACAATCACTGATCGAAAGCTTCTTAGTACTGTGAAAGTACATAAAATTGGTCATAACATCTCTTCTAGATGGCAGACGTGAACCTGTTATTGATTCAGTAGGATATCCAATAAGCCATACATATTTACTACTCCTAGTTTGTTTTGCCACTATATTAAAAAGAAACACTAAAACAAATTTCTCTTCTGGACAAAACAGCAAAAAGGCAAGCGGGCGGTCGTAGTGAGTGATGGGTTTGCTTCCTCGGGGCGCTCCATGGTAACAGTGGCACACACAACAGCAACTAGGGCCTCTGTGAATTTTGGAGAGGTGCAAGCTAGTTCTGTGTGACATTGGCAAAAAGACCCCAACTCACTGGGTTTTGTTCCAGAATCCTTAGGTTGAATGACCAACTGGAACCCTCAGCTGTGGGCTAATCCCCCACACTGATGTACTTACCTGATTGAAAAGACAAAAAGAAATATTAAGAATGACTCAAGTGTGGGATATGGTGGACCTACCACACTTGAGAAGGACGGTCCACCACGGAATCGACCTGGACTTTCTAAACGGCGTATGAGAAAGAGATCTTGGCTGAGTGAATGTAAGATTGCTGTATGGAATACTAGAGGTATAAATGGCAAGATGAGTGAGGTGATTGAGGAGATGAATAAGTATAGACTGGATGTGCTGTGTGTAAGTGAAACCAAAAAGAAGGAAATTGGGGTAGAAGAAGTGAATGGCACAGTGAGTGTGTGGTCTGGAATATTGGATAATATGAGAGGACAGGCTGGTGTAGGTGTGATTTTAAGTGAAAAGATGAAGAACAACTTGATTCACTATAGTTGCGTAAGTGAGAGAATTCTCTGGATTCGTTTGAAAGTGAAACTTCAGAGAATTGTAATTGTTGTAGTGTATGCTCCTTGTGACTCTGAACCTTCTGATAAGAAGAAGGATTTCTGGAATGAGCTAAAAGCTGTTTTGAGCCAGTTTGGTGCTAAAGAAAAAGTTATAATAGCAGAGGATTTCAATGCTAGAGTAGGTGTGCAGAATGCAATTTCTGACAATGTTCTGGGTAAGTTTAATGATCCATGTGTGAATGATAATGGTGAAAGATTAATTGAACTCTGCATTGAGAATGGTTTGTGTGTATCTAATACATGTTTCAACCACGAGTATATCCACACATATACTTGGGAAAATCGTACTCTTGGTCAAAAGAGTGTGATAGATTTTGTTGTCTACGATCAGCGTTTGAAACACTTAGTTGTTGACACCCGTGTGATGAGAGGTGCGGATGTTGGTTCTGATCATTACTTGGTAGTGTCACGAGTGAAACTTAATGTTGGTTGGAAGAAAAGGAATAGGAAGAGACGCAGGATAGAAAGAATAAAGTTTGATAGGCTCCTTGAAGATCATCAGCGGTATTCTGACTTACTCAGAGAACGGCTGAAGGATCTGAAATCTTGTGAGAGGGATGTAGAAAAGAAGTGGAAATGTTTTAAGAACTGTGTTGTTACTGCTGCTAAAGAGATTTGTGGCACCACAATAGTGGGTAACAATAGAGGTGATGCTTGGTGGAATAGTGAGATTGATGAGGCAGTAAAGAAAAAGAAGGAAGCCTATTTGGGGATGTTGCAAGGTAGAGTCTCTGTGGATGAATATCGCTGTAAGAAGCGTGAAGCTGCTAAGCTGGTTCGCCACAGTAAGGCAAAAGATAGGAAGGAGAAAGTGGAAAGGCATGAACTGGCTTTTTGGAAAGATAGGAAGTCCTTCTGGAAGTACAGGAGACTCAGGAAAAATAGGGGAAACAAAGTTGTAAGTTGTGTGAAGAATGAGATTGGGGAAATGATATGGGAGCCCAATGAGTTAAGTGACAGATGGGGCGAATACTTCTGTGAGTTATTAGATCAGGAAAGCAAAGATGATTCTGAGACAGATGCAGATGATGTCACAATGAGGGATGAAAGCACAGGAGGGATCTCAAGAGAAGAAGTGTGTAAAGCTCTAAAATCTCTTCAGAATGGTAAGGCTCCGGGAGTTGATGGCATAACTGCAGAGATGTTGAAATAAGGTGGTGACTCTATAATTGACTGGTTAACTGAAATTTGCCAGTTGTGCTGGGAGTTAGGAATGGTCCCTCGGGATTGGAAGGATGCTATCATTGTTCCCTTGTATAAGGGAAAAGGTGATCAGACTGAATGCAAGAACTATCGTGGTATTAGCCTACTGAGTGTGCCAGGGAAAGTGTTTGGTAAGGTTGTTATTGAAAAAGTACGGGGCATTACATCATTGAAAGTGTGGGATGTTCAGAGTGGTTTTATGCCTGGTAAAGGCTGCACTAACCAGATTTTTGCATTACGCATGATGATTGAAAAGTATCTGGCTGTTGGGAAGAAAGTTTTTGCTGCCTTCATAGATTTAGAGAAAGCTTACGACCGAGTGAATAGGCCATTTTTGTGGAAGGTATTGAATGAATATGGTGTTACTGGGAATCTACTTAATAGTGTAAAATCCATGTATGCTGGTAGTAGAGCTTGTGTACGAGTTAATAGGGTTTTTTAAAATGGTTTTCTATTGGTTCAGGAGTTAGACAATTTTGTGTAATGTCACCATGGCTGTTTAATATATTTATGTATGCATGCATGCGTGATGCCAAAATAGATAATAGTGGTTAATGTCTTGGTGATATCTGTGTGTGCAGATTGCTGTATGCAGATGACACTGTCCTGTTGGCAGAGAGCAAAAGTGAGTTGCAGAGTATGTTGACTCGGATGCACGAAGTTTGCATGAAATTCAAACTGAGTATAAATAAGGGAAAAACCAAAGTTATGGTGTTTGAGAGAGGAATGGGTAGCACTGAATGCAATGTAAGTATAAATGGCACTGTGATTGACCAGGTGAGTGAGTTTGTGTATTTAGGAAGCATGTTTGACAGAGAGAACAAGTTGGATGGTGAAATCAGTAGGCGAGTGAATTCTTTGAAAGTCATAGCTGCTCTGGGAGGTTTTCACAGGAATGATGGGTTCTCTAGAGAGTCCCACATGGCTGTGTATGAAACTGCAATTGTTCCTACTCTGATGTATGGCAGTGAAACCTTGGTACTGCAGAAGAAACATAGGAGTCGTTTGTGTGCTGGAGAAATGCGTTACTTACGTGGGGTTTGTGGCAAGACACGATCTGATTGTGTGAGGAATGAAGATGTATTGCAGTTGTGTGATGTAAAGCAAAATGTTGTTAGCAAGGTGGAGACCAATATGCTTCGGTGGTTTGGCCATGTTGAAAGAATGAGTGATGAAATGCTTACTAAGAAAATATTTTCAGCGCAAGTGGCAGGAAAGAAAGGCAGAGGAAGGCCAAGGAAGACATGGGTGGATCAGATTCAGGAGTGTCTGCATGAGAAAAAGATTATGAGCATGAAGTATAAAAGATCTTGTGTACGGCGTGTAATGGATATTAGTGAAGCATGAGTTGTATGTCAAGATCGCTGTAAATGGAGAAGTTTGATACGACAACAATAGGTAAAAATATCTGGAAGTTTGTATTTCTTTTTGGAGCTAACCTCTGAATCTCAGAGAACAGCTTAGTGATATGTATGTATGTATGTATGTATACAATAGAAATATCTCAACAAACAGCAAAAATACCTATCTAAACAAACAGCAAAAGGCAACACATACAATAGAACAAACAACAACACATGTGCGATAAGTGATGTTAGTGGTTACAGTTAAAGTTACAGTTAAGGTTTTGAAATCATATATAATAGATATATAATTGCACTATAGAAGCAGGCGCAGCTTTCAATTATGATTTTATATTTAATTATGCTTTTTATTTTATTTTTTGTTATATAGATACTAAAAATTTATTAATAATGAAAATAAAATATATAATTGATCATCACTTATGCTTTTGATTAAAATTCCCAATTTTCACATAAATCAGTGTAGCTTGTGTGACCTTGAGGGACCTCTTATTTTAATAATAGGAGTAGAAGAAACTTTTTAGAGGGTGAGACCCACCTTTTCTAAGAAAAAAATTTTTACATTGAATTTTGGGACACCCTAATATACAGCTACATAGGAAATAACTGAATTTAAAATTCTTGGGTTTTGTCAATGGTGAGAAAACCACCATCTTTCCAATAATTGAAAATCAGGCAACAAGAATTTTGATAATGATGTGTGTGTGTGTGTAGCAAAAAAATTGATAATGTGTGTGTGTGTAGCAAGAATTTTGGCAAAGTGTGTGTAAACACTGATGGAACAGACCTGATTCATGGTTGAGTTCTGACAGGAGCTCTAACCAGCTCAAAGCCCTATTGCAAATCTGATTAAACCCTAGCCATCCGATCCACCCACTTCATTTCTATTTTATTTTTTAAACTACTTTATATACTTATACATGAATAGGAAAGTAATTATAAAAATATGGAGCAAACATGTGACAAATGTAGTTTGTTTATCTAAAATTATTTATTACTTATGGAAAAAGTCGGTAATAATTATGTAAATTATTTTGCATAAGTTCTGCTTTGTTATACTTTAGATTTTCCTTAATAATAACACAAATAGAAAAAGTAATATAATTGCAAAAAATAATGGAATTAACATTAGTGACAAATGTAGTTTATTTAATTAGTAACAATGTACTAAAAATATTTATTTTTTCTGGAAAAAGCTTGTAATAAGACATGTCCTCTGCTTATATAAATTATTCTGAATAAGTTCTGCTTCTTTACAAACCAGATTTTCCTGTTCTTTTACAACTATTATTCCTTCAAGCATTGCTTGGGCAATCTTTGCTTCCCCAAGATAATTTCTGTCCATGAAGCTTTCTTTAACTTTGAATGTGCTTTTTCAAAAAAACTTGTCACTGGTTGTTTTTTCTCATTATGACCTTTTTTAATTCTCTTTATATCTTCCTGTAATTTTTTTTAATACACTGTTTTCTCTTTCTAATTTCTAATTCACTTTCTTCTATGATCTTGGCATACTTCTCTTCTTCTTCCTTCTTCTTTAAGTTCAACTGCTGCCCCATTTTTTATTCTCTAGATGTGTCATGTAGGAAGAGTGGGCAGATCTTACCAAAGCCAGTAGTTCCCTGGTGATTGGGATTAACCTGGTTTGTTTCCATAGATTTTTAAAGCACATTGAATATTAATTCGTGCATTCAGCATACGCACTGACATGGATGCTTTGTCATCAGTCAAAATTCTACCAGATTGAGAGAAACCTTTCTCAACATCTCCACTCCCATGAGGCAGAGTCAAACATACCTTTATAACTTCTGCAACATTTGGATACTTCAGCATGCCACTAGGGAGTTTGAGATTAATGTATGTTTTCCAGTACTCATCAATTGGAGACTTTTTATTTGCTTCAACTTTTTCTAACTGTAGCATTTTCCACTCATCTTGAAGGATGTCAGTGGGAATATCTATGGGAAGAGCTTTAGCAACCTTTACAATATCCGTAACGCTGCGATTTGAATTTTTATCCTTAGACTGCAGAAAACGCATGTGTTTAAGAAAAGATGTAGACATAGATACAGATAGCGATGTTTTCTGTAGATGTTTAGAACTGGCAATATGATGTTGCTGTACACCCCTTAGAAACAGAATGACTTCTTTTTCTGGCAAGTCTTTCATGTAAGCTTCCACTATGCGGTTAACCACAACAGCTTTTAATGGAAAAAGGTTGCCTGACTGAAAGATTTGTTCCTGATCCCATGAACATGATGTATTCAGTTTCTTTAATACGTCAGTCTTGCAAACCCGACCAATAAAAGAGCAGCAGAGTATTTACAGTTCATCATACAAAATATGGATGAGCGGTTCTTGCTTTTGAAACCTCTTAGTGAACCCTGTAAACAAATCAGCACTTGACATGACAAAAGTCAGTTCAGCTTTGTATGTTTTTTTTTTTTTTTTTAGGAATTAGCTGATAACTTTGAACTTTCTAGTTGACATTAAGGCTGCACATTTTTTTGAGATAAAATTCAAGAAATATTTCTCCAGAGCAGAACTTTGTTCAAGCAGAATCTCTCTAGGTCAGCCACCTTGATGGCACATGCTTCAATAATTTCTTTCTTGGCACATTCATTTCTTGCTGTACTTCAGTGAAATCTTCCTATCTACTTGGAAAACCATCAAAGAAATGGAAAACTGTAATAGCAATGTCTGAACATTCCTCTCCTAATTCATTAAGACCCTTCAGGAAAGCATTATGAACCACATGTATGTTGTATGTGCCAATGTTAATGAGGCCACTACCTCTAACAGACAACACTTCTTCATTAACTAGTCTGTGCACTTTTATATTGACATTGGGTCCATCGCTTCATAACAACAACATGTGATTTAAGGACAAATCTGATTTTTCTAAGGCCAGCAATATATGCTGTAATAGTTCTTCTGCAGTCGCATGACCTAAGAAGAAAGATTCAAGGTGCATAACCTGTATTTTTCCCTTATTTTTTGACCAATATCTTATTAATATTTGAAGCTATTTTTCATTTTCTGCATTTGTTGTCTCATCAAACTGAATACTGTAATATGAACCGTGAGCATCTTTGATCATTTGGTTATGAAAAGAAGGACCTAATGCTTCTGTAATAAGATAACTCACTTTAGTTCTAGTTGTAAATGAATTTATGGCACCTCTATTCATAGTGATTGTGGAATAACTTTTTTACGGGTCTTATAGAGGTTATTTTTCATGAAAGTTGGTTGTCAAATTTTCGAACTAAAGCCTAGTTCGTCATCAGGACTATGTCACTGAAATATATCACTTATTCCATCGCATGAAGCAGCAGAATAATTGCTAACAACAGTTTTCAGCATCCAAATTAATTCTCCTCTAATTGCACTGTCTTTTGAACTGTATAAAAGCACTGCACCTGTGTTACTGACTGGCTCTGACACAGATAAGGATGATCCAGATTGATGGTTATCACGTATTGGAGCTGCGGGTGGTCCAATTCTTGCTGACAAATGCAGTTGAAGAGGAGACATCTTTGTTGAAACATTATTTTTATGTTTCACAGACTATGCATGTTGAGTCACAGACTACAACCCTTTAGTCACTGTAAAGTTGTACTCACAAACACAATATCCTTGATCTTCAGGGTTTCCCTTTTTTAACCACTCAGATATTTTAACACCGAGGCAATCTGTTTTTGATAGCCATGAAGTCTGAAACTTGCACTTTCCCATGTTATTTTCTGTATTCAGAATCAATCTAAAAAAAAAGCCTCAGTATAGAGTTCTACTCAAGAGAAAGAACAGAAAAACACTTATAGTTGAATTCAGCATGAAATGAACTTTTACGTCTTTCTGTTTGATTGGCAAGTTTAACTCTTCAGATAAAATAAAATTATATAACTCTTCAGATAATATAACCTTAAGGATAGATATCTTTGTTTATTCTCATCATCAGAGTTCAATCAGTGAAATTTAAATAAGGCCTATAATTTATTTCAATTAGAATAAAAATGATGACCTTAGGTAAACAGGTGATTGCTCTAGGTACCCGTACATTACATTGTAGTTGATATTTCTTGCTGTTTATTCCTAAAAAAGTAACTTAAAGTAACTTTGAATTAAAAAGGTTACCAAATAGTGACTTTAAAAAAAAAGTAACTTTTAGTTGAAAAAATAACCAAGTGGCAGCCCTGCAAATGGCAATGTGTCAGGGTGCAATGGATGTGTTAGTCATTTTTTTTTTTACTCATTAAACGAAGTATCAGTTTTGTTGCATTCAAAAACGCCTGTTTTTCTGCCACACCCTGTATTTGCCCATTACTTATTACATTTGTTGTGAAAGGCATTATTATTTGTTGTTCTTTTTTCTAAGTTGAATATTGGAATTTGTACTTTGTTTAATTATGTGTTCCATCATCCATAAAACAGACATCTGATTCACTGAACAAATTTTTGTTGGCAAGCCAAAAATGCAGAATTCCAACTTTAAAATGGTAATGTAGGTCTTCCTATCATACTAAACTATAAAACTATTAAAAGAAATAAGGCTAACAGCATTTAGTACTCAAGGGCCTTTATGAAATTTCTTAGCTTTTAAGTCCTTAAAATCAGTGCAAAGAAAAACTCTTTCAATGAATTGACATATGTAATCTAAGCCACTGAAAATTACAATATTGGTTGCCAATTCCAAGTACAGAAAAAGCATTTCTTAGCATTAAAATAAGAAGATAAAGATTGCATACAATACCTATTCTTTGAAGATTTGATTTTAGATGCTTTTTCTCCTTGAAAGTCATATCTGAAAAAAAAAAAATGTGAAGTAGTGAAACACAATCAAGTCAAAAAATACAACCTAAGAAGTAATGCATCACCACAAACAGCTGTTAAATGGTCAATCTATCATATCAGCACTAAATAAATAAACTTTAGAAAATTACTGTCAAATTCAGTTATAATGACATCAAAGGGACCATGAAATTTATGTCCCTTAGAGTGCCATATTAACCAATGCAGGAGATAC
This sequence comes from Macrothele yani, assembly GCA_039090855.1. Taxonomy (NCBI): domain Eukaryota; kingdom Metazoa; phylum Arthropoda; class Arachnida; order Araneae; family Macrothelidae; genus Macrothele; species Macrothele yani. Next base: position 119,218,929 of record CM077005.1, on the reverse strand, counting down.
TAGTAAATTTACACATATTTAATACCACTTAAGTATCTGATGCTATAGCCAAGGTGTCATTAAAACTGAGGTCACTCTAACCTGAGTTCAGCTGCATTTCACTGTAAACTTTGATGTCTGACAGATTATAAATGTCCATGGTTTAATTTGTGGAATAAGTTTGTTCACTAAGTGGGTTCTACTAGGGGCAGATTGGCCCACAAGGACACTGGAACATTTCCTGGTGAACTATTCCAGAAATGGCTCACTATTCTCTTTGGATTGTTTGGAAAGAATGAATAATTATTTTGTTACTTATGAATAAGAATTGCTAACTTTATTTGAGCTTCATATTTTTTGTCTAAAACATTACTGTCTTACAAAAAAAATTGGCATTTCCGCCTACCTATTAGGGGTATGCAAAAGTTTCCACCGCCCCTACTAGCAGGCGATGTAAGGGTCTAATCGGCCGGTGACCCATGCTGTCAGTTCGTACATGAAGCCAAGCATGGTGGTCGATAAAGTTCATTTGTGGCACTATTTGTTATTAATGTTTAATTTAGGGAAAAGTGTGCGTGAAGCATATGGTTCAATATGCCATGCGTATGGCGAAATGATTATGGGTGAGTGGACGTGTCGAGAATGGTTTGACAGGTTTAAGAAAGGTGATCTAAGCTTCGAATACAAGCCACATGCAGGTAGACAGCAGGAACTCCCAGACGAGGAGCTGGAATTGCTGTTTCAAGAGGATGCGACACAATCGACCACGCAACTGGTGAAATGTTTGAAAGTGGCTCAGTCGACGGTGGTACTGCGTCTACAGGCCTTATGGAAGATCCAGAAGATTGGTAAGTGGGTTCCGCATACTTTAACGAAGTGTAATATTGGTCAACGATTGGGCATCTGCATGTCGTTGCTGAAGAGGTTTCAAGGGAAGAATTTCTTGTGGAAGATTGTCACTGGGGATGAAAAATGGGTCTACTGTGACAACCCCCTATGCAAGCGATCCTGGGTCGACCCAGGCCAGCCATCAACATCCACAGGGGAAAAGGTGCTGTTCTGTGTGTGGTGGGATATGCATGGACTGCTGTACTTCGAACTGTTGAAACTGGGAAAAACTATCACTGCACAATGATACAGCGATCAGATGATAAAACTGAAAGCCGCAATAGAGCAAAAACGCCCATGGACAGGTAAATGATTTCGCCCAGCCATCCTGTTACACGATAATGCCAGACCACATGTCAGTGCCACCACGAAATCAACCCTTGAAAAGTTACACTGGGAGGTTTTACCGCACCCAGCTTACTCCCCGGACATTGCACCCTCAGATTTTCATCTGTTTCGCTCTATGCAACATGCCCTAGCTCAACAGTGGTTCACCACAGTTCCAGAGGTGGAAATTTCGTCACTGCGTTCTTCAGCTCAAAAGTCGAGTCCTTCTATCACAGGGGCATTCATTTGTTGCCTAAAAAATGGCAAAAGGTCATTGATGCTAAAGATTAACATTTCGTTGAATAAATGTGTAGTGGTTTCCTGATTGTTCCTCTCTCCTTTCTCCTTAAAATGGCGGAAACTTTTGCATACCCCTAATATATACAGTGATGAGCCATTACATGCGGGCGGTCGTAGTGAGCGATGGGTTTGCCTCCTCGGGGTGCTCCCTGGTAACAATGGCACACACAACAGCAACTAGGGCCTCTGTGAATCTTGGAGAGGTGCAAGCTAGTTATGTGTGACATTGGCGAAAAGACCCCAACCCACTGGATTTTGTTCCAGAATCCTTAGGTTGAATGACCAACTGGAACCCTCAGCTGTGGGCTAATCCCCCACACTGATGTACTTACCTGATTAAAAAGACAAAAAGAAATATTAAGAATGACTCAAGTGTGGGATATGGTGGACTTACCACACTTGAAAAGGACGGTCCACCACGAATCGACCTAGACTTTCTAAACGGCGTATGAGAAAGCGATCTCGGCTGAGTGAATGTAAGATTGGTGTATGGAATACTAGAGGTATAAATGGCAAGATGAGTGAGGTGATTGAGGAGATGAATAAGTATAGACTGGATGTGGTGTGTGTAAGTGAAACCAAAAAGAAGGAAATTGGGGTAGAAGAAGTGAATGGCATGGTGAGTGTGTGGTCTGGAATATTGGATAATATGAGGACAGGCTGGTGTAGGTGTGATTTTAAGTGAAAAGATGAAGAACAACTTGATTCACTATAGTTGCATAAGTGAGAGAATTCTCTGGATTCGTTTGAAAGTGAAACTTCAGAGAAGTGTAATTGTTGTAGTGTATGCTCCTTGTGACTCGGAACCTTCTGATAAGAAAGAAGATTTCTGGAATGAGCTAAAAGCTGTTTTGAGCCAGTTTGGTGCTACAGAAAAAGTTATAATAGCAGGGGATTTCAATGCTAGAGTAGGTGTGCAGAATGCAATTTCTGACAATGTTCTGGGTAAGTTTAATGATCCTTGTGTGAATGATAATGGTGAAAGATTAATTGAACTCTGCATTGAGAATGATTTGTGTGTATCTAATACATTTTTCAAATACAAGTATATACACGCATATACTTGGGAAAATCGTACTCTTGGTCAAAAGAGTGTGATAGATTTTGTTGTTTACGATCAGCATTTGAAACACTTAGTTGTTGACACCCGTGTGATGAGAAGTGCGGATGTTGGTTCTGATCATTACTTGGTAGTGTCACGAGTGAAACTTAATGTTGGTTGGAGGAAAAGGAATAAAAAGAGACCCAGGATAGAAAGAATAAAGGTTGATAGGCTCCTTGAAGATCATCAGCGGTATTCTGACACTCAGAGAACGACTGAAGGATCTGAAATCTTATGAAAGGGATGTAGAAAAGAAGTAGGAATGTTTTAAGAACTGTGTTGTTACTGCTGCTAAAGAGGTCTGTGGCACCACAATAGTGGGTAACAATAGAGGTGCTGCTTGGTGGAATAGTGAAATTGATGGTAGAGTCTCTGTGGATGAAATACGCTGTAAGAAGTGTGAAGCTGCTAAGCTGGTTCGCCACAGTAAGGCAAAAGATAGGAAAGAGAAAGTGGAAAGGCATGAACTGGCTTTCTGGAAAGATATAAAGTCTTTCTGGAAGTACACGAGACTCAGGAAAAATAGGGGAAACAAAGTTGTAAGTTGTGTGAAGAATGAGATTGGGGAAATGATATGGGAGCCCAATGAGTTAAGTGACAGATGGGGCGAATACTTCTGTGAGTTATTAGATCAGGAGAGCAAAAATCATTCTGAGACAGATGCAGATGATGTCACAATGAGAGATGAAAGCACAGGAGGGATCTCAAGAGAAGAAGTGTGTAAAGCTCTAAAATCTCTTCAGAATGGTAAGGCTCCAGGAGTTGATGACATAACTGCAGAGATGTTGAAGTATGGTGGTGACTCTATAATTGACTAGTTAACTGAAATTTGCCAGTTGTGCTGAGAGTTAGGAATGGTTCCTTGGAATTGGAAGGATGCTATCATTGTTCCCTTGTATAAGGGAAAAGGTGATCAGACTGAATGCAAGAACTATTGTGGTATTAGCCTACTGAGTGTGCCAGGGAAAGTGTTTGGTAAGGTTGTTATTGAAAAAGTATGGGGTCTTACATCATTGAAAGTGTGGGATGTTCAGAGTGGTTTTATGCCTGGTAAAGGCTGCACTAACCAGATTTTTGCATTACGCATGATGATTGAAAAGTATCTGGCTGTTGGGAAGAAAGTTTTTACTGCCTTCATAGATTTAGAAAAAGCTTACGACCGAGTAAATAGGACACTTTTGTTGAAGGTATTGAATGAATATGGTGTTACTGGGAATCTACTTAATAGTGTAAAAGCCATGTATGCTGGTAGTAGAGCTTGTGTACGAGTGAATGGTGTTTTATCAAAATGGTTTTCCATTGGTGCAGGAGTTAGACAAGGTTGTGTAATGTCACCATGGCTGTTTAATATATTTATGGACGCATGCATGCGTGAGGCCAAAATAGATAATACTGGTTTATGTCTTGGTGATATCCGTGTGTGCAGATTGCTGTATGCTGATGACACTGTCCTGTTAGCAGAGAGCAAAAGTGAGTTGCAGAGTATGTTGACTCGGATGCACGAAGTTTGCATGAAATTCAAACTGAGTATAAATAAGGGAAAAACCAAAGTTATGGTGTTTGAGAGAGGATTGGGTAGCACTGAAGGTAATGTAAGTATAAATGGCACTGTGATTGACCAGGTGAGTGAGTTTGTGTATTTAGGAAGCATGTTTGACAGAGAGAACAAGTTGGATGGTGAAATCAGTAGGCGAGTGAATTCTTCTTTGAAAGTCATAGCTGCTCTGGGAGGTTTTCACAGGAATGATGGGCTCTCAAGGGAGTCCCGCATGGCTGTGTATGAAACAGTAATTGTTCCTACTCTGATGTACGGCAGTGAAACCTGGGTACTGCAGAAGAAACATAGGAGTCGTTTGTGTACTGGAGAAATGCGTTACTTACGTGGGGTTTGTGGCAAGACACGATCTGATTGTGTGAGGAATGAAGATGTATTGCAGTTGTGTGATGTAAAGCAAAATGTTGTTAGCAAGGTGGAGACCAATATGCTTCGGTGGTTTGGCCATGTTGAAAGAATGAGTGATGAAATGCTTACTAAGAAAATATTTTCAGCGCAAGTGGCAGGAAAGAAAGGCAGAGGAAGGCCAAGGAAGACATGGGTGGATCAGATTCAGGAGTGTCTGCATGAGAAAAAGATTATGAGTATGAAGTATAAAAGATCTTGTGTACGGCGTGTAATAGATATCAGTGAAGCACGAGTTGTATGTCAAGATCGCTGTAAATGGCGAAGTTTCATACGACAACAATAAGTAAAAATATCTGGAAGTTTGTATTTCTTTTTGGAGCTAACCTCTGAATCTCAGAGAACAGCTTAGTGATATGTATGTATGTATGAGCCATTACATTATGACCACCCCCAGCCTAGAGAAATCAGCATGCCTGGAGACCAAACAGTGGAGCAGGTGAAGTTCACAGAGCAATATATATATATACAACCCAAGGAACCGCTTTCGGTTACTAGAGTGTTCAGTCAGAATGGGAAAAGCTGCCGATTTATCAGAGTTTAATAAAGAACAAATTGTGACAGCACAGCGCCTCGGAATTACAATCTCAGAAACGGCGCTACTTGGGGGTTGTTCACATGCAGCTGTAGTGAGTATGTATCAAATGTGGTGCACATATGGCCAAACGACGAACTGTCGTCCAGTCATGTGTCATATGCAGCTCACTGACGCCAGAGGGGAGCAGAGACTGTCGCGCATTGTTCACAGCGACTACAGGGCCACAGTGCAACAAATCAGTTGCAGCTACAACAGTGGTGATTACAGCAATGTTTCGCAGCACACAGTTCATCGCAGCCTTCTGCGCATGGGCCTCCATAGCCAAAGACCCAGCCGGGTCCCCATGCTCACTGCACGTCATCGCCAACAACGCATGAAAAGGACCCAAGATCATCGAGATTGGACCGTGGATGATTGAAAGAAGGTGGGCTAGTCTGACGAATCAAGATTCCTGGTGCCAGCTGAGCGTGGATACGATGTAGACAGCCGAGCACGTATATGCTGATTATCAATGGATGCTAGAGCACTTAGATACACTGTTAGGCGGAAACAGGCCGGCGGGGAGAGTGTTATGCTGTGGGCGATGTTTTCCTGGGACACTTTAGACCCCATTATCCCGATAGCACAATCCCTGACAACCATCAGTTATCTGAACATCGTTGCGGACCAAGTTCACCCATTCATGGCAGCTGCTTATCCCCGCTGGTGATGGCCATTACCAACAGAATAATGTGCCATGCTACACCGCCAGAATCGTCAAGGAGTGGTTCGAGGAACATGCTGGTGACTTTCTGTTAATACCCGGGCCTTCAAATTCATCTGACATGAACTCAATAGAACATTTGTGGTTCGACTTGGAAAAGCAGGTTCTTGCTAAATCACCACCACCTTGTTGGTTGGGATCCTGGAAATGTAAGAATCGGAACAATGAGTTGCATTGCATATGTAAGTAGGATCATTGTTTGCATTTGTTTAACTATACTGAGCACATTTCTGGCAAAGTATTTGCACAAGCTTTCAAGCTTAAGCAGTAAATTGCAAAGCATCTGACTGATTTTTACTGGTGGTAGTTTTGAAATTAAATCTCACAATGCTACCTATCATGCCCTCACCAGGGGAATCAACTTTGTGTTTCTCACATGTTAAGTTTGTTTCATTGGTGTCCTTGTTTGTTGTAATGTTTTGTTGTAGTATTCTTTTTCACAAACTGAAGGCTCGTTTCGTAAAAAAGCGTCTATGTATGCCGCGCAATAATACTAGTTACTACTGTCAAAGCTCACCCAATGTTGGCAGGTATGCCATTGGTTACACAGAAAGGATACAACCAGCACCAGAAAAAAATACTGTCAATGAACAAAACATTAGAGGTACCTACCTAATAGCGTGTTGGTTTTCCTCTAGCACAAATAACAGCCTGTGCACACTGAGGCATGCTGCTGATCTTTTTGTGCTACCTATATAATATTTGTCGTATTTGCCATCTTTAGGATCAATAGTCCGTATCCTGTATACACCAGCCCTATGTAATGGATTCTTGTCATAATCATCAGTTGTTAAGAAGCGTGAATTGTCAATTACTTTTTCAGCAATATCAAAGTTGTTATTCTGGCAATCGTTTTTCAGAATACTACTAATGGGTGGTAAGTATGGGATGCTGCCGCAGAATTGTAATTTATTTTTGCTATATTTGTTATCTTTTTTAGAATTACTTTGTTTTGTGATGTTCCGATATATTGAATCAATCAAACTACTTGAGTATCCAAAATAGGTTTCTGTATTTTTTGATCCATTGTATTTCATCTTTTAGCGTTTTTTTAGCTGATGAGTGTGTAATGGCTTGAACTATTTTACTGCAACCATGAATACACTGTGAATGACTCCACCTAAGTGATAAACAGAATCAAATCTATCAACAACACAGGATTTACTATGTACAGTTTAGATGTGGTGTTCTTATTATATACCCAAAACAATCCACCTCATCGAGGATAAACTGAGAAGACAGAAAATCGAACCTAATGCTATCGAAAGTATCATTTATGCTCTTAACTTGATTACAGATAATAATTTCTTCATCTACAATAAAACAATTTACAAACAAGTGTTTGGAGCACCTATGGGATTGCCCGTTTCCGAATTATTGGCAGACGTAATAATGCAAGATATTTACCAACACTACAAATAACTTACCATTACTATACTTACGATATGTGGATGATATCTTGATTTTCTGGCCTTTCTCCGACACCAAAATGGAGCAATTCATAAACCACTTCAATAGTTTTTTTACAACAATTCAAGTAACATGTGAAAAGGAAATAAACAACACACTCAATTACTTAGACATATCTTTATTCAAAGGTCAGAACAAGATCAAATTTAACGTTTACAGAAAACCGACATATGTTCCGACCAAAATATCTAAAGAATCGTGTCACCCTTGGAGATACAAAATATCGGTTTTCCAATCTTTCGTAGCATGAGCCATTACACACTCGTCAACTAAGAAAGCACTAAGAGATGAAATACAATGGATCAAAAATACAGCAACCTGTTTTGGGTACTCAAGTACACTGGTGTTCAAAATTAAGAGAATGCACATTTTGTCGATTTTCACAAAAGGTACGGAACCAAATGTACAAATTATGCCGCCGAATAAGAAAGCAAATTTGCAGTGTCGAATACGTAAGCGTACACATGTGTGTGGGCGGAGCTGTGCATACCTGCCAACTTTCAGAAACCGGAATCGGTAACAAAAAATTAATCAATATATTTGGTGAAAATTTTAACCGATATATTCGATTAAATTACTTTTTGCTCATACTGATTAAACGTACCGAAATTACCGATTAAAAAACGATATGTTACCCAAATTTATATCGATTAAAATAGAATCTATAGATGATTTCTCATTACTGTGCTATCATTATGATCTACAAAGATATTAAATTTTATTTTTTATGGAAGTTTGCATTAAAGGAAAGGATGTTCCACCATTTCCTTCAAATTCAATAGGATTGTATCCCACACCATCATGGAACATACTAAAATGCTTTCAAAAACAAACTTTCATGCTAGGTTTATCTTACGGAGAGACGGACGATGAGACAGTCAAATAAGAAAAAAATGAAATAAATAAGAGTGACTGAGGGACACCAATTGGTAAATTATGTTCAACTAAAAACAAAGTGAACAAACATTTTGGACAAATCGCATCCAGTTCATTATAACTTTTAACAAAGGAAGTTAATTTCGTATTTTTTTTCCCACACAGTCAACATTAGATTTATGCTTGGCACTAGAAATATGATTAGTAACATTTTTTCCACCATGCGAAACGCTGAAATTACATCGACACATAGCGCAAAATGCATATTTTTCGAAGATTTTGCAATGCACAGAAACTTCACAGAATACGCATCACGGAATGTTTTATAGTACTGTTTTACTCCTTTTATATTGCTGCTCATAGCGAATCACTAACACTGAATTTACTGACACTTGAAAAGAAAAAAATGCAAGTAAAACTACTATAGTAAAACAGTAACAGCTTAAAGAGTTGCAATTCGCAGAGGAAAAATAACGATTACAGAGTTATCTGATCGAGCGGCTCAGCTAGGAAAGCAGACACCAACTGAAAGGTTTTCATCTAGAAAAAAAGGTTTAGTTTTAGTTACGAATATCATCCTCAGCATCCCCCCCCCCCCATGATTCCTTATAGGCCAAACGATGCCTTGCAGCAGCGTTAAAAGTTTTACCAAATCCGACCCCTTTAGCGGCATCATCTCGGCCTATCAAACTCTTGATCTCTCCCTCTCTCCTGCAGTAAACTAACACAATATGTGTCACCGGAACAAAACCAACACTGTCTTTTACACCAGGCATCACGGGAAATGATACAGCCACTTTGTCGGCGATTTTCTCTACATCTTGTACCCTTCTCCCTTTGAGGCGTAGATACGGCACAAAACGTCGGAACTGTTGTTTTAATTTACTCTTATATCTCTGCGAATAAATAAATAAATAAATAAATAAATGAATAAATAAGTAAATAAATAAATAAAATTAAAAAAATGGCCTAACATGACAAAATTTAGAATGCATGTATAGGTTTTAGAAAATGAAAATCTTTAAGTATCATGCAATTCTGTTTGATAGAAGTTACGAAACCAATCAATGGTGTATTTTTTTCACACAGAAGTAAAAAAAATTTTTTTTACTCCCTTCTTAAATTAAACTCATGCTGTCAAAATCCGAATATTTTAAAATTCAGAGTTGTTTTCTAAAATCCCAAAATTTCATGCCAACAAAAAGTGTGGGTTTGCAAAAGCAACAAACATTGTTCTTTACGATACTTTGTTTTCTTTACGAATGAATCCCTTAGTATGAAATAATTGATAGGCTGTATATTTTTGCATGTTTTTGCTTTATTATAGAACATCATTTTTTTCTTTTGTGCCTGTTAATTTCTAAAAGAGCTACCACACGCGTCGTTTTATAATTAAGAATTCCATCCAAATCGATTAATTTCCATGGAAGTTATTGTGCGAAAATTCTGATGAACAAATTTTGCGCATGTACACATTGCCCCGTGAATGCTGAAACCATTTTCAATAGGATAGGTCCACTATGGGTGCTGAACAGCGTAGCAAAACTTCATCGCAACGGTGCTTTGATTTTTTGATTTTACGCAAGTCATCACCAACGAGTGGTCATCACGCAAAAGCGGGGTGGGGGGATGAATCCTGCTCTTATGTCCTGACCTTTGACCATTTTCAATAGGAAGCTGACGAATTAGTGTGGACCCCAACATATTAATTTTGTCGAATCAAGCCAAAACATTTTTATGCATTATTGTGCTGACTGACAAAGCAAAGCGTAGAAAAGTTATTAACCGACCTGCAAAATAAATCATTGCTGGAGAAGCACTGGGTCGAATGAACATTGGACTTTTTTTTTTAAAAAAAAACTTCCTGTTATACCACATTTCTTTGTTAGGTCAAATTTATTGCCAGAGAAGAGAAGTTACGAAACCATGCCCCAAATGCATTTTTAATTTCACAAAACTGACAGCTTTTGTTTAATTTCGTCATGTTGGGTATCCATCTAGACTTAAAAATTCCACCGATTTAAAATCGGTTTGAATTTTTTTTCTACGATAACCATGTTCTGAAATAGCCGAACTGGGAGTAATAAAAACATGTGCTCCGTGCTCCAGTGCAGGAAAACCCCACGCTGGCCTACAGAGAAGGGGAGGGGGGGACTTGCAAGAGATAAACAAGCCCAGCTGGGGAGGTTCAGTTTACCCGCGGCGCAAGCTTTAGCATTTGAAACAATGCAAAACAAACCAAAAAAAATGTGGGAAAACTGCGGACAAATGTTCCCAAATAAACACGTGTAACTGAAAAGTTTGTTCCTAACTTACATCGGCACTTCATTTTAAATGGATTAAGTAAAATAAATAGTTTTAACGGTGGGTGCAAAATCATCACACAAAAAAAAGTCTGAGAGAATCAACAAATTCGTAAAATTAACATTTTGCCCGTAAAACAAGTCACATTTCCGTAAATTTTATGGGTAAACCGTAAAACATGGCAGGTATAGCTGTGACAGTGGAGGGCATGAAAAGCACACATTTTTTTTCCACAATTAGTTTGCTCGTACTCCTCGGCGATATTCGTTGTGTTTCTTGCAGGAGTTGGTTTTATTTCATACAGGTAAAATGAGTTACCACAAACGTATTGATGATGGAATGAGGTGGAGAATTGTCAGTAGATTGGAGGCAGGGCAATCGCAATTGCAGGTTGCTACAGAGCTCAATGTAACGCCCAGTGTCGTCTGCAATTTGTGGAAACATTTAAGGACATTGGATCCAAATCGAGAAGGCCTGGACAAGGTCGTCCAAGAGCCACGTCGGCCAATGAAGATCGTTATTTGGCACTTTCAGCGAGGCACCACAGGACTGCTACATCTGCACAGCTATCTTGTGAGCTGCATGCCGCCACTGGAACCCGAGTTTGAAGGGTTACTGTTTCCCGAAGGCTTCATGAGAGAGGGCTTTTTGCCAGAAGACGCGCTGTTTGCGTCCCGCTCACTTCAGCACACAAGAGAGCTCGTTTAGTATGGTGCAGGCAACATCAGGTTTGGACCAGATTTCAGTGCGGTAATGTTCTCTTCACAGACGAGTCCCGATTCAGCCTGGCCACTGATTTTCGCCGTACCTTCATCTGGAGAGAACCTGGGACCCCCGACACTTTTCCTCCAACATCCGAGAAAGGGACTGCTATGGCAGCGGAGGTGTCATGGTATGGGCAGGCATCATGTTGCACGGCCGCACACCTCTTCATGTGTTTGACAGAGGCTCCCTAACTGCTGAGAGGTATAGGGATGAGATCTTACAGCCCTATGTTCAACTTTTCAGGGGCATAGTTAACCCTCGGTTCCTTTTTATGGACGACAACGCTCGTTCACATAGGGCTCACCTGGTCGACGATTATCTTGAAAGTGAGGATATTCGCCGGATGGATTGACCAGCTAGATCGCCAGACCTAAACCCTATCGAACATGTGTGGGATGCTCTTCAGAGGGCAATTGCAGCTCGCCATCCCCCTCTGAGAACCATCCAGGAGCTGAAAACTGCGTTGCCCCATGAGTGGGACCGACTGCCACAGGAATCAACAGCCTTGTTTCTTGTCTGACGTCGTGCTGTGAGAGCTGTATGACTGTGAGAGGGGACCATACCCCATATTAGAGTCATTTTATGTTAGATCTTGCAACATGGATTTTGGACATTCCTGCGCTGATGAGCCTTACTGACAATCACGAGTGCGTACCTTGACTGTTGTATGGTATAATTTTTTCTCTTATATAACTGTGTATCCATACCAAATTTCATTAAAATGTGTCCATTAGTTTTTCAGAAATTCGACAAAATGTGCAAATTCTCTTAATATTGAACACCAGGGTAGTTTGATTGATTCAATATATCTGAACATCACGGAACAAAGAAATTCTAAAAAAGATAACAAATATAGCAAAAATAAATTACAATTCTGCGGAAGCATCCCATACTTACCACCCATTAGTAGTATTCTGAAAAAAGGATGCCAGAATAACAACTTTGATATTGCTGAAAAAGTAATTGACAATTCACGCTTCTTAACAACTGATGATTACGACAAGAATCCATTACATAGGGCTGGTGTATACAGGATACGGACTATCGATACAAAAGATGGCAAATACGACAAATATTATATAGGTAGCACAAAAAGATCTGCTGCTCGACTGAATGAGCATTTTAATAATTGGACAAGAAAAGAAGTTAAAACTTCACTTATACAGCACTGCATAGATAATGAACTTGTACCAGATTGGGAAAATATCAAAATTCTGACAACACATCAAAAACATAATGAAACTCTATGGTCTGAAGCCATCACAATTAAAAAGACCCAAGATGAGAACTGTAATTCTTCTACACCTAAAGAAACCCCATACCCTTGAAAATACCTTATTGAACAAGGAAAAAAGAAAAAAAGTAAAAAATCAACCAAGAAGAAATTCAAACATGAGTAATTAAGGTGACAGCAATAATGTTCAACCAATTCAATAGATGGCGCTCTGCTACATAGCCGCAAGGCACACGTATACGTGAATACAAACGTGACTTGTCGACATGGAATACCCAAATCGTAAGTGAGACTTGGAGGTCAGCCTAATGAACCAACATAGCTCAACATCGAACAACAAATGTAATACCGCTGAAGATGACTGTGAAGAATATGGATCGAAACTAGTCTGGTTGTTATTTGTGTTGTGGGTGCTCTTTGCTAATAACTGTCTGCTCTTGATCCAAAATCTATGTTAACCTAGTGGTCTTATATTACGACAACTGTTGCTTGATTGCAGATCGATTTTATAAGTTGACGACTGCGAGTAACGATAACGATTTTAATTATTCTGTATATGATCTTTTAAATTCAGCCATCTCTCAAAATCAAAGATTCGTCAAAATAATAAAGTTCCGAGAAGCACCGCTAGGGGACAGCACACCAGCATTGAGTAGACATCCCCTATATCCACCCCCTTTCCCAACTCGGTCGTTGCCATCCCTCAAAATCGAAGATCCAACATAATAATAAAGTTCTAAGAAGCACAGCTAGGTGGCAGCACATCCATCGAGTATACATCCCCTATATCCACCCCACCCCCAAGCATCAACATATCCAACACCTATGCAACCCCTTTCCCCACTCGGTCGTTGCCATCCCTCAAAAACAAAGATCTAACGTAATAATAAAGTTCCAAGAAGCACAGCTAGGTGACAGCACATCAGCATGGACCCAACACACTAGCGCCACCTGCCACGCCCTTTCATCCTCCTGTCGCAGGCCACGCCCCCTCAGGGTTCCCACTCAAAAGAAAAGTAATAAAAAAAATTTCTCTGACTTTTCCAGGTTCTCCAGGTGGTTTTTAAAGTTTTCCAGAGTGGCATGTTGCAAAGAATTGTTACATTTCATTCCATTCCATTCCATTCATTTTTCTCACCAAAGCACACACTTGTAAATTCTTTACATAATTTGTCTTTATAAAATTACCTGCTTTTCATTAATAACAACTAACTGTGCACATTATTTTCTGTACCAAAGTTCTGTGAACTTTTGTGAATACTACCCACACGGAATTTGTAAATATATTCCCATAGAAACAGATCATATGTAAGAAAAATCTGTCAGTTGAATAGTTTCAGTTTTCCTATAACACAATGCAGCTAAGCTTAATCATGGAATGGCTCTGTTCAAAGAAACATGTTTCAAGAGAACCAACAGACAAAGGACTTTGATCCATCATTTGGTTGGTTCTCTTGTGAAGTATTTCTTCAAGCAGGAGCCATTGTGCCTAATTGTTCCATGTTATAACAACTGCCTGCAGAAATTGAACAAAAGCTTAATAACTTGCAGTTTTAAAAATTCAATTTTGCATCTTTTTTTAGAGAATAAAGGAAATACTTAATATAACTGAAAGTAAGATCTACCAAATTCTAGGCAGGCAGTAATTGCAAGCAAAAGTTTGAAATCTTGAAAAAATAAGTTTTTTTGGCAAAATGAAGTATCCATCGATTTTTTCAAAAAAAAAGGGGGGGGTAATTTTCCCTGAGTTTTCCCTGATTTTTGGAACCATTTTCAAATTCCCTGAGAATTCCAGGTTTTCCCTATTTTCCAGGTTGAGTGGGAACCCTGCCCCTGCTCCTTCTGCATCAGGCCATGGCCCCGCTCCTCCTAGAAGGAGCTGCTCCTTGACGCCGGATAGGTCCTTTTATACTACTATTCGAAACTCAACTCAAGTTCCAAACGTCCATTTAAACCGACAAAATTTTTATTTTACGAACAGCAGCAGCTCTACAGTCAACTCTAAAATGACCGGAAGGATATCACTGAATTAATGAACCAGCAATAATTCTTCCATATTATGCCATAGTGGGTAAGTGCTTCTTTTTGAACATAATTTTATGGACTTGTACTTCACATCACTAAAATATTATATTACAGCAGAAATTACATAGCAAAAGAGACCTCGACTCGAAAACTTTTATAATGTGTGAAACAGTAAAATAATAGCAATACAACTATTAATGTATATTATAGCCACATAAACCAAATTGATAGTTAAGACTAACCATGTTATCTGATAGCTCAGATCACCATGCATACCCATGTTCATCGATTGAGACACACTGTTGGGAAGCCCTGCTGTCCCCCTATTTGTTGCCTGCGTTCGGTTTGGGTCTGTTCCACTCAGCATGGGGGATGCCCATGTCAACTGCCCACCGCCCCTATCTCGAATGTTTTGTCTATGGCGTGTATATCATCCATGTCGCATTCCAAGTTTTGAACCTGGGCCCATAAGTATAAGGCAGAAACCCACATCCTGTACCATTTGATCCCTAGTGAACACCAGAAGTATACTTTCAGTCATTTTAAGATACCCCTTGTGTAATCCATAAGACACTTGAATTTTTCCAATGTCTGAAGAGCAGTGGCGAAGCGTCAATGGAAGCAAGGGAAGCATTGCTTCCCTTTGGTTCATGCGCTTTCTTTTGCGTGAATTAAAAATATGTAACATTAAAGAAAAATAAAAACATCACACCAACATAACGCAGCAGGCATTTTTATTTTAGTATCTTTCATTTTTAAGAAAGCAAATTCATATTTGTATTTTTACGAAAACAAGAACAAATGTCTCGTACGTAAGTCGCTCGTTGGAAGCAACGCAGATGATGCATCCAGCTGAACCTCAGTAACACAGCATGCCCACCCACAGAGTGGCCAGCCACAGCCAGTAATACTATGCTAAGCATAGAGCGTGGGGAAACGTTCTCCCAAACGCTTCCACGGTGCCGAAGGCAGAACCACAGAAGAGTTTCAAGGATAAAGCCACTAACTTGAGATGCGCTCTTTCCAAACGTTCAGTCAGACCACGTGTTATATATTCTTTGGTCAGACTCAGCACTCAGAGGGCTCCCGTAACAATAGTTTGAAGTTGCAATTTGTCAAAAGTTTTCTGTGTTAGTGTAATTAGTTGATTCAGTTCCATTATTGGCTTATGGTTTGAACTTACAGTAGTTTTATGTCGCATGTTCTTTAGCTGTGACATGTCGTTATTTCAGGAATATAAAAGTAAGAGTTACTTTTATTAGTGTAGCCATTTGTTTCTGTGACTCTTCTGAGGAATGTAAGCATCATGGAAGCAATGGACTCTGGCACATCTACAGTACACGGCCACGTGAACTCCCAAAACTCCGAAGACTGCATTCTAGAAAAAATACTTTCTCCGTCTTTTGGATCATTTTCATAATCATAAAATCACATTTATAAATAAAAAAAATTCTCTATAAAAATTCAACATTTTCACTGAACATTTTTTTTTATAAATCTTTGCATTTTGCATTTGAACTTCTACATAGACATTTCTTTTTGGCGGTACCGCACATGGTCGCGTTGGGGGGTGGGGCGGGGCGGGTCTTATGATGCTTTCTGCCATGCCGTTTTGTCAACATAGCATATAAACTACGGGTCACTTGCTGATTTTAATTATTATAAGTTTTCATTCATATCACTTTTGCCATTTATTTATCACATATTAACTGCATTGCTTCCCTTACTTACAAAGTCATGCTTTGCCACTGCTGAAGAGCAATGTAAATGAAATTGAATATAAATGAAATTTGGATGCCTCCAAAAACAATAAAAGAAATCTATAAACTAAATGCAACCAAATAATTGATTAACCTAAAACTAGTTTCTGGTAAAATATTGATTATTAGCAAATAAACTCCATCACACATGAGATAAAAGTCTATCACCAACTATAATGATTACTAAACTTTTAGTAAAGAAATAAATGTTCATTTCATGGAAAAATTATTTTTCCAGATTGAAACTGACACAGTACTAATCCACAGAGATCTCTGTACATAAAAAAAACATTAACACAACATATGTGTGCATATAACTAAATACACTGTGTGTTCATGCATGCACAGACAGCAACACAAGTAATAACAAAAATTATGGCAAACACTACCTTGAGAATCCACAACAGTTTCATATTTAGGTTTTCCTGGGAGTATATGTAAATTGCGTCCCTGAAAAGATATTAAATACATATATTGCTAAAAGCACTTATGAATTGATTTTAGTATTACATAGGTTTCTTAAAAATGAAATTACAAATCACAGAAAAATACTATTAAACATGAATTCAATCTAGTTCTCAGCTCTTTAATTTCAAAGATTTAATTAATAACGTCAAACTAAATTCATAAAATCCAAATACTTTAAAATCGTCAATTAATATCAGGGGTCACGCTGGCTCTTAAAGTTTTTACCAATTTGTTTGCCAAATTCAATTTTTTATCGCTAAAGTTTTATAACAGTACAAAAAGGTAATCGCCAAAACGTTTTTTTTTTTTTTTTTTTTTTTTTTTTTTGCAAAATGCGAAGATGGCGATCGGCAGCGCGACCCCTGAGTATAAAGTAGAAAGAATCTAATTGTTATATGAATTCAGGTATAGTGTCAAAACTAAATTTATAAAATCCTGGTACTTTAGGAATCATTAATCAAAATAAATAAGAAAGAATCTAATTATACCAAAAGGAGGACATTTACTTAAAAAACTGAACCATCGAGTTATATGAATTCACGTATAATGTCAAACTAAATTTATAAAAGCCTGATACTTTAAGAATCAATAATCAAAATGAAAGAAAATCTATTTACACCAAAAGAACATTTACTTGAGAAAAAGAGAAAAAAAAAACATGGAGTCGTAGGAATTCTGGTATAACATCAAACTAAATTTATAAAATCCTGTTACTTTAAGGATCATGTATCAATATAAATAAAAAGGAATCTAATTGCACCAAAAAAGAGGAAATTTACTTGAAAAATAGAACCATCGAGTTATATGAATTCAGGTATAACGTCAAACTAATTTTATAAAACCAAAATACTTTAAGAATCATTTATCAATATCAACAAAATAGAATCTAATGATATTAAAAAGAGTGCATTTACCTGAAAAATAGAACAATCAAGTTCTGTATATGCTTTAACAGCATGTTCTGCAAACACATATTCTACAAATGCATATCCAATACCCTTTTTAGTATAGAAATCTTTTGGAATATGGATCTCTGCAATTGGACCTAATGGTGATTGAAAAACAAAATTTTAAGAACATGCAACAAAAGTCAAAAAGGCTAATAAATTATTTTCACGGTGATCATGAAACTATAAATTCTCAAATACATGAATAGAAACTTAAGTTCTTTACACAAGTAATTATCAACCTTTTTGGTTTCACAGCCACTATTTTAACAACTGCAGAGCTACCAACTTTTAAAAATCAAAATAAAAAACCAGGACATCAACGCGCATTCAGTGATGCGCGTATTTACAATTTATAAGTAATAAAATTATATTATTATAGGTGCATACATATATATAAAATTTTATTGCCCCCCCCCCCAAAGTTTCTTTTCAGTTTTGCATCGATCTCGAGAATGACCCAAATGATGACGGAAAAAGCAGAATCCCGCGAATCCACGAAATAATCTCAAGTTTGAGTAAGAAGCGACTAAGAAATGGAAAAACACGAATTTTATGAAAAATTAAATGTGTAAAAAATCGATACTGCGTTGCTCACTCTGCTGTGAAACAATTTTACGGGGCATGGGAACAGCGCAGATTCCAGAACTGACAGATTAAATACAGACCTAGCAATTTAATTTTGTTTAATAAAAGGGAAAGGGGTGAAAACAATTGCTCTCTACTGATCCTTGCAGGAGACACCGCACAAGCGTCGTGGATGGGATGTCATAAACCAGTGCTTCAACTTTCCAAGCCACTGACTGTCTTGTTACTATAGTGGGGCTCACACCCTTGGGGCTTGAAGTGCCGTGGATTAACAAGAAAAACATTTGTCTCCATTCGTTACCTACTCCCACAGCCATCGTTGACGCTGGAGAAAAATGATCGCTGATATCAATAAGGGGGGGGATACCGTGCATAATAAATAAATAAAAGGAAAAAAAAATAAGAAAACCACTAAAACGGATTTTTTGCAGAAAAATCGGATTTCCGGAAAAATATTTTCGAAATTGGACGGAATCCAGGTAATCCGGGACACTTGGCAGCTCTGCAACTGTAAAATGACCTGAGACCCATCTTTATCCTTAAAAGTAATAGAATGTATTTGGCTTACATCTTGTGAAAAGATGGCCTTCATGTTTTCCAATAATCTGTCAAACTTTGGTTTGACTCTGGATAATGAAAAATTAAATGTGTTGCTGTCCTTATATTCATTTAATTTTGTATTTAGTCAATTTTTGTTGTTCTTGGATTTAATTAATTTGCATTTTTTTTTTTTTTTTTTTTTTTTAGTGTATCAAGTTAGTTTATGGCCTTAGTCATGTTATTTCCAAATTTCTAAAGAAGCCTTTTCAAGTGTCATTATCAACACCAATGTGCTGTATTTTCACTATTTCCCATGAAGCCACTTCTCGGAAAATTATGTTACCTTGGAGTAGAAATCGAACCTGTATCTCACAATTTCCATTTGAGCATGCTATCCATTACAATACCCAGGACAAGAAGTCCCTAGCAACTGAAGATAAGCAGATGTAGCTTAGAAATCTGAGTAACATTCAGATTTGCACCAGCTAAAACAATGCAATGCTGCATTGCAGCATCACATGACCTTTCCAGGTACGAATGTAAGACACAAGTTCCAGTGCTTCAGAGAACATCTTACATATAAATGGGAAATGTATCTCCCTGAAGAAATAATTCTGCACGTATGGGAAAGGCAACACAAATGTCATTATTGGGACAAAGTGCCATATTTTCAAGTTTTCTGAAGAGGTGGCTATATGCAATGGGAAACAGTGAAAATATGGCGCATTTGAGCCAATAGTAACATTTGTGTTGCCTTTCATGCATGTTAAAAATTAGTTCTTCAGAGAGATTTGTTTCCCATTGCTATCCAAGCCTTTTCAAGTGTCAGTTTCCACTATGTCCTTAGATTTTTAAGTCTTTGATCCAGGACAATGATGAATGATTTTTGCATTTTTCACTGTACTGAACTTATCGCAGGGCCTGCCTCTGGTCCATTAGTTAAGAATCACTATTTCACATTTTAATCAAACAGAAAATATACAATATCCTGGTACTTTACCATACCTTAAGCCATGTTGTCCTAGCTGGATTTTTTAGAGCATTTTTTTTGTTCAGCATTGTTCGTCTAAATGATATGCACAACATAAGGAAAGAACATATACTGCATGCCTTTCCTCAAAACAAGGATTAGCTAACTAATTACTAAAAGATATCACATGAAACAGAAATAATGAAAAACAAATAGAGTTGAAGCCACACTAAAGTAACTAACAATTTACATGAGTTTCATATAATGTACCATTCTCTCTCTCACACCCCACCCCACCCTATGAAAAGAAAATATTTTTCAGATTACACCCACTTAACATTTACCATTTCAAAAGAAAGAATTTTTATATTGCTATTAGTATAACTTACTCGTAGTTTCAAAATTGCACAATAACGAATTTAGGGAGGAAAATAATTTTAACAGCATGCATTTTATACATATAATTGGTTTATGGCGTCTGATGTCGCCTTTCAATCTCCAAGAGTTTTTTTCATCTTTCTCTATCTAAGCACCATTCTTCCATCAGGCCATTTTGGCTAACTGCTCTCTTTATTCCATCAGACCATATTCTTCTAGGTCAGCCTCTATTTTTTTATTTGTTTGATTTAAATTCCATACAACATGCATTTGTATCCTATATTTTTTAGTGCAGTTGAAAATGATTTAAATTTCTAAAACCTGGACAGCACAACTTTCTATGGTTTCATGATAATGGCCTACTACAAAATTCAAAATTTTAAACTTTACAATATACTCATACAGACAAGGAATATACTCTCATGACCCATAACATTATGATCACCTATCTAATAGCATGCTTGACCACCTTTCACCACAATAATCATTCACACCTTGGTGTGGCATCAACTCTACTGGACTGTGCATGGTGTCCTCCGGTGCTCTGGACCATACAAATCATTTCATGCATTTGTTAAGAATTAACTCTTCTTGGGCTTTATTTCCCAGTGGTTCCTATGATTCTGAATCAGCTCAACAGAATGATGCCCCACAGTTCAGTAGCGGAATAAGGCACTTGCCTGGAGCAGCAAATACTTTATTCCCCTGCCTGCATTCCACAGCTGTTCGATGAGATGGAGGTAAGGGAAAATTTGCAGCCAGGAAAGCATAGGAAATTATCCTCGAAACATTTCTCCATAATATGGGCCATGTGCACAGGGTGAAGAAAGAGTTCAGTGCCGTTGGACTCTTTTGATAAAAGATAAGAGACCAATTGGACTGTTTTGATAAAAGAGCCCAATACCATTCAAATACACTGTTCTTTTTCTTTTTTCATTGGAGGTTTAATGACCACCATGTGCAACTCAGTGGCCTATAAGTAGTCACCCGTCCCTAATTTAGGGCTACTGGTTCCGCAGAAGGAAAAGAATCACTGTCGTAAAACAAACACATCTATGCCTCACTGGGATTCGAACACAGACACATCTCAGACGAATGATCAGAAGCCGTTGTTTAGACCACTGTGCCACCAGGCGAGACAAATTCAGTTTACATGTAGGGTAACACTTCTCCCAAAACAATGCCTACTAGATAGGATCAAACAGTGAGGGTGTATTCAGGGGATATATTAAAAAATAAATAAATTTCGGGGAGGAGGGGAAGGTTGAAATCCACCAAGACAAAATAAAAGTTCATGAAAAATAGAAGAAAAAAATACAATTTTTTTTATAATGTAAGTTGATGCATTTTAAATAAAATAAAGCATTTTTTTTTCTAAAGTTACATTTTAACAAAAAGTATTAAAAAATGAAACACTTTAAGGGGGGTGGGGAGACAAGCCTTCCTCTAAATACACCCCTGGGTGTGTTCAATGGCGATGAGGGGTCTAGTGACATCCATAAGCACAATCTACATATCATGACACTGCCATTACCATACTGTTTCTGTCCAACCGTACAGTATGACTGCAGCTTACTCATCTACTTGGCACCGAACACAGACCACCTCTTCGGCATGTTGGAACTAGAACCTGGGCTCACTAGACCAGTCATTCTTCCCTAGTAATCTAGTGTATAGTTCCAGTGGTCCTGTGA
Organism: Macrothele yani; assembly: GCA_039090855.1. NCBI lineage: Eukaryota > Metazoa > Arthropoda > Arachnida > Araneae > Macrothelidae > Macrothele > Macrothele yani. Next base: position 119,197,053 of record CM077005.1, on the reverse strand, counting down.
CCATGGCAAGTGACAGCTGTTTAACATGGGGACATGAATAGGACACAGACTCATTCAGCCTATCCACAATAGCATCTACTGGATAGTATATTAAGAAATATTTCTCTGAGCTGGTTGTAGTCTGCCATTAACTGAGGAATCATGTGATGCTGTCCTTGACAGCACATGCCAATCTATGTTCACTTTAATTGTCAATCCAAAGGAAGCCCCCCCCCCCTTTGGAAACACTGGGTGAATAAGTGTCCCTCTTTGTACAATTCCTGCCACACCACACCTCTGTTGCTGAAATGCCAACTCGCTTCTTATTTCCATCAATAATCATTCCCTATCCAACCCTGATGAGTCCTTTCCTTTCTGCATTGCAAAGGCTACCAGTAAACTGATATACATGCCATGGCATCTATATCTATTCCATGGTTATATATAAAGTCTTTGCTACTAGCTATGAGACATGTTTACACATTGAGACTGGGATGGAAATAATAATGTGGCCCACGAGTGCATCAAAATTTTCTGAAATTGACAGTTGAGGAATTACAGTACATGACTGGACTATGTTCCTGCCCACCTCACCTGGAAAAAATGTTCAGAAAACAAATTGGTTCCGCATTTCGTTAATTTATGGCAAAACTTATGTGGGTAATGAAAAATAAATGTGCAAGAGAATTCGACAAATGCACACACAGCACTTTTTTGAAAAATAGATATTTCTTTATATTGCTCCACTGTTTCTTGTTGGAAAACATGACAACCCCCCCCCCCCCACACACACACACACACACACACCACCACCACCACACACACACACCTTCTCATTCAAAGTCACTTACTGCAGTGAACTTCAAGACAAACATTGTATCAGTATCATCATTCTCTATTAGACAGGAAATTATAATAAAAAAAAAACATCTACTGCACACATTTAAGAATTAATGGTCACAGTGAGATATTTTTGGTTTTCGTCTGCTGGATGGCCACTTTTTTTTCTACGTGCAAAAAATCAAATTTCAAAACGTTTTTCTCCATAGACAGGAACTGCAAAATAATATTTTTAAAAACCTTAGGAAAAAATGAGGTCTTACTGCATTATGAAAAGACATGCCTAAGGAGGGGGAAACCCCCATTGTGATACACATGAGGTTTACATGTAAGTTTTTGATACACCATTAAAATTGTAGGAAGCAGATCAAATACTACAAAGCATTTGTGAAGTATAATTACCAATTTTTGAGAACAGTTCTTGCATTTCCTCTTCAGTTACAGCATAACACAGGTTTCTGACAAACAGTCTTCCAGTCTGAAAATGAAAAAGAAAACAAAATTTCAGAATAGAATAGTTTAGTAGCAAATTTAGCCTCAAAATGCGAGTGACAAAAAAGGGTCAGGGATGGAAATTTGAACTTTATTTTCAAATGAACCAATATACTTTTTACATGTCATATTTAAGAACAGATGAGAAGACTAAGTATCAATATTCAAAATCATCTGTTCCCCTAAAAAAAAAAGCAAAATACATTACTCAGGGGTTGAGCTGCCAATCTCATTCTTCACAATTTGCAGGGGAAAAAAATGTTTTGGCAATAACCTCTTTTTAATGATGTCCAAGCAAAATCAATCTTTAATTGTTATTCGATTTGGTGTTTGAAAAACGAAATTCGAATGTTAATTACTTTTTTTCACTGTTCATACTGCACTTGAAATGGAAAGTGATTACAATGGAAAGAGTGACGCATTATATGGTGAAAAAAAAAATTTGGCAGAAACTTTAAAAAAGCAAGAACAACCACTGTTACTGATGCATAGTTACTAACAGAGCAGTCTGAAAGTAGCACAAGCATGCAAGAGAGAAAGAAAGAAAACTATACAGACCTGCCAACTTCTCAGAACAAAAAACATAACACTCAGGTAGAAAAATCGCAACACGACGCATGCTGGCAATTTCTGAAGCCTATTTTAGCTATATAAATTCTTGATGACGAGAATGTAGGGTTTTTTTCCTTACATCAAAATTTTATTGAAAAACTAATTAAATCTCATCAGCAAACAATTTTATGTCGTTAATTATTAGAAAAAAATTACGATTACGGGAAAAATCCTCAATCCATTTAACTTCCGCTTTCGGAAATTTTGAGAGGCGGAAAACTTGCATCTTAGGAGGTCTGCAAGATGGTTTAATCGGGTTCTGGGGATGCCATTTTTTGTCTGCAGAACCAAAATAAATCTGCAATGTGCATCGGCTGTCGCCGTGATTCTACTACGAGGATTAGTAGAAAATGAATCTGCGATGTACGTTGGCCGCCGCTGCGATTCTTCTACGGGGACGAGTACAAAATAAACCTGTGATATACGTCGCTGCGATTCTTCTACAAGAACGAGTACAAAATAAAGCTGCGATGTACGTCGGCCGTCACCGTGATTCTTCTACGGGGACGAGTACAAAATAAACCTGTGATATACGTCACTGCGATTCTTCTACAAGGACGAGTACAAAATAAATCTATGATGTACGTCGGTCGTCGACACGATTCCGCTACGGGCAAGAGTACAAAATAATTCTGTGACGTACATCGTCCTTCGCGAGAAAAAAATTACGATTATGGAAGAAAGTTTCCCTACTCCTAACTTCCGTTTTCGGAAATTTTGAAAGGCAGAAAACTTGCATCTATGATAGGGAGTCTGCAAGATGGTTTTAATAGGGTTCTGGGGATATCGATTTTGTCTGCAAGACCAAAACAAATATGTTACATACGTCACCCGTTGCTGCAATTCTGCTACAAGGCTTCTGTCTGAAAAGGGAAAAAATGGGGGAAATTTGACGATTATGGGCAAAACACGTAACAATATTAACAAATAAAGGTAACTTCATCACGCTAGTTACGTTAACTGAAAACTTTTACAAAAAGTTCGTAAGTTGGAAGCTTTCGACCTTATCTTAGGTCTTCATCACGCCAATGGAGGACTAAGATTGTTGCCAGATTCTACATTTGAATTTTTCCTATTTTTGTTGCCAAAACTTAGAATTGATCTCCAGATCAACGGAATGTAGAGAGGAGATTCGGAGTTGCAAGTCATTGAGTTGAAAAGAATTTCTATGCTTTCACGGTAACGGAGGGCAAAACGATTGTCAAAAGAAGCAATTCGTTTTGCTTCGTTCCAGTGGGGAACTGCAGATGTGTCTTCCATTGTCAAAATAGACAAGGCAGTATTAGGATTGGCTTTCGAAATATCTTTTCTATGTTCTAAAATTCTACGGTTAATGCTCCTGTATGTGCTTCCAATGTATAAGTTATCCCCAGTAGAAGAAGAGATAGGAATGCAGTAAACTCCTGGGAGGTTCAGGCTTTCAACTTTGTCCCTATCCCTTTGTAGAAGTTTCAAGATGTTTGGGGTAGATTTAATGGCAAGATGGTAACCAAAACTTCTAAAAAGAATCTGTAACTTATAAGCATAGGAAGGATGGTAAGGAACAGAACCACAGAATTTCAGGTCTTCTTTCTTGTGAGGAAGGAGGCATTCGATTTTGGAATGGTTTTCATATTTCTTTATGAGGGAGTGGACTGTAACAGCAGGGAAACCATGGGAGAGGGCAATTGTAGAAATTTTGGAGAGTTCTTCTTGAAGAGAGAGTTGGTTCTGCAGCCACTAACATCATTCCCTACAAATCTTGCACCCTGCATCTCTACAAGCTTGCAGCATTAAAGTCATACATCCACAGGGCTCATATCATTTGCAACAACCAACTCTCTCTTCAAGAAGAACTCTCCAAAATTTCTACAATTGCCCTCTCCCATGGTTTCCCTGCTGTTACAGTCAACTCCCTCATAAAGAAATATGAAAACCATTCGAAAATCGAATGCCTCCTTCCTCACAAGAAAGAAGACCTGAAATTCTGTGGTTCTGTTCCTTACCATCCTTCCTATGCTTATAAGTTACAGATTCTTTTTAGAAGTTTTGGTTACCATCTTGCCATTAAATCTACCCCAAACATCTTGAAACTTCTACAAAGGGATAGGGACAAAGTTGAAAGCCTGAACCTCCCAGGAGTTTACTGCATTCCTATCTCTTCTTCTACTGGGGATAACTTATACATTGGAAGCACATACAGGAGTATTAACCATAGAATTTTAGAACATAAAAAAGATGTTTCGAAAGCCAGTCCTAATACTGCCTTGTCTATTTCGACAATGGAAGACACATCTGCAGTTCCCCACTGGAACGAAGCAAAATGAATTGCTTCTTTTGACAATCGTTTTGCCCTCCGTTACCGTGAAAGCATAGAAATTCTTTTCAACTCAATGACTTGCAACTCCGAATCTCCTCTCTACATTCCGTTGATCTGGAGATCAATTCTAAGTTTTGGCAACAAAAATAGGAAAAATTCAAATGTAGAATCTGGCAACAATCTTAGTCCTCCATTGGCGTGATGAAGACCTAAGATAAGGTCGAAAGCTTCCAACTTACAAACTTTTTGTAAAAGTTTTCAGTTAACGTAACTAGCGTGATCAAGTTACCTTTATTTGTTATTTGTAAATGGGGGAAAGCATGACTATTTAACAAACTCGTATTTTTGGCTGCAAAATCGTATTAGCGTACTGCAGTATGATTTATCATACTAATTACAATAAAATCGTAACAGTTGGCAGGTCTGACTATATTATTTTTTTAAAATAGAAATTACGGAACATGGTATTTCTAATTAGCGGGCGGTTGTAGTGAGCAATGGGTTTGCCTCCTCGGGGAGCTCCGTGGTAACAATGGCACACACAACAGCAACTTGGGCCTCTGTGAATCTTGGAGAGGTGCCAGCTAGTTCTGTGTGGCATTGGCAAAAAGACCCCAACTCACTGGGTTTTGTTCCAGAATCCTTAGGTTGCATGACCAACTGGAACCCTCAGCTGTGGGCTAATCCCCCACACTGATGTACTTACCTGATTAAAAAGATAAAAAGAAATATTAAGAATGATGACTCAAGTGTGGGATATGGTGGACCTACCACACTTGAGAACGACGGTCCACCATGGAATCGACCAGGACTTTCTAAACGGCGTATGAGAAAGAGATCTCGGCTGTGTGAATGTAAGATTGATGTATGGAATACTAGAGGTATAAATGGCAAGATGAATGAGGTGATTGAGGAGATGAATAAGTATAGACTGGATGTGCTGTGTGTAAGTGAAACCAAAAAGAAGGAAATTGGGGTAGAAGAAGTGAATGGCACAGTGAGTGTGTGGTCTGGAGTATTGGACAATGTGAGAGGACAGGCTGGTGTAGTTGTGATTTTAAGTGAAAAGATGAAGAACAACTTGATTCAATATAGTTGCATAAGTGAGAGAATTCTCTGGATTTGTTTGAAAGTTCTCTGGATTCGTTTGAAAGTGAAACTTCAGAGAATCGTAATTGTTGTAGTGTATGCTCCTTGTGACTCTGAACCTTCTGATAAGAAGGAAGATTTCTGGAATGAGTTAAAAGCTGTTTTGCTAAAGTAGGTGTGTAGAATGCAATTTCTGACAATGTTCTGGGTAAGTTTAATGATCCTTGTGTGAATGATAATGGTGAAAGATTAATTAAACTCTGCATTGAGAATGGTTTGTGTGTATCTAATACATTTTTCAACCACAAGTATATCCACACATATACTTGGGAAAATCGTACTCTGGGTCAAAAGAGTGTCATAGATTTTGTTATCTATGATCAGCATCTGAAACACTTAGTTGACACCCATGTGATGAGAGGTGCAGATGTTGGTTCTGATCATTACTTGGCAGTGTCACGAGTGAAATTTAATGTTGGTTGGAGGAAAAGGAATAGGAAGGGACCCAGGATAGAAAGAATAAAGGTTGATAGGGTCCTTGAAGAGCATCAGCATTATTCTGACTTACTCCGAGAATGACTGAAGGAGCTGAAGTCTGGTGAGAGGGATGTAGAAAAGAAGTGGGAATGTTTTAAGAACTGTGTTGTCACTGCTGCTAAAGAGGTCTATGGCACCACAATAGTGGGTAACAATAGAGGTGATGCTTGGTGGAATAGTGAGATTGAAGAGGCAGTAAAGAGAAAGAAAAAAGCCTATTTGGGGATGTTGCAAGGTAGAGCCTCTGATGATGAATATTGCTCAAAGAAGTGTGAAGCTGCTAAGCTGCTTTGCCAGAGTAAGGCAAAATATAGAAAGGAGAAGCTGGAAAGGCTGAGGCATGAACTGGCTTTTTGGAAAGATAGGAAGTCTTTCTGGAAGTACATGAGACTCAGGAAAAATAGGGGAAACAAAGTTGTAAGTTGTGTGAAGAATGAGATCGGGGAAATGATATGGGGGCCCAATTAGTTAAAAGAAAGATGGGGTGAATATTTCTGTGAGTTATTAGATCAGGAAAGCAAAGATGATTCTGAGACAGATGCAGATGATGTCACAGTGAGGGATGGAAGCACAGGAGGGATCTCAAGAGAAGTGTGTAAAGCTCTAAAAGCTCTTCAGAATGGTAAGGCTCCGGGAGTTGATGGCATAACTGCCAAGATGTTGAAATATGGTGGTGACTCTGTAATTGACTGGTTAACTGAAATTTGCCAATTGCGCTGGGAGTTAGGAATGGTCCCTCAGGATTGGATGGATGCTATTATTGTTCTCTTGTATAAGGGAAAAGGTGATCAGACTGAATGCCAGAACTATAGTGGTATTAGCCTACTAAGTGTGCCAGGGAAAGTGTTTGGTAAGGTTGTTATTGAAAAAGTACGGGGTCTTACATCAATTAAAGTGTGGGATGTTCAGTGTGGTTTTATGCCAGCTAAAGGCTACACTAACCAGATTTTTGCATTACGCATGCTGATTGAAAAATATCTGGCTGTTGGTAAGAAAGTTTTTGCTACCTTCATAGATTTAGAGAAAGCTTACGACCGAGTAAATAGGACACTTTTGTGGAAGGTATTGAATGAATATGGTGTTACTGGGAATCTACTTAATAGTGTAAAAGCCATGTATGCTGGTAGTAGAGCTTGTGTACAAGTGAATGGTGTTTTATCAAAATGGTTTTCTATTGGTGAAGGAGTCAGGTAAGGTTGTGTAATGTCTCCATGGCTGTTTAATATATTTATGTATGCGTGCATGCATGATGCCAAAATAGATTATAGTGGTTTATATCTTGGTGATATCCATGTGTGCAGATTGCTGCATGCTGATGACACTGTCCTGTTGGCAAAGAGCAAAAGTGATTTGCAGAATATGTTGTCTTGGATGTACGAAGTTTGCATGAAATTCAAACCGAGTATAAATAAGGGAAAAACCAAAGTTATGGTATTTGAGAGAGGAACTTATAGCACTGAATATAAAGTAAGTATAAAAGGCTTAGTGATATGTATGTATATATTTCTAATCATGCAATATACTTCAAACTAGGCACTGTGATTGACCAGGTGAGTGAGGTTGTGTATTTAGGAAGCATGTTTGACAGAGAGAACAAGTTGGATGGTGAAATCAGTAGGTGAGTGAATTCTTCTTTGAAAGTCATAGCTGCTCTGGGAGGTTTTCACAGGAATGATGGGTTCTCTAGAGAGTCCCGCATGGCTGTGTATGAAACAGTAATTGTTCCTACTCTGATGTATGGCAGTGAAACCTGGGTACTGCAGAAGAAACATAGGAGTTGTTTGTGTGCTGCAGAAATGCGTTACTTACGTGGGGTTTGTGGCAAGACACGATCTGATTGTGTGAGGAATGAAGATGTATTTCAGTTGTGTGATGTAAAGCAAAATGCTGTTAGCAAGGTGGAGACCAATATGCTTCGGTGGTTTGGCCATGTTGAAAGAATGAGTGATGAAATGCTTACTAAGAAAATATTTTCAGCCCAAGTGGCAGGAAGGAAAGGCAGAGGAAAGCCAAGGAAGACATGGGTGGATCAGATTCAGGAGTGTCTGCATGAGAAAAAGATTATCAGTATGAAGTATAAAAGATCTTATGTATGGCATGTAAGGATATCAGTGAAGCCCGAGATGTATGCCAAGATCGCTGTAAATGGAGAAGTTTGATACAACAGCAAGTAAAAATATCTGGTAGTTTGTATTTCTTTTTGGAGCTAACCTCTGAATCTCAGAACAGCTTAGTGATATGTATGTATATATTTCTAATCATGCAATATACTTCAAACTAACAACACAGAGTAATCTAATCTCTAACTCTTCTGGTTATGTAGTTATGGTGTGCAAACACTGAAAATAAGGCTACTATCACATGCCTTCCAGGTAAGTGGATGGAACTTCTGCCTGATAAAGGGTTTTATGGACAATCACCTCTACTGCAAAAACCTGGTTAACAACTGTATAACACCCAAAACAATATTCTTTCTTAAAAGAAACATGACAGATCAATACCTATGAGTTTACAGCTATCAGTGCTTCAGTTAAAAATTAGAATTACACAGGTGGTTTCTGTGAGTTTCATTAAACTCCCATGTTCATTACCTTTTTCCAAAATTTTAATGCAAAACTTCATATAATCACTTGATTTAAAAATTAGTCGTGCAGAAAGTATAAATATAAAATAAACTTGCCAAACACACTCATGACTACCTTCAGTTCATTCATAAAAACAGTTGTTTGATTTAAAATCACCTATACAGAGGATGTTCACACATTTTTAGAACGATTTTCCAGAAAAATAATTAATGTTTAAAATAAAGTTATTTCTTTCTTAGACATTCTATCTGATTGCATTTCTCTGGACTATGAATCTACATCTACATTTCCAAGATAGCACAGTATTTCTTAAAACTGATAGTGGTATTTTATTCCACTCCTCTTCCACTGCTTTCCATAGTCCAATCATTAAGTCTGTGTTTAGAAAGTGTGCTTTTTAGCAGTCTAAAGGCACAATACTTCATTGGTGACACATCAGGGGACTTTGAAGGAATATGAGCTAAAGGTATAGACTTGGTACTTGTCTCCTTTTTTATTTTTCCAGGAAACAGAGTGGTAGATTTGGATGTATGACTGGTAGCCTTACCCTGATGGAGTTCTACTCTTTGAAGGTTCTGTGGATAAAGGAATGGTATTTCCTCTTTAAATATAGGACTTGAAACATTATTTTGGTAGTACGTAAAATTAAATTTTAACATTCTTTTCAACTTTTCTTAACTTTAATTTCCCATTGTATGAAAATCCAGCAATAATCATGAATCCTTTAATGAAACTTTCTTTGGATTCTTGGAACCAAGATTGTAAGTCTTTTTCTGCTCTTTTACAATAGTAAATCAACCCTTTTTGCTGCAGTTGTTTAGGTAGATCCGTGATTCATCAATAGTCACAATAAATTTCCATCTGCCTCAGGCTAAGTGATTTTCATAAAGAAGTCTACACCATGTAATGTGCTCAGCCACATGCCTAGGCAAAAGGTGGTGAACCTTATGTTTTGTTTTTCAGATTCAAATCTTTGTTTATTACCTTATTTACCATTGGTACCAGGATTTTTAAAGACTACGCAATTCCTCATTGTGTCGGTGGATTTTCTTTTAAGACCTGAAACCTTACTTTTGAAATAGTCATAAAAGTACATACCTTCTTTGGATATTTGTTTGGTGTTGTTTTTCCTGTTAAAAGCAATGCTTGATGATTTTTCCCTCTATTGTTAATAATACTGCTCGTTTTACATTCACAAACGCTAATTCCATGTTTTTCCCTGCATTTTTTAATTACAGAATGTGAATATTTCTTTTCATAAAGAGCAAAAATATAACGTTCCATCCACAGCTTGTTTACTTGCACCATTTTCTTAACAGACGATATTTAACTGCAGTAGATGTTTCTTTCGTGTACATCAAACACGCTATTGCCAGTTTCAATTCTTTGAACTTCTTTTATTTTCCTTAATTTCTTATCAAAAAAGTTATAAAAATGCGTGAACATCCTCTGTATTGCTCACAGCAGCAGGGTGCATGAGAAGCTTCATCTCATTTTCCTCCCCTTGTGGAACATTTAAAGCAGTGCATTAAAGCTTGAAACCAAACTTGGTTGCATTACACTGATGATATTCAATTGATATATTGATATGGCTATGCTGCATCATCAAAAACACTTTGCCATTATTTCATTGGTCACTTCAAAGTTTCCACACATCATCTATATTTCTGTACAGGAGTGCAGCCATGTGGCGGGGAATTCTCACTGGGCTTGAGCCCCTCCTGGGACTACTATTTTGTGCACATCTTTGTTTCTGGATTAAACTTAATGCCCAGTGGAGCAAGCCAGCAGTTACCCAAATCGATCGATCAATTAGATGGATAGATAGATTAGATAGATGGACAGACAAACAGACAGAAAGAAAGAAAGCATGATCACAGCACCTATCTAAACCTAGTTTACAGTTTGTAGTCTTTCAAGCTGTCTTTTTTTTTTTTTTTCTTCTGAGCATCAGTGCTTTTTTGCTCTAGTGCCCTCATTCAGTGTTTTTGGTAGACCAGATAAGGATAAAAAAAAAGTTGCCAAAATCTAGCTGCTGTTCAATAAAACAGAAGTGAATACCTTCCATGCCTGCCAACTACTATGGAATATCCATAGTTTCTACAGATTTTGTTGTCTGACTATGGAACTCATTGTTGAAACTACAGATTCTACGAATTTTCATTTTGTTTATTTTTTGTCTATTATTTCATGATATACATGAGATTCTTAAGCAGATTTGCGGAATTCTTTTTTTTTTTTTTTTTTTTTTTTTTTTGTTTAGACCATTTTTAAAATCAATGCAACACTGAAGAGAATTCGGGGAGGGGGTTGTTGTTTTCCTTTTGGGGGACTGTATTTTGTGTTTCAAAACTTTCAAAAATGGTAGTTAAACGAAGTAATAAGTTTTGCCGTAATCGTAATTTTTTTCTCCCAAGATCACTTTTGTGTCTGGTATTCTTGTTAAATTTAATTTTATTGCATAAATGTTTGTATTTCAACTTGAAACTATAGGCAACAATTTGCGAAAACGGAAGTCAGATGTCATGAAAATTTCCCCGTAATCTAAGATTCATCCACGAATTCGGCCATTTTCATTATTATTTTGGTCATTCTAGAGATTAATGTTCAAGTGAACAGAAATTGGGAAGGATCTTCATCGGAGGACGAAATTCTGATCTTTACGAAACTTTCTAAAACAGAAGGTCGACAGAATTCATATTTTTTCCGTAATTGCAATTTCTTTCTCTTGTGATGTTGTCTCTGTCCAGTATTATTGTTAAATAACATTTTACTGCATAAATTTTTTTTTATTTCAGCTAGAAAGTAGGCGGGAAATATCCAAAACTGGAAGTGGGATGGAACAAAAATTCCTCCTGTGACCTCCCCACCCCCGGCAGTGTTCCCACTCTCCTGCATTGCTAAATATCCCCAGTACCACCATAAGTTTTTGCATATAAGCTTGATAAGGGAGATGGAATTTCCGAAAATGGAAGTGACGAATTTGGAAATTTGATAAAAATTGATGCATTTTTTACAAATTTTAGATTTTCCATCTGTCAAGCATTGTGGAATTCTAAAATCATCCAACTGATTTTTAGTGGTGGAAATTTCTGAATTTAAATCTTGTAATGTTACCACCTATCGTGCCCTCACCAGAGGAATCAACTTTGTGTTTCACACGTGTTAAGTTTGTTTCATTAGTGTCCTTGTTTGATGTGACATTTTTTTGTGGGGCGTATTTCTCTTTCGCAGAGAGATGGATCATTTCGTAAAAAAGTGTTTATGTGTGCAAGCAATAATATAAGGTCATACCCGCCAATGTTGGCGGGTATGACCTTCCTATTCACAGAATAACTAGTTGCTAAGCACCTGCAAGGTTCAATTATAATAGGCTGGGTACATTAGTTGTCATTTATGGGATGCTTCATGTTACAACATCAAATGAAGAATGGGGATCAGCACTGTATTATTTTGTAGTCAACGTATATGTGTCAACAAGTCAACAGCTTATGGAAACTTTGGAAGTTCTGGTTATTTCTCTGAGGTCCTACTTGGTAGTCACACTGGGAGCACATGCTGGATATGTATAAGGTTTGTGAGAATTCCTTTTCCTGTGATTCTCTAGTCGTTTTCTAAAACAAACTATTTCTCCTTCAATCTTATAGTTTTGTTTTTTTTTGTTTTTTTTTTTTCATTTGACATGCATCCTCCAGAACAAAGAAAAAGTAAAACCTAAAATGAAATATTACACCATGCTTTCATGAGCAAAGTATTTTATTGTACGCATCCTTCCAAGATTTTTGAGATAAATGTATATAATAGAGAGTAAAAAAGTAAGAAGGTAAAAATAATGTTATGTGGCTTAATATATCTAAAATGAAATACAAAATGTTTCAAAATCTTAAAGATTTAATTTTCACTTCTGGTTTTAGTCATAAATTTTCCCTTAAATATTGTAAATAATAACAATATGTTATTATTATTATTATTAATTATTAGGTTCTGTACTTCGAGATTGAAATCATGTGCCCTATCCACTGGCTAGCTCTCCCCAAAGAAGCACACTGGCTGTGCCAGTTTTTGCACCATACATGAATACATGAAAACAGATTCCGACCAGACATGCATATTTTAACAGGGCTCTCTGGCCGCCCCGATGGTGCAGTGGTTTAAGCGATGGCTTCTGGTCATTCGTCTGAGATGGGCCCAGGTTCAAATCCCGGTGCAGCATGGATGTTGAGTTTGTCTCACGATACTGGTTCTCTACCTTCCCTGGAACCAGTCGCCCTAAATTAGGGATGGGCGACTGCTTATAGCCCATTGAGTTGCTCACAGTGATCATTAAACCCCCAATTTAAAAAAAAATTTAAAAAGAAACAGGTTTTCCACTCTTTTTCTCCCACAAAAAGTAATGACTTTTTAAGCACCTCTTTCACCTTTTTTTAAAAAACCTTACCAATTGCAAACACAACAAAGACTAAATACTTTTACACGTGATTTAACTATGCAAATTGAAGAATGCTGATTGAGTTTGCAATAATTGTCTATATAATTTAAGTTCAAAGATGCAATAAAGTTGAACTTATACAATTTAAATGAGAATTCTGCTGGTCAAATCAGTTTTCCTAGATGTGAGAGAATACTCACATATGCAATGAAGAATGTATAAATTATAGAATTGTGGTTAACATTATGAGTTTAAGGTTTGAATTTTGCACTTAATCATCTCACAGTTTAAATTGCAAAACCATCGTCAAATTTGAATTGAAGATTTCAATTTTGCACTTAATTTTTTCTTGTTATAACTGAATAATTGTTATTTGCATACACAAAAAGGGGAAGCACAAAAAACATTTGTCAGTTTCAAGAGATGGTGATGAAACTTAAACACACAACAATATCCAGAATCTGCTGGATATGTGTTATTTAGAGAGCCCATGGTCTTACACTTTTTTCAACAAATTACTTATCTCATACCGTCCTGTACTTTACCATGGACTATCATGAGACATCAATATGTCAATCAGAAGCAAAGGTTCTAGGCACTTCATAATAATTTCTGGATTTCATGCAGCCAGTTATGAAAAATTAAGCACTTTTTAAGGACTTTTAAGGATTTATAAGGACTGTAAGAACCCTGTTTAATGACCGTATGTTAGATTGGTGACACAAGTGGTCTCATTTCCCCAGATCTAATTGACTTTCACTCATCTGATGTGCTCACTGAAGCATAAAATGTCTGGCACCATGGTTACTACTTTTCAATCTGAATACAGCATTTCAAGATTTCAAGAGTCCACGTGCACCTTTAGAGTTAATTTCACATGAGAGCAAAAGTCCAGTTTACAATTCCTCACTGATACTTTGCACCAGAAAGCTTTAAATAGCCCAAAATCTTTTTAAATTGTGTATTATGTTATAAACCAAGCATTTCCAACCACACATTATGTGAAAATAAAAACAGCATAAATACTGTGACAGTATTGTCAAAATCTCAACAACTATTTCCAATAACAGATTTAGGGCAACTTACCATTCTCTGGTTTCTGCTCCATATTTCACATTTCCAGCACGTGAGACAGCCATGGACATAGTGTCGCATGTTTCGTAGAGGTAGCATGGGGGGCTCTTTAACTTTTTAGCTGAAGTCATTCACTTTTGTTACTTTCTATTATTATTGGTCATTCTGGAGGCTTCATGTAATAACCCGTATATTTTTCTTCATTTATAACAAAAAAGTGGTCACATCATATATATTTACACAACATAGTTGCGGTCCTGTTGTACATATCAACATTCATAAAACTATTGGGTTGTTTATCTCCCTTGTCATACATACATACATACCTTACATTCCCACATTTCTTCATACATTATATACAACCTGCAAATACTCAAATAACTCACTATATACATATGACCCTTAACCTCAGTTAACTACATCCATGTTTTATCAACACAGCCTTCCGCTTTCTCATATCTCCTATTCTTTGTTAAAAGGCTTCGCAAAGGAGCTCTCCCATGCCGCTCTCCACCCTCAACAAACACCTCAACCCAAGTACTTTCTGTAGCTTTCCGCTACCATCCTCAGGGGGACGGAAACCCTGACCAATACTCACTGTATCAGCAGAATAAGTAAGTGACTCCTCCGGGGCAACATCAACCTTCGAAGCTTCATTCTCTTGGCTACTGTGGTGCCATCTCTCTTGTTGGCTTTAGATTTTGATTTTCTAATCTTTTTATTTTTCTGTTCAACTCTTATTAAATTCTTTCAGTTATTTTGTATTACATTTGGATCATTATGGTTGCATACAGTATTTCTATTTTTTTCAATCAACACAGATTCTGCAATCCTGAGGTGTTTTCAGATTTACAGCTCTTTATTGTTTCAATCTTGTCAAATTTTGGAAATTGTTGGTTGGCCAGACAGTACTGAATGCGTGTTGTTTTTTCTTCCTTTTTCTGCCAGTTTTTTTATATGTTGTTTCAACCTGTGTTTTAATTTATTTTTGGTACTTCCTATACATGACATTGGAGAATTTTCTGTAATAGGAATTGAGTACATGCCTGATTTCTCTAATTTGCTGATATTGTCATTTTTTGACATCATATTCTTGATGGTACTCACTTTGCTTCCAATTTGAACATCATATTTTTTACATATCTTATTGATTTCTGTTGTCACACCTTTAAAATATGGGAAACCATTAATAAATTTGGCATGTTTTTTAGTTTCAGCAACTTTATAATTTATTTTATTTTGTTTTCATATATAGGAAGTACCAAAAATAAATTAAAACACACGCTGAAACAACATATAAAAAACTGGCAGAAAAAGAAAGAAAAAACAGCACTCATTCAGTTCTGTCTGGCCAACCAACAATTTCCAAAATTTGACAAGATTGAAATAATAAATAGTTGTAAATCTGAAAAACACCTCAAAATTGCAGAATCTGTGTTGATTGAAAAAAATATAGAAATACTGTATGCAATCATAATGATCCAAATGTAATACAAAATAACTGGAAGAATTTAATCAAAGTTGAACAGAAAAATAAAAAGATTAGGAAATCAAAATCTAAAGCCAACAAGAGAGATGGCACCACAGTAGCCAAGAGAATGAAGCTTCCAAGGTTGATGTTGCCCCGGAGAAGTCACTTACTTATTCTGCTGATACAGCGAGTATTGGTCAGGGTTTCCGTCCCCCTGAGGATGGTAGCTGAAAGCTACAGAAAGTACTTCGGTTGAGGTGCTTGCTGAGGGTGGAGAGCGGCATGGGAGAGCTCCTTTGCGAAGCCTTTTAACAAAGAATAGGAGATATGAGCAAGCGGAAGGCTGTGTTGATAAAACATGGATGTAGTTAACCGAGGTTAAGGGTCATATGTATATAGTGAGTTATTTGAGTATTTGCAGGTTGTATATAATGTATAAAGAAATGTGGGAATGTAAGGTATGTATGTATGTATGACAAGGGAGATAAACAACCCAATAGTTTTATGAATGTTGATATGTACAACAGGACCGCAACTATGTTGTGTAAATATATATGATGTGACCACCTTTTGTTATAAATGAAGAAAAATATACGGGTTATTACATGAAGCCTCCAGAATGACCAATAATAATAGAAAGTAACAAAAGTGAATGACTTCAGCTAAAAAGTTAAAGAGCCCCCATGCTACCTCTATGAAACATGCGACACTATGTCCACGGCTGTCTTACATGCTGGAAATGTGAAATATGGAACAAAAACCAGAGAATGGTAAGTTGCCCTAAATCTGTTATTACAGTTTTGCATGTTAACTTAAACCTTAGGTGATGGACAGGTGTCCAATATATAAGGTAATCTGAACTATTTCCAGATGCAATTTTTTTTTTTTTTATGAAAGCTATTTTAAAAAATCACACTTTGAGTAAATCTTCCCATGGACATATGTAATATCACCTTAATTTAAATAAGGGGATATTACATATGTCCCCAATTTTCCTGGTAATGCATTTACTTTATAAAAATATTAACAACCACCAGAACAGTTTTGAGAATGCATTAAGAGTTCAAACAATTCAAAACAAAATTCAGTTACAATGTAAGCATTAAATTAGCGCAACCTGTAAAATGACTGTTTCAGGAAAAAAATTAAAATAAATAAAAATCTGCAGAGCATTAGGCTATTGAAAACAGTGACAAGTTTAGAGATGATTCTGAATTGTGATAGAAATTTAAACAGCCTCCACAACCAATTTTTTATCACAAGCTAATTAAATGCCTTAATTTCGCAGTCCCATGAGCATCAGTAGCAATGATTAAGTCATTACTGAATCTTCCTAACACTGTAAATTACCAACAAATGTGATAAGGCAAACCAATTACTTCATAAAAAAGAAAAAGAAAAACTTTTATGAATAGATTCATATACTGTATTAGTCTAAATCCCAAGGAAAGAATCAAATTATTCAGAAAAAGATTCCTGAAATCAGTTTTAGACTGACGAGTTCTAACAAATAGGAAATAAACCTGATCTATACAGCAGGCACTTAAAAAGCAACTACTAATCATTGTTCCAAAATGATCTTAAATAACATTTAATTGTAAATCATTAAAAGATCAACTAATATTTTTTTTTTACAAACATGAAGAATAAAGTTTTAATACTGAAATAAACTTTTACATTACCTCAGCAATAAGTTCTAAAGCATCTTCCTTCTTACTTTCTTCAGCCTAAAAACAAAGCAACATTAGTTATAAATATGTTAAGAAATGTGTATCTTTTATTTTTTGATGTGTTTTTACCACAAATATTACATCTTTTCATGTTCTACTGCATATGAACACATTATGGCTCAAGAAACGTTCATTCAAAGCTCTATTCTGGTACTGTTATTGCATTTCCTGTATTCTTAATAAAAATAAGAATGGAATTTCAACACAGTGCTTTCTATTTTTTTCTTCGTCATTTGTTGTCAAGACCATGTAATTTTTTTGAGACCTTCTTGTGCTACTGGTCACCAAACATCAAACTTGTTTTCCCATCAATGTAAAACTGCTAAAAAGGACTAAAGTTTAAATCAAATTAAATTCAAAAGATTAAAAATGGTTACAAAAAATATGATGAAAATGGGATAAACACCATAGAACAGTCACTTTGAAACATTAAATGTAATATCAACAACAGCTGTAGACACATTGGCATGGTCATAAAGTTTTAGATATCTCTCTGATGAAAATTTTTTTCTAACAATTTCAAAAGCAGAAGGGCATTTATTTGAGGACTTATAAGATCTCCCAGGCAATTTTCAACTATTTCCGATCTTTTAAAAATTATTTAAATTTTAATTCTTTTTAGAAGTTTCACAGTGACAAGAATACAGCACCGAAGATTGACATTCTGCAGCCAGTGAGGCAGACAGCCCAGAACAACAATATGAGAGAACCTCAAAAGAAAAGACTCAATAAACCAGAATGAGCAAAACAATAGATGCTGTACAAATTTTGAAAATGAGAATCTGTTTTTTGGTGTAAATATGACAAGGATGGTAAGTCAGATAATAACCGAAAACTTGGAAATTTCGTCGTCCTGGAGCGGAAATCGAACCCGCGCCTCCCAGAAAGTGCCCGAGCACGTTAACCACTGCAATACTGAATAGATGCTATGTTCAAATTTTATTACAACTTTAACATTGAAAGCCCAGTTTATTATGCACAGTGCATCTCTCTGCAAACCTGCCTTCCCCTGCTTCAATAATGTGGTCAGCTGAAATCCCCTGCTGACTATAAATAAGTCAGATACCTGTGATTGTGATGATGGGTCAATAGCATGACCTGAGTGATTTTGATCATGGCTGTGAAGAAGATGGGATTCTCATCTCTGTGACTGCAGAATGATGTGTATACCTGCAGGATACAACAGAACTGGCAGCTTCCAGAAAAAAATACTGCCGCAAAAGGGCAACTGATGTTCAAGGTAAGCAATGCCTCACCTGTATTGTAGTATTGGAATGGAGGGCCACAGTTTGAAGAGGATAACATCAGTATTCAACAAGAAGGCACTTAGTAAGGTTTGTGCAAAGGCCATTCCATGTACAATGGCACAACTGGGCTACGGCAGCCAATGTCCACATCAAATACCCTTGTTAACAGCATGTCACTGGGCTATTAGGCTACAGTGGGTGAAGGAACATCATCACTGTACAATGGAAGGCTTGAAATGGGTGGTTCTGGTCCAAAAACTCAAAGTTCCAACTACATGTTGATGAGAAAATGTGGTCAAGCAGCCATTGCTACCTAATCAGTTTTTCCTGTCACACATGTTTGTTAAATACACAAACATGACCTAACTCTGTCCCATTTACACTGAGGTTGAAAAAGAAAAAAAACCAACTGGGAACAGTACTACAGGGTTCGTACTCTTTTTGGGGGAAAAAATTCAAGGACTTTCCAGGCCTTTTCCAGGCCATATACAAAAAATTCCAGGATGATTATTACGCTTTACAGTATCATGCTCAAATTATTTTTTTAAAAGCAATTTCAGTTTTAAGTAATAAAAATGATGAAAGATGCAAATGGATGATGCAAATGGAAGGGAATATAACTGTCCGTAATTAGCATGTTCTCGTTGCGCTAGGCGCTTAAGCACTGCTGAATTCCGTCAGACCCCCAATGGTCAAATGATTGAAATGTGCTGATGTTCATGGAATGAAATGGTTGATCAGCTATGATAACCACATAAAAGTTCGAAGGGGGAGGAGGGGGGCGATTTTTTTTTACTTTATGCAACATTCTACATTACTCCAGTATTTATCTTGTCATCATCAACAATAGCAATGTAACTACCACTTACGATCGCGGATATCGGCCAACTGAAAATCTGCCATACAACTAAGGGATACAACACACAGGTATCCTGTTACAATGTATTGTAATTGAAAAAAAAAAAAGTTTCAGAAATTAAAATCGAAAAAAAAAAATTTTTGAAATTAATATCAAGTCATGGTGTTTCAAAAATCCGCTTTCCTTTATAATGTTTAAAAACATGTAATGTTTTTTTCTTTTTTACCTGTCGTGTATAATAAAAGTGGGTTGATTTTTTTATGGAATCAGACGTCCATATGTCTGATTGTCTTTGTCTGAGTTCACACGTTAGCTACTGTGTACAAATAGACCTATTTTTTCAGCTCAAAAATATGTAGTTTTGTATGTATTCACAGTATAACTCATTCCGTATTCCCACAGAACAAAATTCAGCAGATACAAATGAAGAACATCAAGACCCACCCAACACCATGTTTCCGATTGTCTGCAGTTTATATTCAAGAAATGCGAATATGGATCAATGGTGAATGCAGCAACTATGGTTTTTATTTATTACCAAGAAAAAAAAAAAGGAGCCTGAAAGCTGTAAAGCTGAAACCGATATTTCTCCCCCTCCCGAAAACATTCCGATTAAGTTCAAACAGCAGGAGCACGCGTCCACGCACACTCAACCTCTGGAATGTCCTGATGGAACGGAACGGCTTCTTTTCATTTGGCACATCGCCATAAATCACCACCTGCAGCTCACTGAAGTGTCTTCCTCCTTCACCCTAACTATAGGAGAAAACGTAAAAAAAAAAAAAAAGCTGCCCAATTTCCGACAAAATGACCAAATTTACGTCATAACACGTTGCAATTTACTAAAATACGTTTATCTGCTGAATTTCGCCAAAATCCATTGAAAACTTTTTAATTATAGATTTTTTTATTAAAACAGTAACTCAGACATCTGAATAAAAATGTATGTTTGTAATTAAAATAGAGTCCATATCATCACAGAAACAAAATTTAAGGATCACTCTGTTTAAATAAATCATGGCATCTAAAAAAAAATAATTTGCTTGCTTTTCCCGTAATTTATAATTGCAGTTTCTTTTTTTTTCAATCCGGTTTTGCAACGGAAGATTTTTTTTTTTTTTTTTTTTTTGCATCTGCTAAAGTTTCAAACGGAATTTGGCGAAATTTGCACTAGAACTTTATTGTGATGTATTTTAACCACTGTAAAAATTTTACTGTGTTATTTTCAAAATTCCGAAAAATGGATTTCTGAAAATACCTCTTAGTCCTTTTGAGCCGTGGAAGTGATAAACAGGTGTTTGCTTTCTTCCCAACCAAGGGCTTCGGATCAGCGCTCCCAGCTGTCAATCAACCGTTGCTATGGTAACACACTTTCTGCTCAAGGCTCATTGTCTAAAGAGGCACACATAATAAAAATTTCCAATGCTAACTTTTTAAGTTTTAAACCGATTCAAATGGAATTTTGGGAGTGAGCTTCTGTAATCCAATTATAGTAAATGTAAAAATTTCAGCCACTTTTGTGAAAAATTCGCAAAGATAGTTTTCTTATTTTTTATCATAAGTAGCCGAAGTCTCTTGAGGGGTGGGCCGGAAGCAAGCGTCTTAATGCAATAAACAAGGAGCAGATGAATGTGTTGTTCAGGCATGCTCTTCACTGGTGGATGCCAGCTGACTTGGTAAACACGCGACCCCCTTCCCTTGCAAATGCTAAATGTCTCTTCTTTCCCCTTCTGTTGTTCTCAGTAGTTGTCGGACGGACATCAAGTTCAGGGCTAGAGAATGCATCAAGCTCCCCTTCCCTAACAGACCTGCTAGTAATCATCCAATTTTATTGCACTGGAAGTAGTGCTTCCCCCCCCCCCAGCCAAATTAGGATTTGGGCACATCCGAAACACCACTGTTGCCGGCGGTTTCTTTGAGAACAGAGGAGAGGAACTTAAAAAAAATTAAGGGGTAACAGTCAGTAACACGATTTCCTAAAAGGGCATTTTTTAAGCACTAATTTCAAATTTCAAGGCTTTTCAAGACAGCATTAAAAAAATACCGTTTTCCAGGATATTCCAGGCCTTGAAAACGTAATCATGATTTTCCAGGACTTTCCAGGTTTTCAAGCACGCGTGCGCACCCTGAGTACTATCATTTCCATTACATGCCACCACACCTATGCCTGTCAACCTGTATGGTTTATCTGTATGTACAGGTTTTTTACATTTTCGTTCATGTACAGCCATACAAATGTTTTGTATGTTTTTTTATCCCTGAAATTTTTTTTAATTATTTATATTAAAAACTATTATTATTTATTTTAAAACTTTTTTATAGATATAATACCAAATGTTTTATGTTTTCGATTCACCGTAGGAGAATCGTGGCAACAGGTGACATAAGCCACAGATTTTATTTTACAGACAAAAATGATATTTCCAGAACCCAATTAAAACTTATCTTCCAGACTTCCGATCATGGATGCAAGGTTTTCGTTTTTGGATGAAATTCAATCTTCAAAATTTTTCAGAAACGGCCATGAGATGGAATGATGATTTCTCCCATAATGCTTTTTCGATTGCTTTTCTTGCGATGTTTCCTTTTCCGATATTGTTAAATATCATTTTATTCCATTGTGTTTCAGTCTGAAAACTGAGGTAACACCTTTTGAAAATGGAAGTTAGATGCAGCCTCGCAATCTTCAATTCCTTTTCTCGCGATATTCTCTCTGCCCCTTATGGTTGTTAAGTATATTTTTGTTACATAAATGTTTGTATTTAAGATTGAAAATGGAGGAAATTTTTCCGAAAATGAAACTTGGACGGAACAGAAATTTATCCCATAATCGTAAATTTAATTGGAAGTACATAAAACATTTCGATATAAGACTGCTAAAAAAAGCAGTAAAGAGTTCCACTGAATTTTTTTTTCCGCGGTGTTTTCCCTGCACCGTATTACTGTTTAAGCATCATTTAATACATAAGATCAAAAATGAAGAAAAATTTCCCAAAAATGGAAGTAGGACGGAGTGAAAGATTTTCTCCCTGAATTGCAATTTTTTTCTTCTACACATTTTCCTATTGTCCTGTATTTTTAAATACACTCACAGACAATGAAATTTACGCACCAAGAATGAAGTATCGGATTGAACTGAAATTTTATGGACGCAACGATACAGATAAATGATACACATGATGGCAAGAACAGAGCTGCAGGACAATTAGAGAAATCTGTGGCACGAAGTCTGGTCATCTTCAATAGGGTGTCGTACCGCGATACATGCTGCAGTACAGTCCGGCATGGAGGTGAACAGACGCCTGATGTCCTGTGGTAGACTGGCCCACACGTGTTGGGCAGTGTCATCCAAATCCCAGATAGTGCAGCACGGCGCCAGCTAGCATTTCAACTGGTCCCATACATGCTCAATAGGGAACATGTCCGGGGAGCGGGCAGGCCATGGAAGTTTCTGGACATGACGTAGGCAGTCCTGGGCAACCCAAGCCACATGCGGGCGGGCATCATCCTACTGGTATAGCACACCAGAAATCCCGACCTGGAATTGGAGCACACGGGGCTGTAGGATCTCATCCACATACTGCTGGCCCATCAATGATCCACGTACCACTAGGTTGGGATTGTGTCGTTGACCCGGGGGGGGGGGCCTCCACACTCTGACAGAATGATAATCTGTCACCAAAACAAAGCACCACTCATCGCTAAATACCACATGTCGCCAGTCTGTGGCGTTCCACGTCACTCTGGCCTGGCACCACTGCAAACTGAGCTGGCGATGTTCCAGCGTTAATGGCAGCACACGTAAGGGGAGCTGAGATGGCGGATTGACTTCCGCGAGGCATCAGGATATGGTGCGTTGGCACACAGGAGCCAATACATCTGCCTGTACAGTGGACAGGGTCCCTGTGGGATCTGTTCATGCTTGGCGCATGATCCGTCGGTCCTCCTGGTCCATCCAGAGAGACTTCGCTGTGTGGTAGTGCCATCACGTGTCCACTGCTCCCAACATAGTCAGACGGTATGGTCAGAACAATCCATGTGGCAGGCTACATGGTGCGCCGACCAACCTGTAGTTTTCAGCCTGATGATCAGGCCTCTCAAAGTCCATAAGTTGCATAAATCAACATCTATGGGTCGCCGGTATTCTTGTCACTCTGTTTTCTTGCTTGCATCGGTCGGTGCTTTTCGCTTTCATGGGGCATCAACTACATGCCGGTTTATAAGGCTGCCGGTTCATGCTTGCGGCGCCACCACAGGGTGTGTGCGGTAATGCACAATCACAGCAAACATGGATCATTTGCATAACCGCACGCACTCTAGCTATTTGCCAAGTTTCGTGGTTGTAGCATGTTTTCTTCCAGGTACGCAAATTTCATTGTCAGCGAGGGTATAATTTTATTTCATAAATCTTTTAATGTAATTTTATTCCATAATGAAACAAGTGGAAGTTATTTTTTGCAGATGTGAGAAACATTTATGTAGCAGTAGTGAGAAAAATAGTAAACATATTTCCATTTGAAAATCAGGTGCTGAAGAACCTCAAGTACTTGACCCAACCATCAAATACAGCCTGAAGTACACACATATTTGGAGGTTGGCAGATACCTTTGCTCCTTATATTGATCAGGAAGCTCTAAAGAATGAGTTTGGTGACTACTGTATGATCTCTGATGGCTTTGGCCCTGTACTGATAGACAGTGGCTGGAAAAAGAGCTTTTGTAGCTACTGGATGGATATTGTAAGCTTGAGAACAAGTACTGGTGGCATCCACTTCCCAAATCTTAAAGTGATTATTCAGTGACTACTTACTTTACCTCACAGTAATGCTGACTGTGAAAGATCTTTCTCCATGATGAAAAAAATTCATACAGACTGTATGAAGTCCCTGAATGAAGACACACTTACCTCTTTTTTACATTGTAAAATAAACACTGACACTTGTTTCATAGGCTTTAAACCCACTGACCACATTTTGAAAAAAGCAAAACATGCATGTGCTGAATATAATACAACACACTCTAAGATTAAGTTGCTTAAATATGCAAAAAATTAATACACATACATCAGTTGCTGTTATAAAACTGCTGAGCTTGTAAAATATAATAAATTGTAAACAATTAATACACGTACATTAGTTGCTGTTATAAAACTGTTGAGCTTGTAAATATGTATTGTATTTACACTACCGTGCAAAACCTAAGGACCATTCGGTTTTTTCACCGTAGCTTCGCAATGAAGCAGACTGAATAGATGAAAGTCATGCCACATAGACCTCAGTATGTACCAAACAGGGGGTGAACAAACACATGTGCAAAAATGAATACAAAAGTGTACACTGGGACTTTACTAAGAAATGACCGTAAAGCAGTACACACCATGGAACAGAGCCATCGTTTCCACAGATAGATTACAGCAAAGAGGTGGTCGTCAGTAAAGAATGTGATGTCCCCTAACAGCAATGGCTGCGTTGCAGCATCTGGTCATACTTAACACGAGGCTGTCAATGAATTCTTGGGGCAACTTTGCCCATTCCTCTCGTAGTGCACGTTTTAACTGATGGACATTTTCCAGCGGATGTGGGCGTGCCACAAGACGTCTCCCCAGAGCGTCCTGCACATTTTCTATGGGATTTAGATCCGGGGAGTATGCAGGCCAATCCAATGAGTGATATCCTCACTTTCTAACAGCTCATTTACAGCACGTGCATGATGGGATCTCACATTATCATCCATAAACACGAACTTGGAACCAATGGCACCTCAGAATAGGCATACATGGGGAAGGAGCACCTCATCGCAGTAGCAGTTTGCAGTTATGGAACCTGCTTCAAAAATGTGGAGCTCAGTACGACCATTCAGCGTAATGCCTCCCCCACACGAGCACACCAACACCACCATACCGATCTCTTTCGGTAATGTTAGCCGGTCGATAACATGTTCTTACCTCTCTCCAAATCAGCTGACGTCCAGAATCGCTTGTGGTACTGAAACGAATCTCATCTGTGAAGAGTACCGTACCCCATTGCTCTATGGTCCAATCTTTGTGGTCCTTACACCATTGTAATCGATTTCTCCTATGGGTAGGCTTTAATGGGATGCAACGTTCAGGTCATTGGGCAAATAGTCCACCTTTATGTAGATGTCTCGCAATGGTGAACCACGACACGGGCGTCCTGCGGTCATCTGCAGTTGCTTCACGATATTGCCCGCTGTCTGGCGTCGATCACGTTTGGCCTTTAGGACAATATATATCGGTCATCTCTTACTGTTCTTTTCCATGGTCAACCACCACCAACTTTTCTAACAGGTGTTCCAGTCACTTGGAAGGTCTTCCATGCATGTGAAACAATGCTATGGGTCATGCCGAACTCGTCAGCGACACTCATTACGGTTTGCCCCTACTCCAGCTTTCCGATAATTCGACTGTGTGTCGTCATCATCATTGTCAACCATTATCAATCCACTGCTGGATGAAGGTCTCCCCAAGTTTCTTCCACAACGGTCTGTCTTGTGCCAGTCTCCTCCATGTCACTCCTGCATACTTTCGAATTTCATCCACCCATCTCCCATGTGGTCGTCTTCTGGGTCTTTTCCTGTCCCTTGGAATCCAATCTAAAATTTCAGCTGTCCATCGATGGTCTGTCCTGTCCAGCCCATTGCCATTTCAGGGATTTAACTCTGATCAGGATGTCTTCCACTCTTGTCATTTTTCGGATCCACGAGTTCCTCTTCTTATCTCTCCTGGTTATACCAAGCATGCACCTCTCCATGCTTCTTTGAGTTGTCTGCAGCCTTTGTATGTCTCTTTTAGTTAAGGTCCACGTCTCTGCACCATACGTAAGCACTGGAAGGATGCATTGATCAAACACTTTTCTTTTAAGACATAATGGCATATTGCTCTTGAAAATTATGCTGTTTCTTCCAAAAGCTCTCCAGGCAAGTTTTGTACGCCGATTAATTTCTTCATCAATGTGACCCTCACTTGATATCTGCTGTCCAAGATAAACGTATGTGTCTGTTATCTCGAGCTTTTCTTCTTGTAAAAGCATTGAACATCACTTTTGTCTTCTGAAAGTTCATTTTTAATCCCACTTCTTTACTCTTGTCAGCTAGTTCCTGGATCATACTCTGCAGCTCTGATGGGGTAGTTGCAAAAATGACTATGTCATCAGCAAAACGAAGATGGGTTAGATAATCTCCATTAATCTTTATCCCTTTGTTTTCCCAGTTCAGTGATTGAAGGACATTTTCCAATGTGGCATTAAAGAGCTTGGGAGATATGGTGTCACCTTGTCTCACTCCCTTTCCAATTTTTATGTGTGTTGTATTTTCAAATAGCAGAATCTTTGCACTTGCATTTTCATAGATGTTATTAATAATATTAATGTATGCATCTTCAATACCGCAGGATTTCAGAGCCATTGTAACTGCT
This sequence comes from Macrothele yani, assembly GCA_039090855.1. Classification (NCBI taxonomy): domain Eukaryota; kingdom Metazoa; phylum Arthropoda; class Arachnida; order Araneae; family Macrothelidae; genus Macrothele; species Macrothele yani. Next base: position 119,170,379 of record CM077005.1, on the reverse strand, counting down.
GCGGTGATGGTTTCACCGAATCAAAGGCTTTTTCATAATCGATAAAAGCCATGCACAATGGAAGTTCATATTCCCTCGCTCTTTCAATTAGTTCTCTCAGTACGTGGATATGATCTATTGTGCTGTAGCCACTCCTGAATCCAGCTTGTTCTCTCGGTTGAGCCATGTCCAGTGTTACCTTCAAGCGGTGTGAAAGAACTTTAGTGAAGATTTTATAAACCACTGATAGGAGGCTGATAGGTCTGTAGTTCCTGACATCCTCAGTGTCACCTTTTTTATGTAGCAGGATCATTGTAGCGTTGTTCCAATCCTTAGGAATCTTCCCTTCATTAAGGCATCGAGTGAAAATTTGGGCAAGTACTGTTTCGATTTCTCCACTTGCTTCTTGTATGATGTCTACAGTAATTCCATCTTCTCCTGGAGCTTTCCCCCGCTTAATGTTCTTGATGGCATGTGCAACTTCTGCTGGGAGGACTGGAAGAACTCTGGTACTGGTACCTTTCATAATGTCTGGAGTACATGTATCATCCCTTTCATATAATTTGGAGTAGAAATCTTTCACTCTTGTCAAAATTTTGCCTCTATTTCTTGTTACAGAACCATCTTCTTTTCTCAGTGCCATAATCTGCGTGTAAAGTCATCTAAATGTCTGTGTGGACATTTTCTCGTCTGCGACACACTAACAAACCACTCGAACCTCTTTACATGCCGCACACTTTCGCTTTCCGTTTCTTGCCTTGCTGCGAGATGCTATTTATATCCATTTCAGCGCTGTCATGTGACCTGCAACATCACATTTCGGAAATTTGCATATGCATCGTCTTTCTAGTGATCCGCTTGCGTTATGCAAATTGTCTCAAGCTTGTGTGTTTCACTATGCAGCTATAATCTGAGGCACTAGTGTCTGTCCTTAAGTTTTGCACACCAGTGTATATAATATATATATATATTTTTTTTTGTGTGTGTAAGCATTATGTAGTCTTTGTGAGGTTTTTATTGGTCCAGTGTAAAGGTTATCACCTCAAGAGGTTGACAGGTATGCACACCCATGGGGTAAACAGTATCGTCTGCAAACGACGGATATTCAGTATAGAGGCAGATATCTCCACAAGCTCAAGTAGTAGCATTCGCAGTTCCTCTCACATCAATGGCACGTGGTGCTCCACAGTTTCCACATCGCTTATTTACAATGGTGCCATTTGTAGTAATAATAATAATAATAATAATAGCTTACCATCAACGCTGTTGTAATGGAGCAAGCTTTCAAGATGCACCGCAACATGTACACAGCATGCATCAATTACCGTAAAGCCTATGATTCCGTACCCCACAGCTGGTCCTTGAGATCTACAGAGTAAGTCCTGTAATCATCAACTTCCTTAAAGCAGCCATGGCAGGATGGAAGACAACAATCAAAGTCGAGAACATAAGAACCAAGCCCATCCACATGAGGAGAGGCATCTTCCAGGGAGATTCACTTAGCCCACTATGGCTCTGTCTAGCACTCAACCCGCTGTCAACCATGCTGATTGAAAGCAAGTATGGATTTACCATCAAGTGCAACAAAACCAACAAGTACAAACTCTCCCACCTCATGCACATGGATGATATCAAGCTGTACGCATCATCGCGGAACCAACTCCAGCAATTATTCCGGATCACCGAGGGCTTCAGCAATGACATCGAGATGGAATTCGGCCTACAGAAATGCAAGACAGAAAGTATGAACCAAGGAAAGCATGATGCACGTAGCTCCCAACTGAAGACCAGAGAACAGATCGCGGCTATGGAGGAAGAAGAAGCCTATAAGTACCTTGGTATGCTTCAAGCACAACGCCTAGAACACAAATAAATAAAAAACAATCTAGCCGTCAAATAGAACCAAAGGCTGAGGAGACTAATGAAGACCAAGCTCAATGCTCACAACATCACTCAGGTTATCAACACATACGCAGTTCCAGTCTTCAAGTATTCCTTCGGAATCATAAAGTAGACCACAACAGAGCTTGAGGAAATAATGCGCAATACCAGGACAACCCTCACTAAACATCGCCAGCACCACCCGAAGTCAGCAATAGAAAGGCTGACCAATGGACGGGCAGAAGGAGGATGGTGAATGATTGATCTTCTGGAACACAGAGACAAAGAAATCAGCATCCTCAGAAAATACTTCCATCAGAGCAAGGGAGAGAGGTCTAGGAAAATACTTCCTAGACCTCTCTACTCAGAACACCAAGCAATAAACCAGAGTGACAAGGACACAGCCCTAGACCTCTCTACTCAGAACATCGAGATTGAAATGAGAGAGCCAAAAGAAGAAGCTTGGGGCAAGAAAGTCCTACATAGAAGGCACTACAATGACCTGCAATTGGACCATGTGGATAAGACACATGGCTAACAAACTGACCAATGCATGGCTAACAAACTGATCACTCTTCCCCGAGACTGAAGGGTTCCTGATGGCTATACAAGATCAAGTTGTAAACACCAGAAACTACCGGAAGCATATCCCGAAGAACACGTCAGTGGAAAGCGACACATGTTGGCAATGCCATCAAGCATCAAAGACCATCCAACATATCACAGCACGGTGCAGGGTCCTCACACAAACAGAGTACACGAACAGGCACAATCGAGTCACCAAGATTGTCCATCAGAAATTGGCAAGAAAACACCACCTCATTACTGCTACAAGTATGAGCCAACAATGCTTCTAGAGAACAACACCCACAAGATGTGCTGGGACAGACTGATCAGAACAGATAACACCATCCCCCACAATTGGGCTGATATTGTCCTGGTCGACAAGGAGAAGAAGTCAACATACCTCATTGACATAGCCATGCTCAACACGTGCAACATCCAGAAGAAATACGGAGAGAAGCTGTTAAAATACAGTCGAGTCCCATTAGAGCGAAATCTGATAGAACAAAAGACCTGTCATAAAAAAAAACTTTAGCATTCTTCAGCAAAATTCTCATTAACGAAAAGTATTTTTAATTCCGTTTGAACGAAATCCATTAAAACAAAATATTCGTTACAATGAAGAAATATTTTGAATTTTAATTAAAAGAAAATTGTTTCCATTATAATGAAATTTTCAGCTCTGTAAACAAGCAGCACATTCCTTTCGAAAAGCTTTTCGCCACGTTTAAAAAAAAAAAGAAAAGGCAACTTCTTTATCTGACTTTTTTCACCTGGATGACTTACTCATTTTTGCTCACCCGTGGTGACTGACCTACGACCAGATGCAGGTGTTTCCATAACAACCTACGTGCCACACGCGGAGAGCCTCTCCTCCCCCTTTTCTGATTGAAAAGAGAGATAAAACACAGTTCAGTGCTGAATTTCATTGCAAAAAATGGTTTTATTTCTTTCGAATGTTTATAAAATTTCGCTCGTCCGCTTACGTACCAGTTTGGCGTCTTTTTCAAGGCAAGTCGATCAGCTTTTCCAACAGGTTTTAACAATGAATTCAGCCAAACGAAAGCTGTTTTCTTCGGAGGAGAAAAAAATAATTATTGGTGAAGTGAATGCAGGGGAAAAGAAAGGAGATGTGGCAAAAAATAAGGGATCACTCTGTCGATATTATCGATGTTCGTGAAGAACAAAAAAAAAATCACATAGCAGCTTCGAAAACTGGCGATTGGACCTCAAGAAAAAGATTACGGCAAGCTCAGTTCCAAGATTTGGACTCTGCCACTTTCACCTGGTTCCAAGACATACAATCAAGAAACGCACCCATTAGTGGACCATTGATTCGAGAAAAGGCTGCGCAGTTCGCCAAAACTTTAGAAGTTATGGATTTTGAGGAAAATAAGGGATGGTTGAATAAGTTCAAAGATCGGTACGGAATCGTTGCAAAAACAATTTGAGGAGCAGCGAGTGCTTCTCTGATGGAAAATGCGAATGAGTGGAAAGCAGGAGAAGTGGCAAAACTCATCCAAACTTATAGCCCAGATGATGTCTTCAATGCAGATGAGTCTGGAATTTTCTTTTCAGTTAGAGCCCAACAACACTATGGGAATGAAGAATGATAAGTGTGTTGGCTGTAAAAGATCGAAACAGCGACTGACCGCTCTCTTCAGCTGTAATCAATCAAGAACTGAGAAGAGAAAAGTGCCAGTGATTGGACGATCCCCCAAAACCTCGGTGTTTGAAAAGTGTGCAATCGCTACCTTGTAACTACAAAGCCAATAGAAAGGCATAGATGATGCAAACTATCTTCACTGAATGGCTATTGAAGTTCGACTCCAAGATGAAGAGGAAAAATGGAAAAAAAAATTCTTGTGGTTGATAACTGTACAGCTCAAAACGAACCTCCTCAGCTTGAAAACATTTGTGTGGAGTACTTTCCACCAATCCTCGGACCAGGGAATAAAAGTCTGCAAAAGATCATTACAAATGCATGTTGATGGAGTTGATTCTTCTTGGAATTAAGAAAAACAATTCCATAAAAGTAAATGTCAAAGATGCATTGCACATGATTTTAGGAGCATGGGGCAGTGTGTCCTACGAAACAATAAAAAATAGTTGACCCTATGCAAAGTTAATTGACTGTGAAACTGAACCCGAAAACGATGCGGATTTAAGTGCTTTGTTAGGGGCAGTGTGGAACGCTCTCCAGACATCTGCTTCAGTTCCCGCCGATGTTTCGCTAGAGGATTTTTTACATGCAGATAACAATATTATGACCCCTTACGAGCTGATGCAGATATAATTGAATCAATTTCTGATAACAAAAAGGAGGAAATCGTGGACAGCAGCCAGCGAGAACGATGAAATTCATTTAACTTCTCCATCGCGGGTGCCTGTGAAGCACTTAGCTGTTTAGAAAAGGTTTGCCATTTCGTATTAGAACAAATGAACCTCCCGGATGGAATTTTCATTTATTTACATCCTTTGCAAGAACTTTAAGTTTTGTCAGCAACAAAGTCACATTTTCAAACAAAAATAACAGATCTCTTTAAAATATAAATACTACGATTTATTTAAAATGTAAATACTACGTACATACAGTACATACTACACTGAAGAGCAATTGAATTAGAGACAGCTGGCATTATGCAAATGTGGCACTATGGGCGGCCCTGTAAACGGAATCGACATGACGTATGCAGCAGTCCGACAATATAAGCAGTGATGCGACGGGAATCAGTAACAGTCGGATGCAGTATGGATAAGACGAAGGATCTAAGTGCATTTGATTGTGGGAAAATTATCGGAGCTCAACGAATGGGTCACTCCATCGTGGAAGTCGTGCAGGCACTGGGATTTTCACAAGCCACTGTGTCACTGGTGCACCGTGAGTACATCGAATCGGGTAAAACCATTCCTGCAAGGGCCAACTGCCATAGACAACAGCGTGTGGATGAGAGAGGTCATTGTCGGCTAGCTCGCATTGTAGCAGCAGATAGATGGGCCACAGTGCAAGAAATCACTTGGCAATTTAACGCTGGTGCACAAAAATGTGTAAGCAGCAACACCATCCAGAACTATCTCCTAGCTATGGGGTACAGAAGCCATCGTCCCACGAGGGTACGGCTGCTGATCGCGCATCACAGGGTGCAAAGATTAGCATGGGCGCGGGAACCTTGCCACTGGACCCTAGACACGTGGGAAAATGTTGCCTGGACTGATGAGTTGAGATTCACGTTGGTACATGTGGATGGCAGGATACGAGTACGGCGCAAACCACATGAAGCTATGTATCCTTCATGCCAGCAGGGTACTCTTCGAGCTGGTGGGAGTGGCATTCTCGTCTGTGGACTGAAATGGGACCCCTGGTAGGTGTGACATTGTCCCTCACAGGTCAACGTTACCCGGATATCCTGGATGACCGTTTGCTCCCGTTTGTGCGTCTTCATCATCCAAATGGGGACCTCATCCTGTAACAAGACAGTGCACCGTGCCATCGCTCCTGAATTGTATCCAAATGGTTGGATGAACACTCCACCGATGTGCCCTCGCTTTCTTGGCTAGCTAGGTCACCTGACTTCAATCCCATCGAGCACATCTGGGATGCCATCGAGAAAGATGTTCAAGGCTCTGACCCCCCTCCATCAAATCTTTATGAACTGTGGGAGCTTGCTCAGGGGTCGTGGATCCGTATGGCTTCCCAACACTTCCGGTGTCTTGTCGAGTCCATGACGAGACGAATCGCCGCCGTCATCAGGGTGAAAGGTGGTGCCACACCTTACTAGACAGGTATCACTAATTCAATTGCTCTTCAGTGTATATATGTACTGTGTAAGGTTTGCCTCCTCGGGGCACTCTGTGGTAACAATGGCACACACAACAGCAACTAGGGCCTCTGTGAATTTTGGAGAGGTGCAAGCTAGTTCTGTGTGACATTGGCGAAAAGACCCCAACTCACTGGGTTTTGTTCCAGAATCCTTAGGTTGAATGACCAACTGGAACCCTCAGCTGTGGGCTAATCCTCCACACTGATGTACTTACCTGATTAAAAAAGACAAAAAGAAATATTAAGAATGACTCAAGTGTGGGATATGGTGGACCTACCACACTTGAGAAGGACGGTCCACAACAGAATTGACCTGGACTTTCTAAACGGCGTATGAGAAAGAGATCTCGGCTGAGTGAATGTAAGATTGGTGTATGGAATACTAGAGGTATAAATGGTAAGATGAGTGAGGTGATTGAGGAGATGAATAAGTATAGACTGGATGTGCTGTGTGTAAGTGAAACCAAAAAGAAGGAAATTGGGGTAGAAGAAGTGAATGGCACAGTGAGTGTGTTGTCTGGAGTATTGGATAATATGAGAGGACAGGTTGGTGTAGGTGTGATTTTAAGTGAAAAGATTAAGAACGACTTGATTCACTATAGTTCTATAAGTGAGAGAATTCTCTGGATTCGTTTGAAAGTGAAACTTCAGAGAATTGTAATTGTTGTAGTGTATGCTCCTTGTGACTCGGAACCTTCTGATAAGAAGGAAGATTTCTGGAATGAGCTAAAAGCTGTTTTGAGACAGTTTGGTGCTAAAGAAAAAGTTATAATAGCAGGGGATTTCAATGCTAGACTAGGTGTACAAAATGCAATTTCTGACAATGTTCTGGGTAAGTTTAATGATCCTTGTGTGAATGATAATGGTGAAAGATTAATTGAACTCTGCATTGAGAATGGTTTGTGTGTATCTAATACATTTTTCAACCACAAGTATATCCACACATATACTTGGGAAAATCGTACTCTTGGTCAAAAGAGTGCGATAGATTTTGTTGTCTACGATCAGCATTTGAAACACTTAGTTGTTGACACCCGTGTGATGAGAGGTGCGGATGTTGGTTCTGATCATTACTTGGTAGTGTCACGAGTAAAACTTAATGTTGGTTAGAGGAAAAGGAATAAAAAGAGACCCAGGATAGAAAGAAAAAAGGTTGATAGGCTCCTTGAAGATCATCAGCAGTATTCTGACTTAACTTAGAGAACGACTGAAGGATCTGAAGTCTGATGAGAGGAATGTAGAAAAGAAGTGGGAATGTTTTAAGAACTGTGTTGTCACTGCTGCTAAAGAGGTCTGTGGCACCACAATAGTGGGTAACAATAGAGGTGATGCTTGGTGGAATAGTGAGATTGAAGAGGCAGTAAAGAGAAAGAAGGAAGCCTATTTGGGGATGTTGCAAGGTAGAGTCTCTGAGGATGAATATCGCTGTAAGAAGCGTGAAGCTGCTAAGCTGGTTTGCCACAGTAAGGTAAAAGATAGGAAGGAGAAAGTGGAAAGGCATGAACTGGGTTTTTGGAAACATAGAAAGTCCTTCTGGAAGTACATGAGACTCAGGAAAAATAGGGGAAACAAAGTTGTAAGTTGTGTGAAGAATGAGATTGGGGAAATGATATGGGAGCCTAATGAGTTAAGTGACAGATGGGGTGAATACTTCTGTGAGTTATTAGATCAGGAAAGCAAAGATGATTCCGAGACAGATGCAGATGATGTCACAATGAGAGATGAAAGCACAGGAGGGATCTCAAGAGAAGAAGTGTGTAAAGCTCTAAAATCTCTTCAGAATGGTAAGGCTCCAGGAGTTGATGGCATAACTGCTGAGATGTTGAAATATGGTGGTGACTCTATAATTGACTGGTTAACTGAAATTTGCCAGTTGTGCTGGGAGTTAGGAATGGTCCCTCGGGATTGGAAGGATGCTATCATTGTTCCCTTGTATAAGGGAAAAAATGATCAGACTGAATGCAAGAACTATCGTGGTATTAGCCTACTGAGTGTGCCAGGGAAAGTGTTTGGTAAGGTTGTTATTGAAAAAGTATGGGGTCTTACATCATTGAAAGTGTGGGATGTTCAGAGTGGTTTTATGCCTGGTAAAGGCTGCACTAACCAGATTTTTGCATTGCACACGATGATTGAAAAGTATCTGGCTGTTGGGAAGAAAGTTTTTACTGCCTTCATAGATTTAGAGAAAGCTTACGACCGAGTCAATAGGACACTTTTGTGGAAGGTATTGAATGAATATGGTGCTACTGGGAATCTACTTAATAGTGTAAAAGCCATGTATGCTGGTAGTAGAGCTTGTGTACGAGTGAATGGTGTTTTATCAAAATGGTTTTCCATTGGTGCAGGAGTCAGACAAGGTTGCGTAATGTCACCATGGCTGTTTAATATATTTATGGATGCATGCATGCGTGATGCCAAAATAGATAATAGTGGTTTATGTCTTGGTGATATCAGTTTGTGTGCAGATTGCTGTATGCTGATGACACTGTCCTGTTGGCAGAGAGCAAACGTGAGTTGCAGAGTATGTTGACTCGAATGCACGAAGTTTGCATGAAATTCAAACTGAGTATAAATTAGGGAAAAAAACCAAAGTTATGGTGTTTGAGAGAGGAATGGGTAGCACTGAATGTAATGTAAGTATAAATGGCACTGTGATTGACCAGGTGAGTGAGTTTGTGTATTTAGGAAGCATGTTTGACAGAGAGAACAAGTTGGATGGTGAAATCAGTAGGTGAGTGAACTCTTCTTTTAAAGTCATAGCTGCTCTGGGAGGTTTTCACAGGAATAACGGGTTCTCTAGAGAGTCCCGCATGGCTGTGTTTGAAAGTGTAATTGTTCCTACTCTGATGTATGGTAGTGAAACCTGGGTACTACAGAAGAAACATAGGAGTCGTTTGTGTGCTGGAGAAATGCGTTACTTACGTGGGGTTTGTGGCAAGACACAATCTGATTGTGTGAGAAATGAAGATGTATTGCAGTTGTGTGATGTGAAGCAAAATGTTGTTAGCAAGTGGAGACCAATATGCTTCGGTGGTTTGGCCATGTTGAAAGAATGAGTGATGAAATGCTTACTAAGAAAATCTTTTCAGCCCAAGTGGCAGGAAGGAAAGGCAGAGGAAGGCCAAGGAAGACATGGGTGGATCAGATTCAGGAGTGTCTGCATGGGAAAAAGATTATGAGTATGAAGTATAAAAGATCTTGTGTACAGCGTATAATGGATATCAGTGAAGCACGAGTTGTATGTCAAGATCGTTGTAAATGGAGAAGTTTGATACGACAACAATAAGTAAAAATATCTGGAAGTTTGTATTTCTTTTTGGAGCTAACCTCTGAATCTCAGAGAACAGCTTAGTGATATGTATGTATGTAACTGTGGCAATACTACGGAACTGAGCCTTGTTGGTACCAGCAGGATAATGCACCAAGCCATAAAGCAAGGACTGTTATGGCGTGGTTTGACGATAATTCCATATCGTGTGTGGACTGGCCAGCACAGAGCCCTGATCTTAATCCGATAGAGCACCTATGGGATGAATTAGAGTACCGCGTAAGTACGAAACCAAGGCTTACTACTAAACAACAGTTAGCGGCAGCATTATGTACTGAATGGAAGTGCATAACTATCGCTGTGTTCCAAAACCTTGTCAAAAGCATGTCTGGAAGGGTCAGTGCATGAATTAAGGCCAAAGGTGGACCGACACCATACTAATGTATGTCATTAAATGCTATGTTGTGTTTATCTTCTAGGTGTCCGGTGACTTTTGTCAATATAGTGTATGTATGGAATTAGACACACTAGATGTTTTTTTTTTTTTATTTTATATTTTAAGATACAGTACAGTACAACCACTTTGGGTCGATTCCCGTGAGTCATTTAAAAAATAAGTGCAAAACTAAAAATTCCATTATAACGAACATACTGTATTTCGGTGGTCCCGTGAAGCTTGTTCTAATGGAACTTGTCTGTATAACGACCTACAATATGAAGTCAAGGAAATGTGGCATATGGAGAACATCACCACCATAGTAATATCAACCACAGGAGTTGTACCTAAGACCATTCACAGCTCTATACAGACACTAGACCTTTAACCTAACACCTACATGGAACTACAGGAGGCAGCTATCCTGCACACAAGTAGGATAGTAAGGAAATTCCTGGACAACTAAGAGAAAGAAATACCACTTCCCAGACTTAGTATGTCATATCCAACCAAGAAGGAAGAGAAGAAAAACCTCAGGAAGAGGTGGAATCTCTAATTTTTTTATAATAATAATTGTACTAAAAAACAAAGACTTAAGATAAAAGAATCGCCATAATTACCTGTTTCACATTTTCTTGTGAGACATTTTCTTCTTCTTTCTTTTGATACACCACAACATCAACTCTATGGCCATCTAAATCAAAGAAGAAAAAAACTATTGCTTCCAACTTAAAAAAAAGACACATACAGATGAAAAAATCCCTGGTTACTCTCAGTAGCATGATAATGCAGATAAAAAAACAACTATCAACAGGCATAATATTATTGCATATGTTACCGCTAAAGTGCAGAAATCAGTTATTCTACAGATTATCTAGGTAATGTGCAGATTAACTAGGGTGATCCGTTAAAGTGACGAAAATTGTTTCATTGCTCAAATTACCTAGATAATCTGCACATTACCTACTAGGCACTCGTTAAAGTGAAAATAAGATCTTTGCTGAAACAACAGCAACGTTTCTGTATGCTTAAATTAATGTAATGTTATTTATTTATTTTTTTATATATAAAGAATCAAGTTCATACAATCAAACAATCAACAAATTAGTTGATAGAATCAATCATCAATCAATTAAAAAACTATAATAGAAAGAATCAAACGGTTTAAAATATTATTATAATTAAGGAAATGAATTTGCAAAACATATGATAAAATTATGCTTACTAATTAGTGCAATCTAAAGATTGGTGACAATTTGAATTACATAGCAATTGTTTTTTATGCGACAAGCACACCTATTTGTGGTACATTTAGATTTGCAGTCACATTTTCTGAAACCCTGCCCAGTACCAAGGGATTGTTTTATTGCTGTTTGACGTAAAGATATTTCTACAGCAGGGACATCTTCTTTCGTTAAAAATCTCTCTTTGCAAACACTGAAATTCAGATTTTGCATACAATTGTTTTAAAATACATGTTTTAGTACCAAGTTTATAAAAGCCATCCTCTGTTTTACTAAAAACCACAGCAGCCGATACCAATTATGAGAAATAAAAACAACTGGCGACGACTAGACGCTGGCGAAACCAAACTAAAAGTGGAGGGAGAGGGGGAAGGTGTAGGGAAATAAAATGAGACACACAGGCGAAACCAAACTAAAAGTGGAGGGAGAGGGGGAAGGTGTAGGGAAATAAAATGAGAGACACAGGTGAAACCAAACTAAAAGTGGAGGGAGAGGGGGAAGGTGTAGGGAAATGAAATGAGAGAAACAGGCGAAACCAAACTAAAAGTGGAGGGAGAGGGGGAAGGTGTAGGGAAGAAAATGAGAAAAACAAACTTTTGAACTTTAACGATACGGAAGCGTTAATGTGCACATTACCTAGGTAAAATGCGGAAAACTCTTGATTCCGCACGTTAACAGAGTAAATCAGTTAATCTGCAGATTAGCTAGGTAATGTGCACATTAATGGCTTTCGAGCTTTAGCAGTAACACATATACTGAAAGTTTACTGAATTATGGCAACCACTATGGAAAGAGAGTTACACTTGATACTGAAATAATGAGAAGGACGGCATAGCCTATAGGGTAAAGGGGTGCATAAAAGAGGCTGGTGGTTCAGTTTGAAGAGTATAGTCATGGATATGACTCGTAAAACCAAGGATTTATTAGTTTATGAATGGCCAAATAGTGGGAGGTCAAAGGGTTGGTGCATCCATTTCAGAAACAGCAACACCTATGGGTTGTTCAAGGACCTGTGGTTAAAGTGTACCATTAATGGAGCCAAAACAACAAAGACAACACAACTGTTAAAAGCAGTGAAAAGTGGATTCCACAGGTGAATGATGGGTATGTAGCTTCATACAGGACAATTGGTGCAGCATGGTTTTGTAGTTGACGGGCAATTAGAATATGGGTGAACCAGAAACAATATTCCATATGACTATGCATCACACACTAACATGGAAGATCTATAAATGTGGACACTCTATATGCCATCCTCTCCTAACAATAATCTATCGATGTAAATGACTCCTGGTGCAAACAGCATGAGGATCAGATGATACATGATTAGAAACAGGTAAGCTAGTCTGATGAATCACATGTATTCCATTCTGCTGATGGCTGAGTCCATATTTGGTGTCAACAGCATGAAGCTACAAATCCTTTATACATGGCACCACCAACTAACCAGGCCAGTGAGGATGGTTGTAGGATATGGAGCATGTTTAGTTGGCATGAAATGGGACCCTACTACATGTGAACTGTACACCCACAATGTTGCACCTCTACCTAAAGAATGGGTTTTTCCATGATGATAATGACCCGTATCATCAGGCCTGCCTTGCACAGTACTGATTTGAAGAACAAAGTGCTGATATGAGACATCTCGAATGCCTCCCAAACCTCACTTCATCTCAACCCAGTTGAACATTTTCAAGATACTGTGAAACACCACATGAGACAGTTGGGCATCCCACTCCATACTGAAACTGTGGATCACAATACAAAAAGCTTGGCATTGTAGATTCCCACACATACACAACCTTGTGGAGTCTATCCCACTTTGACTGGTAGCCATTCTCCAGACAAAAAGGAGGTCCACGAGGATGTCATAATTCAGTCAGCACTCAGCACTGTAGGAACACACTGCAGTTACCTATTTCCAGACGAAAAGGAGGTCTGCGAGGATGTCATTATTCAGTCAGCACTCAGCATATAAGAACACACTGCAGTTATCTATTCCCAGAGGAAAAGGAGGGCTGCGAGGATTTCATAATTCAGTCAGCACTCAGCATATAGGAACACACTGCAGTTATCTATTCTCAGATGAAAAGGAATTATGACATCCTGGCGACTGTCATCAGCGAGGATGTCATAATTCAGTCAGCACTCAACATATAGAAACACACTGCAGTTATCTATTCCCAGACAAAAAGGAGGTCCGCGAGGATGTCATAATTCAGTCAGCACTCAGCATATAGGAACACACTGCAGTTATCTATTCCCTTTTAAAACTAAACTGCATGCTGTGATTTTAAAGAAGGAACAAATAATCATAGTTTCATCAATTAATTAATCTTTGCACCTGCTAATAAAAGACAGAATAAACAGTAAAAATACATATACATTCAGGAGCCATAACATTATGATCACCTAGCTAACAGTACATTGTGCTACCTTTTCCTTCAAGAACTACTTGCACAGTGTGAATTGATTCTACCAGAATATGGAAGGTGACCCAGGCATTCTGTACCAGCTGGACAGAATGACATCCTGGAGTTCAGTGATGAAATGAGGCACTGATATGCCAGAGAGATCCAAAATTCTTGGTCATGATCCTCAAACCATTCCTGCACAATGCAAGTCTTGTGACATGAAGGGCTGTCTTGCTGAGATATTCAAGTGCCATCCATATACATGGCCATCATGCAGGGACAAGATGAGGGTCTATTCATCAAGGATAACATGACCCGATTATGTCCATGAGAAGTATCCCAATGCCATCACACCACAATAATTAACTTGTTTCTATCCAACTGTGCAGCAGGATTGTGGTTGTTCACCAGCACAGTTTCTAATTGCGTCTACTCAGCAGTATGTCAGAGGTGGAATTTAAACTCATAGGACCAAGTAACTTTTCCAGAACCAGGTTGTCTGGTCACTGTGCTCAAGTGCACACTGAACAAACAGCTATTGATGACAGTTGGTCAACATGGGGACATGAATGGGCTGTGGACTTTACAAGCCCATCTGCAAGAGCATCCACTGGATTGTGTTCTTGGAAATGCTTCTCTGGGTGCCCTGGTTATAGTCAGCCATTCATAGAGGGATCATGAGGTATCTGGTGCCCAGACAGCACATGCCAACTGCTTTACCTCAGCACTCAATCAGTAGTGTCACCTCTTTCCAACACATTGGATGGATCTATGTGCCCTTCTCTGGGTCATTTCCACCATACCTTCACTATGTCAGCATGCTAACCCTCAACATTGGCTGCAGCTGCCAAAATGCATGGCCCTACTTCCCATCATCAATAATCATTTCCCATTAAAACTCTGACATGACCATTCCTTTTACCATTGCATGGGCTTTGTGCTGGTTAACTGACACACCTTGCCAGTTTCGTTGAATACACCCACTCCTGGAGACAGATGGTCATAATGATCTGGCCCACAAGAAGCACTGAAGTCATGTATTTCTCATTTATTCCCTGCTTAATATTCACAATGGAGCTTTCTGAGGTACTTACAGGTTATTAAGATGACTAATTCTCCATTTCTAATGTAAGAAAATGATCTGCATTGAACTTTTATTGTAAGTGTCCATAGTTTTGCTTTTCAAATTTATTTATTGTGATGTAACTCTAAATTAAGGGAAAATGGAAAGCAGCCTGGTCTGACGAATCAAGATTCCTGGTGTATCACGTAGACGGCAGAGCATGGATGCGCCAAGGGAGGTTATGGCACCTGGATGCACTGTTGGGCAGAAACAGGCGGGCGGCGGGGGGCAGGTGTTATGCCGTGGGCGATGTTTTCTTGGGGTACTTTACGCCCCATTATCCTAATAGCACAATGCCTGACAGCTGTCAGGTATCTGAACATCGTTGCGGACCAAGTTCACACATTCATGGCAAGTGTGTTCTCTGCTGGTGATGGCATTTACCAACAGGACAATGCACCATGCCACACTGCCAGAATAGTCAAGGAGTGGTTCGAGGAACATGATGGGGACTTTCTGTCCTCCAAATTCCCCAAATTCACCTGACATTAATCCAATCGAACATTTGTGGTTTGACTTAGAAAAGCAGGTTCGTGCTAAATCACCACTATCCTGAAACGTACAGGAACTGGAGGACTTGCTGTTGAAATTATGGTACCAGATACCCCAGGATACCTATCGCCACCTCATTGAATCGATGCCTCACTGAGTGGCCGCTGTTTTGCAGGTTAAAGGGGGTCCTACAGCTTATTAGGTAGGTGGTCATAATGTAATGGCTCATTGGTGTATGATACAACATACATAGAGATGTAGGGTACAATATGTCACAACCTGAAATAAAAGACTGCAACACAGTGAAGTCTAATAAATCAGAAAATCACAAAAATTCAAGCATCACGACATGGCAGTATGTGAAAAATAAAATGCAGTGTCTTTTAGATATACCTAAAAATCCCCGATGTTTGTTCAAAGCCTTCTTCATGTCTTTTTCAGTAGCAAATCCTACATATGCAAATCCTAAAAATTTACAAGCAAAAAAAAAAAAAAAAAAAAAGTAAGTTTTCTGCCACATAAGTGAGATAATATAAATATTTGATAACCAACATGTACTTTCCATCACAAACTAAAAGCATTAAAAGAATGCACATAGAAAATAAAAATACCTGCATCAATTTGAACCAAATTTTTTACTACACATAGTAAGAGGTGCAAAATAAATGTTGCGTACTGTGATTTCCCTTGTTCACTAGCTTAACATGATGGAAAACATGCCATAATATTCATTATTCATTTTATTCCACTGAACCACATAAATGGGGGAACTACTTTGAGGTTAAGAGAAACATTTCTAATGTTAGTGGGGTAACAAATATACAATAGCAAGTTTAGTGAGCACCCTGGTTTATCTGTCAAGAAAAACGAAGAAATATTACTCCTTTGAAAAAAATGCACATGAAAGACATTTTTTTCTTTTGTTATTGTTACGAAGGGTCCGAACTCTTTACGGGAAAGCTCTCTTTGGATCGCAGCTATGTTAAGACAAAGATGGAAAGGAGTGAGGGTCATTGCACACTCCCTTTCTGGTAGGCAATTATTCCATTCATTACCTACCAGTGAGATGGTTATCATGTTGCATTTGAAAGAAACAAAATGTCATTTTTCCTCAGAACAAACGCTAAAAGAACAGTGCTTTTCAAACTACACTGATCACATGCTGAAGACATGATATCTAGTGTCAACAAATGCTAAATGAACAGTGCTTCTCAAACTACACTTATCACATGCTGAAGAAATGATGACATCTAGTGTCATCTTTGGCAGTAAAATGTCGCGTAAAATCTACAGTTTTCAATTTAGAACCACCAAATTTGGCATACTCTCTCATGGTACTCTAACTTAGACGGTAGACGGTTTTTGGAACGGGTCGGGCACGGGGTCAGAGTCCCTCCGCCCATAAATATTTTTCGCAAAAACTAAAGCTTTCAATTTAGAGCTACCAAATTTGGTATACTATATAATGGTGTTCTAAACTAAACGGTAGACGGTTTTCAGAACGGGTCGGGGCAAGGGTGGTTACCCCCCCCCCTACACACAAACTTTCGTAAAATCTGTAGTTTTCAATTTAGAACCACCAAATTTTGTATATTATCTCATGGTAATCTAACTTAGACGGTAGAAGGTTTTTGGAACGGATCAAGGCCCGGGGGTAAGAACCCCCCCCCCCCACATACAAAATTTTCTTAAAATCTTTATTTTTCAATTCAGAACCACCACATTTTGTGTCATGAAACTCTAACTTAGCGGGAGACGGTAAGTGAAAGTGCAACATTATTAACTTGATTTGTTATGCAAACCTTATAAATACGACCACAGCGATTAAAAGTTACTAAAGAGTCCTTGTAAGTAATATGTTTTGACCGAGTGCAAGTACAATTTACGAAATGTCAACAGGTCAAAATATCTAAAGTAACAATGAAATTTGGAATATTTCTTTTTTCTTTCTTTTTATTTCAGTTTTGACACTTGTATTAAGTTTTAAAAACATATATTTCTCCTATCGTATACTTTCATTGTGCTTTAAACAGAATTTCTTACCATGTTTTGGGTATTTTGTTTCGTGTGGTTGCAGTTTTTTTAATGTTTTGGGCATTTCATTTTGTGTGGTTACTTCTTTTTATGTTTTGGGCATTTTACTTTGTATGGGTGTTTTTGTTATGTTTTTGTTCTTTTCTTTTCTGTGGTGGTTGTAATGTCGACAGGATGAAAAGGGGAAACTGTGGACAGTCACGATGCCTACTTGCTTCTAATTTTTTTTCAAATACAGCACATGATTTTGTATTGAGTTATACCACTTACTCATTAAGCGACTACAGGTTTCTTTAAATATGAACGTTTTCTTAGAGCCTTTTGTTTCCTCTACCTAGCTTTTTCGGTTCCGCAATTTCTTTTTTTGGTTTTAGAATATTTTCCTTATTATTAATCTATTTTCTCATGCAAACTCTTTATGTAAGGTATGTTTATTCTATCAAAGTATTTTGCAATTATACGTGAAGCCCTGTTGCTGAAGTAAAAAAAAATATTTCCAACTGAAACAACGCAGTTCAGATATTTTCCCGCTGTTAACTCAAAGAATGAAAACAAAAACAAGAAATCTGTGCAATGGTTGAGGCATGAGACAGTACTTACTGGTAACCAGGCAAAGTTTTAAGGAAGAATGAGCTTAAGAATTTCTAACTGCAACAAAAAAGAGCATCCGCACTGTATCCCTCCCCATCCCCTAGTGCTGGCCTTTGGACGTCTTGAAAGAGAAGTCTTAAGGACACATCTGTATCGTAATTGCCTGAGCATTCGCGACAATCTTCTGGTGTCGTAGTAGAAAAACACACTTCCTACTTCGCCTAAATTGCTTGGATGTAATGCCAACGAACAAAGTTTTGCTCTCGCATTGGATTTCTGTTGCTTTTGATGGAATACTTTTCCCCTGGGGTTCACCGCTTTCACTATAGTCTTCAGGACAGGCGGCAATACACCCCAACGTAAAACACCAATTTCACGGCAATTAACTGCAATTAGCGAAAGAGAGGGGCGTACAGGAAATAAGTCGAACGAGACAGATCTGAACTTAGAAAGTCGGGGGAAGGTGTTGCATGAAAAACTGTGTTTGGCTTACAGATCATTTGGCACGTAGGGACGTAGGTTTCGTTTAATATGTTACGGGGTAAACAAATTGTCTTTTCAGTATAACAATTTTCTGTCATACGCATGGTGCAACACAAAAAATTTGAATTTATTTTTGAGAATTAGTATGACGCCTACCGGCCCAGAGTACAGCTGCCCAGTCCGCGCCTGCTGCCGCCTCCGGAACCTGGCTCCCGGGTTCTTCGCATCTGTTGATCCCTCGCCTGGAGCGTCCCAGCTGTAAAATACATGTACCTCTGCGTTTTGGAAAAACAAAAGATAAGATGCCGATCCTTAAAATTAACCACTTCTTGTGACTGCAGGTACGAAAATCTTGAACTTTGCTTAAACCCTAACTGGAGGAACAAGCTTCACGTGATTGTCTGTATTCTGAGTGTTTTATTGAATGGTTGCTCATTAGTTCGTAGTTGACTGGAGAACAGAGAACGTGCTTGTTAAAACCTTTGTTGTGCGTTGTCAAGTGATAATAGTGGAAATATATCATTCTAAATATTTTGGAAAGAGAAAGTGCATTGTTTTCCGAAGGCACTATGCAGATGAAGAATGCAACATAAATAGTTAACTCACAAAAAGAAAATGATTTGCTGAAATGGAAAGGGTATTTATTTTGCCATAACAGAGTGCGAGGTGATTTACGGTATTGTCACTGTATTGAAAGAAATTATGGAAATTGTACTGGCTTTGCTAGTACTATTCTTATTGGAGATGAACACAGGATGCACAATGAGAAACCACATAATCATGCTCCAAGACCGGATAAAAGTGATGTTGCTGTTGCAAGAGCGCAAATAAAAGAACGAGCGAGAAATACGGACGAAGCCCCTGCACAAATTATTCAAACCGTGACAACGTCAATGGCTACAGTAAATGCAGCTTACATGCCTAATATGGATGCACTAAGGCAAGTTGTAAAGAGAAGGCATGCCAAGACATGCCTGCGGAGCCTACGACTTCAGAACGGATCGATGCCCCAATAAATTTACAGGAGAAGATGGTGCAAAATTTCTTGGCAGAGGTAGCGCATTTGGACATCAAAGAATTATTTTACTTTTAACAGAGAATAATTTACGAAAGCTTAAAGAAGCACCCCTCTGGATTATGGATGGGACATTTGAAACTTGTCCAACCCTTTTTAGGCAATTATGTTCCATTCATGCTATGGTTGAAACAAATCCAGAGATGCACAGACTTGTCCCACTAGTTTATGGGTTACTTTCCAGCAAGTATAAATAATATAATACCATTATAAAGTATTTTTTTAGGATTTACAAGACTATGCATCAGACTATGATATTCAGCTTGCACCACAATATACGCATAATAATAGATTTTGAAATAGCTACCGTTATAATGCTGCTAAAAAGGAATTTGGAAGCAGCACACACAAATGTTGTTGGTTTCATCTCGGAAAAAAATGTGCTGAGGAATATCCATCCTCTGGCATAGCCTTGGAATATAAGGAAAACAGTGAGTTTGCTCTCAAAGTCAGACATTTGCAAGCACTCGCATTTTTTTCATCTGATGAAATTCCAGCTGCTTTTGAAGAAGTGAATCAATTTTACTAGAATATGCAGATTCTGTAGTTCAGTGGTTTGAGGAAAATTATGTTCTTGGAAAATTTCGTGGAAGCAGAAGAAACAATCCAAGCAGAAGCCCTCCGCTGTTCCCGCCAACAATTTGGTCAGTTAGTGAAAACAATTTATTTGGCTTTCCCAGAACACAAAACGAACTTGAAAGATTAGACAGACGCTGGAATACAATTCTGGGAGAGAAAATACTGTGACTGTACGAAATAATCAGTGAAATTACGAAAGAGCAGAGAACAACTATGGCTAAAATCGAAAGAGTGATAGCACAGATTCCAACAAATCCACCCAGAAGATAAACGCTGGCAAGATAAAAAGGAATTCGAACTTCTTTGGTGCACAGAGACAATGTTAACATGCTGGACATTTTAAGAGGAATTTCATATAATTCTACCCTTTACTAAAATGTGCTGGTATTTCTCACTAATTGAATTATACCTTTTACTAACTTGTATTTGAATTTTTCAAGAACGTAATTCCGCCGAAGATGCAAGAATGTAAAACAACGCAAAATTAAAAAAGTCAAAATTTTCAAAATAGCATGTCAAAAACATAAAATGTCAAAAAGTAATCCAAAATGTGAAACATATAAAAATTCAAAATGCAATCCAAAATGTGAAACAAATAAAAATTCAAAATGCAATCACAAGTCACAAGCATTACAAAAATGCGAAACGCTATGTAACAAGTACAACACAAAATAAAACAAATGCCAAAAAAAAAAATGCATACGCTTTGTAAAATGTACAAAATAAAATAAATGCCATATTCACAAGGATTTCATGACGAGTCAAGTTAAAAATGAGCTTTTACTTAGACTTCAAATAATAATTACTAGCCTCTACACCTTTTTAAGTCTTTAATAAGTGCAACATCATTAACATGACTTGACATCAAACATTATCAATATGACCATAGCATACAATCACTTAAAAGACTTGTTAATGGATGAATTGAGGAATCACCAAGTTCAGCGGGGGAAAGTTAATGGCTGTTTATAGTTTTGTACTCGAGTAAATGCGCAACACAGTAAACTTGACTTTCTCTGAAAATTTTATGTATATGAGCACGGTTGATTGAAAACTGATAAAAAGGCTTAAGGCCTGTTTATGAATTTTTATGCCTCAGTCAAAATGCAGTACCATAACCTTGGCATGTTATCGAAACCTTATGAATACGTCGGACTAAAAATTCCTAAAAAAAGTTTACGCCTAAGGTCTTGTAACTAAAGTTTTGTGATAGGGTAAAACTGCAACATTAATAACTTGACATGTTATGTTAACGTTGTGAATATGAGCACGGCGGATTAAAGATTTCAACAAATAGCCTTTGGGATTAATGTGTTGTAGCTGAGTAAAAATGTAACATTATCTTGATTTTCTATATAAACCAAACTACGTGCTGAAATGGCCCAACTATATATACGTATACTTCAACCATATACCGAAGCGCTGACAAGATGAAAACCAAAGTGCAATTTTGTACGGTCCCCTAACATTTTATGGCCAGCCTACATGGAAGTGGACACCTTGATATCAAAAACATACTTTTTGTACGGTCCACAACAAATAGCAATGGACACGTCGCAATCTTTGGGGGGGGGGGTGTTAACGACCACCGTGATCAATTCAGTGGGCTATAAGCAGTCGGACATTCCCAATTTTGGGCCACTGGTTCCAGGGAAGAGTGACAGCCAGTGCCAGAAGTCAAGCACAACGTCCATGATTCACCGGGATTTGAACCAGGATCCTTCTCGACAAGTGGTCGGAAGCCAGCGCCTAGATCACTCCGGGCGCCGTAGCGGCACACGTTGAAATGTATTTTTCATACGGCCCCAAACGCTCTTATGGACATACTAGATTGAACTGGACGTAAATAAATCATTAATATAATTTGTACTAGCAGGGATGCCAGTTATTTGCCAGGTACATATTACTATTTGTGGAATCACCAAGTTCAGCGGGTGAAAGTTAATGAATTAAAAAGATATTCCTGCAATTTTCCAGTAAACTTATTTTAAATTTTTTGATTTAGTTAATTTAATTTTGCGAAACAAAAAAGAAAGAAAAAGGAATGGGAATACTTACCTTCTAGGAGACATCTATAGAACTGCCGTACATCTGGCGTGTGCTTCTGTGAATCCCGCGACACAGAAATGCAATGTACTTATGTGATGTCGCATGCATACGACTTCACATTGGCATTGATCATCTTTTTCTTACCGTTTTGAATTTTGAATATCTGGAACTCTCTGTTTACATTACATTATATTTCTTTCTGATAAGCCGTTCGTTGGTAGTGAAAGCTAAACTATATAGATTTGTGTTTTTAATACACCATTAAACGCATATTTTTGCACTTTATTGTTATCTACAGTCCCTAACTTAGACCGTAGGTTGGTTAGTTGGTTGGTTGGTTAGTTGGTTGGTTGGTTGATGGTTTATGGTGCAAGGCCCTCAAAGGGCCAAAGAGCGCCTTAGAACGTAAATAGGGTATTCTTAAGAGTAAAAAACGGAACTTTTTACGAAAATTTTGCATGGGGCTACCTTGACCCGGGCCCCGACCCCTTCCAAAAACCGTCTACCGTCTAAGTTAGATAACCATAAGTAGTATACCAAATCTGGTTGTCCTAAATTGAAAACTGTAGATTTTACGAAATTTTTATGAGGAGGGGGAGGGGCTCTCACCCCGGGGTTCCAGCCCCTTCCAAAAACCGTCTAGCGTCTAAGTTAGAGTTTCATGATACAAAATTTGGTGGTTCTGAATTTAAAACTGTAGTTTTTAAGAAAATGTTGTATGTTTGTGTGTGTGTGCGGGGCGGGGGGGGGGGCTCCGACCCCCAGGGCCTTGACCCGTCGAAAAAACCGTCGACCGTCTAAGTTAAAGTACCATGAGATAGTATACCAAATTTGGTGGTTCTAAATTGAAAACTGTAGATTTTACGTGGCATTTTTATGGGGGGGCTCTTACCCCCGGGCTCCAACCCCTTCCAAAAACCGTCTAGCGTCTAAGTTAGAGTACCATGAGATAGTATACCAAACTTGGTGGTTCTAAATTGAAAACTGTAGATTTTGCGACTTTTTATATGAGGGGGGCCCTTACCCCCGGGCTGCAACCCCTTCAAAAAATCGTCGAGCGTCTAAGTTAGAGTACCATGCGATAGTATGCCAGATTTGGTGGTTCTGAATTGAAAACTGCAGTTTTTAAGAAAATTTTGTATGTGGGGGCTCTGACCCCCCCCCGGGCCTTGATCCGTTCCAAAAACAGTCTACTGTCTAAGTTAGAGTACCATGAGATAGTATACCAAAGTTGGTGGTTCTAAATTGAAAACTGTAGATTTTACAAAAAAAAATTATTCGGGGGTGTCTGACCCCACGGGCTCCAACCCCTTCCAAAACCGTTTAGCGTCTAAGTTAGAGTACCATGAGATAGTATACCAGATTAGGTGGTTCTGAATTGAAAACTGCAGTTTTTAAGAAAATTTTGTATGTGGGGGCTCTGACCCCCGGGCCTTGTCCCGTTCCAAAACGGTCTGCCGTCAAAGTTAGAGTACCATAAGATAGCATACCAAATTTGGTGGTTCTAAGATGAAAACTGTAGATTATACGAAATTTTTTATGAGGGGGGAGCTCCGACCCCGCGGGCTCCAACCCCTTCCAAAAACCGTCTAGCATCTAAGTTAGAGTACCATGAGATAGTATACCAAATTTGGTGGTTCTAAATTGAAAACTGTAAATTTTACGAAAAAGTGCTTATTCGGGGATGGTCTGACCCCCGGGCTCCAACCCCTTCCAAAACCGTCTAGCGTCTACGTTAGAGTACCATGAGATAGTATACCAAATTTGGTGGTTCTAAATTGAAAACTGTAGATTTTGCGAATTTTTATATGAGGGGGCCCTTACCCCCCGGGCTGCAACCCCTTCAAAAAATCGTCTAGCGTCTAAGTTAGAGTACCATGAGATAGTATACCAGATTAGGTGGTTCTGAATTGAAAACTGTAGTTTTTAAGAAAATTTTGTATGTGGGGGGCTCTGACCCCCGGGCCTTGACCCGTTCCAAAAACGGTCTGCCGTCTAAGTTAGAGTACCATAAGATAGTATACTAAATTTGGTGGTTCTAAGATGAAAACTGCAGATTTTACGAAATTTTTTATTAATGGGGGGGGAGCTCCGACCCCGCGGGCTCCAACCCCTTCCAAAAACCATCTAGCGTCTAAGTTAGAGTACCATATGATAGTATACCAAATTTGGTGGTTCTAAATTGAAAACTGTAGATTTTACGAAAAAGTGTTTATTCGGGGGGGGTCTGACCCCCGGGCTCCAACCCCTTCCAAAAACCGTCTAGCGTCTAAGTTAGAGTACCATGAGATAGTATACCAGATTAGGTGGTTCTGAATTGAAAACTGCTGTTTTTAAGAAAATTTTGTATGTGGGGGGCTCTCACCCCCGGGCCTTGACCCGTTCCAAAAACGGTCTGCCGTCTAAGTTAGAGTACCATAAGATAGCATACCAAATTTGGTGGTTCTAAGATGAAAACTGTCGATTTTACGAAATTTTTTATGAGGGGGGCTCCGACCCCGCGGGCTCCAACCCCTTCCAAAACCGTCTAGCGTCTAAGTTAGAGTTTCATGATACCAAATTTGATGGTTCTGAAGTGAAAATTAGATTTTACGAAAAAAAATTATGTAGGGGGGGGGGGGAGCTCTGACTCCCCGGGCCTTGACCCGTTCCAAAAACCGACAACCGTCTAAGTTAGAGTACTATGAAATAGGATACCTGATTTGGTGGTTCTGAATTGAAAACTGTCGAATATTTTGTGTGTGTGGGGCTCTGACCAACCGGGCCCCTGACCCGTTCCAAAACCGTCTAAGTTAGAGTACCATGAGATAATATACCAAATTTGGTAGTTCTAAATTGAAAACTATATCTTACGGCAATTATGTAGGGGCTGTAACCCCCCCCCCCTCTGCAACCGCTTCCCAAAACCGTCTACAGTCTAGATTTTACGAAAATTTTGTATATGGGGGCTCTGTCCAACCGGGCCCTGCCCCGTTCCGAAAACCGTTTACCGTCTAATATTTTTAGTGCCAAAGAAAAACGTAATATTCCTATCCTGTCTGCGTGTCCAAACTTTATAAATTTGATCAGGGAGCAAGACGTTCGAAATCGTACGTTTTCCTGCATTCGTTTTGTATGTAACCAAAATCTGTAAACGCGACGAATTGACGTAGTCGACGAATTGAGGTAGTCGACGAATTTGTCCGCGACGAATTGACGCAGTCGACGAATTGACGCGCGACGAATTGACGCAGTCGACGAATTGACGCGCGACGAATTAACGCTCGACGAATTGACGCAGTCGACGAATTGACGCGCGACGAATTGACGCAGTCGACGAATTGACGTAGAACCCCTTACAGTAACAAGTGCTTCTTTTAACTCATAACCCTGGGCTCAGTCCTACCCCACTTTTCTACCAATTTTGCGTACAAATATGTCACAACCTTTGAGTACTTTGTTGAAACATTGACAGCAGACCACTTACACTCTGACACAGCAGCACATAGTAAAATAAAAGCATGTATCTTTGATACTTGATGAATGAGCTTCCATTCACCATTTTTATGCTTTGGAGATTCTTACCCACTGTTTTCTTACAGCATGAATTGAGCTTAAATGATTTTTCCGCAATGTATGTTAGATGCACGGCACATTAAAATATTTAGGTGTCTTACATTTCTTTCTGACAGTGTTTGCAAACAACCATTGTCTTTAGTCAAAGTAAATGGGCAGAATAATGTCATCCCAGCAACAGTCTGTTTGAACATGGGTGGTCTGACTCTTTTATTTTCTGAACAAAGAAAGTTTGCAAATGTTCTTCTGGTGAAAATGGCACATACACATTAATATTTCATGAATATCGCACATTTTACTATAACTGTACACAAATGTCAGGTAACTGTCCCAGTTTCACATGGCTGTAATATATAAATTAAATATCAATACGAGCACTGTTTAGGTTTCAGGGTGCTCTTACAGTGACAGCCCTGTTTCTTCATGTGCTTCAAATTTCAGTTAATGTGATCAAATATGCCTATGCCTGGGACTCAATACTGCATCACACTTTAAGTGAATGAGATAAACAGAGTAAAAGACCATGGGCTCAAAAGGTCTGAAGAACCCCATGAAATAAGTCAACACATTAAAAAGAAAAAAACAATTATTATATGTAAGAGCAAAGCAAATAGCTGGTACATCAGAAATGTCCACATATTTTCTGATTTTACAGATGCATTATTTTGCCACTAAGTGGCACGATAGTATACGAGTACTTGCAATAGGTACTATATTTGCCTATCAAACAGTCCCTCTTGAAAATTCTTTTTGCATCCAGTTTTTACCATATAAATTTTGCTGCCACAACTCAAGTTGAAAAAAATGTCTTATGCACTTGGATAGAACACAGCACCCAGTTAATACAAACATTCAGAAAACTACTAATTGCACACCATAACATGCTCTAAAATAACTTTCGTATACTAGGAATGAAAACCTAAAACCAACCAAAAGATTAAGAACTCCCAATTCAGCTCAAAATTTGTGCCTCATCCATCTTCTTTTTCATTCTCTAAGAAATTTACATAATACCTCACACTTCCAAAGAAAAAAAAACTTTACATGAAATTCTAAAATTCAAAATCAATTAAATGAAGGTACACACAATGTTGACACTGCAAATTAAATATGAATGAAAAATGAAAATTCAGTACCCCACCTCCAAAATCCAGTCTGTAGCTTATGAACATGATCTGAGTAATCATTAAATTATGACCACTGACCTAATACTTTGTAGGTCCTATTTTCGCCCTCAGTACAACAGCTTATGCACTTGGATAGAACACAGCACCCAGTTAATACAAACATTCAGAAAACTACTAATTGCACACCATAACATGCTCTAAAATAACTTTAGTATACTAGGAATGAAAACCTAAAACCAACCAAAAGATTAAGAACTCCCAATTCAGCTCAAAATTTGTGTCTCATCCATCTTCTTTCTCATTCTCTAAGAAATTTACATAATACCTCACACTTCCAAAGAAAAAAAACTTTACATGAAATTCTAAAATTCAAAAACAATTAAATGAAGGTACACACAATGTTGACACTGCAAATTAAACATGAATGAAAAATGAAAATTCAGTACCCCACCTCCAAAATCCAGGCTGTAGCTTATGAACATGATCTGAGTAATCATTAAATTCTGACCACTGACCTAATACTTTGTAGGTCCTATTTTCGCCCTCAGTACAACAGCTATATGACATGGCATCGATTCAATAAGATGCCAGAGACAGTTTGGAAGTATGCCCAACAAAGCTGTGTGTAATGTGGCCTTCAAAGTAGGTATGGAGGTGACTGGGTATCCAGACGCCTGATATGTCATTCAATAGTACCCCACAGGTGTTCTATGGGATTGATATTGGGAGAGTTCAGAGTCCAAATGATATGCTGCAAGTCTGAACCGCGTTCCTCAAACCATTTCTTAACAACATTAGGCCTGTGGCTTGGCGCATTGTCATTCAGGAAAAAATGTAACATTGTTGGGTGTACAGAGTTAGCAAGCAAGTCACGATAATGGGCACCAATCATATGTTCTTCTATATGCACCAGGGGTTCAAGTTCCTGCCAGGTAAACATACCCCACAATATATTGGGTTATGATAATTAACACAGCAATCGGACATCGCCAATTGCTGTGTTAATTATCATGACGTATTTACCACATATTATGAGAAGAATATTTCTTCAACTCTGAATATATTGGATTGTCGGAAAAGTCATGACGTATTTTAGTCATGTTTTGCAAAGGTCATTTATTGATAGAAAGAACAAAGATCAATCAATGATATGCCTGTTTTGTTCGATAACCTTTTGCCATCTTTCAGTGAGCTGCAGGATGCCTCGTTCATAGAAGGACCTGTCTTTCGTGGCGAAAAACTGTACAAGGTGCTGATTTACAGCCTCATATGAATTGAACGTTATACCAGGCAAGGACTGTTGAAGAGAGCAAAACAAGTGGAAGTCTGACGGCGCAAGGTCAGGCGAGTATGCTGGGTGAGGCAACACATCACACCCAAGCTCCAATAATTTTTGGCGGGTGATCAAACTTGTGTGTGGTCTCGCGTTGTCGTGATGGAACACAACACCTTTACGATGAACGAGCTCTGGACGTTTCTGGATGATGGATTAGTTCAAACTGTCCAATTGCCGACAGTACACATTCGAATTGATTGTTTGGTTCCCTGGTAGGAGCTCGAAACACAAGACACCTTTAAAATCCCACCACACTGAGACCAGAATTTTCCGCTGATGAATGTCTGCTTTGGATGTCATTTGAGGTGAAGCAGCACGTCGGGACCAAGGCCGTTTGCGCAGCACATTGTTGTATACAATCCACTTTTCGTCACCAGTTATCAGTCACTTCAAAAAAGAATAGTTTTCCTCATGTTTAATGAGCATATTGCAGATGTTTATACATGCCATCAATTGAGCTTCTTTGAGTTCATGAGGAACCCACACATCGAGCTTGCTTACGTATCCCAGCTTCTTCAGGTGGTCATAAAAGCTTGAACGATGGATGTGCAATGTGTCTGCAATCTCTCGTGTCATGCAATGTGGGTTTGACTCGACCAATGCCTTGATTAGGTAGTCATCAACCTTGTTTGGCCTCGCGGACCGAGGAGTATCGTTGAGGTCCAAATCACCAGCACGGAATTTTGCGAACCACCGCTGGCACTGACGTTCTTGTAGAGCATTATCACCGTACACTTTACGCAACTTTTCACAACTTGACACGCGTTCTTCCCTTTACGGAAGTAAAACAGTAAAATATGGCGAAAATGCACAGTTTGGTCTTCCATCTTCAACTTGATGTCAAAATCTCCACCAATCAACCATATCGCTCACTATTCCTTTTAGACTGCAGCTAGAACTGGCACCTGTCGAATGCCATAGCGATAATAATAGCCATAGCAATAATTTTTAAGAAAATGGAAAATCCCTGTTCTGTTCCTTGATGCAGCAATTAGCAAGAGGTGACTAATTAATGACAAAACATTCATTTTAAGCAACATTAATTCCAAAACTTGATGCCTCCCCCAGTGGTGCAGTGTTTAAAACGCTGGATTTTGACCTTTTGTCCAAGATGAGTGCAGGTTCAAATTCCGTAAGGCAAGGATGTTGTGTTTGTCTTACGGCACCAGCTCTCTCCCTTCCCTGGAACCAGTGGTCCTAAATTATTAGGGACGAGCGACTGCGCCCATTGAGTTGCTCATGGTGGTCATTAAACTTCGAAATAAGCAAAAAAATCAATTCTGCCATAAAAACGATTTTACGGGTCACAGAAATGGTGCCGATTCCATCACGAACACATTACGCACCGAGTTTGAAATTTAATTTTGCTTAAAAAATTGGGGAGGAGGAGAGTAAGACAGCAAGCTCAATTGTTATTTTGAAGAAGAGACTGTAAGAATAAGTACAATATGCATTTCATTTTTAAAAAATATCTAAAAATATGAAGGCGCTCTTTAGCCTTATTAAGGAAAAACAATAAATAAAGAAAATAATCAGAAATAATTAACAAGAAATATGACACTGAATTTTTGGGTGTAATAGTCTTTTGAATCCATTCTGACACGAATTAAATATTTTCAAAGTCACTGGAACCGGTAAGGAAAACAATAATATCTGACCGAAGAAAGAAGTTTTACAATCCGGTTTTTAACCTGCAGATATTGCTGTAAACGGAATTGTGAACCTTACATCCTCTAAACTTGTGCGTCAAGAAAAATTTATATAAGAAACATTTTGCAGTCGAAATGCTCTCCAACCAAGAAAGAATGTTTCAAATCAGACTCTTAGAAGCACAGTTATTGACAAATAAGAATTCTCAAAAGGTTTTCCATTTAAGCGATATCGGCCCAAGAAAAAAGAAAAATTTTAGTCAAAGTTTCAGGAGCTCAGATTTTGCCAAAAAGTAGAAACTATATACCTCAGAAGCATAAATTAACTCTTATGCCCCTAGTGGCCAAACCATTCTTTACCAAATATTAGAAATTATATGAAAAATATTTCACATCGGAAACGCTATCCGACAAAGAAGGAATTTTTCAAATCGGACTCTTAGAAAGAAGTAAAGATATTGACAAAAATAATATATACATCTATGCCCCCTGGCATAGAAACCATGCATTATTTTAAGAAGAAAATATTCTTAAAAGGTTTGTCAATATAAGTAGTACTGGCCCACAAATGAATTTTTTTCAGTTGAGATTTTAGAAGCTCAGATTTTGGTGCAAATACATCAGAAGCAGAAATTCAGGCTTATGCCCCCTGGTGGCCAAACTTTTTAAACAAAAATTAGAAATTATGTGAAAAGGATTTCCCATCAGGAGCTGTACCTGGTGCAGAAAGAATTTTTCAAATCAGAGTTTTGGAAGCAGAGATATCAGGGCAAACAAAATTTACATTTATGTCTCCCAGCGCAAAGTCTATAAATTACTCGAAATTTTTTTAATTATATGAAAAACATGTCGCATCAGAAACTCTATTCAATAAATAAAGAATTTTTTAAATAGGACCATTAGAAGCAGAGATATTGACAAAAATAAGACATACAGAGAAAACGCAATTTACCTTTGTGCCACCTGGTTTCTCCCCCTGGTGCAGAAACCATGCAATATTTTAAGAAGAAAATATTCCGAAAAGGTTTACCGACCTGAGTGGCATCGGACCATGAACGAATTTTTTTCAATCGAAATTTTAGAAACTCAGATTTTATGGCAAATACATCAGAAGCAAAAATTAACACTTACGCCCCCTGGTGGCCAAAGTATTCTTTACCAAAAAGTAGAAATTATATGCAAAAGATTTTCCATCAGGAGCTGTATCCGCTAAAGAAAATAAATTTTAAATCGGAGTTTTAGAAGAAGAGATATCAGGGAAAACATAATTTACTTTTACGCCCCCTAGCGGAAAATCTATGCGTAATTTGATAAAAGTAACTATATCTAAAATACTCTCCGACATAAGGGGAATCGAAAGATAATTTTTTCAATCCAATGTTTAGAAGCAAATATACGGAATAAAATGCATTTTGAATTCAATATCTGCATTTACGCCCTCTAGCGGCGAAACTGTACATCGTAAAAAAAATAAATAAATAAAGGATCATCATTCGCACATTTCAAG
The DNA here is from genome assembly GCA_039090855.1 of Macrothele yani. Classification (NCBI taxonomy): domain Eukaryota; kingdom Metazoa; phylum Arthropoda; class Arachnida; order Araneae; family Macrothelidae; genus Macrothele; species Macrothele yani. The sequence continues at coordinate 119,139,173 of CM077005.1, read as the reverse complement.
CTTCCCAACGCAAAAAGAATTTTTCAAATCGGACAAATAGTTCCAGAGATATTGTGTCTACAGACGGATGGACGGAAAATCGGACAGATGGACAAAGCAGTAACATAAGCACGATCTTTTTTTACAAAAGACGTGCTAAATATAAGGAGACTTAGGAAAATAAATTTTAAAAAACTGTCAGAAAAATTCAAAATGCAGAAAATCATGAAACACTCTCATCCCAGCTAGAATGGACATTTTCGCCGATTTCAAAAAAATTCGGCCGATGGACAAGATGTCTGGGGAACTTCCAGAAATGTGATGAAATCTAGAAAAAGCTCTTTCTGACTGGAAAACAACAGGGCAGGTGTGAAATTACATCAGAACTTTTTTAAACTTTTTGAACACATTAAAACATTTGGTGCAACACCACAATTTCATGATTACAGAAATAAAACTTTGGATAATTTTCAGAGTGAAAAGTTAAGTAAAATGGAGAGCAGAACTTTAAAATAATGACAATCACGACAGGTTTCCAAAATTTACAAAAGACGGAAATCCGTCCCCAGGATGGAAATATGGCAGCCATGCTCATGAACAACCCACCAGTTCAGCCGTTTGAAAAATTGAGGCAACCGCACTCCAAGCTCCCACAATCTGTCCATTCTCAAAGTTCGATAAATCCTTCCTTTTACCCAACACACTCTGAATTTTACTACCTATTGCTCCACTCACACCTTGCATATGCTACACTGGTCAACTAATCATGCTCACTCGGAAATCATGTGGTCAACGGGCAGCATCCACTTTTGAAAGGGGTGGTCATAATTCAGTGATCATTCAGTGTAGATTACTATAATTCACACTTGATGTTAAGAACACTTTATACAGGGTGATTCAAAAGTCTCCAAACTCTATTTTTAAAACGTATTTGCTGTAAAAACATAAAAGATATCCGAGTATTGCTTGCTGCTTGTGGCTGTTGTGTGTGACCTTGGGGAACGAGCTGCGCCACGTAATAGCACCACGTGACACTACGTTTACGTGGGCGCTGGCAAGCAGTAGCGTTCAGTCAGCGATGAGTCTCATGCAAGAACAGAGAGTCGCTTTATTAGAAGTTTATTTTGTGGGAAAATCTTACCAACGTTGCATCCAGCTCTTTCAAAGGAAGTTTCCTGATGCTCCTATACCAGGGAAAACAACATTGTATGACCTTGTGAACCGGTTTCGTGAGACAGGCAGTGTTCAGGATAAGCCTAAAAGTCTTACCAATGTTGCATCCAGCCAGCTCTTTCAAAGAAAGTTTCCTGATGCTCCTATACCAGGGAAAACAACTGTGTATGACCTTGTGAACCGGTTTCGCGAGACAGACAGTGTTCAGGATGAGCCTAAGTCTTACCAACGTTGCATCCAGCTCTTTCAAAGGAAATTTCCTGATGCTCCTATACCAGGGAAAACAACTGTGCATGACCTTGTGAACCGGGTTCGCGAGACAGGCAGTGTTCAGGATAAGCCTAAAAGGAAGTTTCCTAATGCTCCTATACCAGGGAAAACAACTGTGTATGACCTTGTGAACCGGTTTCGCAAGACAGGTAGTGTTCAGGATAAGCCTAAAAGGAAGTTTCCTGATGCTCCTACACCAAGGAAAACAACTGTGTATGACCTTGTGAACTGGTTTCGTGAGACAGGCAGTGTTCAGGATAAGCCTAAAAGTCTTACCAATGTTGCATCCAGCTCTTTCAAAGAAAGTTTCCTGATGCTCCTATACCAGGGAAAACAACTGTGTATGACCTTGTGAACTGGGTTCGCGAGACAGGAAGTGTTCAGAATAAGCCTAAAAGGAAGTTTCCTAATGCTCCTATACCAGGGAAAACAACTGTGTATGACCTTGTGAACCGGTTTCGCGAGACAGGTAGTGTTCAGGATAAGCCTAAAAGGAAGTTTCCTGATGCTCCTATACCAGGGAAAACAACTGTGTATGACCTTGTGAACCGGTTTCGTGAGATAGGCAGTGTTCAGAATAAGTTTAAAAGAGGCCGGGCGTCCATGGTGATGACCATGTTTCTGGAGAAAATTAATGTTTCCCAGGAGCGCTCTCCCTGGAAGTCACTTTCGCGGCTGTCTCAAGAGTTGGGGTCATCGTATTCAGCCTGCCAGAGGGCTAATAAACGTCTAAAGCTATGGCCATACAGAATTCGAGTAGTACGAGAGATGTCTTTTGGACTCGGAAAACCACATTGCCTACTGCCAATGGTTTAAGAGTTTCATGCGCAAACAGCTTAACAACACTTTTTTCAGTGATGAGGTATGGTTTCATTTGAATGGATACGTCAATAGCCAAAACACTCGCATATGGGCTGCGGAGAATCCACATGCATTGCATTAGGTTGGACTTCACTATTGGAAAGTTGGAGTGTGGTGCGCCATGTCTAGACAGCGAATTGTAGGGCCATTTTTTTCGACACAACTGTAAATTTCGCTGTGTATGCAGACATCATCCATCAATTTGTAGTGATGCTGGAAGAACACGAACGTTACTGTTGGTTTCAACAAGATGGAGCAACGTGCAACACATCAAACGACACAATGGAGATGCTCCGTGAGATCTTCCATGATCGATTAATCTCGAAAAAACTTTGGTCGCCTTGCTCTCCAGACTTTTATTTTTGGGGCTATTTGAAAGACACAGTTTACCACAACAACCCTAAGACCTGCAGAACAACATCATTATAGCCATGAGGGACATACCAGCCAACACGCTGGAAAGAGTGTCCGCGAACATGTGTCGTCGGGTAAATTTGTGTCTTCAACAGAATGGTGGACAATTCCAGCATATATTGTAAAGTGGTTTTCATTACCTGTAAGTATGAGTGTCAATATAACAGTATGTAAAAATAGTTATACATCACTATATTCGTGGTAGAAATATTTGAATTCAGTGTTCAGGGACTTTTGAATCACCCTGTAGTTTCAAATTTCTGGATCATTCAGAACATAGTCACACACTGTTCAGTTTTGTTGCACTTACAGTTTTGTTGCAATTCTGACAGATCAAATGTTATGGCTATGCAATAATTCAAAGATAAAATTAAATTTTTAAGATTTAAATAACAAAGTATAAGACACCTCCAGTACTTCACTCGAATTCATCACCAAGCTACTTTTTAAAAACACTGACTGTGAAAAATTAGTTGAATATAACACATTTTGGAGTTAAATATGATTCTTGTCTATATCAATCCCTGTGAAAATTTATTTTTAACATTTAATATGGATTAAAAAAGATTTAAGGATTCTTTAATTAAGATTTCATTACTACTAGGAAATAAAAAATCTTTCAAAACACTCACAAAAATTTAAAGACTTTAGTTATATCAATTATCTATCAAGTATTGGAATATTAAACATGACAAAAATTCTGAAGCAACAAAAATTCCAAAACAACAAAACTAAGGCAATAATGTTTTTTAAAGAGTTAAGTACAACGTCTAAGAATGATGCAGTTAATTACACAACTCAATAAAGCATGTGTAACAAAGAAGAAAAAAAAACTCACCTTTTGCTCTTGGAGGAAGTCTAATACTCACAAGTTTCAGAGGGCAGAAAAAGTCTTTCAAATGTTTCTAAAAATGTAAACAATCAGTATTAGGCTGCTTATAATATAATCAATTTGCATACACACAACAAAATCAGTGAGGTCCATACTAGTGAAGTTACTGGAAACGTATAATTCATAAATTTGTTAGATGTTGAAATTCCAACATCTAACAAATTTTAACTTAACTGTTAAAAAACCATTGAGTTGGTCTTGAAACTCATTTTTCATTTTAACCAAATAACTTTAATAAGTGTCATTGTCAGCATATATATGACACTTTCACTACTTTTCCACGTAGCCATCCTTCCAAGAACTTGAAAATTACATCACAGTGGACCGGGAATTGAACCCGCATCTCCTGATCTACATTCAGGTGTGCTACCATTACCCCACCAGGACAACGAAGTTCCAAGCAACAGAAGCTAAGCAAATGTAGCTTAGAAATCTGAACAACTTTCTGGATGTGCACTAGTCAATGTAATCCCCGCTTCATGGTATCGTCAATGTCCATTTCTCATCCACATATGGATAAAGGTCAATATATCTCATTTATTGTCCTAAGTGGTGTAATGGTAGCATGCTCAAACATAAATCGGGAGATTTGGGTTTAATTTCCATTCCCAGTGATGCGATTTTCAAGTCTTATCAAGGATGGCTACAATGAAAACAGTATAAAGTATGGTATCTATATGCCAACAATGATATGTATGGGCAGGGGGCAAAATTTCCAGTCCAAATGCACAACCAAAAAAAAATCCAACACCATTTTTTAGTGTTTTGAAGCCTTGTCTACCAGACAGCAGATGCACTGCTTTACTCCATTATACAAGCATGGATTAATAAGAGTAACCCAATAATACGTGTGACTCCCCCCCCCTTTTTTTAAGGATTCCACCAATTCAGAAAGAACCCTGATAGCTCCACCCACTACCATTCCCTTTGTTTACAATCAGAAGGCATGCACAATGGTCACCTCATTTTCCTCTTCAAAACATGCTTGAACTTAAATCACCATCTGTAGTGTGATGGTGACATAAGTTCAATTATGCGGAAATATGCCCAGTGGAGAATTGTACAAATGCTGCTGAAAGGGGGTGGGCTGCATTTTACACATTTATAATAAAATTTTAAGGTTTTTCCAAAGCGTTAATTCAGTAAAGGTGTAGTTTACCATCCTAAATTATTCAGCTGAAAATTTCGAGAAAAAGTTACATGCCTATTTTAAACTATGTAATTTAATATAAAATGGTGAAAATATTTCAGCTTTACAATGCATTTTAAAGATTTTTACTGTATTATTTACCTGCGACCCTGGGGCTGTGAATGAACACAGCAGCAAGCCTGCCATCAGAACTGCTGCAATGCCCGCCAAAGCTCCGTTGAAGCGATGATCTTTGGATCATGCTGCGAGGAGCCATTTTATAGGGTAAAAAATTATGAGAAAGAGCAAATCTTCGCATCTTACAAGAATCTACTTTGCTCTGGAAACAGAGTTCTAAATTCACCATTATTGTCGCTAGAAAGGGTGTTAAAACTCAGTTTCCAAGTGGATTAAAAAAACAAAAAAAAAAACATGATCTTCATTTTGGCAGATCAACAAAATGGCCACTGCAGTACAACCCGAAGGTCATCATTTCAGTGGAGCTTCAGATGATGTCACAATGGTCATTCACATCCCCATGCTTGCAGGCAAATTTTAAAATTTTACAGTAAAAATCTTCAAAATGCATTATAAAGCTTAATTTTTTTCATAATTTTTTTATCAAATTACATACTTTAAAATATACATACAACTTTTTCACAAGATTTTCAGCCAAATAATTTAGTGCACTAAACTACACCTTTAACATTAATTCAATGAGAAAAGTTTTATTTGCCCAGGAGAAATCTTCACTTGCCAATGGCAAACTGGCGACCGGAAATTTCAAGCCCTGGTATTGGGTCATCCCGTAAATAATATGGTTTTTCAGAGGTAGTTTTGAAAGGCAACAAACAATGTGACAAGTTACTTTGAATCCAAAATATATTTACATTATTTACAACTTGTTTTCATCATAATCTTAAATTTTCAATTCGCTGGAGATAAAAACTTTGGGTTTTGAGCTGAAGAACACATCAAGCTCCCTTCGGATATCATCCTCTATATCAAACCGTTTCCCGCTAATGTGGTGTTGAAGACTGTGGAAGAGATGATAATCTAATGTTGCCAGTCAGGAGAATATGGCGGCTGTGTTGTAACTTCCCATTCAAATTGCCTCAGTTTTGCGAGCGTCTTTTATCGTATGAGGTTCAGTGTATCATGATAAAAAATTACATCTCTTTTGTTGGCCAGTGCTGGGCACTTTTCTTCAATGGATTGTTTTAGCCAATCCAGTTGTTGACAATACAGCTCCTTCATGCTGGTTTGCTTGGTTGGTAGCAGCTTGTAATGGATAAGCCCATCCATATCCCACCACATTGACAGCGTATTCTTCCTCGAATGAAGTCCTCCCTTTGGCTGTGGAGCTAGAGTCTCGTTGCTGCCCACCCATTGACTTTGACACTTAATATTATTATACACAATCCATACTTCATCAGTAACAAGTCAATTCAGAATAGTTTTTTTTTTCAATCGACAGAGGTGAGATGTGAAGACCTTTCATTTTTTTTCCAATCGATAGAAGTGAGACAAATTGAATTTGAAACAACATCTCTTTTGTTGACCAGCACTGGTCAACAAAAGAGATGTATCAAATTGGCTTCCAATAATTTGTAAGGAACCCATTGACCCAGCTTAGAAACTTTACCAATCTTTTGCAGATGCAGATGGAAAATTGAATGGGTTGACTGGAGATGCTTGGATAATTCTTTCACTATTACATGAGGATTTTACTCGACAATCGTTCATAACAGATCATTATCCAACCCCTGAGGACATCCTGGTCTTGGCTCATATTTAAGGCAAGACCGAAAATGCAAGACCGAAAATGCTGGAACCATCTTTGTTCTTGATTCACATTTATAGAGTCGGAACATAAATCTCGCACAGTTTTGGCACTGCTGCAGTCACACTGTAGCCCTGACAACACTCTCACAGCAAAACATGCCTTATACACTCATTGTCAAAAACATAGTTGCACCCAGAAGGACGTCTCGGATTGCAATGCTATTCGGGAGGAAGGTAAAGGTTACCAAGAACAATAAAGGATTATCAAACAGAAGTCATCGCTCTTTCCACATTTATGAGTGAGTCACGGAAAAAAATTTATTGGCCGCCACTGGGAATCAAATCCCAGGTCTTTCAGTTACACTGGACATGTTTCCACTGCACCACAGTGGCCTCGAATTCCTCCAGACTCACATACAACTAACTACCAAACCACGTGGCAGGATGCTTCTTGGAGCCCCGCACAATGCTGGAATTCGAGGTTGCTGTGGTGCGGTGGTAGCATGTCCGGCACGTAACTGAAAGACCCAGGGTTCGATTCCCGGTGGCGGCCAATAAGAATTTTTCCGTGACTCACTTATAAACGTGGAAAGAGCGATGACTTCTGTTTGATGTTCCTGGTCCACGCTGGGTGTCTGTATTAATCAAGGATTAAACATTGAGACTGATATGGGCAATATTTATTGAGCTACAAGCCAATAAATAGTGTCTCTCAGTATAGCTTCAAGCTGCCCTGTTTGCTCACACAGCATGCTGGAGATCTCAGCATTGAGTTGTACAGGTTCCTAATGGTGTCCTGCGGTAAGCCATCCCATGCAACTTGAATCTTCTCCCTTAGTTCCTGCAGATTGTGTGGTAGGGGTGGAGTGGGGACCATGCGTCCAATAGCATCCCACACATATTCAAATGGTGATAAGTCTGGCGATGCGGCTGGCCATGGCAGAGTGTCAGTGCCTTGAAGGCAAGCTCTCGAGACAGCAGCAGTATGCGGACAAACGTTGTTCTGTTGGAAAATCGCACCAGAGGGAGTGTTCAGAAAAGTTAGGGCCACTGGTTGCAGGACTTCATTAACGTAACGTTGGGCTGTCAAAGTGCCAGTAATGAACACCAAAGGTGATTTGGCATCATAGGAAATTGCACCCCACACCATGACACCAGACCTTCTGGACGTGTAATGTTCGACAACAAACCGTTCATCTTGACTCTGACCATGGTGCCTCCACACACGGAAGATCTCCCGCTGCCATTCCGAGTGGTTTCTTGACAGTCTGGCATGACAACATTGCAGTCTTTGGTGATGAATGCAATGGTGTTAAGGGCAGTTTTCGTAACGATCTGCGTGTGCGCAATCCTACGTCATGCAGCTGTCTGCCAAAAGTGCTGGCACTAATCAGACTGTAGAGTTTCAGACAACGTTTCTCGAATCTCTCGGTAGATGGCAGCAGCGCAGTGGTGAGAGTTGGAGAGAACAAGCAGCAAGATGGAACACGAATGATGTCGTCGTTGATAATATGTTTTACCATAAGATAATAATTATGTGTTTGTGGTCGTATCGGTGATTAAATAGTAAAATAGTTAGCTACAAGTAATGGTGTTTGTGTTTTGTTTCCTGTTGTGCACCACTGAAGCAGGATTACAAGCTGGATTACCTGTTCTTCAAACAGATGCCAAGGTAAGTGATCTTACCATAAGCGGATAGCTTCACGCTGTTACAAAGAAGACAAGATGGATGATCGTCAATCCCGCAGACCTTTGCCTGGTGTGCGTAACGGTTAGATATGCAGCGTCAGGCCAGTGATCACGTTAGTGGGGAAAGAGTAAGTTTTTTCCCCTACATAAGTTTTGGCGTCCGCGACAGGACTCGTGGGAATTGAGGATCGATTAGATATTCAATCACTGATTGTATGGCATTACTATGGAACGTATAAAAACAAAACGTGCGGTCGTTCGAAGTTCTTTCACGAAGACTGCTAATGTATTGAAGGAAGAAATTACTAAAGAAGAATTTGATGGCGGTGTTGTCAGAGACAAATTCGCCAAACTGCAGAATTTGATGAGAGAATTAAAGGAGCTCGATGGTAAAATGATAGAAAATTTATTGGATTCAGAGGTTAATGAGGAGCAGTTATCGGTTGAAGTTGAGAATGCCAAATATTATTCTGACACATGCATAACTATGACGTGTTTAGTTAATGAAAAATTGTATGTCGCAGATAAAGTTGAGGTTAACAGCATAGAGAATGTTGGAATGAAGGGAAAATGTTACAAACTACCTAAAATCGAAATTAAGAAATTTGATGGTGAATTAATAAATTGGTTAAGTTTCTGGCCGCAATTCAAGAAGATACATGAGGATGAAGAATTACATGATTGTGATAAGTTTCAGTATCTTTATCAATCCGTGCAACCTGGTACCCGAGCGAGGGAACTCGTGGATAGTTATCCGCTAACTTACGAGAATTATGCCAAAGCAGTCTCAGCTTTGGAAGAACGTTTTGGGAAAAAGGAGTTGCTGATTGAGGTATATGTTAGAGAATTGTTGAAATTGATTATTAAAAATGTACGTTCCAGTGAGAGGGATCGAGTGCATTTATCGAAACTTTTTGACAAAATCGAAGCTCATTTGAGAGCCTTGGAGTCTATGGGTATTAGCTTGGATACGAACGCTGCGTGGCTCTATCCTATGGTGGAATCCTGTCTGTCCGAGGAGGTTTTGGAGGCGTGGCAATGATATTCATTGAGTGTGGATATGGCTCCGGATCCCTCCACCAAATCCCGTCTATCCAGATTATTAGAATTTTTGAAAGGAGAAGTTGAAGGTGAAGAAAGACTTGCCTTAGCGCGAAAAGGTTTTGGGGGAGCCACGACTAAAGAGGCCTCAAGGGACAAGTTTAAGAAGAGAGAATTTAACGCACCTACTGCTGCAGGTTTATTATTGAAAGGAGAACCGATTTGCATTTTTTGTGGGAAGTCTCATGCTAGTAAAGACTGCATGAATGTACAGTCTCTGTCCTTGAAAGAAAAATGTCAAAAGTACGTGAAAAGAGGTGCTGTTTCAAATGTTTAAAGCCCAGTCACTTCGCAAATTCATGCAAGAGCTTTGTGCGATGCCATGTTTGTTCCAAAGAGCACCTAGTTATAATGTGCCCAGAACTTCCCTCTAAGCCAATGAACGATAAACGTAAAAGTGAAGTGGAGGAACCAGTGGTTCAAAATGCATTCTCTCAGCAGGAGTGCACTAGAGAAGTGGCCTTAATGACTTTGTTGGTGAAGATCGTTGGGGAACGCAAAACTAAACGAGTACGTGCGCTGTTAGATTGTGGCTCTCAGAAATCTTACATATTAGAGGCCACGGCTGAAGAATTGGGGCTGGAAGTTTCAAGGAAAATGCATCTGGCACATTCACTTCTTGGAGGAGTTCGCACTGCACCAAAGGAGCACAAGATTTACCGTGTCAAATTGCAGGGTACCAATTTTTGTTCGAAATCTGTCCTGGAATTAGAATTTTTAAATCAGAAACTGATTTGCGGAGAGATTCCCACGCCACCCTAACGGTCGGATATTGAACGAATTAAAAGAGAGGGGGATCTGGATCTCTGATTGGGGACCTGGCTGTCCAAAGATCTAACTTTTGATTGGCAGTGACATTTATGGTCAAATTTTGACAGATCAAATCAATCAGCTTCCAGGAGGCCTGACAACGATCGAAACGAAATTGGGTTGGACGATTTGTGGATCAACCTGCTATGATGAAGAACCTAAGGCCGCTGTCGGGTCAGTGACCTGCACGATTGTTAAGAACATGAACGTTCAGGAACTCTGGGATCTGGAGACTATAGGTATAAGAGAGCCAGACGCCTGTGTCAACAAAGCTGCTTTGGCAAAAGAACAGTTTTTGAGCACCGTTGACAGAAGGGAAGATGGACGCTACTGTGTAAGTCCGCCTTGGTTGAATAATCGACAATACCTTGTTTCCAATCGACATCTTGCCGAAAAGAGACTCTTCAATACGACGAAGAAACTTAAAGCTAAGAATCAGTATTGGGAGTACGATCAAGTATTCAAGGAGTGGCTCGATGAACAGGTGATAGAGAGGGTACCCTTGCAAGAATTGGAGGAGAAGAGCCACTACCTTCTACACCATCCCATAATGAAACTTGACAGCTCCACGACTCGAATAAGACCAGTATTTGTGCTTCCTGTCAGGGGCAGGAGTCTCCTTCACTTAATGATTGTCTGGTCCGAGGACCTAATTTAATGGAGCAGATACCGTCTATTTTACTGAGGTTTAGGAAAGATGCCATTGGAGTCACTGCCGATATCAGACGCGCCTTTTTGCAGATTGAAGTTAAAAAGGAGGATCAGGATTTTTGAGGTTCCTATGGTGGGCTGACAGCAATAGGATCCAGGTGTTTCAACAGAGAAGAGTGGTTATTGGACTCACATGCAGCCCCTTTCTCTTGGCAGCTGTGATACGACATCTTCTCTCTAATGCATCGGAGAAAGTTGCATCATTTGCGGAAACTCTTAGCAAAACTTTCTATATTGACAACTGTGTCACCTCAGTGAATGATCCGAGAGAATTAAGAGAATTCATCTTGAAGTCTACAAAATTGTTTACAGAAGCCAGAATAGATTTGCGAATGTGGATGTATGGTCCCATTAATGAAGTTGCAGAAAACTTCTTAGCTGAGCATCCTCATATTGATATTTATTTTAAAGAGACAGTACCTTTACTGGGACTCTTGTGGAATTGAAAAGAAGATAACCTTGGTATCCGATGCAAAATTGAGTCAAGATCTCTTGCTGTCTCTAAGAGAGAAATCTTACCTATGACACAACAAATTTTTGATCCACTTGGAATTTTAGCTCCAGTGATGTTACCTGCCAAATTGTTGGTGCAGCAGGCATGGGCCGACAAGAAAGACTGGGATACCCCTTGCCGAACGAATTGCAACTTAAATTTCTCAAATGGGTTGAGGAATTGAACCCACTAAATGAACTAACATTTTTTCGAAGAGTAGGTTTTGGGGATCCCGAAAGTTGGTCTCTTCGTGTGTTTTGCAACGCCAGTCAGAATGCCTATGCGACTGCAATCTTCCTACGTTGTGAGACGCCCATGGGAGTGGAAGTCCACTTGTTGGGAGCTAAATCGCGCCTTTCTCCCCTAAAGAAAATGACTATCCCGAGATTTGAACTACTTGCCTGCACGCTGGGAGCTCGTCTGGCAAGATTTGTGTTAGAGGCACTAAACACCAATATGGTTCTGGTGAGATACTGGACGGACTCTACGACTGTCCTGGCTCAGATTAAGAGAACGAATCAGTCGGGCACGTTCGTACATAATTGAGTTCAAGAAATTTGGAAGCTCACTAACTCTGATGACTGGACACACGTTCCTGGAAGCAGGAACCCTGCGGACCTCCCGTCGAGGGGTTGCACTTCTGATCAACTCATAAGGTCCAGATGGTGGGAGGGTCCCAAATGGTTGAAGAGCCCACCCAAAAATTGGCCAAGCGGTGATGATACTGTTGAAGAAGCATTGATTAGCTCTGAACAGCAAAAGGGGAAAACAACAACCTTGGTTATTCAACCAGAGAATTCGATGATTTTTGAGAAATTTTCAAGGTTCTCCCACATTGTTAGAATTTTAGCCTGGATCCGAAGATTCGTTAAGAGAAGTCGGTGTGAGTTATTTGAAACGTCAAAGACATTGAGTGCAACCGAAATTGAAGACGCCAAAATTCACTTATGGTGTATTATGCAACGAGAATCCATGCTCGCGAAAGACTTGATGAAAACAGGTCTCGCAGTGATCAAAGACGACAATGAGTTAATACGAGTCAAGAGTAAAATTATTGCCAGAGAGGACGAGTTCTCATTTAGATACCCCATTTTGCTCCCAAGTAAACATCATGTAGTTATTTGTTTAATTAGAGACTGTCATTTGTCCAATTGTCATGCAGGCGTTCAGACGCATGAGAATCCAGAACCTCTTAGAGAGAGGTTCAGGATTCTCAAATTTAACCGCACCGTCAAAAGCGTCATTTCCAAGTGTGTAAAGTGCAAGAGGTTCTCGGCTAAAGCACCTACCACAGTACCAGTTCACCTATCATTAGACCGTGTAAGAGACGCGGCAGTTTTTGAAGTCTGCGGAGTCAATCTTTGTGGTCCTCTTCTACTTCGTGGAAGATTAAAAGTTTGGGTTGTGTTATATACATGTGCCGTTTACAGAGCAGTCCACTTGGAAGTCACAACTTTGCTTAGCACAGAAGCATTCATTCAAGCTCTCTGAAGATTTATAGCAAGAAGAGGAAGGCCAATGATTGTCTATTCTGATAACGGAACGAATTTTACAGGGACGGACAATGCCCGCAAAGCCCTTAACAGGGAGAAGATCATGGCATGTGATAAGTTAAAACCCATCCAGTGGAGATTTAATCCTCCTGCGGCTCCCTGGTGGGGTGGATGGTGGGAGCAATTGATCCGCTCCATCAAGGCTCTACTAGTACGAGTTTTAGGACGAGCGTCCGTGAATTATGAAGAGCTAGTCACAGTTATCTGTGATGTGGAGGCTGTCATTAATAGTTGGCCCCTCACTTGTATTTCTACTGAATCCGAAGAATTGGCACCACTAACACCTTCCATGTTTCTACAAGAAGTAAGAGAGATTGGTGTGCCAGACTTGGACTGTATCAGTCAGAATAGACTGCAGGGAAGAGTGGCTTACTGCCAAAAGCTTCGTGATCAACTGCGTAGTCGGTTCCGTAAAGAATATCTGGGACAATAGGTTTTGAAAACGACTGAGAAGAAGTTGGATCTCAAGGTCGGGGATGTAGTTTTGGTCGGATTGGATAATCAGAAACGGATACACTGGTCTATGGCTAGGATTGAGAAACTCTTTCCTGGAAGAGACGGCCATCCCCGGGTGGTCCAAGTTAAGACGCAAGGAGGTACTTTGCTCCGGCCACTTCCGAAACTCTATCCATTAGAAGTGTGCTCTGAAGATGATCCGACAGTACGTGAATCTCCGACAGGGAGTTCAAGAACTGGTCGAAGACGTAAACCGCCGGAGCGGCTAAAACTATAACTACACTTCACCTGCTGATCCACTTTATCTGTTTGATTTGTCCCCACCAAATCAAAGGTGGGAGGATGTAGAGTTTCAGACAACGTTTCTCGAATCTCTCGGTAGATGGCAGCAGCGCGGTGGTGAGAGTTGGAGAGAACAGGTAGCAAGATGGAACACGAATGATGTCGTCATTGATATGTTTTACCATAAGATAATAATTATGTGTTTGTGGTCGTACCAGTGATTAAATAGTAAAATAGTTAGCTACAAGTAATGGTGTTTGTGTTTGGTTTCCTGTTGTGCACCACTGAAGCAGGATTACAAGCTGGATTACCTGTTCCTCAAACAGATGCCAAGGTAAGTGATCTTACCGTAAGCGGATAGCTTCGCGCTGTTACGAAGAAGACAAGATGGATGATCGTCAATCCCGCAGACCTTTGCCTGGTGTGCGTAACGGTTAGATATGCAGCGTCAGGCCAGTGATCACGTTAGTGGGGAAAGAGTAAGTTTTTTCCCCTACACAGACGATGCATGGAGGGCACCACTGCTCGCTGAATATGCGCAATAGTGGCTGTTGGGTCACTCCGCGCATGTCGGATAACTCGTTGGTCCCCTCTCTCCAGGGTTTGTCTAGTTCTCTCAGACACTTCCTGTTGCTGCTGAGTGCCTTGTTCTATCCACTGCCGCCAACAGCGTGCTATGGTGATATCCACACAACCAGTATGGTGCTCAATATGGTGATAAGACCATCCTGCTTCCTGGAGCCCGATGATGTGCCTCCCCCCTCTCGAATTCCTCCAACTGCTCAAATTGTTTCCAAACTTGTCTCTGAGGCCTACTTCACTTGCAAAGGATACAATTAACACAACAGCATGACTTTATATAGACAGTCAGGCACAGCGCTACGTCCCTCCTTGCTGGCATCACATGAACGGCCAAGCGTGATACTTGAATCATTCACATGTCTCACAATTTAAAACCTTCCCCCAAAATTTCATTCCTGTTGGTTGCTTCCTTCTGGGTGCAACTATTTTTTTGACGATGACAGGGTTCCCACTCAAAAGTAATAAAAAAATTCCCTGACTTTTCCAAGTTCTCCAGGTGGTTTTTAAAGTTTTCCAGAGTGGCATGTTGCAAAGAATTGTTACATTTCATTCCATTCCATTCATTTTTCTCACCAAACCACACACTTGTAAATTCTTTACGTAATTTGTCTTTATAAAATTACCTGCTTTTCATTAATAACAACTAACTCTTTACATTATTTTCTGTACCAAAGTTCCGTGAACTTTTGTGAATACTACCCACACGGAATTTGTAAATACATTCCCATAGAAACAGGTCATATGTAAGAAAAAATCTGTCAGTTGAATAGTTTCAGTTTTCTATAACACAATGCAGCTAAGCTTAATGATGGAATGGCTGTGTTCAAAGAAATATGTTTCAAGAGAACCAACAGACAAAGGACTTTGATCCATCATTTCGTTGGTTCTCTTGTGAAGTGTTTCTTCAAGCAGGAGCCATTGTGCCTAATTATTCCATGTCATAACAACTGCCTGCAGAAATTGAACAAAAGCATAATAACTGGCAATTCAAAAAATTCAATTTTGCATCTTTTTTTAGAGAATAAAGGAAATACTTAATATAACTGAAAGTAAGATCTACCAAATTCTAGGCAGGCAGTAATTGCAAGCAAAAGTTTGAAATCTTGAAAATAATTTTTTTTGGCAAAATGAAGTATTCATTGATTTTTACAAAAAAAAAAGGGTAATTTTCAATGAGTTTTCCCTGGCTTTTACAAAAAAGGGCAATTTTCCCTGAGTTTTTGGAACCATTTTCAAATTCCCTGAGAATTCCAGGTTTTCCAGGTTGAGTGGGAACCTTGGATGAGTGTAAGAAGTTTTGACATTTCCATCATGACGTATGCAGCAATCCGACAATAAAAGGAGTGATGCAATGGGAATCAGTAAGAGTCGGACGCAGTATGGGTAAGACGAAGGATCTAAGCGCTTTTGATCGTGGGCAAATTGTCTGGGCCCGACAAATGGGTCACCCCATCTTGGAAGTCATGCAGGCACTGGGATTTTCACGAGCCACTGTGCCACGGGTGCACCGTGAGTACATCGAATCCGGTAAAACCATCCCTACAAGGGCCAACTGCCGTGGACAACAGCGTGTGGATGAGCGGGGTCATTGTCGGCCAGCTCGCATCGTAACAGCGGATAGACGGGCCACAGTTCAAGAAATCACTCGACAATTTAACGCTGGTGCACAAAAACGTGTAAGCAGCCACACCATCCAGAACCATCTCCTCGCTATGGGGTACAGAAGCCATCGTCCCACGAGGGTACCGCTGCTGACCGCACATCACAGGGTGCAAAGATTAGCATGGGTGTGGGAACATCGCCACTGGACCCTAGACATGTGGGAAAATGTTGCCTGGACTCATGAGTCCAGATTCATGTTGGTACATGCGGATGGCAGGATACGAGTACAGTGCAAACCACATGAAGCGATGGATCCTTCTTGCCAGCAGGGTACTCTTCAAGCTGGTGGGGGTGACATTCTTGTCTGGGGACTGTTTACGTGGACTGAAATGGGACCCCTGGTACGTGTGGCATCGTCCCTCACAGGTCAACATTACCGGGATATCCTGGACGACCATTTGCTCCAGTTTGGGCATATTCAACATCCCACTGGGAACCTCATCCTGCAACAAGACAATGCACCATGCCATCGCTCTCGAATTGTATCCGAATGTTTGGATGGACACTCCACCGACGTGATCTTGCTTCCTTGGCCAGTTAGGTCACCTGACCTCAATCCCATCGAGCACATCTGGGATGCCATCAAAAGAGATGTTCGAGGATCTGACCCCTCCATCAAATCTTCGTGAACTGTGGGAGCTTGTTCAGGGGTCGTGGATCTGTATGGCTTCCCAACGCTTCTGGTGTCTTGTCGAGTCCATGCCGAGACGAAATGTTGCCGTCATCAGGGCAAAAGGTGGTGCTACGCGTTACTAGACAGGTATCTCTAATTCAATTGCTCTTCAGTGTGTAGTATTTACAATAATTAACGTACCACGTAAATTTCATTCAATAGCTAATATAGCAATTTGAACCCTACAATGTCAGATAACATCCGAAAACTTTAAAATTTCGTCGTCCTGAAGCGGAAATCGAATACTGGTCTCCAGGATAGCGCCCGAGTATGTTAGCCACTACACCACCCAGAACGATGATGAAGTAACACTTGTTCAGTTTTTTTTTCATTTTATTTTTATTTTCTTCTTCCTTGATTTACAAACAGGGAACTGACTTAACAAGAACATTGCTTTCTTTCAATAATGAAGCTAGGAAGTGATACTTTTACGCACTTTTTAATGGCGTCTCCATTTCCCCCACTTCCGTCTTACGCTGCATTCTGGAAACTGGTGGCCACAATTTTTCTTTTTTAGCGTCCTTATAACATCGTGTCAGTTAGATATATGTGATTTTTTTTATTTTTTTTTTTTAACAAGAGCAATATTTTTAAAGCCTTTTTAACGTTTCCTCCATTTTCGCTGCTGTCGGTGTTTCGGAAGTTGACATCCAAATTTTTTTTTCATTTTGCTCTTCCAGATGGCTTCACCTCAGTTAGATTTATGAAGTTTTTTTCATTTTTTTCTTTCCAAAAATCACTTTTGCACATTTTTTATCATCCCTACTTCGCTTTTATTGGCATATTATGCTGCAGTATTCCAGGAACTGATGGTTGCAAATTTTCCTTTTTTGGCTTCCAGATAGCTTTGTTTCGTTATATTAAAGATGTATGTGCTTTTTTTTTTTTTTTCAAGAGCCATATTTTTTAGCGTTTGCAATGTTTTGTTCTCCGTTTATGTGGCATTCCAGAAGTTGATGGTAGCAGTATTTTTTTTCTTCCAGATAACTTCATCTCAGTTAAATTCAGGTGAAAAAAAAACTTTTTTTTTAGTAAAATCGTACTGCTACGCATTTTTAACGTCCCCCATTGCATTTCAACAGCTGCATTGTCATACACGAGATTTTTCCGAGGAATCCCGTTTTTTTTTTTTTTTTTTTTTGTCATTATGTGGGTGAATTTTCGAGATTCATGCGAGGGGTTAGAAGGAGTCGTTTTTCGTCTGGAGGAGGTATTTTGTGTTTCAAAACTTTCGAAAACGGAAGTTAAACGGAGAGGTGATTTTTTCCGCAATCGTAATTTATTTTTTCTCACGATGTTGTCTATGTCCAGTATTGTTGTAAAATATCATGTTATTGCATAAATGTTTGTATTTCAGCAAGAAACCGTGGGCAACGATTTTCGAGAACGGAAGTTGAAAACGACGCGGAGATTTTCCCGTAGTCTTCAGGCACGAGATTCTTCTGTGGATTGGAAGAATTCCGCCATTTCCGTTATCATTTAAGGCATTCTCGAGATCAGTGCACAACTGAACAGAAAGTTTGAGGGGAATAGGGGGTGTCACATCTCGTTTGAAGTCAGAATTCCGACCTTTTAAACTTTCGAAAACGGAAGTTAGATGCAGCAAAGATTTCTCCCATTGCGCACTGTTCCTTCTGCCTAGTAGTGTTCTTAAATATCATTTTATTCCCCAAATACTGCATTTCAGCTCAAAGACAGAGGAAAGTCTCTGAAAATGGAAGACGGTTGAAGCAAAGATTTCTCCCGTAAATGTAATTTTTTCTTTCTGCAATTTCTCACTATCATGTGTTGTTGTTAAATGTTACTTTCCCCTATAAATGCCTGCACTTAAGGTTGATAAGGGAGGGGAAGTTTTCCAAAAATGGAAGTGACGAAGTTTGAACATTTGTTCAAATTGATGCATGGTGTTCAAAAGTATTCATATTCTGAAAGTTACACCATTTATCCAAAGTGGTGACAGCTTTCAAGGTCCTGAGGCTGGAAGTTCTTTCAGCATGATGGATAAATTATTGTTGTCTGAAAGAATAAAAGGATTAAAAAAAGTGAGAATGAAGAAATGGGAAGGGAATGGCATCAACAGAAGGAAAAACTGAGCAAAAACTGTTGGGCAGCTGCAGAGTTAACAAATGACAAATATGGCTGTGGGACTTTCTGAGAAGAAACAACACAAGAGGAAAATTGAGCTGATGTTCTAGCAAGTACAAAAAAAAAAAACTGCGTTTGAAGCAATACCTTTTAAAACAATTTTATTTTGTTTTGAATTCAGTAATTTGATATTGTGAATACAGCAGTGTGTACCAGTTTAATATCTGCTCGTACATAAATAAATTACAGTGAACAATTCCATCTTACTCGTGCTGTGTTATATTCACAGTTTCTTGGTGCGCATTCTGATTTTTCACCTGGGTAAAAAGTTCAGCTTTTTTTTCCTATGGTCGGTTTGATATATGCATTATGTACAGTGGTCGAAGTGGCACAGAGCTACTGCCGGTATGGTTAACACCAAGATTTTAAATTGAAAGCCATTCTGCTTCAGTATGTTAAGTGCTCTGCTGCTACACTAAAACTGCAGTGTAGCAGCAGAGCACTTAACATCTTTTCAGTCCCAGCTGTTACTTATTCTTTTTTTTTTTTTTTTGATTGGAGATTTAACGACCACCGTGAGCAACTCAATGGGCTATAAGCAGTCGCCCGTCCCTAATGTAGGGTCACTGGTTCCAGGGACGGAAAAGAGCCAGTGCCGTAAGACAAACACAACATCCATGCCTCACCGGGATTCGAACCTGGACCCCTTACGGACGAATGATCAGAGGCCATCGCTTAGACCACTGGGCCACCGGGGCGGCTAATCATTTATCAATTTTATCTGTTAAAAATGTCATTTGCCGATTTTTGCGTTTAAATTTGGGCTTTCATCCTAATTTCTTTATGTAGTTTGTGACAGGTTTATAATTTATTACATGCCGGGATGGTAAATAATGTTTTTTAACTGGTGGTATGCTCACTTCCATGTTTGTGTACCATACCAGCCCACTTCAAACACTGATTATGTAGCATTCCAGTAGCTGATGGTCACAATTTTTTTCCTTATTTACTCCCAGATAATTTCATTTCCCATTAATGAGGTTTTTTTTTTTTTTTTTTTTTTTTTGTGCTTTACAAGAAGTCTTGCCTTGTTCCTCACTTTAGTTTCAGAATTTTTTGGGGATTTAATTGTATCAATGAAAATGCTCCCACCACATTTTCACAAATTCAGTAAATTTTTCTCAAAACTTGTAGTCAGTGCACAAAAGGATTCCAAAAAAATTCTGTATGGGCACCAGTTTTACAAACAAATGAAATGTGATATATATTTATTATCATTTCCAAAGTTGACATGATCATACACAGCTCAGCTGTCTAAATCATCAGCTGATGAGGCTCCCAATAAAACATAATTGCTGCAGGAACTAATAAAAGCAGAATGCGTATCATCCTTTAAAGGAGGCAGTTGAAAGTTTAATCGATTAACTAAACGCAAAAAAAAAAATAATTTTATGAATTTCAAATTATTTACTATTAACTATACTTCCAGATTATTATTTTTTAAAATTCAAAAGCATTATAAAGGGATTATGTTTAAATTCTGCATAAAATAAAATCTTTCTTTTTTTCTTATCAGGGCAAAGCTAGTTTGACTACAAATTTTATTTAAAAAAATATTTAGGCTTCCCTTTATCTTGCAGACAGTTTTTAGCTTTTCCTTTCTGCATTGCAGACTCCTGAAAATGATTCTGCTTCAGGGCTGGCAATAAATCTACTGCCAAATTTAGCTGCAGACATAATATTTTCATTTCTACATAAAAATGTGATCTGTCCTTAACTTTTGGACAACAGTGTATATGAACTTCAGACTGTCTGAAAACTTCCCTGTAAGTGTTTCTGACACAACATTGATGAAAATACACTGCTTGAAGGGTACTTACTCTGGAACTATTACTAATATGCTAAACACTAACATTTACAGTTCTCTCAAAGCTCCAGTAAAAGCATGTGCCCTTTTTTAAATAATTAAACCTTTGCATATTATTATGTGCAACTTTACTCCATTTAGATAACTAAATAAATAAACATAAAGAATTAAGCCTTTTCTGTTGAAAAAGTGCCCTTTTTAGCACGTCTTTTGTAAAAGAAGATTGTGCTTATGTTACCGGTTTGTCTGCCAGTCCGTCTGTACCCACGATATCTCTGCAACTATTACTCCAATTTGAAAAATTATTTTTACATTGGGAAGCTTGAAATATGCGAATGATGATCCTCCATTTCGGTTTTTTTTTTTTTAAGATGTACAATTTCACCGCTAGAGGGCGTAAATGCAGATGTCGAATTCAAAAATATGTTTTATTCCACATATTTGCTTCTAAACATCTGATTGAAAAAATTATTTTATTTTTTGATTCCACTTATGTCGGAGAGTATTTTAGATATAGTTACTTTTATCAAATTACGCATATATTTTCCGCTAGGGGGCATAAAAGTAAATTACATTTTTCCCGATAACTCTTCTTCTAAAACTCCGATTTGAAAAAAAAATTTCAGCGGATACACCACCTGATGGAAAATCTTTTGCATATAATTTAAAATTTTTGGTAAAGAATACTTTGGCCACCAGGGGGCGTAAGTGTTAACTTTTGCTTCTGATGTATTTGCCATAAAATCTGAGCTAAAATATCGATTGAAAAAATTATTTCGTGGACTGATGCCACTCAGATCGATAAACCTTTTCGCAATATTTTCTTCTTAAAATATTCCACAGTTTCTCCACCAGGGGGCGTAGATGTATATCTTATTTTTGTCAATATCTCTACTTCTGGGTGTCTGATTTGAAAAATTCCTTCTTTGTTGGGTAGTGTTTTCAGTGTGACGTGTTTTTCATATAATTTCAAAATTTTCAAGTAATTCATACTTTCCGCTAGGGGGCGTAGATGTAAATTGTGTTTCCCCCAATATCTCTGCTTCTAAATCTCAGATTTGAAAAATTCTTTCTGCTCCTGATGGGAAATCCTTTGCACATAATTTCTAATTTTTGTAAAAAATGGTTTGGCCCCCAGGTGGTGTAAGTCTTAATTTCCAGTTCTGGTGTATTTGCAACAAAATATGAGCTTCTAAAATTTTGATTGCAAAAACAGTTGCTTGTTGATACTAATCATGTCGACAAACCTTTTAGGAACATTTTCTTCTTGAAATAATGCATGGTTTTTACGCCCTGGTGTAGATGTATATCTTATGTTTGTCAATATCTGTACTTCTAGTAGTCCAATTTGAAAAATTATTTCTTTGTTGGATAGTGTTTCCGATGCGAAATGTTTTTCCTATAAATTCAAAATGTTCAAGTAAATCACAGACTTTCCGCTAGGGGGCGCAAAGGTAAATTGCGTTTTTTGCGTTATTTCTGCTTCTAAAACTCTGATTTGAAAAATTCTTTTTGTATCGCATACAAGGCCTGATGAAGAATATTTTTCACATAATTTCTAATGTTTGGTAAAATGTGATTTGGGCCACCAGGGGGCATAAGTGTTAATTTCTGCTTCTGATGTATTTGTAGCAAAATCTGGGCTCCTGAAAACTGGACTAAATTTTTTTTTTTTCTTGGACTGATACCGCTCATATAGAAAAACCTTTTGAGAATACTTTTTTCCTAAAATAATGCATGGTTTTCCCACCAGGGGACGTAAAGTCACATCTTATTTTTGTCGATATCTCTGTTTCTAAGAGTCCGATTTGAAAGATTCTTTCTGTGTTGGAGAGCGTTTCCTGTGCGAAATGTTTCTCATATAAATTCATGTTTTTCTTAATGCACAAGTCTGCAACCAGAGGGCGTAAGCTCACGATTCCGTTTACAGCAATATCTGAGGGATTAAAAACCCGATTGAAAAACTTCTTTCTTCCGTCAGATACTATTGTTTTCCATACCGGTTCCTTTGACTTTGAATAGCTTTGATAAATTTAATTTGTGGCAGAATGGATTCAAAAGATGTGCTTATTACATCCGAAAATTCGGTGTCATCTTTCTTGTTTAATGCTAGAATGAACCCTGCACTGAGTTACTGGGGCGGCTTTCTTTTTTCATACAAGAGGAGAGGTAAAGTATAAAACTGATGACTGTAATGCCGCCTTGCATTGACGCAGAAAGAAAACGATTTCACAGGCAGTTCAAAAAAAAAAAAAAATTTTTTTTTTTTATTGGAGGTTTAACGACCACCGTGAGCAACTCAATGGGCTATAAGCAGTCGCCCGTCCCTAATTTAGGGTCACTGGTTCCAGGGATGGGAGAGAGCCAGTGCCGTAAAACAAACACAACATCCATGCCTGACCGGGATTCGAACCCGGACCCCTTACGGACGAATGATCAGAGGCCAGCACCTTAGACCACTGCGCCACCGGGGCGGCACAGTTCAAAATCATGGTGGTTGATGGAATTTCAACCATCCTAACGGGTAATTCTCGATGAAAATCAGCATTCATCCGGAGGCAGGAGGAAGGGCTGAAAATCCGGAGTCTCCCGCCTAAATCCAGAGAGTTGGCATGCCGTTTAAATAAAACAGTATGACAGTTCTAACAAAGTAGCCACACTATAAATATAGCCATAAGTAAAGTAAATATTCACAAAAAAAAAAAAAAAAAAAACTTTTGTCAGGGATGAGTACATTGGTCCATTTCTTTTGGATCCAACTACACTGGTGGCAGCAGCTCAGGCAAGTTTGTTTCTAAGATTATACAATGCACAGTCATCACATAACCACAGATCTCTTACAAAGCTTTCTTTATGAAGTTTGTCTAGATACAATTCTTGTTATCAGTGAGGTGATATGAAGGAATGATATGGCCTGCTAGTATCATCAAGGTACTTCATAGCTATAATCAGGCAGAAATTACACTAAAATTCCCTTGATAAGATCTTCAGATGATATTTTAGACCAAGTTCTACCATATCTGAGAATTCTGATAAGTTTAGTTATATCGAGGTACTTCAACTTTAATTTAACCTTCTTGCAATTTGTGCCCATTGCTGTCTTCCTGAAATAATCATTTCAAATGGTGTCTTTGTGATATTTTAAAAATGATGGGTCATTAAGGGCATTTCAAACAAAAGAATGAACATTATTTGCAAAATGAGCTGTTCATCGGTCATCATGATTTGTATAAGTGAAGAAATTTCATGTCAGTTCATGCAGATCATCAGGAATGGCATAATCAATCTGTCCACGATATAAATTGTTTCATTTATGTTAATTCAAACATTATTCTTGTTTGAATGCTCATTCCTTAAGTTAGAACATTATCGCATCATTTTGCTAAATTGAAATATATGTATACCTACCTATACAAGAAACTTACTTTTTTACAATCGTTTGGTAGCTTTCTTAACTTAACAGTATATAGATTCTGATGTGCTCCTGCCTGCAATAGATATAAAAGCATAAATAAATATACAACATGCAAGCAGATAACAGTATTAAGTATCTATACTTACAAAGTAGTATATTCTGTATTTACATAAAATCTATGTACAAGTGTACTGAATTCCAAAAATCATACATTTAGACTGCATTTAAAAAACTATCCGTTTTAGCACATGATACTCTAAGATGTGGCTGATAGTCTAACTATTTTCTAGTATATAATACCTGAAAAGGGGTGGTAGATTCTTTTTTTCTTTAGCATATGATACTTGAAAAGATATAACTGGCTCTTTTTTTAGCACATGGTACTTGAAGAGAAGCCACTGATACTTATTTAAAGCATGATACTTGAAAAGGAGCAACTGGTTCTCTTTTAGCACACAGTACTTGATAACAAGCAGATGATATACTTTTGACATAAGATGAAAAGATGTGTTCTTGTTTTCAAGTATGCTTTTTCAGTACATGATACTTGAAAACAGGCAATTATTCCTTTTTAGTACATGACACTTGAATGAAAAGAAAGGTGGAATATTTTTTTAGCACATGATAACATAAAAGAGGTAGTTGTTACTCTTTCAGAACATCATACAGTAAAACCTCAAAAATATGGCATCCAGAAAACCGGCAGCTTTAGATATCCAGCACTTTTCTGATTTCGTTTTCACGAGAACATTCGATGTTTCCCCAATAACCACGGAAATCTCCCGATGTACCATCTCAACAACACATCGCGAGATCATCTGATCTCAGCGTGTGAATTCCCAATAGCCACCAACGTGTGACATCAGGAGGATTCTCAAATTCGTCATCTCATTGGGCCACGCTGAAGTAACGTGTACCAACGAAGCAACGAATCGGCGTGTACGTTTGAAATGTGTGTCGGCCGCCCCGGTGGCGCAGTGGTCTAAGCGATGGCCTCTGATCATTCATCCGAAAGGGGTCCGGGTTCGAATCCCGGTGAGGCATGGATGTTGTGTTTGTCTTACAGCACTGGCTCTCTCCCTTCCCTGGAGCCAGTGACCCTAAATTAGGGACGGGCGACTGCTTATAGCCCATTGAGTTGCTCACGGTGGTCGTTAAACCTCCAATCAAAAAAAAAAAAAAAAATGTGTGTTAAACGTGTGATGATGATCTGTGCTTGGTGGTGGCAGTATGTGGATTCGATCATGTAATGACATCTTAATCGGCCTTCATGATCCACCACGGTAATCGCCTTCATGGTGTATCATAGTTTGATCGGTCGAAAAACCATAACATCGATGTAAAATTCACATCAGGTTTTCACGATGTATCGATACATCACCCAGCCCTAGTGGCTGCTGTGGCTTTTTTCAAGTTTTTGCCTAACGATTTGCCAAATTCAATTTTTTTCAACACAGTTTTATAATAAATAGTACAAAAGTAATTGCCAATATTTTTGCCAAAACGATTTTTTTTTTTTTTTTTTTTTTTTTTGCGAATTGTGAAGAATGCAATCGGCAGCACAACTCCTGCGCATTTATAAGGCATAGATGCATACATTTTCATTAAAGTGACCTGTTACGTGCAAGTACGTGGTTTATGTAACTCTCATTACACGACTTTTGGATAGCTTCAGAAATCTGGAATTTTCATAAATCCGGCACTTGTCCAGTCCTGTCAATGCTAGATTTTCGAGGATTTACTGTATATGAAAAGAAATGGCTTATTCTTTTTTAGTATACATCACTTGAATGAGGCAGGTTTGGGGGAAAGTCATGAACCACCATCTTTTCCCAGGATAAATATGAACTAGAATGCATACAGACTGTCTTCACTAAGAAACTGGCACCCAAGTTCATAATACTTCTTACAGAAAACCTGCAAAAACTGCTAAAGGCAAGCATTCTTTCAGTACTATGGTTTGATCATAACACTCAATTTACACCTGAAAGATTAAGCCTCTTTCACAGAAAATACTACCCTACCGTTTAAATGAGCATCGTGGATGGTCTAAGGAATACCCTAAAAATTAATCACTATTAAATTTCCTGGTAGTCCATGTATGATGGCAGCTATGCAGAGGGAAGCTTGGTAGGAGAATGGCTCTTCACATAACAATAAAATTAATATAATCACGCTGCCTCTGTGACGCAATAGTCTAAACACAGGCATCTGACCATTTATTAGAGATGGGAGTGAGGCATGGACATTGTGTTTATTTTACGGCACTGGTTTTCTCACTCCCTGGAATCAGTTGCTCTAAATTAGGGATGGGCAACTGTTTACAGCTGATCGAGTTGCTCACAATGGTCATTAAAACCCCAAACCAAAAAAAAAAAAAAAAAAATTATGATCAAAATGTTTTATTCATCCTTTATGCCAGGAGACCCATGGTTTGTGTCCTGCTAACAGCATCTCACAGGAGAGCTCATTTGACCTGTTGCAGGCAACAACGCTCCCAAAGCACAGATGAGTGAGCCAGTGTTCTTTTCACGTACGAGTCAAGATTCAGTCTATAAAACATATTCTCACTGACATTTCAACTGGAGGGAACAGGAAATCTATAATGATCCTGCAAATGAGACCCCTTTGCAGATGGTGGTCTGCTCATAATGTTCCAATGTTGAACATAATGCCACCTTTGCATACATACATATCACTAAGCTGTTCTCTGATATTCAGAGGTTAGCTCCAAAAAGAAATACAAATTACCAGATATTTTTACTTACTGTTGACGTATCAAAATTCTCCATTTACAGCGATCTTGACATACAACTCGGGCTTCACCGATATCCATTACAGGCCGTACACAAGATCTTTCATACTTCATACTCATAATTTTTTTCTCATGCAGACACTCCTGAATCTGATCCACCCATGTCTTCCTTGGCTTTCCTCTGCCTTTCGTTCCTGCCACTTGGGCTAAAAAGATTTCCTTAGTATGCATCTCATCACTTATTCTTTCAACATGGCTAAACCACTGAAGCATATTGGTCTCCACCTCGGTAACAACATTTTGCTTCACATTACACAACTGCAACACATCTTCATTCCTCACACAATCAGACCGTGTCTTGCCACAACCCCCCCCTCCCCGTAAGTAACGCATTTCTCCAGCACACAAACGACTCCTATGTTTCTTCTGCAGTAGCCAGGTTTCACTGCCATACATCAGAGTGGGAACAATTACACTTTCATACACTCTCTAGAGAACCCATCATTCCTGTGAAAACCTCCCAGAGCAGCTATGACTTTCAATGAAGAATTCACTCGCCTACTAATTTCACCATCCAACTTGTTCTCTCTGTCAAACATGCTTCCTAAATACACAAACTCACTCACCTGGTCAATCACAGTGCCGTTTATACTTACATTACATTCAGTGCTACCAGTTCCTCTCTCAAACACCATAACTTTGGTTTTTCCCTTATTTATACTCAGTTTGAATTTCATGCAAACTTCGTACTTCCGAGACAACGTACTCTGCAAATCACTTTTGCTCTCTGCCAACAGGACAGTGTCATCAGCATACAGCAATCTGCACACACGGATATCACCAAGACATAAACCACTATCATCTATTTTGGCATCACGCATGCACGCGTCTATAAATATATTAAACAGCCATGGTGACATTACACAACCTTGTCTAACTCCTGCACCAATAGAAAACCATTTTGGTAAAACACCATTCACTCGTACACAAGCTCTACTACCAGCATACATGGCTTTTACACTATTAAGTAGATTCCCAGTAACACCATATTCATTCAATACCTTCCACAAAAGTGTCCTATTTACTGGGTCGTAAGCTTTCTCTAAATCTATGAAGGCAGCAAAATCTTTCTTACCAACAGCCAGATACTTTTCAATCATCATGCGTAATGCAAAAATCTGGTTAGTGCAGCCTTTACCAGGCACAAAACCACTCTGAACATCCCAAACTTTCTCTGATGTAAGACCCTGTGCTTTTTCTATAACAACCTTACCAAACCCTTTCCCTGGCACACTTAGTAGGCTAATACCACGATAGTTCTTGCATTCAGTCTGATCACCTTTTCCTTTATACAAGGGAACAATAATAGCATCCTTCCAATCCCAAGGGACCCTTCCTAACTCCCAGCACAACTGGCAAATTTCAGTTAACCAGTCAATTACAGAGTCACCACCATATTTCAACATCTCGGCAGTTATGCCCTCAACTACCAGAGCCTTACCATTGCCACCTTTGCAATGGTGGCATTACACTGAAGTGCCGAACGTCATGGGATAGCAGTATGCAAATTTTTAACTGGTACTGCCATCATATAAAGGCTTTGACACATGCCACAATTGTTATCAGTGCAAGGTGTAATCTTGTGAGTCAGGCTGAACAACCGCCAGTAGGATTATGGCAAGCCAACGTGAATTATTATTGGAGTTTGAACGAGGCATGGTAGTGGAAGCCAGACAGGTGGGATATTCAATTTCCGAAATTGGGTGAACATTCAAAATACCTCGATCCAGAATGTCGCATGTGTACCGAGAATATCTCGTGAAAGACATTACCACCCATCGTGGACAGTGCTGTAGCCGACCACAATGACTGTGACCAGCGACGTCTGACCAGGATTGTCCATCCTAACGAAAAAGCGACACTGGCTCAAATAACATCCACATTCAATGCAGGAGGTACCAGAAACATATCCATCTGGTCAGTACAGTGTAATTTAGCATGTATGGGAGCAGAAGACCCATCAGAGTGCCTTTGTAAAAACCATGACAACAGACACAGTAATTGACTGGTCACCTGGGCTCGTGAACATGGTAATTAGACCCTGGAAGACTAGCAACATGTGGCATGGTACGATGAGGCATGTTACCAATTGTTACGAGTTGATGGTAGGGTTCGGGTGTGGCACAGACCCCATGAGGTCATGGACCCAAGGTGTCAACAAGGCACTGTGGAAGTTGGTGGTGGTTCCATACATGTGTGGGGTGTCTTTACATGGCATGGTTTGGGTCCTCATAATCATGTTATTAACTGGTAATCGCTTTGTTGCTCTTCTCGGTGATCATTTGCAGCCCTTCATGGACTTCATGTACCCCAACAATGATGGGATTTTCCAGGTGGACAATGCACCATGTCATCGGGCCTAAGCTGTCCAAAATTGGTTCGAGGAGCATTTTTGACAATTCCGACTGACTAATGGTGTGGCCACCATGTTTGCTGGACATGAACCCAATACAGCACTTATGGGATGTGGTGGAAAGGTCCATTCACACCCAAGAACATGCACCTACAAATACCAGGAACCTGTGGGCAGCTGTTCAGATGGCATGGCTTAACATCTCTCCAGAAGTCTTCCGGCCACTTGTGGAATGAATGCCACGTTGAGTTGCTGCACTTGGCCGAGCTAGAGGAGGTCCTACACAATACTAGGTACATATCCCATGACTTTTGGCACTTCAGTGTATGTTCAATGGCCGCATACATTCCACGTGCTTGCAGCAGGTAACGTGAATGCTGAGTGCAATAGGGACGAAATCCTAGTGCCCTGAGTCTGACTTTTTCTGGGAGCTGTTGGCTCTCTCCTTTTCAATGGATGATTACACTTGCCAGCAAAGGGCACAGCTTGTTGTTGATTTCCTAAACTGTTGGAATATTCAGCATATGGAGTGGCCAGTCAGATCTCCGGACCTGAACCCTGTAGAACTTAGCTAGGATGCTCTGGGATGACACGTAGCAGCTCATCAACCTTCTCCCAGAACCCTATCCAAGTTATGCACTGCCCTCATCCAGGAATGGAAAGCTTTGGCTCTAGAGTTCATCAACAACCTGGTGATGAGAATATATCGTTGTTTGTGAGAGTTGTCTGTCCTGATCACTTTACTTACAAAGACATTTTAAGGTCACACTCTTATATCTCATCTTGATGACATTGTGGATGTCCCCATATGCAAAATGTGTATATATTTGTTATAAAATGTTTATTACTTTTATGATTATGTCTCATTACATGCCAAACATCTCTACCTGCTGTTACGTGTTTTCCTTTTTATCCCTGTATATGCCTTCTGGACTTCCAATTTTGGACACCAGTGTGCATGGGCTTGAATTCCAGGGATTATGTTAATATTAAGGTTTGAATAAACAAGTGAAATATGATTCCAAGATCAGGCAGAAAATGAGTTTATGACATCTAAAGTTGATAATAAAAGATATCTGAGTACCACTTTTGGTATGAAAATGGTGTCAACATTGAAAACTCACAAGCACAGCTATAATACTTATATCAACAGCTAGTTCTAAGCAAGTCATGTACTATGTTTAACAGCATTCCTTGAAGGCATAATACTTCTCAAAAAATTTTGAAGAACTATTTCAGGTGAGCCCAGTTTCCTTGGGTAAGTATCACAAACCAGTGTTTCTTTTCTTCCACTTGCTTTTTGACAAAACACATATGCTTTTACAATGCAGTCTTGCAGATAGTCAGTTTTCAATGTCTGTTGTACTTGATTGACCTCTTGACATTTCTTATGAATTTTTATTTTAGGGAATTACTAAAATTCTCAAAGTTCAATAAAGTTTCTTTTATAGGAATTGAATTCCATAAGTTATGCATCAAGCACTGCAATACTTTTCCAATCAGCATCATGATCACTTGCAGCTTTGATTTCAGATCAGTCCCTTCTCTCATTGCTCATGTGTTATCATCACTTTGTCAGGCATCTAGTAAGAAATCACCAGGATCATCCAAGAAATGTTATCATTTAATTTGTCATTAAGGTTTCAATACTTCCCTCCCAGTACAGTATATGTGCATGAAAACAACTGGGGTAAAATACATTACTTTATTTTTGCTTGTTTATTTGGCAAGGTGATAAAAGGCAGACAGCACATATGAAAATCAAATTTGTCTTACAAAATAAATCTGAGAAATACTTTACTTCATCTTAACCAAACATATCTGTCAAACTCCATCCACACTAAGAGGCAATCTCACTGCCTATCCCTAAAATTGTGAACAGTGTAGTCAAGTATGATAGTTATACAGAGTAAAAAGGCTTAGTGAATAGATGAAAGCCACATAAAAATTATATATACATACACTAGATTATCACTCATCTGGGCGATTTCTTTTTTTTTTGCTCAAATTTGTGCGCATATCCCTTAATTTTGTTTCATGCAGTCAGACTTACTCAGATATGAAATTTCATCTTAATCGAATGACGTTAACACGTGCCGACTCGAGTGTCAAATTTGAACTCATATATGAAATTTCATCTCAATCTAATGATGTTAACCTGTGCCGACTTGAGTGTCAAATTTGAAAACTAGGTCTGACTAGGAATGATTACACATTAAGCAAATCTGAATCCCAAAATTACCAATAAATATAATATCAAATATTTTACTAAATTCTTGATATATTTGTACTGGTAAAATGACACATTACAAGTTACGAAGCTACTGTGAATATTTTCACTTCAATGTTTCATTTTTGCAATTAGGGTACAGCCTTTGATGATCTTGCACACAACGCAAGACAAACTGCTTTTTGTTCCTCACCCAGTTAGTAGTCCGTGAAAGTCCTGCATTAATTTAACAGCTCTTTCAGCTGTATCATTTACTGCTTTTAACAAGTTAATTGTCCTTTTGGCATCTAAAAAGGAAATGTTGTTCTCCCATGTAGAAGGACATTCCTGAGGAAAACCAGTGTTTAGTTGTAGATGACAGAACAAATCTACTTTTCATTGATACGAAATCAGCCATGTTTGTTTTGTTTTTGTTTTTTCTAAAATGAAGAACAAACTGAACTAGAAACAAAAAGTAACATTTTGTGTATTACAGTAAACTGATATGAAAATAAATTTACCTAATAATTTATCAGTCACTTCTTCACATGATGGAACATATCTCCTTTACATCTGCTCTCCAAATTTTCCACTATTTTCATTTTTGTTTGTACATCAACTTTGTCATCAGTGATAAAACTGACACATCTTCAGATAAATACCACAAGTGCTGACAAATTTTTTCAAAGCTGTTCTAGAAACTGTGGTATCTACCCTTTTGTACGATTTCAATGACTTTAAGAAGCACAAATCTTGGTAAGGGACTTTTACAGCTGCACTGCACTGAAGCCATGGTTTAAAATAAACCATTACACTGAATAGACAAATGCCTTTCAAAGCTTCCTTCTGTTTGTTGTATAGTTCAAGTTCAGACCTTAACAAAAATCTTTTCAAGGAATAAACTGCTCTTGTCATACACCAGGCTTGATGCATTGCACAAGGAAGCCCGATTTTTAGTTTCTTCTCCAGATTCTCCTCCCAAAAATATTACACACAATTCCACGAGTTCCCTGTAATCACTTCTTAATATTTCTTCTTGTAATTCAGATTTAGAAAATTCTGAAATTTCATTAATTTCAAACTGATTAAAAAACTCTTCCACAACTTTCTTACCACTTTGAAACTTAGTAGGTCTAACATTTTCCCTGCTTTCTCTCAACTGTTTGAAAAGAGGTATGTCTGGACTACTTGTTACCTGATGCATTTTGATTTCAAACATGTTATGCAAAACTAGTTCATAGATGTGATGACAGCTAGGGAAAAACAACTCTTTGTCCATTTTTGTTTTTTTCAATGAGTACACATAAGTATCATTAAAACGGCCGGTGTTTGAATAAGTTGTCCTTACAAAGAACTTACACTTTGTCTTCCACACTCCAATCTTTTAATGCAATCCAAACAGCTTGTGTTTGCTCTTTGCCAGACGAATTTCATAATTTTGGGACAGCAATGAGCTGCTCGCTATCTCCAAATGTAACAACTACTGGAAATCTTTCTTCTTTTGAATCTGTGACATTTAATACAGGCAACAATTTACTGTCCCAATGAACAGTAAGAAATGCAGGAATATCATTATTAAATGCAGATTTAATGGCTTTATCGTGTTTCTTTCTTTTATTCTCCAGGATTCGTTGTATAGAAGATCTATTAATAGGAAGTTCATCAACACTGTGACCCAGCGCCTCTGCTGTGGCCTGAAGAACATACAGGTCTTACACTCAACTGGCATCTATTTAAAGCAGCCACTAGTTTTGGTGTAATGAAATATTTGGTACCTTGTTTTGTAACACTTTGCCTTGGCGTGTCCTCTGGTAGCATGGACAAAAACTCACCATTGGTTTCATCATGCTCTGTCAGGCTCTGCAGATGAAGAAAAATCATATGAAGCTGAAGATGATGATGCTGTAATTTGTTGTTTATTTTGTCTTTTCTGTTCTTTGATTTTCTTTTGCCTCACCCTTTCTTCCTTTTTGGCACGTTTTTGGTCTACACCTGCTAGGTAGCCATTTCATCCTGGCTCTCTCTCTGTCACTGTAAAAATATCCTATCTTCTTCTATTTTGATAATCTGTAGAGCATTGGCATATGCAATATCAAATAAGTTGTTCAAATTGTTTTTAAACTCCTCTTTGTGGCGCTTAAAAATATATTGTGCCTTCTTTGGCATTTTTTTTTTTTTTTTTTTTTGTAAGTTTCTCCACATGGATTACAAGTCAATTAGTTTTCTTGTACAATTGGGCTGGGCTCTTGTCGGTATTCTTGCTTTTTTGCAAAATATCATACATTTCCACACAACAAGATTTGCACTTTAACTGATATTGAGCTTAACCTCTCATATGTTAAAAAACAAAACAGCCAGCACTTATTGATTTGATGGCAATTTAATTCTGGTTATTTGGTATGTTACATCCCCAACTAAAAAAACACTTTTCTTCTGACTTCATAATTCATGAGACATAATGTCAGTTTAACAAAATGCAAATGCATGTAACATGGCTGGGAACCAAAAGTGAATTGATTACATGTATACAGATATTCACTCGGGCTGGCATCATCACATCGCCCAGGCAAAGCGATGTATGTTGTCAGCTCTGTGACTTGCTCATGAAAATGAGTCAGCCCACTTCATAGTTACGCTCAAGTCGGCATGGGTTGAAATTCTTTGATCGAGAAATGTCTTTTAATAGCATTTTAGACTAATTGGAACAAAATTGGTGGGTATGCACTCATACCTTTTGAAGTTGGCAAATAAGGGTCACCCTAATATACACTTAATTTTTATATCAAGTAAATAAATTTATAATATCAATTTATTCACAACTGATATACCTTCTGAAATAAACTTCACTAATATTCCTTACTATATTCTGAACCAAGTGTATGTTGCATAATGCTACAATTTGGAGGTAAATGTAATACTCAAGAAGAAAACAATTGGAATATAAATGTCACATAAATAAAAATTCCCCATTTAAATTTTAACAAAACCTACAAATTGAAATTAAAAAAATAAATAAATTTATAATATCAATTTATTCACAACTGATATACCTTCTGAAACAAACTTCACTAATATTCCTTACTATATTCTGAACCAAGTGTATGCTGCATAATGCTACGAATTGGAGGTAAATGTAATACTCAAGAGGAAATCAATTGGAATATATATGTTACATAAATAAAAATTCCCCATTTAAATTTTAACAAAACCTAAAAATTGAAATTTAAAAATAGCATTCTGTAAAAATGGTCATACCTAAATGATCAAATGCATTTGTACCAGTTAGACTGAGAACAGACAGAAAACATACAGAACCACGCAATATGCTAATCAGTAAATTAACTGTTGTTTTTAAGATTTAGTCTAATCACTTACCTTTCTTCCTTGCACAAGAGATTCATTAGCTTCTGAAGAATTATCAGACCTCTCTATTTTAGATCTTAGGTACTGAAAAAGAAAATTATATATCATACACACATATATGCTTATTTTTTTTATCTCACATCATAGAATTTATAGAGAGCAATAAAATGCTTTAAAACACTAAACTATTTTTGTATGAATATTAAAATTCCGACATTGAAAAAAATGAAAACTATTATACTTCTTAACATGCTTAGTACTCTATGAGTGCATTTTTATACAAGTTCACTGAATATCCTACTGTAATTTTTAAAAACAGAAAAAGGGCTGCTTTTCAAAAAAAAAAAAAAAAGAAAAAAAAAGACATAAAAAAAAAAAAAAGGGAAGAGAGAGAGCAATTCATACCTGCATATCTGAAATGTGCCGTCTTGGTGGAACATTCTCATCAGAATTATCTCCTGAAAAAAGCAATCAGCATATTTCACTACAATCCAGAAAAACATTCATGATATACAATAAAACTAAATAAAACACTGTTCTATTAAAATAAAGAAGAAATAACATAAATAATAACTTCGTATTAAGTAACTGAATAGAGAAACTTACATACATCCAAAATCTCAGAAGAAAAAAAAGCATTTAAAAAAGTGCTAAGTATGTTTAAGTAAGGCCAACATCTAAATAAGGAGTTTTTAGTAAAGCAGGATTATACAGAAAGAGAGAAAGAGACAGAGATATTTATGTGATATTAGTACAACATACTTTAATTTACAACAAATTTTCAGAGTGTACAACACTACCACGTCAAGTTTTTAGTGATGTTTACTTTTGCGATTGTTATGGTTCAGATTTGGCAAAATCTGCTTTTCTGTGGTTACATGCAAAAATTTGGAATCAATTTTCCAGAAGTGACCATCTCATGTGATAACTAGTGACGGATCCTTCAATTTTAAGTCCTTCTTTCAACTTTCTTTTAACAGCTGGTGGTTGTTGACTGATAATGTTTAAAGATATCAGATTCATTATTTATGCTGTTTTGGCCCATTTGTGAGCAATTCATAGATAAAAGAAATATATCTTAACTCAAACAGCAGAACAAATTTCACAAAGAAGATTCAAGGGTAATTCTTTCAGAAAATAACTACCCAGAAGTAATTATTAAAAATCATTTAAGGGAAAAGATAAAATCAGCCTGGAAAAACAAAAGCTTACTAGGAAAATCTACCATCTCCCCGAAAAATCAGTAATAATAAACACCATGTGAGGCTCATGCCAGAACTTTATATATTAAATATTTTTTTCCTGCTATTATATTAAAATGGAATTAATTTTGATTTTACAGCACCGACTATAATGGAGACACTGTTTATATAGGAGTAATTCCCAGGTAACTGAAAACTATGCCAGAAGATCATAAACCAGCAATATTTTCCAATAAAATAAGAGTGCCACTATCAAGGGCACTGATCTCAAACTTTCCTGCAGTTTTCTCCAAATTACAAGGAGCAGTCATACAATCCATTTTGTGTACAGGCTGCAGCAGAACGAATGCCATGTTAACCAGTTTGCCACACAGTTCATTTATTCCTGTTCTTTCTACATTAAAATTTTTGAGCTCCTTACCTGGTTATACTTTTCCCCCAAATTATAATTTCCAGCTATTATACTCGAGCATAAGCCAACATTTTTTCGAAGAAATCCTGCTTTCAAGGAGATGGGGGGGGGGTCGGCAGGTCAGTAAAAAACAGGGCTGGACTTTTGAAGTGTTACCTGAATTCTTCCAAGGCATTTGGCAGCTGGTTTGTTTACGTTTTACTAGTGGCTTCCTGTGTGTTACATCATGACAGTTTTCTGACCTTCTGTTAGTTATATCCTCAGCTGTGCTCCCCCATTTTGAGGGGGCATAGTTATGAATAATAATTGGCAGTTATGATTATTCTGCTCTCAAGACTTCATAGAAAACGGGCACTACTTTCAATCAGCCAATGGCAAACATGCGATGCAAAAAGGAGACATGATTCTGCATCGAAGTAAGGAGAAAATTATGATTATAGAGATCTTTAATACTCCATCCTATGTATTTTACTTGTGTTCATTGAAAGTGAGAGAGTATGAGAGTGTGTGCATGTGTGCGTTTTCTTCAAAAAAAAATTCGACCCTATTTTGCATTTTATTATTTACTCACATACCATGTAGTGGCACATAGAGAGCCACAGTCTCAAAGTTACCAAATCTCCTGCAACTGTATCAGGAGGATTCACTTCACACTTTGAAAATGCTTCCAAAAATTATGAAACATTTTTTCACCCAAAGTAGGATTCCTACAGGAATAGGTGCTGCTAATATGGTAAGTGAAAATCCTAATCCCATTTCAAATTAAGATTGTGGAATTTCTTGTTTACAGATATGAAGAAATACTTCATTATATTCCCTGCGCGACTATGGTGCAAAATCTTTGGAACTGGGCATGCAGTGAGTCAGACACCAGGTAAAACACTTAGCTGTGGGAAGGGCAACAACCAATCAGGCGTTTCTTCACTCCTGAGCTTCCACAGCAAGCGTGAGTATGCATCTTCTGGCCTTGTTCCCGCCTGCTGTGGCAGCACAGTTAGTGCTATGGAAGAGCAAAGACAAAGTGTCTTACAAAAGGTGGTAACTAAAAAAGGGCTGACATTGGCCTCGTTACTTCTTACCTTCTATCAGTTATATCCTCAGCTGTGCTCCCCCACTTTGAGGGGGGCATAGTTATGAATAATAATTAGCAGATATCATTATTCTGCTCTCAAGAATAATCATTCCTGAGAATCTTACACAATTCTCTAACTGGAGGTTAGAGAATTGTGGTGTAAGATTCGGTAACCTCCAGTTCAAGAAAAATAATTATAAATATGTTTGCATATGTTCACTCCCACATGGAACTTCTTTGTTCACACCAGTTTAGGGCAGAGCGAATGAAATAAGCATATTTTAAGACTGTTGGTGTTTGAAAACACATGATTACCTGCATTACAGTCAGCTTAGTATATAAGTATGCCTAAGTATTTGAAATGTAATGTACCTGTCTTGTATGGCATGGGATTTTATTTTGTGGGATGCGTTAATGAGGGAGACACATGCTTGAGGGTGTTTACAAGTAGCCCGAAGTAGGTGAGGATTAACTCCAAAACCCAATTAAGGGGAGAATGGTGATTTTCTGAAGTTTTTAAGAAGGGATTTCTTTGGAGGTCAAGAGGATATAGAGGGGACCTTTGGTGCGGAGAGAGAGGGCATTAGAAATTGGCATCGGAAGGAATGAAACTTTTTGGGACAGTGTTGTTGCTATTGCATCAGTGTAGCTGTAACATCAGTTTATGGAAAGTACAAAGTGTGGTTTAGGATCCACTGCACGGATGGAGACCAGGTCAATTAAGTCTTCCATTAACCTACCTTGCAATAAGTCCCCAGCCACACAGATGTATCAAAATAAACGGTTTGTTGTTACTGCTGCACAGAAGGGTCCAAACTATATTTTTCAAGGTGTGACTTTATGGATCGAACCAATAAAATTATGTGACACCTCTTGTTAGATCATAGCTATATTAAGAAAGAGGTGGAAAGGAGTGAGGGTCATTACATGTGGGATGCAATTTCACCAGAAATGGATATAAAGTCTTTCAAAAACTGATGCATAAGTAACGACATGAATGTTGCAGGAGTTCTTTTGAAACTGTGATAGTGAATCCTATTTTGTTATGGGATAGGTTTTTACATAAGATAATCTCAGAAATTTCGCTCAATTCATTTCAGTAAATGTTTTCTAAATTCTTGAAATTTGCAGTCAGCTTATACACAAGTACATTTATCATCAAAATAATAGTTGCACCCAGAAGGACATGTCGGATTGCAATGCTATTCGGAAGGAAGGTAAAAGTTACCAGGAGCAATAAATGATTAAACATTAAGACTGATATGGGCAATATGATGTTGGGCCACATGTTTGCTCACACAGCATGCCAAACGTCTTGGCATGGAGTTGTACAGGTTCCAAATGGTGTCCTGCAATAATCTATCCCATGCAGCTTGAATCTTCTCACGCAGTTCCTGCAGATTGTGTAGTAGGCAGTAGCGGATCATCGCACAGGCACAGGAAGTGTGCTCTTGGGGCTTTTTAAATTTTTATTTTTTTTATTTCCGATGTTTTGTTAATTGTTAAAAATATAAAATAATAATAACGATAATATAGGCACATTATCACTTGTTCTGTGACGCTATTTTCATAGAGGGTACCAGTTTCATTGTACGAAAGGAGCCGCGTTCAGCGTCTTATTATTCCTGGCCGTGGCTGTCATTTCCCGTGTTTCATAAGTGAAATATCCTTTAGTAGAATCTAAGAACATTCAAAACATTGGGGAGACCAAAACTCGAATGTCCACTATTCCCAGAAGCAATATTACAAAGTCACATAGGATGTCCAGTGTCTAAACAATTGTGTCCCCCCATTTGCTTTAGCTCGACGGAAAAGGAATGGGGCTGATCAACAACAAATCCTTGAACTGTTCCCGTCTGCTCTAACCAGTCCTACAGCGAAGCCCTAAATTTGATCCACAGTACAGAGCAGAGCCGGCTAGACCATAAGGGCAACCGGGGTTTTCGCCCCAGGCCCCATGCCTTCAAGGGGCCCCGCAGTTTAGAAGAAAAAAAAAATCATTTTTGGTAGAATTTTTAACAATTATTTTTTTGTGTGTAAGTTTTATGGTGCGAAGCCCTTAAAAATTTGTTTTTTAAAAGTATTTTTTTGTTGTTTACAATCCCTCCATTTTCGAATAGGTTATCGTCCTTCGCCGTACAAATACTGAAATTTGCGGATTTTAAGTGATTATTGAAACTATGTTACTATTTTCCTCATTCACCAAATAACAAATTAAATTTCGTCATTTTGTGGCCGTGACTTTTATGTATTTAACAATTTGCGTGCAAACCAGATACTTAAATTTAAAGAAATAAAAAGGACTATGTCAAAGTTGATTTCGGGCATTATATAGAGGCCATTTATTCAGTGACTTTAAAAACATTACTAGAAATTAAAAAAAAGATCATATATGAGCGTATAAAAATTTAAAAAGTCGCTAATTTGTCACTTGCACCACTTTGCATTAAAAATTAATCACTAAAACCATGTATCAGGGGAAAAACAACTATTTATACGAATTTATTTTAGAGGGATCCTTATTACACTGCTGGCCACCCAAAATGGAACACCAAGAAGGAAGCATCCGATTGGCCTGAAATTCACAGCATGCGTCGCCCGCGAGAGGTCACGCAAACGATTAGCATTGCAGGGCATATGCAAATCTAATCATGTGCGCCCGACACGCCACCGAGAAGCACTATAAGAAGGATGCACAGAAGGCGGGGTGTAAGTAGTGGAAGTGTGTTGTGCTGCCGGACCTGTGCGTGTTTGTGAACGGTTTGTGACAGAGATCTACGACAAAAGAAGAGACTTCGGGTTTAACATCATTTGTTATACTCAATGGAACTCGAACATCTCAAATAATGTACATAGCCATATATTAATTTCACAGTTATGGCGTATCTGTAGACTCTGCAGTGAATTATCTTCTATTAATAGGAACTTTGGGTGGTTATTTAAACAACTGCTGGCAATTTTTTTTATTTTTTTTTTATTTCATGTACAAATACTTCAAACAGCTGATCTTGAAATTTAATTCTACCAAGACTTAAGGTTTACTAAGTGCCGTTTGATGGGTCACTAACGGCTGAAGTATTTGACTAACACCAGCATAGTTTGCACGTAGCAGTCCCATGACATTCCTTCTAGGTGTTGCTCTCTATAATTTGCTTTTTGTGTTAACCATGGCCGTTTGCTTCACCTTTTACCTTTGGAGCATAGGCATGTGTCGCTGGGTTGTTCACCAAGTCATCTCTGGCATGTTGTTTTTGCATTTCCTGTGGTATCGTGGCTTCGAGAACGCATTCAGCGAGTCTTTTGGCTCTGGCCAGCTTATTTTGCTGACACAGAAAAGTCACTTCACCCAACCAGCATTCTCCTAAAGATAATGAATGGTTGGGATTTGTTGCATATTATTCAGGTCTCGTGTCGACTACTTTCAAAGGTTTAGATACATTTGTTTATGAAAAGTTATGGCATGTTGTTGCCTTTTCCTGGGTTATTTTACTGCTTGTGTAGTACGACTTTGAAGTTGATGGTACATTACCTATGTGGATTTCAGGGTTGTTTATGTCATTTTTTGGTATACAACTCATATGGGTTATATACACTGAAGTGCCAGAAAAACTGGTACACCAGTCTAATACTTGGTAGGTCCCCCACGGGAGTGCAAGGCTGCAGAAATACGATGGGGCATGAACTCCTCTAGCTTCTGGAAATATGCTGTAGGCAATGCACAGCATACTTCCTCCAGAGCGTTCCACAATTCGGGTGTATTCCGAGGTCTCGGATTCCTGTGTTCGATAGCGCATTGCATGGCATCCCAAGTGTTCTCTATCACGTTCAGATCTGGGGACTTGGGTCGGAATGGCAACACCCCAAACTCAGACGAATGCTCCTCTAACCATAATGTGGCATCCCGAAACTTGTGTGGAGGCGCATTGTCCCGTTGGAATAGGCCCAACCCATCAGCATGAATGCAGGACATGAACGGGTGTACCTCGTCAAAAGGATGTGCACAAAGCGTTGGCCGATCGCAGACGTTTGTAGACGTACCAGGGGTTCCAGTGAAGTCCAGATAAACACACCCCATACCATTACGGACCCCCCACCAGGCGGTTGACAGGCAGGATCCATGGCTTCATGGGGTTTGCACCACACACGAATCCTTCCATCTGCCTGATACAGTTGGAAATGCGACTCGCCAGACTAGGCTACTTGTTTCAAGTCATCAAGTGTCCAGTGGCGGTGTTGCCGTGCCCAAGCGAGGCGCATAGCTTTGTGTCGTGCACCCATCAAGGGGACTCGAGTTGGGCGTTGGCTCCCAAAGCCCATATCGTGCACGGTACGTTGCACATTCCGGACGCTAGAGCCTAGAGCAAAAATCTTGCAAGTTGGACGTCAGATGACTGAAAAAACGTGTTCTGGTCTCACGAGTCTCATTTTCTATTCAACTCCGTGGATTGTCATTTACATATTTGGTGCTAAGAGCATGACACACTCGATCCATCCTGCATCGCCTCCACAATGCAAGCCGGTGGAGGTGGTTGTATGGTTTGGGGCATGTTTACCTGGCATAAACTTTGATTCCTGGTACATGTGGAATGTATGGCTTGTGCCCACTATTGTGAATTACTTTTTGACTTTGCACACCCAGAATTGTTGCATTTTTTTCCTGAATGGAGACGGTGTCTTCTTAGATGACAATGCGCCGAACCACTGGTACAATGTTATGCAGGAATATAAAAAACATTTGGCAAGATTCAGTAGCCTGATTCAATCCCAATACAACGCGAATTATTATCACACACTGTGTGTGACGAATTTATAAGTAGTAATAAGTTTAATGGCAAACGAACTGAAGAAATTTTTAATATCTGAAGTTCAAGGCGCTTCGTATTATTCAATAATTGTAGATTCGACTCCTGATATCCCCCACAGGGTCCAATTCACTTTAATCTTGAGTCTTTTTGAAAAAGAAGGAGATATAAAATAAATGTTTTTGGTTTTCTTCAAATCGAGAAACATAATTCCGCATATTTAGAAAAGATTGTATTCGAATCATTAAAGGATCTATCTATTGAAGTCAAAAACTGTAGAGACCAAACATACGATAATGCTGCCGACACAAGATGTACAATGCAATTTAATACAAAGAACAACTGTTCTCAAATCTCTTTCTGAATTCATTATGGATGTCAGAAGCAACTTCTAAGATATTGAGAACGGTGCAAATTTGCTTACGGAAAATCGGAACTGCGAAGAAATAGAATGAAG
Source organism: Macrothele yani (assembly GCA_039090855.1). Taxonomy (NCBI): domain Eukaryota; kingdom Metazoa; phylum Arthropoda; class Arachnida; order Araneae; family Macrothelidae; genus Macrothele; species Macrothele yani. The sequence goes on along the minus strand of CM077005.1, from coordinate 119,096,606 downwards.
ACAAGGAAAAAATAAAAATTGAATGAAAAAATGAAATTTTTTTCAACAATAACTTTTTGTAATGCTAACGGTGAACCTTCATTTTTTGTACTTAAACGGGTTAATTATTATTTACGTAATTCAGTAAATCAGTTCCATTTATGCCATTTGGCACTTTTCAATAATTTTTGTTCAAACCAAGAACAGATTCTGTTTATATACATGCTCATTACTTATTATTTAATGTTACTGAATGGAATGTGCAGTGTGATTTATTCTATTGCACGAATATACAACTTTTCATCTATGTGTTTTTGTTTAATAGAAAACAAAAATTCTGTATTTCTCAATTCGCGAATGCAGTTTGGTATAACACCCTTTAAAAACATAAATCTTTTGAGGGGGCCTCAAAATCAGGTTGCACTTGGGGCCTCCAAAACTCTTAATCCGCCACTGGCAGTAGGGGTGGAGTGTGGATAACGCATCCAATAATATCCCACACAGTTTCAATTATCGATAGGTCTGGTGATGCGGGTGGCCATGGCAGAATGTCGGCGCCAATACGGCAAGCTCTCGAGACAGCAGCAGTATGCGGACAAGTGTTGTCCTGTTGGAAAATCGAACTGGAGTGAGCGTTCAGAAAAGGCAGGGCCACTGGTTGCAGGGACTCATTAACGTAACGTTGGGCTGTCAAAGTGCCTGTAATGAACACCATAGGTGATCTGGCATCGTAGAAAACTGCACCCCACACCATGACACCAGGCCTTCTAGACATGTGACACTCGACAACATACCGTTCATCTTGGCGCTGACCATGGTGCCTTCACACACAGATTCGGTGGTTGTCTCCTCCAAGACAAAAGCGGAACTCGTCAGTGTAGATCATCCACTACCGTTCTACGTGGCTCCATGACAGTCTGTCATGACACTATTGCAGTCTTTGGCTATGATGCAATGGTGTTAAGGGCAGTCGTCGTAACGGTCTCCGTGCATGTAGTCCTATGTCATGCAGCCATGTGCCAATGGTGCTGGCACTAATCAGATGATGCATGGAGGGTACCGCTGCTCACTGAATATCCACAATCCTGGCTGTTGGGTCACTCCGCTCATGTTGGACAACCCGTCGGTCCTCTCTTTCCATGGTTCATCTAGATCTCCCAGAAATTTCCTGTCACTGCTGTATGCCTTGTTCTATCCACTGCCGCCAACAGCCTGCTATGACGATATCCCCACGACCGGCATGGTGTGCAGTATGGTGATAAGAACACCCCACTTCTCAGAGCCAGACAATGCGGCCCTCCTCCAACTGCTCCCAAACTTTTCCCTGAGCTACACTTCACTTGCAAAGGATGCAACCAACACAACTGCAGGAGTCAAAACGGAAAGCACGTGCAACGGGACGACCTTATTTAGCCAGTCAGGCACAGTGCTACAACCCCTCCTTGCTTACATCACATGTGCAGCCAAGCATGCTACTTGAATCATTTGCATGTCTCATGATGTCAAACCTACCCACCAAGTTTCATTCTTCTCTGTTGCTTCCTTCTGGGTGCAACTATTTTTTTGACGATTAGTGCATGTATAGTACCTCCCAAATATGCAAATTCATTCACATGGTCTATCTCTGTACCATTTAGACTGATCTTATATTCAGTACTAGCAGTTCATTACTCAAACACCATAACTTTGGTTTACCTCTTATTTATACTATAGTTTAAATTTCAGCGGGCGGTCGTAGTGAGCGATGGGTTTGCCTCCTCGGGGCACTCCGTGGTAACAATGGCACACACAACAGCAACTAGGGCCTCTGTGAATTTTGGAGAGGTGCAAGCTAGTTCTGTGTGACATTGGCGAAAAGACCCCAACTCACTGGGTTTTGTTCCAGAATCCTTAGGTTGAATGACCAACTGGAACCCTCAGCTGTGGGCTAATCCCCCACACTGATGTACTTACCTGATTGAAAAGACAAAAAGAAATATTAAGAATGACTCAAGTGTGGGATATGGTGGACCTACCACACTTGAGAAGGACGGTCCACCACGGAATCGACCTGGACTTTCTAAACGGCGTATGAGAAAGAGATCTCGGCTGAGTGAATGTAAGATTGGTGTATGGAATACTAGAGGTATAAATGGCAAGATGAGTGAGGTGATTGAGGAGATGAATAAGTATAGACTGGATGTGCTGTGTGTAAGTGAAACCAAAAAGAAGGAAATTGGGGTAGAAGAAGTGAATGGCACGGCGAGTGTGTGGTCTGGAGTATTGGATAATATGAGAGGGCAGGCGGGTGTAGGTGTGATTTTAAGTGAAAAGATGAAGAACAACTTGATTCACTATAGTTGCGTAAGTGAGAGAATTCTCTGGATTCGTTTGAAAGTGAAACTTCAGAGAAATGTAATTGTTGTAGTGTATGCTCCTTGTGACTCAGAACCTTCTGATAAGAAGAAAGATTTCTGGAAAGCTGTTTTGTGCCAGTTTGGTGCTAAAGAAAAATTTGTAATAGCAGGGGATTTCAATGCGAGAGTAGGTGTGCAGAATGCAATTTCTGACAATGTTCTGGGTAAGTTTAATGATCCTTGTGTGAATGATAATGGTGAAAGATTAATTGAACTCTGCATTGAGAATGGTTTGTGTGTATCTAATACATTTTTCAACCACAAGTATATCCACACATATACTTGGGAAAATCGCACTCTTGGTCAAAAGAGTGTGATAGATTTTGTTGTCTACGATCAGCGTTTGAAACACTTAGTTGTTGACACCAGTGTGATGAGAGGTGCGGATGTTGGTTCTGAACATTACTTGGTAGTGTCACGAGTGAAACTTAATGTTGGTTGGAGGAAAAGGAATAGGAAGAGACCCAGGATAGAAAGAATAAATGTTGATAGGCTCCTTGAAGATCATCAGCGGTATTCTGACTTAATCAGAGAACGACTGAAGGATCTGAAGTCTGGTGAGAGGAATGTAGAAAAGAAGTGGGAATGTTTTAAGAATTGTGTTGTCACTGCTGCTAAAGAGGTCTGTGGCACCACAATAGTGGGTAACAATAGAGGTGATGCTTGGTGGAATAGTGAGATTGAAGAGGCAGTAAAGAGAAAGAAGGAAGCCTATTTGGGGATGTTGCAAGGTAGAGTCTCTGTGGATGAATATCGCTGTAAGAAGCGTGAAGCTGCTAAGCTGGTTCACCACAGTAAGGCAAAAGATAGGAAGGAGAAAGTGGAAAGGCATGAACTGGCTTTTTGGAAAGATAGGAAGTCCTTTTGGAAGTACATGAGACTCAGGAAAAATAGGGGAAACAAAGTTGTAAGTTGTGTGAAGAATGAGATTGGGGAAATGTTATGGGAGCCCAATGAGTTAAGTGACAGATGGGCTGAATACTTCTGTGAGTTATTAGATCAAGAAAGCAAAGATGATTCTGAGACAGACGCAGATGATGTCACAATGAGGGATGAAAGCACAGGAGGGATCTCAAGAGAAGAAGTGTGTAAAGCTCTAAAATCTCTCCAGAATGGTAAGGCTCCAGGAGTTGATGGCATAACTGCAGAGATGTTGAAATATGGTGGTGACTCTATAATTGACTGGTTAACTGAATTTTGCCAGTTGTGCTGGGAGTTAGGAATGGTCCCTCAGGATTAGAAGGATGCTATCATTGTTCCCTTGTATAAGGGAAAAGGTGATCAGACTGAATGCAAGAACTATCGTGGTATTAGCCTACTGAGTGTGCCAGGGAAAGTGTTTGGTAAGGTTGTTATTGAAAAAGTACGGGGTCTTACATCATTGAAAGTGTGGGATGTTCAGAGTGGTTTTATGCCTGGTAAAGGCTGCACTAACCAGATTTTTGCATTACGCACAATGATTGAAAAGTATCTGGCTGTTGGGAAGAAAGTTTTTACTGCCTTCATAGATTTAGAGAAAGCTTATGACCGAGTGAATAGGACACTTTTGTGGAAGGTACTGAATGAATATGGTGTTGCTGGGAGTCTACTTAATAGTGTAAAAGCCATGTATGCTGGTAGTAGAGCTTGTGTACGAGTGAATGGTGTTTTATCAAAATGGTTTTCCACTGGTGCAGGAGTTAGACAAGGTTGTGTAATGTCACCATGGCTGTTTAATATATTTATGGATGCATGCATGCGTGATGCCAAAATAGATAATAGTGGTTTATGTCTTGGTGATATCCGTGTGTGCAGATTGCTGTATGCTGATGACACTGTCCTGTTGGCAGAGAGCAAAAGTGAGTTGCAGAGTATGTTGACTCGGATGCACGAAGTTTGCATGAAATTCAAACTGAGTATAAATAAGGGAAAAACCAAAGTTATGGTGTTTGGGAGAGGAACAGGTAGCACTGAATGTAATGTAAGTATAAATGGCACTGTGATTGACCAGGTGAGTGAGTTTGTGTACTTAGGAAGCATGTTTGACAGAGAGAACAAGTTGGATGGTGAAATCAGTAGGCGAGTGAATTCTTCTTTGAAAGTCATAAATGCTCTGGGAGGTTTTCACAGGAATTATGGGTTCTCTAGAGAGTCCCGCATGGCTGTGTTTGAAAGTGTAATTGTTCCTACTCTGATGTATGGTAGTGAAACCTGGGTACTGCAGAAGAAACATAGGAGTCGTTTGTGTGCTGGAGAAATGCGTTACTTACGTGGGGTTTGTGGCAAAACATGATATGATTGTGTGAGAAATGAAGATGTATTGCAGTTGTGTGACGTGAAGCAAAATGTTGTTAGCAAGGTGGAGACCAATATGCTTCGGTGGTTTGGCCATGTTGAAAGAATGAGTGATGAAATGCTTACTAAGAAAATCTTTTCAGCCCAAGTGGCAGGAAGGAAAGGCAGAGGAAAGCCAAGGAAGACATGGGTGGATTCGTTTCAGGAGTTTCTGCATGAGAAAAGATTATGAGTATGAAGTATAAAAGATCTTGTGTATGGCGTGTAATGGATATTAGTGAAGCATGAGTTGTATGTCAAAATCGCTGTAAATGGAGAAGTTTGACACGACAGCAATAAGTAAAAATATCTGGTAGTTTGTATTTCTTTTTGGAGCTAACCTCTGAATCTCAGAGAACAGCTTAGTGATATGTAGTGTAGTAGTACTTTAAATTTCATGCAAACTTCATTGATCCTGGACAATGTACACTACACCTCACTTTTGGTCTCAGCCAATAGATTGTGTCATCAGCAAACAGCAACCTGCACACATTGGAATTGCCATGACATATGCCAGCACTGTTTACCTTGGTGTCACACATCCATAAATATGTTGAACAGGCATCATGACACTACAGAGAAATGTCCAACTTGTGCACCACTAATAAAACAATTGAATAAAACACAATCCGCAAACTCTACTGCCAGCATACATAATTCCACACATTCAAGCAGATTCCCAGTTACACCATAATTATACAAGATCTTCCACAGAAGCACCCAGTTGACTCAGTTATAAATGTTCCCCAATTCTACAAAGGCAGTAAAAACTTTCTTGTCAATAGACAGATGCTTTTGAATCATTGTACATAATGCAAAAAGTGAGAACTGGCATACAACCACTTTGTACATCCCACACCTCCTCTGATGTCAAGCATTATACCTTATTAATAATGACCTTTTCAAGCACTTTTAATCACCTTTTTCGCGTTATGACTTCTAAGACTTGTAAACAATTACCACAGAAAAATCCAGGCAACTCTCACCCCACTGTCTGAAGGCAATGCACAGTCAGACAGATGCTCATTGAAAAGAAAGCTAAGTACCAGATCTTAGTTGTAGGATGTCATCATCCATCAACAGTTGGAAACGAAATAAAATGAAATGAAACTAAAAAATTGCTACTTTTCATCTGTCTACATAAGTATTCTCACCAGTGACAATTTTATTTCCACCAATAAAAATAATGAATTTTAGCAGGTTAGAGAAGTGCACAATTCAGTGATCATAGTGGTTAAGTATCCACTTGTAAATTTAAATTGCTTTTAGATGAAGTGTGAAACAGCATAAAAACCCAACAACATATATTTCATTTTCATGCTGAATCAACACAAAAACATACATATTAAATATGTTTTACATGTAATCCAGTTTATATTTTCATGGAGATACATGATAAGAATCCTTAATATTGTTTCCTTGTGAGATCTTAACCCAGCGTTGAAAATTAACAAGCATTTATTCATATTCTCACATCTCAAAATCTCGTGTACATGGAAAGAGCTCACAAAAAGAAAAATATAATAATATTTCAGTGTACAGTACAGTGTACAAAAATTATATTATTAAATTGCAGTTTTACCATTTTCTTCACCTTCAGAGTTATTTCCACTCTCATCAGATATTTTTTCTTTTCTGTCACTTTCGAATTCAATAGCATCATCACACCACAAAGGATTAGACTTTCTGTTACCACTACTGACCTTCATGAACTCAGCAAACTGCGAGTCTTTCTCAAGCTACAAAATTTTGAAAATAATATTTCTTAATGTGTAAGATACAAATTATGACACAGAACTACAATAGACAGAAATATTGTATACAGAGAAAAATTGTATTTGGTTAATACTTTCTAATTTCTTTACAAATAACACAAATTATCGGTGAACAAGGACATGCAAATAAAAAAAATGTATGTAAGCAGCAAACATAGAAATAGCAAGAATGAATGCCTACTAATTGCATACCATACCTTTAAAAAATACAACTTGTGAATTCGTGTCACATAGAATGCATAAAAAACAACTAAAGGAAATGAAGCGTGTGTGTGTGTGTGTGTTCAGAACACTTGAAAAATATTACTAGTTTATGACCACCCATTCCAAACTAAATATAGAATACATTTCATATTCTGGTAACTGAGATATGACGTTCTACTACAAGTAAAATTGTTCTGTAGATCTTAGTTAAGAACATTTCATTTCAGAAACTTTCTTTTACTTGAAACTATAGGTGCAGATTAGCACTCGGCACTCGCCAGGTGGCGATTGACTGGAAACTTTGGTGATTAAATTCATTTTAATGGTAGCCACTTTGGCCATTAGTCATTTTAAATGCCAATTTACAAAAGCATAATAATTCAGAAGTAAAGGTAAATGGATGTGAAACCAGTCCTAAACCTTGATGCTGCAAAACCCTTTTAGTGCAACGCGAATGATGTATCGCCTTGCGTGTGTTGCGCAAAAAGTGAGGTGGTTAACTAAATTGAGAAACTTTTCCTACAACAGTTGAGGCAGAGCTGTTCATATGGGACTCTGTGTGAATTATATAGAACATTACACTGTGGGAAATCACTTTTTTGAGCCGAGTTCAAAGTGCAATAACACGCAACTTGTCTGAACAGCGGTACCGGTACAATGGCATGTTTATTTTTCTTGCAGACTTTCACCGCGCAGGAGAATGAAATGCGGTGTTTTATTACTAGAAAATCTTCACATTATTCATTTCTTTTTTCGTAAACAAACTGACACAATCACAAAACTCGGCGAATTATGAATCCCCCACGTCTTTTTCCAAACTCTGTTAGCTGAGGACGAACTTTATTGACAGCTTGTTCCTGTCTCTGTAAACGTGCTTTTGCTATGGTGATGAATTTTTTCGTAATTTTTTTTTTTTTTTGCAAGAGAAAGGATAGTTATTTCATGTAAAGTTTTTTTTTTTTTGTTTTTTAAATCAGTTATCTGAACTGTAATATTTTTTTAATATATTACATTTATAAAAACTTTAAGAAATATCAAGTTCAGGAAACATTTTCGGCCCAAAATATTAAAATTTATGGAAAGTACAGCATTTTTTCTTGAAGAATGCAATTTGTAAGAAAGCAGCTTAGCATTTCTGGCATATATACACATATTACATGTAGCACTAAAAGGGCTTAAACCTGGATGTTGTAGAAGCCAATACTTTAAAAAAACATCAAGGTTTCATAACCGATGTTTGAAGCTGGTAAAGAATATTTTCTACATAAAGTAAATGAATTTCTTTTTGTTGCGTTCTTGTAAAGAGGAAAGGAATATCGCCTTTTTATGTCATGTATTGGCTGCTTTTTGTCGATGTCTTGGTGACTAAATTGAGTTCATTTCCTTGATGCTACCAGGACTGATACATAAAAAAAAATCCAGGTTTCCACCGATATGTCGAGCGTTTTAACAAATATTATTGGTTACTCGATTCGAGTTGGTGGGTAATCTCTGTCATATTAAGCAGAGATTTTAGCCATTGAGGTGCCCATTTACTGCTGCAGATGAAAAAAGTACAAATGCTTTGGCTTATTAGCAAAAGCATTGAGGTTTTCACTGATACAACAAAAATTTCCAAGGATACTATCCATGTTTTGAGAATGAGTAAACCCAGAGGGAAGGAAAGATTTACAAAATGGTTTTTATTTTGTGCAGTGAGTGGCTTCTTTTATGTTCAGATAAAGCCATCCATGTAATAATAGCAGTTTATATTAATTCTACCAGCCCCATCTATTTTTTTTTTTTGTTTTTTTTTTTGTGCTGGAGACTTCTTTTTGGCCACCAAGATGTTAACTTACCTTACTAGCCAGTTTTTTTGTTGTTGTTTTTTGCCATTAACTTTTTTGGACTTACTGGCCACTTAGCTAAAATTCCAGTCTGCACCTATACTTGGAACCATTTACTTGACCAAAATATGCTGAGTGAAGATCCTCCAACAGCTTTTACAAAATCTTAATACAGTCGAATCTGTGTAATGCGGAATCTGCACAAGTCGGAAATCTGTCTACTGAGGAAAATTTTTTCTGTCTCTTCAGTGTTAATGTGTTCAGTATCTGTATAAAGTAGAAATCTGTCAAACTGTCAAATGCGGAAACGAAAAAAGTTTGGTACACTTGCAAAAAAAAATCTGCATAATGTGGAAAATTCAAGCGACATCATTCCATGATCACACAATTAGAAGAAATCTTTGTATTGCGATTTGTACTTCATCCCTCCATTTTATTGGGGCAGTCAAAAAATACAGTAAATGAGGAGTTCCAAATATTAAAAAAATTTTAATATGGTCTGTGCCAAAAATATAAGCCTGAATGTTGAACAGATACAAAAACCTTAAGTGATTATGATTAGTGTTGCATGTGTTATTAAGCAGTATTACATGAAAAGCTACACATGATCACCCACAAAGTTTAACACCATACAGGAAAGAAGAGTGCATGCACAACTGCTGCACACAGACTGAATTTCCATGAATGAGCTGCTGCTTACATACCCAATATTGAGAGTTCATGCAATGTATGATCAACTGGTTCACCAATAGATTATTGGAGTGTCTTATCTCCACAGCAAAAGATACAACACCCAGTATATAATATTATTTGAGCTTTATGGTTAAACTAAGTGTTCGTGCCATGAAACCTCAAAACTCATCTGAGAATTCAGGTTCAGCAACACCTGCATGGCACTTAAACCAGAAATAGACAAATCCAAGGCACCCAGTCACCATCATGACTGGGAATTTTCACCTGGCACCTGAGTTTTTTAATTCCATTCTGAAAATTTTATTTTTCAAAATCTGGATTTCTATTATGAAGCTTCTACTTCTTTAACAAAGCAACAGGTACATTACACAGAATTCTTCTGTTTGCATCTTTTTTGTAGGCTACTTCACGGTAAAATCAGGAAAGTGTTATGATGCTGGGTTGTTTCTTGTAGAATGGAATTATTATCAATGCTACCACGAATGAGAAGATGTACCAATGTTTTGAATAATGCTGCACTTCCTGCACTAGAGGAACTTTAAAGTGAAGGGCAACACTCATCCAGAAAGATATTGTCCCCTGCCACACCACAAAGTTTGTTGTAGCATGTTTTTAGAATAATTATATGACTGTAATGAAATGACCAGTGTCAATCTCAAAACCCCTTCTAAGCATGGTGAAACACTTCTGGGGGTGAATTAGAGTGACATCAGATCCTCTCAAGTGGCCAATGCCATTTCCAAGTAGAAAGAAAGTTAATGAAGTAAAAAGCAATTATGGAGCCTAATTTTCCCAAATAGAAAGTTAACAAAATAAAAGATCTGATTTCTATTAAAACAATCCAAGAATTCATATTAATATCTACAACAAACCGTGAAAACCCCTAAAGCAGCAAAACTCATTAAAATATTATTCTGCAACCTTTTGCTCAATGAAAGTGCTGTGCATTATGGAAACAAACAGTTATAGAGCATTTGACTGCAGGAAAGATAAGAAAACAATAAAAAGAAGAAAAAAATACCTCTTTGACATTTTCATTTTCCACAATTTGCTTTTCACCATTTTGAGTCTTCTTAACAGGCATTTCTTTGGAATCTTTGCTCCATGATCTCACTTTGTCAGCATCTCCCAGTGGACGACATATTTCCACCTTGTTTAAATGGGGAGGAAAAAAGGGTTAAGTTACATTTTGTTTCACATAAAAATAACTTAACTGAAAAAAAAATTGAAATTAAAGCAGGAAGAGTGTGGAAGAATATGATAAAAATGAAAGGAAATCTTTGGTAAGAGTAACAAGATGGAAATGAAAGAAACTTTTTCATAAGTGCCTCACACTAGTATCTTTAAAACCAGCTAACAATTTAGGCTCTCTACACTAAAATGAATTTATTTACCCCTTCTCTCTTTTACTGCATATGTGCTTTCATAGCACTAAAAACAAGGCATTTGTAACATATATAATGTGACCTAACAGGAACCACAACACACACATTACAATAAATAAATCAATTTAAATCATCATTATGACTGACTTCAATAATACATACCACACTGTAACAAACTGATCACTCACAGTCTATATATAATTTATTACTACTAAACTTGCAGTGTTAATATAGAATAAAAATACCAACATATCTCACAATCAAATATTTATTTTATATCGACTATGGTTTTGCAGAGCGTCTGGCTCGGCTTTGTCAGGATGAATGTCTGACAATGTCTGTCTTGACAAAGGCGAGCCAGACGCTATGTGAAACTATAGTCGATATAAAATAAATATTTGATTGTGAGAAACGTTGGTACTTCTTGACGATTATGGGCAAAACACGTAACAGTATTAACAAAGAAAGGTGACTTGATCACGCTAGTTACGTTAACTAAAACTTTTACAAAAAGTTCGTAAGTTGGAAGCTTTCGACCTTATCTTAGGTCTTCATCACGCCAATGGAGGACTAAGATTGTTGCCAGATTCTACATTTGAATTTTTCTTATTTTTGTTGCCAAAACTTAGAATTGATCTCCAGATTAACGGAATGTAGAGAGGAGATTCGGAGTTGCAAGTCATTGAGTTGAAAATAATTTCTATGCTTTCACGGTAACGGAGGGCAAAACGATTGTCAAACGAAGCAATTCGTTTTGCTTCGTTCCAGTGGGGAACTGCAGATGTGTCTTCCATTGTCAAAATAAACAAGGCAGTGTTGGGATTGCCTTTCGAAACATCTTTTTCTATGTTCTAAAATTCTATGGCTTATGCTCCTGTATGTGCTTCCAATGTATAAGTTATCCCCAGTAGAAGAAGAGATAGGAATGCAGTAAACTCCTGGGAGGTTCAGGCTTTCAACTTTGTCCCTATCCCTTTGTAGAAGTTTCAAGATGTTTGGGGTAGATTTAATGGCAAGATGGTAACCAAAACTTCTAAAAAGAATCTGTAACTTATAAGCATAGGAAGGATGGTAAGGAACAGAACCACAGAATTTCAGGTCTTCTTTCTTGTGAGGAAGGAGGCATTTGATTTTCGAATGGTTTTCATATTTCTTTACGAGGGAGTTGACTGTAACAGCAGGGAAACCATGAGAGAGGGCTATTGTAGAAATTTTGGAGAGTTCTTCTTGAAGAGAGAGTTGGCTGTTGCAAATGATATGAGCCCTGTGGATGTAGGACTTCAATGCTGCAAGCTTGTAGAGATGCAGGGTGCAAGATTTGTAGGGAATGATGTTAGTGGCTGCAGAAGGTTTTCGATAGACGGAACGAGTAATGGAGAGATCAGCGTTTCTGCAGATAGATACATCCAGGAAATCAATTTTGTGATTTACTTCCTTAGATATAGTGAGCTTAATGGAAGGAATTTTTTCTGTAATGGAGTTGATCAGTATCTGTAGCTCAGACTCGGAATGTGGCCAGCTAATGAAAACGTCGTCTACATATCTTAACCATAGGGAAGGTTGAAAAGGGTGTAGAGGAATTATGGAAACTTCAATATGTTGCATGTAGATTTCAGCAAGCAGAGGGGAAAGAGGTGAGCCCATGGGGAGACCAGATTGTTGCCTATACACAATTTTGTTGAAAACAAAACAACTATGTTGATGAATAGTGTGGAAACAATCATAAAGATCTTTGATAAGAGGACCGGGGGGTTCAAAATGAAGAATCAATTTCTTCATGAGGAGCATGTAGGAATCAAAATATGGTACAGAGGGAAACAAAGATTCTACATCAAGAGTATACAGATTATCACAAGGAGGAAAGGAATTAGGAAGGTTGTGGATGAAGTTTGAAGTAGAGACAACTGAATGAGGATGGTTGGCTGCCAGGGATTTGCATTTGAGGACCAATCTCTTTTCAAGGTTTACTGCTGGAGAAAAGAATATTCCACTAAAGGTCTGATGGGGTTACCAGCTTTATGCAGTTTCACTTGCAGGAAGAGCCTGGGAGTTCTAAAGTAAGGAGGGGGTGATATATCACCAAGGAAGGATTGAAGAGTTTCTTTCTTAGCTAATCTGTCAACTGAGTTTTTGAGTGAGTTGGTGGTGTCTGACTGTAAAGGGATGCAGTTGGCAGATGTAATAAAAGAAAGCACTTTTTGGTTTAGAGTTTCTTTAATAATGATGACTGGGCAACCAACTTTATCTGCTTTGCATACGGCTAGGTCATTTTCTTGAATAAATGACCTGAATTCTTTTAAACAAGAAGAAGAGTACTTGATTGGCACAGAATTTTGCTTGGATAAGATAACAGCAGCGTTGGCACGAAGGATAGGCTGCTGAACAGTCTCAGTTCTGTGGATGGCTGATTCTATAACAGAAACAGTTTGTGGAAGATTGATAGGAAGAGCAGGTGAAAATTTTGGGCCTAATGATAAGAATTTATCCAAGCTAGGAGGAATAGTGACAGAAGAAAGATTTACATACTTTGGCTTGTCAGTAGAGGCTGATGACGGAGATGTTGCTTGACTTTTTTGCTTGGAGAGTAGAAAATTGAATTTCTTTGTATGGCGAGCATATTCATTTACTTCAATTGTTGAGAGGGTTTGGTTGATGCGAACCATGAAAATATCAAGCAAAGCAGGATGAGTGGTAGCAGCCAGTGATTGGCTGCTACCACTCATCCTGCTTTGCTTGATATTTTCGATCTTTGATAAGAGGACCGGGGGGTTCAAATGAAGAAATTGATTCTTCATTTTGAACCCCCGGTCCTCTTATCAAAGATCTTTATGATTGTTTCCACACTATTCATCAACATAGTTGTTTTGTTTTCAACAAAATTGTGTATAGGCAACAATCTGGTCTCCCCATGGGCTCACCTCTTTCCCCTCTGCTTGCTGAAATCTGCATGCAACATATTGAAGTTTCCATAATTCCTCTACACCCTTTTCAACCTTCCCTATGGTTAAGATATGTAGACGACGTTTTCATTAGCTGGCCACATTCCGAGTCTGAGCTACAGATACTGATCAACTCCATTACAGAAAAATTTCCTTCCATTAAGCTCACTATATCTAAGGAAGTAAATCACAAAATTGATTTCCTGGATGTATCTATCTGCAGAAACGCTGATCTCTCCATTACTCGTTCCGTCTATCGAAAACCTTCTGCAGCCACTAACATCATTCCCTACAAATCTTGCACCCTGCATCTCTACAAGCTTGCAGCATTGAAGTCCTACATCCACAGGGCTCATATCATTTGCAACAGCCAACTCTCTCTTCAAGAAGAACTCTCCAAAATTTCTACAATAGCCCTCTCTCATGGTTTCCCTGCTGTTACAGTCAACTCCCTCGTAAAGAAATATGAAAACCATTCGAAAATCGAATGCCTCCTTCCTCACAAGAAAGAAGACCTGAAATTCTGTGGTTCTGTTCCTTACCATCCTTCCTATGCTTATAAGTTACAGATTCTTTTTAGAAGTTTTGGTTACCATCTTGCCATTAAATCTACCCCAAACATCTTGAAACTTCTACAAAGGGATAGGGACAAAGTTGAAAGCCTGAACCTCCCAGGAGTTTACTGCATTCCTATCTCTTCTTCTACTGGGGATAACTTATACATTGGAAGCACATACAGGAGCATAAGCCATAGAATTTTAGAACATAGAAAAGATGTTTCGAAAGGCAATCCCAACACTGCCTTGTCTATTTTGACAATGGAAGACACATCTGCAGTTCCCCACTGGAACGAAGCAAAACGAATTGCTTCGTTTGACAATCGTTTTGCCCTCCGTTACCGTGAAAGCATAGAAATTATTTTCAACTCAATGACTTGCAACTCCGAATCTCCTCTCTACATTCCGTTAATCTGGAGATCAATTCTAAGTTTTGGCAACAAAAATAGGAAAAATTCAAATGTAGAATCTGGCAACAATCTTAGTCCTCCATTGGCGTGATGAAGACCTAAGATAAGGTCGAAAGCTTCCAACTTACGAACTTTTTGTAAAAGTTTTAGTTAACGTAACTAGCGTGATCAAGTCACCTTTCTTTGTTAATACTGTTACGTGTTTTGCCCATAATCATCATGTTTCAAAGCTACGCAACTTCCGGGCATTTTATTTTGGACTGGACGAAAGATTGGATTTCCTTCCGGAAACTTCGGACTCAAGTCACTAATTCTCTTTGCAGCCTTCGTTTTCTTGTTTCCTGCAAGACTTCTGGCATTCTTCCTCAAGCTTTTCAGATCTGCAAACCCATCTTCAAAGGACGGTGCAGTGCGTTACTACAGCAAACCAGCCATAACCTCCTATTTGCCGCTATCCGTGACCTGCGTTCCTCCATTGCTAAAACTGAACTTTCCTGCTACATTAGCTACCAATCACTGGCTGCTACCACTCATCCTGCTTTGCTTGATATTTTCATGGTTCGCATCAACCAAACCCTCTCAACAATTGAAGTAAATGAATATGCTCGCCATACAAAGAAATTCAATTTTCTACTCTCCAAGCAAAAAAGTCAAGCAACATCTCCGTCATCAGCCTCTACTGACAAGCCAAAGTATGTAAATCTTTCTTCTGTCACTATTCCTCCTAGCTTGGATAAATTCTTATCATTAGGCCCAAAATTTTCACCTGCTCTTCCTATCAATCTTCCACAAACTGTTTCTGTTATAGAATCAGCCATCCACAGAACTGAGACTGTTCAGCAGCCTATCCTTCGTGCCAACGCTGCTGTTATCTTATCCAAGCAAAATTCTGTGCCAATCAAGTACTCTTCTTCTTGTTTAAAAGAATTCAGGTCATTTATTCAAGAAAATGACCTAGCCGTATGCAAAGCAGATAAAGTTGGTTGCCCAGTCATCATTGGTAAAGAAACTCTAAACCAAAAAGTGCTTTCTTTTATTACATCTGCCAACTGCATCCCTTTACAGTCAGACACCACCAACTCACTCAAAAACTCAGTTGACAGATTAGCTAAGAAAGAAACTCTTCAATCCTTCCTTGGTGATATATCACCCCCTCCTTACTTTAGAACTCCCAGGCTCTTCCTGCAAGTGAAACTGCATAAAGCTGGTAACCCCATCAGACCTTTAGTGGAATATTCTTTTTCTCCAGCAGTAAACCTTGAAAAGAGATTGGTCCTCAAATGCAAATCCCTGGCAGCCAACCATCCTCATACAGTTGTCTCTACTTCAAACTTCATCCACAACCTTCCTAATTCCTTTCCTCCTTGTGATAATCTGTATACTCTTGATGTAGAATCTTTGTTTCCCTCTGTACCATATTTTGATTCCTACATGCTCCTCATGAAGAAATTGATTCTTCATTTTGAACCCCCCGGTCCTCTTATCAAAGATCTTTATGATTGTTTCCACACTATTCATCAACATAGTTGTTTTGTTTTCAACAAAATTGTGTATAGGCAACAATCTGGTCTCCCCATGGGCTCACCTCTTTCCCCTCTGCTTGCTGAAATCTACATGCAACATATTGAAGTTTCCATAATTCCTCTACACCCTTTTCAACCTTCCCTATGGTTAAGATATGTAGACGACGTTTTCATTAGCTGGCCACATTCCGAGTCTGAGCTACAGATACTGATCAACTCCATTACAGAAAAATTTCCTTCCATTAAGCTCACTATATCTAAGGAAGTAAATCACAAAATTGATTTCCTGGATGTATCTATCTGCAGAAACGCTGATCTCTCCATTACTCGTTCCGTCTATCGAAAACCTTCTGCAGCCACTAACATCATTCCCTACAAATCTTGCACCCTGCATCTCTACAAGCTTGCAGCATTGAAGTCCTACATCCACAGGGCTCATATCATTTGCAACAGCCAACTCTCTCTTCAAGAAGAACTCTCCAAAATTTCTACAATAGCCCTCTCTCATGGTTTCCCTGCTGTTACAGTCAACTCCCTCGTAAAGAAATATGAAAACCATTCGAAAATCAAATGCCTCCTTCCTCACAAGAAAGAAGACCTGAAATTCTGTGGTTCTGTTCCTTACCATCCTTCCTATGCTTATAAGTTACAGATTCTTTTTAGAAGTTTTGGTTACCATCTTGCCATTAAATCTACCCCAAACATCTTGAAACTTCTACAAAGGGATAGGGACAAAGTTGAAAGCCTGAACCTCCCAGGAGTTTACTGCATTCCTATCTCTTCTTCTACTGGGGATAACTTATACATTGGAAGCACATACAGGAGCATAAGCCATAGAATTTTAGAACATAGAAAAGATGTTTCGAAAGGCAATCCCAACACTGCCTTGTCTATTTTGACAATGGAAGACACATCTGCAGTTCCCCACTGGAACGAAGCAAAACGAATTGCTTCGTTTGACAATCGTTTTGCCCTCCGTTACCGTGAAAGCATAGAAATTATTTTCAACTCAATGACTTGCAACTCCGAATCTCCTCTCTACATTCCGTTAATCTGGAGATCAATTCTAAGTTTTGGCAACAAAAATAGGAAAAATTCAAATGTAGAATCTGGCAACAATCTTAGTCCTCCATTGGCGTGATGAAGACCTAAGATAAGGTCGAAAGCTTCCAACTTACGAACTTTTTGTAAAAGTTTTAGTTAACGTAACTAGCGTGATCAAGTCACCTTTCTTTGTTGGTACTTCTATTCTACACTCACAGTCTGTTACTTTTTTGGGAAATATGCAAATCTGTTATATCCCATCCATATATTCAGCCTGGTCCTAAAAATCTCAGGTTTTTCTGAAATTTTCATGACCAGATACCTTCAACTACAGCATCAAATGTTGAGTCTTGTGGAAGACAGGCCACACGACTCAACATTCACCTATTTTGATTTCAGCTTACAACACAAACTCACATTATTATTTTTTTTATTTTACAACTTCAAAGTTAAATAAGATGCATTACATTCATGTACCACCTCCATGCAATTTAACAGGCAAATTGTCTTCTAAAGCTCATATCATAAATGTTTCCTGAATTTAATCATTAAATGATTAGATATGTTATTAATATGAATGCTGTATGCTGTTAATATGAATAAAGTACAAATTTTGTACATGTAAACATAAGGGGGAGGGGGGACTGAAACCTGCTTGCACCCACTTTAATGAGCCTGGTTTGCTTCAAAGTGAGATATGATGGGTAAAATTGCAACAAAAAGTCTGTCAATAATTTCACAATGTGAAACCAGATATAAATGTGCAACATATGATTGCAACTTCTCATCCTACAGGAGCTATAATGAATTGAAAGCTATTATAACAGTGTTATTAAAACATCCATCACAGAGATATAAAGAGGGAGAAAGAATCAGTAAGTAAGTATACATTGTATCTCAGAACCTCATTCATACATATATAGATATACCATTGTATCTCAGAACCTTATTCCTGTTCTTGCATAAATAGCATTTTTTTTTTAACATGAAGTGATAACTAAACAAACATTTGCCACAGGCATTGACTTTTTAATTTAATGAAAATGGAACAGTAAATATCCATTACCACTTTTTCTTGACTAATTCAATCCACTAATTCAAAGCCCTATGAGCATGGAAAATTTTTGTATTCAAACAATTCATGTGCACAGACTCGCAATGTCATCTTACATCAGATCTGTAGCTAATTTATCAGCACATGGCGATCCTTTTTTACACGGCATTGAATCAAACTTTGGCAAGTTTTCAGTCAGTTTGGATTACGACTGAAGCAGCCAGTTTTTTTGTTGTTGTTTTTATTATAATTTGGTGAAGAATGGTTTGTAACTGTAACTGTTTTACAATTTAGAACAGAGTCATGACATCAATGCATATGGTTTGGCATAAAATGGTAGCAAGCTTTGGCACCTCTTAATTTTAAATCAAAATTTCATAGAATTTTATAACATTTTGTTTTCTCTGCCAACAGGACAGTGTCATCAGCATACAGCAATCTGCATACACGGATATCACCAAGACGTAAACCACTATCATCTATTTTCGTGTGCATGCGTCATACCAAAATAGATGATAGTGCTTTATATCTTGGTGATATCTGTGTGTACAGATTGCTGTATGCTGATGTGACGATGATGAGCAAAACACGTAACAATATTAACAAATAAAAGTAACTTGATCACCCTAGTTACGTTAAATGAAAACTTTTACAAAAAAGTTCGCAAGTTGGAAGCTTTCGACCTTATCTTAGGTCTTCATCACGCCAATGGAGGACTAAGATTGTTGCCAGATTCTACATTGGAATTTTTCCTATTTTTGTCGCCAAAACTAAGAATTGATCTCCAGATCATCAGAATGTAGAGAGGAGATTCAGAATTGCAAGTCATTGAGTTGAAAATAATTTCCAGGCTTTCACGGTAACGGAGGGCAAAACGATTGTCAAAAGAAGTAATTCGTTTTGCTTCGTTCCAGTGGGGAACTGCAGATGTGTCTTCCATTGTCAAAATAGACAAGGCAGTATTAGGATAGGCTTTCGAAACATCTTTTTTATGTTCTAAAATCCTATGGTTAATGCTCCTGTATGTGCTTCCAATGTATAAATTATCCCCAGTAGAAGAAGAGACAGGAATGCAGTAAACTCCTGGGAGGTTCAGGCTTTCAACTTTGTCCCTATCCCTTTGTAGAAGTTTCAAGATGTTTGGGGTAGATTTAATGGCAAGATGGTAACCAAAACTTCTAAAAAGAATCTGTAACTTATAAGCATAGGAAGGATGGTAAGGAACAGAACCACAGAATTTCAGGTTTTCTTTCTTTTGAGGAAGGAGGCATTCAATTTTCGAATGGTTTTCAAATTTCTTTATGAGGGAGTTGACTGTAAGAGCAGGAAACCCATAAGAGAGGGCTATTGTAGAAATTTTGGAGAGTTCTTCTTGAAGAGAGAGTTGGTTGTTGCAAATGATATGAGCCCTGTGGATGTAGGACTTCAATGCTGCAAGCTTGTAGAGATGCAGGGTGAAAGATTTGTAGGGAATGATGTTAGTGGCCGCAGAAGGTTTACGATAAACAGAATGAGTAATGGAGAGATCAGCGTTTCTGCAGATAGATACATCCAGGAAATCAATTTTGTGGTTTACTTCCTTAGATATAGTGAGATTAATGGAAGGAAATTTTTCCGTAATGGAGTTGATCAGTGTCTGTAGTTCAGACTCGGTATGTGGCCAGCTAATGAAAATGTCGTCTACATATCTTAACCATAGGGAAGGTTGAAAAGGGTGTTGAGGAATAATGGAAACTTCAATATGTTGCATATAGATTTCTGCAAGCAGAGGGGAAAGAGGTGAGCCCATGGGGAGACCAGATTGTTGCCTATACACAATTTTGTTGAAAACAAAACAACTGTGTTGATGAATAGTGTGGAAACAATCATTTTCTCCTAGTGTTAATCTGTATACTCTTGATGTAGAATCTTTGTTTCCCTCTGTACCATATTTTGAGTCCTACATGCTCCTCATGAAGAAATTGATTCTTCATTTTGAACCCCCGGTTCTCTTGTCAAAGATCTTTATGATTGTTTCCACACTATTCATCAACACAGTTGTTTTGTTTTCAACAAAATTGTGTATAGGCAACAATCTGGTCTCCCCATGGGCTCACCTCTTTCCCCTCTGCTTGCAGAAATCTACATGCAACATATTGAAGTTTCCATCATTCCTCAACGCCCTTTTCAACCTTCCCTATGGTTAAGATATGTAGACAACATTTTCATTAGCTGGCCACATACCGAGTCTGAACTACAGACACTGATCAACTCCATTACGGAAAAATTTCCTTCCATTAATCTCACTATATCTAAGGAAGTAAACCACAAAATTGATTTCCTGGATGTATCTATCTACAGAAACGCTGATCTCTTCATTACTCGTTCCGTCTATCGTAAACCTTCTGCGGCCACTAACATCATTCCCTACAAATCTTTCACCCTGCATCTCTACAAGCTTGCAGCATTGAAGTAATACATCCACAGGGCTCATATCATTTGCAACAACCAACTCTCTCTTCAAGAAGAACTCTCCAAAATTTCTACAATAGCCCTCTCTCATGGTTTCCCTGCTCTTACAGTCAACTCCGTCATAAAAAAATTTGAAAACCATTCGAAAATTGAATGCCTCCTTCCTCAAAAGAAAGAAAACCTGAAATTCTGTGGTTCTGTTCCTTACCATCCTTCCTATGTTTATAAGTTACAGATTCTTTTTAGAAGTTTTGGTTACCATCTTGCCATTAAATCTACCCCAAAGATCTTGAAACTTCTACAAAGGGATAGGGACAAAGTTGAAAGCCTGAACCTCCCAGGAGTTTACTGCATTCCTATCTCTTCCTCTACTGGGGATAACTTATACATTGGAAGCACATACAGGAGCATTAACCATAGAATTTTAGAACATAAAAAAGATGTTTCGAAAGCCAATCCTAATACTGCATTGTCTATTTTGACAATGGAAGACACATCTGCAGTTCCCCACTGGAACGAATTGCTTCTTTTGACAATCGTTTTGCCCTCCGTTACCGTGAAAGATTGGAAATTATTTTCAACTCAATGACTTGCAATTCTGAATCTCCTCTCTACATTCCGATGATCTGGAGATCAATTCTTAGTTTTGGCAACAAATATAGGAAAAATTCCAATGTAGAATCTGGCAACAATCTTAGTCCTCCATTGGCGTGATGAAGACCTAAGATAAGGTCGAAAGCTTCCAACTTACGAACTTTTTGTAAAAGTTTTCATTTAACATAACTAGCGTGATCAAGCTACCTTTATTTGTATGCTGATGACACTGTTCTGTTGGCAGAGAGCAAAAGTGATTTGCAGAGTATGTTGTCTCGGATGTACGAAGTTTGCATGAAATTCAAACTGAGTGTAAATAAGGGAAAAACCAAAGTTATGGTGTTTGAGAGAGGAACTGGTAGCACTGAATTATTCCAATTCTCATGTATGGCAGTGAAACCTGGGTACTGCAGAAGAAACGTAGGAGTCATTTGTGTGCTGGAGAAATGCGTTACTTACGTGGGGTTTGTGGCAAGACACGGTCTGATTGTGTGAGGATTGAAGACTTGTTGCAGTTGTGTGATGTGAAGCAAAATGTTGTAAGCAAGGTGGAGACCAATATGCTTCGGTGGTTTGGCCATGTTGAAAGAATGAGTGATGAGACGCTTACTAAGAAAATCTTTTTAGCCCAAGTGGCAGGAAGGAAAGGCAGAGGAAGGCCAAAGAAGACATGGGTGGATCAGATTCAGGAGTGTCTGCATGAGAAAAAGATTATGAGTATGAAGTATAAAATATCTTGTGTACGGCGTGTGATGGATGTGAGTGAAGCCCGAGTTGTATGTCAAGATCACTGTAAATGGAAAAGTTTGATATGACAACAGTAAGTAAAAAAATCTGGTAGTTTGTATTTCCTTTTGGAGCTAACCTCTGAATTTTAGAGAACAGCTTAGTGGTATATATGTATGTATGATGTATGTTTCTGGTATAATTAACTTTAAACCTATCAGCAGTTTGAACAGTAAAGCTATATATAAGCCATCCTTTTGAAAAATTTTGTTTTCAGATTTTCTATGTGTAGAAGTGGTAGAAAAAATTCAAGCAGAATATTCCAAAACAAGCTGCCATCTTTTTTTTTTTTTTTTAATTTTTTTTTTTTTTGCTAAGCCACCCTTTTGCATTCTTTTGGTTTTCTAGGTGTAGAAATGGTAAAAAAATTCCAGCAGATAATATTAAGAGAGAAGCCATTATTTTGTTGATTTTTGGACTTTTCCTGGTATGCAGACCTCAGGGGTCGAAAAAGAGGTCGCCTGGTCACCCGGGGCAACCAAAAAATTGTCCGGCCCACCACGGAAAACATCACTGAAAAACGTACCGTAATTTTCATCGTATAATCTGCAGATTATCTGCTAAAAATGTAAAAAAAAATGAAGTTTCTGTGGATTATAAGCTGTGGATAAATGCCGATAAAAAAAAATATTTCTGAGGCCATTTGATTTTTAAAAAAATCTGCAGGGTAATTGTGTAGAAGAGGGGGGGGGGTATAAGTGGAAAACGAGCTCTCTCGCAAAAAAATTTCTCAGTTCAGGAGTTTTTACAAAGCGAAGAGGAGGAGGAAGGGGTGTCATACTGAAAGACGGGGAGAGTTGTAGAGAGGGATGGTGGGAGTAATTTTGTCTCTGTATTGTTGAGGAAGATGAAACCCTGGCTGCTTTTACACTCTTTTTGTCAACCAGCCAGTGAAAATGTACGCACAGGGCTTACTGCATGAACCTGCATATGCATACCTCCATTTAAAGTTCTATGTTCTCATGTGTGCTGTGTCTTGTGTTTAGTTTGTCCTTCCACGTTTTGACCAAAGTCATTGCTGTTGATATTTCCCTTCCTTGCTATTTATGATGTCTTCGAAAAGGAAACATTTCAGTTACACTGCGGAATATTAACTTAAAGTGGAGGAGGGCACAGCTGAGGATACAATCATGTCACTATGTGATAGTTTTCAAAAGGTCAGAAACCAGCATGCAGCGACACATGAAAAGCCACGGTCTAAAACATAAACAAATCCATCAGTAAACTTTGCAGAAGAATTCAAGGAAGTCCAGCCCTCTTTTTTTACTGACTGGTATGTAAGCCGACTCCCATACTTTGAAAGCTGGATTTCTTGCAAAAGCTTTTGACTTACACGTGAATATATACGGTATTTCTGTGAATTGTTCTGTATCAGTGTTTCATCATTGGGAATGTGTAATGCAATACTCTAGAGCTGCATTGGTGATGAAATTTTTGTGCTCTATGAATGTGATGCCACTAAGCTTTATTTGTTTCCAGAGCAGCCCTTGCAAAACTACTGAAATTTCTACTAGCCAATATAGATAGTGGAATGAAAATTTTACTAGCCAAATGACAAAATCTACTGGCCATACAAAATTTTAAAAAATAATAATAATACAGTAACTTCTCTACTTACGTTTCTATTAAATTTAATAGGAGCACAATTCTTTTTTCTTTCTAATGAGAGACGCCTCCCCCATTAACTACATAAAAACAGATGCAGAGCAGTTACTGTATAGGGTCATTATTGACTGCAAATATTGCATATGCATATGTGTTCCAAAATGATTGATTTTTTGATAATTTATTTTCAGTGCTGTAATATTTATCATTACCCTTACTATCTTAATTTACATATAATTTATTTTTGAGAGGCCACTGAATTTAGATGTCTGATTTCTTTTAATAATATTTAAAACAAAGGGACAAAAGCTAGGATATATATAAAGTGGCACTAATAATGTTGATACAGTTTACCACTGATACGTACTGTGTCTGATCTTCCCATCAAAGGTATCTGCCCCCCACAATTGAATAGCATGTTGAAGATCAAAATCTTCAATTGAAGTGCCATTGCATCTAATCATCATTAAGTCATTTAAAGCATCACTATTCAGACATGCCCAATTACTGGTTTTTATGAGGTTCATTGCTGATGCTCCACGTCAATGGGCTCGTGCGTCGCTGCTGCCGAAAAGCTCGCGCACTGTGCCGCAGCAATTTCCTTTTGCTCCCGATACTTTCTCACGCGTTTTGCCGCGGACATTGCAATGTTTATCGAATGCTGACAAGTTGCTCTTCCGCGTAGACTACGTTTGATGTATTTCTGCTTGGCTTTTCGACGAGTATATGCCAACATTGTGAAATTTTAAAAGTTTTTCAACTGCGATCTAAAGTTTCACAACCAAGCAACACTGTATTTGATTTCACTTCTAGTGTTTTAAATCTACAGATATCAACATTAGCTTTTGTTTGGGACCAATTTCGACGTCGTAGCGCTTTGCAGTGCCGAGTTATATGATTAGAAGTTTACACAGCGCAGCGCAAAGTCCCCCCTCCCCCTCATCGCTGCACAGTAACACAAGGTCAATAGTCAATAACAAGACTTTGTTCCCTTAGCTATCGAATGACACTAGGTTGGTTTGGTTCGCGTTGATAATATAGAAATTATTAGACTGAACTTGATGCCCTTTTTTTCGTAATGCTCAACTTTCCATACTGGCCACCTAGCACTGGTCTGATATTAAAGACGCATTCACGTCAAAAAAACCATGCTACATACTTCCTGTTGTTCCTAAGCTGTGGTGAATTTCCGAGATCCAATGAGTGGAACATGTGGTCTCTTAATAGCATCGTCAACGCACGGAGGTTTGATAAGAAACCTGTTTAAACACTGTGATGGTACCCCTACAATGTCCATGATTACTCACCTGGCAGGCTAATTTCCGATGAGCAATCCCCCCGTGTAGCATCTGGAATGAGACACCGCGAGAAACTACATCAGAGATGCACACGTGCATGAAAATTGAGGATCAGCCGATGATATTCACATGTCTAGGACTGGGAAAACCAGTTTGAACAACAGTGCTTGGTTACGGCTTTGTGGCACGTGATGGCGATTACATCGCGAGCATTTACATCACAGTGGTGATGAATCATAGTTTCGTCAGTCGAAACACCGTAACATCGATGTTAAATTCACACCGGTTTTTCGAGATGTATTGATACATTGGCGAGTCCTACTGGAAGAAAAAGTTGGACAAAATAGTTGCTCACTTGGGGGGGGGGGGGGGGGGTCTACTCTACATCATTGGCAACTATACTAAAAAGTTTACTAGCAACTACGAAATATCTGGTCGCCAATTGGCGACTGGCGACCGACATTTGCGAGGCCTGGTCCTGAGATAAAAATATATTTAAAAAAAAAGTTAATTTTTTTAAAAATGAATTATTAAACTCTTATTAAATATTTTTTAAATGAAAAATATTTAATAAGAGTTTTTTCTTACTTCTTTGGATTCCAGGGTATTTATGTAATCAACTTTTCTGTTGGGAATTCTGCTTTTGGATCAACATTTGATATGATTTTTTTTTTTTTTTTCTGAATGTCACGATCTGCTTTTTGGAATGAGCTAAAAGCTGTTTTGAGCCAGTTTGGTGCTAAAGATAAAGTTATAACAGCAGGGGATTCCAATGCTAGAGTAGATGTGCAGAACACGATTTCTGATAATGTTCTGGGAAAGTTTAATAATCCTTGTGTGAATGATAATGGTGAAAGATTAATTGAACTATGCATTGAGAATGACGATTTTCAACCACAAGTATATCCACACATATACTTGGGAAAATTGTACTTTGGGTCAAAAGAGTAACAGATTTTGTTGTTTATGATGAGCGTCTGAAACACTTAGTTGTTGACACTCGTGAGATGAGAGGTGCAGATGTTGGCTCTGATCATTACTTCTTAGTGTCACAAGTGAAACTGAATGTTGGTTGGAGGAAAAGGAATAGGCCTAGGATAGAAAGAATAAAGGTTGGAAAGGCTCCCTGAAAAATATCAGCATTATTCTAATTTACTTAGTGAACGACTGAAGGAGCTGAAATCATGTGAGAGGGATGTAGAAAAGAAGTGGGAATGTTTTAAGAACTGTGTTGTCACTGCTGCTGAAGAGGTCTGTGGCACCACAATAGTGGGTGGCACTAGAGGTGATGCATGGTGGAATAGTGAGATTGAAGAAGCAGTAAAGAGAAAGAAGGAAGCATATTTGGGGATGCTGCAAGGTAAAGTTTCTGAGGATGAATATGAAGCATGAGAGAAGCATGAGACAGCGAAGCTGGTTCATCAGGGTAATGCTAAAGATAGAAAGAAAAAGGTGGAAGGGCATGAATTGGCCTCTTTGGAAAGACAAAAAAACTTCCTGGAAGTATATGAGACACGGGAAAAATAGAGGAAACAAAGTTGCAAGTTGTGTGAAGAATAGGATCGAGGAAATGATATGGGAGCCCAATGAGTTAAGTGAAAGATGGGGTAAATACTTTTGTGAGTTATTAGATCAAGAAAGCAAAGGTGATTCTGAGGCAGAAGCAGATGATGTCACTGTAAGAGATGGAAGCACAGCAGGGATCTCTAGAAAAGAGGTGTGTAAAGCTCTAAAATCTCTTCAAAATGGTAAGGCTCCATCAGTTGATGGCATAACTGCTGAGATGTTAAAATTTGGTGATGATTCTGCAATTGATTGGTTAACTAAAATTTGCCCGTTATGCTGGGAGTAAGGGACAGTACCTCGGAATTGGAGGGATACTATCATTATTTCCTCGTATAAGGGAAAAGGTGATCAGAGTGACTGCAAGAACAATCTTATCATGATATTAGCTTATTGAGTTTACCAGAGAAAGTGTTTGGCAAGGTCATTATTGACAAGGCACGAGATTTTACATTAGAGAAAGTGTGGGATTTTCAGAGTGGTTTTATGCCTGGTAAAGGCTGCACTAACCAAATTTTTGCATTACGCATTGTGATTGAAAAGTATCTGGCTGTCATTAAGAAAGTTTTTGCTGCCTTCATAAATTTAGAGAAAGCATATGACTGAGTAAATAGAATATTTCTGTGGAAGGTGTTGAACGAATATGGTGTTACTAGGAATCTACTTAATTGTGTGAAAGTCATGTATGCCTGCAGTAGAGCTTGTGTACAAGTGAATGGTGTTTTATCAAAAAGGTTTTCTATTGGTGCAGGAGTCAGGCAAGGTTGTGTAATGTCACCATGGCTGTTTAATATATTTATTGATGCATGCACGTGTGATGCCAAGATGGGCATAATACAGTTTATTGTAGCTATCAACAATATAATTGTGACGCTCGCATTACTGTTTCACACATTACCCATGAACATGTTGATTACTGGCGGGAGCATGTTGTATGCAATGTAATATATGAAGCAATATGCATTTTATTATAGTATTATTCGATGTTACCAAGAAGTACTCATCAGATTTCTGTTCAGCTTTATATTCCAATAGGTTTATTATTGCAGTCCTTGAGATGTCTTCTTTTTCTGGCCAAAGGTTGCACATTTTAAAATATGTAGATTAGTTCGGTGAGTAGCATGAAATAAAACATTGAACAGGTTGCTGCTTTGGGCAGCATTATATGAACTACCTGAATGTAAATTGGACAATACTGGTTTATGTCTTGGTAATATCCATGTGTGCAGATTGCTGTATGCTGATGACACATTCCTGTTGGCAGAGAGCAAAAGTGATTGCAGAGTATGTTGTTCCGGATGTACGGAGTTTGTATGAAATTCAAACTGAGTATAA
Source organism: Macrothele yani (assembly GCA_039090855.1). NCBI lineage: Eukaryota > Metazoa > Arthropoda > Arachnida > Araneae > Macrothelidae > Macrothele > Macrothele yani. The sequence continues at coordinate 119,068,876 of CM077005.1, read as the reverse complement.
ATAAAGGAAAAACCAAAGTTATGGTTTTTGAGCGAAGAACTGTTAGTACTGAATGCAAGGTAAGTCTAAATGGCACAGTGATTGACCAGGTAAATGTGTTTGTGTATTTAGGAAGTATGTTTGACAGAGAGAACACACATCAGATGGCAAAATTAGTAGGCAAGTGAATTCTTCATCGAAAGTAGCAGCTGCTTTAAGGAGGTTTTCACAGGAATGATGGATTCTCAAAAGAGTCCCACATGGCTGTGTATGAAAGTGTAATTGTTCCTATTCTGATGTATGGCAGTGAAACCTGGGTACTACAGAGGAGGCATAGGAGTTATTTGTGTGCTGGAGAGATACGTTACTTATGGGTGGTTTGTGGGAAGACACATTCTGATCATGTGAGTAATTAAGATGTGTTGTAGTTGTGTAATGTGAAGCAAAATGTTGTTAGCAAGGTGGGGACTAATATTCTTAGGTGGTTTGGCCATGTTGAAAGAATGAGTGGTGAGATCTTTACTAAGAAGATTTTTTAGCCCAAGTGGCAGGAAAGAAAGGCAGAGGAAGGCCAAAGAAGTCATGGAAGAAACAGATTCAAGAGTGTCTACATGAGAAAAAGATTATGAGTATGAAGTATAGAAGGTTTTGTGTACACCATGTGATTGATGTCAGTGAGTCCCATGATGTGTATCAAGATCGCTGTAAATAGAGAAGGTTGATACAGCAACAGTAAATAAATAATCAGTTAAAAATTTATATGGTGGTTTGTATTTCTCTGTGGAGCTAACCTCTGAAACTCAGAGAACACCTTAGTGATATGTATGTATGTCACTGTGTGCGGATTATATGCCAGTGCAGATTATACGAAGTTTAAAAGAAAAAAATTGTTCGAATTCCAGGGTCTGCGGATAACTTGACAAAAATTACAGTAATTCAAAAATTTGTGAGCTCCAATAAAAGAAAATGAGTAAGTACTAGATTTTTTTTTTTTTTTCACGGAGACATAAAACTGAAGACTGAGAGTAAAGCATTATTTTTTGTACATAACTTCGATATTATATACCCACCCCCACCTGCTGGTCCAATTGTCTGGCCACTAAAAAATTTAGATGGCCACCAGGCTTCAGAGTATTTATGTATCCCTACTCCAGACATCATGAAAAATACCCGTACCAGAGTTCTTCCAGTCCTCCCAGCAGAAGTTGCACATGCAATCAAGAACATGAAGCGGGGAAAAGCTCCAGGAGAAGATGGAATTACTGTAGACATCATACAAGAAGCAAGTAGAAAAATCGAAACAGTACCCACCCAAATTTTCACTCGATGCCTGAGGATTGGAACAACGCTACAATGATCCTGCTACATAAGAAAGGTGACATTGAGGATCTCAGGAACTACAGACCTATCAGCCTCCTATCAGTGGTTTATAAAATCTTCACTAAAGTTCTTTCACACCGCTTGAAGGTAACACTGGACATGGCTCAACCGAGAGAACAAGCTGGATTCAGGAGCGGCTACAGCACAATAGATCATATCCACGTATTGAGAGAACTAATTGAGAGAGCGAGGGAATATGAACTTCCATTGTTCATGGCTTTCATCAATTATGAAAAAGCCTTTGATTTGGTGAAACCATCAGCAGTTACAATGGCTCAGAAATCCTGCGGTATTGAAGATGCATACATTAATATTATTAATAACATCTATGAAAATGCAAGTGCAAAGATTCTGCTATTTGAAAGTACAACACACATAAAAATTGGAAAGGGAGTGAGACAAGGTGACATCATATCTCTGAAGCTCTTTAATGCCACATTGGAAAATGTCTTTCAATCACTGAACTGGGAAAACAAAGGAATAAAGATTAATGGAGATTATCTAACCCACCTTCGTTTTGCTGATGACGTAGTCATTTTTGCAACTACCCCATCAGAGCTGCAGAATATGATCCAGGAATTTGCTGACAAGAGTAAAGAAGTGGGATTAAAAATGAACTTTCAGAAGACAAAAGTGATGTTCAATGCTTTTACAAAAAAATGAAGATTTATCGATTGATGGCGAAAAGCTGGAGATAACAGACACGTACATTTATCTTGGACAGCAGATATCAAGTGAGGGTCACATTGGTGAAGAAATTAATCGGCGTACAAAACTTGCCTGGAGAGCTTTTGGAAGAAACAGCATAATTTTCAAGAGTAATATATGCCATTATGTCTTAAAAGAAAAGTGTTTGATCAATGCATCCTTCCAGTGCTTACATATGGTGCAGAGACGTGGACCTTAACTAAAAGAGACATACAAAGGCTGCAAACGACTCAAAGAAGCATGGAGAAGTGCATGCTTGGTGTAACCAGGAGAGATAAGAAGAGGAACTCGTGGATCCGAAAAATGACAAGAGTGGAAGACATCATGATCAGAGTTAAATCCCTGAAATGGCAATGGGCTGGACATACTGCCAGAAGGACAGACCATCGATGGACAGCCGAAATTTTAGATTGGATTCCAAGGGACAGGAAAAGACCCAGAAAAAGACCACATGGGAGATGGGTGGATGAAATTCGAAAGTATGCGGGAGTGACATGGAGGAGACTGGCACAAGACAGACCATTGTGGAGGAAACTTTGGGAGACCTTCGTCCAGCAGTGTATTGATAATGGTTGACGATGATGAAGACCTATCAATTTTCAGATCTCTAGGTCATTTAGAAGTCGTTGAACAATTCGCAGATGGACGGATATGCATTTCCCCACTTAGCTTTATATATGTATATGTGTGTTGATATCTAGTAGCTCTGCTTAAAAATGAAATTTATAAAGTGTTTATGCAAATTTTTTTTTCCCCTTCACATAAGGATCAAGAATAAACATTTCTTTTCACTAGGACAATAAAACAAGCAGAAACCTACCTAATTAGTTTAAATTTTGCCACATAAAAAAGAAAGAAAAAGTAATTGCAATTACCTTAACTTTTGATGTCTGAATAAATGTATTATGAAAATAGTCTTTGGCTGCTTGAGCTTCCTCTTCTGTCTTGTATCCAATGAATGCAAATTGCCTAAAAGCACCATTCTTCGTGTATTTTGGCTGAAGATCTGTGATGTGCCCTTTTTCAGAGAAAATTTCCTTCAACTTGTTAACACTAATCTGAAAAATTAAGGAAGAAACAAAATGCATTTATGCACATTCCAGTAAATATCTCACTGATCTTTTTAGCAGATCTGTGAAGTGACTGTTTCACATGAAAAACAAAATTCATAACTAATGGAGACACTGAAAAAAGAATGTATATTATAAGTCAAAAGCATAGTTACTATAAAAGTATAGATATTCTTTAATTTTCAAAATGATAGAAATAGAAAAATACCAGGTTTCACAGTAAAAAACTATAAAAATTAAGATCTAAAGATAAAATTAAGATCAATATAAAAACTGAAAATAAATAGTTCAACTTTCAATATAACTTCAAAATAACAGTGCAACTTTTGTTTCTTCTAATCTAACAAATGAAAGCAAAAACACTTTGACTACCAACAAATTACCTCTGAAGATGATAACCGCAAGGGAATAATAACTCCCATGGAGAGAAAGAACTTTCAGTGTATTAATCCCTCCCGTGCACATGCAATATATGAGAATAATCAAAATTCTGGGCCTTGTAGCATTGATATCCTTAAAAACTACATATTATTATTAAAATTTGCTGGACTTGCATTTTGATTTTAACATGTTTTCCTCATTCAGATAACTACCACTTCAAAGCAGAAATAAATGATCAGTAGATGCACCAGCACACATTACGCAGCTTGTCCATACAGTCTTATTCTGATTTTAAAACTTTATTTCAACACTACCAAAAATTTATAGCCCTGTTTGGATATTGGAATCCAAAATTAAACATTTAAACATGATGATGAGAAAAGTGATTACCAACTCCTGAGTTTTGAAATAAAATACAGCACTAGTGTGTGTGCATTCGTGCATTTTCAAGAGCCTTATTTTTAATGTAGTGTTTCACGCTCCGTTTCCGTGGCATTCCGGAAGTGGACAGTTGCAGGTTGTTTTTTCTTCTTCCAGATAGCTTCATCTTAGTTAGACTAAGCTGAAAGTTTGAGGCAGCGTTTTTTTTTTTTTTTTTTTTGCTTTTTTTGTTGTTTTTTTTTACTAAAATCATATTTCTACACATTTTTAATGTTTCCTGTTGCATATCCACGGCCATATTATGTAGCATTCCAGTAGCTGACAGTCACATTTTTTTTTCTTTTTTATTTACTTCCAGATAATTTTATTTCCAATTGATGAGGGCTTTTTTTTTTTTTTTTTTGCTTTACAAGAACTCTTGCCTTGTTTCTCACTCTTATAATTATTTATAATTATTTGGGATTTATTTATATCAATGGAGCTACTCTCACCACATTTTAACATTCATTAAATTTTTCTCAAAAACTGCAGCAATTTACAAAAGGGATTTCAAACAAAATTTCTACATGGGCACCAGTTTTACAAACAAATGAAATGTGACAATGGTGACATATCAATAGCTCTCTTTTTACACACACACACACACACACAGTGTACATGCAGTTCAGATTGTGGTGAAAGCTTATTATTTATTAACCACGGATTTATTTGTTGACCCAAAATTTAAACATGTAAGGACATTTTCACAGATTTTGGCTAGAACAAACTGGCCAAATATTGGGTTGTCGGAAAAGTCAAGACGTATTTTGGCACCCGATGGCGGTTGGGCAGTTTGGAAGTACCAGAGGCATGCGCAGCTCTGTTATTGCTATGGCATTCGACAGGTGCCAGTTCTAGCTGCAGTCTAAAAAGAATAGTGTGCGATTTGGTTGATTTGCACAGATTTGACATCAAGTTGAAGATGGAAGACCAAACTGTGCATTTTCGCCATATTTTACTGTTTTACTTCTGTAAAGGGAAGAACGCACGTCAACCTTGTGAAAAGTTGGGTAAAGTGTATGGTGATAATGCTCTACAAGAATGTCTGTGCCAGCAGTGGTTTGCAAATTTTGGTGCTGGTGATTTTGACCTCAATGATGCTCCTCGGTATGGGAGGCCCACCGAGGTTGATGACGACCAAATCAAGGCATTGATGGAGTGAAACCCACGTTACACGACACGAGAGATTGCAGACACATTGCACATCCATCATTCAAGCGTTCACGACCACATGAAAAAGCTGGGATACGTAAGCAAGCTCGATGTGTGGCTTCCTCATGAACTCAAAGAAGCTCAATTGACGCCATGTATAAACATATGCGCTATGCTCATTAAACGTGAGGAAAATGATCCTTATTTAAAGCGACTGATAACTGGTGACAAAAAGTGGATTGTGTATGACAATGTGCTGTGCAAACGGTCTTGGTCCTGACGTGCTGCTTCGTGTCAAACGACATCCAAAGCAGACATTCATCAGTGGAAGGTTCTGGTCTCAGTATGGTGGGATTTTAAAGGTGTCGTGTTTTTCGAGCCCCTACCACGGAACCAAACAATCAATTTGAATGTGTACTGTCGGCAATTGGACAGTTTGAACGAATGCATCATCCAGAAACGTCCAGAGCTCATTCGTCGTAGTGTGTTACATCATGACAATGCAAGACCACACACAAGTTTGATCACCCGCCAAAAATTATTGGAGTTTGGGTGGGATGTATTGCCACACCCAGCATACTCGCCTGACCTTGTGCTGTCAGACTTCCACTTGTTTCACTCTCTTGAACAGTCCTTGCATGGTATAACGTTCAATTCAGATGAGGCTGTAAATCAGCACCTTGTACAGTTTTTTGCCATGAAAGACGTCCTCCTATGAACGAGACATTCTGCAGCTCACTGAAAGATGGCAAAAGGTTATTGAACAAAACGGGATTTCTTTCTATCAATAAATGATCTTTGCAAAACAAAATACATCATGACTTTTCCGACAACCCAATACATGATGTATGGCTAAAATACATCATGACTTTTCCGACAACCCAATACAATCCTAAAACTGTGAAATGCCAAATTACTATCATTTCCAGAGCTGACATGATGATTACTCATACACAGCTGTCTAAATCATCAGTAAATCATCAGTTGATAAGGCCCCAATACAACATCAGTGTTCTCCCTAGAGCCTTTTTACTGGGCGGTCCGCCCACTTAATTTCATCTGCCACCCAGCTACATTTCCTTTAATGAATGTTTTCACATTCCACATAATAGTCAGAATGGAAAACTTATTCCCACATACACCATCAGTGTTGATGAAAACTGGCTGAAATCTGTGTCACCGCCCTGGTGGTGCAGATGTCTAAGCGCTGGCTTACGACTATACGTTCGAGAAGGGTCCAGGTTCGAATCCCAGTGAGGCATAGATGTTGTTAGTCTTACAGAACTGGTTCTCTCCCTTCCCTGGAACCAGTGGCCCTAAATTAGGGACAAGATACTGATTATAGCCCATTGAGCTGCTTACGGTGGTCGTTAAATGTTAGTAAATACTAGTTTTTTTAACCACTTCTGTAGATATGTTGTTTTATATTAATGCCTACCACACGCAAAAGATGTTAATTAAGTATAATAATGTTAAGGAAAATATTACCCACCCATCCACCCCCACCCCCCAATTGGAGAAGGGGTCGTTAAAAGTACCACCCAGCTAAAATTTCCTGCCGCCTGGCTGTAAAAAAAATCTACGGAGGGCACTACAACATAATTGCTGCAGGAAATAATAAGAGTATAGTGAGTATCAGAAAGGACATCCTTTAAAGGAGAGTTTAAAATTTAATCAATTAACTAAACGCAGAAAAAAAATTTTCATTTCATGAATTTCAAATTATTTTTATTGTTTATACTTTCAGATTATTATTTTTTTTTAATTCAAAAGCATTCAAGGAATGATGTTTAAATTCTGAATAAAATGAAATCTTTCTTTTTTTCTTATCAGGGAAAAGCTAGTTTGACTACTGCGACTAAATACCAATTTCAGGGGTAAAAATTCAGGGTTGGATGGCGGGATTCCCGCTGAAATTTTTAAACTCCCGCCAAAATAAAGTTGCCCGGTGGGAGTCTCCCACCTTAAAAAATTTAAAGAAAAAAATTACAGAAATATAAAATCTTGGGTCCGTTTTTGGACCACTCACAAAATTTGCGTGTTAAAAACATCTCTTTCATAAAAACATCTGCGTTAGAAACGGACCATTCAGAGTACCAAAAATTGCAATAGAATACATTGTTCATGTCGGGAACATATTCAATTTATGGGCACGTGAATCGGATTCCATATGTACATGCATGAGCAGTTCATTTTGCATATCACGGACTGTTATGAATCAGGCATGAGATTCTTCCTTGCATTTGCGGAATTCCACTTTTTTCGCAACACTTCAGTTATATTCGAGATTGACGAAAAAAAAATTAATGTTTTATTTTTGGAGGATTAGTGTGTGTGGGGGGGGGTGTCATTTTCCATCTGGGTAACGGTATTCCGTTTTTCAGAATTTCCGTAAACGAAAGTTAAACAAAGTGAAAAAAATTTCCCAATCGTAATTTCTTTTTCTCGTGAAGTTTCCTCTGTCCAGTATTGCTATTAAATATCAATTTATTGCAGAAATGTTTGTATTTCAGCTTCCGATAACGGAACTTTGATGATGGAGCAAAAATTTCCTTGTAAATTTGAGGCACAAGTTTCTTCCGCGGATTCGAGGAACTCTGACTTTGTTGTCATCATTTGAGTCGTTCTCAAGAATGATACAAAACTGAAGATAATTTTTTCGTGGGTGGGCGGTGGTGTGTGTATAGCGGTGGAAGGGGGTGGATGTTTTCTAGCTGGGGATGAAATTTCGTCTTCCAAAACTTTCAAAAACTGAAGTTAAACAAACTGCAGATTTAATCTGCAATCGTAATTTTTTTTTCTTGCAATATTCCCTCTGCTCAGTGTTACTGTAAAATATAATTTTGTTCGATAACCGATTGCGCTTCAGCTTGAAACTGGCAGGAAAATTTCCAAAAACGGAAGTCAGAAGCAGCAATGATTTTTTCGTAATCGTAATTTTTTTTCGCGATGTTCCCTCTGTTCTGAATTATTGTTAAATGTTGTTTTCCCTCCATAAATAGTTAGTTGCAAAAGGAAAAACTGGACACTCCTCATATCAGAAGAATGGTTGAATGTAAACATCCCATACATAGTATTCAAGTAGATATGTTTTTTTCAGAGCTGAAGGGAAACTTCTTCAAAAATAATAAATTAGTTGACCCTTGTAATATTAAACTTGCACATCACAATGTCCAGTGAAGGTTTATTTCATCTTTTGTGACTGAGATGGACTGCAGATTTCCTTCCTCCACAATGGAACTCTTTTCGAAGTTTGAGTGTTTAGAATCCGAATCTGTAAATAAAACAACACACACACACACACACACAGTTTTGGTACAGTCTTTCAAAAGCCTGGCAGACCAGTTTTGTTTTCAAAAATTAATGATGCAGTTACGGAATATTCATTATTCAAACATAGCTGTAAAAAATAAAGAGTATATGTGCCAGTGTCCAAAGTTTTCTAAGAATTTTATAAGCAACTATCTGCACACATTTCTATTAGTATCAAGAAGTTCTTCTGCAAGTAAGTCTTGTGTTGCATTTCACAAATGTACCATGTGAACATGGCTTTAACATACAAAACAGAATTCAGTCAAAATTTAGAAATTCACTGAGCAACAAAAATCTTAATACATATATTTCTAAAATTCTGGGAGATAAACCCTCAGGAATAAAATAGCTGATCAAAGCTTGCCAACTGTGGCAAGGAATGAAAGGCAGACATATATACTTCAGGCGCTTTTGTGATATCAATGTAATGTACTACAAAACAAACAATGCTAGTTTTGAAAAATGAATCCTGGTAATTTGTGTTAGATTGAATGTAGTAAGTTTTTTATCTGATTCACCTGTTTGTTTTCAAAATCAAGTGTACAGCTTATATTGTTTGAAAAATTACTACTGTTTTCCCAGTCTTTTAATATTATTAACATATTCAAAACTCCCCATCTGAAATTTTTAATCCCCTCCATTTACAAACACAAGTGGGGAGGCTCCCATTTTATCAAGATGAAATTTGCTTATTTTTTAAAAATTGGCTTTGTTGCAGAGCAGAATGATAATTTTTATAGAAAAATTAGTATGTATGCTTCTCTTTATCTTGCAGACAGTTTTTAGCTTTTCCATTCTGCATTGCAGACTTCTGAAAAAGATTCTGCTTCAGGGACTATGGGCAGTAGTTACCTTGTGAAACCACCAAACTTAATAAATTAAATTAGCTTCATTTCTACTGAATGTGTTTGTCTGCATGCAAACAGCCATAAAATTTACTTTACCTTTTTTGGAAGATTTTTCACTACTATTCTTGACATTTCTGAAAAAAAAATTAAAAAAATAAAGCAAACTGAATAAAAATTTAGTATCAGATAATTGAGATGAAAATTTAACATAGGAACAATAAAAAGTAACATACATAACTGAAAGAACACAGAAGAACTTGTTGTAAATTGATTTAAACTATGTGACTTTAACTTTGGCTGTTACCTACTCAGCTACCATAGAACAAGACCAATGAAAATGTTATTCTTTTCAATACACATCACATACCTCCCAGAGTTGACACACTTTTTCAAGTACAATGACACAAAACAAATTGTATTCATCGATACATATTTTGAAGTTTTGCAGGTAGTCAATAATTAAAGCAGTAAAATCTACCCACAACGATCTCTTGAGAAGGTCATTAGCTAAACTCAAAAAACTGAATTGCAATAGTAAAAAATATATAAAATGCTATTCACAAAGAAATGTATATCTGAAGCAAAAAAAAATGTTTTCACTCACTTTCAGAAACAGAAATATGGTCACAAACAGAAAACGAACATTTTCTACCGTACAGGGGTTAAAATTCAGGGAGGGATTCCCACCAAAAAATTTAAACTCCTGCCAAAATAAAGTTGTTAGGTAGGAGCCTCCTGCCTTATGAAATTTTAAAAAAATATATACACTATATTGACAAAAGTCATAGGACACCTAGAAGAGAAAAACACAACATAGCATTTATTGACATACACTGGTGTGCAAAAATTAAAAACGAAGAGGAGAAATTAGCATAACAGTGGAACGAGCAGGCAGAACGGACCGAAAGACCACTCAGGAGATAGACTAGGGTCCGGTACGGTAGGGCATGCGCATATATGCAGCATGACGTAGGGAGAGGGGAGTGTCGGAAGGGTATAAAGCACACGGGCAGTGTATGCTCAGCAATGCGGTGAAAGCTATTGCACAGTGTACATCGGTTTGAACGACGTCAAGTTGCTGCCACCGTGTGATATGGCCAAGAGGCAATCCAGTAGACTGCATCTGGATGACTTTACCCAATGTCGTGTCATTAGAAAGTTGGAAGAAGGTCGAAGTGTGACTAGTGTGGCCGAGGAGTTCGGGATCGTTCACAGCATCATTTTACGAGCTTGGAGAGCATTTCAAACGACAGGAACAGCTGTCCGAGAGTTTAGCAGTGGTCGTCCACGAGCAACCACGGTGGCGGACGACCAGTATATTGTCCTACAGGCAAGAAGAGACAGACGGCAGACAGCAGGAGAAATCGAAAGGCACATGCAACAGACAACTGGACATCCGTTATCACGTTTTACCGTGGCCAGGAGGCTGCACAAAGGTGGTCTATTTGCACGACGACTATTACGGTGTGTGCCATTAACGCCTGCTCATCAGAGACGGCAGTTTCTGTGGTGTCAGGAACACAAGAACTGGACACATCAGCAATGGGGTCGAGTTCTCTTTACGGATGAGAGCCAATTTAGTCTGACGAGTGATTCTGGACGTATGCACATCTGGAGAGAGCATGGAACACGCAATCACACCTCCAACATCATCGAAAGGGACCGGTTTGGAGGTGACGGAGTTCTTGTTTGGGGCGGTATCATGCTTGGTGCCCGTACTGACCTCCACATCTTCCAAGGAGGTTAAGTCACTGGTGTCCGCTATTGTACCGAGGTTCTCCTGCCTCACATGCGTCTGTTTAGAGGTGCGTTGGTCCTGAGTTCCTCTTCATGGATGACAACGCTACAGCTTATCATACAGTGGCTGTCGCAGAGCTGTTGGAGAGTGAAGATATTCAGCACATGGATTGGCCCGCAAGGTCCCCGCACCTAAATCCAATCGAACATGTGTAGGACCTTTTCGGGAGACGCTTGGCAGCACATCACCAGCCGCCAGCAATGATTCCGCAGCTGCGATTGGCGCTACAAGAGGAATGGGCCGCAATGCCTCAACAGCTTCTTGACAACCTCGTCCTTAGCATGGACAGATGTTGTAAATCCTGCAACGCGGTCAGGGGTGATCATATCCCCTACTAAAGACTGGATTTTTCTTGGCAGCCACCTGTCACATGGACGTTTCTGTCTTTTGTCCAGTTGTGCTCAAAGCTACCTTTTCAATAAAGTGCCTTTGTTTCCTTTGAATTCCTTGTTTGGACGGTTTTGCTCACCTGTCCCATATTCTTACATCTTGGGGATCTTATGGTATGATTTGAGTTGATGTGGAGTACTTCTGCACGACGTTACATTCGAAAAACCGCCTCGTCCTTAATTTTTGCACGCCAGTGTACATTAGTACTGTGTTGGTCCACCTTTGGCCTTAATGCATGCACTGACCCTTCAAGACATGCTTTCAACAGGTTTTGGAACACAGCGATAGGTATATGCTTCCATACAGTACATAATGCTGCCGCTAACAGTTGCTTAGTAGTAGGCCTTGGTTTCATACTTCTTACGCGGCACTCTCATTCATCCCATAGGTGCTCTATAGGATTAAGATCAGGGCTCTTTGCTGGCCAGTCCACACACAATATGGAATTATCGTCAAACCACGCCGTAACAGTCCTTGCTTTAAGGCTCGGTGTATTATCCTGCTGGTACCAACAAGGCTCGGTTCCATAGTATTGCCATAGAGTTGGTAGGGCATAATTGTCCAGAATATCGAGGTAGATGTGCTGTTAACAGGTTTGTCCACGATAACCAATGGGCCAGGACCATACCATGAAAAAAAACCTCACACGAGTACATTGCCAGCTCCAAACTTGACCGTAGAAACAGTACACTGTGGTAAATAGCATTCCCCAGACTGCTGCCATACCCACACGCGGCTATCAGACTGATAGATCATGTATCTGGATTCATCAGTCCATAGGACCTGTTTCCATTAATCTACGGTCCACGATAAATGTTCTTTACACCATGCTAAACAACAAGCAGAGAAGAAAGGCTTATGAGCAGCAGGAATGAGGTTTTCTGTGAATGGTACGTGTACATACCAAGGTTCCAGCATTTTTACTCACCTGTACACTGAGGTCTTGTGCAGTACTTCATCAATTAGCTGTAACAACTCTCCTGAGGCTTCGACATCCTCTATCACTGATTTTCTTTGGTATGCTGGTACGTTTTGCTACTTCAGGTATGCTGTGTGTCTTCCACTTATTCAGTACATCCAAAACAGTTGAATTAGGTATGTTTAAATGCCTCTCGGTTTCTCTTATGGACAGCTCACTAATATAACACCCAACAATCTTCCCTTTCTCAAAGTCAGTTCTCTCCCGCCGCAACATTTTGACTCAACCTCACAGTGCGATATGATTGCGGTCAGCTGCAGGTTTGTTTTTACACCATTTGCAGCTGTACCGCGCATGTTAACAATGCAGTGGATCATTTCATTTGCTTTTGAAGCTAGTGTCCAGTGACTTTTGTCAATATAGTGTATATAAATATAAAATCTTGGGTCTGTTTTTGAGCCACTTGCAAAATTTGCGCATTAGAAACATATCCTTCGTAAAAATGTGTGCGTTAGAAACGGACTGTTCAGAGTTCCGAAAATTGCAATTGAATACATCGTTCATGTCGTGAACATAATCAGTTTATGGACACGTGAATCGGCTTCCATATGTAACCATATGAGCAGTTCATTTTGCATGTCACGGACTGTTACGAATCAGGCACGGGATTCTTCTTCGCATTCGTGGAATTCTGCTTTGTTCACCACATTTCCGGTTATACTCAAAATTGATGCAAAAAAACAACAACTAAAGATAATGTTTTATTTTCGGAAGATTAGTGTGTGTATGATGGAGGGGGGTCATTTTCCGTTTTTCAAAACTTCCATAAACGAAAGTTAAACGAAGTGAACATTTTTCCCGCAGTCGTAATTTCTTTTTCTCGCAAAGTTTCTTCTGTCCAGTATTGTTATTAAATATCAATTTATTGCATAAATGTTTGCATTTCAGTTTCCAATAGCAGAACTTTGATGATGGAGCAAAAATTTCCTTGTAAATTTGAGGCACGAGTTTCTTCCGCGAATTCGAGGAACTCTGACTTTGTTGTCATCATTTGAGTCGTTTTCAAGAACGATACAAAACTGAAGATAATTTTTTCGGAGGAGGGGGTGGTGTATGTGTGTGTGGCGGTGGAACAGGGTGGACATTTCCCGGCTGGGGACGGAATCTCGTCTTTCAAAACTTTCGAAAACGGAAAATAGACAAACTGCAGATTTAATCTGTAATCATAATTTTTTTTTCTGCGATATTCTCTCTACTCAGTATTATTGTATAATGTAATTTTGTTTGACAACTCATTGTGTTTCAGCTTGAAAATGGAGGGAAAATTTCCGAAACGAAAGTCGGGCAGAGTGAAGATTTTTTCGTAATATTTTTTTTTCCCCGCGATATTCCCACTGTCCTGAATTATTGTTAAAAGTTATTTTCCTTCCATAAAAATTTTCAAAGGGAAAAACTGGACACTCATATCAGAAGAATGGCTGAATCAACCAAGTCTCAATTATGTGAACTGTAAACATCTCATACATTGATAGTATTCAGTATTCACTATTCAAGAAGATATTTTTTTTTATCAGAGCTGAAGGGAAACTTATTCAAAAATAATAAATTAGTTGATCCTTGTAATACTAAACTTTCAAATCACGATGTCCAGTGAAGGTTTATCTTTGTGATTGAGATAGGCTGCAGATTTCCTTCTGCCACAATGGAACTCTTTTTTTTTTAAGTTTGAGTGTGTAGAATCTGAATCCGTGAAGCAACACACACACACACACACACACACCTTTTGGTACAGTCTTTAAAAAGCCTAGCAGACCAGTTTAGTTTTGTTTTTCTCGAAAATTAATGATGAAGATGCAGTTATGGAATATTCACTATTCAAACATAGCTGTAAAAAAAAAAAAGAGTTACAACTTGGGAGTCACGTTTGATTCGAACTTGTACTTTAAAAAATCATATCAAAAGAATTGTAGGTACAGCATAAAGAAATCTTGGATTTATCATGTGACATTCCAAGTATTTCTCAAATACTCAAGACACTTATTCATATTTTTGAGAATATGGTAAGATCCTCACTGGAATATGCAGTGATCATTTGGAGCCCTAGCCTCGTAACTCTAGTAAATGAAATCGAGAAAGTTCAAAAAAAAATTCTTAGACACCTTTTTTACAAATTGGCTGGTGTTTATATAGTGGCCATCCCGACGACTCACCTTCTGACATTCTTCAAGATGACCTCTCTGCAATCGAGAAGGAAGGCTCTCCAAATCAAGTTTCTGTATGGCATCATCAATGGAGAGATTGATGATACTCAAATTGTAAACTGATTAAGTTTCAGTGTCCCATGTTTACCAAGAACAAAAAGTGAACTATCTTCAGTGCCATTTTGCAGAACTGATGCTGGAAAAATTGGCTTTTAAAATGTATAGGCTTCACAACTCACTTGAAGAATGTACTGATATTTTTAAAGTAAGTAATAATTTTTTTCATAGAGCATGTTTTGCAAGACTGTAAATATCACTTGGAAATTATCACTGTAAATATAACTATAGGCTTCATACCACTTTAAAACACCAGGCTTGGGGCAAACTTTTCTTCGAGCGGACCTTCAACCTTAATACTCATGAGAGCATTCAATGTTTGTACGTTTAAACTGCCTCTTCAATCACCATGGATTCTCTTCATGAAACTGAACCCAACCTCATATGCAGAAGTAGATAAGGGAAATATATTGGATATTTCTACTAGTGCCAAATTGTTTTTATAATGTTTGTACTTTTCAAGAAACATTCATTTCTAGAAAGCAGTTGTTCCTTTTTTGTATGTGTCTAAAATATTCCACACGAGCAATGCAGTGGCGTTTTACAGTTCAGACTAAAACATTCAAAATTTTTCCACTAGCAACTTTTGCTAGAACCCCTTTTTATCACTAGCAAAATGCATTTGCTTGCTAGCAGTTTGCTACTAACTACCGGTAAAAATTGACTCCTGGTCTGTATACACATTTTTCTTCTTCATGTAGCATAAGGCCTACTGGTCAAGAACATGGCGGCTCACTGGAAATTATCCCAGTATCCCAGCAACCCTGTCCACGCCTGCCCCTAGCATGAGAAATGTGCATTGCTTAAAATATGTACTATGTGCATGTTCTTCATATTCGGTTGTCGGAAAAGTCATGATGTATTTTGGCACCCGATGGCGGCTGTGGAAGTACTAGAGGCATGCACAGTTATCGTTTTATGACATTTGACAGGTGCCATTCTAGCTGCAGTCTAAAGGAATAGTGAGCGATTTGGTTGATTTGCGGAGATTTGAAATCAAGTTGAAGATGGAAGACCAAACTGTGCATTTTTGCCATATTTTATTGTTTTACTTCCGTAAAGGGAAGACCGCGAGTCAAGCTTGTGAAAAGTTGCATAAAGTGTATGGTGATAATGCTCTACAAGAACGTCGGTGCCAGCAGTGGTTCGCAAAATTCCGTGCTGGTGATTTTGACCCTGCTTCTTGGTCAAGGAGGCCCACCGAGGTTGATGACGACCAAATCAAGGCATTGATCGAGTGAAACCCAAGTTACACGACACGGGACATTGCAAACACATTGCACATCCATCATTCACGACCTCCTGAAGAAGCTGGGATACTTAAGCAAGCTCGATGTGTGGCTTCCTCGTGAACTCAAAGAAGCTCAATTGACGGTGCGTATAAATATCTGAGATATGCTCATTAAACGTGAGGAAAATGATCCTTTTTTGAAGCGACTGATAACTGGTGACGAAAAGTGGATTGTGTACAACAATGTGCTGCGCAAACGGTCTTGGTCCCGACATGCTGCTTCTCCTCAAACGACATCCAAAGCAGACATTCATCAGCGGAAGGTTCTGGTCTCGGTATGGTGGGATTTTAAAGGTGTCATGTTTTTCGAGCTGCTACCACGGAACCAAACAATCAATTTGAATGTGTACTGTCGGCAATTGGACAGTTTGAATGAATCCATCATCCAGAAGCGTCCAGAGTTCGTTCCTCGTAAAGGTGTTGTGTTCCATCACGACAATGCAAGACCACGCACAAGTTTGATCACCCGCCAAAAATTATTGGAGCTTGGGTGGAATGTGTTGCCACACTCAGCATACTCGCCTGACCTTGCACCGTCAAACTTCCACTTGTTTCGCTTTCTTCAACAGTCCTTGCGTGGTATAACGTTCAATTCAGAGGAGGCTGTAAATCAGAACCTTGTACAGTTTTTCGCTACGAAAGACAGGTCCTTCTATGAACAAGGCATTCTGCGGCTCACTGAAAGGTGGCAAAAGGATATCGAACAAAACGGGCATTATATCATTGATTGATCTTTGTTCTTTCTATCAAAAAATGACCTTTGCAAAACATGGCTGAAATACGTCATGACTTTTCCAACAACCCAATAGTAAATGAATTTTTGAATTGGATTTTTTGAAGTGGAAACACAAACTTTTGCACAATGGTGGCAGAACTGTGCCTAATGAAAAATCAGAAAGCACATACAAAGCATTTTTCACAATGAATGGTATCTGGTGCAAAATGCAATTTTTTTTTTTTTTTTTTTTTTTTTAAGGGTTTAACAACTAAGAGCAACTCTTGGCACTACCAGAAGCAGCATGTTTCAAGGCAACTAGTTCCAGGAAAGGAACAGAAGGGCCACGGGTTGCCTAGTGGGCAACGTTCGTCAGTGACTGCCATGGAGAAGACCTCAGGTTCAATCCCAGGCACGCTCGATCCACTAAATATCCGCCGTGCGTCGGATGGGTACGTTAAGCCGTTGGCCCCCAGGTACTGGATCCCTGGTAATAAATAAGGGCATCCTTCCTCCCTCTTTCTACCTCGCTTCCATGTCACTTTCCTATTGGGCACTCTAGCCCAAATCTCCTAGCTTCCTATTTCTAAGGGTTGTTTAAGACCTGGGGTCAGACACTCCCTTCCTAAAATCCTCTACATATGAAAAAAACAAAAAAATGAAGAAAAAGGAAGGAAATGAGTCAACACCATTTGGACAGACACACTAACTATGTGACCATACCTCATCTGGGACTTAAACCTTGGCCAACCTCGGTCACACACAAATGGTCAAAAGCAAGAGCATCAAACCTTAGTTTGCCAGAAAAAAAAAAGGACTTAAAGGAGTATTTTTACTCCTTTGAAAAAATTTAGGGAGTAATTTTTAAAAGTGGGGAGTATTTTAGAAAAATTAGCAGATAAAATAAAAAAATAATAACTTACAAAAATGCTGGGTGATTATGAAAATTCAATCCAGATTTTTTTAGTGGTTCCTTGACAGTCTGGCACAACACCATTGCAGCCTTTGGCAATGATGCAATGGTGTTAAGGGCAGTGGCAGCAGTTTGTGTGCATGTAGTCCCATGTCATGCAGCCACTAATCTGATGATGCATACTAATTGAGATGCTGCTGCTCGCTGAACATCCGCAATTGTGGCTGTTGGGTAACTCTACACATGTCGTACAACCCGTGGCTCCTCTCTCTTCGCGGTTCGCCTAGGTCTCCCAGACCCTTCCTGTCCCTGCTGCGTGCCTTGTTCTATCCACTGCTGCCAACAGCATGCTATGGTGATATCCGCACTAGAGATGAGCACGGGCCCAGGCTCAAGTTAATTCTTCCATTAACTTTTGTAATTAATTTTATTTAACACTGCTAACCGAATTAACTAAAGCAAAGGGAAACGCTTAACTGAATGGTTCGGCTTTAGTCCCTCATTTGTTCTTTGCCTAAAATTCTCAATTATTGTTAATTGCGTATTTCGCGTGCATTTTATAACTTCAAAACATCTGTGAGTGTTTTACGTAACAACTATGTGTTGTTGTTTTTCTAGACTAAAATTGAAAGTTCTGTTAGCTAAAATATGAAATATAATATTTTTCAGTCATTCAGATAAAACATGAATGTGAGCCGACTTGCACACTGCAGAGACCAGGCCAAAAGCCAATTACCCAGGACTGCTAGGGAGGGGGATTAGGAAGAGGGAGGAATCTGTGCAAACTGAAAATTTCAAACACTCACCCTTGTTTGTTCCTGCTTTCATGATGAATCATTCAAAGAGCAAAGTAGTGAAACTCTTTCCAGTGGTTTTGGTTTCAATTAGGTGCAAAGATTATATCTTCTCTGAGGTCTGATGTATATTTCACTTCAGCTCGTGACACTGACTAGAGAACAATAATGACTAACAACAAGCAAGAAAACATAAAACGGAAAATATGCAACTTCCCCAAATAAATGCGGAAAATCTGATGTATGGAAGTATTTCGAAGAAATAATTGAGTTGGAAACTAATAAAAAAGTTGAGTATGTTCAATGCATAAAGTGTAAACAGATATTAAAGTATACGTATTTGATGGGATCAAGCAGACTTACCCAATACACTCAAGTTTGCAGTAAACAACAGACTTTAATGAATTTGGATAATTTCTCAATTAAGGAAAGAAAGAAAAAGTATCTGCCACTGTAAAGGATAAAATGCTGAAAGCTTGTGCAAAACTCTGCACTAATGATATGAGACCTTTTGATATCATCGAAGTACAAGGATTTCTGCAGGTAGCATAGTGCTTAATTGATACACATGCAACAGAAGGACCAGTTCCAGTGCAAGATGTGCTACCTCACAGGACTGCACTTTCAAGGCATGTCAAAAGTTCAGCTGACACTATAACATTAGAATATGTTACACAAATGAACGAAGTGATACGTAAGTTTGGTGGCACTATAATAACTGATATGTGGACCTCTCAGTTTAATAATGAAGCATACATGGCTGTTATCTGTCACTTTGTAGATAATGACTTTGTTTTGAGAAGTGTGGTGTTAACACCTACAGCATTTCTTCATGTACCAAAGACAGGAGAAAACAAATTCAGAACTTATGCAAACCCTTGAAAACGTGGGATTTGATTGTTTTATGCTTGCAACAAAAGTAGTATTTGTAAGTGATGAAGGAGCAAACATACTTTCAGCATTAAGATGTTTTTGTCATTTAACTTGTGCCTGCCACCTATTGAACACTGTACTGAAACACAGTTTTACAGAAGCAACTGAAGCACTACCAGAGTTGAAAACAAGTGTAGAAAATTGTAAATTGCTTGTTACTTACTTTAAAAAAATCAGGAACTGTGTCACAGTTGAAAAAATATGTTTATCAAGAAGTTGAAACTCGCTGGAATACTTTGTGTGCTATGCTAGAATCCGCAAAAGACCAGTTAAGTGATATTAGAGATGTTTTGGTTATCAAAAATGAAGTCTTTCGTATGGGAGGATTAAATTCTAATATTTTGTCTGTTTAGACAAAATTTCTAAAATGGTTTGAGGAAGCCACTAGTCATCATGAGGGAGATTTGCATTCCACTTTACATATGGTACTCCTCTTGTATCCCTTGCTCATGAAGCACTGCGCTGTTTCCCCAACACATTCAGATATTTTAGTAGTACTGAAGAAAAAATGGTTGCACAGCAAAATAGATATTAACAATTTACATAAAATGGCAACCTTTCTACATCCGAACTTCAAATCATTAAAAATGTTATCGGAAAATGAATGAATACACATGCATTTACAAATACATTCTATGATCAACGAAACTAACGAAGCGGAAACATCGGCTTCAGTATTGACAATACAGGAACTGCCCATGCTGAAACATACATCGTCAAGTATGTTTGAAGAACTGGAAGATGAATTTAATTTAGATTTTTTTTTTTTTTTTGATTGGAGGTTTAACGACCACCGTGAGCAACTCAATGGGCTATAAGCAGTCGCCCGTCTCTAATTTAGGGTCACTGGTTCCAGGGAAGGGAGAGAGCCAGTGCCGTAAAACAAACACAACATCCATGCCTGACCGAGATTCGAACCCGGACCCATTACGGATGAATGATCAGAGGCCAGCGCCTTAGACCACTGCGCCACCGGGACGGCAATTTAGATGTTCCCCAAGAAGATAAAGTACGTAGCTACATCGATTTGAAAGTCGGAGTTGATCACTTAGAAGCTACAGATTTGCTATCTTGGTGGAAAAATTCAAAATTCCCCAAATTAGCCAGCCTTGCAGGATGTGTATTGTGCATACCAGCTAGCAGCACTGCAAATGAACGGGCCTTTAGAGCAGCTGGCAGGGTGTTAGAAGAAAGAAAAAAAAATTAAATTTTCAAGCTTTAGACGCAATTCTGTTTTTGAGAAGTTATGAGAGACTATGAGGTAAGACATCCTCTAATGATGTTTTTACTCTAGAAGTATAGGAAACACACAGAAAGTGAATCAAGAAAGAGCATTTTTTAAATAATTATTTCCTTGAACAATACAAGACATTTTATTTCGGTAATAACACTTATATATATATATGATACATCAATGCTTATTTTTTTATAATTGTAAAATTCTTGTTTCTCAGCAATTAAACAGAAGTAACATAATTGATGTTTTATAACTTCCAGAACTGAAAATATATGCATTCTGCCGCCGTCAATACTAACCAACGCAGCATAATAATAAAATAGACCCGATGTTAAAAAAAGAATTTGAAAAACAAAAAAAGAATATACCGTCTACGATTTCCCATTAAAATACCGATTGTAATCATACACAACTAAGAAAAAAATGAAATTTTACTTCATCATTTAGCACTGGTACCTAAATGAATACAAGGCCTTAATTTGATATGATGAAAGGAGTATGGACTTAGATTGCTTCATACGGTAGAATTTAAATGAAATCACAAGATCTTTTGTTTTTTTATTTATTATATTTTTTTTTTATTTTTTGCTTTAAACAAAGTTTGTGTTTCAGAAAACAGCTGATATTATAAAGTTCCATTAAAAATCATTACGACCATTTGCTCAATACTAAATCGAACCAAATCCATCAGCAAAACAGGAATATGCAATTCTTCATGGCATGCAGAAATTATGTACATTTTATAATGATTTTTTAATGCAATTTAAGCGTTCAAAACCCTTATTTAAAGTTGAATGAAACAAATCAAATGTAGTTAATTAGGTAAATGAATTCACTTGATACACTTGGGAAACAAAATGAAAGGCATTTTATTACCTGAACATGATGCACATAATAATAATTATTAATATTATTCTCTCTTTTTGGTGGTCGACATTAACGGGAAACACCATTGTTATTTCATCACGAAAATGTAAATATGAATAAAATGATATGCTACTTTTTTTTTCCTTTTTCGCATAGGGAAAATTTGCACAAATGTCAAAACCCGGGCCAGCCATATAAAATGTTATTACAGGCCCAGGCCTTAAAAAAGGAGCCAGTGCTCATCTCTAATCCGCACAACTGGTATGGCATGCAATAGAGCGATAAGACCATCCCACTTCCTAAAGCCTGACGATGCGGCCCCTCTCGAACTCCTCCAACTGCTTGAACTGCTTCTAAACTTTTCTCCAAGGCATACTTCTAGCAAAGGACGCAACCAACACAACAACACGAGTCAGAATGACAAGCATGCTCAATGGAACGACCTTATATAGCAGGTCAGGCACAGTGCTACAACGCCTCCTTGCTGGCATCACATGCGCAGCAGAGTGTGATATTTGAATGATTTGAAGTCTCATGATGTCAAACTTACCCACGAAATTTCATTCTTGTCGGTTGCTTCCTTCTGGGTGCAACTAGTTTTTTGATGATGAGTGTATGTGAAATGGACATTTGTAAACCTTACACTCATAATCAGATAATTTATTTTGCTGATTGCCTTATTGTTTTCTTTTAATATGTCTTTATTTTAATGAATAATAAAATGTTACTATATTATTTATAATTTTTCTTACATATTTAAGATGATTTAAAAGTAACCCTTGCTCACAAGTTCACAAATAAAAATGGTCATATTTTTCTGTTACTTTGCTGTAGCTCAACCTTAAAACTACTAGGTCTGCAAGTTCAGATTTTTGCTGCAGGTGTACCCCTTAAGACCACATTGCTGTGTAAAAATATTAGAATTTTAGGACTTGCCCCTTTTGAGATATTAGGCCTTAAAAGATGACCATTTTAAGGTTCATGTTTGGAGGTCCACAGTAAAGAAAAGGACAAGAGTTTTCGGTTTCAAAATTGGTGATATATATATATTTTTTTTTATTATTGAAGGTTTGACAAATATTCTGAGCAACTCAGTGGGTTATAAGCAGTCGCCCATCCCTAATTTAGGGCCACTGGTTCCAGGGAAGGGAGACAGCCAGCACCATAAGATAAACACAACATCCATGCCTCACTGGGAAACAAACCCGGTCTGGAGCGAATGATCAGAAGCCACCACTTAGACCACTGCGCCACCAAGGCGGCTGCTGAATTAATAGTCCAACTAGATACATGTATGCATAAAAAATCTGAGACTTTTAACTATTATTCTTAAAAAAATGTATGCTTTAACCAGTAATTTGAGCAAAACCATTAAACATTTTGTAAAGGCTATTTCATGCATTTTCACAAGAGATAGTTAAAACATTGATTGTCAGAAATGTAAGACATTTCATGTAGAAATGAATGATCTTTATTTGTTATTAGATTTTTCGTAAAGGACGCTTTTGATCAAAAACGCCAAGAAAAAATTGCTATTTTTGAAGTGTCAATATATTGGGAATATTGTATGCAAAACATAAAAAATATTTTAAAATGTCAAGCAACAATTAATTTCTGTATTGGGTGATTTCATATGGACTGACCCTGCTTCGTTATAAATTTCATTATTTCGGTTTGCTGCCTAAAGAAACAACCACAAAAATTATCATTAGTGTTTATATTTTTCTATCAAGTCTTTACACAACTGTGTATTAGTAAAAAACCCAGAAATAATTTAAATCAAGTGAAAGATGGAAAAATCCCAAAAGAATCTGAATCAACCATAACTGTTTCCATCACGTGCATTTGTTTACATTTTAACACACGCATGTTCAACAACGCATCAGCTTCTACGAATTACAGACATAAATATCAGATGACAAAATAAATATAAAAAATACCTCTAGTTCAATAATTCAACGGAAAAGCATTAAACAAATATCAACACAGCTGCGACTAGATCACAACAAACATTCTTTACATTTACATCAACGCGACGTAGTAACAAATTCCCATGCTGATCTCAGTTGATGGGTACGGTTTCCAATCTACAACACTGACTACTGAGCCGTCGATCGATGCATCCTAACTTAGGTTCAGAGAGCCCCGGCTCCAAGGGCAAGAATCTAAGCTGTGCCACAGCATTGCGGTTTTTTTTTTTTTTTTAGAGATTGCAGCCAAGGAGGTTAGTCCGTTGGTCCCAACAGCGCGCTGCGCCTTTTGTCAGGGGAAAATTTGAGAAGCGAGAACAGTGTGCCCTGATAGGAAAGTATGACAGAAAAGTGCGGAAAAATTAGAGTTCAAGAAATATACGGTTACCCGTTAAGAAATGAAGTTATAAGCTGCCCAACATGCTTACATGCAGCGACAGTAACTTCGAGCAAAATTGTTCCCTACAAAAAACGCCCGGCAGAGCACTACACCCGACGAGGGAAAGGGTGAACCTGAAAGAAAAAATACAGCACACACAGAATAGTTGTCCCAGAAGAACATCGGAAATTAGGCACCTGATAAAGCAAAATTGTCGTTTGCTTAGTGTTCGGCTAGGAGTCTGACTACAGAGCCACACCACCGCCTTCTATATATACATTGCCTGCCCAATCGTGCTCAAACGTTGTTTTCCGGTTATGACATAAATGTCCGCAAGGTGAACGTTGTTTTCCGGTTATGACATAAATGTCCGCAAGGTGAACGTTGTTTTCCGGTTATGACATAAATGTTCGCCTCTTTCGTATTTGTTTACCTGCGTAGTTCAACATTAGTAATTTTATTTTAAACTGTTTAGGTAATTTAAATTATAATAACTAGGTTTTCTACTCTCCACAAAGTTCATTTGAAAGTTCGAAACTCATTTTCCTGTGGTTTCTTCACAAATATTCTTCTGTTTCGTTTGGGAATGATCTAGTTTATTCATCCTAGCAACAGAAACTGATTTTAGTATATATATATATTTACTATATAATTATAGTGTTTCATTAAGCTTCTGTCTCCTAACTTGCCTAGTAGTTGCACTAAATACTCCTGGCCGTCAGATAAACGACAAATAAGCATTAACGTTTAATATTCTAAAAAAAATGGTTTGCAAGCATTTTAGTGTTTACTCTAAATTTAAAATGAAATCACTATAAGTGTCCACGTATAGTTTAGGAATGATGTGAGTATATTTTGACGTTGTGGTTTTGAGATGCCTGTATGTGTGATAAACCTGACCTTGTGTTTCTTTTTTTTTTTTTTTTTTTGATTGGAGGTTTAACGACCACCGTGAGCAACTCAATGGGCTATAAGCAGTCGCCCGTCCCTAATTTAGGGTCACTGGCTCCAGGGAAGGGAGAGAGCCAGTGCCTTAAGACAAACACAACATCCATGCCTCACCGGGATTCGAACCCAGACCCCTTACGGACGAATGATCAGAGGCCAACGCCTTAGACCACTGCGCCACCGGGGCGGCTGACCTTGTGTTTCACTTTAAAAATGGTATTATTACTTGTCGATCGCTCTTTCAATATGGGATTAGTTGCTCTAAAAAAGGAACGACTGTATAGTGCTTATCAATGTCCACAGGTCACGTGGCTATCGTTGGTAGTCGCCAATCGTTTATAAATACGACATAATGAAACTGAGCTGAGATCTTAACATATTTCATTTCATTCTCATTTGCCAGACTATTTCCATTTAATTCTCGTCTGTTGTGCTAATTCTTTAACAAAATGCGGAGAAAACTCGTTGCATATAATTCGTTTTAAATCCAAAATTGATTATTAAAGACGTTAACTGGAAACTTCGTTTTCCTAAGCTAACTCTCAATAGAGAGAAATTTTGAATTTGCAAAATGGCACCTAAATAAATAAGAAAACAATGCTTCCGTATGAAAGTGTTTTCATTTCAAAACAATAATAATTTGATACGCAAACAAACTTATGATTATCCTCTGCACATGCTAACAGAATCAACGTATGTACCTCCGCTCGCGGCCAATGGCTGAAATATCGTCATCACGCCTTAGCAGTTAGCACTGAAATAATGGCTGAACTATCGACCTCCCCAATATAACCTCCATCATCACGCCAATTCACGCCTTAGCATGTTCACAAAACCTTCATTCACTCACTGAGCTTCCGGGGACGACTTAAAGTTATGTTAATCCGCGTTAATCCCCACTGTGTCCTACTTTTTGCAGTTGTCAATCACTCCCCCTTTCAACTCATTGGCACCGTCACTCGCACTCTCTCCAGTTTATTTGTTGCTGTATTTATGAGGGCCTTCACATAACACCAGCTTGTAAATAATGGGTAAGGAGCGATTGTCACCACTCAGTTGCAGTAGGTCCTTCAAGGCGGTGGATTAGTGGCGGTGGATTCGTTCTCCTGCTCAGGAAGGATTAGTGGAGGTAAAGGAACGGGGTTGGAGCCTTGTCTCCCAAACACTCCATATTTACGCATGCGTGCTTTGGTCTAGTTTTAAAACTTAATTTCATAAAAA
This sequence comes from Macrothele yani, assembly GCA_039090855.1. Classification (NCBI taxonomy): domain Eukaryota; kingdom Metazoa; phylum Arthropoda; class Arachnida; order Araneae; family Macrothelidae; genus Macrothele; species Macrothele yani. The sequence goes on along the minus strand of CM077005.1, from coordinate 119,042,933 downwards.
AGGTCATTTTCATTAGATTTATGTTTAAAATAACCAAAGACCTTGGAGTGAATAGACTGGCAAATACCTAGCTACTTCCATGAGTTTTTGAAAACCGGATGTTCCGCCATTAGCACGGTGTATGATAGTCAGGTGATGCGACTCTGGAAACAAAAATCGCCCGTTAATGTCACTTGTCACTAGATGGCGGGACGAACGTGTGAGCCGATGATTTGATACAACGTATGCTTTTTTATGGGAAGAAGCAGCAGAAACATTCGTATTTTACGAATGCTATTTTGCTTGAAATAAAAAAAAACAACCACCAGGAACGCTTCGCAAACATGCACTTTGTGTCAATCACATGAAATTCGTCAAATAAGCGTTATATATATATATTTTTTTTTTTTTGGCCACAGAGTGAATATTCCAACGTGAATATTTCTGAGCAAACGATGCTGGTTTTTTTACTAATGCAATAGAGAATAGACTCTTTATCTTCAAAAAAACTTGTACTTCTTGTAAAATAAGATGGTGCTGTACTTTCTGAGGAACAATTTTAATATGGAATATCAGTTTTTGCGTAAGTCATTGGAGAATGGTTAACGGAAACTGCTAAATTTGAAAACTTACCGAAATTTTCGCAAAAAATAATTTCGATTATTCTTTAGCCCGAGAAAGCATTCACTATTGATGTTTGCATTTAGCAATAAACAATATTGATGTTTTCATTTAGCATAAATCTTACACATTTGTTTTATTTTTGTACCTAATCATATTAATTAATAAGGCGCTCCCTCCATCTGTGCTGGCGATAAGGGCAGAGAAAGTGCATCGTGGGAAAATGGCTGTTTTTCTCGGCGGAGATTCCTTGGACCTGCGTGCATATAGTACCGATGAATATATTTGTTTCAGGGATAAAATTTGTGATCCTACGTTTAAACAACGGTTAATGCTCTTAACGTAAAATAATTCCACATTGTAAGCTGTGGAAAAATGCATCACATCCTAAAGCTTGCCGCCATTTTTCCAACTCTGTTGGTGTTACATATTAAGCTTTAATAAGAGACACACGCTTACTTTTCAGCAGTAACGAACTACATTCGAGAACATAAACTTTTATTTCATTACAACAATCATTAGTCCGACTCATAACAACTCCGCCATTACCATACATACCACCTTACCACAACCCCCAACGTCCCTAGTAATTCTTTATTATACTACAGTTGGGTCAATAAAGGTTGATACAAGTTCTTTATATGCTGCATAACCTGTCCGATAACCTATAGTTCGGTACAAAACACTTTCGCCTATACCTAAAACAGAACTGAACAGGTCGACATTTAGCTACACTATAAATTTATCTCCCGTTAAGTAAAAACCGATTCGTTGGCTCTTTAGATTACATCCCAAATGTGACTTATTTCCTAAATCGAATCTGCAATAAACGTTAACTATCCTTTGGAATACGGACCTCGAACATTTTTTCAACTATCAGACAAGATCGTGATCAAGTAAGCAAAAAGCAAAAAATACGGTATATATTACCCCTACAGCCAAATCAACCTACTGATCAAACAGTGGTTTACATCGGTTCCACATTACGGACATTGGGGGTTCGAACGTCGGAACACGAATATGATGTTCGAACGGGAGCAACTACTACAGCACTCGCTCGTCTAGTGTTAACTGGACAATATACACCATGTTGGACGGATGTTCAACATTTAGCTTCCACTAAAAATAAAGGGAACACTTTGTTCACTGAAGCAATGTTTATCATGTGGTTTAATTACTTATGCTGCAAAGAGGAATTACCCACGAATATGCCACTGACTTGGCGGCAATATATTAAGACTTTAAAACCTCCTAAACTGTGAATGACTAGTTTGTTCCCCATGCTGTACTGTCTTTAAAATGATTAATTAGTTGCTCACATGCTTTATTTAACTCCTGTTGTACAGAGGTGTGCTGTTTATAATTGTATCTATGGTAACGGACAGCCTCGGGTAACGGATGTATGACGTGTCTCTTCTGCTTGTATAAGATGCATTGCGCGCTCCACTCGGGTGGCACTCTTAGGCTTGACAATGGTTCCCGGGGGGAGCCGAAAGATCTCGCCAACTTAGTTTTCGAAGCTTTTATCTGTACATACTGTTTTTAAGTGTAAATAATAAATATATTTTAATCTTGCAAATAGTGGTGTATTAGGTGCGAGTTCTTTAAATCGTGCAAAGACAGTTATTTGAGGACGTAAACATTTAGGCACGAACTAAATATCTGATGTTAAGTAAAAACAGAGTTGATGTACTTTACCTTCTGTATGGAAACTTCAAATTTTCTGGAATTCCATACAATATAATTACACAAAGTAATAAATAAAAAATTCTCAAGATAAATACCGCTTTTGCACTGATGAAATTATAAACACCATATAATCTAATGATGGTTAGCGTGAACGATCGGCCCACAACTCCTGAACGCCCCCTGGCGAGCTGTGACATTAACAGTCCGTTTTCAAAGTGTTTACAGCACGGAGAGTCGTATCACCTGACTTATCATACACCGTAGCCATTAACGAGGAGTAAAAGCTGTTCCTGTGCATATGCCGGTTGCGTGCGTGTTGCAAATCGTGCTTTAAATAGTTTTCATAAAAAATAAGTATTGTCAGGTACTGTTTTAGACATGGATAGAAGATAACGGCCGACATAAAAAATGAGTATTTTCAAAAGTAAGTTAAATGTTTTACTCATTGTTGTTCATAATGTCTTTGGCTGTAATTACATAGATGATGTTTTTTAGCAGTGTGTACGAATATATGGATGTTACATCATGTTCAAAATATACAAATTTTCTATAAAACAATGTTTTTTGGTTTGAATATATGACTGTTAAAAATTTTTGAACACCCTCTCTTGTTCATTTCAATTTTTTGTATTCAATGTTCAAAAAATCAAACCTCGAAACACATGTTCGACATCCAAATATTCACATTTGGTGGCCTAAGGATTGTTTGTAATTGAAGTTTTTTAACATGGGATACTAAAAATTTCAAAAACTATGTGTTTCGAGACATCAGAATTTTTAAATTGCTCCTGGGAGCACTAAAAATGCAAATACAGTTTCTCGAAAATCACCGCTGAAAAACACCAGTTGAAAACTATTTCTTCCTATGAATTTAAATTTTTAATCACGTTTTCTGAATAAGATTGCCCAAAACATGGAGAAAAGCCTCCAAGGCTTTCTGCATTAACAGCTATGTATGTGTGTTCCCTACCCTGTGGAAAAAATTAATACAGACATTTAACGCGGACCAGGAACATCAAACAAAGATCTTCGCTCTTTCCACGTTTATAAGTGAGCCACGGAAAAATTCTCATTGGCCGCCACCGGGAGTCGAACTCAGGGTCTTCCAGTTACGCGCCGGATATGCTTCCGCTACACCACAGCGGCCTCGAATTCCTTCAGACTCACACACGTTAACTGCCAAGCCAATTTGGCAGGTTGCTTCTTGGAGCCCCGCGCAATGCTGAGGATTAACCAAAGATGGTAAGCAGCAACTGAAGAAATAATTAGAAGGCGAATGAATAATTAATACAGACATTTAACGTGGACCAGGAATATTCTCACATTTTTTTAATTTGCTGAAAAACACTAGTTGTAAACTATTTTCTCCTACGGATTTAAATTTGTAATCATTTTTTGAATAAGATTGCCCAAAACATGATGAAAAGCCTCTAAGGCTCTCTGTGTAAACAGCTATGTGTGTGTGTTCCTGTCCTGTCGAAAGATGAAGTATTTGCATTATCTCATATTTTTTTTAATTTGATTTTTAATAAAATAAAATTTTTCAATGAAACAGCTTGAGGAACACAAGTGGGTGATTAAGGGAAATAGGAAAGGAACGATAATGCGGTATATTTAAATTCGCATTGCTGCAACTTCACGTATCAGGCATCCGTTGTATGTAGCGGCGTATTTTCTATTTCATAGCTGATTTTCATCGAAATTGAGAACTTGCTAAATAAATTTTGATCTAGGAATTCGTTGGTTCACATTCGCACACGAATATTCTTTCTGCGCTATTTATACGATATATTATGCGTTGAATGAAACAGTGTAAGTACCTTTCCAACAGCTATGAATTTCTGACCAACTCCCAGCGGTAACAGATGATGCTGCTATCTCAATTGCTGTTCGTTGCCTCCGAAGCGCAGCATGGCGTTTGCCAGTCTATTCTCTCCAAAGTCTTTTTTTTTTTTTTTTTCGATTGGAGGTTTAACGACCCACCGTGAGCAACTCAATGGGCTATAAGCAGTCGCCCGTCCCTAATTTAGGGTCACTGGTTCCAGGGAAGGGAGAGAGCCAGCGCCGTAAGACAAACACAACATCCATGCCTCACCGGGATTCGAACCCGGACCCCGTTCGGACGAATGATCAGAGGCCAGCGCCTTAGACCACTGCGCCACCGGGGCGGCCCAAAGTCTTTGAAAATAACTATAAGTACTTATGAGTAAACAGTATGAATGGGGGTTGGGGCAATAAATGCTCTGGTTTTTACGGAAAATGTTTGGAACTACTTTTAGTTGCGGAGTTAAGTTTCATGTACCTTTCCCTTTTTTTTTTTTTTTGATTGAAGGTTTAACGACCACCGTGAGCAACTCAATGGTCTATAAGCAGTCGCCCGTCCCTAATTTAGGATCACTGGTTCCACGGAAGGGAGAGAGCCAGTGCCGTAAGACAAACACAACAACCATGCCTCACCGGGATTCGAACCCGGACCTCTTCGGACGAATGATCAGAGGCCATCGCTTAGACCACTGCGCCACCGGGGCGGCACCTTTCCCTTTAGTGTCATCTTAGGGGGAATCAGAATATAGTCTGTGGGATATACAAAGACCTTGGATGGGGGGGGGGGTGTTGGAGGTTCAATGACTACCGTGAGCAATTCAGTGGGCTATAAGGAAGGAGGTTAGAAGACGGAGGAGATGGCATCAGCACCTCTCCGGGGGCTGCTGACGTGCGCCTAATCCGAGAATCTCCTGTATGGGGAAATCGCGATTTTGAACGGGTTTTTCAGACCCTTACTCTACCCATACAGTCATGAAAAAAATTGAAGCTGAAATATTCCTTCGCATAATTAAAAAATTTCCAGAAAAAGTAAAAAAATATATGTGTTGGTATTTCTTTAAAAAATTTAACAAAATAATGATTTTTTGAGAGGATACTTTGCATCGTTACTTGCACACTGCGCTGGTGCGACGTCACGATGCCGAGCCATGTTTAAAATATTACCAAAACTCTAATGTTGAGAAATACGAAGTCCGAAATATTCCTTGTTTGTATTTTTGTTTTGCATGCGCTAAGCCATGGCTTTCTGCGATTAATCATATGATGCATTATACGATTAATTGCAGAAAGACAAACACAACTAAGCCAAGGAGGTTCAAACCAATGCTTCAGGCACAGGAATCGACGTAACGTTGCTGAACTCCCGCAAACTCGCACCACCTCAGAGAATGTCTCGAAACAGCAGATCTGTTTCCGGCTTCACTCAAAATGTGTCCTTTCACCTCCTCTTTATCGAACCTCCTTGCAATCGCCCGTCCCTGATTTAGGGCCTCTGGTTCCAGGGAAGGGATAGAGCCAGTGCCGTAAGACAAACACAAAATCCATTCTCGACCGGAATTCGAAGCCGGACACTTCTCGGACAAATGGACATAAGTTTTTATTTTTTTTTTATTTTTTGATTGGAGGTTTAACGACCACCGTGAGCAACTCAATGGGCTATAAGCAGTCGCACGTCCCTAATTTAGGGTCACTGGTTCCAGGGAAGGGAGAGAGCCAGTGCCGTAAGACAAACACAACATCCATGCCTCACCGGGATTCGAACCCGGACCCCTCACGGACGAATGATCAGAGGCCAGCGTCTTAGACCACTGCGCCACCGGGGCGGCATGGACATAAGTAATCGCTTAGACCACTGCGCCACCGAGACCTTTTTTGTTTTTTGATTGGAGGTTTAACGACTACCGTGAGCAACTCAATGTGCTATAAGCAGTCGCCCGTCCCTAATTTAGGGTCATTGTTTCAGGGAAGGGAGAGAGCCAGTGCCGTAAGACAAACACAACATCCATCGTCACCGGGATTCGAACCCGGGCCCCGTTCGGACGAATGATCAGAGGCCATCGCTTAGACCACTGCGCCACCGGGGCGGCTACAAAATTTTCAATTCAAATATTTTCCATATATATATAATTCTGCAAAACCTTTGTTCATTATTACGATTCTTTTACAGTTTTTTTTTATTGGAGGTTTAACGACCACCGTGAGCAACTCAATGGGCTATAAGCAGTCGCCCGTCCCTAATTTAATGTCACTGGTTCCAGGGAAGGGAGAGAGCCAGTGCCGTAAGACAAACACAACATCCATGCCTGACCGGGATTCGAACCCGGACCCCTTACGGATGAATGATCAGAGGCCAGCGCCTTAGACCACTGCGCCACCGGAGCGGCTCTTTTACAGTGAAAACTAAGTTACATACAACATTTCGAATTCGCACCCTAACGACAATATTGTTTACATTCTGCGCCTCGCAACGGGTTCTCCGAACAAGTTTCGCCGCCCCGGTGGCGCAATGGTCTAAGTGATGGCCTCTGATCATTCGTCCCAAAGGGGTCCGGGTTCGAATCCCGGTGAGGCATGGATGTTGTGTTTGTCTTTCGGCACTGGCTCTCTCCCTTCCCTGGAACCAGTGGCCCTAAATTAGGGACGGGCGACTGCTTATAGCCCATTGAGTTGCTCACGGTGGTCGTTAAACCTCCAAACAACAACAACAACAAGTTTCCCGAGCGCCGAGCCGAACGAATGGTGTGACGTCACGATGCCGGAACGCCATCCATTTTACCTCGAAAGGTGAATGCTTTTTCATTCTTTGAAATAATGTGACAAGAAATATTGATTAGGACTATTTAAAAAATTTGCCTAATATTTTGATTTCCGTCTGCTATCAAAGAACAAATAGACTTTTTGCATGCAAATATATATTAAACTGGCAACAATCACTGTTTTTCCGGTGAATTCTGAAAACCGGATGTTCCGCCATTGTAAGGAAAATTTAAGTATGCGCGCTTTAGGATGATGGCTGTGTCTGTGTAGTGTTGTTTTCTTTTAACAGAATGTTTGGAGTGTTATTATAAACACTCGAGTACTGCCTTTTTTTAAAAAAACAAAAATGGTTAATTATTGTGTCGCTTATGGCTGCAAAAGTAGAGCCACATCGTTGGATGAAACCAGAATACCTGTGCGCCGAATTTCGTTTCATAGGTAATTTGAATACAGTATTTTGCGCGGTGTTTTCGTTATTTGTTTCACTGCTACTGTCAGTTTTCTCGAGTGCTTTTGGTCTCGTTTACGTAGCGACCTGCTTGAAATGTTTTAGGACATGCAAACTTTGATTGAAATAAGTTGTTTTTGACCAAACCTTCCGTCTTCCGATATGCAAGCTCACCTGTTTTACAGTCCAAAATCGAGTCATTTTGTTTATAATGCAGGATCTTGGTTCGAATCGCTGGACAGAGCACGGGTCTTCTGTTTCCCTTCCCCGGAATCGGTGGCTCTAGATCAGGATGCACTTTTTTTTTTTTTTTTTTGATTGGAGGTTTAACGACCACCGTGAGCAACTCAATGGGCTATAAGCAGTCGCCCGTCCCTAATTTAAGGTCACTGGTTCCAGGGAAGGGAAAGAACCAGTGCCGAAAGACAAACACAACATCCATGCCTCACCGGGATTCGAACCCGCACCCCGTTCGGACGAATGAGAGAGGATGCTCTAGAATGGGAAGTGCTCTGATGTGACTGCTTTTAGCCAGAGGTGCTCACGGTGATAGTTAAACTCCGAGGCAAAAATGAATAAAGCCAGTAGCATAGCTTGTAATGTTAGCAGGAGGGTATATAGAATATCTTTCCGCGGGGGAAGGGGGAGTTGCGAAAATTAAAAGTTTTTGAAATTCACTAAAACAAAATATAAGTTTAATGAAAACTAGAAGAAAAAAACTTAAGTATTTTTTAATGTAAGTTGATGCATTTTTGTTACATCAAAGCATTTTTTAAATGTAAGTTATTTTTAACCAAAAAAAAAAAAAAAAAAAAAAAAAACCACTGTGGGGTAGGGGAGAAGGCCACCTTGCCCTCTGCACCCCTGAATGTTGGGGCCCTGGTGCAGAATCATGCAGTGGGCATGCTGTTCCGTAGAAATACCATACCCTATAGTTATGTCAGGTATACAAAGACATTGCAGCAAATTTCGTTTTACTTATGGCATTTTCTTATATATTATGCAGGTAGCTTATCCTGTAATTGGAAAAATAGAATGCAGAATATTAGATTGTGTACTCACCAATATTCGAATTAACACTAAAGGAAGGATAACCTTGTTTTCTCAACACTGAATGATGCACAGTTACACTGTTTTTTTTTATCAGTATAGCAGCCTATGGCCCATTGAGCATATAGCCGCCAGCGGCGCCCATATGAGTACTTTTGAGGGGGCGGGGGCTAAGAAAAATCCTTACCTTCTTCGAGGCTGTCAAACATTTTAGTAAATGTACAAGATACTAAAATACAACAAAAATAATTGATAAAATCAATCATTAATATCTTATTATTTTTAAAAATGCTTTAAAGAAAGGTTTACTCTATTTTAGTGCTTTAAATTTATAAAAAAATTGGCTATACCAACAGCTTGGAGGGGGGTACGCCCCCATGGGTGCCCTTGCATATAGCCATCTACAATGTGTGGCAATATGTGAATGATCGACAGGACTGAGTGTGAGAATAAAGCAATGACTCTGATAGTCTGCAAGATTAAAAAGATTAATAGATAAACACTAAACTGATAGAACTAGATTTTACTTACTGTTGTGTATCGACGTCTCCAATTATTGCAATCTCAGCACACAGCTCAAGCTTTACTGACGTCCATCACACGTCTCATACAAAACCTTTTGCACTTCGTACTCATAATCTTTTTCTTAAGCAAACATTCTTGAATCTGGTCCTTCCATGATTTTCTTCACCTTCATCTACTTTTCTTTCCTGCCACTGAGGCTGCAAAAATTCGCTTAGTAAGCATCTCATTCAGGGTTCATCCTAGGACTAAAAAAGGCCAAAGTGCTTGTTATGAAAAAACGGGCAACTTACACTTAAGAAAAGTATTAGAGTATACATAAACCTTACAAAAACAAGACCCTACAAGCAGCTTTAATTCACCAAAAAAGTTCAACACTAATTCACTATGGATATTAAAATATTATTATATATAGGGTCCCCATAAAGTCTTTCCCACATTACAAAAATTAATATAAAAAAATGTATTACAGGCACAAGAAAGGGATAGAACGACAATGATGGTGCACAAGTGAAGTTTTTTTTTTCTCGTGTCAGTACACCTCCACATGGGCGCCATTTGTGGCCTGGAGGACATCGAAGCAATATTCAATTTCACGCTATGTTTTGTTTAACATCTCAGCGGAGACAGAACCAATGACTAATACATATTAAGTGCACTATACACCGAGTGGCCACTTTATTATGACCACCCCCTCAGTACTTCGTTGGGCCACCTTCTGCCTTTAATACTGCGTCAGTTCTTCATGGCATGGACTCCACGAGATGTTGATAGGTGGTTTGTGGAATCTGAGACCATGCTTGATGAATAACACTTTCCAGGAGTGTGAGATTGCAGGGTTGTGGATCCAGCTGTCTGATGGCTCGTTCAACTTCATCCCACAAATTCTCAATGGGGTTGAGATCTGGAGATTGTGGGGGCCACCTAAGCAAAGTAAACTCACCAGCATGTTCCTGAAACCAATCCTGTACAATATGAGCACTATGGCAGGATGCATTATCTTGTTGAAAGTAGCCGTCGCCATCGGGATAAATCATCCACATGACAGGATGCACTTGGTCCGCAATGATGCTTAAATATGATGTGCCAGTCTGACATTGATCAACATGAATTAAAGGGCCTAAATCATGTCAGGAAAACATTCCCCAAACTATAACGTTGCCTCCACCAGCTTGAAGGGTTGTAGCAATGCATTTGGGGTCCATGCTTTCGTGCTGTTTCCGCCAAATTCTCACTCGGCCATCGGCATGGTGCAACTGAAAACGTGATTCATCGGACCACATAATTTGTTTCCAATTATTGACTGTCCAATCCTTGTGCTCCTGTGCAAACTGGAGACGTTTTCTCTTGTTAACTGCAGACAGCAAGGGTGTTTGAACATGCCTTCGGCTGCCATATCCTATACGATGCAATGTACAGGGTTCGTACACTTTTGGGGGGAAAAAATTCAAGGACTTTCCAGGCCTTTTCCAGGACATATACTCAAAAATTCCAAGATGATGATTACGCTTTACAGTATCATGGCCAAATTATTTTTTTAAAGTAATTTCAGTTTTAAGTAATAAAAATGACGAAAGATGTAAATGGATGAATGTGCTTTTTTACTCATTACATTTCTTTTTAATGTTTTTAATTGGAGATGAATCATGGTGTAATTACAGCAAGGCCCATCAGAAAATCCTTTCCCTCAATCTGAAAATGATTAATTCAATCAGGCATTTTAGCTGCATCACTCTTTTGCATTACCTTATGTTCCATGTAATCAGTTTATTGATAACAATTGAAATTATTATAAAATAAAGCAACAGCAGATCAAGAATTTAAGAATGGGGAAGGGCACACATCTAATGGAGGACTGGTAAAACAATCCCTGAGATTTATATCCTCCAAAAAATACAGGGTGGTACAGATGGAGGACACATAAGGGGAGGTGCGGCACAGAACCCCCTCCCCCCAAAAAAAACACCCAGCTGGATGGGGTGCTTGCCTGTCAGTGTATCACTAACAGCAGTCCTGAAGTAACTGCTGTGGGGATCACTGAAAAGTTCGGACCAATGTAAAACAAAATGTGGAGTTACAAAACCATAGTGAAAAAAGTGTGTGATGTCTGAAAACTAAAAACGAGAGGCAAAGCAAAGCACTAGTGTACTTAATCACTTTTTTTCTATTTATTTATTTATTTATTATTATTATTATTTTTTTTTTTTTTTTGAATGGGGCCATGTGCCTGTTGTGCTCACAGCTGAATTCCACCCCTGATAAAAAGTGTTTCCATACGTGGGGATGCATTTTTTTAAAACATTCCCAATGACTGCCACTGGTGGCTGCATATTGGGATGTGACTGTTGAAGGCCATGAAAATCTGAATTACTACACAGAATAGGTGCCAGGCTTGAGAAAAATGAGCCCCGATTTGTAGTTAGTACAGTTATGTTAAATCATAAATGAGAAAGCATAAGCCAGAGAATCACTGTGCACCTCAAAAAATGATTTGGGAGTGGGCAATCATAGATGGGTGCACCATTAAATTTTAAAACAAAAAGTGTAACTTTAGGAACATGGCCACAAGTTTCAGATAAGTTTCATCACAGAAGTCATCAGAAAGTCCTGGCCCACTACTCAATCCAAAAGAATCTAACCACCTCTATGTCAGCCAGTGCATCATGAAAGGAGAAAAAGTAATGACAACTAAAATTCTGTAAAAAAAAATGCCTCATATTACTTTCCAAAAATTATTTTTCAAATCAAATACAATTAATTGCTTCAATTTACTTTTTTGAAAATCAAAACCATTGCTAAGTTAAATTTGTAAAGTGCTGGCTACCCCAAATGTGGAACTAGCCAACCTATTTGTAAAAGCCTTAAATACATATGAGACTGATCAAGGAACAAAACAGCTAAACTTTTTAATCAGCCGAAAAAATTGGAACATGCGATAAGAAAGTGTGAATATAAAGCAGTGCGAGCAAGATGGAATTGTTAGCTGTATTCACAACATAAAATTACTGAATTCAAAACAAAATAAAGTGATTTTAAAAAGACACTGCTTTAAACTCTCACTCCCCCTCTCTCTCTTTTTTTTTTTTTTTTTTTTTTTTGTACTTGCTAGAACATCAGCTCAATTTTTCACTTGTGATGCTTTCTTCTCAGCAAGTTTCATGGCCATATTTGTCTTTTGTTGACTCAGCAGCAGCACAGCAATCTTTACTTAGTTTTTCTTTCTGTTGATATTCATTCCCTTCCTATTTCTTCACCACTTGTCTTTCCTCCTCCCCTTTTATTCCCTCAGATGACAATAATTTATCCATCATGCTGAAAGAACTTTCAGCCTGAGGACCACGAATGCATGATACCAAAGCTTTCACTACTTTAGATAAATGGTGTGACTTTCAGAATATGAATACTTTTGAACACCATGCATCAATTCTGACAAATTTTCAAAATTTGTCACTAATGTTTTTTGAAAATTTCCCCTCCCTTATCAAGCTTAAGTGCAGACAATTCTGGGGAAAAGTAACATTTAACAACAACACAGGATAGTGAGAACATCGCAGGTAGAAAAAAAAAAAATGCGATTTCGGGGAAAATCTTCGCTCCGACCGACTTCCGTTTTCGGAAACTTTTCCCTCCATTTTTAGGTTGAAATGCAGTACTTGTGGAATAAAAGATTATTTAAAAACAGTACTCAGCAGAAGAAACATCGCAAGAGAAAAAAAAAATTAGGTAAAAATCTTTGCTGCATCTGACTTTCGTTTTCGAAAGACGGAATCCCGTCTTAAAACGAATCCCTCTTACCCCCACCATAACCCCCCAACATTTCTGTTCAGTTGTGCATTGATCTCGAGAATGCCCAAAATGATAATGGGAATGGCGGAATTTTTGAATCCATGAAAGAATCTCGTGCCTGAAGACTACAGAGAAATCTTCGAGCCATCTTAACTTCCGTTTTTAGAAATCGTTGCCCACAGCTTCAGGCTGAAATACGAACATTTATGCAATAAAATGATATTTAACAATACTGGACACAAACAACATCATGAGAAAAAAGAAATTACGATTACAGAAAAATAGTCACTCCATTTAACTTCAGTTTTCAAAAGTTTTGAAAGACGAAATATCATCCCCAGACGGAAAACGACCCCCCCCATTTCTCTTCAGTTCTGCATCAATCGCGAAAATGATCTAGATGATGACAAAAAAGGTGGAATCAGCGGAAGAATCTCATGTACGTAAATATAAAAAATTTCCAGTTTTTTATTGGTATGAATTGGGAGATCCTGAAGTATTTTACATAAATGAAAAAAATGATGAGCATAAGGAATCTCTACTTCCAGTTTGCCAACTTCAATTATAATCACGTCGCCATAAATCACCACCTGCAGCTCGCTGAAGTGTCAAGTTGTGCCTTTCTTCCTTCACCCAAATTATAGGAGAAAATGAAAAAAATAATACTCCCCAATTTTTGACGAAATGACCAGATTTACGTCATAATGTTGTAATTTACTAAAATACGTTCATCTGCCAAATTTCGCCTAAATCCAATGAAAACTTTTTTAATCATAAATGTTTTTTTTTTTTTATTGAAACAGTTAACTCAGATGTCTGAATAAAAATGTATGTTTGTAATTCAAATAGTTTCCATATTATCACGGCAAAATTCTTAAGGGTCACTGTTTAAATAAACCATGGCATCTAAAAAAATCATTCACTTGCTTTTCCCGTAATTTATAATTGCTGTTTCTTTTTTTAATCCGATTATACAACCGAAGATTTTTTTTTTTTTTTTTTTTGGCATCTGCTAAAGTTTTAAACGGAATTTGGCAAAATGTACACTAGAACTTCATTGCGGTGTATCTTAACCATTGTAAAAATCTTAGTGTTATTTTCAAAATTCGGGAAAATGGATTTCTGAAATTTTTCACCTAGTCCAAAAGCAGTGGATGGAATCAGTGACAGGGGGTTCGCTTTCTTCCTAAACAAGGTTCATTCATCGGCGCTATCGGCTGCCAATCCACCGTTGCTATGGCAACACCCCATTGCACGCTCTGTTTGCCTAAAGCAGAAAGGCATACATGTCCATAATAAAAAAAAAATCAATGCTAACTTTTTAAGTTTTTAATTGATTCACTTTAAATTTTGGGATTAAGTTTCTGTAATCCAATTATTGTAAATGTAAAAATTTCAGCCAGTTTTGTGAAGAATTCGCAAAGATCGTTTTCTTAATTTTTATCATAAGTAGCGGGAAGTCTCTTGATACAAACAAAGCCTGGGAGGGGTGGAAGCAAGTTTCCCGCAAAAACATTTAAGCGAGGACCAGATGACCAGCTCTCTGATCTTTGAGCTCCCCTTCCTAACAGGCACTGGAAATAGTGCTTTTTTTTTTGTAGCCAAATTAGAATTTTGGGCACGTCCGTCCGACACCGTGGCCGTGGTTTCTTTGAGAACAAAAGAGAGAAAATGAAGAAAGAAAAAAAAAAAAAAAGAAGGGGTAACACTGATTTCCTAAAAGGACATTTTTTAAGCACTAATTTCAAGGCTTTTCAAGACAGCTTTAAAAAAAACCCCAGTTTTTCCAGGATATTCCAGGCCTTGAAAATGTAATCATGATTTTCAAAGGACTTTCCAGGTTTTCAAGCATGCGTGCGAACCCTGAGTGTACGGCGAACAGCAGCGTGCAGCCATAGCTCATTTGCTTAAAACTATCAGGTGGTCATAATAAAGTGGCCACTCAGTGTATTGCGGCATCGCAATATCTCTGTACACCTTATTTACATGGTAAAAAGTAGATATAAAAAACAATGAAAATCAACCAACAATTAGCTTTTTCATCTCAATTTTTCTTTTTCTCGCATTTAGTGTTAGATAATGTGGCCATAAAAACCCCAGTTTTTCCAGGATATTCCAGGCCTTGAAAATGTAATCTCTTTTGTAACCTCGATAAATCAAGTTCTAGCTGAGTCAAAAAAAAAAAAAAAGAGAGGGTGGGCGTTCGCACTTACCGTAGTTAGACGGTAGGTTTACACATTTGTGCAATCCATATATCAATGAAGAATAGATAGAGGTGCTAAAACTTCATATCGTCATTTGATAAAACTTGAATCATCAATGGAAATGGGATGAAAAAACATGCCAAAAAGCTTGTCATGATTCCTCTTATTAAAAAAAGCTGGTGGAGGATAAAAGCACAAGTAAGTTTAAATATTTTGAGCAAAACCTAAAAACCGATGTGAAGAGCTACCAATGATGACCCAGATTTATGGGAATGAAATGCATCTAGCTGATACAGTTACCATGTGACTTCTTAATGTGATTTTTATATCTCATATGCATAAAAATATTTAAACTTACTTGTGCATTTATCCTCTACCAGTTTTTTTAAAACTTTTGTTCATCTGTAAGAAGAATCACGACAAGCTTTTTGGCATGTTTTTTCATCCCATTTTTATTGATTCAAGTTTTATCAAATGATGATATGAAGGTTTAGTACCTCTATCTATTCTTCATTGATATATTTACATGTTATATGGATTGCACAAATGTGTGAACCTACCGAATAACTACGGTAAGTGCGAATGCCCACCCTCTCTTTTTTTCGACTCAGCTAGAACTTGATTTATTGAGGTATGGAGGTTACAAAAGAGTAGTATGACCACATTATCTAACACTAAACGCGGGAAACAGAAAAATTAGAGATGAAAAAGCCAATCGTTGGTTGATTTTCACTATTTTTTATAGAACCAATGATGTCCATTATTCTGCTCTTCAACGTCTTGACATCCGGAACACTGCTAGAGTAAACTTCGTCTTTCCCACAGGAATAAGTCCGAAGGGGCTGTCGGGCGATCGAGGTGGCCATGTCATGGGACCGTCATGGCCAGCCATCTGTCCGAAAATGTGCCATTCAGGAACTCACGAACCATTGTTGACCAATGTGGTGGGGCACCATCTGGGAAAGTAACCGAAGGCTGGAGTGCATGCAGCTGAGGTGATACAAAAAGTTCCAGCATGTTCAGGTACATGTTACGGTGGACTCTGTTTAAAAGAAGGGTCCGATGATTCTGTCATGCATTAGGCTGCACCATATGTTCACTTTCGGGCTAACTCTCTGTTGTTCGATGACTTAATGGGGATTTTCTGATCCCCAGATTCTCCCATTGTGCCTATTTACTGTACCAGAGATGTGGAATGTGGCTTCATCTGAGAAACACACACAGTGCAGATAATCACCATCATGAGCTAGATCATGCAGCATCTCTGTCGCAAATGCAGCACTGCGAGGCCGGTCATCAATCTGAAGAGCTTGAATGATCTGTAGCTTATAAGCGTACAGATGAAGATGTTTGTGTAAAATTTTGTGAATCGTTGCACGGAGAATCCCAGTTTCCAGTGAAGTACGGCGAATGGATTTCCTGGGGCTTCACAGAAATGTCTCCTGAACAGCTGCAGCTGTCTCTTGTGTAACTGGTGATCGGCCCACTCGGGGGCGTCGCCAACACTATCCGTTACTTTAAACTTTTCATACAAAGCTTTTATGCTTTTTGAACTGGCGGCAATCGTCCGTACTCATTTCTGAAATGATGCTGGACAGTAACTGCCGATTTGGTCTCGTGGAACCACAACATGCACACCATTTTTTTCTTGTATGGAAGTCATTGTCGATGAAATGCGCCTCTTATTCAGCAGTAGTGCTCACCTAAAGAACAAAAAGAAAAAAAAAGCTATGAGTGCTGCTATATTATGTTGCCAACCATTTTATTTTAACTTAAACATAGTTTTTTTTATATTAAGTTTTTGATATTAATTTTTGTAATGTGGGAAAGACTTTATGGATACCCTGTACATTGTTATCGGTCAGTACTAGTTTAATTTGAGAAAATATTTTTTTATTTCAGCATTTAAAATGGCTAACATACATGCAGTGCTTTAAAATTTTGGTATTAGTGGGAATCTTCTACTCACAGTTTCTTCAGGAAGACGCTTTGACGTCTGTAAGTTTTGTTTTACACGTTCTGTAAAGTGGATACAGTCTGTGGTGGCGCATTAACTTATTCAATTAAAATATAAATCGGTTAAAAGTCTTAAAAATGTTACTCACGGAAGTGCGTGTTCAGTCCGACGTCTGTAGCTATTGAGAGTTTCTTTGTCCAAGGTTGTATCTTGCTTCAATATGGTCAGTTGTTAGGGTTAGTTCGAGAGCCATTTCGTCATAAGTTGTACCCTACTTTGGTTATGTCCAGATGTTAGGGTTAACTCCGTTCTGGCTGTGTCGACATCATATTGAATGATGATAGATGAAGATAAAGTTGATGTGATCTGACACTAGATGGCATTCAATGGGTTACATGAGGAACATGCGCACTGTGGACACGAGACTTTCAGATAGCACACTTCGACAGAGGGTGTGAAGTCTCCGTTGAAAACGCCAGAATAGAGCCTAGGTGAAACGCGCGTCCGGCGATTGAGACTGTGGACAGTATGAGGTGGTGTATATAACTATTTTAACTGGAATCTTTTAAAGCTTTTTAAATTTTTTATGAACCTGACCTAACTTGATGACTTCCTCAACAATTCTACGAGAGTGCAGCATTGACGAGATAGCCCTAATGGCCAAGTACGACGTGGAACTTCAAGTGGTATGTAAATATAACTCTTAACTCAAGAATCTTTAATTATTATCTGGAAACCTTTACCCATTCAATATGATGTCAACACAGCCAGAACGGAGCTAACCTTAACATTTGGACATATCCGAAGTAGGGTACAACTTATGACGAAATGGCTCTTGAACTAACCCTAACAAATGACCATATTGAAGCAAGATACAACTTTGGACAAAGAAACTCTCAATAACTACAGACATTGGACTGAACACAGACTTCCGTGAGTAACATTTTTAGGACTTTTAACCAATTTATATTTTAATTGAATAAGTTAATGCACCACCACAGACTGTATCCACTTTACAGAACGTGTAAAACAGAACTTACAGACGTCAAAGCGTCTTCCTGAAGAACCTTGTGGTCACGTAATGGTATGTGAACTTTATGATAGAATCACATGAGATATAATCACAGTTTCTGATTTTGATAGAATTGGACATATTTTCAGAATTGACAAATTACTACTGTCAGTTTCAGATCAGTGGTAAAAGAGTTCCGTCAAAAGGTGGAATTCCTCCTTTTGGAAGTCATCTGGAGTGTTTCTGAGATTGATGCAGAAATGCAATAATTTGTGTGTGTGTGTGTGGTGGTGGGGGGAGGGTGTTCCGTTTAAACTATCTCGCAAAGCTGGAGGCCGATAAAGCTATCGCAGATCAGGAGGACTAGTTGCAACCCCAGCATCAAGTTCTCCAGCCCAGAGAACTTGACTGTGATTGGCTAAAGTAGGTGGGGCTTCCCTGTTGAAGGCTTGGTTTTACAGCTGATTGGCATGACACTAGCATGGGTGCAAAGCCGTCACTCACTTTGCACTGACCGCAGTTTTCTATGGGGCTATAGGGGATCGGGTTACTGCAATTTCAAGATGCAGTACAGAGAGTAGTAATCGCCATCATAATCATTTTGTAGTCTAGTTGGCAGTTCAGAGTTTGCAATGAGCATGTGTGTATTTTAACTGTTGGATAAACTATCAAGAAAGTGGATGTAAGTGGGAAAGTTTTGTGCACTCTATGTGCAGATTTAATATTGGGTATATAAATAAGTTTTGAGGGATTTGAGGTGAACAAAACACATTGTTGGAGAGCAGAAACAATATTTTAATATTAATCGAAGTATGCTCCCTCTGAAGCTACAACTTTACCCCATCTTTTGGGCAGTGAACGTATGCCCCGAAGGAAGAATTCTGGTTCCTGGGAAGAGATCCAGTTGTCCAGCCAATTTTTGATGTCTTCATAAGAACGAAACCGTTCTCCAGAAAGTGCTGACTGCATGGACCGGAACAAATGGTAATCCGATGGCGCAATATCTGGTGAACATGGCGGGTGGGGTAGAACTTCCCAGTCAGATCCTTCTAAGTACTTTTTCACAGGTCAAGAAATATGTGGTCTTGCGTTGTCATGCTGTAAGATGACTTTGTTGCATGTCTATTCTCCCATTCCGGCTGTTTTTGCATGAGAGCTCGTTTTAAACGCATTAATTGGGTTCAATACCGATCACCAGTAATAGTTTCTGACAGTTTCAGCAGTTCATAGTGGATCACATCCTTCTGGTCCCACCAGATACACAGCATTACCTTTGAACCACGGATATTGCGTTTCGACCTTGAAGGACCTGGTTCACCTGGCTTCACCCATGCTTTCTGCCATTTAGGGTTATCGTACCATATCCATTTCTCGTCGGCAGTAATAATATGATGCAAAAAAACCTCTTTTTTTGCCTTTGAAGCAACAATTCGCAAATGGGTTTTCGACGTTCAAGGTCTCTTTCCCGCAAAGCATGTGTAACCCAATTCCCTTCGTTTTGCACCATTCCCATGTCAGCTAAACGTTGTGAAATACATGGTTGACTAACATTTAATGCTGCTGCTAGTTCTTTTTGGGTGTGGCACGGATCCTCGTCGAGTAAAGCTTCCAATTCGGCATCAACAAATTTTTTGGGTGGTCCAGAACGTTCTTTATCACTGACATCGAAATCGTTCCTTTTGAATCATCTAAACCAATACTCACATGTTTTTATGGATGGGGAATGTTCACCATAGATTTCTGACATTAAGCCATAGCTGTCGGCAGCACTTTTTTGACAATAAAGTAATGCACTAACACTTCCCGCAAATGCTGTTTTGTCGGGACGAAAGTTGCCATTTTCCATCGAGTAAAACAAATATATCTTTGCACCTCAATCGAACGTCGTATACTGACTCTGACAGCTGGCGTCTAGTGCTGCGATATCGCAGTGTTGCCACCTTAAAATACATGCGAGCAGTAATAAGTACGGCACCAAATGAAAATCCCTCAAAACTTATTTATACACCCAATATATTATAGAAATAAAAGGCTTGTTGCTATTTCAACCATGTGAAGTGTAAATAGATCAGTATAAATATGGGATTGACATTAGTTTGGTGTAAGCACATCGACTAAAATAAAATTCTTATTCATTCCTAAAGAAGTGTTAGACAATTTTATGGCTTTTATATATGCATATATGGTGGTTAGGGTAGTTAATAAATGCTGAAAGGTTAATTATTTTTAAATATATTCCTATGTGGGAAAAGTTCAGTCTTTTTCTGCCACAACCACTTTCATGCCTGGCTTGAGATAGAAATATTGATTTGTACTCATCCTATTCTAATGGTAAATCAGTTAGTTAGTTACTTAGTTGATTTTTATGGTGCAAGGGGCAGGCTTGGCCAAAGAGCACCAGTCACAGGACCATCAGAGAAAGAAATTCAAAAAAGGGGTGTAATGGTTAAGAGCAGGCTGATTTGGTAAAAAAAAAATGGTGAAAAGTGTAAAGGGTAGATAAGTTTTAAAAAGTCAATTTGTTTTAAAAAGGAAAAAAACTGGGAAAGTATTGGAGTGGTCGCCTAAAATCTTCTGAAGCATAGCTACGTCATCGTCCAGCAAATGAGGAAGAAAATGCTGAAAATGATGATAATGAAAACGAAAACTGCATAAAAGATGAGCAACAGTGAGGAGGCAGTGTCGTAATAGTAAATCATCTTCATCTTCATTAGTGCTCAGCCAGCGTCATTACCTCAGCAGTAACATAAAGGCTTAGACTGATTTCTAACACTACTTTTCCAAGATCTAAATTACTAAGAATTGTAATAATAGACTGGTTTTCTCTGTCTAGGAATGGTTCCATGCAAATGATCAATAAATGCATGTGCATCTCTTACAAATAGACCATTATAAGTAGGGCCATCATTTTAGGCTTGAGGGCAAACAGGGCGGGATTTTTTTAATTAAAGGGCAAGCAGGGTGTAGCACCCTTCTAAAAACAGCTAGGATGAACCCTGTCACATCACTCATTCTTCCCACATGGCCGAACCACCTAAGAATTACCTTACTGACAAACATTTTGCCTCCCTGAGCTATTTTCATTGTAATAAAAATAACTGATTCATCCTGATGATCCGCTAATATTCAGTAAGTGCAATAATGTATGATAATATTATTGTCATTGGCTTATTGTGGGATGAATTTTGCATTTCAGCTATGAGAATGTCATACAAGTGTTGTTCTGCAACCAGATCAATAACATCATCACAAACACCACACCACTGTCACATTAGAAATGAAAAGAGCATCTGTGCTGTCAGTACTAAGTGCTGAGGGAGCCCCAAAAGAGATTGCAGAGTTCTACAAATTCTCTTGAGTCTTGTTGGAAGATGAAAGGGAGGCATTACATCTTCCAACAGGACTCTGCCCCAGTCCACAAAGCCAAAGTGACTCAGATATGGCTTGAAGAGATGTACCCTACTAGTGGTCTCCAGACGTTTGGCTCCCCCAACTTGAATTCCTTGGATTACTATAGGTGGGGCGTAGTTGAAAGAGAGACCAAGAAGCATCCCCATAACAGCCTTGACTCTATCAGGCATGCCATCACCAATGTCATGACCTACACTATATTGACAAAAGTCACCGAACACCCCTTCAAAAGCAAATGAACGGATCTGCTGCATTGTTAAGATGCGTGGTACAGCTGCAAATGGCATAAAAACAAGCCTACATATCACGCTGTGAGGTTAAGTGAAAATGTCGTGGTGGGAGAGAACTGACTTTGAGAAAGGAAAGATTGTTGGGTGGGTTGCCCATAAGAGAAACCAAGAGGCGTTTAGACATACCCAAGTCAACTGTTTTGGATGCACTGAATAAGTGGAAGACACATGGCGTGCCTGAAGCAGCAAAACGTACCGGCAGACAAAAGAAAATCAGTGATAGCGAACGCCGAAGCCTCAGGAGAGTTGTTACAGCTAATCGACGAATTACTGCACAAGACCTTGAGCAGTGTACAGGTAAGTCACAATGCTGGAACCTCGGTATGTACACGTAGCATTCGCAGAGAACTTCATGCCATGGGTTACCGTGGTTGTGCAGCTGCTCATAAGCCTTTCATCTCCACTTGGAATGCTACTTGTCGTTTAGCAAGGTGTAAAGAACATTTAGCGTGGACCGTAGACCAATTGAAACGGGTCTTATGGACTGATGAATCCAGATACATGATCTGTCAGTTTGATGGCCATGTGTGGGTATGGTGGCAGCCGGGGGAACACTATTTACCACAGTGTACTGTTCCTATGGTCAAGTTTGGAGCTGGCAGTGTACTCGTGTGGGGGTGTTTTTCATGGTATGGTCCCTCCCTGCCCATTGGTTATCGTGGGCAAACCTGTTAACCAGCAAGTTTACCTCGATATTCTGGACAATTTTGCCCTACCAACTCTGTGGCAATACTATGGAACTGAGCCTTGTTGGTACCAGCAGGATAATACACCCAGCCATAAAGCAAGGACTGTTACGGCGTGGTTTGACAATAATTCCATATCGTGTGTGGACTGACCAGCACAGAGCCCTGATCTTAATACCATAGATCACCTATGGGGTGAATTAGAGCGCCACAAAAGAAGTTTGGAACCAAGGCCTACTACTAAGCAACAGTTATCGGCAACATTATGTACTGAATGGAAGCGCATACCTATCGCTGTGTTCCAAAACCTTGTCGAAAGCATGTCTCGAAGGGTCAGTGCATGCATTAAGGCCAAAGGTGGACCAACACCGTACTAATGTATGTCAATGAATGCTATGTTGTGTTTCTCTTCTAGGTGTCCGATGACTTTTATCAATATAATGTATATGGACAAGTCCTAAGTCACCAAGGCCTGTGACCAATTCCGCTCAAGGATCAAGGCCATCATGGCTGCCATTAGCGGGTTCATTGAATAATTACGAAATGTGTTTTTGCATCAACTATTGCACAAGATTTCGATTCAATGAAATGCATATTCATGTTTCAATTGTAATTGTTTTATTACATGAGGGTTGTACCGAAAGTAATGCAAAAGTGGGCATAACTTTTTTATTAACTTACAGATGTCGTTCAAATTGCACATGTTGGTAGAGTAACTCTTTCTCTATACAAAAGTACTGCTGAACATAAGTCTCCATCATAAGCAATGCATTTGCGCCATTGTTGAACCCAACTTTCGAATCGTCTTTAAAAAATTCAGATATGGACTGTTGCACCCACTTCTTCACAGCCACTTCCACCTTGTCTGTGTCATCAAATCGTTGTCCCCGGGGACTGTCCTTCATTGGACCGAACAGGTAGAAGTCGGAAGGCACCATATCTGGGTTGTATGGTGGATGGGCGACCACCGATCAGCCTAATTTGCCGATCGCCTGATTTGTTGCCAGAGATGTGTGTGGTCTCTCATTATCATAGTGAATGTGGATCCTTTTCAGATTCTTGTTTGGTCTCTTCCTCCTCATGGCTTTTTTAAGCTTCTCGAGACGTAACTAGCGCCGCCATATCTTAAAGAGTTAAAATGCAGTACACAGAAGCCAACATACAGGCTGCTGCCGGAGCAGACTGTGCATGCGCATTTCTGTTGACTTCAATACTTTGGGTAAAGAACAGTCAGCCGAGCTACTCACAGCACGTGATTGTCACTTTCTCGGTAGCATAATAACTTCACAAATCGGATGTTAGTTTTGTTACGCCAAGCGGATTAGTTAAGGCTTTTGTTTGTTCTTCAGTTTTTCAGAAACATTCTCAGTAATGCCAAATGCTAGGTAATGTCTGCATTTTGTACAGATCCTTAAACCTAACTATAATATTTGCGAAAATTTAATTTAAATAGTAATACTAATGTTATTGCATATTTTTCTCACCAAAAAAAGGAATGGGCGGGATATCAGAAAACAGCAACAACAACAAGAAAAAAACTGCTCTAAGCAAATAGTCATCAGATCGAAAAAACCCATCGTGGATCAAAGAAAAGCTTCACTGCCGTAGTCCCCCTAACATGATTTGCTCCTGAATGTTAACTTTCCCGCAGAGCATATTACCTTTTAAAATGTGGTGGCGCTGTTGTCGCCTGTTTTACGTTATTTCGATTAAAGTTGTCTTCTTTATGCGTTATTTATTCTTTGGTTACATTATGGCATAGCGTGATCAAAGCATCCACCTCCAGCATCAATGCTCTTCTATGACGGAATTTTCAATAACTCAAAACTGTGCAGTCAGTCATTTCACTTAAAATGCCCCCCCCCCCTTTGAAAAAACCAGTGAATAATAATGGAATCTATTGTATTTTTTTACAAGAATTTCAATCACAGGCTTAACCAAGGCTGGGCCAGCTGGCACACCTTGGTGGAGGAGTGCCACTTATTGCCCCAAACTCTCATTCACAGCCTTGTAAACAGTGTGAGGGCTTGTTGTGCGAGCTGTATCACTGTTTGGTGTAATCACACTCCCTATTAGCCCCTCAAAATCCGTGTCACTTGTGGCATCACTTTCAGACTGCAATGTTGTCATTCGTATGCTTCCTTCTCATGTGGTGATGGCATTCTTTTTTTGTTGTGTATTGCTGTGTTGTGGATGTACGTGTGTCCGTACCAACCATTATTAAACCGGTTCTATTGTGTGGATTTATTATTGAACCCTATTGGGTGTTATTCATGTGATTGTTACCTTAATTTTGGACACCAGCATATTTATTGTAAATAAACACAGGTTATTTAGTCAGAAATAGAATAATGTAAATTAAAAGAGGGACTTGAAACTGAAAAATACCAGAATAAATGATTGCAGGGGATTAACGCTTCCTAACATCTGGCAAGATATTTCGCAGAATCACTGTAGCCATCAAGGTTAACCGTAACCGTAATGACGGAGATTAGATTGAAAAACTGCCTGACGAAGGAGACGAGTTTTCTCCAAAAATTTGCAGAAAATTTGTAGCTTTACCTAGAAAAATCCCACAAAAAAGTTAACTAAGTTTGAATACAGAAATAGGAGTTGGCGACAAGTGTAACAGTTCAAAAGAAAGACAGAAATCTTCTGGAGCAGGTGAATTACTCCTAGGAACAGGTTAAGTATCTTTAAGAGCAGGTATACTTTCCTTCATTCTATGATTGCAATAGAAGATGGAACGGAGATTTCCAGTATAACTGAAATTTTGTTTCCCCATTTTACAGCTCCTAGGGGAGACCAGGGCTAGTTGACTACAGGTATAGGTTGGCACCCTGGTTGTAATTTTCATGTGTTTTAACAGGTAACAACAAAAGCTGGACTGTACTTGCAGTTTGGTGTCACAATGCCCTGTCAAAAACTTTGACGACTAACATTGATTGCTACAGGGGTGACGTTGCTTTTCCTACTATTGTTTTTGATGAGTAAATATTTTGAAATTCATTAGTTGCTGTGTTTCTTTTTAAGTAATCAGCTACTTCTAAAACTGTTATGGTATAATGAAGGAATTAATGTTGTTCAAACTATTCCCGGTAGTCTTCCAGGTATGTAAAAATTTTAAAAACGGCAATGGGGTAAGTTAGCACAATGTGTGAACTTATGTACATTTACATACACAGTAGAACCTACTTAAAATGAGGAGCCCTGAACTGAAGGAAATCCTCATTAATTAAATACTCTTACTAAATCTGATTTTGGGCTGAAAACTTCCACCTTGTAAAAATATGCATATGTGAAAATATAGACTACTGTTTTGTGAAAATTGCAACACCAAGAAGGAACCAGGTGATTCGAATGAAATTTATATCACACATTACTGATATGACTGTACATAAGTGATTTAATTTTCAGAACAATACAAGAATTTTTACTTGCAAAAATCAGCCTCTTGTGAAGCCTCTACGAACTGCAATAAGAACTTTTAGACAGCGTGGCATTAAATCGAAAAGGTGTTGGATGGTGTCCTGCGCAATTGCTTACCAGGCGGCATGTATGCTAGTCCACAGATCATTGGTACTGACTGCTGAAGGATTTTGATGGGCGAGTTGCCGAGTGACCATATCCCAGACATGTTCAGTATGCGACATGTCTGGCTAACATGCAGGCCAGGAAAGAAGTGGTATCTGCTGTGCTGTGAAGAGAGCTTGAACATTCCTGGCAACATGTAGTTGGGCATTGTCCTCCTGGAATATAGCACCAGGAGTGCTCTGAAGGAAAGGTATGACTTCTGCCTGTACAACTTTCCTGATGTAGCGGTCACTGTTGAGATTGTTCTCAACTTGTAGCAGCCGAGATTGCAAATGGTCCCCAATGGCACCCCACACCATCACACTTGGCATTCGGCCTGTATGATGCTCGACAATGCATGCTGGAGGAAGGTGCTCACCACAATACCGTCTAATGTGTATGCGACCATCATGGTAGTCCAAGTTGAATCTGGACTCCTCTGAAAAAACGACATGTTGCCAATCAGCACACCATTGTCTGTATTAAAAACTCCATTCCAGCCTGAGGTGTCCATGGTTCACGGTCAAAGAAATCCGCCACAAGGGGATGTGTGCAATCAGTCCTCTATGCATCAGACGGAGTTGAACTGCGGAGGCAGACAATACCACACCTGTTGCAGTGCTCCACTGTTGTTTTAACACTTGTGAAGATGCGGAATGGTTCGTCACTGTCATGTGGATGAGGTGTTGGTCATCTCGC
Organism: Macrothele yani; assembly: GCA_039090855.1. Classification (NCBI taxonomy): domain Eukaryota; kingdom Metazoa; phylum Arthropoda; class Arachnida; order Araneae; family Macrothelidae; genus Macrothele; species Macrothele yani. The sequence continues at coordinate 119,016,425 of CM077005.1, read as the reverse complement.
GGTGCCATCACATTTCTCGGTCCACTGCCAGATTGTCGATGCACTTGGTTCTCCTCGGTCTACTGCCGCCACATGCGCATCACTGTCATGGCGTTATGTCCCATCTCAGCCATAGTGTTGTGATATGAAAATGCACCTTCACACAAACCAATCATTTGTCCCTGTTCAAATTCTGTCGAATGGTGATATTGCGTCTTTCGTCATCTCCGAGGCATTATTGAATCCTGAAGACCCTTTTACAACTCGCTATCCGCAATGCACTACTGATGTGTATCCTAAGCAGCCCTCTCTTTATATCCCTCACTCAACTCTCCAGAGGGTGTTGCCAGGCCCAGACATGTGCAGACTCTGCACTTCCAATCATTTGCATGTCCTACCTTGCTCTGCATATCCTGTAAGTTTCACGTGATTACCATCATTCCTTCATGGTGTTGCAATTTTCACAAACAGTAGTTTATACACTGAAGAGCAATTGAATTAGAGATACCTGTCTAGTAACGTGTAGCACCACCTTTCGCCCTGATGACGGGGGTTCATCTCGGCATGGACTCGACAAGACACCAGAAGCGTTGGGAAGCCATACGGATCCACAACCCCTGAACAAGCTCCCACACTTCACGAAGATTTGATGGAGGGGGTCAGAGCCTCGAACATATTTCTCCATGGCATCCCAGATGTGCTCAGTCAGGTTACCTAGCTGGCCAAAGAAGTGAGGTCATGTCAGTGGAGTGTTCATCCAACCATTCGGATACAATTGGGAGCTGCGTTGTCTTGTTGCAGGATGAGGTCCCCAGTGGGATGTTGAAGACGCACAAACGGGAGCAAATGGTCATCCAGGATATCCCACTAACGTTGACCTGTGAGGGACGATGTCACACGTACCAGGGGTCCCATTTCAGTTCACGTAAACAGTCCCCAGACGAGAATGCCACCCCCACCAGCTTGAAGAGTACTCTGCTGGCAAGAAGGATCCATCGCTTCATGTGGTTTGCGCCGTACTCGTATCCTGCCATCCGCATGTACCAACGTGAATCTGGACTCATCAGTCCAGGCAACATTTTCCCACATGTCTAGGGTCCAGTGGCGATGTTCCTGCACCCATGCTAATCTTTGCACCCTGTGGTGTGCGGTCAGCAACGGTACCCTCGTGGGACGATGGCTTCTGTACCCCGTAGCGAGGAGATGGTTCTGGATGGTGTGGCTGCTTACACGTTTTTGTGCACCAGCATTAAATTGCCGAGTGATTTCTTGCACTGTGGCCCGTGTATCCGCTGTTACAATGCGAGCTAGCCGACGATGATCCCGCTCATCCACACGCTGTTGTCCACGGCAGTTGGGCCTTGCAGGGATGGTTTTACCGGATTCGATGTACTCACAGTGCACCCGTGACACAGTGGCTCGTGAAAATCCCAGTGCCTGCATGACTTCCGAGATGGAGTGACCCATTCATCAGGCCCCGACAATTTGCCCACGATCAAATGCGCTTAGATCCTTCATCTTACCCATACTGCGTCCGACTCTTACTGATTCCCGTCGCATCACTCCTTATATTGTCGGATCGCTGCATACGTCATGTTGTTTCCATTTACAGGGCCGCCCACAGCGCCACATTTGCATAACGCCAGCTGTCTCTAATTCAATTGCTCTTCAGTGTATATACTGTATATACAGGGTGCATAGGAAAGTCCCTTTAGCCTGAAATAACTTGCGAACGGAGAGAGGTACAGTTATGCAAGTGAGATAACGGTATAGTAAAGCGGCTACACCTGATCGAATGCAACCGATAACAGCGCCCCTAGTGGTGAAATGCGGAAGTTAGCCATTGCAAATCGAAAACTAAAAGAGATGCAGCAAAATTTCTAATTACAAAGTTGTAGAGCATAAATTAATCAGTACAAAACAACATTTGTTTCACACGGATAAGATAAATTGTTGCCTGAATACCCTAAAACGTCTGAAATCGATGTGCGACGATTCGAATCTGCATATTCATATTTTGCAAATGTAGCTGTATGCAAATGCAGATTGTGATGTTGTACCGTACCTATGATATAAAAACCAGTAGCAGGATGTACCCTGATCAGAAGTTTAGGTCTACGTACGCTGTATGAGAATGACGAGCTTCACTCACTCCCAATATTGCGAGATGGTGCTTATTTACGACAAATGCCAACGAAACGCGGCGCTAGCAACACAGGAATATGCTGTTCGTTTTCCAGTTGGGCCACATCCAAGTGCGGTTACCCTTGCAAGTGTAATGAAACGGCTCAGGGAGACAGGAAGCACTAAAAGTCGTTCTCCTGGCAAGCCAGTGGGTGCAGGTATGCGTATAATGGCAGAGGATATTTTGGCATATGCACTAGCCCATCCACAAAGCAGTACAAGAGATATCAGCAGGGCGAGTGGCTTAACACAAGGCAGTGTATGGCAAATACTGCATGCTCAAGGTGCACATCCCTATCACGTCATTCCGCAGCAAGAACTGTTACGACGGGACAATGAGCATCGATTTGATTAGTGCACCTGGGCGTTGATTAATGTTGAAGGTGACTCAGACTCTTTATCCAACATTCTTTGGTTGGGTGAGGCAGTGTTCCACCATACCGGATTACTAAAACGACACAACGGCCACTACTGGACGATGGAAAACCCCTTGTGGGGACGATCCTCCAGACATCAAGTGCGTTGGTCCATTAATGTGTGGTGCGGTATTTGGAAGAACCACTTAGTGGGACCTGTGTTCTACAAAGGCACATTAAACAGACAGAGATACCTCCAACTATTACAGGATATCATACATGACTTTTGAGATGACATTTCCCTGTTCGCATTACGTTCCTTGTGGTTCCAACATGACGGTGCCCCTGTACACCAGCCAGCAGCAGTGCGACGCTTTCTCACAGATTGTTTTGGGCAACAAATCATCGGGTATGGTGGTGCTGATTGATGAATGGCCTCCACGATCGCTGGACCTCATTCCGTTGGATTTCTTCCTCTGGGGTTACATAAAAAATCAGGTGTATGCAACAGTGCCTACAAGTCTGTTGGATCTACGTTGTCGTGTTACAGATGCTTGCAGTAGTGTGACACCTTCAATGATGAGGAATGTGCATGCAAAGTTACTTTCGCGAATACAAATGTTTATCGTGGGCAATGGCAAACTCTTCAAACATATTCGACATTAACTTTCTGTCACTGTGCGCCAGTTTGCCTTTTTTGTTTTGTCTGACGTCATCAAACTGTATTGACATAAGTACGCATTTATGCAATAAATTGTGTGTATTTGCTCATACCTATGCCTGTTCCCTTCAAACATTCACACAAAAAGTCGCGAATTTATTTAGGACGTTTTAGGGTATTCAGGCGACAATTTATCTTATCTGTGTGAAACAAATGTTGTTTTGTACTAATTAATTGATGCCCTACAACTTTGTAATTGGAAATTTTGCTCTATCTCTCTTCGTTTTCAATTTGCAATGGCTAACTTCCCGCATTTCACCACTAGAGGCGCTTGGATTGTGCGTAGTCGCTTTACTATACTGATATCTCACTTGCATCGGGTATGGTGGTGCTGATATATATAATATATCAGCACCACCATACCCGATATCAACATTTGCATAACTGCACCTCTCTCCGTTTGCAAGTTATTTCAGGCTAAAGGGACTTTTCTATGCACCCTGTATATATATTTATATATACACTAACGGAAAAAAATCCCAACACCAAGAAGGGGTTGTGTTAGATAAACGACAGTTGGTAGGCAGTGAGAGTACATCTCTAAGATGACGTCTATGCAAATTTCGTGCTCGGTGCATACGTGTGGCACTAGTAGCGCCCCTCGGAACATGCAAAGCAGGTTTGCTGTAAATACGCGCTGTAACATTCGTGAGCGTTAGTTATCGTTGAGATTAGACATAGTGTGTTGATGTTAGTCAAGAATGCCTTTAAGAAGACGAAGAAGCCATTATCAACAGCTCACGGAGTTTGAGCGAGGAAGTGTAATAGGGCTACGAGAAGGTGGATTTTCTTTCCACAATATTGCAGAACGACTTGGCAGGGATTGTTGGCAGCGGTGGTCAAGGGAAGGTACTGCCTCAAGAAGACTGGGTTCCGACCGGCCACGTGGCACTACTGAGAGGGAAGACCGCCGTGTACGGCATATGGCCGTGGCGCATCATACCGCATCTGCAGAACCAATTCGAGCTGCAGTTGCTACCACAGTGACACAACGAACTGTTACAAATCGGTTACTTGAAGGACAGCTCCAAGCCAGACGCCCTGTAGCATGCATTCCACTTACTCCAAACCACTGCCGTTTGCGACGTCAGTGTTGTCAAGCTAGAGCTCATTGGAGATCTGTTGTGTTTTCTGATGAAAGCCGGTTCTGCCTGGGTGCCAGTGATGGCCGTGTGTTGGTTAGAAGGAGGCCAGGTGAGCGCCTGCAACCAACCTGTCTGCGGCCGATACACACTGGACCTACACCTGGAGTTATGGTCTGGGGAGCAATTTCCTATGACAGCAGAAGCACTCTCGTGGTTATCCCACGCACCCTGACGGCACAGTTGTACATCGGTCTAGTGATTCAACCTGTTGTGGTGCCATTCATGAACAGCATTCCAGGGGGTGTTTTCCAACAGGATAACGCTTGCCCGCATACCGCTGTTGTAACCCAACATGCTCTACAGAGTGTCGACATGTTGCTGTGGACTGCTGAATCACCAATCTTTCACCAATCGAGCACGTATGGGACATCATTGGACGACAACTCCAGCGTCACCCCCAACCAGCGTTAACCGTCCCTGTATTGACCGACCAAGTGCAACAGGCATGGAACTCCATCCCACAAACTGACATCCAGCACTTGTACGACACAATGCATGAACGTTTGCGTGCTTGCATTCAACATTCTGGCGGTTACACCGGTTATTAATGTACCAGCATTTCACATTTAAAATGGCTCTTCTCGCGCTTACATTAAGCTGTGATCTTGAAACCTTAATCGATTAAATATGTTACCTATACAAATGTAATGCCACCATTTCATTCCTCTACAACTATTTTTTCGTGGTGTTGGAATTTTTTTCCCCGTCAGTGTGTATGTACAGTGGCACACCCAGGAATTCCTGTTGGGCAGTCTGTGTGTGCACACACATAGTATGTATATTAAGGTAGTCCTTAAATACTATGCATTTTTTTTTCAACAATTTATATGCTCTAACCCCCAAAAGTGTTGCTCGATGTAAAAAAATAACATCTGTAAAATTCCTACTATTTTAATTAACATTTAATGGTAGCTCAATATGCTCAAAGTTTTACTTGTGGTTACATATATTGTACATCATAAAATTACACATCAATTAGAGCAGAAATACTGATTTATTAATTACTCTGAAAAATTCCAAACACAAATCCTTATCTAAATTAATTATGCCTATCAAAGACAACAGAACATTATTTCCACTTGAAGTAATATTCATTGTCGACACTGAGAAAATCAGTAAATCACTTAAATCAGAGTTCCTTGTAACTTGACTCATCTGAGATTAAATTTTTTTCTCTTGCAGTCGGAATAACGACACATATGTTGTTCTGCAACTTGTAATAAATATTGTTTTGGGGCATCATTCTCTCTCTCTTTTTTTTTTTTTTTTCTTTTTGCTTGGAGGTTTAACGACCACCGTGGGCAACTCAATGGGCTGGTTCCAGGGAAGGAAGAGAGAGAATGCTGTAAGAAAACACCATCCATGCCTCATTGGGATTCGAACCCTGACCCATCTTGGACAAATGATCGGAAGCCATGCCTTAGACCACTGCCCCATTGGGCTGGCCATTTCAGGATCAAAATCTAAATACTTTCTTGGGATATTAAGGCAATTAAAAAAAAATCGTAGTGCTTTTTGTCACAAAATCTTCAATCTTCATATCATGAGAAATCTTGCCACTCAGCTTGATGCGTTTAAGAGGTTTGTTGACCCCATCCTTTTCATTAAGGGACCAAAGCATAGCTTTTTTTGGACTTGTAGGCACGTTTTGTATACTTGTAGACACGTTTTGTTTTCCTTTTGCAATTTTTTTTCAGCTTGAACCACTTTTCACAAAGTTTCTCCAATTTCTTGATACAATCCTGTTCATGGCGCATGGAAATACAGACCTTTTCCCCAAAACACAGCAGTTTCCTTAACAACAGCCCTACAAATCTCACGAATTTTTTTTTTTTTTTTTTTTTTTTTTTTTGAGGTTTATATAGGCAAGCTTGTTTCTGGAACTGTACATAATTTTCCAACTATATGAAATAAAAATAGGCATTACCTTATTTATGTAGGGTATTTGATTGACACTTAAGTTAAATAAGACAAGAGAAGGTGAATGGAGAAGTCAGGTGATGATAATATGGTAAGTGAATATTTCAACGGACTTGAGTGACCTCTAAATGTAGTCAGATCTGCCTGAAACTTTACAAAAAATATTTTTTTATATGGTAGAACAATATAGGAGGGTCAGACGACAACATTTCAAAACTTCAAAAATAAGTACCACCCTAATGTATATAGTGTATACATTAGGTAGATAGATATAAGAGTTGACATACATCATTCTTAATCTCTTTCAGGCTAGGGGCGGGGGCTTTCTAATGATGGCCACCCTGTCATTTACAGATAGCACTTTTCTCTTTGACATTTTGTTGCTTATAAAAGTTTAGAATTTCCTACTTGACTGCTGTTTAATGACATACACATAGCAAAAGTTGCACCATTCTTCCCAGTGCAATGCTCACTTGGAGGGTGAAAGGGGCAAGGGACACAATCCCAATATTTTTATCTCCTGTTTTCCCTTCAGGCAGCATCCCCATCCCATTTCTTCCCTATTCCTTTTTACAGTTGTCGCCCAGAAATTCACTTAACATGTGTGTGAACCCAACCCATGTGTCACCACAGTGGTACAGGGGTCTAAGCGCTGGCTTCATGCCATTCATTCAAGATGGGTCTGGGTTCGAATCCCAGGTGAGGCATTGGTATTGTGTTTGTCTCATGGCTCTGGCTCTCTCCCTTCTCTGGAGCCAATGGCCCCAAATTAGGGACGGACAACTGCTTATAGTGTGTCCAGTTGCTCACTGAGGTGGTTAAACCCACAAACAAACAAAAAAAAAATACATCCCCTTTTTGCCTAGAGGAGCAGGGCATGTGTTTTCAACTCAGCTTGAAAAACAACATGCTCGGGGCACATAAATTTTTGGCCTGGTCAGGTTAAAATGAAATTTTAGTTCCACGGTCAGGGCAACTACATTTAAAAATGAAAAAGTGGAATAGAATATCCTTCCGCAAGAAAAAAGACAGTCGTCGGATGTTGTGTTTCATTTCATTGTGACAGCGCTTGTGACCACAAGGCTGCACATTTAGGTGGAAAATCCATTCCCGAGTTTATTTATTTATTTATTCATTTTTATTTGGGTAATTTTTGAGGAAAGAGTACATTTTATTTACTTTTTATTTTATTTTGCCATTAGCCCCACTTTCGGGTGATTCTTCTTTTTTCTTCCTCCCCCTCTCCCATGGGCAGTTGAGAAGCGCCAGTGGGACCCTTGCAAGGCGTCGCATACCATTAGGAGACAGCGTATGGCATCACCATCAACGGGCCGACTTTGTAGTAGATATTTTATGGGGCAATAGAAATGTCCGCCTTGTCTGGCTTCCACAATGCGTTGGGTCGACTGTAGACTTTTTGAACCGAAACTAACAATTTTATTGGGTTAGGATTTATGGCCCGGTGGTTATATCATGCGGCTAACATTACTTGAAGAGCTGTTCTCAGAATTTTCATGGGAATGGGTAGCAATTTTGACCCCCTAATGAATGGATGAACCAAATGTTAATTCTATGACCAGTAGGATTTAGACTTGGGAATTTAATTCAGGGATGCTTGCATTTCCCAGCTAGTAATTGGAGGATGGGATATTTTTTAGGTAATGTGGGTCTTCTTGGAGGTTGTCAAAACTTTTCCAAGGGAAGAGAATGACTTCGTCATTTTTACTTGATCGAGAAGCATCTCTTATTCCTTGTGACTTGTGACTTGGTTTTTCTTTTTGCCTTGAATGTTGGTGACTTTCCTTCAGGACTGTCACCTAGGAGCTACTATGTAATGCTTTGCCCTTTGCCTGCATTTCAGTTTTATAAGTGTGTGGCCGAAAACTTGATCACCGCCATGATTTCTCAGAGACTGGAAACTTAATCGCTGCCCAATATTACGGCAGGACTAAAGCATCTGTAACTGCGTACCGTTTCCCGACGTGGATGAAGGATCTCAACCGAGGTTTTTAGGAGAACGGACCCTGCTGAGAATGATGAGGGCCCATACGAGGGTTGCAGCTGCAGGAAAAGATAAGTGATGGACCGCGACGTCTGGCTGGGATGACCACCGGACGTGACAACTAGGACCTTCCGAAACATGAGAACCTACCCCTTGAAAGTCAAATATCCAGGCGATGATGGGCAAAACACGTAACAATATTAACAAATAAAGGTAACTTGATCACGCTAGTTACGTTAAATGAAAACTTTTACAAAAAGTTCGTAAGTTGGAAGCTTTCGACCTTATCTTAAGTCTTCATCACGCCAATGGAGGACTAAGATTGTTTGCCAGATTCTACATTTGAATTTTTTCCTATTTTTGTTGCCAAAACTTAGAATTGATCTCCAGATCATCGGAATGTAGAGAGGAGATTCGGAATTGCAAGTCATTGAGTTGAAAATAATTTCCAGGCTTTCACGGTAACGGAGGGCAAAACGATTGTCAAAAGAAGCAATTCGTTTTGCTTCGTTCCAGTGGGGAACTGCAGATGTGTCTTCCATTGTCAAAATAGATAAGGCAGTATTAGGATTGGCTTTTGAAACATCTTTTTTATGTTCTAAAATTCTATGGTTAATGCTCCTGTATGTGCTTCCAATGTATAAGTTATCCCCAGTAGAAGAAGACATAGGAATGCAGTAAATTCCTGGGAGGTTCAGGCTTTCAACTTTGTCCCTATCCCTTTGTAGAAGTTTCAAGATGTTTGGGGTAGATTTAATGGCAAGATGGTAACCAAAACTTCTAAAAAGAATCTGTAACTTATAAGCATAGGAAGGATTTTAAGACACAGAACCACATAATTTCAGGTCTTCTTTCTTATGATGAAGGAGGCATTCGATTTTCGAATGGGTTTTCATATTTCTTTATGAGGGAGTTGACTGTAAGAGCAGGGAAACCATGAGAGAAGGCCATTGTAGAAATTTTGGAGAGTTCTTGAAGAGAGAGTTGGTTGTTGCAAATGATATGAGCCCTGTGAATGTAGGACTTCAATGCTGCAAGCTTGTAGAGATGCAGGGTGAAAGATTTGTAGGGAATGATGTTAGTGGCCGCAGAAGGTTTACGATAGACGGAACGAGTAATGGAGAGATCAGCGTTTCTGCAGATAGATACATCCAGGAAATCAATTTTGTGGTTTACTTCATTAGATATAGTGAGATTAATGGAAGGAAATTTTTCCGTAATGGAGTTGATCAGTGTCTGTAGTTCAGACTCGGAATGTGGCCAGCTAATGAAAATGTCGTCTACATATCTTAACCATCCCTATGGTTAAGATATGTAGACGACATTACTAGACGACTTTACTGATGTAACCGCAAGGACTCCTTACCCCGGATGAAGCCACAGCCGCAATGGGATCGCCAGGCCAGATTCGGATGTTAAGGTAAGGAATTCTACCCTATTCTTTCTTTTGGGTGTCCCCTCATAATATGTGTTTATCGAACAGTGCATAAGAAAGTCCTCCGTTAGAATTAATGTTTTTATAAGTGAGTAGTCAATAAGCACAAGTTGCTGTCAGAAAGTCGGCATTATTCTTGCTAATATCGTGTGTTATCAAGCGAAGTGTTTATATACACTGAAGGAAAAAAAAATCCCAACACCAAGAAGGCGTTGTGTTAGATAAACGACAGTTGGTAGGCGGTGAGAGTACATCTGTAAGATGACGTCTATGCAAATTTTGCGCTCGGCGCATACGTGTGGTGCTAGTAGCGCCTCGGAACATGCAAAGCAGGTTTGCTGTAAATACGCGCTGTAACATTCGTGAGCGTTGGTTATCGTTGAGATTCGACGTAGTGTGTTGATGTTAGTCAAGAATGCTTTTAAGAAGACGAAGCCATTATCAACAGCTCACGGAGTTTGAACGAGGAAGTGTAATAGGGCTACGAGAAGGTGGATTTTCTTTCCGCAATATTGCAGAACGACTTGGCAGGAATGTAGCTTCTGTGCACGATTGTTGGCAGCGGTGGTCAAGGGAAGGTACTGCCTCAAGAAGACCGGGTTCCGGCCGGCCACGTGGCACTACTGATAGGGAAGACCACCGTGTACGGCGTATGGCCGTGGTGCATCGTACCATGTCTGCGGCAGCAATTCGAGCTGCAGTTGCCACCACAGTGACACAACGAACTGTTACAAATTGGTTACTTGAAGGACAGCTTCGAGCCAGACGCCCTGTAGCGTGCATTCCACTTACTCCAAACCACTGTTGTTTGCGACGTCAGTGGTGTCAAGCTAGAGCTCATTGGAGGATGGAGTGGAGATCTGTTGTATTTTCTGATGAAAGCCGGTTCTGCCTGGGTGCCAGTGATGGCCGTGTGTTGGTTAGAAGGAGGCCAGGTGAGCGCCTGCAACCAACCTGTCTGCGGCCGAGACACACTGGACCTACACCTGGAGTTATGGTCTGGGGAGCAATTTCCTATGACAACAGGAGCACTCTCATGGTTAGCCCACGCACTCTGACGGCACAGTTCTACATCGGTCTGGTGATTCAACCTGTTGTGCTGCCATTCATGAACAGCATTCCAGGGGGTGTTTTCCAACAGGATAACGCTCGTCCGCATACTGCTGTTGTAACCCAACATGCTCTACAGAGTGTCGACATGTTGCTGTGGACTGCTGAATCACCAATCTTTCACCAATCGAGCACGTATGGGACATCATTGGACGACAACTCCAGCATCACCCCCCAACCAGCATTAACCGCCCCTGTATTGACCGACCAAGTGCAACAGGCATGGAACTCCATCCCACAAACTGACATCCAGCACCTGTACGACACAATGCATGAACGTTTGCGTGCTTGCATTCAACATTCTGGTGGTTACACCGGTTATTAATGTACCCGCATTTCACATTTAAAATGGCTCTTCTCACGCTTACAATAAGCTGTGGTCTTGAAACCTTAATCGATTAAATATGTTACCTATACAAATGTATTGCCGCCATTTCACTCGTCTACAACTATTTTTTCGTGGTGTTGGGATTTTTTTCCGTCAGTGTAAATATAAATGATTAAAAGGTGATTGCAAGTTTAACACATACATATACAACTTACATACTTGAAGTAATGAGCATAGGGTCCTAAACTATTGTGTGTGTGTATCTTTATTATTATGCCGAAACATAACAAAAAAAAATTTTTCTATGTTAATTTGCCTACGTATTATCATGAGTGTATCTTTAGTTGCAAATTGTATGCTCAACCCTGGATTTTTGGCGATAATATATATTTTACGGCAGGGACTCAGAAATTCTTTCACTTATGCTTTTTTTAAATTCTAGAAGATTACGAAAACATTGTGGCGCACATTAGACCCTTTTGACTCCCAAAGGAAAATCTGCTGTTTGAATCACAACATCCCGTCAGTGGATCCTGAAGCTGCGTCAGCCCTAAATTAGGGATTCGCAGAATTACTATCCACTCGACACCCCCTTGGTTCCCAATATTATGCCGGGTGAACCCAAATCAGAATCCGAGCATTAATATCATTTCTAATCACCGGAATTTGTATTACTGTTATTTAGTACTAAGGGCAGAAGAATATCACTTCTTTAATTATTTTATGCTCTAGGTCCAGCTACTGGAACCATATATATATATATAGAAGGGTTTTTTTTTTTTTTTTGGTTTAAATGTTGTTTATAGTTATTTTGGGGATGCATGCCTCTGATGAAACTAAAAAAAAAAAAAATTAAATTAATACTGATTTTATTATCATACCATTTCATACCAATTTCAGCATCATCATCTTAAATTTTGAGATACCTGCTTTTGTGCACATTAAACATTTTGAATACAGACCCGTAAAAAGGAAATGCAAAGCATGTACAAAAAAGTTAAGATTTTTAATTTAAAAAAAAGAGGGTTCGGATTTGTTATCTTTTTTTTAAAAGATAAGTTTTCTTTTGCATTAGCTTTCACTACCTGGGCAGGTAAATAATTTTTGCACATGCCTAACTGGACATGTAACTTTTTAGATATTTTTCAAGCCCTACATAGGCTCTTGGAGTGGGTATTGGATATTTTCTTGCATACACGTTGAGCATTCGGTGTGCTTCTTTCCCATTGTTTTTTCTATCAGCATTCTTCCACTAGCACGTCAAGATTGCACTATGCTGTCACAATTTTCTTCTGTAATACCATATTCAACCATCGTGAAAGTGTTCAATTTTCTGCAAGTCACTGTGACTAGTACAGTCAGAATTCTACTTGTCTAATGAAAAAAAATACTGGCCATTCAGCATGGGGTAACAGGAAAAAAGAGAGACAAGAACCATGGGGTTGATACAGGTTTTTAAAGGTAATACCCATTTTTGTGAAATTTAGCCTATTTTTTGAATTTTGCATATTTTTGTGTTTACATTGATTTTAATCTTCCATAATTATTGTTTGGATAGCAATTGTTTTATTTTCTTAGTTATTTTTTATTTATTATTTTAATTTGTTCTTGTTCTATTGCTAATCGTGGTGCACACTTTCTGGGTGTGCAGCAAGTTTTCTGTTTTGATGATTGTGTATGCAGAGATTTTTTTTTTTTTTTTTTTTAAATACAACATTGTGATTATACTTCAGCTGAGATCTCCAGAAAAAATAACACTCCATCTGGATTGTATTAAACCAGGAATTTGACAACCTGTTGAAAAGTTGAACCTCTGAAGGTCAAACTTTTTAAGTGCTGGAGAAAAAGTAATAACTCATTAACTAAAATAACATAATAAAAAAAAATTGTTCATCCCAACCCGATTCTCCATAAAGCGAACGCTCAGTACCTTCCCATCATTCACCTCTCCTCATAATTGTAAATACGTTTCCTGGGATCCCGGCAAAGATTAATATGAGTAGGGATGGGCAAAAAACATCATTTTTCAGATCGATGTTTCACATGTGATATAATCGATGTCTGAAACTGCACAGTAATATTTTCTATGTGAAATAAATGAATTTCTCTTTCATGCATTCCTTTAAAGAGAAACGGAATACAATATTCCTGTGTCATGAATTAGCAATTTTTTTGCTATTCTGTTCTATATTTTGTCAGTGAAAATTAAGTTTTTTTTTCTCGATGTTACAGGAACTGATACGTCCAAAAAAACATCGAGGTTTCATGACCGTTGTTTGAAACTGCAAAAGCGTAATCCACGTGAAATTTTTCTGTGTGAAGTAAATGCATTTCTCTTTGTTGAATTCTTATAAAGGGAATATCACCTATCTATGCCTTGAATTAGTGATTTTTTCACTGTCTTGTTCAATATTTCGTCAACGAAAATAAGAGTTCGTATCCTAAATGTCACAGGAGTCGATACATCTAAGAAACATCGAGGATACTTCAACAGAGCATTTTAACAAATATAATATTATTGGTTATTCGACGATAAATTGGTAAGAACACCAATATATTGAACACACAATGATTTTACCCATCGATTTGCCCATAATTGCTGCAGATTGAAAAGATGCGAGTTCTTTGGCATTTTAGCAAACATTCGAGGATTTTAGCGATACATCAAAAAATTCCACCTATACTACCAATGCATGTGGTGTTTCGGGAATGAGTACCCACCAATGACCAACATCGATGCTTTTCACCGGCATATCCATTCCTAACTTCTGAGTTAGCCCAGGAAAAAATGCATGCAAAATGAGGCTGCCAGCTGTGGAAAAAATGCTCCCATATAATGCTTTTGGGTTTCTTTCAGTGAGCGTCGCCTCAAATTTTGGTAGTGATGACGCAGTGCCGTCCCGGTGGCACAGTGGTCTAAGCGATGGCTTACAACGATTCGCTGGAGTTGGGTCTGGGTTCAAGTTTCAGTGAGGCATAGATATTGTGTTTGTCTTACAGCGCTGGCTCTCTCCCTTCCCCGGAACATTGGCCCTCAATTAGGGACGAGTGACTGCTTATAGCCCATTAAGTTGCTCACTATGGTCGCTAAACCTTCAATCAAAAAAATAAAGGACGCAGTGATTGATAGACATTCATCAGAGACAGTTTTACTGAAAACAGTTCATAATGACTAAAATGTAAAATTTTACTGAAAGTGAAGATACACCTCCCCATGCCGCAGTGGTCTCGGCGCTGGATTATGACCATTCGTCCAGGTTCAAATCCGGGTGACGCATGGATGTTGTGTTTGTATTACAGCACTGGCTCTCTCTGTTATTTGCAAATCTGGTGTACTGTATCACATGTTCGATCTGTATTTTGATGTTTTCAATGTATTGCATAATATTCGTACCCTGTGACGCACAAGACTGTATTTGTCTGAATTCGAGATGTGTGTGTGTTAACCACGTCCCATGCATGAATTCAAGTTGTATGTGTTACCTGGGACCAATAAATGATTTAAAAAAAAGAAAACTTCAATAAAAAAAAAAAAAAAAGATTCCGCCCAATGGTGTCAAATACCACTTAGATCGACCCTTGCCAGAACAGAGCAAATACCATAACATAGAGGTATTCAAAGATCTTGGAGAGAATAGACTGGCAAATACCTCGCTACTTCCATCAGAATTTGATAACCGCATGTTCCGCCATTAGCGAGGACAGAAAGCGTTTGACGTGCATTGGCCCATTGTGCGCATTTCAAATCATGTTCTATATAGTTATAAATAATAATAACTATGGTCAGGTACTGTGTGAGTTATGGTTGTAAGAGCAAAGCTATATAATATCATACAGCGGACGTGAGGAACGAATTTCATTTCATAAGTAAGTGAAATTAAGTGTTTTTCTCGTTGTTTATAATGTCTTTGGTTGTTTACATTACTTTTGTATAGCAGTTTTCAGGTTTTTCTGATTGCTTAGAAAGTCGATTGTAATGTAATAATTTTCCTGAGGTCATTGCAGAAACACTGCTTTATTTTAGAAAAAGAAATTGTTCGTCAGAATTCACGTTTTACGAATAGTGAGAACTACTTCACAACTAAAGTATGTAGGAAGGGAAATGCAAAATTAAGCAGACATTTATCACTCATATTCATATGAAGTTTTCATGTAATTGACTTATTTCCGTGTAGTAGCACATGGAATTTGACTTGTCGACCATAGCAGATATGGAGCAGTGAAAAATATAAAGGAGTCTGTTGCTGCTGATTTGTTGGATTTTTTTCTAGCTTGTTGCCCTGTCTTGGGATTGCTACTGTGGTAATCCTACCTTCATAGTTTGTCAGAATCAACTTAAAAGAAGGTTCAAATATATTTTTTTTTTTTCAGAAAGATTTTATTAAGCTTCCAAAGTACTCTTTAGGCTTTCCTATGCCGATAATCGAAAAACTTCACATATAAAAGTGTACAGTGCCGTAGGTAGTGCTATAATCAAGGGAAGGCTGGAAACTTTGTATGTACTTTCATAAATTAACTTTTAACTTATATTATGGATTAAAATATTGTATTATATTTCATATCATAGCAGTATATGTATTGAAAAATTGGTGAGCACAGCACAATATGTATGTAGATTCCGAGCAAACCTCCCAAATTGGTACCTCCTCTTTTGATGTCCTTAATGTCACCAAAGTAGCCATCCTAGTGGCACAGTGGTCTAAGCAATGGCTACTTATCATTCACCTAATGGAGGGGTCTGGGTTTGAATCCTGGTAAGGCATGAATGTTGTGTTTGTCTTACGGCCGCCCTGGTGGCTCGGTGATCTAAGCAAATGGATTCTGATCTTCGCCCAACGGAGGTGTCTGCGTTCAAATCCCTGTGTAAGACATGGTTGTTTGTGTTTGTCTTTCTGGGGTTTATTCGCTGAGTTCCTTGTTCACTTGTGTACATTGCTGATGAATCTGTGAACCAAGTCCAATATATGTTCAGTCTATATGTCAGTGTATCTCTCAACCAAGTCCAATATATTGGGTCGTTTCATAATTATTGGCCGATTCGGACACAAAGAAACAAACAGCAGTAACAGACGACAAACAATACACTGTGTCCAACATGTTTTCAGTGAAAAAATGCCACTGTGGCAGAAACTGGCATCACAGTGGTCCGAGGAATCGCTAATGGCGGAAATCACAGCATCCTTGTTAGCGAACCGTTTGCCACTCAAGAAGTAGTCCAAATGGTGAAACATGTGAAAGTCTGAGGGGGCAAGTTCAGGTGAATAAACATGGTGAGAGAGGACTTCGTACCCCAAGGCGTTGATTTTTCGCATGTGGTCATGCGCCATCCTGAAGCAGTGTGGGACCCAAACGATTGGCGAGCGATGGTTGTTTGCTGCAAAATTTCTGGTGACATTCATTCAGCTGACGGCAGCACATGTCCTTTGTGATTGTTTGACCTTGCGGCAAAAACTCATAATGAACCACAGTTTTGGCAGTCCACACAGAAATCAGAACCTTCTGTGGGTGCAACTCGGGTTTTGACATGTGTTTGGGTGGTTCCCCTTTATCGAGCCACGGCGCTGTCGCTGCCTTTTGTCATAAAGCACCCATTTTTCATCAACCGTAAGGATCCGATGCAGAAAGGGAGAACTAGCCTCACGGTTTTGAAGGGCAATGCATTTTCCAGACTCTGCATCTGCTGTTGTTCGGTTAGGTCGTGTGGAACCCAGGTATCCAGTTTTTAACCTTGCCCATAGCTGCCAGGTGTCTAGAAACTGTCACTAATGATATGACAAGTTCGACACTGAGCTCATGTACAGTGGACGTTGGTTTTTCTTCCACTTTCCACCTTAAATGTACAGTTTCACACAGAACCGGACGACCGGCTCCTGGCTTATGGTCGATGGTAACATCACCAGCATGGAACTTGTAAAACAGTCTACAGACAGTTCTGTCACTCGTCGTTCCGACAACCCACACTCTATTGACATTTGCGACCATTTCGGACACATTCCGTCCAAGTTTGAATTCGTACAAAATCACTGATCTCGTCAGGTTGCTCCATCATGTCCCCAACTGTTGAGATCTGTCTGAAATAGTTTTATACACGTGGACTGAACCGATTCAATTTGCATAGGCGTTTGGTAGTTCCTCCTACGAGATATCCCTTGTAACCGGCTATGCAAATTCGCCTTGTCGGCATCGGCCAATAATTATGAAACGACCCAATATGTTCAACATATATGTCAATGAATCTTTCAACCAAGTCCAATAAATAATTATATTAAACCTCCAGTAAGAAAAACAGTCACCGAAGTGGAGGTACCCTCAAGAGGTTTAATATATACAGTATATTAAGAAAATGTTTATAGTTGATTTGGTCAAAATTGGGCTAAAGTATCCTTTATATAATGCGAAACTACTGTTCATTTTGTTTAGGCTAGGCAATTTTAAAATAAACACCTGGACAAAATGATTTTAAGAACCCCAAAGGAACATCATTCAAGGGCAACTGAAGGAAAAATACTGATACATTTTTATCTGAGAATAGTTAATTAACTACGAACTGAAAGCTGTATTAACCAGAAATTCTACAGAATGCAATTTATTCAAACGGAGAAATGTGTTTTCATGCTGATACAGGGGTCCGCAAATAGCATACATATCTAATAATGTTGTGTTTTGCATTATGTTTCTTCTTTTGAAACATGGATTCTCCTTCGTTCATGCCATGACTACGTGTAATTGTGGCAATTGCATGTAATGGTTTCTTATTATGTACTGTGATACTGTTGGAAATATTTGACTTGCTTTTCAAATTCTGGGCACTTTCTATTCATGTTTTGTCATTTTAATATCGACATATTCACTCTAAACTTTTCCAGCAGATCTCTCAAAATGCAAAGCGTTTCAAAAATGAGTGCACATAGTAAATTATACAGGGAATGGACTGGCATACTGTGTATGATTTCAAAAGTTTTTAAATACAGAAATTGATCTTCCAATTGTATCTTAAACAAGCTTCTGTGTGGACATGTTTTTTAATCAGCTGATTTACAGGCTTTCTTCTCAGTAAGTTCGATATATAATGCTATACAACCATTTCTCACATCTTTTTCTCCTTTGGTTGGTATCCAGTCAAGTAATTCACTCGTCCAACGTTTGTCAGCTTTTAGGTGATGCTAAATTTCCTTTTGTTTTGGCATCCCCCTCCCCAATAAGGCATGTGCTAAATATTATTACATTCAAAGTCTTTCTTAGGGGAGGTTCAAAACTTCCCCTGGTGGCCTCCAAGCTACTGCCCTGAAAGTGTATCACATTTCACCTGAATGTTTTTCAGTCTAAGAAGAAAGTGATTGTATATATAGTTTGTGCTAATAAGATGATTGAGAAAGAACACATTTAAATTTTTTTTAACAGGCGCAGAGAACAGCAGAAATTACTACATTTTGGGTTTTTAACATAGATTACTTGCTAAACTGTGGTTCACAGGACCTGATTTTTGTGAGCCATAATTTTTTATGCTAGAAGAAAAAAAATTATGGCTCACAGATAACCCTATGACTATTCTCTTATATCACATGTATTTGTATTCCATGTTAAAAAAATCAAACCTCGAAACACATGTTCGACATCCAAATAGTCACATTTGGGGCCTAAGGATAGTTTGCAATTGAGGTTTTCTAACATGGGATACTGAAAATGTCAAAAGCTGTGTTTCGAGACATCAGAATTTCTAAATTCTGCCTGGGAGCACTAGAAATGCAAATACAGTTCCTCTACAATCACCCCTGTAAAAAGTGACATGATGTTCCTCTCCTGTGGAAATATTAAATATATTTATTCCCTTACATTTTTTTTAATTTGCTGAAAAACACCAGTTTGAAACTAAAAATTTTTAATTATATTTTTTGAACAAGATTGCCCAAAACATCATGAAAAGCTTCCAAAGCTCTCTGTGTAAACATCTTTTGTACGCTCCAGCTCTTTTGGAAATATTATATAAATTATTATCCTACTTTTTTTATTAATTTGGTGAAACACACCAGTTGGAAACTACTATGAATTCAAAAATTTTAATCATATTTTGTATTAAATTGCCAGAAACATGGCAAAAAAAAAAAATGTGGAAACTTTCTCCGTTTCTCTGGACAGTGTATCAGCAACGTTCATTGACCATTTCAAAGTTTGTCTCCCCTCGGAAGCTAAAAATACACGGCATTTGTGACCCCTGAAAGCTAATTCTTATGTGACGTGGAAGATTCTTTGGTTTAACAACCCAGTATGTCATGTTTGTAAGCCCATGTGACATGGTTATCAAGTAATGCTGAGTTACTGCACAATATCAAGGTGTCAATGTGTTAACAGAACAATTTCAAATGGAAGGTGTGCTCATGTCAAAGTGCCAGGTGCTCAGCAATTCTCATTTTATTCGATCACAGCTGGGTGACGTGAATTTTGTGTTGTATAACAACCAGAACAATTTCAAATGGAAGATGTGTTCATGTCAAAGTGTTACACAATTCTCATTCTATTCAATCACGGCTGGGTGAAGTGAATTTTCTGTATTTTCACCCACTCAGTTTGTTGTGGTAAACACAGCTATTCTGTGCTTGCTTACAGCATACAATTGTTGAATACAAGGCGGCAATGGGTAACAGCTTGGTGAAGTGAATTTTGTCAAATGTTGCTACACAATTGTTGCATACAAAGTGTACGTTTGAAAATAACTTGGCACATTCTCAGATTAGCTATCGAGAGAAACATTTTACAATCTCATCAGTAAAAGTTACACTCACAGGGATCTATATATTCCATGCTGAACTGGTCAAAACGTCACTTGATTACGGAACAGTTTCTTGACATTCACTTCATATTAAAGCTAGCATTTGATTAAATCATAATTGCAGGAAGGAAAACAAAGCTTGTTTACCACTATTTCAGTGCCTATCCTGTGCTATGTTCTCCTTTTTGATCTTTTACAAGATAATTTGAAAAAATGTTTGTATAGTCTTTCTTAGCAAATTAAAAAAAAAACAAAAAAACAGTTCACCCAGGTCTGTAGTCAAAGAAAAAAATAAGGTAAGAAAAGGATTTTTGTATGCATGTATCAGTTAGAGGGAGTGATGTATTAATTGCTCATTTGCTTCATAAGAACATACCAGTGTTTACTGAGGCATAAAAGTTTTGGTTAGAAAATTAGGTGAGATAAAGTGCTGTGTCATTCTTTCAAATTATATGTAGGAATAGCTTTTACAATTAGTTTATTGAGTATGAATACGGCACTGCAATTAATAATAGATATGAAGAGCTCTGCCTGTCTAAGGAAAAGCCGTGATAGTTTTGTAAACATATCTGTAGACCCCCTTTTTTTATTTTATGCGATATTCAGTTTTCATGGGGTAAAAATATTTTTCAATAAAATAATTTGAGGAACAAAATCGGGTAGTTAAGGGTAATATGAAGGAACGATAATGCGGTATATTTAAATTCGCATTGCTGCAACTTCACGTATCAGATGTTTTTTTTATTTTTTATTTTGGTTGGAGGTTTAACGACCCCCGTGAGCAACTCAATGGGCTATAAGCAGTCGCCCGTCCCTAATTTAGGGTCACTGGTTCCAGGGAAGGGAGAGAGCCAGTGCCGTAAGACAAACACAACATCCATGCCTCACGGAATTCGAACCCGGACCCCGTTCGGACGAAGGATCAGAGACCATCGCTTAGACCACTGCGCCACCGGGGCGGCGTATCAGATGTTCGTTGTATGTAGCGGCGTATTTTCCATTTCATAGCTGATTTTCATCGAAACTGAGAACTTGCTAATTAAATTTTGATCTAGATATTTGTTGGTTCGCATTTGCACCCGAATATTCCTTCTGCGCTATTTATACGATATATTATGCGTTGAATCAAACACTGTACGTAATGTGTACGTACCTTTCCAATGGCTATCTATTTCTCACCAAGTACTCGTGGTTAGAGATGGCGCTGCTGTCTCAATTGCTGCTCGTTGCCTCTACGTTTGCCAGTCTATAATAAACTGCAAATACGTAGCACTTCCGTCAGTGTTTGTTGAAAACCGGATGTACTGACAGTCCGCCATTAATGAGGACGGGAAACGGTTCATGTAAAGACTTCGGTTGCAAATTGTGCTTTATAAACAGTAAATATGGTCAGATACTGTGTAAGTTATGGATGTAAGACTAAATATATATCACCCACGGAATGTGGACCTGAGAAACGGATATCATTTCACAAGTAAGTTAAATGTTTTGCTTGTAATGTCTTTAGCTGTTTACTTTCCTTTCAAATAGCAATGTTCAGGTTTTATTGACTGGTGTGGGAAGTCGGTCGCAATGCAATGAGTTTTATGAGGACATTGCAGAAACATTGTTTTATTTTTTAAAAAGAAACTGCTTGTCAGGTCTTTACTTGGAGGAGAATAGATTGGCAAACTACTTCCGGCGTGGACGATGTTCCGCCATCAGAGTGGACAGAAAGCAGTTGGTGTGTATTCGCGGGTCTTTCGATTAGTGCTTACAGTAAAATAATTACTATAAATACTAAGTATGGTTAAATATTGTATTAGTTATAGGTGTAAAAGT
Source organism: Macrothele yani (assembly GCA_039090855.1). Classification (NCBI taxonomy): domain Eukaryota; kingdom Metazoa; phylum Arthropoda; class Arachnida; order Araneae; family Macrothelidae; genus Macrothele; species Macrothele yani. The sequence continues at coordinate 118,994,657 of CM077005.1, read as the reverse complement.
AAAGCTGGATCGCTCAATGAATTCATTGGACATATATCTTTTCACAGGTAATTTAAATTTAGTATTTTTCTCACTGTTTACAATGTGTTTGGTTTATATTTCGTTTAAATAGCAGTACTCAATCTTCTGACTGGTGTGGAAAGTCGGCCGCAATGTAATGATTTGTATGGGGACATCGCAGAAGCATTTGTTTTATTTTTATTTAATGCTCGTCAGATGTATTTTGCGGCTCACAATAGTGTGCACTTTTACCACACTAGAAACGACAGCATTACGTTTGCCAGTCGGTCCTTGCCCAATGTCTTTTTCACGTGTGTTAGTTAACATAATTATGTTTTGAAAGCTGAACTTTCTGAATAAGCTCCGTAGAATATACAACACATTGGTGAGGTTTTTCACGTATCTGTGAAGGAGCTTATGACTTGAAAGATAAGATGTCCATGTGAATTGCTTGGAACATTTCTCACTTTAGTAAAGTTTTTCACCAGCATACATTTTGAGAGATCAACGCTGCTAGCGAATTGCCTGGAACATGCAGAAGATTAGTCAGGTTTCTTAGGTGTCTGAAGAAGGATATTTTTTTAAAGATTAGCTTTCTGAGTAAATTTCTTGGATCATAAATTGCATAGATGATGCTTCTTACCAGTATGAAGGAGCATATGTCTTCAGATATTAGAATTTTGGGTGAATGTGTAGGAACAAATAGCACACTGGTAAAGTTGTTCACAATTGTGGATCATTATATGCCTTAAAAGACTTCTTTTGTGTTTGAATTCCTTGAAACACACATCACACTGGAAAAAATTTTCATCCGTATGTTGTTGCAAATGTCTTTCAATAGTGTGATCTTCTGTGGTATTTCTGGAAACATATTTCATACTCCTAGCAATCTTTACTTGTATCTGGAACAATGCGTGGTTATGAATCAGCTTCTTATTTCACTTCCTTAGAATTTTATTCTTAAGTGACTTCTTGTAAAGGATGTTTCAGTAGTGATTTCATGTTCTTAAACTTACAACTTTCATTTATTCAGAAGACCGCTACTCTAATAATTTACCTTACTTTTTGCATCATTCCTACTAGGAAGAAACATGAAGCTTGTTGGAACAGAAAAGATAGTTTTAACCTGATCTAAAATAATTTGTCCAAAAGTTTTAATTCATTTCAGAAAGCTTTGTGTTGCAATAACAATTATGATATTGCTAAATATTCATTATATCATGAAATCATGAAAAGTGGATAAATTAAAACTGTTTAGTTTATATTGCAGGTTATGTGTCATTCAAAAAAAAAAAAAAAAAAAAAAAAAAAAAGCTTGCAGTGACTATATGCAATATACTTCAAAACTGACTTTGCAGAAAGACTGCAGCAAGTTCTTTAATATTACTAAAATATTTTTAATGCTCCCATGGCAGTGTTTATTTTATCATCAAGACAGTGGTGCAGATTTTTAATATATACCATAGGCACAGTATACCACAAGAGTAAAATATAGAAACAAAACTCTCCTTAAAGCAGTATATAATGAACTTCTACACAAAGACTTGTTTCTAAATTTCAAACCACATTAAGTCATCATGCAAATTCATCAAAAGCGATAATGCTTAAATATTTTAGAATAAAGGCATTTCACCTTCGAAAATATAAAACAGAAAATATCATGAAAGGGATATCAAGGCGACGTATCTGTGCAGCAGTGAAGATGCTGTTTATAATAATGGTTATTCTCAATCATATAGCTGCAAATTTATCTCTTATTAAACTACATTTGCTAGAAGAATTAAAAAACAAAACAAAAAAACTTCCTTTCTACTATTGGGTTCCTACTGCAGTCAATTCAGTTTCTTGACTTTCAGTTCATATTACACCTAGTATTTGACAAAATCATAATTGCAGGAAGAAAAATAAAACTTGTTTACCACTATTTCGATCCTGTGTGGTGTTCTGCGTATTTGATCTTTTACAAGATAATTTGAAAAAAAATTTATATAATCATAACTTTTCTTAGCAAAAAAAGAAGAAGAATTCATATAGGTCTGTCATTGGAGAAAAAAATAAGGTAAGAAAAGTATTTCTATTTGCATGTATTAGTTAGAGGGAGTGATGTATTAATTGCCCATTTGCTACATCAGACATCCAGTATTTATGGAGGCATTGAAGTGCTTGGTTAGAAAATTAGATGAGAAGTGCTGTTTTGCTCTTTCAAGACAAAATCAGTTGGTTAAGGGTAATATGAAGCAACAATAATTTGGTATATTAAATATGAGTAAATGGTTGAAATCTGTTTAATGGCGTAGGATACAAACTACAGCACAAAAGCAAGCTTTCACCACTCACGGGTGGCTTCTTCAGGCAGCAAAGCTAAATGTAAACACTAAATTGGAACTACAAACAATTCCAAAGTTTTCAGAATTTAAAAATAGAACAAAATAAAACTGCTTAAACAATGACATTATCACACGCATGTTATATTTTGTTCTATTTTTAAATTTTGAAAACTTCTGGAATTGTTCGTATTTCCAATTTAGTGTTTACATTTAGCTTTGCTGCCTGAAGAAGCCACCCGTGCATGGCAAAAGCTTGATGTAGTTTGTATCCTACGCCATTAAACAGATTTCAACCATTTACTCTTATTGATTTAGGCACATTCTACCCAATTATAATTTATTTTGGGTATATTGAAGTTTGTATTTCTGTAACTTCACATATTAGGTGTTCATATTCGCTATATGTAATAGCATATTTTCCATTTTATAGCTTTCATCAAAAGTGAAAACTTTCTAATTAAAATTTGATCAGAATTTTGTTTGCACTCGAATATTCTTTCTGCATTATTTATAGTGTATATTTTGCAGGGCTTGAAAAATACCACGCTCGAGTTGCCCAGGGCATGTGAATTATTGGCCTGGGCAGGTAAATAAAAAATCTAGTTGCCCGGTCCAGGCAACTAAATTTTAAAATGAAGTTTGGAATAGAATTTCCTATAATGCAAGAAAAAAGTCTCGTGTCGTTTTCATTTCGCTGCTAATCGCCAAAAGTTGTATTATTGAAAGAAATAATAATCTTCAAAAGTCATCTTCAAAAGTATTATTGTTATGGAGTGCCAAGGACAGAAGAATATCGCTTGATTAAATTACATTATGCTGTAGGTTTAGGAATTGGAACCATATGTTGTTTTGCTTCAAATGTTGTTTATAATCAGCAACAGGATACATGCCTCTGATGGAACTATACTCCAAGTCAACCTAAGAGTGTACCACTATGTAGGGTCCGAAACAGCTACCTCTGCTATGAAAAGTAGTCCCTAGATTTTTGAGCAAAAACCAGAATTTTTGTTCAGCAGTTTATCAAACAAAATTGCCATCTAAAAAAGTTCCTGCCGCCCCAGTGGCGCAGCGATCTAAGCGATGGCCAGAGTCGCAGAATATAGACGTACACGTGTATGCCGTACGCGGATAGTTTCCAAGTTATGAGCAGATTTTGCAGATAGTTTTTGCTTGTAGATTACAAAAATAAGAATGTTATTTACAGCAATTAAAACACTTACTCAAGGCTTTACTTAGATTAATATATTTAATTCTATCTTAACGTGGGAATGTTAAACTTTTTTCACATCCTGCGATAGGGAGTTCTTTTGTTTTTACAGACGTTTCTGGTCTCTTGATTTTATCAAGGCTTGTTCTCAATATATAGGAACTGTAACAAAAACTTCGTTTACACAGAAAGACTTTAAATTTTATTGCCAGGTTCCTCTTGCAGTTGCCAGTTATTAAATTAAAATCTTTTCCTTGTATATTTAAGTCTATTTTTGAATTAAGTTACTGAAAACGCTATTTATAATTTTTGAAGGTTCATTAACGGAACTACTTTTCTAGATATAAAAACTTTCTTTAATTAGTCTCTTGTTTTTATGAGGTTCATAGTCCAATATTTTAAAGTTTGGCTTTTAAGGTCCATTTTACACACATTTCTGACGCACATTCAGTCGTAATGTACTTTTGTCCTCTCTGGAATCTGTAATGTTTGAATAATTATTTGTTATATTAAATTTTCTTTAAATTATCTTATTCTATTATCGTGATTCATGGATTTGCAGCAAGTTTTTTGTTTCAATGTTTGTGTACGCAGATACATTTTATTTTTATACAACTCCGGCGATGGCCTCTGATCATTTGTCCGAAAGGGGTGAGGGTTCGAATCCCGGTGAAGCATAGATGTTGTGTTTGTCATATGGCGCTGGCTCTCTCCCTTCCCTGAAGTCAGTGGCCCTAAATTAGGGATGGGCAACTGCTTATAACTTATGGCCCATTGAGTTGCTCACGATGATCGTTAAACCCTCAATAAAAAAAAATAATAATAAATAAATAAATAAAAAGAACATGGGAAAATCACTAAATTTCTCAAATACCAATTTCACCTTCATCTTAAAACTTGAGTTACACACGCTTGTGCATTGACCATTTTGAATACAAACCCATAAAACAGAAATACAAAATATGTAACAAAAGTTCATATTTTTTCATTTAAAACAAATGAGAATTCTGATTTTTATCTTACAAATTTTCCCGGGCATCTGGCTTTTACTACCTGGGCAGGTAAATAATTTTTGCACATGCTCAACTGGGCAAGTAACTTTTCAGAGAGTTTTCAAGCTATACAGAATATTATTTATAAAACTGAATTTTGCATATTGCACAATTTCATTTTGCATTTAAAAAATGTCTAAAAAAGTAAAAACAAACAAACTTTGAGCTAAATCAAAGGAGGAAAAAATATTCTTTATAATACATGGGAAATCAATAGAATATTCAGAGCAAACAGAATATAAATTCTGAATTTGCTTGTAACACTTACTGGTCATCCATGGAACATCTCTCAGAAAACTTGAAAAAATTTCATTGTCCTGGAGCAAGAATCAAACCAGCATCTCCCGATTTCCTTTCGATTATGTTATTCCCACTCCAGGACGATGAAATTTTCAAGTTTTCTGAGAGATGTTACGTATGGCCAAGTAAGTGTTACAAGCGATTTCAGAATTTATAATCTGTTTACTTTGAATATTCTTTTGAGTGAGCTGTTATGTGTTTTTAAGTGTGAAATAAAATTGCATGTCATCACCGACATCAGAGGTCATGTGATATGCAAAAATCGTTTGTGCTTCTTTAATGTTATGATCACATTTTGAGTCATTCCATCTTGATTCAGGCAGACAGTAACAATGTGTGTCAGGTGGCCATTTTAGATTTTTTCCAAAAAGTGACAGTTGTTACACTACTGAAGACATAAAATATCCTGAAAGGATTTTCCTCAAAAAAAATTTTTTCTCTTGCTACAATATTTTGAAGTTTGGCTAAAATTTAGCTACATCTTTGAAAAATGGGGAAAATGCTGCATTGTAAAATGAGCGCTGCTGCCAAACTATTTAATCTAATCAATTATTATTATTATTATTTTTTGTAACTATTGAATTGAATTTTAACTTGCAATAGTTTGAGTAAGAGTGATGACATTATTAATAAGAGAAAAAATAATTTTCATTGTAAAAAATGTGCCTTTTTTTTTTTTTGCATTTGGGAAATTTTTTCTCACACTAAATTATTTTTCAGGTAAGTAAGGATGGCAATCTGCAGTCCCTCTATCATTCTACAGCAAACTTTATTTTAAATGAGAGATGCATGCAGTTCATAAAATTCAACTGTAACTTATGCGGAAGTTCTTAAATGCTCAGTTTTTGAATGGCACTTACTCAAAAACCCAATTTTTTAGCACGTCTTTTGTAAAAAAAGATCGTGCTTATGTTATCGGTTTGTCCGTCTGTCCATCCAACTGTAAACACGATATCTTTGCAACTATTAGTCCAATTTGAAAAACTCTTTTTGCGTTGGAAAGCTTGAAATATGCGAATGATGATCCTTCACTTTTTTTTTATGATATACAATTTCACCGCTAGAGGGCGTAAATGCAGATGTCGAATTAAAAAATGCATTTTATTCCACATATTTGCTTCTAAACATCAGATTGAAAAAATTCTTTTATCTTTCGATTCCATTTATGTTGAAGAATATTTTAGATATAGTTACTTTTTCAAATTACGCATAGATTTTCTGCTAGGGTCGTAAAAGTAAATTATGTTTTCTCCAATATCTCTTCTTCTAAAACTCAGATTTAAAAAATGTTTTCTTTAGCGGATACAGCTCCTGATGGAAAATCTTTTGCTTATAATTTCTAATTTTTGGTAAAGAATTATTTGGCCACCAGGGTGCGTAAGTGTTAATTTTCGCTTCTGATGTATTTGCCATAAAATCTGAGCTTTTGAAATCTCAATTGAAAAAATCCTTTGGTGGACCGATGCCACTCACGTCGATAAACCTATTTGGAATATTTTTTTCTTAAAACATTCCATGGTTTCTCTGCTAGGGCGCGTAGGCCATAGATTCATATCTTATTTTTGTCAATATCTCTGTTGCTAATGGTCCGATTTGAAAAATTCGTTCTCTATTAGATAGTTTCTAGTGTGACATGTTTTTCATGTAATTTCAAAATTTTCAAGTAATTCATACACTTTTCGCTAGGGGGCCTAAAGGTAAATTGCGTTTCCCCCTTTATCTCTGCTTCTAAACCTCCGATTTGAAAAAAAATTTCTGCACTGGATACAGCTTCTGATAGGAAATCCTTTGCACATAATTTCTAATTTTTGTTAAAAATGATTTGGCCACCATTGGGCATAAATCTTTATTTCTGCTTCTGATATATTTGCAGCAAAATATGAGCTTGTAAAATCTCGATTGAAGAAAAAGTCATTTGTAGATCAATACTACTCATGTTGACAAACCTTTTAGGAACATTTTCTTTTTAAAATAATGCATGGTTTCTATGCCAGGGAGCGTAGATGTATATCTTATTTTTGTCAATATCTCTACTTTTAGGAGTCCGATTTGAAAAATTCCTTCTTTGTTGGATAGTGTTTCTGATGAGAAATGTTTTTCATATAAATTCAAAATTTTCAATTAAGTCATAAAATTTCCGCTAGAGGGTGCAAAGGTAAATTGCGTTTTCTGCATTGTTTCTGCTTCTAAAACTCAGATTTGAAAAATTCTTCCTGTATCGCATACAACACCTGATGGAAAATATTTTTCCTATAATTTCTGTTTGGTAAAGAATGGTTTGGCCACCAGGGGCATAAATGTTAATTTCTGCTTCTGATGTATTTGCAGCAAAATCTGGGCTTCTGAAAACTTGACTAAACATTTTTTTTTTTCTTGGACTGATGCCACTCATATCGAAAAACCTTTTGAGAATACTTTCTTCCTAAAATAATGCATGGTTTTCCCACCAGGGGTCGTAAAGTCACATCATATTTTTGTCTATCTCTGTGTCTGATTTGGAAAATTATTTCTGTGTTGGAGAGCGTTTCCAGTGCAAAATGTTTCTCATATAAATTCATATTTTTCTTAGCGCACAAGTCTACAACCAGAGGGCGTAAGTTCATGATTCCGTTTACAGCAATATCTGAGGGATTAAAAAACCGATTGAAAAACTTCTTGCTTCCATCAGATACCGTTGTTTTCCATACTGGTTCCATTGACTTTGAATAGCTTTGATAAATTTAATTTGCGTCAGAAAGGATTCAAAAGATGTGCTTATTACACCCAAAAATTCTGTGTCATCTTTCTTGTTAAAAATCTGAAAATGTGTCCATTTGGTGCCCTATCAGTTGTTAATAAATTGCTCATTGTAGTGTGATTTGGCTGGTAAATTTTATGTATTTTTTTGAAAATTACACAAACGTTTTCAGCATTTTCACGTAATACAGCACAAAATGGAATAGATTGTCCATATTTGACTGAAAACATTGTTTAATCAGTTTTCTAAGTGTAAACATTGGTTACTGGTCAAAATAGTATAACTATACTAGTAATTTAATCTGAATTTCTTGGCATAGAATAGAGAGTCAGTCTCGGTCTCCATGTCAGAAGCCACCGGAACGTTGAAAGAGGCTATATCTGATTCGTCCCTCTATTCGCAGGAGTCTTGCCTCAACATTTTCAATTTAGTAGACTTGGGTTCGAATTCCAGCTACTTCAGTTTGCCGGGACAAATCTATAAACAGATAAATGGCGCTCCAATGGGATCCTCATTTTCAGCTGTCCTCGTGAAAGCAATACTTCACCTAATTGAGCAATATATATTCTCCAACATCACTCCAAGGCCTACTACATGGCTACGATATGTGGACGACATATTTTTCATATGGCCTCAAGGAAAGGAGACTCCCGCTTTTCCTTGATAATGTCAATTACGTACACCCTGCAGTCAATTTCATTATGGAGCTTGAGCACAACAGTACCTTACCTTATCTGGACGTCCTGGCGAACAAATCGCCTGATCACCACCTTCGCACAGAAGTCTATTATAAACCCACCTCCGTCCCCAACCTGATGCTCCACAGTTCATTGTGTCTTGATTCTTACAAGACAGCTTTCTTCTCTTGAATTAGAAGAGCCTTCGGCCTCTCCTCCGATGTTAACTCTAGACAATTGCGAACTAAAAAACAAACCGAATTGGCCGCTGGAGCAGGATACACCTCAAACCAGATACAAACTTTTATCGAAACATCCCGATCTAGTAAAAAATTTTATCGAAAAATCCAATCTTTCAGCGCTGCAACTGCGCTACCTGGGCTCTATTCCTTACATACCAAATGTTTCTTATCAACTCAAGAACGCATTCAGGAGGATGAACTTTGGTGTTGACATAAGGTCTCCGGCATCTTTACGTACCCTGCTTAAAAGAAATGTGAAGCCCCAGCTTCTCAACGAGGCAGGTATTAATTCCATCCCACTACAATATCCGGGTGACTCCAAGAGATATTACATCGGAATGACCAAGCGTTTGTTTAGAATTAGACTCAATGGACATAAAAGAGACACAAGAGATGGAAAAGTAACCTCTGCCCTATCTAGAGAAGTCAAATTCAAGTCCCCTAATCCTATGTGGAATGATATCAAGAAATTAGCCCCTTACCCCATGCCTAAATCTACTGCCATTCGCAAAACCTTAGAGATCATAACCAACAGTGAGGCTTGCAATGATAGTGTCTCTTTAAAACTGGAACCAGTTTGTCAAATAATGTTGTGTTTTTCTCATGATACCGCGTACCCAACTAACATGACACCTTGTTTCTGTGAATGAATAATCACATTCATATATGTTAATTTATTATCTAGTCAAGTCACAGTGTTCAAATCGCTGAAGTGTTCTATTATTCAGTTTGCAGTCTACCTTTCTTGAGAAAGCCATCTGGTTGATGTGCAAAAGCTTGAAAACTGATTTTCTATTCCATGGCAAGAAATTCGAATCACTAGTATAGTTATACTATTTTGAGCATAGTTAGTGTAAGGTTCCTGTTTATTAATAGGTTACTGGTGTTTGATTAGTATAATTACATTATATAAGGGGCATCCTGAGAGTAATGCCTCCTCCTTAATAACTTTTGAAATTTTAAAGTGATTGTAATGAAACTGCAGTGACATGTACTACAATATGTGTTACTAATGTGGGAACAAATTTTTTCAGAATCGGAAATAAAGATCACAAATGATGGAGAAAAGCACAAGCTGTAATCAAATTCCTGGAAAAAGGGATGTGAGGCTCCAGAAATCCACAGAAGACTCCTGGCAGTGTATGGAGCTTCCACAATCGATATCAATAATATCTGAAGAGGGACGAAGAGTTTAGAGAGGGAGAAAGTACAGTGTCGAACAAACAATGGAGTGGAAGACCTGCAACTGCAGTGACAGATGCCAACAAGCAATGAGTGAAAGACCTCATCACAGCTGATCGCGTCATGTCACCATCCAGGAGTTGCAACAATAAACAGTGCTCACTATGTGCAGACATTGAAGAAGCTAAAGGAAGCTATCCCGAAGGAAAAGACACTATATTCTACTTCATAGTGTTGTTTTACACCATGATAATGCACGTCCCCACACTTCAATGAAGACTTCACAGGCTATTGCCAAAATGGGGTGAATGGTGATGCCCCCCTCCCCCTACACTCCTGACTTGGCTCCCTCAGACTTTTTCCTGTTTGCCCCTTTGAAAAACACCCTTCGTGGGGAACGTTTCAACGATGTGACAGACTTTTTAAACTGGCTGTGAACTCGTGGGTTAAACGAGCCTCAAGAATTTTTCCAAAATAGATTTTTTTTTTTTTTTATTGGAGGTTTAACGACCACCGTGAGCAACTCAATGGGCTATAAGCAGTCGCCCGTCCCTAATTTAGGGTCACTGGTTCCAGGGAAGGGAGAGAGCCAGTGCCGTAAGACAAACACAACATCCATGTCTGACCGGGATTCGAACCCGGACCCCTTACAGACGAATGATCAGAGGTCAACGCCTTAGACCACTGCGCCACCGGGGCGGCAAAATAGATTTTACCAATGGGCTCAAAGGTGGCGGAAATGTATAGAAAGTGATGGATAATACTTTAAATAGGCTAGCATTATTAATAATATGCCCAAGTATTTTGCCCCCAAGTTTCACATTTTTGCTGCTACAAATAAAAATGTTATGAAGGACAAGGCATTGCTTTCAGGATGCCTTTTGTATTTTAAAGTCCAGCACAAAAACATTCAATAAAAATAAAAAGTACAGACCATGGATGGCAGTATATTTTTGCTGGTTTTATTTCTTTTTTTTAGGTGAATTATTTGCAACCTCATACTAAAATAAAAGTTACTGGAAAATAGAAGAAAAAGTTAAAGCATTTTTTTTTCTAATATAAATTGCATTTTAACAAAAACAAAAACAAAAAAACTGGGAAGGTGGGGGTGGTAAGACCCCTCTAAATATGCCCTGAACAGCTCTATGTTCCTCATTTTTAAATCTGAACTCTTAACTTTACACTAAGGAAAAGTCTGATTGGTTTTCACAATTAAAAAAAGAGAACACTGTCACATTGGCTACAGCAGAGGTTTTTTTTTACTGTAAATGAAGCAATAATAAGAAATCTTATTTAACCATTATCAAGAAATTAAAAAGGTATTTTGTTACTGGTAAACAGACCCCCACCTAAATGTTGACTTCAACCCATGTATCATAATCTTTTTTTATTTTTTTCAGAATACAGGTAGAAATAGAGGTTCTAAAACTTAACTAATTGAAAACAAAATTTCTTTGTAACTTCAGAAATTTGAGTGCTACTCCCAAAATTTTATCGTACCTCAAGGATATCAAGAAGTTCAATATATGTTTTTTGAAAAAAATTAAAATGTCACTTTAAAAAAAAAATAATTAATTTTTTTTTAATTGGAAGGAAAATTTTATGAGTTTATTATCTTAAAGCTTGTTTAATAAGCTTTCTATAAAACCAGAACAATTTTTATCTCAAGATATTAAAAGTTGAATGGTTACAAATTTTCAAAAAATGGAGTCCAAATAAAATTTCAAAAAAAAAAAAAAAATTTTTTTACTTTACTATATAAGGAGTACCTTCTCACCAATTTTCATTAAAATTGAAGATATCAAGGTTGAGTGCTGTGTTAATTTGACATGGAATGACTGACCATTTTGTGCATTTTTCTTTGAAATTTGAATTTGTTTTTCTCTTGGCTCCTAAATTTTGAAGCTCACTTGTAGATCTGGAACATATATTTTCAGCTCTGTATTACATTTTTCATTGAGGATGCATTATAAGAAACTATATTAAAGTTTATTTCTTTTTAATTTTTTTTTTTTTTTTTCATTTTGTTCTAGGTTCCCACTGAATAACCCTGTTTTGGCCAAGAAGTGGATTGCTGCTGTTCGAAGGAGTAATTGGGCACCAACTAAGCATTCCAGTTTGTGCAGTCGTCATTTCCGAGAGGAAGATTATTACAGAGATAGAACTATACCACGATTAAAAGAAAACGCTGTACCTTCAATCTTTTCATTTTCTGTTTTAAAACCTCTTAAGGAAAGATGCTTTCTTGAAAGGCATGCAGTGAAAAACACAGCTACAAAAAGTTCCAATAATATGAAATGGTCTCCTGCCAAAACATTAAAAACTGTGAAGAACAGGTCCTTTCATGAAAGGCACAATGCAAAAGTTTTAAAAACCATAGCAACAGAATGTGCCAATAACATGAATTCATTTCCGTCCACGAAAGTAGTAACTGTAAACAAAACACCTTTTCATGAGAGGCATACTGCAAAACTTGTAAAAAGGACAGCAACAGAATGTGCCAGTAATATGAAGAGGTTTCTTTTCAAGAAACTGGAAAATGTAAAAAAACCTTTTTGTGAATGGCATACAGCAGGAACTGCAGAAACCACAGCCATACTTCCCAATAATACAGAACACTCAGACTCTGAAAAAATAGCACCCGGAAGAGCAAGACATGTAATTAAAATTGTCACAGCTATGGAATGTCCCATTACCATTAAACAGGAATGTATTACTGAAATACCTTGTGAACGAAATGGAGAAAAAGGTGACAAGACCTCATCTGCAGAATGTTCTGATAATGTGCAGTGGTCTCCTTCTCAAAGACTGAAAATTGTCGTGCATGACCATAATTACTGCACTGTTGTGAGTGAAAGTACTGTTGCAGCTCTTAAAAGTCAAATCACTAATTTGAACCGTGCAGTCAAGAAACAAAAAATGAAAATTTATAAGCAGCAGAAAAGGCTTACAGAAGTTAATCGAATGCTGAGAAAACTGCAGGGCAATTTAAAGATAAACATGGAACCACAAGAAGTGCTGAACACTCGTGCTGATGACACGAGCCTAGAACTGGTTGAAAATCAAGATTGAAGGAGTTTTGAGTGAACCATCTGAAACTTGTTTTCTTTCTTTATGTATTTAATTCATGTACATATTTTGTATTTAGAGATGGTGAGTTTAATGCAATAGGAAAATTTGTGACAGAAAAGGCAGTGTAATTTTTTTAAGTTAAAGTAGAATGGGAGTTTTGGAACCATCAGCTAAATACTGATGATCCAAGAAATAATGGCCCTTTCAAATCATAAGCAGCACATAATATAAAAAACCACACACTCACAATTGGCATTTAATGAGCATTGTATATATGTAATTAAATTTTTCATACTTTATACATAAGTTTTTCAGTTTATGCTTCATAAAAGTTTGAAGCAAAAGATTGGTGTATGCCTTTCTAGAATATAATGGTTGATAAGATCATTCAGTGAAATAATCCCACATTTGAACTTTATGCATGTTGAAGTTTGAAATCAAATGATACTTTTTTTTAATGTCTTGATTAGGTTTGGTGAAAATATATAAAGTACCTAACATAAGATATGGCAAGTATTGGGTTGATGCATAAGTTCATGTCATTTTATTTCAAGAGTGTTTCCCAAATCAGTAGTGCAGATAGCCAGTTCTATATCAAAATGTAGCCAGTAATATCGTGTATCTAAATCATATTGAGTTGTGTGATTGTGGCTAATGGTTTTCAGGTTCGGAAGTATGGAGTGTGAAGTAGAGAGGAATGAACATTTCCGACATCTACTCCTCTACAAGTTTAACAAGGGATCAACAGCCGCCGAGGCTACTCGACAAATTTGTGCTGTGCATGGGGAGGATGGTATTGCTCCAAGGACAGCTGGCAAATGGTTTGAGCTCAGCGACTCTTAGCGCTCAGGTCGTCCATCTCACTTTGATGAGGATTGTGTGAACCATCGATCGCATCCAGTTGGATCTGTTCAAACCTCATGCAGATTGACCACTGAGATAGACTGTGATCATGCCACAGTGGTGCAACACCTGGAATGTATAGGAAAGGTCCAGAAAGTAAGTCTTGGGCGACTCTCGCCGAGGACAATAACAATCAGCGTGTTGCCATATGTGGTTCCTTGCTCACCGGTCATGGTGAATGTTTTCAGCAAAACGAACCCTTTCTGTCATGTATTGTTACTGGAGATGAAAAGTGGTGCCTGTATGTGAATTTCAGGCATCGGAGGGAATGGTTAAACCCAGACAAGACACATTACAATTTCAGTGCCATAAATGGTTCTGAATAAACAAATACCATGTGGCTATATTTCCCACTACTTGAGTAACTATTGTTCGCAAAACATTTTTTTTTAATATTTCATTTTCAATAAGAAGAGTAGACATTTCCATGATTTTCGGGCCAGCCAAAGGCAGAGCTGAGAACTGACCCCCATGGAACCGGCCACAAAAATTTTAAGGGGCCGTATAAAAATTGCATTTTGGCTGCTACGTGACCATGTCTCCAGAGATTAATTATCTGACTCGCATAAAGTTTCCATAATTTCGTATATTTTCTTAATTGCAATATTTAATGTAATTCCTTATAGAAAATGTTTATAATCTACAACTCAACAAAAGAATTTTAAGGTTTAGAAACTACATCTCAACAAATTCTCTGCAGGCATGTACAAGCACAGGAAACTTGTAGGTGGGGGGGGAATGATTTCCCTCATGTCAATAAAAAAAGTGCTGGATTTGAATGATTTCCCTCAGTCAATATAAAAGTGAAAGCATCGCTTTCAGTGCAACCCTCATATTATTTCTTCTGATTAGTAAAAACAGAAACGTGTGTGTTATTGAAAAAGTAATCCAAAGGTTAAAAATATTTCATCACAATTGCTTTCCACATTTATTTATGCAAAGTAATGTATGTGTGCATATACTTCTTGTCCACTGTATTATAAGGTATGATGTAGGAGTGACATTGAAGAGTGGCTCAGGACAGAGTTGTGGAAAAGAAAGGAGCCCTTCATTCAGCAGTGTATTGATATGGTTGACGATGATGATATATCATATTTTGCATAATCAATAATAATTATTCTGCGAAAGAATGTGCACTACTCCGTAAACACCCAAGTCGCTGCCCCCGTATATATATATATATATATATATATATATATAAATATATATATATATATATAACAGTCAACTCTGCTTATAGTGAACCTCTGCGGACTCGCATATTTCGTTCACTATGTCCGAGGTTCACTAAAACCAAAGTGTCTTCCCTTAACCTGAATTGAGTGAAATGGTGAGCAAGAAAATAAAATATGTACATATGTATTTAAAAATATTTTTATGTACATAGTGTACATTCATTAAATTAGGTAAACAAAATTATTTTTACATTACCTTAATTAACATAAATAGTCTATGTACAGCTGCTTGCTGCAAACAAATGTTTTAATAAATATTTTCTCTCTGTCCTTTTCTAGAGTGTGTGCTTTTTCTACACTCGATTCTACATTTTCTATACATTCTAGGGACTTTAGCACAGTCCTAACACTCTCCGACATCTCTTTCACTGTTGAAATTCATTATCGTCCTTGTCATCTTCAGCCTCGTTTTCTTCTATTCTGGAACTGCCTTTCACAGCCTTGACAATAGCTTTATCAGACAGGATTTCATTCGTTATTGCTTCACAGTCAGCATCGATAAAATCTTCAGCTTCGGTGGAATTTGCACCAATATACTGTGAAGCAGGTCATTAAGAGGCACCTCGTCCTCTTCTTCGAATGCCACATGTCTAGTAGCCAAACCAGACCTCCGGAAACAGTTCTGTATGGTGACTGTTGACGCACTCCTCCATGCTTTGTTTCCAAAACTTACAGCATTCAAAACATTTATTGATGTGTTCTGCTTTGATTCCAAGGCTTGGATTAAATGAAGCATTACTTTCCTTTTGTAATAGGTTTTAAAGCTGCGAATCACACCTTGCTCCATGGATTGGAGGACCAGCTCGATGTTGCTGAGGTTTTTAATCCTGCCTTTGTCCTTCAATGCACTTAAGGAGTAGTAGGCCAATGATATTGTTCTCAACACATTCAAGTTTTTACGAAAAGGTTTGTAATGAAATAAGTAACAATTTCATGTTACAAGTACATTCTTTTCTTTGAAGTTTTATTTTTTCGGTTCACTATAACTGAAGTTGAGGGTTCCCTATAAATGAAAATTTTAATGTACATTTCCGATGTTGCTTGTCGGGACCTATGATTTAGGTTCACTATAACAGAGTTCACTATATCCAGAATTGACTGTATTGTTACAACTTTTGGAAAGATATTTGTTTAAGACAAGATTTGTGGTGCTGCCAGGGGTAAACAAATCCAAGGTGCACATGACACCTGAAAATTTTCACCTGCTTCAGATTTTCCAAATTCTGTGCTGAAAATTTAATTTTTCAAAATTTGGATTTCTATCGTGCAGCTTCCACCTCTTCAACGAAGCAATGAGTACAATATCAAAGTTTTTTCTGTTTGAGTCTCTTTTGTAGATTACTTAGCGTAAAATCAGAATAATGAAGGTGGTTGCAGTAAGTTTTTGGACAGGAGTAAAAATACTTCTCACATGATTTTCAAGAAATATTTTGTGATTCTCTAAAAGTAGCCCCCCCCCTCCCTTTCCCCAGTTTGCAAACAACTGCCATAAAAATTCTCACTTCAAAATAGCTGGGTTTTTTTTTAATTCTATTAAAATTACACAGTGCGTCAAAGAATTTTTAAGACTGGCGCTAGATTTCAGCCTACGGTGGCGCCACCAGTGTAATCGCGAATGCGTTATAAACCGTGACCATCTGCTTGCTTTCTGCCAAAAGTACTGTGCAATTGTTAAAGAAACTCAAACGAAACAGGCATTCATTAGAGAAGTAAAATTTTTTTCATGTTGAATTATTAAGTGGAACAAAGGGCTGTTATTAAATTTAACGCAAAACTTGGTAAAAGTGTCTCGGAAACGTACCAAATGATGAAACAAGTTTATGGTGAGTTTTGTTTAAGTAGATCAAATGTTTTCCTGTGGCACAAACGTTTTTTGGACGGAAGAGATATGCTAGAAGATGATAAGCGTACTGGAAGACCAAGTTCATCTAGGACACCCGAGATTATTGAAAAACTGCGTGATTTCGTGGCAAACAATCGATGTGTGTCACTAAGAATGATGGAAGAGTCTTTAAACATCAACCAAGAAATGATTCGAACCATCCTGCATGAAGATTTGGGCAAAACAAAAGTCTGTGCTAAATTTGTCCCACACACGTTAACCAGTGAACAAAAATCAAGGAGAAGTGCACATTGCAGAGACATCATTTCAGCTGCTGAAAATGATTCAACTTCTTAAAATCGATTGTTACAGGTGATGAAACATGGTGTTTTCAATATGATCCTAAAACAAAACTGCAAAGTGCGGAATGGAAGTCAAAAAACTCACCACAAGCCAAAAAACAAGAAAAGTTCCATCGAAAATCAAAACAATGCTCATTACATTCTTCGATGGTAAGGGTATTATCCACAAAGAATTTGTTCCAAGTGGACAAACAATTACTGGCGAGTTTTATTTAAATGTTTTGAGGCGTTTGATGAGCAGAATTTGTCGCATTCGTCTAGAATATCGGGATGAAAACAGTTGGTGTTTGTTGCACGATAATGCACCCAGTCACACCTCACTTCTTGTTTGTAGATTTTTGGCGAAAAATAACGTCTGTATGTTGAATCATCCACCGTATTCGCCTGATTTAGCACCCTGCGACTTTTCTTTATTCCCAAAACTTGAAATGACGTTAAAAAGGGTGTTATTTTGATGATATTTCGACCATACAAACAGCTTTTGACGCATGCTTTGGAGGCAATTCCGCAAAGTGAACTGGAACAGGCATTCTAATCATTATTAAATCGCTGTAACAAGTGTATTGAAGCCGGAGGGACTTATTTTAAATAACAAACCAAAACAAATTATAATTTCTTGTTTCTATTTCATTTTACAGACCTAGTCTTAAAAATTCTGTGCCACACTGTGTATATGTATTACTATAAAAAAAATTGCTCTTTGGACATGCAGTTATTTTAATAAGTATAGTAGAATTTAAAATAAAGTAATAATTCCTGAGGTTGCAAAACATACATTCTTACTTCTGTGGCAAAGATTAAAATTCTGTGATATATGTACATACAGTTCTTCCTACACATGCAATTTAGTATTGCAACAGATTGTAACAGAGAATTCTCTCTCTTATATTGTTAATAAAATGTAGTCTGCTTTGCCAAGTCTAATTCTGTTCATTTGCTAGAAGAAGTCACTTATCTGTACATTCAGAATTAAAATCCATGACATATTCACATTGTTCTTTTAATGGATATAACAGTGTCATCAGTAGGTATTACTTTGATTTAGTGTTGTAATCTATATATTAATTCTATAAGGTTTTTTACTGTGAGTCCTATTTTGAGAGAACGGCTGAACGTAAAGATATGGTTGAGGTATCAAAATAAAGGTCTTACCATGTAGATGTGCCATTCATAGAGAAAAATGAGATTGGAGCAACAGTTCGGGTGTTGTGGGGTGGCAAAGTTCCCATGTAAAGTCTATGGGAGAGCGTGCTGTTGAATGCAGAAGCATGGAGGCACTGAGATAGTCCAAAGTATTTTATTTTCTGAGTGAACTGTTGTGCAAAGGAATACTAGCAGGCATTCATATCAAAGTTCTCATCAGAACAGCAAACACTCGAAGACCTGATTGCGTTATGCTGTTGGACTGTGGAATGTATATATACAATTTAATATTCATTCGATACAGTTTATTTACGTAGGTAAGATGTTTCCCATTATCTAAAGATGTAAATAAACATTCCGTTGACCATTGTTAGTGAAAATGTTATGGGTAAGCGCTTATAGCGCATTGAGTTGCAGTGGTCGTTAAACCTTTGGTCAAAAAAAAAATTTAAAAAAATCGCCAACCTGGACTATTTATTGTCTTTACTGAAGTGGCTGAATGAATTTGTCAATCAAAAAAAGTTTACATTTGTTGTTTCATATGAGTTTTTTTTTTTTTTTGAAGAATAAAGAAAAAAAAGTCTATTCCGACGGGTGAAGAGTATTTGCAAAGCGAATCTCATTCCAACAACATTTACAAACACAGTTGTGACGAAGATGAGAGTGAAAGAGTGCGCTATCCAGTTGAATTTTTGGGCACGGTCTAGATGAGTGGACTTCCACCTCACATTTTACGACTGAAAAAGGGTGCAGTCTTGATGCTCATCACGAACCTGGCCGCCTCGGTGACTCAGTGGTCTAACTAAGCGTTGGCTTATGATGATTCCTTCGTGAATGGTCCAGGTTTGAATCCCGGTGAGGCATGGATGTTGGGTTTGTCTTACAGCACCGGCTCTCTCCCTTCCCTGTAACCAGTGACCCTAAATTAGGAATGTGCGACTTCTTATAGCCCATTGAGTTGCTCACGGTGGTTGTTAAACCTTCAGTCAAAAAAAAAAAAAAAAAGAATCTTGAACCTGGACTTTGTCTTTACTGAAGTGGTTTAATGAATTTGTCAATGAAAAAGTTTACATTTGTTGTTTCATGAGTTTATTCTTTTAAAAAAATAACACAAAAAACTGTCGATTCCGATAAGTTTCATCTAGTTATAACTTATAAATGTAGCTTGCTGCTTTCCAGTGAGTAAAAACAGCAGAAAAGTCCAGATCACATACAACCTCTCCATTTTTTATTAAGAATGGAGTTCCTGTCTTTGAAATTCTTACTAAATCTTTCAGATGAATGTCATTAATCCGGTTTTGCTTCTCATTTGTAATGTGGTTTTGAGCAGAAAACCTTTTTTTACAGGGTGCTGTGATCAGTGAAATGGCTAATGCAATCTGAGCTAATGCTGCAAAGCATTCATAAGCTGGAGATCCATCAGCAGCTGATTAATTAAGTGACAAAAGTCCTTCATTTTCATTTCTTCATACCTTGTTAGCGATGGCAAAATTTCTCAAATTTTCTTCCTTCAAACTAAAGTTTCAGTGCAGCAGGAGTGGCCAATAATGTTTAATGAAACACACATCATGAAGCATTTTTTCCACACGTCTTAGGTCTTTGGGGTCGTGTTTACTCGCAGCCCGAGATATGTGAGATGGAGAGCGGGGATGGGGAATGAGGGAGGAATTACATTTTTGATGGTGTAACTGCTGTGTTGAACAGTTGAAGAAAAAAAAATAGTAATGGTAATAACTAAAAAAACACTCCTAGAGGATGGGTTTTAAATCAGGATAGATAATTTTTGGAACAGTAAAAATATGTTCCAAATATTTTTAAGAAGTAATTTTCATTTTTGATGCATGAAATATGCCTGTCCAAGTGTTGAGGCAATCTATGAAGTGCCAGTATAAATTTTTGGCACTCTTCCCTTATGATGGATCTCAATGAATGGACCTATCAAACTAAGACTTTGCTCCAGCAAAATTTATTGATCATTAATATTTCAGTGCAAAATCAAATCAACACATGCACTAGTGGCCAAAATTGTAATAACATTTTGGGAAATTTGTATTTGTAAAATTTGGTGTGTCATAAAATCAGCCTTTTTTACAATAATTACCATAACATATATTTATAAAATCTTTTTTTACAATAATTACCATAACATATATTTATAAAATCTTCACTAAAGTTCTTTCACACTTTTTTACAATAATTACCATAACATATATTTATAAAATCTTTTTTTTACAATAATTACCATAACATATATTTATAAAATCTTCACTAAAGTTCTTTCACACTGCTTGAAGGTGACAATGGACATGGCTCAACCGAGAGAACAAGCTGGATTCAGGAGTGGCTACAGCACAATAGATCATATCCACGTACTGAGAGAACTAATTGAAAGAGCGAGGGAATATGAACTTCCATTGTGCATGGCTTTTATCGAGGCTTAACCGAGAGAACAAGCTGGATTCGGGAGTGGCTACAGCACAATAGATCATATCCACGTACTGAGAGAACTAATTGAAAGAGCGAGGGAATATGAACTTCCATTATGCATGGTTTTTATCGATTATGAAAAAGCCTTTGATTCGGTGAAACCATCAGCAGTTACAACGGCTCTGAAATCCTGCGGTATTGAAGATGCATATATTAATATTATTAATAACATCTATGAAAATGCAAGTGCAAAGATTCGGCTATTTGAAAATACAACACACACAAAAATTGGAAAGGGAGTGAGACAAGGTGACACCATATCTCTGAAGCTCTTTAATGCCACATTGGAAAATGTCTTTCAATCACTGAACTGGGAAAACAAAGGGATGAAGATTAATGGAGATTATCTAACTAGCCTTCGTTTTTCTGATGACGTCATTTTGCAACTACCCCATCAGAGCTACAGAGTATGATTCAGGAACTTGCTGACAAGAGTAAAGAAGTGGGATTAAAAATGAACTTTCAGAAGATAAAAGTGATGTACAATACTTTTACAAGAAATGAAGATTTATCGATTGATGGTGAAAAGCTGGAGATAACCAATACCTACATTTATCTTGGACAGCAGATACAAGCATGTGATTGTCTAAGCATCCAATTAACTGAAAATACCAAAAGCTGTTCCGAGATACACATAAACCGAATGTGACAAACGCAAAAATTATCGCTAATTTTATTATATATATATATATATGTGTGTGTGTATGTTTAAGCAAGTAAAATTAAATGCAAAAATAACAATGCTGAACTATTAAGTGTTCTTTACTTACCCGTCTGCATTTTTAAGTACGAATTTCCTCACTAACATTAAGATTGAATAAAAGTATATATCATTTCCTATTTTTCCCCGCACAGTATCCCATTTATTAAATCGACTTTTAAACTAATTGATGATATTTAGTAGTGATAAATGTACTCTTTCAGGATGTGGATGGGAGGGGAGGGCCTCATCTTGTGCTGTGTCTAAGGCCCCATTCTGTGTAAATCGGGCCCTGATCCCTGCCCGGCGCTGTGCATTCTTTCTTCCACTTAGCTTTCAAACAAGCGAAACACATTCCTCCTCATCGGAAAAAAAAATAGCAAAGGAAGAAAGAGCCGCATCACGAACTTTGTTCAGAGGATTCCGGCCGACGAAATCCCGACCCAGCGCCGCGGTTTCTTTCCACTTAGCTTTAAAACAAGCAAAAGAAATTCCTCCTCGGAAAAAAAGAAAAGAAACAAAGAGCTGCGTCACGGAACTTTGTTTAGAGGCTACGGGCCGATGTAGTCCCGGGCCACGGTGGAAGAAGCACGCCGGGTCCACGTTATCCCAGCCCGGCGCCTACCTTTTCTTTCCACTTTGCTTTCAAACAAGCAAAACAAATTCTTCCTCGAAAAAAAAAAGAAACTAAGAGCTGCGTCACGAACTTTGTTCAGAGGCTTCAGGTCTATGTAATCATGCCACGGAGAAAGAAACACGCCGGGCCGACATAATCCCGGCCCAGCGCCGTGCTTCATTTCCACTTAGTTTTCAAACAAGCAAAACAAATTCCTACTCCTCGGAAAAGAAGAAATGAAGAGCTGCTTCACAAACTTTGTTCAGAGGCTTTTACATTGATTAATTAAAAAACCAGTAAAACATTCTTAATATCAGCGAAAATCTGAATTTCCGTAATTCCGGGAGTAAATCTGCAATGATTGGCATCTCTGGATGCTTATGACACTTTCACCCACCAGTGAGAGAAGGTTCGTAACATAAATGTTCAATCACACGTGAACAGAACTTTTCTTTGTATACAATGGCTCAGGGCTCCGCCCAATCTCTCAACTGATTTTGCTCCACCCGCAAATTAAAACAAATTGCAATAGAAAGGACGAAGGTGACTGAAACAGCGGAGTGTTCCCCTAAAAAAACCTGTTTGGAGCAAACCGAGACGTTTGAAGTGACGTCACCAGCGGTTATCTCGTTGGCTGAGCAGCAAGTCAGCCACGCAGCGACAGAAAGATTACGACTTACGACTGAAATACCCCCACCTACACACCGAATATTTCTCTCTCTTTTGCCCCGATCTTTTTTTCCCAACATATCAACAATCGCAAACTTTTGTCGAAAGCCTGAGATCGCAAAAGACAAGTTTAGCGGATTTCCGTTTTTTCTAAAAAAGTGAATTCACGGAGTTCCGCTAATCAGCGGAAGAATCACATTCCTGCAGATATCAAGTGAGAGTCACATTGATGAAATTAATCGGCGTATAAAACTTGCCTGAAGAGCGTTTGGAAGAAACAGTATAATTTTCAAGAGCATTATGTCTTAAAAGAAAAGTGTTTGATCAATGCATTCTTCCAGTGCTTACATATGGTGCAGAGACATGGACCTTAACTAAAAGAGACATACAAAGACTGCAAGACAACTCAAAGAAGCTTGGAGAGGTGCATGCTTGGTGTAACCAGGAGAGATAAGAAAAGGAACTTGTGGATCAGAAAAATGATAAGAGTGGAAGACATCATGACCAGAGTAAAATCCCTGAAATGGCAATGGGCTGGACATATTGCCAGGAGGACAGACCATCGATGGACAGCTGAAATTTTAGACTGGATTCCAAGGGACAGGAAAAGACTCAGAAGAAGACCAGATGGGCGGATGGAATTCAAAAGTATGCAGGAGTAACATGGAAGAGACTGGCACAAGACAGATCATTGTGAAAGAAACTTGGGGAGACCTTTGTCCAGCAGTGGATTGGTGATGGTTGACAATGATGATATAATTAGAAAGATAATTTAATACAGAATGTAATGCAGCACACTTTATTAAAAATAATATTTCGAAAGAAGTTATACACAGAAAGCCCTGATAAAGCATACTTCATTACTTCTCACCATTATGTTAGCACTCAGTCAGGAAACTTTTTGCCCCAATTACAGCCTTAACAACGGTATCCCATGGAGTGAACCAAGCTTTTTAGGTCATCTGATGTTATGATATGAAACCAAGATTGTGTGATTGCTTCTATAAATTGTGTTTTATTGCTTACCCAGTAAAAACACAAGTGCTGGGAAACTGCTGGCCACCAGCTGGTAGTGATGGGTCACTGCTGACTGAAATCTGCCGCTCACGGCCCGGTAGTGGTCCGTTGGTGGCAGCGCTATCAGTTGGCGAGCCATTGATGGCCCTGCAGCATCGCCGTGAATTGTGGGCCTCCAAGCAAGTGCCACTAGTGTCCCGTTGCTGGCAACCAATGCAACCCCCAACAGCTGGTGGAAGCATCGGGACTGCGCATGCGCAGAAGCAACACTTGCTGTGTCTCTGATGGTACCAGTTAGTTGAAGACGACGCTATCGCCATCGTGCTATTTTAGCGGATGTTAAGAAAAAATCCATGTGTGGAGAGGCGACTTAATTTCCTAATGAAATTTTACGTCGACGAAGATATCAGATTAAGCCGTGAAATACTAGATTACAGCCATGAAATACACCCACTCCATTCCCATGAATAACAATTAATGGAATGGAGTGGATGAATAACAAGAAAAAATTTGAAACCGCTTGAAACACAAATCCTGGAAAACCATTAAAATAGCGTTTGTTGGAAAAAAAAAAAAAAAAAAAGAATTATACGCGTACAAAATTTATTAATTATTTGAAAGAAAAAAAAAGCAACGCTATGTGGTGTACTCATCCATGGGTTGAATACACAAGACTGGGAGGAATTCGCTTCTAAAAATAACGAGAAGTAAAATAAAATATATTTTACTCAAATTTTGAAGATGACAATCCGATTTTTGGCGTAAATGTGACAAGGATGGTAAGTCAAGGATGGTTTCTTTCATGATATATTTTACTCTTTAAAACAAATGTAGCTTCGGACAACGGAAAGGAAAGACACAACGTTAAAAATGTAACAGAATGTGACATGAACCCGGGTAAATATATATTTATTCAACAATCTCTTTTCAAGACGGCAAGGACAGTACAAAACTTTGGAAAGCGACTCTAAGTATGTACACGCCTTGAAAATGAGTGAAATTCCCTTAAGGTAAAAAAAAAAAACTATCGTTACGTTGAAAAAATTAATTTATCAATTATATGAAACTGACTTTTATGAAAAATACCTCGCAATATTATAAAATGAAAGAGGGAAGCATTCGTTTACAAATTGCATACCGAACAGGTAGCTTCCAGCACGTAGACGAGCGTTGTGAATTAGTCCGGTCGGTAGCGAGCGCGGCTTCCCCGTTAACGGCCCAGGATCGAATCTAGTCAGGTGCAAACGGCGTTTTTCCGGTCTGTCGAGGAAATTTCCCCCGCAAAGTGCGTTAATTCACAAGCTTCGTAAGGGTAGGGGGAAAAAAATTGTAGCTTTAGGAAACTGCGGTTATCCTTGCTTTTTTTTTAATTATTATTGCTACTACTGGGAAATTGGCGGACAAGATTCGGCAAGCCACCAGTTACGTCACGTGGTTTCTGGCTGCCACTAGCGGACCACATTAGGCTAGCCATCATTTCTGGCAAGTACTTGCAGAGCCACTGAAGGGCCACTTCTGGCAGCTACTGCCTGTGATGGACCACTGATGGCCCTGTTGTGGCATATGACAACTGATGGGGTGCCAACTGTTGGCCAGCTGTTGGCCGCCCGGACATTTTATTGACGGTTCGGCAGCGTCAACATAGTGTTGGGTCATTGATGGCAGTGCTGGCTGCCATCAATGGCCCACTGCTGGCCCAGCAATACTGTTTTTGCTGGGTAGTTACTTCTGACTAACAAGTTTCTTTGATCAGCTCCTTAGATTTAGGTCAAGGCTATTATGTGGTCGTTCTGTCAGTGTAATATGATTTTTTTGAAGTGACGTTTTGCTCACAACAGCAACATGACAAGGAGCTAAACCCTGTTGAAATATATAGACTTCATCCTGGAAAAACTCACGTGCTGAAGGCTTCAGTTTTGACTGAAGCATATCAATGATGCATTTTTTGCCATTTAAAAAGTCCCATTAGTCTCACAAATTCTGCCCGCTCCTTTTTCTGTCGTGCATTCCCAGATCATAACATTAATTATGTATATAGATTGTGGGACACTAACACCAAAAAAAAAAAAAAAAAAAAACTAATAACCATAATGATCCGATTTATTGGTGTCAAAGTAAGAAATCACACGAATTTCATTCCGCAAGCTTTCTCCGTCAACGGCTTCATCAGGCTGTTACATAGAGAATATATGTATTAATATGTAACCGCCTGATATCCGTTAACGGAGAAAGCTTGCGGAATGAAATTCGTGTGATTTCTTACTTTGATACCAATAAATTGTATCATTATATTTAGTAATTAGATGTTTCACGGTAGCTATAATGCATTTGGGCAGCAAATCTCCATTTCTTTTGTTTACATACTTTGTTCCATTACTACCAAATACAGATATTCTGGTCTCATCACTCCAGATGACTGTTCCATTGTTCCTTAAACCAATTGCCATGGTGTTTTAGCCCATTCCGATATCTTCCTTTTTTGTGTGGAAGATGGAAATGGCTTTTTCCTTGGAATTCTAGAATTTAAACCAAAGTCTTTGAGTCTGCATTGTACAGCATTAATCTTCAAATCACATTGAGACAGTTTATTTTTAATTGACTCAGATGATTTTCTTCAGTCACTTAATACAGTCTTTTAATTCTTTTATCAACATGTGCTGTTGTGCACCTTTTCCTGCCCTTACACCAGTTTGATTTTGAATTGGCTGAGTCTGCTGATACCTCTTGTACAGTTTAGAAATACCTCCTTTGGTTAGATTTCCACCTACTTTTCTTATGATTTCCTCATAAGTGTAGCCTTCTTCACACAAAGTTAGTATTTTACATCGCTTTCTAGATGACCAGTCAACTCTTTTCAATCTGTTTGTCATCTTAAATGAGCAGTGTGGGCAGTAGGCCAAATGAAAAAAATACACTATAACTCAAAATAATACATCTTGACAAAAAGTATGTTCACACTTAATTCCATGTTTATTTTACAGGAAGCTGGAACAATGTGATAGCTTGAGGACTTTTTTTTATTTGTAATATCAGATGCTTTGCATGTCAACCAATGAAACAGTAGTATAACAACAACAGTTTTGCTGTAAAGTAAACTGCATACTATTATTTACTTTATTACGTGGTTAGTCATCTTAGATTTTGAACAATGAACCATGGCTGTGACGAGTCATTGTGAGTGCAACAAATATGCTGCTGCCGCCTATAAAAAAATCAGAGCTTTTAAGTGTAAGAGGAAGAATACAAACATGTTAATAATCCCCCCCCTCCTCCCGTATTAGATATAAAACTAATTGCTTCATTAGCTGGCAAATTGGACAGAAAATTATGGTAAATATGTGGAGTTAGAAAAATAATGACTGAAACACACCTTAACTAAAAATGCCTTCACATAAACTTGTTACTTTGTGAAGTACATACTATTTTCGCTGTCACCTTGAATATTTTTCTGATTGAAAACCGATTTTGCTTGAGCCAAGCTTTCTGCGCATACCACTTCACATGCGATAGGCTATGGACCCAAAAACCAGCAATGAGTCAGTGTCAGTCCAGAGCTTCCCAGATAAAAGGTATCACCAAACATCATATGATTAAAATCTTTATTTACTTTCATAAAATATTAAAAGGTTAAATTTTTTTAGCTGAAATTCTTGTATGCATACTGAAAGTAATGGGCAAATCTGCATTACACAGGCAGATTGTGCATGGGAAGTGTGATAGTTCGTGGACAGATCGTGACATCTCGTTGTGGCCATGGACGATAAATGATATTACCAGCATCAGTCGTGTGACCAAACGGATGCGAGAAAAGACTGCTGACAGTGATACAGCATTCTGTCAGCGTGCTGTGATTCAGTTCCTTGTAAAAGAGGAAATTCTGGCTCCTGTATTCGCTGTCGGTTCAGTGTGACTACAGAGATGCATGTATTGGTGCCTGCAGTGTGAGGAGATGGGTGAAACATTTTAAAGAGAGAGAGAGTTTTACAGACTTTAACAATCAGCCTCATAGCAGTTGTTGTTGAACAGCCTGTACGGAACACAACAAGGAAAGGATTGATGCCCTGGTTCATGATGACAGACTTCTGATAGTGAAAGAAATTGCAGTTAACTTTGACATAGAACAGTGCAGGAATTGATTAGCATCTTGGGATATCGGAAAATTTGTGCCTGCTGAGTCCCACTTTTTCTGACAGAAGACCACAATGCCCAAGTGTGAAAACATATCACAACTGCTGGAGCGGTATCGAAATGAAAGGGCCAATTTTTTGCACACTATTATGACAGGTGATGGAAGTTGGTTCCATCATTTCAATCCTGAAACAAAACTCCAGAGCATGGAATGACATCATCTCCATTCACCAAGCAGGTCCCATCAGCTGCAACGGTTATGGAAACTGTCTTTTTGGACCAGTGCTGGGTTTGGCCTCAATTTTAAGAGCCCGAATTTTATATTGCCAGATAGAGCTCGGGCCCGAACGAGCCCAAAAAATGTGACTAATCCGTCTAGGCATTAATTTTTAAAAAATCTCCTCTTCCGTACTTCCTTTCGTCTTTCCCTTGCAATTAACCGACGTTTTTCTCAACTGGGGAAGGGATATCTATCTGTTTCTACAGAATAGTCGTACATTTTCTTTTAGCAATTCGTTTCGTCCTGAAATGCTTCGGGCTGACAGAAATCTAGAAAGATCAGACAGCTCTGCAATTTACGCACACTGCTGAAATAGAATTATCAGGGAGCAGCCATGTTGAGGCAGAGGGCGAAAATTTGTCGGGATGCTAGTGTCTACCAGCATAATTCTTGAAGCTTTTCTTATGCCGTGGAAATCCACTAATACATGTCCAATGGCATTAGCTATCCAAAAATAGAAAAAATAGCTTCTGAATAAATAGACTCAAGAATAAATATCCAAACCCGGAATAAACGGACCCAGTAGTCAAGGAATTCGCATTACTAACTTGAAAGTGTAAGAATATGCTAAATCAATCGAAATTTCATTTAAAAAGAATAAAATAAAATTCTCTCTCCCTCCGAGCCTGAACCGCAGTAAATACACTGGCGGAAAGTGAAAAAAGAACACTAAGAAGGAATTGGCGGACGATCATGAAATTTACATATGTTAATAGGGTCGAGTTTACGTAGGCGTGATGTTAATTTCGGGACCAACTGGTGAGCGCTTATGCCACAGCACGGCATAATATGCAAATAAATATAGTTAAACATGGATACATTAAATCATTGCCTTTGTCAAACATCTGAATATCACCAGTAAAATTGTATTTAAGATATAGGAAGGAGAAAGCTTATATGGAACAAACCATTGCAATCATAATGTATATATTGAATGTTTGATGTCCCTAATTGCACTTATCATTTACAGAAACAAGCCCACTATCTCAGAATACCAGAACTGGTGCCGCAAATGCTCGTTTCAGGTCATCCACAAATTCTCTTGTGGCTTCAGACATTATCTGAGATGGATCAAACCAGGTCTTTGCTGAAGCCTACAGATACTGCTTGGCTAGAAATAATGTAATCATTAGTCAAAAAGCGCATATAGCGTATTAAATCCGTTTATTTTTGCGGTGTAGTAAGTTCAAAGATTAGCTTTCGCACTCCACTGGGGTTTTCAAAGCAATGGTAGACAGTTTTAGTGTTTGTCCAGTTTGCTAATAAACCAGTAATTTCTCTTTTTTATTTTGAAATGCTTCAGTTAAGAATTTATGTATTTTTGAAGCTGATAACAATACATTTATGTAAAATATATTTGTTCTTCCTGCACTAAATTTAAAACTGTTGAATTTGTAGAGTGGAGCAAGGTCCATATATTGTTAAAGATGTAAGGAGCCAATTGTGTCAAGCCATCAGAAAATTTTCTGGCCAGTTCCTGTGTGTTGGCTGTTTTATATCACTACCTTGACTTACATAAATCTTTATTTCTGAAATAAGAATTACTGTATGTGTTTAAATTTTTTTTGATTGGAGGTTTAACGACCACCGTGAGCAACTCAATGGCTATAAGCAGTCGCCCGTCCCTAATTTAGGGTCACTGGTTCCAGGGGAGGGAGAGAGCCAGTGCCGTAAGACAAACACAACATCCATGCCTCACCGGGATTCGAACCCGGACCCCTTACGGACGAATAATCAGAGGCCAGCGCCTTAGACCACTGCGCCACCGGGCGGCGTGTTTGAATGACTTCAGTTTTTAAATGCACAGCTTTATTACTTTAGTTACTACCTCTTGAAACATAATTGGGCCGCCCCGGTGGCGCAGTGGTCTAAGGCGCTGGCCTCTGATCATTCGTCCGTAAGGGGTCTGGGTTCGAATCCCGGTCAGGCATGGATGTTGTGTTTGTCTTACGGCACTGGCTCTCTCCCTTCCCTGGAACCAGTGACCCTAAATTAGGGACGGGCGACTGCTTATAGCCTATTGAGTTGCTCCCGGTGGTCGTTAAACCTCCAATCAAAAAAAAAAAAAAAGAAAAAAGAAACATAATTGGCAATCTCAGCGGTCTGTTCTCTCTCTAGCGGCAAAAGGAAGAATTACTGTAGTACGGGTAACGTTTTTGGCTCAATGCTTGGCTGTTGGTAGATCGCTCATTACGTTCAGTTGTCGTAGTTTGGTGTATTTTTGCATTCATTCTGGAATTAGAGAGTTGTATAATGGAGAATTCCGTGAAGAAGAACAAATCATATTGTTGTGTCCCGCAATGTCGTTCCCAAGGTTTCAACTATGTTTTTCACAAGTTAGTATAAACGTTTGTGCCTTGCGTTTGAAATCCTTCCAGTGAAATGCTACTAAGCTAGTAACGTCTTTGAATGAATAATAAACAAGGCAGCATGTTTTTATTGCATAGTAGTAATTAAAAAATCCGCATTTCTACGTAATCTTGAAAACAAATAATTGCTGTTATCCGTATAAATTTAAACTTCATTATGGAACAAGATTTGCAATGTTCTGTCAACAGTCATCGGTTCAAAAACGCAGAACCCAATGATGATCAATAATTACCAATTCACAAACACTTTTAGGAACAGAATGTTCAAAAATTACAAATGTTATTGTTGACAGTATTGAAAATGGCTCCTGGGAAACGTCAAGTGAAACGAAATGTCAGCTTATAATAGTAATCCGGATTAGAACACCACTGTCGGTATTACTATATCACTTGCCTGAAAATGTAAAAATAAAAATTACCTGTTACAGTAAAGCATTACTGCTACACAGTGCTTACACGTTCCACTTCTGCCCGCTTTACAAGAGCACTCAAATGACTTTATAGAAATTTCACTGTTACTTGTATCTAAAACACCGTTGATGGAATGAGGCGACGACGTTATTGCCGTGGACTGAATGCAGTGCGAAACTATGAGAATTTCTCTTCCATCTTCCTTCTTAATTCCACAAGAAATTATATGGCCTGCATTAACAATCACTTCCCCTTCTTTAATGCATCTTGAATTTTTGGAAGCGTCCACAAATTTCATTATTTCAAGGATTGAAAGCGACAAACCAGCCATTCTAACATTCGACTTTATGGAAACTCGTGCGACGTTACCCGTACTAGAGAAGTTTGTTTACGTTTGCGCAGCGCCCCCTATAGTTCGTTGAGGTTCCCAATACCATATATGGTGTCGTGTTAAAGAAACTGCTTTTGTAATTTATCACGATGCCTAAAATGTTACTGTGAAGTATATTTGGGTTGTTTTATGTCATAACACAGGTCCCATTCCAATTTTTACAAAAAATCTGAATTTGTAGTATAACACAGAGATTAACAGTTCTAGAATTCTTTTAGTTTCATATTTATATTATTATTATTTTTTAATTTAAATAAGGTTTCTGAAGCTCCAGAAAAAAGTTTTCTGTCCTTTTGCTGTGACTTTTGACATAATTGATGAATATCATTCAAATAACTTATTATATATATCAAAATATAATTATTAAATACATAATTTATTGTTAAATTATCAAGTTAATTAAATTTTCCATTTTATCTTGATTTTAAAAAATGTGCTCTCCTTACTGTACTGAAAAAGAAATGCATTTTGTAAGAGAAATAAATATTATTCTTTCATGTGCAGTTTCATGTTTGGAAGAAGTGTTCAAGAGGTGATAAAAATATTCATGTGAATGTTTATTCTGAATAGAGTGATAAAAATGTTGATATATTGTAAAATAAGTTTCAGTAACTGAAATAAGCATTGAATTCTAAACAGATATCTAGTGAAGAAATTGCTCTACATAGTCATGCTGGTTGCCTGAATACCATTGAACAAAACCAGAGTGCCTATGCAAAAATTTCTACTTGAGCACTATGACCTAATTGATCAAAATATTGGAACCAACATAAATGATCTTTCAGTATTTTCCTGTTATCATGCCAGTGTTAAACTTGATTTTACAAACCTGTGGCATTTTAACTGGGTGCAGCTTATAACTGTTTCAGGAACATTATAAATTTCAACTGTCATTCATATTAAAACAGATCATTTTGTGAATCATTTATGGCAGACACTTAGCTATAAAGAATTTGGGGTGCTGACTCTGATTAGCATCGAGGCCCAGCTTTTACTTTAAACCAAGTTTTCAAAACGTGCACGATTATATATGAATAGAAAATTTGGGGCAGCAATGATTCAGTTTTGCATGCAAGTGGTTTACGATTTGCTGTTAGGAAACCTTAATTGTGGATTAATAAATTATGCTTTAGAGCCTTTTTTTTTCTTAATCTGGTGCTAGGGAGGGTAAAATGCGGATTTCTTTTCAGCCTTGCATTGAGTACAGTTGGTGAGCCTGCAACAGAGAAAATTGTACGCACTTCCACTTATCGCACGTGAAAATTATCTCACATGTGAAATTAGGCTGGCGTCTCCCTCTTTCTGAACATGTCAACCACAGGCTGCATGGTGTTAATAACAAATGACCCACTGTAAAATACTTACAATTATGCGGTAAAAATGGGTACGGTGTTGGTGTACTTAGTCTTAGCATAAATACTGTTACAAACGTTTGACAGATAGCGTGCAAGGTCACTGACCAGCCAGGAGGCATGAAACAGCTAGTGAATCGTGCATTCAGTCACAGAGATAATGTGTTTCATGAAGTACTTGCCATGGAGTGGGGCGATTATTAGAATCGTGTTGCTGTAATAGCACTGCACAAAGTTGGAAAATCAACTTCCGAGATTTTCAACATGCCGAAGAAGCTGAAAATCAGCCGAATTTTTTTCTACCAGACCATAAAAAGGGTCCTTGAGACTGGGATCGTCGCCGACTGCTCCAAAAAATGCCGGCAGCGTACCGTGAGGACTGCTCGCTTGGTGAATGCAGTAGCAGCCTGTATTCAACGAAATCCTGTCAGAAAACAATTGATGATGACTCGTGAGCTGATTGGTTGGTTGGTTGGTTGGTTGGTTGGTTGATTGAGTTTAATGGCGCAAGGGCCATGGTTGGCCAAAGAGCGCCAAACAAAGACATCAAAAACGAAACAAAATTAATAAAAAACGTACACAAGGTTAAAAACAGGCTGATGCGGAAAAATGAAATATGAGAGTGAACAAGTTAAAATCTAGACGAGTTTAAAAAATGCAATTTCCTGTAAAAATGAAAACATTGCTCTCGTGTCGCAGGCTTCGCCGATAATAGTTTGCAGCGTAGCTGCTTCTTCGTCCAACAGATGAGAGTGAAAATGACGAAAACGATGATCACAAAACCGAACACAAGTACATAAAACATGAAGGACAGTGAGACGACAGTTGCACGCCGCACACACCGGGACACTCTCGCCACACAGCAAAAGCGGTGAGTAAAACGACAGTGCCCAATGCGGAGACGTGCAAGAACAACTTCCTCACGACGGTTCTTCCGCAAACTAGACTTCCATAGTCCGATCTGTGGTTTGATAGAATGCAGCTTATTGCTGCCCTGCTGAGACCACAGGGACTGCCACTCGTCCAGGAGAAATGTCCGGATCAAATATCTAAAATCGCGGAAAGACTGTTGCAGCCGAGCTGGCGACATGGAGGAAACAGACCTGGCAGAGAGATCTGCCAGCTCGTTACCCCGGATCCCAACATGGCCAGGAACCCAACAGAATCGGACCAGGAATCCAGCACCTTCCAAAGTTCCAAGAAGACGACGGACATCACGGATGACCGGTGAGTCCGTGTCCTCTGGAGAAGAAAGGACCTGGATGACAGACTGGGAATCGGAGCAAATCATAGCGCGACGATGAGATCTAGACTGTATGTGACACAAAGCAAGGTGTACCGCACGCATCTCAGCCGAAAAGACGGCGGATTCAAGCGGAAGCCTCTCAGCATGGTACGCATCGCCACACACGAAAGCAGATACAACAACCTCACCGGATTTCGACCCTTCAGTAAATACAGGCACGAAATCCGGGAAGAGAGACTGTTTCTCGGCAAAGAGCTGCTGGTACACCAGAGCAGGAGTGGAAGACTTTGGCCACACACAAAGGGAAAGGTCAGCCGTTGCTTGAACCGGCTGCCAAGGCGGTTCATTGTAGAACCTGGTCAAACCAATCCTTGACAAGTCTAGAACAGCATCGTGCACTAAGTTCGACAACCGAATCCCAAACGTCGGAACACAGGAAGGCCGGTGTGAGAATAGGCGGATACATTGCGGTTGGAAAATGGAACCATGCAGTGGATGATCAGGAAGAGACTTCAACATGGTGAAGAATTGAAGAGACAGCTGCTTACGTCGGATGCATAACGGCGGTTCATGGGCCTCGACATACAGGCTCTGCACGGGAATGGTACGGAAAGCACCAGTGCATAGCCGCAGAGCCTGGTGATGGACAGGATCCAGAGGCCGCAACATGGAAGGACGTGCCGAACCGGACGTTATGCAACCGAAGTCTAACTTTGACCGAATCAGAGAATGGTAAATGCGAAGCATTGAGCACCTGTCAGCCCCCAAGATGTTCGTGAGAGGACCTTCAGGATACTCAATGACTTCGTGCACTTCACCTTCAAAGACTGGATGTAAGGTCGGAAGGTGAGTGCTCGGTCAAAATTTAGCCCAAGGAACTTGACTTCTGACACCACAGGGATGGTAGAACACCCCAGACGTAGGCTGGGGTCTGGGTGAAGACCCCGTTTGCGGCAAAAATGCACGCAAACGGTCTTCTGCGTCGAGAAGCCAAATCCATTTTGGGAAGCTCAGATAGAGATCTAAGTAATGGCCGACTGCAGCTGCCTCTCAATGGTGCGCATGTTGACAGATGCGCAAGAGATCTGCAGATCATCCACGTACATGGATCCAGGAACCGTCGGAGGAAGTAGAGTGAAAATATGATTAACACGAAGGATGATCAATGTCACAGAAAGAATGGAGCCTTGAGGGACACCCTGCTCTTGTGGGTATAACGCAGAGAGGGTCGATCCGACGCGCACAGAACATCCGGTTCTGGAGAAATCCGGCAATGAAGGTAGGCAAATTTCCTCGCAGTCACGCAGATCACGGAGAATGCCGTATCTCCAGGTTCGATCGTAAGCTTTTTCCATGTCGAAGAACACGGAGACCATGTACTGACGCCGGACAAACGCCTCTCTGACAGATGTCTCAAGGCGAAGATGATGATCTGAGGTGGATCGGAATTTCCGAAATCCACTCTGATGAGGTGAAAGAAGGTGACGTGATTCCAAATAAAAAACCAAACGAAAATTGATGATGCGCTCTAGGACTTTGCAGAGGCAGCTCGTAATAGCAATTGGTCGGTAGTTCAACGGGTTAGCGGGATCTTTACCAGGTTTGAGAACAGGAACGACGATGGCAGTGCGCCAAGATTCGGGAAAGTCACGCTCGTGCCAGATCCTGTTAAACAGGACTAGCAGACATTCAAGAGAGGACGGAGAAAGGTGCTTCAGCATTTCCTAATGGATGTTATCCGGTCTGACAGATGTTCAGCCGGACCGATTCAGGGCAATCTTCAGTTCGACGGCAGTCAGCGGGCTGTTATAATCGTCAGCGGAAAATGGTCCAAAGGAAACCTTGGACCGTTCAAGCCGCGGCTGTAACTGCCGGAACGAAGCAGGGTAATTGCTGCTGCTAGAAACCGAAGAAAACACGGCGCCCAGACAGTCAGCGACACCCTGAGCGTCAGCAACCGTTCCTCCATCACTCTCGAGAATGGAGATTTCCCCAGAAGGGTACTTACCCCGAATCTTGCGGATCCTGTCCCAAACGATCTTAGAGCTGGTAATGGAGTTAATCCCGAGTACGTAGCATATCCAAGATTTCCCGGTGACTACGACGACGTACCAATCGCGCGTAAGATTTGGCATTTTTGAAAGCAAGTAGGTTTGCGTCGGTGGGGTACCGACGAAACCTACCCCAAGCCCGATGTTGGGCCTGACGAGCTGCCTTGCAAGCGGAATTCCACCAAGGTCGCTGGCAACGTGGAAGTTTAGTCGAAGTCTTAGGGATGGTAAAGTCTGCAGCTTGCACAATACAATCCGTTACCGCCGCAACAGCTTCATCGATCGTGCCCGAGGTCACCATGACTGGAGTAATGGTCGCTGAAGCCGTGAATGAGTCCCACTTGGCTCGATCGATAGCCCATCTAGCAGGGCGAGTAGGATGACGGTACCCGTCACCTGCTAGACGGAGAAAGATGGGAAAGTGATCACTGCCAAGGGGATCAGCAGACACGCTCCAGGACCAGTCTGGATATAACGACGGTCTCGTGAGCTGAACATTTCAAGAATGTTGATGTCACCCGTGCTGTGCAGTGACCCAAGGGTGAGATGAGAACTTACTGGCGGTGTACAGGGCACTTCTTCACCCCACAACTAAAGCTCAAGCAGCAGAGGGTGATAAAAGCGAAACGCTTGCTGCAGCACATTATGCAGACAATCGCCACGAACAGATCCTTTTCTGCAATAAAAAATGTTCTTTATTGAAGGGGCTTTCAACCGCCAAAATGACGGTGTATGCGCCAACCTCACAAGAAGCTCAGGAGAAAGCTCCAGGGATCACGAGGTGCCATCATCCTGCTTCTGTCGTGGTTTGGTGGGA
Organism: Macrothele yani; assembly: GCA_039090855.1. NCBI lineage: Eukaryota > Metazoa > Arthropoda > Arachnida > Araneae > Macrothelidae > Macrothele > Macrothele yani. Next base: position 118,957,862 of record CM077005.1, on the reverse strand, counting down.
GGTGGGGTCTTCAGCGAGGGGTACCACGGAGCCCCATTTCTGTGAGAAAGGAGTGAAAACATCAGCCAAAGTCTACCATGACAGGATTTTGGAGCCAGTGGTCCAAAATGTGAGTCACACTCTCTTCCTAAACCGGCAGTGGAGCTTTCAGCAGGATTCTGCTTCTGCCCACAAGGCGAAGTCAACCCAGAAGTGGCTTCAAGCGAATTTGCCAGACTTCATTTCTCCAGCTAATTGGCCTTCAAGCAGTCCAAACCTTAACCCATTGGACGACAAGTCCAATGTGGGTCACACTGGAGGACATGGCCTGCAGAGAGACACCCCAGTATTGACAGTCTCAAAAGCTCTTTGGTGCAGGCAGTAGCAGCTTTCGTTGTGGAGACCAAAGCTATTTTTGAGTGGCCACTGAGGCTGAAGGACTGTGTGAACAAAAAAGGATGCCATTTTGTTAAGTGATTGGTGCCATGTATTCACAAGTGTACTACTTATGTCATATCACAGGTATATTAAAATATCTTTAAATTTCTTTTGTTATTTAATTGAATATTTTGCGACAGTATTTATGGTAAGACTAGGTACGTTATTTGTAGCCACAATTTGCGTTTGCTGCCTTCTGAAAACTAGACTATGGACACCCATGAACGATAGTGTCCTGTCAATGTACACGTTGTCATGTATTATGTTTAAACATCCTGCATATAGCCTGGACTGTTTGCCTTGTACTTTTACAAAACACCTGCTGTGGAGTCCACATGGAAACTGATGCAGAAAGTCGACTGTAGTTGCGATGAGATGAGAACATCAATGCATGATATCAAAGCTTATACTAATTCAGGTAAATGGTGCAACTTGGAGGGAATGAATACTTGGATCACCATGCATCAATTCTTACAAATTTTCCAACTTTTTTACTTTCCAAAAAATTTCCCTCCCTTATCAAGCTGAAAATGCTAATGTTTATGCATCATTTATAGAGAAAGTAACCTTTAAGAATGGGAATATTGGAAGAGGGCATTACAATTATAGGAGACATTTTTGTTCTGTTCAATATCCATTTTTGGAATTTCCCCCTCCCTAAACAACCAAAAAGGGTTTTTTTTTCTTCTGTGAAAATAATTTAATTAAAAAATGCAAATTTTCAGAGAAAACTTTTCTTCTTGTTCAGGCAGTCTTTTGTTGTCACTCTTTTTCAGTCACTATCGTGGTGACGGTTATGTTTTACCAAATCTTGCCCGGTGTTGTGAGGCAGGGATGAACCTCTATAGTCATTGATGATAGAAGTCTGATTTTTTTTTCAATTTCTATTCTTTTTTCTGATAGTTGCCCTGGAAACTGATGGGTTTTGGTGAATTCCAGTCCATGTTCTGTCTGGTTTCTGTAACATGCCTATCTAATCTGAAACCTGTCTCACCTATGTAGGATAGTGCACAACTACATTTTACCTTATGGACCACTCCTTGCATTTTTAAAATATCTTCTCTTTGAACTATTTTTGGGAAATAATTTTTAAATTTTGTTTTCTAAGCTTGGAGTGTCATACTTCATACTAATTCTCGTTGAAGATTCGAATAAATCTTTGTGATAAGAAATTCTTTTAGTGAATTTTATTTGTTGCTGTTGTGTGTAAAATTTATACTAGCTACTTTTGACTGAATGACAGGTTTATACTACCCTAATGTCAGGCCATCTATCATAAGTTTAATGTTTTGGTGATATTTACAAACACAAACAACATGGGTGCCTGCAGCTCCAGGTAGAACGCACCATTTTGGTCTTAGTGAGCAGAACATTGACCGCCCAATCTTGTGTTCGGGATATTTTTCTTTAAATAAAGTATATAACTCATTTAAATTGCACAACATTAATCTTTTCTGTTTCTGTAACTTTTCATTGTTAATTCTGACAGATACACAATCTTTTTGGCCAGGACAAATCCTGCTATTTTCATCGTCTTCGTAAAAATGTTTTACTGCATTAGCAACGTCTTCACTTAATGTTTTCCCTTTTCTTTTTGAAAGATCAGGAAGTATTCCTTGTGATTTTATTTGTTTTCATGTTAACCTAACTAAATAGTCTGTTACTCCAAATTCCTCAATTGTTTTGTTTGACCAAGAATATGGAAGCAAACTAATTATTTTGATTTTTTCTTGTTTATTAGCCACTGAACATTTTTCTTTCAGCAGATTTATTAAAGTATCATATTCATTAGTAGGAGCAATGCTGGAGGTTGTAGGCATATACTCACTAAAAGAATTTTCTAATTTCCTTTTTAAAGATTCAGTAAATTTTCCAGTTTTTTTTTAATAATGCATGAGGTCCTTGATTTTTATTCAATTTTGTAACTGGAGATAAATTTAATGAGTTGCACACTAAATTTACTGTATTTAATTCCTCAGATGGATCGCAAAAATTCTCCATTACCGTATGAATTAGGTTGAACAATACCAAGTAATTTTGAAATACAGGTTATGCATAATGAATGACCTGGCACAAGATCTACTGAAATATTTTTTGGTTTATTCATTTGCTCATAAAGAATTTCCCTTAGGCCCTTTTTGATTGGTTTTGTATGTATTTTCATGGGGTTGCGACATTTTCTTTCAAATATGTGGTAATTATTTTACAAGATATTTATGTTGATGATATTTACAAATAGTTTCAATATCACTAGACACCCTTAATTTTAATACATTTTGTTCATTCTGTGGTAAATCACTTACACTACACAAATCCTTAGTCACAGATCTATAATCACATTTATGGCATTCTTCATTGACATACACACCAACAGAGCATTCCATTTTGATTTGGCACAAATACACTTATTGCAGGTATATCACAAAGTCACATTTGAACTACTTGCCAGTCACAAAGGAAACATCAAACTGGGACAAGAATGAGGGTGGTGGTATATATAGCTGCATTAAATGTACAGGTCTTAAAAGCTTTACAAGAATTGAACAGGATACAAAAACAATAACTCATCTGGACATGTAGTGACAGGAATTATGCTGCCTCCAACAGGAAATCACATGAATACATCTAAAAAAATATATATGACAAACATGTTCATATTACTGTCTATAACTACATATATGTTTATGGACGATTGTAAATCATGCACTCAAAATCAGGTAAATTTATTTTGCTGCTTGTCTTCTTTGTGTTTTTTTTAATATATTTCTTTATTTCAATAAATAATAAAATGTTACTGTACCATTTATAATTTTCCTTACATATTTAAGATGATTTCAAAGCAACTCTGGCTCACAAGTGATCTGTTGACGTTTTTCCGATCTCTAAATTAATGGGCCAATATTTTTGGATCGGAAAACCCATCACCAGATCCACGCACTCTCAATGAGAGTGATAATTTTTGTCATGAGATGATCTCAAATCCCTTTGGCAAGGAGGGAGTTAGAAAAAAAAAAAAAGATTTAAGAGTCAAGAAAAATCAAGTAAATTCTTTTCATTTCTTTTCTTTTCTTTCTGATTTCTCTGTGAAGTGTTGATCTCTGTGTATGTAGTTAAATTTATGTGAATAGGTCTAGGTAAGTTAGCCTTGTGATATCTGTTTCTAGTTAAGAGATGTGTGACTAGCTGGGAAGTAGATTTAAGGAAGTTTGACATCATGCTATATTGCTGGGGTTTTTTTGTTGTTCTTTCATGCAATGTTTTTTTCTTCCTTCCATTGCATTTTTTTAGTGCACTGTTTACTTTTAGGGAAGAGATATTAGTGAAGTTTATTTTAGTGCAGTATATGATGTAGTGTATATGAATTGATTTGCCTTAGTTTCTTAAGTGTACAGTGCAGTTTATATATGTATAGTGTTAGATGTATCAGTTTAAAATTATCGGCGACGCCGCGGCGTTCGGCGTTATTGATCGTCAGGATAACGTAGCGATAAAAAGAAAAAAATCGTAAGGTTGTAGTTCCGTATTTACCGTCGTTATCGCGATTTCTTTTATTGTATTATTATGTAAGCTTTAATAATGGAAAAGTAATTTGTAAACATATAGTGTACGAGGTATTTTATCGTATTGTAGTTGTATCTAATGAGAAAAAACGCGTGTTTATGCCATGTCAGTAGCGTGTAATTAAAATCATTGTTGGGTGTATCGGGCTTAATTTAGTAACCTTTCGTAATTAAAATCTTGCTTAGTATTAATATTTAGTTGGTTTTAGTATGAATCTTACTTGGTATTAACTAGTGATAGTATAATTCAGCGACTGATAGAAAAAGCGGGTCGGCGATCGCTCCGTAACGAAGTGACTTTCATAAATTAATTGCGCGTGCGCTATCGTTAAGGATATTTAATAGTCATTTAGTAAAAGAATAAAATTGTGGCTTAATGCATCAGGGCAAAATAACACATCGTTGCTTTACGCTATTTTTTCGTAATTCCGATCGTCGTACCTGTAGCTAGAGAGAATTCGATTTTTATGCGTTACGAAGTTAATTGTAACGATGTTCGTTAATGTTAGTTAATTTGTTTAATGAATTTTTGTAAAGGTGGTCTCCAAAAGTCTTTGTTCAGAAAGAAAGAACGAAAATGGCTACAGTTTCTGGTGTCGCTTTTCTAAAAGCGATAAATTCGTAGAATGGCATCTGTGAGGACGTTTTACCAGCTTTACCAGTGCAGAAAGTCCGATTTATTTATGCTCTTGTTTACTTTGAAAAGGCATTTTTCGCTTGGCACAGGAACACGTCAGGATTTGGGCGGAATTCTGCGAGGTTCACCGCAGCGCCCGTTTACGTGGGTCAAAGTTCAAGCCTGACTCCAAGAAGATGCGAGCCAGCGATTTCTGGGAATTGCGTCTTTCTCTCCGCCTTCTGACTTAACTTCGGGCCAATTGCCTTCCGCCATTTCGGGCGCGTGCGCAAGGGATTCGGCGAGGAGCGGAGAATTTTTGCGTGCTGCTCGACACTTCGATACCAGACTTCGTAAGGGAGAGTCCCATAATAAAAAAAAAATAAAAAAAATCTAGTAAAGGAGGGAGTCCGCACGACGGACGTCCGGATGCCGAACCTGCCGTAACCTTCCAGAACCGGGAACGTGCGGCCGCGATGGCCCAAGAACGGTAGGAACGATCCTTTTCTTTTCAAATTTTTCCATGGCTCAAAATTTACTCTGCTGCCGAGATGGCGCGAAAAAGTGCTTGACATCGTCCCGAGGCACTAGTGGGCATTACGCCTCGTAACTCGCTCGGTAACATCGCTGCCGCCTGTCGCCGTGTGTGTGAGAGAGAGTCTCCTCAAAGGCCGGCATCGGGAGTAAGTAAGAAAAAAGAATAAAAGAAAGGAAGGAGAAGAGGGAAAATCCTACCATGTCATCATAAGTGCATCAGGCCCCGTTTCCACGGCGTGCCGGCTCTCGTAGCGACAGCACAAACACCAATTCCAATTCGGCATCAAAAGGAAAAATTAAGGAGGAGGAGAAACAAAGAGAAAAAAATGAGTACCACCTAAAATTGAAAAAAAAAAAAAAATGTGTCTTGATCAGAAATGGAATGATGTAAAAGGTTAAAATTCAGGGGTGAGAGAAAAAATGGGGGGAAGGTGAAATTAAAATGGAAGGAAAATAGAGAAATGCAAATGTATGTTTGGAATTAATGGTCTGGCAAGAACCAACAAATGTAATATGTCATTGTGTAATTTTTTTTTTTTGTAAAAATGTCTAGTTAATGCCAGTGACCAAAAAAATGGATTGAAGTATATTAATTTTGGTTTTCTGTTAGAACAGGGTTTTTTTGTTAGCTCAAATGAGAGGAAAGTGACTTGACATTTTTGTTTCTTTGGTTTTCTGTACTGTAAAGTAAGAAAAAGATTTTTCCAGGTAACTGATCAAAATCAGTGTGTTGTGAAAAAAAGAATAAAATGTCACTCTTAACCATCTAAATCTAAATTGTAAAGAGCATTTAGCTCAAGGTTCAACAGTTATCAGATATGCACATCGAGCATTAAGCTCTTAACACTCTTTGAGTGAATTATCACATCCTTTGATGATTTTTGTAAGGCAGGCTGCTAACCAAATTGTGCCACTTACCTCCCTCATCCTCTAAACCACACATGTGAAAACTACTTGGTTTGCAGACCAGGGTTTCTGAGAGGATTATTTAGGACTGTTAACATACTCTGGACTCTAAAATTCATAGCTAAATTCTTTTTTTTATTCAGCCTAGCCACCTAAAGTTTCCTTGTAACGAGTGTTTTTCCAACATGTGCCTGGGGGCACAAAATAAATTTATAGTTAACCTGGAACATATGTTTAATCAAATTATTTTGTGTCGTATGTGAATTTCTCTTGTTGGTGATGGTGGAATCACCTTCCATTTATTGGGAGTTTTTAAGGATCGTACCTGGGGTGTTAGTCGTTGATGAAAAAAAATTCTTAATTGGGGTCCCTAGATTGATCACCGGCCATTTTCTTCTTTTTAAAAATAAAATTGTGTAATATTTGCAATTTTTCAGAAGTAAGTTCAAATATTTGCATTTTTTCAGAAGTAAGTTCATCATCATAATATTTTAATATTTTTAACAACCAAACCACGTCGTATCACAAGTTCGCAAATAAAAATGGTTGTATTTTCCCGTTATTTTGATGTATCACAGCCTTAGAACTACTTGTGTCTACAAGTTGAAATTTTTCCTGCAGGTTTACCCCTAAGATCACATTACTGTGTAAAAATATTAGAATTTTAGGAGCTGTCCCTTTTGAGATATTAGGCCTAAAAAAGTGACACTTTTAAGGTTCGGACTATGTTTGGAGGTCTATAGAAAAAAAAAAGGACTACAGTCTCAAGTTTCAAATTTTGTGAATTAATGGTCCAACTAGATACATGTAAACATACAAAGTCTGAGGTATGAGACTTTTACCATTCTTAAAAAAATTATGCCTGAAATCAGCAATTTAAGCAAAATTATTAAAAATTTTGTAAGGGCCATTTCATATCTTTTCACAAGAGGTAGCTAAAGCATTCTTGATCAAAACTGTAGAACATTTCATGTAAAAAAGAATGATCTTTATTTGAACACGATAGCTCTAGTAGTAAAGAAGTTATTAAATTTTACGTAAACGATGATTTTGGTCAAAAACGTCATGTGAAGCCGAAGAAAAATGACCGCCAGAAAAAAAATAAGTCTTATAAAATTTTTATTTTTTTATTTTTGAAGTGTTATTTATATATTGGGAATATTTTATGCAAAATATAAAAAATATTTAAAAATGTCAAGCAACAGTCACTGGTTGATTTGACGCGGAATGGCCCTTTTGCCTGTGCTCATACAAAGATTTAAATGCAGATTGCAAGCCTTCTTTTGCCACATTCTCCAGTGCCTCAGTCACACTTCTTCAGTGTATGAAGAATTTGCTTAAGAAGCGTTGCCTCTTAAGCAAATTCTTCATACAGGGAAAAAGTCCCATGGGGCAAGAACAGTGGAAGAATGAGAATGTGATGTTTGGACAGGTAATCTGACACCAGGAGGAATCTGTGAGCTGGCACATTATTGTGATGGAGCACATACGAGTTGGTTTTCCAAAGATCAGGTTTTTGGGAACAATTTGTTGGCACACGTAATGCATGCCCAATTTCTCTGTTAAAATGGTATGGCAACTTATGTAATCGCTAAAAGTTTTTCGATGGTCATTTTTCACTATTTCTTTGACAATGGCGAGTTGTTCATCCGTTGTGGATGTTGAAGGTCGTCCTGACCTCTCATCAACCTCGATACTCTGTCGCCCGTTTTCAAATCGCTGATGCCACTCATAAACTCTAGTTTGACTCATTGCACTCTCACCGTATGCAGACAATCATTTGAACAGTCTCAGCGAAAGATTTTCCGAGCAGAACACAAAATTTTACACTTGAATGCTGTTCAGAATTTGACATCGTTGTCCTTGCGACGGAGAGCCTCGAATGCCTGTAATCACGAACTACGTACATACGATCTGGATCAAACTGGTCAGATGATGCTCTTCACTTGCTCAGCGGGGAATGATGTAATTCACTGACCTTTGGCAAACATACAAAAAATTCCGGAACTTTTTGAACGTACTAGTATGTCTCAGCCACTCTGACCAGTGGAGGCTACGCAACCATCCTTGGGGACCATTTGCACCTGTTCATGTCATGCAACCTCTTTTAAAGTGACAGCGCACATGTCCACAGTTACCCACTCAGCAACATTCCACGCAGTTCAGCATCCTGACGTGGCACCAGAATTAAACACCAAACACATTTGGGATGCTGTCAATGCCAGGAATCCTCCACTGGTGAATATTATAGAATTGTGGGACACTCTTCAAGAAGCATGGCATGCACTGTCTCCACAGTGCTACAGAGAGCTCGTGGAGTCCCTGCGCTGTGACTTTGCTACCGTTATTCGATCATGAGGAGGACTAACGCTGTATTAAAGAGGTATCCCAGCTTTTTTGGCACTTCAGTGTATATGCATGTTGATGAGAAGCGATGGTTTTTGAACATGCTTTTCCTAGTTTGTCCTAAATCATTGGTTAGTTTCTGTTGCCCTGATTTTTCCCCCTCTGTTGTTTTCTATATTTTAGGCATTTTTAGGAGACAACTGTGGAATATTTCAAAAACTGGAAAACTCCTTATCATGTATTGTGAGCATAACATCTGTTCTACGAAAGAGATTTCAAAAGTCACGTACAAGTACTGTAGTTTGCAATGTTACTTCACATGCATCTTGTCTCATTATTTACCTATTTATACCTCTGAACTCTAATAGTTAATGTGCAAAAATTAAAGTTCTGATTGTGAAGAGACATACACAGGAAGTGAAATATATGGAAATTTAATGAAATACTGAAAATTATTACTATAACCCCCCAGTTAAGATTGTGGTAGAAATATTCTTCACAAATATATATTTAAAGCAGTAAACAGGATAGACATTGCCTTGTTTACTGTTCAATAACTTAAACATAAAAAACCCCTTGAATCCTGGAGTGGAAAACGAACCCGCATTTCCTGATTTATGCTCCTAATTTTCAAGTATTTTGATGCTAAAGTTACTGTACATGTTGAACAGTAAGCAAGGCAATGGCTATCCTGTTGGCCACCTTAAACGTCCTCTAAAAAATAAGAAGCACCACCAGAATATGGATGGACTGTAACAAGAACAAATTACACAAATGAGGATCTAACAAAAAAAAAAAAAAAGAAAAAAGAAAAATAATGATAATAATAATGCCTGATCGGCCATGTAGTCTTTACAGAATAAAATGATTTAAAAAAAGTTTTTTTTCCTAGTCAATTTTCTTACTATTTGGAAGCTCCCTCCCTCTGCCTTTTTAAATAAAATTAATGAGGTGTTTTGAGAGATTAAAGGTCAAACTGGATGACCTTAAAAACAAAATTTTCCCTAATACAATTGCATGATATATATATATATATATATATAGCAACTGTCTTGGAATACCTAATTCCGATCCATTATGATGTATATTGATAATTTTAATATCATCAAATTGCAGGAATTTTTGTTGCTCAAGACAATATTGTACTAATGCCATCATTTTTTTCTTCCAATTAATTAGGTGTTGATTCAGTCTTTTTTTTTTTTTTATCTATTTTTGTGCTACCAAAGTAATTTGTTTTTAAAATCATCATCATCTTCTGTGCCAATGGGAATTAATACAAAGGATAGAAGGCCTATGTTTGATCAAGCAGGTGTTTATAAAATTCCCATTGGCCCAAATGATAATTAAACACACACACACACACACACACAAAAAGACTGAATCAATATCTGATTAATTGAAAAAAAAGACGGCATTAGTACAATATTGTCTGGAACAATAAAAATTCCAGTAATTAGAAGATATTAAAATTATTAACACACATCATAATGAATAAGAGTTAAAGTATTCTAAGGCAGTTGCCATTGAAAAACTCAAAATGTTTCATGTAACATCCATAAACTGCATAACATTCCCAGAACTTGAACATAGCCGCCCCGGTGGTACAGTAGTCTAAGCGATGGCTTTTGATCGTTCGTCCGGGTTGGTATCCCGGTGAGGCATGGATGTTGTGTTTGTCTTACACCACTGGCTCTCTCTCCCTTCCCTGGAACCAGTGACCCTAAATTAGGGGCGGGCGACTGCTTATAGCCCACTGAGTTGCTCACGGTGGCCGTTAAACCTCCAATTAAAAAAACAAAACTTTAGAACATTAATTAAAAAGAAGGCACAATATAAAAAACACAAGAAAAAGAAATAAAGTTATGTTACCTACTTGCTCATAGAGGGCCGCATAGTGTCATTATGGAGATGTTTTTGTGATGTCATAAAACCATCTAGTGCGTGAGGACAACCCTGTTTCATTCTCCCTCAGTGCTGGGCGTTGCTGTTAACAGTGACATGACAAGGAATTTTAACTCTGATGATGCATGCTGAGCAAGTGAAAAGCTTCTGTTCATATATGTTTCTTGTGTTTTCAAGGGCATTTTTCGGTATGCTGGCGACGTACATAATTTGGTGGTGTAATATGTTAAGTTGTTTTATGTAATTACAGTGAAAACAAATTATTATGCACACCCACTTAATAGCGTGTGGCACCACCTTTTGCACGCAGGACAGCATCCAAATGTGGTACGGACACAATGATGTTCTGAAACACAGTCGCAGGTATTGCTGACCAACAATATAAGGGTGCTTGGCATAGAGCAGGCAGAGATGTAATTAAGGATGGTTGATCATAAACAGCTTGTTCTAGTATGTCCCATAATTTTCTATGGGGTTGATGTTCGGTGAGCGAGGGGGCCATGCAAGTGTGGTAAGCTCACGGCTATGCTCCTGAAGCCAGTCTGTCGCTAGTTAGGACCGATTTGGGGGGTGGGTGGGGGGTGTCCTGTTGAAATATCGGAACTTGGTTCGGACAGAGGCACATAATGAAGGGGTGGAGATGGTCGGTCAGGAGCTGCACATAGCTGGAACTAGTGACGGAAGTCTCAAAAGGTACCAAGGGACCCAGGCAGGGGCAGGACCACGTGAAAACTGCCCAAACAGTTACACTGCCTCCACCAGCCTGTAGCACACCAACTTGGCATGCAGGGTCCATAGCTTCGTGTGGTTTACGCCACACACGCTGCCTGCCATCAGCACGATACAGTGTGAAATGGGATTCATCAGACCAGATGACGCGTTTCTAGTCGTCCGTGCTCTAGTTTCGATGGGCTTTCGCAAACTGCAACCGAATCATGGGATGCTGGGCCGTTAACATCGGAACATGATGTGGTTGTTGACTGCCCCATCCGAGTTGTGTCATGTGTCATCGGATTGTCTTTGAGCATAAGCTTGTGGATGCTTCTTCATTAAATTTGTGACGATTTGCTGCAAAAAAGCGTTCCGATTCGTCTGTATGATGCGGGCCAATCGTCGGTGCCCTTGATCCAATGTGCTTTTACGGCCACATTTTATCCGACTGTTAGCGGTTTTGCTGGATTTCACATACTCCTGGTACACACTCGATATGGTTTATTGCGAAATTCCTAACAGTTTTGCCGTTGCGCCGATTGAACATACGGCCTTCCCGGCTCCCACGACTTGACCTCGATCAAACTCACTTAAGTCTCATTCTCGACCCAATGTATTCCTGTGCATACTGACCCAGTCTATTTATAGCCCCAACCAGTTGTCCTGCACACAGTGATTTTCATCAGGGTATACATAATAATTAGTCCTCTCAGTGTAGTTGGTTATTTTTAACTGAATTTTTAAATAGTAATGAAATGTCAGTTTTTATTGTAAATGTTTTTAGGTTATTTTAATTTAGGGTTAAATAATTAGAATAAATAATATATATATTTTTTTTGATTGGAGGTTTATCGACCACCGTGAACAACTCAGTGGGCTATAAGCATTTGCCCATCCCTAATTTAGGGTCACTGGTTCCAGGGAAGGGAGAGAGCCAGCAGTGCCATAAGACAAACACAACATCCATGCCTCATCGGGATTCGAACACGGACCCATCTCAGAGGAATGATCAGAAGACATCGCATAGACCACTGCGCCACCAGGGCGGCAAAATAATAACTTTTAATAATATATTTCAATAGATAAATATGATATACAAAACAGCATGTTACATTCGCTGGAATCCCCCTTCGGCATAAGTTACACCTCAAGATAATGTTAAAAGTCGCTAATGCCAGTAAGGCAAGTGAGCTTATATTTTAAACTATGATATCTTTACTGCATGACTCAATGGTATTGTTTCTGATGTATTTGCAGCAATATCTGTGCTCTGAAAACTTTATTTAAAATCCTTTCATGGTTCAGATACCTCGGCAAACCTTTTGAGAATACTTTTTGCTTAAAACAATGCATATTTTTTCTGTCACGGGGTATATCTTATTTTTATCGACATTTCAGCTTCTAACACACTAATTAAAAAAAAAATCCTTCATTATCAGTTTCCGGAGCAAAATATTTTACACATAATTTAAAATTTTTTCTTAATGCACAAGTGTGCCACCAGAGGGCATAAATTTGTTTCCATTTACTGCATGTCTAAAACACAGTTTTCCTGCAAGGGGGCACAAACATTTAATCTGTTTTTGTTCATATCTCTGCTTCTAAAATCATGATAATTAACACAGCAATCAAACATCTCTAAATTGACTATTCACTGTTCATCACGTAATATATCAATCACATCAGAAAACTCGAAAATGTCATCGCCCTTGAGAGGGAATCGAATCCGAATCTCCTGATTACAGTTTGAGCATGCTATTTCACGCTTGAAACGGTAATCGGGAGATGCTTCGTTCTCCTTCAGATGCGACTGATATTACATGATAAACAGTAAATACAGTCAATTCAGAAATGTCCGATTGCTGGGTTAATTATCATGACGTATTTTCCACGTATTATGAGAAGAATATTTCTTCCACACTATATACCTGGAAGACTGGTGATATGCTTAACAACGCTAGATGGCAACACAGTTTGTTTTGATTAAGAATGATGTCGGAGAATATTCCGATGCTCTCAACACTCAGATACTTGGAACTTTTGTTGTCCTGGGTGGGGTAACGGATGGCATGCTCGAACGGTAAACGGAAGATGTGGGTTTAATTCCTGCTCCAGGGCGATGAAATTTTAAAGTATTCTGATGTGATTGATATTACGTGATGAACAGTCAATTCTGTGGTGTCCGATTGCTGTGTTAATTGTCATGATGTATTTTCCACATATTATGAGAATATTTCTTCCACGCCATATACCTGAATGATTGGTGATATGCCTAACAACACTAAATGAAGATAACTGTAATTCGTGCTGTAGGTAACATTAAAAACACAAGGCAGATAAACTTGATGCACGATTATAAAACTTCCAACCACTAATGACAAGTTTAAAACTGTCGTCAGTTGCTAAAAGCATTTATTGATGGTAAAATTGAAACAAAATCAAGTGATGTGGCTCGCACCGCCACATCACGAACGTTAGTGCAGGAATTAGGGTGTGTTGCGCAACAACCTGTGTCAGCATGTACCGTTCGACGTAGTCTGCAGGAGCAGGGACTTGTCGCACGGCACCCATTGCTCCGGTTACCATTGACGTTACACCACCGGCGAGTGTGGCGGCAGTGGGCCATTGAACGCCGCACCTGGTCTACGGAATGGCCCGACATTATCTTCTCTGACTGATCCCGCTTCTGTCTGCAACACCACGATGGTCGGATCCGCGTGTGACAGCACCGCGGCGAGAGTCAGTTTTACGACTGCATTATGCATCGCCATACTGGTCCGTTGCCTGGCGATATGGTTTGGGGCGCAATTGGATATGACACCCGCACCCCTATGGTACGCACACCGGTACACTCAACAGCCACAGCACCATCTCCAACGTTTTGGAGCCTATAGTCCTCCCTTACTTGCAGGACCTGCCAGCGGCCACATTTCAACAGGACAATGTGCGCCCGCATGTGGCACGCATCGTGCAACAATTTTTCACGGCTCACCAGGTGTCACCGCTGCCGTGGCCCGCCTGTTCTCCCGATATGTCGCCCATCGAACACGTCTGGTCGCTGATCGGCAACCGAGTGGCCCGGCAAGCACCACCTGCGGCTACGCCTGATGAACTGTGGCAACGTGTGGAAGCAGCCTGGACCGACATAACCCAAGCCCACATCCAAAGCCTCTTTCGTTCGATGCCGCAGCGTGTAGCGGCCATTATTGCCAGCCATGGGGGCCACACGAACTACTGATGTCTGCGTGTTCCGCAAGTCGCACGGGCCTGTAAGCTCAATCGTTTCATCTTTGTATCTGTTGTTATGTGTCCAGTAAATCTGACTTTGCTATCTCGTGTCCTTTTTGGTGTTGCATTTTGGGTGGCCAGCAGTGTATATATATAGTCAACGCTGTCAGTAACAGTGATGTGATGTGAACAGGCAGAGACAGCAGAAATAACAATTCGACAAAAATAAATATGTCATACATATAATTACCATATTTTTCAGTGTATAAGACAACCCCTTTTTCGAACTGAAAATTAAGAAATAAATATTTTTATGACAAAAAAGGACACATTTGATATTTTTTAGAAATTAGGTAATATCACAGTCTGTGGTAATATATATATATATATATATAAAGTTTGGAAATTTATATTATTTAGAAATTATGTAATATTTTTAAGATACAAACTATGAATTATGCATCACTTTCTTCAGCACTATTAGTTCCAGACATATCACTTTTTCTCAACCTCAACCGCATCACTGCTTTTGTCTGAGTCACTGTCTATACACACTGACGGAAAAAAATCCCAACACCACGAAAAAATAGTTGTAGAGGAATGAAATGGCAGCAATACATTTGTATAGGTAACATATTTAATCGATTAAGGTTTCAAGATCACAGCTTATTGTAAGTGCGAGAAGAGCCATTTTAAATGTGAAATGCTGGTACATTAATAACCGGTGTAACCGCCAGAATGTTGAATGCAAGCACGCAAACGTTCATGCGTTGTGTCGTACAGCTGCTGGATGTCAGTTTGTGGGATGGAGTTGCACTTGGTCTGTTGCCTGTTGCACTTGGTATGCCAATGCTGGTTGGGGATGACGCTGCAGTTGTCGTCCAATGATGTCCCATACGTGCTCGATTGGAGAAAAATCTGGTGATATAGCAGGCCACGGCAACATGTCGACACTCTGTAGAGCATGTTGGGTTCCAAAACAGCGGTATGCGGGCGAGCGTTATTCTGTTGGAAAACACCCCCTGGAATGCTGTTCATGAATGGCAGCACAACAGGTTGAATCACCAGACCGACGTACAACTGAGCCGTCAGGGTGCGTGGGATAACCACGAGAGTGCTCCTGCTGTCATAGGAAATTGCTCCCCAGACCATAACTCCAGGTGTAGGTCCAGTGTGTCTCGGCCGCAGACAGGTTGGTTGCAGGCGCTCACCTGGCCTCCTTCTAACCAACACACGGCCATCACTGGCACCCAGGCAGAACCGGCTTTCATCAGAAAACACAACAGATATCCACTCCGTCCTCCAATGAGCTCTAGCTTGACACCACTGAAGTCACAAACGGCAGTGGTTTGGAGTAAGTGGAATGCACGCTACAGGGCGTCTGGCTCGGAGCTGTCCTTCAAGTAACCGATATGTAACAGTTCGTTGTGTCACTGTGGTGGCAACTGCAGCTCGAATCGCTGCCGCAGAAGCGGTACCATGCGCCACGGCCGTCTTCCCTCTCAGTAGTGCCACGTGGCCGGCTGGAACCCGGTCTTTTTGAGGCAGTACCTTCCCTTGACCACCGCTGCCAACAATCATGCACAGTGGCTACATTCCTGCCAAGTCGTTCTGCAATATTGCGGAACGAAAATCCACCTTCTCGTAGCCCTATTACACGACCTTGTTCAAACTCTGTGAGCTGTTGATAATGGCTTCTTCGTCTTCTTAAAGGCATTCTTGACTAACATCAACACACTACGTCGAATCTCAACGATAACTAACGCTCACGAACGTTACAGCGCGTATTTACAGCAAACCTGCTTTGCAAGTTCCGAGGGGTGCTACTAGCGCCACACGTATGCGCCGAGCGCGAAATTTGCATAGACATCATCTTACAGATGTACTCTCACCGCCTACCAACTGTCGTTTATCTAACACAACCCCTTCTTGGTGTTGAGATTTTTTTTTTCCCGTTAGTGTATATTAGATCATCCTCAGTTCTATCCATGGCATTGCTGATTCCACATTTCTTGAAGGACTTCACAACCACCTCCTGCTTGATTCCATGAGTTTAGGACCCAGTTGCAGACCTCAGTAATGGTTGTTTTTTTCACTCTCCCTGTCGGTGTCAAGTTATTACCTGCATTTTGCATCCATTTATTCCATTCTTCTTTCATCAGGGCTTGTTGACAGAAACATCTAGAGGCTGCAGCTGACCTGTAAGTCCCCCAGGAATAACTGCTTGTAAGTCGTAGTGGGGAGAGGGGATAAGAGGTACTGGCAGTTTCGCTGCGGTAACCCCAATTTTTGGAAAAAAAAATATCTTATACATGGAAAAATGCGGTAGGTAGGGTGAAATTTTAAGAAATACAAATAATACAGGTATATGAAAAGCACAATTAAAAGTAAAGCCCATCATAGTTATCCACGATATACGCCGGTTTTTGTATAAATGGAAGGCATAGGAAATATTCTAAAAATGTGTCAAAGAGTACAAAAATCAGTGAAATAGGGCAAAAATAAAACCTATACAATATTCCCATTGAGTAGATAAATGTTAGTAAATCCCAAACAGAACATGATATGGTATTCTTCTCGAGGTATGTACACAAAATACCATATCGTGCTGTTTTGGATTTACTGATGTTTATGCTTTATTTTTGCACTTTATCACTGATTTTTGTATTCTTTGATGCATTTTTAGAATATTTCCTATGCCTTCCATATTTACACAACAACCAGCGTATATCATGGATAATTACGATGGGATTTACTTTTAATTGTATTTCTCATATACCTGTATTATTTGTATTTCTTAAAATTTCACCCTACCTAATTGTATGTATGACACCTCATTTATTTTTGTCAAATTGTTATTTCCACGGTGGCGCTGTCTCTGCCTGTTCGCATGTCACGTCACTGTTGGTGATGGCGTTGACTATATACATGTTACCTCCATTAGTACTTTCTCTTTATGACATCTGATGATGGGCTTCTAGGAAGCTCGAAAGATCTAATGATTTTAATGTTGCACTTTTACCATCAATAAATGCTTTTAGCAACTGACGACAGTTTTAAACTTGTCATTAGTGGTTGGAAGTTTTATAATCGTGCATCAAATTTAGCTGCCTTGTGTTTTTAATGTTAACAACACAAGACGGCAGCAGAGTTTGCTTCGATTAAGAATGTGGTTGGAGAATATTCCGATGCTCTGTAACGATTAGCATGCTCAAACAGTAATCGGGAGATGTGGGTTCAATTCCCATTCCAGGGCGATTAAATTTTCAAGTTTTCTGATGTAATTTATATTACATGATGGACAATAAATACAGTCAATTCAGAGATGTCCGATTGCTGTGTTAATTATCATGACGTATTTTCCGCGTATCATGAGAGGAATATTTCTTTCACACTATATATCTGCTACTAAAAGTCTAATTTAAAAATTTGTCTTAACACTGGCATACCTGCCAACATGTCAATTTTGGAAATCTTAGAATTTTCATGCACTGACATGGCAAATATATATAGTTCCAATAAAACCTATCCAGAATTAAATAGTACTACAATTTAAGAACATTTTGGCTAATGAGAGCCATGTAATGCACACATTTTAGCATTTTGTGGCATACAACATTATACAGCAATTCCTTAAACTTTTCTATAATAAAACATATGGACTATAAACATAAACTCTTCCAAGTTTTTGTAAAAGTAAATGGAAATAGAACACTATTAGGGCTATAAATATAAGAAAATAAGAATAATAAAAGTTATTTGTTTATATTACACAGATACAGGGTGATCCATTTAAACCAGTACCCTGAAAAAACCTTACATTTTTGCAAGGGATCGCGCAAGGAATGTCTTTTTTCAATAGAAGCAGCAACTCCTGGAGAATGAAAACTGCCACCGTGAAGAAGATTGTTAACCGTAACTGTAACTCAGCTCGTGATTTGTTTGTTGTTGTGTTGTCATTCACTTGCGTGCATTCAGAAACATGCAGTTCCAGAGCGTGTTTTTATAGTGAAATCGTATTGGGTAACCAATTCTGTCATCAAAACACAACGAGCATTTTGAAGAGAGTTTAGAGTTCGAAAAGTGCCAAGCAAGTCAACAATTCTGTCGATGGCAAAAAAACTGGAGCAAACCGGTTCTCTTCTCAGCGGTAGCAGTAGACATCACCCTCCGACACCCCAAACGCGTGTGGACGATGTTCGTCAACGTTTACTTCAATCTCCGACGAAATGGTTGCGCAGATTAAGCCAACAGACAGGATATTCATACGGAAACTTGTCAAAGGGCAGCAAAAAAAAAAAAAAAAAAAAAAAACGAATATTCGACCATTAAAAGTGCATCCATCAGCTGCAGGAACCGGACAAGGGAAAGAGAGTAAGTTACTGCAAATGGTTTCAAAATTTTCTTAATTTGCGATCTGATATTCTCTCCATCACATGGTTTACGGATGAAGCCTGGCTTCATCTGTCAGGCTACGTCAATTCGCAAAACAGCAGATACTGGGCTGCCGAAAACCCACACGTTATGTGTGAAACATCGATGCATTCACAAAAAGTTGGTGTATTGTGTGCGGTTTTGTCTACGAAAATTATTGGCCACATTTTTTTCTCTGAGACTGTCAACACTAACGTTTATTACCGCATATTCAATGAATTTGTGGAACAACTTGATGACAGAATTGACAGAGGGCTACTTTCAGCAGGATGGCGCTACATGTCCCACATCGATAGTCTCAATGGAACTCATAACCAGCTCCTTTGACGACTGATTAATTTCAAAAAACATATGGCCTCCCCGATCTCCAGACTTAACTTCCCCTGACTTTTTTTTTTATGGGGTTACTTAAAGGATAGAGTTTACAAAACCCATCCAAAAACATTGGATGCATTGCGTGAAACAATCACGACTGAAATTGGCAATGTTACTGCTCGTACTCTACATGAGACATCACTGAATATGGTGCGGTGTGTTCAACTGTGTTTACAAAAAAATGGAGGACAATTCCAAACATTTGCATTGATAAAATGATTCTCCAATACCACATGTATAATTCTCAACTTACTGTATGATTTTGTTGTTATTTATAAAAAGTTATAAGTAAATCACATGGTACTGATTTAAATGGATCACCCTGTATATACATAATATAAATAATATACACAAATGAAATCCCAAAAGCACTGGAAATCATTCTGCTTTTTTACATTTTAAGTGTTGACAAGCGACCGATTTAGTCATTGTCAAAAACTTTTTACTAAATTTTTGTTCATAGCAATGTCCTTTTTGAAAGTGCCGTCCTCTATCCACATACATTTTTGTGTTAAATATTTTAAATTTCTGAATTAAATATTAAGCTTGTCAGAAATAATGTTAAATTACATATATCATTTCTCATATTTGTTTGTAAACCTAGGTAGAAATATTTGAAGTACTGGTTTAAATAAATATTTGTATCGGTAGAATATTTGAAGTACTGTTTAGGGAAAAAATCAAGCCCAAAGAGCCTATTTTTAGCCATACTTAGGCCTGATTTAAATGTAACATTTACAAGCATATGTACTGCATGTGCAGTGCATTTGTATCAATTTCCATTACAATACGTATATATAAATTTCAAAATGTTACGTTTTTGTCCGTCTACTTCATGTGCTGTGCGTTTTAACTGATTGCCACGGCAAAATACCATCCTAAAATGCATGTTCCTGTGGTTAGACCTTTTCCCAGGCTTGATTAAAACTTTTGAGAATGCAGCATTTTTGGGTCTATTTACTTTATATTTTGAACATCTGTATCAATTTTCAGGGCAAAATTACACTGGGAAATATCCAGCCTGCTGTTAGGGCTTTTTTTTTTTTTTTTTGTGCCCAGCCAAGGCCTGATTAAAAAGTTTTGAAAATGTAATACTTCTGTGTATGTCTACTCAATGTGTAATGCATTTATACCGATTTTTGAGGTGAAACTCCTTAGGGGAAGTACCCAAAGCCTACTATTAGAGGCCTGACTATAACTTTTGAGAGTGTGATGTTATTGTGTCTGCCCACTTCATGCTTAGTACATTGTATTGATTTTCAGAGTAAAATTCGATTGGGAAGTACTCAAGCATGGTGTTAGGCTTTTTTTCCATAGCCAAGGCCTAATCTATATTATAGGGAATTTTAATTTTTTGTGGCTGTACACTGCATGTGTGCCAATTTTCATGCCAGAATTCATTCAAAAAGTGTGGAAACTGACGGTCAGTTGTGGGAACCATTCAATCATCCTGCTCCTTTGCACATCAATAATTGTTTCTTCAGGTCTGGACTCGACTGGTTCTATGTGCACCATTTTTTATGTCTAAATTCTCCAAAAGGGGTGAAAGTGCAATAACAGACACTCGAAGAATTATAGATATAATTTTAAATACACATAACTCTATACTGTTTTGCAAAAATTGCAAAAAAAAAAAAAAAAGCCTGCCACATACTTCCTATTGTTCCTAAGTTGTGGTAAATTTCCGAGATTCAACACGTGGAACACACAGCCCATTAATAGCATCATCAATGCACGGAGGCCCAATTAGAAATCTGTTTAGACATCCTGTTGGGATCACTCTAGAAGCTATGATGTCAACGACTGCTCAGCTGGCGCACAAATATCCGACGTCGGCAACCCCCCGATGTAGTGTCTGGAACAAGACACTGCGAGAAACTACATTGGAGAATTGCCCACGTGTGGGAGGATCAGCAAATGTTCACGGGTTTCTCGGTTCTGGAAAAACCAGTTTGAACAACAATGCTTGGTTGCGGCTCGGCAGCGATGAATCAATAGTTTTGTCAGTCAAAACACCGTAACATTGATGTTAAATTCACATCAGTTTTTCGCGATCTAACAATACATCGCCTAGCCCTACTTCACAGTCATGGCAACAGCTGCCATGTGATAACGAAGGAGAAATTTCCTATTCCGTGTGTGAGACTCTAACGCCAGTGGATCACAAGTGAATGGCGGTGAGCAGGAGCCCTTGTGGCGCCGACACATTTCTCCTCCACTGGGAATTCGGATTTTCCCCTCCTGCCATAATAAAGATGCACGCATCGGCTCACTGCAGTGTGTGGTTTTATATATATATATATATTAAATAAAATATTTTAAGATTCATTCGTAAATTTTGTAAAAATCATACATCCATACAATTCAGCCAGAATCCGTAGATTGTATGGCCAAACCGTACAAATTGGCAGGTATGCACTGGATACCCCGATTATCTTCTGAAACACTTGGCCCGCACTTATGGATTTTTTCTTTCTTTCTGTAATTGGTTTCACAGTTCTAGCACTAGACAGTGTTAGTTTTTTGTTTTGTTTTGTTTGCAACTGTATCTTCACTTCTAAAAATTCTATTAACATTTCCTTTTATAATGTAAACCATTCACGGCAGTCAAGACAAAGTTTTATCCTTTTTAAATAATACACAGTTTTCCCACTAGGGGCATGAATATCAAAACTTTTTTTCTCGCTATATCCACCCAGAAGATGTATTTGAAGAATTCATTTTTCTTTAGCAGAGCTTTCGCTGAAAAGAATACTTTTTGCATATATTCTACTTCTCTATTATTCAAAATATTAAAATAAGGTGCAAACTTGTTTTTCTTTGTATGTCTTCTAACTGTTTGATTTGAAAATCCCTTTGTCTCTGAAAATTTTTTATTCAGCTGCTAGTGGGAAAAAGTAACTACCTCCATTTCTAGATGTTTTATCAATGGGGTGTGTGTGTGTGTGTGCATATATATCTCATCACCATCAACCATTATCAATCCACTGCTGGATGAAAGTCTCCCCAAGTTTCTTCCACAATTGTCTGTCTTGAGCCTGTCTCCTCCATGTCACTCCAGCAAACTTTCAAATTTCATCCATCTCCCATGGGATCTTCTTCTGTCCATTGGAATCCAGTCTAAAATTTCGGTTGTCTATTGGTGATCCATTCTTCTGGCAACTTGTCCAGCCCATTGCCATTTCAGTGATTTCACTCTGGTCATAATGTCTTCCACTCCTGTCATTTTCCTTATCCACAAGTTCCTCTTCTTATCTTACCTGGTTACACCAATCATGCATCTCTCCATGCTTCTTTGAGTTGTCTGCAATCTTTTTATGTCCTTTTTAGTTAAGGTCCATGTCTGCTTCATACCTAAGCACTGGCAGGATGCATTGATTAAACACTTTTCTTTTAAGACATAATGGCATACTGCTCTTAAAATTGTACTGTTTCTTCCAAAAGCTCTCCATCCAGGTTTTAGTTTTATATGCCAATTAATTTCTTCATCAATGTGACCCTTACTTGATATCTGCTGCCCAAGATAAATTTAGGTATCGGTTGTCTCAAGCTTTTCTCCATCAAACAATAACTCTTCTTTACTTGTAAAAGTATTGTATATCACTTTTGTCTTCTGAAAGTTCATTTTTAATCCCACTTCTTTACTCTTGTCAACAAGTTCTTGGATCATACTGTGCAGCTCTGAAGAGATAGTTGCAAAGATGACTACGTCATCAGCAAAACGAAGGTGAGTTAAGTAATCTCCATTAATCTTTATCCCTTTGTTTTCCCAGTTCAATGATTGAATGATTGAAAGACATTTGCAATGTGACATTAAAGAGCTTGGGAGATGTGGTGTCACCTTGTCTCACTCCGTTTCCAATTCTTATTTGTGCTGTATCCTCAAATATCCAAATCTTTGCACTTGCATTTTCATAGATGTTATATATATATACAGACCGTTGTGGAGGAAACTTGGGGAGACCTTCGTCCAGCAGTGGATTGATAATGGTTGACAATGATGATGATGATATATATATATATATATATATATATATATATATATTTTTTTTATTGTAACATGTTCCATTTACTATGAATAATTTCAAAATATTTGTTTTGTGTCAGAAAGGGTTTTAAAGACATGCTCATTACAACCGAAAATCCAGCGTCACCTTCCTTGTTTTACTTAGAAACAAAAATTACACAACACAAGTTTGTGCTTTACCATTTAGTATTCTATTAAAAAAAAAAAAAAGTTTACTGGGGTATTTTTGAATCACCTATTTTATAGAGATGGGAGAGACAAAAAAAATAAAAAAAATAAAGAGTTTTTTGTGATCTAGGTTTTTAACAAAATAAAGCTTTGAAATGAAGAGAAATTGAACATAACTTTCAAACAACAAAGAAAAAAAGAAATTTAATGGAAAGTGATGTACATTAGATGATAATGATGAATGCGAATGATAGTGAATACAAATATGAAAAGTACTATTTTTTTAATAGCAAGTTCCGAAAATCATCGTTGCTTAATTTCTTTGGTTGTTCTGAAGAAGAGGAAGAAGCTTCATCACCACTTCCATTTTGTACAGATGTGTGACCTCTAGAAGATGATGGTTTTGGTTGAACCTGTGAACGCTGTACAGCGCGAGGTAACAGTGATACTTGGGTGCGACCTCTTCCTCGACTAAATTAGACAAACAAAATCACATGTAAAACAAATGAAAAGTCAAGTAAATTGGAAGACTACAAGATCATAAAACCTGGCAATAGTTAGACATTAAGAAGAATGAACTTGGATATCACTGCATTACTGTGGCACAAAAGAATGCACATTAATTTAAATTGATCACATAATCAATAAAAATTAGGAATGTTTTTTCTTCTCAAAAACTGTCACGAATCTACAAGTTTTGAATATTAACCATCTGTTTTTGCTTTGAAGATAAATTTGCGGGCTTCTCTTAAGGTTGCAAAATCATTTTGAATATTGTTATCGTTCTGTGTTTTTACATTTCAAATGGTAGTCCACGCCCGATTCCTTTTTCACTGCCAAATTCTGAAATCAATTTTAGTGCATCTGACATATGCATAGAGTTTTGCCCCTCAGGGTATGCTCAACCCAAAAAAATCTGAATGGGCATTTATATATATATATATATATATACTAATTTTCTTTAAAATAAAAAAAAATAAGTAAAAATGTCATTAATCGTTTTCAAGAAGAAAACTTTTTAATATTTTTTAAATAGTGCCCGCTTTTTATTCAGTCATCAGTGTTTAAGCTGGAATATTTTCTCTTGTAGCAATTTGGCTATTTTGTCAGAAAAAGTTGTAGCAAAATGTTATGCAGATTAGCCAAATTTACGGTTCTATTTTTTGCTACATTTACGTATGAAAATGCAAGCGCAATGCATTGGCTAAATAAAGTTTTGTACTTTAAATAGAATTCAAGAATAAAAACAAATGCACTTTTACAGCTCTAATTTTAATAAAAATACATTTGCCGATTCATTTTGGAACTTAGCAAAGGCAGCCCAGCCACCGGCGATTGTTTGTGGATAATAAATGAGGTAAGGTCCGCAACTGCGGTACGTAAATGGTTTTGGTTGAGACTCGAGGAGACGAAGTGCGAACTTAGATAGACAAATACGTAATTGGGAAGTGAATAAGAAGTTCCCGAACTTGTAGTGTAAATGTTTCTGTGGGAGTATCTTCGTGTATGTTTATATGTTCTCATAAACGGATTAATAATCTCATCCTTGTCGCCTATTATTTGTCAGAGTGATCCTCACAGGTAAGATATTCATTTGCAATTAGATATTTGAAGTTTGTGAAAATATATACAAAGACCAGGACTGAGAAAAGTCACAACAGACAACACACACACACCGATCAACCTGAACCACAACAGCATGTGCTGTGGCAGCGAACGCCAAAGAGACAAAAGGAACGCTTCTTTCCTTCTCCATTACAGCAAACCTCTTGCGAAAGAAGCTCTTGAGGCTCACTGGTGCTTTTCTGCAATAGAAGACGAGGCAACGGGGATGAAAAGACAACGACAGGGTGAAGCAGCATGTGGCAACGAATGCAGAAAGAAAAAAATGTTGGGGAAGGGTACCAGGTCGGCAGGGTGAAGCTGTGCTGACAGAACGAAAAAATGACTGTGGTGAAAACCAATGCAGAAGCAGCGGTGGACAGGGTGACGAATGAAAAAATGACAAGGAATCATTAACTTTTTGGCGAATCAGTGTGGACTTTTCGTCGCAAAATTACTGTCTATCGTAATTTGGTGAAAATACGAGTGACCGCTTAAACACTGGTCCTCATGCTTGTGACTAAATTTGAATATATTACAGGCAAAAGATGTATTTTTGTTTGCTTAAGGGCTTAATAACAACTCATTGGCATATATATGTATAAATAATTGACCACCACTAATTTGAGACCACTGGTTCTAGGAAAGGGAGAGAGCCAGTGTCGTAAGGCAAGTGCAATATCCATGCCACACCCAGGATTCTGGCACGGACCCATCATGGGAACAATTGGTAGCCAGTGCTTCGTACCACTCGGCCACCAAGACAACTTTTTATTTTCCTTTATATTTTTCTAAGTAACTGCTTCACTTTCTCAACAGATCTGAAAAAATGTTTGTTGTATTGAATTCAGCATAAAATTACAACATATATTACAGAACTTCTTTATACTACAATAATACGAGGGTTGTACCGAAAGTAATGCAAAAGTGGGCATAACTTTTTTATTATCTAACAGAGGTCGTTCAAATTTCACATCTTGGTAGTGCAACTCTTTCTCTATACAAAGGTACTACTACTCAACAGTCTCTGTCACAAGCGATGAATCTGAGCCATCGTTGAACCCAACTCTCGAATCCTCTTTGAAAAAATTCAGGTGTGGACTGTTGTACCCACTTCTTCACAGCCACTTTCACCTCTTTTGTGTCATCAAATCATTGTCCCCAGACACTGTCCTATATTGGATTGAACAAGTGAAAGTCGGAGGGCGCCAGATCTGGGCTTGTACGGTGGATGATGGGGGAGGGGCACTGACCAGCCTAATTTGCTGATCGCCTGATTTGTTGCCCAAAATGTGTGTGGTCTCGCATTGTCATGGTGAATGTAAATCCTTTTCAGATCTGTCTCTTCCTCCTTCCCTAAGCTCCTTGAGTGTCTCAATGTACCGCTCACTGGTCACGTTCTAGAAAATCAAGGAGAATGACACCACTGTTATTCCAAAAAAAAAAAAAAAAAAAAAAAAAAAAACCAAAAAAACAGTCACCATGACTTTTTTCTGTGCTGATCGCTGTCTTTTGAACATCTTAGGCCTAGGTGAAGAGGTGTGATGCCATTCTATTGATTGATTCCTCAATTCCGGATCGTAAAGATACGCCCACGTTTCATACCGTCACCAGGATGGGATAAAACGTGGGTGTATCTTTACAAAAAAAAAAAAAAAAAAAAAAAACGTGTCTTCCTTGGCTTAAAATGCTTCCAGCAGATCAAAGCAGACTTCCACCGTTCTCTCCTTCAAATCGGGTGTCAACTGCTGAGATATCCACTTTTCAATACCCCAAGTCTTCCCCTGTCTTCTGTATGGCATTGTGACCACAGCCCAGTTGTGCATGAAGCTCACAGACTGTGACTAGTCTCTTCGCACGAATCAATTTATCCACTCGCTGACAATTTTTGTCGGTGGTCGCAGATGATGGTCTCCCACTGCGTGGTTTGTCTTCAACGCTGGTTTCCCCTTCTTTCAACTTCTTCATCCATCTGCACACATTGCTCTTGTGGATGTCAGACAGCCTACACCATTCCTTTGTCAAGAACTCAACGACGGCATTTCGCTTCTGCTTGGAATCCATTATTTACCTGCAATGAAGAAGAAGGGTTACTATAGAGGAAGAGTTACTCTACCAACATGTGCAATTGAATGACCTCTGTCAGTTAATAAAGAAGTTATGCCTACTTTTGCATTACTTTTGGTATATGCCTCATATATTCAACATACACAATTTAAAAAATGTTTGTTGAATATATCAATTTTGATTATTAGTAACCTATGGCCGATGTTAACTGATGGAAACATCTTATTCCATAAGTTCAAATTGCAATATCACTTTTTTTACTTAAAGATAAATTTTGGTTACTTCTCCCTTCCCATCAGGGCATGATATAGTTAACGCTGTGGCACCTGATGGCTACCACTCATAAGTTGCGAAAAAAATATATATATATTTATATCTGTTTATTCCAATGCTGTGTTAAACATTAATACCAAATCTTCCTGAGGAGTGTTTCTGCTTTCACCCCTCAGAAAATATGGCTCGTTGCAAGCAAGAAATCGAAAGAATGCACCATAAGAAAAACACAACAGAGGGCATAATAGTGAGTGGAATTACAAGTAAAAACAACTGTGATTTGAATTATATCTGCAAATAAACAGAACTCACAGAAAAATGAGAGTAAGAATTCTTCAACTGAAAATAACTTCCAATTTTCAGACACTGTGTTATCAACACTATTCTTTAAACACCTTGGTTTCTGTGCCTTACCCGTAACTAGAAAGGCTTTTCAATGTCCCCATCTGTGTCACAACACAAAAAAATACAGTCCACCTTTTCCCAGAAAGTTTAAAGCCTTTTCGCACACACATTTCCCCCTTTTTTAATCAATGTTCTTGTAGGCAGAGTTTTTACATAATAAACCAATTTCATCACAGCTGAAAAATCCTGCTCGTAGCTTCTGGATAGTGCCGGAAGCTTTTGTTGCTATGTAGCTACTTTTTCTGTCACCAACATCTTTCCATTCACCACAGATTTTGTTTTTCATAGTTATTCCCATGTTGGGTTTTGCAACTAAGCAGCACCCATTCAATTCCTTGAAATCGTTTTCTTGAAGTCGGTCAGCAATTTCTTGAACTTGCATTTAAAAACATGCCCAAATCAGTTCATCAATGTCTTTCTTTCCTACAGTTTTCTCTACTTGCATCTACTTTCTGCCTTTAACTTTGCTTTCTTGTTTAAAGTGTGGTTCACTTGTGCCTTTCCACATTTATATTTTCCACAAATTTCCTTCACGGAAACATTTTTCTCTTTATCCCAATAACCTTTATTTTATCTTTGAAAGATAGTGCATACATACATACATACATACATACATACATACATATCACTAAGCTGTTCAATGAGATTCAGAGGTTAGCTCCACAAAGAAATGCAAACCACTATATAAATTTTTAACCTGATTATTTACTTACTGTTGTCATATCAACAGTAAGTAAATAATCATATCAACAGTAAGTAACAACTTCTCCATTTACAGCGATCTCGACACACAACTCGGGCTTCACTAACATCCATCACTCGACGTACAGAAGACTTTCTATGCTTTATATTCATAATCTTTTTCTCATGCAGACATTCCTGAATTTGATCCTCTCTTGACTTCCTTGGTTTGCCTTTGCCTTTATTTCCTGCCACTTGGGTTGAAAAATTTTTCTTAGTAAGCATCTCATCACTCATCCTTTCAACATGGCCAAACCACCCAAGAACATTAGTCTTCACCTTGCTAACAGCATTTTGTTTCATATTACAGAACTGCAACACATCTTCATTCCTCACATGATCAGAGAATGTCTTGCCACAAACTTCCCGTAAGTAATGCATCTCTCCAGCACACAAATGACTCCTATGTTCCTCCTGTAATACCCAGGTCTCACTGCCATACATCAGAGTAGGAACAATTACACTTTCATACACAGCTGTTTGGGACTCACTTGAAAACCCATCATTCATGTGGAAACCTCCTAAAGCAGCTATGATTTTCAATGAAGGATTCACTCTCCTACTCATTTCACCATCTAATTTGTTCTCTTTGTCAAACCTGTTTCCTAAACACACAAACTCATTCACCTCATCAATCACTGTGCCATTTACACTCATCTTGCATTCAGTCCCAACAGTTCCTTGCTGAAAATCCATATTTATATTCAGTTTGAATTTCATACAAACTTTGTACATCTGGGACAACATACTCTCCAACTCACTTTTGCTCTCTGCCAACAGGACTGTGTCATCAGCATACAGCAATCTGCACACACGGATATTACCAAGAAGGATAGTGCACAATTCCTTTTATTTGATACCATTAAAAAGTAGTGAACTTACAGGTTAAAAGAAAAAAATGGCTCTGATGAACGACAAAAATTTAAGATACCAATATGCAAAAGCCATCCATTAGGAAAGCAGGTGTCATGTTACTGATTGCATTCTTCGCAATTTGCAAAAGAAGAAATAATTTTGGCGATGGAAAAAAAAATTGGTGAAAATATTGGTGATTACCCATTTGTACACCTTGGCAAAAATTTTTAGAAAGCCAGAGCAAGCACTGGGAAAATATAGGGAAATATCGGCAACAGTAAAAGATCACACTATAATGCCTGGGAACTGAATTTCTCTTCTGTGTCCAAGGAGCCAATGATGAGGAGGCAAAAAGCAAAACAAAAACCATCATTGCCTTCCTAGGTTTCATCAAATAGTGATTAATTAGTGATTACACATGATCAATATCCCCCCTCCTCTGAGCTCCTCTTACCCTCCCTGTCCTCTAAGTAAAACTTTTAAAAATCTCTGAGGAAGCAGAGGTTAACAAGAGTGGACTGCTCCTCCATACTCATTCAGCTCTAATAATAATAGCACAGACTGTGTTTCCTTAACTGAGCAAAAAGGAAATGAATGAAGGATTGCAACTTTGTTTTTGTTATTGTGCTCATACCAAGATTATTATCCTTACACATGAAACCTTTAGGGAAAATTCAAAACTAAATGTTTTTTTTTTAAATTTTTGAAAATACTAATAGTTTTTTTTTTCATTTTAGAAGGTAATTTGATTTAGTCTGGTGCCAGAATGCCATTTTTTGTGGTAACATAAAATTTCGGTATATAAGATGTTTTTCGACAGTTTCTATACGAACAATGTGTCCTGAATCCGAATTTGATGGGTTTCACTATGTATCTGTTGAGCGTTTTGAATTATGACATCATCAAAATGGCCACCTTCTAAACACATCATTTTACTGTTATATTACAAAAATTCATGTAGTGCTATCGTGTTTGGTATCAAATTAAAGAAGCTCTATTTATGTAGAAACTACATATGCATGTATTTTGATATTACTTTTATGACATCATCAAAATGTCCACCATATAACAACAGTTTAAGATATTCACACTACAGGTGCCGCATTGATTATTATTTTTTCATCTATTTTCAGGAATCCCGGAGTTGTGCTTGAATTACACAAAGGTGAAACAGTTGGTGTTTAAGACAATAAAAGAAATTTTCAAGTGCTTCTATGAGACTTTGGAATATTTTGGTCGTTCCGGTTTTGTTAATGATGGAAGAAGACGGAGAGTGTTTTTTAAGTGTACCATTACAGACGCCAATCTTATTACTTCAGGTGAAGCTCGCATTCGTACTATTACAGAATAGAGTAAAAAACATGGTGACAGTGTACACGTTGAATTTCAAAATAAATTCGAAAACAATAAGAACCTTAAACTAAAATGTCACAAGTATTGTGTGTCCTCATATACAAATAAAGTTCTCATTGACAAGGAGATAAAGAAACGTTCGAATTGTAGTGTCACAAGATAGTGCCAGCTGCTAAACAAATATGTAGAAGTCAACTGTCAGCTTTTCTTTCCGAAAACCTTATACATTTTGTGCAAAAGATTGCATAATCGAGAAGGATAGCACAAATCCTAGCAGATGGCGTCCAGCTAGTGAGTGTCGTACGAAGGATTGTACAGATGCTGCAGGTACTAAAACCTTTAAAAATGCTATCAACGAAAAGTGCACCGAGCAGAGTGATGGATGGTCAAATGAAGTTAGTCTTCGTCTACAAGGAGCATTGTCAGATTTACATGCAGCAGACGGAAGATACCACAGGGAGTGTATGTACAAATTCACGAGTCCCAGGAATGTACTATTTTGTCCAGCGAGAAACATCTGAAGTAAAAGAAGATGTGGCTTATGATCAAGTTGTTAACATGGTGTTCTAAGATAAAGAAAAGACCTGGTCATCTGCGGAACTTGAGAAGTCATAAAACGGTGCGGATGGCACAATGCTAAACCATAACTCATTAATATCTACGCTAAGTATGGAATTCAATGGTGAACTGTTGACCAATATCCTGAAAGGGATTTGCAAACTTCATTATGTTTCGAAAGGCGGCCATAAAGTTACTGCACCTTCAAGAAAGCGATGATGACCAATATTCCGTTCAAGTAGTAGCAGGCATGATCAAGACAGAAAACACAAAAACTTTTTTTTTTTTTTTGGTTGGAGGTTTAACGACCACCGTGAGCAACTCAATGGGCTATAAGCAGTCGCCCGTCCCTAATTTAGGGTCACTGGTTCCAGGGAAGGGAGAGAGCCAGTGCCGTAAGACAAACACAATATCCATGCCTCACCGGGATTCGAACCCGGACCCCTTACGGACGAATGATCAGAGGCCAGCGCCTTAGACCACTGCGCCACCGGGGCGGCACACAAAAACTTAGTGAATAAAAAAAAAAAAAAAAAAAAAGAGTACCTAACTAGAATTGACCATTGTGTAGCTACTAGAGAAGTTAGTCCAACAATTTTGAAGCTTCTTACCCAAGTTATTAGCAAAAAACCTTCACAGACGCCGTTGTTACCATGTATTAAGATAGGAAATATTTTAACCAGCCAAATACAGAACAGATACACTCAGTTACAAGTGATCATCAACAATGTATTGAGAGACAAAAAATTTCTGAGCGACTCCATGATTTTGGAGTCAGTTGTTTCGTATAAAGAGTACCTTCACTTCAAAGAATCTGCAGTATCACATACTGCCATTGAAAGGTCCGTGGCTCCAATTGTTGATTCATCTTTAGGTCTCATTCAAATTGCAGCTGACAATTTTGATGCCAATAGATCTTCCCAAAACGAACTAGTTTCTACACATTCTCTTGCCACAATATTTGTTTGGAAACAAGCAACAACAAAAATTGTCCTGATGTCAACTGGAGTGATTATGGTTGGATGAAGAATGATGAATCAAAATCTCTTTCACCAATTGCTATACCGACAGGAACTGCCGTAGCACCAAATGAACTTTTAAAGGTAATAAGTTGCAAGTGTGACAGTGAAAGGAATTGTAATGGATGTTGAAAATGCCAAATGAGTAATATCTCATGTACACCATTTTGCACTTTCACAGGAAGTGAAGAATGTGAAAATTCATATAATAAAACAATTATGGAGACTGAAGATAATAGTGATAATTCGACAAAATTGACTATAACCAATCAAGGTAGGGTGGGTCTCTCTGCAGCCACCTCCCCGTGGTGAGACCTGGTTACTGATTGTCAAATAAGACTACAATTTGCTGAGAGCTGCACATAAGGATGTACTTTTCTACATGTTTATTTCAAATTATGGCTCAAGGTTAATGCTAACAACACTGTTAAGTACTGCTAATTCTGCCGCTGTTACAAGACGGCCATTTTGATGACATCATAAAAGTAATTTTATGAAAATTCATGTATATATAATTTCTACATAAATAGAGCTTTAATTTGATACCAAACACGATAGAACTATATGAATTATTGTAATATAACAGTAAAATGAATTTAGAAAGTGGCCATTTTGATGACGTCATAAAAATAATTTTATCAAAATACTGCATATATAGTTTCTACATAAATAGAGCTTTAATTTGATACCAAACACTATAGCACTACATGAATTATTGTAGCATAACAGTAAAATGATGATTTAGAAGGAGGCCATTTTGATGATGTCATAATTTAAAACGCTCAACAGATACAGAGTGAAACCCATCAAATTCGGATTCAGGGCACATTGTTCGCATAGAAACCATCGAAAAACATCTTATATACCGAAATTTTAGGTATTCGTGTTTCAGCACCAGACTAATTCGTACTGGTAGAGAAATCATGTCCATTTCCGCATAAAGTAGATTCTGTTTTATGCAGAGACTGTTCCATGGTAATGTTATGCTGATTTTTGGGACAGTATAAAAATTCTGTTTTATGCAGATTTTACAGTATATGCATACACTATATTGACAAAAGTCACCGGATACCCCTTCAAAAGCAAATGAACGGATCCGCTGAGTTGTTAAGACGTGCAGTACAGCAGCAAATGATATAAAAACAAGCCTGCAGCTGACCGTGATCATATCACACTGTGAGGTTGAGTGAAAATGTTGTGGTGGGAGAGGATTGACTTTGAAAAAGGAAAGATTGTTAGGTTTATATTAGTAGGTTGTCCATAAGAGAAACCGAGAGGTGATTAAACATACCCAAATCAACTGTTTTGGATGTACTGAATAAGTGGAAGACACATGGTGTGCCTGAAGCAGCAAAACGTACAGGGAGACCAAAGAAAATCAGTGATAGATAATGTCAAAGCCTCAGGAGAGTCGTTACAGCTAATCGACGGAGTACTGCACATGACCTCAGTGTGCAGGTGAGTAAAATTGCTGAAACTTCAGTATGTATGCGTACCATTCACGGAGAACTTCATTCCATGGGTTACCGTGGTCATGCGGCTGCCCATAAGCCTTTTATCTTCACTCGGAATGCTGCTCGTCATTTAGCATGGTGTAAAGAAGACTTATCATGGACCGTAGATCAATGGAAACGGGTCCTATGGACTGATGAATCCAGATACGCGATCCATCAGTCTGATGATGGCAGTGTGTGGGTATGGCGGCAACCGGGGAACGCTATTTACCACAGTGTACTGTTTCTACAGTCAAGTTTGGAGCTGGCAGTGTACTGGTGTGGGGGTGTTTTTCGTGATATGGTCCCAGCCCATTGGTTATAGTGGACAAACCTGTTAACCAGCTTGTCAACTTCGATATCCTGGACAATTATGCCCTACCAACTCTGTGACAATACTATGGAACCGAACCTTGTTGGTACCAGCAGGATACATACCTGCCAACTTTCAGAAACCGAAATCCGTAAAAAAAAATTCATCGATATGTTCGATGAAATTTTTAATCGATATATTGAATGAAATTCCTTGGACATTACTTTTCGTGCATATTGATTAAATGTACTGAACATCTCGATTAAAAAACGATATGTTACCTTTGAAACAAGTATCAACTTTTAATTGATATTACTACAGATGTTTGAATTTATAGTCACGTTTATTTCGAGTAAAATAGAATCTATACATAATTTCTCATTACTATGCTATAATTATGATCTATAAAGAGATAATTTATTTTTATGGAGGTTTGCATCTCGAGGGAAGGATGTTCTACCCTTTGACCCCGAAATCCAATAGGATCATATCCCACGCCGTCACGGAACAAACTAAAATGTTTTCAAAAACGAACCATTTTCATGCTAGGATTATCTTACGGAGAGGCGGACGATGAGACAATCAAATGAAATAAATGAGTGACTGAGGGACACTAATTGGTAAATTATGCTCAACTAAAAACGAAGTGAATAAACACTTTGCACGAATCGCATCCAGTTCATTATAACTTTTAACAAAGGAAGTTAATTTCGTATTTTTTTTTTTTTCACGCAGTCAATGTTAGATTTATGCTTGGCGCTATATGATTAGTAATATTCCTTTCACCACGCGAAACGCTGAAATTACATCGACACGTAGAGCAAAATGCATATTTTTCATTTTTTGAAGATTTTACAATACACAGGAAACTCTGCAGAATATGCATTTTTATATTGCTGCTCATAGCGAATTACTAATACTAAATTTATTGACACTTGAAAAAAATGCAAGTAAAACTGCTATAGTAAAACAGTAACAGTTTAAAGAGAAGCAATTTGCAGAGGAAAAAATAGCACAGCAACATATTAATTTGGTTGAATCAAGGCAAAATATTTTTACGCAAGTTATTGAGAGACGAACAAAGCACGGTTGGAAAATATACAAACTTACTAACGGACGAGCAAAATAAACCATTGCTGGAGAAGCACTGGCTCGAATGAACATTGGACTTACTTTTTTTTTCTTTTAACTTCCTAGTAGCATTCTTCCGTTGGGTCAAATTTATTACCACAGAGGAAGTTGCGAAACCATGACCCAATGCATTTTTAATTTCACAAAACTGACAGTTTTTGCTTCATTTCGTCATGTTGGGTATCGATATAGGCTTAAAAATTACACAGATTTAAAATCCGTTTGAATTTTTTTCTACGAATACTACGTTCTGAGATCGCATTTTGAACTAGGAGCAGTCAAGACACCTGCTCCCAAGTGTGTGCTGCAATGCAGGTCACACCCACTTTGGCCTCCTCAGAATTTGGGACCCGGAGGGACGACGAATGCATTACCTGAAAAGGAGAAGGGGAGGGGGGGGTCGGTGAGAGAGAACCGAGCCCAATAAACAAGCCGCCCAGCTGGTTGTTATCCTTATCAGTTTATGCGCGTCGCAAGTTTTATTGTTTGAAACAACGCAAAACCTAACACGTGGTAAAACTGCTGCAAATGTTCCCACAAACCCATTACGAATAAGCTTATTTATAATAACTGAAAAGTTGTTCGTAACTTACATCGGCGCTTTACTTTGAATGGATAAAGTTAAATAAAAAAGTTTTAATAGCGGGTGCAAAATCATCAAAAACAGGAAAATAAATCTCGGGAAACCATCAAATCTGTAAAATTAACATTTTGCCCGTAAAACAAGTCACGTTTCCGTAAATTTTATGGGAAAATCGTAAAACCTGGCAGGTATGGATAATGCACCAAGCCATAAAGCAAGGACTGTTAGGCGTGGTTTGACAATAATTCTGTATCGTGTGTGGACTGGCCAGCACAGAGCCCTGATATGTTAATCCCATAGAGCACCTATGGGATGAATTAGAGCACTGCATAAGAAGTTTGGAACCAAGGCCTACTACTAAGCAACAGTTAGCGGCAGCATTATGTACTGAATGGAAGTGCATACCTATTGCTGTGTTCCAAAACCTTGTCGAAAGCATGCCTCGAAGAGTTAGTGTATGCATTAAGGCCAAAGGTGGACCGACACCGTACTAATGTATGTCAATAAATGCTATGCTGTGTTTCTCTTCTAGGTGTTCGATGACTTTTGTCAATGTAGTGTATTTGGACTCTACCAAGTGTTGCAAACTTTCTGGTGACATTGGGCCCTATGATTACAATGACGACCATCTATAAAACACCAAAAGTTACGTGTGTCGTGTTTCTAACTCAAATCCATCACACCACTTCTGCTCAATCAAGTTCCAATTTGAGTGTGAAAGTCATTTGAGGATTTTGAACTCAATGGAACATGCTTTCAGAAGGCATCCTGTTGTAGAAAATGGACAGCCATGAAAGGGTGCAAGTGGTCAGCAAGTACATGAACACAACTTTGTGCTATGATGACCTTAATAGGTATAAGGCTGCCCACATAAACACACCCTAGAAACATTATACTGCCTCCACTGGCTTGACAGTCGAGGTCCACAGCTTCATGCGATGCATGCTACATACACCCCTTCATTTGACCAAGCTACCTATTTCTAGTCTTCTGTGGTTCAGTAGCTATGTCCTTCACTCACTGCAGTATTACCACCTGGTGATGTGCTGTTTACAAGGATATTTGATGTGGCCATCGATTGCCATAGACCAGTCATGCCAACACACATCAAGCAGTTTTGCACAAGCCTTCACTGGTGTACCACTGCTGAATGCTGACATTATTGACATTATGGTATGGGATAAAATCACTCAGGTTGCAGTGTTTACCCGTCATCACAGTTGCAGATATGCTACACAGCGGGTACCTGACCTATTTATAGCCAACAGAGACTTTTGGCTAGCAGCATTATAAATATGGAAGGATAATAGTAGGTTTGTGGATGTGTGTGTTGTCTATAATAAAATGTGCTTTCAGTGTCTATATGATTGATAAACCAGTTTTTAAAATTGGGAGTTTTGCAAGCACAAATACCACATACATAAGCAAAGTTTTTGTCAAATGGACAACATGCACCTGAAAAATGAGAAAAATTATGCTGATAACATTGCTTATGGTTATTAAACTTCACACTTCTCATGTGATCAAGTTGAAAATAACACAACCATCCCCAGCATGCAAATGACTGCAGAGCCATCTAGTGACAGAGTGATGTTCCAGGTTTTTTGCATGCCCTTTAACTTCTCGTTTGCACATTAAGAATTTTGATGTTGGATATCTTGTTGCCTTATTTATTGAACCTTGTATAACATAATATATTCTTGTATAACATATGAATGAAATATTCTGCACAAGTGTATGCGCCAAATGAATATTTATTATAAAAATGAATTTATTTATGTTACAGTATAAAACCAAAGATGAACAAAACTTGACATGATGAATCAGACAGCAAATACACTGCCGGACAATTGCTAAGGACGGATGACAATAGCAACGATAGCAACCATAAAATGGAAGGCAGGAAAATGTGGAAATTAGCATAAGTGCCGGATACAGTAAGACGTGTTGTGCGTATGCAAATTTTGGATTGCCGAACTTGTTCGTGACGTCATAGCGCTGATAAGAGATATAAAGGATTTGACGCGTATTGACCGTTGTTGTTCAAACGCAAAGTTGAAAGGGAAAGAATCAATTGACGAACTTGCAATTTTCAGTATGTCTTCCCGACATCACCTAGATGTTTTTACGCATGGCCGTATTATTGGCAAGATTGAAGAAGGGCGAAAAATAACAGATGTTGCCAGGGAGTTCGACGTCAGCCACAGTGTTGTTTCAAGGCTTTGGAAATCATTTCAAACAAAAGGAGAGTGTAGCAAACGTCACGGGGAGGTCGTGTTCGCAGTACGACACCTGCAGAAGATCGGTACATAGTGCTATCAACAAAAAGACACCGGCGCAGCACAGCTAGTGAGGTAGCAAATCAGTTTATGGCTGCTGCTGGCAAGCGGATCTCCCGAAAAACTGTCGCCAGACCTTTGCATGAAGGAGGACTACACGCCCGCCGTCCTGTTGTGTGCATCCTATCGTCCAGACGTCACCGTACAGCCCGTTTGCAATGGTGCCATCAACATCGCAATTGGACTGATAACGACTGGTCTGCTGTCCTCTTCTCAGATGAGAGTAGATACAGTCTATCGTCTGATTGTCGACGACAACTGATCTGGCGTGATAGTGGTACTGCATATTGTAAAGCAAACATACAGGAAAGGGACCGATAACCGACATGTAGTGTCATGGTATGGGCTGACATCATGATCAATGGCCGTACGTCCCTCTATGTGCTTCCAACTGGGACTATGACTGGCCAACGATACATTAATGATGTTCTGCTACCTCATGTTCGCATGTTCCGTGGTGCTGTCGGTGATAGATTCATTTGCATGGACGACAACGCAACATGTCATCGAACAGTCGCTGTCCAGGAGTGTCTTGAGAGCGAGGATATTCACCGCCTCGTATGGCCAGCACGTTCTCCAGATATGAATCCCGTTGAAAATGTGTGGGATGCTTTGGGGAGGAGCCTTGCTGGTCGCCAATGCCCTCCAATAAACAAGGACACCCTCATCCGTGCACTGACAGAGGAATGGGATAAATTACCCCAACAGCTGCTTGATAATGTTGTGTAAAGCATGACACGACGTGTGGAATCTTGCATCGCCCTCCATGGTGTCCATATCCCGTATTGACATCTTACGCCGGAACGCCTTGCGGACGGTAATTGCATTTTTTTCACGTTTACGTATTCTGCACAAAATGGCCTGTTTGTCCCTTGAACACGTTCCAAAGCCTTCTGGATTTCAGAGAACAACAAATTGCCTTTCTTGTAATGTCCTGGAATTCTGACATTATTTTATTTCACTTGGCATCCAACCACACTTACTTTTTATGCGCTATATAGCCGTTTATGATCCGTCCTTAGCAATTGTCCAGCAGTGTATATATATACACTGAAGTGCCAGAAAAACTGGTACAGACGAGCTTATGCAAAATACATAGCAACGTCACCTATGTGCATACTTGGTCACATCTGCCAGTGCGTATATACAGCGATAGACATCTTTGCCAGCTGTCAGAGCGCTGATTTCGGCATGAGAATGACAAGTAATAATGATTTAAGCGATTTTCAATGCGGTGTCATAGTTGGCGCTTGTGAGATGGGCCCATAGTAATTCGGAGGTAGAAACAAAGTTCGGATTTTCACTGACGACCATTACAAAAGTGTACTGTGACTACAAGAATTCCGGCAAAACTTCCAACCTATGATACCAGTGTGGCCGTAAAAAGACACTGGGTGAACGTGACCGTCATCGGCTGTGAAGAATCGTTTCACGCGATAGACGTACAACACTCTCGCAGGTATCATTGGAAGTCAATGCTGGAGCCTCAACAAGCATCAGCGTCCGGACTGTGCGACGTATCCTGCACGATATGGGCTTTGGGAGACGAAGCCCAACTTGAGTCCCCTTGATGGGTGCACGGCAACACCGCCACTGGACACTTGATGACTGGAGACAAGTAGCCTGGTTTGACGAGTCGCGTTTCCAACTGTATTGGGCAGACGGAAGGATTTGTGTG
This sequence comes from Macrothele yani, assembly GCA_039090855.1. NCBI lineage: Eukaryota > Metazoa > Arthropoda > Arachnida > Araneae > Macrothelidae > Macrothele > Macrothele yani. The sequence goes on along the minus strand of CM077005.1, from coordinate 118,918,222 downwards.
TGGCGCAAACCCCATGAAGCCATAGATCCCGCCTGTCAACAGGGAACAGTACTGGCTTGGGAGGGGGGGGGGGTCGGTATTGGTATGGGGTGTGTTTAGCTGGACTTCACTGGGACCCCTGGTACCTCTACAAACATCTGTGAATGGCCAAAGCTATGTGCGCATCCTTTCTGACAAGGTACACCCGTTCATGTCCTGCATTCATGCTGATGGGTTGAGCCTGTTACAACAGACAATGCACCTCCACACAAGTGTCGGGATGCCACATTATGGTTAGAGGAGCATTCATCTGAGTTTGGGGTGTTGCCATCGCACCCAAGTCCCCAGATCTGAACACGATAGAACACATTTGGGATGCCATGCAACGCGCTATCGAACACAGGAATCCGAAACCTCGGTATACACCCGAATTGTGCAAGGCTCTGCAGGAAGTATGGTATTCATTGCCTACAGCATATTTCCAGAAGCTAGGAGTCTGTGCCCTGTCGTATTTCTGCAGTTCTGTGCTCCCGTGGGGGATCTACCAAGTATTAGACTGGTGTACCAGTTTTTCTGGCACTTCAGTGTATATACAGGGTGCATAGGAAAATCCCTTTAGCCTGGAATAACTTGCAAACGGAGAGAGGTACAGTTATGCAAGTGAGATAACGGTATAGTAAAGCGACTATGCTCGATCGAATGCAACAGATAACAGCGCCCCTAGTGGCGAAATACGGAAGTTAGCCATTACAAATCGAAAAGAGAGCAAAATTTCCAATTACAAAGGTGTAGAGCATCAATTAATTAGTACAAAACGACATTTGTTTCACACGGATAAGATAAATTGTCGCCTGAATACCCTAAAATATCCAAAATCGATGTGCGACGATTCGAATCTGCATATTGACATTTCGCAAATGTAGCCGTATGCAAATGAAGACTGTGACGTTGTACCATACCCACAATATAAAAACCAGTAGCAGGATGTACCCTGATCAGAAGTTTAGGTCTACGTACGCTGTGTGGGAATGGCGAGCTAGGAGTTCTGGGGTTACGTAAAAATCAGGTGTATGCAACAGCGCCTACAAGTCTGCTGGATCTACGTCGTCGCGTTACAGGTGCTTGCAATAGTGTGACATTTTTCATGCTGAGGAATGTGCATGCAGTTACTTTCACGAATACAAATATGTATCGTGGGCAATGGCAAACTCTTCGAACATACTCAACATTAACTTTTTATCACTGTGCGCCAGTTTGCCTTTTTTTGTTTTTGTTTTGTCTGACGTCATCAAACTGTATTGACATAAGTACACATTTATGCAATAAATTGTGTGTATTTGCTCATACCTATCCCCTTTCCCCTTTCCCTTCAAACGTTCACACAAAAGGTTGTGCATCGATTTTGGACATTTTAGGGTATTCAAGCGACAATTTATCTTATCTGTGTGAAACAAATGTCGTTTTGTACTAATTAATTGATGCTCTACAACTTTGTAAAAGGAAATTTTGCTCTATCTTTTTTCGTTTTGCAGTGGCTAACTTCCGCATTTCGCCATTAGGGACGCTGCTATCGGTTGCATTCGATCAAGCGTAGTCGCTTTACTGTACCGTTATCTCACTCGCATAACTGTACCTCTCTCCGTTCGCAAGTTATTCCAGGCTAAAGGAACTTTCCTTTGCACCCTGTATATATATATATTTGTTAACATGAACTTTTGTGTGATACTAACCAATTACTATTTTTCTGTCATTAAAATAACAACTTGCATTTTTGATTTGATTACATTACTATTGATAAGGTGAGATTTCACATCAGAGAAGGTGTAAAGTGTGCAGAGTGGTTTTATGCCTGGTAAGGGCTGCACTAACTAAATTTTGGCATTATGTATGATGCTTGAAAAGTAGGTGTCCCTTGGTAAGAAAACATATACTGCCTTTATAGATTTACAGAAAGCTTAAGACCGAGTAAAGCAGATTCTTCTGTGGAAGGTCTTGAATAATTATGGTATAACTGGGAATCTGCTGAAAAGTGTGAAAGCTGTGTATGTTTTCACACTTGAAGTAAAGCAAGTGTACGAGTGGTGTTTTATTGAAATGGTTTTCTCTTGGTACAGGAGTCAGACAGAGTTGTGTAATATCACCAGGACTGTTTAATATATTTATGGATGCATGCATGCATGACGTCAAAATAGACAGTATTGTAGAACAAAAATACCAACGTTTCTCACAATAAAATGTTTATTATACATCGACTATAGTTTCGCAGAGCGTTTGGCTCAGCTTCATCAGGACAAATGGAGCTTAAACATTTAAATCATTGTGATATCATCAGAGTTCTGACGGTCATGGATTTTGGTAAGTTGTTTCCACATGCTTGAAAGAAATGGAGTCAACGTCATGTCGTTCACAAGGCATGAAGAGTTCCGGTATATGTGGAAAGCTTCTAGTATATTAAGCATGATAGTCGAATTAGGTTTATCAATAAGCGTGGCGTTTCCAAACAAAATTTATGGTTATTTTCGTGACAACGTTGGGCTATGGATGACTTCTTCAGTTCATAGTTCCGTATGTAGGTCTTGTGTTCCTTCACATGAAAACTTTAAAGCCCTACGTGTCTGTCCTATACATGAAAGTCCACATTCACAGGATGTCTAATAAATTCCCCAGGAATTTATGTCTTCAACATAGTCTTTTGATCCGTGAAACTTATCTTGTTTATGGGCTTGAAAATAACTTTGAAATTAAAACTTTTGAGAATTTTTGAAATTCGGAAGCAAATCTGCGGAGCAAATGGAATAACTACCCAATTCTTTCGTATTGAGAGGTCTACTGGCGTGAGTGAGCAGACAAGCTTAGGTTTCCTAAATACCTCCGAAATACTATGGAAGGGCTATATCCTCTGCGTACTGCAATTTGTTTAAGAAAATCAAGCTTTTTCTGTAAGGAATCCTCAAAAGACTACATCGAAGACATAAATTCCTGGGGAATTTATCAGATACCTTGTGAATGTGGACTTTCATGTATAGGACAGATCCGTAGGGCTTTAAGTTTTCGTGTGAAGGAACACAAGACCTACATACGGAACTATGAACTAGAAAAGTCATCTATAGCCCAACACTGTCACGAAAATAACCATACATTTTTGTTTGGAAACACCATACGTATTGATAAACCTGATTCGACTATCAAGCTTAATATATTAGAAGCTTTCCACATATGCCGGAACTCTTCATGCCTTGTGAATGACATGACGTTGACTCTCATTTCTTTCAAGTGCATGGAAACAACTCACCAAAATCCGTGACCGTCAGAACTCTGATGATGTCACAACGATTTAAATATTTACGCTTCATTCGTCCTGACGAAGCCGAGCCAAACGCTCTGTGAAACTATAGTCGATGTGCAATAAACATTTTATTGTGAGAAACGTTGGTATTTTTATTCTATATTAACACCACAAGTTTAAATTACATACAGACAGTATTGGTTTGTCTTGGTAATATCCATGTGTGTAGATTCCTATAGGCTGATGACACAGTACTGTTGGTGGAGGGCTAAAGTGAATTGAAGCATGGCCGTCTAGAAAATACAAGGCACATTAGAGAAAAGAGTTCCCTCCACTTATGATGTCACTCTCATGCTACATGGTCTGATACGTCGGTGTTGTGCCTGATGTCATGTACGACAGCATTGCAAACCAATTAGAAGCCAGGGTGTCTGCATGACATCAATAAATGAGGGAACTCATCTTTCTACTGTCATGGCCTTGTATTTTTTAGGCAGCCTTGGTTGAAGAGTAGCTGCCCTGGATGAAAGTGTAAGTTTGTGTGAAATTCAAACTGAGTATAAATAAAGGAAGAACCGAAGTTATAGCCATGATATAATCAACACATCAATCAAGACATTGTTGAATTGATTGTAATTACTGTTTCTCACGTAACATTCATCACATCAGGAAACTTGAAAATTTTGTCGCCTTTAGCATGTTCGACTGGGGATCGGGAGATGCGGGAATCAAACCCGCATCTCCCGATCACCAGTCGAACATGTTTTCAAGTTTTCTAATGTGACTGATATTACGTGAGAAACAATACTTACAGTCAATTCAGCAATGTCTGATTGCTGTGTTGATTATATCATGGCGTATTGGCCAAATATTATGAGAAGAATATTTCTTCCACATTGTTTACCTACTGGAGATTTGCTTAACAAAGCTAGATAGCAGCACATTTACTTTAAGAATGCAGTTGGAGAATGTTCCGAAGCTCTTAACACTCAGATATTTGGGACTTTGCTGCCCTGGATAGTGTAACGGTCAGCATGCTCGACTGGTAATCGGGAGATGCAGGTTCAATTCAAGCTCCAGGGCGACGAAATCTTAAAGTTTTCTGATGTGATTGATATTACATGAGAAACAGTAATTACAGTCAATTCAGCTATGTCTGATTGCTGTATTGATTATATCATGACCTATTGGCCATGTATTATGAGAAGAATATTTCTTGCACATTGCTTTTCAAAGTTATAGTCTTTGAACGAGGAACTGCTAGTACTGAATGCAAGATCAGCAACCTAAATAGTACAGAGACAGACCAGGTGAATGAATTTGCATATTTAGGAAGCATGCTTTAGAGAGAGAAAACAGATTAGATGGTGATATCAGTAGGTGAGTGATTTCACCTTTGAAAGCCATAGCTGTCTTGGGAGAATTCAAGGGACTAATGGGTTCTCTAAAAGGTCTCAAATGGGTGTGTATGAAAGTGTAATTTTTTCTACTCTAATGTACAGCATTGAAACCTGTGTTCTGCAGAAGGGACACAGGAGCTCTTAGCTGTTTGTGTGCTGGAGAGATGCATTACTTATGTAGGTTACATGTCTTATCCTGTGGGGAATGAAGATGTGTTGCAGTTGTGTAATGTGAGACAAAATGTTGTTAATAAGGTGGTGAGAAATATTCTGAGGTGATTTGGCCATGCTGAAAGAATGAGTAGTATGATGCTTAGAAAGAAAACTTATTCAGCCAAAGTGGCAGGAATAAAAAGGTAAAAGAATTGCAAGGAGATCACGGGAAAACCAGATTCAGGAATGCCTACGCGAGAAAATTGATTGTGAATGTGAAGTACAAACAGGTCTTGTGTCAGATGTGTGATTGATGTCAGTGATGTTGGAGTTGTATGCCAAGATCGCTGTAAATGGAGATGTTTGATATATCAACAGTAAATAAAATGTAACACCATCAGTTTGAAATTTTAATCTGGCAGATCAGCTTTCTTTGAGAAGCAAATTTCTGAATCTCAGAGAACAGCTCAGTGATATGTCTGTATGAATATACATACACTTATGCAAAAATGCTGGTCCTTGTGGAATTTAGGCTAATAACTACTGCACTACTATAACCTTCAGTATGTTGGGAGAAGCAGAAACTACTGTTTTTTCCAGCAATTTGTAGAAAAAGTGCACATCACAAGAACTTTCTGTGAATTATAAGGACCTGATATTTCCTTTTAACTCACCCTCTGAATTCTGATTAACATATTTTTTCCACAGGAGTTCTACAAAATTACACAGCAAATGCATGGATGTATTATACTTACGGCCCCACATCAGGATTTCCGCCACCCAGGGAATCTGACACTGAGACTCCTCTTGAATCATTCTTAGCTTTTCTGGTTGGTGGATTACTAATGGCAACCGAAATAATCTGATCGCCAACTCTGGACCCATCGGTTTTCACCAAAGCAGCTGCAGCAGCAGCCTGAAACATGAACAGCAATCAATCTTGAAAGCAAGATACAAAACAACATTTTGCTTATATAAAATTTCCATCAAAATATTAAGAAATACAAATACAGGAAAACAAAGTCACACATTTTCAAAGCTGTTTGCCTTAAGCATACCGAATTCTCAAAATTCTTTCCTGAAGTTTATAGGTTAAGACAGATCTGGATTTTCCTGATTTTCTTGTTCTGAATACCACAATCTGTAAGTTAAAAATCTCAAGGACTTGCTTGCACAGCCACATTATAATTTTTATTAAAACATATTTATTATTTTAATCCAAATGTTTTTCAGTTTTTGATAGTCACATTAACAAATAGTAACTTACAAACACACACACACACAAATCAGATTTTGAGTAATAAAAAGTGGTAACCCTCCCCTTCCCCATAAAAAAAAAAAAAAAAAAAGCACACTGATAAATTTTGGAATACAATTTTACTTTGATTACATTCAACATTTTTTTCTTTTTTGTTGTTGTTATTGTTTGTTTATTTGGGGGTTTAACTACCACTGCAGGCAATTCGATGATTATAAGCAGTCGCAAGTTCCTAATTTAGGGCCACAGATTCCAGGAAAGGAAACGAGCCAGTGCCATAAGACAAAAACAACATCTGTGCCTGACCAGGATTCAAACCAGGACCAATCTTGGACAAATGGTCAGACCATTTAGACCACTGCACCATAGAACATTTTAGATATCATGGAGTTTGTGGGTTAGCTACAACAGTTTTGTGCTGCATATGGACCAGCTTATCATGACAATTAATGTAAGTTATATTGTTATATTCCATATTTTGTCAGTTATGACAACAGTAATGCTGATGGTCACAGTTCAATGAGATGCTTCCATGTGTAAAAGAAGAATGGAGTGGAAGTCAGATTGTTTAAAATTTGTAATTATGGAACACACACAAGGGGCTTATAAGTTATCCACTTTTGAGACCGAGTCAGACTTGTTATTCAGTTTAACTTCTAAAAAGTCAAGTGAAAATTACTCACAAAATCACGACTAATAGTGGTGCAGATGTGATAAAACGACACAATATACATATTGCACCAACATTCCTAACAGAGCTAGGACAGATACTTAACAAAACTGCAGTAAGCAATTCATTAATTTCACCACATCTACAACAGTGAATGTACATACTCTGATCTTAACTACATAATGTTAATTATCAGAAAATAGTGTTAGGAAGAATGATGAGAAGCCCTTTAAAAATTTAAATATTCTGGGAGTGAATTTGGTTATAGAGAATGGTAATGAAGAAAAAAAAAAAAAAAGGGTGGAGGAAGTAAGATTGTGGGTTAATATCATTAGGATTGCAGTGTAAAAGCCAATAAATTAAAAATATATAATTGCTGCAAGAACTATATGAGCTACAGAAGAATAAGCAATTAGAGATTTTAAATGTTTTTGTGGGGTATAACTGATTCTAGTGAAGAGTGCCCCTATAATTCTAATTGAGATTAATAAGTTTTTTCACAAAAGGGATATGTTAGCAAGGATGTGGATGATTCGGATGAGTCCGTACCTACTAAGTTTTAAGGAGAACAGCAGCTAAGATTATTCTTCCTTCTAGGAGGGGGCTCCTTCATGAGCTTTAGGAAGTCATAGTTGGGAAAAGTATATAAATAGTTTGATAAGGAAAGCTAAAATTAGGAAAATGGTAAAATAAGTAGGGGAAGGGTTGTTCTACAAATAGAGAAATGAGTAGACATCATGAATAAACAAGAATGGAAGGAGGAGAAGGAGGGATGCAAAAATGATGCAAAGAAGAAGGCAGATTCAAGCTTGAAGATGTTCTGGGGAGGAGCCACTTAAAGTGATGAGAAGAAGTGTAGGAATTAAGACTGCCTCAAAAAAGATGTAAAATAACAATGTATTATTAGCTAAAAATACAATAACTAAAATGGGGAGAATAAAGTTCATAAGAGTTGACATCCTGCTGAATTCAAAAGGTGAAAGACACACTAAGTGGTAAAAAATTAGTGTTAAGGAAGTTACTGAAAAGATTTTCAACTAATGTCATTAACATAACTGTACTTCGGATTTCAGAGTTTCCCAGAATGAAAAATGTATATTATAATTACATCATTTTTGGATCAGTACATTCGACTTGAAAATGCATACAGAACATGCCCTTAAAAACATTGGCTGATATACTCAGAGATGCCACCTAACAATTGAAGTTATCAGTAGTGCACAAGGAGAAAATCAGTAGTTTCGACAATTTTTCAGTACTCAAATAAAGAAATCAAAATATTTGGATTTAGGTATTGAAAAAACAAGTGTTTTGTGTAATATCTATAAACTAAATAATGTTTAACAAAATTAAGATTTACCTTACCTATTTACTTTATGATATTTAACAAAATAAATAATCTTCATAAAAAGGTAAACAAAAAAATCCCAGAATTTCTTGAAATGTGCACATCATGCTAAACGGTTAATTATTTACTAGTTAATAATTGAAACAGCAAAGAAAATTTTAATAACTATTGAATGTAGAGTAAAAGAAAAATAATAAGGAGCTTTATATGCAATGACACTTCATTTGAAATTTTTTGATCAAGCATACTTCACCATACATAGGCATTTTGACTTTTTCTATCAAAAGAGCTTCTAATGTTTGAGTCCTTAGATTTGGTCATTTGGTTTTGAGTCCCTAGTAGATTTGGTCAGACACTTATAATTTTTAAATACCCATAAATCTCTTTGTACTGTTTCACAATAAAAAAATGTAAAAAAACAACAACAACAAAAAAAAACCTGCACGTACTTCCTAAGCTGTGTTGAGATCCATGTGGAACACGCAGCCTTTTAATAGCATCAGCGACGTATAGAGGCCCAATAAGAAACCTGTTTGAACACCGTACCTGCATTGCGATGGGCTTGCTCGCGAAACTACGATGTTTACAACTGCTCGGCTGGTGTGCACATCTTCGATATCGTCAATCCTCCCATGTTGCGTCTGGAACGACATACTGCGAGAAACTACATCGGAGCTGTGTGCGCGTGAGGATCCATGGAGTTTTTATTAGGTGGGGACACCACTCCTACCCACGCAGCACTCGCCGCCATAAGTGACCGCCCGTGCTTCAGGTGACATCACATCCAGGCAAGAAGCTGCTTTGAAACTACTGAAACCAATGGAACAAAAGCTTCGAGGCTTCTAGACAGATAAAATGAGGAATTCAATAATATTTATCAATTATACAAGCTTTCTGTTTTATCAACTGTATAATTTAGTTTGTTTCTGCCTGATGTGACATCATGCCAAAGATTAGCTGTGACCTATGGAGGCAGAGTCAGTGGTGTCTCCATCTAATATAAGCTTGATGTGAGGATCTCCCGATGTTCACGGGCCTCTCGGACTGGAAAAACCGGTATGTACAACTGTGCTTGGCCTTGGTGTTTGGTCATGGCTCGGAGGCGTGTGATGGTGATTACATCGTGTGCAGGTATATCACGATGGTGATGAATCATAGTTTCATCAGTCGAAGCACTGTAACATCAATGTTATGTTCACACTGGATTTTTGCAATGTATCGATACACTGCCCAGCCCTAGCAGGCACACTAAGCCGTGACACAGCATCTGCTCTGAACCCAGCCTCAAAGCTTTGATTGCAGTCGTTCATAGCAATCGGAAATAAAAAGAAATTGTATTATACTAAATTCTCCGTAGAGAAATTAATTAAATGCGCAGTCTGTAGAATGTGGTTGTTAACCGTAGAAACTATAGAGAATCCGTAATAAATGGCATCTCTGCATACTATAAAGCACCAATTATTCAGATACTTCAGTCCGTTGCACTTTCCCATTTATTGTTTGGATGATTATTTTTACATATGATAACCATAAAGGAACTCAAAATAGTTACACTTTACCTCATACTAAATTTACTGGCAACAGTAATTGATTAATTAACTGAAATTTGCCATTTGTGCTGTGAGTTAGGAATGGTCCCTCAGGATTGGAAGGAATCTATCATTGTTCCCTTGTTTAAGGGAAAAGGTGATCAGACTGACTGCAAGAACTATCGTGGTATTAGCCTACTGAGTGTGCCAGGGAAAGTGTATAGTAAGGTTGTTATTGAAAAAGTACGGGGTCTTACATCAGAGAAAGTGTGGGATGTTCAGAGTAGTTTTATGCCTGGTAAAGGCTGCACTAACCAAATTTTTGTATTACACATGATGATTGAAAAGTATCCGGCTGTTGGTAAGGAAGTTTTTGCTGCGTTCATAGATTTAGAGAAAGCTTACGACAGAGTAAATAGGACACTCTTGTGGAAGGTATTGAATGAATATGGTGTTACTGGGAATCTACTTAATAGTGTAAAAGCCATGTATGCCGGCAGTAGAGCTTGTGTACGAGTGAATGGTGTTTTATCAAAAGGTTTTCTATTGGTGCAGGAGTCAGACAAGATTGTGTCATGTCACCATGGCTGTTTAATATATTTTTTGTCTATTTATGGATGTGTGCATGCGTGATGCCAAAATAGATAATACCGGTGTATGTCTTGGTGATATCCGTGTGTGCAGACTGCTGTATGTTGAAGACACTGTCCTGTTGGCAGAGAGCAAAAGTGAGTTGCAGAGTATGTTGTCCCAGATGTATGAATTTTGTATGAAATCCAAACTGAGTATAAATAAAGGAAAACCCAAAGTTATGGTTTTTCAGCAAGGAACTGGTAGTACTGAATGTAATACATGTCTAAATGGCACAGTGATTGACCAGGTGAATGAGTTTGTGTATTTAGGAAGCATGTTTGACAGGGAGAACAAATTGGATGGTGAAATTAGTATGCGAGTGAATTCTTCATTGAAAGTCATGGCTGCTTTGGGAGGTTTTCACAGGAATGATGTGTTCTCAAGAGAGTCCCGCGTGGCTGGGTATGAAAGTGTAATTGTTCCTACTCTGATGTATGGCAGTGAAACCTGGGTACTGCAGAAGAAACATAGGAGTTGTTTGTGTGTTGGAGAAATGCGTTACTTACGTGGGGTTTGTGGCAAGACACTGTCTGATTGTGTGAGGAATAAATATGTGTTGCAGTTGTATGATGTGAAACAAAATGTTTGTTAGCAAGGTGGAGACCAATATGCTTCGGTGGTTTGGCCATGTTGAAAGAATGAGTGATGAGATGCTTACTAAGAAAATCTTTTTAGCCCAAGTGGCAGGAAGAAAAGGCAGAGGAAGGCCAAGAAAGTCATGGGAGAATCAGATTCAGGAGTGTTTGCATGAGAAAAAGATTGTGAGTATGAAGTACATAAGATCTTGTGTACGGTGGTGATGAATGTCCGTGAAGGCCGAGTTGTATGGCAAGATCACTGTAAATGGAGAAGTTTGATATGGCAACAGTAAGTAACAAGAAAGATGACACCGGATTTTCAGGTGTAATAAGCACGTATTTTGAATCCGTTCTGATGCAAATTAAATTTATCAAAGCTATTCAAAGTCAATGGAACCGGTATGGAAAACAATAGATCTGACGAAAGAAAGAAGATTTTCAATCAGGTTTTTAATCCCTCAGATATTGCTGTAAACGGAATCGTGAGCTTACGAACTCTTAGAAACAGAGATATCGACAAAAATAAGATGTGACTTTACGTCCCCTGGTGAAAAACCATGCATTATTTTAGGAAGAAAGTATTCTCAAAAGGTTTATCCATATAAGCGGTATCGGTCCAAGAAAAAAAATTGGTCGAGTTTTCAGCAGCCCAGATTTTGCTACAGATACGTCAGAAGCAGAAATTAACACTTATGACCCCTGGTGGCCAAAACATTCTTTACCAAACATTAGAAATTATGTGAAAAATATTTCCCATCAGGTCTTGTATGAGATACAGGAAGAATTTTTCAAATCGGAGCTTTAGGAGCAGAAATAACGCAGAAAACGAAATTTACCTTTGTGCCCCTAGCGGAAAATCTATGATTTACTTGAACATTTTGAATTTATAGGAAAAACATTTCGCATCGGAAACACTATCCAACAAAGAAATAATTTTTCAAATTGGACTCCTAGAAGTACAGATATTGACAAACATAAGATATACATCTACACCAGGGGGCGTAAAAAGCATGCATTAGTTCAAGAAGAACATTTTCCTAAAAGGTTTGTCGACATGAGTAGTATCGATCAACAAACGACTATTTTTTCAATCGATATTTTAGAAGCTCATAATTTGCTGCAAATACATCAGAAGCGGAAACTAAGACTTACGCCAGCTGGTGGCCAAACCATTTTTTACAAAAATTAGAAATTATGTGCAAACAATTTCCCACCAGGAGCTGTATGCAGTGCAGAAAGAATTTTTCAAATCGGAGATTTAGAAGCAGAGATGCAGGGGGAAACGCAATTTACATTTACGCCCCTAGCGGGAAGTCTATGAATTACTTGCAAATTTTGAAATTATATGAACTACACGTCACACTAGAAACACTTTCCAACAAAGAAGGAATTTTTCAAATCGGACTCCTAGAAGTAGAGATATTAAAAAAAATAAGATATACATCTACGCTCCCTGGTGTAGAAACCATGCACTATTTTAAGAAGATAATGTTTCTAAAAGGTTTGTCGACATGAGTAGTATTAGCCAACAAACGACGTTTTTTTTTCAATCGAGAATTTAGAAGCTCATATTTTGCTGCAAATACATCAGAAGCGGAAATTAAGATTTACGCCCCTGGTGGCCAAACCATTTTTTGTACAAAAATTAGGAATTATTTGCAAACGATTTCCCATCAGGAGCTGTATCTGGTGCAGAAAGAATTTTTCAAATTGGAGATTTAGAAGCAGAGATATAGGGGGAAACGCAATTTACCGCTACGCCCCGTAGTCTATGAATTACTTGAAATTTTTGAAATTATATGAAAAATATGTCACACGGAAAACACTATCCCACAAAGAAGGAATTTTTCAAATTGGACTCCTAGAAGTAGAGATATTGACAAAAGTAAGATGTACATCTACGCCCCCTGGCGAAGAAACTGTGGAATATTTTAGGAAAAATATATTCCAAAGTTGGAAAAGGCTTATGCTTAAAAGCTTTATCATGAGCACAAGGGCTTTTTTTTTTTTTTTTTTTTTTTTTTTTTGGAAGGGTGGAAACACTTAAGGCAAATCATATGCTGAAAGACGTGTCACAGCAACAACATCTAAAAATATGAGAAAGGCATAGGATCTGACTAAGTGACAATTGAACAACAAATTAACTCAATACAAGTCATCAAGCCTTTCATGAAATTTTAATGAAGCATTTGAGCACATGGAAAACATGGGCCAAAACTGTGCCACAAAACCTCACCTTTTGGGAAAAGGAAAATTACAACAGGGTGTGTATGGATCTCTTTCAGCATCTAGAAACTTATCTAGAGCTTTTAAGAGAGTGATAGATAACAGGCAACAAAACCTGTGTTTTTGAATGTGACCCAGAAACAACATGCCAGAATAAAGAAAGGCACACAAACTCAACATTAACCTTTTTTTTTCTTATTCTTGAGGAGCAGTGTACAAGGAGTTCATACCTCAAAGTCAAACTGCAGACCAGACCTTCTACTGAGAAGTTTTGGAATGGCTATGAAAAAGAGTTCTGTATGCTCGACCAGACACTGCCACCAATTGTGGAGGATTTTGACATCCAGGAGCATTGCAGTGGTTTTGCAGCACTTCTGTTCTCCCAATCTGAGCCCAAATTACTCTTTTCTTTTCCAAACACTCAATAACAGCCTCCAAAGACCATTTCCAATTGACAACATCCACAGAGCTGTAACCAAAGCACTGAAAGAACTCACAGGAGGTGACTTTCAGCAATGCTTCTAGGGGTGTAACGATTGCACCTGCAATGGTGTGATGCTTCTGAAGGGGGTTCACAATGAATTGTAAAAATTTTAGTAATTGTTTTTTGCTTTCATTGGGCTAATTACTTTTGTGACATGCACCTCATACTTAATTGCAAAATTCTTGTAAAATTTCAACTTTTTCTCATTTTCAAGATTTTTTTTTTGCCTCCGACATGTTGAAATCTTTACCACAGATGGCAAATTTTATGCTTGCACTGCATCTCATTCTGTGGCCCAAAACCTAACAGCGTAACATCAGCAGGAGGTAGGGATTCATCTCCCATATCACAAAATTCAGAACACCTCATTATGCTTTCATTAACTGTTTTCTGCAGAAGTATCCAAATCAGATCTAATGTCTGTATTACTATTCCTATTCTAATCCATTTTTCCTTCCCAGTTCTATTACCACTCTTATTAATATATCAGCCACTTTTTCTGAAAGTCATACTTTGCATCTAACTCTCGCTGTTATAAAAGTTGATACTTCAAAATACTGTACTGTATAACAGGCTTTGCTCTTAGCCAAGATATTTTCAGTAAAAAAAAAAAAAAAAGAGAGAGAGGAGAGGTCTCATACAGTTAAAATATCATAAAACTTTTCTCACTTTGATAACTCTCATATATATATATTTTTTTATCAAGCTTTCTTGTCTTATCCATTATTACATCCCAGTAATCACAGAATAACTTCACACCTGAACTGATACATTCCCCTGAACCATGCAATTGATATCCTTTGGGGTTCGACTCAAAATCAATGAGACACTGAGACTTGGGACTTCTGAAATTTTATTTTCACTCTAAGGTTCTTTTACATTTCCATCTACTCTTAGATAAAATTCAAAATTCCACCATTCTTGACTGCTAGAAAAAACATTTTTTTGACTAAACTAAACAGCTAGTTTTTATGAATACAGCTAAAAGTATTTTCTGAGTCAGAAAATGTTAGTTCAACCCTATAAAATGTCTAAAGAACTGTAAGCATAAATATATTATCCTACATCACTGAACACTTCAAAAACTACACTGCCCTTAACTTAGGTACTTAACTTAGGTAGCATCTCACTGAACTTCAAAATTCAGTGCTCATGGCTATACTGGTTTCCTACGGCAACTGACTGATCATATGTATGGAAGCCTGCCTTTTTTTTTTTTTTTTTTTTTTACTTACCTTTTTAATCTGTCCACCTTGAGACTCATTTCCTAAATCTTAAGCTAAAGGCATGTCTTTACAACAGGATTTAGGGTAATTAACATGACTTGTATCATACATATACTCACTTCTCAATTAACATGTCATACATATATCCTCTTCCTACAACAGATATAGGCTATAAGGATGAATATGTCATCTGAAATTACAATTTTCAAATGCTACTGAAATTACAATTTTCAAATGCATCTGAAATTACAATTTTCAAAGATAAAGCCAAAGAGTTTTTTTACATTTATATATTTATTTTAATCACGGACTTATATTTACAAATAGATTTTAGAGGGTCTTCTGTGAAATTTTGACTTAACGGAAACCTTATGTAAAATAATATCATTTATGCCCATGCTTGTATGTGAAGATATCCGGAATATTATTCACTCATCCAGAGTCAGAAATGTTAATGCTGTGGGATGTATTTCATCTGCAGTTGCATATAGATGAAATAAAATAATTACAAACCATTTAAATTTTTTAAATTAAAATTAATAGTATAATTCTATTTCGTAAAAACTTGTGCACCCTACCAAAAAAAAAAAAAAAAAAAAAAATGATGGGAAACATATTTACCTCATTCTGAAATTCAACATATGCAAGTCCTTTGGAATGTCCATTTCTGTAAGTTACTAAGCGCACTTCTTTTAGATCACCAAACTGGAAAGAGATGGCACAAAATTCACTAGGATTTTTAATAGTACAGAAGTAATTTTCACAGAATCAGGATGGCAGAAAGTCCAATAATTAAAAACAAAAAGAGGAAAACAAGGCATGAAATATTAAAACATGGAATTCACACAATAAAAGTTACTAAAACATTAAAAATATTAATATACAGTGCACAGAACTATAACCAAAATCATACACATAACTGCCAACTTACGGACGTAGAAATTGGTACAATTCTTCATTAAAATTAGTACAGTATTTACCTACTGAATAGTTAAATTATGTTTAATAATAAAAGCTGTTTTGGGCATTTTGAATCCTCCAATATTCTAAGTGCCTACACCAAAAATTTATTTCTATGCACAGAAACTTATCTAAAATTTTTTTATAAAACAATGGTGATGAAATGGTATTTGAAATAAATGCATTGATATTAGCATATTCTTAAAATTAAAATATATCCTGTTTTCTAGGCAAATGAAATAATCACAGTAGTTGAAAACATAATTGAGAATATTCTTCACATTTTTCTTTCTTTTGTTCAAATGGATTTTACTTTGCATCACACAGAATATTCCTACTATTCATTAGAAACATATGATGAAAACTCTTATGTGCAGATTCCACCAGGAAGGTATTGAAGTTTTTTAACTGTTTTGATTCACATTTAGCATCTCTGCACTCATCAAACAACAATACAGACTGTCCAAATCTAACATCACTGAAAACCAGAAAAACAAACTTCAACTTAAACACAAAGCAACAGCTTATTTGACCCATGAAAATTAATGGAGGAAAAAAAAAAAAAAAAAAGGAAGGAAAAGAATGATTGAATACCCCCACCCCCTTCCTGTTTACAACCTCCAACAGATGGCACTTAATCAATGGAAAATCTTGAAACAGTCACCTAATGTGGCAAGTGGAAAAATATCCTAAAAATTTATAAATATGATAATAATGGCACTGATCCAAAGAGGTGAGATTTTCTTTTAAATAACTCATGAGACCAGCATTAATAAGTTACCATAAGCACAGTCCTTTCAATTTATCAATGGAACAGATAAAATTCAACCTAGGAAGAAAATATAGTTTCCTAATTTCACCATATAATATTTCAGCAACTAATCCTCAACAGTACATGCACAATATCAAAGTTTCAAAGATACCATAAATAACATATCACACATGAGTAAAAAAGAAAAAATGGGCAGTTTGTCAAAGTTAGAGCATAGATATACATATCTATTCATAAATTAACTTGTGCATTCTTAAAAAAATACTGCAATTTACAAAATACAAACTTAAGCTAGAAATCTTGAGAGCTTTTTCTGTCCACAACATGAACTTCACACATGAAAATTTCTTTCTTGCGAATTCATATTTTTTGGCACGATTCCATTAATACAGTGGCAAGCTAATAATCTATTAGGTGTGCAACTTAATTCTCGGCCACAGGCACGACACGTTGACTGCAAATTATAGCAAATCGAATACGTACCTAATCATGGAAATAGTCCCCGTCGTGTTGGATACATTTCAGCGATCGGTCAGGGAGCTGCTGAATGCCACTGCAGAAAAAAGAGGGCTGTTTCAAGTTGATAAAATCATCAATGCCTGTGTGGACCTCCTCGACAGAAGCGAAGTGCGTATCACTCAGGTGATGTTGCAGGGAGCGGAAGAGGTGCTAATCCGACGAGGCGAAGTCTGGAGAATACTCCTGGTGGGACAAAATCTCCCATCCCAGGTCGGTGATCATGTTTAAAGTCGTTTTCGCAGTGTGACGACGTGCACTATCCTGAAGCAACAGGACCGACCTTCTGCCCTTGCCAGTGTATGGCCTTTTCGCCTCCATTGCATCACTCACACGAATGAGTTGCCCGCAATAACGCTCAGCATTGACCGTTTAACCAGGTTTGAGCAACTCATAGTGTACGACACCGCACTGATCCCACCATATGCACAGCAACAACTTCCTGGCATGGATATTCGGTTTGGCGGTACTGGTGGTAGGATGACCTGGATAAACCCACGATTTGCGCCGCTTAGGATTATCGCAGAGGATCCACTTCTCATCACAGGTTAAAATGTTGTGGAGGAAATCCTTCTTCTTGAATCTGGAGAGCAAGGACACAGCAACATTGTACAGCCTAGACTTGTTCGCAGCTGTGAGTTGGTGGGGCACTCAACGGCCCTCCTTGTGAATTCGTCCAAGCTTGTGCAGGCGCTTTGCAATGGCTTGCCATGTTACTCCGAGTTCCTGGGCGAGTTCTGACTGTGTGCGACAGAGATCCGCATCCAACAGTTGTTCTAGTTCCTCATCGTCAACTTTCTGTGGCTGTCCCAGACATTCTGCATCACGGAGATTGAAATTTCCCTGCTCAAACCACTGGAACCACTTCTTACATGTACTGTAGGGCACAGCTGCCTCACCCAAAGCAGCACAGATCATTTGCTGGGCTTCAGCAGCACTTTTTTTCAGCTGAAACGAGAACAGGAGGCAGTGCCTCAAACGTTGCTTCTCGAACGACATTGCTTTCACGGTCAACTTTTGTACCTTCTGTCACTACTGCTGTGAGTGGTAACGGTTGCCTGGAAAGCTGTTGGATAGCGCTGCAATCAGCTATTATCGCACATAGCTATTTGCATTTTCTGACGTTCTATGATCGCTTGAGGTTAGGGGCTGAGAAGTAAGTTGCACACCTAATACTTAGTGGGTGAAATGCGCAAGTGAACCTGTCTATTATAAGCCTAACATTATTATCTGAATTTCCCACCAGCATATTCCTCCTCTTCAAAATGCAGAAAAGGTGCAACTTACCTAAACTTACAGCTCCAGTATTTTAGCTAAGCTTATATTTTGGGGTGTGAGGCTGCAGCTGCATCGATGA
Source organism: Macrothele yani (assembly GCA_039090855.1). Classification (NCBI taxonomy): domain Eukaryota; kingdom Metazoa; phylum Arthropoda; class Arachnida; order Araneae; family Macrothelidae; genus Macrothele; species Macrothele yani. Next base: position 118,899,847 of record CM077005.1, on the reverse strand, counting down.
AGAAATTAAGAGACCCAAAACTGGCTAGAGTGCATTTAGGAGAAACAGCACACTTTTCAAGAGAAATTTACCATATGTCTAAAAAGAAAAAAATATTGTAACTTAATCAATGCATCCTTCCAATATGCACCTATGGATCAAAGACACAGATCCTAATTGAAAAAAACAGAGGCTGTGGACAAGTCAAGGAAGAACAGAAAAGTGCATGCTTGGTATAACCAAGGAAGATAGGAAAAGCTCAGATCACAAAAATGACAAGAGGTGATGACATCTTGATCAAAGTAAAGACCCTCAAGTAGCAATGAGCTGGACAGATATTGTTAGAACTGACCACAGTTGGTCAACTGAAATATCAGACTGCATACCTAGGGATAGAAAACGGCCCAGGAAGAAAAATAAGCGGGAGATGGGTGGATAAAATACAATTTGAAACCGTATGGGAGTGGAAAGTACAAGAATTGCACAAGACAGAGTTGTGGAAGAAACTTGGCGAAGACCTTCATCCAGCAGTGGATTAAAAAGGCTGATGATGATAATATTTGGGGGAAAGAAGTGGAATTAGATACTGGAGCATATGTTTAACTGATATCACAGTAAAGTTACCACATTTTCCTTTGGTGAATCTTTGTACTGTCAGCATCCTAAAAAATGTGATTTAAGGCCACAAGCCTGGCAAGGTTCATTATAGGAAGTTTATTAGAAGGAATGCTCCAATTTGGCAGGCAGGACTTGCCTGAAAAATAATAATAAAACCGGTTTTCTTGTGGGTTTTTTTTTTCTTTCTCAGGCTTTATTAATTTAAAATATTCCACAGGATCAAATATTTAGCCAATACGACTTTGTACAGATGAAATACTCTGTAAAGAACATAAACTATCAGGAATCAAAATTTGAGGATAAAAAGGGGGGGTTTGATGCTTGGCATGACAGATTTCCATTTGCAATTAGTCTTCGTTTTTTTTCCAGCACACACAAATGCTGTTGACGTATGAGTAAATGAACAATGAATTTGTAAGAATAAACACATAAAATGGGGGTGGGGCAGGGCTTGCAGTGGTTCTAGCCAAACAACTAAACCTCACTTTTGTATTTTTTTTTTTTTTTTTGGTTACGTTTAAATATGTCGCAGATATAAAATTATTATTTAGTATACACAATCTCTTATGTAATTATAGCCTCTTCCTCAAATGTTGTATATTTTTGAATGCACATGAACAAAAATGGATGAAATAATCAACAAATGGAATGGTGAAAATTTGCCAGTGAGAAAAATTACAAATACCGATGAAAAGTACTAACTCATATAGTATTATGTGGAAACGTGAATTTTTGCAACTTCCCTAAAAGCAATTGCGAAAATGAAATAAATACTGTGAATAAGCTGAGATGGAATAAATGACTAAACAACTCACTTAAGTGCTAATAAAAAGTCACAAACTTTCTTACCTCCTTAAAAATATCTCCCAATTCTACCTCAGTTGTGGTAAATGGTAAACCTTTGATAAATAATTTGTTCTTCTCTAAGCCTGTACCAAACTGCAAAATAAAATAAATTACAAAAAAAATAAAAATAAATAAATAAATAGGTGTACACAAAAAGCATTTTTTTCAAACAGAGAATACACAATTAAATTAAATCGAATTTTAATCAAGCACTTATTTTCCGACATTTTATATGATCTCTTCTCACCAATTAACAGGATTTTCACAATATGACACTTATAAAATTCCTTTGGCTTTGAATCAAAGGTCAAGAGTATGGTTTTGATAGCCTCCATAGCTGCTGTAGTCCTTTCCATCCATACATACGATGCATCATATTTTACTCACATAATAGATACTAGCTCAATAGTGAAAGTTCTGACAAACATGGTGAGAGTCACCACTCCTCACAACGTAGCTCCTTAATTTCAGTGGTCATAATATCCAAGTTGTAAGAGAGCATGTGTTGCCTTGATGAAATTTGTTGGTCCACAGCGGAGTGTTTTTTGCAACACCTAAGCACTAAATTTGTTGGCAGTTAACATTAGCTGCGATAATTTCAGATTTTTTTTCTCAGGAGTTTCCACTCAAAAGCGAGTTTCCTCGACCCACATTTCAGCCAGGGTGTGTCTGCATTCTTTCTGGTCCAAGTCCAATAAATAGTTCAGGTAGTCCAATCTGCTAAACTCTCACTCACATCATCCAGCAATTTTTAAGCAGTCATCTCAGTACCATTTTCTTATTCACATGGCCAAACCATTTCAGTCTGCTAACCTCAATGGTTTAGTGAACATTCTCATCCATAATTTCAGGAATCACTAAATTGCATACTTCTTCCTTCTACGAAGTTAGTTGGGGAAACATGCACTACACCCAATGGACAAAACATTAGAGACACCTACCTAATAGTGAGTTGGTTCTACTCTAGCATGAATAACAGCCAGTTAACATTGTTACATCGACTTCATCAGATGACGGCGATAATGCCAGCCATGCCCGCAGGAGGATTGTTCTCAACTCTGCCTGAGATCGCTTTAACATAACGTTACAATATAATTACTCGTGGTTTAATTTACTGTATCGCACATTAATATCAGTTCTATTAGTCAAGAATCGACGTTGTACTTCATCATTTCTAGAAACTTTGTAACAAACACAAGTTTGATGTTATTATATATCTTCATCCAGTCTTTGGATAATAGGCTTGACAATGATGTTTCTTGATGTCTTGAGGTTAAGTGTTTCTTTTGACCAAAGAATAGTTAATGGCTACCTTGATGAAATCCAGGAATGTGAAGCATCTTATTCTTAACGTATTATTCCTCATACCAGTTTCATCGAAAGCTGAAATTGGTATGAGGAATAATACGTTTCATCGAAAGCTGAAACTGGAGAGGAATAATATGTTGCAACACTTCCCATTCCTGGATTTCATCAAGGTAACCATTAAATATTCTTTGGTCAAAGGAAACACTTAACCTCAAGACATCGAGAAACATCATTCTTAAGCTTATTATCCAAAGACTGGAGGACAGTATATAAATAATAACATCAAACTTGTGTTTGTTACAAAGTTTCTAGAAATGATGAAGTACAACTTCGATTCTTGACAAATAGAACTGATATTAACGTGTGATACAGTAAATTAAACCACGAGTAATTATACTCTGACGTTATAATAAAGCGATCGAAAAGCCACGTAATCCAACGACTTTTAGTCGTTCATATCTATGGACATCTGCCTGAGATGTTGATCCAGGATTCACAACATCTCACAGAGCTTCCACAGGGTTTAAATTAGGGGACCTTGGAGCCAATGGATGGTTACGGCCCTGTGGAGTGGTGCATTGTCCTTCTGAAACAGACCATTAGCCACAGGATGTGCAAAGGCCATGAAAGCATGCAGTGGTTAAAAAGACCTCTTCTGACATACTAAGGGACTTAATATGTTCTATGAGAAGGCTACCCAAACCATCACAGAGCCACCACCACCTTGAAAAGAACCAACCTGGCACGACGGGGCCATGGCCTTATGCTATGAACACCACACCCTCCCGTCAGCTCAGTACAGCTGAAAACGCGCTTCGTCTGACCGCGTGATGCAGTGCCACTCTACAGAGGTCCAGGTTTGATGTTCCCAGCACTAGGCGAAGCATAATGTCCGATGGCAGGCAGTTAATAGTGGCACACAAGCAGGACGTCAGCTACCATAGCTCAGGATGTGTGAAAAGTGTGCCATACCTTTCCCTCGTTAACATGCTTGGGCCTCCGACATTTAACCTGGATGTGATTAGCACCACCATTGCCAAGCAGTCGGTCTGTATGAGCCTGGATAGTCTACCTTGAACCCAGTCATCAATGGCACGTGGTTGGCCACTGGCACGTCTGTCAATGGTATAATTGCATATATGGTTGCCCTGAAAAACCCTAGGGTTCTGAGGGCGATACAGTGACCAATCTGTCTTGCGCTGACAATGCGGCCACGACCAAAGTCGCTCAGATCACCACATTTACTCATGTTGTGTGTGGAATACTGGTATTATTTGAAGTATCAGTAGTTTCGAATGTTCCTTCGCATTGAGAATGCATTGAATGCTACACTATCTACCAACAAGTAATTGGACACCTGTGATAGCAAAGGAAAACGAAGTTTATTCACCTTCAATAGTTGGTAAAGCCTCCACGAGCGGCGATTACAGCTGCGACCCTCCGGGGCATACTCTGAACCAGGCGTTGTACGACGGCTAGCGGTATTTTCTTCCACTTGGCTTGGAGAAGACAGGTCAGTTCCTTCACCGATTTTGGATGGTGGGGGCACAGTTTAAGTCGACGCTCCAACTGGTCTCAGAGGTGCTCGATAGGATTAAGGTCCGGGCTCTGCGCAGGCCAGTCCATTCGATTAACCCCATTGTCACCATACCAAGCCATGGTGGACCTCGCAACATGACAGGTGGCATTGTCATCCTGAAAGTAACTTGGGTCCACCCCGTAAAACTGCCACAACGTAGGAAGCGCATGGTCATCCAAAATGGTGCAGTAGGTCTCGGCGTTGAGTCTACCAGGAATTGCGACCAAGGGTCCCGTGCCATACCAGGAGAAACACCCCCATAGCATAATTCCACCGCCAGACGCCAAACCCAGACCCTGCCATCCGAATGGTAGAGGGTGAACCTTGATTCGTCGCTCCAGAGAACCTGTTTCCTCTGTTCAACGGTCCACTGTCGACGTTCTTTGCACCACGTTAGCCGAGCAGCGCTATTGGACTTGGTGATCAAAGGCGTGTGGGGGGCAACATGTCCGTGATAACCGAGCAGATGGGCTTCCTTACGGATGGTATTCATCGAAAGAACACTCCCGGATGCCTGTTGAAACTCCTCGCGGATGTGGCAAATCGATTTGGTGAGGTTCTTCCGAATTTCTCAGGCCAGCACCTGTCGGTCTCTAACTCCCAGTTTTGTGGGTCTGCCAAGTCGGAGCACATTCTGACAGTCACCTCTCATCTTCCACTCGCCAACCACTTAGGCCACTGTCAATTTTGGGTACTTCAACTCGCTGGATATGTCACGTATGGATCGGCCATTTCTGTGATACCCGACGATTACACCTTTCTCGAAATCAGAGAGCTCCGAACTGCGTGGCATCTTGCATGCGACTGGTTGCGTTGTTGTTTCCCACATGATATTTAATGGCAGCGGCCATGACGTGTGTCAGGGCCGCAGATATCGTCGATTGCAGGAATGTCCAATTACTTGTTGGTAGATAGTGTATTTATGTGAATCAGCATTTTGTTACTTACAACAAACAAAAAATAAACATCGCTTAAATTTGACAGATCAGCACACAGAAGATTGCTTGAGATTGGCATTGTCCGATTATACCCCAGAATTTTTAGCATTGGCAGAAGAAATGAAGGCGCAAACTTCACATTAATTTTTTATTCACCATAAAAAATAAACGTTTGTTCATAATATTTAAATTTGTACTAAGGCCTATGTATAAATACCGAATAAAAATCATAAAACAATTCAAATTGTTTTATTTACCTCAAATACATGCATAAAATCTATAGGTTCTACCTACAGGGCAACAACGATATAGGTATAGTGGGAAGCGACAAATTTTGGAGGAAGAAACTTGAAATTCTGAAGTAGAGTAGATTACTTGGAGGCAGAGAGGGGGGGGGTGTAGATTTTAATCCCAATTAAGTTGGCCACCCCTGCTCTATACCATCATAACATTATTCTACAGTTGTCATGGCCCAACCTTGGGTAAGCATACAACTGACTGTATCTTGGATGGATTTGCTAATATCAGTGCCATTTCAAAGTTAGTGATTGCAATTGTAAGCCAGAATGACAATACCACTATTTTTGTATTTTTCCAGATAGTGCTTTCCTACTGTGAGAACACAATGGACTCATTATCTTCAATCAGATACTGACCTCTTGATGATGACGTCTATACAAGTGGATGAAAGTTCTTCACGTTTAAAATCATAGGAGCTGACCTAGATCAGACCAGATTTTTTTTTTGGATCATTTTAATGTTTTTAAATATATTGAATTTGTTCATATCTTAACTGTAGATTTCTAATGTTATGATATCAAGAATATGCTGACTACATGGTCCTGATATATATAGATGTGGTGTAAATATTAGCATAAAGTTAAGGTAGATAATTTCAGCATGAATGAAAAGTTAAGTTTTTAAGGTTTTTAAACTGCTTTGAATTTGGAAAATATGATGAATGCATGTTGTTCATGAAAGGTTACCTACTGTTCATATTTAGTGTATTTAATTGTATGTTTCTGCATTTGTAATATTAGTTTTTTGAGCACATTTCTACCTAAAATGAGTGTTTAAAGTGCATAAAGTATTTAAATATTATTAGAAACAGTTCCCATACATAGTTTTGACTTTCACAAATAATTTCGGCCCAAAACATAAATGCATACCTTAAAAACTGGTTTTGAAGATTGTTTCTTTCTGTCTTCACATGGTGAAACGAATACAGGACGGCCATTAAGTAGCATACGATCTTTCTTCAAAGCTTCCAAAGCTTCATTCTGCATAACAAACACAATACAATACAATTCTTTCAATGGTATGATTTTGTCCTGATTTACTATGAACAACAATTGTAAAAAATTTAAAATAATAAAATAATTAATAATATTTCGAATGCACTCATAAAAAATTCTAAATGTTTCATTAAACTGCTAACCCTTTTGGTGAAATGTAAAAAATATATATCATCATCAACCATTATCAATCCACTGCTGGATGAAGGTCTCCCCAAATTTCTTTCACAATTGTCTGTCTTGGGCCTGTCTCATCCATGTCACTCCAGCATACTTTCGGATTTTATCCATCCATCTCACAATGGGACCTTCTTCTGAGTCTTTTCCTGTCCTTCGGAATCCAGTCTAAAATTTTGGTTGTCCATTGGTGGTCCGTTCTTCTGGCAACATGTCCAGCCCATTGCCATTTCAGTGATTTCACTCTGGTCATGATGTCCTCCACTCCTGTCATTTTCCTTATCCACAAGTTCCTCTTCTAATCTTTCCTGGTTACACCAAGCATGCATCTCTCCATGCTACTTTGAGTTGTATAATATATATATCATCATCATCATCATTGTCAACCATTATCAATCCACTGCTGGACGAAGGTCTCCCCAAGTTTCCTCCACAACGGTCTGTCTTGTGCCAGTCTCCTCCATGTCACTCCCGCATACTTTCGAATTTCATCCACCCATCTTCCACGTGGTCTTCTTCTGGGTCTTTTCCTGTCCCTTGGAATCCAATCTAAAATTTCGGCTGTCCATCGATGGTCTGTTCTTCTGGCAGTATGTCCAGCCCATTGCCATTTCAGGGATTTAACTCTGATCATGATGTCTTCCACTCTTGTCATTTTTCGGATCCACGTGTTCCTCTTCTTATCTCTCCTGGTTACACCAAGCATGCACCTCTCCATGCTGCTTTGAGTTGTCTGCAGCCTTTGTATGTCTCTTTTAGCTAAGGTCCACGTCTCTGCACCATACGTAAGCACTGGAAGGATGCATTGATCAAACACTTTTCTTTTAAGACATAATGGCATATTGCTCTTGAAAATTATGCTGTTTCTTCCAAAAGCTCTCCAGGCAAGTTTTGTACGCCGATTAATTTCTTCACCAATGTGACCCTCACTTGATATCTGCTGTCCAAGATAAACGTACGTGTCTGTTATCTCCAGCTTTTCTCCATCAATCGATAAATCTTCATTTCTTGTAAAAGCGTTGTACATCACTTTTGTCTTCTGAAAGTTCATTTTTAATCCCACTTCTTTACTCTTGTCAGCAAGTTCCTGGATCATACTCTGTAGCTCTGATGGGGTAGTTGCAAAAATGACTATGTCATCAGCAAAACGAAGGTGGGTTAGATAATCTCCATTAATCTTTATCCCTTTGTTTTCCCAGTTCAGTGATTGAAAGACATTTTCCAATGTGGCTTGTCTCACTCCTTTTCCAATTTTTATGTGTGTTGTATTTTCAAACAGCCGAATCTTTGCACTTGCATTTTCATAGATGTTATTAATAATATTAATGTATGCATCTTCAATACCGCAGGATTTCAGAGCCATTGCAACTGCTGATGGTTTCACCGAATCAAAGGCTTTTTCATAATCGATAAAAGCCATGCACAATGGAAGTTCATATTCCCTCGCTCTTTCAATTAGTTCTCTCAGTACGTGGATATGATCTATTGTGCTGTAGCCACTCCTGAATCCAGCTTGTTCTCTCGGTTGAGCCATGTCCAGTGTCACCTTAAAGCGGTGTGAAAGAACTTTAGTGAAGATTTTATAAACCACTGATAGGAGGCTGATAGGTCTGTAGTTTCTGAGATCCTCAATGTCACCTTTTTTATGTAGCAAGATCATTGTAGCGTTGTTCCAATCCTCAGGAATTTTCCCTTCGTTAAGGCATCGAGTGAAAATTTGGGCGAGTACTGTTTCGATTTCTCCACTTGCTTCTTGTATGATGTCTACAGTAATTCCATCTTCTCCTGGAGCTTTTCCCCGCTTCATGTTCTTGATTGCATGTGCAACTTCTGCTGGAAGGACTGGAAGAACTCTGGTACCTTTCATGATGTCTGGAGTACATGTATCATCCCTTTCATATAATTTGGAGTAGAAATCTTTCACTCTTGTCAAAATTTCGCCTCTATTTCTTGTTACAGAACCATCTTCTTTTCTCAGTGCCATAATCTGTTTTCTTCCCTTACTGAGATGTCCCTTTGCTATCTTTAGGCTTTGGTTGTTTTCAATTGCTTTCCTTACTAGTTCACAGTTGAATTTCCTTACGTCTTCGGTGATACTTTTTCGTACTGTCTTGCATTAGCTCTATATATTCCACTTTGGAAGTCACATCTTCTTTAGTTGTCTTCATCTCTCTTCTTTTTTGCATCAACATTTTGGTTTTTCCTGATAATTTGTTCACATGCAATTTGTTCTTAGACCCAGCTAATTTTGTTGCTGTTTCCATAAGAGCTATGGTTACTTTTCTGTTAACTTCAGAAATATCCACTTCTTCCGATGTTAGGCCTTCTAAAGCAGAGAATCTGTTCTTCAGTTCCAATTTGAAGGTATTATGGTGTTTTTTAAGGTTGGTTATGTCAATACATTTTGTTTGTCTTATGAGCTTGCTACGTTCGAGTTTAGTGTTGAGGTGCATCTTACATCTCACCAATCTATGGTCACTACCTGTGTTGAACTTGTTTAGCACACTGCAGTCTTCTATGACGAATTTTTTGTTACACATAATAAAATCAATTTCACTTGTCATCCCATTTGGATGTCTCCATGTCCATTTCCTGTGTGGCTTTTTCTTGAAAAAGGAGTTCAAGATGAAAAACCCTTCTGCCTCTGCAAACTCTACGAGAGTATTTCCACGCTGGTTTCTGTTGCCGTGACCGAATTTACCTACTGAAGTTTCATTCTGTTGCCGTTGCCCTATTTTTGCATTGAAATCTCCCATAATTATCTTCAAGTGCTGCTTACCTTTATTATTTAGATCACGAATTTCCTCATAAAATTCTTCAATTTCTTCTTCAGGATGACTTGTGGTGGGTGCATAAGTTTGAATAATCTGAGCCTGGTATCTTCTCGAGAGTTGGATAACGAGTCGTGCAGCTCTGTCAGAGGAACTTTCAACTTCTACAACTTTATCCTTCAGTTTCTTGTTTATTATAAATCCAACACCACTAGTTCTGCCAGTATCTGTCCCACGATAGTAGAAGAGATGTCCACTTTTCAGTTCAATGAGATCTTCTCCTTTTCTCCTTACCTCACTTAGCCCGACGATGTCCCACTTGATCCTTTGTAGTTCCTCTTCCAATTCAAGAAGCCTTGAATCAGAAGATAAGGAGCGTCCGTTGTACGTAGCCAAGGTCAGCATCAGATGGCAGCCTAGTCCGGTCCTCCGGGGATTCTTAGCACCCTCTGCCTTCATGTCGCACTGGCCGCTGCCTTGGCCAGGTACATTCCAGCTGCCGGAGACTGAGGGCCAAGATTTAAGTTGTGGAGTCATTTTGGAGGGGTTTGGCCATAACTCACCACGCTGGCCAAGCGGGTTGGTGAGTGTGGGATAGCATTTCCTCTAATCCCGATGGTATAGTTATACCGCTATTGGCGGTCGTCAGAGCCCCTTTAGTGGGAACAGGATGTACCACGAGAAGGCGGGGTTGACATTTGTCAAGGAGAGGCTGTGATGTTACGCATCACCTGACCTTACATCCCTATATATATATATATATATATATATATATATATATATATATATATGCACTGGAAGTGCCAGAAAAACTGGTACACCAGTCTAATACTTAGTAGGTCCCCCACAGGAGCGCAGGACTGCAGAAATACGACGGGGCATGGACTCCACTAGCTTCTGGAAATATGCTGTAGGCAATGCACACCATACTTCTTGCAGAGCGTTCCACAATTGGGGTGTATTCCGAGGTCTCGGATTCCTGTGTTTGATAGCGCGTTGCATGGCATCCCAAATGTGTTCTATCATGTTCAGATCTGGGAACTTGGGTGGGAATGGCAACACCCCAAACTCAGATGAATGCTCCTCTAATCATAATGACATAATGAGGCATCCCGACAATTGTGTGGAGGTGCATTGTCTGTTGGAACAGGCCCAACCCATTAGCATGAATGCAGGACATGAACGGGTGTACCTCGTCAGAAAGGATACGCACATAGCATTGGTTGGTCACAGATGTTTGTAGACGCACCAGGGGTTCCAGTGAAGTCCAGCTAAACACACCCCATACCATTACGGACCCCCCCTCAGCCGGTTGACAGCCGGGATCCATTGCTTCATGGGGTTTGCACCACACACGAATCCTTCCATCTGCCCGATACAGTTGGATGGAAAGGTGACTCGTCAGACCAGGCTACTTGTTTTCAGTCATCAAGTGTCCAGTGGCGGTGTTGCCGTGCCCAAGCGAGGCGCATAGCTTTGTGTCGTGCACCCATCAAGGGGACTCCAGTTGGGCATCGGCTCCCAAAGCCCATATCGTGCAGGGTACGTTGCACAGTCCGGACGCTGATGCTTGTTGAGGCTCCAGCATTGAATTCCGATGATACCTGCAAGAGTGTTGCACGCCTATCGCATGAAACAATTCTTGACAGCCGACAATGGTCACGTTCACCCAATGTCTTTTTACGGCCACACTGGTATTGTAGGTTGGAGGTTGTGCCGGAATTCTTGTAGTCACGGTACACCATTGCAATGGTCGTCCGTGAAAATCCGAACTTCGTTTCTACCTCCGAAATACTATGGCCCATCTCACGAACGGCAACTATGACATCACACTGAAAATCGCTTAAATCGTTATTACTTGTCATTCTCATGCCGAAAACAGCTCTGACAGCTGGCAAGGATGTCTATTGCTTTATATATGCACTGGCGGACGCAACCGAGTATGCGCATAGGTGATGTTGCTAAGTATTTTGTATTAGCTCATCTGTACCAGTTTTTCTGGCACTTCAGTCTATATACAATATATGCACATAGTATATGTATATGCTCCTCATTTCTAACCACTAGTACGAAAACATCACAGCATTTATAAATCAGCAACTGTTTGTGATACAACATCAAAACGATTTTCCTTAGACACAGAAAATTTAAGAATTTGTCAAGAAATTAAAACAAAAAATTTCTCTTCCTTCGTCATGTAATGTATAACATCTAACTCAGCAAGACTAAAATGATTCATGACGTTAGGTGGCACCCACACCAAAAATAAATGGAATAAAATGTGACTTGAAAGTTGATTTTTGTTTTTCTTTTGTGCTACACAAGTAACAAAAGACAATGCATTTTCCAAAAAAGCCCATCCTTTGACCCCTGCTCTATTCCACCATATCTTTCTCACTGAATGTACACTGTGTTCATAAAAGATTGGTGGGGTTTCACAGACATGCGACCCTGTTAGTTTTTAATGATGAAATGCATGCATAGATTCATCACTCAGCTATCCAAGTCTCTCTTTATGCCCATTTTGCGGTGCAGACTCACAAAATTCCCACTTGGCGGCAGTGACTCCAAAAATAGTGAACCAGGAGGAAAAGGCTTTCTGCATGCTCAGATTTGAAGTGTCTAAATCTGTAGTGATAGCACAATGTAAGTTCCGTTTACGTTTTCAGAAGGATGTACCACATGAGAATAACACTCACAGATAGTACAGGCAGTTTGAGAAAGCCTGATGCCTGTGTAAAGGCAAGAATTCGGGCCGTTTAAGCATGTACAATGCTGACATTGACAGAGTGAGGAAGACGTATAAGGGGAGTCTGAGGAAGTCACTGGCCAGAGGAAGCAGAGAGTTGAAAATGCTGAAAACAATGTTATGGAAGGTGTTACATAAGCGGTTCACGATGCAACCGTACAAGTTGTGGTTGTTGCACGCGCTGAAAGCGGCAGACAAGGAACTGAGAACTGTGTTCACCCAGGACATGCGTGAGAAGATGGAAGGAGATGGTATCCTAGAACACCTCATTTTCACAAATGAAGCCACTTTCCATCTGAGTGGAAAGGCCAATAGGCACAACGTTTATATCTGGGGAACAAAGCCTCCACATGCAGTGATTAAGTACGAGCATAACTCCCCAAAGGTCAACATTTTTGCGCTGTCTCCCACGGGAAAGTGTACAAGCCTTTTTCTTTGTTGGAGCGACAGTGGCTGGTTTCACCTACCTGGACAGACTACCTTTTTCAACAGGATGGCTCTCCCCATTTCCATCATGATGTGAGACGCCTCATCAATCATGCTCTCCCACAGCGCTGGATTGGATATGCTGCAGATGCGTGCAACCACCTCCTCCAGTGGAGGTGGTGGTCCGCATTCCCGGATTTCCGGACCTAACGCCATGTGACTTCTGCCTGTGGGGGTATGCGAAAGGCAGTTTACAAACCCCCAACGCCCCAGTCCCTCCGGGACCTCTAAGAAAGGATTACCTATGCTGTAGAGGCCATCACACCGGACATGCTCAATCGGGTCTGGCAGGAATTAGACTACTGCTTAGATGTGTGCCAGGCAGAGTTGTATAAAAATAAAATGTATCTGCGTACACAACCACTGAAACAGAAAACTTACTGCAAACCTGCGAATCACGATAACAATAGAATAAGATAATTTAAAGAAAAATTAAAATAACAATTAATATTATTATAACATTACAGATTCCAGAGAGGACAAAAGTACATTGCGACCAAATGCACAGCAATGTGTGTAAAATGGGAGTGTCCACCAATTTGAATCCATGCTCAACTTCACTTATGTATGGTGTTTACGTGTAAATATGTTTTTCATCTATCTCAAGTCGATAATGGCATTAAACAAAAAAATAGAAAAGATGTGAAAGATGGACAAAAAAAAAAAAAAAAAAAACATAAGCACACAAACATAATTAAACTTTGCAACTATTACTGAATCAGGAGAAGTGTGATGAGAGAGAGACTAAGAGGTTTTTACAACAATCACTGAAAAACTAAACATACCTGTGAAGAGTAAACTACATAACAAAATCCTTTAGATCTCCCACGGAAATCTTTAACTAACCTCACTTCAGTAATTTCGCCAACCTGGAATAGTTTACAAATAAATACAATCAAACAGGGCAACATACTCTTAATTTAATTACTCAAGAGAAGTAAAACATACTACGTAATAAGCACATGAACAAGAAAGAACGCAACTAAACTGGGCATGCACTGGCCAGGATGAGAAACATACAAAATGATAAGAATGTTTATGTGTTGATAAGTAGAAATATTAATGGTTAGGGATATCAAGCAGATGTTAAGAAATCATTTTCATGTGAGTAGCAGATAACTGATATTTATTTAAAAAAAAACATTTTCACGTCTTTATATACATTTAAATGACAATGCACCCTAATAAATACATTTGCACATTTAAGCACTATGGAAACTTGCCACTGCTCAACATTGAGTTTAATATTAACATTTGCAAGTAAATTAATAAGTGAAACATATATACTTACACTACAAACATTGTAGTACTAACAATATTTTTACAGCACGTCCATTTCTTTTTCCTGATTCGTGATATGAACCACGTGATTCAGTTTAATATTACTACGTTCAAAAAGTTCCAGAACTTTTTATATTAAAAAAGAATGAGTACAGATAATACCTGTTTATGCAGTGTTTCCTTCAAAGTACGCAACTATGCATTTTTGCCAGAGCTCATACAAAGATTTAAATGCAGATTGCCAGACTTCTTTTGCCACATCTTCCAGTGCCTCCGCCGCAGCTCAATGCACTTCTTCGGAACTTCAGAAGCGTCACTCCTTAAGCAAATTCTTCATCCGGGGAAAATGGGAAAAGTCACACGGGGGCAAGATCAGGGGAATAAGCTGGTTGTGGAAGAACAGGAATGTGATGTTTGGACAGGTAATCGAACGGCAGGAGGGATCTGTGAGCCTACGCATTATCGTGATGGAGCACCCACGAGTTGGTCTTCCAAAGATCGGGTCGCTTGCGTCTCACTGATTCTCGGAGATGTTTCAGGACATTGATGTACTCTTCTTTAGTGACTGTATAACCATGTTGAAGGAATTCCTTGTGTACGACCCCTTGCAATTGAAGAAAACTGTTAACAAGACCTTTCTTTTGGAGCGGTCAGCCTTCAACTTTTTTGGTCATAGTGACGACAATGATTTCCACACTTTTGACTGTCGGTTGGATTGGGGGTCGTACAGAAAGCACCAAGTCTCATTGCCAGTGATCAATCGATTCAAGAGATCAGGATCTGAATCCACTGCATCGATGTTATCCCCACAAACTTGCATGCGCTCATCCATATTTTCTTGTGTCAGGTTTTTGGGAACAATTTGTTGCCATACGTGATGCATTTTTCTGTTAAAATGGCATGGCAACTTCCAACTGAGATGTCGGCAACTTCTTGCAATCTCTGCAACAGTTTTTCTACAGTCATTTTTCACAATTTCTTTGAAAATGGCGATTTATTCATCCGTAGTGGATGTTGAAGGTCGTCCTGACCTCTCGTTATTTTCGATACCGTCGCCCGTTTTAAAATCGTCAATGCCACTCATAAACTCTAGTTCGACTCATTGCACTCTCTCGACATTGTTGTTCTCGCGACAGAGAGCCTCGAATGCCTGTAATCACGAACTATGCACATATGCTGTATGTGTTGGATCTGGATCAAACCGGTTCTGGCTCACATCGTGCTCTTCGCTTGCTCAGCGGGGAATGATGTAATTCACTGACATTTGGCAAATATTCAAAAAGTTCCGGAACTTTTTGAACGTAGTAGTAGTTTAAACCAAACATATACACTGTTTAGTCACATTATTGTGACCACCAGCTAACATCCACAGTAAACACCGTGTGCAGCGTGGACAACAACTAGATGAGCTGTGAGTGACTCAATAAGGTGCTGGAAGGTGTTCACAAGTATGTGGAGCCAGGCTGACAGCAGTGCATCTGGCAGCTGCTTGAGGGTGCGTGGTGAAGGATCCATAGAGTGAACAACATGATCAAGGTGGTCCCACACATGCTAAATTGGGTTTAAGTTTGGGGAATTAAGGGGCCAGGGAAGTACTTTGAAGTCTTCACGTGCTCTTCCAACCACTCTTGGACATTTCTAGCTGTGTAACATGTCGCATTATCGTGCTGGAACATAGAGCTGAGTTCGAGCTTAATTTTCGGAGCCCGAGCCCACATTTTACATTGCAAGATAGAGCCTGGGCCCAAACGAGCCTGAAAACTGGCTAACCTGTTCAACCATTAATAAAAAACATCTCCTTTTCCACACTTCCACTCTTTCCTCCTCCTGCAATTAACCAGTGTATTTCTGAAATGGGGAGTGGGGAAGGAACCTCTATCTATTTTTATAGTGTAACTGTACAATTTTCTTTGACCATTCGTTTCCACCAGAAGTGCTTCCGACGGCCGGGCATCCAAAATGATCGGGCGGTGTCGCAATTGTATGTTGCTCAAATAATGCTAATATTATTGTGCCATAATGCACTGCAAAATGTATGTTGCTAAATTGAATTAGCAGAGAGCTACTGCATGAAGATAGGAGGTAAATTATCGTCGGCATGTTATCAAATAAATATCCAGTATCTATAGTTCTTGAAAAGCTTTTTCTTCTCTGCAGAAACACACCAATGCATGGCCTATGGCATTTTCTGCCCAATCCCGGAATAAATAGCCATGACGATTATGGGCAAAACACGTAACAATATTAACAAATAAAGGTAACTTGATCACGCTAGTTACGTTAACTGAAACTTTTATAAAAAGTTCATAAGTTGGAAGCTTTCGACCTTATCTTAGGTCTTCATCACGCCAATGGAGGACTAAGATTGTTGCCAGATTCTACATTTGAATTTTTCTTATTTTTGTTGCCAAAACTTAGAATTGATCTCCAGATCAACGGAATGTAGAGAGGAGATTCGGAGTTGCAAGTCATTGAGTTGAACATAATTTCTATGCTTTCACGGTAACGGAGGGCAAAACGATTGTCAAAAGACGCAATTCGTTTTGCCACTGGAACGAAGCAAAACGAATTGCGTCTTTTGACAATTGTTTTGCCCTCCGTTACCGTGAAAGCATAGAAATTATGTTCAACTCAATGACTTGCAACTCCGAATCTCCTCTCTACATTCCGTTGATCTGGAGATCAATTCTAAGTTTTGGCAACAAAAATAAGAAAAATTCAAATGTAGAATCTGGCAACAATCTTAGTCCTCCATTGGCGTGATGAAGACCTAAGATAAGGTCGAAAGCTTCCAACTTACGAACTTTTTATAAAAGTTTCAGTTAACGTAACTAGCGTGATCAAGTTGCCTTTATTTGTAAATAGCCATCTCGAATGCCCGTTCCACAACCAGAACCAGTTGCAGAATAATTCTCTTTACCAACTATAAAGTGTCACATTTGCTAAATCACATAAAATCACATTTATATATGAAAATATTATCTCGCTCTCCCTCTCTCTAAGAGCCTGAGCATACCTGAACCGCAGTAAATATTCTACAGCCCGAGCCCGATTTGGATCCGGGCTCTGCTTTGGGTTCAGCCCGTCTCAGCTCTGCTGGAAGATTCCATCTGCCCCAAGGAATACCTTCAGCATGTATGGGTGTACGACCCTTACGTGGTCTGCAAGGATGGATTCATAATGAATTCAGACCATAGTGCCTTCCACAGGCACGAGGACCCAGGGAACGCTACAAAAACTTCCCCAGACCATAACACTGCCCTCACCAGCTCCTGTTCTTCCAGCAATGGTTGAAGAGTGTTTGTTCTCCGATGTTTCTCGCCTTATATGCCAATGTCCATCCGCTAGATGAAGCAGAAAACGTGACTCATCGGAGGAGGCAATCCTTTGCCAATCAGCGGAGGTCCAATTCCGATACTGACATGCAAGTGTAAGCGTTTTCTCCCAATGCACCTTTGTTAGCATAGGTGCAGTGACCATCCATTTGCATCGGAGCCCCATATGCAGCAGGGATTGCTGAACTGTCATTTTAGACATACTTCCAGTAGCACCCTGGTTTACTTGGCCAGTGAGTTGCTCTGCTGTAGCGTGTCGATGGCCCTCACGCACCTTCCCGGGAGACGCTCACCTATCACATCAATGGCACGTGATGCTCCGCAGTTTCCACATCGCTTATTCGCCATGGTGCCATTTCTCCACTCACGATACACTTTAACCACACCAGCACATGAACAGTTCACAAACTGCGCTGTTTCAGAAATACCGCCAACCTTGGCCTGAAAGCCGATAATCATCCATTTTTTGCAAATCTGATAAATCACTCCTTTTATCCATGACAGCAACAAGTGATATGTTTTCAGAATGCCTACAGCACACACCCTTTAGGCCAGCTCACGACACGCACCTTCTTTCATTGGCTACGCGATGTTGACGTCAAAAGTAGAAGGTGGTCACAATATATATATATATATATATATATATTTTATTGGAGGTTTAACGACCACCGTGAGCAACTCAGTGGGCTATAAGCAGTCGGCCGTCCCTACTTTAGGGCCACTGGTTCCAGGGAAGGGAGAGAGCCAGTGCCGTAAGACAAACACAACATCCATGCCTCACCGGGATTCGAACCCGGACCCCTTTCGGACGAATGATCAAAGGACATCGCTTAGACCACTGCGCCACCGGGGCGGCGTGTTCACAATAATGTGACTCGAGTGTGTAGAAACTTCCTGTTTTGTTTTGTTTTTATATTAAAGAAAGAGAAATTCACTTATGAAGCATATGTTGCGTTTTCCCGGCTTTCTTATTTCTTTTCCCCTCAATATGCAGATTTTGCAAACTCTTCTATTTCATCAACAACAAAGTTTATGTTTATTCCAAACATTTCTCTGATCCTCAACATGGTGCAACTTTCTTCCATACCATCAACAACAACAACAGCCACTTTCAATCCACCACTGGATGAAATCTCTTTCATAACTCTGTCTTGAGAAATTACCTTCAATGTCACTCTGACATACTTTTGAAGTTCATCCACCCATTTTCCATGTTTTTGTCTTGCAGGTCTTTTCCAGTCCCCTGGCATCCAGTTCAGTATTTCAGTTGTGCAACAGTGGTTAGTTCTTCTAGCTATGGGTACAGCCCATTCCATTGAGTCTTTACTTTGATCACGATGTTATTAACTCTTGTCCTTTTCCTGATCCACATAAAAATATACAAGGTGTTTTGTAATTCATGGAACAAACTTTCCGAGGTGGTAGAACACACCAAACAAACATTTTTCGTTATACAATGTGTGGTCAAAACAACGGCAGTGTGGAGACTCTAGTGGGCATGACCTGGTGAGCGGATAAAAGCGCTGGTCGTCGCACAGACAGTCATTCGCAGTTTTGCACACAATGGATTGGTTTACGAACGCTGAGAAGGCCGACATGCATTGAATTTTTGGATCAGGCAATGGCAGAGTAGCGTAAAGACTGTACCGGGACTACTTTCCCAATAGGCGAGTGCCCGATCATCGCATCGTTGAGCACTTGCACCGCCAGCTGTGCGAGGCGGGAGCCTTCTTCGCCGGCAGGCATGATGCAGGTCCTGCAAGGAGTGTCTGAACGCCAGAGATGACAGAGAACATTCTACAGATGTGGACGGCCGGTCACCCCTACCATTTGCAGAGAGTGCACGCCTTGACAGCTGCAGATTATCTTCGTCGCCTCGAATTTGCTCACAGGTACCTGCAGCAGGTGTGGCGAAGCCGAATTTTCTGGCACATGTGCTCTTCACAGACGAAGCAACCTTCACACGTGATGGCATATTTAATATCCACAATGCGCGTGTGTGAGCGATCGTGAACCCACACGCAACTCGGCCACATTCCAGCCAGCAGTGGTTCTCCATCAATGTGTGGATGGGGGATCATCCACTTCTTAATTGGGCCATATCTTCTACCGAACCGCCTCAACGGGAGAGCATACCATATTTTTCTACAAGAGGTCTTGCCGGAATTGCTGGAGGTCGTTCCCACAGCCATCCGTGGACGTATGTGGCTTTAGCACGATGGAGCAACAGCCCATTTCAGCACTCAAGAGCGGAACTATCTGAACACCACATTCGGGGGCAGCTGGATTTGCCGACGGGGTCCCACCGCCTGCTGGCCTCCACGATTGCCCGATCTGTTGAGTCTGGATTTCTTTCTCTGTGGACATCTTAAGAGCCACATTTACAAGATACATCTTCAATTCGCTGAGGACCTCGTCGCCCGTCTGTCGGTTGCCATTGCAGCCGTCCGCGAGATGCCTGGTGTGTACAAGAATCTACAGCAATTCCTACACAGACGCTGTGAGGCGTGTGTTACGGTTGGTGGTTGCTTCTTTGAGCAATTCTTGTAATTAGTCCAGAATAAAACTTCTTTACCCGTCGTCTGTGTCGTTCCTGTGTTTACATCTCCACACTTCCGTTTCGACCACACATTGTACGACGGAAAATGTTTGTTTCGGTGTGTTCTACCACCCCTGAAAGTTTGTTCCATGAATTACAAAACACCCTGAACTGACACCTGACATGCATGTAAGCACAGCCCCCACACAAAACTATAATAAAGTATGTACTATAATAATAATAATAATAATAATAATAATAATAATAATAATAATAATAAAATCTAAAAAATATCAAATAAATTATCTCCACTTTGCCTTGTCATTGTCAGAACAACACATTTTTATTTACTCAACATTAAAAACTTTTGAGCATTCATAAAAAATTACAAAATAGATTTGAAATCACCAGACAGAACACAACATTACTCTGACATGTGACAAAAACAATGACTGGGAATAGACTGGAATGGATCAGAATTAACCATGTGAGCTGATTCAGAGTGGAGGGGGCCTTATGTCATAGACCACGCCCATATTCTTTGTTTGCAGTAATTTGCTTAATTGGCAATTCAGATAATAGCTGTTTTACTGTATATACTTAACGCACCGAAAAAAAATTTCAAGCAATGGTAAAAAAATAAATAAAAGTACTCTGGTTAAAAGATCGGGTAGAGATACACCTAGACTAATGACTAAAGATCAGGTAAATCAGTTTAATAGGCATAAAAAGCAGATATAAAGGTAGATAAACGCAAGCTTTCACCAAACACGGTTGGCTTCCTCAGGCAAATATTGTACAATTTAAATGGAATTCTTCGTTTATTTCATAACACTTGCCTCAGGAAGCCAACCGTGTTTGGTGAAAGCTTGAGTTTATCTACCTTTATATCTGAATTATGTCTATTAAACTGATTTATCTAATCTTTAGTCAAAGGTAAAAGAAGATTGATAGTACAACAAAAGGCAATGTTTTCTTCATCGCTGACCTTTTTTTTTTCATTATATCGGAAAAACCATACATGAGCAACCAAGGAACAAAAAAGCTGAACTTTTTAACGGGTGAAAAATCGGAATGAACAGCAAAAAATTTTTAATATAATGCAGCACTACTAAGGTGGAATTATTCAGTGTAATTTATTTATGTAAATATTAAACTGTTACACATTACTGTATTCACAATATGAAATTACTTAATTTAAAACAAAATAAAACATTTTTAAAAGACATTGCTTCAAACACAGCTTTTTTTTTTTTTTTTTTTTTTTTTTTTGTACTTGCTAGAACATCAGCTCAATTTTCCTAATGTGTTGCTCTCTTCTCAACAAGTTCCATGGCCATATTTACCTTTTGTTGACTTTGCAACTGCACAGCAATCTTTGCTTAGTTCTCCTTTTTGTTGATATCATTCCCTTCCCGTTTCTTCATTGTCACTTTTCTTTTTCACCCACTTTTATTACCTCCGATGACAGTAATTTATCCATCATATTGAAAGAACTTTAAGCCTGAGGGCAATGAATGCATGATATCAAAGCTGTCACTACTTTAGATTAATGGTGTAACTTTCAGAATATGAATATTTTTGAGCACCATGCATCAATTCTAAAATAATTTTGAACTTCGTCAATTCCGCTTTTTGGAAAAATTCCCCTCTCTTATCAAGCTAAGTGCATACATTTGTGGGGAAAGTAACATTTAACAACAACACAGGATAGTGAGAACATCGCAGGAATAAAAAATTATGATTACGGAAGAAATCTTCGCTTCGACCGACTTTCGTTTTTGGAAATTTTTTCCTCAACTTTTAAGCTGAAATGCAGTATTTGTGGAATGAAAGGATATTTAAGAGCAATACAGGGCAGTAGAAACATCGCATGAGAAAAAAATATACAATTACAGGAGAAATTTTCTCTGCATCTAACTTTCATTTTCGAAAGTTTTGAAGGATGGAATTCTGTCCTCAAACGGAAAACGAATCTCCTTCCTCCACCAGTCCCCTCAAAATTTCTGTTCAGTTGCGCATTGAACTTGAGAATACCCACAATGATAATGGAAATAGGGAATTCTTCGAATCTATGGAAGAATCTCGTGCCTGAGAAAACTACAGGGAAATCTCGCCATCTTAACTTCCGTTTTCAGAAATCGTTACGCAGTTTCATGCAAACAAAAAAAACATTTATGCAGTAAAATAAAATTTTTAACAATATTGGACTAAAGCAACATCGTGAGAAAAAAGAAAACAATTACAGGAAAAATCTTCACTCTGTTTTCCGCTTTTGAAAGTTTTGAAAGACGAAATCACGTCACCATACGGAAAATGACCCCTCTCTCCCTACCCCTCTAAAATTTCTCTTCAGTTCTGCATCGTCTTGAGAATGACCCGAATGATGACAAAAAAAAAAAAAACAACAAAAAAAAAAACGGAATTTCGCGAATCTGCGGAAGAACCTCGTGTATGAAAAACTAAGTCTAAAGAAACCACACGATATTTTTTTAAACATAATTTTGATTTGGACCATTGATTTAAACCCTTAAAACAAGAGTTAGGAGTTAAATCCCCTTCCTCCCATAATGCATGCAAAATTCAATGTGTTAAGTACAGGCATCTCAAGTAGCACATGCCTCAGTTGCAAGGACTATACAGATACTGCCCCCCCCCCCCCAAATCCACACAACAAATATACATAAATGACTGTTAACCCTTGTACTGTTATGGTAAGATGAGATCTGCAAGGTAAAGTTTGGAATAAATATGTGAGTAACGAAAAAAATGTGTTACCTTCCAAAGCAACTGTTTTGTCTTTACAAAAACAGCTGATTTTCTTCCAAAGTCAAAATGTAGTTCTAGATTTTTCCCCCTTTCTTTTCTTT
The DNA here is from genome assembly GCA_039090855.1 of Macrothele yani. NCBI lineage: Eukaryota > Metazoa > Arthropoda > Arachnida > Araneae > Macrothelidae > Macrothele > Macrothele yani. Next base: position 118,877,076 of record CM077005.1, on the reverse strand, counting down.
CATGCCCCTTTCCCCATTTTTCAGTGCATAGTTACCAGAGAAAATAAGCATCACCCCTGAAACTATGATTTGGAAAAAAAATATATTTGAAGCAACTACTTTTTTTTTTTTTTTAATATTGCACCCAGAAGAAAACACTTTAAAAATACTTTTACTGAATTAGTACACATACGTAACTCATAATTCTGAGCATGTATCATGAGTGGACAATAACAGAATGACAATAACCTCAGAAAATTTCCCTCTGATAGCGTCTTCATCCACAGAGTATGCTAAATTACTAAGGAACACTGTTCGGTCATCTTTTGTGGAATCATGTTCCACACTGGATCCATGAAAAGACGGTCTTGCATCCACTGAAAAATAAATATATAAAAATTGCATGCTTATTACAAGGGGAAAATTCAGAGTTAAAATTTGTGTTCAATTTTCAATGGTAACAAAGGAATTCAGTATTTCTGATATTAAAGTATTTTTGTTTCATGTTTCTTAGTTACATACACACATTATTTACTAAGAGAAGCAGGACTTATGTCCTCCCAGTAAAACACTGGCAAGCTGCTTGGCTGAGAGAACAAACTGATTTGATATTAATTACAGTGGGGGATCAGGGGCATTTAATTTTCCTAGTACTGAAGAGGAGCAAAACACCACAACCATTTTGTGTGAAGGGTACAATTACAGTGTTTTCCCCAAAATCTTTATCACAAATTATCTAGCAATACTAGTTGTAGCAAATGATTGAACAAATCTTTTTCATCCACTCTTAAAATCCTTTTCTAAAACCAATTATTTTAAAAGTGAGCAAAAGTTGCTCTCCACAGAAGTAATTTCAATGAAGAAGATTTTAGTTAAGAATTATACTTACAAAGTGCAGGTTGATTATAAAACTACCTTGCCAGCAATAAATTATATTAATTTCACAGATATGCTACAAAATACATGCAAATGCAAACATGCACACATGATAGCAGACATACTTCTATTAATGATACATTAAAATTACTGGCAGCCAGCACATTGGTCACTATTTAAGAAATATACATATCATCAAAACATATCTCTAAGGACAGTTTCATGGTAAAATGTGCTTCATCTTATACAAATGTAATATCAAAGTATTGTATACCTAATATTGGAAGGTATATCACACGTTACATGCTCAGTGAGGCACGTGTTCGCAGCCCGAGAGAGCCTAATTATGCAACAAGTCTTGGTTAAAAGATATTTACAAATAAAACATTTTAGTTAAAATGTTAATTTACAATTTTTAATCAATCACTCCCTCATTAGAACACTCATACATTTAAAACTATCCATTAATTAAAACATATCTCATTAGAAAACAGTTAATACTCATCGGGTCGGGAAACATGGCTCACTTAAAAACACATCGTCGACGTTATCACAGCGAGCACTTTCAATGACCCGCGGACACTATCTTCAGGCCACCAAGAAACTGCATGAGGGTTCCTCGCATGTGTAGCATGCAGAAGTTGTATGCCAGAAAACGAAGGAAGGGGTGCAGCTTTCACTGTGTTAGGTGAATCTCCCTAAGTGCCGCCATCTATTGAATGAGTTGGTAAGTATATCTACCATAAGTACAATTATTTTTCTTTTAATGTAGAAACATTGAAATATTAATAACTTTTATAGAAACGAATACAATATTAGTAACCCTTTATTAAATGGTGTGATTTTTATAATTTTTTTTTTGTCTTTTTCTATGCATTTTTTCACTTTTTTTTTTTATGAATAATGAATACAGTTTAAAAAACAGTTTGGAGTTCATTGAGAAAATAAAATCTGTTTTTAATATTCCATTATCTGATTTATACATGGCAAGTTTGGATGTAAAATCATTATTCCCAAGTACCCCTGTTCCAAAAGCCATAAGACATTATGATTATCATAAAAGAATAGAAAGATAAATCTCAGTTTAATAATGTACAATTACAAGAGTTATTTAATATATTAACTTATATTTCTGATAACAATTAGTTTGAGTTTGATAAAAAAAAAATATCTATAGACAAAAGGTTGGAGGCCCACCCAATGGGATCCCCTTTATCTTTTTTATTTTCATAAATTATTTTGTGTGATATCGAAAACAAAATCATAAAAAATCTTCCGAATCCTCCTGTTATTTATTGTAGGTATGTAGACGACATTTTTATATTGTCTAAATTAAAACAAGAAGAATTAGAAATACTTAAGGCTAAATACACTGCTTATTATCCTGAGATCGAATTACCATTGGAATTTGAACAAGGTAGAAAGATTCCCTTTTTGGATATAGAACTAATCAAAAAAGAATTAAATTTTGAATATAGAGTTTTTAGAAAGCCAACCTATGTGCCTATAATGATCCCATGTCAATCTGAACACACAAAATCTCACAAAATAAATAGTATTAGGAATTGGGTAAAACGTGCCTTCACACATTCTTCAAATAGAAGGTACAGAGAAGAAGAAATTCAATGGATTATTAACACTACTAATCAATATGGATATAACACAAAGACTGTTAAAAAGTTGATTTTTGAATACAAAACAAAATTAAATATTAACCAAAACATACCAAATATACATATATATATAAATTTTCAGGTTCTTTTCCTTTCATTAGAGGAATAAGTGGGAAATTTTTAAGATTAATGAAGAAACACAACATTATTTTTGGTCATTCTGTTCAAAATATTGGTGATTTGGTTATAAGGAAAAAAATCTAACAGAAATATTTTACAATCAGCAGGTGTATATGAAATTCCTATTGTTTCACAGGATTCTGAAGGCGACGTCTCTTACATTGGTAGCACAAAAAAATATATTAGTAAAAAGATTACATCAACACATTAAAAATGAATAAAAAAGTAGAAAAACTGCACATTGAATACTGTATTAATCATAAACAATATCCTGACTTTGAAAATATTAAAATGCTAACTACTCACACAAATGAAAAAAGTTGAGAATTTCAGATTATTATTAATAGAACAAAAAAAAAAGGATAAAATATGTAATTTACAGGACCCTACCACTCTTCATACAGCTTGGAAATCATTTACACAAAGTGAAAAACTGCATAAAAAAAGACAAAAAATTTTTTTTTATAAAAATCACACCATTTAATAAAGGGTTCCTAATATTGTATTCATTTCTATAAAAAGTTAATATTTTATTAATATTTCAATATTTCTACATTAAAAGAAAAAGAATTGTACTTACGCTAGATATACTTACCAACTCATTCAATAGATGGCAACACTTAGGGAGATTCACCTGACACGAAGTGAAATCCGCACCCCTTCCTTCGTTTCCCGGCATGCAACTTTTGCATGCTACACACACGAGGAGCCCATGTGCAGTTTGTTGGTGGCCTGAAGATAGTGTCCACATCACATTGAAAGCGCTCGCCATGATAACGTCGACGATGAGTATTAACCATTAAGTATTAAACTTTTAAGTGAGACAATGAGTATTAAACTTTTAAAGTGAGCCGTGTTTCCCGACCCGATGAGTATTAACCCTTTTCTAATGATAAATGTTTTAATTAATGGATAGTTTTAAATGTATGAGTGTTCTAATGAGTGACTGATTGAATAAAAATTTATGATTGATTAAAAATTGTTAATCAATATTTTAATTAAAATGTTTTATTTGTAAATATATTTTAACTAATTAAGACTTGTTGCATAATTAGGCTCTCTCGAGCTGGGAACACGTGCCCTCATTGAGCGTGTAACATGTAATATACCTTTCAATATTAGGTATACAATACCTTGATATTACACTTGTATACATTGGTTGGTCACTGGTAATTTTAACAGCACAATATTCATTATCTAGGGCACATCACATGAACTGCCACAAATCTACACTAATATGCATCTTAATTTTCCAACAACAAAATCCTTGAGCTCAGAAGAAACGCTGAAATATGTGCGTGTGCAATTTTTATGAACAGCTTCAAAATAAGAGGTCTACATTCAAGAGGTTACAAGCCCACAGAATTTATTAAAATGCCTACCTGGTATAAATGAATGTGCATGAAATTCACTTCAACTATAATCAAGGAAACAGCTATTCTTAAGGAGAATCTTCGTGTTTCACTTACTTTAATGCTCTACACATGAAGCTTTGAGGTCATACTCCCCGGTACAAACTGGTGAATTTTCAGCTGCTGAGTTATTCAACATCAAAGAGGAATGCTGCTTTATAATGAGCCAATCCATACTACTGCAGCTCAGTTTCAAAGACAGAAAGAACATAAATAAAGTTTCTCACTTTTTCACAACTTAAGTGCATTTAAGTTGAAAAAGGGAGGCCATTTATAAAATTCTATTTACAGGTACAAAATGCTATATAGGAAAAACGGTTAAGAAACTGAAATCTCAAATTAAATAGCACTTTTACAGCAGCTGAAAAGAAATCAGGGCAGCCCAATTCGATTTCACGCAAATTAATGTTTGTGCAATCCTATCTGTAATCAAGTACAGATGCTATAAAATGAATATCTTTTAAATAAGAGAATTGTGTACAAAATGTTATCAGAAAAATAAGTTCTATTAATGATGATAACTCGCGTAAAAATGGTTCGATTTCGATGAAATTTTAGTATGGGGTAAGGGACCACCTGGGGACGAACCATATTGAAAATGGACGAAATGGGGTAAAAGGTCAAGGCATAGGAGCAGGATCCATTCCATTGCCCTTATGCGTCATAACTTGCGTAAATATGGTGCGATATCGATGCAATTTTAGCATATTGTAGGGGACCACCTGGGGATGAACCCTATTGAAAATCGTTGAAGTGGGGTCAAAGGTAACAAACAGCATAGGAGTGGGATCCATTCCATTGCCCTTATGCATCATAACTTGCGTAAATATGGTTCGATGTCGATGAAATTGTTTTATATTGCAGGGGACCACCTGGGAACAACCTTATTGAAAATGGGTGAAGTGGGGTCAAAGGTCAGGACATAGGAGCGGAATGCATTCCATTGCCTTTATGCATCATAACGTGCGTAAAAATGGTTCGATTTCGATGAAATTTTATTATGTGGTAGGGGACCACCAGGGGACGATCTTATGACATCATAATCTCACGCCTGAAATGTTGGCGCGCGGTCACGCCATCTGTCTCATTATGTCACGCATTGTGTGTGGATCCTATTAAAGTTTTATGACGTCACACTCTTGCGAGCAGATGGTCGCGATTCCCATCTGCCTCATTACGTCACGCGTTGTGTGCGTATGTCCGTCCGCACGATAACTCGCGTAAAAATCATTCGATTTCGATGAACTTTTAGTATGTGGAAGGGGACCACCTGGGAACAAACCCTATCGAAAATGGGACAAATGGGATCAAAGGTCACGACGTAGGAGCAGGATTTATTCCACTGCTTTTATGCGTCATAACTAACGTAAAAAGGTTCGATTTCGAGTAAATTTTAGTATTTGGTAGGGGACTACCTGGGAACAAACCCTATTGAAAATGGGCGAAATGGGGTCAAAGGTCAAGACATAGGAGCGGAATCACTTCCATCGCCATTATGCGTCATAACTTACGTACAAATTCTTCGATTTGGATGAAATGTTAGTATGTTGTAGGGGCCTGCCTGGGGACGAATCCCATTGAAAATGGGCAAAATGGGGTCAAAGGTTAGAACACAGGAGCGGAATCTATTCCATAGCCCTTATGCATCATAACTTACATAAAAATGCTTCCATTGCGACAAAACTTTATCATGTTATTTCGGAGGTACACTGAACCGCTTCTGTTAAATATAATCGAAATGGGATCAAAGGTCAGGCACAGGACAAAGATTTATTCCACAGCCATTATCCTCATAACTTGAGTAATGATTTCTGGTATGTTGGAAAGCATATTATAATCAATGCATTGCATGATTTTACTAACTTGTTCAATGTTTCTGCTGCAAAGCTGTTCACAATTTGATTACAAACTGGAAATCTCTGTCGACAAAAAGTTTATGAAAGCTACAGGCGAATCCTATTTTGTACAATTTCAGCCACAAACCTATAATAATGTGATGAAAAGACAATGTATGGGAAGGAATATCAGAAAATATCCTGGATCTGGTAAATGAAATATGATTTTTTTATAATTTTCTCATTAAAAAAATGTGGTCTAAAAAAATATATACAAGAAAAATAACATCTGTATGTTATTACATATCACTACTACAGGACCATTTATGGTTTTTTTTCTCCCCCCTTTTTTGTAAAATTTATTTATCAGTGTAATTTTACTTTTTGTTCATTCAGGTATAGTGCTTTTATTTTAAATCTACAGTTTTTGCTGCCAATGAAGAAAAATAGATGTTATTTCATTATACATCCCCGTATTTTTATTTTATTGTGTTTTCAGCCTTTATCTGTTGATCATCTCATCTTGCCAGACTTCTTTGTCTTCTGGTGAATTAAAAGGATCTTTGAAACTTTCCCTGATGTTGAAACAGCTTCAGGGCTTCTAATTCTCTGGGCTACCACAAGTTTTCATCATTTTCTCATATGAAATTATGCAAACAGGTTATTTGCTACATAAGCAACTATAATTATATCAGTTAAAAGGGCAATATAACACTTGCAATCACAGGATGCACAAAACTGCTTCCAGCACAGTCGACATCTAGAAAATGAATATTCCAATTCTGTCTGTTAGTTCTGACCTACTGAGTAGATGAAATTGATTTCTGTTAAAATGGAAAAAAGTTTGCTTCTGTTCTGACCCAGTGAATGTCAACTTTTAGTCTCCCATTCTTATTAGGTGTACAAATAAATTTTAAAGCATGTTTTGTGTGACGTATACCGCTAATTTACATATCTGACATTTCCCTGTGTTGTTGTCATGTGACCATAACTGGTGCAGAGTATAAAATGTGACACAGAAGTTTGCCCAAAGTCAAACGCACTTGCACATCGGTAGGTGAAAGATGACAAGCTATACTGCATTTATTCGACATTGTGTTTGTTACAAATTTCATCAAGGGAAAAGTGCTGCAAAAGCATGTGCATTAATCTGTTCTGTTCTGGGGGAGAATATTGTATCGAAAAGCACATGTGAGTTTTGGTTTAAACGGTTTAAAGCAGGTGATTTTGATGTTAGCGATCGAGAACCTAGCAGCACCCTGCAAGAAGGTTGCACATGAACAACTAGGGGTAACTCAACAACCATTTCCAATCTTTTATGCGCAATGAAAAGGTTCAGAAGGAAGGAAAACGGGTGCCACATGACCTGAGCCAGAGGAACAAGAATGAACATGCCATGAAGTGTTTGAATCTGTAGAATAAATAACACAGAAAGTCTTTCCTGTGGAATATCGATCGTTAAGGGTGATGAAAAGTGGATATGGTACAACAATCCCAAACACAAAAAAACACTGGGTAGACCGCGGTGAAGCAACGACTTCGACACCGAAACACAATATTTACTCCAAGAAAGTTCTGCTGGGCATTTGGTGGAATATGAAGGGTGTGCTCTATTATGAGCTATTGGAACAGGGTCAAACTGTTACTGCTGATTGCTACAAGCAACAATTGCTGCGATTGAACCAGGAAATCTCTCAGAAACGTCCATTCGCAGGCAAAGGAATGCGCCCAGTGAAATTACTGCATGACAACGCTAGGCTGCATATTACGAAATCGGTCAAGGAAATGTTATTGATGCTTGGCTGGGAAGTTTTGGATAACCCGACGTATAGTGGCGACATAGCCCCTTCAAACTATCATTTGTTTCGATCGATGCAGCATGGTTTGTCTGCTGTATGGTTCCGGACATGTGACGAAGTGCAAAAATGGGTTGACACATCACATCACACGACGAAGTATTCTTCATGGCTGAAATCTGTCAGCTGCACGACCGATGGTGGAAGATGATAGATAATGACGGCGCAGATTCTGATTCCTAAAGGTATTGTTGTTTTCTCTCAAATTACATGTTGTGTTGTCTCAAAACGCTTTAAAACTTAGTTGTAACACCTAATACAACTGATAAATGCTAGTATAATCACTGCTACTGCCATCCAAATAGAAGCTGATTCAGAGGGAAAAGAGAATAAAAAAAACAACAACATAGAAACTGGGGAAGAAATATTCCTCAGAAAAACATGGAAACAATATATTCAAAGCAAGCAGAAATATGTACTGAACTGCCTGTGGTTTACTGGTCTTCATGTAACATTCCCTGAGTAAAGTTAAAAATTACATCGCTGTGGAGCAGGAATCGAACCTGCATCTGATTTCTCTCGATTTCTGTTCGAGTATGCCATTTTTCTGTTCGAGTATGCCATTCACTACATCACCCAGTACAATGAAGTTCCAAGCAACTGTAATGGATAGCATACCCAAATGGAAATTATGAGATGTGGGTTCAATTCCTGCTCCAGGGTGATTTAATTTTCAGTTTTTGTGAGGGGATGTTACATGAAAACCAGTGAACCACAGACAATTCAGTGCATATTTCTGATTACTTTGAATATTCTTAAAAGAAAAACAAAAGTCATCTGCCTTTTCAAGCATTTCTGTTCAAACAAGTCACTTTCAAGATATTTCACAAATAAACTCACATTTTTGCCTCTTCCTCTCCGGAAGAGACTCATCCTCATCTTCTTCTTCTTCTTCTCGCTTCTGCTTTACAGGAGATGAACCAGAACCTGGGTCTCTGCCTTGACCTGAAGACTGAAGACGTGAACGTGGAGGAGGTATCTTAAAGCCCTCAGAGTCCATCTGAATATCTTCATCAGAAGAATGATCTTGTGAAGAAGGCTAACACCAAAAAAAGTTTACTTATTACATTAGAACAAGTACACACACACACACACACACACACACACACACACACACACACACACACACACACACAAAAAAAAAAAAAGCTGAATAAACAAATGAAAAACTGCACTCTGATTAAGGAAATTTTACTAACAATTACTAACTTGCTTTGCACATGAATTTCAAATTGATCATTGTATGTCAAAAGAATAACTTTTAATATTTTTAACATGTAATTACAGTGCTTTACTCCTTTTAAGATTTTAGTTTAATACTGAATTATTCCCCCCCCCCAAAAAAAAAATCAGTAAATTAATTTATTTTTAGTGACTGTGGTTGAGGCATTCTCCTGAAGTTATCAGTCACTGAAGCAACATTTTCCCCAGTGTATGATTTTGGGGACTGGCTTGAAAAGTTTTTTTTTAATGTCCATGACTTATCTGGGACTTAAATCTGAGCTCAACTTAGGTGATTAGCCACAAGTCAATGCCTGGATCTGTCTGCTTGGCTAATAACACACATTTTTTTCCCCATACTGAAAGGCCACCCCCCCCCTTTTTTTGAGCTGTATGCTACTTTTGAATCATTTATTTTTACAGGCTCCTTGCATAATAGTGCTGCTATCTACCAGGGTTTTTGTTTGTTTGTGCACCAAAAATGATGGGCCACAGCCACGAGGAGTTTCAACAGGCATCCGGGAGTGTTCTTTCGATGAATACCATCCGTAAGGAAGCCCATCTGCTCGGTTATCATGGACGTGCTGCCGCCCACAAGGCTTTGACCACCAAGTCCAATAGTGCTGCTCGGCTAACATGGTGCAAAGAACGTCGACAGTGGACCGTTGAACAGTGGAAACAGGTTCTCTGGAGTGACGAATCAAGGTTCACTCTCTACCGTTCGGATGGCAGGGTCTGGGTTTGGCGTCTGCCTGGAGAATGCCTCCTGCCGGAACGCATTGTGCCAACTGTAAAGTTCGGCGGCGGTGGAATTATGCTATGGGGGTGTTTCTCCTGGTATGGCACGGGACCCTTGGCCGCAATTCCTGGTAGACTCAACGCCGAGACCTACTGCACCATTTTGGATGACCATGCGCTTTCTACGTTGTGGCAGTTTTATGGGGTGGATTCATGTTGCTTTCAGGATGACAATGCCACCTGTCATGTTGCGAGGTCTACCCTGGCTTGGCATGGTGACAATGGGGTTAATCTAATGGACTGGCCTGCACAGAGCCCGGACCTTAACCCTATCGAGCACTTCTGGGATGAGTTGGAGCGTCGACTTAAGGGGTGCCCCCACCGTCCGAAATCGGTGAAGGAACTGACCTGTCTTCTCCAAGCTGAGTGGAAGGAAATACCGCTAGCCGTCGTACAACGCCTGGTTGAGAGTATGCCCCGGAGGGTCGCCGCTTGTAGAGGCTCCACCAACTACTGAAGGTGAATAAACTTCGTTTTCCTTTGCTATCACAGGTGTCCAATTACTTGTTGGTAGATAGTGTGTATATATAATAAAAGCAAGAAAAAATAGTAATATGTAATTATCAAAGGTTTGGGTAGGATGCTGCTATTTGGGTTATTGAAATACTTTTAAAACTTCTCGGAACAGAGATAAAAATTACTCTACTCCCAGGAAGTGCTTACTAGTATTCTGGGTTGCTCTGAAAATTGTTTTTTTAGTATAATACTTCTCGAAATGTTGGAGGGTTCCATTAGAGAACCACCTAACTTTACTTCCCAGGAAGGTTCTATAGTTGGCCACCAGGTTGCGCTGCGACAGGAATGCCTGTTCATTTACACTTGGATGTCCTGTACAGTAGAGGTGGATCTAACTGCTGCAATAGTTTGGTAAGCTGTAATTTTGTTTTACATCTGTTATTTTAAATTTTTCTTTATTTGAGTTCTTCATCAGCCTTGTTAGTAGCTCGTTTTTTGTATAGGCAGTGATTATGGTTTCTCCGTCGGATATTTGATCAGCGTTTTGGGTTCCTTTGTTGCAAGTAACCAGGTTTTTAGTTACAAGTACAATGCACTGTAGGCTTAGTGCCTTCCTGCTGGTAATTGACTGATTAGAACAATATTTTTGTAAATAGTTTACCTTGTACTAGCAACACTATGTATTACATATTACCTTTATTATTTGGTTGTTCTATACTATTTTAGAAGTGGGGTGCATTTTCGTTAATTCTAGGTGTGCCCTAAGCTTAACTTTTTTAGTACTTTTTATATGTGTTTTGGGTTTCCTTCTTCTCTGAGTTTTGCACCTTGGTTCTATGGATTCAATCTATCATAATACCACAGTGCTTTAATACTCATGCACAATTAACTACTATATTTATTAAAAATATACATTTTCAATATTTCAAAGTTTCAGGACAAACGTTACTGTATATGTATACCTTTTCTTTAGGCTGAGCTCTTCACTTTTCTTCAGTAAATTAATTTATTCTTTTGTTTAGTATAATAAGGGGTGTTTGTCCTCCTCCTATAGCATTTTTGCTAAAATTCTCTTGGACTGGTTATTTTGTAAGTGTGTGAGTTGGGCAATGTGGTTCAGTTTGCTGGTTTTTGGGTGATTCTTGGGTTATTTGTCCCTCATACATAAGTTGAATTGAAACTTAAATTTAATTTGTCCTTAAAGCAAACTAAATTAGCAGAAACCCACATGTTTCTGATCTTTGTAGATATGCGAGTGATTTTTTTCATGATTGCCCCTGACAAAGCAAAGCCGTAAGAGAATCAGTCATTGGTCTGCATCCCTATGTTCTTCTGTTTTTTTTTTTTTTTTTTTGCTTGCTCCGGAGCTTGTTTGCTTTGGACATTTGGGGTTTGTTTTTCTCTGGTTTGTTCTTTGTTTTCATTTGTTGTATTTTTCCTCCTTTTATTTAAAATTTCGTTTTCTTGCTTTGGGTTTTTCATTATTTCTGTATTATGGTTTGATCTTTCTCTTTTGCAGCCTTTGGTGCCTTAGAATTTCAAAGTTGTTTTTCGTTTGGTGCTTTTTGGTTTTTAAGCTGTGTATATATCTCAGGGGCGAATATTAAGGGTGTGCTTTTTATTTAACTCATACTACCGATATTCAATTTTTTGATTTATGTCTAATAAAACTCGCCAGAGTTTGTCCTAAAGCTTTGAGTGGTGGCTAAATTTAATTCCCCTACACAATGTTTTCATTAAGAGGAGAAGGTCCATTCAGTAAGTATAATATCCCATTTGCGCTAAGATCCTCAGGTGTGTGGTTTCCCAGACAGGACATTCAACGATGTTCAAGCAACTGTGATACAAGTGCTCCCTAGATGGCGCTGCAGGTCACATTTTTTATATCCCTGTGGTTTCAAATATTACAGCTGATCTCTCAAAGTGTGCTAGCCAAATAGAGCACCCACCACTTGCAATCCCATGGAGCAACACAATTCAACGTTGTGATATGAGTTGCTGTTATAATTATGTTTTTGAATAACAAAGCTCACTAAAGTTTGTCCTAAGGCTTCATGTGGTGGCTAAAATTAATTCCCTTACATAATGTTTTCATAAAGTGGAGGTTTGTTACTTCGTTGAGTAAACAAAACATAGTAAGTAATATTTGCATCCACAAGTGGCCTGTTTAGCCAATGAACACCTCAAGTGAGTAAAACAACTGTGATACAAAGCTCTCCAGATGGCACTACAGATCACTTGTGATTTCAATGAAGAGGCTAAACTTCCCAGAATGTGCACGCATAAAAAAACCCATTACTGGTCATATGTTTGCATTTGGAATCATGTGGAGTCATAAGTACAATTCAACATTCTGCCACAAGTTGTAGTTTTTCTGTCTTTTCATCAGTGCGAGTCGGTGTGTTTATGAGCACACATTTAAAAACAGAATTTGAAGTTTTTATTCATATAGGATGGGATAACAAAAATTCTTTCTTTCTTTTTTTTTCATTCAATGACCAGTAAATAAAAAGAACATGCTTTCATATGTTCAAAATCAGTGCGAGACTTTTTCAGCTTGGATTACAAAATAAAAATTTTGTATGTTGTTTCCCCCTATAACAGCGCACACCCAACCTAAATGGGCACACGATGCCTCTGATATATATATAAAGAAGTGGCTCTATCTGCATATACCTGCTCATCTGCAGAAAAATTTTCATACCTAGTCTTACCATAAATACTGTTACAAAGTATTCAATGAAATAACAAAAGAAATTTAAAGGTATTTTAATATACCTGTGATATGATGTAAGTAGTACACTTGTGGATACATGGCAGCAATCACTTTTCAAAATGGCATCCTTTTGCCTTCACACAGTCCTTCAGTCTTTGTGGCCACTCATCAATAGTTTTACGCAGGGTCTCCATGGAGAAAGCTGCTACTGCCTGCACCAAAGAGCATTTGAAACTGTCAATACTGGGGTGTCTCTTTCTGCACGTTGGGTCCTCCAGTGAGGCCCACAACTTGTAGTCCAATGGGTTGAGGTCTGGGCTGCTTGAAGGCCAGTCAGCTGGAGTAATGAAGTCTGGCAAATTCGCCTGAAGCCACTCCTGGGTTGACTTGGCCTTGTGGGCAGGTGCAGAATCCTGCTGAAAGCTCCACTGTCGATTTTGGAAGAGGGTGCGACTCACGTTTTTGACCACTGGCGCCAAAAGCCTGTCCTGGTAGACTTTGACAGATGTTTTCACTCCTTTCTCACAGAAATGGAGCTCTGTGGTACCCTTGTGGGGGACCCCAACAAACCATGACAGAAACAGGATATGGCCCTTTATGATCCTTAGAGCTGTCTCCTGAGCTTCTGGTGAGGTTGACACACACACAATGTCAATTTTGGCAGTTGAAAGCCTCTTCAATAGTGAAAATTTTTTCATCAGTAAAAAAAAGGATCTGCCTGTGGCAATAGTCTGCGTAACGCTGCAGCAAATGTTTTGCTTTAAGCACCCTCTGCTGTTTCAGTTGTGAGGGTGAGGAAGTGCCCTGTACGCCGCCAGTAAGCTATCACCCTTAGGTCACTCAGCAGCATGCGTAACATCGACATTCTTGAAATGTTCAGTTCACGAGCCATCACTGATTGTTTTTCTGAATGGATTTCGTAGACAGACGTGCCAACCTTCAAAATCTAAAAATCAGGAGATTTTCTACAGCTCATAAAATCATGAGTGTTATTTTTAATCGACATTTTTCAGATGCAGGAGCAATTTTCCAGAAGTAGTATTTTGGTACATAGCATTTTTAATGTTTAAAAAGTTATTCTAAATGCAGACTGTATGTTTATATGCAAAATAAAAAGCATAGTGGAAATAGTTGTCAACCAGATACAACTAATAACATTATACAAGATATGTACTTAAGTTTTGATGCATTATTTAATCATAATTAATCTTTATCCTTATTTAGTGAATGTACAGTAGCCAATTTAGCTCTCTTTAACAAAGATCTACAAAAGTTTTGTTCAAAGCATTTTTCTTTCATTCTGGACTTAACTGTCAGCAGTTTTTCCAGTGTTGGACCACAGTGAACACCTCAGTGGGCTATAAGCAGTCACCCATCCCTAATTTAGGGCCACTGGTTCCAGAGAAAGGAGAGAGCCAGTGCCGTAAGACAAATACAACAACATCCATGCCCCACTGCGATTTGAAACCGGACCCATCTCGCACAATTTGTTGAAAGCCGGCACTCAGTTTCACAACTTTATTATGCGGCAAAGACAATAACAGCTAATATGTAAAGAAGAAACGAACTGCCAAGGATATGTCATAAAATAAAGCATTAAAAAGCGCGAAAAAGGCGTAATCCAAAAGGAAAAATTTCCCGCAAAAAGTAAGCGAAAGGAACGAGAGAAAAAAATAATCACAAACTAAGTGTACACAAAATGCTACAATAGAAGATAAAACAAAGCTGACAATAACAGATTCACAATTAGAGATGAACAAAGGAGCACATTAATCTCCTACAAAATGCGACGAAGAACGGGAAAAGAGACAAACATGGTGCAAAACAAGAAATAAAAGTCTCTACAGTAAAGCAAAACTGAAAAGCACTCCCCAAAACTCTGAAGAAAACATAAACAGAGCTCGAAGCTAAGAGCGGGGAGACGTGAAACGATAAGTAGGTCACAGCTAGTGTGTTTGTAACCAACATGCTAGTGTGTAGTAACCAGCTAGTGTGTTTGAAACCAACAAAAAATAGACCACTGTGCCACCGAGGGTGGCTTTCTTTTTTCAGATATGAGGAGAGGAAAAGTACGATACTGACGACGGTAAATGCCGTCTTGCATCGATGCAGAAAGAAAAATATTTCACAAGCTGTTCAAAATCTTTTTTATTTTGCGTTGATCCAAGGCGGTGGTTGATGCAATTTTGACCATCATAATGGCTAATTATCTGCGAAAATTGGGAGAATTTGACATTTATACGGAGGGTAGGAGGAATGGCTGAAAATTCGGTCTCCCGCCTAAATCTGGAGAGTTGGCACGTTTGCGTAGAGTATAGGTTCCACTGCTGACTGCCCGTTTCTGGGGCGGTCAGCGACGGTCCTGGTCTCAAGGAGCCTTTTTATGGTCCGGTACACAAAAATTTGGCCGATTTTCAGCTTCTTCAGCATGTTGAAAATCTCGGAAGCTGATTTTCCAACTTTGTGCAGCGCTATTACAGCAACATGATTCTCGTAATTGTCCCGCTCCATGGCAAGTACTTCACGAAATACGTGATCTCCTCTGTGACTGAACGCACAGTGATTCACTATCTGTTTCATGCCTCCTGGCTGGTCGGTGACATTGCACATCGATTGCGCGCCATCTATTGAATGTTTGTAACAGTATTTATGCTAAGACTGGGTAGAAACTGTATAATATCAAAAGAAAAAGTACACTTATGCTATAGATATGAAAGAAAAAAATAAATCTTAAAGAATCTGGATTCTGTTTCAATGGGCTATTGTCACCACTCAGCAATAGTACAGAAATTCTCTTCCACTCAACAACAGTACAGAATGCATACACTATAAAGAAGATCATGAAGTTACAATACAAGGCAACTAAACAGTCACTACTCTGTTAAGGGTATGGGAATGGATCATTCAGGATACCCAAACTTACCTAAAACTAGCGCTATGTATTTAGTAGTTTGTTTGTATTCAATGTAACTACAATTGTTACCAAAATAAATGCACTCATAATGTTTAGTACAGTCCTTATGCAATAAATATAAAGTGACTTCTTCTTCTTGGTTACTCAGTCCAAGGACTGGTTGTTCAGTAGATGTACTCTGTCTCACCATTCCTCTCCGTTTTCCGCCATTCTCCTCAAGTCATAGTATGTCCTAGTATTGGTGTCTTGGAGTAATTGTACCACAAAACCATTCCTTGGCTGTCCTCTTCCTCTCTTGCCTTGAATTTTCCCTTCCGAAACTTTCAGAATCGGGCCTCCACGGCGCAATGTGTATCCCATCCATAACATTTTTCTTTTTAACATGTTGATCAGATTCCTGGGTTCTCCCACTCTCTCCTCATTAGTCTTTCTACGAGCCAACTTATTCTCTCCATTCTTCTATAGCTCCACATCTCAAATGTCTCCAGCCTTTTCACTTCCCTCTGTGTCAATGTCCATGTCTCCGAACCGTAGAGAGCTACAAGACAAACATACAAGACTACAGGAAGCAAATGTAAAAATTATGCAGGGAAAGAAATGTAAGAGTTTCAGATTAAATTAATCAACTGTTTGCAATTTACAATATATCTAAAGATATTTCATTTTTCTATGTTCATAATGATGTACACATGCTTTGTCCACTGTCAAAATGTGAAGAAATTCCTCACTTTTGTTCTCATAGCATGACAAAAGCTACTAGCAAATTTCAACACTCGAAGCTTTCACCTTTGCCATCAGAATGCAAGGAACTCATCTTGCACAAACCTTCCAATACTGAAGAACATGAATAATGTGGCTCAAACATTTCTATGAAATGCCAAGCTTGATCAGCAAGTTTTCTTTGAGTGATTCGTCAATTGTTCATAATCAATTCATCAACCTTTTTCTTGTAAAACTTGTTCATTGCTGTCACAGTTAGTTCCCTTCATTGTTTATCACACAAATCAACCCTGCCTGGTTTGACATCTTTTCAATTTTTGCCAGACACACATTCCTCATGTCAACACAGTCATCACCATTAACAACCAGCATTCAGCAGTGACTTTCACTTGGACTCCTTTCACAGTTAAAATTTTTAATTCCAGCATGTCGTTTAAAGTGTAAAGATAAGTGCTCGGTGCAGGCTTCAATTTCACAAACAATAACAACATAACTTTTTAATACAGTGACTTGCTGCCATCTGAAGTTAAAGGACAGATGTTGTAGAATATGTCACAATCTCTAGAGCAACAGTGCTGCTATCTGTTGGTGAATTATATAGTTAGAGGCATTATTTTTCATTCAAAGATTAGAAACGCTGAAAGCTTGTGACTAAGACAAAAAATGATCGTACAGGCGATGTTAACATTACAATTAAATGTTGTTCGCAAGAAGTAGATATAAATGGTACCTGAAATTATCATTAAGCATTTGCATATGCTATATGTTAAAAATTAAAATTCATTACTCATATATCTAGTTTAAAGTAAAACACTGTACCTTAACTGGGTTGCTTTTTTGGGCTTTCACGAAACCTAATTTAGAAGCCTTTTTGAATACTCGTGCTTGTTTCTTCAGTTCTGCACTTTGTCTGTCTCTCTCAATTTCCTTTTCTGCTGCCTACATAAACAAAAATCATCAGATATTTTTTTATATTTCAGACATTTTCTTCAGACATGAAATCAAATAATTTTTTTATAACACAGAACACGCATTTAACAAAAAATTTGTTTTCATTTTTGCTATTCAGATGTGCATGATTATTTTTCACTTTGTTCAGTTTTACAAAAGTTTGTGTAACGTGTGGCTAATATGCATCTTTCCCAGACATCACATGGTCACTCAATGAAACAGTGTTGCAAATGGGGTGGTGTATAGAAACTTGCTAAGTTCTTGTGAATGTTGGTGGTACTGAATTATGGAAAGTATTTGTGGTAATGAATCACTGAAATGTGCAAGAATGGGAATTTAGGATTCCTTATTTCAAGATACAGAATCTTTATAGAAATAACATGATCAACACAAAGCAAAGACCACTTGAACATGCGGAGAGAGAGAACAGCTCCAACTCAAACCCTAGACATCACCACATCTTTGCTGAATAATAAAAGTATGTACGAGGTTATCACTACAAAGTGTGTTATTTTGTCACTGCAGTGGTTCTGTGTCAAAGTCACAGAACCACTGCATGCACACACTGTTGCCATTATCTCAGTCTGGCCAATCACATTATCAGGATTTGAAGCCAATAAAATACCATAAGGAGCCTGTATACGAGTTGCTTTCTTGCCATGTGCAACAGCACAACATCAACATGAGGATCCTGTATAAATGGTATCTCAAATGTGACACAGAGCGCTCCACTGTGAGTCTAGGCAAGACCTGAATCTACCACAACTAAATTCAATGTAGCTTGTGCAATTTATTGCGTTCTAACAGGTGGCACATCTTATCATAATTGAGAAATTGATAATAAACAGAAAGTTGTGCAAATTTCTCTGCAGGGTGTATCAGGGTGATTCAAAAGTTTGTCCCATTCTGAGCTACACATAATGTTGGGATTCCATTCCTGTCCTAAACTCACACCAGCATTCAATAGGTACCACAATGATGTAGAACAAATGAGGCTGATGATGTCCATTTGGCATGAAGCCACATTGTAGTAACAAATGAGTAGAGGATGGAGGTTGATAAACATGCTGTTTGGGTGCTCGTACACCGCGATCGGAAAGAAAAAAAAAAAACAACCAGTTAATCACAGTGGCAGCAATAGAAGTTTCAGCAGTTGAAAGCAAAAAAAACAGTGGAAAACTGCACTCCACAAAAAAAGCTGCACTTCAAGGTTGGTAACAGTAGTCTCAAAGGTAAGCTGAGGTCAGGGGCATCCAACGATCACCAACAATGACACACTTGTCAAAGTTGTGGCAGCAAACCCTGTTACAAGTACAGGACAATTGGCAGTTGTCTTCCCAATCACCATTATTTGTCACCTGCATTAGTTTGGTTTATGCTCCACACACCATCGAATCAAAGAATTAATACCCCGGTACATAAAACATGTCGCACTCTGTTGCAGACTGCTGTCAAATCCACAAGACGATAAATATTGGCATCATATCGTCACAGGTGATGAAAAGTGGATATTCCTACTCTAACTTGTTAATGGGAACCAGTAGTTGAGGCCACACCAGGAAACACAGCCAGTGGTGCAATGAGAGTGGCTTGAGAGGAAAGCTCCAGGCTATGTATGCATTTGGTGAAGTGTGAGGATCCTGGCTAAATGGTCATGCTGTGGATGGGAACCACTATGCCCAACAACTGTAGCAGATAAATCCCTGAAGGAAGAAATATTCTTCATAATACATGGGAAATCGATAGAATATTCAAAGCAAACAGAATATAAATTTTGAATTTGCTTGTAACACTTACTTGGCCATCCATGCAACACCTCTCAGAAAACTTGAAAATCCAGGGTGATGAAATTTTCAAGTTTTCTGAGAGGTGTTACATGGATGACCAGTAATTGTTAAAAGTATTTTCAGAATTTATAATCTGTTTGCTTTGAATATTCTAACTGTAGATGGTATGACGAACAACAACACCAGCACTTATTAATGGAAAGCAGGCATAGCTACAACATATCCCTAAGCTGATCTCTGAGATTCAGAGGTCAGCTCCAAAAAGAAATACAAACTACCAGATATTTTTACTTACTGTTGTCCTATCAAACTTCTCCATTTACAGCGATCTTGACATACAACTCGTGCTTCACTGATATCCATTACACACCGTACACAAGATCTTTTATACTTCATACTCATAATCCTTTTCTCATGCAGACACTCCTCAATCTGATCCACCCATGTCTTCCTTGGTCTTCCTCTGCCTTTCCTTCCTGCCACTTGGGCTAAAAAGATTTTCTTAGTAAGCATCTCATCACTCATTCTTTCAACATGGCCAAACCACCGAAGCATATTGGTCTACACCTTGCTAACCACATTTTGCTTCACATCACACAACTGCAACACATCTTCAATCCTCACACAATCAGACTGTGTCTTGCCACAACCCCCCCCCCCCCCGTAAGTAATGCATTTCTCCAGCACACAAACGACTCCTATGCTTTTTTTGCAGTACCCAGTTTTCACTGCCATACATCAGAGTAGGAACAATTACAGTTTCATACACGGCCCTGCGGGAATCTCTAGAGAACCCATCATTCCTGTGAAAACCTCCCAGAGCAGCTATGACTTTCAAAGAAGAATTAACTCACCTACTGTTTTCACCATCCTATTTGTTCTTTGTCAAACATGTTTCCTAAATACACAAACTCACTCACCTGGTCAATCACAGTGTCATTTATAATTACATTACATTCAGTGCTACCCGTTCCTCTCTCAAACACCATAACTTTGGGTTTTCCCTTATTTATACTCAGTTTGAATTTCATGCAAACTTCCTGCATCCGAGACAACATACCCTGCAAATCACTTTTGCTCTCTGCCAACAGGACAGTGTCATCAGCATACAGCAATTTGCATACATGGATATCACCAGAACATAAACCACTATTATCTATTTTGGCATTACGCATGCATGCGTCCATAAATATATTAAACAGCCATGATGACATTACACAATCCTGTTTAACTCCTGCACCAATAGAAAACCATTTTGAAAAAACACCGTTCACTCGTACACAAGCTCTACTACCAGCATACATATGGCTTTTACACTATTAAGTAGATTCCCAGTAACACCATATTCGTTCAATACCTTCCACCAAAGTGTCCTATTCACTCGGTCGTAAGCTTTCTCTAAATCTATGAAGGCAGCAAAAACTTTCTTCCCAACAGCCAGATACTTTTCAATCATCGTGCGTAATGCAAAAATCTGGTTAGTGCAGCCTTTACCAGGCATAAAACCACTCTGAACATTCCACACTTTCTCTGATGAAAGACCCCGTACTTTTTCAATAACAACCTTACCAAACACTTTCCCTGGCACACTCAGTAGGCTAATACCACGATAGTTCTTGCATTCAGTCTGATCACCTTTTCCCTTATACAAGGGAACAACAATAGCATCCTTCCAATCCTGAGGGACCATTCCTAACTACCAGCACAACTGGCAAATTTCAGTTAACCAGTCAATTACAGAATCACCATCATATTTCAACATCTCGTCAGTCGTGCCATTAACTCCCGGAGCCTTACCATTCTGAAGAGATTTTAGAGCTTCTTCTCTTGAGATCCCTCCTGTGCTTCTCATTACAAGTGGATAATGCCCAAAGTCAAATCTCCAGAGTGATTTGCTGAAAACTACAGGAATTGGAAGGGGTAGAGTTCTTCCCCCATCCTGCATAGAGTCCAGAACTTGCCCCATCTGACTACCACCTGTTATGTTCCATAGCCCATTTCCTACAAGGATGGCACTTCTCTTCAATGGTAGATGTGCAATCTGGCATCACAGAGTTTCTGTCCTCGAAACCTGCAGAGTGGTACCGTCATGGAGTCATGGCTCAGATGGAATGTAGGCAAAGGACTATAGAAAACAATGGTCTGTACTTTGCAGACTGAGCTGGGTGTGTATTGTATTCTTGCACAATTTAAGTTTTTAGCTGCAAATGGGATGAACTTCTGACTGACCCCAGTAAACCAGTTAAGATAAATTATTCATAATTAACACGAGAATATCATTGCAACAGTACAGATAGACTGACTACCAGCCACTTGATGAGGTAATTCTAATTAAAAAATACATAACTCAACTGTATAATCAAGGCTTTTAAGTAACTGTGTGAGAAGAAATGACAACTATTTTTTTTTATAAGAAAGATAAAACTTAAATATCAATCTGGGCATTTCATGATCTTGAACTGCTATAATTTAGAACTGGATGAAATTTTTAGGGCATAATTTGCACCTGCAAATATTACAATATGTTTTCCTTTCATAAATCATGCTAACTTGGTTTTCGATATTTTACTTTCTACATATCGTACATGCTGTAAGTACATGTGCTTCAGTTTTGCTTATCATTGCCCAATATATTTTTATTCAGAATTCGAACACCACGCA
The DNA here is from genome assembly GCA_039090855.1 of Macrothele yani. Classification (NCBI taxonomy): domain Eukaryota; kingdom Metazoa; phylum Arthropoda; class Arachnida; order Araneae; family Macrothelidae; genus Macrothele; species Macrothele yani. Next base: position 118,855,101 of record CM077005.1, on the reverse strand, counting down.
CATATAATATTTTTGAAGTCCATAAAATATCTTCATCTTCAAAACGAATTTGAGGATTAATAAAATCAAGAAATGCCCGATTTGAAGACCATTGTAGTCTTTGTCTACACCATTACATTTAAAACAATCCATATTTATTTCCCGCAGATTTATACTCAGTTTAGCAATCACTGCATTATCTAATGAAAAAACTACCCACACACAAAGAACAGGTGAAAACACCAAATGCCCTTAAATGAATCTTTGTCATTTTGAATCTTGGAAATGAATGGCTGAAGATGCTCTATAACATACAGAAAGCTTTTAGACAGCAAATAATCCCATTTCTCTTCAAACTGGAACAAAGCCAAATAATGCTTCCAAAAACTGTGCTATCCCGCAAAATGTACAGCCAACCTGGGCGCAGACTTCTAACTTAAAAACACTACAAATTGCATAACATTTTGCGGTTATTTTTTTAACTATGATATTTACCTTTTGTCTTTTTTCTTGCACTCTTTGGAACTGGCTCTCATATTTTTCAGTAGCAAAATCTAATGTTTCCAAAGTTCCTGCAAAAGTTACAATAGAGTTTCAAATGTTTCATTAAAATGAAAGGCACACCTATTAATTTAAGATGTAATTCATCAGGCATAACATATGAAAAATAACAGGAAAATAAAACCAAAATGATGTGCCCTACCCCATACTTTAATATAGTTTTCACTATAAGTACTGCAAAGTTGCTGATTTTCTAACATAGTACTTTTATTTCTTGCTTAAATTCTTAGTAAGTATTTTCCATATTCTTCTCTGTACTATAAAACACTAGATCACGGATTTCAGTATTGGGAAATTTTCACTAGATGAGGTATGCCACAGAAAAGAACATGGAATATTTCTTGAAATGATAAATACTTTTTCTGTTGAGTTGTGTTCACAGAGTATTTGGTTGACTGATGGGATTATTATATAAGACTCAAATAGCAGAAAGTATGTACCATGACATTATTCAATGGTACAATAACTCAATGCATTAATTCTGATTGAAATGGTACAATAAATAACGGATTAACTCTGATTTGAATTCAAGATAAGACAATTTCAAAGGCCAACAGTTGATGTTACACTTAAATCACCCTCCCCTTTCTTTCTCTTTTTTTTTTTTTTTTTTTTTTTTCCCTTTCTTGCATTTTCAAAAATACTACAAAATTTACCAGCTGGAAAGTAGTTCAACTTTTGAAGATGACAATCCGATTTTTGGCATAAATGTGACAAGGATAGTAAGTCAGATAATATCCAAAATTCATCATCCTGGAGTGAGACTCGAACCTGTTTCTCCCAGATAGCGCCCGGGTATGCTAACCACTACAACCACCCAGAACGACCAAGTCTGAAGTTTCTGATTAATTTGAATGTAACCATCACAAGAATCGCCAGTCGGAGCAACCGGCATTCATGTTTAGCAAATCTGAAGGTTAAGAATCCTATACCGTAATTGTCGGGAGGAACAGATAAATCATAAAAGAAATACGGGATTACACCATATAATACAAATTTTGAAGATGACAATCTGATTTTTGGAGTAAATGTGACAAGGATGGTAAGTCAGATAATATCTGAAAACTTGAAAATTTCATCGTCCTGGAGCGGGACTAGAACCCGTGTCTCCAAGATAGCGCCCAGGTATGTTAACCCACACCACCACCCAGAACGACCAAGTTTCTGATTAATTTGAATAAAAAAATCGAATTGTCATCTTCAAAATTTGTATTATATGGTGTAATCCCGTATTTCTTTCATGATTTATCTGCTCCTTCCGGCAATCACGGGAATCTATTCTTAACCTTCAGATTCGCTAAACATGAATGCCAGTTGCTTCGACTAGCGAATCCTGTGATGGTTATATTCAAATTAATTGGAAACTTGAGATTTGGTCGTTCTGGGGTGTATAGTGGTTAGCAAACCCGGTCACCATCTGGGAGAAGCGGGTTCGAGTCCCGCTCCAGGATGATGAAATTTTCAAGTTTTGGGATATTATCTGAATTACCATCCTTGTCACATTTACACCAAAAATCGGATTGCCATCTTCAAAATTTGTATTATATGGTGTAATCCCGTATTTCTTTCGTGGAAAGTAGTTCTTTTGGTACGGTTCAGACAAACACGTCAAACAGAAAGTGAACTAAATGCAACTGTTTAAAGACTCCACAAACAATTCCTTGAACACCTAGGCACTTCAAACATGGCACCTTGCAGATCTTGGACTTTTTATAGACCACTCTCCTCTACTACAGAAACCAAAGGATTATTGTAAAAAAATAAATAAAACCTACAGTAATAAAACAAATATCAAAAATTATTTACCCAGTCAATAAAGGAATCAGCTCAACTTGTGCGCTGTTCATATCGATTTAATAACATATTTATTGAGATGTGGAAAAAAGGAAAAGAACATTAAGAGTGCTGTTTCATCACAACAGTACTACTGTCCTCCAAAGTAGCCATGTTCACTGTTCATTCTTTGTTGAGTCACACAAAAATCTTTGGTTGCAACATTATCGTAGAATTAAAACTTTCCCTCAGGCTTGTGTAATATCCTGCACCAGATTTCTTATCTTGACATCCACATACAACAAAATCAGCAGCAGCACTGCCTGAATTTGCAAAAAGTGGTTCTCGTAATGACACTTCTTAACTATGCCTCTATATAAACTGTGTACACAAATATTTATCAGTTTGACTTACACCACTAAATCTGTCCTTTTTCCATTAACATTGGCTTTATTTGCCACTAGATCAACAAATAGCTGTACAAGGTACAGTCAATAAGTAATGAACAATTAGTATGGTATCACACACATTCAAGTGAAGGGAAAACTTCTGACTACTTGTTGCACTACTAAATACTTTATAGCACAACAAATATAATGTTTCCTTTGTCTGTAGGTAGGAAGGTATGGAAAAACAAAATGACAAATTTTCAATGGTCTGTGATTCAATAGATCAGTCGGCCACATTCATCCATTGAAAACTCCTGGCAGTCTACGGGGACCAGACAATTGATCGATGTAATGTCCAAAGGTTGCTCCAATGGTTTCAAAAAGGTGAATTTGACATCAAGGACAAATCAAGAACTGGAAGACCAACACTGAAGAACTCATTAACAACTCATTCAATGAGACTGGTGCTTAACCCAGAGACAACTATGGATGCTGTGCAAATGCCGAAGGATTATGTTTTGACCATCATCCACAGATTGGGACACAGAAAAATATATTCTAAGTGGGTGCCTAGGCCGCTTATTCCAGAGATTATGGCTACAATGAAAGCAAGGTGTGGTGAAATGTGGCTTTTCCATTATGAAATACAAGTCAAACATCAATACATGGAACGGAAACATTTGACATTATCTGCAAATAAAAAGCCACAACTTTCCACATCATCAAACAAACTCATGGCTACTTTTTTTCTGGGATCAAAATGAAATAATTTTTATCAGCATCTTAGAAAGTTAAGCAATTATCAACAAAGAAAGACAATACTTGTCCCTGGAAAACCAAAAGACCAGAACTCGATCAGCAAAACATCATGTTTTATTGGCATAATGCAAGGTCACACAAAATTCAAATGACACTGGCAAAGATGGGGTGTTCCTCATCCGCCTAACAGCCCAGACCTCTCACCTTCTGATTTCTTTTTGCTTGGTAAACTGAAAGTATGCCTGTGTGGTATGGTGTTTGAGAATAAGGAATTCATTTCATGTGTGAAGCAGCGGTACACTTGTAGACCTGATTTCTACCAAATTACATTATTGCACAGAAAAAACATTTGGGGACTGATTTGTGAAAGTGATTTACGGTATAGTCATAAATTCAGAAAAACTATTCACTTCTAAATCTTTTGGAATCATTTTTGCACAACTGTAGTATAAATACATGTTAATTTTTATTCATATGTTGTTGTTTTTTAGCATGTCTTTTGTAAAAAAAAAAGATTATGCTTATGTTATGTCCGTCCATCTGTAGACACGATATCTCTGCAACTAATAGCCCAATTTGAAAAATTCTTTTTGCATTAGTAAGCTTGAAATGTGCGAATGATGATCCTTTATTTCGTTTTTTTTTTTTTTTACGATGCAAAATTTTGCCTCTAGATGGCGTAAATGCAGATGATGTCAAATTCAAAACACATTATAATCTAAATATATTTTCTTCTAAACATCCAATTAAAAAAATTCTTTTACTTTTCGATTCCATTCAAGTCGAAGGTTATTTTAGGCATCGTCACTTTTCCAAGTTATGCATTTATTCTCCGCTAGGGGGTATAAAAGTAAATTGCTTTTCCCCAGATATCTCAGCTTCTAAAACTCTGATTTAAAAAATGTTTCCTTCAGCGGATACAGCTTGTGATGGGAAATATTTTGCATATAATTTCTAATTTTTGGTATAAAATGGTTTGGTCACTAGGGGACGTAAATGATGATTTCTGCTTCTAATGTAATTGCAGCAAAATCTGAGCTTTTAAAATCTCGACTGAAAAAATTTGTTCGTAGACCGATACTACTCATATAGACTAACCTTTCCGGAATATTTTCTTCTTAAAATAATGTATGGTTTCTCCACCAGGGAGCATAGATGTATATCTAGTTTTTGTCAATATCTCTGCTTCCAATGATCCGATTTGAAAAAAATATTTGTTAGGCAGCATTTCCGGTGCGGTATGTTTCTAATATATTTTCAAAATTTTCAAATAATTCATTGACTTTCTACTAGGGAAAGTAAAGGTAAATTGCGCTTTTTCTGATATCTCTGCTCCTAAAACTCAGATTCGAAAAATTCTTCCAGCACCGGATACAGCTCCTGGTTGGAAATTTTTTTTATTGTAATTTTTAATTTTTATAAAATGTGGTTTGACCATCAAAGGGCGTGCGTAAGCGTCAAATTTCTGCTTGGTAGGTATTTGCAGCAAAATATCAGCTTCTAAAAGCCTGATTGAAAAACTTCTTTCGTGGACCGATGCCACACCTGTCAATAAACATTTGAGAATATTCTCATCCTAAAATAATGCATGGTTTCCCCACCAGAGGGTGTAGATGTCTATCTTATTTCTGTCAATATCTCTGCCTCTAAAAGTCGGATTTGAAAAATTCCTTCTTTGTTAGATAGCGTATCCGGTGTAAAATGTTTCTAATATAAGTTCAAAATTTTCAAGTAATGCATAGACTTTCTGTTAGGGGCATAAATGTAAATTGCGCTTTCCTCAATATCTCTCTCTCTCTGCTTCTAAAACTCCGATTTGAAAAATTCTTTCTGCACCGAATACAGCTCCTGATAGGAAATTCTTAGCATATAATTTCTAATATTTTATAAAGAATGGTTTGGCCGCCAAGGGGCGTAAGAGTTAATTTCTGCACATCTGATGTATTTGCAGTAAAATCTGAGCTCCTAAAAACTAGATCGAAAATTTTTTTTCATGGACCAATACCACTCGCATCAAAAAACCTTTTGAAAATACTTCCTTTTTAAAATAATGCATGTTTTTTCCATGGGGGAGGGGGAGGGGAAGATATGTATCTTATTTTTGTCAATATCTCCTACTTCTAAGAGTTCGATTTGAAAAATTCTTTCTTTGTTGGACAGCGCTTCCGATGTGAAATGTTTCTCATATAATTTTAATTTAAAATTTTTGTTAACACACAAGTCTCCCACCGGAGGACGTAAGTTCACGATTCCATTTACAGCAATATCTGTGGGATTAAAAAACCCCGATTGAAAAACTTCCTTTCTTCGGTCAGATACTACTGTTTTCCCTACAGGTTCCATTCATTTTGAATAGCTTTGGTAAATTTAATTCACATCAGAACAGATTTAAAAGACAGGCTCATTACACCCGAAAATTTGGTGTCGTCTTTCTTGTTACTTTATGTGAAAGAAAAGATGCAAATTTGCCCATTTCCTCATTGGAAATAAGTAAATTTCAAAATATCACTGTCATGGTCACAAAAGCCATTTTCTATACTCTGTAGGTATCAGCAGTCGGGAAATAACAGTTACTACTCAGGAACAAAAACTGTGTAATGCTGTGACATTGAAGAAAATGCAGTGGACTTTATATTGAGAGATATTTTCATACAGGTAGAGGATTATATTTTACATTTCTGCAGTAGAGTGTCATTATCTAAAAGCAGTTACAGCTAATTGTACATTACTTTTTAACACAACCTTGAACTTTTTTTCTTTCATCTTATAATAAATTGCCCCCTTTGGAACACTGAATTCTCAGAATTCACTAGCTTTTGAATCCTCATGTTTTAATCTGCTGATTACACCTATCCTTTTTCTATTACAACATATATTTTTATTTCTGTGGGCACAGTTGAAACCTAAACATTGAAAAGAAAACAAGAACAACAAAAATTGGTTGCATGAAATAAACATAAGAGCTGAAACTAATTCACAAAAATGGAGTGTTTGTCTAACTGTGACTCTGACCTCAGCAGTGTATGAGGTATGGCTATTAAATAATGCAAATGAATCTTTAGTAAAATAAGAAACTTACATTTTTAACTCTTATCACCTTCAATTTACTCCCCTTCTGCATCAACACACAGATGCATTTTTTTCCACTGGGCAAAGAAGTGCTGTATCTGATCCAGTGTAATATAAATTAACCCACATTCATAGTTTGGTATAATCCAAAGTCCATAAAGTATGACAAGCAACAGGTTTTTCGTGATAACATGTTTTGCAAGTTAATAATTAAACATCAGGGCACTTTTGCCTTACCTCAATCAACCTGGGACTTCTACTGCTATTAAATAAGAGGTTCTACCAGAACATCATACAAATCATCCACAATCAGTAAAATGAAATAACACATTATTCTGCTTTGATGGATTATCCATACCACTAACAAGCAGCAAATTAAATTCCTATTGCTGAAACCACCAAACTGCCCAATATATTTTGGAAGTGGGGTCTCACAAATGAAATATCAGAAATAACTTATTGTTACATAACGTAAATATCATGGAACTAATCATATTGAACTAAAACATGCACCATCTGATTAATTTCACACATTGCATAATGAATGTGAGAATACTTGATTACCTTCTTCTCTTTCAAAAGTTATAAGTTCATCACCAATCATTTCAGGCCAGTCACTAGCAGCATACAAGGCTTTAAACAGGACTTTCCTATAGTGCTTGGCATCACCATATAACCTAATACATGAAATTTTATAGTCAGCATATTCCATAAGCCGTGCTATGAACAGTAGCAAAACCACACTTCACTGTCAGTTAAAACAGACATAATTTTCATAGATTAACATTTGGCAGGGCTTGAAAAACACCTGAAAAGTTACATGCCCAGCTGGGCATGAGCAGAAATTATTTACCTGCTCAGGAGTAAAAGCTGGATGCACAGGAAAATGATCTGTTGACGTTTTTCCGATCTCTAAATTAATGGGCCAATATTTTTGGATCGGAAAACCCATCACCAGATCCACACACTCTCAATGAGAGTGATAATTTTTTGTCATGAGATGATCTCAAATCCCTATGGCAAGGAGGGAGTTAGAAAAAAAAAAAAAAATAGATTTAAGAGTCAAGAAAAATCAAGTAAATTCTCATTTCTTTTCTTTTCTTTCTGATTTCTCTGTGAAGTGTTGATCTCTGTGTATGTAGTTAAATTTATGTGAATAGGTCTAGGTAAGTTAGCCTTGTGATATCTGTTTCTAGTTAAGGGATGTGTAACTAGCTGGGAAGTAGATTTAAGGAAGTTTGACATCATGCTATATTGCTGGGTTTTTTTGTTGTTCTTTCATGCAATGTTTTTTCTTCCTTCCATTGCATTTTTTAGTGCACTGTTTACTTTCAGGGAAGATATATTAGTGAAGTTTATTTTAGTGCAGTATATGATGTAGTGTATATGAATTGATTTGCCTTAGTTTCTTAAGTGTATAGTGCAGTTTATATATGTATAGTGTTAGATGTATCAGTTTAAAATTATCGGCGACGCCGCGGCGTTCGGCGTTATTGATCGTCAGGATAACGTAGCGATAAAAAGAAAAAATTTGTAAGGTTGTAGTTCTGTATTTACCGTCGTTATCGCGATTTCTTTTATTGTATTATTATGTAAGCTTTAATAATGGAAAAGTAATTTGTAAACATGTAGTGTTTGAAGTATTTTATCTTATTGTAGTGGTATCTAATGAGAAAAAACGCGTGTTTATGCCATATGTCAGTAGCGTGTATTAAAATCGTTGTTGTGTGTATCGGGCTTAATTTAGTAACCTTTCGTAATTAAAATCTTGCTTAGTATTAATATTTAGTTGGTTTTAGTATGAATCTTACTTGGTATTAACTAGTGATAGTATAATTCAGTGACTGATAGAAAAAGCGGGTCGGCGATCGCTCCGTAACGAAGTGACTTTCGTAAATTAATTGCACGTGCGCTATCGTCAATGATATTTAATAGTCATTTAGTAAAAGAATAAAATTGTGACTTAATGCATCAGGACAAAATAAGAAATCGTTGCTTTACGCGATTTTTTCGTAATTCCGATCGTCGTACCTGTAGCTAGAGAGAATTCGATTTTTATGCGTTACGAAGTTAATTGTAACGATGTTCGTTAATGTTAGTTAATTTGTTTAATGAATTTTTGTAAAGGTGGTCTCTAAAAGTCTTTGTTCAGAAAGAAAGAACGAAAATGGCTACAGTTTCTGGTGTCGCTTTTCTAAAAGCGATAAATTCGTAGAATGGCATCTGTGAGGACGTTTTCCCAGCTTTACCAGTGCAGAAAGTCCGATTTATTTATGCTCTTGTTTACTTCGAAAAGGCATTTTTGGCTTGGCACATGGAACACGTCAGGATTTGGGCGGAATTCTGCGAGGTTCACCGCAGCGCCCGTTTTCGTGGGTCAAAGTTCAAGCCAGACTCCGAGAAGATGCGAGCCAGCGATTTCTGGGAATTGCGTCTTTCTCTCCGCCTTCTGACTTAACTTCGGGCCAATTGCCTTCCGCCATCTCGGGCGCGTGCGCAAGGGATTCGGCGAGGAGCGGAGAATTTTTGCGTGCTGCTCCACACTTCGATACCAGACTTCGTAAGGGAGAGTCCCACAATAAAAAAAATAAAAAAAAATCGAGTAAAGGAGGGGAGTCCAAACGACGGACATCCGGATGCCGAAACCTTCCAGCGTGCGGCCGCGATGGCCCAAGAACGGTAGGAACGATCCTTTTCTTTTCAAATTTTTCCATGGCTCAAAATTTACTCTGCTGCCGAGATGGCGCGAAAAAGTGCTTGACATCTTCCCGAGGCACTAGCGGGCATTACGCCTCGTAACTCGCTCGGTAACATCGCTGCCGCCTGTCGCCGTGTGAGAGAGAGAAAGTCTCCTCAAAGGCCGGCATCGGGAGTAAGTAAGAAAAAAAGAATAAAAGAAAGGAAGGAGAAGAGGGAAAATCCTACCATGTCATCATAAGTGCATCAGGCCCCGTTTCCACGGCGTGCCGGCTCTCGTAGCGACAGCACAAACACCAATTCCAATTCGGCATCAAAAGGAAAATTTAAGGAGGAGGAGAAACAAAGAGAAAAAAATGAGTACCACCTAAAATTGAAAAAAAAAAAAAATTATGTGTCTTGATCAGAAATGGAATGATGTAAAAGGTTAAAATTCAGGGGTGAGAGAAAAAATGGGGGAAGGTGAAATTAAAATGGGAGGAAAATAGAGAAATGCAAATGTATGTTTGGAATTAATGGTCTGGCCAGAACCAACAAATGTAATATGTAATTGGGTAATTTTTTTTGTAAAAATGTCTAGTTAATGCCAGTGACCAAAGAAATGGATTGAAATATATTAATTTTGGTTTCCTGTTAGAACAGGGTTTTTTTTTGTTAGCTCAAATGAGAGGAAAGTGACTTGACATTTTTGTTTGTTTGGTTTTCTGTACTGTAAAGTAAGAAAGAGATTTTTCCAGGTAACTGATCAAAATCAGTGTGTTGTGAAAAAAAAAAAAGAATAAAATGTCACTCTTAACCATCTAAATCTAAATTGTAAAGAGCATTTAGCTCAAGGTTCAACAGTTATCAGATATGCACATCGAGCATTAAGCTCTTAGCACTCTTTGAGTGAATGATCACATTCTTTAAAGATTTTTTGTAAGGCAGGCTGGTAACCAAATTGTGCCACTTACCTCCTTCATCCTCTAAACCACACAGGTGAAAACTACTTGGTTTGCAGACCAGGGTTTCTGAGAGGATTATTTAGGACTGTCAACATACTCTGGACTCTAAAATTCATAGCTAAATTCTTTTTTTATTCGGTCTAGCCACCTAAAGTTTCCTTGTATCAAGTGTTTCTCCAACCTGTGCCTGGGAGCACAAAATAAATTTATAGTTAACCTGGAACATATGCTTAATCAAATTATTTTGTGTCGTATGTGAATTTCTCTTGTCGGTGGTGGTGGAATCACCTTCCATTTACTGGGAGTTTTTAAGGATCGTACCTGGGGTGTTAGTCGTTGATAAAAAAAATATTCTTAATTGGGGTCCCTAGATTGATCACCGGCCATTTTCTTCTTTTTAAAAATAAAATTGTGTAATATTTGCATTTTTTTAGAAGTTCATCATCGTAATAGAATAATATCTTAACAACCAAACCACGTCGTATCAAACTGGTGCCGTGACCAGGATTCCACCCGCTGTACCAGAGAGATTCACATTTATGATTTGATATTTCTGATATTAGGTAATGCTGTGTGAAAATTGTAAAAAGATCAAATTCCTCTAGCAACAGTTAAAGGATAAGGTTTTGACATAGAGCATAGTTAATTGGGAGAATTTTCTTCATGTTAGGCATTAATTTTTGAAATTTTAGTCAGTATCAAGTGCTTGCAATCATAATTTTTTTTTGAAGTGTGAATTGGCATTTGAATTTCAGTGTATTGCATTTATGTATTGTGCTTTTGTTTACATTGGTGAGGTAATAATTGAGGTAATTATTTTTAATTAAGAAAATTAGTAAATCATTACAGTAACAGCAAGCATAGTATAATAACCTTATTTAAATTGTGTAGTGTACTGCATAGTTTAGTTGAGTCTATAATGACTATTTTAAGCAAATGGGTTTGTAACTTTCAGTTAGTGATGATAGCTTTTAAAACTAGTGCTAGATTTTTTGTTTGGTTATTTGCTGATTTCTTTAAGTGCAATAATTTAAAATGGGTGATAGTGAGAATGTGTTGCTGAGACAAAATTATGCAGGGAATTAGGTAGGATTAGTGAAGTGTTTTCTTTTCTCGTAATTTGAATTTATGGTGGATTCTAAAGAGTTACTTCTCTTGGTTTCAAGATGCCTTCAAGGGAATTTATTGCTGCGTGCTGAGAAGCACAGAGGTTGTTAAGTGAGGTTAAGGAGTGTATAGATGAGATACCTCAAAGTAGAAAGCAGCGGGATTATCATACACATAATTCCTTTTCTCCCAGGAATGAGAGTAGAGAAAATGATCAGGCATTCTGTTATCAGAGTTCTAGGACAGGGCATTCTTCTTGTGATTATTTTGGGAATTTCTCCAGTAGGAAGAGTTCACAGGAACAAGAAGTGAGAAATTCTAGGGTTTATGGAACCAGAACTAGTTCTTATGGGGAAGATGCTGAAAGTATCTTAACTGAGCAGCCGAGAACAAAACAGAATGTGAAAAGAGGCAGGAAACAAGAGGAGCAGGGAAGGAGTTGGTTCGAGGAAATCCTGCATAAAATGGAAGAGGAGAGATTAATGAAAGAAAGAGAAGAGAAACTCGAGAGGGACAGAATTGAAGCACACAAGGAATTAGAAAGGTCTCTACGAAGAGGCAGGAAACAAGAGGACCAGGAATGGAGTTGGTATGAGGAAAACTTGCGGAAGATGGAAGAGGAGAGATTAATGAAAGAAAGAAAAGAGAAACTAGAGAGGGATAGAATTGAACACTTAAGGAATGGGAAAGGTATGAGTACCGAAAGACATTAAAGAAGCCAGAATTGGCTAGGCAGAAGGAACTAGAGGAGAAGTTCGAAAAGGAAAGGCTGAAAGTTCTCAAAGAGTGGGAGCAGCGGAAAAATGAAAAAAGATTAAGAAGAAGGAAAGAAAGACTGGAAAGGGGAATGATGATGAAAAAGTTAGAAAAAGAAAGGCTAGAACAGGAACAACTTCAGAAGTTAGAAAGAGAAAGACTTCAGAGGTTAGAAAAACAAAGACTTCAACAGTTAGAAAGAGAAAGGCTTCAGAAGTTAGAAAGAGAAAGACTTCACAGGTTAGAAGAACAAAGGCTTCAGAAGTTAGAAAGAGAAAGACTTCAGAGGTTAGAAAAACAAAGACTTCAACAGTTAGAAAGAGAAAGGCTTCAGAAGTTAGAAAGAGAAAGACTTCAGAGGTTAGAAAAACAAAGACTTCAACAGTTAGAAAGAGAAAGGCTTCAGAAGTTAGAAAGAGAAAGACTTCAGAGGTTAGAAAAACAAAGGCTTCAGAAGTTAGAAAGAGAAAGACTTCAGAGGTTAGAAAAACAAAGACTTCAGCAGTTAGAAAGAGAAAGACTTCAGCAGTTAGAAAGAGAAAGACTTCAGAAGTTAGAAAGAGAAAGACTTCAGAGGTTAGAAAAACAAAGACTTCAGCAGTTAGAAAGAGAAAGGCTTCAGAAGTTAGAAAGAGAAAGACTTCGGAAGTTGGAAAGGGACTGGCTGGATCAGTTAAAAAGGTAAAGGCTTCAGATGAAGAAAAGGGTGAAATTAGAGGAAGAAGTAAACAAAGGAGAAGAGATTAGAATGGAACAGGAAAATGTAGAACAGGAAGTGCTGCAACTCCAAGCTGAAGCAATACAGCAGGTTGAAATAAAAGGAGCTCAGATTGAAATTGGGGTGGATGATGAAATTCCATGTTCTGAAGCACAAGTCAGTAATCAGTTGGTGGAGATGGGGGTGTTAGAAATAGAAGATACAGGGTCTGCCATAATTATTGACACAGAGGCTGTCACAACAAAGACTTTGGAAGTTATGCAAAGTCAAGTTGAGGAAGATGAGAATGTGCATGCTTTTTCTGGGGGTGTGAGTGTAGAGATAAATGCAGTAGTTGAGTCACTGGAAGTTGGTGGAAATGTAAAATGTTGTATAAGAAAGGAGGTTCTTGAATTCAGTGAGGAAGAGACGTTAAATGAGCAAAGTGATGGAGGATTAGTAGAAGTGGCTGTGATAAAAGATGCACTCAGTGAAGTGGAATCCACATTCCATAAACAAACAGCAGGTATCATAGATTGTTCTGAAGCCCTCACCTCTGAAAATTGCATTCAGACAAATGCTAGTCAGGAAAAAATGGAGCAGAGTAAAAATGTTGAAGTGATGATAAACAGTCTGTTCTTCCTGATTCTCATTCCAGTTGCATTAATACTCGTGACATTGCATAGGAGTTCTTCTCTGCAAAATAAGCATAGGCTTTGTCTGCCAGAGAAATGTAGAGACCATGTGTCAATTTTGAAGTTGAGTATTAAGGCAAATAAGACCACATTTGTCATTTACCTTTATGGGTGGGATATAACAACTCTAACATTCCTACAGTTTCTACTGTGGAACGTAAAAGGGGTGCGTCATAAAAGAATTTTAAGTGTAACATTTGAATTTGAATGATAAAAATTTCTTTTATCACTCTGAGGTCCCCTTGGTAATGAATGGAACTGGAAACTGATAATGAATTCCGGATGTATAATAACAAGTAGCATTTCATGCTTGGTTGTGTGTAAATAGTGTATTTTTTTTTCCTAAGGCAATATGCTCTGACGTCGCTTATTTCATTTTGAAAGGGAATTTTATTTTGCATTCGCTGTTTTTCTTTTCATCAGTGTGCAGGCTTCTCATTTCAGCTAGTATGTAAAGATGACTAGTACTAGTAAGAAAATTATGAAAGGGCATAAATTGGTATTTTTAAGATTTTTGTGCATGAGTCAGGACTGAAATGTGAGTATAGCTTTGATTGGACGTGTGTCGTCATTATGAATATACGAAGTGGAGAAAGGAATAATTTTTTTCATTGTTACTTCCTTTTCGAGAAAACATTTTCATTGTAACGATAGGATTTCTATGAGGATTGTCTGATTTATTGTCTGGTGTGATCAGGATGGTGAACAAGTGGATAGTATTTTTGTTGACAATTGGTGTGTTTACTATTTGGTGTTTTATGGGAATATCATACAATATCATGCCCGAGTTTTTTGAGTGTCGGAGGCAATGGAAGAAATGAGACCTCATTTATCTTCATGTGTTATAGACGTGTCATGGAAACATGATAATTTCAGAGAAAGGACAGGAATGGTTTTTTTTAAGTAATCACAGAGTTCTTTTTCTGAGTCATACCTATGAAAAAGATTTGATAGTTTGTTTTTCTCTCATGTAGGACATTCTGGAAGTGGGGTATGAAGGTGCATATTAAGTGCGGGTAGTTTGTGATATGCCTCGAGATGGTATTGAGGTGAGAGATGTTTCTGGGGAAAGTGAATCCAGGAATAATGTGAGTCAGTGAATCAGATGAGAATTTTGTGAGAGTTGTACGTGAAATGATTATGTAACATAAGGATGGTATTTAAGGGATAACTAGATGATGTTTTTTTCTCTCTCTCTGTTGTGGTTGATAGCATGTAGTATTGCACAATGGTATTCTGGAAGTGACCAGATCAAGGTGAGTCCTGCATAAGTACTCCAAAAGTGAGAATGGTGTGACATTTTACCAGGTATTATGTTGAGTGAGACATGTTCAGTGCATGGGAAGAGAAAACTGATGCAGAAGTTTTCTAAGCCTTACCCTTGCGGAAAACAGGATTTGCAAATTCTATCCTATGTTGATAGTTTCCTTTTTTTTTTTTTACTGGTCTGTTTCTGTGGGATAAGCCTTGCATAGTGTTGAAAAAAATAATTTCTCTGTGTATTTTTTTATGGTGTTTGTGGAATTATGTAATCCATGTTCAGTATTGCATAGCATTAGAAGTTTTGTTGGTGTAGCTTTCCGTTTGCGTCACGTGTAGGTTTCTTTTGTATCTCTGGTGTGAGTGTGAATACATCTTGTTCTTGCCTTTGGACTTTTAGTTCTTGGAATGAAAGAAAAAAAAATGTTTTTTTTTTTTCTTTTCGCTTCGGAGGATGATGTGATGATCTGTTGACGTTTTTCCGATCTCTAAATTAATGGGCCAATATTTTTGGATCGGAAAACCCATCACCAGATCCACGCACTCTCAATGAGAGTGATAATTTTTTGTCATGAGATGATCTCAAATCCCTATGGCAAGGAGGGAGTTAGAAAAAAAAAAATAGATTTAAGAGTCAAGAAAAATCAAGTAAATTCTTTTCATTTCTTTTCTTTTCTTTCTGATTTCTCTGTGAAGTGTTGATCTCTGTGTATGTAGTTAAATTTATGTGAATAGGTCTAGGTAAGTTAGCCTTGTGATATCTGTTTCTAGTTAAGGGATGTGTAACTAGCTGGGAAGTAGATTTAAGGAAGTTTGACATCATGCTATATTGCTGGGTTTTTTTTGTTGTTCTTTCATGCAATGTTTTTTTTCTTCCTTCCATTGCATTTTTTAGTGCACTGTTTACTTTCAGGGAAGAGATATTAGTGAAGTTTATTTTAGTGCAGTATATGATGTAGTGTATATGAATTGATTTGCCTTAGTTTCTTAAGTGTATAGTGCAGTTTATATATGTATAGTGTTAGATGTATCAGTTTAAAATTATCGGCGACGCCGCGGCGTTCGGCGTTATTGATCGTCAGGATAACGTAGTGATAAAAAGAAAAAATTTGTAAGGTTGTAGTTCTGTATTTACCGTCGTTATCGCGATTTCTTTTATTGTATTATTATGTAAGCTTTAATAATGGAAAAGTAATTTGTAAACATGTAGTGTTTGAAGTATTTTATCTTATTGTAGTGGTATCTAATGAGAAAAAACGCGTGTTTATGTCATATGTCAGTAGCGTGTATTAAAATCGTTGTTGTGTGTATCGGGCTTAATTTAATAACCTTTTGTAATTAAAATCTTGCTTAGTATTAATATTTAGTTGGTTTTAGTATGAATCTTACTTGGTATTAACTAGTGATAGTATAATTCAGCGACTGATAGAAAAAGCGGGTCGGCGATCGCTCCGTAACGAAGTGACTTTCGTAAATTAATTGCGCGTGCGCTATCGTCAATGATATTTAATAGTCATTTAGTAAAAGAATAAAATTGTGACTTAATGCATCAGGACAAAATAAGAAATCGTTGCTTTACGCGATTTTTTCGTAATTCCGATCGTCGTACCTGTAGCTAGAGAGAATTCGATTTTTATGCGTTACGAAGTTAATTGTAACGATGTTCGTTAATGTTAGTTAATTTGTTTAATGAATTTTTGTAAAGGTGGTCTCTAAAAGTCTTTGTTCAGAAAGAAAGAACGAAAATGGCTACAGTTTCTGGTGTCGCTTTTCTAAAAGCGATAAATTCGTAGAATGGCATCTGTGAGGACGTTTTCCCAGCTTTACCAGTGCAGAAAGTCCGATTTATTTATGCTCTTGTTTACTTCGAAAAGGCATTTTTGGCTTGGCACATGGAACACGTCAGGATTTGGGCGGAATTCTGCGAGGTTCACCGCAGCGCCCGTTTTCGTGGGTCAAAGTTCAAGCCAGACTCCGAGAAGATGCGAGCCAGCGATTTCTGGGAATTGCGTCTTTCTCTCCGCCTTCTGACTTAACTTCGGGCCAATTGCCTTCCGCCATCTCGGGCGCGTGCGCAAGGGATTCGGCGAGGAGCGGAGAATTTTTGCGTGCTGCTCCACACTTCGATACCAGACTTCGTAAGGGAGAGTCCCACAATAAAAAAATAAAAAAAAATCGAGTAAAGGAGGGGAGTCCAAACGACGGACGTCCGGATGCCGAAACCTTCCAGCGTGCGGCCGCGATGGCCCAAGAACGGTAGGAACGATCCTTTTCTTTTCAAATTTTTCCATGGCTCAAAATTTACTCTGCTGCCGAGATGGCGCGAAAAAGTGCTTGACATCGTCCCGAGGCACTAGCGGGCCATTACGCCTCGTAACTCGCTCGGTAACATCGCTGCCGCCTGTCGCCGTGTGAGAGAGAGAAAGTCTCCTCAAAGGCCGGCATCGGGAGTAAGTAAGAAAAAAGAATAAAAGAAAGGAAGGAGAAGAGGGAAAATCCTACCATGTCATCATAAGTGCATCAGGCCCCGTTTCCACGGCGTGCCGGCTCTCGTAGCGACAGCACAAACACCAATTCCAATTCGGCATCAAAAGGAAAATTTAAGGAGGAGGAGAAACAAAGAGAAAAAAAATGAGTACCACCTAAAATTGAAAAAAAAAAAAAAAAAAAAATTATGTGTCTTGATCAGAAATGGAATGATGTAAAAGGTTAAAATTCAGGGGTGAGAGAAAAAATGGGGGAAGGTGAAATTAAAATGGGAGGAAAATAGAGAAATGCAAATGTATGTTTGGAATTAATGGTCTGGCCAGAACCAACAAATGTAATATGTCATTGTGTAATTTTTTTTGTAAAAATGTCTAGTTAATGCCAGTGACCAAAGAAATGGATTGAAATATATTAATTTTGGTTTCCTGTTAGAACAGGGTTTTTTTTTTTGTTAGCTCAAATGAGAGGAAAGTGACTTGACATTTTTGTTTGTTTGGTTTTCTGTACTGTAAAGTAAGAAAGAGATTTTTCCAGGTAACTGATCAAAATCAGTGTGTTGTGAAAAAAAAAAAAAGAATAAAATGTCACTCTTAACCATCTAAATCTAAATTGTAAAGAGCATTTAGCTCAAGGTTCAACAGTTATCAGATATGCACATCGAGCATTAAGCTCTTAGCACTCTTTGAGTGAATGATCACATTCTTTAAAGACTTTTTGTAAGGCAGGCTGGTAACCAAATTGTGCCACTTACCTCCTTCATCCTCTAAACCACACAGGTGAAAACTACTTGGTTTGCAGACCAGGGTTTCTGAGAGGATTATTTAGGACTGTCAACATACTCTGGACTCTAAAATTCATAGCTAAATTCTTTTTTTATTCGGCCTAGCCACCTAAAGTTTCCTTGTATCAAGTGTTTTTCCAACCTGTGCCTGGGAGCACAAAATAAATTTATAGTTAACCTGGAACATATGCTTAATCAAATTATTTTGTGTCGTATGTGAATTTCTCTTGTCGGTGGTGGTGGAATCACCTTCCATTTACTGGGAGTTTTTAAGGATCGTACCTGGGGTGTTAGTCGTTGATAAAAAAAAAAAAATTCTTAATTGGGGTCCCTAGATTGATCACCGGCCATTTTCTTCTTTTTAAAAATAAAATTGTGTAATATTTGCATTTTTTTAGAAGTAAGTTCATCATCGTAATAGAATAATATCTTAACAACCAAACCACGTCGTATCAAAAATTTCTTTTAAGATAGCAAATCAGAACCCTCATGTATTTTTTTAAGTTAAAAAATATGATTAACTTTTTTATATGTTTTGCATTTCCTTTTTAAGGGACTGTATTCAAAATGTGCTATGCACAAAAGCATGTATCTCAAGTTTTAAGATGCTGATGCTGAAATTGATATGAAATGGTACAATGATGAAATTGGTATTTGAGATATTTAGTGATTCTGCCATGTTCCTTTTGCTGAAGTTTTCACCCTTTGTCACTAAACACCGGAGGCTAGTTCCATCAGAGACATGCATCCCATCTCTGGCTTTCATTTGGAGTAAAACTACATACGGTTTCAATTTCAAGACTGGGAACATAATATTATTAAAGTAGTTATATTCTTCTGTCCCTGGCACTCCATAACAATAATACAACTTCCTGTGATTAACAGAAACATGACATATGACGGCTGTCTGTTTTCTTATACATAGTAGGAAATTCTATTCCAAACTTTATTTTTAAATTTGGTAGCTTGGACCAGGTAACTAGATTTTTTATTTACCTGCCCAGGCCAATAACTTACATGCCCCGGGCATCTCAGGCATGGTATTTTTCAAGCCCTGCATTTGGTTATGCAAATTTGCCTATTTTACACAAACAGTATTGCATGCTGACATTTAACTAGCTCATTACAAATGAAATTCATGATACAATAAATTAGTAAATTAATATTGAATTATATTTCATATTTTTAATATACACAACACTCACAAATGACTAATGCACCACTAACTGTCAACCGAGGTAACATTTACATATCAAATTTACAGTTCATATTGATTTTAGCAAGTACATTTATGAGTTTTTCAGAAGTGGACAATTTTTTTTTTTTTTAATTTTGTGTCAGAAGCGTGCATACTGCATCCATAAAATCAACTACATCAATGAGAATAATCACAAAATCAAAACATACACAATACAATGCAAAAAGTTAAATATATCAATTTAAATACTATAATTCACAACTGTTTAAACCATCAAACTGTAATGACGTGCCAATTGTATTGCTTTTTCTGAAGCAAATACTAAATCCTTCATTTCACACCACACTGGGCTCAGGCAACAGTCTAATAAATGGAACATTGTTTGTATATCCCCACAAGCACAGAAATGTTGTTCAGATCGAAGAAAACCCCATTTTACCAAATTGTCTCTTGATCTTCCCACGCCAGTCCTCATCCTATTAAGAGTACTCCACACAGTCCACCTGCATTGATGTCCAGGCGAGATGTCCTTCGCTGGCTTCATCCACTCCGCCAAACTGCCAAGTTCGGATGTCCATTGGTTTACACGTACCCTTTGTGGTGGTTTAGTGATCTCTTCAGCACACTCTATAAAACTTTTCCTTGATTTCAGCCTTGATATGCAGGGCATAATAACCATGCATACCATGTCTGACATCCCTAAGATATTTTGTCAAATATTTCCACATCCAAATGTATCTTTCTCCTTATTATAGGTGAAGCTATCCCTGCCACTACATAGAGTTTATCTAAAGGCGTAGGTCTCAGACAGCCAGTAACAATCCTACAAGTATCGTTCAGAGCAATGTCAATTAACAATGAAATCAGAACTTAATTTTTCTGAAAATGCATGGTTTCCCACTACTTAGTCTCTTCTTGCTATATCAACAAACAACAAGGGCAATCATTTTTCCTTTTGTTCACAAAAAAAAATAAATAAATAAATAAATAAATAAAAATAAATAAATTACAGTTCGAAGTTGGAATTTCCAACTGTCTGTCACAGTCTTTCATTCCTTGTGAAGGCATTTTCTCTGCACTGTGAGTCTTTAGAAGCGTTTCTTAAACATGATTTCACTTTAAACAAAAGGCAACATGCTTGCCTACATAATTTAAATATTAAAAATTGGTACTGCATTGTTTCCTCTGCAGCGAAAACAATTTTACAGGTAACGGAAATGGCTCAGATTCTACAACGGACGGATAAAATGCGAGTTTGGAATTTAATTTTCTTTTAAAAGGCAAAGGGGGGTAAAAATTTGCTTGTTCTACTGATTGGTTTTGAGAAAGAGACTGTTGGTTTTTTTTTTACTGATTGGTTTTGAGAAAGAGAAGTAGAAAAACATAAATTCCATTAGAAAAAAACTCCTTAAAAAATATTGTCTTTTTTACTATTACCAAAGATACTAGAAACAAGGGACATGCTCAGAAGAATATGAAAATCTAAGAATATAGTCAGGAAGAGAGATGGGGGGGGGGGGGGGGTGCCACCTTTTCAGAAAAATTCGAAATTCCAAAAATCACAGAAAATTCTTACTCCTACTAGAAAAATAATTGCCAGCAGTTCCAAACATTTTCGGCCAGCAGACGGCATGAAGACCTTCAAAAAATATCGATAAAATGTTGAAGAAATGTCACAATATTACAGGCATCCAATGAAATCTAGAAAGTGTTTAATGAAACATGAAATAATAAACTTAACAGAAATGTTGAACAGCACTATTTCATTTCACTGAAATTTTTTATTTCCATAGCGTGCTTGGTTTCCCATGTCCTGTGGTGTACTAACAATTTTCTTAGTGAATTACACAGGATCCATAGCACTTGGGCATCAAGGTCTTCTCCAAAGCAATACCAAGGCATGTAACAAAGTTTATCCAATCGCACCGGTTGCTCAATCCCATCACAAGAGGACCGAGTGCGTGTATTTTCCATTTAATCTGCTTCCAGCAGATGAAAGGAAATTATGAATTTCGAAAAAGATAGGGCTAATGTAAAAGTTCACCCCTACCAGCTAACTGAACGACAGAAGACAAAAAATCCAAACTAACGTACTTTTCAGGAGTCAAAATTAAATTTAAAGACTTTTTCATGAGTTTGAGGGGAAATAAGGAGGAAAAGGCACATTTAAAGAGTTCTCCTTGAAAGCCAGGAGGCATACAAACCCTGATTTTTTAAGAACATGGTAATTGATGAAGTACTCTATTAGCCAAAGCAATACAATCAACAAGAGCACTGTATGTGAAAAAACTCTTTGAAATTTGCAACACTCAAGAAACACTAACATCTGGGAGCAGAAATTATACTTACAAACATTTCCAAGTTAATTATGATAGCTGGTAACATTTCTATGTTGGACATGAGTAGCACTGGTTGTAAAAGGAAGCTAGGAGAGTCCAATTTAATTATAAATGCTTTTCCAAAGTCATAGAAAATCATGCATGGTCCAAGACAGACTCATAAGGAAAAATATGATTCAAACTAACAAATGGTTCCTGGGGACAAAACAGGCAACTGGACAAGATACAAAAACAAAGTTTTCTGCTGCAGCCCAAAACAGTGGAAAAATCAAAATTACTGGATGTTTATCAGAAAACTACTCATGCAAGCAAATTGTGTGATTTTTTTTTCTCTCTAAAAATTTTGAAATGATCCTGAGAAAAAGACACTTTTGTTCTACATGTAAGCGTTTTCAGTTATTAACAGTTTCAATACAGTAATTATTTTTCCTACCTTAAGACCTTTTTCTTCATCATATTAAGAAGAAGGTAGTGTAAAACACACTAAGTTACATATAAAAAAGTTTAAGGCAAATACATTTCAGCCATTACTATGGCCTTCATCAGTTCGACTAGTAACATTTCTATGTTGGACATGAGTAGCACTGGTCATAGTCACACTGATGAAGGCCATAGTACTGGCTGAAATACACTGAAGAGCAACTGAATTAGAGACAGCTGGCGTTATGCAAATGTGGCGCTGTGGGTGGCCCTGTAAACGGAAACATAACATATGCAGCAATCCGACAATATAAGGAGTGATGCAACGGGAATCAGTAAGAGTCGGACGCAGTATTGGTAAGACGAAGGATTTAAGTGCATTTGATAGTGGGCAAATTGTCGGGGCCCGACAAATGGGTCACTCCATCTAGGAAGTCGTGCAGGCACTGGGATTTTCACAAGCCACTGTGTCACGGGTGCACCGTGAGTACATCGAATCTGATAAAACCATTCCTGCAAGGGCCAACTGCCATAGACAACAGCATGTAGATGAGCGGGGTCATTGTCGGCTAGCTCGCATTGTAACAGCGGATAGACGGGAACAGTGCAAGAAATCACTCGGCAATTTAACGCTGGTGAGCAGCCACACCATCCAGAACTATCTCCTCACTATGGGGTACAGAAGCCATCGTCGCACGAGGGTACCGTTGCTGAATGCACATCACAGGGTGCAAAGATTAGCACGGGCGCAGGAACATCACCACTGGACCCTAGAATAGACATGAGGAAAAATGTTGCCTGGCCTGATGAGTCGAGATTCACGTTGGTACACGAGGATGGCAGGATAAGAGTACGGCGCAAACCACATGAAGCGATGGATCCTTCTTGCCAGCAGGGTACTCTTCAAGCTGGTGGGGGTGGCATTCTCGTCTGGGGACTGTTTACGTGGACTGAAATGGGACCCCTGGTACGTGTGACATCCTCCCTCACAGGTCAACGTTACCGGGATATCCTGGACAACCATTTGCTTCCGTTTGTGCGTCTTCAACATCCCACTGGGGACCTCATCCTGCAACAAGACAATGCACCAAGCCATCGCTCCCGAATTGTATCCGAATGGTTAGATGAACACTCCACCGACATGACCTCACTTCCTTGGCTAACTAGGTCACCTGACCTCAATCCCATCGAGCACATCTGGGATGCCATCGAGAGAGTTGTTCGAGGCTCTGACCCCCTCCATCAGATCTTCGTAAACTGTGGGAGCTTGCTCAGGGGTTGTGGATTCGAATGGCTTCCCAACGCTTCCGGTGTCTTGTCGAGTCCATTCCGATACAAATCGCCCTCGTCATCAGAGCGAAAGGTGGTGCTACATGTTACTAGACAGGTATCTCTGATTCAATTGCTCTTCAGTGTATATTTGCCTTAAACTTTTTTATATGTAACTTAGCGTGTTCTACACTACCTTCTTCTTAATTTGTTTGTTAGTTACGTGCATTGCCTACCACTCATTTATTTCTTCATCATATTTTGGCAAGTGTGGTCATTTATATTCATGTATGATGAACTGCAAACTTAATCAATTTCCCAGTGTTATGAAACAAGAACCTTTGATGCTCAAAGGAAGTCCACAGAATCGTACATACGCTGCTGATTTGAAGGTCTCATAAAATTCTGTCAAATTTCTAAAAACAATATATTCATACGAATTTAATAAAAATAAATTAATTTTGATTTTAAAATTGTGTTGCCTTTTTAATTTTCAAGGAATTTTAACAAAATTTTGGAAGTCGTGTTATATTTATCTACATTTGATAGTTATGCAAAATTTAGACCCATTAGTTTATAATATCCTTTAGACCAGTACTGTCCAACTTCTGCAGAACTACAGGGCAAGGTTATTAAAAGAATTAGATGACAGACCTTATTATTTTTTTAATTATATGCTCAATGGACAAAACATTAGCAGACCTGCCAACTTTCAGAAACAGAAATCCGTAAAAAAAATACTCGATATATTCGATGAAAATTTTAATCGATATATTCGATTAAATTACTTGTCGCGCATATTGATTACATGTACCGCACATATCGATTTAAAAAACGATGTTACCCAAATGAACCATCAACTTTTAATTGAAGTGTCTACAGATGTTTAAATTTATCAGCACATTTATATCGATTAAAATAAATTCTATACATAATTTCTCATTACTATGCTATCATTATGATCTATAAAGTGATAAAAATTTACTTTTACAGAAGTTTGCATCTAAAGGGAAGGATATTCTACCCTTTCAATGGGATCGTGTCCCACGCCGTCATGAAACATACTAAAATATTTTCAAAAACGAACCATTTTCATGTTAGGTTTTTATCTTACGAAGACATGGACGATGAGACAGTCAAATAAAAAAAATTAAATAAGAGTGACTGAGAGACACTAACTGGTAAATTATGTTCAATTAAAAATGAAGTGAACAAACATTTTGTACGAATCGCATCGAGTTCATTATAACTTTAACAAAGGAAATTAATTTCGTTATTTTTTTTCCCACGCAGTCAACGTTATATTTATGCTTGTCACTAGAAATATGATTTGTAATATCATTCCTTCCACCATGCGAAATGTTGAAATTGCATCGGCACATAGCGCGAAACGCATATTTTCCTTTCTTGAAGATTTCGCAATACACGGGAATTCTGCAGAATATGAATCACGGAATATTTTATAGTATTTTTTTCCCTTTTACGTTGCTGCTCATAGCGAATCACTAATACTAAATTTATTACCACTCCGGGGAAAAAAATGTAAGTAATAACTGCTATAGTAGAGGAAAAAATACCGATTACAGAGTTATCCGATTCGAGCTGGTCAGCTAGGATAGCAGAGAGCAACTGAAAGGTTCTTTCATCTAGAAACAAAGGTTTAGGTTTTAGTTACGAATGTCATTCCCTTGAGTTCGTCCCCTCCCTCCCCATCATTCCTCACAGGCGGATCGATGCCTTGTTGTTTCCTAAATCCGATCCCTTTAGCGGCATCCGTTATACTTCCAAATGGCACTGATTTTATAGTTCTGTCTTCTCTTCCTGTCCTCCCCCTCCCTTCATCTTACCGAATAGAGCTTCTCTAGTCATTCCTTTTAAAAACAACCTGGGACCATCAATGTCTGAACCAACCCCTTTCCTGCAGTAAACTAACACAATGTGTTTTGCCGGAACAAAACCAACTGTCTTTTACAACAGGCGTAACCGGGAATGGTACAGCCACTTCGTCGGTGACATCCTCCCCATCTCGTCCCCTGCTCCCTTTGTGGCGGTGTAACCACGGCATAAAACGTTTGAACCGGGATTTTAACTCCGATCTTATGTCTCTGCAAAAAAAAAAAAAAAAAAAAAAAAAAAAAAAAGGCCTAACATGACAAAATGTAGAATACACGTATTCTGTTTTAGAAAATGAAAATCTCTAAATATCACACAATTCGGTTTGATAGAAGTTACAAAGCCAATGGCACTTTTTTTTTCAAACAGATAAAAAAAAAAAAAATCCACTTCCTCCCTAGATTAAACTCGTGCTGTCAAAATCCGGATATTTTAAAATTCAGAGTTGTTTACTAAAAGCCCAAAATTTCATACCTACAAAAAAGTGTGGGTTTGCAAAAGCAACAGTGTTCTCCTCGATACTTTACTGTTTTCTTTACGAATCCCTTAGTATGAATTAATTGATATTTTGCGTGTTTTTGCTTTATTATAGAACATTTTTTGTGCCCGTTAATTTCCAAATTAAAAAGCTGCCACACACGCATCGTTTTATAATTAAAAATTCTATGCAAATCGGTCAATTTAAACGGAAGATATTGTGCTAAAATTCTCAAACGCGAGCGAACAAATCTCGCGCATGTGCTATACTACTACACTGTCCCCGTGAATGCTGATAGTAACCATATTCAATAGGATAGGTCCACTATGGGTGCTGAACAGCATACCCAAACTTCATCACAATCATGCTTTGATTTTACGCAAGTCATCACGCAAAAGGGCGGAAGAATAGATGAATTAGTATGTACCCCAACATATTAATTTCATTGAATCAAGCCAAGACATTTTTATGAACGTTACAGAGCGAGGAACAAAGCACGGTTGGAAAGCGAAAGTGTAGAAAACTTACTAACGGACCAGCACAATAAATCACTGCTGGAGCAGCACTGGCTTAAATGAACATTGGACTTACTTTTTTTTTTTTTTTTTTAACTTCATCTTATAGTAGCATTCTTTTGTTAGGTCAAATTTATTGCCAGAGAAGAAGTTACAAAACCATGCATGCCCCAATGCATTTTTAATTTCACAAAACTGGCAGTTTTTGCTTAATTTCGTCATGTTGGGTGTCGATCTGGGCTTAATAATTCCACAGATTTAAAATCTGTTTGAATTTTTTTCTACGATAACTACATTCTGAGATAGCATTTCGAACTGGGAGGAATAAAGATAAAAGACACCTGCTACAACGTGGACACACCCCACGCTGGCCTTCTGAGAAGTGGGGACTCGGACTCGGGAGATAAACAATGCATGATCTGAAAAGAAGGGGGGGGGACAGCGTGCACAAGAGAGAAAGAGAACCAAACGGAAGGTTAAATAAGCCTAGCTGGTTGGTGTTCTAGTGTTTAAAAAAAGGCAAAACAATAACCTAAAACATGGGAAAACTGCAGCAAAATGTTCCCAAATAAACACATGTAACTAAAAACTTATTCGTAACTTACATCGGCACTTTACTTTGAATGGATTAAGTTTAAAAAAAAAAAAAGTTTTAATAGTGGGTGCAAAATCATCAGAAAAAGAAAAAAAAATCTCGGATAATCGCCAATTCCGTAAAATTAACATTTTGCCCGTAAAACCGTAAAACAAGTCCCATTTCCGTAAATTTTACGTTAAACTGTAAAACCTGGCAGGTCTGCATTAGACATACTAATAGTGTGTTGGTCCTACTGTAGCACGAAAACAGCCAGTACACACCAAGGCATAGACTACCAGATGACTGAGGATTTCTGGAGGTAATGCCAGCCATGCCTGTTGTTGCATTGTCTACAACTCCACCCAAGATGTTGGTCCAGGATCCATGGCTCTAACATTCTACTCCACAGCATTCCAGACAGCTTCCACGGGGTTTAAATCTGGGAACCTCAGGGAATAACTGCATGGTTCCAAAATCAGATGAGGGTTCCTCAAGCCATGCCTGGGTTATTGCTTGATGTGAAATGTTTTGCATGTAATTTCTAATTTTTTGAAATTGCTTAAGTGTTTATTTCTGCTTCTGATGTATTTGCAACAAAATCTAGGCTTCTGGAGAAATCAGTAGAAAGGCCATTTCATGTAATATGAAGAAACCAATAATAAAGAAAATGATAAAAATATTGATTGCATTGTTTTGGTAACAGGCTTGCAATCAATCCTCCTCTCACTACCATCCAATCAATATCTAAAGACAGAGATCTTCTTGATCCTTTAGACCGTCCTGGGGTATACCTCATCCCTGTTTCTACTTCCTCAGGCGAAAAATGTCATATTGATAGTACCTTTCATACAATAAACTGCAAAATTTTGGAACATAAAAGAGATGTCAGAAAAAGTCTCCCGACTTCTGCACTTTCTCTTCTGACTATTGAAGATACCTCTGCCTCTCCAAACTGGAATTGTACCAAAAGGATTGCACTCTTCTCAAACAAATTTTCATTACGCTACATAGAAAGCACTGAAATTCTCTTCAATAAAAACTCTTGCAATTCGGATGCACCCTTCAATATTCCGATAATTTGGAAATTTCTACTGGCAGCACCTAAAGAAACGATGCCAAACATGTGAGTGCTTGCTTTCAGTGTGAACAAGGCTGATACTGCAGACAAAAGATCTTACAAATCTGACTATTCCTAAGTTTAGTATGTAATAAACCATGTGTGGAATTTTCTTCATTATTAGTATGCAGGCTTCTAAAAACTCAAATGAAAAAATCCTTTCATAGACCAATACCACTCACTTTGAAAAAACTTTTCAGAATATACTTTCTTCTTAAATTAATACATAGTTTTTCAGCCAGGGGCATAGATATACACCTTGTTTTTGTCGATATCTCTGCTTCTAAAGAGTCCAATCTGAAAAATTATTTCTTGGTTGGAAGTGTTTCTTGTGCAAAATGTCTCTCATATAATTTCAAAATTTGAATGCACAAGCCTGCCACTAGAGGGTGTAAGTTCATGTTTCCATTTACAGCAATGTTTGCAGGACTAAAAACACAACTGAATTTATTTATTTTTTCGGTCAAATACTACTAACTATGAAAACTTTGTGTGCATTTTCTTCCCAAAATGATGCACAATTTCGCCACTAGAGAACACCAATGTTTAATCAGTTTTTCTCAATCTCTGCTTCTACATGTGCGATAAAAATAATTCTTTCAACACTGGATGCCATAAACCTTGTGGGACACTTTAGGTTTGTATTTGAGGAGTTTTGTTGTTCAGAGTTCTATAGCTATGTGGCGTTTATGCACTTCTCTTTGCAGCTGTATCTCTGCTTCAAAAAAATTCTATTGAGAAATTTCTTTTTACTGTATGTCATTCACTACAATAGAGATGTGGAGCATTGCTCTCTTTAAACAATGCACAGCTTTCCTGCTAGGAGGCGTAAAAGTCAAAACCTTTTTCTTGCTATCTCTGCTTCCAGAAGATGAATTTGAAAAGTTATTTTTCCTTAGCATAGCTTTTTTTATAACAAATACAGTATTTTTGCCTATTTCCACCTTTTCCATTATGCAAAATTCTTCCGCTAGAAGGTGTAGAGTTATATAATGTTTCCTTCTATATTTCTTCTTTTAACTGTTCGATTTGAAAATCTCTTTTTATCTCTGATACCTTCTTTTTACTACGAGAATCTTTTTGTGCACCATTTTTTTATTTTCATATCATGCTTTCTTAGCTGCTAGTGGAAGTAAGTAGCTGTTTATATTTCTGGATGCTTTATCAATTGCAAAAATCCAGTTGACTTTTTTCTAACCAGTTCCAATGACTTTGAATAACTTTGATAAATTTTATTAGCATCAGAAAAAAATAAAAAAAACCATGTTCATTACAACAGAAAATTTGGTGGTGTGTTTGTTTCTCACTTTCTCCCAATTCAAATAAATATCCTTTGGTAAGATGTGAGGCATCATTTTAGCATCACATTCTTATAATATAAGGAATACTGATGTTCAGTGTGCCAAAATGGTTTCAGTAACACTTGCAACTTTTCCACACTACACATCTTTTACAAAAAAATATTTTTAAAGTTAGTCCACTCTTTTTGAATGTGCCACCTACAGGAAACAAGACCACAAGATACCACATTTCATCATTTAAAAGAATGCACTGCACACAAAACATCATACAAAAACTGCACCAATGAACTGAATCATTAATTTTTTGTAACTCTGATAAAAATCTTCAAACATAGGAACTAAACTTAATGAAACATACTTTTCAAAATATGCATACTGGAGCCATTCTTGAGCCTCAGCACTGTGGCCACTGTTCATTACATTATTCCACAGCTCACGAGCTCGAGATACATTACCACAATATTTAGCCTGAAATAATAAAAACATAATAATAGAAAAAGAACATTATAAATAAGTGTAACGAAAAATAACTTTCCACACTTTCTAAAGCGTAAAACTTACAAAACAAAGCAGCAAACAATCATTTAAAAAAAGTTTTCATAAAATTTTGGAAACACTGTAACATGTTCACAATAGTTTAGCAATTTACAGCACTATATAAGCGATAACTAAACACACCAGACACTACATTAGAAATTTTCATGCAGATGTATGTAATTTACACAGCCTATGTGGTCACTTAACAGGCAAAACACGTAGTCATGTGCAGCACCATGTGATCTAGGCAATTATTTAAGACTGCTGCTTGTCAGTAATCACCAGTAGTGTTGATCACAATGGTAAAAACAAAGAATCTTTTGAAGTTCATTAGAGGGCTTATTGTGGATACCCGTCTGGCCGGAGCGACGACTTTGAAAACAGCAAAACTGGCTGGTTTCCCAAAAGGTGAGATATCCTGGGTCTTTAATCAGTGAAAAAATAACCCAAATTTCTTGTCTAATAGGCATAATAGTGATGCAATGACAATTTGTCAGGAACGAGAACGCCATCGTCTGAGAAAGCTTGTACGGAGAAACAGGAATTCCTACGTTCAGCAATTGACCAAAGCATTCAATGAAGACTATTCTCAACCCATATCGCAGCGAACTATGCACGGAGAATTGAAGAGAATTTGGTATTGGCTGTCAGGTGCCTATACGTCAAGCACTGATTTCTGTGAAGAACTGAAAAGTTCATCTACAGTGGTGTCAAGAACAACCATGACTGGACACTGAAGACTGGAAAAAAAGTCACATGGTCTGACAAGTTGCAGTAGACCTTGTTCTGTACCGACAGTAGGCAGAAAGTTTGGTGGGAGCCCAATTGAGACAATGGACCCAGCTTGCTTTGTATAAAAAGTCACGTGGTCTGACAAGTTGCAGTATACCTTGTTATGTACTGATACTAGGCAGAAAGTTTGGTGGGAGTCCAATGAAGCAATGGATCCAGCTTGCCTTGAAAAAAAAGTCACGTAGTCTGACAAGTTGCGGTAGGTCTTGTTCTGTACCGACATTAGGCAAAAAGTTTGGTGGGAGTCCAATGAATCCAGCTTGCTTTGTAAAAAAAACTCACATGGTCTGACAAGTTGCAGTATAACTTGTTCTGGACTGACACTAGGCAGAAAGTTTGATGGGAGTCCGATGAAGCAATGGATCCAGCTTGCCTTGAAAAAAGTCACGTGGTCTGACAAGTTGCGGTATACCTTGTTCTGTACCGACAGTAGGCAGAAAGTTTGGTGGGAGTCCAATGAAGCAATGGATCCAGCTTGCCTAGAAAAAAGTCACGTGGTCTGACAAGTTGCAATATACCTTGTTCTGTACCGACAGTACGCAGAAAGTTTGGTGTGAGCCCAATGAAGCAATGGACCCAGCTTGCTTTGTAAAAAAGTCATGTGGTCTGACAAGTTGCAGTATACCTTGTTCTGTACTGACACTAGGCAGAAAGTTTGGTGGGTGTCCAATGAATCCAGCTTGCCTTGAAAAAAGCCATGTGGTCTGACAAGTTGCAGTATACCTTGTTCTGTACTGACAGTAGGCAGAAAGTTTGGTGGGAGCCCAATGAAGCAATAGACCCCAGCTTGCCTTGTAAACACAGTTCAAGGTTCTGGAGGTGGTGTCATGGTGTGAGACATGTTCTGTTGGCACGGAACATGCTCCCTTATATTGCTGGAAGGTTAGCTCCTTCCGAAGATTAGCTGAACATTCTTGTCACTCAAGTCTATCCTGCAATGTTGACCTTTCATTCAGGAGGTGATGGCTGTTTAATGGACGACAATGCTTCTATCCATGGCACAAGATGTGTTCAGCAGTGGTTCAGTGAGCATGATAGCTCACTGAACCACTGCTACCTTCCACCATCTTCCCTGGCCACTACAAAACCCGGATCTGAACCCCAATAAGCATGTATGAGACATCTTAGAAAAACAGATCCAGGAGCAAAGTCCTCTGCCATCAAACCTAAGCCAGTTAAAAGACTGTCTGGTGAATACCTAGTATGCTGTATAAGTAGATGTTCATCAATACCTTATGGAATTAATGCCAAACCACATATGCACTGTAATTCAAACAAAAGGAAGTCCAACTCAGTACTGAATCAAGGTTTCTCATCCAATGGCCAATGAGTGTATTTTATTTGGCACAATAAATAGTTTATGATTCAGAAGTTTGCAATGATTTATAAATATCACTCTACATTTTGTAATCGAACGGTAGAGGGTGAACCTTGATTCGTCACTCCAGAGAACCTGTTTCCACTGTTCAACGGTCCACTGTCGACGTTCTTTGCACCACGTTAGCCGAGCAGCACTACTGGACTTGGTGGTCAAAGGCTTGTGGGCGGCAGCACGTCCATGATAACCGAACACATGGGCTTCCTTACGGATGGTATTCATAGAAAGAACACTCCCGGATGGATGCCTGTTGAAACTACTCGTGGATATGGCCCATCGATTTAGTGCGGTCTTCCGAATTTCTCTGGCCAGCACCCGTCGGTCTCTAACTCCCAGTTTTGTGGGTCTGCCGGGTCGGGGCACATTCCGACAGTCACCTCTCATCTTCCACTTGCCAATCACGTAGGCCACTGTCGATTTTGGGTACTTCAACTCGCTGGATATGTCACGTATGGATCGGCCATTTCTGTGATACCCGACGATTACACCTTTCTCGAAATCAGAGAGCTCCGAACTGCGTGGCACCTTGCATGCGACTGGTTGCGTTGTTGTTTCCCACTCGATAATTAACGGCGGCGGCCGTGACATGTATCAGGACCGCAGATATCGTCGATTGCAGGGGTGTCCAATTACTTGTTGGTAGATAGTGTATATTTCAATGCTGAAATGTTTTTTTACTTTAACAGTTTTGTTTTTGGATGGGGCACATGTGCCTTTCTTTTTAACAATTGAATCTTTAGATGGCAACCACATTTACATCCTATGTAGTAGGTGCATTGAGAATTAGACTGTTGCCAGAAAATGAACAATTACTAACATACATACATACATACATACATACATACATACATACATACATACATACATACATATCACTAAGCTGCTCTCTGAGATTCAGAGGTTAGCTTCACAAAGAAATACACTGCTGGACAATTGCTAAGGACGGATCATAAACGGCTATATAGCACATAAAAAAGTAAGTGTGGTTGGATGCCAAGTGAAATAAAATAATGTCAGAATGTCAGGACATTACAAGAAAGACAATTTATTGTGCTCTGAAATCCAGAAGGCTTTGGAACGTGTTCAAGGGACAAACAGGCCATTTTGTGCAGAATACGTAAACGTGAAAAATATGCAATTACCGTCCGCAGGCATTCCGGCGTAAGATGTCAATACGGGATATGGCCACCATGGAGGGCGATGCAAGATTCCACACGTCGTGTCATGCTTTGCACAACATTATCAAGCAGCTGTTGGGGTAATTTATCCCATTCCTCTGTCAGTGCACGGATGAGGGTGTCCTTGTTTATTGGAGGGAATTGGCGACCAGCAAGACTAATCTCCAAAGCATCCCACACATTTTCAATGGGATTCAGATCTGGAGAACGTGCTGGCCATACGAGGCGTTGAATATCCTCGCTCTCAAGACACTCCTGGACAGCGACTGTTCGATGACATGTTGCGTTGTCGTCCATGAAAATGAATCTATCACCGACAGCACCACGGAACATGCAAACATGAGGTAGCAGAACATCGTTAATGTATCGTTGGCCAGTCATAGTCCCAGTTGGAAGCACATAGAGGGACGTACGGCCATTGATCATGATGCCAGCCCATACCATGACACTACATGTCGGATATCGGTCCCTTTCCTGTATGTTTGCTGCACAATATGCAGTACCACTATCACGCCAGATCAGTTGTCGTCAACAATCAGACGATAGACTGTATCTACTCTCCTCTGAGAAGAGGACAGCCGACCAGTCGTTATCAGTCCAATTGCGATGTTGATGGCACCATTGCAAATGGGCGGTACGGTGACGTCTGGACAATGGGATGCACACAACAGGTTGGCGGGCGTATAGTCCTCCTTCGTGCAAACGTCTGGCGATAGTTTTTCGGGAGATCCGCTTGCCAATAGCAGCCATAAACTGATTTGCTACCTCACTAGCTGTGCTGCGCCGGTGTCTTTTTGTTGATAGCACTATGTACCGATCTTCTGCAGGTGTCGTACTGTGAATGCGACCTCCCCCGTGACATTTGCTACACTCTCCATTTGTTTGAAATGATTTCCAAAGCCCTGAAACAACACTGTGGCTGATGTCAAACTCCCTGGCAACATCTGTTATTTTTCGCCCTTCTTCAATCTTGCCAATAATACGGCCACGCGTAAAATCATCTAGGTGATGTCGGGAAGACATACTGAAAATTGCAAGTTCGTCAATTGATTCTTTCCCTTTTAACTTTGAGTTTGAACAACAATGGTCAATACGCGTCAAATCCTTTATATCTCTTATCAGCGCTATGACGTCATGAACAAGTTCGGCAATCCAAAATTTGCATACGCACAACACGTCTTACTGTATCCTGCACTTATGCTAATTTCCACATTTTCCTGCCTTCCATTTTATGGTTGCAATCGTTTCTATTGTCATCCGTCCTTAGCAATTGTCCGGCAGTGTACAAACTACCAGATAATTTTTACTTACTGTTGCCGTATCAAACTTCTCCATTTACAGCAATCTTGACATACTGTACAACTCGGACTTCACTGACATCCATCACACGACGTACACAAGACCTTCTATACTTCATACTCATAATCTTTTTCTCATTTAGACACTCCTGAATCTCATCCTCCTTTGACTTCCTCTGCCTTTCCTTCCTGCCACTTGGGCTAAACAAAATTTCTTAGTAAGCACCTCATCACTCATTCTTTGAGCATGGCCAAACAACCTAAGAATATTACTCTCCACCTTGCTAACAACATTTTGCTTGACATTACGCAACTGCAACACATCTTCTTTCCTCACACAGTCAGAACGTGTCTTGCTATCAACCCACTGTAAGTAACACATTTCTCCAGCACACAACAATAAAAAGAAATTCACGATCCAAAAGCAAAATTTGTGACTTCTTTGTGACTTTCATGACTGTTAGACAACCTGAGTATGAATGCGTATTTTAATTCACTAAGCTTTCACCAGGTTTCCATTAGGCAATTATATTAGACGATTTGGAGTTCAAAATTAAAACCTGGAGAACAGAATGAGGTTTAAAATCATAAATATAACAATACGAGCACGTGAACTAGCGATGGTCATTATGTGGGTCCAATGATCACGTGCCATAACAGGCAAAGATATCAAGTCATAACCTTTGTCTCAAGTTCAGAGCTTGTGGAAAATGGAGGTCCACAGGGATGGCAGTTCAACAGATACCCCATCATTTCATACATCATGTCTTGCGACAATTTCAACAGTCTTTCTGATCGTGGTTCCCCTGAAAGTTGTGAACTGGGCCATCAGTTTCCTTTCCATAGGGGGATTGCTGCACTGCAAAGTACTTCCTTTGCTAAAACAGTTGCTCCTCTTCCTTCCTGTATGTACCTCATATGCTCCTTATGTCGCACATATAAATATCTTTTCATCATGCCACTGCAGAATTTATTGAGGAATCCGGGAAGATAATTAAAATACTTTTTTACTACAACAATTATGGATTTATGTGACTTTATTATCATCTCAGTTATTTGGGTGTATTTAGCATCTTTTGGACATACCAGTATGTTCAAAAAGTTCCAGAACTTTTTATATTAAAAAAGAATGAGTACAGATAATACCTGATTATGCGGTGTTTCCTTCGAAGTAGTTGCCCTGTGCAACTATGCATTTTTGCCAGCGCTCGTACAAAGATTTAAATGCAGATTGCAAGACTTCTTTTGCCGCATCCTCCTGTGTCTCTGTCGCAGCTCGTTGCACTTCCGAACTTGAGAAGCTTCGCCCCTTAAGCAAATTAATTCTTCATCTGGGGGAAAAGTCACACGGGGCGAGATCAGGGGAATAACCTGTTTGTGGAAGAATGGGAATGTGATGTTTGGACATATAATCAGACGCTAGGAGGGATCTGTGAGCCGGCGCATTATTGTGATGGAGCACCCACAAGTTAGTCTTCCAAAGGTCGGGTTGCTTGCGTCTCACTGATTCCCGGAGACGTTACAGGACGTTGGCGTACTCTTCTTTAGTGACTGTATGACCATGTTGAAGGAATTTCTTGTGTACGACCCCCTTGCAATTGAAGAAAACTGTTAACAAGACCTTTCTTTTGGAGCGGTCAGCCTAGGACTTTTTTTCGTCGTGATGGCAACGGTGATTTCCACACTTTCGACTGTCGGTTTGGATTGGGGGTCATACAGAAAGCACCGAGTCTCACCGCTAGTGATAAATCGATTCAAGGGATCATGATTTGAATCCACTACATCAATGTTATCCCTGCAAACTTGCATGTGCTCATCCATATTTTCTTGTGTCAGGTTTTTGGGAACAATTTGTTGGCACATGTGATGCATGCCCAGTTTCCCTGTTAAAATGACATGGCAACTTCCAACTGAGATGCCAGCAACTTCTGCAATCATGACAAGTTTTTTTATGGTCATTTTTCACAATTTCTTTGACAATGGCGATTTTTTCATCCGTTGTGGATGTTGAAGGTCGTCCTGACCTCTCATCATCCTTGATACTTTGTCGCCCGCTTTCAAATGGTCGATGTCACTCATAAACTCTAATTCAACTTATTGCACTCTCACCATAAGCTGACTTAAAAAAAAAAAATATATATATACTTGAATACTGTTCAAAATTGTTGTCTTTGCAACTGAGAGCCTCGAATGCCTGTAATCATGAACTATGCACATACGCTGCACATGTTGGATTTGGATCAACCCGGTTCTGGCTGGTCAGTCACATGATGCTCTTCACCTGCTCAGTGAGGAATGACGTAATTCACTGACATTTGGCAAACATTAAAAAGTTCTGGAACTTTTTGAACATACTAGTACAATTAAGATCTCTCTCATTAGTTACTGTATTGGCCTCAATATAGTGCACTGGCATAAAACACAAAATTTAGACAATTATCTGAAAAACCACAAGAAACATAACACAACTTGTAAAAGTGTTATTTTATTCATTATTGTATGATTTTTATAACAAACTGCTTTGATCATAAGTTTTCAGTTTACAAACATTCCTCTTACCTGAGACATAGCCATGGAAGAGCAGAGAGTGGCAAGTTACCAAAAGGTACCAGTCTATGGGGGCACAGAAAAAGTTTGGAATGATGTTGCTCCTAAAGTTGGAAATGAGCCACAGCAAGTAGCAAGTAATTTTATGGAAATACAGTAGTTTCCCCTTATCTGTAGTCTTGCTTTCCACGGTTTCAGTTATCTAGGGTCAACCATGGTCCAAAAATATTAAACAGAAAATTACAGAAATAAACAATTCGTAAGTTTTAAATTACACACTGTTCTGAGTAATTTGATGAAATCTCGTGCAATTCCGCCTGCGATGTGAATCATCCCTTTATCTAGCATCTCCACGCTGTATACACTACCCGCCTGTTAGTCACTTAGTAGCAGTCTTGGTTATCAGAATGACTGTCACAGTCGTGCAGTGCTTGTGTTCAAGTAACCCTTATTTTATTTAATAATGGCCTCAAAGTGCAAGAGCAGTGATGCTGGCAATTTGGATATGCCAAACAGAAGCTGCCAATTGCTTCCCTTAAGTGAAAAGGCGAATGCTCGTGACTTAATAAGAAAAGAAACAAAAATTGTATGCTGAGGCTGCTAAGATTGATGGTAAGAACAAATCTTCTATCCATGAAATTGAGAAGAAAGAAAAAGAAATTTGTGCTACTTTTACATTCACATAACTTTTATTACAGTATATTGTTACAATTGTTCTATTTTATTATTAGTTATTGTTGTTAATCTTTTATTGTGCCTAATTTATAAATTAAACTTTATAATAGGTATGTACGTACTGGAAAAAACAGTACATATCGGGTTCAGTACTAACCATGGTTTCAGGCATCCGGGGGGGGGTTCTTGGAATGATCCCTTGCAGATAAGGGGGAATACTGTACACTTCTCACATGTAGAAAAAATTTCCTTGCACTCAAATGTTTACATCCTTTTTGTTTGTTTCTGAGTTTAATGACCACCATGAGAAACTGTAGGGTTATAGGCAGTCACCCAGCCCTAATTTAGGGTCACTGGTTCTAAGAAAGGGAAACAGCCAGCACAGTCAGATAAATAAAGAGCTCACTTATTTCTCACTCAGAACTTGAACCCAAACCCATCTCAGATGTACGATCGAAAACCAGCCCCTCATATCACTCAGCCACCAGGCTGGAGACAAATTTTCTCTGTTTCTAATATGAAATTTTGTTAGGTGCTATGTGTTTTTAGTGCTTCTTGATGCGGCCTGGCACTGATTTATAACACAGTCTTTTCTCACTGCCTAATCTAGGTTAATGATTTCAGATACATTTTATGACATGAAACTAAATTTGCTTTGAGAAAACACTCAGAATACATTCATTATAGAAATAAAACTAATTCTGCTCAGATAGATGCTTACACTGATGTCCCAGTCACTTCCCAAAACCACTCTCTCATTCATCTGTGTTGTTGTTTTTCAAACGGCACGAATTATACATCTTGCCCCAACGAAACAAATGGAAGAGATTTGACGGTTAGTTTGCACACAAAATTTGTGAAGGATTTTTATATCATTGTAGGTAAATGCCTGTGGCTTATTGATAAAAACTCTTCTGGTGAGAAGCACACATTCCACTACCTGAAGTCCTGAACTGTATTACCTATCACCAAAAATGAACAAGGATAAATAAAGAATGGCCATACTTTAAAATTGTTTTTAAGTTAAAAGCAAAAGCTAAAATTAAAGGGTATTTTCTATAATTTTATCATTTCTGTCATTATAAAACAAATTCACTATGCTACAATTGCATACTGATTTACTTTTAATAATTGTGAATTTTAAATAAACCAGATAAAGAAACAACTATACCAAAAACTTACCTCAATTTTAGCCCAGTACTTGAAAATTGAACAGTGAGCATCAGAATCTTTGAAATCTGAAACAAAAGGTACTGTTAATAAGAAAGATGACCTCAAGCAAAAACATATTCTGATAATTCAAATATTTATTACTCTGTGAAACCCAACCACTTAAAAATAATGTAATACACTAAATCATGACAACACAAGATTAAAAATAGTCAACTGAATACTGAAACACAAATCACAAGATCTGGAAAAAAATTCTGATAAATAAATGAGAACTGACAACTGAAATGATAAATGTATAAAGATGATCTTTGATTAGTGTTTGAGGGGGGGGCAGCAATAGCTCATAGCATGTTTAAAACAGACTTAGCTGTAAAACTTTTTCTTGTAACACTAAGTGCTCAAACTGGCAATTTATCTGTACAAATGTCATTATGTCTGACCAAGATAAACAGGGGGAAAATGAAATATACTAATATATACATACCACATACAAATACTAACTTTTCAATATACCTAGGGCCATGAATGATTTCTTTCTTAGGGTTATAAAAATCATAAAGGAAAAGAAATCATTTCACAGTCCTGTTGGCAGAGAGCAAAAAGTGAGTTGCAAAGTATGTTGTCCCAGATGTACAAAGTTTGTATGAAATTCAAACTGAGTAGAAATAAGGGAAAAACCGAAGTTATGGTTCTGGGTGAGGAACTGTTAGTACTAAATGCAGGATAAGTCTAAATGGCACAGTTATTGACCAGGTGAATGAGTTTGTATACTTGGGAAGTATGTTTAAACAACAGAGAACAAATTAGATGTCATAATTAGTAGGCGAGTGAATTTTTTTTTTTTTTTTTTGATTGGAGGTTTAACGACCACTGTGAGCAACTCAATGGGCTATAAGTAGTCGCCCGTCCCTAATTTAGGGTCACTGGTTCCAGGGAAGGGAGAGAACCAGTGCCGTAATACAAACACAACATCCATGCCTGACCGGGATTCGAACCCAGACCCCTTACGGACGAATGATCAGAGGCCAGCGCCTTAGACCACTGTGCCACCGGGGCGGCAGAGTGAATTCTTCATTGAAAGTCATAGCTGCTTCAGGAGGATTTTACAGCAATGATGGGTTCTTAAGAAAGTCTCAAATGCTTCCAGTGCAGCCTGACGGATGTGCCAACACTCCCGTTCATATACAGCTCCCAACACATCCTTGGCGTGTGTGTGTGTGGGGGGGGGTACTGCAAATGCATGTTTATTTGCATATATGGAGGTGTCTGAATACTTTTGTTTACAGAGTGTATTTGAAATAATGAATTTCATTTATTTTGTTCCTTAACTATAACATAGTTAAGTGCCCATGGTAAGCTGGGACACAATGTTGATTTAGTTTTTTCTTGCACTCAAAACATTTGTTTCTGGTATTTTTCTGTCAAATTACAAAGCATCCTTGTAAATTAGGTACAACATAGTGGGTGTCACATGTTCGGTGAGCATGTGGAGTGGGGCTCGTGAGTGTAGGGATAGTTGACAGGCGTTCTTTTCAGTGAAAATTCATAGTGAATTTTTCTTCTTCTTCTGAAGTCCAAATTATGTGAAAGAGCATTTTTATGGAGTTCACAATACAAGATCCTGCTAGCCACCAAGGACATGTTTAGTGCATGAGTGAGCCAGTTCCACCATCACTTTCTACTGCATAGTTTACGACAATAGCTACCGAAAAGACAATAGAGATCAACACTTTCCATATTTTCATTATATCTCTGAATAAGGTAATGTTATAGGATGCCAATCTTGTTTTTCTTGGGCATTGCAAATAGTTTGACAATTTCAATGGGTTCACATGAGCAGTAATTTGATGTAACTGTAACAATGGCATTGCCAGTACTAGTGCTTACATAATCATCCTGCCCATCATCATAGACTTTATGAAGTTACCCAATACTAAGTGTCAAAGTTCAGTTACAAAGGCCTGGGGAAAGAGCTAAAAGGAATTGTGCATCAATCATGTACACTCTCAGACATAAACATGTCATTGTGTGTAGCTGCTGAAAGATTCAGAAAGTAATTTGAACTTCTTGATGAAAAATGCTTCACACCACCTGCCAATGGCTCTCATTTGGGAACACTGAAAAAAAAAACTACACTGGTTATCACTAATAAATATTAAAATGTATGTGACCACAACATAAACTCAACCCTTCTGCATATCTCCAGTGAATATAAAAGAAATTCAATGCTTTTTATGGATTAAAATTATAAAGCGTTCATATCAGATAAAAAATAAGAAAAACAGGAATTTTTAGAAATTTTCAGATTTTTATTTTTCGAGTGGAGGGCAAAATAAATATAGCTAAAAAATTATAAAAAAGATATTCAGCAATTTGAAGAAAAATTTCATT
Organism: Macrothele yani; assembly: GCA_039090855.1. Lineage (NCBI taxonomy): Eukaryota > Metazoa > Arthropoda > Arachnida > Araneae > Macrothelidae > Macrothele > Macrothele yani. Next base: position 118,814,071 of record CM077005.1, on the reverse strand, counting down.
ACTGAATACTTTCTCTTGAATTTTTTTTTTTTTTTTACTTTAATTGAAAAGTTCATGTTCCTAAATGGGAACATTGGCAGGTAAAGGTTAAGACACATGTTTAACATAGCAAAGTGGTGAAATCTGCAAACAAATGAAGTCTGTTAAAAGCCATTGTGGCTCTATGTAGAATTTACACAAATGAAAGGTCAAAAAGATCACAAATAGCAGAATTATAGAAGAAACAAACTCAATAGCATTTTAAAGGAATATATCTTTTACCTCATGGAAATGTTTTGGAGACATTGAATATGAAACTCAACATGGTTGTGGAGATGAAAGATAGCATGAAATAACTTGGAAATGTTAAAATACTGCATCATGGACTGGTTAAATTTATTCAGTCATGTTACCAGAAAGAATTTCAGAGGGATGGATCATGGAAGGATAAGTTAAGAACTTCTTACAAAAAAGAAAACAATAATGAGCACATAGTACAAAAGGTCATATGTGAAGTATGTAACAGTCACTATGTATGATACAGCAGATTTCCCAAAAAGAAAGAAATACAGAAACTTACAATTCATTAGATGCTCACTGGCAGCTTGAAAGGTATTCCTGAGAACTTCAAGTTCTGAATCATGATCTGAAAAAAACAAAAAATAAAAAAATGAAAAAAATGGAACAATGCATTACATAACAAAATTTATAACAGAGATTCTCTCTCTTTCTTTCACACACACTTTGCATCAGAAGGAAAAAGTAGTTTTCTACAAGAATTAGAAAGAGAAAAAAATTAGCATGCATGTGCAGATAAAACCTGAGAAAAATCTGCTTTCAAAATGTGACACATAACTACATAAGTCATGTAACTATTTGAGAACACTACATATCTGAACCACCCCAAAACAACATCCTTCATGATTATTTGGGTATATTTAAGAACAGTATCAACTGGTTCCAAGAACCCTGATACTACTTTAGAGTGAATGCGTACAACAATTTCCTAAGAATTTACAATCACACAAATTCTATTAGCCTTTCTCAGAAGTTCCATTACCGAAATCCTAAAAAAACAAAATCAGTTTACATATCAGTAATATTAAGTAAATTTCATCCATTGTGCACAAAAACTTGGGACAAAGGACAAAACCATGATCAGTTACAGTTTGACAACATTCGTAATATAACAGCAACCAACCACACTAGAAGTACTTACATTTTTTGTGCAACAAAACCTGAAGGGGCCATGCCCCCCCCCCCCCCCGGAAAAACACTCATATATGATGTACTATTTCTGCCCAACTGGAATTTCCCCCTGCTTAAATTTTTAAGCCCAGCACGCAACAGGTGCAGTGAGATCAGAACACAGTGATTGATGCAGCAATTTTATATCACAAGGGAAAATTTTGTAATAATTGTGGAAAGGGAAATCCCACAGGCTAACATACATATTTTTTTTTCTGTTTGCTTTTGTTGTTTAAAGAATACGGTGACATGGCAAACAAGCAAAAGGCCCACACATCCCAATCATTTTGTCACATAAAAATCATCCTTATCAACAATTCTCAATCCACTGCTGGATAAAGATCTGCTGAAGTCACTTCAACAACTCTTTGTTTTGAGAAATTCTCTTCGATGTCACTAAAGCATGCTTTCCAATTCCATCCACCCATTTTTCATATGGTCTTCTTTTGGGTCTATTTCTATCCCTTGATATCCAGTCAAATATTTCAGTTGTCCAATAGTGGTTTTTTTTTTTTTTTTTTTTTTTTTTTTTTTTTCAGATGTTCAGCCCATTGCTGTTTTAGGGGTTTTATTTTGATCACGATGTCTTACACACTTTTCATTTTCCTGATTCATGAGTTCCTCTTCCTAACTTTCCTGGTTATGCCAAGCATGCACACACGACACTTCTTTCAGTTGTCTACAGCCTCTGTATGTCTTTTTTAGTTAAGGTCCACGTCTCTGATCCATAAGTAAAAACTGTAACATTGATTAAACACTTGCTGAATAGAAAATGAAATTTTCTGCATAGTTACTGTTTCTCAAGTTAAAAAATATGTCTCACGAGCAAACTGCCTAGACTTATTTTTTAACACGATAAAAAGTAAATATGCGAAAAATTTAATTTTCTACTTAGCAATTCTTTGAATCCACGTAACTGAGCTCTATGCAACTCACTTAGAGTACTTGAACATATCAATTAAACATCTTTGTAATGGTAAATTGCTCTTGGAAATTCTACTGTTTCTTCCACATGATCTCCAACCAAGATTTTACACTGATTAATCTCTTCATCAATGTGCAGTGCTGCCACTGACGCACTGTAGTGGGTAAATTACCCCCCCCCCCCCAAAGGGACCCATAATTACAAATTCTACGATTCCTTTGGGACCCACATTATATTTCGGATTTTTTAACATGCCATCTGTCAAGTCAATTCGTGAGGATTAGGCAAAGAATGAAAACAGTCAGCAATGCACTGTTCCTCAAAATTATGTAAATATACGATATAAAATTATGCAAATATACGATATAAAATTATGCAAATATACGATATAAAATTATGCAAATATACAAATGTCTTGATTACTTTATTAAACCTTTCAACTCTTTTAATCATCGTTGGAACAGTTGAAATTTAATTTCAAAAACAAACAAACATTTAATAAGAGCACTGTGAACGATTATACTCTACTAAAAGTTGTACGTCTACTTCAATGATTGTTCGTGAAAAGTAAAATAAAAACTGTTCAAGAGTAGTCATCACACTGTTCCTGTGTTTTGAAAAATAAAAACCACTCTGTTGTTCTGAGATGACTTAAAATGTATTGTCATTGTGTAGTTCCATTATGATAAAATTTAGTTGAAAATGATAAAATTTAATTGTCAGTACGTTTTTTTTTGTTTTTTTTTTTAAGATTGCTTTCAAAGAGCATAGATTAAAGTGTCAAACAATGTATTTCACATTTATTTTTCATTTGCTTATGTATGTATAAATATTCATTATCCCTTGATTCATTTGATTTTTAAAAGGACCCAGAATATCTCACAAAGTACCTTTTTTCAAATCTGTGGGTCCCTGGGACCCAGCTTGATAAAAAATGCAACAGCAACTCTGATGTGGCCCTTGTTTGATATATGTTACCCAAGGTAAATATAGGTATTAGTATGATTCCCATCAATGTTAAATCTTCAGTGCTTGAAAAAGCATTGCACATCTATTTTGTTTTCAGAAAGCTCATTTTTAATCTGACTTATTTACTTTTGTCAGTGAGTCCCTGGATCATACCATTCAGCTTGAAGGGGTACTTGCAAAAAAGACAATGTTATCAACAAAACTTAGGGAGTTAAATAATCTCCACTAATCTTTATCCCTTTGTCTTTCCAATTCAATAATTAAAAGACATTCTGCAATATGGCATTGAAGAGCTTGGAAGATATGATGTTACCATGTCTCACTCCCTTTCCAATTTTCATTGGTGCTGTATCCTCAAATACCCAAACCAATGCACTTGCATTTTCATAGATGTTATTAATCATGTCAATGCATGCATTTTCAATACCACAGGATTTCAGAGACCTTGTAACTTCTGATGGCTGCACAGAATCAAAGGCCTTTTCTTACCCAATAAAAGCATTACATAGTGGGACTTCATGTCCATTCAATCTTTCGATTAGTTCTCTCATTACATGGTTATAATATAAAGTGCTGTAGCAGCCTGTTCTCTTAGTTGAGCCATGCCCAGTGATACCTTCAAGCGATGTAACAGTACCTCAGTGAAGATTTTTATAAACCACTTATAGGAGGAGGATGGATCTGTAGTTCCCAAGATCCTCTATGTCACCCCCGTACCATGATCCAATTATCAGGAACCTTCTCTTCAATGAGACATATACTGAAAATTTGAGCTTGAGCAAGAGTAGTTTCTATTTCTCTACTGGAGAGATATATATAACCTACAAAGCAGAAACTGCAACAACAAAAAATATAACAATGATAATAAAAATAAAAAATAAAAAACTCAAAAACCAACAGGCAAAGAGAATAACAAAATAATAAAAAAATAATAAATAATAAAACCTGATTATTTTTTTATTCTCTTTGCCTGTTGGTTTTTGAGTTTTTTATTTTTTTTATTTTTATTATCATTGTTATATTTTTTTGTTGCAGTTTCTGCTCTGTAGGTTGTTAGTTCTGAGAATTCTTCACTGCTGCTCTAGTGCGTTATGATCTTCAGAATGCAAGTTAAATTTTTATTTTTTTATTTTTGTCTTTAACTCTATTTTTGGTTTTAGGTATATATATATATATATACACTGGTGTCCAAAACCTAAGGACAAACACTATTTCAAACAGTTACAACCACAAAATCAGACGCAACAGCTTGTGACGATTTGCATAACTGGGAACGTTCAGTAGAAAGTTGGTGCACATGCAAAATGTCTAATCTTGGGAACAGGGGTCACATGGTATCACTTAAATGGATAAAAGAGAAAAGGGTGCAATAGGCAATATGTGTTTGAAGGAAAATCTAGACGTGAAGGCATAAAGGTACGAATATATAATTTACGTTATGTCTCAAAGACATTGTCTAGATGTTTTCACGTGGGAAAGAATCATAGGAAAGCTGGATGAAGGCTGCCGAGCGAGTGATGTTCCTAGGAAGTTTGGAATCACATGTAGTGTGGTATCCAAGCTCTGAGCAGCAGATCAAACTAATGGAATGTGTTCCAGATACATACTAGGAGGCTGTTTTCATTCTAATATGATGCACGAAGAAAGATTTTTAGATGTAACAGCAAAATGTAATTGCTGCATCACAACCAGTCAGCTTGCGAGTTGCCTCCATTCCAGCACAGAAACACAGATATCCGACAAAACTGTGGCAAGACATTTGCGACATGCAGGGCCCAAAGGGACTGTGGTTTGCATTCCTCTACCCACAGCTCAATGTAGTGCACATTTATAGTGGTATCATATCCACAGAAATTGGACGTGACACATATGGGCCAATGTACTCTTCACAGATGAGAGTCATTTCAGTCTGTCCTCAGATTATAGACATCAGTTGATCTGCTGTGAAAGTGGTACTACATACTAGCACAAGAACGTGTAGGAAAGGGACAGATGCAGCAGTGTAGGGGTGATGGTGTGGGGCGGCATCATGATTAACAGATACACAGAGCTACAGGCACTGGAAAGTGGGATTCTGATGGGTGAACAATATTGCAACAAAGTTCTTCTACGCCATGTTCGATTATTCCATGGTGGTGTAGGCGAAGACTTGCTGTTCATGGATGACAATGTGACACCTCACTGTGCGAGCACAGTGCAGACACTTCTGGAGACTGAGCATATTCATCATATTGACTGGCCAGCACACTCCCCAGACCTCAACTCCATTGAACACATCCGGAACACAATGGGAAGACGCACTGGTGCTTGAACTCCCCCTCCAGAAAACAAGCAGGACCTCATCCGTGCTCTGAGGGAGGAGAGGGTCGATTTGCCTCAGGAACTCCTGGATCACTTGGTGCTCAGCACGCCACACTGAGAGAGCTGCATTGCAACTCAGGGTGGACATATTCCATACTGAAATGTCTTTATGCCTGGTTATTGGTAAGCACTGCACATCCATTCTCCATGTCCGGAAATTTGTACCTTTTGTGTAAACCCTGATTACAGTGTAATTTGTGAGCCATTTATAAACACTTTTTTTGTATCTTTTTATGTGTTCCTATGTTGGCAATATAATTATTTCCCCATTTGGCTGAGATCATGTACTGTTTTTCTTGTAAAGGTAAAAGTGTAGTCTGTCCTTAGGATTTGGACACCAGTGTATAATCAAAGACATCTTATTCTTTCATACCACTGACAAGCAGCTAATAAAGTTCTTCATTTTTAAAAAGCATGAATCTTATTTTGGTGAATTTTGTTAAAACAGGATTCAGAATATGTTTTACAAAAATCAAAATGTTAATTCAAAAGTAACTTTTGTTAAAACTGCCAATGTCAGACTGACTGCAAGAACTATCATGGTATTAGCCTACTGAGTGTGCCAGGGAAAGTGTTTGGTAAGGTCATTATTGAAAAAGTAAGGGGTCTTACATCAGAGAAAGTGTGAGATGTTCAGTATGGTTTTATGCCTGGTAACAGCTACACTAAAATTTTTGCATAACGCATGATGATTGAAAAGTATCAGGCTGTTGGTAAGAAAGTTTTTGCTGCCTTCATAGATTTAGAGAAAGCTTATGACCGAGTCAATAGGACACTTTTATGGACGGTATTGAATGAATATGGTGTTACTGGGAATCTAGGAATCTACTTAATAGTGTAAAAGCCATGTAAGCTGGCAGTAGAGCTTGCGTATGAGTAAATGGTGTTTTATCAAAATGGTTTTCTATTGGTGCTGGAGTCAGACAAGGTTGTGTAATGTCATCATGGTCGTTTAATATATTTATGGACGTGTGCATGCGTGATGCCAAAATAGATAATAATACTGGTTTATGTCTCGGTGATATCCGTGTGTGCAGATTGCTGTATGCTGATGACACTGTCCTGTTGGCAGAGAGCAATAGTGAGTTGCAGAGTATGCTTTCCCGGATGTATGAAATTCAAACTGAGTATAAATAAGGTAAAAACCAAAGTTATGGTTTTTGAGAGATGAACTGGTAGTACTGAATGTAATATAAGTCTAAATGGCACAGTAATTGACCAGGTGAATGAGTTTGTGTATTTAGGAAGCATGTTTGACAGAGAGAACAAATTGGATGGTGAAATTAGTAGGCGAGTGAATTCTTCATTGAAAGCAATGGCTGCTTTGGGAGGTTTTCACAGGAATGATGGGTTCTCAAGGGAATTCTGCATGGCTGTGTATGAAAGTGTAATTGTTCCTACTCTGATGTATGGCAGTGAAACCTGGGCACTACAGAAGAAACATAGGAGTCGTTTGTGCACTGGAGAAATGTGTTACTTACGAGAGGTTTGTGGCAAGACAAATTCTGATTGTGTGAGGAATGAAGATGTATTGCAGTTGTGTAATGTGAAGCAAAATGTTAGCAAGGTGGAGACTATTATGCTCTGGTGGTTTGGCCATGTTGAAAGAATGAGTCATGAGATGCTCACCAAGAAAATCTTTTTAGCCCAAGTGGCAGAAAGGAAAGGCAGAGGAAGGCCAAGGAAGTCATGGGAGGATCAGATTCAGGAGTGTCTACATGAGAAAAAGATTATGAGTATAAAGTATAGAAAGTCTTGTGTATGGCGTGTGATGGATGTCAAGATCGCTGTAAATGGACAAGTTTGATATGGCAACAGTACGTAAAAATTATCTGGTAGTTTGTATTTCTTTGTGGGGCTAACCTCTGAATCTCGGAGAACAGCTTAGAGATATGTATGTATGCCAATGTCATGCCAAAGTATCAGAGAAATTAATGAAGAATTCATTTTTACAAATACAGATCAGCAAAACAAATGCATCATTTCTGGCACAGAAATAGTATAACAACTATTCCCCGTGTAGCAAATTTCAGATTTTTTTTTTCTTTTAGGAGTTTGCTACAAGGAAAGCAGTTAGTCACAGCATTCCAATGGCAAAAATAATGAGCATGTTAGAACTTCCCTCTTTCTCTCTGTCTCTTATGCATGCTCACAAACAAACAAACAATACAAAGTGAGAAAATGCAAAAGAAATTGAGATATAACAATAATAATACAGACTTATCCCACTCATGAAATTATAATACAGTAGTCTCGAGAATCCAACACTTCGCCAGTCCGACACATCCAGTAATCCGACACTCGCAGCAACCGACCAGAAGGCAAGCACGCTCGAGTACACGCGTACCGGAAATGTGACGTTCTTCACACATGTGCCAAAAACCGGAAAAACGGGGATGCGTGAGTAGCGCCTCCCTTCAGTCGCTAGTTGTTTGCTGCACGTGCGGTTGGCAAAGCAGTCACAGTGTTTGTTTATGTACTGTATTGTTCAAAATGTCTCAATCTGTTAAACATAAGCATAAAACTTTAACTTTGATTGAAAAGGCGGAAATCATTAAGAAAATTAAAAAGGGTGAAAAGTTCGGTGATTTAGTTTTATGGTGTTGGACGTGCCACGATTTATGACATCAACAAAAAACGGAACAAAATCAAGGGATTTGTTCTAGATTTGGACATCAGGACCAGTGATAGGAAAGCTCACCTCATTGGAGATGCTCTTTACGCATGGTTTCTCCAGGAACGTAACAGACACTGCTATTACTGGTGAAATTATTAAAGAGAAAGCAAAATTCTTTTATAAGGAAATCATGAAAAAAGACTATTTTCACGCCAGTACTGGCTGGTTTGATAAATTTAAAAATGATTTGGAATCCGTTTACTAAGAATGACAGGTGAGAAACTCTCTTGTGACTTTGAAGCCTCACCTTATAAAGAAAAATTTATCAAGTTGGTACAAGAGTAAATCTTAGCACCGATCAAATCTATAATGGTAAAAGATCGAATCACATCTATGCCGTGTTCAAATGTTAGCGGTACACATAAGCTTCCGTTATTAGTTATTGGCAAGTCTAAAAATCCAAGGGCGTTTAAAAATGTCAAAAACCTTCCGGTTTTGTACAAAAACCAACGTCGGGCTGGGATGACAAAAGAATTGTTCACCGACTGGTTTCAGGAGCAATTTGTCCCATCAGTTAAGACATTTTTTTGACAGAAAAATTTGCCACAGAAAGCTTTGTTACTTTTAGATAATTGCCCGGGCCATCCAGAAGATGAACTAGCATCTACAGATGGTTTTGTAAAAGTGATGTTCTTACCACCAAACGTAACACCTTTGATACAACCAATGGATCAAAATGTGATACAAACTGTTAAGATCCAATACAAAAAAAGTCTACTCTACTGTAATAGTGGTAATTGTAAATAACCTTTAATAATAGCGTAATGGAACAGGAATGTTTATTTCATGAAATGTAATGTAATGTAAATATCTTTTAATTGTTGAATTTTAATGAATATGTAAATAATTAAGAATCCTTGCAGTTTTAGAATGTTTTAAAAAGTAATCGTGAGAAATTTCTTAAGGATATGATTTTTGAGTCTGATTTGGGAGAGCCAGTAAGTCACCAGAAACGATTAGTTATCGGCGAACTTCCGGGAGTGGACAAAACACAGGATTTCGTGTATGGATAGCTATTATAGAAGAAGGCTTTTTTAGAGTTTTAAAGCGACTCATTAGGAAGGACTTCCGTTCTCAAGGAAGACTTGTCCTTCGGGGAGGTGATTAGGAATGGAGACGGAATGAGAAGAAGGTGTTCGGACAGAGGCTTCAGGCTTGTTTTTTGGAGTAGTGCGGAAGACAATAGCAGAACGAGACTTCGAGGGTAGGAAGGATGACGTGTGTTAGGGAGAGAACGCGCCTGACGGGAGAGAGCAAAGCGCGAGACGTTGAAGGGAAGGAGTAAAATTTTGAGAGGGGAGGTTGTCTCCACGTACAAGCGGTAACCAGGAATGAATAGCGAGGAGTTATGGAGCATGAGAGATGGTCTAATCATAGGTGGCCAGGAGTAATAATTAAATTAAGCAATATCACGACAATAAAGGATTCTATCAGATGTCAACTCTCTTCTGTTAAATGATCTATTAATACTCTATTAATGTGTACAGTGTTCAAGGAACCTGTTAATCTTCTGATTCAAACCTATTTCGGTAATATAAAAAAAAGATAAAACAGCACTGTGACACTACAATGTGATAAGCAAAGAGGAAAGCATCCTCGATACTCTGAAGGCCATTAACGTCAAAGATATTTACGATCTTGCTCATACGTGGGAAAATGTATTGACTAATGTATTGGTCACCTTGTGGGGCAAAATATGTCCTACACTGCCATTGTTAGCTCAGTAAAAAAAAAAAAAAAAAAGTTCAAGAAGCCAATGACAGTGATGATTCGGCTGTTACAGACCTCCCAAGAAGCCATCGTAGTGCTGTGCAGTGATGAATCTGAAAGCCTGACTGAGTTGACGTAAACGATTGGCTCATTGGGAATGAAGAAGAAAATTTCCAACTAATGAGGAGATCATCCTAGATGTTTTAGATGACAATGACGAGGAACAAGAGGGGCCAACTGTACAATAAGTTCATGCCGTACAGCACAGTAGTGCAGTAAAGGCATTTACTACATGTGTCATGTGGGCCGAGGAGAATGACGTAGCAGTTGCTGACATACTGGTTTTAAAAAGACTGCAAAAACAAGTTTTGAAACTGTCTTTAAAAAAAAAATAATAATAATTGACGTGTTTCTTGTACTCTCTACTGTGTATTTTGCTAACTTGTATGTATTTGTAAGTATATTAATAATCAGTGATTTGTTCCTGTACATACTATGTACAGTATGTACTGTAGTTCTATTTTTTATTCAAAATCCAGTAATCTGACACCCGCCGGTCCGATATGTGTCAGATCACCGAGACTCCACTGTACTTGGAAGATGATATGTATTTTACACAGAAAGAAACACTACAGAATTTCCTATTTGATACCCTTAATGTATCATATTCAGTAAAGGTATTTGCGTAACGCTGCAATAATTTCTTCTCTATACAATGACTAAAATAATATACCAATCTCACAAAACAACTTGTTTTTGAAAAACAAAATTATAGAAATAAACAAGTTTTAAAAACAGTTAGTAAAATACTTCATAGGTTGAGCCAAATGATGTCTTATACCAACTATATTCTACTGATATTTGTGCTATTAAAAAATTTAATACATGAAAAGTACATCAAAAGAAAATATTTGATCTCACACACACAGCTATTATATACCTTTATCCCAATTAATGCGACGTCTTAAATAATCTAAATATGTTATCCACAATTGCTTATAGTCTTCAGCTGTAGTAAATGATACCTGTAAAGATCTTTCAAAAGCATCTGGAGAGAAAAAAAATCTTGGATTATAACAGGCAATAATCTGTTTTTATTGTATCAACAACAAAAACTTTTATATGAAATCACACAATGTTACCTTTTAAGTTCATGGGAAGTTAAAAGCACACACAAATAAAATCTGAGAACAGTGAATACTAAATGCATACAGAAACATTACAAACCTTGAGAGAGAAAAGGATACAGAAAACACAAAAAGAGGGGAAGAAAGAAAAAAAGAAACCAGGAGAGAGGGGGAGGGATACAGAGAGAGAGCCAGACAGAGAGAAACAGGGAACCAGACAGAGTGGGAGGGAAGGATGAAAGAGGAGCAGGAAAAGAGACAGACGTAGAGGAGAAGGGAAGAAGACTGGAAGAGAGGAAGAAACAAAATTGTGTGTGTTTGTATGTCCATCTGTCTACCCTTTTCCCCCTCAACCCCAATTAATCCACATTTATTATGCAGGATATACCAAATTTAAATCTCAAATTACAAGAATTTGTTTCACAAATAATTATCAATCCTCACATGAGAGAAGTTAAATGCAATTTACCATAATTTTATCTGATCTGGAATCTTGAGCATATAAAAAAGAAAAACACAGAAGCAAAAGAAAATGATACTTGCTATTTATAGCATACACACGGGTAGACAAATTCAAGATGCCCAGCCATCTAAAAATTTTCACCTAGTGCCCGAGTTTTCGAATTCTATTTTGAAAATTTTATTTTCCAAAATTCAGTTTCGTATTATGAAGATTCCATCTCTTTACTAAAACATCAAGTGCACAGTATGGATTTTTTTTTTTCTGTTTACATCTTGAATGACCCTATGATGATTTCTTTGCATGGACTTTCAATTGAAGACTCTGATCCAGCAAAATCTCTTGTTCATTAGTATTTCAGTGAAAAATCAAATAGACACATGCAGTGCTGAAGCTGGGTCTGGTTCATTTGCCCGACGATCACTTCACCAAAGGGTCACTTGACTGAAATGTACACTTCACTGAAGGGTCACTTGATTGAAAGGTTCATTTCAGCAAAAAGTCATTTTACCAAAGGGTCAGTTAAATGAAAACTTTGGATTTCATTATACAGATAAGATCTGCTGAAATATGGTGGTGTCAGTTTGGACAACAGACCACCAAAACATTTGGGGACCATACTTAAATTGCACTTTTGATTTCTCCATGTTACAAAGAGCACAAAGAATATAATTTTAAGGCATTAGGCCTGGGTTTAGGCCCTTTTAGCATATTTTAATCATTCGTTCTCATATTCATAATGAGACAGAGTCAAGTTAATGATCGTGCACTTTTACTCAGTAAAGATCCAGACTCACGGTCGCCAGGTCGCCACTGACGATAAACTTCATCGTCATGGCGACTAAAAATGTTTGATTAAATTGCCAATTCTGGCGACCTATATGGGGAAAACGTTTATTTTATTTAACTTGTATTGTACGGAATTTTTTTTAACTTGTACGGAACTCGCACGTTTTTGAAAATTTTTACTCAAAATGTACGGAAATGGCACAAAATTTGAGTTGTACGGAAGTCGGCCATCACCTTTTTCATTCTGTTTGAACAGCAGAAAAAAAAAAAAAAAGTTTATAAAAAAGGCGGTGGGCGTCGGTTTTTGATCACAAAGAATGCGCCAAGGCTGATGGTTCATCGTAGGGGGACGAGTTTGCGGTGGGGATGAAAGCCGGTGGTGGACAGCTCAACTGTCTGCGTCGGAAAAGTCCAAGTGGGAGAAATTTTTATTTAAAAAAATTCTCCAATTTTTTAAATAACTGAATGCAAATTTAACAGTAACCAAGACACATCAAAATAAACTCCCATGTGAAATTTCGTCAAAATCCGATGAAAACTTTAGAAATAGGGCATTTTCATTTTATTATTTTTAATGAATGTTCGCTGAAAGCCTGCATATTCCATAGGAAAATTCTAAAATTCGGAATCGGCATAGTCCGGATTTCCGGACGATTCCGGATTTTCGAGGTTGTACTGTAATAATATTTCCATACCTGCGAACTACTACGGAATGTCCGTAGTTTCTACGGATTTAGTTGGCTGACTACCGACCTTGCTGTCAAAACTACGGATTCTATGAATTTTCATTTTTTTTTATATATTTTATTGTTTTATGATATGCACAAGATTTTTTTTTTTTTTTTTAATTGGAGGTTTAACGACCACCGTGAGCAACTCAATGGGCTATAAGCAGTCGCCCGTCCCTAATTTAGGGTCACTGGTTCCACGGAAGGGAAAGAGCCAGTGCCGTAAGACAAACACAACCATCCATGCCTGACTGGGATTCGAACCCGGACCCCTTACGGACGAATGATCAGAGGCCAGCACCTTAGACCACTGCGCCACCGGGGCGGCCACACACACAAGATTCTTAAGCGGACTTGCGGAATTCCGCCTTTTTTTTTTTTTTTTTTTTTTTTTGTCATCATTTAGATTGTTCTCAGGATCAGCGTAAAACTGAAGACAATTTGCGGGGGGGGAGTTCCGTTTGGAGACGGTATTTCGTGTCTCAAAACTTTCGAAAACGGTAGTTGAATGGAGTTACAGTAATCGTAATTTTTTTTCTCCCGATGTTGCCTTAGTGTAAAGTTTTATTGTTAAATATGATTTTATTGCATAAAAGTATTTCAGCTTGAAACTGTAGGCAACAATGTGCGAAAACGGAGGTTAGACGCCGCAAAAATTTCCCCGTAATCTCAGACATCAGATTCTTCTGCGAAATCGAGGAACTCCACCTTTTTTTGTTATTATTTTGGTCCTTCTGGAGGTCAATGAACCAGTGAACACAATTGGGGAGGGGGGGATTTCCGTCGGAGGACGGAATTCCATCTTAACGAAAATTTCGAAAACGGAAGGTCGACGGAGTTCAGATTTTTTCCGCAATCGTAATTCCTTTTTTCTCGCGATGTTGCCTCTGCCCAGTATTATTGTTCAGTAATATTTAACTGCATAAATATTTGTATTTCAGCTTGAAAATAGCGGGAAAATTTCCAAAACCGGAAGTCCGACAGTACAAAGATTTCTCCCGTAGGCGCACTCCCCTCCCGGCGCGATGTTTGCATTGTTTTATTACTTCAGTTTCAACTTTTAAGAATACTATAACTGAAATATGCAAAATAAAACATACTGATAATATACTAAGCAATTTTATAAAAATAATTTAGTATGAAATAAACAATTTGATTTTTTTTTTCAAAGTTTGGCCACTGAGTTTTTTTTTTTTTTTTTTTTTTTTATGGCCATTAACAATTTTAGTCTTGGTGGCCAATGTCTACAAGCAAAATCTGTAAGTCTGGATCTTTATTACTCAGGCACAAAGAATCAATTAAAGGCCCAATTCCTTGATTTAGGCTTTTTAGAAAATTTCAATAATCTGTGCTCAGGTTTACCTAAGAAGTCAAGTAAATAATTTTGCATTATTACCCAGATCCAAAATGCTAATTATAAGAGACTAATTAATACAGACATTTAACGTGGACCAAGAACATCAAACAAAGATTTTCGCTCTTTCCGCGTTTATAAGTGAGTCACGTCCATGCGTGGGGTCTCTTATAATTTTACCCTTCAATAAAATTATAAGAGACCCTACGCATGGACCTTTTCAACATATTTTAATCTACCATACTCATATTCATAAGGTTTATATGTATAACAAGTCAAGTTAGTAATGTTGCACATTTACTCAGACACAAAGAATTGATTTTAATTTTAGATTTCAAAAGACCAACCTCCGGCTAAATGGACATGGAGAAATCAAAAGTGCAACCTATGTATGATCACCCAATGTTTTGGTTGTCTGTCTTCCAAAACGGAAGCACATTTCAACGGATCTTATTTAAAAAAAAAAAAAAAATCTGAAGTTTTTGATAAACTGACCAGTAAAAATGACCTTTCGGTGTAATAAACTTTTACGCGATGCGACCTTTCGGTGAAATGAACCTTGCGATTAAATGAACCTGTGGTGAAATGTACCTTTCAATCAAGTGGCCCTTTGGTGAAATGAACTTTCAGTCAAATGAACGATAACCGATGAGGCTTTAGGATAATGAATGGTTTAAAGGAGATTGGAGGTGAGTGTAACTTTAAACAAAATGAATGAAAGGTTTACATACTTTGCAAACATCATATAATCTAAGTTTGTGAGCACATTTATACACTAGTATTTTTATTGTATGTAATACACTCCAGAAGACAAAGCTGAACTTTCCAAAGTGAAAACCTGTTTCGAAATGCAGCTATTAATACAAATGTATTACATGTTCCCTAGTTTTAGTTGTGGATTTTGCAAAGAATTTTCGAGCAATATCTGAGGAATAACACATTAATTTTGACCAATGAAGGTCACAATTCTTTATGTGTAGTTTTTGTTTAAATTGATTGTGGTTCTCTCCTCATATCCCTCGGAAACATTGCTGGCTCATGAAAAAAAGGAGCTGGCACCTGAAAATTTTGGAGTTTTGTCCACCCCCGGTCATATACAACTGAAAGAGATTGGTATCTTATAAAAGTTCAATGTGTGCTCCATCACACTGCCGTGCATACATCTAAAGCTTCGCAATGAATAATGGTAATCATTTTTGCGCAACAGCCATTTTCGTTTGGACCCTTCGCATTGTCCAGTGTTTCTGACAATGGTAATAAAGGTCCACACAAAGGGGTCAAAATACACCCAGCTTCTATAAAGTTAAATACGACTTTTAAACATACTTTGACATTCGAGACATGTTATGATACACCTTTCTTAATTCTTGTTGCAGATTCATATTACAGAATCAACTGAATAAAGCACCCACACACAAAATGCCTTCTTTGTAGAATTGTCACTTTGCTTTTGTTCTGACCCCTCTAGTAGCACATGCCATAATTACAGCAGTTCTTAGTGCACAAACACACTATTACAATAAATGTCTCTTTCCCAAAAGTCTCAGTTTCTCAACGTTTTCACTCTGCGTAATTTTTATCTTTTATACAATTAAAACAACTTTCTGGCTGCCTGTCTATTTCTAACAGAAATATACAGAATTGAAAATGTACATTTTCTGAAAGTACACAGCTAGGAGAGTTGCAAGAACTTTTCACTTTTTTTCCTCGGGCAATTACTTCTCTTTTTTTAATTTTTATGAATGCTCTAAAGCAATTCTCTGTTAGTCTGTTGATCTGTTTCAAATACAAATTGAACTTCATAAAATGTGCATTTTTTGAAAGTACAGAGCACGAGCAGTGAAATGAAAGCTTCTGCTTTCTTCCCTTGACAATTTCTTTCTTATTAATATTCAGTTAATACTTGGATACACAGTTGTGCTCTTGTAAAACCCACATGCATTAAAAACAAACTCAGCTCTCACCATTCTACTATCAAGGGCAATGGTTTCCAGGTTGGATAGTCAGGAACCTATACTAAGAAGCAGATGTGGCTATTTCTAAACTGGAAGGCATTAACTTAAAAGTTGTGTTAGTCTACAAAACGGTACAAGGCTCTGGTTCAGGTGAATTTAACTCCTTTCATAAAAACTTGGATATCGGGATGAAAACCAGAAAAAGAAAACTGGCGGTAGCAAACAATGCTATTAGTTCCTAGAAAACTACTTGATATCGGAATTAAAACCAGAAAAGAAATTCGGTTCATAGTAAACAATGCTATTAGTTCCCAGAAATGTGAAGAAAGCTTCAGGTTACAATAAAATTAATCCAGAACTGGTTAAGTTTAATGTAATGACAGGTTAACCAAGCCTGGATTTATTTTTTTGTAGCTTGCCATCTTCAATTGTTGGAATACTTAGGAATGAGAATTCTATCCACTTCCATTGTGGTTCTGAAACAGTACAGTTGGTTTTAGAGTAACAAAATCAGCATTTGTTCCACACGTAGGTCTTACATTTTTGAACATGGATTCAATTTCACAGCTGGTTGACTAATTCAGTCAGTTTTCTCATGCTCTCTGAAAAAACAAGAACAAAAAAACATTAGGACCTGGGTGTACTCTCTTACTACCTATTATTCCTTAACACAGTGTCTCTCCCCCTCTCTCTGCATAATTAATAGCAATGTAAATTAATTCACAATAACATTTGATAGTCACAAAGAAGCTTGCAGAGTAGCCAGTCTTCAAGCAAGCCAAGCTTATGTTGTGCGGGTGCATAAAGGTATGACAACAGTTTAAATTAAACACAAGTGTGCATTGCTCAACACATGCACCACACATCATGCTGCATACATTCATATCAATGTTAACAGATTTGCTGCTGCTGTGCTATTTTAACGGCAAGCACACTGTGCCGGTAAGAAATCCGGGCAAATTTCCCGAGATGCCACAAGGCGTCACACGGCACTACGGATGAGCTTCTATGCATTGGATCAACCTAGGTGTGTTCGGATCTCATAGCTTTGCACGACTCCGCTATTCCAAATTACAAGAAAATTTATGCATAAGTGATATTTGTAATTATAACCTTCAGTAACATCAGGGACATAAACATGTCTACAGCATATGCATTGCTTTGCAATGCATATGCTGTAGACATGATCATACATAGGTGAAAAAAATCTTCCAATAAGAAAATACATTATTTTAAATGAATATGTTTACCTCAGTTAATTCATATTTGTCATAGATACATAAAAAAGCAAGCATGAATGTTTCAATAAAAATACTCAAAATCTTTAAAATAAAATCATAAGAAAAATGACAATTATTTTTTAATTTCACCTTTAAGAACATTATATTCTCTGCCGTAGCGTTCAAGTGCTTTAATATAGTTGATCCATAGCTGTGCTGACCATGGACAATTTCTGACAGCCCTTTCATGAACTGGAATAACAAATTCATCAATCTTTACTTGTGTGTCCTGAAAGGAAATTAATAAATAAATACCAAGTAGAAACATATTAAAAACTTAAAAACTGTTGTAATGTTATGTGACATTATTAATACAAAAAAAAAAAAAAACCCATTAAAATTCTGCATGTACAATTAACATGTAATTCAGTATTCATGTCACTTTAACAAAAATAAAATGCACAAAAAATAAAAACACAGACAACTTTTATGATATCCTTAGTGATAACCCAAGTACGTGAGCTTCACCTATATGATATTCTAAGTTTCCAATAACATTCTGAAATGTCATTTATTGGTTTGGTATTTCAGCTGTGTTTTTACGTCACACACGACAAGAGTTCGACCGTTTTCGTACTCTGGAATTTTAGTGTGGGTTTATTCATATTCCCTTTTTTTGTGAAGTTTGGTGACATACTAGGTTGAGAATAGAATTTCAGTGTTGTTTATGCCTAGAGGGAATCCCGTCATATCAAAGACGAGATCGGAACAACGTAACGACTCAACGAATGACGCTACAGTGAAAGGTATGTTCTCCCAATTCGTTTTTTGATGTATTATCTTTTTTATTATATCCCAATTAATTTAAATTCGTTCCAATTCGTCTTAATTTTTTTTTTTTTTTTCCCCAATTCGGTTGTATGTTCACTTAATTCGTATTTGCTGTAACAGATTTCATTTCAGTAGGAACTACAGTGATTTTAAGGATTTTAGAGATTTTAAAGTTATCAATGAGTTTTCTCTTTATGCCATAAACGGAGACCTGGAGACAACATGCAAAAAGTTTTATCACAAACAGATAATCTTTTCATAAAGGACTCGTATTTTTCGTCAAAAAAATAAATAAACATAATTAACTTCAGAGGGTATTTCACACTAGAACTGATGATTTAGCTGTTGATGAGCAAATTTAGAAGTAACTGAAGCCTACATCTACCTTCAAATATTAAACGACAGCCTCATCAAAGAAGAAATTACAAGGTTCATACTCTTTTACACAAAATAAGTTCAAGTACATTTTCATGGACTTTTGAAAATGAAATGGTCATATGTGTGTGCTGTCAGTTGGTTGGTAAGTATGTAGGTCGGTATTTTAGCAAGTTTAACCTATTAAACTTAGCTGGAAGGGCACACCTTCAATGACCTGCCCCCTACCGGTTTATTTTTTGAAACAGGGAATAGGGAATAAATTCGAAAGACGTGGAGATAATGCAAATGGACGATGACATTGCTCAGTCCACGTTATCATATAAACAACGCATAGCAACTGAAAAATTGTTCATCTGACACTGCTGGGATTAGGGCTGCCGAGTGTGTTCGCTTTACACACTTGGCAGCGAAGTTCTGAGTGCATAAAGCGGGTTCGATCCCAGCGGTGTTGGATAAACAATTTTTTAGTTGCTATGCATTGTTTATATAATTACGTGGACTGAGCGGTGTCATCGTCTATTTGTATTTTTTTTTACTCTGAATTGCCCTTCTGCTTTGGTGTTTTTCGAAATCATTTTATTTTGTGGAATATTTTGAAAGGGTACATTATTTTCGTATTCATCCTCCAGCAAGAACACATCCCTAACTCCAGCCAACAAAAGCCCATCAGAATTAATGAATACATCATTCCACTTATTTTACTCCAATGGCTGACATATTACTCCGTAGTGATGTCATAGCCAAAGTACCAGCTGCCCACATGCTTCCCTGGAGTTGAACACAAGTTTTGCAAATTTGATCAGCTTGGTGTTTTTATCAGAACTACACAAATCTCCCATACAACATTTTAGCACAAACAATTATTTTACACATGCTCTTTCATATAGTTACTTAAAAAATAATAATAAAAAAAAATCAGATACTATGTATTTACCAGTGGCGTATATTCGAGGCAAGCTAGGCTAGCTTTGAAGCCCAGAGAATGCACAAATAAAAGTCAATTATCAATGGTATTAAGATATGTCAGTGCTTTCGCAGCAAAAAAAAAAAAAAAAATAAAAAAAAATGTGCAGATTTGCTTCTTTGACTCAGTCTGGCGAGCGAAGACCAACGACATAACACTAGCAGCTCTTCCAGAGTCTTCGCTGTTCTGATTCGAAGACCTTCGATGCGGTCGCCTGCTAGCGTTTCTATGACAACATGAATCAGCATATGGAGGAAAATGGACCATTGCTTTGCGCAACGGTTCGCTCAGAAAAGAGAAGACTTCGACTACCTCAGTCACTCCCATGCTTCCTCTTGTAACAGCATGTGTTTCGCGAGAGTTGTTTCATTTTGTGTGACGTGTCAATGAATTAAAATCAGAGACATTATATCTTAAATTTATGGCTTTGTTGGATTTAAACTGTTTTGATAAATTTTGTGAAAGCTTCCCTGAACATCTACTGTCAGAACTTAAAGAACTCTATGCTTCAAATTTTGATACAGCTCAACTAAAAAATGAACTAAAGGTGTTTTATACCCTTGATGAATACAAAAACAAATCAGTAAGAGACATTACTTGTTTCATAAAGTTGAATAAATTGGACATAGTGTTTAATGAGGTGTACAAATTAGCAGACCTAATATTAATGTTTCTATCAATAACTGCCGAAAGAATTTTTCTGTACTAAAAAGAATCAAGATATATCTTAGAGCCACACAAGGACATGTACATTTGAGCAACTTGGCAGATTTGTCAATATATATATATATAAACTACTCGAAAGAAACTTTTTATGAAAATGTAACACTCAAGTTCACACAAAAGGAAAGAAGAATGGAGTTCATGTACAAATAAAGTATTCAAATCCTAATCCTCATAATTGTTTGGTATCATATTACATAGTTCCCACTCTTTTTCCACCAAAAAAATCAAGGGCTCATAAAACTTTTCAAGACTATACTCATGCCTAATAAGAACTCTCATGAAACAATAAAATAAGTTGTAACAAACAGTCAAAAAGTTCAATTAAAATTACAGTTATATCTAAACATAGGGACATACTTTGATGAGGTATTATTGTTACACAAGATCTCATGCATAGAGCTACAGATGTATAACGTATCTTTTTTTATATATATATATATATATATATGGAAGACATCATGATCAGAGTAAAATCCCTGAAGATAAGCTGACATATTGCCAGAAGGACCGACCATCGACGGACAACCAAAATTTTAGACTGCATTCCTAGGCTACAAGCATTCAGAAGATCGCAAAACTGGTTTAAGATGCTAGTAGCTTACACGCCCTCGCATTCGCTTATTGTAGTTCAGAAAAATTCCCCTTGCATTCGCTTATCGTAGTTCAGTATCACAACCGCGTGAAAACCGGAAATGTGACACCTATGTGCTCCTGATTACAAGAGAATGTTCTACAATACAGCGCGGCCATCTGTGACATTTTGGCAATAGCTTCTCTTCAATGAACTGCGGCTATTCTGAAATTTGGTGAACGGGGAAAAAAATCAAGTACTTTTCAAGGACTCGTACAAAATTCAAGGACTTTCAATGACCCTTGAAAAAGCAAATTAAATTCAAGGTTTTCAAGGACTGTGGAAACCCGTATTAGCAATAGCATGTACCTAAAATAAGTTACTTCTATTAAAAATCAAGTACTTTTCAAGGACTCGTACAAAATTCAAGGACTTTCAATGGCCCTTGAAAAAGCAAATTAAATTCAAGGTTTTCAAGGACTGTGGAAACCCGTATTAGCAATAGCATGTACCTAAAATAAGTTACTTCTATTACTTAACAATTAAAGAGTCATGAGAAAATTAAAAAAAACAACAGTAGGGGGGGGTGTGTGTGAGATAGCCCAGTCTCTGACCCAAAATACGCCACTGCTATTTACTGAGTTTTAAACTTTTTCAAGTACCTTCAAGGACTTGAAAATGTACTTTTTTTCAAGAACTTTTCAATGGTTTTCAAGGAGTGTATGAAACGTGAATTAAGGCATATAAAACTTACTGGAGAACATTAGAAAGAAACAGTGCAATTTCCAAGAGAAATTTATTATTACATCATAAAAGGCATAACGATGCTTGGTTTGATCAAGAAAGATAGGAAAAGGAACTCGTGGATCAGGAAACTGAAAAGAATGTACAGCAACATGATCAAAGCAAAGACCCTGAAGTGACAATGAGAAGGTCATATTGCTAAATAAACTGACCATGAATGGAATACGGGATTACACCATACAACACAAATTACAATATACAATACAAATTACAATATGGATTCCCATCTTCCAAATTTGAACTGACTGCTGTTGGGCAACTAAAATACAGACTAGACACTAGGAAGCAAGAAAAGACCTAGAATATCACAACATAAAAATTGAAAGCTGGGTGAAATTTGAAAGCATACAGGAACAACATGGAAGAGAACTATCTAAGACAGAGTTCTGGAAGAGACTCCAGGAGACCTTTCAGCAGTGGATTGAGAATAGTTGATGATGATGATAATCAATGTGCCACCCATATATCCCCATTTCATATTGTTGTAGTGCAAATTTTATTGCATTATTTCATTTACTATGACAAAATCCAGAAGAAATATCTTTCTGGCAGTAAAACCGGAAGGCAATGAATCTAGAAAACTGCCATGAGATCTGGGAAATTTAGTAGCTATGCAATAGAACCGGCTTCATTGCATGGTAATTTTCTTCAAAATGCTCATACGTACAAAGGGAAAAATATTTTCCCCCCTCTTTTGCAGACCTCTATCTTTCTATTTCATAACATTTCCCCTGTTCAAACATTTGAAAGTACATATTTTTCTAATTATGCCACCTTTGCTGCAGAATTACCAAAGCGAATCTTCAGCACGGAAGTGGTATGAACCTTTTTAAAGATAAATTAGGTGACATCAATTTGCAAAATTCATCCACACTGCACTTGAAAGATCAAAGACCAATTTATTAGGATCACCAACATTAGGCAAAATAAAATATTTTTGTACATTTTGATAAATTACAAGTGGAGCACACACAAAACATGAATAAAAATAATCATGCACAACTTCTCAAGTTCTTGACTGATTTTGAAGAAATTGAAGACTGAACGTTATTTTCATGTTCATCTTTAGTAAATACCCATTTAATGATAATGGTTTAACTGTTGTAACTCTATACATGTATTTTTCTTTTGCGTCAAATGCATTTCTCGATTGGAAAATACTGTAATTAACTGCAAGAAATTAGATAAAATTCATAATGTACCTTTTGGTTGTAACAGTTGTTAGCCCAGTCATTGGTGTATTATCTTTCACTCGGTTTTTGAGTTTAAACACTTCAAAAACAGTAGGTATATTCTTCACGGAGGTGTATGTACTCACTGGTCACAAAGTTAAAAAAAGGGGGAGAGGGGGACATGGAGGAGCTTTCTTCAAGTCTATTTTGGACTAGAATACTTTTAAGTCTGAAATTCCAAAGGTTGACAGGGTCACTGAGAGGGCTCAGAAATCCATTAGACCAGTATAAAAAAGTATCTTTAAAAAAAAACACAATTGCTCCAAGAAGACTAGTCATGACAAAAAACAAAGGACTAAAATGAACTGTAAAACATTAAAATATCTTAGGACAGGATGTACAAGTATGAGTCGTTTGAAAAATTTTCCGCACAAGAAAACGCAAGTCACCAAAAATATCGCTGGACTTCTTGGCTGTATTGTCCAATGCATTTCGGCAAACTTGGTTGCCATCTTCTGGGACACACACAGATCGATCGATAGATACAATACAAAAAAGGTAAAAACCATAAAAAAGTGGTAAAACAAGGTAAAAAGGTTAAAAACATATCCTTGTGCAAATATTTTATGAAACTGGCTGAAATTTTAATGAACACCATAAATTGTTAATAGGAATATGACCTCCAAATTTTGCCTGAATCGGCTAAAAACTGTTTAAATTAGCCCTCAAAATTTTATTAACCGTTTCTGTGTATAATATTTCTGTTCACTGATGATTAAAAATTTCCAAGGCTAAGTCAAAAAGTTTGTAGCCGATTCTGGCAAAATTTGGAGGGTCTGTTCCTATTACTAATTCATGGTGTTGATAAAAATTTCAGCCAGTTTCATAAAGATTTTGCAAAGTTAATTTTCACATTTTTCTTTTTTTTATGCATAGTCCTGAAACAATGGTGGTGGGAGATTTGTGACTTCACCATCTCCTTTCTTTCAGGGGAGGTGGGAGGAACATGCAGTGAGTGCTGTGCGTACGTTTCCATTGGCTGGTTGCCAAAAACAGAGAGCACGAGCAGTCAGCATTGACCTCAACAATACAAAATGACTCTCGCCCCCTACCATACCTCCCCACAGCTTCGTTGATCTTTCATTATGATACCCTTAACCCCCGCTCCGCACAATAAATTCCAAAATGTAAAAATTTTTCCAGGTTTTTATGAGAAATTTAATATTTTCCCTGATTTCTCCCGGTTTTTAAACCTATTATAAAATTCCCTGTTTTTCCAGTTTTCCCGGTAGCGTGGAAACCCTGATGTATGCCTCCGGGTGGGAAAATTATGCACTATTTTGAGCAGAGGTATTTTCAAAAAGTTTTCCGAGGTGAGCGGTCGGTTCATGGAAGTATTTTTTCAATGGAGTTTCCAGTTCAGATTTTGTTGCAAATAAATCAGAAGCAAAAATAAACACTTACACGCCTGGTGGCCAAACCATTCTTTACCAAAAATGAGAATTTATATGCAAAGCATTTACCCTCAAGAGCTGTACCTGATGCAGGAATATTTTTTCAAATTGGACTTTCAGAAGCGGAGATATTGGAAAAATAGCGATTTACCTTTTTTTTTTTTTTTTTTTTTTTTGGAGGTTTAACGACCACCGTGAGCAACTCAACGGGCTATAAGCAGTCGCCCGTCCCTAATTTAGGGTCACTGGTTCCAGGGAAGGGAGAGAGCCAGTGCCGTAAGACAAACACAACATCCATGCCTCACCGGGATTCGAACCCAGACCCCTTACGGACGAATGATCAGAGGCCAGTGCCTTAGACCACTGCGCCACCGGGGCGGCACCCGCACGCGATTTACCTTTATGCTCTCCCTAGCGGAAAATTTATGCATTATTTGAAAAAAGTGACTGTAACTAAAATAGTCTTCGATATAAATGTCATCGAAAGGAAAAAGAATTTCTTCAATTAGATATTTAGAAGCAAGTATATAAAATAAAATGCACTTTAAATTCGATATGATCTCCATTTGCGCTCTCTAGCGGCAAAGTTGTGCATTGGGGAGAAAAAAATGAAACAAATAGGTCATCATTCTCACATTTTAAGCTTCGCAATACCAAAAAAAAAAAAAAAAAAAAAAAAAATTAACAGACTGAACTAATAATTGCAAAGATATGGTCTCTCCAACCGGACAGACAAAGTGATAACATAAGCACGATGCAAAAGATGTTAATAACGCAGCTTCAGTCCTCTCAACAGACAAGAAAACAAAAGTCCCCTTCCCCCTGCATTTTGCAGGGGGTGGAGAAGGAAATATGTCAGACATAAGTTATGTCAGTAGAAAAATCCCGAACTACAAAACATCACAAAAAGCAGGAATGGGTAAAATTCCAGGACATGTAACAAAATTTTAGGGCTTGTTCCAGGACAAAATGGAATTCCAGGACTTTTCCATGATATGATTTCCAGGACGCCTATGAACATGCATCTACAAAAAGAACTGAGTACCACTGTTCAAGGTCCAGATAATGAGCAGTAATTCATCCCACTCCTCTCCAGTGATGTGTAGTGTACAGTTCTGTTCGGTGGAACCAACTGCATATGGTCTGTGGGGATATGCATCATCCTGTGGCCACAGTAAATAGGAGATGAATTTCATTAGTGATTCCTACAAGTCAGTCAACTCAAACATCAGCCATCTTGTGCTGTTGCTAATGTTGGCTAACCCTGCCCTGGTTTTCTTCATAATGTTCCAGAGTCTCCTGGAAATGTCTCCGCAGTCCACTGATGACACATTAAGAAAAATCCCACCACTTCTGCTACTAGGTCTTATGTCTGGAAAGCTTCTAGCCTTCCTACTGCACTCCAAGCTGTAGATTCTGGTAAACCGTGTCGCTGAGACACTCTTCACCTGAAGCACATCTGCAGCTTCCTACTGAATGAGAATGACTCAGCAAGCACAATATTTATATCCTGTCTGTTTTGCACATAAGTAAAGTGCACAAATGTGCAAGTGCTGCTCATTTGCATGTTCAGATCCCCTTCTTGTTGTTGCTGGCATGTACCACTCAGAGGTTGACTTTTCATCTCATATTTGCAGCTTTTTAAGTGTTATTTATATCACTCTGGGATGACACCGCAACATTTCTAAAAAAAATTTGAGCAGTGCAAATTAGATTTTGTAAGTCTTTTGGCATGGCTGCAATTTCTTACTGAATGCTTCTACCCTAAATCATACAATAAAAAAACTAGATGCTATCTTTACTTCATTATCTATGCACATTTTACTAACATGATGAACATTCGGCAGTATTAAGAGCACATAATTGACAGAAATTCTGAACACTGCATATCGTAGCACAAGTATCTTCAGTGTAAAAGTGTTACTTCTCTGAAAAAGATGCTAAAAGTATTAAAATAATTTTCACACAATGTTTTCCTGAGGGATACCGAGCCAACCACACAGAGAATGCTCGATAAAGCAGGGCTGCAAAAAAAAAAAAAAAAAAAAAAAAAAAAAAAAAATTTGTATATTTTACACTGCACTGCCAAAATTGCAGCAGCAAAGCAACAGAATAATTTTTACAGCTACTATGATAAATAAAAAAAAAGTGCTATACTTACAAGGTATTTACAATACTGTTGCCATAAATCTGCAACCAAACAATTTTCAACCAATGCCCGCTCATAAATATTCTGAATTCGAATTGGGTCTCCATTTTTCTTTTCATAATTAATGTACTGTTTGTATTCTTGTAAATGAGGAGCTTCTGACTCTAACTGCAATAAAAAATAAATAAATAAATAAACAGTCACTCCACAAAATGCATATGTGCAGGAAAGTCTTTTTGACAGGTAAGCAACTTGTGATTAAATTTCACATATCAAAAGTGGAAAAGGAAAAAAGAAATTTTACTTACAGTCAAACCCGGATATAACGAATTATTGCGCATTTCCAACTTTTGAAAATCACCGTCAAAATAGCCTGAAAATAACATGTAACGCCTTTTCCTATATCAAACGAGTTTAAGCACCCCTACTGTATATATTGAATTTTTCGAATAAAACTCCTAGCAAATCTTCTCTGAAACAAATCTTGTCAAACAAGATCAATTTTTTTTCAGTGTAAGTGGGAATTCCTCTTGTCGAATCCCTGACTCTTCCAACGTTTCCAAACTTGAAGCAGGCGCAGTCTTTTTTTTTCATTGTTCAAAAGACCCTCTTTTCCCAAACTTTTCAACGGGAACGACCTCCCCCCTCCGAAACATACTGAGGCAAAAAGGAAAGAAGGGCAACTTTGCAATCTTCGGGCTGGGTTGATACGAGAACGCTGCTGTAGGGTGGGGCAGAGGGAGAACCTGGTGTGAAGGGGGGGGGTGTCTCTGTACCTGACAGAGAGAGCGAGAGGGGGCAGCTACGGTACTCAGACAGTACTGTGGAACAACTGAGGGTACCGGATACACTTTGATTCATAAAATCGAACAGGTTGAAAACAGCATTTTGACAAATGCAATACTTTTAAAGAAGCAGAAAAAGATGACTGATTATTTTTATGCCCTAAAGCATCGATTCTGGTAAGACTTCCTTTTCTGCCATATTGCTGTGTATCCTGTTTTTAATTTGTCATGTAATTCTATTCGCAATTTAGAATACAGAAGTAAATAATCTTAGTTTTTGTGTGTTCACCTATTGTATACACCGGAACACCACTGAGAATGGAAGGGCGGTAAAACCTGTATATTTGTATAAACAAAAGTGAACAAATGATACATTTAACAAAGTGAAAAGAAAAAACAACAACAATAATGTAATGGACTTATCCCGTGATTCAACAGACTTTTGGGGAATGTTTAAAAATTTTTCGAATCCTTTTTTTATAACAAAAGCGATAGATAGCAGACTATCTTTGCCTTTTCCGGGTATTTTTTTAAAACTATTACACGCAAATATGTACATATCATAATTTTCCACACACTCACTGCACCTTAAATATGTTTATGTATCGCTTAGTTTAAAAAAGTATGAACTAATACATTATATACATATCACTAAACTGTTTGCTGAGATTCAGGCAGTTAGCTCCACAAAGAAATACAAACTACCAGATAAATTTTTAACTGATTATTTACTTACTGTTGCCGTATCAAACTTTTCCATTTACAGCGATCTTAACACACTGACACAACTCGGGCTTCACTGACATTCATCACACGACGTACACAAGACCTTCTATACTTCATACTCATTATCTTTTTCTCATGCAGACACTCCTGAATCTGATCCTCCCATGACTTCCTTGTTCAAAAATGCAACACCAAGAAGGAATCGTGCTACTTCATTTGTTCAAAATTCCAACACCAAGAAAGAATCGTGCTATTCAAATGAACATTTTTTATATGAGAGATTTCTCATGTTACAGGAGATAACTGATTACATTTCTAGAGCAATACAAAATTCTTTTCACTTCAAAACTCAGTATCATGTGAAGCCACCTCGAGCAACAATAACAGCCTCTACAGGGTATTGCATTGAATGGAAGAGGCTTTTGATATCGTCCTGGAGAATAGACTGCCAGGTGACTCTATGCAAGACCAGAGTTCATTTGTGGTGATTGGCGGAGGCACTTAATGGGCCAGTCGCTTAGCTACCACGTCCCAGACATGTTCGATCAGGGTCATCTGGCAAATGTGCAGACCAGGAAAAAAGCGGTATCTGCTGTGCATGGGAGAGGTCTTGGAAATTCTGGGTCACAAGTGGCCGAATATTGCACCAGTACAACTCCGAAGGAATGGTATCACCTCGGCTTTTAAAACATCCCTGATGTATCGCTGGCTGTTAAGGGTTCCCTCAATTTATATCGGGCAAGATCACAAATTGAACCCAATGGAGCCCAAATGCACGATGCTTGGTGTTAGGCCGATATGGTGCTGCAAGGTGACATTGACCACAATGTCTTCGAACACGTGTGAGACCATTATGGTGCATAGTTGAATCGTGACTCGTTAGGAAATGGGACCTGTTGCCAATCAGCACACCAATGTCTGTGTTTGACACCCCATTTGCTGCGTGAGGCATCAGTGATTGAGGGTCAAAGGAATGAGCAGAAATGGGCTGCTAGCAACCAATCCTCTGTTAAGCAAATGGCAAACTGTGCTGGAGGACAAAGCCTGACTTGTGACAACGTTCCACTGCTACGCTAACGCCGCCCATACAGCACAAAACGTTTCAGATATGTATCAATAATGTTACAATCTCTCATTTTTGTTACACTTTCAGAGATATATTACAATTACGTTTCAGCAACATCTATTTTGGAGTATAGCTCTTTGTACATTACGGTAACGTTAAAAATAGCATTCACCTATACCACTGTTTTATAGTTTCCATTGTGCGTAACTGCTACCTTGATGTTACATTTCAGTGATATTTAAGATTTTGGGGTTGGGAAAGGAGTGGATGCGCATACGCATTTATGTCATTTTACTGAAGCACCCTCGTAGTCGTATTTCCATGTGCTACTGGGATATTCTTTGGTGATACTGTCGTATTCGAGTTAGCTAGTTAGTTGATTTAATATTTCATCCTTTTTTTTTTTTTTTGTCTGTGTGTGTGATTCAAGAACATCTGAAAGTAATTGTTTTGATCATTATTATTTTTTCTTTTTTTCGCTTAAATATAGTCTATTCCACATGTATAATAGAAATTCGACACTCATTTGGGACCAATTTTTATTTCTTTTGTTATCAATATATAAATGCCACCACTGTTCCCAATGGACAGTGGACTGCGTTGAACCTGTGAAAACGTAAATAACTTGTAATACGACTGTTGTTGCTTTTGAAACAGCTGTCGAGTGTTATATTTTCTATTGTGATTTTACAAAGTTTACTAAAACTACAATGTTCAACGTAGTAAATACATAACAGTAATATGATGTCACAAATATTTTTCAAATGCGTAACAGTAATGTAACGAAGTTATAAATATCTTTCAAATACGTAACAGTAACATGAAGTTGGTATGTTGAAGTTACAAAGACCTTTCACTGTAATGAATCTGTTATGTTTCAAAGTTATGTAACATTTGAGGACATTTTGACATAACTGCAAAGTTTCTGAAGCATTACTGATTATATCGTGCAACGTATCTGAAAAGTCTCAATATTTCAGTGTACGTACTTGTAACATATACGAAATATTCTATGCTGTGTGGGCGTGAACGTCACTGTGCAATCGGTTACTGAGGTGGTAGATATGACTGACCTTCCTGGCAGCCATGCGATTTTGTGATCCGTTTTCAGTATTTCTGTGCATCTGAGCCTCATCTGTACACTGATGCCACGTTCACATCACTGTACTGGCATTTTGTTCCATACGAGTGGCAATTTCGTGGCAGGAAAATCCAGTTTCTCTCATCCCAACAATCCTTCCTCGCTCAAAGTCTGTCAGGTGTTCATAATGCGACCTTCTTCAGTAACAGGGCATAGTGAGACACAAGAAACACCATTTTAACTCATTGTTGGCTCTTCACTGATTGCAACACCCCGTTTGTGCCAGCACTTTACACCCAAGGCTGGACAGTTTGGAGGGCACTGCTGTGAAACTGCACGCACATTTTCACTGACATTTTAATCATTTGTATGTCCCAACCTGTTGTACATATACTGTAAGTTTCAAGCAGTCCTTCACGGCATTGCAATTTTAACAAACAATTGTGTATCATTGCACATGGAAGCACTAACCACATTTATCTGGTGACAGAATATGTATGTTGGCATAGAAGAAAGTGTATGCAAAATGTTCCTCATAAAAAAAGCTATAAAGAACAAAAAAAAAAAAAAAAACTTGCTCCATCTCTTAGAAGTAAGTAGATTTATGGTTTCAAATAGAAATACATATTTATGCTTCCTAGCAAAAAAAAACAACTGCATTTCATCAGAAGTTGAAAATGTTTGCCGTAACCAAAGGTGTACAATGTAACACAAATTTTTCAACATATATTTCAGAAATAGAGATTTATATAGATGGGTTCCATTTCAACTCAGGCAGGGTCGTACCATCATGGTCTCAGATTTCTCTAAAAAAATTAAGGGGTGTTCCTTGACTAAAATAAGGAGACCCATATTTTTCTTTCGGCAAGAAAAAATTTTCCCTTCGAGATAGAGGGTTTCAAATCTTGCACCGTCAAACAAGCTCTCTAGAAAACGGTTATTTTTCCTAACTTCAGCGAGTCATTGCAGCAGAGTTAAAAAAGATATCGTGTTCCTGTATTTTTTTTTTTACATTGTGTGTATAACATATAATAATATATGGTGCTAATATTTGCTACACATCGTATGATTAAAATTTTAAAAAATCGTAAACTTTGTGATTTTTAAAAAAATTGAATTTTTTAAGTTTTTTTTAAACAGGTTTGGATGGAGTTTTTTCTATATTCGTTTTTTTCGTTAAAGACATACAAATGTGCACTTTATTTGTAATTTTTTGTGTGTCTGTGAAACTGCTAGATTCCGCGTTTCGGCAGCGTTAAACACAGCCCATTTTGAAAAATCTCTAACTTTGCCAACGATTTTCTCAAAAAGGCCATTTTTAAAATTCTGAAAATTAAATCCCTGTTTCATTATCAACAGGAGAATATCTGTGTAAATTTTCACGGACCTAAAAACGCTCGTTTCCAAGTTACACGCGTTTGAATTCGGTCTGAAAGCCTACGATTTCCCATGTTCTAAAGGCGCCATTTTGCAAAAATCTCAGGCGCAAAGTACGTACGTTATCTCTCCCCCGAATCAAAGCGTTAGATATTCTTTGCTCGAATGATGGAATGAGAGCATTGGGTCAGCTGGCCCTGGTTGGATACATTCACCTCACCCTTCCCCGAGTGATGACATGCCTATAAAACTGTCGGGGGGGGGGGGGGGGTAACAAATACATAAAGAAAATTCTTGCTGCTCCACTAACAAAGTTGAGTTGCGAAAGACAGCAGCAGTTGTTTGTTTACGTATATACTTAAACATCGCATAAAAAAAGACTATGAAAGAGTAGAAAACTGTTGTGAAATAATTTTAAGAAAAAGAGTGCAGGCACATGTACTGTAAGTTAATTTTCGATGGCTAAACACCCTTGAGTTTTTCTGGGAGTTGCTAATTGTAGGCTACTGTCAGAAGAGCAGTTGCTGTTTTGTTATAGTTGCTAAAGTTAACCTCAGTTTTTCGTAATAGTAAAATATTCGCTCAGGAGAGTTTTGTCCTCTGCGAACGGGGGGAGAAGGTGCAATGCTCTTGACCTCGCTGCTGGGGGGTTGATAGCGCTGGTCGCTACCGAAACTCTGCTTACGTCCTCTCCAAAACGTAATGGCAATTGTCTAATCTACTAAATAAATAACAATTAACACATACGCGTGCATGCTTATTCATAAAATGTAAATTGAGTATATTTCCTGTTCAATCAACTGATTTTACAAGTAGAATACATATACAACTTATGCACTTATAATGGTGTAAAATTTTTTATCTATTTAAAATATATTCAAAGATTTCAATTTTTTTAAAGAGGGGGGGGGGGATTGTGTTCTTAGTGATTTCCACCTGGGCCAGGATAAACCATGCACTGCCCATGGCTTCTGTTCCCTTAGAAGATAATCCTGGATCGATGGGAGACCAGCGGAGTTTTGACACCCCCCCCCTTCCTCTCACGTGGTGGTGAGGTGTCTCAAAGCTAGGTAGCTTTCAAAAATGTTTCAACTTAGTTCGCTGGTAACAAGAGAGGGATTCCATTTCAACTCTGGCAGGGTCGTACCATCACGGTCTCAGATTTCTCTAAAAAAATTAAGGTGTTTCTTGATTAAAATAAGGAGACCCATATCTTTTCTTTCGGCAAGAAAAAATTTTCCCTTCGAGACAGAGGTTTTCAAATCTTCCACTGTCAAACAAGCTCTCTAAAAAACGGTTATTTTTCCTAACTTCAGCGAGTCATTGCAGTAGAATTAAAGATATTTTGTTCTGGTATTTTTTATTACATTGTGTGTATAACGTATAATAATATGTGATGCTAATCTTTTTACAAATTGTATGATTAAAATTTTAAAAAATCGTAAACTTCGATTTTTAAAAAAAAAATTTAAATTTTTAAGATTTTTTTAACTGGTTCAAATGGAGTTTTTTTTTCTATACTCGTTTTTTTTGTTAAAGACATACAAATGTGCACTTTATTTGCAATTTTTTATGTGTCTGTGAAACTGCTAGTTTCCTGCAGCGTGAAAAACAGCCGATTTTGAAAAATCTCCAACTTTGCCAACGATTTTCTCAAAAAAGCCCCTTTTTAAAATTCTGAAAATTAAATCCCTGTTTTATTATCAACAGGAGAATATCTGTGTAAATTTTCCCGGACCTAAAACCGCCCGTTTCTGAGTTAGACGCGTTTGAATTTGATTTGAAAACCTACGATTTCTCCGTGTTCTAAAGGCGCCATTTTGGAAAAATCTAAGGCGCAAAGTACGTATTCTCTTACTCGAATGAGAGTGTTGGATCCGTCCATCTGACCCTACCCTGAGCGATAACATGCCTGAAAAACGGTCTTGGGAAAAAAAAATATCAAATCTATATATATAGAGAATTGAATGTATGTCAATTTAGAACCATCAAACTTGGTATACTATCTCATGGTACCCTAACTTAGACCATAGACGGTTTTGGAAGGAGGGAGCCCGGGTCAAAGGGCCCCACGCAAAATTTCCGTAAAATCTAGTTTTCAATTTAGAATCATCAAATTTGGTATACTTTTTCTTGGCACCCTAACTTTGACTAGACGGTTTTGGGAAGGGGTCGGAACCCGGGGTCAAGCCCCCACCCCTACAAAATTTTCGTAAAATATTTTACAAAGTTAGGGTGCCAAGAAAAAGTATACCAAATTTGATGGTTCTAAATTGAAAACTAGATTTTACGGAAATTTTGCGTGGGGCCCTTTGACCACGGGCTCCCACACACGCAGGGCTCTACCCCCCTTCCAAAAACCATCTACGGTCTCAGTTAGGGCACTATAGTTTACAAGTATATTTTACGGAAATTTTGTGTGGGGGTCCTTTGACCCAGGGCTCCGACCCCTTCCAAAAACAGTCTGCGGTCTAAGATTTGTATGTCTTTTCCACATTTGGTGGTTCTAAATTGAAAACTAGATTTTATGGAAGTTTTGTGTGGAGCCCCTTGACCCCGGGCTCCAACCCCTTCCAAAAACCGTCTACAGTTTAAGTTAGGGTACCATGAGATAGTATACCAAGTTTGGTGGTTCTAAATTGAAAACTGTAAATTTGTTTAGCAGACATACATTCAATTCTATATATATAGATTTTTTTTTTTTTTTTCCCAAGACCGTTTTTTAGGCATGTTATCGCCCAGGGTAGGGTCAGGTGGACGGATCCAACGCTCTCACATTCGGGTAAGAGAGTGCGTACTTTGCGCCTGAGATTTTTCCAAAATTGCGCCTTTAGAACACGGAGATATCGTAGGTTTTCAAATCAAATTCAAACGTGTAACTCGGAAACGGACGTTTTTAGGTCCGTGAAAATTTACACAGATATTCTCCTGTTGATAATAAAACAGGGATTTAATTTTCAGAATTTAAAAAAAGGGCTTTTTGAGAAAATCGTTGGCAAAGTTGGAGATTTTTCAAAATCGGCTGTTTTTAACGCTGCAGAAACTAGCAGTTTCACAGACACATAAAAAATTGCACATAAAGTGCACATTTGTATGCCTTTAAAAAAAAACGAGTACAGAAAACAAAAACTCCATTTGAACCAGTTAAAAAAAATCTTAAAAATTTCAATTTTTTTTTTAAATCAAAGTTTACGATTTTTTAAAATTTTTAATCATACGATGTGTAAAAAATATTAGCATCAAATATTATACATTATACACACAATGTAATAAAAAATACCAGAGCAAAAGATCTTTTTAATTCTGCTGCAATGACTCGCTGAAGTTAGGAAAAATAACCGTTTTTTTAGAGAGCTTGTTTGACGGTGGAAGATTTGAAACCCTCTGTCTCGAAGGGAAAATTTTTTCTTGCCGAAAGAAAAGATATGGGTCCCCTTATTTTAATCAAGGAACACCCCCTTAATTTTTTTAGAGAAATACGAGACCGTGATGGTACGACCCTGCCAGAATTGAAATGGAATCCCTCTCTTATTACCAGCCAACTAAGTTGAAACATTTTTGAAAGCTACCTAGCTTTCAGACACCTCACCACCACGTGAGAGGAAGGGGGGGGTCAAAACTCCGCTGGTCTCCCATCGATATAGGATTATCTTCTAAGGGAGCAGAAGACATGGGCAGTGCATGGTTTATCGTGGTCCAGGTGGAGATCACTACGAACACACTCCCTCCCCCTGCCTCTTTAAAAAAATTGAAATCTTTGAATATGTTTTAAATAGATAAAAATCTTTACACCATTATAAGCGCATAAGTTGTATATGAATTTTACTTGTAAAATCAGCTGATTGAACAGGAAATATACTCAATTTACATTTTATGAATAAGCATGCACACGTATGTGTTAATTGTTATTTATTTAGTAGATTAGACAATTGCCATTACGTTTTGGAGTGGAGGTAAGCAGAGCTTCGGTAGCGACCAGCGCTATCAACCCAGCAGCGAGGTCAAGAGCATTGCACCTTCTCCCCATTCGCAGAGGACAAAACTCTCCTGAGCGAATATTTTACTATTACGAAAACTGAGAAGTTAATTTTAGCAACTATAACAAAACAGCAACTGCTCTTCTGACAGTAGCCTACAATTAGCAACTCCCAGAAAAACTCGAGGGTGTTTAGCCATCGAAAATTAACTTACAGTACACGTGCCTGCACTCTTTTTCTTAAAATTGTTTCACAACAGTTTTCTACTCTTTCATAGTCTTTTCTTATGCGATGTTTAAGTATATACGTAAACAAACAAACAAACAAACAAACAACTGCTGCTGTCTTTCGCAACTCAACTTTGTTAGTGGAGCAGCAAGAATTTTCTTTATGTTTGGTTATCCCCCCCCCCCCCCCCCCCCGACAGTTTTATAGGCATGTCATCACTCGGGGAAGGGTGAAGTGGATGTATCCAACCAGGGCCAGCTGACCCAATGCTCTCATTCCATCATTCGGGCAAAGAATATCTAACGCTTTGATTCGGGTAAGAGATAACGTACGTACTTTGCGCTTGAGATTTTTGCAAAATGGCGCCTTTAGAACATGGGAAATCGTAGGCTTTCAAACCGAATTCAAACGCGTCTAACTCGGAAACGAGCGTTTTTAGGTCCGTGAAAATTTACACAGATATTCTCCTGTTGATAATGAAACAGGGATTTAATTTTCAGAATTTTAAAAAATGGCCTTTTTGAGAAAATCGTTGGCAAAGTTAGAGATTTTTCAAAATGGGCTGTTTTTAACGCTGCCGAAACGCGGAAACTAGCAGTTTCACAGACACACAAAAATTACAAATAAAGTGCACATTTGTATGTCTTTAACGAAAAAAACGAATATAGAAAAAACTCCATCCAAACCTGTTTAAAAAAACTTAAAAAATTCAATTTTTTTTTAAATCACAAAGTTTACGATATTTTTTAATTTTAATCATACGATGTGTAGCAAATATTAGCACCATATATTATTATATGTTATACACACAATGTAAGAAAAAATACAAGAACACGATATCTTTTTTAACTCTGCTGCAATGACTCGCTGAAGTTAGGAAAAATAACCGTTTTCTAGAGAGCTTGTTTGACGGTGCAAGATTTGAAACCCTCTATCTCGAAGGGAAAATTTTTTTTCTTGCCGAAAAAAAAAAATATGGGTCTCCTTATTTTAGTCAAGGAACACCCCTTAATTTTTTTAGAGAAATCTGAGACCATGATGGTACGACCCTGCCTGAGTTGAAATGGAACCCATCTATAATTAAATTAGGCTCAGCACTTCAGTAGGATACAAATCACAAGTTTCAAAAAATAAGCTAATATTTTTGGATGACATATCACATATACACATCAGAATAAATTTGCAGTGATATGCACACAAAAACTTAAAATCATGTGCAGTCAAAACAGAAGGAAAGGGAAGACATTTTTTATATTGGATACACTATGCAACAAAAACTGTAAAAGCACGTCTTTATTCTTCTTTATATTGTTACTAATCCAAAAACTTCATCATTAGATATTAACTCCATCATTAGATAAAAACATCATTTAGATATTTGAATTAATAACACATATTTCATGCAGTTGTTCATGTAGTTTAATACATCTCTACACAGTTACACACAAATGCAATTGCAACACATAAAGAAAAATGAAAACTAAAAAGTAAAAAAATGCAACTGTTTTTTCAGTGAGTTTACTACCATAATTATCAGGTTTATTTCCTAGGCACACAAAAATATATTAGCTAAGTAACTTTTTCTATGTCTTTGTGCATGCAATTTTTTCCAAGATCTATTAAAAATGAAAAGTAATTTTATCTTCATTTCCAAGACAGTGTTTATAACAGTGTTGTTTATTTCATATGCTATACAACCCCACAGAATTTTGTAGTGCTCATGAAAAATCAATTCAAGACTCTACCTTGTAATATCATCCATGAAATGAAGTAGTTTAAAATTTTATAATTCACTATAATAGAAAATAAAGACCTCATAATTTTCATTGCAGTTCAGTTACAGGACCATTGAAAATTTCTTAAAGATTCAATAATGATGTAAAATTATCTTTTATCTTACTAAGGCATCCTCATAAGGCCTAAGTTCATCAAGTTTTCTTTTGGCTTTCTGGTAAATTTGTTCCATTGAACGATCCATTTCATTCTTAAATGATTCTAAGCATTCTTCATATGTTCTTTCCATTTCTAATACAATAAAGAAAAATTTGGTTATACCAAAATTGCAAAAATTATATTATTCATGTGACAAAATAATACAGAGAATTCAGCAGTGACTCACTGTAGTCACTAAAGAACAGAAATGCCATTTTAACATCACCAAACTAGCATTAGTAGGGTAAATGTGTCATTAAAAGATATGTTAATTAATACAATGCAGATTTAATGAAAGCTTTTAACGGAGTGAAATGTCTTTGCAGACTTCATTGATATATGCAGAATGCAGATGAATACATCTGTTGCTACATATGCAATGATGACATATTCATGAAAAGCAGTACCTCTAAACATCTCTTTACAGATATTACCATGAGTTTCACTCATATGGTTTCACAGTGACCTTGTATTATTTTTTCCCAAGTACTGGAAAATAGTTTTTTTTTTTCTTTATCAGTGGCACGACTTCTTCATTGCTGCTTAATTTCTTTCAACCAATAAGCTGTTACTTGCAGAGCTTGAAAAACATCTGAAAAGTTACGTGCCCAGTTTGGTATGGGCAGAAATTATTTACTTGCCCAGGTAGTAAAAGCTGGATGCCCAGGAAAATTTATCCTTTAAAATAACAAATCAGAAACTGCAGGGGGGTTTTTTAAGTTAAAAAATATTATTATTTTTTTACATGTTTTGCATTTTTGTTTTAGGGGTCTGTATTCAAAATGTTCAATGCACAAAAGTGTATATCTCAAATTTTAAGACGATGATGCTGAAATTGGTATTTGAGAAATTTAGTGATTCTGCCATGTTCCTTTCATTGAAGTTTTTGCCCTTTGTCACACAAAACACTGGAGGCAAGTTCCATCTGAGGCATGCAAACCATCACTGACCATAAACAACATTTGGAGCAACACTAAATATGTGGCAATTTCCGGACCTAGAGCATAATGTAATTAAAGATGTGATATTCTTCTGTCCTTGCACTCTGTAACAATAATACAACTTCCGATGATCAGCAGTGCAATGACGCATGGCATTTCGAGAACAGTCTTTTTTCTTGCAGTAGGAAATTCTATGACAAACTTTATTTGTACATCTAGTTGCCCAAACCTAGATTTTTTATTTACCTGCCCAGGCCAATAAGTTACATGCCCTGGCATCTCGGGCATGGTATTTTTCAAGCCCTGTACTTGTTACCATTCTGCTTAGCAGCTTTTCAGCATCCCGTGTCTGCAGTGCAGAGTTTAAGGTGGCTCAAAAAATGATAAAATGAGGGAAAAAGTTGTAGCAAAATGCAAAAGGAAGTTAGCCGCTTTTGTCACTCGGAAGATCATAACATCAAGTGAATCGTTCGCACCAACAACGCTTTGGACATCAGTGGATAATTAATGTTTACAGACTTGAACATCACAGCTGACTCTGGTTCAAACTTCAACTTTGAATGGGGAAAGGGGTCTAATCCCTCTAAGCCTCTATAATCTTATCTAGCCCCATCCTTTATTGAGTGCTCATGGCTCTACAGTGTATGGAAGGGGGGGCGTTGATTGAACCAACAAATACTATAAGAACATACCTCATAGAAAAATAACATTAGCAGAGTGCAAATTGCTGCCAGAATTTCGGAAACTAGGTTTCACAGAAATACAAAAGCCGCAGCAGCACTGCTGATGGGTTAATTAAATGGCTGGCGCCATTTTGCGATGGACACTAATTTTTATCTCGCATTTTCGATTAACTCATCGCATTTCCTGAAAATAGCAACCATAGCTTAACCTTTGCTGCAGTGTTGTAGAATGTACAATATGTGTATGCAGCATATTCATAGTTCCAAATTATTAGCAGGTTTTGCAGGTCGTTTTTTGTGTGTAGATTGAAAAAATTAAACAATATGTTATTTATGATTTTATTTTTTCCTTTTAGACAAAATTTTTTTTTACTTTATACCCCCCCCCCCCAGGACAGCGAGTTTTCAGAGTTTACTTTGTGTGACCTAAAGCGCCCAAGGAGCATACCAAAGTGAGAGCAGCCTTGCTGCAAACAAGAGCTCTTCTTAAAGCCAATCAGCTGCTTTAGGACTGATACTCGTATTGCATGTCCCCAGGCTCTAGTGACCTTGTCATGGTCAGAGGGCCACCCTTCCTTAGGAAAAGATTCAACATCAGAGCCAACCAGGAGCAACTCTGCTCAGATCCTCGAATCCCAAGCTGCAAAGATGGGAGACAAGGAACCATTGAATCAAAGCACAGACGAGTGTACTTTCGAAGCGTTTCTTATCCAGATAAATGAGATTTTAGATGACCCAAATATCAGGGTCTCGCACAGTGCAAGAGGTATGCTCCAACCTTCAACCATATATAGTGATAGACCGCACACTGGTAGCCATGGTGGTCCCAACATGAGAGCCGTCAGATCATGTAACATTAGGCAGAAGTGATTCTGTGCTTATTTTTTTAATTAAATTGTTGAAAATGCTATTTATAAATTTGTGAAGATTCATTAATGAAACTGTTTTTCTGGATATAAAAACTTCCTTTAGTCACTTGTTTCTATGAGGTTCATAGTCCAATATTTTAATATTTTGCCATAAAGGTCCATTTCACACACATTGCTGCACATTCAATTTTAATGTACTTATTTTGTTCTCATTGGAATCTGTAATGTTCTAATAATTATTTATTGTTTTATTAATTTTTCTATAAATTATTTTATTCTATTGTTATCGTGGTTCGTGGGTTTGCAGCAAGTTTTCTGTTTCAATGGTTGTGTACGCAGATACATTTTATTTTTATACAATTCTGATTGCAACCATTTCAGATTTACAAGATGAGTTATTAGGACGAAAGAGGTCATTAGTTTAGTGTATTCTTGTATAAACTAGCTACTGTTGTACAATACTTTATATAAAGTGGTGTTC
This sequence comes from Macrothele yani, assembly GCA_039090855.1. NCBI lineage: Eukaryota > Metazoa > Arthropoda > Arachnida > Araneae > Macrothelidae > Macrothele > Macrothele yani. The sequence goes on along the minus strand of CM077005.1, from coordinate 118,773,374 downwards.
TCATTAATAATTTATGCTACAGAGCTACAGTATATAAAAATGTGAAAAATCCAGAAGTATACAGTTAAATACTATGTAAAATATAGGGAAATGACGTTGCCATACTTAAAGTTTACTTAAGATATGTACCTATGTGCATAGGTAGACTTGATTATAGGCCATGATTGGAATATTGCGAGGAATATTTATGAAAACATTAAAACACGTAAAGTAATTTTTTAATGCGAATGACTATATTATTTCTTTAATAGGAACAAGTTTTCTAGATTGGAGATTGACCCTTAATATTGATTATTTCTTCCGTATATCATAATCATTACTGAAAATATGGAAAACTCAGGTGGAATGGTGGTCCATACTAATCGTAATAAACATTTACTGGAGATTGGATCACATTATTACCACAATGGCATAGAATCTGCTCAATGATTTAATTCGTTTTTTCACTGGTTACAAGTTGTAGAATTTTATTTTAACCTTTTTGATTAAGATCACGTGACATTTCCCTTTCTGGCGTTAGAGCCATAAATTGTGATGTCATTCGCAGTACGCAGACATGACAATATTCAAAATCTGAAAATCGGGAGATTTTACAGCTCATAAAATCATACGAGGATTACTTTTTATCGACATTTTCCAGACGTAGGAACAATTTTCCAGATTTGGTGTTATTGGTCCACTAAAAGTTCTGGGGAAAAGAAATAGCACGAAAATCACCCCCCTACCTTACTAAAATGTGTTTTTAGGTACGTCTATTCCGCAATATAATGAGAACCCAAAATGGCTCACATGTTGTTGTTTTTTACTAATAAAATAGCTGCTAACTGTTTTTCGCTTCTTCTTTAGGCTGTGCGCAAAGGCAAAAAGAACAAAACGCATCATACCAACATGACCTTTTGTTACAAGGACAGGCCAACTGTAACTTACTCACTTTTGTCGCTAAGTTAATTTGCCGCAACTCAACTGTTTATCATCACTTAGAATACGCACGGCTCTGTTGAGGTGAGGGGTTGAAAGACTGAACTGAAAGGCCGGGCAGCTCCCATTTGTGAATCAATTACTGACCTTGCCCTGCATTCTAGTGTCAGAACGGGAGAGCCCTTTGCTGAAGGCGTCATATAACCATCGGACTGGGTGAAATAATTTTTTCAAGTAAATTTTTTCCGCCCCATCTCCGACGATTTGTTGGGAGCCAGTACTTAGACCACTGTGGCACCGAGGTGGCTTTCTTTTTGCAGATAGGAGAGGTGATTTTCAGTTAATTTGGTCATTCTTTCTGCATGTGGCATTTCTATGTCGAGCAACATATTTAAAATATGCCATATATTCATAAACCATTCTCTAAATCACACAGTTAACAACTTTTATGATCAAGTCAGAGTCACAGGTGTATACTCTTCAACATCTATTTGCATTCAAAACCATCAACAAGTTACACTTACTAAAGCAAGGAACATACAATAAGATCATTACATACCAAATAAAGGAACTGATAGCTGGCGTCTAAAGAGATTTAAAATCCTGCTTTTCTGCTTCTTGACTTGTTCTTTAGTTTCACGATTCTCAGAAGCCTAAAACAATTGAAATAAATTATATAAAGCACAATTTCTGACATATATATGACTACTTACAATGATTAAACCCTTGAAATCAGAGGAGAATAAATAAATACATTTGGAAGATTTTCATCAGAGGAGAAACCATGTTAAATGTTACCCACAGCATATGTTTAACTTCAAAAGTCACAAAAATATGCTGTCTTCTATGACTTTTGAAACACTTATACACAACATAAAGAGGAAGACTTTTTACTCTTAGGCCACCAGAACAATTTGTACTGGATATCCTCACACAAGACTTAAGCCACAACGGATATGACTTTAGCACCAGTGACGTATTTTAGAGTGTTCCAATTTCCCAATGTTTTAATACATTTAAACTTCATGTCGTCTTCCTCCTCCCTCCCCCCCCCCTCCTTCCTTAGATCCCAAGGAGTTGACAAAATAAGTCAGAATAATAAAAAATGAAGCTTGCTGCTGAACAGACATGTTATGCATGTCTAAACAACAGCTTGGAGGCAGACAATTTTACACTATTCCCAGCAGGTACGAGTCAGCTCAGAGAGAGATAAACTACAACTGGTGGAGGGATGACTTAACAAATGAATAAAGTACAAATTTACAAAATAAAATTATCATTGATGCCAAGAAATCTTTACTGAAACAGGGACAGAGCAACCATTTCAACTGATGGATCCTTCTTATCAAACTGGCTTATAGAATTTGCTTATCTTTAAAGTCCAAGTGCTTGCTAGAATAGATGTACAATAACTATAAATAGTGTATATAAAGGTTTTTATTAACGATTTGTAATATGAGGATATATGAATGTTGTGACTGTTGTAAAACAGTTGTACGGTAGGTGTGTTTTTGTAAATAGTATAAATAAAATTTTATGAAATGGCTCAAAAGTGGAAATAAAGAAAGAAACCCCAGGACCAGCAGAGGAAATACATGACACTACGAGGACGATAGTTGTAACTTACGCAGAAACTCTATGAGTAGTGACATGACTGCTGAAAATACACGTGCTGAAAATGTTAGTAAGAGGAATAAACCTGTAAAAGTGAGTTTACCTCAATTGGTTTAAATGCGATTGACAAGTTAATGAAGGACAATTCGAGATTGTGCATTTTTGAGTTGCTGTACTTTTAGTATTTCATTTTACGTTACTCAAACTTTTTACACAGTTGATGTACCTGAATCAGATGGTGCCCAAAATTTGTTGCACTCCCCAAATAGAAATGATCCCATAGTGGGCTCGTTTTATGAAAATTATCATAAAATAATCCCTTTTTTGACTGTAATTATATCGTATGTCTAACGGCTTATTTTTGTGCAGCATTTGATTTCTGGAAATTGCGCAAAATATAATGTATGAAACAGTAAATTAAACTGCTGAATTTATATTCTGCAGTAATAGCATATTATATGTAGCCACGTAGTTTAAAACAACATTCTAATGTTGTTAGTACCAACAGATAGCCTAATTATATTAACGTCATTACATGGTTATATTAATGTGTCTCGAATGGTTTACAACATCGCCCATATTCTTGCTTTGTACAAAGGATGTCTGATAAGTATCCGTATTTTATTCCTATCGATACAAAACCGTTTGTATGATTGCCTGAAACTATTACAACTACTTTCAGTGAAGTGCCGTAAAAGCAGAGCGGCTCGATGCTAATGTCAGGTGGTGCTGTTGATCAAAAACAATGGTGGCTATGTTAAGTGTTCAGTGTGAGCAGTAGTGAAATTTTTAAGAAAACAAGGCATAAAAAGACCGTGGACATTACGAGAAGACTTTGGATGGTGTATGGTGATGCGGGTATGTCTCGTTCCAGTGTTTATGAATAGGTTATGAAGTTCAAAGCTGGCCAAGAGAGCCTTGAAGATGATGCACGGTCAGGTAGGCCTAACATGAAGGTGAGTGATGAAGCGATTAAACAGGTTGACGACTTGATTAAAGATGGCAGACACATTTGTGTTCGGGATATTGCCATGGAATTGGATATCAGTAAAGATTCTGTTGGATGAATTATTCATGAACACCTTAATTATACGAAGATCTGAGTCAGATGGGTACCCTGAATGCTTACAGCAGTGCATAAACACCAAAGGCTAGACATTTGCAATGAACTCGTACAGCGCTACGATGAGAAGGGTGACACATTCCTGGGATGGATAATCACAGGCAATAAAACATGGATTCATCAGTCCGAACCAGAGATAAAACGGCAAAGTATGCAATGGCGTCATCTGAATTTGCCACCATCAAAGAAGTTCAAGCTTGGTTCGTTGGCATCCAAGGTCATGTCTACTGTCTTCTAGGACAAACACAGCATCATTCTGGTTGAGTACTTGGCAAAAAATGAAACAATAAACATGAAGGCTTATGTGAAGACACTGAAAAAACTTGTGCAGCATATCCAGACCAAACGGGCAACATTGAAATACAATCAAGTGTTGCTTCGGCATGATAACGCTCGCTTGCATAATGCTAAACCAGTGCAAGCAGAAATCGCAAAACAGAGGTGAACCGTTCTTCCGCACCCTGCTTACAGTCCAGACTTAGCATCTTCTGATTTTCATGTTTTCGGTCCCTTGAAGGATAATTTTCATGGCCACCACTATGAAAGCACGGATGATCTGCGAGCGGCTGTCCGTCAATGGCTTCGCAACACCCCTGCTGATTTCTTCGCTACCCGAATGAATTGACTTGTTGATCAGTGAAGGAAATGGATTGTGCTGAACGGAGAATACATGGAAAAGTTACTTTGACTGTTAATACCACTGTATTACATAGGTGATTATTGTATTCATGCATCCTGTATTTTTTATTTCTCTCCTGTAATTGATAGGAATAAAAATCTGGATACTTATTGGACAGCCCTCATAAATAAAATAATTTCTACCAGAAAAGCGAATTTAACTTTTAAAGAAAGCAAAATACTTCATTTTTGGAAACTTAAACAGTTAAACACTGTGTTAAAATGCTCACATAAATAACAATTTCTTACCATTAGAAATAAAAGTACTGTTGAATAAACAAAAGCCAAATGACAATACTTTAAAGAAACAGGACTATGACTCACCCAACCCTTAAATGCCCAATGAAATTTTCCTGGCCTTTGCAAAATATGTTATTATATCTTTCCAGTCCAATTTCTTCGCTTCATTTTCTATCGAGAGTATCGCAAGTGCGTTTAGTCACTCTTCTGTCATAGATGATCAAAGATAAGTTTTAATAAGCTTACTGAAACTTCGCTTGGTGCTGGCCACCGTTACTGGAATTGCCAGTAATATACGAAGAGCGATCCACAGGTTTGTAAACAGATCCTTCCAATCAGTGTTTTTTATAAGTTTCAATATCCAAGTCGGAGATGTCGTCGGCTTTTTCTTTACATCAAGAATGGATTCTACATGAAGCAGCTCATGGTATATCTCATTACCATCTAGATCACTTATGCCTTTATCTGTAAGATGATTTTAGAGTTCTTTACAACATCTATTAAGTTCGTCTTTTGGGAAGATGGTTTAAAGTGATATAAAAAAACCCACTTCGTGTGGTGTTTGGTTAGTTGAGATGAATGTTTCTTCATTTATTTTTTTCTTTATTGGAGGTTTAACAACCACCGTGAGCAACTCAGTGGGCTATAAGCAGTCGCCCGTCCCTAATTTAGGGTCACTGGTTCCAGGGAAGGGAGAGAGCCAGCACCATAAGACAAACACAACATCCATGCTTCACCGGGATTTGAACCCGGATCCATCTCGGATGAATGATCAAAAGCCATCGTTTAAACCACTGTGCCACTGGGGCGGTGTTCCTGCACTGACATGTTAATAGCATCTACTAGGGTGTAGAAGACATCTCTTTAAAAAGTTTCTTCAGGAGAAGCTGAAATATCATCACAACCTTCATGCAGGGATCATAGCATACTTCTGGAAAATTTTAGGTAAGAATTTTAGGAATTTTAGGAATTTTTAGAAAAATTTTAGGAAAATTTTAGGAGTGTATTTCAATAAAAACTAGATGTATATTTGTATACATCTAGTAAAACAACTTTGTATACATTGTAAAGAGTTTGCTTCACACCCTTCAACCATATATACTGATAGACTGCGCATGACATCAAAATTTCTGGCTCCAACATAAAATCACATGACAACAGTCAAAAAGATGGGTTACACCTGCTGTGCTTATGGTTGCTCTGACCGATATAGTAAAGAAAGTTCTATGATTTTTCATGGGTAAGAAACGAATTAAATACCTAAGTCAATAAAGTTCAATTACTTAACCAGAAACTTGCAGCTATTGATATAAAAATATAGTAACTTAAGAAAAAAAAAATGGAATGCATGTTCCAAATTCTTCGCAAATGTTCATCACATTATAAATCACAAAATGTAAACAACCCGATCATGCATGTATATAACTCATAAGTAAACTTACTTGAAGAGTTTTCATTATATATATGAGGTGCATTCACATAATACACCGAAAACACTGAAGTTCTGCAGCGTAAATTAGTAATCATAACAGCATTTGTACACGAAATTTGGAGTCTGATGATGACGTGCCCAATGTTTGAGCCATGGCGGCTTTGATGCAGCTATTGCCAATGCGCAGTCCATTAGTATATATGGTCGAAGTTCACACCCAAATTTTTTGCTTAACGTCTAATGTCTAAAGTTTAAGTATGATTTACTTCTAATGTTCAGTTCTTATCTTTTTACGTGTTATTATCATATTCAAGTATATTTACCACATTCAAGTTTCACTTTGAACATTAATATGCTGTTGAACCAGAAGCAATTCACGATTTTCACAGTAAAGTTTTCAGGTTTCACATTAAACTATAATATCCTAAAAAGGTAATTGAAAACCAAGAACTATGTACAATTGTTCACTGAATTACTTTTTTCATATTATTGTTTTAACCTTTTCCTGATTAGCCTATCTTTTTCTGCTTCCACCACAACTAATTTACTTTCAGTTTTCTTTATTTCAGCTGAACCTTGTATGATCAAGTTAGAGGCAACTGCTATTTCAACAGTATTTTGTTTTTCTACAGCTTTTCTCATTCTTCCTGTTCCCTCTTGAATTACTGCTAGGGAGGCTTCTTTATCTTTTTTAAGCCTATTTATTTCTGCATCATTTTCTTTTATTTTGTCATCAAACTCAGCTTTTCTTTTTTTCTCTAGCTGCTTTTCCTTATTTTCCCTCTCTTTCTTCGAAAATAAAAGCATAACAAACAGCGCGAAAACTAGCTCATAAATAGAATATTTGAAACACTCTCAATGTATGCACTCTCAATTATTAGGGATGGTAGAGGGGAAGGGAATAGAACTGTCCAAAATCAGCATGTTTTCGTTGCGCTAGGGCGCTTAAGCACGGCTGAATTCCTTCAGATACCCCCAATGTTCAAATGATTGAAATGTGCTGATGTTCATGGAATGAAATGGTTGATCAGCTATGATGACCGCATAAAAGTTCGGGGTGGGGGTGGGGGGTGGGGGAGGGCTTTATTTTTTTTATTTTTTTAGTTTATGCAACATTTTACATCACTCCAGTATTTATCTTGTCATCATCAACAATCGCAATGCAACTACCGCTTACGATTGCGGATATCAGCAACCGAAAATCTGCCATATCTCTAAGTGATATAACACACAGTATCCTGTTACAGTGTATTGTAATTGAAAAAAAAAGGATGTGAAAAAAGAAACTTTCAGAAATTAAGATCATCAAGTCATGCGTTTCAAAAATCCGTTTTCCTTTATAACGTTTAAAAACATGTTTTTGCTTTTTTACCTGTAGTGTAAATAAAAAAACTATGTTGATTTTTTTTTATGGAATCAGACGTCCGTATGTCTGATTGTCTTCATCTGAGTTCACACTTTAGCTACTGTGTACAAGTAGACCTATTTTTTCAGCTCAAAAATATGTAGTTTTGTATATATTCACAGTATAAGTCATTCCTTATTCCCACAGAACTGAATTCAGCATATGCAAAATGAAGATCATCAAGACCCGCCCAACACTATGTTTCTGATTGTCTGCTGTTTATATTCAAGAAATGCAAACATGGATCAATGGTGAATGCAGCAACTATGATTTTTATTTATTACCAAGAAAAAAAAAAAAAAGAGCCGTGAAAGCTGTAAAGCTGAAACGGATATTTCTCTTGAAACCCCCCCCCCCCGCACAAAAACATTCCAATTAAGATCAAACAGCAGGAGGACGCGTCCACACAACACAACCTTTGGAATTACCTGATGGAATGGCTTCTTTTCATTTGGCACATCGCCATAAATCACCACCTGCAGCTCACTGAACTGTCAAGTTGCACCCTTCCTCCTTCACTTTAACTATAATAGTAACTGTAAAAAAAAAAAAATGCTCCCCAATTTTCAATTTTCGACAAAATTAAATTACCAAATTTACGTCATGATGTTGCAATTTACTAAAATACGTTTGTTTATCTGCTGAATATTGCTTAAATCCATTGAAAACTTTTTAATTACAGATGATTTTTTATTAAAACAGTAACTCAGACGTCTGAATAAAAACGTGTTTGTAATTCAAATAGAGTCCATATCATCACAGAAAAAAATTTAAGGATCACTCTGTTTAAATAAACCATGGCATCTAAAAAAAATAATTCACTTGCTTTTCCCGTAATTTATAATTACTGTTTCTTTTTTTCAATCCGATTATGCAACGTTTTTTTTTTTTTTTTGCATCTGCTAAAGTTCCTAACGGAATTTGGCGAAATTTGCACTAGAACTTTATTGTGATGTATCTTAACTACTGTAAAAATTTTACTGTGTTATTTTCAAAATTCAGAAAAATGGATTTCTGAAAATATTCTCCTAGTCCTTTTGTGCTGTGGAAGTGATAAACAGGTGTTTGCTTTCTTCCCAACCAAGGGCTTCAGATCAGCGCTCCCAGCTGTCAATCAACCGTTGCTATGGTAACACCCTTTCTGCTGGAGGCTCACTCTGTCCAAAGAGGCACACATACTTGTCCATAATAAAAATTACCAATGCTAACTTTTAAAGTTTTAAACCGATTCAACTGGAATTTTGGAAGTGAGCTTCTGTAATCCAATTACAGTGAATGTAAAGATTTCAGCCACTTTCGTGAAAAATTCGCAAAGATAGTTTTCTTATTTTTTATCATAAGTAGTGGAAGTCTCTTGAGGGGAGGGAGGGTGGCATGCACATAAACAAGAAGAAGATGAATGTGTTGTTCAGGCATACTCCTCACTGGTGGATGCCAGCTGACTTGGTACATATGCGACCCCCTGCAAATGCTAAATGCCTCTTCTTTCCCCTTCTGTTCTCAATTGTCGGAAGGACATCAAGCTCCCCTTCGACCTACTAAGTAATCATCCAATTTTATTGCACTGGAAGTAGTGCCTTTTTTTTTTCTTTTTTTCCCCCAGCCAAATTAGGATTTGGTGCACATCGGAAACCGCCCTGCCGGTGGTTTCTTTGAGAACAGAGAAAAGGAACTTTAAAAAATGAAGGGGTAACAGTAACACGATTTCCTAAAAGGGCATTTTTTAAGCACTAATTTCAAATTTCAAGGCTTTTCAAGACGGCATTAAAAAAAAACACCGTTTTTCCAGGATATTCCAGGCCTTGAAAACGTAATCATGATTTTCCAGGACTTTCCAGGTTTTCAAGCACGCGTGCGCACCCTGCGTAATGGTAAATTTATTGGCGTTAATAACGGTTGTGTTTTTAATAAATAAGCTTACGAAAATTTTAGGATGAATAGCAAATTTTAGGTATAATTTTAGGAATTTAAGGAGGGTCACAAAATATTAGGAATTTTAGGAGGAATGCGATCCCTGTTCATATCTTGCCTTAGTCTGGGGTATTTTGTTTAGAAATACATATCCAGTTCTTGAGCGCTCTCTTTAGCTGTTGTAAACAAACCAATCAACCCCTTTTCAAGAAATCCAAACATTTTTGAAGCTGGTTCATTATTAAGGGAATATCTGCCATTTTTCCTTGAAGGGTTTTGCTTACTAAATTCGCTTGGAACAACAGATCATGCTAAACTATTAGGCAAACGAGAAGAGAAAAATCCTCCACATGGTTAATAAGTGATTGAGCCACAGGTGCAGTAGTCGGACTGTCTACACTCTCACTCAACTGTAACAATGCTTTTCAGATCTCAGTAAACTGATAGTGAACAGCTTGGACAGAGTTTATCTTTGCTTCCCAGTGTGTTTCACATACTTGCTTCAAAGAAAGAGTTTTCACGTGTTGACTGATTAAACACCAATGCTTTGTCAATCCAGCAAAGATTGTATGTAGACGCTGGAGAACACCGAAAAGTGATGTCAAATTCACTGATGATTTAGCACAGTCAACAATCACTAAGTTCAGACTGTGGCAACTAGAGATAAGCTCGGGCCCGGGCTCATCTACGGAAACCGGGCCCAGCAAGGCTCAGGATTCATTAAGAGCCAAAAAACCCAGACCCAGGCTTGGCATTACACATGTTGAATTTCATTACTGACTTCTTTATATATATCTATCGAATTTCATTGTTTATAAGTTACCTTTGCAAAAAACTATAATTAAAAAATAATTCCCTGGATATTACTGTTATAAACTGGTTACCAAAAATTAAAGAATTTCTAGTGTCAAGTGCACGGGTAGTGTCACTTCTAGATCTGTAGCTTGATTTCTTCAACAATGATCTTTTCATTTTTCTGATTTTTTTCTGGAAAAAAAAAATCAGCAGGCTTATTTGAAGATTTGGAAGGTGAGTTTGAAATTCATGATCCTGATCCAGATGAAATTTTTAAGTAGGTGAAATTGTGCATGGGAGAAACACACCTTGAAGCTGTGGATTTGTTACCATGGTGGAAGAATGATCAATTTCCTAAGCTAGCTGCCACTGCGTGACGTGGACTATGTATACCAGCCAGTAGTTCCGCAAGCGAGAAAGTCTTTAGTGCAGCAAGTCAAGTTCAGGGATCATAGCATACTTCTGGAAAATTTTAGGTTGGAATTTTAGGAATTTTAGGAATTTTTAGAAAAATTTTAGGAAAATTTTAGGAGTGTATTTCAATAAAAACTAGATGTATATTTGTATACATCTAGTAAAACAACTTTGTATACATTGTAAAGAGTTTGCTTCACACCTTCAACCATATATACTGATAGACTGCGCATGACATCAAAATTTCTGGCTCCAACATAAAAATCACATGACAACAGTCAAAAAGATGGGTTACACCTGCTGTGCTTATGGTTGCTCTGAGCGATATAGTAAAGAAAGTTCTATGATTTTTCATGGGTAAGAAACGAATTAAATACCTAAGTCAATAAAGTTCAATTACTTAACCAGAAACTTGCAGCTATTGATATAAAAATATAGTAACTTAAGAAAAAAATGGAATGCAGGTTCCAAATTTTCGCAAATGTTCATCACATTATAAATCACAAAATGTAAACAACCCGTTCATGCATGTATATAGCTCATAAGTAAACTTACCTGAAGAGTTTTCATTATATATGAGGCGCATTCACATAATACACCGAAAACACTGAAGTTCTGCAATGTAAATTAGTAATCATAACAGCATTTTTACACGAAATTTGGAGTCTGATGATGACGTGCCCAATGTTTGAGCCATGGCGGCTTTGATGCAGCTATTGCCAATGCGCAGTCCATTAGTATATATGGTCAAGTTCACACCCAAATTTTTTGCATAACGTCTAATGTCTAAAGTTTAAGTATGATTTACTTCTAATGTTCAGTTCTTATCTTTTCACGTGTTATTATCATATTCAAGTATATTTACCACATTCAAGTTTCACTTTGAACATTAATATGCTGTTGAACCAGAAGCAATTCACGATTTTCACAGAAAGTTTTCAGGTTTCACATTAAATTATAATATCCTAAAAAGGTAATTGAAAACCAAGAACCATGTACAATTGTTCACTGAATTACTTTTTTCATATTATTGTTTTAACCTTTTCCTGATACGCCTATCTTTTTCTGCTTCCACCACAACTAATTTACTTTGTTTTCTTTATTTCAGCTGAACCTTGTATGATCAAGTTAGAGGCAACTGCTATTTCAACAGTATTTTGTTTTTCTACAGCTTTTCGCATTCTTTCTGTTCCCTCTTGAATTACTGCTAGGGAGGCTTCTTTATCTTTTTTAAGCCTATTTATTTCTGCATCATTTTCTTTTATTTTGTCATCAAACTCAGCTTTTCTTTTTTCTCTAGCTGCTTTTCCTTATTTTCCCTCTCTTTCTGCTTCCTTTCTTTTACCTTTTTTGATTGTTCTTCCTTCAGCTTATCAACATACTCTTTATAAAATTTATGTGAATCACGAACACTATTTAACAAATTTATTGTTATGGGAACTTTTTTTCTTTATGATGCGCTTTTACTTGTGAAAAGCCACTATTAGAAATATTGAAAATTTCTGAACACAATATACACTTAGCAGAAAATATTGTTTCAGTTGCAGAACACCATTCTTTCAACTTCACTCCGTCCAATTCTTTGGCGAGCCACGCATCTTGAAATTTCGTTTTGGATTTAGGCATCTTAAACACTTGTATTACTAACCAGAAAATGAAAGGAAGTACAAAAACACGTTCCAATATTGCAAAACCAGACAACTTCCCGAAATTTGGCTGCGAGGATGTCAGAAGATATGAAAAAAAAAAAAAAAAGCAGGTCACCACTAGAGAACTGAACCTGCACAGAGAACACCATAAAAGACGTAAAACCAGAAACTATCATACGCATCTCACGCAAGTTCAGTCAAAGCGAGTCGGAGCCGAGATATATTGCGCATCGAAGGTCGCTGTCGCCGACGCATGATCGAAGGTCAATGATCACGTGCTCTACTGCCTGCCAAGATAACTCAGCTACCATCCCATCGTCATTACCGGAGGTTACGGAAGAAGACCACATGTTTCCTCTTTGTTTCCACCCACCTGCGGTTTACAATAACAAAACATCAGCAGAAAGAGGGAGGTTCCACAAGGCATGTACAAAAATAAAGTACGATCTTCTGCGTGCCACGGAGTTCGTCTGCAAAGCGCAAACCAGGGGTGAAAATGACCCCTCCCCTTTTCCCTTAGATCTCTTGTTACTCTCGAAAACTGTTCGAAGGCAAAAAAATGGAACGCCCGCCCCGAAGCAAGTGCATCTCGATGGCGTCATTTTTCCTCCTCCTTCAGCAGCACAGCATATAGGCTGTGTTTCTACAATAACAGGTCTTTTACCTTACCGTAATGGTAAATTTATTGGCGTTACTAACGGTTGTTTTTAATAAAAATAAGCTTACGAAAATTTTAGGATGAATAGCAAATTTTAGGTCTAATTTTAGGAATTTAAGGAGGGTCACAAAATATTAGGAATTTTAGGAATTTTAGGACGAATGCGATCCCTGCAAGTTTTAGAGGAAAGAAAATCGAGGTTAAGCGCTGAAGCATTAGATGCTATTCTTTTTTTGAGGAGTTTGAAGAGGCTTAAATGGTAAGCAATTTTTATGATGAACTTGCTGGAAACTGCACACATATAGAATAATATTGTGGTTATTACACTATTAAGTGAAAAGCTTTGTTAATGTTACAAAATGCAGAATAATCTGGTCTGGAATGCTCATACGTTTTTTTTCCGAGTTGTTTTTCTTTTGGAAATTTTCTTACAAGCTTTTTTTATACTCTACTACATTACTGTAAACTATCTTTACCAGTTAGCATGTATGTAAATTATATTGCAAAGTTTAGCGTTCTAGAGTCAAAATTTAAAACACATGCGACTGTCTGTAAAGATTATATTAAATCATCAAATATTTCTCTTTGTCGAAATTATTACGTGGTTATAATTTATTTTATTTATATGTCAACAAACTTGTCGTCATATCATTCACTGTTTCTCACATTATCATAAAATTGAGCACAGGAAACATCAATATTATAAATATTTACCAACAGTTTTATTCAACTTGTTACTCATACCCTTTCTCGAGGTTCCTTAAGATATTTTAGATTTTCAGCATTTGAAGTTTTCAAACTGACATGGAATAAGTCCTCATATGGATATTTAAAGGTATCGTAAATTTGACAAAGTCTTCCAATATGTGAATCAAAAAAGGGTTAGTAAATTATTATCATTTTTTCAGATTCGTCATTTAATACATGATTTATTAATTTTAAAAAGAGTTAAAACTTTCGAACCTCCCGACGAAGGTGAGTTGAATCGGCAATAAGACATCTTTTTATCAGTGATGGCTTAATTTCCGCTTCTCTTAGCACAAGCTCTCAAGTTGAATTTGGTAATTTAACATCTTGTAATCGATGATGGCTTAATCTCCGCTTCCCGTGGCACAAGTTCCCATACTAGTTTCAATTCCTTATTTGTGATCATCTTCAGTGGGTATATACGAGTTATTTCTCATACATGTTGTCTCTTGGCCATCTACATCAATTCTACTGGTAGAGTCCAATGTTTCACGTCAGTTGAACCATTGCGCAATGGTCCAACTGATGTGAAACATCGGACATGTGCCAATTTTCAAATGTGAAACTCTTGGCCGTTTTCTTCCTGCAGAAGAAAACGGCCAAGGAAATCTATGAGTGTGTGATGGAAACATTAAGGGACAAGTGCCCATTATATTCCACTGGGCAAAAATGATGTGCCAACTTTCAGCATGGAGATTTTGAGACCGAAGATGCAGCGAGATCTGGGAGGCCATCAACAGTGACAACACCTGAAATTGTTGATTGTGTTCATGACTTGATTTTGTCAGATTGGAAAACCTCGGCTAAAGCAATAGCAGAAACACTGGAGATATCCAGGGAACGTGTTGGGTTCATAATTCATGAGCACTTGAATATGTAGAAGATGTCAGCAAAGTGGGCGCCCCAAATGTTTGAACGCCAATGAGAAACGGAAACAAATGGACACTTCCAAATCGGTTTTGCAGCATTTTGAGCTATCTGGTGATAATTTTTTGCAGCGATTTGTCACTGTTGATGAAACATGGTTACATCACTACAATCCAGAGATGAAACAACAGTCCCTGCAGTGGCAGCACTCGGGTCCTCTATGGCAAAAGAAATTCAAGACTCAAAGGTCTGCAGGAAAGGTCATGGCAATGTTTTTTGAGGATTCAAAAGGCATCTTACTGACCATCTCCTGAAGGACCAACAATAAATGCCAAATACTATTCCCACTGGCTGTGCCGATTAAAGGAGGTGTTGAAAGGAAAAAAGGCAAGCAAAACTGCAGAAAGGTGTTCTCTTTTTACAGGACAGTGTCAGCTCACAAGGCTGGCAAAACAATGGATGTTTTGAGGGATCTGGGGTTTAAGTGCACAGACCATCCACTCTACTCTCCTGACCTTACTCTTTCGGACTATTTCCTGTTCCCAAATCTTAAAAAAAGGTTTGAAAGAGAAGCATTTTTCAAATAATTCGTAGGATTCCCTGGCAAGATTTTTTTCAAAATGGTTAAAGAAACCCCAGAAGCGCTGTGTCAAGTGTGTTGAACTTCAGGGTGAATATGTGGAAAAGTCTGCAAGTTTCATGGCTTTAGCATATTTCCTTCTTGGCGAGGTCGAGAACTTATCAGCATCCCCTCGTATGAACCAAAAATGTAAAAGACAAAAACTTGCCTGATAATTCTTTATCATAAGTTTCACACAAATTTACACTGATCTGAAAATTTCTGCAGAACTTTGTTAAAGACCTCGTGGAACCTAGTTTCAAAACCACTGTTTTAGGGGGCTGCAGTTTCATATAGTTTAGGAGCCTTTACACTAAAGCAACAGATGTGATAATTACATGATACGAAACCATTTACAAGTACACTTTATATGTAGTCCTGAAAATCATAAATGAAACACATATAAATATTCCTAAAATAAAACAGAATAATTGTGTTGGGAGGGGGGGGGAGATACATACCTGTAATGAGCACAGTATAACTTTTTCAAACTCTCGATATGCATGCCATATCAGAGATCCATGAGTAACATGAATTCCCACAGCAGTCAATGCTCTTTCAAACACAGCTCTAATCTTTTCATAGTCTTCATTAAGTTTCATGTTCAGCATCAAAAACTGCACATACTCCAGCCATATGGAAACAGCTGAAATGGAAAACACAAGATGGTGTAGTGAAAACAAAAATTAGTGCATAACAAATTTCTCACACAAATATTTCACTACCTTACGAAATTTAAATGTTATATAATTTACATTGGAACTTTACATGAAACACAAAGGTGTCCAAAATTAGAACCTGAAAGGTGTTTTTGGAAAACAAAGGAAACCCATGTAATACATAAAATGTAGAGAAATTTGGTATGAAAAATTTATGTAATCACAACATTAATAAACAATTTTGATTATGTTTGATCACAGGCATGATATGGGTCTCCAAATTGGGGTGTCAGATTTCACCCAATAAGATGGTTAATAAGGAATATGATTGCATCTTAAGAACAAACAATTATCACAAGGATGAGTCATGCTAATGGCAAGGTTGCTGGTGAGCTCTGGACACAGTGAATCCCCTTCCCCCCCAAAAAACGACAACAACAAAAAAAAAAAAAAAACAGTGAATCTTATTCCTCAAAAAAGGACAGTGCATTGAAAAAGCCTGACTCAAGGCTCAAGTTGTACTTCATGAGCCTCTGCAACGGTCACTGTCAACTCACTCACTGAACTACCCAGAACCTTACAGAGCAAATGTACATTATGCCTCTGCACTGGGCACTATCATCTCACTAACTCAACTACACAGAATCATACAAAGCAAGTTGTGGCTTCATGCATCTGCACTTGGCACTGTCATCACACTCACTGGTACTTGCCATGTGGTGATACTATCCCTGGGGACAGTACAGGTTATTTACTCATGACTTTTTTCATGTGCCATTGTTTTTGTCATGAATGTACTTGTTTCTTTCTTTCACTGGCTACACAACAAAAATAAAAAAATTTGGTCATCTTAAAATTATGAAAGGAACCATCTTCCATCCAGTTTTCTATTTTTTTTTTTTTAATGTTGTGTTGGTGTTTTTCAGTATGTGTACTTGTGTAGTCTGTCACTTTTGTGTTGATCCTTTTCACATTGCGTTCATGTATTTTTGTATGTGTTAATTTGTTGTGTCTTGATGTTACATCTCTCTTTCGGTCTTTGTGAGTAACCATGATGTTTGGTGTACTTTCAGCTCACAGAGGCCTTTGCGCCAACAAACCAGCCTGAAAGAATGAAATAAAAGAATGTCAAGTCTAGTGATTCTTGGAGGCCACAAACTTTTAGAAATCAGATACCTGTTTAAAAAAAAAAAAAAAAAAAAACTCTAAAGAAGATGGCTATGGTTTCATTAAATGCATAGCATGTAGCAGCTTCTTGTTGAAACCATCATTGATTCTTTTTCCAATATGTTAAACACATTTTGTTAATTATACTTTTCATAGCAGTTCCTCCTCAGTTCTGCCATCATCCCTCCTAAGTTGCAAGTTCTGGTCTACAGCAGTAAATCCAGATAGAATACTCAAAATCCCTTATCATTAAAAATCTATTTTCTTGATAAAATGAGTATTAAATATAAATTAAAATATTAGAGGGTTCATACACTTGGGGGGGGGGGGTCGAGGACTTTCCAGGACATACTGCATCAGTATTCTGCACTATCTTCCCATGTAATTAGTCTATTATTGATAATAGCTGAAATTATTATAACATAAAGCAAGAGCAGATCCAGAATTTAAGAATGGGGAAGGCACATGTCTAATCAGTTAAAAGAAGAAATAAAGAAGGAAGTATGATATAAGACTGCGTCTGTTAGCAGAAGAATTGAGAATAACAGAAGAGTTGAAAATAGGCGAAAAATATTCTTCACGGAAAAAGCTATGCTAAGGAAAAACAACTTTCCAAATACGTCTCCCAGAAGCAGGATAGCGAAAAAATTAAAAAATAAAAGTTTTTTTGAGGTGAGTCGTATCAGTACATGAAAGAATTTTTTCAGTTGAGTTTTCAGGAACTCAGATTTTGCTGGAAATATATCGAAGCAGAAATAAACACTTACGCTCCATGACGACTAAACCATTCTTTGCCAACTATTAGAAATTATATGCAAAGCATTTCCTATCAGGAACTGTATTCCATACAGGAAGAATTTTTCAAATCAAAGTTTTAGAAGCAGAGGTATCAGGGAAAATGCAATTTACCTTTTATGCCTCTTAGCAGAAAGTCCATAAAATACTTGAAAATATATGAAAAACATTTCGCACCCAAAACGCTTTCTGACAAAGAAGGAATTTTTCAAATCTGACTCTTAGAAGCAGAGATGTTGATAAAAATAAGATATACATTCATGACCCCTGGTGGAGAGACCTAGCATTATTTGAAGAAAATATTTATCTACTCCATCTGGTGTCTGTGGCGGTATGTGCGTGTCCTCATGGGCATGGCCCAAAGAGCACGGAAACTTTGACATCAATCCGTCTGTGTTTACGCACAAGTTTAGTTGGTGCTCCTGATGATGCCGCAACAAGCGATGAAAGGCCTCAATCAAGCTACATAGTTTCCTGCAGGCGAGAGACACTTTTCATGGAGTTCTTTAGGATGAAGGACTTGTTTTTTTAAACAGGTCTATTAAGTTTTCACCCAAATTTTGGCATGGGTGTTTTACTTGAGCTGACTTTGGTTTGTCAATTTTTTTTTTAGTTGTTCAGTATTGAGTGACACATTTTTTTGTTTTTCTGTTGTTGTTTTTTTGGTGGAATTTTGTATTTTTGAGGGTTTTGAAGTATTTTGTGTTATTTAAATTTCTTCTCTGTTTTCCATGTGGTGTATATTAGGTGAATTGTATTATATAATCTGGTCATGACTTTATGTTTTTTGTCTCTCTGTGTCCTGAACTACTTATGAGTGAAATCATTTTCAGCTATTTTGTGGTTTTATTACATTAGTTATAGTTCTAGGGAATTTTAGTTCATGTGCATTCTGAAGGGTTGTTGGTGGAGAGTTTACGCTGTTTTTGCAGAGTTGTATATTTGACGAATTGAGTTCCTTGATATTGTGTAGTTAATTTTGTGTATTTTATGTCTAGTATCATGGAAGAGTGTGCATCTCTCTCGGGTTGCATAACATTACGTGCAAGAAAAGTTTTCAAGCATTGTGGATACCAATGGTAAGTGCCTTTACGAATTGAGTATGTACACAATTTTGACATATTGGTTACCTCTCTACATTTTTTATAAGAGGAACTTTGACTTCCTACAGGTATCAAGAAGAGATCTTAGAACCTCATGTATGTATAAATTTTGAAGATGACAATCCATTTTTTGGTGTAAATATGACAAGGATGGTAAAGTCAGATAATATCCTAAAACTTGAAAATTTCATCGTCCTGGAGTGGAAATCGAACCCTAGTCTCCCAGATAGCGTCAGGGTATGCTAACCACTACACCACCCAGAATGACCAAGTCTCAAGTTTCCGATTAATTTGAATATAACCATCACAGGATTCGCTGATGTGATGGTTATATTCAAATTAATCAGAAACTTGAGACGTGGTCGTTCTGGGTGGTGTTGTGGTTAGCATACCCTGACGCTATCTGGGAGACTAGGGTTCGATTTCCACTCCAGGACGATGAAATTTTCAAGTTTTCGGATATTATCTGACTTACCATCCTTGTCATATTTACACCAAAAAGCGGATTGCCACCTTCAAAATTTGTATTATATGGTGTAATCCCATATTTCATTCTTGATTCATTCATGACTCATGTATATATTTTCTGAGGTGCTGTTGGTCCAGAATTTATTTTCATGGATGATAATGCGTGTCCTCAAAGAATGATGTTTGCAGATGAAAACCTGGAATGTCAATATATCAAAGAATGGACTGTATGGACTGGTCAGCCAGAAATCCCACTAAGCATACTAGTGAAGATTTAGGTGCCAACCCAGTGGTGCACTGATTTTGTCTGAGATGGGTCTGAGTGTGAATCCAAGTCAGGCACGGATGACGTGTTAGTCTAACAGCAATGGCTCTCTCCTTTCCCAGGAACCAGTAGCCCTAAATTAGGGATGGGCAACTGCTTATTCCCTACTGATTTGCTCAAGGTGGTTGTTAATCCTCAAAACAAAACAAATTGAAGACAACAAGTTGCAAGTCACTAACCCTTTGCCACGAGAATCTATGAACTGAAAATTGCTCTAGTAGTGATGGCATAAGTCACTCATTCTTTTGAGTTCATTCAAGAAAAACAGTCATTCACGAATACTCTTTCACTTTGCTCCCACTGCCAGCCAGCTGTCTCACTACACTGACTCAGCAAGTCATGTTTTGCTCCAAAGACCCTGCAAGTGCAAAGGAGGACAAGTGAAAATTGGTACACTGTCCAACAGATCTCCACCAATCACTGCTCACGATGAATGATGTGCCATCAACTGGCTTATGGCAAGCATGCACAATCACAGCTCTTTTGGCAAACTGCCCAAAAGACTAAGAGCTTAGAAGACCCATTCACTGCTCATTCAAGAATGTATTTCCACTCGTGGTAATACATTTTTGAATGAGAATGGAGATGGGATTGGAAGGATGCAATCATTGTTCCCTTGTATAAGAGAAAAGGTGATCAAACTGACTGCAAGAACTATCTTGGTATTAGCCTACTGAGTGTGCCAGGGAAATGTTTGGTAAGCTCGTTACTGAAAAAGTACAGGGTCTTACATCAGAGAAAGTGTGGGATGTTCAGATTGGTAAAGACTGCACTAACCAAATTTTTGCATTACTCATGATGATTGAAAAGTATCTGGCTGTTGGTAAGAAAGTTTTTGCTGCCTTCATAGATTTAGAGAAAGCTTACGAACAAGTATATAGAACACTTTTGTGGAAGGTATTGAATGAATATGATGTTACTGGGAATCTACTTAATAGTGTAAAAGCCATATATGCTGGCAGTAGAGCTTGTGTATCAGTGAATGGTGTTTTATCAAAATGGTTTTCTATTGGTGCAGGAGTCAGACAAGGTTGTGTAATGTCACCATGGCTGTTTAATATATTTATGGATGCGTGCTTGCGTGATGCCAAAATAGATAATACTGGTTTATATCTTGGTGATATCCGTGTGTGCAGATTGCTGTATGTTCATGACACGGTCCTGTTGGTAGAGAGCAAAAGTGAGTTGCAGAGTATGTTGTCCTGGATGTACAAAGTTTGCATGAAATTCAAACTGAGTATAAATAAGGGAAAAACCAAAGTTATGGTGTTTGAGAGAGTAACTGTTAGTACTGAATGTAATATAAGTCTAAATGGCACAGTGATTGACCAGCTGAATGAGTTTCTGTATTTAGGAAGCACGTGTGACAAAGAGAACAAATTGGATGGCGAAATTAGTAGGCAAGTGAATTCTTCATTGAAAGTCATGGCTGCTTTCGGAGGTTTTCGCAGGAATGATGGGTTTTCAAGAGAGAGTCCCACATGGCTTGTATGAAAGTGTAATTGTTCCTATTCTGATGTATGGCAGTGAAACCTGGGTACTACAGAAGAAACATAGGAGGAGTATGCGTGCTGGAGAAATAAGTTACTTATGGGGGGTTTGTGGCAAGACACATTCTGATTGTCTGAGGAATGAAGATGTGTTGCAGTTGTGTAATGTGAAGCAAAATGTTGTTAGCAAGCAAAATGTTGTTAGCAAGGTGGAGACTAATATGCTTTGGTGGTTTGGCCATGTTGAAAGAATGAATGATGAGATGCTTACTAAGAAAATCTTTTTAGCCCAAGTGGCAGGAAGGAAAGGCAGAGGAAGGCCAAGGAAGTCATGGGAGGATCAGATTCAGGAGTATCTGCATGAGAAAACGATTATGAGTATGAAATATAGAAGATCTTGTGTATGGCATGTGATGGATGTTAGTGAAGCCTGAGTGTGTCAAGATTGCTGTAAATGGAGAAGTTTGATATGGTAACAGTAAGTAAAATTATCTGCTAGTTTGTATTTCTTTGTGGAGCTAACCTCTGAATCTCAGAGAACAGCTTAGTGATATGTATGTATGTAAACAATTCAAACAGAACATTCAAATGCATGGCATTCACATATCATTCTCATTCTTAAGTTAAAGGAATATTCTTTAAAAATGAATGAATATTCTTTAAAAATGAATGAATATTCATTTTCATTCCTAAGTTCCACCATTATTTCCTAGCTGACTTCTCACTCACATAATGGTTGACAGTTATTAATTATAAACATTACTTTTCTTATTGGGAATTTGTTTCCGAACTAATCAGGGTGGAATAAAGTTTAACGTGCGGCGACTTTAGTGTATGTGTCGCAGTAACGGGGGATTGAATGATCATTTACAGCAGTGAGAGCAAACCATTCTCCATTCATGGCGAAGTCATGAATGGAGAATGGTTTGTGATGAATTGTTCATGAATGGTCCATCATTACCCTGATAGAGCAATTGGAACATTTCCCAAATGATCTCCTGAACCACCCTGTTGGAAGCATTAAGGCTCATTGTGATGCCTATACAGCAGTTAAAGGTGACCACAGCAGTCAGTGGACACCTTACTCACCCCAAGTGTATTATGAAACACTAACATCAAAAACTTAGTATTTACATGCTTGCAACATTTATCATGATTTTACAGAACATTGACAGGTTATGTCAAAACACATGTCCATGCAAAGTTTTCCTAAATTCTTTGCATATCAGTGCAATAAAATGACTGCACCATCATAAACAAAAACAGAACTCCAATAACACTCAAAAAATAAGTGTGCACAAGAGATAGAAAACTAAAGGAACAAAAAATTATGAAAGTCACTACAAAAATTACAGAAATCTAGCTATTGGAAAACAGCGAAAAAGAAAAAAAAATACTCACACATGTAATCACGCACAGCCCTTTCAAACAAAGTAGACACTTGTTCTTTTTCTGCATCTGCTACAGCCAACTTGGCTTCATCAGTAAGCCAATCAAGCCATAAGTCTGAATATATCAAAAATGAAAAGAAAAAAAAATTACAATTAGGTGTAAAAATTAACACAAAAGTAAATACAGTTAAACCTCGGTTATAAGTTTTTCACTTTTATATGTAATTCTGTACTAGTCCCAATATTTTACTATAGTTAATATATGTATATACTGCATATATACATACATATTATATATATTGCTTTTTCAATTCAGTTATATGCAACTCATTTATACACTTTTTGCAATTATACATTAAATTTTGAATTTCAGATTATCAAAAATGCATGGTTCTTTTATTCCTTTATCCATAAACCAGTATGTTACAACTTTGAGAGAATTGAAACAGTATTTTTTTGCAGCCACAAAATTGGTGACGAAACTAAAAATTTGCAAGACAACGTTTACAGTTTTCCATTTTCTTCGAATTAAAAAAAATTGAAACAAGCAAAGATTATTTTACTTGGCTTTAATGCTAAATTAACTAGTGGACAAACTGCTTCGAAAACAGTAATGCTTATACAGGTTGTATAATATGAGTATTGAATATAAAACAGTCATATTTGGATTTGCTATATAGTATTTCAAAGGTGTGTGTGTGGTGGGTATATCTCATCATCATTGTAAACCATTATCAATCCACTACCGGATTAAAGTTTCCCCAAGTTTCTTTCACAACGGTCTGTATTGAGCAGTCTCCTCCACGTCACTCTCGCATGCTTTCAAATTTCATCCACCCATCTCCCATGTGGTGGTCTTCTGGGTTTTTTCCTGTCCCTTGGAATCCAGTTTAAAATTCTGGCAATCCATCGGTGGTCTGTCCTTCTAGCACCATGCCCAGCCCATTGCAATTTCAGGGATTTTATTCTTATCATGATGTCTTCCACTTTTGTCATTTTCCTTATCCACGAGTTTTTCTTATCTTTCCTGGTTACACCAAGCATGCATCTCTCCATCAGAGCTGAGCCCCAGCCCAAAAGCCCAAAGAAGAGCCCGGGCCCGAATCGGGCTCGGGCTGTAGAATATTTACTGCTGTTCGGGCTTAGGCTCTTAGAGAGTGGGAGAGCCAGAGAAATTTGTTATATATAAATGTGATTTTTTTATGATTTAGCAAATGAGACACTTTGTAGTTGGTAAAGGGAATTCTTTGGCAACTGGTTCTGGTTGGGAGTGGGCATTCGAGATGACTATTTATTCCGGGCTTGGGTAGAAAATGCCACAGGCTGCGCATTATTGTGTTTCTGCAGAGAAGAAAAAGCTTTTGAAGAACTATAGATATTAGATAGTTGATAGCATGCCAATGATAATATACCCTCTATCTCCACGCAGTAGCTACCTGCTAATTCTATTTAGCAACGCACATACTGCAGCACTTTATGGCACAATATTAGCATTATTTGAGCAACATAACAATTGCAGCACCGCCCGATCATTTTGGATGCCCGACCGCTCGAAGCACTTAAGATGGAAACGAATGGTCAAAGAAGATCATACAGTTAGTTACACTATAAAAATAGATAGAGGTCCTGTCCCCACTCCCCATTTGAGAAATGCATTGGTTAATTGCAGGAGTAGGAGAGGGTGGAAGTGTAGAAAAGGAGATGTTTTTTATTAATGGTTGAACAGGTTAGCCAGTTCTCAGGCTCTATCTTGCAATATAAAATTTGGGCTCGGGTGGGCTTGGGCTAATATAACACGGGCTCGGGCTCATCAGCCCTGCTCTCCATGCTTCTTTCAGCTGCCAACTAAATTTAATGAAAAACCAGAAGATTGTCAAAAAAAATCCAGAAGGCTGCATAACAATCCGGAGATTTTTCTGATGTTAGTTTGTTACACAATATAAAATGTCCCCACAGAGCCAAAACTGTATATCTTGTTTTGCAATAATTACACACAAATTTTTTATTTGCACTTCAACAAAACAAGGGAAAGATTATTAAAGAAATACATTATATATAATTTACTAGATTTTGAAACACTCCATCCATACAAGTCAGCAAGAAAATTCTATCCTTTTGGATACCTACGCAGAATTTTACTTTTTTTTGTCTTGCTGCTCTTTTTTTTTTTTTTTTTTTTTTTTTTCTGATACGTGCCAGGGTATCAGACAATTTTTGTTTTTGATTCCTTAAGAAGTACCTGGCCGCTTTCAATGCCAACATTTTTTTTTTCTTTTAAAAGCAATACTGTTTTCTTCTGCTTTATTTAACATAATCAGGGACACAGGCCTGCTTCTGAAGTTGAGAAACACTAAGTGGAGCTAATTTTTTTCTTTTTCTAGTTTTCCTCAAACACCAATAGGAATCCTGTGGTAAATGTAATAAGTGCCTACACAGACTGGGAGTAACTTACGGTGGTCTTTAGAACCCATTAACAAGTGTTAGGATTTTGAAAACATGAAAATAAACTTTACACAGATGTTTAATAATGTTATTTCACCGAGATTTTCGATTTCCATAGCATACTCGATGTTTTCCGCCATCCATAGCGGAGTAACGATTACCATAGCATATTCAATGTTTTCCGTCGTCAGCAGCTGACCAACGATTTCCATAGAATACTCGACGTTTTCCATTGTTTGTAGCAGATCAATGATTTCCACAGCATAGTTGATGTTTCCTGTCGTTCGTAGCGGATTGACGATTTCCATAGTATACTCGACGTTTTTCGTCGGCCATAGTGGACCGACAATTTTCATTGCATACTGTACATTTTCCATCGTCTGTAGCGGACCAATTTCCATAGCATACCCTATGTTTTCCATCATCCGTAGCAGACCGATGATTATCATAGCATACTCGATGTTTTCTGTCGTCTGTAGAGGAGCGACGATTTCCATAGTAACTAATTAAAATCCGCAGTACTTGGAGTCTGAATTTTTCTTCCCACCGTATGATCTTATTCAGTGTCAAAGAGGAACGGTGTGCATGGAGAATTTACTGTGCCGAAGTCCCGACAATGACGACAGGCACGGGGGTTCTGGTGCACAATGGCGCAAAATCTGCCTTTTGTAACAAGATGGCGCAAGATTTTTGTTTTGGAGCACATTAGCACACAATTCCCATCTGTGTTATTTATTTTATTTATATGGATATTTTTAGCAAAAAATACAGAAAATTAAAAAATCTGGAGGAACTTTTCTACCGGCCAGAAAACCGGAAGACTATAAAAAATCGAAAAACTTCTGCAAAATCCAGAAGAGTTGGCAGGTATGCAATGGTCTTTATTTTGAAAAAGAATATTTATTTGTTGTTGTTATATTTGCGGTTGAATTTTCAATAAAAAAAAAAAAACGTACAAACTTGTGGACCACCCTAGTAAGACATTATGGATCTGGCAACTACTAACCATCATTTATCCTTTCTTAGGATGAAAAAGACTGAAGGAATCAATTGAAAACTTCCTTATTTAAATGTTGTTTTATGTAACTTGAGCAGGTCTTTTAAGTTTTAATACCTGTTAACTTTTTTTTTGCAAAATATTTACAATATGCAATTCAAAGATTTAGATAACTTCAAAATCAAAGGTACATAACGAACAAAATCAGTACAGCAGCCAGGATTTCTCCTTAGGAGGAGGAAACAGTCATATTGCGGGAGAGCTGAGAGGCCCCCTCAAAATAAATGTATTCTATAAAAATTTTTAAAGTGGATTGAAGACACACACACAAAACAAAATGTGCCATATGTTTACTTTGTTCTTTTTTTACGCTTTTCTTTTCTCACTCTCAGTCTTTTAAGATGCTGTTGGTCTATACCACAAAATGGGGCTGTTAGAATTAATAAACAATATCAACAAAATTCTCTCTTTGTTGTTACCATAATATTTTTGGTAAGACTGAATTAGGTAAAAAAATGTTTCTGCGAAGGGGAAGGAGGTTCTGGATCAACTCCTGGATGCACCACTGAATGAGATTACTGTGATACATTCCATGTCAAATCAATCAGATGTCTGAACCATGATGTTCCAGATTTGCTTGATTTTTGGTATACTGAGTAGTAGCACCTACGCAGCACATGGAAAATTCAAGTTATTAGATTTTTTGAAGCAGTAGATTTTTTTTTTTTGCAAATTTTTAAAAATTGCAAAACAATACAAAATTTGAGACCATTTTAATGTACAAAAATGTCAATAAATCTGCAACCCTTAATCACAGAGAGATCATCTAGGGCTTATTTCAAGTTCTTTAAAGGGCTTTAACTTAATACACAACACATACTAACTGTTGCTAAACAACTCATTTGACTGCTGCAACTTTACAAGGTGTTGTTCCCTTTCCTCCTGTGAAGGGGAGAGAACAAATGTTGCTAAGCAACCCATTCGACTGCTGCCACTTTACAAGGTGCCGTTCTCTTCTCTCCTGAGATGGAAAGAGTGGGGAGAGGACAAATGTTGCTAAACAACCCATTCAACTGCTGCCACTTTACAAGGTGTTGTTCCCTTCCCTCCTGTGATAGGGAGAGGGAAAATGTTGCTTAACAACCTATACAACTGCTGCAACTTTACAAGGTGTTGTTCCCTTTCCTCCTGAGATGGGGAGAGAAAACAGGAAATACATGGTGGCCTTGATGATCTACACCAGCCTGGTCGAAACTCCAAAGCAAAAAATGCTAAATTCGGAATGAAAATTTTCTGGGGTTGACAAATAGGAACATTCGATTGATGCAGGAAAACACCACCAAAATGTAAAATGCAGTTGTTGTTTTTAACACCATGTATTTAAGAAAAAATTTGGGACATGATGGTCCACACCAGTCTGGTCAAAACTCCAAAGCAAAAAATGCTAAATTAAGGATGAAAAAGTTCTGGGGCTGACAAATAGGAACATTAGATGCAGGAAAACACCAACAAAATGTTAAATGTAATTATCGTTTTTATTTTTTAACTTTAGATATTTAGGAAAAAACTTGGGAATTTCAAAATACACTGTTAAATGCAGAAACTCATCAGATCAGGGAAACATCATGTCACAATTTGACTGTATAACTTTTAAGTCCATTATGAGGGTTTTTTTTTTTTTTCATTTTTATTATTATTATTTTTTGCTTCTGGGTTTAACAACCACCATGACCATCTAAGGATATAAATAGCAATTCATATCTAATTTAGGGCTTCTAGTTCTAGGGAAAGGTGTGCTGTAGGATAAACAGGGCAAATTAGAGTTGGACTCAGATTAGCCTAACTCGGAATATTACACAGCAGCTTATGCCTCTGGCCACTCATCGGTGTTTAAGTTGTTGCTCACATTTGCAAAGCGCAATAAAAACAGTAATTTTGCAGCAAAAAGCTTCCACTGAGTCGCCAAAAAGCGAATGCTTCCCATCCTTTTTCTTTCGTCATCCCACCCCATCCCTGCTTCGTCCTAGCATTGTTTTTCATCCCCCATCAATTATTCATTCCATCATTGCTGCTTCACCTTGCCGACCTGGTATCCTTCACCATAATTTTTTTTTTCCTGTCATCCCGCCCACCCCTGCTTCGCCCTGCCGACATGGTATCCTTTATCATTATTCCGACCAACCCTGCTCCACCCTTGCATTGGTTTTTGTCCTCGTCCCTTTTTCATTGTTGCTTCACCCTGTTCTTGGACATATTACTAAAAAGACACCCAGATACCAATTGTTTATCCTATTCAGTGTACAGAAAGCCTGAAACACAATCTGCTATTATTCCGCATAATTCATCGCACCCAAGAAAACAAAAACTAGGAGCTATAGAGTACATGGTCCGAAGAGCCTTCACCCACTCCTCCAATATCCAGGCTAGAAGAAATGAGTTAAATCATATCCAGATGATTACGATGGCGCATGGCTACCATAAAACGATCGTTGAAAAAATTGCTCGATCAGTTAAATGTCTACACAAAAGTACCTTACAAAGGGAAACCAGAATTACAAAATATGTTGGCACTATGGACTATATACCTGAAGTCACTACAATACTAAAGAACATATGCAAAAAACACCACATTGCGTTTGGTGAAAGTACGAAAAGTATTCGAGCCATCGTGCAAAAAGACCGTGACCAAGTTTCCACACTCAACAGACATGGGGTTTACAAAATACCCTTAATTCCTATTGACCCAGAAGATCCAGCAATTGCATATATTGGATCCACTGCACGCCCATTGCGAACAAGAATATATGAGCACAAGTACTCAATTACTAATAACTCTGATGCTACCTCTCTTGCACGATTAGTTAATAGAGGTATCTACCGACCAGACTGGACCAATGCCAGTGTGCTGAGCTCAAATCGTACAAAGCGATCTCTTCGATTCGCGGAGAGTTTATGTATATTATCGCACAACTCTGACTGCTGTAATGAAGAAACTCCACGTTTCGTTCCAGTGCCTTGGGCCATGTTAATGCGGCCAGAACAGCATACTCCTATCCAGCAACACTTAACTCCTAGTAATTCATTTACAGTTTGACTAATAATGTCAACTTATTAATTATCCTCTGTGTATATATTTTCTTCGCATATGTAATAGCAATTCATAGTATCATTTGTTGAAACCCTTTAACGCATGACAAAAATTCTACTATATTTAATGTAAACATCGTTATTGTTATCACGTGCTCGCGTAATTTGAAAATGCTTCTTGCTTTTATCCGTTGTTTTGTTTATGTATATTGAAATACCTGACGATGGAGCACATGGTGCTTTGAAAGATCTTGTAAGTTGTTGTGCCTTATAAATGTCTATTTTTTAGTACAGACTGTACTATTAAATATATCTTATCGTGCTGAAAGGCTTTTCGAATTAAAATATTGTTTAGCGCACGAAGAATCCTTATTAAAGTTAACGCCTTGTAAAACTTCTATTTACATTTGCTTCGTTTTCGAACTATTTGTAATGACGGATGAAAAAGCAAAAATGTTCTTCAAATGCAAGCGACGCCTGGTAACAGAAGAAGCCCATCTTGCTTTTCTAATAAATTGCCGAGACCTTCAAATTATTCCTAAGTACTTATGGATAAGATGCCATATAGTTTCTATACGCGATAGAACTGTTATTCAAAAAGCAGAATATAAACGACTAACGGCCGAAATAAGAAGAAAGCGGTCTTATATAAATATTCTGCAACGTAACACGTATTCTGCCTACAAAACTTTTATGGCTTGCACTCACCCTATTATTCAAGATAGAACTATGGTTTTATTTACGTCTAAACTTCTTCAGAGAGTTGCTACAATGCAAGAAAGACACATTAGAAAACTGAGAAATCTCATTGCTGACAAGGTGGAATCTCAACGAGAACCATCGAATATGAGCAAAAATGCAAATGGTCTATATCAGACACAATTCTTAAACCTGAGTAACCTAGTCCTTAACCCCACACAGTCTGAGGCTCTAAAACGAGGACTAAAGTTTGCTTACCCGACAAACAAAGTTAATAAATGTCACCTTATTACGCAGATGGAAAATATCGTTGAAACCATTCCTCAAACTGAAAGAGAACACGTACGATATAAACTGGCAAAATCCGTACAAAAGTTAGCCAATAAGTCTAGAACATCGGATGACCGTAAATTTTGTAATGAGATTAAACAGCTGAAGTTATTGAAGTCTGATGAAACTATCTCCATTTTAAAAGCTGACAAGACGCAACAAATTGTCATCTTAAACAAAGCAGACTATGTTAATAAGTTGAATGATGCCATTGCGAGTATACCGCACAAGATCATATCTTCGGATCCAACCTCATCTACAGTATCAGCAGTGGCAAAACTCAGAAACCATGGAGGCTTACCTGCAAATGTTGCTAAGGATATATACCCTACTATAGGCCCTCGAATACCTGAGTTATTTGGCCAAGTAAAGACTCATAAGGAGGGTCTTCCTGTACGCCCACTTCTATCAGGATATGCAAGCCCAACCCGCCAGCTCGAAAGTGCTCTGGCAAAATTCCTCAAACCATTAACTACAGGTTCCTCCTACTCAGTTAATAGCTCTGTTAAGGCTATTGACAACATTAAGCCATTCTTACGAATAGGAAAGCCGTTTGCTATGGCATCACTCGACGTTGTCTCTTTGTACTCCAATGTGCCGATTGGAGATGTACACTCCATTATTGAGAACCGTCTATTGGCTTTGAATTCTTATACTATTAATGAAATTCAAGCAATTATAAATGCTCTACGTTTTGTACAGAAACACACATTCTTCCGGTATGAAGGAACCATTTACCGCCAGACTGGAGGTGCGCCGATGGGTTCCCCACTTTCGGGGTGCTCGCTGAATTGTTAATGCAAGACCTAGAAAACAATGTTTTACAATATTTCCAACTTAAGCCTGATCTCTACATTAGATATGTAGACGACATACTTGTTTTCTGGCCGCATCATAAAAACAAAATTGAAGAGTTTGCTAAAGAGCTCTCAAAACATTACAGTTCCATAAATTTTACCATTGAGCATGAAAATGATAATACTCTTCCATTCTTGGACATATTACTAAAAAGACACCCAGATACCAATTGTTTATCCTATTCAGTGTACAGAAAGCCTGAAACACAATCTGCTATTATTCCGCATAATTCATCGCACCCAAGAAAACAAAAACTAGGAGCTATAGAGTACATGGTCCGAAGAGCCTTCACCCACTCCTCCAATATCCAGGCTAGAAGAAATGAGTTAAATCATATCCAGATGATTACGATGGCGCATGGCTACCATAAAACGATCGTTGAAAAAATTGCTCGATCAGTGAAATGTCTACACAAAAGTACCTTACAAAGGGAAACCAGAATTACAAAATATGTTGGCACTATGGACTATATACCTGAAGTCACTACAATACTAAAGAACATATGCAAAAAACACCACATTGCGTTTGGTGAAAGTACGAAAAGTATTCGAGCCATCGTGCAAAAAGACCGTGACCAAGTTTCCACACTCAACAGACATGGGGTTTACAAAATACCCTTAATTCCTATTGACCCAGAAGATCCAGCAATTGCATATATTGGATCCACTGCACGCCCATTGCAAACAAGAATATATGAGCACAAGTACTCAATTACTAATAACTCTGATGCTACCTCTCTTGCACGATTAGTTAATAGAGGTATCTACCGACCAGACTGGACCAATGCCAGTGTGCTGAGCTCAAATCGTACAAAGCGATCTCTTCGATTCGCGGAGAGTTTATGTATATTATCGCACAACTCTGACTGCTGTAATGAAGAAACTCCACGTTTCGTTCCAGTGCCTTGGGCCATGTTAATGCGGCCAGAACAGCATACTCCTATCCAGCAACACTTAACTCCTAGTAATTCATTTACAGTTTGACTAATAATGTCAACTTATTAATTATCCTCTGTGTATATATTTTCTTCGCATATGTAATAGCAATTCATAGTATCATTTGTTGAAACCCTTTAACGCATGACAAAAATTCTACTATATTTAATGTAAACATCGTTATTGTTATCACGTGCTCGCGTAATTTGAAAATGCTTCTTGCTTTTATCCGTTGTTTTGTTTATGTATATTGAAATACTCTGACGATGGAGCACATGGTGCTTTGAAAGATCTTGTAAGTTGTTGTGCCTTATAAATGTCTATTTTTTAGTACAGACTGTACTATTAAATATATCTTATCGTGCTGAAAGGCTTTTCGAATTAAAATATTGTTTAGCGCACGAAGAATCCTTATTAAAGTTAACGCCTTGTAAAACTTCTATTTACATTTGCTTCGTTTTCGAACTATTTGTAATGACGGATGAAAAAGCAAAAATGTTCTTCAAATGCAAGCGACGCCTGGTAACAGAAGAAGCCCATCTTGCTTTTCTAATAAATTGCCGAGACCTTCAAATTATTCCTAAGTACTTATGGATAAGATGCCATATAGTTTCTATACGCGATAGAACTGTTATTCAAAAAGCAGAATATAAACGACTAACGGCCGAAATAAGAAGAAAGCGGTCTTATATAAATATTCTGCAACGTAACACGTATTCTGCCTACAAAACTTTTATGGCTTGCACTCACCCTATTATTCAAGATAGAACTATGGTTTTATTTACGTCTAAACTTCTTCAGAGAGTTGCTACAATGCAAGAAAGACACATTAGAAAACTGAGAAATCTCATTGCTGACAAGGTGGAATCTCAACGAGAACCATCGAATATGAGCAAAAATGCAAATGGTCTATATCAGACACAATTCTTAAACCTGAGTAACCTAGTCCTTAACCCCACACAGTCTGAGGCTCTAAAACGAGGACTAAAGTTTGCTTACCCGACAAACAAAGTTAATAAATGTCACCTTATTACGCAGATGGAAAATATCGTTGAAACCATTCCTCAAACTGAAAGAGAACACGTACGATATAAACTGGCAAAATCCGTACAAAAGTTAGCCAATAAGTCTAGAACATCGGATGACCGTAAATTTTGTAATGAGATTAAACAGCTGAAGTTATTGAAGTCTGATGAAACTATCTCCATTTTAAAAGCTGACAAGACGCAACAAATTGTCATCTTAAACAAAGCAGACTATGTTAATAAGAAGAATGATGCCATTGCGAGTATACCGCACAAGATCATATCTTCGGATCCAACCTCATCTACAGTATCAGCAGTGGCAAAACTCAGAAACCATGGAGGCTTACCTGCAAATGTTGCTAAGGATATATACCCTACTATAGGCCCTCGAATACCTGAGTTATTTGGCCAAGTAAAGACTCATAAGGAGGGTCTTCCTGTACGCCCACTTCTATCAGGATATGCAAGCCCAACCCGCCAGCTCGAAAGTGCTCTGGCAAAATTCCTCAAACCATTAACTACAGGTTCCTCCTACTCAGTTAATAGCTCTGTTAAGGCTATTGACAACATTAAGCCATTCTTACGAATAGGAAAGCCGTTTGCTATGGCATCACTCGACGTTGTCTCTTTGTACTCCAATGTGCCGATTGGAGATGTACACTCCATTATTGAGAACCGTCTATTGGCTTTGAATTCTTATACTATTAATGAAATTCAAGCAATTATAAAAATGCTCTACGTTTTGTACAGAAACACACATTCTTCCGGTATGAAGGAACCATTTACCGCCAGACTGGAGGTGCGCCGATGGGTTCCCCACTTTCGGGGGTGCTCGCTGAATTGTTAATGCAAGACCTAGAAAACAATGTTTTACAATATTTCCAACTTAAGCCTGATCTCTACATTAGATATGTAGACGACATACTTGTTTTCTGGCCGCATCATAAAAACAAAATTGAAGAGTTTGCTAAAGAGCTCTCAAAACATTACAGTTCCATAAATTTTACCATTGAGCATGAAAATGATAATACTCTTCCATTCTTGGACATATTACTAAAAAGACACCCAGATACCAATTGTTTATCCTATTCAGTGTACAGAAAGCCTGAAACACAATCTGCTATTATTCCGCATAATTCATCGCACCCAAGAAAACAAAAACTAGGAGCTATAGAGTACATGGTCCGAAGAGCCTTCACCCACTCCTCCAATATCCAGGCTAGAAGAAATGAGTTAAATCATATCCAGATGATTACGATGGCGCATGGCTACCATAAAACGATCGTTGAAAAAATTGCTCGATCAGTGAAATGTCTACACAAAAGTACCTTACAAAGGGAAACCAGAATTACAAAATATGTTGGCACTATGGACTATATACCTGAAGTCACTACAATACTAAAGAACATATGCAAAAAACACCACATTGCGTTTGGTGAAAGTACGAAAAGTATTCGAGCCATCGTGCAAAAAGACCGTGACCAAGTTTCCACACTCAACAGACATGGGGTTTACAAAATACCCTTAATTCCTATTGACCCAGAAGATCCAGCAATTGCATATATTGGATCCACTGCACGCCCATTGCAAACAAGAATATATGAGCACAAGTACTCAATTACTAATAACTCTGATGCTACCTCTCTTGCACGATTAGTTAATAGAGGTATCTACCGACCAGACTGGACCAATGCCAGTGTGCTGAGCTCAAATCGTACAAAGCGATCTCTTCGATTCGCGGAGAGTTTATGTATATTATCGCACAACTCTGACTGCTGTAATGAAGAAACTCCACGTTTCGTTCCAGTGCCTTGGGCCATGTTAATGCGGCCAGAACAGCATACTCCTATCCAGCAACACTTAACTCCTAGTAATTCATTTACAGTTTGACTAATAATGTCAACTTATTAATTATCCTCTGTGTATATATTTTCTTCGCATATGTAATAGCAATTCATAGTATCATTTGTTGAAACCCTTTAACGCATGACAAAAATTCTACTATATTTAATGTAAACATCGTTATTGTTATCACGTGCTCGCGTAATTTGAAAATGCTTCTTGCTTTTATCCGTTGTTTTGTTTATGTATATTGAAATACCTGACGATGGAGCACATGGTGCTTTGAAAGATCTTGTAAGTTGTTGTGCCTTATAAATGTCTATTTTTTAGTACAGACTGTACTATTAAATATATCTTATCGTGCTGAAAGGCTTTTCGAATTAAAATATTGTTTAGCGCACGAAGAATCCTTATTAAAGTTAACGCCTTGTAAAACTTCTATTTACATTTGCTTCGTTTTCGAACTATTTGTAATGACGGATGAAAAAGCAAAAATGTTCTTCAAATGCAAGCGACGCCTGGTAACAGAAGAAGCCCATCTTGCTTTTCTAATAAATTGCCGAGACCTTCAAATTATTCCTAAGTACTTATGGATAAGATGCCATATAGTTTCTATACGCGATAGAACTGTTATTCAAAAAGCAGAATATAAA
This sequence comes from Macrothele yani, assembly GCA_039090855.1. Taxonomy (NCBI): domain Eukaryota; kingdom Metazoa; phylum Arthropoda; class Arachnida; order Araneae; family Macrothelidae; genus Macrothele; species Macrothele yani. Next base: position 118,738,038 of record CM077005.1, on the reverse strand, counting down.
CGACTAACGGCCGAAATAAGAAGAAAGCGGTCTTATATAAATATTCTGCAACGTAACACGTATTCTGCCTACAAAACTTTTATGGCTTGCACTCACCCTATTATTCAAGATAGAACTATGGTTTTATTTACGTCTAAACTTCTTCAGAGAGTTGCTACAATGCAAGAAAGACACATTAGAAAACTGAGAAATCTCATTGCTGACAAGGTGGAATCTCAACGAGAACCATCGAATATGAGCAAAAATGCAAATGGTCTATATCAGACACAATTCTTAAACCTGAGTAACCTAGTCCTTAACCCCACACAGTCTGAGGCTCTAAAACGAGGACTAAAGTTTGCTTACCCGACAAACAAAGTTAATAAATGTCACCTTATTACGCAGATGGAAAATATCGTTGAAACCATTCCTCAAACTGAAAGAGAACACGTACGATATAAACTGGCAAAATCCGTACAAAAGTTAGCCAATAAGTCTAGAACATCGGATGACCGTAAATTTTGTAATGAGATTAAACAGCTGAAGTTATTGAAGTCTGATGAAACTATCTCCATTTTAAAAGCTGACAAGACGCAACAAATTGTCATCTTAAACAAAGCAGACTATGTTAATAAGAAGAATGATGCCATTGCGAGTATACCGCACAAGATCATATCTTCGGATCCAACCTCATCTACAGTATCAGCAGTGGCAAAACTCAGAAACCATGGAGGCTTACCTGCAAATGTTGCTAAGGATATATACCCTACTATAGGCCCTCGAATACCTGAGTTATTTGGCCAAGTAAAAGACTCATAAGGAGGGTCTTCCTGTACGCCCACTTCTATCAGGATATGCAAGCCCAACCCGCCAGCTCGAAAGTGCTCTGGCAAAATTCCTCAAACCATTAACTACAGGTTCCTCCTACTCAGTTAATAGCTCTGTTAAGGCTATTGACAACATTAAGCCATTCTTACGAATAGGAAAGCCGTTTGCTATGGCATCACTCGACGTTGTCTCTTTGTACTCCAATGTGCCGATTGGAGATGTACACTCCATTATTGAGAACCGTCTATTGGCTTTGAATTCTTATACTATTAATGAAATTCAAGCAATTATAAATGCTCTACGTTTTGTACAGAAACACACATTCTTCCGGTATGAAGGAACCATTTACCGCCAGACTGGAGGTGCGCCGATGGGTTCCCCACTTTCGGGGGTGCTCGCTGAATTGTTAATGCAAGACCTAGAAAACAATGTTTTACAATATTTCCAACTTAAGCCTGATCTCTACATTAGATATGTAGACGACATACTTGTTTTCTGGCCGCATCATAAAAACAAAATTGAAGAGTTTGCTAAAGAGCTCTCAAAACATTACAGTTCCATAAATTTTACCATTGAGCATGAAAATGATAATACTCTTCCATTCTTGGACATATTACTAAAAAGACACCCAGATACCAATTGTTTATCCTATTCAGTGTACAGAAAGCCTGAAACACAATCTGCTATTATTCCGCATAATTCATCGCACCCAAGAAAACAAAAACTAGGAGCTATAGAGTACATGGTCCGAAGAGCCTTCACCCACTCCTCCAATATCCAGGCTAGAAGAAATGAGTTAAATCATATCCAGATGATTACGATGGCGCATGGCTACCATAAAACGATCGTTGAAAAAATTGCTCGATCAGTGAAATGTCTACACAAAAGTACCTTACAAAGGGAAACCAGAATTACAAAATATGTTGGCACTATGGACTATATACCTGAAGTCACTACAATACTAAAGAACATATGCAAAAAACACCACATTGCGTTTGGTGAAAGTACGAAAAGTATTCGAGCCATCGTGCAAAAAGACCGTGACCAAGTTTCCACACTCAACAGACATGGGGTTTACAAAATACCCTTAATTCCTATTGACCCAGAAGATCCAGCAATTGCATATATTGGATCCACTGCACGCCCATTGCAAACAAGAATATATGAGCACAAGTACTCAATTACTAATAACTCTGATGCTACCTCTCTTGCACGATTAGTTAATAGAGGTATCTACCGACCAGACTGGACCAATGCCAGTGTGCTGAGCTCAAATCGTACAAAGCGATCTCTTCGATTCGCGGAGAGTTTATGTATATTATCGCACAACTCTGACTGCTGTAATGAAGAAACTCCACGTTTCGTTCCAGTGCCTTGGGCCATGTTAATGCGGCCAGAACAGCATACTCCTATCCAGCAACACTTAACTCCTAGTAATTCATTTACAGTTTGACTAATAATGTCAACTTATTAATTATCCTCTGTGTATATATTTTCTTCGCATATGTAATAGCAATTCATAGTATCATTTGTTGAAACCCTTTAACGCATGACAAAAATTCTACTATATTTAATGTAAACATCGTTATTGTTATCACGTGCTCGCGTAATTTGAAAATGCTTCTTGCTTTTATCCGTTGTTTTGTTTATGTATATTGAAATACCTGACGATGGAGCACATGGTGCTTTGAAAGATCTTGTAAGTTGTTGTGCCTTATAAATGTCTATTTTTTAGTACAGACTGTACTATTAAATATATCTTATCGTGCTGAAAGGCTTTTCGAATTAAAATATTGTTTAGCGCACGAAGAATCCTTATTAAAGTTAACGCCTTGTAAAACTTCTATTTACATTTGCTTCGTTTTCGAACTATTTGTAATGACGGATGAAAAAGCAAAAATGTTCTTCAAATGCAAGCGACGCCTGGTAACAGAAGAAGCCCATCTTGCTTTTCTAATAAATTGCCGAGACCTTCAAATTATTCCTAAGTACTTATGGATAAGATGCCATATAGTTTCTATACGCGATAGAACTGTTATTCAAAAAGCAGAATATAAACGACTAACGGCCGAAATAAGAAGAAAGCGGTCTTATATAAATATTCTGCAACGTAACACGTATTCTGCCTACAAAACTTTTATGGCTTGCACTCACCCTATTATTCAAGATAGAACTATGGTTTTATTTACGTCTAAACTTCTTCAGAGAGTTGCTACAATGCAAGAAAGACACATTAGAAAACTGAGAAATCTCATTGCTGACAAGGTGGAATCTCAACGAGAACCATCGAATATGAGCAAAAATGCAAATGGTCTATATCAGACACAATTCTTAAACCTGAGTAACCTAGTCCTTAACCCCACACAGTCTGAGGCTCTAAAACGAGGACTAAAGTTTGCTTACCCGACAAACAAAGTTAATAAATGTCACCTTATTACGCAGATGGAAAATATCGTTGAAACCATTCCTCAAACTGAAAGAGAACACGTACGATATAAACTGGCAAAATCCGTACAAAAGTTAGCCAATAAGTCTAGAACATCGGATGACCGTAAATTTTGTAATGAGATTAAACAGCTGAAGTTATTGAAGTCTGATGAAACTATCTCCATTTTAAAAGCTGACAAGACGCAACAAATTGTCATCTTAAACAAAGCAGACTATGTTAATAAGTTGAATGATGCCATTGCGAGTATACCGCACAAGATCATATCTTCGGATCCAACCTCATCTACAGTATCAGCAGTGGCAAAACTCAGAAACCATGGAGGCTTACCTGCAAATGTTGCTAAGGATATATACCCTACTATAGGCCCTCGAATACCTGAGTTATTTGGCCAAGTAAAGACTCATAAGGAGGGTCTTCCTGTACGCCCACTTCTATCAGGATATGCAAGCCCAACCCGCCAGCTCGAAAGTGCTCTGGCAAAATTCCTCAAACCATTAACTACAGGTTCCTCCTACTCAGTTAATAGCTCTGTTAAGGCTATTGACAACATTAAGCCATTCTTACGAATAGGAAAGCCGTTTGCTATGGCATCACTCGACGTTGTCTCTTTGTACTCCAATGTGCCGATTGGAGATGTACACTCCATTATTGAGAACCGTCTATTGGCTTTGAATTCTTATACTATTAATGAAATTCAAGCAATTATAAATGCTCTACGTTTTGTACAGAAACACACATTCTTCCGGTATGAAGGAACCATTTACCGCCAGACTGGAGGTGCGCCGATGGGTTCCCCACTTTCGGGGGTGCTCGCTGAATTGTTAATGCAAGACCTAGAAAACAATGTTTTACAATATTTCCAACTTAAGCCTGATCTCTACATTAGATATGTAGACGACATACTTGTTTTCTGGCCGCATCATAAAAACAAAATTGAAGAGTTTGCTAAAGAGCTCTCAAAACATTACAGTTCCATAAATTTTACCATTGAGCATGAAAATGATAATACTCTTCCATTCTTGGACATATTACTAAAAAGACACCCAGATACCAATTGTTTATCCTATTCAGTGTACAGAAAGCCTGAAACACAATCTGCTATTATTCCGCATAATTCATCGCACCCAAGAAAACAAAAACTAGGAGCTATAGAGTACATGGTCCGAAGAGCCTTCACCCACTCCTCCAATATCCAGGCTAGAAGAAATGAGTTAAATCATATCCAGATGATTACGATGGCGCATGGCTACCATAAAACGATCGTTGAAAAAATTGCTCGATCAGTGAAATGTCTACACAAAAGTACCTTACAAAGGGAAACCAGAATTACAAAATATGTTGGCACTATGGACTATATACCTGAAGTCACTACAATACTAAAGAACATATGCAAAAAACACCACATTGCGTTTGGTGAAAGTACGAAAAGTATTCGAGCCATCGTGCAAAAAGACCGTGACCAAGTTTCCACACTCAACAGACATGGGGTTTACAAAATACCCTTAATTCCTATTGACCCAGAAGATCCAGCAATTGCATATATTGGATCCACTGCACGCCCATTGCAAACAAGAATATATGAGCACAAGTACTCAATTACTAATAACTCTGATGCTACCTCTCTTGCACGATTAGTTAATAGAGGTATCTACCGACCAGACTGGACCAATGCCAGTGTGCTGAGCTCAAATCGTACAAAGCGATCTCTTCGATTCGCGGAGAGTTTATGTATATTATCGCACAACTCTGACTGCTGTAATGAAGAAACTCCACGTTTCGTTCCAGTGCCTTGGGCCATGTTAATGCGGCCAGAACAGCATACTCCTATCCAGCAACACTTAACTCCTAGTAATTCATTTACAGTTTGACTAATAATGTCAACTTATTAATTATCCTCTGTGTATATATTTTCTTCGCATATGTAATAGCAATTCATAGTATCATTTGTTGAAACCCTTTAACGCATGACAAAAATTCTACTATATTTAATGTAAACATCGTTATTGTTATCACGTGCTCGCGTAATTTGAAAATGCTTCTTGCTTTTATCCGTTGTTTTGTTTATGTATATTGAAATACCTGACGATGGAGCACATGGTGCTTTGAAAGATCTTGTAAGTTGTTGTGCCTTATAAATGTCTATTTTTTAGTACAGACTGTACTATTAAATATATCTTATCGTGCTGAAAGGCTTTTCGAATTAAAATATTGTTTAGCGCACGAAGAATCCTTATTAAAGTTAACGCCTTGTAAAACTTCTATTTACATTTGCTTCGTTTTCGAACTATTTGTAATGACGGATGAAAAAGCAAAAATGTTCTTCAAATGCAAGCGACGCCTGGTAACAGAAGAAGCCCATCTTGCTTTTCTAATAAATTGCCGAGACCTTCAAATTATTCCTAAGTACTTATGGATAAGATGCCATATAGTTTCTATACGCGATAGAACTGTTATTCAAAAAGCAGAATATAAACGACTAACGGCCGAAATAAGAAGAAAGCGGTCTTATATAAATATTCTGCAACGTAACACGTATTCTGCCTACAAAACTTTTATGGCTTGCACTCACCCTATTATTCAAGATAGAACTATGGTTTTATTTACGTCTAAACTTCTTCAGAGAGTTGCTACAATGCAAGAAAGACACATTAGAAAACTGAGAAATCTCATTGCTGACAAGGTGGAATCTCAACGAGAACCATCGAATATGAGCAAAAATGCAAATGGTCTATATCAGACACAATTCTTAAACCTGAGTAACCTAGTCCTTAACCCCACACAGTCTGAGGCTCTAAAACGAGGACTAAAGTTTGCTTACCCGACAAACAAAGTTAATAAATGTCACCTTATTACGCAGATGGAAAATATCGTTGAAACCATTCCTCAAACTGAAAGAGAACACGTACGATATAAACTGGCAAAATCCGTACAAAAGTTAGCCAATAAGTCTAGAACATCGGATGACCGTAAATTTTGTAATGAGATTAAACAGCTGAAGTTATTGAAGTCTGATGAAACTATCTCCATTTTAAAAGCTGACAAGACGCAACAAATTGTCATCTTAAACAAAGCAGACTATGTTAATAAGTTGAATGATGCCATTGCGAGTATACCGCACAAGATCATATCTTCGGATCCAACCTCATCTACAGTATCAGCAGTGGCAAAACTCAGAAACCATGGAGGCTTACCTGCAAATGTTGCTAAGGATATATACCCTACTATAGGCCCTCGAATACCTGAGTTATTTGGCCAAGTAAAGACTCATAAGGAGGGTCTTCCTGTACGCCCACTTCTATCAGGATATGCAAGCCCAACCCGCCAGCTCGAAAGTGCTCTGGCAAAATTCCTCAAACCATTAACTACAGGTTCCTCCTACTCAGTTAATAGCTCTGTTAAGGCTATTGACAACATTAAGCCATTCTTACGAATAGGAAAGCCGTTTGCTATGGCATCACTCGACGTTGTCTCTTTGTACTCCAATGTGCCGATTGGAGATGTACACTCCATTATTGAGAACCGTCTATTGGCTTTGAATTCTTATACTATTAATGAAATTCAAGCAATTATAAATGCTCTACGTTTTGTACAGAAACACACATTCTTCCGGTATGAAGGAACCATTTACCGCCAGACTGGAGGTGCGCCGATGGGTTCCCCACTTTCGGGGGTGCTCGCTGAATTGTTAATGCAAGACCTAGAAAACAATGTTTTACAATATTTCCAACTTAAGCCTGATCTCTACATTAGATATGTAGACGACATACTTGTTTTCTGGCCGCATCATAAAAACAAAATTGAAGAGTTTGCTAAAGAGCTCTCAAAACATTACAGTTCCATAAATTTTACCATTGAGCATGAAAATGATAATACTCTTCCATTCTTGGACATATTACTAAAAAGACACCCAGATACCAATTGTTTATCCTATTCAGTGTACAGAAAGCCTGAAACACAATCTGCTATTATTCCGCATAATTCATCGCACCCAAGAAAACAAAAACTAGGAGCTATAGAGTACATGGTCCGAAGAGCCTTCACCCACTCCTCCAATATCCAGGCTAGAAGAAATGAGTTAAATCATATCCAGATGATTACGATGGCGCATGGCTACCATAAAACGATCGTTGAAAAAATTGCTCGATCAGTGAAATGTCTACACAAAAGTACCTTACAAAGGGAAACCAGAATTACAAAATATGTTGGCACTATGGACTATATACCTGAAGTCACTACAATACTAAAGAACATATGCAAAAAACACCACATTGCGTTTGGTGAAAGTACGAAAAGTATTCGAGCCATCGTGCAAAAAGACCGTGACCAAGTTTCCACACTCAACAGACATGGGGTTTACAAAATACCCTTAATTCCTATTGACCCAGAAGATCCAGCAATTGCATATATTGGATCCACTGCACGCCCATTGCAAACAAGAATATATGAGCACAAGTACTCAATTACTAATAACTCTGATGCTACCTCTCTTGCACGATTAGTTAATAGAGGTATCTACCGACCAGACTGGACCAATGCCAGTGTGCTGAGCTCAAATCGTACAAAGCGATCTCTTCGATTCGCGGAGAGTTTATGTATATTATCGCACAACTCTGACTGCTGTAATGAAGAAACTCCACGTTTCGTTCCAGTGCCTTGGGCCATGTTAATGCGGCCAGAACAGCATACTCCTATCCAGCAACACTTAACTCCTAGTAATTCATTTACAGTTTGACTAATAATGTCAACTTATTAATTATCCTCTGTGTATATATTTTCTTCGCATATGTAATAGCAATTCATAGTATCATTTGTTGAAACCCTTTAACGCATGACAAAAATTCTACTATATTTAATGTAAACATCGTTATTGTTATCACGTGCTCGCGTAATTTGAAAATGCTTCTTGCTTTTATCCGTTGTTTTGTTTATGTATATTGAAATACCTGACGATGGAGCACATGGTGCTTTGAAAGATCTTGTAAGTTGTTGTGCCTTATAAATGTCTATTTTTTAGTACAGACTGTACTATTAAATATATCTTATCGTGCTGAAAGGCTTTTCGAATTAAAATATTGTTTAGCGCACGAAGAATCCTTATTAAAGTTAACGCCTTGTAAAACTTCTATTTACATTTGCTTCGTTTTCGAACTATTTGTAATGACGGATGAAAAAGCAAAAATGTTCTTCAAATGCAAGCGACGCCTGGTAACAGAAGAAGCCCATCTTGCTTTTCTAATAAATTGCCGAGACCTTCAAATTATTCCTAAGTACTTATGGATAAGATGCCATATAGTTTCTATACGCGATAGAACTGTTATTCAAAAAGCAGAATATAAACGACTAACGGCCGAAATAAGAAGAAAGCGGTCTTATATAAATATTCTGCAACGTAACACGTATTCTGCCTACAAAACTTTTATGGCTTGCACTCACCCTATTATTCAAGATAGAACTATGGTTTTATTTACGTCTAAACTTCTTCAGAGAGTTGCTACAATGCAAGAAAGACACATTAGAAAACTGAGAAATCTCATTGCTGACAAGGTGGAATCTCAACGAGAACCATCGAATATGAGCAAAAATGCAAATGGTCTATATCAGACACAATTCTTAAACCTGAGTAACCTAGTCCTTAACCCCACACAGTCTGAGGCTCTAAAACGAGGACTAAAGTTTGCTTACCCGACAAACAAAGTTAATAAATGTCACCTTATTACGCAGATGGAAAATATCGTTGAAACCATTCCTCAAACTGAAAGAGAACACGTACGATATAAACTGGCAAAATCCGTACAAAAGTTAGCCAATAAGTCTAGAACATCGGATGACCGTAAATTTTGTAATGAGATTAAACAGCTGAAGTTATTGAAGTCTGATGAAACTATCTCCATTTTAAAAGCTGACAAGACGCAACAAATTGTCATCTTAAACAAAGCAGACTATGTTAATAAGAAGAATGATGCCATTGCGAGTATACCGCACAAGATCATATCTTCGGATCCAACCTCATCTACAGTATCAGCAGTGGCAAAACTCAGAAACCATGGAGGCTTACCTGCAAATGTTGCTAAGGATATATACCCTACTATAGGCCCTCGAATACCTGAGTTATTTGGCCAAGTAAAGACTCATAAGGAGGGTCTTCCTGTACGCCCACTTCTATCAGGATATGCAAGCCCAACCCGCCAGCTCGAAAGTGCTCTGGCAAAATTCCTCAAACCATTAACTACAGGTTCCTCCTACTCAGTTAATAGCTCTGTTAAGGCTATTGACAACATTAAGCCATTCTTACGAATAGGAAAGCCGTTTGCTATGGCATCACTCGACGTTGTCTCTTTGTACTCCAATGTGCCGATTGGAGATGTACACTCCATTATTGAGAACCGTCTATTGGCTTTGAATTCTTATACTATTAATGAAATTCAAGCAATTATAAAAATGCTCTACGTTTTGTACAGAAACACACATTCTTCCGGTATGAAGGAACCATTTACCGCCAGACTGGAGGTGCGCCGATGGGTTCCCCACTTTCGGGGGTGCTCGCTGAATTGTTAATGCAAGACCTAGAAAACAATGTTTTACAATATTTCCAACTTAAGCCTGATCTCTACATTAGATATGTAGACGACATACTTGTTTTCTGGCCGCATCATAAAAACAAAATTGAAGAGTTTGCTAAAGAGCTCTCAAAACATTACAGTTCCATAAATTTTACCATTGAGCATGAAAATGATAATACTCTTCCATTCTTGGACATATTACTAAAAAGACACCCAGATACCAATTGTTTATCCTATTCAGTGTACAGAAAGCCTGAAACACAATCTGCTATATTATTCCGCATAATTCATCGCACCCAAGAAAACAAAAACTAGGAGCTATAGAGTACATGGTCCGAAGAGCCTTCACCCACTCCTCCAATATCCAGGCTAGAAGAAATGAGTTAAATCATATCCAGATGATTACGATGGCGCATGGCTACCATAAAACGATCGTTGAAAAAATTGCTCGATCAGTGAAATGTCTACACAAAAGTACCTTACAAAGGGAAACCAGAATTACAAAATATGTTGGCACTATGGACTATATACCTGAAGTCACTACAATACTAAAGAACATATGCAAAAAACACCACATTGCGTTTGGTGAAAGTACGAAAAGTATTCGAGCCATCGTGCAAAAAGACCGTGACCAAGTTTCCACACTCAACAGACATGGGGTTTACAAAATACCCTTAATTCCTATTGACCCAGAAGATCCAGCAATTGCATATATTGGATCCACTGCACGCCCATTGCAAACAAGAATATATGAGCACAAGTACTCAATTACTAATAACTCTGATGCTACCTCTCTTGCACGATTAGTTAATAGAGGTATCTACCGACCAGACTGGACCAATGCCAGTGTGCTGAGCTCAAATCGTACAAAGCGATCTCTTCGATTCGCGGAGAGTTTATGTATATTATCGCACAACTCTGACTGCTGTAATGAAGAAACTCCACGTTTCGTTCCAGTGCCTTGGGCCATGTTAATGCGGCCAGAACAGCATACTCCTATCCAGCAACACTTAACTCCTAGTAATTCATTTACAGTTTGACTAATAATGTCAACTTATTAATTATCCTCTGTGTATATATTTTCTTCGCATATGTAATAGCAATTCATAGTATCATTTGTTGAAACCCTTTAACGCATGACAAAAATTCTACTATATTTAATGTAAACATCGTTATTGTTATCACGTGCTCGCGTAATTTGAAAATGCTTCTTGCTTTTATCCGTTGTTTTGTTTATGTATATTGAAATACCTGACGATGGAGCACATGGTGCTTTGAAAGATCTTGTAAGTTGTTGTGCCTTATAAATGTCTATTTTTTAGTACAGACTGTACTATTAAATATATCTTATCGTGCTGAAAGGCTTTTCGAATTAAAATATTGTTTAGCGCACGAAGAATCCTTATTAAAGTTAACGCCTTGTAAAACTTCTATTTACATTTGCTTCGTTTTCGAACTATTTGTAATGACGGATGAAAAAGCAAAAATGTTCTTCAAATGCAAAGCGACGCCTGGTAACAGAAGAAGCCCATCTTGCTTTTCTAATAAATTGCCGAGACCTTCAAATTATTCCTAAGTACTTATGGATAAGATGCCATATAGTTTCTATACGCGATAGAACTGTTATTCAAAAAGCAGAATATAAACGACTAACGGCCGAAATAAGAAGAAAGCGGTCTTATATAAATATTCTGCAACGTAACACGTATTCTGCCTACAAAACTTTTATGGCTTGCACTCACCCTATTATTCAAGATAGAACTATGGTTTTATTTACGTCTAAACTTCTTCAGAGAGTTGCTACAATGCAAGAAAGACACATTAGAAAACTGAGAAATCTCATTGCTGACAAGGTGGAATCTCAACGAGAACCATCGAATATGAGCAAAAATGCAAATGGTCTATATCAGACACAATTCTTAAACCTGAGTAACCTAGTCCTTAACCCCACACAGTCTGAGGCTCTAAAACGAGGACTAAAGTTTGCTTACCCGACAAACAAAGTTAATAAATGTCACCTTATTACGCAGATGGAAAATATCGTTGAAACCATTCCTCAAACTGAAAGAGAACACGTACGATATAAACTGGCAAAATCCGTACAAAAGTTAGCCAATAAGTCTAGAACATCGGATGACCGTAAATTTTGTAATGAGATTAAACAGCTGAAGTTATTGAAGTCTGATGAAACTATCTCCATTTTAAAAGCTGACAAGACGCAACAAATTGTCATCTTAAACAAAGCAGACTATGTTAATAAGAAGAATGATGCCATTGCGAGTATACCGCACAAGATCATATCTTCGGATCCAACCTCATCTACAGTATCAGCAGTGGCAAAACTCAGAAACCATGGAGGCTTACCTGCAAATGTTGCTAAGGATATATACCCTACTATAGGCCCTCGAATACCTGAGTTATTTGGCCAAGTAAAGACTCATAAGGAGGGTCTTCCTGTACGCCCACTTCTATCAGGATATGCAAGCCCAACCCGCCAGCTCGAAAGTGCTCTGGCAAAATTCCTCAAACCATTAACTACAGGTTCCTCCTACTCAGTTAATAGCTCTGTTAAGGCTATTGACAACATTAAGCCATTCTTACGAATAGGAAAGCCGTTTGCTATGGCATCACTCGACGTTGTCTCTTTGTACTCCAATGTGCCGATTGGAGATGTACACTCCATTATTGAGAACCGTCTATTGGCTTTGAATTCTTATACTATTAATGAAATTCAAGCAATTATAAAAATGCTCTACGTTTTGTACAGAAACACACATTCTTCCGGTATGAAGGAACCATTTACCGCCAGACTGGAGGTGCGCCGATGGGTTCCCCACTTTCGGGGTGCTCGCTGAATTGTTAATGCAAGACCTAGAAAACAATGTTTTACAATATTTCCAACTTAAGCCTGATCTCTACATTAGATATGTAGACGACATACTTGTTTTCTGGCCGCATCATAAAAACAAAATTGAAGAGTTTGCTAAAGAGCTCTCAAAACATTACAGTTCCATAAATTTTACCATTGAGCATGAAAATGATAATACTCTTCCATTCTTGGACATATTACTAAAAAGACACCCAGATACCAATTGTTTATCCTATTCAGTGTACAGAAAGCCTGAAACACAATCTGCTATTATTCCGCATAATTCATCGCACCCAAGAAAACAAAAACTAGGAGCTATAGAGTACATGGTCCGAAGAGCCTTCACCCACTCCTCCAATATCCAGGCTAGAAGAAATGAGTTAAATCATATCCAGATGATTACGATGGCGCATGGCTACCATAAAACGATCGTTGAAAAAATTGCTCGATCAGTGAAATGTCTACACAAAAGTACCTTACAAAGGGAAACCAGAATTACAAAATATGTTGGCACTATGGACTATATACCTGAAGTCACTACAATACTAAAGAACATATGCAAAAAACACCACATTGCGTTTGGTGAAAGTACGAAAAGTATTCGAGCCATCGTGCAAAAAGACCGTGACCAAGTTTCCACACTCAACAGACATGGGGTTTACAAAATACCCTTAATTCCTATTGACCCAGAAGATCCAGCAATTGCATATATTGGATCCACTGCACGCCCATTGCAAACAAGAATATATGAGCACAAGTACTCAATTACTAATAACTCTGATGCTACCTCTCTTGCACGATTAGTTAATAGAGGTATCTACCGACCAGACTGGACCAATGCCAGTGTGCTGAGCTCAAATCGTACAAAGCGATCTCTTCGATTCGCGGAGAGTTTATGTATATTATCGCACAACTCTGACTGCTGTAATGAAGAAACTCCACGTTTCGTTCCAGTGCCTTGGGCCATGTTAATGCGGCCAGAACAGCATACTCCTATCCAGCAACACTTAACTCCTAGTAATTCATTTACAGTTTGACTAATAATGTCAACTTATTAATTATCCTCTGTGTATATATTTTCTTCGCATATGTAATAGCAATTCATAGTATCATTTGTTGAAACCCTTTAACGCATGACAAAAATTCTACTATATTTAATGTAAACATCGTTATTGTTATCACGTGCTCGCGTAATTTGAAAATGCTTCTTGCTTTTATCCGTTGTTTTGTTTATGTATATTGAAATACCTGACGATGGAGCACATGGTGCTTTGAAAGATCTTGTAAGTTGTTGTGCCTTATAAATGTCTATTTTTTAGTACAGACTGTACTATTAAATATATCTTATCGTGCTGAAAGGCTTTTCGAATTAAAATATTGTTTAGCGCACGAAGAATCCTTATTAAAGTTAACGCCTTGTAAAACTTCTATTTACATTTGCTTCGTTTTCGAACTATTTGTAATGACGGATGAAAAAGCAAAAATGTTCTTCAAATGCAAGCGACGCCTGGTAACAGAAGAAGCCCATCTTGCTTTTCTAATAAATTGCCGAGACCTTCAAATTATTCCTAAGTACTTATGGATAAGATGCCATATAGTTTCTATACGCGATAGAACTGTTATTCAAAAAGCAGAATATAAACGACTAACGGCCGAAATAAGAAGAAAGCGGTCTTATATAAATATTCTGCAACGTAACACGTATTCTGCCTACAAAACTTTTATGGCTTGCACTCACCCTATTATTCAAGATAGAACTATGGTTTTATTTACGTCTAAACTTCTTCAGAGAGTTGCTACAATGCAAGAAAGACACATTAGAAAACTGAGAAATCTCATTGCTGACAAGGTGGAATCTCAACGAGAACCATCGAATATGAGCAAAAATGCAAATGGTCTATATCAGACACAATTCTTAAACCTGAGTAACCTAGTCCTTAACCCCACACAGTCTGAGGCTCTAAAACGAGGACTAAAGTTTGCTTACCCGACAAACAAAGTTAATAAATGTCACCTTATTACGCAGATGGAAAATATCGTTGAAACCATTCCTCAAACTGAAAGAGAACACGTACGATATAAACTGGCAAAATCCGTACAAAAGTTAGCCAATAAGTCTAGAACATCGGATGACCGTAAATTTTGTAATGAGATTAAACAGCTGAAGTTATTGAAGTCTGATGAAACTATCTCCATTTTAAAAGCTGACAAGACGCAACAAATTGTCATCTTAAACAAAGCAGACTATGTTAATAAGAAGAATGATGCCATTGCGAGTATACCGCACAAGATCATATCTTCGGATCCAACCTCATCTACAGTATCAGCAGTGGCAAAACTCAGAAACCATGGAGGCTTACCTGCAAATGTTGCTAAGGATATATACCCTACTATAGGCCCTCGAATACCTGAGTTATTTGGCCAAGTAAAAGACTCATAAGGAGGGTCTTCCTGTACGCCCACTTCTATCAGGATATGCAAGCCCAACCCGCCAGCTCGAAAGTGCTCTGGCAAAATTCCTCAAACCATTAACTACAGGTTCCTCCTACTCAGTTAATAGCTCTGTTAAGGCTATTGACAACATTAAGCCATTCTTACGAATAGGAAAGCCGTTTGCTATGGCATCACTCGACGTTGTCTCTTTGTACTCCAATGTGCCGATTGGAGATGTACACTCCATTATTGAGAACCGTCTATTGGCTTTGAATTCTTATACTATTAATGAAATTCAAGCAATTATAAATGCTCTACGTTTTGTACAGAAACACACATTCTTCCGGTATGAAGGAACCATTTACCGCCAGACTGGAGGTGCGCCGATGGGTTCCCCACTTTCGGGGTGCTCGCTGAATTGTTAATGCAAGACCTAGAAAACAATGTTTTACAATATTTCCAACTTAAGCCTGATCTCTACATTAGATATGTAGACGACATACTTGTTTTCTGGCCGCATCATAAAAACAAAATTGAAGAGTTTGCTAAAGAGCTCTCAAAACATTACAGTTCCATAAATTTTACCATTGAGCATGAAAATGATAATACTCTTCCATTCTTGGACATATTACTAAAAAGACACCCAGATACCAATTGTTTATCCTATTCAGTGTACAGAAAGCCTGAAACACAATCTGCTATTATTCCGCATAATTCATCGCACCCAAGAAAACAAAAACTAGGAGCTATAGAGTACATGGTCCGAAGAGCCTTCACCCACTCCTCCAATATCCAGGCTAGAAGAAATGAGTTAAATCATATCCAGATGATTACGATGGCGCATGGCTACCATAAAACGATCGTTGAAAAAATTGCTCGATCAGTGAAATGTCTACACAAAAGTACCTTACAAAGGGAAACCAGAATTACAAAATATGTTGGCACTATGGACTATATACCTGAAGTCACTACAATACTAAAGAACATATGCAAAAAACACCACATTGCGTTTGGTGAAAGTACGAAAAGTATTCGAGCCATCGTGCAAAAAGACCGTGACCAAGTTTCCACACTCAACAGACATGGGGTTTACAAAATACCCTTAATTCCTATTGACCCAGAAGATCCAGCAATTGCATATATTGGATCCACTGCACGCCCATTGCAAACAAGAATATATGAGCACAAGTACTCAATTACTAATAACTCTGATGCTACCTCTCTTGCACGATTAGTTAATAGAGGTATCTACCGACCAGACTGGACCAATGCCAGTGTGCTGAGCTCAAATCGTACAAAGCGATCTCTTCGATTCGCGGAGAGTTTATGTATATTATCGCACAACTCTGACTGCTGTAATGAAGAAACTCCACGTTTCGTTCCAGTGCCTTGGGCCATGTTAATGCGGCCAGAACAGCATACTCCTATCCAGCAACACTTAACTCCTAGTAATTCATTTACAGTTTGACTAATAATGTCAACTTATTAATTATCCTCTGTGTATATATTTTCTTCGCATATGTAATAGCAATTCATAGTATCATTTGTTGAAACCCTTTAACGCATGACAAAAATTCTACTATATTTAATGTAAACATCGTTATTGTTATCACGTGCTCGCGTAATTTGAAAATGCTTCTTGCTTTTATCCGTTGTTTTGTTTATGTATATTGAAATACCTGACGATGGAGCACATGGTGCTTTGAAAGATCTTGTAAGTTGTTGTGCCTTATAAATGTCTATTTTTTAGTACAGACTGTACTATTAAATATATCTTATCGTGCTGAAAGGCTTTTCGAATTAAAATATTGTTTAGCGCACGAAGAATCCTTATTAAAGTTAACGCCTTGTAAAACTTCTATTTACATTTGCTTCGTTTTCGAACTATTTGTAATGACGGATGAAAAAGCAAAAATGTTCTTCAAATGCAAGCGACGCCTGGTAACAGAAGAAGCCCATCTTGCTTTTCTAATAAATTGCCGAGACCTTCAAATTATTCCTAAGTACTTATGGATAAGATGCCATATAGTTTCTATACGCGATAGAACTGTTATTCAAAAAGCAGAATATAAACGACTAACGGCCGAAATAAGAAGAAAGCGGTCTTATATAAATATTCTGCAACGTAACACGTATTCTGCCTACAAAACTTTTATGGCTTGCACTCACCCTATTATTCAAGATAGAACTATGGTTTTATTTACGTCTAAACTTCTTCAGAGAGTTGCTACAATGCAAGAAAGACACATTAGAAAACTGAGAAATCTCATTGCTGACAAGGTGGAATCTCAACGAGAACCATCGAATATGAGCAAAAATGCAAATGGTCTATATCAGACACAATTCTTAAACCTGAGTAACCTAGTCCTTAACCCCACACAGTCTGAGGCTCTAAAACGAGGACTAAAGTTTGCTTACCCGACAAACAAAGTTAATAAATGTCACCTTATTACGCAGATGGAAAATATCGTTGAAACCATTCCTCAAACTGAAAGAGAACACGTACGATATAAACTGGCAAAATCCGTACAAAAGTTAGCCAATAAGTCTAGAACATCGGATGACCGTAAATTTTGTAATGAGATTAAACAGCTGAAGTTATTGAAGTCTGATGAAACTATCTCCATTTTAAAAGCTGACAAGACGCAACAAATTGTCATCTTAAACAAAGCAGACTAT
Source organism: Macrothele yani (assembly GCA_039090855.1). Lineage (NCBI taxonomy): Eukaryota > Metazoa > Arthropoda > Arachnida > Araneae > Macrothelidae > Macrothele > Macrothele yani. Next base: position 118,720,241 of record CM077005.1, on the reverse strand, counting down.
GTTAATAAGTTGAATGATGCCATTGCGAGTATACCGCACAAGATCATATCTTCGGATCCAACCTCATCTACAGTATCAGCAGTGGCAAAACTCAGAAACCATGGAGGCTTACCTGCAAATGTTGCTAAGGATATATACCCTACTATAGGCCCTCGAATACCTGAGTTATTTGGCCAAGTAAAGACTCATAAGGAGGGTCTTCCTGTACGCCCACTTCTATCAGGATATGCAAGCCCAACCCGCCAGCTCGAAAGTGCTCTGGCAAAATTCCTCAAACCATTAACTACAGGTTCCTCCTACTCAGTTAATAGCTCTGTTAAGGCTATTGACAACATTAAGCCATTCTTACGAATAGGAAAGCCGTTTGCTATGGCATCACTCGACGTTGTCTCTTTGTACTCCAATGTGCCGATTGGAGATGTACACTCCATTATTGAGAACCGTCTATTGGCTTTGAATTCTTATACTATTAATGAAATTCAAGCAATTATAAATGCTCTACGTTTTGTACAGAAACACACATTCTTCCGGTATGAAGGAACCATTTACCGCCAGACTGGAGGTGCGCCGATGGGTTCCCCACTTTCGGGGGTGCTCGCTGAATTGTTAATGCAAGACCTAGAAAACAATGTTTTACAATATTTCCAACTTAAGCCTGATCTCTACATTAGATATGTAGACGACATACTTGTTTTCTGGCCGCATCATAAAAACAAAATTGAAGAGTTTGCTAAAGAGCTCTCAAAACATTACAGTTCCATAAATTTTACCATTGAGCATGAAAATGATAATACTCTTCCATTCTTGGACATATTACTAAAAAGACACCCAGATACCAATTGTTTATCCTATTCAGTGTACAGAAAGCCTGAAACACAATCTGCTATTATTCCGCATAATTCATCGCACCCAAGAAAACAAAAACTAGGAGCTATAGAGTACATGGTCCGAAGAGCCTTCACCCACTCCTCCAATATCCAGGCTAGAAGAAATGAGTTAAATCATATCCAGATGATTACGATGGCGCATGGCTACCATAAAACGATCGTTGAAAAAATTGCTCGATCAGTGAAATGTCTACACAAAAGTACCTTACAAAGGGAAACCAGAATTACAAAATATGTTGGCACTATGGACTATATACCTGAAGTCACTACAATACTAAAGAACATATGCAAAAAACACCACATTGCGTTTGGTGAAAGTACGAAAAGTATTCGAGCCATCGTGCAAAAAGACCGTGACCAAGTTTCCACACTCAACAGACATGGGGTTTACAAAATACCCTTAATTCCTATTGACCCAGAAGATCCAGCAATTGCATATATTGGATCCACTGCACGCCCATTGCAAACAAGAATATATGAGCACAAGTACTCAATTACTAATAACTCTGATGCTACCTCTCTTGCACGATTAGTTAATAGAGGTATCTACCGACCAGACTGGACCAATGCCAGTGTGCTGAGCTCAAATCGTACAAAGCGATCTCTTCGATTCGCGGAGAGTTTATGTATATTATCGCACAACTCTGACTGCTGTAATGAAGAAACTCCACGTTTCGTTCCAGTGCCTTGGGCCATGTTAATGCGGCCAGAACAGCATACTCCTATCCAGCAACACTTAACTCCTAGTAATTCATTTACAGTTTGACTAATAATGTCAACTTATTAATTATCCTCTGTGTATATATTTTCTTCGCATATGTAATAGCAATTCATAGTATCATTTGTTGAAACCCTTTAACGCATGACAAAAATTCTACTATATTTAATGTAAACATCGTTATTGTTATCACGTGCTCGCGTAATTTGAAAATGCTTCTTGCTTTTATCCGTTGTTTTGTTTATGTATATTGAAATACCTGACGATGGAGCACATGGTGCTTTGAAAGATCTTGTAAGTTGTTGTGCCTTATAAATGTCTATTTTTTAGTACAGACTGTACTATTAAATATATCTTATCGTGCTGAAAGGCTTTTCGAATTAAAATATTGTTTAGCGCACGAAGAATCCTTATTAAAGTTAACGCCTTGTAAAACTTCTATTTACATTTGCTTCGTTTTCGAACTATTTGTAATGACGGATGAAAAAGCAAAAATGTTCTTCAAATGCAAGCGACGCCTGGTAACAGAAGAAGCCCATCTTGCTTTTCTAATAAATTGCCGAGACCTTCAAATTATTCCTAAGTACTTATGGATAAGATGCCATATAGTTTCTATACGCGATAGAACTGTTATTCAAAAAGCAGAATATAAACGACTAACGGCCGAAATAAGAAGAAAGCGGTCTTATATAAATATTCTGCAACGTAACACGTATTCTGCCTACAAAACTTTTATGGCTTGCACTCACCCTATTATTCAAGATAGAACTATGGTTTTATTTACGTCTAAACTTCTTCAGAGAGTTGCTACAATGCAAGAAAGACACATTAGAAAACTGAGAAATCTCATTGCTGACAAGGTGGAATCTCAACGAGAACCATCGAATATGAGCAAAAATGCAAATGGTCTATATCAGACACAATTCTTAAACCTGAGTAACCTAGTCCTTAACCCCACACAGTCTGAGGCTCTAAAACGAGGACTAAAGTTTGCTTACCCGACAAACAAAGTTAATAAATGTCACCTTATTACGCAGATGGAAAATATCGTTGAAACCATTCCTCAAACTGAAAGAGAACACGTACGATATAAACTGGCAAAATCCGTACAAAAGTTAGCCAATAAGTCTAGAACATCGGATGACCGTAAATTTTGTAATGAGATTAAACAGCTGAAGTTATTGAAGTCTGATGAAACTATCTCCATTTTAAAAGCTGACAAGACGCAACAAATTGTCATCTTAAACAAAGCAGACTATGTTAATAAGAAGAATGATGCCATTGCGAGTATACCGCACAAGATCATATCTTCGGATCCAACCTCATCTACAGTATCAGCAGTGGCAAAACTCAGAAACCATGGAGGCTTACCTGCAAATGTTGCTAAGGATATATACCCTACTATAGGCCCTCGAATACCTGAGTTATTTGGCCAAGTAAAGACTCATAAGGAGGGTCTTCCTGTACGCCCACTTCTATCAGGATATGCAAGCCCAACCCGCCAGCTCGAAAGTGCTCTGGCAAAATTCCTCAAACCATTAACTACAGGTTCCTCCTACTCAGTTAATAGCTCTGTTAAGGCTATTGACAACATTAAGCCATTCTTACGAATAGGAAAGCCGTTTGCTATGGCATCACTCGACGTTGTCTCTTTGTACTCCAATGTGCCGATTGGAGATGTACACTCCATTATTGAGAACCGTCTATTGGCTTTGAATTCTTATACTATTAATGAAATTCAAGCAATTATAAAAATGCTCTACGTTTTGTACAGAAACACACATTCTTCCGGTATGAAGGAACCATTTACCGCCAGACTGGAGGTGCGCCGATGGGTTCCCCACTTTCGGGGGTGCTCGCTGAATTGTTAATGCAAGACCTAGAAAACAATGTTTTACAATATTTCCAACTTAAGCCTGATCTCTACATTAGATATGTAGACGACATACTTGTTTTCTGGCCGCATCATAAAAACAAAATTGAAGAGTTTGCTAAAGAGCTCTCAAAACATTACAGTTCCATAAATTTTACCATTGAGCATGAAAATGATAATACTCTTCCATTCTTGGACATATTACTAAAAAGACACCCAGATACCAATTGTTTATCCTATTCAGTGTACAGAAAGCCTGAAACACAATCTGCTATTATTCCGCATAATTCATCGCACCCAAGAAAACAAAAACTAGGAGCTATAGAGTACATGGTCCGAAGAGCCTTCACCCACTCCTCCAATATCCAGGCTAGAAGAAATGAGTTAAATCATATCCAGATGATTACGATGGCGCATGGCTACCATAAAACGATCGTTGAAAAAATTGCTCGATCAGTGAAATGTCTACACAAAAGTACCTTACAAAGGGAAACCAGAATTACAAAATATGTTGGCACTATGGACTATATACCTGAAGTCACTACAATACTAAAGAACATATGCAAAAAACACCACATTGCGTTTGGTGAAAGTACGAAAAGTATTCGAGCCATCGTGCAAAAAGACCGTGACCAAGTTTCCACACTCAACAGACATGGGGTTTACAAAATACCCTTAATTCCTATTGACCCAGAAGATCCAGCAATTGCATATATTGGATCCACTGCACGCCCATTGCAAACAAGAATATATGAGCACAAGTACTCAATTACTAATAACTCTGATGCTACCTCTCTTGCACGATTAGTTAATAGAGGTATCTACCGACCAGACTGGACCAATGCCAGTGTGCTGAGCTCAAATCGTACAAAGCGATCTCTTCGATTCGCGGAGAGTTTATGTATATTATCGCACAACTCTGACTGCTGTAATGAAGAAACTCCACGTTTCGTTCCAGTGCCTTGGGCCATGTTAATGCGGCCAGAACAGCATACTCCTATCCAGCAACACTTAACTCCTAGTAATTCATTTAAAGTTTGACTAATAATGTCAACTTATTAATTATCCTCTGTGTATATATTTTCTTCGCATATGTAATAGCAATTCATAGTATCATTTGTTGAAACCCTTTAACGCATGACAAAAATTCTACTATATTTAATGTAAACATCGTTATTGTTATCACGTGCTCGCGTAATTTGAAAATGCTTCTTGCTTTTATCCGTTGTTTTGTTTATGTATATTGAAATACCTGACGATGGAGCACATGGTGCTTTGAAAGATCTTGTAAGTTGTTGTGCCTTATAAATGTCTATTTTTTAGTACAGACTGTACTATTAAATATATCTTATCGTGCTGAAAGGCTTTTCGAATTAAAATATTGTTTAGCGCACGAAGAATCCTTATTAAAGTTAACGCCTTGTAAAACTTCTATTTACATTTGCTTCGTTTTCGAACTATTTGTAATGACGGATGAAAAAGCAAAAATGTTCTTCAAATGCAAGCGACGCCTGGTAACAGAAGAAGCCCATCTTGCTTTTCTAATAAATTGCCGAGACCTTCAAATTATTCCTAAGTACTTATGGATAAGATGCCATATAGTTTCTATACGCGATAGAACTGTTATTCAAAAAGCAGAATATAAACGACTAACGGCCGAAATAAGAAGAAAGCGGTCTTATATAAATATTCTGCAACGTAACACGTATTCTGCCTACAAAACTTTTATGGCTTGCACTCACCCTATTATTCAAGATAGAACTATGGTTTTATTTACGTCTAAACTTCTTCAGAGAGTTGCTACAATGCAAGAAAGACACATTAGAAAACTGAGAAATCTCATTGCTGACAAGGTGGAATCTCAACGAGAACCATCGAATATGAGCAAAAATGCAAATGGTCTATATCAGACACAATTCTTAAACCTGAGTAACCTAGTCCTTAACCCCACACAGTCTGAGGCTCTAAAACGAGGACTAAAGTTTGCTTACCCGACAAACAAAGTTAATAAATGTCACCTTATTACGCAGATGGAAAATATCGTTGAAACCATTCCTCAAACTGAAAGAGAACACGTACGATATAAACTGGCAAAATCCGTACAAAAGTTAGCCAATAAGTCTAGAACATCGGATGACCGTAAATTTTGTAATGAGATTAAACAGCTGAAGTTATTGAAGTCTGATGAAACTATCTCCATTTTAAAAGCTGACAAGACGCAACAAATTGTCATCTTAAACAAAGCAGACTATGTTAATAAGAAGAATGATGCCATTGCGAGTATACCGCACAAGATCATATCTTCGGATCCAACCTCATCTACAGTATCAGCAGTGGCAAAACTCAGAAACCATGGAGGCTTACCTGCAAATGTTGCTAAGGATATATACCCTACTATAGGCCCTCGAATACCTGAGTTATTTGGCCAAGTAAAGACTCATAAGGAGGGTCTTCCTGTACGCCCACTTCTATCAGGATATGCAAGCCCAACCCGCCAGCTCGAAAGTGCTCTGGCAAAATTCCTCAAACCATTAACTACAGGTTCCTCCTACTCAGTTAATAGCTCTGTTAAGGCTATTGACAACATTAAGCCATTCTTACGAATAGGAAAGCCGTTTGCTATGGCATCACTCGACGTTGTCTCTTTGTACTCCAATGTGCCGATTGGAGATGTACACTCCATTATTGAGAACCGTCTATTGGCTTTGAATTCTTATGCTATTAATGAAATTCAAGCAATTATAAAAATGCTCTACGTTTTGTACAGAAACACACATTCTTCCGGTATGAAGGAACCATTTACCGCCAGACTGGAGGTGCGCCGATGGGTTCCCCACTTTCGGGGGTGCTCGCTGAATTGTTAATGCAAGACCTAGAAAACAATGTTTTACAATATTTCCAACTTAAGCCTGATCTCTACATTAGATATGTAGACGACATACTTGTTTTCTGGCCGCATCATAAAAACAAAATTGAAGAGTTTGCTAAAGAGCTCTCAAAACATTACAGTTCCATAAATTTTACCATTGAGCATGAAAATGATAATACTCTTCCATTCTTGGACATATTACTAAAAAGACACCCAGATACCAATTGTTTATCCTATTCAGTGTACAGAAAGCCTGAAACACAATCTGCTATTATTCCGCATAATTCATCGCACCCAAGAAAACAAAAACTAGGAGCTATAGAGTACATGGTCCGAAGAGCCTTCACCCACTCCTCCAATATCCAGGCTAGAAGAAATGAGTTAAATCATATCCAGATGATTACGATGGCGCATGGCTACCATAAAACGATCGTTGAAAAAATTGCTCGATCAGTGAAATGTCTACACAAAAGTACCTTACAAAGGGAAACCAGAATTACAAAATATGTTGGCACTATGGACTATATACCTGAAGTCACTACAATACTAAAGAACATATGCAAAAAACACCACATTGCGTTTGGTGAAAGTACGAAAAGTATTCGAGCCATCGTGCAAAAAGACCGTGACCAAGTTTCCACACTCAACAGACATGGGGTTTACAAAATACCCTTAATTCCTATTGACCCAGAAGATCCAGCAATTGCATATATTGGATCCACTGCACGCCCATTGCAAACAAGAATATATGAGCACAAGTACTCAATTACTAATAACTCTGATGCTACCTCTCTTGCACGATTAGTTAATAGAGGTATCTACCGACCAGACTGGACCAATGCCAGTGTGCTGAGCTCAAATCGTACAAAGCGATCTCTTCGATTCGCGGAGAGTTTATGTATATTATCGCACAACTCTGACTGCTGTAATGAAGAAACTCCACGTTTCGTTCCAGTGCCTTGGGCCATGTTAATGCGGCCAGAACAGCATACTCCTATCCAGCAACACTTAACTCCTAGTAATTCATTTACAGTTTGACTAATAATGTCAACTTATTAATTATCCTCTGTGTATATATTTTCTTCGCATATGTAATAGCAATTCATAGTATCATTTGTTGAAACCCTTTAACGCATGACAAAAATTCTACTATATTTAATGTAAACATCGTTATTGTTATCACGTGCTCGCGTAATTTGAAAATGCTTCTTGCTTTTATCCGTTGTTTTGTTTATGTATATTGAAATACCTGACGATGGAGCACATGGTGCTTTGAAAGATCTTGTAAGTTGTTGTGCCTTATAAATGTCTATTTTTTAGTACAGACTGTACTATTAAATATATCTTATCGTGCTGAAAGGCTTTTCGAATTAAAATATTGTTTAGCGCACGAAGAATCCTTATTAAAGTTAACGCCTTGTAAAACTTCTATTTACATTTGCTTCGTTTTCGAACTATTTGTAATGACGGATGAAAAAGCAAAAATGTTCTTCAAATGCAAGCGACGCCTGGTAACAGAAGAAGCCCATCTTGCTTTTCTAATAAATTGCCGAGACTTTCAAATTATTCCTAAGTACTTATGGATAAGATGCCATATAGTTTCTATACGCGATAGAACTGTTATTCAAAAAGCAGAATATAAACGACTAACGGCCGAAATAAGAAGAAAGCGGTCTTATATAAATATTCTGCAACGTAACACGTATTCTGCCTACAAAACTTTTATGGCTTGCACTCACCCTATTATTCAAGATAGAACTATGGTTTTATTTACGTCTAAACTTCTTCAGAGAGTTGCTACAATGCAAGAAAGACACATTAGAAAACTGAGAAATCTCATTGCTGACAAGGTGGAATCTCAACGAGAACCATCGAATATGAGCAAAAATGCAAATGGTCTATATCAGACACAATTCTTAAACCTGAGTAACCTAGTCCTTAACCCCACACAGTCTGAGGCTCTAAAACGAGGACTAAAGTTTGCTTACCCGACAAACAAAGTTAATAAATGTCACCTTATTACGCAGATGGAAAATATCGTTGAAACCATTCCTCAAACTGAAAGAGAACACGTACGATATAAACTGGCAAAATCCGTACAAAAGTTAGCCAATAAGTCTAGAACATCGGATGACCGTAAATTTTGTAATGAGATTAAACAGCTGAAGTTATTGAAGTCTGATGAAACTATCTCCATTTTAAAAGCTGACAAGACGCAACAAATTGTCATCTTAAACAAAGCAGACTATGTTAATAAGATGAATGATGCCATTGCGAGTATACCGCACAAGATCATATCTTCGGATCCAACCTCATCTACAGTATCAGCAGTGGCAAAACTCAGAAACCATGGAGGCTTACCTGCAAATGTTGCTAAGGATATATACCCTACTATAGGCCCTCGAATACCTGAGTTATTTGGCCAAGTAAAGACTCATAAGGAGGGTCTTCCTGTACGCCCACTTCTATCAGGATATGCAAGCCCAACCCGCCAGCTCGAAAGTGCTCTGGCAAAATTCCTCAAACCATTAACTACAGGTTCCTCCTACTCAGTTAATAGCTCTGTTAAGGCTATTGACAACATTAAGCCATTCTTACGAATAGGAAAGCCGTTTGCTATGGCATCACTCGACGTTGTCTCTTTGTACTCCAATGTGCCGATTGGAGATGTACACTCCATTATTGAGAACCGTCTATTGGCTTTGAATTCTTATACTATTAATGAAATTCAAGCAATTATAAATGCTCTACGTTTTGTACAGAAACACACATTCTTCCGGTATGAAGGAACCATTTACCGCCAGACTGGAGGTGCGCCGATGGGTTCCCCACTTTCGGGGTGCTCGCTGAATTGTTAATGCAAGACCTAGAAAACAATGTTTTACAATATTTCCAACTTAAGCCTGATCTCTACATTAGATATGTAGACGACATACTTGTTTTCTGGCCGCATCATAAAAACAAAATTGAAGAGTTTGCTAAAGAGCTCTCAAAACATTACAGTTCCATAAATTTTACCATAGAGCATGAAAATGATAATACTCTTCCATTCTTGGACATATTACTAAAAAGACACCCAGATACCAATTGTTTATCCTATTCAGTGTACAGAAAGCCTGAAACACAATCTGCTATTATTCCGCATAATTCATCGCACCCAAGAAAACAAAAACTAGGAGCTATAGAGTACATGGTCCGAAGAGCCTTCACCCACTCCTCCAATATCCAGGCTAGAAGAAATGAGTTAAATCATATCCAGATGATTACGATGGCGCATGGCTACCATAAAACGATCGTTGAAAAAATTGCTCGATCAGTGAAATGTCTACACAAAAGTACCTTACAAAGGGAAACCAGAATTACAAAATATGTTGGCACTATGGACTATATACCTGAAGTCACTACAATACTAAAGAACATATGCAAAAAACACCACATTGCGTTTGGTGAAAGTACGAAAAGTATTCGAGCCATCGTGCAAAAAGACCGTGACCAAGTTTCCACACTCAACAGACATGGGGTTTACAAAATACCCTTAATTCCTATTGACCCAGAAGATCCAGCAATTGCATATATTGGATCCACTGCACGCCCATTGCGAACAAGAATATATGAGCACAAGTACTCAATTACTAATAACTCTGATGCTACCTCTCTTGCACGATTAGTTAATAGAGGTATCTACCGACCAGACTGGACCAATGCCAGTGTGCTGAGCTCAAATCGTACAAAGCGATCTCTTCGATTCGCGGAGAGTTTATGTATATTATCGCACAACTCTGACTGCTGTAATGAAGAAACTCCACGTTTCGTTCCAGTGCCTTGGGCCATGTTAATGCGGCCAGAACAGCATACTCCTATCCAGCAACACTTAACTCCTAGTAATTCATTTACAGTTTGACTAATAATGTCAACTTATTAATTATCCTCTGTGTATATATTTTCTTCGCATATGTAATAGCAATTCATAGTATCATTTGTTGAAACCCTTTAACGCATGACAAAAATTCTACTATATTTAATGTAAACATCGTTATTGTTATCACGTGCTCGCGTAATTTGAAAATGCTTCTTGCTTTTATCCGTTGTTTTGTTTATGTATATTGAAATACCTGACGATGGAGCACATGGTGCTTTGAAAGATCTTGTAAGTTGTTGTGCCTTATAAATGTCTATTTTTTAGTACAGACTGTACTATTAAATATATCTTATCGTGCTGAAAGGCTTTTCGAATTAAAATATTGTTTAGCGCACGAAGAATCCTTATTAAAATTGAAGATGTTTGAGCTAAAAATATTTTTGTGAAGATACTGCCCAATGGTATATCAAATGCCAAAAAGAAAACAATTTAACATTTTTACTGCTCGCCAACTATAAACTTCTGGTTGCCATTGGCAACTGGTCGACTGCAAATTTTGCGCCCTGGATAAACTATCTCCACTAATCTTCATTCCACTGTCTTCACAGTTCGACTTAAAGACATTCTGCAATGTTGCATTAAAGATCTTAGGGTGTCACCCTGTCTCACTCCCTTTCCAATTTTTATATGTGCTGTGTCCCTAAACACAGTTGAATTTTTACACCTGCATTTTATAAATGTTATCAGTAATTCAGTAATACAATAATATTAGCATATGGTTTATATATAGACATATATAACCTCTTGAAAAGACATCTGGAAAGATAACATACCTGGAGTTAATGGAAACAACTTGCTCATGTCATCCCTAGATTTTCTGAGTTTATCCAGGTCGCCAGTTTTGCGAAGAAGAGCTATTAGCTCTACATGAGGATCATAAGCATAAGGGTTACTCCGGATCTAAAAAATTAAAAAAAAATAAAAAAGATAAGTCAACAAATACCACACAGAACTTGCAAATCCAAGAAAAATCTAATCACACAAAAGCAGCAGATAAGAGAATAATCAGGTTGAATAAACAAAATAACAGCAGGTATACCAACCAACAACAAAAAAAAAAAAAAAAAAAAAAAAAAATACAATGGCCCTGAAGTCCTGCGGTATTGAAGATGCGTACATTAATATTATTAATAACATCTATGAAAATGCAAGTGCAAAGATTCTGCTGTTTGAAAATACAACACACATAAAAATTGGAAAAGGAGTGAGACAAGGTGACACCATATCTCCGAAGCTCTTTAATGCCACAATGGAAAATGTCTTTCAATCACTGAACTGGGAAAACAAAGGGATAAAGATTAATGGAGATTATCTAACCCACCTTCGTTTTGTTGATGACAGTCATTTTTGCAACTACCCCATCAGAGCTACAGAGTATGATCCAGGAACTTGCTGACAAGAGTACAGAAGTGGGATTAAAAATGAACTTTCAGAAGACAAAAGTGATGTTCAATGCTTTTACAAGAAATGAAGATTTATCGATTGATGGAGAAAAGCTGGAGATAACAGGGACATACGTTTATCTTGGACAGCAGATATCAAGTGAGGGTCACATTGATGAAGAAATTAATCGGCGTACAAAACTTGCCTGGAGAGCTTTTGGAAGAAACAGCATAATTTTCAAGAGCAATATGCCATTATGTCTTAAAAGAAAAGTGTTTGATCAATGCATCCTTCCAGTGCTTACCTATGGTGCAGAGACGTGGACCTTAGCTAAAAGAGACATACAAAGGCTGCAGACAACTCAAAGAAGCATGCAGAGGTGCGTGCTTGGTATAACCAGGAGAGATAAGAAGAGGAACTCGTGGATCCGAAAAATGACCAGAGTGGAAGACATCATGATCAGAGTTAAATCCCTGAAATGGCAATGGGCTGGACATACTGCCAGAAGGACAGATCATCGATGGACAGCCGAAATTTTAGATTGGATTCCAAGGGACAGGAAAAGACCCAGAAGAAGACCACATGGGAGATGGGTGGATGAAATTCGAAAGTATGCAGGGGTGACATGGAGGAGACTGGCACAAGACAGACCGTTGTGGAGGAAACTTGGGGAGACCTTCGTCCAGCAGTGGATTGATAATGGTTGACAATGATGATGATGATGATGATATATCATCATCATCACAGTCTCCTCCATGTCACCCCTGCATACTTTCGAATTTCATCCACCCATCTCCCATGTGGTCTTCTTCTGGGTCTTTTCCTGTCCCTTGGAATCCAATCTAAAATTTCAGCTGTCCATCGATGATCTGTCCTTCTGGCAGTATGTCCAGCCCATTGCCATTTCAGGGATTTAACTCTGATCATGATATCTTCCACTCTTGTCATTTTCGGATCCACGAGTTCCTCTTCTTATCTCTCCTGGTTACACCAAGTATGCACCTCTCCATGCCTCTTTGAGTTGTCTGCAGCCTTTGTATGTCTCTTTTAGTTAAGGTCCACGTCTCTGCACCATACGTAAGCACTGGAAGGATGCATTGATCAAACACTTTTCTTTTAAGACATAATGGCATATTGCTCTTGAAAATTATGCTGTTTCTTCCAAAAGCTCTCCAGGCAAGTTTTGTACGCCGATTAATTTCTTCATCAATGTGACCCTCACTTGATACCTGCTGTCCAAGATAAACGTACGTGTCTGTTATCTCCAGCTTTTCTCCATCAATCGATAAATCTTCATTTCTTGTAAAAGCATTGAACATCACTTTTGTCTTCTGAAAGTTCATTTTTAATCCCACTTCTTTACTCTTGTCAGCAAGTTCCTGGATCATACTCTGTAGCTCTGATGGGCTAGTTGCAAAAATGACTACGTCATCAGCAAAACGAAGGTGGGTTAGATAATCTCCATTAATCTTTATCCCCTTGTTTTCCCAGCTCAGTGACTGAAAAACACCCTCCAATGTGGCATTGAAGAGCTTCGGAGATATGGTGTCACCTTGTCTCACTCCCTTTCCAATTTTTATGTGTGTTGTATTTTCAAACAGTTTAATCTTTGCACTTGCATTTTCATAGATGTTATTAATAATATTAATGTATGCATCTTCAATACCGCAGGTTTTCAGAGCCATTGTAACTGCTGATGGTTTCACCGAATCAAAAGCTTTTTCATAATCGATAAAAGCCATGCACAATGGAAGTTCATATTCCCTCGCTCTTTCAATTAGTTCTCTCAGCACATGGATATGATCTATTGTGCTGTAGCCACTCCTGAATCCAGCTTGTTCTCTCGGTTGAGCCATGTCCAGTGTTACCTTCAAGCGGTGTGAAAGAATTTTAGTGAAAATTTTATAAACTACTGATAGGAGGCTGATAGGTCTGTAGTTTCCGAGATCCTCAATGTCACCTTTCTTATGCAGCAGGATCATTGTAGCAGTGTTCCAATCCTCAGGAATCTTTCCTTCATTAAGGCATCGAGTGAAAATTTGGGCGAGTACTGTTTCGATTTCTCCACTTGCTTCTTGTATGATGTCTACAGTAATTCCATCTTCTCCTGGAGCTTTTCCCCGCTTCATGTTCTTGATTGCATGTGCAACTTCTGCTGGAAGGACTGGAGGAACTCTGGTACTGGTATCTTTCATGATGTCTGGAGTGCATGTATCATCCCTTTCATATAATTTGGAGTAGAAATCTTTCACTCTTGTCAAAATTTCGCCTCCATTTCTTGTTACAGAACCATCTTCTTTTCTCAGTGCCATAATCTGTTTTCTTCCCTTACTGAGATGTCCCTTTGCTATCTTTAGGCTTTGGTTGTTTTCAATTGCTTTCCTCACTAGTTCACAGTTGAATTTTCTTACGTCTTCAGTGATACTTTTTCGTACTGTCTTGCATAGCTCTATATATTCCACTTTGGAAGTCACATCTTCTTTAGTTGTCCTCATCTCTCTTCTTTTTTGCATCAACATTTTCGTTTTTCCTGATAATTTATTTACATGCAACTTGTTCTTAGACCCAGCTAATTTTGTTGCTGTTTCCATAAGAGCTTTGGTTACTTTTCTGTTAACTTCAGAGATGTCCACTTCTTTCGATGTTAGGCTTTCTAAAGCAGAGAACCTGTTCTTCAGTTCCAACTTGAAGGTATTATGGTGTTTTTTAAGGTTGGTTATGTCAATAGATTTTGTTTGTCTTATGAGCTTGCCACGTTCCAGTTTAGTGTTGAGGTGCATCTTACATCTCACCAATCTATGGTCACTACCTGTGTTGAACTTGTTTAGCACACTGCAGTCTTCTATGACGAATTTTTTGTTACACATAATAAAATCAATTTCACTTGTCGTCCCATTTGGATGTCTCCATGTCCATTTCCTGTGTGGCTTTTTCTTGAAGAAGGAGTTCAAGATGAAAAACCCTTCTGCCTCTGCAAACTCGACGAGAGTATTTCCACGCTGGTTTCTGTTGCCGTGACCGAATTTACCTACTGAAGTTTCATTCTGTTGTCGTTGCCCTATTTTTGCATTAAAATCTCCCATAATTATTTTTAAGTGCTGCTTACCTTTATTATTTAGATGACAAATTTCCTCATAAAATTCTTCAATTTCTTCTTCAGGATGACTTGTGGTGGGTGCATAAGTTTGAATAATCTGAGCCTGGTATCTTTTCGAGAGTTGGATAACCAGCCGTGCAGCTCTGTCAGAGGAACTTTCAACTTCTACAACTTTATCCTTCAGTTTCTTGTTTATTATAAAATCCAACACCACTAGTTCTGCCAGTATCTGTCCCACGATAGTAGAAGAGATGTCCACTTTTCAGTTCGATGAGATCTTCTCCTTTTCTCCTTACCTCACTTAGCCCGACGATGTCCCACTTGATCCTTTGTAGTTCCTCTTCCAATTCAAGAAGCCTTGAATCAGAAGATAGGGAGCGTCCATTGTACGTTGCCAAGGTCAGCATCAGATGGCAGCCTAGTCCGGTCCTCCGGGGATTCTTAGCACCCTCTGCCTTCATGTCGCACTGGCCGCTGCATTGGCCAGGTACATTCCAGCTGCCGGAGACTGAGGGCCAAGATTTAAGTTGTGGAGTCATTTTGGAGGGGTTTGGCCATAACTCACCACGCTGGCCAAGCGGGTTGGTGGGTGTGGGATAGAATTTCCTCTAATCCCGATGGTATAGTTATACCGCTATTGGCGGTCGTCAGAGCCCCTTTAGTAGGAACAGGATGCACCACGAGAAGGCGGGGTTGACATTTGTCAAGGAGAGGCTGTGATGTTACGCATCACCTGACCTTACATCCCATGATGATATATATATATATATATATATATTCTATTAAGAAGATACCTAAGCAAAAAAATACATATATAATTTTGACTCACACCAAGTACAACATAGAAAAGGTTATGTATCTACCTGTGTGAGTAAAAGGAGAAAAGATAAAAAAATAAAATAAAACAACTGAATGTAGAAGGTGTCGAGAATACTGAGCCTTGGCTTTATCAAGGACCAGCAAAAACTCTGCATTTTCTCACTTCCACAAAGACCTAGTTGGAAATGGGTTTCTGCAAGGCCATAGATGCAAGTAACATTCCCACCTAAAATTGTTTTAAAATATATATATATAACTAGTGCTCTGCGGAGGACATGACATATATATATATTTTAAAACAATTTTAGGTGGGAATGTTACTTGCATCTATGGCCTTGCAGAAACCCATTTCCAACTAGGTCTTTGTGGAAGTGAGAAAATGCAGAGTTTTTGCTGGTCCTTGATAAAGCCAAGGCTCAGTATTCTCGACACCTTCTACATTCAGTTGTTTTATTTTATTTTTTTATCTTTTCTCCTTTTACTCACACAGGTAGATACATAACCTTTTCTATGTTGTACTTGGTGTGAGTCAAAATTATATATGTATTTTTTTGCTTAGGTATCTTCTTAATAGAATGTGAATTCTGAATTTTCAAAACTGCTGCGTTGCGCGTTTTGATCTTCAGGTTTTTTTGCAACTTTCGTTTTAAATTCTAAAGTTTTTCCTTAGTCTTCAGTTTTGCTCTTCAGTATATATATATATATATATATATATTCTATAAAGAAGATACCTAAGCAAAAAAATACATATATAATTTTGACTCACACCTAATACAACATAGAAAAGGTTATGTATACATAACCTTTTCTATGTTGTATTAGGTGTGAGTCAAAATTATATATGTATTTTTTTGCTTAGGTATCTTCTTTATAGAATGTGAATTCTGAATTTTCAAAACTGCTGCGTTGCGCGTTTTGATTTTCAGGTTATTTTGCACCCTTCGTTTTAAATTCTAAAATTTTTTCCTTAGTCTTCAGTTTTGCTCTTAAGTATATATATATATATATATATATATATATATTCTGGTATCTGGTATCTGAGCCTGGTATCTTTTCAAACTTATGCACCCACCACAAGTCATCCTGAAGAAGAAATTGAAGAATTTTATGAGGAAATTTGTCGTCTAAATAATAAAGGTAAGCAACACTTGAAAATAATTATGGGAGATTTCAATGCAAAAATAGGGCAACGGCAACAAAATGAAACTTCAGTAGGTAAATTCGGTCATGGCAACAGAAACCAGCGTGGAAATACCCTCGTTGAGTTTGCAGAGGCAGAAGGGTTTTTCATCTTGAACTCCTTCTTCAAGAAAAAGCCACACAGGAAATGGACATGGAGACATCCAAATGGGACGACAAGTGAAATTGATTTTATTATGTGTAACAAAAAATTCGTCATAGAAGACTGCAGTGTGCTAAACAAGTTCAACACAGGTAGTGACCATAGATTGGTGAGATGTAAGATGCACCTCAACACTAAACTTGAACGTGGCAAGCTCATAAGACAAACAAAATCTATTGACATAACCAACCTTAAAAAACACCATAATACCTTCAAGTTGGAACTGAAGAACAGGTTCTCTGCTTTAGAAGGCCTAACATCGGAAGAAGTGGACATCTCTGAAGTTAACAGAAAAGTAACCAAAGCTCTTATGGAAACAGCAACAAAATTAGCTGGGTCTAAGAACAAGTTGCACGTGAACAAATTATCAGGAAAAACGAAAATGTTGATGCAAAAAAGAAGAGAGATGAGGACAACTAAAGAAGATGTGACTTCCAAAGTGGAATATATAGAGCTATGCAAGACAGTAAGAAAAAGTATCACTGAAGACGTAAGGAAATTCAACTGTGAACTAGTGAGGAAAGCAATTGAAAACAACCAAAGCCTAAAGATAGCAAAGGGACATCTCAGTAAGGGAAGAAAACAGATTATGGCACTGAGAAAAGAAGATGGTTCTGTAACAAGAAATAGAGGCGAAATTTTGACAAGAGTGAAAGATTTCTACTCCAAATTATATGTAAGGGATGATATATTCACTCCAGACATCATGAAAGATACCAGTACCAGAGTTCCTCCAGTCCTTCCAGCAGAAGTTGCACATGCAATCAAGAACATGAAGCGAGGAAAAGCTCCAGGAGAAGATGGAATTACTGTAGACATCATACAAGAAGCAAGTGGAGAAATCGAAACAGTACTCGCCCAAATTTTCACTCGATGCCTTAATGAAGGAAAGATTCCTGAGGATTGGAACACTGCTACAATGATCCTGCTACATAAGAAAGGTGACATTGAGGATCTCGGAAACTACAGACCTATCAGCCTCCTATCAGTAGTTTATAAAATCTTCACTAAAGTTCTTTCACACCGCTTGAAGGTAACACTGGACATGGCTCAACCGAGAGAACAAGCTGGATTCAGGAGTGGCTACAGCACAATAGATCATATCCACGTGCTGAGAGAACTAATTGAAAGAGCGAGGGAATATGAACTTCCATTGTGCATGGCTTTTATCGATTATGAAAAAGCCTTTGATTCGGTGAAACCATCAGCAGTTACAATGGCTCTGAAAACCTGCGGTATTGAAGATGCATACATTAATATTATTAATAACATCTATGAAAATGCAAGTGCAAAGATTAGGCTGTTTGAAAATACAACACACGTAAAAATTGGAAAGGGAGTGAGACAAGGTGACACCATATCTCCGAAGCTCTTTAATGCCACATTGGAGGGTGTTTTTCAGTCGCTGAGCTGGGAAAACAAGGGGATAAAGATTAATGGAGATTATCTAACCCACCTTCGTTTTGCTGATGACGTAGTCATTTTTGCAACTACCCCATCAGAGCTGCAGAGTATGATCCAGGAACTTGCTGACAAGAGTAAAGAAGTGGGATTAAAAATGAACTTTCAGAAGACAAAAGTGATGTTCAATGCTTTTACAAGAAATGAAGATTTATCGATTGATGGAGAAAAGCTGGAGATAACAGACACGTACGTTTATCTTGGACAGCAGATATCAAGTGAGGGTCACATTGATGAAGAAATTAATCGGCGTACGAAACTTGCCTGGAGAGCTTTTGGAAGAAACAGCATAATTTTCAAGAGCAATATGCCATTATGTCTTAAAAGAAAAGTGTTTGATCAATGCATCCTTCCAGTGCTTACGTATGGTGCAGAGACGTGGACCTTAACTAAAAGAGACATACAAAGGTTGCAGACAACTCAAAGAAGCATGGAGAGGTGCATGCTTGGTGTAACCAGGAGAGATAAGAAGAGGAACTCGTGGATCCGAAAAATGACAAGAGTGGAAGACATCATGATCAGAGTTAAATCCCTGAAATGGCAATGGGCTGGACATACTGCCAGAAGGACAGATCATCGATGGACAGCCGAAATTTTAGATTGGATTCCAAGGGACAGGAAAAGACCCAGAAGAAGACCACATGGGAGATGGGTGGATGAAATTCGAAAGTATGCTGGGGTGACATGGAGGAGACTGGCACAAGACAGACCGTTGTGGAGGAAACTTGGGGAGACCTTCGTCCAGCAGTGGATTGATAATGGTTGACAATGATGATGATGATGATATATATTCTATTAAGAAGATACCTAAGCAAAAAAATACATATATAATTTTGACTCACACCAAGTACAACATAGAAAAGGTTATGTATCTACCTGTGTGAGTAAAAGGAGAAAAGATAAAAAAATAATAAAATAAAACAACTGAATGTAGAAGGTGTCGAGAATACTGAGCCTTGGCTTTATCAAGGACCAGCAAAAACTCTGCATTTTCTCACTTCCACAAAGACCTAGTTGGAAATGGGTTTCTGCAAGGCCATAGATGCAAGTAACATTCCCACCTAAAATTGTTTTAAAAAATATATATATGTCATGTCCTCCGCAGAGTTGTATGACCTAGCACTAGTTAACAATTTCGCTTGCATCCATTAACCTTCCTGGCCCGACCCATGCTCTTCATCTGTTACTATTAAACAGAGAGAAGAAGATTAAAGAGAACTCAAGCTGTGAGAGTGACATAATAATTAGAAATAATTTTCAGCTATAACGAAATGCCAAGTTCGTTTGAGAGAGAATTTAAACCTGAAAATCAATGCAAAAGAAATCCAAATTTTTACATTGCAATTAAAAAAGGAAATATTAATTTTTAAAAAACAGATTTTAGAAAGAAAACTTGAGTCTAAAACCCCCTACTCTACAACTTATGACAGCACGAAAACGAGAATAAGTTATAGACAATAATTAACTAAAGAAAACTTTGTGAAAATTATATGACTTAAACAGTTAGTTGCAATATGTACAAAGTATTTCAGCAGTGCTTTAAGTGCATAATTAATTAGTTATTAAGAACTTAACTACTTTGAAAATACAGCGCATAGAAAAGGAACAAGCTTAGCCATCTTCTGTTCCTAGGTACCCCAAAAGACGCGCAAAGTTACAAAGAAAAGAAAGAGTTAAAACCCGCAAAAATGTTAACAGACAAGCCAGTGCCTAAAAGCTGAAAAGCTAAAAATCAACAGAGAAAAAGTACATGAAGTACAAACATTGAACTTATAAAACCTAAAACCCAAATACAAGGAAGAGAGCTTACCTCTTGTGTGACTAAACTTTCTCCTCACAAGAGTAAAACATGGCTGACCTCTTCCGCCACTCCCTAGTCGCTGGGGTGCAGTGAGGGTGGGGCTGATGGCCTCCTCATAGAAACCAACTCGCGGAGATTTTAACCAGAGAAAAAAATATATAAACTTAAGACTGTGGATCTGTATGATCAGAAAGAGCAGAATTAACTCTCCAGAATACTTGAGAAATATTATAAAATACACGAGTAGTGTATTTAATAATCTTTGCATGTATTAAATCACCTTAGTGAGCTTCTATAGATTAATCAGAATCTTATTAATTTTAATGTTGGTTTTACTATTTTTAGTATAGCTATCCTAGTGATGAATAACTAGTTTTCTTTTTTATTTGTTTTTATTTTCTTTTATAAACAGATTTTTAAGCTTTTTTTTGTGATTTTGTTTATATTATTTAATTTTTTGTTTTAATAGGACCTTCATATCCATAGCACTAAGGTTCCTTTAGGTAGTTAATAGGCATCCTCTAGCCAACTTCCTTACGGCTTTGATTGGTCAGAATCATATTATTAACTGTGTAGAAAATTAAAGCAGATCTGCCAACCTTACTCTATTATTCAGAATAATTTTTCTTAAAGTTCTTTTGATGAAAGAAGAAGGAATTTCGTTCTCTAGAAAACTATCTAATAGTATATTAATGTGGTAATTGAAGTCCAAATTGTTGCTGCAAATTCTTGAAATTCTTAGGACCTGAGAAATTAGTACATTCTCAATTACTTTGGTTGAAATGTTATTATTCCAGTGTAGATATTTAATTACTTTGAAAGGAAAATTAACTTTTATCAAAGAGGCTAATAGATGGGTTACCTCTGTTGAGCTTAATGCTTAAGTCTAGGAACTCAAGTTCCTGATTACTGTGGTTGGTTTTACATAAGTTAAGAGAGCTAGGATAGATATTATCAAAATCACTCTCTATAACTTCTGAATTATTGATACACAGCAGATCATCAATATATCTAAAAGTGTAAAGGTAGTTATCTGAGCAGGTGGGGTGATTTTTAATGAATTTATATTCCTTAAAGAACAAGAATAGATTAGCGATATTCGTGGACGTTGATGTTCCCATGGGAATACCGTTCACTTGCTTATAGAGAGTATTATTATATAAGATATGGTTATTTTTTATGCAGCAATTGAGATAAGAGTTCCAAGTTCCTACATTAACAAATTGGTTAAGTTTAAATTCTGCATACAGCTCTTTAAAGGTAGTGATTATATCTGATAGAGGCAGATTAGTATATAGGTTTTCAAAATCATAACTATTAATATCTAGGGGACAAACTTTGAGTATAGTAGAAATTACTTCTGCATTATTATTAATTATCCAAAAATCTCTGTACATCAAGTTAGTACAGTTTCTAATGTGTTTCAAAACCTTCTTTAAGACATCTTCAAAAGCAAGATCTATTTTCTTTTTATGACTCCTTACTCCACTAGCTATGAACCTGAACTTCAACCGTTGCAAAAAGAAATGGAAATTCAGGCTCATATCTTCTAGTTTGTGGAATTTTAAGTTTCTTGAAGAATGCCTTAAACCGATTTTCTAACTGCTTGGTAGAATAACTTACGGGCTCGTATGTTACTCTATTATTGAGTTCCATAGTTAACAATTCAAAATATAACTTCTTACAGATAATTGCAAAATTATTGCTAGCTTTATCCGTAGTGGTAAAAATAAATTGTTCTTGTAGTTTGGAGAGTGACCTTTTAGCTTCTCCAGAGAAAAAGAGATTTCTGTCGAAACAAAAGTCCAGACCTGCCAACTCACCGGTGAAGCTATTGATTATATTATATTTCCATTCTGCGAAGGCCTCAATAGGCTGATTGTACGTTAAACTGGTTTTACGATGTACCTATTAACATCTTGAGTGAAGCTCTCAAGAATCCTTTCTTTGGAAATTGTGAAGGAAGGTCTGAATTTAGAGCCATACTCTAATAAATTCCTAAGCTTTTCATTTTCAACAAAACTCAAGTTTCCGGTGATAATATGGTTGTAAATCTTATAGTGAACTGTTTCTTTACGTTCATCACAAGAACATGTAGTAATTACAGGAATGTAGCTCGAAGAGTTAAGTTTGTAGTTTTTAACTATTGACCCTAAGGTCTTAACATATTTAAAACTTACAATAGACTGGTGCCTGTGGATGGGAAAAAAAATTGCATTATTGTAGAACAGCTTCCTTACATTGAGATTATCGTAGGCTTTATTTAGAAACCTGATGGTTACAAAATTACTGGAAAATTCTTTAAGAGAAATTTTATCTTTAAGAATATGATTAAGAATGTCCAGAACCAAAGCAAAAACATGCTTATCAACATGGTCAGCAGTTTCATTCCAGAATTTGAAAAAACTTTTAAGGACAGAGTGCTTGAAGGACTTGAGAATTTTGTAAGTATTTTTAACAAAATTAGTGCCAGTTTTAAAGCTTTCCAGAGTTATTAGCAAGTTAGCAAAATCAACTTTGCTTGATGTGCGAAATAACCTCTGTCCTCTATTACCTCTAGTGCAGCTCTTATTATTAACAAGAAAGAAGAGTTCACGAATTGAAAATTTATGCTGATTATGCTTATTGTCAGATAGAGTGGAATTAAGGCCATAGGGATAAAGAGACTGATGCTGCAAAATTTCAAGGGATTCAGTTTCTAGCCGAGCATAGAGGTCAGGGATAATATGTAGTACCTCTATTTATATATATATATATATATATATATCAGGTGATGCGTAACATCACAGCCTCTCCTTGACAAATGTCAACCCCGCCTTCTCGTGGTGCATCCTGTTCCCACTAAAGGGGCTCTGACGACCGCCAATAGCGGTATAACTATACCATCGGGATCAGAGGAAATGCTATCCCACACTCACCAACCCGCTTGGCCAGCGTGGTGAGTTATGGCCAAACACCTCCAAAATGACTCTACAACTTAAATCTTGGCCCTCAGTCTCCGGCAGCTGGAATGTACCTGGCCAAGGCAGCGGCCAGTGCGACATGAAGGCAGAGGGTGCTAAGAATCCCCGGAGGACCGGACTAGGCTGCCATTTGATGCTGACCTTGGCTACCTACAACGGACGCTCCCTATCTTCTGATTCAAGGCTTCTTGAATTGGAAGAGGAACTACAAAGGATCAAGTGGGACATCGTCGGGCTAAGTGAGGTAAGGAGAAAAGGAGAAGATCTCATTGAACTGAAAAGTGGACATCTCTTCTATTATCGAGGGACAGATACTGGCAGAACTAGTGGTGTTGGATTTATAATAAACAAGAAACTGAAGGATAAAGTGGTAGAAGTTGAAAGTTACTCTGACAGAGCTGCACGACTCGTTATCCAACTATCGAGAAGATACCAGGCTCAGATTATTCAAACTTATGCACCCACCACAAGTCATCCTGAAGAAGAAATTGAAGAATTTTATGAGGAAATTCGTCATCTAAATAATAAAGGTAAGCAGCACTTGAAGATAATTATGGGAGATTTCAATGCAAAAATAGGGCACCGACAACAGAATGAAACTTCAGTAGGTAAATTCGGTCACTGCAACAGAAACCAGCGTGGAAATACTCTTGTTGAGTTTGCAGAGGCAGAAGGATTTTTCATCTTGAATTCCTTTTTCAAGAAAAAGCCACACAGGAAATGGACATGGAGACATCCAATTGGGACGACAAGTGAAATTGATTTTATTATGTGTAACAAAAAATTCGTCATCGAAGACTGCAGTGTGCTAAACAAGTTCAACACAGGTAGTGACCATAGATTGGTGAGATGTAAGATGCACCTCAACACTAAACTGGAACGTGGCAAGCTCATAAGACAAACAAAATGTATTGACATAACTAACCTTAAAAAACACCATAATACTTTCAAGTTGGAACTGAAGAACAGATTCTCTGCTTTAGATGGCCTAACATCGGAAGAAGTGGATATTTCGGAAGTTAACAGAAAAGTAACCAAAGCTCTTATGGAAACAGCAACAAAATTAGCTGGGTCTAAGAACAAGTTGCATGTAAACAAATTATCGGGAAAAACCAAAATGTTGATGCAAAAAAGAAGAGAGATGAGGACAACTAAAGAAGATGTGACTTCCAAAGTGGAATATATAGAGCTATGCAAGACAGCACGAAAAAGTATCACTGAAGACGTAAGGAAATTCAACTGTGAGCTAGTGAGGAAAGCAATTGAAAACAACCAAAGCCTAAAGATAGCAAAGGGACATCTCAGTAAGGGAAGAAAACAGATTATGGCTCTGAGAAAAGAAGATGGTTCTATAACAAGAAATAGAGGCGAAATTTTGACAAGAGTGAAAGATTTCTACTCCAAATTATATGAAAGGGATGATACATGTACTCCAGACATCATGAAAGGTACCAGAGTTCTTCCAGTCCTCCCAGCAGAAGTTGCTCATGCAATCAAGAACATGAAGCGGGGGAAAGCTCCAGGAGAAGATGGAATTACTATAGACATCATACAAGAAGCAAGTGGAGAAATTGAAACAGTACTCGCCCAAATTTTCACTCGATGCCTTAATGAAGGGAAGATCCCTGAGGATTGGAACAATGCTACAATGATCCTGCTACATAAAAAAGGTGACATTGAGGATCCCAGGAACTACAGACCTATCAGCCTCCTATCAGTGGTTTATAAAATCTTCACTAAAGTTCTTTCACACCGCTTGAAGGTAACACTGGACATGGCTCAACCGAGAGAACAAGCTGGATTCAGGAGTGGCTAGAGCACAATAGATCATATCCATGTACTGAGAGAACTAATTGAAAGAGCGAGGGAATATGAACTTCCATTGTGCATGGCTTTCATCGATTATGAAAAAGCCTTTGATTCGGTGAAACCATCAGCAGTTACCACGGCTCTGAAATCCTGCAGTATTGAAGATGCATACATTAATATTATTAATAACATCTATGAAAATGCAAGTGCAAAGATTCGGCTGTTTGAAAATACAACACACATAAAAATTGGAAAGGGAGTGAGACAAGGTGACACCATATCTCCGAAGCTCTTTAATGCCACATTGGAAAATGTCTTTCAATCACTGAACTGGGAAAACAAAGGGATAAAGATTAATGGAGATTATCTAACCCACCTTCGTTTTGCTGATGACGTAGTCATTTTTGTAACTACCCCATCAGAGCTGCAGAGTATGATCCAGGAACTTGCTGACAAGAGTAAAGAAGTGGGATTAAAAATGAACTTTCAGAAGACAAAAGTGATGTTCAATGCTTTTACAAGAAATGAAGATTTATCGATTGATGGAGAAAAACTGGAGATAACAGATACGTATGTTTATCTTGGACAGCAGATATCAAGTGAGGGTCACATTGATGAAGAAATTAATCAGCGTACAAAACTTGCCTGGAGAGCTTTTGGAAGAAACAGCATAATTTTCAAGAGCAATATGCCATTATGTCTTAAAAGAAAAGTGTTTGATCAATGCATCCTTCCAGTGCTTACGTACGGTGCAGAGACGTGGACCTTAATTAAAAGAGACATACAAAGGCTGCAGACAACTCAAAGTAGCATGGAGAGGTGCATGCTTGGTATAACCAGGAGAGATAAGAAGAGGAACTCGTGGATCCGAAAAATGACGAGAGTGGAAGACATCATGATCAGAGTTAAATCCCTGAAATGGCAATGGGCTGGACATACTGCCAGAAGGACAGACCATAGATGGACAGCCGAAATTTTAGATTGGATTCCAAGGGACAGGAAAAGACCCAGAAAAAGACCACATGGGAGATGGGTGGATGAAATTCGTAAATATGCGGGAGTGACATGGCGGAGACTGGCACAAGACAGACCGTTGTGGAGTAAACTTGGGGAGACCTTCGTCCAGCAGTGGATTGATAATGGTTGACAATGATGATGATGATGATGTATATAAAACACGCAAAAATTTTATTACATAACCCGAGCTGAAAAATTCACACATTGATTTTGAACATACGAAAGCATTTTTTTTAATTTAGCTGTCGTTTTATATATATATATAAAAAAAATGAGTGAATTTTTGTTATCCCATCCTATGTGGATAATATGGATAACAATTCAAATTCTGTTTTTAAATCTGTACTCATAAAACACATCAATTCTCTATGCGACAAAAAGACAGAAAAACTGCAATTCGTCCACACGATTCCAAACGCAAATGTATGACCAGCAGTGCTTTTAGTGCTTTTTTAGATGCACACACCCTGGGAAGTTTATTTAGCCTCTGCATTAAAACCACAAGGAAATAAAACAGCGCCATTTGGAGAGCATGTTTTATTTCTTTATATCACAGTTGCTTTACATGCCTCGGGTGTCCGCTGGCCAAGCAGCACACATATGGATGCGAATATTGCTCACTACGAGGTATGTGTTTTGTTTACTCAATGAAGCAATGAACCGTTTCCATTTTACGAAAACACTGTAAAAGGGAATTAATTTTAGCCACCACACGAACCCAAGGACAAACTTTGGTGAGTTTTGTTACCTAAAAACTTAATATGACAGCAATTTGCATCCCAACGTTGAATTGTGTTACTCCATGGGATTGTAAGCGGTGCTCTATTTGGCTAGCACACCCTGAGAGATCAGCTGTAATGTTTGAAACCACGGGGAAATAAAAACATGACTTACAGCGCCATCTAGGGAGCGCTTGTACCACAGTTGGTTGAGCATTGTTGAATGTCATGCCGAAAAACTGCACTATCAAGAGCATCTGTTGCAATCTATTCAATGAACCAGGTCATTCAAATGTAAGAAACAATTTAAGGAATGTTCTGCAATGGATGGTAAAGAAAGTTCCCGTTTTGAGTGAGGGAAATAGAATTTGTGATAAATGCCGTAAAAAGTCGCAATCAACATTATTTTCTGAAAGTGAAAAGGAATCTTCAGTTATTATGGCAGGCACCAGTACAGTTGCTGATGAACATGAAATACATACTGATCTTGATGAGCACAGCTATATTTCTTATTATGAAAGAGAAACAGCAATATGTGTTTTAAATGAAAGCTTGAAAAGTATTAGAGAAACACCAATAAAAAAAAAAAAAAAGGCTGGTTTAGATGAAATATCCAAAAGCTAAATTAAAAATAATAAACAAAGCTTTAAAACATAAGGTGATGAATATTTCTGACAGTGATTCACCTCCTGATTTAGGTGAATTGAATTTAATAACTCATAACAGCTATTAGGAACATTAGGAACAAAACAGGGCTAGACAGACATATACAAGCAAGTGGACACTCCATAAATTGGAACTCAGTGAAAATAATAGCCCACCAGTCAAACTTAGTAAAGAGGAAACTAGAAGGAGGGATCGAAATAGCAAGAAGAAGAAGTACCACAATTAACGATAATTGCGGTTGGACTCTTCCAACTGAGTGGCAGCAACTACTCCAGTGACGTAGTCCTGATGACGAACTAGGCTTTAGTTGGAAAATTTGACAACCAACTTTCATGAAAAATAACCTCTATAAGACCCATAAAAAAGTTAGTCCACAATTAATAACTCAGTTAAAGACAAAATTCAATAGCACCGACGATAAAAGTTTGCAAGTTCAAATTTTAACTGTTTTACCTAAGAATTGGTCTGTCAGAAAGGTAAAGAAAGTATTTGGAGCAACCAATTACATGGTAAGAAAAGCCAAACAACTTGTCAGGGAGAAAGGTATCCTAGCATCCCCTAACCCAAGACCTGAGAAGACTAAGTCAAGAAACAACTAGCCTCATAAAAACATTTTATAACAGTGATGACATAAGTAGAATTGTGCCAGGTAAAAAGGATTGTGTAACAATGAAGGTTGATGGAGTAAAAACACATGGACAGAAAAGACTGGTACTGATTAATCTAAATGAAGCATTTCAACAGTTCAAAGATGAGTACCCAGATCTTAAAATTGGATTTTCCAAATTTGCTGAACTACGACCAAAAAACTGAATTTTGGCAGGTGCCAGTGGAACACACACTATCTGTGTTTGTCATATCCATGAAAATGTCAAGTTAATGTTGATTGGATGTAATTTGAAGGAACTGAGTAAAGAGGAAGAAATCCCAATTGATTCATATAAGACCTGCGTGGCTTCATTGGTTTGTAATCCTCCACGGCCAATTTGTTACCTGGGAGAGTGTAACAACTGCCCAAAATTTGAGAAATTTAAAGAACATATTGAGAGGCTTTTCCATCAAAACAGCATTCAAATAATTACATATAAGCAGTGGTTGAGTGTTGATCAGTCAGTCCTTGAAACTTTATCAACCACTTGTGATGACTTTATTGATTCATTTGTTGAAAAACTGACAGTACTGCAATGGCATTCATTTATTGCTAAACAGCAATCATCTTTCTTTGGAGATTGTAAAAAAAAATTTTAAGTGTGGTGATTATGTAATAGTTTGTGATTTTTCTGAAAATTATTCTTTTATTCTTCAAGATGAGGTTCAGGGATTTCACTGGAACAACTCACAAGCAACAGTTCACCCATTTCTTGTATATTACAACAATGGAGACAGTGATCACAGCATAGAAAATATTAGTTTTGTGATAATTTCTGAATGCCTTCATCACGATACTATAGCTGTTCATTTGTTTAAAAAAGAGTTAATTCAGTTTTTAGCCAAAATATTTAATGGGACCCCTAGGAAAATGATGTACTTTTCTGATGGCACAGCAGCTCACTAAAAGAATCGTAAAAAAATTTAAACCTGTGCTGTCACAAAGGATTTCTGAATTCAAGCAGAGTGGCATTTCTTTGCTACTGCTCATGGAAAAGGAGTGTCAGATGGTATTGGTGGAACTGCGAAGAGATTAGCAGCTCGTGCCAGCTTGCAGCGTCTATACACAGACCAAATAATGACTGCCCGGCAATTCTATGAATGGGCATCATCTAATATTGCAGGGATACAATTTGCTTATGTCACTTCCCAGCAATATGAGAAAGAAAATTTCTTTTACAGGAGCTTTTGTTGTCGTCTCGTGTTGTCCCTGGCACCCAGAAAAGTTGCATGCCTTCATACCATGTAGCAGTAGCACACTTCTATGCAAATATTTTTCTAATTCCACAACAGGTAAGGTGAAAGTCACCAAAGAAGAAGGAGAACTTGAAATAGAACAGTTAAATGGATTTGTAACTTGTGTTTATGAAGCACAGTGGTGGGTAGGATGTATTCTCAGTGTGAATTATGATCAACAAGAAATCAAAGTTAACTTCCTCCATCCCCATGGTCCATCTCCATTATTTTATTATCCTGAAAACCCTGACATATTACAAATACCTGTAGCTTCAGTACTGACCAAAGTTGAATTAGGAACTGCTACTGGCAGAACCTACAGACTATCTGCATCTTCTAAATTAACTTAGAAAATACCTCCAGCATTATGCCACAGCTAAAAGCTTGAATGAACAAAAGTGTTTCCTGGACTTGACAGTTAAACACAAATTTGAAATCTGTAAGTTGATTTCCATTTTTTTTTAATTTCCCCAATTAAATCAAAAGCTGTTTTCCTTTTCCATTTTATGATCTATCTGTTCAATAGTAGTATTGTGACAGAACTATAAACTTACTGACATGCATATTTTTTAATCAGACATAATTGTATTGTAGGATAAAAATTTTATCAAAAAATAATAACTCATATGCCATTTTAGATAAAAATATGCAGACAAACTAGTTTCTTTTTATAACTCAGTAGATATGAAAAAAAAAATTTTTCAATAAGTTAAAAGCATTTGGGGGCAATTGTTTGATTGTAAAGATTAAAATTGGTGATTTTTTTCGAGTGGCCATTGGGCAGTGGGTGGACAAAATCTAGTGGCCACTTTCCTTACGGCTATTTCGTGTTGTATACACATTTTATCACTGTACTGAATACCTTTCATTTATTTAGACATAGCTACATTTAAGCTTAGTAGTTACAAGGGCACACTGTCTATTGTCCAGGGCAATTAAATGAATAAATATAATCTTAAAAGTTACATATTTCTTCAACCACATCAACCAAATTTTCAACAGTTTTTATTGGAAAAAAAAAAATCTCTCAATCTCTCCACCATAAATTGATAGCAGTGGATGGGTTAAATTTTTCAAGGAGTACTTACTTTTGCTTACTTTATTTAATTTGCTGTATTTTCTAAAGTCATTCTATGCATGAACATTGTCTTGTCATCAAGAACATTCATTGCCTACAATGCTTGCATTCTCTTTACTTCTGCATTGCTTGGCATAAGTCAGCAATATTGAGTATTTCAACAATTTGTGCTATGACCTTCATGTACTAAAAATTGCTTGCTTTTAGTTTCTCTAGCAGTTTTTAGTGAGTTATTAATGGTAAAAAATGTTCAGACATTATGCTTCAAAGCTGCTTCCATTCTGCTAAATTTTTCTTTTCATTCCATTTATTTTTGGTTCAGTTCTTCTTGGTATCAAAATGAAAACTGGCTTGTATAGCTTCCAAAAATGAATTTCATATCTTATAGCAGAATCATTTTGTGGTAGAGCTGAGATTGGGAGAAATGTGATACCAACCTGGTCACTTTATATTACAGACTCGCAATGATTCCTGACCACTAACAGAAAATATTCAGTAATTTCCTGGGTTGTTCTAATAAATATTACATTAAAAACATTGTGGAATAACTTTTTTACGGGTCTTATAGAGGTTATTTTTCATGAAAGTTGGTTGTCAAATTTTCGAACTAAAGCCTAGTTCGTCATCAGGACTATGTCACTGGAGTAGTTGCTTCCACTCAATTGGAAGAGTCCATCCGCAATTATCGTTAATTGTGGTACTTCTTCTTCTTGCTATTTCGATCCCTTCTTCTAGTTTTCTCTTTACTAAGTTTGACTGGTGGGCGATTATTTTCACTCAGTCCCAATTTATGGAGTGTCCACTTGCTTGTATATGTCTGTCTAGCCCTGTTTTGTTCCCAATGTTCCTAATAGCTGCTTGGTGTTCTTTCATTCGGACCTTAATACTTCTCCCTGTTTCTCCTATATAGCTGAGTCCGCAGTTACAGTCGATGCAGTAAATTACTCCTAAGAACGCTTGCAGAGTATCCTGATTCCATCAGATTCTGTCCGGTTTTTGAACCCAGTGTAAGCTTTTTTTTTTTTTTTTTTTTCTGGAAAATGTTCAGTTTTGGTAGAATTTTAATAACTTGTCATTTTTCCTGTTTGCCCACCACAGACCTTCCAAATACTACGAATTCCTCATAGTCACTACGAAAATCGTCGATCGCTGCGGAGTACAGGAAACGTCGAATATACTACAGAAGTAAAAAATCTGGTTGTCGGTTTTTTCCCCTTCAGAAAACATTGTTTTGGTAGAATTTTAATGATTTGTCATTTTTTCCTGTTTGCCCACCTCAGATCTTCCAAATACTACGAATTCACCATAGTCACTATGGAAATCGTCGATCGCTACGGAATACGGGAAACATCAAATATACAATGGAAATAAAAAATCTATGAAATAATGTTATTCAATCATTTGTTCAAAGTTTATTTTCATGTTTTCAAAATTCTAACATTCATCAAACATTTTTGGGACTGTTTATTGGATGTTTTTAATGTCGCGACATTTGTCCGATATAATATGAGCATCTTTCATGCCGTTCGTCGCCTGAAAATGATTATTTTAGCACGGATGAAAATGTTCCGTAGTTTTCTAAATTTCGAATTTTTCTTATCCCAAGATGCACTTTTCCTTCACTTTCTGGTTATATTCTTATGTTATATTTTTTCTGATTATGTTTCTCGTTTTTAATAGCTTCAGTAATAGTGAAAAAGAACAATTTCTTATTTTAAAAGTTTTTTTCTAGTGAAGCGCAGTTTTTGTTATTTCTAACCACCTGTTCTTTAAAACCAATCAATACGAAAAGTGTTTTTTTCTTTTCCACTTCTTTAAAGCTAAATTAAATTTCAAAATCGGTACTTATTCCGCCCGTGATGGAATCGGCTTTTTCCGTGACCCGTAAAAATGACTATCACGGCAAAGTGAACAATACAGTACTGATTTTTGATATATAATTTCGCTCAAAAACTTGTGTTTACCCATTCCTTAGTAACATTTTACTGTATTAAGGGGCAGAAAAGAGTTTTTTTTTTTTTATTTTGTTTAAAGCCAACTTCCCACGTGCAAGGGAAACGCGACACTGCGTGGATTGAAAGACGGCACGGAAAGAGAAGACCCGATTTTCTGCCTTTGATTTCTTTTTGTAAACAAAAGCGAAAATGCTTGCCCATTTTCATTTTATTTGATGATAAGCAAGAAGTGCCTAAGCAATAGAAAATCGTGCATTTTTTTTTTTTTATTGGAGGTTTAACGACCACCGTGAGCAACTCAATGGGCTATAAGCAGTCGCCCGTCCCTAATTTAGGGTCACTGGTTCCAGGGAAGAGAGAGAGAGCCAGTGCCGTAAGACAAACACAACATCCATGCCTGACCGGGATTCGAACCCGGACCCCTTACGGACGAATGATCAGAGGCCATCGCTTAGACCACTGCGCCACCAGGGCGGCGTGTATTTTTAGAGCAACCAAACTTGAAAAAACGAGCTGCTGAAGACGAGTTGTAATGCCACAGTTCCATCTAAAGCCACAGGTGTCCATTCCCGATATGGTTACTTTGTGCACAAACTTAAGTGGAAAAACAAACAGCCGCCCCCGTTTTTGAAGAGTGAATCTATAAATAGATCATACCCACTTATTCGCGAAGGAATGGGCTGTTTTTCACCGCGCGGGAGTTGGATGATTTAAAAATACATTTCCTATAACAGGAGCGTTTTAAAAATGCAAATTAATTCTTTGGCAATGAAAAAGGGCAAATTTTCGAGTGTGGCGACTAAAATCATTTTTTCTACTGGACATTTTATTTTATCCAGTCACCACGTGGCGAGTGACGACCGCTAATTTTAATCTTTATTTGATTGCACAAAATTCATTTGTTTTGTATACATTTGATAAGAGAATTTTTTTCAGTACAAAATGGTGTATGTACAGGTAAGTGATTTTAGTATGAAAATGAGGGGTAGGGCTTCCTATTTAAATTTATAACTGATTATCCCATTGTGGTCCCAAGTTGAGATTCACAGATATGGTAGAACATAAATATACGAATAACATATAAAATTTTGAAAAAAATAAAAATACCCCTTTCTGAGATATGGCAGACCAGAGGTCAAAGTGTTTGACCTGGAAACCAAAAATTAAATAAATATATTCGTGTGATATATCATATGAAAGGTCACATCAAATGCTTTCTAAAGATACCAATATCAAGGTTCTGTGCCAAATAGGAAAGAAAATGTGGACAATTTTGTAATACATGAAAAGTGAAAATTGAAGCTTTTGGTCCATTTTTGAAGTTGTGTATTTCAGAAACCAAAAGAGATAGAGGCTTACTAATTGCCATTAATTCATTTCTCCATAACCTTTACATGTGTGCCAAATTTCATAAAATTCTGAGGAGGTGAGGTTGTAAGTCGTGTTGATTTGACATGGAATGACCCTATATAAAAAGGCATAGACATTATAAATACACAATTTCCAGTAGTTGCAAAAGCTTTTTGTAGTAAAAGATGGGTAGGCAAAGCACATACCTAAAAAACAAGTTGATGGTAGTTGAGAGTACGCTTAAATTATGTATTAAAGTTTTTAAAGCAAATATATTTCAGCCATTACTATGGCCTTCATCAGTGTGACTACAATTTTTATAGTTTCATCAAAGTGATTAATCCCAGCAAATGTGCCAGTTGTGAGGGTATTTTGAAGCCAAAAGATGCTAAAGTGAAGTATAGAACCACATGACGATTGTTTTGTAATGTTTTCTTTTATTACAAGACTCTGACCTAACCAGATTCTTTTACTGGGTAGTTCTTTAGTTAACCTCTGACCTAGGTTTTGTACACATATATGGAATATTAGGCCCTATAGAACATGAAAGTAAAGTCCTTATGTGGGGCTGAGGCACATTTTTTTTTTTTTTTTTTTTTACGGATTTGGTTAAACTTCCGTATTTGGTCACCAAGTAGTTCACAGCTGAAGACAAAACAAGGCAGCTGGAAAGCAAATATTTATATTTCCGGCTCTCTTGTTTTGTCTTCAGCTGTGACCTACTCCCCTACCTAAAGGGAGGGGCGATACACCTGAGGATATAACTCATCTCAAAATTAACAACCAGTTGTGATAATCACAAAAGCCACCATCTCAAACAAACGCTTTGGTAAACTCCTCGGATGGATAGAAGTCGCACAAGTGTTTCTAGAGGTTTACCTCCGAGCTAGGTTTTGTAGACCGTGCCACTGGGCAAAAGCAATTGCATTTTATCTTATATGCAGATGTCTTTGTTTATTAAAATATATACATTGAAATAAACAAACATTTTGTAATATGTATATATACAAATGTCGTTATTTAATGAAAAATTGTTACGAGTTCCTTAGGGAATACAGGGAGGGTACACCACTGCTACCGTCTTCCAGAAATGGTGAATACGTTCCTTTTCATCCTGGAACGTACGCTTGAACTGGAACTACTAAGTAACCTGTGTAACAAGGAACACCACCTCGCACCTCTCACTCAATGGTATTGGTGTGCATGCCAGTCTGCGGATCGACGAAATGAAGTGAATAATGAACAGTGAAGTTTTGAAAACCTATGTCGTTAAGGTTATCAAACAGCCAGCACAAAGGTTCGATGTCGACAAATTGGAAGAATTTCCTAGAGTTGACAAAGTCATGCTAAAAAACAAAGACAACCTCTTTTACATTTGGAATATACAGCATCAAACAAAGCACTACTCCAACATTACATTAAAATGCCGAGAACCGCTCGGAAGCTCTAAAACCTCTTGCACGGAAATGCTGAATCACTTGCGATGGTAAGCACTACACAGAGCAAAAAGTAGTCCAAACTTTAAAAATCCGTAAAAAAGAAAAAAAAAAATATGCCTCAGCCCCACATAAGGACTTCACTTTCACGTTCCATAGGGCCTAATACTCCATACAGCGTGGAAAAAGTCTACAAAACCTAGGTCCGAGATAAACTGAAGTACTACCCTTTTACTGTGTTCAGGTGTCATGGCTGGTACGGACAAACAAGTAGACTGCATGGCAGATATTTTGGTGACCCATACTTTCCATTATTTACAGGCAACCATATATTTCTACACCATTAATTTGTCATTACTTTTATTTACTACTCTACCTGGGCACCACGTTTTTAAATTAATTTCTATGACCACAACAGGCTGTGAGGACTGCAGATTGCTGGGACTGAAATATAAATTTTTAGAGGCCTGTTACCGTTTTGAAAACCCCTGTTTGTGTGAATCTTGTACTAACGTTGTTCTATTAGTTATTACTAATAATCTCTGTCCACCCAAAGTTTTCGTTTTGTCAAAAAACATTTACTTTACACTTGCTCTTTTATTCCGGCCCCTCTCTATAACACAGAAATTCGCAGCGCATTCATATCTTGGTCTCTTAAAAATAATTGCCTGCTTTTCCCGATTTGGGCGATTTTACAACGCAAATATCACCTGCCCATCTATCTTCAGTAGAAGCAACACTAGTATATGGACCTTTGCTTTTCGTTTAACATGATATATCATAACTTTCAACATGCCAAAAAAACTGGAAAATCTCGGAATAATTCGTAATTACGATGTTTTTCACGTTACGAAAGCCTGCTTGTCAGTGAACACAAAATCACCTGATTTTCAAGAGCGGAAATTTTCTCCTCATCCACAGCTTCTTCATCTGACATGCCTTCAGGAGAAGTTGAACCACTAGAAACAGACTCATCATCACCTCTGGCTAAATCCTCTTCCATAGGAGATACGTTTAGTGACATTATAAATTTATCTTATTGTTTCTCTCAATATTTAAGCTCAAAATATCACACATAAACATGGACAACGATGGAACAGTTTACACTTCAATATTTCGGTATTAAAAATATGGTTGCCATTCACAAATCATAAAAGTCACTCTTGTACCTATGCTTGTACTACAGCGAATCGCAGAATACGAAACGAAGTGCGAAAATTCTGCCTTAGATGCGCGATTAAAACTTGCAGGAGAAAAGAAAGTGTTTATTAAAAGTTAAAAAATTAAAAACACCATGAGATCTTTCGTGGCTGCTACAGCCACATTTTCAGATGGAGAATATCGATTTTGAACAGAAAATATATTCTCTGTTGTACAGTGCGCAAGATAGGTAATAAAACGAATTATGTAAACACAACATCTACTTCAGTAAGAATATTAATCGAAAAATGTTAACTTCTTTTTGAGGGTTTAATGATACCCGTGAGCAATTTGATGGGCTATAAGACGTCGCTCGTGCCTGATTTAAGACCAATGGTTCCAGTGAAGGGAGAGAACCAGTGCCGTAAGACAAACACATCTTCCATGCGTCATCCGGACTCTGACCCGAGCCTACTCAAACGAAGCCTGCGCTTTGACCAAAGAGGTTAGAATGCCCTGACTCTCTTAACCGTGAGGCCGTCAGATGTGGGAATTTGACGTTGTTTATACATAACACCTGTGTAATTTAAACGTGTGTATTTTGGAATTGCGTAGCTTCTGGTTGCAGAAACTGTGTTAATATCAAACCGCAGTGATTTATGCTTCATAGGTGAGTAAATTTTTCAACTTTAACGCTGTATTTTGTTTTAAATTCGCACTAATGTTCGTGTGTTTCAATTTAAAATAAAAATGGGAAGGGGCTTCAAAATAATTAGGAATTCTATAAATTTAGCATTTTCTCACACATCGGAAGCAAGTTATGATGTGAAATTCGAAGCATTTGGGCCAGAAGAATATGATTTGGCCAACACACAATGCATTGCAATAGCATTAAAAACCATCTGCTTTCCCACACTTCGACGGCTATCGCTCTCGGTTATAGGCTTCACGAAAAGTGGTATTCCACCTAAAATACCTGTCTTATGTTTCCACTGGTAAAATTTCTGTACATATTTTCTTTGCAATTAATGTATTCCCAAGGATAAAAATTTTTTTGATTTTTTTTTTTGATTGGAGGTTTTTTTTTTTTTTATTGTAGGTTTAACGACCGCCGTGAGCAACTCAATGGGCTATAAGCAGTCGCCCGTCCCTAATTTAGGGTCATTTGTTCCAGGGAGGGAGAGAGCCAGTGCCGTAAGACAAACACAACATCCATGCCTAACCGGGATTCGAACCCGGACCCCGTTCGGACGAATGATCAGAGGCCATCGCTTAGACCACTGCACCACCGGGGCGGCATGAAAATTTGCACATCAATAAAACTAACTTTAAGTTATTGCGTGGGATACTTAATACTTGTTAAAACATAACTATAATTAAGCTATCCAACATTTGTTTGTCTACTGACGTCATCAATGTACAGGTCGCGTTATCTATTAACAGATCTGAAAATTACTGAAAGAAAAATGATTGATTTTTAATATAATTATGGTTATGTTTTAGCAAGTATTAAGTATTCCATGCTATGACTTAGAGTTAGTTTTATCGATGTGCAAAGTTTCGTCCTTGGGAATACATTAACTACGAAAAAAATATGTAAAGACATTTTATCATTGGGAACATAAAGGAGAGATTTTGCCGCCCCGGTGGCGTAGTGGTCTAAGCGATGGCCTCTGATTATTCGTCCGTAAGGGTTCCGGGTTCGAATCCCGATCAGGCATGGATGTTGTGTTTGTCTTACGGCACTGGCTCTCTCCTTCCCTGGAACCAGTGACCCTAAATTAGGGACGGGCGACAGCTTATAGCCCATTGAGTTGCTCACGGTGGTCGTTAAACCTCCAATAAAAAAAATGTGTTTGTCTTACGGCACTGGCTCTCTCCCTTCCCTGGAACCAGTGACCCTAAATTAGGGACGGGCGACAGCTTATAGCCCATTGAGTTGCTCACGGTGGTCGTTAAACCTCCAATAAAAAAAAATGTGTTTGTCTTACGGCACTGGCTCTCTCCCTTCCCTGGAACCAGTGACCCTAAATTAGGGACGGACGACTGCTTATAGCCCATTGAGTTGCTCACGGTGGTCGTTAAACCTCCAACAACAACAACAACAACAACAACAACAACAAAAAAAAAAAAGGAGAGATTTTAGGTGGAGCCACCTTAACAAGGGTACCTCCAGATATCTTATTTTAACCTCCTTGGCTTTGACCACTGCGTTCCCTGGGTGACAAATTTATACTTCACGCATTTGCTACCAAACTGCAAAAGATAATTTGTTTCATGTCTTTGGTCGATCCTGGTTTGAAATTTTGGGCCAAGACATGGCCGTTGTTTGTTATTTTGGGCGCTGATTCTTTTCCTTTTCTGAAACCATGCAATGACTAGAAATTAGGCTTGGGCGATATCTGAAAGCTTATTTTGACGCACGTGCATGTCTTTACACCCCGAAACAAAGGAACAAGAAAAAACATCTGATGGTTAGCATTATACCTGTTAATATCTTTCTCCAATTTCATTAAACAAAACTGTCTATAAGATGAGTGGAGTACTGGTGAAGTAATATTTCTAACCACTTTTCATTCTATAATTATCCAAACATATTTTTTGCACTAAGAGCTTCACTGCTTTTAGTAGTTGCCCTTGTGTGCGAAGGACATCACTCATATGTTGGTCGTAGTACGCAAACAGTAGTCAAAATTAAAGTCTTCTTTCTAAGGAGTGTGCTTTATGCTGAAAAAGACATACAGAGACTTTGTCTAATTCGCCTAATGTAGCTTACTTTGACAAAACCTCGATCCTTTGGCAGGCAAAAGTTCGGTGAATTAAAATACTTCTAATAATTAATGACCTCATGACTTCCTCTAATTACTTTCAGTATTATAAATATTTAACGGGAATTATCGAGGATAAATTTATTAAGGTACATTACCTCTCAAATTTTCGATCTATACACTAGATCATCGTCAGGAGTTCTTGCGTCCCTTTATCATTCCCGTTAGATATTTATAAAATTTAAAATACTTTTTCTTACTACGCTAATCACGGATTTATGATTTTATTGTCATCTTGTTCGGAGTACATTTTAGTCTATTTACTTTCTTTAGATGGCAACATATCAAAGACTCTAGTGTTTATGGTTTGCCTGCTGAAGTGTTTTGTATGTGATCGTGGTGTGTTAGAGGTTGTGTTTAGTAATGTTCGCTAGACTTGCCTATAAATTTAGGTTTCAAGCAATTAATGTCTACATATGTTTCACATCATTAACTAGTAACGTAATTTTTTCGTTTTTTGTGATATGTGCGTAGAAAAATGTTGTTTGTTGGTACAGAGAAGGAAGTGGGCATGAGGGTTCGTCGTCTGCTAGAATTGAGTCTTCAAAGTATTCTTGCATACCACCAGATCAAAAATCATAAATTGCCAAAATATATTGTGCAGTATATATTCAAGTACTAGGGAATTTGGGTTCAACTTGATTCTTGCAGTAGCATTTTCTTGGAACAGATTTTTTTAAACGACAAAATCATTACCCATTATTCGTTGTTTTGTATTTTTAGAAGGTCATTAAATGTTGTATGTCGTTTTGTATCGCAGCAGTGCAACTGTGAAGCATATGACTTTTAGAAATTTCTCACCTGTAGTTTATTAATAGAAATATGATCCCTGATATGCCATCATTAAAAGTATTTCCTCCATCTATTAGGAATATGAAAATGTCTGAACTTGAACAAGTCTGTTGCCAAGGTGTGTTTAGTTCCCAGCAATGCAGACGAGGGCTATAAATTTGTCGTTGATAAAACAGTGCAAGTGTTACTATAATATTCAACTCGTTAATTATTTGTGTAGGAAAGCAGTTTATACTCTGCCTTAATTTTTCTTACATATACATATTACTGATTGTCAGAATTAGCTTTGCACTGAAACAGTGGATGTTGTATTGTAATTTTAGTCATTCTGTGGTTCCTGTTGTTTATATCTGGTCAAGATTTCCGAATTTTCCGAAATCTGAAGCTTTTTATTAAGCTGGATTTGTATATTAACATTTTCCTAGAACATGCCTATTTAAAATAAAATTTGGAGTCAATATATCTCAGTGCCTTAGGCTGACATTTTACAAGAAAATGGATGATTAAAATAATAATTTCTTGAAAAAACTGAACATAAAAAAAGAAAAATAAGACTGGGATGTATACTTACATTTGATAACTGGAGGACGTAGTAGTGGAGCTAAGCACTGTACCGACGATCTGTCAGAAGCACGACAGCAAAAAAGAATTTTTCTTTTGTCATTGTAGTTCTGACAGATAGTCTCAGCGTAGCTCTTGGCTTGACTGCTATGTCCTCCAGTTGTTAAATGTAAGTACACAACCAAGTCATATTTTTAATGTGAAGTTTCTTCAAGAAATTATTATTTTAATTATCTATTCTCATGTAAAATGCCAGCTTAAATGGCACTGAGATATATTGATTCCTAAGGCCAGAACATGCAAAAAGTTTGATAATTGCCCTAGAGATTTTTGAAAACCTGTTATTACATTTGTATGTTATCAAACCAAACTTTAGAGCAAATGGAATCTATTTTTCCTCATGTCAGGAAAAGTTTGAAATACACAGAGTAGATGCTTGATGAAATCCATTACATGTGTAGTAAAACAGTTAGAAGTTGTATAATCTAAGGTTCAATCCAACAAGATAGAAAGTAATAGAGTGATTTCATGTCAGCTGGACCTCACCCTATAGGCTGAGGTCCAGCTGACATGAAAGATTTTGAACGTCCCTGTGCCATCTTTATGATGGGCATCCTTGTAGATTTCTACCATTGATTTTAACGGGAGCGCCTTATTTTTCAAAAAAAAAAAAAAAATGATATCATGTCAGCTTCTTATACCGCATACAACTGTATCAATCGACTGAGAAAAAAACTCCAAAATAACCTTGCGCAAGTTTATGGGCTAAACTTATTGAAATAAATTTACAGTCAATATTATTTTGTTTAACCTGCTTGTAGTAAGCAACTACACTTCAGCATGTTTGTTTGTAATAACTAAGCATATGGTATTAACACAGAAAAAGCGGGAAAACAATGCAACTGAGAGGAAATATTTTAAATTGTCATTTGAGAAATAGGACATTCTTATGTTATCAATATTTTGACCATCCATCAGTCCACTGGACCATTTGGATATCATATTTCTGCACCTGTTACTCCAATTTAAGAACATCTTTTAGTAGTGAAAAGCCTGAAAGGTGAGAATGACGATCTTTGCTTTTAGTGCTTTTTTTATGTATAATTTTGTTGCTACAGGATGTAGATGTTTCACTACTTCATCATTGCTTCAGATTGTCTGATTGAAAAAAGTATTTCTTTCCTTCAACGCCATTTACAAAAACCACTCATTTTTGAATAGTTTATTTTTCAAATAGTGCACAGTTTTCCTGCCTAGATGACATAAAAGTAAATTATGTTTCCTTTCGATATCTCTGCTCTTGAAAGTCCGATTTGAAAACTATTTTTTACATTGGATAATATTCATTATGAGGAATGTAACAACTGCAAGTCAGATGAACAATCCAAAGTCAATGCCTCAGACTGCTCGACCAGCAGGGTATCATTATGCTTGTTAGAAGCAATGATGAAGAGAAAATATATATATTTCAAATTCTCTTGCATTTACTCTCATAGAGGTGAAATTATGCATCAGAAAAAGACCAAAAGATAAGGATCATCATTCTCACACTTCAAGCTTCCCAATGCAGATATAATTTTTCAAATTGGACTAATAGATGTAGAGATATGGACGACAGACATAATGATAACATAGGCACGTCTGTTTTTGTTTCTTTTCAGAGACATGCTGAGAATCACCACTTTTTGCAACACAAAAGAGTGATGATTATCGCTGTTTTGCTTTGCATATGAGCACTATTTCTTTCTCAGAAATACTTATACTCAATTGTAAGTGTATTTACTATTCATTCTTATAACACATGTTTTCAGGCATTTTTTTAGGTTAAACTGTTGCAAATGTTTACATCAGTTTTCAGATTGGCACAGATATTACTCAGACTTCCAGTTCTCCTTTTCTGGCTGTCATAGCGATGACCACTGCTCTTTCAATTTCGGTGAAACGTGGCATCTTTGCAAGCACTCTACCTATTTTTGTCTCATTGGTTCAATCATTCTTAAAATATAGACATCTGCAAATAGGCCTACTATTCCACCAACGTGCACTTTAAAGGCTCGGGGTTTCTATAGACTGGTTGATCAATGTGACTTTATGCTACTGTAATAGTATATTTTCTGATTATAATGCCATTGTGCTAAACTCAATTCTACAAACATGCATCTTTGAAATGTTGTATTTAATTAGGTGTTGCTAACCATTTTCAGTAACATTATATGTTTCAGTGTTTTTTAACAATTCTAAAACAAATTGTCTCGTGAATCACTTATAGTAGACGCTGAGCTATAAAGAATTTGGGGGTGCTGAGTGTTGGCTAATTGTTAGAATATAGTGTTCTCTCTAGATCTTTTTTACATCTGGGTGGCAAGAAATTTTAGCTGGGTAGTTCTTTTAACTACCCCCTTCTCTAATAAAAAGATGTTGTTTTGCTTAACATTATTATACTTATTAAATATCTTTAGCGATGTGGTAGGCATTAATGTAACATAATATGATAAACAACATTAGAAAATTATACATAAAGGATAAAAAATTAGTACTTACTAATAAATCATATTTGACACAGTTTTAATCAATATTTATGGTGTATGTGGGAATAAGTTTTCGACTCTTATGTGCATTGTGAAAACATCCGTTAAAGGAAATTTAGCTGGGCAGCAGAGAAAATTAGCTGGTGGGCCACCTAGTAAAAAGGCTCTAGGGAGAACACTAGATTATTTACTTTTCATTGATTACATGGGATATTAGTGGTCACACAAATGAAGTCTCAAAACCTGCATGGTTTTATATGAATAGTTAATTTGGAGAGTGGAAAGAATATTCAATGTGACCTTTCATTTTGTGTGTCGGTGGTTTATGATTTTCTGTGTGAAAATCTTTATTTGGAATTAATGAGTTTCTATTATTGTGAATTTTTCTTTTCTTATCTTGCACTAGGGAGGGTGAAATGTTGATTTCTTTTCAACTTTGCAATTGATGAGCCAGCAACAGGGATCTTTTTGCTGTTGTTTCAGGGTTTAATGGCCACCATGAGCAACTCTAAGGGCCATAAGCAGTCAACCATCCCTCATTTACGACCACTGGTTCTAGGGAAGGGAGAGTGTCAGTGCTGTAAGACAAGCACATCCCCCATAGCTCATCTGGAACTCGAACCTGATCCCTTTTGGATGAATAGTTAGAAGCAAGTGCTTAGACCAATATGCCAGCAGTGCATCCAGCATGGAAAACCACAAAATTGCAAGCAATTTCCGTTATCAAACGCTTCCTCACACATGAAATTAGAATTGTCTCCCTCTTTCTTGAGAGGATTGGGCAACAACACGTAACTAAAATATTTAATGTGAAGAAAATTCAGCGAACACTCTTAAGTTATGTAAAAGTTATATTTTACATGGAAGCTTTTAAACTAAACTATTCCTTTAGTTTTTCTTCAGTCAGAGTTTGGATGGAAAGTTTCCATCCAGACTTTGTTTGAAGAAGAATTAAAGACATAGTGTGGAAGCTCCCATGTAAAATATAACTTTTACATAACTTAGTTTCCATCCGAACTCTGGCCAAAAAGAACTAAAGACATAGCTCTAAAGCTTCCATGTGAAATATAACTTTTACATAACTTAAGCATGTTCTACTTTCTTCACACCCATCTTTCTAAACACATAAACCACTGTTAATTAACATTCACCTTATGCTGCTCAGGATTGATAACAAGGGGAATGAAAGATCATAAGTGAAACACTCCTTTCACCCTCCCCCAACTTTTGTAAATGAGTGTGAGGGTCTTTTACCCATTAGGACAAATAGTTACATTGGTGCTGACTAATGTTTAGTGCCTAACTTTCCATGCATCTATAGGGCTTTAACATTCGAAGTTATTAGATGTGAGTTGTGCAGATGTTTGAAGTGTATTAAAGATAAATAAATAGTTTTCATAACACCTACCTTCATTGCAACATTTATCTACGATGAAAGTCATACAATATACTCTGCTCCCATAGGGGAGGAGTCGGAATGGTT
The DNA here is from genome assembly GCA_039090855.1 of Macrothele yani. Classification (NCBI taxonomy): domain Eukaryota; kingdom Metazoa; phylum Arthropoda; class Arachnida; order Araneae; family Macrothelidae; genus Macrothele; species Macrothele yani. Next base: position 118,675,863 of record CM077005.1, on the reverse strand, counting down.
GTCAAATAAAAATTCCTTTGTGGTTTGTTTCTGGGTGCAGAATTTTTCCTAATTACAAACCAAGGAGATAAATGGAATTCTGTCATTATGCTTCAAAAATATGGTAATAGCATTAGATCCACCATAAGTATGCAATGGGAGTATTACAACTTTTCTTTTGCATACCAAATCATGGAATACTTAATGAGACTTATTTGGGTGAATAAATGTTGTGACTGTTTTTAATTATTTAACTGAAAAAGAGGAAAGAGTCAATTTTTTTTTAATACTTTAGAAACAGATGTGATAATCTGTCAGCAGAAGACTAGCACACTCATTTTTGCAAATTGTAAGTAACCTGACATGTTTGCTTTACTACTTAAATAAATATTTCAGATAGTGGAAATAACATTCGAAGTTTTTTTTTTTATTCATATAGCTTCCTTAAAAATATGTTGAGCATCCTCTGTGGGAAAGCCAACATCAGGTCTGTTTACTGTCAAAATCTCTCACAATTCTAGGTGACAGGTATTATCCATAGCTACTGTGATATAACTGGCGGAACGTCAGAAAACTACCACATAACTTGCAGAGCGAATTGGGAGCTACCTGCATTTTCTTCAAAATGCATGTATACATGGCAACTGATGTTCAATAATAATAATTGAACTAGTCCAAAAGAGCTAATGAAAGCACATCCAAAGTGCTGCATGTATCCCTCTGAGGTATTTGCCAATGCATTTCTTTATGTTTAAGATCATGGCTTTGTGGGCATCATTATGCCATATAAGCACCACCACAAAATTTCTCCCACAGCAATTGCCTGCAGGTTTGTTTATGATTTAGACCACAAGATATTAATTTTGAAATAAGTTATATCCATAGCCTGATTTACCCAAGAGCACATGGGGCCTGGGCCCCCAATTTAAGCACTAACATTTAATTTTTATTATTATGGGCAGCAAAAATGGTGACAATGACATGCACCAGTTAATTTTCACCAAGCGCAAATATGCATCGATATGTTGCTTAAAAAAATCGATTATTAATATCCATTTGAAAGATGGAGATAAAATGTTTACTTTTAATTTACAATTTTTGAACATTTATTGTTTCTTGCATTTACTAAAGTAGATAGTACTTGTGTATTAAGGCAGCACTTCTTGTGCTTTATACAATTATATGTGCAATTACAGAATAATTACGTGAAGCACCATGGGTGCTGCCTTAATACGCAAGTACCATTGTTAATTTATTAAGAGTACGATTCACGCCCAGGGATGGAGCCCCACTTGTCTTAAGTCGGGCTCTGGTTATATCCTTGACTGTGTCGACCCCCTTACTGGGGGTGGGGGACACAGCTGAGGATGTAACAAGTAAGCATCAGTATGAAACGTATGTAAAAGAATTATTTTACAAAGTAAAGAAATGTATTTCAATGAAACATAAATAGATATGCAAGTGAACAAATGGTTGAAATATCTGAAAGAACAATTGCCTTCTTATTTCTTCCATTCAGTTGTTTTAATTATATTTATCAATTCATTAAATGGCATAGTTAAGACCATCCAAACCAATGAAGAATGCTATTGGCTAACACTATTCCATTTATGAAAATGTGGCGTCACTGTCTCCTTAACACAAGCAAGTTAAAAAGTCAGTTCAGCTGCATATTAAAGACCATCCAAGCAAATGAAGAATGCTATTTGACTTTACGAAAGTCTGTTATTACTCTACTCACATACATTCTTTTGTATTTCATTGGGGAACTATGAATATCACATAGCAGCAAACAGAGAGTCCCGATGGGAAATGTAAACAAACTGCCAACACGTAGCACTTCAGAAGTAAAGCCTAGAAAACCATATGTTTTGTGACCTTTTAGCAGTTCTATCATCGCTGTGCCATCCCCATTAGCAGTGCCCCTGATAGTGGGGGAATTACTGCAGCGGCAGATTTACCACTAGCTGCGACCAAAGGGCTGCAGGCTCTAGAGGGCCACTGGTGTAGAATCCAGAAAAACGGAGAGAATAGAACAGAAAAACTTAGAAAAGGGAGGTACCGTTATTCTAATTTACTTGAACAAAATAAAGTACTGGTAATTTTTTATTTTATTTTGAATGATACTAAAGAAATAAAAACATAATAATAAGCGAGCACACCCATGTTCGTACGAGTGCGATAGAGAGCTCATGCGATGTCTGACAGAGTGACAGGTGCAGGAAAGGAGTGGAAAATTTAGATTTTGATGATCTAATTAAAGACTTTTCTTTTATTAAAGCCCGTAAAGTTGATGTGTGATCATTGTTAAATCTATACCCAGCTCTGAGCTCATGCAGTTCAGTTGTTGTTTAATTATTGTACTAACTCACTGATAACTACTTTTGTCTATTAGGTTTAGTTGTATTTGTAAATGTTAGAAATAAGGGTTTCATTTTATAAAGTATAGCAAGAACTGAGTGCTCATACTTGTAGTAGATTACTTATTTAAGCTTATGATTCCATTTTTCTTATGTACAAATAAATCAAAGTTGTAAAAAAATGTGTCAGTTTATATCATTTCCCAAAACACCTTACAATTAATTTTTATATACTTTATTAATTTTTGTTGTTGTAATGCAATTTTAAAGAATCAAAACAAGAAGTACTAGTGCTTAGTTTCGTGTTATAAGAGTGCATCGTGTGTCGGTTTCAAATGTAGGTCTAAGGTTTCAAAATGTAAAGTGTTGTTCCTGGATAAGCATGAACCTCTTTGTCTATGTTTACAAATATTTTTTTTATAACCTTTAATTTAGTAACAAGTCAAATCAAAATAATTTTATTTAAATAGTACTTATTTAACAATAAAATTATACTTCCAATTATTATATTTTTAACTTGAAGTTAAGTTTATTAGAAAATCTTATTATAGGAGCAAATTCAGATATTAATGGCCGGGTGGGGGGGGTGGGGTGCGCATAGAAAATGTAGCCTAGGGCCTTAAACAAACTGAATGTTGGCTTTCTTGCTGAGCATGCTCAACATATTTTTAATGAAGTTATATGGATAAAAAATATGTGAAATGTGTGTGTGTGTGTTATTCCTACTGTCAGAAATGTCTATTTAAGCAGCAAAATGAAGTAAACTGCCATAATTGGCACTTTAAGCCGTCAGACCCCGGGTACTGGCCCCCTGGTAATAAATAAGGCCATCTTCCTCCCCCTTTCTACCTTGCTTCTGTGTCACTTTCCTATCGGGCGCTGCAGCCCAAATCTCCTAGTTTCCTATTTCTTAGGGTTGTTTAAGACTTGGGGTCAAACACCCCCTTCCTAAAATCTTCTGCGTATGATCTGAAAATGCCATAATTGAAACAACTGGGTTATTTAGAATTCATAAAGACAAGTGTGGTCATCTTGTAAAAGATCACCAACAGACACACTCACTTTATGCCATCATTAAAATAATGCATGAATTGCATCTGAGAAAAACTCCTTATTTGTACCTTGGACAACACACATTTACATCTTCCCTTTCTCATGTGATGCATATTCACCATTGCAGAACCAGCACATGGATTTCATCCAAGAAAAACCTTCCTTTCATACTTTGTTCAACATATTCACTTTTATACATATTCTTTCCTGTTGTGATGCATATATTCACCATTGTAAAACCAACTCATAATCTTCATCCAAGAGAAACTTTATTTTCATGTATAACTTGGACCTCAAATGCACTCACTTTTCTACACATTCTACATTATCTTTCAGTTCACGATCGCTTTTTGCAAAATCAGTGCATATTCGAAAATCTTCTTGAACTCACATATTAGAAAATTTCCATTTTGGAGACCTATTTTTACCTTCTAAATTTGAATTCTTTCCTAATAAACTACTGTATTTTCAAAATTCATTAAATCCGTGTAATTTTAACAAAAACAATTAATCACGGAAAAGAAAAATTCTAAAAAGATACATAATGTAATTTATTGTTTATTTGTTCTTTATTTATTTTTTGGAACTACATGCCTTAGTTACACATCTGCACAAAATCTTTAGACAGAAGCATTGTGGAAATCCATTATTTCCAGAGCATGTATTGTTCATATTTTTTTGGAATGGTAACATCAGTATTTGCTATAATTCATCTGATGAACTTCTCAAAAAACTTGAAAATTGAATCCATGTCTGATTTATGTATGATTGTGTTAGCCATTATACAGGGTGATTCACTTGAGACTAAACACTTCTCATGAGGAATATATGAGATGGGGGGAATACACAATGAGCATGAAACCCAAATGGGGCAGTTCTTTATTCCTTGACGAAGCAGTCGACATGCATTACCTGCGAATAAAATGTCTCCCTAGCAACTGGGTGGTGTCGCATAGTAGTGGTGGGGGAATAAAAAAAATTGGCAAAGGGTCTCCGCAGACAGTTTAAGCAAGGAGGTCAAATGAAGACAGTGTACTCAATTGAAGTGTGTGTGTGTTCATTGTGTATCAGTACTGGATAAAAGGTTCCTTTAAACAATGTTAGAAGGAGTTTCTGAAGAAATTTGGTGGACATAAACCACCTACCAGAGCCACCATTTCGAAATTGGCAAAGAAGCTGAAGAGAATGGGAAGCTTGGTGGATCTGCATAAGGACGGACAACCCCAGATTGTGGAGGACACAATTGAGGATGTGAAGCAGTGGTTATTGGCATCCCCACAAAAATCTATTCGGCGGCTATCCCAAGAGACTGAACGATCGTATTCACCATGTCAAAGAACAGTCAAACAGGTGAAGATTAAGCTTTACCATAACATGACTGTAAACGAGTTACAGCCACCGGATTTTGCAAAGCGATTGGTATATTGCCAATGATTTGCCAATTTTTTTACTGAAAACTCCGCCCTGTTGGAAATAACATGGTTTACTGGCAAAGCATGGTTCCATTTTTCCGGCTATGTGAACTCACAAAATGCATGGGTGTGGGCCAGTGATAATCCCCATGTCATCCATAAAGAGCCATTGCATCCAGTGAAAATTGGTGTCTGGTGTGCTGTGTCTTGCCGCCGTATCATTGGGCCAATCTTTTTTAAAGAAACAATGTATGTTTTACATGGATCAAAGTATGTTTTACATTAATTTTATTCAAATGTGCCTTTGCAATCGTGAGTTAATTAAAAAAAAATAAGTGTTCAGTCCTGAGTGAACCACCCTGTAGCACTGGGGCACACACTCAGATGAAAATTGACAGATATGGATTCGATTTAATATATTTGATGAGTTGATGTATTTTTAAGACTGAAGTCCACTGTATACTGAGGTTTCATTTCCATTTCGGTGTTTCTTCAGAGCAAAGTCAATTTTTATCTTCTCATTGAGTGAAAATTTCCCAAATTATAATGGGAAAATATATATATGATTAACACACACACACATGTCGATGGCCGTCCCGGTGGCATAGTGGTCTAAGCGATGGCCTCTGATCATTCGTCCGAAAGGGGTCTCGGTTCTAATCCCGGTGAGGCAGGGATGTTGTGTTTGTCTTATGGCACTGGCTCTCTCCCTTTCCTGGAACCAGTGACCCTAAATTAAGGATGGGCGACTGCTTATAGCCCGTTGAGTTGCTCACAGTGGGCACTAAACCTCCAATAAAAATAAAAAAATGTTGATGCCACTGTCATCAATGAAGAATAACATTTCTTTCAATTACAGTTTTGGTATGAAAAAATGTTGTGATTTTTTTTCCTGTTACATCAGAGATTTTCAAGTTTCTTTTATTGTAAACATGAATGTAATTCCTATGCTAGTCAAAGTAAAAAAAAATTACACTGACTGTCTATGAAAAGGCATAGAAGTATTTTTATCAAGTAGTTTCTGTACAACTATATGGGCTAGGTACAATATTTTAGTCTGTTCTATTCTTCTTTGAAGAGAGAATAATTGAAGATGCTTTTTCATGTGAGTGAACTTTTGTGATTATAGCTTTATGTTGATCTGTATTTTTCATGATCATTTCATAACATATAGATAAGATGAAAGAAATTGTTCAGTTGGAGCTTTGTAATTTTAAAATTTATTGTTATCATTATTATTGCATCTGCCTACTTGCTATGGAATTTTTAATAAATGTTGAGCTAAAATATTTTTATAGATTTAACTTTTTTAAATATTTTTGTACTATAACATATAAATATCATGATATTCTATGAAATCATATGTTCTATGAAATTCATGAGATTTTGTGGCAGAAATCTTGTGTGGCTGTTTTATGAAATATTTATTCTGTGCTTTTTACATTTTCACTGTTGTGCACCCTTAAGGCTGTCTTTGAATTATTATTGCATCTGCCTACTTGCTATGGAATTTTTAATAAACGTTGAGCTAAAATATTTTTATAGATTTAACTTTTTTTAAATATTTTTGTACTATAACATATAAATATCATGATATTCTATGAAATCATATGTTCTATGAAATTCATGAGATTTTGTGGCAGAAATCTTGTGTTTAATTATCTAGGCTGTTTTATGAAATATTTATTCTGTGCTTTTTACATTTTCACTGTTGTGCACCCTTAAGGCTGTCTTTGAATGAGTGTTAGGCTTCATCTTCTGCGATAGATGGCGCAAAATATCACTCTTTGGGCATGGCTTTTACATCTTGAGGGATTGTCCCAGAAGTTGGCGTCAGCAAATGACTGAAGACCTTACCATATTCAGAATGGAAGCGGTCTCTTGTTGGCTCCACAATGAAAAGACAGAATACGCGCTGTTACGTTTTAACCAATGGCATTGTTCGGGGTGGAGCTTAGTAGGTAGGCGTAGTTTCTGTCTCAAATTCAAGTGTTTTCTGGTAATGTACACATTTTCTCTTCAAAAAATGAACGTACAGTAGAATTTAAGATGATCTATAGAAGACAAGATTCCAATCTCACTTCAGTGCCCATTCTTTGATTTCTATTTGGCCTAGATAATTAAAAAAATCAGACAGAAATGAGAGATTTCATTTCTTTCACACAGAAACATTGACAAGCTAACTTCTGGTGCCATCTAGCACCAAATTGGAATACTTTCGAGTCAGATAAATTGAATTTAAAAAAAAATTCTAACTAATTTTTCGGAAAAATAACTGCGATACGTATTATCTATGCATCGATTTTATTTGTGCTCAAAATTTCAAACTCTACAAAGTAATAGTTTTCGAGAAAATGTGTACAAAATAATTTGCATTACAGATATAGGACAGAATTTCTGTTACACTCATTCAAAGACAGCCTTAAAGCTTTTTGTGATACTGTCTAAGTGTCTGGTTTTTATTACATTTTTTTTTTTACCTAACAAATACAGTTGAACCCCTATTTAACAGACGACAATTTAACGAGTTCCGTGATTTTATGTACATTTTTTATGATCCGGACAGATAAACGTAGAAATCGAGAAATCGAGTGTTTTTGCTCGATTTCTATGATTATCTGTTATTGTCACGTGAAGCCTGAGTTTTAAACCAGGGCTGGACGGAACCACATTGAAATTAATGTTTGGCATCTCCCGATTTAACAAACACATTTCCTCAATTTAGCGAATTTTTTTCCAAACCACCAAACTGTGTTAACCAGCATTTTTATCTTAAAAGTTAGCTGAAAAGAGAGCATCGTGTAAAAGGAAAATTTTACACATGCAGTTAACCAGCGTTTCAAAGAACATCATTTGCGACACATCTTGGCGGTCTGTTTCATGCAGTTTACAATACTGAAGTATTCATTTAAGAAGCTAAATGCTCAAACAAAAGTCTACTATCATATTTTTCTTGCAATTTTAAAGTACGCTTAAATTTTTATGCTACATATTGAAGTCTAATATCTACAAATTATGTATTTAATATGCAAACTAAATGTGTACGTATTATAACATTTTTAATTAATTTCGTAATTAAAAGTACTATACTAATTTAAATTTCACTGAAAGAAAAAGAACTTAGCTGTTTGCGTATCCTGTTATGAACACTAAGTTAAGTGGAATATTTCATTCGAGAGGCTTGCGAATTCCACGATTTAATGTACAAGACTGTTGGTCCCTTGAAGTTCGTTAAATCGATTTTTGACTGTAATTCTTGTTGTGTTGTTACTTGATGCATCACCGTGCTGTACTATATACTGGTGAACTGGAATGCACAAAAGAATTCCCACAGAAAAAATGCCCACTTCTTGAAATGAGGAAACTATGCCAGCTGTTTACTGATGTTTTCTTATGCCTTATTTTCAACTAAGCAATCAAAAAAATTAGTCTGAACATTTTCTCTGCTCAACCACATAGCATTAACAGGTGTTAAAGGACACCATAATTTGTTCCCCAAAATGGCATAAGAGGTTCATTCTTCTAAGGAACATGTGCACAACTCATCCACAAACAATAACTATGCCTAAGGCAATTCTTTTTAGTGAGTGAGTCATCACAGGAGAAACAACTTAAACAAAGCTTTCCAACTGAATTTTAGACATGTGGTAAAATCAAAACACCACACCCATCTCATAAACAGAGCATCACATAGGTTACAGGTGTGAGGGGTGCACCAGAAAAGTCCTATGACAGGTGCAATGCATTACTGACTGTTGCTAATATTTTATTTCATGTTTATACTTATTAATATTGTTCTGTTTATTCTGACAATGAGTTTTGGGAGCACACTATACCAGGGGTTCTTAACCTTTGGGTCGCCGGAGCTTCCAAGATGGGTCACCGTAGCTTCTCAGAAAAAGAAAAAAAAAGTATTAATTTTTTTCAAATTTTAAATTTTAAGCCTTCTTTGTGTTTAGCACGTGTATAGACCCCAGAACTTCTGGAGATGACATCACAGAGACCAGTAGCATTTCTCTGTCCGATGACTAAGATCGTGAGAATTTTAGGACGTCACAGCATTGCAAAATTTCCCCCTAAACCTAAATTTCCCCCCTAAATTTCAGGGGAAAAACCCCCAACTTAGCAACACTGGCCTGTCCCCAGAATCTCATAACAAACATTCAACAAATGTGACATGGATGGGAGATGGTAGAGAAAGAGAAAGTATGGACTTTGGAGGCTTTCAGCGAACATTCATTGTTAATAACAAAAAGAAAATGCCTAACTTCTAAAGTTTTCATTGGATTTTGATGAAACTTCAAATGGAAGTTTATTTTGACATGTCTTGGTTACTGTAAAAGTTTCATTCGGTTATTTAAAAAATTGGAGAATTTTTTTTTCGTAAAATTTTCTCCCAGTCCAACTGGTTTGACAATAATTTCAAAAACCAAAAATTCTGTTACACTCTGTGTAATAATGAATAATTATTAAACTTATTTATACTATTACATTAGCATTTTTAATTTCACAATAGACTCATGGGTAACAAAGTTGATTGTCTTCTTGATTTTGGGTCATGGCCAAAAAGGTTAAGAACCCCTGCACTATATGATGTCCTTGTAATTCTAGGGGATGTTATGTGGCAGGGTTAAAAAAATCTGTTGCCCGACATGCCCAGGGCATATAAAAGTTTCCGTCGGGCACGTGTCATTTTTACTACATGCCTGGCTGGGCTTGCACATAAAAAAAAAATTTATTCAGCATTGACCCGGTTGGGCTGGCTGGTAGCCGAAAGTGAGTAACCAGTGCTGCACTGTACTGCAAATGTTTTCTGTTCAACATTGAAAGCCATGAGGCTTTCAATATTGAAAAGAAAAATGTTGTAGTACAGCAACAACATTGAACAGCTTTCAATGTTTGTGAGTTGGAGGAGGAGGGGAAAAAAAAAAGTCAACTAATTATTCGCCAATGGGCTATGGATGACCCTTAACCTTTCGGCATGATAGATAGCTATGGCAAGAAAACCAAGGTCGCAGCTGATAGAGAGCGATGGTGATGCCACTAATAGAACCAGTTAGCAAGCTTAGCTTGAGCCTCTGGTACAGCGCCAATGCAGCTCCAATCTGCCCTCCTTCTCATTCATTGGCGCTTGATTCATCATGACCGGTGGCACTCATGTGTGTTGACCGGCAAACACATATATTTTTTAGAAAAGTGCTGAATATGTGTGTCTTGCAGTAGGCACAACACGTGGTTTTTTGTCTGTTGCTAGTACTAATGGATATCTGAAACTTTTTCCGAGAAACACTTGAAACAGTCTGGAGACCTGGCTGGCTTGTTAATGCACCGAATATCCTCACTCTACAGGAAATCAACAAGATTAGACCTGTGCACATGAGCGTTATCATCCATTAAAAGGAACTGAGGGCCAACAGCTTTCTGAAAAAGTTTGACATTGGGCTGTAGGATCTCATCCCTATAGCGTCAGCATTCATTACCTCCTACTAACACATAGAGTGGTGTGCAGCTGTTGAACATAATGCCACCCCACATGAGCAGACCACCACCCCTGGAGGAGTCTCATTCATGGACATTTTCAGAATCATTAACTGTTCCCTCCAGATGAAATGCTGACAAGAATCCATTTATACACTGAATCAAAACTTATCTGTAAAAAGATATTGTCTGTGCTCCAGGAACGATGTTGCCTGCACCAGTTCAAGCATGCTGTCCTGTGACATGCAGTTAGCGAGACACGTACCATGGGGTCTCTTGGCATAAAGGCCAATTGTATCAAGCCTTTGACATATCATTTACCTCCTAAGGCAATTGCCGGGCTGTATTAGACGTATGACACTGTGTGGTTAAAGTGATATAACAGTTTTCACGTGGTGTTGTATGCCTCAGACAACCTTGGTCAGGCCTTTGTGACACTGCACTGGTGGTGCTGTATTGCTACCATAGGTGCCGACTTGACAAATTATTGGGGGTTCCGGAAATTTTTAATCGAATTACCCATGCATTTTTCAAAGTATTTAGGTCTAATTTAAATTTCATTCAGTCAGATTATCTGGCACAATAAGACCCCTGAAATGCTAAAATGAAGCAAACTATAGTTAATTACAGATTTTTTTCTCTACATTATTTATTTATTTCATTTATTTTGCTTTTGTAGGCACGACATTATTATATACAATACACAAATACTCTGTGAATTTCCAACTAAATTTTCTTATAAAAGTAACAAAAACATGTAAAATTTATTTTAAGTTATTTTTTACTGATTTTAAAAATGCCAACAACTTCTTTCTTCAAATGATTTCTGAGTTAAAATAGGTTAGAAGGGAGAGGATATGGCATCAGCAGCATGCCCTGCATTTTCCGTTGGCTCAACTTCGTAACAGCTGTGTATTCTCAGTATGCCCAACTTGGGATGCTTCTGTACTTTTCTATAGGGAAATTGTTGACTTTGAAGAGGTTTTATAGGCACTTGTGCTGCATGTACAGTCAGAAAAAAATGAAACAAGAACTAAATGAAAATAACTAAAAATTTGCAAAAAGTTACAGAAATACTGTTTAGTATTTTCTAAAATAAATAAATAAAATTATGCTTCATCGAGGGAAGTGCAAATTGCGCATTAACCAATCACGACCTTGCTAAAGCTGTGGGAGCCTTGTTGACCTTCAGGGACTGTTGCAGAGAGTAAGAGATGGCTGCTATCAACCTGTGCTCCAGCACAGGTTTTCAATAAGTGATATCACGTCACTGAACCCTCCCCACCCAGAGGGCGCAAGAAACCAGATGATCAGAATTGGCTTCATCACCAACGGCTGTTGATGCCATCTCCTTCCTCTCTTCTAACCTCCTGGGTCCCTGATTGTCCGAAAATAGGGTGGGTCAACTGACTGTACAACATATTTCCGCCTTTATCACTATGACCTCGAATAGGTTCTCGTCTCCAAATGTAGAGCTAGACTTATGTATTTTGTGAGAACCCAGACAAACCGAAGAATTTTCTTTTATAAAGGAGGCAGTTTTAAATGCTCTTAAACAACGGTACTTGAGGTATTGTCTGTCGCGTCAAATTTGATGAACACGAAAAAACCCTAATTCTTTTTGAGGCACAATAAACAGCCTGGGATGTAAATTTCTACATACACTTCCTATATATAGTAAACGGGGAATAATAAAAAAACTTGAAAAACTGATAACGAAAAAAAAATTTATGCATATATCTGTACGTGTATTTTTCCCACGAAATACACGAAAAAATATTAGGGGTTCGAGAAACCCACAACAAAATCATTGGGGGTTCAAAAAGTGCCTCAAACCCACAAAGGCGGCGCCTATGATTGCTACCATAACCGTGAAACCATTCTGGGGTGGATATTCAAGTCCCTTGTTACCTGGGCCTGAGACCGGCCTGCTTCTAGTCATCCTATCGTTCACCACCATACAGTGTCAGATACACATGTATCAGGCATAAGGAAAGCATTTGCTGCCACCAGAATGTTTCTTAAACATGCTGTCAATGAGAAATGCCACTACCATTCCCCATTGGTTGTTCGTATGTAATTCAGTTTACATATTGGACAGTAGTTTGCTCACTGGTATGGAAATTTCACTGCAGGTATTTGTTTCTCGTGCCCATTTGCATATGTCCCGTTAACATTTTAGTAGTTCATTGAGCACTTTGGATTAGTTGCCTTCCCGACTTTTTTAATTTTGGTCACCAGTACAGTTGCCTTATGTTATTCCATACAGACTTACTTTGACCTGTTTCACCTATGTATAACCTAGTCTCTACCCTTTCTTCTAATTGGATGTCTTCTTGAGGTTTTTAGGGATGAAAGGAATTTTTTGAATTTGTCATATTCAGATCTGTGGTAAGCCAGATTTTATATTTTTCACTAATCTTTTTATTTGTTATCATTTTATTTATTTTTATTTTTCCAAAAAGCTCTTTGTGGTAAGTAATTTTGCTGGTGATTTGGAAGTTGTTTTTCTGCTGCCTCTTTCTTGCTTTTTTCCTGAAAATATTCTTTATAAATTGGAAGGGAAAGTTGTTTTCTGACAAGATTCTTTGCATTTCTCTGTGAGTAAGGTTCTATGGGCTTTTGTAGAGTCCAGGAAGTTGATTTTCTTTAAAAACTGTTTAGTATGAATTATAACCTAACATCTCTTGTTTGTGTTAGTTGATTTTTTACAGATCTGTGTTAAGATGTTTTCCTTCTTTTGAGGGTGATCTTTTAGAAGTTCTAAGGTGAATTTCAGGGCATCTTCCAGTGAGTTAAACTGTGCCAGAATATGACAGGGTAGAGATTGAACACTGACATTTTTTCTTTTAGTTGCATGTCAAGTTGATATTCCTCTCATGCCTAAATATGGATAACGTGAGAAACAGTAGTTTCAGTGAACATGCTGCTATATCACTACATGCAGTTGAACTAACCACATATTTTTGTTTGCAAGTTTTTTTTCTTTTGAGCTACGTAACAGTGAACTACAAGTAATTCAATATTACAGTTGGACTGTTGAGATTTATATACCTCCTAATTCCCCATGTATTAGTGAAGAATATTTCTACAATCAGCACATAAAAATTTGAATATTTTCCCAAAACAATTATGATTCACTTCCATTCATAGTCTTGTGCAGAATCTCTATTGCATACAATTACTTTCTGCTATGAGTACAATACATAATGTTGTGCATAGTTGACTGCTTTCAAAGTTTCACTGTGGTCTAAGCGATGGCCTCTGATCATTCGTCCATAAGGGGTCCGGGTTCGAATCCTGAATGTTGTGTTTGTCTTACAGCACTGGCTCTCTCTCTTCCCTGGAACCAGTGACCCTAAATTAGGGACGGACAACTGTTTATAACCCATTGAGTTGCTCACGGTGGCTGTTAAACCTCTAATAAAAAAAAAAAGAAAAAAAAGTTTCACTTGCTAAGCAAATGGTTTAGTAATTGTCAAATATGTTCAAACAAACAGGAACTAAATGCCTAGAAACTGACATTCATTAAAAAAGCCTAAAGAAGGACTTTATAGTGTGCCTCAGGGTTTAATGGCCACCATGAACATGTAAGTAGTCACTGCTTCTAGGTTTGGGACAGAACCAGTTCCATAAGGCAGATGCTCAATGAACTACTATATAACAGCCATATCTCATCAGGGTTTTGAACCTGTGGCCAACCATTTTGATCAATAAAATGCTCAAGCAAGTGAAGTAGTAGTAGAGACTATCTGCTGTTGTATTCAATGTTAGCATTCAGCAGAGAGGGTGTAGTGGAGTGACATATCTGAAAGTTGATATGCTTTGCTTCCGTATAAATCAAAAGCGTCTATCTTTCGAAGTATTCTCTTAATTATTCTGGTAGAGTTTTAGTCTGCTGCCCTTGTGACACAGTGGTCTAACCATTGGCTTCTGGTCATTTGTCTGAGATGGATGAGGGTTCGAATCCCATGTGAAGCATGGATGTTATGCTTGTCTTATGGCACTGGCTATCTCTCCTTCCTGGAACCAGTGGCCCCAATTTAGGGATGGACGATTGCTTATAGCCAAATGAGTTGCTCACTGTACCCAAACAATCTAACAAACAAAAAGAATTTGAGGTAAATCACAAAGCCAGAGGCCTGATGTGAAAGAAAATGAGGGATATTTTCGTAGTGTAAGCACCATATTCAAGCCCAAGACACCCATGCACACACCTCTCTTCAAATTTGACACACACACACACCTCTTCAACTTTGCACATAAAACATGTGTTACTGATGTTAATCTGTAAATACATGAAAATGTGAAATTTGTGGCATTTCTAAGGACATTTCAAACGTTGCAAAGGGGTACGACCACCTCAGAGGGCAAGAACCAATTATATCTCTCTCATGCTATGCTTTTCCCCATTGTCCAGGAAAACAAGTAGATTTAGTTACATGCAGATGTGCAATGCATTGTTCCATCGATCATTTTGTGTGAATATGTGTTTTAATTCTCTGTCTCAGTCTCTCCACCTTCTGCTTTGTCCCATACATTTTTCTGCATGAAAACTGGTTTCTTTTTAGTTTGTATGTGTGCATGCATAGGCGAGCACATGTGTGTTTGTGTGTTTCTTTAACTCATACCAACTGTGTAACCTCACACATTGTACTGCTCTGCATGTGGTATTTTTTCATCACATAACCCTTGCACCTTCAGTTCTCAAATTTCCAATCTTCCACCATTCTACCTCCTTCTGCAGCATTTTTGCCTTACCTCCCATTTGTGTCTTGGTTGCATAATATATAGTAAAACAAAATTGTAATCATGTCGATTTATTTTTATAGGGCATTGTGGAGCTCACCTAAGCAAGTATACCAGCCTCAAATTTCATCTCTGTTTCTCCACTACCTGTTTACAGGGTCAAGAGAACTATTATAGACTGCCTGTATTGTAAAACTGTATTCATTTTATTAACTTTGCAAGTCAAGCTTGTGTATTCAACTTGTGTTGTATCCTATACTAGGCATCTCATTGCCGAAGTGCCTTGCCTATGTGTTAATATCTTGTATGATTCTGATGTAGCATTTTGGCCCTGTAGTATTTGCGATACGTGTTGAAACTATAAGGAAGTACCAGTTGTCTTACAAGACATGTGGCGCATTGTGCTGATAATCTGTGTTTTATTCTGTTAGGTAAGGTATAAGAAAGTATTTTATTTAAAAAAATTGTTATTGTTATGCTAGACTAGTTATCATCACAGATGACTGATTTATTTCAGTAAATTGTTGTCTATTAACATCCATGAGATTTCTTAATGACTAAAATATTAATTAGCTGCTTGATTTCTGTAAGTTGATAACATTTGTGTGAACATAATGCTCTCTGTAATGAATATAATGCTGGTACATCAGAAAATTTTATAATTTGTATGCTTCTATTTGGTTTATTTTATTTTATTTTTCTTCAAAAATTTGCTTTTTGCAATCTTATAAAATATATCCGGTACCATTCAAGGTTGAGTTTATAACATCATTACTTAATAGGAAACCGTATACTCTTAAAACCCTAATATTTCATTGTTTTTATTTTTTCACTTTCCTATCATAGCTCTCTCTTCACACATATTTATACTTTATCCTTTCCCTGCACAAATGGCTCTGTAAGTTTTAGGTGGCTGATATCTAAATGTATGATGGGATTTCATCATCATTGTTTAAGGCTAGGTAGAGAGGTAGAGTGGTCATTCCATTATAGTCATCATCGTCAACCATTATCAACCCACTGCTGGATGAAGGTCTCCCCAAGTTTCTTCCACAATTGTCTGTCTTCAGCCACTCTCCTCCATGTTACTCCGGCATGCTTTCAAATTTATCCATCCATCTCCCATATGGTCTTTTTCTGTCCCTTATGGTCTTTTTCTGTCCCTTGGAATCTAGTCCAAAATTTTGGTTGTCCATCTGTGGTTTATTCTTCTGGCTACATGTCCAGACCATTGAAATTTCAGGGATTTTACTCTGATCATGATGTCTTCCACTCTTGTCGTTTTTCCTTATCCACGAGTTCCTCTTATCTCTCCTGGTTACACCAAGCATGCATCTCTCCATGCTTCTTTCAGTTGGCTGAAGCCTTTGTATGTCTTTTTAGTTAAGGTCCATGTCTCTGCTCCATATGTAAGAACTGGAAGGATGCATTGATTAAACACTTTTCTTTTAAGACATAACGGAATATTGCTCTTGAAAATTGTACTGTTTCTTCCAAAAGCTCTCCAACCAAGGTTTATATGTGACCCTTGTTTGACATCTGCTATCCAAGGTAAATGTAGGTATCAGTTATCTCTAGCTTTTCCCCATCAATTGATAAATCTTTATTTCTTGTCAAAGCATTTTACATCAGTTTTGTCTTCTGAAAATTCATTTTTAATAAAAGAGTGGTAGGCAATGCACATAACTAACAAACAAATTAAGATGATGATGATAGTAAAGAACAAGTCGCACTGATGAAGGCCATAGTAATGGCTGAAATATATTTGCCTTAAAACTTTTATACGTAACTTAGCGTGTATACTACCATCTTCTTAATTCATTTTTAATCCCACTTCTTTACTCTTCATTCCATTTTATACATAGCAAAATAAATATACTCCATGGTATATGTAGTAAAAAGGAAGTAATAATTTAAATATGAGCAATTACTTAATTAGGTCTGTTCAAAAAGTTTCTAAACTTTTTTTTTCTGGCTTCCCTACATGCTACTCACTCTTGTATCTTTCAAAGTACATTTCTCCTCAACTGATACATCACTCCAAGCATTTTTTCCAGTTCAGGAAACATTACTTGAAAGCTTCTTTCAAGATCGTGTGCAGCTCTGTGAGTGAATTTTCTTTTATGTCATTTAATATGGCAAAAGGCTTACATTTCAGCGGAATTTTCAACTTAGGGGAGAGCAAGAATTCTGCAAGAGTAAGGTCTGGTGAATAGGATGGCTGAGGAATGATTGTTGTGTTGTGTTTTGCCAAAAAGTTACGAATCAATTGTGATGCATGAGCTGGTGCATTGTCATAGTGGATCATCCATGGCTTCTTTCTCCAAGCCTCAAGCCTGTTCCTCCAAATGCTTTCGCACAACCATCGAAGAAAATCACAGTAAAATTCTTTGTTTACTTACTGCTTGTCCTTGAGGGACAAACTCATGATGTACCACATTGTACAGTCAAAAGAACATGATCATCTCTTTGACTTTTGATCTGACTTGCCACACCATTTTTGGTCTCTGCGAACTTGGTGAAACCCATTGAGAAGATTGGGCCATGGTTTCCATATCATATTAGATTTTACAGAAATCAGTTTACTCAATTGGAGAACTATTATTCACAAATGGAAAAAGTAGAAATAGGGGTGACACAAGGATCAATACTTGAACCACTGCTGTTTAATATCTATATAAATGATATTTTTAATATAGACGCTAAATCTAATATTACCCTTTATGCGGATGATACCACTTTGTTATTCAGTGGAACTGACCCAAACAGAATAATTTTACAGGGCAATATAGAATTACAGAAATATATGGAGTGGTTGAGAGCTAATGAACTGGTACTAAATACAGATAAGACTAAAGCAGTAATTTTTTAGACAGAAAAACAAAACAAGATATAAATATACCATTATTATTGGATAACAAATCAATTGAAATAGTAAGTAACTTTACTTACCTTGGAATTACACTCAGTAATGATTTAAAATGGAATAAAATGTAAGGTCAGGTGATGCGTAACATCACAGCCTCTCCTTGACAAATGTCAACCCCGCCTTCTCGTGGTGCATCCTGTTCCCACTAAAGGGGCTCTGACGACCGCCAATAGCAGTATAACTATACCATCGGGATTAGAGGAAATGCTATCCCACACTCACCAACCCGCTTGGCCAGCGTGGTGAGTTATGGCCAAACCCCTCCAAAATGATTCCACAACTTAAATCTTGGCCCTCAGTCTCCGGCAGCTGGATTGTACCTGGCCAAGGCAGCGGCCAGTGCGACATGAAGGCAGAGGGTGCTAAGAATCCCCGGAGGACCGGACTAGGCTGCCATCTGATGCTGACCTTGGCTACGTACAATGGACGCTCCCTATCTTCTGATTCAAGGCTTCTTGAATTGGAAGAGGAACTACAAAGGATCAAGTGGGACATCGTGGGGCTAAGTGAGGTAAGGAGAAAAGGAGTAGATCTCATCGAACTGAAAAGTGGACATCTCTTCTACTATCGTGGGACAGATACTGGCAGAACTAGTGGTGTTGGATTTATAATAAACAAGAAACTGAAGGATAAAGTTGTAGAAGTTGAAAGTTCCTCTGACAGAGCTGCACGACTTGTTATCCAACTCTCAAAAAGATACCAGGCTCAGATTATTCAAACTTATGCACCCACCACAAGTCATCCTGAAGAAGAAATTGAAGAATTTTATGAGGAAATTTGTCATCTAAATAATAAAGGTAAGCAGCACTTGAAAATAATTATGGGAGATTTCAATGCAAAAATAGGGCAACGGCAACAGAATGAAACTTCAGTAGGTAAATTCGGTCACGGCAACAGAAACCAGCATGGAAATACTTTCGTTGAGTTTGCAGAGGCTGAAGGGTTTTTCATCTTGAACTCCTTCTTCAAGAAAAAGCCACACAGGAAATGGACATGGAGACATCCAAATGGGATGACAAGTGAAATTGATTTTATTATGTGTAAAAAAATCCATCATAGAAGACTGCAGTGTGCTAAACAAGTTCAACACAGGTAGTGACCATAGATTGGTGAGATGTAAGATGCACCTCAACACTAAACTTGAACGTGGCAAGCTCATAAGACAAACAAAATCTATTGACATAACCAACCTTAAAAAACACCATAATACCTTCAAGTTGGAACTGAAGAATAGGTTCTCTGCTTTAGAAGGCCTAACATCGGAAGAAGTGGACATCTCTGAAGTTAACAGAAAAGTAACCAAAGCTCTTATGGAAACAGCAACAAAATTAGCTGGGTCTAAGAACAAGTTGCATGTAAACAAATTATCAGGAAAAACGAAAATGTTGATGCAAAAAAGAAGAGAGATGAGGACAACTAAAGAAGATGTGACTTCCAAAGTGGAATATATAGAGCTATGCAAGACAGTAAGAAAAAGTATCACTGAAGACATAAGAAAATTCAACTGTGAACTAGTAAGGAAAGCAATTGAAAACAACCAAAGCCTAAAGATAGCAAAGGGACATCTCAGTAAGGGAAGAAAACAGATTATGGCACTGAGAAAAGAAGATGGTTCTGTAACAAGAAATAGAGGCGAAATTTTGACAAGAGTGAAAGATTTCTACTCCAAATTATATGAAAGGGATGATACATGCACTCCAGACATCATGAAAGATACCAGTACCAGAGTTCCTCCAGTCCTTCCAGCAGAAGTTGCACATGCAATCAAGAACATGAAGCGAGGAAAAGCTCCAGGAGAAGATGGAATTACTGTAGACATCATACAAGAAGCAAGTGGAGAAATCGAAACAGTACTCGCCCAAATTTTCACTCGATGCCTTAATGAAGGAAAGATTCCTGAGGATTGGAACACCGCTACAATGATCCTGCTACATAAGAAAGGTGACATTGAGGATCTTGGAAACTACAGACCTATCAGCCTCCTATCAGTAGTTTATAAAATCTTCACTAAAGTTCTTTCACACCGCTTGAAGGTAACACTGGACATGGCTCAACCGAGAGAACAAGCTGGATTCAGGAGTGGCTACAGCACAATAGATCATATCCACGTGCTGAGAGAACTAATTGAAAGAGCGAGGGAATATGAACTTCCATTGTGCATGGCTTTTATCGATTATGAAAAAGCCTTTGATTCGGTGAAACCATCAGCAGTTACAATGGCTCTGAAAAAATGCGGTATTGAAGATGCATACATTAATATTATTAATAACATCTATGAAAATGCAAGTGCAAAGATTAGGCTGTTTGAAAATACAACACACGTAAAAATTGGAAAGGGAGTGAGACAAGGTGACACCATATCTCCGAAGCTCTTTAATGCCACATTGGAGGGTGTTTTTCAGTCGCTGAGCTGGGAAAACAAGGGGATAAAGATTAATGGAGATTATCTAACCCACCTTCGTTTTGCTGATGACGTAGTCATTTTTGCAACTACCCCATCAGAGCTGCAGAGTATGATCCAGGAACTTGCTGACAAGAGTAACGAAGTGGGATTAAAAATGAACTTTCAGAAGACAAAAGTGATGTTCAATGCTTTTACAAGAAATGAAGATTTATCGATTGATGGAGAAAAGCTGGAGATAACAGACACGTACGTTTATCTTGGACAGCAGATATCAAGTGAGGGTCACATTGATGAAGAAATTAATCGGCGTATAAAACTTGCCTGGAGAGCTTTTGGAAGAAACAGCATAATTTTCAAGAGCAATATGCCATTATGTCTTAAAAGAAAAGTGTTTGATCAATGCATCCTTCCAGTGCTTACGTATGGTGCAGAGACGTGGACCTTAACTAAAAGAGACATACAAAGGCTGCAGACAACTCAAAGAAGCATGGAGAGGTGCATACTTGGTGTAACCAGGAGAGATAAGAAGAGGAACTCGTGGTTCCGAAAAATGACAAGAGTGGAAGACATCATGATCAGAGTTAAATCCCTGAAATGGCAATGGGCTGGACATACTGCCAGAAGGACAGATCATCGATGGACAGCCGAAATTTTAGATTGGATTCCAAGGGACAGGAAAAGACCCAGAAGAAGACCACATGGGAGATGGGTGGATGAAATTCGAAAGTATGCAGGGGTGACATGGAGGAGACTGGCACAAGACAGACCGTTGTGGAGGAAACTTGGGGAGACCTTCGTCCAGCAGTGGATTGATAATGGTTGACAATGATGATGAAACACATTGAAAATCTTCTGAGTAAAATATCAAAAAATATAGGAATTGTAAGCCATGTTTTAATAAATCTTATGGTTAAAACAATAAAATTATTATATTTTACCTTAATTCATACACACCTTAATTATTGCATATTAATATGGGGTCAAACAACTCAATCCGATTTTAAAAAACTGCAAATACTGCAAAATAAATTTATTAGACTAATAAATTAAAATACAACTTTAATAGTAATAATTATATGCGGTTGGGTATTCATGATTTTTCAAGAGTTTTCCCTAATAAATATAATATAATGACTGTTAAGCAATTATACAATTTTTAACTTAGGGAAAATTATGTATAAAAGAATAAAAAATAACATAGAACATGATCTAATAAAAAAACTACTTATACACATCAATCATCATCATCATCATTGTCAACCATTATCAATCCACTGCTGGACGAAGGTCTCCCCAAGTTTCCTCCACAACGGTTTGTCTTGCGCCAGTCTCCTCCATGTCACTCCCGCATACTTTCGAATTTCATCCACCCATCTTCCATGTGGTCTTCTTCTGGGTCTTTTCCTGTCCCTTGGAATCCAATCTAAAATTTCGGCTGTCCATCGATGGTCTGTTCTTCTGGCAGTATGTCCAGCCCATTGCCATTTCAGGGATTTAACTCTGATCATGATGTCTTCCACTCTTGTCATTTTTCGGATCCATGAGTTCCTCTTCTTATCTCTCCTGGTTACACCAAGCATGCACCTCTCCATGCTACTTTGAGTTGTCTGCAGCCTTTGTATGTCTCTTTTAGCTAAGGTCCACGTCTCTGCACCATACGTAAGCACTGGAAGGATGCATTAATCAAACACTTTTCTTTTAAGACATAATGGCATATTGCTCTTGAAAATTATGCTGTTTCTTCCAAAGGCTCTCCAGGCAAGTTTTGTATGCCGATTAATTTCTTTACAAATGTGACCCTCACTTGATATCTGCTGTCCAAGATAAATGCACGTGTCTGTTATCTCCAGCTTTTCTCCATCAATCGATAAATCTTCATTTCTTGTAAAAGCATTGTACATCACTTTTGTCTTCTGAAAGTTCATTTTTAATCCCACTTCTTTACTCTTGTTAGCAAGTTCCTGTATCATACTCTGTAGCTCTGATGGGGTAGTTGCAAAAATGACTATGTCATCAGCAAAACGAAGGTGGGTTAGATAATCTCCATTAATCTTTATCCCTTTGTTTTCCCAGTTCAGTGATTGAAAGACATTTTCCAATGTGGCATTAAAGAGCTTCGGAGATATGGTGTCACCTTGTCTCACTCCTTTTCCAATTTTTATGTGTGTTGTATTTTCAAACAGCAGAATCTTTGCACTTGCATTTTCATAGATTTTATTAATAATATTAATGTATGCATCTTCAATACCGCAGGATTTCAGAGCCATTGCAACTGCTGATGGTTTCACCGAATCAAAGGCTTTTTCATAATCGATAAAAGCCATGCACAATGGAAGCTCATATTCCCTCGCTCTTTCAATTAGTTCTCTCAGTACGTGGATATGATCTATTGTGCTGTAGCCACTCCTGAATCCAGCTTGTTCTCTCGGTTGAGCCATGTCCAGTGTTACCTTCAAGCGGTGTGAAAGAACTTTAGTGAAGATTTTATAAACCACTGATAGGAGGCTGATAGGTCTGTAGTTCCTGAGATCCGCAATGTCACCTTTTTTATGTAGCAAGATCATTGTAGCGTTGTTCCAATCCTCAGGAATTTTCCCTTCATTAAGGCATCGAGTGAAAATTTGGGCGAGTACTGTTTCGATTTCTCCACTTGCTTCTTGTATGATGTCTACAGTAATTCCATCTTCTCCTGGAGCTTTTCCCCGCTTCATGTTCTTGATTGCATGTGCAACTTTTGCTGGAAGGACTGGAAGAACTCTGGTACTGGTACCTTTCATGATGTCTGGAGTACATGTATCATCCCTTTCATATAATTTGGAGTAGAAATCTTTCACTCTTGTCAAAATTTCGCCTCTATTTCTTGTTACAGAACCATCTTCTTTTCTCAGTGCCATAATATGTTTTTTCCCCTTACTGAGATGTCTTTTTGCTATCTTTAGGCTTTGGTTGTTTTCAATTGCTTTCCTTACTAGTGCACAGTTGAATTTCCTTACGTCTTCAGTGATACTTTTTCGTACTGTCTTGCATAGCTCAGCATATACTAATACCAGGTTTACCTAAAACTATAACCATAAAACAAAGTCTACATAACTGTGGACCAAGATTTTGGAATTCATTACTTAGAGAACTAACAGAAATCAATAAATATAACTTATGTAAAAAAAAACAACTTAAAGCATATATATTAAACTAACTACAAAAAAATACAAAAATAATAGTAATAATAATAAAAGGGATGGGAAGGGAAGGTTAATCGGAAAGTTGGAGGGCAAGAGTAATCTCTAATTGTAGCACCACGGAGATTTCATGTTGTACTAATAGTAACTAATTTCATTGCTGTCTTGAATTGTTGTCTTTACTTAGGGAGCTCGGGGCTAAGCCAGGACTCTGTGATGCCTTTTCCCAGAGCTTCCTTGCTGTTGTCATAAAAATAGATAAATAACAATGTAACAATAAATCATGAATTTATAATAGCAGAAGTAATAAATGAAATGAAATGAAATATCTGTATACCCAGGTTTCATCGCCGGTTGTAACGTTATTTAAAAAATGTCATCAGCGTTAGCACGATCCAAAAGTTCTTGACAGATGGTGATGCATTGTTTCTGCTCATCAGTAAGAAGCTGTGATACAAATTTTGATGCTATGTGATGCATATTCAATTTTCCAGTTAAAATTTGATGACATGAACCAATAGAGATGTTGTAATCCTCCGAAATTTCTCTGACAGTAAGATGGCGATTAGAACGAATAGTCTGATGCACTAAGACAATGTGATCATCATCTTTTGATATTGACGGCTGTCCTGATGTTGAATCATCCTCTATTGACTGCCAACCACTTTTAAAGCATTAGTAGCAATATAACACAGTGTACTCTTCATACGATGATCACTATAAACTTGCTTTAACACTTCATCAGTTTCAGTGAGCAATTTTCTGAGCCTAGAACAAAATTTAACTTTCATACATTGCTCATGATGATCAGCCATTTTTAAAAATCACAAACCACACCTCTCACATTCACAGACGAAACCTTACCGAACTAAAATTTAACAAGCAGAGAGTGAAAATCAAAATACATATTTTGATTTTCAAGTCCTACTTTTCTAGACTTAATTATGCTGGATTCTATGAACATGCAAATTCTAGTAAACTTTGTAAGGTGGGTTTTCCAATTCAGTAAAAGGAAAAATCAGAATAGATAAGAAAAACAAAGAAATTGAGGCATTTGATTTGGTCAAAGTGGAAATTAAAGCATGCACTATGAAATTAGGTATTTCTTATAACTGATTATGGTTAAACTGGAACTTCTTTTTAAAAATGCATTATCTGATGACAAAGTTAATGTCGTGTGATGTATGAAACATTAATTCCATAGCAAATCCTTTACATTAAAAACAAAATTTCAATGTTATATATGTTTTACTAGGAAATTTTAAAAACTGAGATTGCAAATTTTTGGAGATTTGTCACTATCTAACATCTGGCCAGATATTGTGAAAAATAACGTTAACCACAATAGTAATGGAGAAAAAAGGGTGACAAGAAGTTACTGCCTGAAGGAGAAGAATTTTTTCTGAAAATTTGCAATCTTATTTTAAAAAAGTTCTTAATAAAACTCATTTTGAATCCATAACTATTTAAACTAATATGGAGTTTACTTAGGAACTAAAGATCTGGAGGAAGAGTAGGGGTAAAGCTTAAAAATTTAACTTGTAAATGAAAAACATTTTGTTCCTAAGTAAACCCTGTGTTAATTTAATAGTTATAGCTAATTACTAATCAAAAACAACTATTATGGGAATTTTTCCTAGGATTTTTTTTTATTTTAATTGCAAATTTTCGGAGAAAACTCTTCTCCTTCTTCAGGCTGTCAGCCTGAAGAAGGAGAAGAGTTTTCTCTGAAAATTTGCAATTAAAATAAAAAAAATTCCTAGTAAAAATTCCCATAATAGCAGTTTTTGATTAGTAATCAAATTAAGAAACTAGGAAGCCAATTCTCAACATGAGCTTTATTCAAAGAATTAGTTATAGCTTATTAACTTCTAGGAATCACAATATCATCATTCATTACCCAGATCTGAATCTGTTCCATTCATGATGCACATGTTCTTCTAAAAAGAAATCTTATTAATGGCATTATCTTAGTGGTGTTTATGTATCTGAAGAACTTGTGTTTTGGTAAACACATTGTCAACTTATTGTGTCTGATCTTTTTGGGGGACAACAATCAGTATTTTCATTATTTAATGATATTTATATTAATTAGCACAGAAATACATATAACTTGATTTATTTGTATTATTTATTTAGGATCATATGCATTTATTTTTATGCATTTCTCAAACTTCAAAGGTAGGTGAATTACACTGTGACATCTTGGTTGTTGTTGCATAGTATCTTTGCAGTAAATGCCCCCCCCCCCGCACGGGGATAACTGGTTTCCAGTTATTTGGGGAGCGGCGCCCCCACGGCCCGAGCTCACCTTGTGACGGTTTCTATTGCCTCTGCGGCTTTGACGATTACATCACCGAAGGGACAGCTGTTCATCCAGCTGATGGGGGATGGCGTCCCCACGGCCCGAGCCGATTTTCTCTTATTGTTTTGCTTTTTTCGTCTTTCGTTCATATAGTGCCATGTTCCCGCCTCAGTTGTAGGCTGCTGAGGTTGTGATGAGGCACCAGTTCCGGGTTTGTTTCCTTGTTCTCTTCCCTGTCTTTTCTCTTTTATGTTACATTTTCTGTTTTTCCGGAGCTGGTTAGCTTAGACCTACCTGCATGTTTGCCGTGTGCGGTGACCCGTACAGGTGGAAAAGGGGATGCTGGAGGCTGAGGTATCTGGGGGCCGGGTTGTAGTTGTCTCCAGATGCCAATACTCCTCTTTGCCCTCTGCTTCACCCTAAACGGGAGGCTGGGGGCTAACCCACTCCTAGTCAGGAAGTCTGTGGCCGAGTGGTGTCCAGACTTCTAGCGGCTTGTCGTTCTGTTCGGCTGGGTGAGTATGGGGGTAGGGTGGGCATGCCAAAGGGGTGTTCTCCGGGCACGGGAAAGTCTGGGTGCACGCTGAGCGTGTGTCTGCCCTACCACCTTGCTATATCCGCTGACTATCCCTAGAGCCGTGTCCTGCATCCTCTTGGGCTTGCGGACCTCCGGCTCTCCCTCGTTGGGCTCGGTAGTGGGTGGGGAGGTCAGCGGACGAATCTTTTCCTTCATTCATGGAAACCCCAAGTGTTTCCCATGCTCATAATAATTTAAAGCGCCCTGTGGAGGAAAGTGCTCCTTCCTCCACAAAGAAACTTGTCACATCTAATTGCAATGCTCTGTTTCTGTTGATTAAATCTAGTGACTCTTCACAGTCACTCAGTACCAAGAGTCCTTTCTGGATCAACAAGGCTCTGCAAGCCGTTGCTGGCTCTCCAAAGAGTGTGAAGAAGCTCCCTTCCGGGGATCTTCTCGTGGAAACTTCTACTCCACGCCACAGTGCCACCTTGCTGGAAACGACCGTTTTGCTTGGCGTTCCTGTTCAGGTTTCTCCACACGGTTATCTCAATTCCTCTCGCGGTGTAGTCAACTCCCGCGACCTGCTTGAATGCAGCGATGAGGAATTGCTGGAGGAACTTGGTGAACAGCATGTCATTGGGGTTCGGCGGATTCTTTTTAGGCGGGATGGGAAATCTATTCCCTCCCGTAACATCATCCTAACGTTTGACTCCCCAAACCTGCCTACTTCCATCAAGGCAGGTTATTTACGGCTTGATGTACGTCCGTACATCCCGAACCCCTTGCGATGTTTCAGGTGCCAGCATTACGGTCACTCCCAGCAGTCTTGCCGTAATGTTGCAAAGTGTGGCCGCTGTGGTTCCACAGCACACTCTTTGGCGGATTGCTCTGCAGAGTCTGATCGTTGTGTCAACTGCGAAGGGACTCATCCTGCTTCTTCTAAGCAGTGTCCAAAGTGGCTAGAGGAACAGGCAATCCAACGCCTGAAGACAACTGAGCATCTCTCATATCCCGAGGCTAGACGGCGGATCGCCCCTTTACAACCAGGCCGGCGGTCCTATGCTTCAGTTGTGGTGCAGAAGGTTTCAGTGGCGGTCCAGACTGAGGTGACCATCCCAGCGGGGTGTCCTTATGATTTTGAGGACATCGTCGCTGCTGGTATGGAAGCACTGAAGTCTCGCCGTATTGCATCCAAGGCGACATCAACATCGTCGCCTAAACCTACCTCTATGCCGAAACCATCTACGGCCATCACAGGGACCCAGGTCCAGGGCACTGGGAAGAAGAAGCCGGAAAAGGTAAAACCAGGTTCATCCTCCCCGAAACAGAGCAAGCAAAAACCGTCTCTCAACACAGGGGTAAACACAGCCCTGTGTTACCTCCAGACACTGCGGATGGATTGGAGGTGATGGACGACAGTGAGACGTTCTAGTCGTCTGTCTTTTTCATTCTTTCTTTACATTTTTCATTATGGCCACGCTCATTCAGTGGAATTGCCGAGGTCTGCGATCACGCATTGATGATTTGAAAGGTTTACTGTCTTCGCACACACCTGTGTGCGTGTGTCTCCAGGAGACCAAGCTTCGCATGACGGACACTCCTTTGCTGCGGAGACATTCTTTTTCCGCAAAGATCACCAGGACGGCGTAATTGCCTGCGGAGGAGTGGCCGTCGTTGTTCCTCATGGTGTCCCTGTCACTGCGGTTGCCCTTCGGACGCCTTTGCAGGCAGTGGCAGTGAGACTGTTTGTGAACACTCTGCTCACGGTGTGTTCCATCTATATACCACCAACTGAAGCTGTAGGCCTTTTGGATCTGGAAGATTTAGTTGACCAGCTGCCGCCTCCTTTCTTCATCTTTGGGGATTTTAATGCTCACAATCCGTTGTGGGGTTCTACAACTCGAGACTCCAGGGGCCGTGTTGTTGAGTCCCTTCTCTCCAACACGTCCCTCTGTCTCCACAACACCGGAGTTGCTACTTATTTTCATGAACCCACCCGTTCGTACTCAGCCATTGATCTGTCTTTGAGTTCACCATCCTTATATCCTGACTGGTCCTGGAGCGTGTCTGGTGATCCCCTTGGCAGCGATCACTTAACCATCTTTCTCCGTCTAGCGGGTGGCGGGTACCGTTACCCTGCTCGCCCTGCTAGATGGAATATTGATCGTGCCAAGTGGGACGCATTCACGACTTCAGCGATTATTACTCCAGCTATGGTGACCTCAGGAACGGTCAATGACGCTGTTGCGGCGGTAACGGATTGTGTTGTGCATGCGGCAGAACTTACCATCCCCAGGACGTCGACTAAACTTCCACGTTGCCCAAGACCTTGGTGGAATTCCACTTGCATGGCAGCGCGTCAGGCCCAACACCGGGCTTGGGGTAGGTTTCGTCGGTACCCCACCGACGCGAACCTACTTGCTTTCAAGAAGGCCAAGTCCTACGCGCGATTGGTTCGTAGGCGTAGTCAACGGGAGTCCTGGATACGTTACGTGTCCGGGATTAACTCCGCTACCAGCCCTAAGATCGTTTGGGACAGGATCCGTAAGATTCGAGGACAGTACCCATCTGGGGAAATCTCCATTCTTGAGAGTGATGGAGGAACGGTTGCTGACGCTCAGGGTATTGCTGACTGTCTGGGCGCCGCTTTTTCTTCGGTGTCCAGCAGCGGCAATTACCCTGCTTCGTTCCGGCAGTTACAGCCGCGGCTTGAACGGTCCAAGATTTCTTTTGGACCGTTTTCTTCCGCAGATTATAACAGCCCGCTGACTGCCGTGGAGCTGAAGACCGCTCTGAATCGGTCCGGCCGGACATCTGTCGGACCAGATAACATCCATTACGAAATGCTGAAGCACCTTTCTCCGTCCTCTCTTGAATGTCTGCTAATCCTGTTTAACAGGATTTGGCTAGAGAATGCCTTTCCCGGGTCTTGGCGTACGGCCATTGTCGTTCCTGTTCCCAAACCTGGTAAAGATCCCACCAACCCGTTGAACTACCGGCCAATTGCTATGACGAGCTGCCTTTGCAAAGTACTCGAGCGCATCATTAACCTTCGTCTCATTTTTTATTTAGAAATTCATCACATTTTTTCGCCTCATCAGAGTGGATTTCGTAAATCTCGATCCACCACCGATCATCATCTTCGCCTTGAGACATCTGTCAGGGAGGCGTTTGTCCGGCGTCAGCATATGGTCTCCGTCTTCTTCGACATGGAGAAAGCCTATGATCGTACCTGGAGATACGGCATTCTCCGTGATCTGCACGAGTGCGGATTGCGGGGAAACTTACCATCTTTCATCGCCGGATTTCTCCAGGACCGGAGTTTCCGTGTGCGCGTCGGGTTGACCCTCTCTGCGGTGTACCCGCAAGAACAGGGTGTACCTCAGGGCTCCATTCTTTCCGTTACGTTGTTCATCCTTCGTGTTAACCATATTTTCCACCTGCTTCCTCCCACGGTTCGTGGAACCATGTACGTGGATGATCTGCAGATCTCTTGCGCCTCTGTTAACATGCGTACCATCGAGAGACAGCTCCAGTCTGCCATTACCAAGATCTCTCACTGGGCTTCCCAAAATGGATTTGGCTTCTCGACGCAGAAGACCGTTTGCGTGCATTTTTGCCGTAAACGGGGTCTTCACCCAGACCCCAGCCTCCGTCTGGGGTGTTCTACCATCCCTGTGGTGTCAGAAGCCAGGTTCCTTGGGCTAACTTTTGACCGAGCGCTCACCTTCCGGCCTCACATTCAGTCTTTGAAGGTGAAGTGCACGAAGTCATTGAGTATCCTGAAGGTCCTCTCCCGAACATCTTGGGGGGCCGACAGGTGCTCAATGCTTCGCATTTACCATTCTCTGATTCGGTCAAAGTTAGACTTCGGATGCATTACGTACGGTTCAGCGCGTCCTTCGGTTTTAAAGCCTTTGGACCCCGTCCATCACCAGGCATTGCGGCTATGTACTGGTGCTTTCCGTACCTCTCCCGTGCATAGCCTGTATGCGGAGGCTCATGAGCCGCCGTTGTGCATCCGTCGTAAGCAGCTGTCTCTTCAGTTTTACACAAAACTGAAATCTCTTCCTGATCATCCCCTGCATGGTTCCATCTTCCAACCGGACTGTGTCCGCTTGTTTTCCAACCGCCCCTCCTGTGTTCCGACGTTCGGGATTCGGATGTCTGCCATGGTGCGCGATGCTGGTCTGAACTTGTCAAGGATTGGTTTGACCACCTTTTTCAACCGTCCTCCTTGGCAGTCCGTTCTAGCAACGGCTGACCTTTCTCTTTGTGTGTGGCCAAAGTCTTCCACTCCTGCTCTGGTGTACCAGCAGCTCTTTGCTGAAAAACAGTCTGTCTACCCGGATTTTGTGCCTGTGTTCACCGATGGCTCGAAGTCCGGGGATGTCGTTGGATCCGCTTTTGTGTGTGGCGAAGCCTCACATGCTGAGAGGCTTCCGCCTGAATCCACCGTCTTTTCGGCAGAGATGCGTGCGGTACACCTTGCTTTGTGCCACATACAGTCTCGATCACTTCGTCGCGCTATGGTTTGCTCTGATTCCCAGTCCGTCATCCATGTTTTATCTTCTCCAGAGGACACGGACTCACCTGTCATCCGTGATGTCCGTCGTCTTCTTGGAACTTTGGAGGGTGATGGCTTCCTGGTCCGATTCTGTTGGGTTCCTGGCCATGTTGGGATCCGGGGTAACGAGCTGGCAGATCTCTTTGCCAGGTCTGTTTCCTCCATGTCGCCAGCTCGGCTGCCACTGTCTTTCCGAGATTATCGGCCGTTGATCCGGAAATTTGTTCTGGATGAGTGGCAGTCCCTGTGGTCTCAGCAGGGTAGCAATAAACTCTATGCCATCAAACCACAGATCGGACTTTGGATGTCTAGTTTGCGGAAGAACCGTCGTGAGGAAGTTGTTCTTGCACGTCTCCGCATTGGGCACTGTCGTTTTACTCACCGCTTTTTGCTGTGTGGCGAGAGTGTCCCGGTGTGTGAGGCGTGCGACTGTCGTCTCACTGTCCTTCATGTTTTGTGTACTTGTGTTCGGTTTTGTGATCATCGTTTTCGTCATTTTCACTCTCATCTGTTGGACGAAGGAGCAGCTACGCTGCAGACAATTATTGGCGAAGCCTGCGACATGAAAGCAGTGTTTTCGTTTTTACAGGATATTGACTTTTTTAAACTTATCTAGATTTTAACTTGTTCACTATCATATTTCATTTTTACTATATCAGCCTGTTTTTAACCTTGTGTACGTTTTTATTGCTTTAGTTTTGTTTTGATGTCTTTTGTTTTGGCGCTCTTTGGCCAACCATGGCCCTTGCGCCATTAAAATATATTAACCAACCAACCAACCAGTAAATGCCCACCATGTTTTTGGCAAATAAAGTTAAAAAAATTAATAAACACTTTTATTTTCACAAAACAAAACTGATTGCCTCCAAAAAGAAACGCTGCAGCAACAGGAGAATTAAATTATGAATTAATATGTTGCATCTTTATTCCCTATGTCATTCATATTTCATGGGCTAGTAGATTACACCTGTTTCACAGTGTTAAATATAACACAAATGTAATCTACCTGCTATGGAATATGAATGCTGCAAGGAACCAATGTATGTCATCCTAAATTGCAATCTTAAAATGTTGATCTGAGTAACTAAAATTATTATGTACTGAAGAAATTATACTTGAAAGCATCTTTCAAATAACTGAGTTTTTGACAGCATGTCTCAGCAGTAATGCATTCCTTTTGTGGTAGCAACTCAAAAGTGAATCATTTTTAATATTCCACTGAGCACTCAACAAGATGCAGATGACCTCTGACATGTGTAGGCGTTGAATGGCTTAGGCAAACTTACTGCCATCTACACTTTACATTGGCTCATAAAGGATCCACATTTTATCCCCCATGAACAGTGCAGTCCAAAAATTATATTAACTTGGCCTCGAACTATGTTGCGTGGGATACATTCCTGTGTATGTCCATATTGTACACCTCTTGATTTCTCATGTATACCAATATTCATCAATCTCCAATGAAATCAGTAATTTGTTTGACACAGAAAATGCAATATAATTCCTTTCAACATTGTGTACACCAGGTTTCTTACTTCTTTGCTTTTTAACAGAATAAGAAAAATTAAAAGAAATGATGCATGGTAATACCAGACATATGACTGATACGTTGACAATTGCTAGTACTGTGCATGTAAATATGTGTCACTGAAATTGTTTCTCATTTCTGCAAGTGCTGACTGTGGTAAAGAATTAAATGTCATGCATGCATATAGTCTTACCTAATGCTGTCTTTAATGTTATCACCTGAATTTGCTATTGATGAAGTCTTAGAATGAAGCTCAATTTCCAAACTCAGATTGTGAGTTAGATTGTAATTGATTCCATTGTGCTTTTGAATTTAGCATTTGAACTCACTGTAGAAAATATGTAGACTGCTACCTGTAGGAGAAGGTAGATGCAACCTTTGATCTTTGCTCAGAGCTAACATTGATAGAAGAGCAAAATGCTTATTGCTTCTGTTATAAAATGTATTGGTTGTCATACTTGCAAAATGTGTTAGTGATGGGTATTTTGGGTAAAATGAAGTCTTCTCCACTGCTTTTCAGTTGTGGTCAGTGTTTCTCAGGCTTTAAGAATGGGTGCTCAGGTGATATTAGTTTTCTTAGTATGAAAAATATGAATTATTTATAAAGGAACTTTTATTCATCTACAAATTATTAATAATAATATTAAGAACTCTTGGTTTTTACTAAACAGAAAATAAAAGTTTCTAGAATTCACAAAAGTATTACCAAATGAAATCCCAAATTATTATTGAAAAAAGCATCTAAGTTACAGCTCAGCAATGTTCAGAGAAAAAAAAATATATCAGGGCTATAATATCACATGATTTTAGTGATTTTGTCACATGATTTTTGTAGTCTAATGTTTATGCAATTTGTGTTACTTTTTATGCTATTTTTAAATTTTATTTTCACAGTTCAATTAGCACGTTTTACATTTTCGTTCTATTTATGCAGTTCAAATAGTGTGTTTAACAGTTTTGTTTCCATTTATGTAGTTCAAACAATATGTTTTGCATTTATGTGGGAAGGGCAATGGGGGTGCTAGTTTTTGTACATCAACTCTTGATTTCCATTATGTAAGAATTTTGAAATATTTTAAGCTTTATGATTGGAAAAAGAACATCATGCAAAATTTTTCATTATTATGAGTTTTCTATACGGTTAGGGGCTTTAATTCATTCTGTTTGTAGTGATTTTTTTTTAAACTCATGTTCAGCAAATATTGTTATGAATTGAAAAGTATTAAAGCTCAGAAAGTCTTCTATCAATATATGAAACATAAAAGAACATTCTGTTGAAATAGTGCCTAGCATTGTAGTTATGATTGACATGGTAATGAGATTCTTCCGCAGATTTGCTGAATCCCCCCCCCTTTTTGGATCATTCTCGAGATCAATGCAAAACTGAAGACTTTTGGGGGGGGGGGTCGTTTTCTTTCTGGGGACGGTATTTCATGTTTCAAAACTGTTGAAAAACAGAAGTTAAACGGAGTGAAAAATTTTCTTGTAATCGTAATTTTTTCTCGCGTGTTGCCTCTACCCAGTATTGTTGCTAAATATAATTTTATTGCATAAATGTGTGTATTTTGGAATGAAACTGTAGACAACAATTTCCAAAAGTGGAAGTTAGACGGTGCGAAAATTTCCCTGTAATTTTCAGGTATGAGATTCTTCTGTGAATTCGAGGAATTCCACCTTTTCTGTAATCATTTTTGATTTTTCATACGCAACTGAACATTCAGATCGATACACAATTGAACAGAAATTTTTGGAGGGCTGGTGGTGACGGGGAAGAGGGGTTCGTCAGAGAACGGAATTCTGTCTTTACAAAACTTTCGAAAACGGAAGGCCGACGGAGTGAAGATTTTTTCCGTAGTTGTTAAATATCATCGTTTCCCCATGTGTGTGTGTGTGTGTATGTGTGTGTGTTTCAGCTTGAAAATGGGGGTTGGGATTTCCAAAAACGGAAATCCGACAGAGCAAAGATTTCTTCTGTAATCGCAATTTTTTTTTCTCTCAACATTCTCAATCACCTACATTGTTGTTAAAAAGTTATTTCCCCCAAAAAAATTATTGCATTTAGTTAATAAGGAGGGAAAATTTTCCAAAAAGGAAAGTGATGAAGTTGGAAAATTTGTAAGAATTGATGAATGGTGTCCAAAATTATTCATATTCTCAAAGTTACACCATGTATCTAAAATATGTATTAAAACTTTGATATCATGCACTCATGGTCCTCAGACTGAAAGATCTTTGAGCATGACAAATGAAATTATTGTCATCAAAGGGGAAGAAAAGAAAAGAAAGAAAAGTGACAATAAAGAAATGGGGAAGAAAGATATTAGCAGAAAGAAAAAATTCAGCAGTGGATGCTTTGTAGTTTCAGAGTCAACAAAAGACAAACTGAAAGTAGTCTGCATTCTTGCATCGTGTTTTGATTTTTCACCCAGTTTAAAAAGTTCAGCATTTTTTTTCTCCTTTGTCAGTCTCGTATGGTAAAATACTGAAAGCCTTTATGTTCGCATAAATGACTTAAAGTCATTTCACAGTATTATTTCTTAAAGCACAGTTCTCCATGTTTGTCATTCTATTACTTGTTCAGTTGCGAAAGCCAAGCTAGATAAAAATTGTTCACAGGAATATACTATGTAGTATTTGTTTTAATGACATGTAAAGTATGACCAAATCATAAATTAATGAGTTTCATATTAGTAATTCGCCATCATCATATCAGCAATTGTTAAGTGACTTAGTAAAGATACTCACGAATTCTACATTTAAAAATGTATATATGTCTGCGTGCGTGCACACTCACTCACTCACTCTCTCTCTCTCTCACACACACTCACACACACACATTCTTATGAGGCATAACATTATAGCCACCTCCCTAATTTGTTTTGTTCCACTTTTTGCTGCATTAACTGATTGTGTCAATGGGGCATTAACTCTGCTAGATCATGGGGGTTCCCTTAGGTATTTTGTACCAGCTGGACCAGAAAGGCATCCTGGAGTCTGGCAACAGGACAAAGCAAAGGCATAGGCCAGTGAATGCTGCATTCTGTAACATTCCACAAATGTTCAATATGATTCAAGTTGGGGAATTTGATGGTCAGGGAAGCACACAGAATTTTTGAACATTATCTTCAAAGCATTCTTGCTCAATGTGGGTCTTGTGGCATGGGGCCTTTTCTTGCTAAAACATTCCAGTGCTATCCAAATACACTATCACCATGTAAAGTGACATTTGGCCTGAAACAATGCCCAAGTAGTAACTGATGGTGAGGTGTTCAGTGTGGATGAGGAGGCCTAATCATGTTAATTAAAACAATCTACATATCATGGTACCACCACCACCAGTGTAGTGTTTTCATCCAACTGTGCAGTTTGGCTTCAGCCGTTCACCCTTGCAGCATTGAAATTTGACCCATCCATCGTCATGTGGGAGCTGGAATCTGGATTCATCAGACCAGGCAATTCAAGTCGAGTAGCGGATCCAGTGGGGGGGT
Organism: Macrothele yani; assembly: GCA_039090855.1. Lineage (NCBI taxonomy): Eukaryota > Metazoa > Arthropoda > Arachnida > Araneae > Macrothelidae > Macrothele > Macrothele yani. The sequence continues at coordinate 118,639,912 of CM077005.1, read as the reverse complement.
GGGGAGAGGGGTGTGACTGGAGCAATACCCCTAAAGTGGGTTTTTCCTTTTTAAATGGCCAATATGTATATAATGAAATTATTTAATTTTTCAATTATAGTAATAAATCCACAAATTTTCATAAAAGTTTTCATAACAAATAATATTTGCTGTAAATTTGGAGATAACATGTTCTGTTCTAGCTTCAGCAGAAAAGAAAAAAAAAAAAAAAAATTAGAGGTTCAGAAACAGAGAAAGATGGGTGCAAAAGGGAAAAGATATTTTGACTGATCATGAAAAGTAATGGGTGAACTTTGTTCTGTTTTTTTTAGTTTTGTCTGGCATCGTTAGTAACTGCGAGCAGGGAAAGTCAACGCATGAGGTAGACTTTGAAGTGTGTGAGAGATAGTGTGGGTGACAGAGCAAAGTAGGTACCTCGATTGGGCCTTAAACAAAAACTAATAAAAAATTTCCAAGCTGGAAATTTTTCTATTAAATTAACCCATATGAATAGAAGTGATTAAACTTTATTTTGAAAGATTTTATCCAAACATTGAAATTTAAAAACAATGAAGTTGGTTTCCTGGAAAAGTGGGCAATTGAACGCCATGAAAATAGTGCCGATTTTTCAGTTCTTGTTTGCAGTTCATGATTTAAAAATTTACAACAATTTTTAATGGAAAGTTTTTAAAAGCCTTGTGATGCCAGAAAGAGGCAACACTGTAAGTCTATGTACAGTGTGTGTGTGTGTGTGGTGTGTGCCCTCCACAAAGTTTCTCTCTTTTTTAGACCAAAACAACCCCCTCCCCTTCCCTAAGATGAGCTTCTAGATCCATTACTGTTCAAATCATATAAATTAGTGGCCAGGGAAGCACAAGAAATGCTTGGACACATGATTCTTGAACCATTCTTTCAGAATGTGAACCATGTGACATGGAGCTTTGTCTTGTTGAAAGAGTCCAGCATAATTCAGATACATGATCACCATGTAAGGTGACGTGTGGCATTAAACAGTGCCTAAGTGTGATCTGGTGGTGTGAGTATATTCAATGGGGTTAGCAGGCTTAGTGATGCCCAAGAAAACAATACCCGTATTGTGGTACTGCCACCACTAATGTATTTCTGTCCAATTATACAGCTCAGTTGCAGCTGTTCATCCTTGCAGTGTCGAAATCACACCCCTCCGTCATCATGTTGGAGCTGGAATTTGCGCTCGTTGTACCAGCTGACTCTTTGCCAGTCATCCACTGTCAAGTTATTGTACTCCTGTGCCAACTGTCTGTGAAATTGTAAATTGTCGGTCAATGTGGGCACCAACTTCTTAAGTGCATCCACAAGAGAATCTGCTTTTTATATTGTGTGCTCGGAAATATTTCCTTTTGTGCCCTGGTGCTAATCTGCCATTAACTGGGGAATTATGAGTCATCTGTTATCACAGGGAGCATATGCCAACTGAGATGTACATCAACTGTCAACCACTAGTGATTTCCTCTGTCTGCCTTTTTTAGCGTGTCCTAAATTTCTACCTCTTTTAGATTCTAGCCCGCTGCTTTCCTTGCATCAATAATTATTCTACATGCGAACTGTGACAATTTTTTTTTCTTCCCCATTGCACGGGTTTCATACTGGCAAATTGACACACCCTGCCCTTGCCTTCAATATATATTCAAAACCAGCCATTGATATCACTGCTACATTCTGTGGGACATGTCCACTCATGGAAACAGGGTTGTTCATAATGATCTGGCCTGTGAGTGTATATACTGTTTGTGTACTATTTGTGTGTGTAATATTTGAAAATTTTATTGTTATTTTATTAAATTTTATGCTTGTAGAGATATTTTCTAAAGATTGTGAAAACGCAGTAAAAAAAAAAAAAAAGGAAGAGTTTTCACATATTTTTCCCCCTCTTTCTTTGCTTTCCTTTATGTTTATAGGAGATGCATCTGTGTATGAATGCGATCGTTGCCACCTGAACTTTACAAGTTTTTCTTCACTTTCAAAGCATAAAAGGCATCACCGGGGTGAAGGTCCTGGCCGCAAGCATTCTTGTCCATACTGTCCCTACTCTACAGACAACCGGAAGAATCTTCAAAGGCACGTGAATATCCACACAGGAGTGAGGCCATATAGGTGTTCTTTGTGCTGCAAGAGTTTTGTGCAGAAAGGTACTTTGCAAACTCACATGCTCACCCATACTGGTATTAAGCCATACTCTTGTGACTTATGCAACTTCTCTTGTACAACAGGGAGCAGTCTTAATCGTCACAAAAGGTCACACTATCAGGAACGCCCATACTTATGTAAATTTTGCCAAAGATCATTTGCTGACAGGGTCAGTGTACAAATGCATGAGAAAAAGGCACATTTTGCCATAGCTAATATTGTAAATTAAGAAAATAAATATTTTAATATTTTTTTAAAGATCTATTATGGCATTTATGTTATTTACTATGTGTGATTTGGTGTTTGTTATACAAGAAATAACTGCAAGGTGCGTACGTTAAACTTGTGTTTACTTTTTGAAGTAGTTTCTTGCAGTTGAGATGTATAGCGTGCAGTATTGAATTTTAGGTGCCATTTCAATTATACTTAGATATGTTCCTTATTTATTTATTCACTCTCTTTTTTTTATTTATTTATGATTTTTTACATTTTGAAAGGAAGTAATCAGTAATATCATAGTACAAATGCTTTGATACTTGCATTTATACTCTGTCAGAGCAATGAAATATATTGAAACGATTGCAGTTTTGAACTCTCTCATGTACCTGATATTTGCTTTCCTGTTCTCCAGTTTAGTAGTGACATGATTACAGACAAATGACTCAATGCTCTGGCAGCCATTTACAACTCAGCTGATGGAAGTGGACAAAGTCACAGGTTTGCTGAATGACTTTACATTATTTTTTCCATTTGTATAATTAAGATAGTTTTCTGAGTTAACTGGCAATGTTGCTCTTATTTAATTGCAATTCTTTTATATCCAACAAAATTTTCCTGAAAGAAAGAGGTGGGAAAAGGAACCCATAAGGTAGGTCACTCCATTATCCTCACTTATGTGATAACCCTCAATCCTTGTCTTCTCCAAAAAAAAAAAAAAATGGAAAAGCACTTGTTTTTATTCAGTTATGCCACTTTAGTAAGTAGTATTTCATTGTAATACATACACAGTTGACGTGGATTTGAAACATCAAATAGAAGTCATCGCTCTTTCCAAATGTATAAGTGAGTCACGGAAAAATTATCATCACCGGCCACCAGGAATCGAATCCTGGGTGTTCCAGTTACATGCCGGACATGCTTCCACTGCACCACAGATTTTTTCTGTGACTCACTTATAAACGTGGAAAGAGCAATGACTTCTATTTGGTGTTTCTAATCCACATCAACTGTGTATTTATTATTCATTCACCTTCTAGTTATTTGCTGCTTTTCATCTGTGGTGAATCCCCAGCATTGTGCGGGGCTCCAAAGAAACAACCTGCCAGGTGGTTTGGCAGTTTGTTGTATCTGAGTCTGAAGAATTTCGAGGGTGCAGTGGAAGCATATCCGGCATGTAACTGGAAGACCCTGGGTTCGATTCCCGGTGGCTGCCAATGAGAATTTTTCTGTGACTCACTTATAAACGTGGAAAGAGCGATGACTTCTATTGGATGTTTCTAATCCACGTCAACTGTGTATTTATTATTCATTTGCCTTCTAGTTATTTGTTCAGTTGCTGCTTTTCATCTTTAGTGAATCCCCAGCATTGTGCAGGGCTCCAAAGAAGCAACCCTTCCATGTGGTTTGGCAGTTTGTCGTATGTGAGTCTGGAGAATTTCAAGGCCTCTGTGGTGCAGTGGAAGCATGTGCGGCATGTAACTGACTCACTTATAAACGGGGAAAGAGTGATGACTTCTATTTGATGAGTATTTCATTGTTTGAATACTGTTAAAGAGTTATTGTATCGTGAGTAAAAGATAAATCAATAAACTAACAAAATTAGGTGCCCTGTCATGTTGCATAACAAATACTCTGCTCTCCAAACAGCTTTTTATATATAACTTAAAAAAAAGATAGTCATATGAAAATGTGTATGACTGTAGAAAATAGAAAGGGTGTTTATACATTAGTTACGAGTGGACCAGTCAAATAATGTTTTTTGAATGCCAGGTAACTTTGAAAAAAAAATAGTTTACTGAAATAACTGCACAAATGAGTCTTAATATGGAATACATCTTCCCTAGAATCAAAAAGCTAGGCATCGCATGTCTCCATGACCCATGAGGTCAGTATGGTTGTCATACATTTCTGTGGATAATGAAGACCGTATATATCTCATCCCTTTCATCACAAGATTGATGAGACCATATATATCTCATCCCTTTCATCACAAGATTGATGAGACCATATATATCTCATCCCTTTCATCACAAGATTGACAAGATCATATATATCTTATCAATCTTGTGTAAAAATCTTCGAGGAGGACAGGAATGCAACCTTGCTTCCTAGGTAGTCTTATTACCAGGGCCCAATTTAAACACCAAGTGGCCCAGAGGCAGGAAAATGGTAAGAACCCCCATTAAGAAAAAATCTTCCACTAATGTATAGTGCTAGAGATGTCATGTGATGTACATAACATTGTGTGTGTGTGTGTACACACACACACACACACACACATATATATATAGCAGGATGTAAGGTCAGGTGATGCGTAACATCACAGCCTCTCTCTATGACAAATGTCAACCCCGCCTTCTCGTGGTACATCCTGTTCCCACTAAAGGGGCTCTGACGACCGCCAATAGCGGTATAACTATACCATGGAGATTAGAGGAAATGCTATCCCACACTCACCAACCCACTTGGCCAGCGTGGGGAGTTGTGGCCAAACCCCTCCAAAATGACTACACAACTTAAATCTTGGCCCTCAGTCTCCGGCAGCTGGAATGTACCTGGCCAAGGCAGCGGCCAGTGCGACATGAAGGCAGAGGGTGCTAAGAATCCCCGGAGGACCGGACTAGGCTGCCATCTGATGCTGACCTTGGCTACGTATAATGGACGCTCCCTATCTTCTGATTCAAGGCTTCTTGAATTGGAAGAGGAACTACAAAGGATCAAGTGGGACATCGTCGGGCTAAGTGTGGTAAGGAGAAAAGGAGAAGATCTAATTGAACTGAAAAGTGGACATCTCTTCTACTATCGTGGGACTGATACTGGCAGAACTAGTGGTGTTGGATTTATAATAAACAAGAAACTGAAGGATAAAGTTGTAGAAGTTGAAAGTTCCTCTGACAGAGCTGCACGACTCGTTATCCAACTCTCGAGAAGATGCCAGGCTCAGATTATTCAAACTTATGCACCTACCACAAGTCATCCTGAAGAAAAAATTGAAGTATTTTATCAGGAAATTCGTTATCTAAATAATAAAGGTAAGCAGGCACTTGAAGATAATTATGGGGGATTTCCATGCAAAAATAGGACAACGGCAACAGAATGAAACTTCAGTAGGTAAATTCGGTCACTGCAACAGTAACCAGCTTGGAAATACTCTCGTAGAGTTTGCAGAGGCAGAAGAGTTTTTCATCTTGAACTCCTTCTTCAAGAAAAAGCCACACAGCAAATGGACATGGAGACATCCAAATGGGACGACAAGTGAAATTGATTTTATTATGTGTAACAAAAAATTCGTCATAGAAGACTGCAGTGTGCTAAACAAGTTCAACACAGGTAGTGACCATAGATTGGTGAGATGTAAGATGCACCTCAACACTAAACTCGAACGTGGCAAGCTCATAAGACAAACAAAATGTATTGACACAACCAACCTTAAAAAACACCATAATACCTTCAAGTTGGAACTGAAGAACAGATTCTCTGCTTTAGAAGGCCTAACATTGGAAGAAGTGGATATTTCTGAAGTTAACAGAAAAGTAACCAAAGCTCTTATGGAAACAGCAACAAAATTAGCTGGGTCTAATAACAAGTTGCGTGTGAACAAATTATCAGGAAAAACCAAAATGTTGATGCAAAAAAGAAGAGAGATGAGGACAACTAAAGAAGATGTGACTTCCAAAGTGGAATATATAGAGCTATGCAAGACAGTACGAAAAAGTATCACTGAAGACGTAAGGAAATTCAACTGTGAACTAGTGAGGAAAGCAATTGAAAACAACCAAAGCCTAAAGATAGCAAGGGGCTTTGGTTACTTTTCTGTTAACTTCAGAAATATCCACTTCTTCCAATGTTAGGCCTTCTAAAGCAGTAAGGGAAGAAAACAGATTATGGCACTGAGAAAAGAAGATGGTTCTGTAACAAGAAATAGAGGCGAAATTTTGACAAGAGTGAAAGATTTCTACTCCAAATTATATGAAAGGGGTGATACATGTACTCCAGACATCATGAAAGGTCCCAGTACCACAGTTCTTCCAGTCCTCCCAGCAGAAGTTGCACATGCAATCAAGAACATGAAGCAGGGAAAAGCTCCAGGAGAAGATGGAATTACTGTAAACATCATACAAGAAGCAAGTGGAGAAATCGAAAAACAGTACTCGCCCAAATTTTCACTCGATGCCTTAATGAGAGAAGATTCCTGAGGATTAGAACAAAGCTACAATGATCCTGCTACATAAAAAAGGTGACATTGAGGATCTCAGGAACTACAGACCTATCAGCCTCCTATCAGTGGTTTATAAAAAATTCACTAAAGTTCTTTCACACTGCTTGAAGGTGACACTGGACATGGCTCAACCAAGAGAACAAGCTGGATTCAGGAGTGGCTACAGCACAATAGATCATATCCACGTACTGAGAGAACTAATTGAAAGAGCGAGGGAATATGAACTTCCATTGTGCATGGCTTTTGTCGATTATGAAAAAACCTTCGATTCGGTGAAACCATCAGCAGTTACAATAGCTCTGAAATCCTGCGGTATTGAAGATGCATACATTAATATTATTAATAACATCTATAAAAATGCAAGTGCAAAGATTCGGCTGTTTGAAAATATAACACACATAAAAATTGGAAAAGGAGTAAGACAAGGTGACACCATATCTCCGAAGCTCTTTAATGCCACATTGAAAAATGTCTTTCAATCACTGAACTGGGAAAACAAAGGGATAAAGATTAATGGAGATTATCTAACCCACCTTCGTTTTGCTGATGACGTAGTCATTTTTGCAACTACCCCATCAGAGCTGCAGAGTATGATCCAGGAACTTGCTGACAAGAGTAAAGAAGTGGGATTAAAAATGAACATTCAGAAGACAAAAGTGATGTTCAATGGTTTTACAAGAAATGAAGATTTATCGATTGATGGAGAAAAGCTCGAGATAACAGACATATACGTTTATCTTGGACAGCAGATATCAAGTGAGGGTCACATTGATGAAGAAATTGATCGGCATACAGGACTTGCCTGGAGAACTTTTGGAAGAAACAGCTTAATTTTCAAGAGCAATATGCCATTATGTCTTAAAAGAAAAGTGTTTGATCAATGCATCCTTCCAGTGCTTACGTATGGTGCTGAGACGTGGACCTTAACTAAAAGAGACATACAAAGGCTGCAGACAACTCAAAGCAGCATGGAGAAGTGCATGCTTGGTGTAACCAGGAGAGATAAGAAGAGGAACTCGTTGATCCGAAAAATGACAAGAGTGGAAGACATCATGATCAGAGTTAAATCCCTGAAATGGCAATGGGCTGGACATACTGCCAGAAGGACAGACCATCGATGGACAGCCGAAATTTTAGATTGGATTCCAAGAAACAGGAAAAGACCGAGAAGAAGACCACATGGGAGATGGGTGGATGAAATTCGAAAGTATGCGGGAGTGACATGGAGGAGACTGGCACAAGACAACCCGTTGTGGAGGAAACTTGGGGAGACCTTCGTCTAGCAGTGGATTGATAATGGTTGACAATGATGATGATGATGATGATGCTATATAGCAAAAAAGCAACAAGAAGAATTAAACAAAAACCAAGTACAAATTTGAAATTCCAAAGTGCCAAAGTGCCAAAGGCTGCATAAAAGGAAGATCAAACCACAGTATTGAAAAAATAAAAAACTTAAAGAGCAAAATTTTTTGAAAAAACAGAAACAAAATAAAAAATTCCAAGAAAGAGCAGAAGAACAACCACCAATCCCCAACCGTCTAGCTCCGAACGATGGAAACCAACCAAACAGAAGAACGCAGGGAAGCAGATCAATGACTGATTCTCCGATGGCTTCGTTAAGGGCAAGCATAAAGAAAATCACTCATTTATCTACTGAGACCAGTGAATTGTGTGTTTGCCGCCCCGGTGGCACAGTGGTCTAAGGCGCGGGCCTCTGATCATTCGTCCGTAAGGGGTCCGGGTTCGAATCCCGGTCAGGCATGGATGTTGTGTTTGGCTTACGGCACTGGCTCTCTCCCTTCCCTGGAACCAGTGGCCCTAAATTAGGGACGGACGACTGCTTATAGCCCATTGAATTGCTCACGGTGGTCGTTAAACCTCCAACAAAAAAAATAAAAATAAAAAAAATTGTGTGTTTCTGCCTATTTAGTTTGCTAAAAGGACAGATTAAATTTAAGGTTAAACTTGTCAAATTAAAAAGGGATTTCTAAACCAACCCAGCAAACTAAATGAAATGTTATTTAGTTTGCATTTTTTAATATATATATATATATATATCATCATCATTGTCAACCATTATCAATCCACTGCTGGACAAAGGTCTCCCCAAGTTTCCTATACAACGTTCTGTCTTGTGCCAGTCTCCTCCATGTCATTCCGCATACTTACGAATTTCATCCACCCATCTCCCATGTGGTCTATTTCTGGGTCTTTTCCTGTACCTTCGAATCCAATCTAAAATTTCGGCTGTCCATCGATGGTCTGTCCTTCTGGCAGTATGTCCAGCCCATTGCCATTTCAGGGATTTAACTCTGATCATGATGTCTTCCACTCTTGTCATTTTTCGGATCCACGAGTTCCTCTTCTTATCTCTCCTGGTTACACCAAGCATGCACCTCTCCATGCTACTTTGAGTTGTCTGCAGCCTTTGTATGTCTCTTTTAGTTAAGGTCCACGTCTCAGCACCATACGTAAGCACTGGAAGGATGCATTGATCAAACACTTTTCTTTTAAGACATAGTGGCATATTGCTCTTGAAAACTAAGCTGTTTCTTCCAAAAGCTCTCCAGGCAAGTTTTGTACGCCGATTAATTTCTTCAGCAATGTAACCCTCACTTGATATCTGCTGTCCAAGATAAACGTACATGTCTGTTATCTCCAGCTTTTCTCCATCAATCAATAAATCTTCATTTCTTGTAAAACCATTGAACATCACTTTTGTCTTCTGAAAGTTCATTTTTAATCCCACTTCTTTACTCTTGTCAGCAAGTTCCTGGATCATACTCTGCAGCTCTGATGGGGTAGTTGCAAAAATGACTACGTCATCAGCAAAACGAAGGTGGGTTAGATAATCTCCATTAATCTTTATCCCTTTGTTTTCCCAGTTCAGTGATTGAAAGACATTTTCCAATGTGGCATTAAAGAGCTTCGGAGATATGGTGTCACCTTGTCTTACTCCTTTTCCAATTTTTATGTGTGTTATATTTTCAAACAGCCGAATCTTTGCACTTGCATTTTTATAGATGTTATTAATAATATTAATGTATGCATCTTCAATACCGCAGGATTTCAGAGCCATTGTAACTGCTGATGGTTTCACCGAATCGAAGGTTTTTTCATAATCGACAAAAGCCATGCACAATGGAAGTTCATATTCCCTCGCTCTTTCAATTAGTTCTCTCAGTACGTGGATATGATCTATTGTGCTGTAGCCACTCCTGAATCCAGCTTGTTCTCTTGGTTGAGCCATGTCCAGTGTCACCTTCAAGCAGTGTGAAAGAACTTTAGTGAAGATTTTATAAACCACTGATAGGAGGCTGATAGGTCTATAGTTCCTGAGATCCTCAATGTCACCTTTTTTATGTAGCAGGATCATTGTAGCTTTGTTCTAATCCTCAGGAATCTTCTCTCATTAAGGCATCGAGTGAAAATTTGGGCGAGTACTGTTTCGATTTCTCCACTTGCTTCTTGTATGATGTTTACAGTAATTCCATCTTCTCCTGGAGCTTTTCCCCGCTTCATGTTCTTGATTGCATGTGCAACTTCTGCTGGGAGGACTGGAAGAACTGTGGTACTGGGACCTTTCATGATGTCTGGAGTACATGTATCATCCCTTTCATATAATTTGGAGTAGAAATCTTTCACTCTTGTCAAAATTTCGCCTCTATTTCTTGTTACAGAACCATCTTCTTTTCTCAGTGCCATAATCTGTTTTCTTCCCTTACTGAGATGACCCCTTGCTATCTTTAGGCTTTGGTTGTTTTCAATTGCCTTTCCTCACTAGTTCACAGTTGAATTTCTTACGTCTTCAGTGATACTTTTTCGTACTGTCTTGCATAGCTCTATATATTCCACTTTGGAAGTCACATCTTCTTTAGTTGTCCTCATCTCTCTTCTTTTTTGCATCAACATTTTGGTTTTTCCTGATAATTTGTTCACACGCAACTTGTTCTTAGACCCAGCTAATTTTGTTGCTGTTTCCATAAGAGCTTTGGTTACTTTTCTGTTAACTTCAGAAATATCCACTTCTTCCAATGTTAGGCCTTCTAAAGCAGAGAATCTGTTCTTCAGTTCCAACTTGAAGGTATTATGGTGTTTTTTAAGGTTGGTTGTGTCAATACATTTTGTTTGTCTTATGAGCTTGCCACGTTCGAGTTTAGTGTTGAGGTGCATCTTACATCTCACCAATCTATGGTCACTACCTGTGTTGAACTTGTTTAGCACACTGCAGTCTTCTATGACGAATTTTTTGTTACACATAATAAAATCAATTTCACTTGTCGTCCCATTTGGATGTCTCCATGTGCATTTGCTGTGTGGCTTTTTCTTGAAAAAGGAGTTCAAGATGAAAAATTCTTCTGCCTCTGCATATGTATATATATATATATATATGATGATGATGATGCGCAAAACACGTAACAATAATAACAAAGGTAACTTGATCAAGCTAGTTACGTTACAAGAAAAGAACTTTTACAAGAAATTTCTTAAGCTGGGAGCTTTTGACCTTATCTTAGGTCTTCATCATGGGCAACAATCTTAGTCCTCCATTGGCATGATGAAGACCTAAGATAAGGTCGAAAGTTCCCAACTTACGAACTTTCTTGTAAAAGTTCTTTTCTTGTAACGTAACTAGTGTGATCAAGTTATCTTTATTTTATATATATATATATATATATATATATATATATATGGAGTGAGACAAGGTGACACCATATCTCCGAAGCTCTTTAATGCCACATTGGAGGGTGTTTTTCAGTCGCTGAGCTGGGAAAACAAGGGGATAAAGATTAATGGAGATTATCTAACCCACCTTCATTTTGCTGATGACGTAGTCATTTTTGCAACTACCCCATCAGAGCTGCAGAGTATGATCCAGGAACTTGCTGACAAGAGTAAAGAAGTGGGATTAAAAATGAACTTTCAGAAGACAAAAGTGATGTTCAATGCTTTTACAAGAAATGAAGATTTATCGATTGATGGAGAAAAACTGGAGATAACAGACACGTACGTTTATCTTGGACAGCAGATATCAAGTGAGGGTCACATTGATGAAGAAATTAATTGGCATACAAAACTTGCCTGGAGAGCTTTTGGAAGAAACAGCATAATTTTCAAGAGCAATATGCCATTATGTCTTAAAAGAAAAGTGTTTGATCAATGCATCCTTCCAGTGCTTATGTATGGTGCAGAGACGTGGACCTTAACTAAAAGAGACATACAAAGGCTGCAGACAACTCAAAGTAGCATGGAGAGGTGCATGCTTGGTGTAACCAGGAGAGATAAGAAGAGGAACTCGTGGATCCGAAAAATGACAAGAGTGGAAGACATCATGATCAGAGTTAAATCCCTGAAATGGCAATGGGCTGGACATACTGCCAGAAGGACAGATCATCGATGGACAGCCGAAATTTTAGATTGGATTCCAAGGGACAGGAAAAGACCCAGAAGAAGACCACATGGGAGATGGGTGGATGAAATTCGAAAGTATGCAGGGGTGACATGGAGGAGACTGGCACAAGACAGACCGTTGTGGGGGAAACTTGGGGAGACCTTCGTCCAGCAGTGGATTGATAATGGTTGACAATGATGATGATGATATGAAGAGTACCAATTGCCTCTCTGTTTAGCCTTTATTGATTATGTAAAAGCATTGATTCCATCAAAACCAATGCAATAATCAAGGCACTTCTGAATCAGAGAATTCCTGGAGAATATATTGATCTCCTCCAACTAATATACCAGAGCACAACAGCAATAATCCAACTTCACACAAATAGCAATCGAATATCAATTGAAAAAGGTGTCCGACAAGAAGACTCTCTATCACCCAAAATCTTCACAGCAGTCCTTCAAGAAATATTTAATAATATAAACTGGACAAATCTTGGTATAGAAATTATTAACAAAAACTTAACACACCTCGGATATGCAGATGATATCATCATTTTTACGAACACTCCAGAAAACCTAAATATAATGATAGAAGATCTGTATAATGAAAGCAAAACAAGTTGGTCTAAATTAAAAAGAGAAAAAACTAAAATTATGAAGATGGCAATCCGTTTTTTGGTGTAAATATGACAAAGATGGTAAGTCAGATAATATCCGAAAACTTGAAAATTTCGTTGTCCTGGAGCGGGAATCAAAACCGCGTCTCCCAGATAGCTCCCGGATATGCTAACCACTACACCACCCAGAATGACCAAGTCTCAAGTTTCTGATTAATTTGAATATAACCATCACAGGATTTGCTAGTTGAAGCAACTGGCATTCATGTTTTAGCGAATCTGGAGATTAAGAATCCTACCCCGTGATTCCCTGGAGGAGCAAATAAATCTGGACTGGAATACGAGATTACACCATACAATGCTAATTTTGAAGATGGCAATCCATTTTTCGGTGTAAATATAACAAGGGTGGTCAGTCAGATAATATCCGAAAACTTGAAAATTTCATCGTTCTGGAGCGGGAATTGAAACCTGCGTCTCCTAGATAAAGTCCGGGTATACTAACACTACACCACGCAGAATGACCAAGACTCAAGTTTCTGATTGATTTGAATATAACCATCACAGGATTTGTGCTAGTTGAAGCAACCGGCATTCATGTTTTAGTGAATCTGGAGGTTAAGAATCCTATCTCGTGATTGCCCGAAGGAGCAGGTAAATTATGAATGGAATACGGGATTACATCATACAATATGAAAACATGAATACTGGTTGCTTCGACTAGCGAATAATGTGATGATTATATTCAAATTAATCAGAAACTTGAGAATTGGTCATTCTGGGTGGTGTAGTGGTTGGCATACCCGTGCGCTATCTGGGAGACACGGGTTCAATTCCCGCTCCAGGACGACTAAGTTTTCAAGTTTTCGGATATTATCTGACTTACCATCCTTGTCATATTTACACCAAAAAACGGATTATCATCTTCAAAATTTGCATTGTATGGTGTAATCACATATTCCATTCATGTTCTAAAATCATGTTTGATAATTTTGTAACACCAAAAAACATAATAATAGAAAACTATTTCCTTGAAACAGTCTCTCCATGCACATACTTAGGTCATCTCATTAATCTGAACAATGGACTCCCAAAGGAAATAAACAGAAGAGTTAAACTTGCCTGGAGTGCATTTAGAAAATTTGAAAGAATTTTTCAAAACAGTGAGGTCCCGATCTGTTTAAAAAGGAAGATATTTAACCAATGCATACTTCCAGTCATCCCATATGGTTGTGAAATCTGGACTCTCACAAAAGCACTGACAAATAAACTTGCAACAACTTAAAGAAAAATTGAGAGGCTGATGCTAGGCATTACATTAAAAGAGAAGAAACAAAACATCTGCATAAGAAGCCAGACTCATGTAATAGACATCATTCTTTACCACTAGTGACTAAAATGGAAATGGGCCGGACATCTATCCAAAAGAGAAGACTAGCGATGGACCACCATTCTAACGAATTGGATTCCAAGAGTGGGAAAACTAGGCAGAGGATGTCGTAAAAGAAGATGGAGCGATGAACTGTCACAATTTGTGGGTAAAAAATTGGTCAATCATAGCCAAGAATAGAGAAAAATGGAAAAAAATTGATAGAGGCCTTCATCCAGCAGTGAACTGAAAATAGCTGAAAAGAAGAAGAAGAAGATATTCAGTGATCAGAAGTAGCACTGCTATTGTAGAGGATGATACTTTTACAATAGCACTGTATATAACATTGCTGCAAATAGAGAGGTGTAGTTGTAGCAGTAGCATGCTACAAATCGCACTACCTTAAAAAAAAAAGTAAAAAAATTCTTCATATCACATCACATTTTCAGATTTCCAGGCTGAACAGGGGCAGAGTATGCCCTGTGTACAATGACATACATTGCGAAAGCCAGACAAACCGTTAACAAATTTGTTTATGTATACCCTTTGCATATTGAAGATACAATAGAATCCACTTATAATGAGCCAGCATTAGTGAGATCTTGGATTTAATGAGAAAAACAGGAACTTTTTTTTGGCATAATGTTAATTTAAAGCTAATTTGATCATTTTGAACAAACAAAATTTAATGAAGTCCCCATAGTTAATGAGGAAATTAAAACCTAAGGTGATCACTTTTAACAAGCAAACAAAATTTAATGAAATTCTATATTTAACTAGGCAGAGAAAATATGGTACACACTGTCCTGGAATAGAAATGGTGGCATACAGGATGAAGTTGCAACAGTGCAGGGGAATCCTGGTGTGCTAGTGGAAGGACGTTGGTAGAAAAGCAATGGGGAAAGAGTACATCAAATGCTCAACAAGCAAGTTGTGCAATAGACTCTCGATGCCTTCCTCTCCAAGGAGCACTAGCTTGGGTGTATCATGTCAGCAAAGTTGTAAACAGGCCACCTACCTAGGCAAAAAGAGGATGGGTGGGGTTCACGCACATTAATGTGAATTTCTGGGGGACATTTGCCGAGAGAGAGAGAGAGAGAGAGAGAGAGAGAGAGAGAGAGAGAGAGTGTGTGTAATGGAATGGAGATGTCGCAGGAAAGGGAACAGGAGATAGTAATTCCTAGAATTGTGTCCATTCTCCTTTTCACCTCCAAAGTGAGCATTTCATTGGGAGGATCTATAGTGTTGTGTAGTTAAACTGCGGTCAGTCTCGTGGCTGTCAAGTTTATTATACTTGAAAGGTTTGGTTTATTAATTATAGTGCTAATGTAGTTAAATATTTAAAGTATATCCACTTGTTATGGATATATAATGTAAACATATATGTTCCAGCATAGAAACAAGGAACAAAGAGATATCAGATATCATCAATAAAGGTGTTGCAGCTGGTTTCCCCGAGCATGATTTAAGAAGAGTCCTACAAAAAGTCCAATCAAGGTATCATACAACTCTCAAGGCGAAAGGAGATAATTTATGTTACGCCGGATCTGTGCCGTATATCCAAAATTTTCTTACTCATTCAAAAGTCTAATGAGATGCCATGACCTTCACATTGGCATCAGATCACCGAACAGTATACACAAAGCAGTGGCGAACAGTAGAAACCCAGACAGGAGATCGGAAGCAGGAGTGTACATGATACCTCTGATGTACCCGAACGGTACGTCGAAAATTTACATCGGAATGCCGAAAAGGTTGATTGCTGTAAGGTCTAAGGAGCACACGAGAGACATCAGATTAGGAAAGACCTTAACAGCCTTGTCTAAAGAAGTAGCACAACGCAGTCCCATTATGGGATAAAGTAAAAATAATAGCGCCGTATACTGGCTACAAAGGTACACTGATCAGAGAAAGTATTGAGATCTCCACACATCCCTACGCATGCAACGTTACCCAATCTGTTGATATTCCGTCCATGTGGAAGAAGAACATGCTGAGATGCTTCTCCACGTGAAAGAAACCCGTGTATCACCTCGTGCCTCGAGCATCAAGTTTCAAAATACGACGTTCCCGAGCACCAGTGTTTTGAATTATTTTTTTTTATACTCGCCAGACTTGTTAGTAACATCTGCAACCCTTGAGAAAGCCTCCCGGTTGAAGAGCGAAAGCTCGGGAGATACAATTTTCCCTTGTATTTCTACTTTAAATATACTTTCACACCAATAAATGGAGTTTGTATAGATTTGTTTATTATATATGCATATTGTCACATATGCATACTTTTACATGGTAGGAGCTTTCACCCAAAAACAGATTTATTAAGTGCCCATATTTAACGAGGGCTTCCACCGGTCCCAAGCTCCTCGTTATATCACATAACAGAAATGGTAAAACCCTTCCCACAGAAACATTTGAGAAAATGCAAATGCAAAATTTTCTTTTCACTAAATGTGGTGGAATTTTTTTACCTTTACTTACAAGAAGTGTTATAAATCTTCAGTATGTGATAATGCTTTTTATGCCACTTTTGAGGAGAAAGTGAAATGATTATTCTTCTCTATTCACCTATTTTTACAGCAGTATATTAGTAATACATATTACATGTTAAAATGCAACATCCTTCTGAATTCCACTGAGTAAATGCAGCATTTTTATTTGTAGGCAAGATTTTTATATTTGTTTGTTTCGTGGTTTAACAACCACCATTAGGAACTCTAAGGGCTATGATGAGTAGTCATCCAACCTTGTTTAGGGCTGCTGGTTCTATGGAAGGGTGAGAACCAGTGCCATCAGACACATACAGCACCCATGTGTGCCTCGTCCAGAACTCAAACCGGTCTCATCTGGGATGATTGATCCAGCACTTACACCTCAGACCATTCAGCAACCATGGCAGCTTTAGCATGCAAGAATGGCATGTATAGCTAATTATAAAAATCAAATGATGGACAAGACTTTTCAGTGGGACTGTGGATATCTTAACATTTAATCTTCAAAATATGTACCATTTTGTCAGTATTACATATTTTGACCCTCAGCCATCTGCAACTTTGGAATTAATATGTTGAAGTGTGTTGCATATGATGATTAGAGCTAAAAGGTAAATACAAAGCTAAATTATTTGTACAATTTGCCTCAGAATTTAGCTCTCAAGGCCATATGTAAAAATGTGCATACAAAAATCATCCTTAGAATTTTTACCTTTGGCTTAAACCTAATGGTAAAAAAGTAGCTAAGAAATAGCATAAGTCACTACTTTTCTAAAAAAAAAAGTAGTATAGGTAGCCACTTTTACAGTAGTGCACCCAGAAATTTCCCAGGGGGATGGGGGCATGGCACATAGAATTTTCCCAAGGTGGGGTGACCCCCTAAATTTACCAGGGAAAATAGTAAGGTGCCACAACAATAAAGAAGGAGGTTGACTTTTGTACATTTATTCTTATCCAGTAACTAGTAATGTTACAGTACAAGAAAGTTAAATGATTAGAAGCGTAGATGAAATTCTTTTTCTGCTTAGATTTTTCTAAATTTATTTAACAGAACTACTCCCTTATAATTATTGTATGTCATAATTATACAGTACAGGATTAAGAAGTTTATGTAGATTGCATATCATGATTTTTTTGTTTCAAACTTTGATGAAATAATTTTCCGCTCTGCCAACCCGGGGGGCATCAGCCCTCCCCTTGGGCGTGCCGCTGTACTTTATGGAGAAAGTAGTTTTAGCTATAGTGCATTACTTTTTAAGAATGTAGCAGTACCTAACTGCTTTTAAAAAGTAGCTGTCCAATCACTATATACATATTTGCTCACTTTTCCTTCTGTTTAACTTTTTCATCAAATGATAAATGCTAAAGCAAAATTCATTCTGATCATGAAGTGAGACAGTGATTTCAGAGAAGGATAATTAAGGAAGGGTTTTGTGAAAATTCAAACTGCTCTTTCAAAAGATTAACATATAAGGGAGTGATGCAAAAAATCCCACATAAAATCTTACTTTCACAATATTCATAATAGTAATAATAAATTCAACAATGATTAGGTCATTCCTAGAAATAATTTTAAATGGGGGCCGAGGTCCCTGCAGTAACGAGTCCCTGCTCATCAGGGTTCAAAAAGACTTAGATTTGGCAAGTGAGTTGACCAAGGCAATAACTCTCAGTATCCTAAAATTCAGTACCTTGATTTTTAGGAAACTGGGCGTTATTGCCCTCTTAGGATGGAAATGATACCAACTGCTCCCACATGGGATCTCACATATTGATGAAGAATGTCATCTCTGTACCTTTGAGCATTTAGAGTTCTACAAACAAGCACATGGCAGTCTGCTGGAGATGCCTCTGAAGATTCCTACCCAAGCCATAAGACCACCACCCCTATAAGAATCTCTTTTAAGAATGCAAGATTGGCTACTGGTCTTAAATTCTCTCCAGATCATAACATCAATTACCCTATGAATAAAATCTGGACTCATCTGTGAACAGTACTGACCTCTCTTGCTCTCTGATTATTAGCTCATCCTAGTCAGGCTACTGTATGAGACAGAGTAAGCAGAACACAAACAACTGATCTTTTATATAGCCCTTGTTGAGGAAGCCTTACTTATAGTAGGCACAAATATCCTTCGTTCAGTTGTTACAAAATGATTGGTTATGAGTTGTGTTTCTTCATCTTCATGCTGACAGAGCCAGAAAATGTTCTTGTGAAGGTGTTGTAATACATGGATGACACTGCACAGGCCTTGATACTGGTTCTTCATGTTGGAATTCATTCCCATCTGTGGACAGCCTCCTTATGACTAACATCCAACCTTCCTGCTATTGCAGCATGCAAACAAGCCCATTTCCATTTAACTGTTGACTCATCAGCTTTGTACACTGGGTAAATGGCATTATTGTAAAATAATGAACAATATCTTTTTAACACATTTGCAAGATCCACCAAGGTTTGTTATAAAATTAAGTTACAACACTTTATGAAGTTCCCCACTTTGAACCTTATTGATTTTTTGTTCTCACACTTTTTTATGTAATTACTGGTCTTTTTCTTTTGATCTGATATTTGACATCGTTATCTGTTTATTTTTTTCAAAAGCTATATGCAAAAAACTGATTGTGTCCTTAACTTTATGTAATATTCAGCAAGTACTCCTCTCCCCTCCCCTCTGGTAATATTTTAACTGGTGGCAACATTTCAATTTAGAATTTTGCAACAGCATTTAAAATTCTTTCTATGACACCTAACTTCAGGCAGCTATGTCAAACACTGAGAACAGGCATTGATAATTACCAAAAGCCCAGAAATGTCTTAAATAAAATACAAAACTCAGAAAAAGAGAATCCATTGAATCTTTAAATTGATTTTAATATTTAATAAGGATTCTTCGTGCGCTAAACAATATTTTAATCAGAAAAGCCTTTCAGCACGATAAGATATATTTATTAATACAGTCAGTACTAAAAAATAGACATTTTTTAAGGCACAACAACTTACAAGATCTTTCAAAGCACCAAGTGCTCCATCGTCAGGTATTTCAATATACATAAACAAAACAACGGATAAAAGCAAGAAGCATTTTCAAATTACGCGAGCACGTGATAACAATAACGAGGTTTACATTAAATATAGTAGAAGTTTTGTCATGCGTTAAAGGGTTTCAACAAATGATACTATGAATTGCTATTACATATGCGAAGAAAATATATACACAGAGGATAATTAATAAGTTGACATTAATCGTCAAACTGTAAGTGAATTATTAGGAGTTAAGTGTTGCTGGATAGGAGTATGCTGTTCTGGCCGCATTAACATGGCCCAAGGCACTGGAACAAAACGTGGAGTTTCTTCATTGCAGCAGTCAGAGCTGGGCGATAATATACAGAAACTTTCAGTGAATCGAAGAGATCGCTTTGTACTATTGGAGCTCAGCACACTGGCATTGGTCCAGTCTGGTCGGTAGATACCTCTATTAACTAATCGTGCAAGAGAGGTAGCATCAGAGTTATTAGTAATTGAGTACTTGTGCTCATATATTCTTGTTCGCAATGGGCGTGCAGTGGATCCTATATATGCAATTGCTGGATCTTCTGGGTCAACAGGAATTAAGGGTATTTTGTAAACCCCATGCCTGTTCAGTGTGGAAACTTGTTCACGATCTTTTTGCCCGATGGCTCGAATACTTTTCGTACTTTCACCAAACGCAATGTGGTGTATTTTTCTTATGTTCTTTAGTATTGTAGTGACTTCAGGTATATAGTCCACAGTGCCAACATATTTTGTAATTCTGGTTTCCCTTTGCAAGGTACTTTTGTCTAGACATTTCACTGATCGAGCATTTTTTTCAACGATCGTTTTATGGTAGCCATGCGCCATCGTAATCATCTGGATATGATTTAACTCATTTCTTCTAGCCTGGATATTAGAGGAGTGGGTGAAGGCTCTTCGGACCATGTACTCTATAGGTCCTAGTTTTTGTTTTCTTGGGTGCGATGAATTATGCGGAAAATAGCAGATTGTGTTGCAAGCTTTCTGTACACTGAATAGGATAAACAATTGGTATCGGGGTGTCTTTTTAGTAATATGTCCAAGAATGGAAGAGTATTATCATTTTCATGCTCAATGGTAAAATTTATGGAACTGTAATGTTTTGAGAGCTCTTTAGCAAACTCTTCAATTTTGTTTTTATGATGCGGCCAGAAAACAAGTATGTCGTCTACATATCTAATGTAGAGATCAGGCTTGAGTTGGAAATATTGTAAAACATTGTTTTCTCTAGGTCTTGCATTAACAATTCAGCGAGCACCCCTGAAAGTGGGGAACCCATCGGCGCACCTCCAGTCTGGTGGTAAATGGTTCCTTCATACCGGAAGAATGTGTGTTTCTGTACGAAACGTAGAGCATTTGCTTCTTGCTCTACGTTTCGTACAGAAACACACATTCTTCCGGTATGAAGGAACCATTTACCACCAGACTGGAGGTGCGCCGATGGGTTCCCCACTTTCAGGGTGCTCGCTGAATTGTTAATGCAAGACCTAGAGAAAACAATGTTTTACAATATTTCCAACTCAAGCCTGATCTCTACATTAGATATGTAGACGACATACTTGTTTTCTGGCCGCATCATAAAAACAAAATTGAAGAGTTTGCTAAAGAGCTCTCAAAACATTACAGTTCCATAAATTTTACCATTGAGCATGAAAATGATAATACTCTTCCATTCTTGGACATATTACTAAAAGACACCCCGATACCAATTGTTTATCCTATTCAGTGTACAGAAAGTTTGCAACACAATCTGCTATTTTCCGCATAATTCATCGCACCCAAGAAAACAAAAACTAGGACCTATAGAGTACATGGTCCGAAGAGCCTTCACCCACTCCTCTAATATCCAGGCTAGAAGAAATGAGTTAAATCATATCCAGATGATTACGATGGCGCATGGCTACCATAAAACGATCGTTGAAAAAAATGCTCGATCAGTGAAATGTCTAGACAAAAGTACCTTGCAAAGGGAAACCAGAATTACAAAATATGTTGGCACTGTGGACTATATACCTGAAGTCACTACAATACTAAAGAACATATGAAAAATACACCACATTGCGTTTGGTGAAAGTACGAAAAGTATTCGAGCCATCGGGCAAAAAGATCGTGAACAAGTTTCCACACTGAACAGACATGGGGTTTACAAAATACCCTTAATTCCTGTTGACCCAGAAGATCCAGCAATTGCATATATAGGATCCACTGCACGCCCATTGCGAACAAGAATATATGAGCACAAGTACTCAATTACTAATAACTCTGATGCTACCTCTCTTGCACGATTAGTTAATAGAGGTATCTACCGACCAGACTGGACCAATGCCAGTGTGCTGAGCTCCAATAGTACAAAGCGATCTCTTCGATTCACTGAAAGTTTCTGTATATTATCGCCCAGCTCTGACTGCTGCAATGAAGAAACTCCACGTTTTGTTCCAGTGCCTTGGGCCATGTTAATGCGGCCAGAACAGCATACTCCTATCCAGCAACACTTAACTCCTAATAATTCACTTACAGTTTGACGATTAATGTCAACTTATTAATTATCCTCTGTGTATATATTTTCTTCGCATATGTAATAGCAATTCATAGTATCATTTGTTGAAACCCTTTAACGCATGACAAAACTTCTACTATATTTAATGTAAACCTCGTTATTGTTATCACGTGCTCGCGTAATTTGAAAATGCTTCTTGCTTTTATCCGTTGTTTTGTTTATGTATATTGAAATACCTGACGATGGAGCACTTGGTGCTTTGAAAGATCTTGTAAGTTGTTGTGCCTTAAAAATGTCTATTTTTTAGTACAGACTGTATTAATAAATATATCTTATCGTGCTGAAAGGCTTTTCTAATTAAAATATTTTTTGAATTGATGTAAAGTTTTACTTTGATGTAAACAGTAGAAAGGGCAAGAAGTGATTTAATGCTGTCGAATGTGAAAATATAACTTGCTGACTGCTTTTCTGATTTTACAACTGTGATTGTTGGCAGTGGAACATTTTTTGATTCTCTTCCTTGAACACAAGATTGATTTTTGAATGCATATAACTCATTTTCTGTTCATGTAACATATTCATTATTTCTTACTTAGTTCATAGTTTGTTGGATGTAGAATTTCTACAGTTGAATCTTTATTAACAAGCATTAAAACTTCAAAACATGCATAAGTTACGTAAAGTATTTAAGATAATAAAGCTTTCAACCACTAATTTCAGTTCCAGTTTTCATCAGCCTTGTGATGGATGGGTGGTAACGATGGTAAGTCCATTCATCACAAGGCTGATGAAGAAAGTTATCCATTGAAAGCTTCCTTACCTTAAACTTTTTAAATAACTTAAGCATGTTTCAAATTTTTAATGCTTATTATTTATGGTTACATGCTTATGCCCAAATTTATCATGGATCTTTACTGTGGAAATAATTTTTTTATGGGTCTTATAGTGGTAATTATTTTAAAAAGTTAGTGGTCAAATTTCTGAACTAAAGCCTAGTTCATCATCAGGACTATGCCACTGGAGTAGTTGCTGCCACTCAGTCGGAAGTGTCCAACTGCAATTATCGTTAATTGTGGTACTTCTCACTATTTCTATCCTTTCTTCTAGTTTCCTCTTTACTTAAGATTGATTGGTGGGCGATTATTCTTACTGAGTCCCAATTTATGGAGTGTCCACTTTCTTGTATATGTCTGTCTAGCCCTGTTTTGTTACTAATGTTCCTAATAGCTGTTTGGTGTTCTTTCATTCGGACTTTAATACTCCTTCCTGTTTTTCCTATGTAGCTGAGCCCGCAGTTACAGTACTTGCAATAGACTACTACTTCTTGCAGTTGGATGTGTGTTTCTTTCTGTTTTAGAGCTGGCAGGAATTTCTTTAATTTGTTATTTAGATCTGGAGCAAGTCTGATATTATATGTTGCTCCGACCCTCTTCAGTTTTTCAAAAAGTCCCTTGTGGTACGTAGTTTCGCTGGTGAATTTGAAGTTGTTCGTTTGCTGCTTCTTTTTTGGCACTTTTCTAAATATTGGGTTGTCGGAAAAGTGATGACATATTTTGGCACCCGATGGCGGTTGGGTGGTTTTGGAAGTACTAGAGGCATGCGCAGCTCTGTTATCGCTATGACATTCGACAGGTGCTAGTTCTAGAGTTCTAGCTGCAGTCTAAAAGGAATAGTGAGCGATTTTGTTGATTTGTGGAGATTTGACATCAAGTTGAAAATGAAGACCAAACTGTGCATTTTTGCCATATTTTAATGTTTGACTTCATTAAAGGGAAGAACGCGCGTCAAGCTTGGGAAAAGTTGCGTAAAGTGTACGGTGACAATGCTCTACAAGAACATCAGTGGTGGTTCGCAAAATTCCGTGCTGGTGATTTTGACCTCAACGGTGCTCCTCGGTCCGATAGACCTACAAAGGATGATGACGACCAAATCAAGTCATTGATCAAGTCAAACCCACGTTACATGACACGAGAGATTGCAGACACATTGTACATCCACCATTCAAGCGTTCACGACCACCTGAAGAAGCTGGGATACGTAAGCAAGCTCAATGTGTGGGTTCCTCGTGAACTCAAAGAAGCTCAATTGACGGCGCGTATAAACATCTGCGATATTCTCAATAAACGTGAGGAAAACGATCCTTTTTTGAAACGACTGATAACTGGTGACTCAAATTGGATTGTGTACAACAATGTGCTGCCTCAAACGTTCTTGGTTCCGACGTGCTGCTTTGCCTCAAACGACATCCAAAGCAGACATTCATCAGCGGAAGGTTCTGGTCTCAGTGTGGTGGGATTTTAAAGGAGTCGTGTTTTTCGAGCTCCTACCACGAAACCAAACAATCAGTTCGAACGTGTACTGTCAGCAATTGGACAGTTTGAACGAATCCATCATCCAAAAAAGGTCCAGAGCTCGTTCATCGTAAAGGTGTTGTGTTCCATCATGACAGCGCAAGAACACACACGTTTGATCACCCGCCAAAAATTATTGGAGCTTGGGTGGGATGTGTTGCCCCACCCAGCATACTCGCCTGACCTTGCACCGTCAGACTTCCACTTGTTTCGCTCTCTTCAACAGTCCTTGTGTGGTATAACGTTAAATTCAGATGAGGCTATAAATCAGCACCTTTTACAGTTTTTCGCCACGAAAGACAGGTCCTTCTATAAACGAGGCATTCTGCAGCTCACTGAAAGATGGCAAAAGGTCATCAAACAAAACGGGCATTACATCATCGATTGATCTTTGTTATTTCTATCAATAAATGACCTTTGCAAAACATGGTTAAAATACGTCATGACTTTTCTGACAACCCAATAATTTCTTAATATATGGGTAATTGTTCTCTGTCATTATTCTTTTTAATTGTTCTCTGCGAATATCTTTTTGAGCATCTGAAGAGACAAGGACTTCAATTTTTTCCAAACATTGTCTTGCCGTATTAGACTTAATATGGTCAGGGTGGAATGAGCTGAAGTCTAATATCTTTCCTGTGTTAGTGTGTTTTCTAAAAAGCTGAGTGAAGATTCTCCCCTCTCTTAAGGTAAAGGTTAAATGTAGGAAATTGATGCTATGTTTTTTTTTTTTTCCAGTTTCAGGGTGTACTGCAAAGAATTTTCTAGTGAGTTAAATTCTGCCAGAATCTGAGAGGGTAGAGATTGGTCCACATTATCTACAATAAATAAGACATCATCCATGTATCTTACATAGAAAGCAAATATTGAGGGTTGTGCAAGGATTTTTGCCTCCAGTTTACTCACATAATAATTTGCTAGCAGAGGTGCTAGTGGAGAACCCATTGCAAGTCCTGAAGTTTGCCTGTAATATCTCTTTCCATACTGGAAGAAATTATTTTTGAAAGAAAACAGGAGCAGTTCATATATGCCAATCAGTATCTCTCTATTGTGTTTATGGAATACTATGTTTTCCGCCAGGTCATCGACAATGAATTCCAGCAGGAGGTCCAGGTTAATGTTAGTATGCATAAATACTATATCCAGGCTTGCCATTACTGGATGAAGTAATTCTGGAATGTTGTCAAGTTTTTCTTTCAGCTGTACGGAATTTTTCAGAAGGTAAGGAGGAGGAGGGGAAATATCCCTGAGGTGAATAAGCAAATAATAATTGATTAATTTTGGAGAGTTGGGAATTTCTAGTGTCAATTATAGGTCTTATTGGATGGCCTTCCTTGTGAATTTTTATTGTGCCATAGATCTGTGTAACTCTTGACTGGATTTTGGAGAAGCTTTTGAAGAGCTCATTTATCTGATTTTTACTTTTTAAGGAGCTTATTAATTTCTTAAGATTTTTGACAGTTTGATCAATAGGGTTACCAGTGAGCTCTTCATAATAGGGCTTGCTCAATTCAGTTTTCATTTTACTGTAATATTTATCTTTTTTCTAACAATACCAAGGCTTTGCTTTTAACTGCTTTCAGCGCTACAATTTTATCATTGGTTTTGAATTTTTTAAAGTCAGCAATGGCATTTCTATCAAAATTATAAGTAACTTTTACTGTTGTTTTTTTTACAAATTTTGAGATGTCTGAGAATTCTTTCCTCAAAGTGCCTGCTGTATTGTCATCTTATTTTTCTATCTTACTGCAAATGCATTCTAAATCAATAAGTATTTGCTTTTTATCAAGTGCTGTGGAGGAAAGATTGTAATTATATCCCTTATTGAGGAGAATAAAAAAGTTTTCATCTACTGTATAAACAGGTCAAAAGTAGTGACAAAACAGGTCTAGATAGACATATACAAGAAAATGGACACTCCATAAATTGGGACTCAGTAAGAATAATCGCCCACCAATCAATCTTAGTAAAGAGGAAACTAGAAGAAGGGATGGAAATAGTGAGAAGAAGTACCACAATTAACGATAATTGCAGTTGGACACTTCCGACTGAGTGGCAGCAACTACTCCAGTGACATAGTCCTGATGATGAACTAGGCTTTAGTTCGAAAACTTGACCAACTTTTTAAAATAATTTACCTCTATAAGACCCGTAAAAAAGTTATTTCCACAGTAAACCATGAATAGAGGTGCTATAAATTCATTTACCGCTGTGAATCTTTATTCATTCTTTCTCCATTGATAATTTTAGTTTTTGTACATGCTTTGTGTATTTCTTTAAGGTACAACAGAATTCCTGTAAAACAGCATTAAACTATATTTCATTCATTATTTCATGATATATATTTGTCCGTATCAGTTTTAGGAGGGTTTTTTTTACCTTTCAAGTTTTTTATTTCCCCAACCATTTTTTATTCCCAAAGCAAAATTTAGAGTTTGAGTTTTCATAAAATGGTACCTCTGTCTTGGAGGAAGCTAAGCACTGCGTACCTATTGAGTCCAATGGTTGCATGTCATTTTTGATTTTGAATTTTAATATGAGCACTACTTAATAACAAGAAACAATACACCAACTATATCTTAAAAAGTATAACTGTACTAGTGATCCGAAATTTCTTGGCATAGAATAGAATAGAAATAAAGGCTTTCTCAAGGAAAGTCTACTTCCTAAAGTCTACTTACCTTGAGAAAGCCATCTGGTTCATGTGCAAAAGCTTGGGAACTTTTATTTCTATTCTATGCCAAGAAATTTCGGATCACTAGTATAGTTATACTTTTTAATATGAGCAGTTAGCAAATTTCTTGTTTCTTCATAGACATTCAATTTTGCTGTTCAGAATACATTCTGGTAGAGAGAAGATTCTGTATTGAACAGGTCAAAATTAATACAGTTTAAAAAGGGATCCTTGTCATTACCTGTCAACTATTTTTTCAAAGAAATGTCAATATGTCACTTTACAAAAATGTTCTTCAAATCATGTAAAAAAGACAAGGAAACAAGCAATCCCATAACCAGACGAAAATAATGAGGGGGGGTCAGACTTATTTTGGGGAATACGCACCGGTAAATACATTCCATACATTGGTTCCAGTCTTATTCGACACATGCTCCCATTTGATTGACCTCAGCTGCTTGTTAATCACCTTTCATAATGTAATGTATGTGTAATACATTCTTGATTATTTGGGCTGATGAGCTATGGGTATGCTCGGATAATTTAAAACTATATATATTACAAAAATATATATATTTATTAATTACTAATGAACTCTTCATTATTAATGAGATAGTTTATAATTTTTGCTTATTTTGAAGAATCTCTGAGATGTTTCCTAATGTTGATTCAAAATTTCCTCCCAGCTATGGCATCATTGTATTTAAAGTCATATTGACTAAAACAATATCTGCATTGGGCTGTACTCACTTATATCCCCCCCTCTGTTACTGTGCTGTGATTGATGCACTTATTTTATTCTTTACTCTCTTCCCGTGCCACAGGGTTGCTTCATAAAAATGGCGACGATATCTGCATCATTCACATGCTATTGTGGCCCTGATTTACATGAATCACATTACAGCCATTCATTGAGGCTCTTCTTTATCAACATGTTCAAAACCTTTGAAATTACAAATTTTGAAGATGACAATCCGATTTTTGGCGTAAATGTGACAAGGATGGTAAGTCATATAATATACGAAAACTTGAAAAAAAAAAAAAAAATCATCGCCCTGGAGCGGGGCTCGAACCCGCGTCTCCCAGATAGCGCCCTGGTATGCTAACCACTACACCACCCAGAACGACCAAGTCTCAAGCTTCCGATTAATTTGAATATAACCATCACAGGATTCGCTAGTCGAAGCAACCGGCATTCATGTTTAGCGAATCTGGAGGTTAAGAATCCTATCCCGTGATTGCCCGGAGAAGCAGATAAATCATGAAAGAAATACGGGATTACGCCATATAATACAAATTTTGAAGATGCCAATCCGATTTTTGGCGTAAATGTGACACGGATGGTAAGTCAGATAATATCCGAAAACTTGAAAAAAATTTAATCGTTCTGGAGCGGGACTCAAACCCGCGTCTCCCAGATAGCGCCCGGGTATGCTAACCACTACACCACCCAGAAAGACCAAGTCTCAAGCTTCCGATTAATAAATTTTTTCAAGTTTTCGGATATTATCTGACTTACCATCCTTGTCACATTTTCGCCAAAAATCGGATTATCATCTTCAAAATGTGTATTATATGGCGTAATCCCGTATTTCTTTCATGATTTATCTGCTTCTCCGGGCAATCACGGGATAGGATTCTTAGCCTTCATATTCGCTAAACATGAATGCCGGATGCTTCGACTAGTGAATCCTGTGATGGTTATATTCAAATTAATCGGAAGTTTGAGACTTGGTCGTTCTGGGTGTGTGGTGTAGTGGTTAGCATACCCGGGTGCTATCTGGGAGACGCGGGTTCTAGTCCCGCTCCAGGACGAGGAAAACATTTTTTTTCAAGTTTTCGGACATTATATGATTTACCATCCTTGTCACATTTACGCCAAAAATCGGACATCTTCAAAATTTGTATTACATGGCGTAATCCCGTATTTCTTTTATGACCTTTTAAATTGTTCATCAAATTTGGTGATCTCAGACATTTTTCTTGCTTCTTCTTCTTCGTTAGACCCCAATATTGTTATCACGTGGAACAACAAACCGTATGAAATAATTACTGAAAGGTAGACAAAAATACGGAACTCAGAATTTGTATGTTTGGTGAAGGAAAAATTCGCGTGTTGATATTTCACATTGTTTCCGGGGTTAGCTCCAAAATTAGCATGTGTAAGCCGCGTTTTGTGCGCAATCAGCGTTCCGGAAGGAATGATGTAGCATTTTGAAATTACGGTGACCAAGTGTCCACCCGAGATATGATGACTTTGAAAGACTCGTCACGTGAAGTTTCGATTTAGAAGAAAAGTTGCCAAACGAGTGTAGGTTACTGTGAAATATGGCTAAACAAACTCTTAGCAATTTCTTAGTAAGATTTCTGGTCATACTTTGCGAATCGAAAAAGTGAGGTTTCATCTGAACGAAATGCATCAAAAACATAGATATATCGTGGCTCAAAAATCCTGTAATTAACTTCCATCCAAGTGTCTAATTCTTCGGAAAACTTAGTTGAATCATCCTGGACCGAGATATCAATGCACTTCTCGAAATTTCAGCCTGAGTATGTCATAGTTATCCAAGAGTGCCAGCCCGTTAAGATTCTTGTAGGACATAGATCGGATAATTTAATGTTTCAGTAAAAAAAAAAAAAGAAAGAGAAACCTCTGTTTTTTTCTTACGTATCTATATCAAACGTAATTTTTATATAGAACCGTAATTTCAACTTTATTATCTGCTAGAACTGTGGAAATTATTTTCATTATCTGTTTGTTCATTACTTAATTTTTTCTTGTGAAGAAAATTAATATTACGTACGCACTAGATAGCCTTTCCTGGGATGGCTGATTAAGAAAGAAATGATATATGGCTCTGTGGTATATAGACATGGGCGCCCATATGGAAACAAGAGCAGACATTTGACATGCAACCTGACCATGCCTTTTTGTTCTTCGAAGATACTACAGATATTTTCGTAAAAACACTAATTCTGATTATTTTTATTGCATTTCTGAATGCGTGTGTATGTAGTAGAAATTGGAAAAACGTTGGGAGCTCCCAACAGAAAAAAGCGTAAATTAACAGTAGAAAGTAATAATGAAATTTCTTATTGCATGTTAGAGCGTATAGTTATGGTAAAGTTATAAAAGCCGAAGAAATGAAAAATATTCCATACTTTGTGGCAGTCATTTACTAATAGACAAAGATCTTCCGAAATTTCCGACAGAACTTTGTCTTGAGGGAATTTTTTCATTCTGATGACCAACTGAGTGGTCGCTGAGAGTTCGTGGCGCAAGTGACACAGGAAACCAAAAGATCGACAAAAAATTCCCTTATTGCCCTGCTAATGCTGTCTAATTTTATTTATCCATTTTTTTAAATGTAATTTTTGGGTCTTCTTGTTTGCATTTAAATTTGTGTTAAGAGTGGCGGACAAAATGGTTAGATAACAAGAACGCACAGTGGAAATATGCATATGCTGTTTGTGTATATTATTCGAAGTTACAATTTCTGTTTACCCCCACCTGAAAGCTAAGCTATGGGTGCCCATGCATATGGAGTGGATGGCGATTAGTCGACTAAACACAAGCGCAGTGCGTAATTTTTAAAGTGCCCGGTGTACTTGTAAAACATTCTCCGTTGATTAATTTCTTTCTCTGGCATGAATTTCATCTGTGAAAAACTTTTTCAATTCAAACATGGAATGTCCGCTCCGGGTGACGAGTGGTCCGAGGAGCGGGCCTCTCTCTGTCTCGTCGTCCAAATTGACCTTGGTTCAAGACCGTGTAATGTTCTAGTCGAATGGCGCTGGCTCCGTTCTTCTCTGAAACCCGTGCGACCATGGCCCTGCATTAGAGACGAGCAATAGATTCTAGACCTGGAAGTTACTGACAATGATCATTAAACCAGCACTTACACCAATGGTGTAAATTTTGTCCGAGGGGGCCGGGTTAGAGTCCCGAAGAAGGCATAGCTGGTGTCAGAGACATATTTAGACTTCGCGGCACGCTGTGTGATAATATTTTTTGACGCTCCCTTCACGCATTTGTTTGTGTGTGGTGAATTGTATGGTTTTTCAGCCGCATATAAAAGATATATCAGATAAATTAATTGTTGCCTGTGTTGATTAATTGTTGCCTGAGTTGAGCATTGTTTTTGGTCAACTCCAAAAACAATGCTCCTTAATTATTTACGCTTAATTTAAATCTTTCCAGTCACCGCGACACCGTTCATTGTCTTTAATCATCGAAGTACAATTATCGCAGGATATTTTTCTTTTTTCATTTATATACTCCAATTCACACACACAAAGTTCAGCTCCGCGTCCCCATGAATTTGGTGCCCGGTGAGGCGGTATTACATGCACCGGCCTTAGATGGTGTGTTTGTCTTACGGCACTGGCTCCCCCCTTCCCTGGAAACAGTGGTTCATTGATTTCTTATGACCCACTGAGTCGCTCACAGTGGCCATTAACAACCCTCAAAAAAAGAAAAAACGGACCCCCAAAAAACTGATACTATGAAATCTAAGTACAAACAGTGGTGGATTAACTTTTTTTCTTATTTTTTTTTCCTTTTTTTTGGGGGGGGGTTGTGGAAGGAGAGGTTTGGCAACTACCGTGAGAAACTCGATGTGCTATAAGCAGTCGTCCGTCCCTAATTTAGGGCCACACAAGATCCATGTCTCACCGGGGATTCAAACCCGGACGAATGGTCAGAAACCAGCGCTTAGATCAATGAACCAACGGAGCAGCGTTAATGGCTGTGCAATCTTTAGCCCTTGAAGTAGTTTCCGCTCCCACATTAAATTGTATCAATTTCCACAAATCCTGGTGAACTAAAACAAATACAAATAACATCGAAAATATTGAACATTTATAACTTTCCGTCCAGGTCGAAAAAACTTTTTGTTACCTGATTAATCACAAAATATTTCTGTTTTCACACCCTTGTATTGCCTGCTCACAAATTTCCAACCAACACCTAAAAATCAGACGTGTTTCAGAATCCTTGAGGAAAGGTGATTAACAGATGATAGGTTGATGCCTTTATTTTTAACTGCAATTGAAATAGTAGGAAAGAACCGAATCCTTTTCGTTTCTAACGACTCCTTAAAACCGCAGGCGCCCAGTCCTTCTCTCTGACGTGAACATTGTAGAGCATTGATTTCCATTTGAATTATTCAAACACAATATGATACCAGGATTTTGACAAGGGGGAGGGTCCAGAAAATATCTTCTTGTAGAAAAAAATATGTGTGTGTGTATCGACCTCATATAGATAAATACTGACACTAGAAATATTATCATGGATTGGACATTTACTTAATATTTCACTGAACCTGCTTGTTCGGAGATTTGGAATTTACAGAATGACCTCAAGGTCAGAAAGTAACTCTTACACGTCTATACACGCAAGGGACGGCCGTTATTATTATTTGATCGGAGGTTTAACTCAATGGGCTATAAGCAATCGCCTGTCCCTAATTTAGGGTCACTGGTTCCAGGGAGGGAGAGAGCTAGTGCCGTACGACAAACACAACATCCATGCCTGACCCCTTTCGGACGAATGATCAGAGGCCATTGCTTATACCACTTTGCCACCAGGTCGGCGACGGCCGTTAAAGTATGGTGAAGCTGATGGTTTTCAAGGATATATTACTAAGCATTTTGTGTTGTCCGAATCGCGTTTTTTTGTTCGCAAATGTTTCTAATTCTGCATCATAACTTGCTGCCGCGTAAGGGGTCTGGGTTCGAATCCCGGTCAGGCATGGATGTTGTTGTTGTCTTACGGCACTGGCTCTCTCCCTTCCCTGGAACCAGTGACCCTAAATTAGGGACGGGCGACTGCTTATAGCCCATTGAGTTGCTCACGGTAATCGTTAAAATTCCAATAAAAAACAAAACAAAAAAAACTTGCTGCCGATGTGTAAGAAAATGCAAGATTTATAAAATTCTTAATTATTTTGAAGCTCATTTTTATTTTAAAGTGAATTACATGAGCGTTAGTGGAAATTTAGAACAAATCATAATGTTAAAATTCAAAACTTCACTCTTGTATGAAGCATAATTCATTCGGGTTTGAAATTAGCACGCTTTTTGCAGCCGAAAACTACGCAATTCAAAAATACACACAGCTGAAACTGCATGGGCATCATTGTAAAGTGTAAACGAATCAAAATTCCCACACTTTGCGGCTTCACAGTTAATCATGCAGTTAATACACAATGGCATCTCCAGCATATTCTAACCTCCTTGGTGGCCACGCCTGATTGTAGTAAAATGCCATTTATTTAATTGTCGTTAGAGTTTATCGCATGGTTTTGGAAAATCACTTAAAAACGAAAAAAATATTCTCCCTTTTGCTCTGGAAATGAAACTTGATAATCGATTAATACTACAAAGGAAATCGTCAAATGGCATCTAGCTGTCCCATGGAGAACATTTGGCTGTTGAACATTCAGCTGTCTGGAGAACATTTAGCTTTCCCGTTAAAATATATTTTATTTTATTTTTTTATTTTATTTTTGTTACATACTCTTAGAAGTAAAAAAAAAAAAAAAAAAAAAAACGAGTGGGGAAAAAAATTGACAGTCATTAAATGATGAACATAAACTGTAATAACAGGCAAAAGGCCAAAATGGATCGGAACACTGATTTGAGGACAAAAGGGCGTGGCGTCCCCAAATCAGCATTTTATTTGGGGACACACACATATTCAATATAAATATGCAAATCTTTTTGTCACAATACTGCATTTCGTCAATAAGTGTGATTTGCATATGAAAATTTTTTTCTTAAAAGGATATATTTTGTAGAACATTGGTATTTTTTATTGACAAAGTAGAACTATGATGATGAGAACATATTAGCAAAAGTAAAATGCTTTACCTTAGGTCTATGTGCCGAATTAAAATCGAACTGCACACCAAAGTAATTGCATGGCGAATTTTTCATTTTGCCAAAGTTCTTTGAGGAACTCAAAACAAGTGCAGTCGAAGCTGAATTTGACCGGGCCAGTGGTGCAGTGTCTTACTGTTGGTCACTGACGATGATTCGTACAAGTTGGCACGGGTTCGTGTCCCGTATGAGGCATGGGTGGTGGGTTTGTCCATCACATGCCTCATTCGGACTTACAGCACTTGCTCATTTGTCTTACAGCACTCGCTCTCTCCCTTCCCTAGAACGAATGTCACTGAATTAGAGACCGGTGACTGCTTATAGTCCTCTGAGTTACTCGCGGTGGTCGTTAAACTCAGAAAG
Organism: Macrothele yani; assembly: GCA_039090855.1. Lineage (NCBI taxonomy): Eukaryota > Metazoa > Arthropoda > Arachnida > Araneae > Macrothelidae > Macrothele > Macrothele yani. Next base: position 118,605,632 of record CM077005.1, on the reverse strand, counting down.
AAGAAAAACAAAAATTGGCAAAATTTGTTTTCAGAAGAAGCATGTAGGAAAACTAGTACAACAAAAACTACTTTTAAAAACATTTTTTTTTTTGGATTGGAGGTTTAACAACCACCGTGAGCAACTCAATGGGCTATAAGCAGTCGCCCGTCCCTAATTTAGTGTCACTGGTTCCAGGGAAGGGAGAGAGCCAGTGCCGTAAGACAAACACAACATCCATGCCTCACCGGATTCGAACCCGGACCCCTTACGGACGAATGATCAGAGGCCAGCGCCTTAGACCACTGCGCCACCGGGGCGGCAAAACATTTTTCAATAGAAATCTAACGAGCTAATGAGGAAGTGTAAATTCGAGGACACTTAAGGACAAACATAAAAATATTTGAACAATTTGCGTCCCCGAAGGCATCAAGCGTTTTTGGGGACACTAAACTAAATTCGAGTACTGTCCTCAAGAATTGGGGACTTATGGTCAGCTTACCTATACTCCCCATAAAAGAATGAAATGAAACAATAGATAGACACATCAAGGCAGACAATCAGAAGACGTTTTGCCAATCTTTTATTTTTTTTTAATTATTGAAGAAGATAGAGTTTGAATTTTTTTTAAATAAATTAATATTGTTTAAGTTAGTCAGGTTGCTAAGTAAAAAATTCCAGTATTGAGGGCTTCTGTAATTTAGAGTAAGTTTAATTGATTCCGTTTTTGGAAAAATTGGTTGTAATTGTAGTTTATTCCTTGTTTCATACGAATGTGCATGTGTATTAAGAAATAAAAGTTCTGAATATAAATTATATTTCATTCGTTTGAACATAATTTTACCAAGATTAAAATAGTATAGTTGAGTGATAGTAAGTATATTATATGCTGCCCCGGTGGCGCAGTGGTCTAAGCGATGGCCTCTGATCATTCGTCCGAAAGGGGTCCGGGTTCGAATCCCGGTGAGGCATGTATGTTATGTTTTTTTGATTGGAGGCTAAACGACCACCGTGAGCAACTCAATGGGCTATAAGCAGTCGCCCGTCCCTAATTTAGGGTCACTGGTTCCAGGGAAGGGACAGAGCCAGTGCCGTAAGACAAACACAACATCCATGCCTCAGCGGGATTCGAACCCGGACCCCTTGCGGACGAATGATCAGAGGCTATCGCTTAGACCACTGCGCCACCGGGGCGGCTATGCTATGTTTGTCTTACGGCACTGGCTCTTTCCCTTCCCTGGAGCCAGTGACCCTAAATTACGGACGGCGACTGCTTATAGCCCACTGAGTTGCTCACGGTCGTCGTTAAACCTCCAGTCAGAAAAAAAAGTATATTATATTCATTGGGATATACTTTTGTTCTAAAATTTATTAAAGATCGAGTATTAGGATGTGATTGGAGATTAAATAGTCTAATGACTTTATTTTGTACGATTTTGTAATTTAGTAATATTGTATTGTGTCGTTTGTCCCCATGATAGTATGCAGTAATTAATATGAGTTTGAAATAGTGTGTAATGCAATGAGATCAATGTTTTAGTTGTTAGATCAGTCAGGATATTACTCACTATACCAATATTTCCAGATAGTTTAATTAAAAGAAAATCAATATGTTTATTCCATTTGAGTTCAAAATTTATTGTAGTTCGCAGGTAGTTAATTGAAGGTACTATATCAATTCTTTTATTATTAAGGGATATTTGTACATTTAGTGTTAAAGGAGATAACGCATTAGAAAAAATTATAAATTAACCAGTCAGAAATAGTTAGCAACTGTTTATTATATTGTGTTAGTATTTCACCTAAGTTTTTTCCTTTTGGTATTTTCCTATGGAGTAAGGATAGATAATGGAAAGAACAAGTACAAGTCTATAGAAAAAGGACAAGTCGATTATTATAAAGAAATTTAAAAGTAATAAATTTTGCCGCCAAATTATGGTTTTTCACCCAGCTGACTTCACAATTCCAAGAGCATGTTCTTGTAAAAGGCCGCCCCGGGGGCGCAGTGGTCTAAGCGATGGCCTCTGATCATTCGTCCGAAAGGGGTCCGGGTTCGAATCCCGTTGAGGCATGGATGTTGTGTTTGTCTTACGGCACTGGCTCTCTCCTTTCCCTGGAACCAGTGACTCTAAGTTGGGGACGGGCGACTGGTTATAGCCCATTGAGTTGCTCACGGTGGTCGTTAAACCTCCAATAAAAAAAAAATGTTCTTGTAAAAAGGAAAAAAAGCAGTCCCAGTGGCGCAGTGGTCTAAGCGATGGCTTCTGATCATTCGTCGGAAAGGGGTCCAGGTTCGAATCCCGGTGAGGTACGGATGTTGTGTGTGTCTTGCGGCACTGGCTCTCTCCCTTCCCTAAAACCAGTGACCGTAAATTAGGGTCGGACGACTGCTGGTCGTTAAACATCCAATAAAAATAAATAAATTAATTAATTAATGAAGAAAAGAAGAGCTACATGTACCCACTTCATCACTAAATTCCGAATCATGTGGATTCTCATTGAATCAGTGGCAAAAAATTTAGAAACAATTTTTTTTTTAAATTCCGATTTCACGTGCTTCAGGTAGCGGCATAATAATAAAGTGGTCCGGCTCAATTTTTTACTTTCTCGAATCCGGCAAACTTGATTTTATCCGCAACTGCGGTTTTCTGTTTCAGTTCGGTGTGTTTTCTGTTGGGTGTTTATGATTTTGTGTATCTTAAAGATAATAGGATTTGACACACGTTAAATACAACAATTCATTTGAGAGGTAAGTCTTGTCCGGCCACTAAGGGGTTCATAAATGCTGCTGTAATTGTAATTTTTGGGAATTATGTGTACAAAGTGTCATCTATCGGAGAAAGCAAACTGAGAGCATGACAATGAATTTAATTTTTTGACCGGGCGTTTCTGGTGCAATTTAGTTTTTAGGAAATTTCCAGTGAGCGAAAAAGTACTTTCCAGGAAATTCAGTAAAAAAAAAACAACAACAACAGGAAAAATGAAGTTTGTGAAACCTCAATATAATGTATGTAACGTGGAAAATTTATGTGCTGACGTAATATGTAGGGTACATGTGGTACTATGAACCATGATGTTTTGTTTTAACTGTTGTATTTTCTGCCCGAAGATAAGGGCATTTGTTGCAACATTTTTTTATTGTCAGACAGTTAGTATTATTCACAAACTTAAGTAATACCACGATCTCTTAGAAATAAGTGAATTTGTGTGACTATTGATTAAAGCTAATGATTTCGCAATAGTTTGGATTCGGTAAGCAATAAATGTATCATAGAAACAATCAACATTAATACATATATGCAAAAAATAAAATATGGTTTTTACTGGGAAGCATGAGCTAGTTTACTTTTGGGTGATTCCTGAAATCTGGATTTCATTTTCATTTTTCAATTTTTTTTAAAATAAATTAACGGTCAGTATTTGCCTTTTTAAGTAGTGCATTCTGAAGACCCTAGCTCATGCAAATGTTATGTTGGAAATGGAATCAGTATACTCGTGCAGTTTATTTTTACTTGTGTCTTTGTACTGATTTTGAAGGCTGGTCCAAAATTCAGGGAGAGATGTTGCCAAAAGAATTCAAAAATTTTGTTTTCGAGGAAGAGTTAAAAGAGAAATCAATGAGTTGCTTCCTGGAAGTAGTGTATTATTTACCAGCTATGACTTTAGCATCAAATGAGGTTTGTCCACTCATCTGGAAAAAGAAAGGTGACAAAAAACAAATTGTCACATGCGTTGCTGCTCTCAAAAAATTGTTTTTAAGTGGGAAATAAGAAATCATATCTCCCGTTTCATTATGCAACAGTGGTGGTCTTCTGATTATAAACTCTACAAGTAGCTCCACATATCAGTACACTTTGTTTATATAAGACCTTTAAACACCCACCATCATGGAGCAAGGAAACTAGTTCTGCTGCTACATTTCATGCCAAGTATTGGTTAGAATAATAATGCTGTAAATAGCAGTAGCACTGAAACACAAATTGACACAGGACCGTGTCTAGGAACAAGACCAACGGCGCATGCATAATAACTGAGCATGACATGTGGTTTGTGTGATTCATGAACAAAATGTGCTTATGGGATCCAATAGCATCAGTTGAATGGAAGTCACCAGATGGTATGCATAAGTGTTATAGATGTTCAGTTGTTTGTTGTCTGCTAGAAATGATAAAATGGTCTGTCGAGAACATTTTGATGATTTTACCCGTGGTTGAATGGGAGGCTCGAGGAAGGGCGAACTGTGATGAGTGTGGCTCAAGAGTTTGGTATTGCCCATAGCATCATTTCATGTGCATGGTTGGCCTTCAGGATTACAGGTACAGCTGTACAAAATACTGGTGGTGATCGCCCACAAAAACTACCCAATGAGGACACTATTTGCTCCTACAGGCCAAGAAGGATCAATACCAGCTGCAAGTAATTTCGCTAAACACGAACACATTATTATGATTTACAGGGCCAGGCAACTGCACAAATGTGACCTGTTTGCCCATTAACATCTGCTCACCGGCGATACTGTATACAGTGATCCAGAGAACATAAGGACTGGACAGCAGAACAGTAGGCACACTACTACTTACTGATAAGAGTAGATTTAATCTCTAGTGATTCTGGACATCAGCTAATCTGGCGTGAGGTGTGCACTCGGTGTCTTCCTGAAAACATCATTGAAAGGAATAATATACGGGATTACACTATTGTGCAATACAAATTTGGAAGATGTGAATCCGTTTATTGGTGTAAATATGACATGGATGTTAAGTCAGATAATATCCAAAAACTTGAAAATTTCGTCGTTTTGGAGCAGAAATCGAACCAGCATCTCCCGGATACAGCCCGAGCATGCTAACCACTACACCACCCAGAATGACCAAGTTTCAAGTTCCGGATTAATTTGAATAAGCATCACAGCATTTGCTAGTCGAAGCAATCAGCATTCATGTATAGCAAATATAGAGGTTAAGAATTCATTCCTGGAGGTGCAGAATATCAATGAATGAAATACGAGGTTACACCATTGTACTGTATAATACAAATTTGGAAGATGTGAATCTGTTGATTGGTGTAAATATGACATGGATGTTAAGTCAGATAATATCTGAAAACTTGAAAATTTACACTATAAATGTCACTAAATTATGGGTTTTACCCAGAAATAAAGGAAATTACTTACAGTCAAATTTTCGGGTAGCACCCCTACCTTTCTCAAGAGAGTATAGTCCTGAGAAAGGTAAGGGTGCTACCCGAAAATTAGACTGTATGTAATTTCCTTTATTTCTGTGTAAAACCCATAATTTAGTGAAATTTATAGTTATCAAGTCCAGGAATAGCCATGGCATCAATTATTACCAAGTTGAAAATTTAGTCGTCCTGTAGTGGGAATCGAAACCATATCCCCCGGCTAGCACCCGATTATGTTAACCACTACACCACCCAGAACGACCAAGTTTCAAGTTTCTCATTAATTTGAATAAGCATCACAGGATTTGCTAGTCGAAGCAACGAGCACTCATATATATAGCAAATATATGGAGGTCAAGAATTCATTCTGGTGATTTTCCGGAGGCCCAGAATATCAATGAATGAAATATTGGATTAGTTTACACCACTAAACGGATTCACATCTTCCGAATTTATATCAGTGAAAGGGATAGATGTGGAGGCAATGGTATTTTATTATGGGGAGGCATTCTGATCAGTGGATGTATGGAGCTCTAGATACTGGAATGAAGTACTTAAACCTGTGTGTGCTACTGTAAGCAGATAATCCTTCCAACCATGTTCATCCATTCCGAGGTGCCATTGGATCACAGTTTGTGTTAATGGGTGATAACGCCTGACTCTATTGTACGGCAGTTGTTGATGAGCTATTGGAAAGTTAAAACATTAAGCTAATGGATTGACCTGCATGTTCCCCTGACCCGAATCCAATAGAACACATGTGGGATGCTCAGGGGACATATTTGCAGCACTTCAACACACACTGGAAACTGTCGAATAGCTGAAGGCAGCGCTGATGGAAAAATGCGTGTGTTACTGTTACTGCTAGAACTCGTCAACAACCTAGTGCTAAATATGGGCACATGGTGCAAATCATGCATCAGCGTTATGGGTGATCATATTCTCTTCCCTTTGTACCGTCTTTGGCAGTGATGCATCTGTATCATGGCCCCCAGTGCTATGTAGCCAATTCTGAATAAAGTTTAACTATATCCTTTAGTATCTGCATTTGTGTCGGTGTTGTTTCTGTCACCATTTTGGTAAATAATGGAGTTCCTGCAATTTGAATTTCACATATCCAGGCAGCTCATGCTACAGTTCAAAACATGGCTCGTCTTTAAGTTTTGCATGTCAGTGTATTATAGATGCATAATAATAACATGGATTTTTTTGTATGATAAAAATATTGCTTTTATGTGAAAGAAATTAATAATAACAATGACAATTTTTGTTCTTCTAGGAATTGTTACAATTAGCGCCAGAGGCGTACTAGACATTTCTGTGCCTGCTGCAAACCACAAAATATTGTGCCCCCTCTCCATGTCTTTCTATCTTTTATATAAAAGTAGTGTTTTTTTTTTCTTTTTCCTGTCTGGAGAATGGAGAAAAGGTGCCGGAACTCTTAAACTTAAGTTGTTCCAAATGGGCGGCAGGGGGTCTAATGAAAAGCTGCTCAATTTCTTGAATATTTATATACACTGCTGGACAATTGCTAAGGACGGATCATAAACGGCTATATAGCGCATAAAAAAGTAAGTGTGGTTGGATGCCAAGTGAAATAAAATAATGTCAGAATGCCAGGACATTACAAGAAAGACAATTTATTGTGCTCTGAAATCCAGAAGGCTTTGGAACGTGTTCAAGGGACAAACAGGCCATTTTGTGCAGAATACGTAAACATGAAAAAAATGCAATTACCGTCCGCAGGCGTTCCGGCGTGAGATGTCAATACGGGATATGGCCACCATGGAGGGCGATGCAAGATTCCACACGTCGTGTCATGCTTTGTACAACATTATTAAGCAGCTGTTGGGGTAATTTATCCCATTCCTCTGTCAGTGCACGGATGAGGGTGTCCTTGTTTATTGGAGGGCATTGGCGACCAGCAAGACTCCTCCCCAAAGCATCCCACACATTTTCAATGGGATTCAGATCTGGAGAACGTGCTGGCCATACGAGGCGTTGACTATCCTCGCTCTCAAGACACTCCTGGACAGCGACTGTTCGATGACATGTTGCGTTGTCGTCCATGAAAATGAATCTATCACTGACAACACCACGGAACATGCGAACTTGAGGTAGCAGAACATCACAAATGTATCGTTGGCCAGTCATAGAGAGACGTACGGCCATTGATCATGATGTCAGCCCATACCATGACACTACATGTCGGATGTCGGTCCCTTTCCTGTATGTTTGCTGGACAAAATGCAGTACCACTATCACGCCAGATCAGTTATCGTCGACAATCAGACGATAGACTGTATCTACTCTCATCTGAGAAGAGGACAGCAGACCAGTCGTTATCAGTTCAATTACGATGTTAATGGCACCATTGCAAACAGGCGGTACGGTGGCGTCTGGACAATGGGATGCACACAACAGGACGGCGGGCGTATAGTCCTTCATGCAAACGTCTGGCGAAAGTTTTTTGGGAGATCCGCTTGCCAGTAGCAGCCATAAACTGATTTGCTACCTCACTAGCTGTGCTGCGCCGGTGTCTTTTTGTTGATAGCACTATGTACCAATCTTCTGTAGGTGTCGTACTGCGAACACGACTTCCCCCGTGAAGTTTGCTACACTCTCCATTTGTTTGAAATGATTTCCTAAAGGAGCCTTGAAACAACACTGTGGCTGACGTCGAACACCCTGGCAACATCTGTTATTTTTCGCCCTTCTTCAATCTTGCCAATAATATGGCCACGCGTAAAATCATCTAGGTGATGTCGGGAAGACATACTGAAAATTGCAAGTTCGTCAATTGATTCTTTCCCTTTCAACTTTGCATTTGAACAACAACAGTCAATACGCGTCAAATCCTTTATATCTCTTATCAGCGCTATGACGTCACGAACAAGTTCGGCAATCCAAAATTTGCGTAAGCACAACACGTCTTACTGTATCCCGCACTTATGCTAATTTCCACGTTTTCCTGCCTTCCATTTTATGGTTGCTATCATTGCTATTGTCATCCGTCCTTATAGCAATTGTCCGGCAGTGTAATTGTTATATGGTACAAAGCGCAAAAACCTATAGTAACAAATAGCTAGTAATCCATAAGAGTTTTATAGTACAATACGTTACCATAGGTTAAAATTCAGGGCGGGATTCCTGCCGAAATAAAGTTAAGACTAGTTAACTTTTTTATGGGATTTATATACGTAAATTCTTAAAATTTCTGCAAATTTTTATATAGAACTGTCCTTCGTCAGGCAGTCTTTTGTTCAATCTCCGTCATGGTCTTCGGTTAAGGTTAACCTCGACGGTTACGGCGATTTTGCAGAACGTCTTGCTAGATGTAAGGCAGTGAAAACCCCTTTCATTCATTAATGATGAAGTTCTGGTATTTTCCAATTTCATGTTCCCTTTTCAATTTTTGCTTCAGGAAGTTGGATTGATGCCCAATAACAGTCAAAGAGTCTCAGTCCATGCGGTGTCCGGTTTCTCCAACATGTGTCTAATCCGGTCTTGTTTGAACAATTATTTATTGCTGCCTTGTGTTCCGCGATGCGAGTTTCCAGCCTACGGCCTGTTTCTCCTACACTGATGTGCAAAAATTAAGGACGAAGAGGAGAAATCAGCATAACAGCAGAACGAGCAGGCAGAACGGACCGAAAGACCACTCAGGAGATAGACTAGGGTCCGGTACGGTAGGGCATGCACATATATGCAGCATTACGTGGGGGGTGGGGTGGGGGGGGGGGGTGTCGGAAGATTATAAAGCACACGGGCGGTGTGCACTCAGCAATTCGGTGAAAGCTATTGCACGGTGTACATCGGTTTGAACGACGTCGAGTTGCTGCCATCGTGTGATATGGCCAACAGGCAATCCAGTAGACGACATCTGGATGACTTTACCCAAAGTCGCGTCATTGGGAAGTTGGAAGAAGGTCGAAGTATGACTAGTGTGGCCGAGGAATTCGGGATCGCTCACAGCATCGTTTCACGAGCTTAGAGAGCATTTCAAACGACAGGAACAGCTGTCCGAGAGTTTAGCAGTGGTCGTCCACGAGCAACCACGGCGGCGGACGACCGGTATATTATCTTACGGGTGAGAAGAGACAGACAGCGGGAGAAATCGCAAGGTACATGCAACAGACAACTGGGCTTCCGTTATCGCGTTTTACCGTGGCCAGGAGGCTGCACAAAGGTGGTCTATTTGCACGACGACCAGTACGGTGTGTGCCATTAACGCCTGCTCACCGGATATGGCGGTTTCTGTGGTGCCAAAAACACAAGAACTTGACACATCAGCAATGGGGTCGAGTTCTCTTCACGGATGAGAGCCGATTTAGTCTGACGAGCGATTCTGTACGTATACACATCTGGAGAGAGCAGGGAACATGCAATCACACATCCAACACTATCGAAAGGGACCAGTTTGGCGGTGGCGGAGTTCTCGTTTGGGGCGGTATCATGCTTGGTAGCCGTACTGACCTCCAAGTCTTCCAAGGAGGTTCAGTCACTGGTGTCCGGTATTATACCGAGGTTCTCCTGCCTCACGTGCGTCTGTATAGAGGTGCTGTGGGTCCTGAGTTCCTCTTCATGGACGACAACGCTACACCTCTTCATACAGTGGCTGTCTCAGAGCTGTTGGAGAGTGAAGATATTCAGCGCATGGATTGGCTCGCAAGGTCCCCGGACCTAAATCCAATCAAACACGTATGGGACCTTCTCGGGAGATGCTTGGCAGCACATCACTTACATCTTGGGGATCTTATGGTATGATTTGAGTCGATGTGGAGCACTTCTGCACAACGTTACATTCAAAAAACCGTCTCATCCTTAATTTTTGCACGCCAGTGTATGTAGTATTTTACACAGCTGCAGGTTACTTATAAATTATTCCTTGCATTTTTAACAAGTTTTCTTCTTTTTTAACCAAGCTAGGGCAAACATTTTAAAGCTTGTTGTCTAAACTGGGAGTTAATCTAATATATTTACTGCTTATTTGCTTTAAAGATTCAAACAAACCTTTAGATTAGCTCCCAGTTTAGACAACAAGCTTAAAATTTTTTGCCCTAGCTTGGTTAAAAAGAAGAAAACTTGTTAAAAATACGAGTCATTTATAAAATAACTTGCAGCTGTGGAAAATACTACATAGGAGAAACAGGTTGTAGGCTGGAAACTCGTATCGCGGAACACAAGGCAGCAATAAAAAATTGTTCAAACAAGACAGGATTAGACAGACACATTAGAGAAACCGGACACCGTATGGACTGGGACTCTTTGACTGTTATTGGACATCAATCCAACTTCTTGAAGGAAAAATTGAAAGAGGGACTTAAAATTGGAAAATACCAGAACTTTATCATTAATCACTGTAAGGGGTTTTCACTGCCTAACATCTGGCAAGACATTTTGCAAAATCGCCGTAACCGTCAAGGTTAACCGTAACCGAAGACCGTGACGGAGATTGAACGAAAGACTGCCTGACGGAGGGCAGTTCTCTCTGAAAATTTGCAGAAATTTTAAGAATTTATGTAGATAAATCCCATAAAAAAGTTAACTAGTCTGAATATAATAATCTAGGAAGCCACAGAACAATGATGAGTTTGATTTACAAAATAAAGTTGCTAGGTGGGAGTCTCGCGCCTAACAAAATTTTAAGAAAAATATCTATAAATATAAAATCTTTGGTCGATTTTTGGACCACTTACAAAATTCGTGCTTTAAAAACATATTTTTTGTAAAAAAATACGTGCATTAGAAATGGACCATTCAGAGTTCTGAAAATTGTGATCTAATATATCGTTCATTTTGGGAACATAATCAGTTTATGGACACATGAGCCGTTCATTTTGCATATTGCGGGCTGTTCTCAGATTCATGGAATTCCGTTTTTTTTGGCCATATTTCGGTTATACTCGAGATCGATGCAAAGAAGAAACAACAACAAATGAAGATAATGTTTTATTTTCAGAGGATTAGTGTGTATGGGTGGAGGGGGTCTCTGTCTGGGGAACAGTATTCTGTTTTTCAGAACTTCCGAAAACGAAATAAAAATTTTCCTGCAATTGTAATTTCTTTTTCTCACAAAGTTTCCGCGGTCGAGTATTATTACTAAATATCAATTTATTGCATAAATGTTTGTATTTCAACTTAAATGTGTAGACAACAGTTTCCGATAACAGAAGTTTGACGGAGCAAAAATTTCTGTGTAAACTTCAGGCATGAATTTCTTACGGGAATTGAGTAACTCTGCCTTTGTTGGCATCAGAACAATGCAAAACTGAAGGGGGTGGGGTGGAATTTCGCCTTTTGAAAAACTTTCAAAATGGAAGTTAGACGAACTGCAGATTTAATCTGTAATCGTAATTTTTTTAGCGTGATGTTCCCTCTGCTCAGTATCATTGTAAAAATCATTTTGTTCAATAACTGATTCTATTGCAGCTTGAAAATGGAGGAAATATTTCCAAAAACGGAAGTCATACAGAGCGAGGATTTTTTTGTAATCATAATTTTTTTTTTTTTTTTTTTTTTTCCCGCGATGTTCCCACTGCCTGAATTATTGCAAAATGTTATTTTCCTTGTATAAATAGTTGCAAAGTGAAAAACTGGACATTCCTCATAAAGAAGAATGGTTGAATCAAGTCAATCAACCAAGTCTCAATTATGTGAACTGTAAACATCTCATACATATATAGTATTCAAGAAGATATATATTTTTCAGAGCTGAAGGGAAACATGTTCAAAAATAATAAATTAATTGACCCTTGTAGTACCAAACTTGCACATCACAATGTGAAGTGAAGGTTTATTTTATCTTTTGTGATTGAGATAGACTGCAGATTCCTTCCTCCCCAATGGAACTCATGTAGAATTTGAATCACATACACACACTACAAGTTCATACCTGCCAACTACTATGGAATGTCTGTAGTTTCCACGGATTTAGTTGTCTGACTACGGAACTACGGAACTCACTTCTGAAATTACGGATTATACGAATTTTCATTTTGAAATTTATTTTTGCTATTATTTTATGATATACACGAGATTCTTAAGCAGATTTGCGGAATTCTGCTTTTTTTCCTTGTCATCATTTAGATTATTTTCTAGGTCGATGCAAAACTGAAGAGAATTTGTAGGGGAGGGGACCGTTTTCCATCTGGGAAAGGTATTTCGTGTTTCAAAACTTGCGAAAACTGTAATTAAACGGAGAAATTTCTTTTGCCGTCATCATAATTTCTTTTTTCTCTCGATGTTGCCTTTGTGTCCAGTATTCTTGTTAAATATCATTTTATTGTAAAAATGTTTGTATTTCAGCTTGAAACTGTAAGCAACAATTTGCAAAAACGAAAGTTAGACGCCGCGAAAATTCCCCCTTAATCTTCAGGCATAAGATTCTTCCGCAAATTCGAGGAATTCCACCTTTTTCATTATTATTTTGGTCATTCACGCGATCGATACCCACGTGAACAGAAATTAGGGGGTGGGGGGCTGGTGGTTACGAAGGAGGGTCGGTGGACGGAATTCCATCTTTACGAAACTTTCGAAAACCGAAGGTCGATGGAGTTCAGATTTTTCTGTAATCGTAAATTCTTTTTTCTCGTGGTGTTACTTCTGTCCAGTATTATTGTTAAATAACATTTTACTGCATAAGTATTTTTATTTCGGCTTGAAAATACGGGGAAAATTCCAAAACCGGAAGTCAGACGGAGCAAAGATTTCTCCTGTAATAGCCCCCTCCCCTCCCGTGATCCACTCTCCTGCGTCTATGTATGGGGCGCAATAATACTAGTTATTACTGACAAGGCTCTTGCCAATGTTGGCAGGTATGCAAGTTTTGGAACAGTCTTTCAAAAGCCTGGCAGACCATTTTTTTTTTCAAAAATTAATGGAGATGCAGTTATGGAATATTCACTATTCAAACATAGCTGTAAAAAATGAAGCGTATATATGCCAATGTCGAAAGCTTTCTAAGAGTTTTATAAGCAAACATCAGCACACATTTCCATTAGTTTCAAAAGGTTCTTCTGCATGTAAGTCTTGTGTTGCATTTAACAAATGTACCATGTGAACGTGGCGTAGGACTGCAAACTAAAGCAGTGAGCGAACATCAAATTCTGCATCAAACTCGGCAAATTGGGAACGGAGATGCATGAAATGTTGGAGAAAGTTTATGGCAATGAAGCAATGAGTCGTGCGAGGTGTTTTGAGTGGCACTCGCACTTCAAGAGTGGCAGAGCGCACTGGAAGACGACGAGAGGTGAGGGCGACCGTCCACGAGCAAAACCCTCGAAAATGTTGACAAAATTAGGGAACTGGTTCATGAGGATCGTCGGAGAACCATTCAAGACATTGCTATCATTGTCAATGTGTCATATGGAACAGTGCAAGAAATTCTGACATCGGTTTTGAACATGCACCGCATTACTGCAAAGTTTGTGCCAAAGATTCTGAACCCCAAACAGAAGGTGCTCTCGTGTCGAACTCTGTCAAGATCTTTGTCAGCAGGTGGTGAATGAACCAACGTTCCTGTCGTGGGTCATCACTGGGGACGAGACTTGTGTCAGTGGTTATGACCCAGAGACCAAACAACAGTCGTCGCAGTGGAAGAGCCAGGCATCTCCATGACCGATGGAGGCCAGTCAGGTCCGGAACGCAACCAAAAGCATGCTCATCGTATTCTTCAACATTCGTGGGGTTGTGCATAATGAATTCGTCCCCCAAGGCCAGACTGCCACTGCCGTTTTTACTGCGATGTTCTGTAAACGACCTGAAATGTGCTGCAAGGGCGATTTCCTGATCTATCACAACAATGCAGCACCTCACAGAGCGTTAGCAACACGATAGTTTTGCAGCCGCAACAGCATGACTACCCTTCCTCGCCTGCCTTACTCGCTGGATTTGGCCCCCCTGCGACTTCTTTCTGTTCCCCAAGCTGAAGCTCAAGGGTCGGCGTTTTGAAACTGTGGACGAGATCCAGCACGAATTGCAGACGGTGCTTGACATGATTTGCGAACAGGACTTCCAGGGAGCGCTCCAACAGTAGCAAAAATGGTGGCAGCGGTGTATCGCTGCAGAAGGAGACTACTTTGAGAGGGATCCTAGCCAGACTTACCTAACATCAGTACTTTGTTGTATATCGGCCTAGTCTCAGAACTTTTTGATCAGACTTCATATCTTAAAATTGTGCCTGAAGTATATATATGTCTGTTTTACATTCCTCGCCACAGTTTGATCAGCTGTTGTTTTATTTCTGAGGGTTTGTTTATCTGGCCCAATTTCAGAAATATGCATTAAGATTTTTGTTGCTCAGTGAATCCCTAAATTTTGACTGAATTGTGTTTTGTGTGCGAAAGCCACGTTCACATGGTACATTTGTTAAACACAATACAAGACTTACTTGCAAAAGAAACTTTTGACACTAATGGAAATGTGTGCAGATGATTGCTTATAAAAAAACTCTTAGAAAACTTTGGTCCTTAGCACATATACTCTTCATTTTTACAGCTATGTTTGAATAGTGAATATTCCATAACTGCATCTTCATTAATTTTCAAGAAACACAAAACAAAACTGCTCTTGCTAGGCTTTTGAAAAACTGTACCAAAACTTGTGTGTGTTCATTCATTCAGATTCTACACACTCAAACTTCAAAAAGAGTTCCACTGTGGCAGAAGGAAATCTGCAGTCTATCTCAATCACAAAAGATAAACCTTCACTGGACATTGTGATTTGCAAGTTTAGTATTACAAGGGTCAACTAATTTATTATTTTTGAAGAAGTTTCCCTTCAGCTCTGAAAAAAAAAAAAAAATATTATGTTTGAGATGTTTACAGTTCACATGATTGAGACTTGGTTGATTCAACCATTCTTCTGATATGAGTGTCCAGTTTTTCCCTTTGCAACTTTTTATGGAGTGAAAATAACATAACAATAATTCAGGACAGTGGGAACATCGCAGAAAAAAATTACGATTACGAAAAAATCTTCACTCCAACCAAATTCCGTTTTTGGAAATTTTCCCTCCATTTTCAAACTGAAACACAATCAGTTAGCGAACAAAATTAATTTACAATAATACTGAGCAGAGAGAATATCGCGAGAAAAAAATTACGATTACAGATTAAATCTGCAGTTCGTCTAACTTCTGTTTTTGAAAGTTTTGAAAGACAAAATTCCATCCCCAGCCTGGAAACTCCCCCACGCCTTCCACCGCCCCCCCAAATTACCTTCAGTTTTGCATCGTTCTCGAGAATGATGTAAATGATGACAACGAAGTCATAGTTCCTCGAATCCGCGGAAGGAACTCGTGCCTCTAAGTTTACAAGGAAATTTTTGCTCCGCTGAACTTCTGTTATTGAAAGCTGAAATACAAATATTTATGCAATAAATTTATATATAATAACAATAATGGACAGAGGAAACATCGCGCGAAAAAGAAATTACGATTGCAGGAAAAATTTTCACTCCGTTTAACTTTCGTTTATGGAAGTTCCGAAAAACGGAATACCATTCCCCAGATGGAAAACAACACTCCCTTCCTCCCCCAACACACACACTAATCTTCTGAAAATAAAACAACTTCAGTTTTGTTTTTTTCATCAATCTCGAGTACAATCGAAATGTGGCGAGAACAGCGGAATTCCGCAAATCCGAAGAAGAATCTCATGCTTGATTCGTAACATTTCCGCAACATGCAGAGTGAATTCCTCATGCGGCTGCATATGGAAGCCGATTCACGTGTCATAAAATGATTATGTTCTCGACATGAACGATGTATTCGATTGCAATTTTCGGAACTCTGAACGATCCGTTTGTAACGCACGAATTTTTATGAAGGATACGTTTTTAACGCATGAATTTGGCGAGTTGTCCAAAAACGGACCCAAGATTTTATATTTATATATATTTTTTCTTAAAATTTCGTAAGGCGGGAGGCTTCCGTCTAACAACTTTCTTTTGGCGGGAATCCCGCCACCCCGCACTAGATTTTAACCTCTGAGGTATGAGCCTATGCAAAATTGCAGGCCCATATTTTCTGTATTTGTGAAGTTTTAGGGGTGCAAAATTTGCGAGTTCGACCATTTTTTTCACCATGTTGTTAAATTTAACATTCAATATTTCGGTAACTAGGACACATATACAAGTGATTCAGGTGTTTTTGGAAAGGTCTTTAAGAGCTCTTTCAGATGAGATATTACTTGCCTATACTTGAAAAAAAATTAAGCTGTGGTAATCAATATTACCGGGCCATTTTCTCAGAAATGGGTCTTAATTATTTAAAAAAAAAATGTATGTTATATGTCTACTGTTACTCATTAACTGTACTAAATTTGAAGATGGGATGGCAGTGGGATCAGGAGCTGTGGCCTTTCAAAGAATATAAATCACTCCCTGGAAATTATGACAGAGTACTACATGCTCAAGCTGGTAATACTGTTAATGACATTTAAAAATATTTGACAAACCTTACTGTTAATGACATTTAAAAATATTTGACTAAGAATACTGAACAAAGGTGAAGTTTGTATACTAGTAAACATATAGGCATACTGGACATTGCTTTTATGTGCATCTAGTTTACAGCTAACAGCAGAACTTCCTGTTTTGTCAAAATGTATGTTCTACTAGTTGCTGTCTGGGGGTCAACTTTTGTAAGATCTGATGACACGTGCGCTACTAAAATGTCAGGAACTTGTGGATTAACAAATGATGGAGCTGGTCCATGTAGATGTAGAAAACTGATTTTGATTTCTTCAATGTTTTCGTGTACAGAGATAACACATCCGAACCACCAGTGTCCATCATACTCGCAAGTAATAAATCCATGTATTACATCCATTTCTAACTGTCCTTTGACTGGTGTAGTACTTTGAAGTTTAAAAACTGTTCTGAAGAAGAAAATGCCTTTGTTATTAGATTTCCTGATTTCAATGGAATGATGCAGTGAAGTTTCTGTGTTCCAGGAAAGCATCTAGAGTTAGCAAATCTCTCATACAAAAAGACCTGTACATTTTCATATTCTTCTGTTGTCGGAAACTTGAATGTCATTTCTTCTATGTTGCGACTTGCCCCATTCATATAACTGTCTCGGTGTCATAATTTGCTCTGCATAGAGCTTCTGTAAACTGCCTTTAGCATCAAGACGCTTCACAGAATTTCCCTCTTTGCCATCACCTACATCTACTGTTACAGGTGCAAACTAGAATTTTAGCGCTAAGTGGCCAGTGGGCGGTAAGTCCAAAAAAGTTAATGGCAAAAAAAAAAAAAAAAAAAAAAAAAAAAAACTGGCTAGTAAGTTAGCAAATCTTAATGGCAAAAAAAAAAAAACAAAAAAAACAAAAAAAAAAAAAACGTCTCCAGCATAGGGGGGTTAATAGGAACTTTAATGTAACTGCTATTATTTACATGGATGGCTTTATCTGAACATAAAAGAAGTCACTCACTGCACAAAATAAAAACCATTTTGTAAATCTTTCTTTCCCTCTGGGTTTACTCGTTCTCAAAACGTCGATACTGATGGAAATTTACCATGTATCAGTGAAAGCCTCGACATTTTGATGTTGAAGTCAATAAATTCGTACTTTTCCATCTGCAGCAGTAAATGGTCACGTCGGTGGGTAAAATAGCTACTCAATATATCGGTGATTACTCACCAATTCAAATCGAGTAACCAAAACGCTCGATGTATCGGTGGAAACCTCAATGTTTTTTTTTTTTTTTTTTTTTTTATGTATCGGTTCCTGTAGCATTGAGGAAAAGAACTCGATTTCGTAGATGAAACATCGACCAAAACAGCCAATTCACGACATAAAAATATGACATTCCCTTCCTCTTTACAAGAATGCAACAAAAAGAAATTCATTTACTTTATGCAGAAAATATTCTTTACCAGATTCAGACATCGGTAATGAAACCTCCATGTTTTTTCGATGTGTAGGCTCCTCAAACATCGAGGTTTAAGCTCTTTTAGTGTTGCATGTAATGTGTGTGTATAGGCTGATGCTAGAAATGCTGAGCCATTTTCTTAGAAATTGCAAACTTCAAGAAAAAACATACTTTTGATAAATTTTAATATTTTAAGCCGAAATTTTCCCCTGAACTTTATAAGATTTTTTCTTAACATTTCTCTAAATGTAATATATATATATATATATATATATATATATATACACAGTATATATATATTTAAATGTATTAACATTTCTCTAAATGTAATATATATATATATACACAGTATATATATATTTAAATATATTACATTTCAGATAACTGAATTTTGTTTAAAAAATAACTTTTTTTTAAACAATTTTTTTAAAATGTTTTTTTAAAAATGGAAATTGCAAATTAAAAAAAATAAAATTCAATGACTTCTTTCTTCTGAAAAAAAAAAAAAATGAGGAAATATAGTAACCCTTAATTTTGAGATTGATATGTTAACAGTTATTCTAAAGTAAGAAAATAACACTTACTTATCTTACTTATTCTAAAGTAAGAAAATAACACTTGAAACTTATCTGATTTATTCTAAAGTAAGAAAGTTAGAAATATACAGATTGATATGTTATTCTAAAGTGATTCAAAATCATCACCGTCACTTGACAAACTTTCACTCTCACTACAACTAGCCATTTCAAGATTTCCTTACAGGCTGATGTTATTCCAAGGTGATTCAAAACACATGTCTCCAAATACTGAGGAACAAGCTGTCAGTAAAGTTCATTCTCAACTAACACATGAATTTGGAAAAAGATGTGGGGGATTCGTAATTCGCTGAGTTTTGCGATTGTGTCGGTTTGTTTGGGAAAAAAGAAATGAATAATGTGAAGAGTTTCTAGTAATAAAACACATTTTGTTCTCGTGTGTGGCAAAGTCTGCAAGAAAAATAAACCCTCCGTTGGCACTGGACCACGAGTTGCGCGCTATTGCCCTTTGAATGGGGCTCGAAAAAGTGATTTCAGACAGTGTAACGTTCTATAATTTACCCACAATCCCTTGTGAACAACCCTGCCTCAACTGTAGTGGGAAAAGTTTTGGCTAAAATTAGTCTTCCTCCCGTCACGCGGCGAAAGTGCATGGGAAGCTGCGAACGCAAACTTGTGATATGATACTTGTTGTATATTCTCATGATTTTTTTCAATAATATTGCTAGTTGTAAATGAATTTATGGCACCTCTATTCATATTGTATTGTGGAATTAACTTTTATATGGGTCTTATAGAGGTTATTATTAAAAAAAGTTGGTGGTCAAATTTGCGAACTAAATCTTAGTTCGCAAATTTGACCACCAACTTTTGGAATAATAACCTCTATAAGACCCGTAAAAAAGTTAATTCCACAGTATAATATTGCTGTTTGATGGTATGATTCATAGAGATTTCATTTCAAAACAATGATTAATAAATGATATGATCATTCATGCTGATATCTGCTGTCTGATTCAGGAACTACTGGGGTCAAAATTGAGGCTGATTATTCAGCCCACGTAGCTGTTGGCACAGCACGCACAGGCTGAATCGACCGCATTGTACTAAAAGGGTTCTTCAACATCGAGGTTTAAACATTGATTATATCGGTGGCAAAGCTTCGATGTTCAAAAACATCAAGGTTTTTTGCCATCCCTAGTTAGGACTGGTTTCACTTCCTTTTACCTTTACTTCTGAATTATTATACTTTTGTAAATTAGCACTAAAAATAACAAATGGCCAAACTGGCAACCACTAAAATAAATTTAATTGCCAAAGTTGCCAGTTAATTGCCATCTGGTGAGTGGTGAGTGCTAATTTGCACCTATATCTACTGTGCATCCAAAGTCTTTCTGATGTAAGCTCAAATTTAGAAAGTTCTTGTGATTTTTGCACTGCGATACTGCCCCTCTGAAAAATACGTAATTTTTTTCGGCAGAGAAAAAGTTTTTCTGAAAATGAAATATATAAACTGCAGTGGTATCGTGCTTGAAGGCACTCAAAGATCATCACAAAACTTGCTTGTTTAACACAGTGTAGTTCTTGTGATGAGTTTTAATAGTGAATAACAAATGGACGTACTGTGGATTGTGCATTGTTCCAATGGAAGTATTGACATATCCATTCAAATGAAAGCGCGCTTCGTCACTGAAAAAAAAAATGCTGTTAAGCTGGTTAGTCACATTGTTGCATGTGAAACTCTTAAACCATTAGCAGTAGGCAATGCGCTTTTCTGAATCCAAAGGACGTAGCTCTTGCACTAGTAGAATTCTGTACGGCCGTAGCTTTAGACGTTTAGTAGGCCTCTGGCAGGCTGAATACGATGTCCCTAACTCCTGAGACAGCCGTCAAAGTGACTTCCAGGGTGAGCGCTGCTGGGAAAAACAAATTTTCTCCAAAAACGTGGTTGTCACCACAGACGGCCGGCCGCTTTTAGGCTTATCCTGAACACCGCCTGTCTCGCGAAACAGGTTCACAAGGTCATACACAGTTGTTTTCCCCGGTATAAGAGCATCACGAAACTTCCTTTGAAAAATAAACTTCTAACAAAGCGACTCTCTGTTCTTGCATGAGACTCGTGGCTGACTGAACGTTACTTCTTGCTCGCGTAAGCGTAGTGTCATGTGGTGCAGCTCGTTCCCCAAGGTCACACACAACAGCCACAAGCAGCAATACTCGGATATCTTTTATGGTTACGTTTTGAAATATAGAGTTTGAGGACTTTTGAATCACTCTGTACATGCATCCACCAGCTGATGCCTTTGACAAGCTGGGCTGTAAGGTGAGGGTCTGAAATGGCCCAGTTTATTTCTTTAAAGGTTGAAATCAAATAATCAAATTCTGTTTTCACTTCGTTGGCTTTAATGTTTTTAACACTATGACAGCTGCAGTGGTCGGGATTTGAGTAACTACACTACACACAATTTTTACACATGATAAAAAATATACAAAATATTTTTGTTTAATTCATATTTGGAAAGGAAACTCATGACTATATTATGTCTACAACTGCAGCAGTGGTCAGCTTGACTGCTTTAAATGTTTTATGTAAAAGGCAATAATTACTAAGAATGTTATACACAAACACATTTTTCAGCTTTATGAAACCAGATGACTAAGCTTCTGGTGTGATTTGTTGTTACAACAGAGATGAGAAGGCATTTGTTTATATATTTGGGAATTGAGGCTACCTTCTATTTATACTTAAGTGGACAAGAGGAAATGTGTTTACATTTGTAACAGAAGTAGGTAGAGGTCTAAACCTCTCGCAGGAGCAGTTCCTATTAGAAATGGCACTTCTCTTTGCATTTACTACTGAGGTAGTTTCAGTTCAGTAGAGCAGCCTTATTTCACCAGAAGAAGTCGTGTGATATTTGCAATTGATGGTGGTGGATGCGAAATCAAAGTCTGGAGTAAGCTGTGCTGACCCAGTCACCCTAAAGTTTGGGTCCAGGGCAGGCCGGTCTTTCCAGATTAAGGCCCTTACAGACTTCTATACCTACCTGCCTTTTTTCAGAAAAATCTGAGTCAGTGGATGACATTTTGAAAAAAAAAAAAAAGGTTTTGTTTTGCTAGTGCATTTATTTGTAAATGGCATGTGAAGTAATTATATGTAACTGCTATTTTTTTTTATTATTCTGGTAATATATTTTTTTATTTTTATTTTTTTATTTTCTAGATATCAGTGATCAAATGACATTTGTGTAAGGTTTCAAGAGAGATAGTGGGAAGCATTAGAAGTGAATTTATAGAATGGGTCATCATGCCTGAAGAAGCCTCCATTGTGCAAGGGAAGGAAGGATCAATTTTAAAATTGTATAGCTCTTTTCTTAAAGGTACTGTGTATCACAGAAAATGGAGTTCTTTGAGTACTTGACTTCCAAGACTTAGTTCAGACATTTAAAAGATGCTAGTGCTCTAACAAAGATTCATTATTCATAATTTAGTCATCAGTGATATATGGTAGTACTGCCAATGTGCCCCTTACAGGTCTTTAAATTACCACATGACTCTCTATTTGACACCACTGCATGTTTCACTACTGAAAACATTGTCTTATGATAGCAGTTCTTTAGCCATTATTTGAGAAGTAAAGTTGTTTATAGTTATGATTGTAAATGTGAGTTAAGACAAATGCTAAAAACAGTACCAAAATTCAGACATAATTTGACTGTCCACTGCTTTGAGGAAAACATGAATATAGCACTGATAATTCATTGCTTTCAGCAAAGATCTAAATTATTATCTGTAAAATAGGATGTGGCATATAGTGTAAAGACTAAAACAACATCATTTCTCATTCACATAGAAATTGTAAAAATAGTGCTTTCTTGCAACAATCACTAAAAGTCACTGTTTTTCTTTGAGAAGTTAGCTATGGATTACAAAACCTATACATGATTTATAGTTGCATTGTGATAAATTTTTGAAAATGTGAAATCAACTGAAGAAAGTTTGTCTTTAACCTAAATGTCTGAATTGATGGTTGTGATGTTGAAATTGTATATTAGTGATTCACTTATCTGCTTTATATGAGGGCTGTATTGAAATGAATGAGAAACAATGTTTTAAAACTTGCAAGTTGTATTGATTGAAGAAATAAGTATGACCACTCAATCTACATACCTTAATCTAAGAATTTTCTACGAAATCCCTGTTTCTTTGAACACATTTTTGCCATCGTTCTGGCAGTTTAAAGATGCCCTTGCGGAAGAACTCTGTTCCCGTTAATAAAGTCATCAATATACAGTTTGCTATATTGCTTCCGTTCTCTGATAGTGTTGGCCGCCCATCTGGCCCTTTAGGAATCCAAAAAGATGATAGTTGGAGGGTACCAGATCTGGGCTGCAAGCAGGGTGAGATAAAAGTTCCCTTCTGAAAATTTTCCTAGGTCAAATGAGCAGAGTGGGACATAGCATTGTAATGCTGAAGGATCGCCTTCTTTTCTGGCTGTTTATCATGAAATGCTCAGTCACGCTTTTCAAATGTTTGGACAAAATGAGCTGCATTTCAGTGCTGAGATGGGCGGAGCCCAGGGGCTGCACAATACTTATTGGAATTCGAGCGGGCTCGGGCTCTGAGACAGGGAGAGAATTTTCTTCCTTTTAATCTGGGTCCAGATGGAAAATAGGAACTTCAGGGATATTCATTCTGGAACTTGGGTAACAAATACCATAGATCATTAATTACTGGATTTCTGTGTAGGAAACGTTTCTTTAAAAACTATAGATAGTAGGTAGCAAGTTGATGAAATTTTGCTCCCTACCTCAATTCTATTGAACAACGTACAATGTAGATTGTTGTGCCTCTCGATTTTTCCTGATGCCCAGCTTCCCGAAACATTTTGGAAATAAATAAATGTTCGAAGAAACTATACAAATAGATAGACATCCCTTGCCCACTCTGCAGTTGAGGAAGGCATTGGTTAATTGCACAGCGAGGAAAGAGTGGAAGTCTGGAAGAGATTTTTTTTAATGCCTAAACAGGTTAATCCTAGGTATCGGGACCAGGCTCTCTTTTGCAATATAAAATTCGGGCTAGGACGGGTTCGGGCTCTTAAAATTGAGCCTGAACTCAGCTGTGCTGCATTTATGGTTTGTCCAGGCTCCTAAAAATAATCAACCAAAATGCACCCATCTGCATCTGAAAAGACAGTTCCCATAACCTTTGCATTTGATGGAACTGTCTTAGGTTTCTTCTTGTTTGGTGAATGGAGATTATGCCATTCCATGCTCTCAGGTTTGAAATGGTGGAACCAACTTCTGTCACCTGTCGCAATGCTCTTAAAAAAATTGGCTTCTTCATTTCGATACTGCTCCAAAAGTTGTGATGAGATGCTTTTGTCCTGGACTTTGTGGTCTTCTGTCAGTAAATGTGGGACCCAGTGGACACAAATTTTCCAATACCAGAAGCTGCTAATAATTTCCTGAACTATACTGTGTCCTATGCCCAAGTTCAGCAATTTCTTTCACCTTCACAAGTCTATCATCACAAATTAAGGCATCAACTCTTTCCTTGTTGTGTTCTGTAGGGGCTGTTTAACAGTGACCACTATGAGGCTGATTGTTAATGACTGTGAAACTGTCTTTAAAATGTTTCACCTGCATTCTTACACTGCTGGCACCCATACACACATCTCCGTACGCATGCTAAAGCCTACGCTGAATATCGGCAGCAGGTGAGTATTTGAAGCATATTTTTTTTGCCAATCCCACTGAATTCTCTTCATGAAACTGAAACCCAGCTTGTAGCATAATATGGATAAATGAAAGATGATTCCACTAAACCAAGCAGTTATTTTAATCCCATCATACTTTTCTAAAAATATCCCTAAAAATGACTAAACTCGAAAACAGATGTGCCAACTCTCCAGATTAAAACTATATTCTGAGGTTACTTACCTTATTTCCCAATATCTTTCAGGAGGTTTTCTTCTCATGCATACATTTCCAACATGTAATTTTATTCACCACTGCGTGGTTCGAGGCATAAGTACCTTTCTTTAAACTCATGAAAACTTCGATTCTTCCCCCTTTTCCCAGTAACAATATGCTAATTCAAATATACCAACACCATTACAACAACATTACTTCTTAAAAACTCATATATCTTATTAAAAAAGCAATCAAATTTAAAACCTATAATACACACTTCTTAAAATTTCAAAGTTTAAAATTCTTTATCCATAATTATTTACAAATGCAAAACCTTTATTATCGAACAAACAAACCTGAACACGACGTAAAATATGATCCGTAAGCATATCGGACCCCTCCCCACACAGCAACAACATTCTTTCCAAGTACTTTCCGCCTCCTCAAGGCCATTATCAAGGAATGTTCGCAACTTCTATCTGATGTCACCGCCCTCCAATGCAGCGAATGTTCTGGTTCTCGCACAGTATCATCTCCTTTCGTTCTTCACAGATCAGCCGCCGCAGTGGCGCCATCTGTCAGATGACTAAAACTGCACTCCATTTCTTTTCGTATTTACAATATCAGTTTAATGGCCTACATTGTTAATTTTACTTGTAATGTAGGTGTCTTACTAATTTTATTTCTCCAGATTTAGGCGGGAGACTCTTGGATTTTCAGCCCTTCCTCCCACTCTCCGGATGAATGTCACATTCTCCTGATTTTCGCCGAGAATTAGCCGTTAGGATGGTCGAAATTACGTCAACCACTATGATTTCGAACCGCCTGCGGAATCTTTTTCTTTCTGTGTCGATGCAAGGCGGCATTACAGTCATCAGTTTCATGCTTTTCCTCTCCTCCTATCCACAAAAAAGCCCTCCCTCCAGGTGGCGCAGTGGTCTAAGTCGTGGCTTTGGACCAATTGTCCGAGATGGGTTGGAAAAAATTTGCTTAAAAAAAATATCTCCCAGTCCGATTGTCGTACGACGCCTGCAGCAAAGAGCTCACCGGCTCTGGCATTAGAATGCCGGGGAGGGTCAGTTGTTGATTGACAGATGGGAGCTGCCCTGCCTACTCCTTGCAGTTCAGTCTTTCAACCCCTCACCTCAAAAGAGCCGCACGTATTCTAAGTGATGATAAACAGTTGACTTGTGGCGAATTCACTTAATGACTAAAGGGAGTAGTTGCAGGTGGCCTCGCATTGTAACAAAAGGCGATGCTAGTATGACGCTTTTTGTTATCTTCATTTTTGTGCATAACCTAAAAAAGAACTAAAAACAGTTGGCTGCTATTTTATTTGTAAAACACAACATGTGGGCCATTTTACGTTTCCAAGTTCTTGTGGAATTGACTTACCTGAAAATGAATTTCAGTAGGGTGAGGGGGTGTTGATTTTCGAGCGGTTTTTTTTTTAGTAAAACTTTTAGTAGACCAATAACACTTCTGGAAAATTGTTCCTACGTCTCAAAAATGTCAATAAAAAATAATGCTTCTGTGACTTTAGGAGCTGTAAAAAATCTCCCGATTTTCAGATTTTGAAAGTTGGCATGTCGGTCGAAAATGTCAGGGCCAGAGAATTTCATTTATTAATAAGAAGGAAAAATGGAAGAAAGAAAACTAGAGTTTTAGTCTTCTGAATGATGCTATTGGAATGATTAAGCAGGTGATCATGACCTAATTTTTTAAAAAGAGAACTCTATCTCTGTTCAATACTTTTTGTAGCAAGGAATTACAAAATAAAATAAAAAAAAAAAGCGATGTACTGAAGACACAATGCCTCTGAAAAACACAGTAGCAGCACCTGCAAGTGCTGCCCCCCACTGGCAAGTTTATGTGTTTAGTAGCTACTTGCTGCTTACTCCCAGCTGAATTCATACCCCCTGCTTTGATGCCTAACAGATTGCCTCACAACTCTGTGGATCAGATAGTTATGGTTGGTATCAGTTTGTCTTATCACAATTACCTACCTGGTTTCTTTATTACTAGACTTGCAGTCACTAAAACACAGAAGTTAGACAAGGCATTTTTTTTTTCTTTTTTGTGGTAGCCGTATCATTGATCTCTGCTCATGAACTGCAGCTTTCCCTTGTGTTGTCTTTTGATTTGTCCTTTAGAGCACTTGAAGTCTTGGTTGCACAAAATATTCAGCTGATGAATTTTGGCAAGAAATTGTAAAATCCTGTCATTTTTCTGTTCTTCACGTTTTTTTAAGCAAGTTCGTTAAAATTCCCGATGTCCAGACCCCTCTAACAACGGGATTTTTAATAAACTTGCTTACAAAAACGTGAAGAACAGAAAAATGACAGGATTTTACGATTCTTGCTAAAATTCATTGTTATAAGCCACCTAGTGATGTTCGAGTGATTGGACATAACCATTTGAACCGATGTTAATATTCAGCTGATGGTTGACCTGAAGCCTTTAGCTCTGCATACTGTGTTTAGACTGGGGATTTTTCTCTTTTAGTAATTTGGCAAATGCTTCAGGAAAAAGCAAAATGCTATACAGATTTCCAAAATTTATGATTGTATTCTTTTGTATTTTTACATATAAAATGCAAATATAATGTATTGGTTACATTGAATTTTAATTATAAATATAACTCCAGAATAAAAACAAAATGTGTTTACACCTCTGATATTAATTAAAATAAATAGATGTTATATTTGCCGACAGATGTGGTTTGTGTAACAATTAGGGTCGATCCAGACAGCTTTTGACATCATTGGATGATAGCTTCACAAATTTTTTTGAGCTCAAACAGTATCTTCACAAAAATATTTTGAACTTGTAACAGTTTATTCACAAAATATTTTCAGTAAAAATTTATTTTAACAAAAATATTTTGGTGTCTTGTCTGAATACCACACAAGTACACAGCAAATTTAACATGACAAAATATATTCAAGATTCCTCTTAAGCCAAAATTTTACTGAAAGTATTTTATGAAGATACCGTTTCAGCTAAAAATATTTATATGAAGCTACTGTCCAATGGTATTAAATGCCACTTGGATCGATCCTTGAAATAGAAATAGTTACTTACTTCCACTAGTGATGAAAATTTTGCTGTAAAAGCAAAACACACACAGCAGTTGGTGTTGAAAGTTTATTTATTTTTACATATGTGGCCAGGCAACTGGATTTCTCATTTACATGCTGAGACAAATCATTTTGATAACCCTTAAATACTCGGGCAATATCATTTTGCAAGTTCTGATCTGATAATGATGATTTTATCTATGAATTCATGCCACTTTAAATTTTTTTTTTTAAAACATTTTGGTAAAACTGCTCTAAACCCAAAAATAGGTAGAATTGTACAAAAAGGTGTGTGAATTTCACTAAAATAGGCAGGATTTCACAAAATTGAATATCATCTTTAAAAACCTGGATCAACCTGTGATTAATGCATATGTAAGTCTAAACAATAATTTCATTTTCAAAGGTATTTTTCTAGGAAATTTTCAGGACATATGCAAAAATATGAACTAAATGTGAAAATATGCTTTTATTCCTCAAAGTGGCTCAATATGCAAAATAAGAATTTTACTTGGACATTTGGACTTGAGTCATAACACATTAACATATATGAGGTCAAAGAATCAGGGAATATAAAGCAGCATTATGAAACAGTGATGTGAACAGTGTTTTAGTACAGCATATCCAAACATACAAGTACCAACCAATATGGAACACCCCCCCCCCCAAAAAAATGGACTTTTGCATAAACACAAAGAGCTTATCAAGGGAAGTTCTTTTATTAAAAACTCAGATACCATCAATGAAACTACTAAGTTATTATTAAGCATTGTTTTTAATGAAAACCTCAAAACCAAATGCAACAGTTTTTGGCTGAATTTTTCATTTTCACAACAGATCTGCGCTACTTGAAATCTGACAACACGTCTTCAAAAATTTTATGAACTGTCAGCTTTCTGACAAAATATAGTTATTTGACCTTTGAGAATAAGAACAAAAGGCCAGAAATGTTAGTAAAAGTTAGTGTTCCTGTTGGGAAAAAAATGTTTTACCCCACAGTTTCTTTTGTGTTCTTGAAATTCTGATTGGCAAAAGCAGTTGAAACAAGTGTGTGATATGCTAATTGTTAGTACAGACACTGATAACAGCTAATGTAAATGCCATTTCTTGTTGTCACCACAAGTTATTTCTGTAACTGGATGCACAGATGTATGTTTTAATATTTATGGAACTTGTTCCAAAGTGGGAACTCTTCATGCATTTTTAATTTTTATAAACAGTAATGTAATTCCAAGAAGTAACAAAAATGTGGTGCATTTTGGTCATTTGAGTTACTTTCTCTGGAATTTGTTTGTATAAAATGGCTGATTGTGATAACTAGTGATTGCATGGGCATCAACTGTATTTTAAATAATATATTGTTTGGATTTAAAGAAAAAAATGTTGATAACAGTCCAGTACTAGTTGAGTTTAATATTTCTTGTCCTTTTTGTACACATTACAGAGGCACCCAGATCAAACTCATGCCAGCCTGAAAGAGTAAATCCAGAGTGAGGTGTTTTTTTTTTCATTATGTATTTTGTCTTTTCTCAATTTATGTTAAAAGAATATGTGGTATTTTCATTTTCTCATTAACTCCAATAATAACGTGTCGCTGAGTTTACGACTTTAATGAACAAATAAACACAATTCAGTAAGCGTAGGTTAAAAATGAAATAAATGAAACACCCTCATTTTCAAAGTTGCAATATATATCAATTGTTGGAACATCATCATCATTGTCAATGATTATCGATCCACTGCTGGATGAAAGTCTCCCCAAGTTTGTTCCACAATTTTCTGTCTTGAGCCAGTCTCCTTCATGCTTTCAAATTTCATTCACCCATGGCCCATGTGGTCTTCTGAGTTTTTCTCTGTTGCGTGGTATCCAGTCTAATATTTTAGTTAGTAGTGGTCCATCATAGCAATATGTCCAGCCCATTGCCATTTTAGGAATTTTATTTTGATCATAATGTTTTCTCTTTTTATTTTCCTGATCCACAAGTTTCCCAGCCTGTCTTTCCTAGTTATACCAAGCATGTATCTCTCCAGGCTTCTTTCAGTTGTCTGCAGCCTTTGCATGTCTTGTTTAGTTAAGGTCCATGTCTCTGCTCCATATGTAAGAACTGGAAGGGTGCATCGATTAAACACTTTTCTTTTAAGACATAATGGTATATTGATCTTAAAAATTGTACTGTTTCTTCCAAATGCTCTCCAACTAAGTTTGTATGCCAGTTAATTTCTTCATCAATGTTGCCCTATCTTGATATCTATTGCCCAAGGTAAATTTAGGTATCTGTTACCTCTAGATTTTCCTCATCAATTACTAAATCTTCATTTCTTGTAAAAGCATTGTACATCAATTTTGTTTTCTGAAAGTTTATTTTTAATCCCATTTCTTTGCTGTTGCCAGCAAGTTTCTGGACTATACTTCACAGCTCTGGAGCAGTAAGTACTATATTTTGTTAATGAAGCTTCATAAGACATGAGCATACATCTGGTATGTAAGAAAACATCTGTTGCAAGTCCTAGAATGTGAAGTTTAAACTACAACTTCTCTGGATGCTAATCAAAAGCTTCAACTGTTGAAAACTGGCTTTTCAAGCAAGGTATAGTATTGTTGGGTGGACTGGTTCTCATGGTTGAGCCCATCGAAGCTGAGGGTTTTGTTTTTGCACCAGTATTATTTGATTTCTATGTTGGCTACTTGTGTGTGTGTGTGTGTGTGTGTTTGTTTTGTGGACACATCTTATAACATTCCACAGGTTTAATGAGTGGAAGCTCAAGTTTTCATTTTCTTCTGTTAGTTAGAAGTGAAAATATGGCTGATAAGGTTGTTTTAACACAGGAAGAATTGCTTTGGACCTAGGAGTCATTGTTATATTAATTTACTATATTCTCAGCAAAACTTTGTGTTAATTGAATGCTTTAACTGAGATGAATACTAAGCAAATATATTGGTATTATTTACAAAGACAACCGTAGCAATCTTGTTTCTTCAGTGAAACAACCTTATCAGGCAAATTTTTCTGTATGTGCAGGACTTCGACAGACAGAGGGTAGGCCTGTTGCAACTGTCAAACATGTATGATGCTTTTCAGTCCAGTGAGAGCACTGAACAAAGTCTGCCTTTCTTTTAAAAGTGAATTTATTTATTTATATCTTTTGACTCCTTCCCACCCGTCCTCAATATTCTTGTAGTTCGAGGGTAATGAGATTCCTTCCCATTTTATAAAAATATGTGAATTCACACACATTGCTGTTGTGTACAGAAGTGCATTCCAAATGCTGACCTGCTGGGATTTTTTGTACAGAGTGTTTCAAAAAGAATGATCCGATTTCAAAGTAGTATATTTAATTAGGCAAATGTGGGATAGTTACAAAACAAAGAGCCAAGTATGAAGGAAGGTCTAAAGTTTCACTCACCACAATTACAAATGTTCAGTGTGCCCTCCACCTGCTGCACGGACAACATCAAGCCGATAGCTGAATTCATCCCAAACGCGTCGGGGAGTGTTTTCAGTCACAGAATTTACCGCGGCCGTGATTCTTGTTCGGAGCTCATCCAAGTCAGCGGGTAAAGGAGGAACATAAACACGGTCTTTTACGTATTCCCCCCCCAAAAAAAAAGTCACATGGTGTGATGTCTGGAGATCTCGGAGGCCAAGCATGTAGTACCAAGTCATGGGGTCTCCTGCATCCAATCTAACGCTGAGGCAATGTGTCATTTAGAAACCGACGAACTTGAAGGTTCCAATGTGGCGGTGTGCCATTCTGCTGTAAAATGTAATCTTCAGAGTCATCCTGCAGCTGTGGAAGTAGCCAGTCTTTCAGCATTGCAAGATAGGAGTTGCCCGTATCCGTGTTGTCCGCTGAGGTGGTTGGTCGTCCAGGATTCTTTCCCTTTCATAAATACCCTGTTTCTTCAAATTGTCGATACCAACGACGAATGTTTTTGCCCACTGGGGGAGCACTGCCGTAACGCCGTTTAAACGTACGCTGCACCGTAATCACGGACTTGGTCTTGCTAAATTCGAGCGCACAAAACACCTTCTGTTGCCTCGATGCCATCTTTTCACTCACTAAGTGTACGGCTGTTTGGATGCTCGTGCTACCATCTAGCGGTAGTCATAACAAACTCTGGGCCACACCCGTAGACATGATATGAGTCGCATTCATCGGTGGTTCGTGGTTGCCGAGATATCCACTTTTCAAATCGGGACATTCTTTATGAAACACCCTGTATATGCCCAAATAAAGAGTGTGCTATTTATTGCTTTTCACAAACTTTTTTTCGTAATTGGCCCCTGAGAATCCCTCCCAGTACATGATTCCTCTCTTGTTCAGAGAGAAGTGATTAAAATTGATTTTCTACATGTTTTGTCTGCAAAACTATATTTAAAATTCCCTAC
The DNA here is from genome assembly GCA_039090855.1 of Macrothele yani. Lineage (NCBI taxonomy): Eukaryota > Metazoa > Arthropoda > Arachnida > Araneae > Macrothelidae > Macrothele > Macrothele yani. Next base: position 118,573,671 of record CM077005.1, on the reverse strand, counting down.
CTGTTTACCTCTGGCAGAAATCAAAAATAAAATTTGAAAATGTGTTAATAAATTTGTTGCAGTGCTTTGGATAAAATCACTGTTACAGTGTGCTATAATAACTCTTAGGGTTTGTTGGTATATGAAGGTATTATACATGTTGACTTATGTTATGATCTAACAAAAAAAAAAATTCAAATGAGTGAGGTTAAAAAGAATGTTACTTTTGGTTTTCTTCTAATACAGAAATATTTTTAGTAGATGATCACATAATAAAATTAAATAAAAGAAACACTTTGTACTTATTCGCAATTGCAGACACATGCACTCCATTAAAATGAAATTGTCAGTCGATAGCAGCTCCAACATTCATGTCTGTTCTAAGCTCAAACAGAAACCAAAAGTGTTTTTTTATTTTTCGTGCCTATGATGTGAATGCCTTTGTGGCCAAAGAGCTCATGACTAATTACCATGTGAAGAAGAAAGTTTGCTTTCTTCTCATTCAGTTTCTCTTGTAATGCGATGAGCACTTATTTCACTCTGTAGTTGCAGTTATCCAACAAGGGTTGCATCATTTTGTTTCTTGTAACAGGATTTCAGTTGAGACAAGTCTTTTGGATTCATAAGAAGAGCAACTGAGGATGATGTAAATCTGCTAAGTTCACAAAAAAGCATTTCCATCCTGGTTGAAAAAGATCCAAACTGAAAGCTGCATATTTGTTTTTCTTTTATGTAGCTTAATCACATTTTTTCTCCCAATGTTTTAGCTGTGTCACAAAATTTTTAGCTGTGCTTAATATTATATGTTTTATTTTGTTGTGTTTGAAACTTAAAAATAATGCATAATAAAATGAATAAAAAAACTATGTCAGGATTAGGTCAGGTGATTCTCTATGCCTGGGTTTAGTGGTAATAAAAATTCACCCAACCTTTGGATTAATGAGGTATTTTCCTTACACCTATGCTAGACAAGAACTTGTTTATTTTTGACTTCACTCCATGGCTCCTGTGTACAATAGTCACTCCTAGGTGTCACAATTTGAGCACTTGCACTCAGAAAAGATGATTTACAATAGTGATTATATGAAATATTTTGTGGGGTTTTACTAGAGTTTATTGTTTCACTCAAATTTTCAAGAGGTAAGGTATCTGAGAATTTTCAACATGCACCACCTTTCAGTACAGCAAGGATTGATTGGACTCTTTGGTGTGATGTTTTTGTGGAGTTGTCACAGCAGTCCTGTTCCGCACGGCCCCACCTGTCTGGGATATGCCAAGTACTACAGATCTTCCGCAGTTTCTACGGATATCATGTTCAAAAGGTGTGAAAAACTATGGATTTTCCCAAAAATCTCAAATATTTCCAGAAAATTTAATAAGCATGATTTTTCTGAAAAACTATACCATATATCATCATCATCATCATTGTCAACCATTATCAATCCACTGCTGGACGAAGGTCTCCCCAAGATTCCTCCACAACGGTCTGTCTTGTGCCAGTCTCCTCCATGTCACCCCTGCATACTTTCGAATTTCATCCACCCATCTCCCATGTGGTCTTCTTCTGGGTCTTTTCCTGTCCCTTGGAATCCAATCTAAAATTTCGGCTGTCCATCGATGATCTGTCCTTCTGGCAGTATGTCCAGCCCATTGCCATTTCAGGGATTTAACTCTGATCATGATGTCTTCCACTCTTGTCATTTTTCGGATCCACGAGTTCCTCTTCTTATCTCTCCTGGTTACACCAAGCATGCACCTCTCCATGCTACTTTGAGTTGTCTGCAGCCTTTGTATGTCTCTTTTAGTTAAGGTCCACGTCTCTGCACCATACGTAAGCACTGGAAGGATGCATTGATCAAACACTTTTCTTTTAAGACATAATGGCATATTGCTCTTGAAAATTATGCTGTTTCTTCCAAAAGCTCTCCAGGCAAGTTTTGTACGTCGATTAATTTCTTCATCAATGTGACCCTCACTTGATATCTGCTGTCCAAGATAAACGTACGTGTCTGTTATCTCCAGCTTTTCTCCATCAATCGATAAATCTTCATTTCTTGTAAAAGCATTGAACATCACTTTTGTCTTCTGAAAGTTCATTTTTAATCCCACTTCTTTACTCTTGTCAGCAAGTTCCTGGATCATACTCTGCAGCTCTGATGGGGTAGTTGCAAAAATGACTACGTCATCAGCAAAACGAAGGTGGGTTAGATAATCTCCATTAATCTTTATCCCCTTGTTTTCCCAGCTCAGCGACTGAAAAACACCCTCCAATGTGGCATTAAAGAGCTTCGGAGATATGGTGTCACCTTGTCTCACTCCCTTTCCAATTTTTACGTGTGTTGTATTTTCAAACAGCCTAATCTTTGCACTTGCATTTTCATAGATGTTATTAATAATATTAATGTATGCATCTTCAATACCGCAGGTTTTCAGAGCCATTGTAACTGCTGACGGTTTCACCGAATCAAAGGCTTTTTCATAATCGATAAAAGCCATGCACAATGGAAGTTGATATTCCCTCGCTCTTTCAATTAGTTCTCTCAGCACGTGGATATGATCTATTGTGCTGTAGCCACTCCTGAATCCAGCTTGTTCTCTCGGTTGAGCCATGTCCAGTGTTACCTTCAAGCGGTGTGAAAGAACTTTAGTGAAGATTTTATAAACTACTGATAGGAGGCTGATAGGTCTGTAGTTTCCGAGATCCTCAATGTCACCTTTCTTATGTAGCAGGATCATTGTAGCGGTGTTCCAATCCTCAGGAATCTTTCCTTCATTAAGGCATCGAGTGAAAATTTGGGCGAGTACTGTTTCGATTTCTCCACTTGCTTCTTGTATGATGTCTACAGTAATTCCATCTTCTCCTGGAGCTTTTCCTCGCTTCATGTTCTTGATTGCATGTGCAACTTCTGCTGGAAGGACTGGAGGAACTCTGGTACTGGTATCTTTCATGATGTCTGGAGTGCATATATCATCCCTTTCATATAATTTGGAGTAGAAATCTTTCACTCTTGTCAAAATTTCGCCTCTATTTCTTGTTACAGAACCATCTTCTTTTCTCAGTGCCATAATCTGTTTTCTTCCCTTACTGAGATGTCCCTTTGCTATCTTTAGGCTTTGGTTGTTTTCAATTGTTTTCCTCACTAGTTCACAGTTGAATTTCCTTACATCTTCAGTGATACTTTTTCTTACTGTCTTGCATAGCTCTATATATTCCACTTTGGAAGTCACATCTTCTTTAGTTGTCCTCATCTCTCTTCTTTTTTGCATCAACATTTTGGTTTTTCCTGATAATTTGTTCACATGCAACTTGTTCTTAGACCCAGCTAATTTTGTTGCTGTTTCCATAAGAGCTTTGGTTACTTTTCTGTTAACTTCAGAGATGTCCACTTCTTCCGATGTTAGGCCTTCTAAAGCAGAGAACCTGTTCTTCAGTTCTAACTTGAAGGTATTATGGTGTTTTTTAAGGTTGGTTATGTCAATAGATTTTGTTTGTCTTATGAGCTTGCCACGTTCAAGTTTAGTGTTGAGGTGCATCTTACATCTCACCAATCTATGGTCACTACCTGTGTTGAACTTGTTTAGCACACTGCAGTCTTCTATGACGAATTTTTTGTTACACATAATAAAATCAATTTCACTTGTCGTCCCATTTGGATATACTCGTGTACAAGTTGATCCTCCGATATTTATATGAATATCTGCAGTGTTTGTATCATCATCATCATTGTCAACCATTATCAATCCACTGCTGGACGAAGGTCTCCCCAAGTTTCCTCCACAACGGTCTGTCTTGTGCCAGTCTCCTCCATGTCACTCCCGCATACTTTCGAATTTCATCCACTCATCTCCCATGTGGTCTTTTTCTGGGTCTTTTCCTGTCCCTTGGAATCCAATCTAAAATTTCAGCTGTCCATCGATGGTCTGTCCATCTGGCAGTATGTCCAGCCCATTGCCATTTCAGGGATTTAACTCTGATCATGATGTCTTCCACTCTTGTCATTTTTCGGATCCACGAGTTCCTCTTCTTATCTCTCCTGGTTACACTAAGTATGCACCTCTCCATGAATCTTTGAGTTGTCTGCAGCCTTTGTATGTCTCTTTTAGTTAAGGTCCACGTCTCTGCACCATACGTAAGCACTGGAAGGATGCATTGATCAAACACTTTTCTTTTAAGACATAATGGCATATTGCTCATGAAAATTATGCTGTTTCTTCCAAAAGCTCTCCAGGCAAGTTTTGTACGCCGATTAATTTCTTCATCAATGTGACCCTCACTTGATATCTGCTGTCCAAGATAAACGTACGTGTCTGTTATCTCCAGCTTTTCTCCATCAATCGATAAATCTTCATTTCTTGGAAAAGCATTGAACATCACTGTTGTCTTCTGAAAGTTCATTTTTAATCCCACTTCTTTACTCTTGTCAGCAAGTTCCTGGATCATACTCTGCAGCTCTGATGGGGTAGTTGCAAAAATGACTAGGTCATCAGCAAAACGAAGGTGGGTTAGATAATCTCCATTAATCTTTATCCCTTTGTTTTCCCAGTTCAGTGATTATAAGACATTTTCCAATGTGGCATTAAAGAGCTTCGGAGATATGGTGTCATCTTGTCTCACTCCTTTTCCAATTCTTATGTGTGTTGTATTTTCAAACAGCCGAATCTTTGCACTTGCATTTTCATAGATGTTATTAATAATATTAATGTACGCATCTTCAATACCACAGGATTTCGGGGCCATTGTAACTGCTGGTGGTTTCACCGAATCAAAGGCTTTTTCATAATCGATAAAAGCCATGCACAATGGAAGTTCATATTCCCTCGCTCTTTCAATTAGTTCTCTCAGTACGTGGATATGATCTATTCTGCTGTAGCCACTCCTGAATCCAGCTTGTTCTCTCGGTTGAGCCATGTCCAATGTCACCTTTAAGCGATGTGAAAGAACTTTAGTGAAGATTTTATAAACCACTGATAGGAGGCTGATAGGTCTGTAGTTCCTGAGATCCTCAATGTCACCTTTTTTATGTAGCAAGATCATTGTAGCGTTGTTCCAATCCTCAGGAATCTTCCCTTCATTAAGGCATCGAGTGAATATTTGGGTGAGTACTGTTTCGATTTCTCCACTTGTTTCTTGTATGATGTCTACAGTAATTCCATCTTCTCCTGGAACTTTTCCCCGCTTCATGTTCTTGATTGCATGTGCAATTTCTGCTGGGAGGACTGGAAGAACTCTGGTACTGGTACCTTTCATGATGTCTGGAGTACATGTATCATCCCTTTCATATAATTTGGAGTAGAAATCTTTCACTCTTGTCAAAATTTCGTCTCTGTTTCTTGTTACAGAACCATCTTCTTTTCTCAGTGCCATAATCTGTTTTCTTCCCTTACTGAGATGTCCCTTTGCTATCTTTAGGCTTTGGTTGTTTTCAATTGCTTTCCTTACTAGTTCACAGTTGAATTTCCTTACGTCTTCAGTGATACTTTTTCGTACTGTCTTGCACAGCTCTATATATTCCACTTTGGAAGTCCCATCTTCTTTAGTTGTCCTCATCTCTCTTCTCTTTTGCATCAACATTTTGGTTTTTCCTGATAATTTGTTCACATGCAACTTGTTCTTTGACCCAGCTAATATTGTTGCTGTTTCCATAAGAGCTTTGGTTACTTCTCTGTTAACTTCAGAAATATCCACTTCTTCCGATGTCAGGCCTTCTAAATCAGAGAATCTGTTCTTCAGTTCCAACTTGAAGGTATTACGGTGTTTTTTATGGTTGGTTATGTCAATACATTTTGTTTGTGTTATGAGCTTGCTACGTTCGAGTTTAGTGTTGAGGTGCATCTTACATCTCACCAATCTATGGTCACTACCTGTGTTGAACTTGTTTAGCACACTGCAGTCTTCTATGACGAATTTTTTGTTACACATAATAAAATCAATTTCACTTGTCGTCCCAATTGGATGTCTCCATGTCTATTTCCTGTGTGGCTTTTTCTTGAAAAAGGAGTTCAAGATAAAAAACCCTTCTGCCTCTGCAAACTCTACGAGAGTATTTCCACGCTGGTTTCTGTTGCCGTGACCAAATTTACCTACTGAAGTTTTATTCTGTTGCCGTTGCCCTATTTTTCATTGAAATCTCCCATAATTATCTTTAAGTGCAGCTTACCTTTATTAAATTAGATGACAAATTTCCTCATAAAATTCTTCAATTTCTTCTTCAGGATGACTTGTGGTGGGTGCATAAGTTTGAATAATCTGAGCCTGGTATCTTCTCGAGAGTTGGATAACGAGTCGTGCAGCTCTGTCAGAGGAACTTTCAACTTCTACCACTTTATCCTTCAGTTTCTTGTTTATTATAAATCCAACACCACTTGTTCTGCCAGTCCCACGATAGTAGAAGAGATGTCCACTTTTCAGTTCAATGAGAATTTCTCCTTACCTCACTTAGCCCGACGATGTCCTACTTGATCCTTTGTAGTTTTTCTTCCAATTCAAGAAGCCTTGAATCAGAAGATAGGAGTGCCCATTATACGTAGCCAAGGTCATCATCAGATGGCAGCCTAGTCCAGTCCTCCGGGGATTCTTAGCACCCTCTGCCTTCATGTCGCACTGGCCGCTGCCTTGGCCAGGTACATTCCAGCTGCTGGGACTGAGGGCCAAGATTTAAGTTGTGGAGTCATTTTGGAGAGGTTTGGCCATAGCTCACCAAGCTGGCCAAGCGGGTTGGTGAGTGTGGGATAGCATTTCCTCTAATCCCGATGGTATAGTTATACTGCTATTTGCGGTCGTCAGAGCCCCTTTAGTGGGAACAGGATGCACCACGAGAAGGCGGGGTTGACATTTGTCAAGGAGAGGCTGTGATGTTACTCATCACCTGACCTTACATCCCGTGTTTGTATATCTTGTGTATAAGTCAGTCCCCCATTTTATATGTGAATATCTGATTTTTTTGTATGTCTTATGTATAAAATCGGCCTTCCTACCATGTTTTTTCCGCAGGCGTATTTAAAGTGTAAAGCTTTTTTTTATTCTGTTTAAGAGCCAGAAGTCACCTCGTCACTATGTTTTGAGAACACCCAATTATACTCTGGGAAAATTTAATCAGGTTATGTATTGAAGGTTATGGATAATTACATAGTTAAAAAAAGTTTTACACACTTTTTTAATGGATTGAAGGTTATTTCATCACATAGTTAAAGGATATGCCATAAAAAAAAAAAAACGTTTAGCCTAACTGAAAGTTTTTTGGATTTTATAAACATAGTTAAATGTAGTGATTTTTTGCGGTAACATAACGAAGTCATCACATGGCAAGTATGGTTAGCCGACAAGCAAGTGGAAATGTTGCCGTGGAGATCATTCTGTATGATCACGTGACTTTGTACCTGGCTTGCTATGGGATGGCGTTTTGCAACACAGAACGTATGTTAACTTTCGGGAAAACTTAAACCGAGTCCAGAACCAATGTAAACTGTCGGAGGTAGACTCGATTCCACGTTGTTGTTTTTCTTGTTGTTAAGTTGAAAGTTGATTAGTTGTGGTATAACTTGAATTGCTGTAGTTATGAAGCATGCTTCAGTGGCTTCCAGTTCCAGTAGTGCAAACAAATAAATAAAAAATTTGCAGCAGTACAAGGAATGTTATCCGTTGGAATTTCCATGTTTACAGTGGTAGCGTGTTTCTGTGACTCGTGTTTTGTATCATGTGCAATTATGATTTTTCGGTGGTTCATGGTGGACAGGACGATTGCCGGAGGCATGTAATTACGAAAAAACACGAACAATATGGTTTATTGAAAGAGTATTTCCTCCCCATCCAGATTAAAATGTTGCTAAAAATGTAGCAGTGTACTCTGGGAAATAGATGTGCTACCCTGCAAATTTTAATTCAGGAACTTGACTTCATTATGGAGAAACTACGGGTGCCATGTATATGGACTACTGATGACTTCCTTCCGATGTTGGTATCTCTGGACCTGTGCTGCAAAGAGGACTTTCCATGATTGGGAGATCGGCCCACCATGCAAACACTCTCCTTCTTCCTTTGTTTTCTTTCGGGCTCTACATTTTCATTACATTTTGTTTATGTGCTAGATTGTTATTTACAATCTGTTTTTACAATCATTTTGGCATTGTTCTAATATGTTGTGACAGACTTTTCTTCTTGGTTAGGTTTGTTTCATTCTCTTCTTTTCTTGCTTTTTGGTTCTCTAAGTTCATTGTTTTGCTGTCCATTGGAAGGCCAAGAAGAAGAATGAACCCTCTTTCCTTTTGTGTTAAACTTGACCAACCAATTAAGATGCTGATCTACTGAATCAGCTATGGAAGGTTCCAGAAAGTGCTTGAAAAGTCTAGGTATTTTAGGAAAAGTACATACTAAAAATCCTGCTACAGAAAAGGAGGAGCTCCAAGGCTCTTCAGTACAAGAACTGTCAAAAGACCCAGACTTTGTTAGGAGGGGAGACTGAAAGAAAAAAAGGTTGAGAGAGGGTATATACAGTTAAATGGAGGTAAATTCAATTCTCTGCTAAGAGAATAAAGTTCAGAACAGCAGCAACATGTACAGCATGTACTCTACCAGGTGCTGGAAATGTTCATGTGGTGTTGTGCCCGATGATTCCAAGACAGCCATTCATAAAGTGCCAAGAGTTGTTGCTGTTGGGTTTTAGGCTCAAATGCATCACTCCACTTTTTCGCACAGATGTTGAGTTGGGTTCAAATCTAGAGAATGAGAGTGCCATTTGTGAGCTCAGTGCAGTGCTCCTCGAAGTTGTCCACCAAATGGGAGTGATGAGGTGCAGAGTTGTTTATAAAAAGAAATGTATCTATGTACACAGCCATTGAAACAGAAAACTTGCTGCAAACCCATGAAGCATGAACCATGATAACAGTAGAATAGGATAATTTAATGAAAAATTAATAAAACAGTAACTAATTATTATTGGGTTGGTGTGAATGAAATGTCCGGCAAAGGACCAGCACACGTGGGTGGCGAGAATGGAAAAGTAGGGCAACTTACCTAGGCAAAATAATCCCCCTTGGTATTGACACATAGTTGCCATCTGTCCGGCAAGGCCATGATCGTGGAATGAAAAAAGTCTTGTGGCGACCCGAAGAAGTCATCATCTGCACGTTGAACCTTGTTGTCTGTCGTGAACTCTTTCCAGACAGGAAGTGATCCAGGCGACGAAACAGATGATAGTCTGCAGGAGACAAGTCCGGGGAATAGGCACTTAATGTCAGCATCATTCGTTGTGCTACATGAGGGTGGGCATTGTCCTGGAGCAGAAGAACTCCATGTCTGTTGACCAAAGCTGGTTGTTTCTGCCGCAGTTTCCAGTGCATCTGGTGTAATTCCGCACAATAATGTTCTGCAGTGATGGTTTGGCCTCTCGCCAAGAAACTCCGATGAATTATCCCGGCTGTGGACCACCAGACAAGGAGCATCATCTTCTTGGTGTGTAGGGGTGGCTTAGGATGCCATCCAGCAGGCTGTGCCTTGCTTAACCATTGTGCAGGTTGTTTCCGATTGTCATAAAGGAGCCACTTCTCATCGCAGGGGATGATTCAGTGCAGTAGAGGTTCCTGTTTGTTCCTGGCAAGCAGCGACGTGCAGACTTCCAAACGCCTAGTCTTGTTGTCAGTTATCAACTCATGCGGAAGCCACATGTCCAGCTTTTTGACCTTACCCAGCTCAGCCAGATGCCGAACAACTGTCGTGTAGTGGACACCTACCTCTGCCGCTATCTCACGACACGTTTTTCGGGAGTCTGCTTCAATCACATGTAACAGAACATCGTCAGAAACAGCAACAGGTCGGTGACCACGGGCTTCATTTTGCAGGTCCGTACCTCCGCTTCGAAACTTCACAAATCATCGCCGAATGGTTCGTCCGTTGTCTGTATTCTCTCCAAACGCTTTGTTGACGTTTCAAGCGGAAATTCCTGCTGAATGGCTGAGTTTAAATTCATACAGGAAGATGACTCTCAAATCCGACATCTACATGTTTCCTTTGCAAGCCACGTTATGTCCAAACAAACCACCCCGCCTCGGTAACGCAGTGGTCTAAGCGCTGGCTTCTGACCATTCGTCCGTGATGGATCCGGGTTTGAATCCTGGTGAGGCATGGATGCTGTGTTTGTCTTATGGCTCTGGCTCTCTCCCTTTTCTGGAACCAGTGGCCCTAAATTAGGGATGGGCGACTGCTTATAGCTCGTTGAGTTGCTCACGGTGGTCATTAAACCTTCAATCAAAAGAAACAAAAACACAAAAAAAACATGCCTGAATCTTGATCTTCACACATGCTAGCTATTTATAGTAACTCTGTGATGTTATACTCGCAACACCTGTGGGTGGTTCCATTCCGCTGTGGTGGGGGCCTTTCTCCACTGCTTGTTCGTGCCGGACATTTAATTCACACCAACCCAGTAGAACAGTACAGATTCTAATGAGGACAAAATAAGTACATTACAACTGAATGTGCAGCAATGTGAGTGAAATGTACCTTTATGGCAAAAGATTAAAAGGTTGGATTATGAACCTCATAAAAACAAGAGACTAATTAATGAAAGGTTTTACATCTAAAAAAACAGTTCCATTAAACAGACCTTCAAAAATTATAAAATAGCATTTTCAACAACTTAATTCAAAAATAGTAGACTTAACAAAATACATAAGGGAAAAAAATTTAGTTTAATAACTGATAACTGCAAGAAAAACCTGGCTTTTGATATAGTTTCTATACATTAAGAACAGGCCTTGATAAAAATCTAGAGGCTAGAAACATTTGTAAAAACAAAAGAACTCAGAAGATGTGAAAAATAATTAAAAGTTCTTCAAGTTAAAACAGAATTAGATATATTAATCTGAGTAAAGCTTTGTGTAAGTGTTTTAACCCTTTAAGCGGCCGATGTATCTGAACCAAATGGTGCCCGAAATTTTCTGTCTTCCTCAAACAGAACTGTTGACATAGTGGCCAGGTTATACGAAAGTTACGGCAAAACTATTTCTTTCTCTCATCTCAGCAGAATCGACTATATATCCGTCTCTCATAATAAGTGGTCCCTTACGGTCTCTAGTCTTATAGTCTATAGTCTGATTTCCTTTATAGAGCTTTATTCTCTGCTCCATGACCCAAGGAATAATTGGAAAGGGCTAGTCTCCCCGACACGGACATCATGCCACTGGGCAGAAGCAAATTACTCAAACATCTCTTCTCTCCTTTCTTAGGTTCTTCACCATTGTTTTAGTATTTTTGAGAGCAAAGGTAATATGATAGGAAGGATTAAGGCAAATCTTTCCCCTTAAATGACCATTTTGAATGACAAACCTAAAGGAAACGCAACACTTTCTGATGTGCAGGTTCACTTGTTCTTATCAAGTTTGGCATACTTATTAAACAGCGAATATATATATATCATCATCATCATCATCATTGTCAACCATTATCAATCCACTGCTGGACGAAGGTCTCCCCAAGTTTCCTCCACAACGGTCTGTCTTGTGCCAGTCTCCTCCATGTCACTCCCGCATATTTACGAATTTCATCCACCCATCTCCCATGTGGTCTTTTTCTGGGTCTTTTCCTGTCCCTTGGAATCCAATCTAAAATTTCGGCTGTCCATCTATGGTCTGTCCTTCTGGCAGTATGTCCAGCCCATTGCCATTTCAGGGATTTAACTCTGATCATGATGTCTTCCACTCTTGTCATTTTTCGGATCCCACGAGTTCCTCTTCTTATCTCTCCTGGTTATACCAAGCATGCACCTCTCCATGCTTCTTTGAGTTGTCTGCAGCTTTTGTATGTCTCTTTTAGTTAAGGTCCACGTCTCTGCACCATACGTAAGCACTGGAAGGATGCATTGATCAAACACTTTTCTTTTAAGACATAATGGCATATTGCTCTTGAAAATTATGCTGTTTCTTCCAAAAGCTCTCCAGGCAAGTTTTGTACGCCGATTAATTTCTTCATCAATGTGACCCTCACTTGATATCTGCTGTCCAAGAAAAACATACGTATCTGTTATCTCCAGTTTTTCTCCATCAATCGATAAATCTTCATTTCTTGTAAAAGCATTGAACATCACTTTTGTCTTCTGAAAGTTCATTTTTAATCCCACTTCTTTACTCTTGTCAGCAAGTTCCTGGATCATACTCTGCAGCTCTGATGGGGTAGTTGCAAAAATGACTACGTCATCAGCAAAACGAAGGTGGGTTAGATAATCTCCATTAATCTTTATCCCTTTGTTTTCCCAGTTCAGTGATTGAAAGACATTTTCCAATGTGGCATTAAAGAGCTTCGGAGATATGGTGTCACCTTGTCTCACTCCCTTTCCAATTTTTATGTGTGTTGTATTTTCAAACAGCCGAATCTTTGCACTTGCATTTTCATAGATGTTATTAATAATATTAATGTATGCATCTTCAATACCGCAGGATTTCAGAGCCGTGGTAACTGCTGATGGTTTCACCGAATCAAAGGCTTTTTCATAATCGATAAAAGCCATGCACAATGGAAGTTCATATTCCCTCGCTCTTTCAATCAGTTCTCTCAGTACGTGGATATGATCTATTGTGCTGTAGCCACTCCTGAATCAGCTTGTTCTCTCGGTTGAGCCATGTCCAGTGTTACCTTCAAGCGGTGTGAAAGAACTTTAGTGAAGATTTTATAAACCACTGATAGGAGGCTGATAGGTCTGTAGTTCCTGAGATCCTCAATGTCACCTTTTTTATGTAGCAGGATCATTGTAGCATTGTTCCAATCCTCAGGAATCTTCCCTTCATTAAGGCATCGAGTGAAAATTTGGGCGAGTACTGTTTCAATTTCTCCACTTGCTTCTTGTATGATGTCTATAGTAATTCCATCTTCTCCTGGAGCTTTCCCTCGCTTCATGTTCTTGATTGCATGAGCAACTTCTGCTGGGAGGACTGGAAGAACTCTGGTACCTTTCATGATGTCTGGAGTACATGTATCATCTTTTTCATATAATTTGGAGTAGAAATCTTTCACTCTTGTCAAAATTTCACCTCTATTTCTTGTTATAGAACCATCTTCTTTTCTCAGAGCCATAATCTGTTTTCTTCCCTTACTGAGATGTCCCTTTGCTATCTTAAGGCTTTGGTTGTTTTCAATTGCTTTCCTCACTAGCTCACAGTTGAATTTCCTTACGTCTTCAGTGATACTTTTTCGTGTTGTCTTGCATAGCTCTATATATTCCACTTTGGAAGTCACATCTACTTTAGTTGTCCTCATCTCTCTTCTTTTTTGCATCAACATTTTGGTTTTCCTGGTAATTTGTTCACATGCAACTTGTTCTTAGACCCAGCTAATTTTGTTGCTGTTTCCATTAGAGCTTTGGTTACTTTTCTGTTAACTTCCGAAATATCCACTTCTTCCGATGTTAGGCCTTCTAAAGCAGAGAATCTGTTCTTCAGTTCCAACTTGAAAGTATTATGGTGTTTTTTAAGGTTGGTTATGTCAATACATTTTGTTTGTCTTATGAGCTTGCCACGTTCCAGTTTAGTGTTGAGGTGCATCTTACATCTCACCAATCTATGGTCACTACCTGTGGTGAACTTGTTCAGCACACTGCAGTCTTCGATGACGAATTTTTTGTTACACATAATAAAATCAATTTCACTTGTCGTCTCCATGTCCATTTCCTGTGTGGCTTTTTCTTGAAAAAGGAGTTCAAGATGAAAAATCCTTCTGCCTCTGCAAACTCAACGAGGAGTATTTCCACGCTGGTTTCTGTTGCCGTGACCGAATTTACCTACTGAAGTTTCATTCTGTTGCCGTTGCTTTATTTTTGCATTGAAATCTCCCATAATTATCTTCAAGTGCTGCTTACTTTTATTATTTAGATGACGAATTTCCTCATAAAATTCTTCAATTTCTTCTTCAGGATGACTTGTGGTGGGTGCATAAGTTTGAATAATCTGAGCCTGGTATCTTCTCGATAGTTGGATAACGAGTCGTGCAGCTCTGTCAGAGGAACTTTCAACTTCTACCACTTTATCCTTCAGTTTCTTGTTTATTATAAATCCAACACCACTAGTTCTGCCAGTATCTGTCCCACGATAATAGAAGAGATGTCCACTTTTCAGTTCAATGAGATCTTCTCCTTTTCTCCTTACTTAGCCCGACGATGTCCCACTTGATCCTTTGTAGTTCCTCTTCCAATTCAAGAAGCCTTGAATCAGAAGATAGGGAGCGTCCGTTATAGGTAGCCAAGGTCAGCATCAAATGGCAGCCTAGTCCGGTCCTCCGGGGATTCTTAGCACCCTCTGCCTTCATGTCGCACTGGCCGCTGCCTTGGCCAGGTACATTCCAGCTGCCGGAGACTGAGGGCCAAGATTTAAGTTGTGGAGTCATTTTGGAGGTGTTTGGCCATAACTCACCACGCTGGCCAAGCGGGTTGGTGAGTGTGGGATAGCATTTCCTCTGATCCCGATGGTATAGTTATACCGCTATTGGCGGTCGTCAGAGCCCCTTTAGTGGGAACAGGATGCACCACGAGAAGGCGGGGTTGACATTTGTCAAGGAGAGGCTGTGATGTTACGCATCACCTGACCTTACATCCCATATATATATATATATATATATGTATTAATTTCAGCTGATTTCAAACAATTTTGCTAACCCCGAGCTACTTCGTTCCAGTCAATTAAAAGGTTAATGGTTGTGAATTACATTTTTATTTTTTTTAATCTACAAGCAAAACACTATGCAAAATCTGCTACTATTGGAAATTATCCGCATGCATGCATGCGTCTACATTATGCAACTCTGATGAGGTGGGAGTGTTTGTTGTCTTGTTGAAAGAAGGCATTCTTCAATGGAAAATGGAGTAGTCATGTATAAGGAATAAGTGGTCGGGAAGTACGTAACATAGCCTCGTGCTACGATGGTGGTCTCAGTAGGTACAGGGGGCCCTCAGGATGGCCCATATTAGAGTTCAACATGGTCCTTTATCTGGAAAGCACAGTCCAACTTGGACCTGCTCAGAATTTCCAGTTTTCTGCCTGTTTCAGACTTTTCTCACATGTTCTCCCCTACTTATTGCAAATAACACAAGGCTTCTTCTAGAGCAGGAGTCTTCAACTTGTGTCCCACAAAGCACTTTTTAATGTCCTGCTTGATGTTGTCTACAAAGCAAATCCTAAAATGAAAAAAATAATTATACATTTTAAAGTGAAAAAAATGAATATCCAGGTATATATTCATTTTTATCATTCCTTGGCTACATGAGCTTTGAATTCCCAAATGTGCTATGAGTTATGCTGCAATAAATTATATAATTGACATTTTTAAAGAGTACTAAAACATGTAGGCATATCAGGTACCTAATTCAGACTTCTTTACAATATAGATATTATGTTAATTGCAATGTCTCCTTTTCTGAAAGTTAAGTTTTTAGGATTTGAAACCTCTTTGAAATACTAGACATTTGTATTAAACACATGAATTTTTATTCTTCTTTTTCACATGTCCTACAAGTCTCATTCCATTTTGCCACGTGCCCTGTGATGCAGAAAAGATTGAAGACCCCCTTCTCTAGAGAAACAAAGCTGCTGTACCAAACTGAACTACTTCAGTAGTAAAGTGAATGCAACACAGAGAGATGTGCCATTTCTCATTGGAATTCCTTCCACAGGTTTAGACTTGACCGCATAAAGTCTAGTCTAAACCTGTGGAAGGAATGTATTTACAAACAAAAATACATTTGCTGTTCTGCTCTTAGTATAAACAAGGTAGCACTTAATCCCCAAACATAAGAACAAATACCTTGAACTTCCTTATCTCTGTTGTTGCAATGAATCGTGCCCAAAGCTTATTTTAGTTTCGGAAAGCTGAAAACTTTGTTTATGTTATCGTTTCTTGGAAAAGCAAAAAGACCACTTGTTTTTGTCACTAAAGCCAACAATGTATGAATGGAATTTGATTTTAACCTTTAAAATATAAATCATTCTATTTCAGACTCTCATCTTACAGCCCAGCTTGCTGATTTGAGCTGAAATTAATCAACACATCCAGTGGTGAATGGGGTCTTTTGTTTCACTTGGTGATCTTAACACCGTTTGATTGTTTAACCAGCCAGTCTTTGTTTTGTGAGGTGAAAAGTTGTTCTTTAATCCAGGAACAAAATAACAAAATAATAAACCTTTCAACACACAGGTCCTGCCTGAGCCTGGTATTTTTAACTTAACTCATGGGGGAGGGGGAGGGAGGGGAGCCCAGCATTTTTCACTGAACTGATAAAACACACCAGCCTGGTTTCAGCCCAGCATTTTTTCACTTAACTGGTAAAAAAAGAACATCCCAGCTCCTGCTCAGCATTTTTCACTTAACTGATAAAAAAGAACAGCCCAGACTCAGCCTAGTATTTTTCACTTAACTGATTAAAAAGAACAGCCCAGCCCAGCATTTTTCACTTAACTGATAAAAAAGAACAGTCCAGCCTCAGCCCAGCATTTTTCATTTAACTGATAAAAACCCCCCAAAAAACAGGCCAGAATTTTTCACTTAATTGATGAAAAAGATCATCCCTGCTGTAGCCCAGAAGTTTTCACCTAACTGATAAGAAAAGAACAGCCCTGCCCAAGCCCAGAATTTTTCACTTAACTGTTGGAAAAGAACAGCTCAGCATGTGTGTGTATTAGGATAATAAGACTCTTCAACATTTTAGTGTTTTTAGTAGTTTTTTTACAAGTAGGTGTTTCAGTTCTTCCTCTATTTGTTGCAAGTCAGATCAAGATGATTTTGTAGATTTTACTTCAAGGGTGAATTTTAGGTTTTCAGGTGTGCTTAAAAAATTTATAGTTTTGGTAAGATCTGTGAAAAAAGATTATTACTGTGTAAAGCAATAATAAATGAAGAAATGCATATTTTAGTTTTTTATGAATCCTAAAAATCTTTACCTGAGTTTTGGTACTTAGAGACCCTTCAGGACCTGATGATCTGCTACTATTATTGATTGTTAGGCTTCCTGAAATGAGAGAAAACAAAGTATTGATTCCAAATTTCAAGATAATTAATATCAAAATAATTTTATAGCTTGCAAATCTTGTATCGACTTCTCTATCAAAACACATGATGTTTCATATTCTTGAAGTTTGATTTCAGTTTTTCTAATACTGGGAGAACATTTGCACAGTTTTAACATTTTCTTTCAGGTGCTTCAGAAATTCATTCATATATTCCTTGTATACATGTTTTATACTTTAGGTTTGTATTACATACTAACAAATGCTAATGTCATATTACAACATTGTACATATCTTATTGCAGAAATTTGTGTCCAAACATAAAAAAGATTACCATGCTGGTGATGTAAAGATTTCAATGAAAGCCATTCTGTTATGTGGGGAAAGTATATCTAACCTGGCCAAAACTTATGGTAAGCAGTGGTCAGCACTGAAGAAGTGTATGGTTAAAGATTGTGACATGGATCCAGAATGTGATAATTCTCTTTTTTTTCCCCACGAAGCAAGATAGGCCCTTCTATCATCTGTGAATTGACTTCAAAAAACAAGCTTGAAATAAGTTTGTAAAATATTGTATCTTAATGATTGGTATAAATTTTTTTACGATATGAAAACTGAATGAAACCAAACTGTGTTTGGCACATAATATATTGTTTTTTGTTTTTTTTTCAATAAGTTGTGAAATATTTTCTTATTATATGAGTCAATAGTATGTTATTGGAACAATCATTTATTTTTCTTGACTAGGTGTATAGTATTATAAAGTCTTGTCATTAACTCATATATGTTTTTTACTTTCCTTTAGAATATATCATGCTAGTATCCTTAATTTTGAATCAGAGCCAGTGGCCAGTGGCAGATTTAGAGTTCCGTGGGCTCGGGGGGGGGTATTTTACGCGACATCTTTGAAAAATAGCATTTTTTGTTGTCACATACTCCATATCTTTACGTTCTCATACATTAGTATGAGAAAGTAAAATTAAATTATGAAGTAAATGTGTAAGTAAAATGAGAGAATAGAAAGTTGTAATATCGTAGTAAAAAAATTCGACTTTGAGATTGCAACAGAAATACACATTTTGAGTTCCCTTGAGCAAGATTTGAGTACTTTCACAGTGGCGTGTATGTTTGTGTGTGTGATTTGTTGCAGCCAGAACTCAAAAACTATTATAGATCTCAAGGCAAAATTTTTTATTTAGGGGTTTATGATGATACCCTGAAGGGGAAGAATTAGCAGAAGTAAGTCCTCAAGAAAGAAAAATCAGAACTTTTATATTCATAATTGATCACTGAAGCACAGTATCAGCATTTAGTATGTAACATATGGTTAGCTTATGTCACTGCTTTAATTGACATTTATGCAATGAATGTGTGGCGGGTGATTTCTTTTTATATATCAGTAGAATATATCATGCTAGTATCCTTAATTTTGAATCAGAGCCAGTGGCAGATTTAGAGTTACGTGGGTTCTGATTTAGAGTTACCTGGGGGCCCCCTTATTTTACCCGACATTTTTGTTGTCACATACTCCATATCTTTACGTTCTCATACATTAGTATGAGAAAGTAAAACTATATGAAGTAAATATGTAAGTAAAATGAGAGAATAGAATGAAAAACATGTTTTTAAATCTTGATACATCAAGAAATACGTGCATATTATATATCATCAGGCTCCACCCTACTATTTTCTTACAGTGCCTAAACATGGATAAAATGTATTAGCATGTCTAGTAAAATCGGCTTTTCCAATGCCAGTTTATTCATATGTTAACAGTTTTGTGCTTGCCTCTTAAACAGGACTGAATGAGGGGAAAGGATTTAAGGTAGGAAATGGGTAGCCATGTTCAGTACCAAATAAAAGAGCAAAACATTCATTAAATTCTAAGCAAATTGGCCAAAAATATCTGCCCAATCTCTAAGCTCAGTTGCAGTGTGGCATTAAGTAATATTACTCTCAAGATGATTTTTAGTCAGGCTGCATTTAAGCTAGTGAATTAATGATTGTTCATATTTTGAGTTAGGGCAGTAGCAGTATCTTGCTCCCAGAACAGTGAATTTATCACTCATGCCTAGACCTGTTTTTTTCTTGTTTTTTGTTTGTTTTTCTTTGTTGTTATTGTTGGGAAGCAAAATGAAAATAAAAGAACAAAAGGCTGCAATTTTGTAGGCCCTCCAGCATCACTGGCCCCACGCCTGGGCTTTGTAGGCTTCCCTGTGAATCTGCCCCTGATCAGAGCCATTTAGATAACTGATTAGAAGTCTTTTGATTGTGCAATGCCTAGTGGTGCACTACTCTTTGTGTAGAATATTTACAGATGCTCAGAATTTGTGAAAGTGGCTAGCAACATTGCGTAATGATTACCTGGTGGCTGAGTAGTCTAGAACAATGGGTTCTGGCTTCCCATAGTGGTGATCCTGGGTTTGAATGTTAGATAAGGCATGTATATTGTGTTCACTCATATGATGCTGGTTCTAACTTCTCATTGGAGCCAGTGGCTGGAAATGAGTTTTTCTCAACTCCTTATAGCTTTGGATGTTCAAAGGGTTAGAGTTGCCAAACAAAATAAAAAAAAAAAGTTCTTTTGAGCAAAAAAGATCATTAAGTATACAAATAGGATAGCAGTAAATAAATCTTTGGTGACTGATCTGAGCATTTTTCTGCTGCTGTTCGGGTTTCATCCCCCTCAGCTTTCCCTACTTTTTTCTCTGGCTATGTACACCAGCAAAAGTTGTTCCATTACAGGTGGATTATATGATATGTATGCTGTAGTTCATTGGATTTTAATTTTTGTAACATCATTATTGTAATGGTTCAGCTGTTGAGTCGACAGTTCTTAAATAATTAGAAACTGCATCCAAGGCTGTTTTTTTACACAGGACATATTTTAATTTTGTTGCCAAGTCCCTTAATTTTTATATTTTTGGATACTTCTTAAATTAAAATCTGATCTATTTTGAAGTCATTTTTGAATTAAGTTGTTAATGATGCTATTTTTAAGTTTTGTAGGTGCATTAATGGAATTGTATCTTTGGGTGTAGAAATAAAACAAGAGTCAAATTAAGAAAAGTTTGTTACATCCAGAAAAAGAGTTCCGTTGACCTACAAAACTTATAAATAGCATTATTAACAACTTAATTCAAAAAGGAATAGAATTATAAAATATTTTAAGTTAAGAATTGGCTAAAAATATAAAAATTGAGAACTTGGCAACAAAATTTAAATACTTTCCATGTAAACAAAGCATTAGATATAGTTTCTGATCATTTAGACCATGCTTTGATAAAGATCTGAAAGCCACAAATCTCTGAAGATACAAAAAGAACACAGAAGATATGAAGAATATTTGAAAACTCTTTTAAATTAAAATATAATTTATTAAATTAAATCCGAGTAAATAAAAACTGTGAGAAAAAGGGTTTTTAATCCCTCTGTGCTTTACATTAGACAACAGTTCATGTCAATTTTTGATTTTTAATTCCATACATTTTAAAGATATTGTGCAAAAACTGTGTAAATAATCTTTTTCACTTGAGTGTATGATCAGTGCTGAATAGTTTATTGTACTATTTTGCAAACTGTAGGTCAAGATTTGCACAGATGTGATTAATGAAGACATTTTTCCTCAACACCATAATGAAGGAAGATCATGCTGAACCTGCAAAACTTAAGAAATCTGAAGATTGGGGTTAATTTGAACATTCATGCCCATGATACCTGGAGTGTGAAACATAAAGATCATCTTGCTTATTTGGCCCCTTTGGGTAGCCTGATGCAATGGTCCGAAACCAGAAGGTGTCAAGCATCAGGAAGCAGTAGTAAATAAAAGGATATGCCAAAATATTTGTAACTATATATTACTCATAATCATATAATGCTTTTGTTCATCATCTACCAAGCCTTAACAGTATTTGATTTTTACCATAAAATAATAGCAGTTTAGGAATGAATCAAATGCTTTTTTTTTGTTATGTTTTTAAGAGTTAATTATGACATTTTCCCCTCAGCATTTTTTGGGGTTAAATGGGATGCCTCACACTGTTGACTGTGTTCAGATTAGCTAATAACAAGAATGCCCTGTGTATGTAATCATATAATTTAATGTCACCCTAGTTATTAGGAACTAGTTAATACTTTTTGGAATTTTTTTCTCTTCATGTAAATATTCTTTTTGAAGTGCACTTCTGTAGCACTTAGCCCACCATAGCTGTGGCAGTGTTTGAATCATATCATCATCATCATCATTGTCAACCATTATCAATCCACTGCTGGACGAAGGTTTCCCCAAGTTTCCTCCACAACGGTCTGTCTTATGCCAGTCTCCTCCATGTCACTCCCGCATACTTTCGAATTTCATCCACCCATCTTCCATGTGGTCTTCTTCTGGGTCTTTTCCTGTCCCTCGGAATCCAATCTAAAATTTCGGCTGTCCATCGATGGTCTGTCCTTCTGGCAGTATGTCCAGCCCATTGCCATTTCAGGGATTTAACTCTGATCATGATGTCTTCTACTCTTGTCATTTTTCGGATCCACGAGTTCCTCTTCTTATCTCTCCTGGTTACACCAAGCATGCACTTCTCCATGCTACTTTGAGTTGTCTGCAGCCTTTGTATGTCTCTTTTAGTTAAGTTCCACATCTCTGCACCATACGTAAGCACTGGAAGGATGCATTGATCAAACACTTTTCTTTTAAGATATAATGGCATATTGCTCTTGAAAATTATGCTGTTTCTTCCAAAAGCTCTCCAGGCAAGTTTTGTACGCCGATTAATTTCTTCATCAATGTGACCCTCACTTGATATCTGCTGTCCAAGATAAACGTACGTGTCTGTTATCTCCAGCTTTTCTCCATCAATCGATAAATCTTCATTTCTTGTAAAAGCATTGAACATCACTTTTGTCTTCTGAAAGTTCATTTTTAATCCCACTTCTTTACTCTTGTCAGCAAGTTCCTGGATCATACTCTGCAGCTCTGATAGGGTAGTTCATCAGCAAAACGAAGGTGGGTTAGATAATCTCCATTAATCTTTATCCCTTTGTTTTCCCAGTTCAGTGATTGAAAGACATTTTCCATTATATCAAGTCATTAAATGATGTAACATCTCTGTTACATGACTTAGCATTTCTGTTGTATGTTAAGTCATAAATACCTGTATAGCAGAGATGTTAAGCCATTAAGTGACTTAACATCTTTGCAATATGTTGTCATTAAATGCCTATATTGAAGAGATGTTAAGTCATTAAATGACTTAAATGACCTGACATCTGTGCTATATGTGAAGACCAAGCATCCTCATGACCACTCTTGTCATGTTCTTGGTCTTGTTATGAATGTATTTAATATTGATGATGATGTCTTTGTGAGAATGGCTATGTATATACACTGAACAGTCAAAACATTATGACCACCTGCCTAACATGATGTTGATTCTCCATGTGCCACCAAAAAAGTTCTTACTCAGCAAGGCACAGACACTGCAAGATTTATAAAGGTGTCTTGTGATACCTGGTACGAACTCATTACAAGCAGACCCTTTTAACTCATGTGAGTTATGTGATTCAGCTGTCACAGATCAAATTTGCTGTTCCAAAGCAAAGCACAGATGCTCAATTGAATTGATGTCTGGGGAATTTGGAGACCAGGGCAAGACTTCAAAGTTTTCCTCGTGTTCTGCAAACAGTTCTCGAACAATCTGGGCAGTGTGACATAGTACATTATCTTACTGAAAGAAGGCACTACTAGAGGGGAATACCATTGCCATGAGAGAATGTACCTGGTCTGTAATGATGCTTAGGTAGGTGGCAGACGTCATAGTTTTCTGCACATGAATGACTGAGCCCAAGGTTTCCCAGCAGATCGCTGCCCAAAGCATTGCACTTCCTCCACCAACTTGTTTTCTTCCTATGGTGCATCTTGGTGCTAAACAATGCATCCGTACCTAGCTGTCTACATGCTGCAGTGAGAAATGAGATTCATTGGACCAGACAACCTTTTTCCAATCATTCAAGGTCTAGTTTTGACACTTGTGTGCCCATTGTAGTGTGCTTTTGAAGATGAACAGAGGCTAGCATAGGCACTAGAAGCGGCCTGCAGCTATGCAGCCCCATTTTCAGCAGGGTTCAATGTCCTGTGTGTTGTGACACATTACTCCCACCATCAACATTCAAATTACTGGCAAGTTGTGCCACAGTATCCCTTCTTTTGGTTTGTACCATACATGTTAGGCAGGTGGTCATGACTTTGCTCACCTCTAGCATTGATGAGATGTGGTTGACTCGCACCTTACCTGTGGTTCATGGTTTTTCCCTCCTTCGACCACATCTTGAAGGGAACCATGATTCGTGGGGAACACCCCACAGTCCTTGCCATTTTGGAAATGCTCTGACTCAGCCATTTGAGCTATTACAATTTGGCTTTTGTCAAACTCATTTAAGTCTGCTGCCATTCCCTACCTGAAAAACAAGAATAACCCTGATTATAATAGATCTCAGTATCAGGTGTTATTTATACCATTTCATGACCTTCACATGTGTCATCATTTACCTGCAGCTGCTTCAGTTTGCATTAAGATGCTTTGGTCATAATGTTTTGGCTTTTCAGCGTATAGTTATGTGAAGTGCTAGATATCTTCAATCATGGAATAATGAATGCTTTTATTGATTACTGAAAAAAGGGGGGGGGAGAAGTGGGATAACAGTTAACTTATCCAAGAATTTAGAGAATTTCAAATACATAAGCTATGAGCGGGTTCAAGTTGAAATGTGCATGTTGATTAATCGAGTATGGTGATATAGAGAGCCAGTACCATATGACAGATACACCACTCATGCTTCATCCAGGACCCAAACGTGGACCTGACTGGTTAGAGATCTACACCTGTGGCCACTCAGCTACCTGGACGACCATGTCTAGCTGAAGTACAGAATAACTGAATATGCCTCGTGTGTTTACATCATTTATTCAGACAAAATGGCTACTTAGTGTTTCATCATTTTGTCAATATGTGGTGATTGAGTCCCTTGATAGAGAGAGAGAGAAAGAGACAGAGAGAGAGAGAGAGAGAGAACTCAGCAGGTATATATCTGTATACAACTGCCATTATATGTAGATTCTTGCCTGAGTGCCAGCATAGCATTGTCAAAAGCAGGAAGCTCTTCAAAGGCTAGAATGTGATTGACGAATCTTGTTGTGATTGATTGAAAACCACTGCAGCTGTTTCATCGAGCTGGAGATTCAGGGGATTCTACAGTAATGGTTAGGGAAGTCACACCGTAGCTTGGATCAGCCATACATATGTTGTTATGGCTTATTTCAAGCTTGACTTGGAGCATGACACATTTTATTCTCAATGGGTTTCCATCTTGATTATAGAATAGCAGTAAAAAAAAGTAGGGACAAATGTGTCTTCATTGTTTATTCAGCAACATACAGACAAGGAGACAGGCCAAATTGCATCACACAGATGATCAGTGATGACGTAGTATACATGCAGAGCATTCTCTTGGTGTACCTAACTTGAAATGAATTGGTTCTCAACTTGTATAGGAGAATAGAAAATTTTCAAATTGTCTTCTTCTTTAAAAGAAAGTGGGGGTTGACTTATGCGTAAGATCAACCTGTGCATGCCTATATATGGTATATCTAATTCTAGTTTGCAGAGTTTTGGGTACAGCCATTGTGGATATATCATCCGAGAGTTTTAGAAATTCTGAAGAAAGTATAATATAGTCGTTATTAAAATCCATTTATCTGATTGCCATGAATTATTGATTTGATCAGCATGTACAGTAGGTGCTGGCTGTCTATTATTTTAAACGGATGATTTGGAGGTTATTTATTTCACATTTTCACAAATTGAAAACAGGTTCCACAGAAGTTGAGGATCCTTTTTTCACAAAACTCTTTGTTCATGTGCTTTTTTTTTTTTTTTATTGCAGACAGCTTTCCTAAAAGTTTGCTTTCCTTCTGAATGAATGAATTATTTTTTTTTTCATTTGGTACATAAAATTAAAAAAAAAAAAGTGCTGTGAGAATTTCCAATATATTTATTAGCTGAGTGGTTATTAGAAACTTCTGCATTATTGAAGCTTTAGCATTAGTTCATGTATAAACAAGCATGGATTTTACTGTATTTGATGCTAACATGGAGTAAAAGTAGTAACATCATAAATAAACTGCCATTTTGTAAGCTAAATGTTATATGAACCTTCTGACCATAACTTTGTGTATTACAAAATGTAAAATGATATGTGATTTTGCATTCATTTTTAATGTTGATTAAAAATGAGATTGTAACTATATTGTGCCATTATGTGGTACCTTATAAATGTGTGTCATCAATGATTTTTATTAAAAAGTTTTGTGCAAGCTGTAATTTGCTTTGGATTACTTTATTTTTAGATGACATTCCTCTTGTGATATTTGTTAGCAGTATTATTTATTTTCAACAAATATAGTAAAGTATTTCAATATGTTACTGAAGATTACTCTTCCCAAAATAATTTTATTTTCTTGTATTTCTCATTTTGTCATCTATTATTTTTCACATGAGGAAAAGCTATTTTGATGTGTTCAGATGGTAATTGTAAAATTTTTATGCAAATGTTAGTGTTATCTTACACAGGTAATGCAGTTAACTGATGCTTTATTGGTGTTATTTTTCTGTTACAAACAATCAATCAAGGAAGTTTTTATTGACTATTTATAAGTTTGTCTTTATTGTGCATGCATTTGTATTATGTACCACTTTAGCCTAAACTTTATTTTGTTACGGAGATGGGAAAATATGATGATAATAAGTACCACATTTTGCCATTTTGCAAATCCTATATATTGTACTCATTAGTTAAACTAATTCTCTGCTGTCTGACAAACTAAATCTTATAGGCCCTCTCTTTTATTGTAGATATGCAAAGTTGTAATTTTATAAGACTTGGTTTTGGAAAGGAAATTAAATTTTTTTTTTACTGTAAAATCTTTCGTGAACTACCTTTAAGTGACTGTGACTTTCTATTTAATTCAGTAATACTTTTTTGTCATTTTATTTTTTGTGCTATTTAAAAGAATTGTGTTTTGAATCTCTCAACATATAAAAATAAGGGATGAACTTTTATGTGTTTGCAGTCTTTTTTCTCCAGCTAATAGCAGTAGTGTCCTAATCACTGCGTTTCTCCTGTTCATATGAGAGGAACAATAAAACCGTGTGTGATTTTTGTAATATCCATCTGTTCAGTTTTCAATTAATTAAACAGATTAAAGGTACAGTAACTTTTCCTGAAAATCATTGTACTTCATAAATGATGAAAACCTGTAATTACTGCCCTGGTGAAGCAGTGATGTAAGTAATAGCATCTGACCATTCGTCCAAGATGGGTCTGAGTTCGAATCCCAGTGAAGCATGGATGTTTTGTTTGTCTTATGGCATGGACTTTCTCCCTTTTGCTGGAACCAGTGTCCCTAAATTAGGAACAGGTGACTGCTTATACCCCACTAATTAAAACAAACAAACAAACAAACAAAAACATGTAGTTTTCATCTTTTAAATATATACAGTGAGTAAGCCAATTTATTGTGTGGTGTATGTGTGCAATGGCTTACTGTAGAAAAATTCAAAGTTTTTCAGTGAAATTTTCTGTTTATTCATCCGTAGTTTATTCATAGCCATGAAATTTGGGAAAAATTAAGTGTGGAAAATTTGTGTCTCCTAATTATTCCTTGCTATTATAGACTCTTGGATGCTTCAGCAGTTCCTTTCTGAAAGAATACTGCAAAAAAAGGTGCTTTGTCAATAAAAGGGCTCCATATTTTTGTGACAGCATTGAAATCTGTATCTCTTTAGACTGCAATACTGATAGCCCTAATTATACTGATGAGTCATTATATTATGACCACCCCAAGCCTAGAGAAATCAGCTCGCCTGGAGGTCGAATGGTGGCACAAGTGAAATTCACAGAGCAGTATATATAAAACCTGAGGACTGGCTTTCGGTTTAGTAGTGTTTGGAGTCAGAATGAGAAAAGCTGCCGATTTATTGGAGTTTAATAAAGGACAAATTGTGATGGCACGACGCCTCAGAACTATAATCTCAGAAACGGCGCGGCTAGTGGGTTGTTCACATGCCACTATAGTGAGTACGTATCAAAAGTGGTGCACAGATAGCCAAGCAATGAACCGTCATCCGCAGCTCATTGATGCTAGAGGGGAGCGGAGACTGTTGCACATTGTTCACAGCAACCGCAGGGCCACAGTGCAACAAATCACCCACAGCTACAACAGTGGTGATCAGGGCAATGTGTTGCAGCACACAGTTAATCGAAATCTTCTGCACATGATCCTGCATAGCCGAAGACTGAGCCGGTTACTTATGCTCACTTCATGTCATCGCCAACAACGCACGATATGGGCCCAATACATACTTGCCAACTTTTACAGATTTTTGCTTAATTTTACTGATTTACAGATAAAGGTCTTTTTTTTTTTTTTATGGATTTTTTAATATTTCCATTGCCCAATCTAAATATTTCAATCCCCTGCAACCATCCACTTAGATGGTATTATGCACATTGGTATACAATGTTACTTATTACTGTTTCACACATTGTATTGTTTCATTAACTAAACTAGTTTCAACTCTTCATTATGCGAGTCATCCTCAGTAGCGTACAATGTTTGTGTTTCCAAAGAGGTCGTTGTAACGCTGGGTCACTGATCGTTCTCATTATCTGCCGTGTCATTGTTGCACATGCGTATTATGGTCGTGCTTTAATTTGTTTCATCGTGGGTTTGTTTGGACATCTTCTATTTTTTTTTTTTTTTTAAACTTGAGATGAAACAAAATAAAGCACGACCATAATATGCATGCGCAACAATGACACGGCGGATAATGAGAACGATCTGTGACCCAGCGTTACAACGACCTCTTTGGAAACACAAACATTGTACGCTACTGAGGATGACTCGCATAATGAAGAGTTGAAACTAGTTTAGTTAATGAAACAATACAACGTGTGAAACAGTAATAAGTAACATTGTATACCAATGTGTATAATACCATGCAATTAGCCACGTATTGATGTGAGCATTTATTGAATATTTAACTCTCAAACCACATGCAATCCACTTAGATTTTCTACCGGACCTTACGAGCGCTGTGTCACGCAATGATGTCATCTTTGACTCGCCGGCTTCGTGATGTGGTGTGGTAGTTCTCTCTCCATGGGAGTGCCCAAATGACATGCCAATGCCAACGTTAGATGCATGCGCAGAGCCTACGATGGTAGCCATCACATTTTGTATTTCCATGGCCCGACTTTTGATCTAGCGAGTGGTAATGCTGATCGAGCGCCCGTGGTGTTTCAGTCCCTGTAGACACTAGTTCATCATAGCAGTTGATTGGTCTCCTCTTGGGAGGGAAATCACCGGCAATGAAAGAGAAGGGTAAAATCTGCATGCACAGTGTTGAGCAATGTTGTTGTAGCAGCAAAATAATACTTTCTTATGTGTGTTGTTTTTAGTGTGTGGTGTTGTTTCTTTGGTGTAGAGTTGAATTACTGGGAGGAGCGAGTTGTTAGTTTAGCTTTTATGCAAATCTATAAAGATGAGTACTAAGATTATTCCATCCCAAAGTGATTTTCAAACTTTTAAGGAAGCATACACCGCAAAGCTCCAGTGTATCAGGAAATCTAATAAAGGCTTAAAATTTGCATTTTGCAACATTTGCCAAAAGGATTTTAACATTGCTCGCGGAGGTAGAAACGATATTTTTCATCATGTAAATGGTCTCAAACACAAAGGTAATGTGAAGTGTACTGATAGTAATTTCAAACTGACTACGTTTTTTAAAACATCAGATAATAGTCAAGGAAATGTAACTCGTGCCAAATTGTTGTTTGCGTCTTTTTTGATAGAACACAACATGCCATTCAGTGCTGCCTGACATGCTGGTCCATTTTTCGGCAGATGTTTCCAAAAGATGGAACTGCCAAACTTTTATGTCTGTGGGAAGACCAAAACTGCTGTGATTGTCTACGGAATCGCTGTTGTGAAACTTTTACAAGAAGGGCCATTTTCTGCAGCATGTGATGAAAGTCATGAAAGTGATTACAATATTATATAATTCTGATATACAAGATGAAAATTAGAAGGTATGTAACATACAGTTTTGAATGCAATGTGTAGGTACTCTTAAAGTGAATATTTCCTCTTTACAGGAAATGTTTAGTTTGGTAGGTTTGTGAGGCTAACATTGAACAAAATTAAGATTTTACTTTATGTTTTTTTTAATTATTATTTTGAACACACATAATACTAGTTTAGTTATTGTGGTATATGCAGATTTTTACTGCATGCTTATTAATATAATTATACTGATGCACATTTTCCAAAGCTGGCAAGTGTGGCAATATCATCGAGATTAGAAAGTGGCCTTGTCTGACGAATCAAGATTCCTGGCGCATCACGTAGATGACTGAGTGCTGATACGCCAATTAGCAATGGAGAATATGGCACCTGGATGAAGTGTTGCTCGGAAATAGGCCAGCAGCAGCGGTGTTATGCAGTGGGCGATGTTTTCTTGGGACACTTTTGGCCACATTATTCCAATAGCACAATCCCTAACAGCTGTCAGATATCTGAACATCGTTGCAGACTAAGTTCGGCCATTCATGACAACTGTGTTTGTTCCCTGCTGGTGATGGCCATTACCAACAGGATAATGCACCATGCCACACTGCCAGAATAATCAAGGAGTGGTTTGAGCAACATGCTGGTGACTTTCTGTTAATGCCTGACCCCCAAATTCACCTGACATGAACCCAGTCGAACATTTGGGGTTTGACTTGGAAAAGACGGTACGCTCTAAATCAGCACCACCTCGAAATGTACAAAAACTGGAGGACCTGCTGTTGATATTATGGTACCAGATACCCCAGGATACCTATTGCTACCTCATCAAATCGATGCCTAGCTGAGTGGGGTCTGTTTTGCGAGCTAAAGGGGGTCCTACACCTTATTAGGTAGGTGGTCATAATGTAATGGCTCATCAATGTATATACCTATCATTTGACAACAACCATAATGATGTACATAGAAAACAAAATCCAGCAATCAGCCCTGCTCCGATTGTTTACAGGTGATCAAGGTTGAAGCTGTGTTGAAAGTCTTTTGTGTTCTCAAATTTTTTTCTTAACAAAATTAGCATGTGTACCCAACTACCTTCATTTAGCATACAGGAAATTCTTCTGCGGATTCGGGGGAATTCCGCCTTTTTTGTCATCATTTTAGTTATTCCTGAAATTGATGGAAAACTGAAGAGAAATTTTGAAGAATTAGTTGGGAGGGGGGGGTCGTTTTTTGATCTGGGGAAGGTATTTTGTTTCTCAAAACGCTCGAAAACGGGAGTTAAACGGAGTGAAAAAATTTCCCGTAATCGTGATTTCTTTTTCTCGCGATGTTTCTTCTGCACAGTAGTTATTGTTAAATATAATTTTACTCCATAAATATTTGCATTTCAGCTTTAAAATGGAAGAAAAATTCTGAAAACGAAAGTTGGTGCGAAATTTTTTCTGTGATCTTCAGGCACGAGATTTTGTTGTGGATTTGAATTCCGCCATTTCCATCGTCATTTCGATGGTTCTCGAGATCGATGCAAAACTGAACAGAAATTTGGGAGCGATTGGTGGTGGGGTCATTTTCCGTCGGTGGGCTGAATTCTGACTTTCAAAACTGTCGGAAACAGAAGTTAGACGGAGTGAAGGTTTCTCCTGTAATCGTAATCCTTTTTTCTCGCAATGTTTCTTCTACCCAGTAGTGTTTAATATAATTTTATTCCGTTAAAAAATATTTGTTTTGCAGCTTCAAAATGGAGGAAAACTTTCCTAAAACGGAAGTTGGACAGAGCGTAGATTTCGTCGATAGTCGTAATGTTATTTCTCCGCAATGTTACATTTACCCTGTGTTGCTGTTAAACATACAAAATAAAAAATAAAATAAAAAAATAAATAAATTTGAATACAGTGATGTGCTCCACCTTAATATTTACATAACAAATTTCAGTGAACAATTTTGTCTTGCTCACGGCGCGTTATATTCACACTGTTTCGCAGCACCTTCTTATTTTTCACTCGTGCGGTTAAAAAGTTCAGCTTTTTTCCCTTCAGCAGTCTCGTGTATGATTTAGTCGTACTTTCTTTCCATCATGAAGTTGTGAGGCTACCTTTAACATCTTTATTATTTGTAATGGTTATGGTACTTATAAAAGCAAAATGATTTCAAAAATAAAATAAAGAAAATACTTCTTAATGTCTGATCCATTCATAATGTTTGACCTTTTTGATGAAAAGAAAGCTACCTGGACGTAATTAATCAAGATTTTCCTCTCCCCTTTATTTTTTTCTATAGGGTGGATGTGTGACTGCTGTGACCTAAAGTTTGCTTCATCTGCTACTCTCATGCGCCACAAGAGGTGCCACCGAGGTGAAGGTCCTGGACGAAATTATGTTTGTTCTTTTTGTCCCTATTCGACTAATAGCAAAAGTAACTGGATAAATCATGCAAACATCCATCTTGGTATGAGACCATACAACTGTCAGTATTGCCCTAAATCATTTACTCAGAAATGCAATCTGAAATCCCATATACTCAGTCACACAGGTGTCCGCCCATTCTCGTGTGACATGTGTACATATTCTTGCAGTCAGCGAAGTATTCTCAATCGCCACAGGAGATCGCACTTCCAAGAACGCCCCTTCATGTGCAGATACTGCTCCAAGTGTTTCACTCGTCCAGGCACTGTTAAAGTGCATGAAATGAGAGCCCATTTCAAAAAGGACTGATAATAGAAAGAAGCCCTAGTTTCTTGTGTTAGAAATAAAATATACATGTTTCATTGCTTTAGGAGAATATTCATACCTTCTGACCACGTGAAAGGATATGATTTCATGTTGTTCATTTGTACCATTTGAAATTGGTAAGATATTTTTCTTTTTGCATGGTGGTGTAAATCAAGTTTTACTTTTGTCTGTCGTAGAAAATCTTTTCATACATTTTGCATGCATTAAAATCACAAAATACTGTGCAATCTTATGAAAATTATCAGTTGTACCATCAGATAAGTAGAGTATGATATTTTTAATCTAGAACCCATGGGATTTTGGGTTATTCTGGATAAAGGTTATTTCCATAATTTGGACCACCATGCCTGAAATCTGTGAAAAGTGTTAAATTACCAGTCACAGGAAAGCTACTTTTTAGATATATCTAGTTACTGCTACAGCTACGTTCTTTAAAAAGTAGCTTGCTACATACAGCTAAAACAACTTTTTCTGGAAATTAGCTTTTTTTTTTTTTTTTTTTTAATGTTTAGGCTTAAATTAAATCCGCAAATTTGGACGATATGAACATTCTTACCTGTGCCATTCAGGGCTAAATATCACAGTAAATTAAACATATTATTAATCTTTTTATTTACCTCAGCTCTGATCATCATATGTATGTAGTACATTTTTACACATCATTTGGTGGCATATATTCCAGGTTAGCTGAACCAGCTGTGGAGCACAGGGAATTCAGATAAAATAAAACCTTATCAAGAAATATCTGCGAATTCATTTGAACTCTTTGACTAAGAGAATTGAATCTTGCAACTTACAGTCTTAAACAAAACTGCTAGTTTTTGTTGTAGATCATCGCATAAGCTCCGTCTTCACAAGCTAACTGAAAAAACTTCCCAGTTCACAGCTTGGCATAGTGCAAGTGAAGTCAGGTATGTTCCTCCTGAAGTCAAGTCACGTACTCTTACCCCTCTGTCACAGCCAGTTATGCTTTAGGAAATCTGGAAATGTGTGTCATGTGATTTGAAGAGTATTTTGTCCCACTTTTTCTAAAGTAGCATAATTTGTAGCTGAAATTTATGCAACAATCTGCTTTATTTCATAACATGCTACTGCTACAACTACCTTTTTCTGTTTGTAGCAATGTTTCAACCACACTACTTCCAATCTCTGTAAATTACCAAAAGCAATGTCCATGTAGTAAATGCTTCAGAGTTATAAATCATGAATTTATTGCAAAAACAGAGCTACCAAGTGTCCCGGTTTACCCGGATTCCGTTCAATTTTGAAAATATTTTCAGAAAATCCGATTTTTCTACAAAAAATCCGGTTTAGTAGTTTTCTTATTTGTTTATTTGTTTATTATGCATTGTATTTTTCCCCCTGATTAATTATATCAGCCATCATTTTTCTTCAGCATTAATGCTTTGCTGTGGGAGTCGGCAACGAATGGAGACAAATGCTTTTTTGTTAATCTATGGCATTTAAAGCCCCCAAGGTCGCGAGCTCCGTGATGGTAGCAAGACATTCAGTGGCTAGGAAAGTTGAATTTTATGTCTCGGTTTGGAAATACTTTATCAAAGTGTGTGACTATGTGCTCTCATCATTTCTGCTTCAATCAGAGGTGCTATACAGCATGCTGAAGTTGCAGATGTTTTGAAACCGGAAGATTAAGTTTTCTTCAGTCAAATTTTTTATTGACATGCTCCCATGCTTACTGTTGAAAAAGGAGGGGGAATTTTTTATTGACATGTTTCCATGCTTACTGTTGAAAAGGAAGGGGACATTTTTATTAACATGTTTCCATGCTTACTGTTGAAAAAGGAGGGGGAAATTTTTATTGACATGTTTCCATGCTTACTGTTGAAAAAGGAGGGGGAAATTTTTATTGACATGTTTCCATGCTTACTGTTGAAAAAGGAGGGAGAATTTTTATTGACATGCTTCCTTGCTTTCACTGCTGTGGATGAGCTAGAGACTGAATTTCTGCACATCAGCATTCAAGCTTACCAAGGAATGTAAATGATATCAACAGACCTGATGAGCAGTGGTGCCTTCTTTTTGAGGATCAAGGACCATGTGAAAAGCTGTTATATCATCGACTGAGTAGAGTTATGTAGAGTTTAGAGTTTTGCCACATAGCAATGCACTCTGTTAGCATGTTTTTAGTACAATGTGGTTAAATAAAACTGCTTTTCGTGGTTCAGTGAAACGTATCCTACAAGCCATTTCAGTGTCAAAATCTAATATGAGTGGTTCATGTTTTCCCCAGAAGTATGATGATAAATTTCTAAGAAAGGCCAAATCTGCAACAATTACAGCACTCTCTAAAAATGAAACTCATTGACATGACTTGTTAATCTTATTTAATACTTAAATACTAATTTTTTTGTAAATATTGGGTTGTTGGAAAAGTCATGACGTATTTTGGCACCCGATGGCGGTTGGGCAGTTTTGGAAGTACTAGAGGCATACACAGCTCTGTTATGGCTATGGCATTCGACAGGTGCCGGTTCTAGCTGCAGTCTAAAAGGAATAGTGAGCGATTTGGTTGATTTGCAGAGATCTGACATCAAGTTGAAGATGGAAGATCAAACTGTGCATTTTCGTCATATTTTACTGTTTTACTTCCGTAAAAGGAAGAACGCGCGTCAAGCTTGTGAAAAGTTGCGTAAAGTGTACAGTGATAATGCTCTACAAGAACGTTGGTGCCAGCGGTGGTTCGCAAAATTCTGTGCTGGTGATTTTGACCTCAACGATGCTCCTCGGTCCGGGAGGCCCACTGAGGTTGATGACAACCAAATCAAGGCATTGATTGAGTCAAACCCACGTTACACGACACGAGAGATTGCAGACACATTGCACATCAAGCGTTCACGACCACCTGAAGAAGCTGGGATACGTAAGCAAGCTCGATGTGTGGGTTCCTCATGAACTCAAAGAAGCTCAATTGATGGCGCGTATAAACATCTGCGATATTCTCATTAAACGTGAGGAAAAAGATCCTTTTTTGAAGCGACTGATAACTGGTGACTCAAATTGGATTTGTGTACAACAATGTGCTGCCTCAAACGGTCTTGGTTCCGACGTGCTGCTTCGCCTCAAACGAGATCCAAAGCAGACATTCATCAGGTGAAGGTTCTGGTCTCAGTGTGGGGTGGGATTTTAAAGGTGTCGTGTTTTTCGAGCTCCTACCATGGAACCAAACAATCAATTTGAATGTGTACTGTCGGCAATTGGGCAGTTTGAACGAATCCATCATCCAGAAACGTCCAGAGCTCGTTCATCGTAAAGGTGTTGTGTTCCATCACTACAACGCGAGACCAACACATCCCACCCAAGCTCCAAAAATTATTGGAACTTGGGTGGGATGTGTTGCCACACCCAGTATACTCGCCTGACCTTGCGCCGTCAGACTTACACTTGTTCTGCTCTCTTCAACAGTCCTTGCGAGGTATAATGTTCAATTCAGATGTGGCTGTAAATCAGCACCTTGTACGTTTTTCGCCATGAAAGACAGGTCCTTCTATGAATGAGTCATTCTGCAGCTCACTGAAAGATGGCAAAAGATTATCGAACAAAACGGGTATTATATCATTGATTGACATTTGTTGTTTCTATCAATAAATTACCTTTGCAAAACATGACTAAAATATGTCATGACTTTTCCGACAACCCAATATTTCTTTATTTGTATTAAGAAATTAGCTGAAAAAAATTAAAGAAACCTATAATATATAATTTTATTATTTATAAATTGTAAATACGCACGTTGATGTTCCGGTTTTTGATTTTGAAAAGTTGGCAGCTCTGCAAAAGAGAGAGAGAACAAATTAGAGCAATAAGTTTTCTGAGAATTTTTGTCATGAAAATTGCCTGCAGCCCCAATGTCAGTGTTCCCAGCTGCTACATAGATTCAGTGCTCATGACCTGCTGGAATAGGTGAATGTCATTGCTCTTAAAATAGTTTTTAAATAATCTAATAGCTTTAAGTTCCTCTGTATTTTTGATGTCACAAAAAATTTTCATTATCTGCAGGAGCTAAATTAGTTTGCATCTGCAGAAGATGGAACTTTACTGATGCCGAAACACGTATAGCATTTTAAAGCTATTAAAATGTCGTATTTGAACTTACTCTTGAAGAAGATTGGCCTTTAGTGACAGCAAAATGTGCAGATCATTTTAAACCTATTAAAATTCTACTGTGTCTAAACTTGCTCCTGAAGAAGATGGAACTTTAGTGGTATCAAAATGTGCATAGCATTTTAAACCTGTTGAAAAGTTATTGTATCTAAACTTGCTCATGAAGAAGATGGAACTTTGGTAACACTGAAACATGTAGTGTGTTTCAAACCTATTAAAACTCAGTTGTTTGTAAAAGAAAAATTGTTGTTATTCTGCTTATAAAATTGTCACATGCAGATCACATAAACAAGCATTAACGATAATGCTCAATAGTTTTGCAGTAGTTTTTATAAGATAATAGCAAACCTTGTATTGCATGCAATAATTTAAAATTCAAAGTACTCCAGTGCCTGATTTTATTTTATTTTATTTCATTTTTTGACATAACAGTTTTTATTTCAATGCATTTTAGTATATGATGTTTTTCATCTTGCCTGCTATTTGTAGACAGAACATGAAGATTTTTCTAGTTCAAATGCATGAACATGTAAAACTGTCCATGCAAAAAGAAAGGACTTCCAAGTTTTGTGTGAGCTACCGTAAGTGATTGACACCTGAATATTGTTTACTGACATGGCAAATTCCAGCTTAACTTGAAAAATGATGACATTCACATTTCAAAAGCATACCTGTCGAATTAAAGGAAATGATGAAATGAAAACTTATTTCTCTTTGGACAGCCTGTCATTATGGTGGCTCTGAAAGACTCAGATTTTTTGTGTAGATTTCTTGTGCCATTGCATAATCTTGGTGGGTCTAGATTTCTTTGTAGCTCCAGTTTTGAAAATCAGTTTGTATCAGTGGCGGTGGAACCGCCCAGGCCCAGTCAATAATTTCAATAATTTTAGCCAAGATTTTTATTTTATTATTATTTTTTTTTTACATATGTGCGATTTTTTGTTGTTATGTGCCTTAGAAAGTTCCTCTAGGTAAATGGTCAGGTGGTCCAAATCCCAAACAAAGCTCCTCAGGCATTGTTTTTCTTCTGTTTGTTCTGGGAAGCGGGAAGGGAGGGGTGCACCATGATTCGAAATTTCGGGCCCGGTCAACGAACTTCTTTCTGCCACCTCTGGTTTGTATGGTGGGAATGTAGGTGACGCTGTACAGAATTGTAAAGCTCAGTAATGTAGAGCACTTTGTGCATGTTTTCAGTGAAAGTGCCAATGAAATTGTTTGTTCTGGAGTCTCCAGATTCTGAAGCTGGAATTTGCTGTTGCTTATGCTTATGCTAACATTCTTGGCAGCAAGAGTGGCACTTTCACAAACCCATTTTGCTTCTTGTAATTGATGTAATGATATTTGGAAAAACCGTACTTTTAAGGTCGTGTGTGAATTTGACCTCAGAAAATTTATTGGGAAAAGTGTGAGCCCACTATAAGGACTTGCAAGTTTTTCTTATTTATAGCGACAATAATAGCTCTGAAGAAGATCGGTTTGCCAATGTATTTCTGAGTAAGGCGATTGGTTTGCCAATGTATTGCCAAGTTAAGGAGACTGGTTTGTCAATGTGTTGCTAAGTAAAAAAAATTAGTTTGCCAATGTATTACCAAAAACAGAGACTAGTTTACCAATGTATTGCCAACTATGGAGATTAGTTTGCCAATGTATTGCCATGTTGGTGGTAAGCCACATTTTTTGAATGTGTTTTCTGTAATTAATCTCTGCTCTCCTTAATTCTTTCTCTCCCCGCCCCCCTACTTTATTGTGATTTTCCTTATTCTGTATGTTTTTAGGAGTTATGACAGAATTTTTCAAAATTCTGGAAGATCTTTTAATCAATTGTCTTATATTGCACAAACACTGAACTGTCCCAAATACTGCTGCCCAGTTCTGTCCAACTTTGATGAAACTAAACATAATGGTACTGAGGTTACTCACAGAAAAGAAACATTGTATTTAAAGAAAGATATTTTTTATTTTATTTCCATGTTTCGTCTTTGTGAATACCAGTATAAACATCATATTTGCACAAGTAAGTTTGAAAAAAGCCCTGCTGTATATGAATATAACTGCTTCAATAATTTTCCATGCTATAAAACGACATTTTAAATTCACAGGAAGCAGCTTATAAATTTACTTGTAAATACTTCTAAGCATGCAAGCTTGGTAGTTTCATTACCATGCCCAAACCCATTGTGCGAAATGGCTCAAAGCAACCACAGAAGTGTCTTTGCTGTATGCATGCTGAAGAAAGCTGATAGGCCTGCTAAAGAGCTTTCATGCAAAAGTTTTTAGATATGAGTTCTGTGCCTATTTGCTCCTTTCTAATACTACATAGTTGTTTTTTATTATTTGGTTGAAGAAATTGGGTAAGATAGTTAAAAGGTCTCTGTGTTGAACTAGCAATATTTCATCAAATAGAAGTCATCGATCTTTCCACGTTTATAAGTGAGTCACAGAAGAATTCTCATCGGCCGCCACCGGGAATCGAACCAAGGGTCTTCCAGTTATGCTCCGGACATGCTTCCACTGCACCACAGCGGCCTCAAAATTCTCCAGACTCACATACGACAAACTGCCAAACCACCTGGCAGGTTGCTTCTTTGGAGCC
Source organism: Macrothele yani (assembly GCA_039090855.1). NCBI lineage: Eukaryota > Metazoa > Arthropoda > Arachnida > Araneae > Macrothelidae > Macrothele > Macrothele yani. The sequence goes on along the minus strand of CM077005.1, from coordinate 118,535,150 downwards.
CCACACAATGCTGGGGACTCACCAAAGATGAACAGCAGCAACTGAACAAATAACTAGGAGGCGAATGAAACATTAATACACACAATTGACGTGGATTAGGAACATCAAATAGAAGTCATCGCTCTTTCCACGTTTATAAGTGAGTCACGGAAAAATTCTCATCATATACATAAATTGTGACTTATAAACGTGGAAAGAGCGATTACTTCTATTTGATGATTCTAATTGTGCACGTCATCTGTGTATTTATTATTAGCAATATTTCAATCTGCCAGCTGGTGCTCCAACGGTTTGAGTTTTTTCATGTTTTGAACTAAGAGTTTTAATGTTATTCATAATTTTCTTTTTGATTCTTGTTTTTGTTTTAAGCTCTTGGGTGCAGAACAATTATAAAACAGCTGCGCTTACATGCTAAGAAGTATTTGTAAGTGATATGTATAAGCTACTTCCCATGAATTTAAAATAACCAACATATTTATTTTTATTGATGTATTCTGTTTAAATAATGGTACTGTGTGAATGGTCATAAGTTTTCATATTTTATTTAAAAGATAGTGAAAAATCTTTTTTCCAATGACCATTCAAACAAAAAATGGCATAATAATTTGTTTAAGTAAGTAGTTTTCAATAAAAAGAATCATTTAATGTAATAAATTAATCTTGTTTTAATTTTATTTGGAAGACCTTCACCAGAAACTGCAACGTTGATTCCAAGGTATGACATGCACAAGCTTTAACTGTTAAAGCATTTTCAATTTATGAATGTTCTAAACAACTTTTAATTAAAAAAAAAAAAAATCCTTAAGAATGTGTAGAGGAAGGTTAACTAAATGGTCATTGGCTATTTAAGACAGAAGTACTTGGTATACATTTATTTCAGTCACTGTAAGTTTGCATGCTATGCACAGGTGATGAAAAAGAAAAAAAAATGCTAACAGGTTTCTTTTCTTTCTTTCTTACTTCTTTATATTCATGAGTGCTGAATTGTCAGAAGTTCAGAGCTGTTTTTGCAACTGTTCAGAAGGGAAGTGTTTTGACTGTAAATTGCCTCAAAATAGTACATTATGAACATTCTTAATTTGTTGACTGGCTGCACAGTGTTCATGTCAAAAGTAACTTGAATAAATGGCCTTATTGTATTGCATCCAAAATTGCCACTAAACAGACCTTGTTTGGTGTTCAGTGTTGTGTTCTCAGATGAGAAAAAATTTAATTTAGAAGGCCCCGATGGAAATAAATGTTACAGGCATGATTTATGAAAGAATTCCAAATAATTTTTTAGCAGACAAATGGCAGGAGGTAGTGTGATGGTGTGGGTGGTGTTTGGCTATGGGAGTAAATTGGACATTGCCATTATTGTCACCCTATGGCATCCAGGAGTTACCAGGCTATGCTATATGAACATTTAATTCTATTTGGACCTGTTCTAGGTCAGTTGGATTTTCCAACAAGATAATGTGCTTTGCCATTCTTCTTACTCCATGAAAGAGTGGTTTACAAATGAAAAAATAGATGCAATGGACTGGCTGTCTCGGAGCCCATACTTATACCCAGCGGAAGATGTCTAGTCATTATTTCTCGGGCTTGTGTGTGAAAGTAAAACAAAAAACAAGAAGTATTCTTCATCAAGAGAATTGCAAGTCGCAATATATCGCTGTTGGGCCAAAACCAACGTTTGGACATTACAAGACTTGGTAACAGCAATGCCAAACAGAACTTTTTTGCTCATTAAGGCAAATGAAAGTGCCAAAAATAATTAATTCAGACAATATTATTTTCTGCTTTGTAATAACTGTGTGTTTATAATTCCTTTACATCAAAATTTGTTATTAGCTTTACTTTTACTTATGTTTAATGAGGTAATAAACACCTTGAAGCACTATATCATCTAACATTCTTCTATAACACAAATTAATTGTATATGAGATGGTTTTTGTGTTGCAACTATCATTCTGTAGCAGATGAGCACAAAACCGCACGAACATATCTGTGTATTTATATTTTTTTTTTTACACAGTGAATGTGTGCTTACTATTTAAGCTTGATTTTACATGATTCTAAAATCAGTATACTTTAGGATAATAATTGCATCCTCCTCTGAATTCTGTACTTGCATTCATAATTTTCCAGTGTTTTCTATTAGTTTGAGATCTATGGCAAATAACTTTTTACAGTCAGTATATGAAAAAAGATTTCATTCTGCTCACCTCATTCATGTTTTAAAGTTCTTTAATTCACACTGTTCTTTCCTATGAAGACAAGTGTAAGAGGAATGAAGTATGAAATAAAAATGATTTTGGCACATCATTGTGTTTGATCTTACTATTTTTAATGGTTTTAAATTCAAATTTGTCCTGTTCTACAAATATTGTCCATAGCATAAGAACAGCAAATACAGTGTTGACTGGGCAAATGTACGGTGAAATGGATGAAATGACATAAAGCAAGAGTGAGATTAGTGGAATGAAATTATATACACCGATGAGCTATTACAGTATGACCACCCACCTAATAAGCTGTAGGACCCCATTTAGCCTGCAAAACAGCGGACACTCTGTGAGGCATCGATTCGATGAGATGGTGATAGGTATCCTGCAGTATCTGACACCATAATGTCAACAGCAAATCCTTCAGTTCCCGTACATTTCGGGGTGGTGGTGATTTATCTCGAACCTCCTTTTCCAAGTCGAAGCACAAATGTTCGATTGGGTTAATGTCAGGTGAATTTTGAGGCCAGGGCATTAATAGAAAGTCACCAGCATGTTCCTCAAACCACTCCGTGATGATTCTGGCAGTGTGGCATGGCACATTATCCTGTTGGTAATGGCCATCACCAGCAGGAACATAGTTGCCATGAATGGGTGAACTTGGTCCAGAACGATGTTCGGATAACTGACAGTTATCAGGGACTGTGCTATTGGGATAATGTAGCCTAAAGTGCCCCAAGAAACCATCACCCACAGCATAACTAACACCACCCCCGCCGGCCTTTTTCCGCCCAATAGTGCATCCAGGTGCCATAGCCTCTATTGATAATCAGCATGTCTGTGCTCAGCTGTCCATATGATGCACCAGGAATCTTGATTCATCAGACCAGGCCACTTTCTTCCAACCATCCATGGCCCAATCTCAATGATCTTGGGCCAATTTCATGTGTTGTTGGCAATGACGTGTAGGGAGCAGGCTAGGTCTTCGGCTACGTAGGCTCATGCGCAGAAGGCTGCGATGAACTGTGAACTGTGACACATTGCCCTGATCACCACTGTTGTAGCTGCGGGTGATTTGTTGCACTGTGGTCTTGCGGTCGCTGTAACAATGCCCGACAGTCTCCGCTCCCCTCTGGCATCAATGAGCTGCGGACGACACACGCCTGGACGACGTTTAATCGTTTGGCCATCTGTGCACCACTTTTGATATATACTCACTGCAGCGGCACTTGAACAACCCACAAGCCGCACCATTTCTGAGATCGTAGTTCCAATGTGCGGTGCCATCACAATTTGTCCTTTATCAAAACTCCGATAAATCTGCAGCTTTTCCCATTCGGACTCTGAACACTCTACTAATTGAAAGCCAGCCCTTAGGTTGTATATTAGCTACCTTTTTGTATAATTTAAGCTAAGGAAAGACATCATGCTTTTTACTCGCCGTCTTCACTTTCACATCTGAAAAGTGAGATTTGAACAGACAGCAAACTGACTGAATTGCTCTCAGAACATCACACCCAAACTGACTGAATTGCTCTCAGAACATCACACCGTTCTTATAAAGCTGAGATGCAGGCCTGTTTAACACGCAGATTTACAACACTATACAAGGTGCTCCACCAAATTTGCTAAGATAAGACATGTACAAGTCCGAGGAATGTGGAACTGCCCCAAACTGGTCGTCACATACTTTCGATAAATTCTATGAAAGAACAACTGGTTTAAGGCAACCTGGTCATCAGATTCTGCTGAGGAATGCAGCAGGGACAGGGGGAGAACTGGTTTAAGACAACCTTACATGTACGGAAACCAAGAACGATATGAAATTACAGGAAAATCAAGTTTGGCTCTAAAACTTTTAAACGACATTCAATGTGGGAAATTGTGTGATTGGAAAAATGTATAACGTGGAGTAAATGTAGGAGAATTATCGGGACTTCAGAAAAACATCGCTCGAAACGGAAAGACGTAAAATGCGGGTGACGTAAGATCTGGGTTTCTCTGTAGTAGTACATGAAGCAATGTGCAGCATTTTTTATTGCTTCTGTATTTTTTTATAACTTAGAGCTGATTTTGCTAATAAAAAATAAGTTTGAATTGGAATTCATGCACTTGTACCAACTTTTTTATACATGTTTTACGCTTTATTTGATGTTTTGAGTACATTGTGAAACTCAAATATTATTCTGATTTTGTAACTACTTTTCCTTTATTCTGCCAATCGTTCACTTTCTTATTTGTATAAATGACCTTTCATTACAACTTTCAGTATTTCAGGGACATTCATCTCATGTTTTTAAAAAAATAAGTAAAACAGTACAGAAGTAATAGTTAACTTGTACTTTATGTCTAGACCTGAGGCCATGTACCCAAATTAATGATAAACTGAACTGAATTAAAAAAAAAGTTTTGGAATTTGACAGAAAGTGCTGCAAATACTAGAAATGGATAAAATTATTCATAATTAGACCCCTATATACCTGAGGCTGAAAAGAATATGATATTGAAACTCTTGTAATTAGAGCAAACAAGTTATTTATTATGTATTTAGCCTTCTCATTAAAAATTTCCCAAATCATTAGTAATTTAAACAATTAAAAAATGTTTGGAGAAATTAACAGAAATTGCTGTAGATACTAAAAATGGATGAAAATATCTAAAATTATGCTTGAATTTGACAAGAAAATGATACTAAAACTCTTGTGATTAGGATAACCAAGGTGTTTATTATATTTTTAATTTCTTCATAAAAAATGATGAAGGGAAACTTAACAGAAATTATAAAAGCCAGTAAAGTAGAAATAATCATAATGTTTTGGCTGTTCAGTGTATTTGCTTATCTCTGGTTTTTTCAACTAAAATTTTTGAAGAAATGTGTAGGTTGTTGCCTGATCTCTTTCCTCATGTTTCTAGAGGAACATAAGGATAGAGGTTTGGCAATAACCTAAATATGTGCGTAGAGGAACACAAAGAAAGAGATCTGGCAATAACCTGAACATATTCATAGAGCAACTCAAGGATAGTGATCTGGCAACAACCTAAACATGTTCCTAGGGGACCACAAAGATCTGGCAACAACCTAAACATGTTCTTAGATAGAGGACCACAAAGATTTGGCAACAACCTAAACATATGATAATTAACACAGCAATCGGACATCGCTGAATTGACTAATTACTGTTTCACATGTAATATCAATTACATCAGAAAACTTGAAAATTTTCATCGCCCTGGAGCGGGAACCGAACCAGCATCTCCCGATTACTGTTCGAGCATGCTATCCATTGCACCATCCAGGACTTTCTCGTCCTGGATGGTGCATGGATAGCATGCTCGAACGAGTGTTATCCGTTGCACCATCCAGTGTCTGAGTGTTAAGAACATCGAAATATTCTCAGACTGCATTCTTAACGAAGCATATTGTGCTGCCATCTAGCGTTGTTGAGCAAATCTCCAGTTCAGGTTCCACACTATATGAACCTAAACATATGTTCCTAGAGCAACACAAGGATAGACACAGAGGAAAAGATACAGAAGTTCAACTCTCGCTTTTTGGACGGCACTTCAGGGGTCGGACATGAAACTACTTTCATGAACTTTCAAAGCACCACGAAAAACAGAAAAACATCGCTCGAAACGGAAGGACATAAAATGCGGGTGACGAAGTAGGGTCTGTCACGTGATATGGTACTAGTGGCTATAAGTAACACCATAGAGAGAGTTATAAACTCATGAAAAAAAGTAAAGAAGAAAAGGTAGACTCTCATGGTTACAGTTTTGACACTTTAGTTCCATGTCCGCCCACTAGCGCACTATTCTATTGAGATCTTTGGGGCTAAATTGTTGCCATGAGCCTCTATGGAAGATTTACCTTTGGGTCTCCTACTCTGTGAGGATAGATATCTGGCAGTGACCCAAACATATTCCTAGGGGAACACAAAGATAGAGGTACAGTTTGAAAGCTCTCGTATTACATTCTTTTTCTATGTAATTTAAACATGAATTTATTTCTATTGCTGTAGGATGTTTTGAGTTTTCCGAAGTCATTCTGTGGTTGGCAGTTGATTATCACACCTCTTTGCCGTAAAATAATGTTCTTCATCATCATTCAATGTGCTTTGAAGATTATTCCTGCATTTGATTTCTATTATAATTTTTTTTTTTTTTGTGATTAAAGTTAAAGGTGCTGTGTGTGTGATTAAGATAAAGATTATGTTTTCTTTGTTGCAGGATGGAAATGTGGCCGCTGTGATATCAACTTCACCTCATCAGCATCGCTGTTTAGACACCAGAGATCTCATAGAGGTGAAGGTCCTGGTAACAGCTATCTGTGCTCCCTTTGCTCTTACTCTACAAATTGTAAGAGTAGCCTTCAAATTCATGCAGCTACACACACTGATGTGAGGCCTTACAAATGCCCACATTGTTCCAGGGCATTTAAGCAAAAAGGCAACATGAAGACTCATATACTAACCCATACCGGTTTTCGACCCCATACTTGTGACATATGTAGTTATTCCAGTGCCAAGAGGAGTGATCTCAATCGTCACAGAAGGTCTCACTACAATGAGCGGCCGTTTATGTGTGCACTCTGTACAAAGTGCTTTACGAGACGTGGTGCTTTGAAAGTTCATGAAAGCAAAGCTCATTTTGTCTGAATGCGTTAGAAATGTCTCAAGTAGACCTAAAACTCTTTTATTGTTGCTGTTGTTTTTACCATATTGTGCAGAAATATGAAATATACATTTTTGTGTTACTCTTAAACACTCTATATGAGTACATAAATGAATTTTAAAAGTTGAAAATTTATATTATTTACCATTCAAGAATCATCACATAAATTGACATACATTCATCCCTATGTGTTGTGAAGCTGTTTTATTAAATTTAAAGGTCAGCTTGTAAACTGCTTGTTGATCATTATGTCTGCTAATAAGTGATTTCAGCTGATTCCTTCACTTACTCTCTCTCTCTCTCTCTCTCTCACACACACACACACACTGTTATTTCTATTACATACTGCCTGCTATTTCCAGTGGCAGATCCAGCGGTGGGCGACTGGAGTGATCGCTCCCCTTCTAAACCCTAACAAAGTTTTTACATTTAAAGTAGCGAAGATCGTAAATGATTAACTTTGCCTATTTTGTTTTCAGTTTTTCTAAAAAAAAATTAACAATTAAACTTAGTATGGAGGATTTAAAATACTTTTTACATTGATTTAGGTTTAGTAAAAAAAAGAAAGAGAAGGGAATAGAATAAAGAGAGAGAGAGAGAGAGAGATAAAGGGAAAACAGGGACAGTGGGGGTAAAAAACATGGGGATATTCTTTGTGAGTTCTTTGCTGTTGTCATATTTTCTAGCATCTGTACTCGAAACAGGATAAGGCAGAGTTTGGTACTAAAATCAAAGTAGGTGGGAGAAACTGTGAATAACAATCTGATCTACGTACATATCTTAATTGGATCATAAAGAAAATTTGTAAAAATGTTCCTACCGCTTCCTCCCAGGTGGTCTTTTTAGGACTTCTTTTTCTTATTTTTCCTGCTACCTCACGCCTCATGGTGCTTCCCACTTGGGTGGAGTGGTCTGGGCTGGGAGGGAGGCAGCATGGCTAATACGGGGTAATTTTCAGGCATCTCCGGCTGCTAACATTATATATATATATATATATATATATACCTTGGCTACCTACAACGGACGCTCCTATCTTCTGATTCAAGGCTTCTTGAATTGGAAGAGGAACTACAAAGGATCAAGTGGGACATCGTCGGGCTAAGTGAGGTAAGGAGAAAAGGAGAAGATCTCATTGAACTGAAAAGTGGACATCTCTTCTATTATCGTGGGACAGATACTGGCAGAACTAGTGGTGTTGGATTTATAATAAACAAGAAACTGAAGGATAAAGTGGTAGAAGTTGAAAGTTCCTCTGACAGAGCTGCACGACTCGTTATCCAACTATCGAGAAGATACCAGGCTCAGATTATTCAAACTTATGCACCCACCACAAGTCATCCTGAAGAAGAAATTGAAGAATTTTATGAGGAAATTCGTCATCTAAATAATAAAGGTAAGCAGCACTTGAAGATAATTATGGGAGATTTCAATGCAAAAATAGGGCACCGACAACAGAATGAAACTTCAGTAGGTAAATTCGGTCACGGCAACAGAAACCAGCGTGGAAATACTCTCGTTGAGTTTGCAGAGGCAGAAGGATTTTTCATCTTGAATTCCTTTTTCAAGAAAAAGCCACACAGGAAATGGACATGGAGACATCCAATTGGGACGACAAGTGAAATTGATTTTATTATGTGTAACAAAAAATTTGTCATCGAAGACTGCAGTGTGCTGAACAAGTTCAACACAGGTAGTGACCATAGATTGGTGAGATGTAAGATGCACCTCAACACTAAACTGGAACGTGGCAAGCTCATAAGACAAACAGAATGTATTGACATAACCAACCTTAAAAAACACCATAATACTTTCAAGTTGGAACTGAAGAACAGATTCTCTGCTTTAGAAGGCCTAACATCGGAAGAAGTGGATATTTCGGAAGTTAACAGAAAAGTAACCAAAGCTCTTATCGAAACAGCAACAAAACTAGCTGGGTCTAAGAACAAGTTGCATGTAAACAAATTATCAGGAAAAACCAAAATGTTGATGCAAAAAAGAAGAGAGATGAGGACAACTAAAGAAGATGTGACTTCCAAAGTGGAATATATAGAGCTATGCAAGACAGCACGAAAAAGTATCACTGAAGACGTAAGGAAATTCAACTGTGAGCTAGTGAGGAAAGCAATTGAAAACAACCAAAGCCTAAAGATAGCAAAGGGACATCTCAGTAAGGGAAGAAAACAGATTATGGCTCTGAGAAAAGAAGATGGTTCTATAACAAGAAATAGAGGCGAAATTTTGACAACAGTGAAAGATTTCTACTCCAAATTATATGAAAGGGATGATACATGTACTCCAGACATCATGAAAGGTACCAGAGTTCTTCCAGTCCTCCCAGCAGAAGTTGCTCATGCAATCAAGAACATGAAGCGGGGGAAAGCTCCAGGAGAAGATGGAATTACTATAGACATCATACAAGAAGCAAGTGGAGAAATTGAAACAGTACTCGCCCAAATTTTCACTCGATGCCTTAATGAAGGGAAGATTCCTGAGGATTGGAACAATGCTACAATGATCCTGCTACATAAAAAAGGTGACATTGAGGATCTCAGGAACTACAGACCTATCAGCCTCCTATCAGTGGTTTATAAAATCTTCACTAAAGTTCTTTCACACCGCTTGAAGGTAACACTGGACATGGCTCAACCGAGAGAACAAGCTGGATTCAGGAGTGGCTACAGCACAATAGATCATATCCACGTACTGAGAGAACTAATTGAGAGAGCGAGGGAATATGAACTTCCATTGTGCATGGCTTTTATCGATTATGAAAAAGCCTTTGATTCGGTGAAACCATCAGCAGTTACCACGGCTCTGAAATCCTGCGGTATTGAAGATGCATACATTAATATTATTAATAACATCTATGAAAATGCAAGTGCAAAGATTCGGCTGTTTGAAAATACAACACACATAAAAATTGGAAAGGGAGTGAGACAAGGTGACACCATATCTCCGAAGCTCTTTAATGCCTCATTGGAAAATGTCTTTCAATCACTGAACTGGGAAAACAAAGGGATAAAGATTAATGGAGATTATCTAACCCACCTTCGTTTTGCTGATGACGTAGTCATTTTTGCAACTACCCCATCAGAGCTGCAGAGTATGATCCAGGAACTTGCTGACAAGAGTAAAGAAGTGGGATTAAAAATGAACTTTCAGAAGACAAAAGTGATGTTCAATGCTTTTACAAGAAATGAAGATTTATCGATTGATGGAGAACAACTGGAGATAACAGATACGTATGTTTATCTTGGACAGCAGATATCAAGTGAGGGTCACATTGATGAAGAAATTAATCGGCGTACAAAACTTGCCTGGAGAGCTTTTGGAAGAAACAGCATAATTTTCAAGAGCAATATGCCATTATGTCTTAAAAGAAAAGTGTTTGATCAATGCATCCTTCCAGTGCTTACGTATGGTGCAGAGACGTGGACCTTAACTAAAAGAGACATACAAAGGCTGCAGACAACTCAAAGAAGCATGGAGAGGTGCATGCTTGGTATAACCAGGAGAGATAAGAAGAGGAACTCGTGGATCCGAAAAATGACGAGAGTAGAAGACATCATGATCAGAGTTAAATCCCTGAAATGGCAATGGGCTGGACATACTGCCAGAAGGACAGACCATAGATGGACAGCCGAAATTTTAGATTGGATTCCAAGGGACAGGAAAAGACCCAGAAAAAGACCACATGGGAGATGGGTGGATGAAATTCGTAAATATGCGGGAGTGACATGGAGGAGACTGGCACAAGACAGACCGTTGTGGAGGAAACTTGGGGAGACCTTCGTCCAGCAGTGGATTGATAATGGTTGACAATGATGATGATGATGATATATATATATATGTGGGAATAACATGGAGGAGACTGACACAAGACAAACTGTTGTAGAAAAAACTTATGTAGACCTTCACTCAGCAGTGGATTGATAATGGTTGACTATGATGATGATATATATCATCATCGTCAACCATTATCAATCCACTGCTGGATGAAGTTTCTTCCACAATGGTCTATCTTGTGCCAGTCTCCTCCATTTTACTCCTGCATACTTTCGAATTTCATCCACCCTTCTCCCACGTAGTCTTCTTCTGGGTCTTTTCCTGTCCCTTGGAATCCAGTCTGAAATTTTGCTTGTCCATCGATGGTCTGTCCTTCTGGCAATATGTCCAGCCCACTGCCATTTCAGGGATTTTACTCTGATCATGATTATCTTCTACTCTTGTCGTTTTTCTGATCCATGAGTTCCTCTTTTTATCTCTCCTGGTTACACCAAGCATGGCGTAAGCAGGAGAGATAAGAAGAGAAACTCATATATATATATATATATATATATATATATATATATATCATCATCATCATCATTGTCAACCATTATCAATCCACTGCTGGACGAAGGTCTCCCCAAGTTTCCTCCACAACGGTCTGTCTTGTGCCAGTCTCCTCCATGTCACTCCCGCATATTTACGAATTTCATCCACCCATCTCCCATGTGGTCTTTTTCTGGGTCTTTTCCTGTCCCTTGGAATCCAATCTAAAATTTCGGCTGTCCATCTATGGTCTGTCCTTCTGGCAGTATGTCCAGCCCATTGCCATTTCAGGGATTTAACTCTGATCATGATGTCTTCCACTCTCGTCATTTTTCGGATCCACGAGTTCCTCTTCTTATCTCTCCTGGTGATACCAAGCATGCACCTCTCCATGCTGCTTTGAGTTGTCTGCAGCCTTTGTATGTCTCTTTTAGTTAAGGTCCACGTCTCTGCACCATACGTAAGCACTGGAAGGATGCATTGATCAAACACTTTTCTTTTAAGACATAACGGCATATTGCTCTTGAAAATTATGCTGTTTCTTCCAAAAGCTCTCCAGGCAAGTTTTGTACGCCGATTAATTTCTTCATCAATGTGACCCTCACTTGATATCTGCTGTCCAAGATAAACATACGTATCTGTTATCTCCAGTTTTTCTCCATCAATCGATAAATCTTCATTTCTTGTAAAAGCATTGAACATCACTTTTGTCTTCTGAAAGTTCATTTTTAATCCCACTTCTTTACTCTTGTCAGCAAGTTCCTGGGTCATACTCTGCAGCTCTGATGGGGTAGTTGCAAAAATGACTACGTCATCAGCAAAACGAAGGTGGGTTAGATAATCTCCATTAATCTTTATCCCTTTGTTTTCCCAGTTCAGTGATTGAAAGACATTTTCCAATGTGGCATTAAAGAGCTTCGGAGATATGGTGTCACCTTGTCTCACTCCCTTTCCAATTTTTATGTGTGTTGTATTTTCAAACAGCCGAATCTTTGCACTTGCATTTTCATAGATGTTATTAATAATATTAATGTATGCATCTTCAATACCGCAGGATTTCAGAGCCGTGGTAACTGCTGATGGTTTCACCGAATCAAAGGAAGCTTTTTTCATAATCGATAAAAGCCATGCACAATGGAAGTTCATATTCCCTCGCTCTTTCAATTAGTTCTCTCAGTACGTGGATATGATCTATTGTGCTGTAGCCACTCCTGAATCCAGCTTGTTCTCTCGGTTGAGCCATGTCCAGTGTTACCTTCAAGCGGTGTGAAAGAACTTTAGTGAAGATTTTATAAACCACTGATAGGAGGCTGATAGGTCTGTAGTTCCTGAGATCCTCAATGTTACCTTTTTTATGTAGCAGGATCATTGTAGCATTGTTCCAATCCTCAGGAATCTTCCCTTCATTAAGGCATCGAGTGAAAATTTGGGCGAGTACTGTTTCAATTTCTCCACTTGCTTCTTGTATGATGTCTATAGTAATTCCATCTTCTCCTGGAGCTTTCCCCCGCTTCATGTTCTTGATTGCATGAGCAACTTCTGCTGGGAGGACTGGAAGAACTCTGGTACCTTTCATGATGTCTGGAGTACATGTATCATCCTTTTCATATAGTTTGGAGTAGAAATCTTTCACTCTTGTCAAAATTTCGCCTCTATTTCTTGTTATAGAACCATCTTCTTTTCTCAGAGCCATAATCTGTTTTCTTCCCTTACTGAGATGTCCCTTTGCTATCTTTAGGCTTTGGTTGTTTTCAATTGCTTTCCTTACTAGTTCACAGTTGAATTTTCTTACGTCTTCAGTGATACTTTTTCTTACTGTCTTGCATAGCTCTATATATTCCACTTTGGAAGTCACATCTTCTTTAGTTGTCCTCATCTCTCTTCTTTTTTGCATCAACATTTTGGTTTTTCCTGATAATTTGTTTACATGCAACTTGTTCTTAGACCCAGCTAATTTTGTTGCTGTTTCCATAAGAGCTTTGGTTACTTTTCTGTTAACTTCAGAAATATCCACTTCTTCCGATGTTAGGCCTTCCAAAGCAGAGAATCTGTTCTTCAGTTCCAACTTGAAAGTATTATGGTGTTTTTTAAGGTTGGTTATGTCAATACATTTTGTTTGTCTTATGAGCTTGCCACGTTCCAGTTTAGTGTTGAGGTGCATCTTACATCTCACCAATCTATGGTCACTACCTGTGTTGAACTTGTTTAGCACACTGCAGTCTTCGATGACGAATTTTTTGTTACACATAATAAAATCAATTTCACTTGTCGTCCCAATTGGATGTCTCCATGTCCATTTCCTGTGTGGCTTTTTCTTGAAAAAGGAATTCAAGATGAAAAATCCTTCTGCCTCTGCAAACTCAACGAGAGTATTTCCACGCTGGTTTCTGTTGCCGTGACCGAATTTACCTACTGAAGTTTCATTCTGTTGCCGGTGCCCTATTTTTGCATTGAAATCTCCCATAATTATCTTCAAGTGCTGCTTACCTTTATTATTTAGATGACGAATTTCCTCATAAAATTCTTCAATTTCTTCTTCAGGATGACTTGTGGTGGGTGCATAAGTTTGAATAATCTGAACCTGGTATCTTCTCGATAGTTGGATAACGAGTCGTGCAGCTCTGTCAGAGGAACTTTCAACTTCTACCACTTTATCCTTCAGTTTCTTGTTTATTATAAATCCAACACCACTAGTTCTGCCAGTATCTGTCCCACGATAATAGAAGAGATGTCCACTTTTCAGTTCAATGAGATCTTCTCCTTTTCTCCTTACCTCACTCAGCCCGACGATGTCCCACTTGATCCTTTGTAGTTCCTCTTCCAATTCAAGAAGCCTTGAATCAGAAGATAGGGAGCGTCCGTTGTAGGTAGCCAAGGTCAGCATCAAATGGCAGCCTAGTCCGGTCCTCCGGGGATTCTTAGCACCCTCTGCCTTCATGTCGCACTGGCCGCTGCCTTGGCCAGGTACATTCCAGCTGCCGGAGACTGAGGGCCAAGATTTAAGTTGTAGAGTCATTTTGGAGGTGTTTGGCCATAACTCACCACGCTGGCCAAGCGGGTTGGTGAGTGTGGGATAGCATTTCCTCTGATCCCGATGGTATAGTTATACCGCTATTTGCGGTCGTCAGAGCCCCTTTAGTGGGAACAGGATGCACCACGAGAAGGCGGGGTTGACATTTGTCAAGGAGAGGCTGTGATGTTACGCATCACCTGACCTTACATCCCATATATATATATATATATATATATATATATATATATATATTTCATAATGGCTTTTCCCCCTTTTTGTACCCGAAAAACTGCCCTCCCCCAGAGTATACTTCTGGATCTGCCCCTGGTTATTTCCTTTTTGTAGGTGCCTCAATAAAAAGTAGTTATGCTTTAAATCTTTCCATCACCTTCCATTTTTTTCTCTTCAGAAACTGGTGGTTTTGCAATTTGTTATGGTGCAATGCCCGTGTATGACTCTAGTTGTTTTTCAAATTGACAACCATCATGTTATTAGAAAAGTGGCCAGCATTTTGTTACTGTATGTACATTGTTAAATACTGTGATGTACTGTTTGATCCACTTTAACTACTTTAATTTGTGATGTACCAAAATATTAGTCAATTCATCAATCAGTAATGAAATATACGAATTTTCCTGAATATCAGACTGCAAATTATGCTCGAAAACTTCAGAAAAAACAAGACTCTGTTTCAGTAATGGTTTCATGGTGCAGATTTAAATGAGTTTCTGTGATGGCCTTATTTCCACAAGTTCTCAACAGCATCATCAAAGGTTTGTACTTCTTTTGTGGTATTTCTTCTTTGGCAGTAGTGTATATAGTTTTGAAAACTGCCAGTTCACCATTGGTTGTAGTGTTATTGATATCTGACACTGACACCATCTTCTGCAAAACAACTTTCTGTTTTGAATTTACAAGTGATTGTTTGTGTTCTATTGAACTTCCATGCTTTACTAATGTGCTCTTTTGGAGACAAGATTTCCCAACAGCAGCCATAACAACTTTAATTTTTGCCTCTTATATCATCATCATCATCATCATCATCATCATTGTCAACCATTATCAATCCACTGCTGGACGAAGGTTTCCCAAGTTTCCTCCACAATGGTCTGTCTTATGCCAGTCTCCTCCATGTCACTCCCGCATACTTTCGAATTTCATCCACCCATCTCCCATGTGGTCTTCTTCTGGGTCTTTTCCTGTCCCTTGGAATCCAATCTAAAATTTCGGCTGTCCATCGATGGTCTGTCCTTCTGGCAGTATGTCCAGCCCATTGCCATTTCAGGGATTTTTCTCTGATCATGATGTCTTCCACTCTTGTCATTTTTCGGATCCACAAGCTCCTCTTCTTATCTCTTCTGGTTACACCAAGCATGCACTTCTCCATGCTATTTGAGTTGTCTGCAGCCTTTGTATGTCTCTTTTAGTTAAGGTCCACGTCTCTGCACCATACGTAAGCACTGGAAGGATGCATTGATCAAACACTTTTCTTTTAAGACATAATGGCATATTGCGCTTGAAAATTATGCTGTTTCTTCCAAAAGCTCTCCAGGCAAGTTTTGTACGCTGATTAATTTCTTCATCAATGTGACCTTCACTTGATATCTGCTGTCCAAGATAAATGTACGTGTCTGTTATCTCCAGCTTTTCTCCATCAATGCCATCGCTTAGACCACTGCTCCACCGGGGCAGGAAACCTTTTTCCACCAATTTTGATCAGCAATCACAAATTAGAGAGAGAGAGAGAGAGAGAGAGAGAAGAGTGGAAACTTCAGTGAGAGAATTTTTCTTAGAATTATTAATTAGCAAGCTTGTAAGTACAGAAAAATCCCAAGATTTTAAAATTTGAAATTAAAAAAATCTGCATAATAATAGTAGTGATAATATAAAATGATAATGATAACCAGCATGTGTTGTGTTGTAATAGTCTGAATAGATTATCAGTTCAGTACTAGATAGCCTCAAAAACTGTTACTTGAGAAGGCATGGAAAAGTGAGGACATTTTCCAAAGCATTTTATTGATCAGTTGTGCATGCTAGGCAAAAAATACCAGGAAGGCTGCAAGTGCTGTTACTTAACTTGGTTAACTAATGCTGTGTACACTATTACAAAACTTCTGTTTTTCTGGGAGTCTTGCTTTGCTCATTGAAGTGTGTTGGTTATGATCTGACTCTTATCAGGAAGTATTGGAGAAATTATGTGAATTAGAGATATGGCCTCTGTTAGAGAAAAAAGCCCAACTTCCTTCCTGCTTTGATTATATTCTAACCATGGCATCAATTTTGATTGTACAGCATCTGTTCAATTTTGATTTGAGCAGATATTTTTAAACACATTCCAGCTGAAAACGAGGTTTTGTCTTGGCTTTACAGTTCCAAATCATCCTCACTCAGTATTTTTAGTAGTTCTTTGTGGATTCTCTCTCCATCACGAAAGGCATATGGGCACAATGAACCATTACAGTAGGTAGAACCATAGTATATCATTGAAAAGCTAACCGTAGTATATAATTAAAAAGCTAATTAATGATTTTAGTCTTTCTTTTTTTCTACTATTTTTTTGTTTAAAATATCCTCTTTGTAGGGTGCCTTAAAAATTCACCTGTGTAAAGCACAGTATAGCAGCAATGCACGTATAACATTATGAAATGCAACATGGAATGACACAGTTATAGCCTAACATAACATTCAGAACTAGACTGGTTAGTTATGGATTGAATTACAGACAGGCGAATTCTCCCTACTCTTGTCTAAGAATGTCCCACCATTGTCTTCATGCTTCATTTTATTGTCACATTTTATTATGAGAAGTGATATATACATCTTAATGATTGTGTGTAATGGTATATATTCTAACAGAAAGGTGCTCGGCTTTGCCTGCGCTTAATAAAAAAAAAAAATATACAGTATATGTGAATTGGCTTCTGGGTAAGGATTCTCTGAATTTATCAAATATTATGAATAAGTTGTATCTCACAAAAACATTTAATTGAAATATATTCCAGTAATCAATAGAAAGGAATTAAAAATAATAATAATAAAAATAAAATTTATACTTGTGTCAGCCCAGTTGGCTGAAACCAGCAGTCTTTATTGACAGTGAATATTGAATACTTGAAACATTTACATTTTTCTAATGTGCTGTGGACAGTATGTTCTTCTGAAGTGCAAGTATGTTATCATTGAAGAGCTTCTGGGAAAATGATGTAAAGTGTTCTACCATTTGGAGCAGAGATGAAGAGTTCTTTATTGTTGCCAACTCCAGAACAACCAACACAAAACTGGCCATGAGAAAAGCATTGGTTTTGCAGGTTGAGTCCAACAACTTTTAACAATTGATCCTGTGCCTTGTTGATACTGTGGTGAAACTGAGGCAAACAAGAAACTGTAGTTAAATTCGTGTGATTGAAAATTTTTCATAAATTCAATATATACGAGGAATAAAATCAATTGTGAATACGTGGATTGTTTGCACTATACTGTAGTTGGGTATATAGCAATATTGATACACTGGATAACTAGACTTTTAATGGGACAATTGGAATGTGTGTGATAAAAATGCAGTCTCCTGCAGCATGACAAATCATTATGGTAACTTCGATGACACTTATTTGACATGGGTTTCTTGACAGCCAGTCTTGTTCTGTAGCTGATTGGTGGTGGGTCCAGATTCCTGAGAAGCATAATGGGTGCTCCAGTATTGAGTGGCAAAATGTGTGAAATCACACTTGGAACTTTGATTGAGCTGAGGAACTCTGTTGGATAATGTACTGAATGTTTTTGGGAATAGTGTCACTTGATTTGCATGTGTGAAGAATTCCAAGTAATTATGATATAAGTTCTTTGTTACATTCTTGCATCATTTCTTGGTGCAAGGATGTCTCCTTTGGCATAGCCACTTGTGTTCATGAAAGTGTTGTGCAATGTTAGGAAACACTGCTTTATGTAACTCCCAAAGTGATGGAACAGCCATTGATATATTACTACGTTCAAAAAGTTGCGGAACTTTTTATATTAAAAAAGAATGAGTACAGATAATACCTGATTATGCGGTGTTTCCTTCTCGAAGTAGTTACCCTGTGAAACTATGCATTTTTGCCAGCACTCATACAAAGATTTAAATGCAGATTGCAAGCCTTTTGCCACATCCTCCAGTGCCTCCGTCTTAGCTCGTTGCACTTTTTCGGAACTTGAGAAGCGTCACCCCTTAAGCAAATTCTTCATCCAGGGAAAAAGGAAAATGTCATGCGGGGCAAGATCAGGGGAATAAGCTGGTTGTGGAAGAACGGGAATGTGATGTTTGGACAGGTAATAGGACACCAGGAGGGATCTGTGAGCCGACGCATTATCGTGATGGAGCACCCATGAGTTGGCCTTCCAAAGATCGGATCGCTTGTGTCTCACTGATTCTCTGAGATGTTTCAGGACATTGACGTACTCTTCTTTAGTGACTGTACAACCATGTTGAAGGAATTCCTTGTGTACGACCCCCTTGCTATCGAAGAAAACTGTTAACAAGACCTTTTTTTTGGAGTGGTCAGTCAGCCTTGAACTTTTTGGTTGTGGTGACGACAGTGATTTCCACACTTTTGACTGTTGGTTGGATTGTTCAAGAGATGGGGATCTGAATCCACTGCATCGATGTCATCCCCGCAAACTTGCATGCGCTCATCCATTTTTTCTTGTGTCACGTTTTTGGGAACCATTTGTTGGCACATGAGATGTATGCTCAGTTTCTCTGTTAAAATGGCATGGTAACTTCCAACTGAGATGCCGGCAACTTCTGCAATCTCTGCAACAATTTTTCGATGGTCATTTCTTGCAATTTCTTTGACAATGGCGATTTGTTCATCCATTGTGGATGTTGAAAGTCTTCCTAACCTCTCATGATCCTTGATACTTTGTTGCTCGTTTTCGAATCGTAGATGCCACTCATAAACTGTAGTTCGACTCATTGCACTCTCACCGTACGCTGACTTAATCATTTGAAAAGTCTCAGCGAAAGATTTTCCGAGCAAAACACAAAATTTTACACTTGAATGCTGTCCAAAATTCAACATCATTGTCCTCATGACGGAGAGCCTCGAATGCTTGTAATCACGAACTACGCACATACGCTGTATGTGTTGGATCTGGATCAAACCGGTTCTCTGGCTGGTCGGTCACATGATGCTCTTCACTTGCTCAGCGGGGAATGACGTAATTCACTGACATTTGGCAAACATTCAAAAAGTTTCGTAACTTTTTGAATGTACTAGTACACCATGTGGAGTAGCAGAAGCTATGGCCATTTAAATTAAGAAGATGGTAGTGTAGAACACGCTAAGTTACGTATAAAAGTTTTAAGGCAAATATATTTCAGCCATTACTATGGCCTTCATTAGTGCAACTACAATTGGTTTTGTTGCCAGATTGGGAAGGTAAGTCTTGTAACGATAACTCAGGGTGGCGTGATGCAATGAGGGATTTCCAGACGTATGGAACGAAAATGGGAGCTCAGAGTTGCAATTTTTGTAAAATAAAATTTCCAAACTTTCTCTAAACCTCGGAGCATATCGATTTTGGAAGGAAACTTTCTCTAAACCTCGGAGCATACAGATTTTTGGCTCCCTTCCAAAATTTGTATGCTTTGAAGTTTAGAGAAAGTTTAGAAATTTTATTTTCCAAAAATTGCAACTCTGAGCTCCCGATTTTCATTGCATACATCTGAAAATCCCTCATTGCATCACGTCACCCGGAGTTACCGTTACAAAACTTACTTTTCCAATCTGGCAATGAAACCAATCGTAGTCGCACTGATAAAGGCCACAGTAATGGCTGAAATATATTTGCCTTAAAACTTTTATACATAACTTAGCGTGTTCTACACTACCATCTTCTTAATTTGTTTGTTAGTTACGTGCATTGCCTACCACTCTTTTGTGACTATGGCCATTTCCAATTTTCAGGAGGTTTTCACCAAAGTGTTCAGCAGAAGTATCACCTGTTGGATGAACTTGCATCTTGGTTGTTAGTGTAAGTTGATGAATGTTCTTTGAAACATAAGAGGATTTTATGCATGCCTGTATTTCATCAGCATTGATTCCACATGAAATGACTGTAGGGCTGCAGTCGCCAGATAAAGTCATGATCTAAAACATAAACAAACCTGCCAGCAACTGTGATAGAAGGATGCACAAAACACTATTGAGAATCCAGTCCTAAAATTTTGGTACAGCTTGTTAGTATTGTTGCTACTATAATCACATTTGGCATGAGGTTCTCATAGTTTGTTTTCTTCAAAATGATGCAAAAGTGTAATGAAATACTGTTGTGTGAGCTTATAATACAATAAACAGCAAAATCAAATTTCAAATCATGTGCATTATGCTAAATTCAAAACAATGGCTGAAGAAACCAAATCAACATTTTCCCATAGAAATTGCTTTAAAAATTGGATTTACAAGGGGGGTAGGGGGGGGGAGCTCTCAAGTGAGCACACTTACGTGCCACAGCAGGTTACTGCCAAATTTCAAATCTCTATGCTCAGGAGTTTCTTTTGTAGGTGACTGTGACAGACAGACAGATATAGGAATTTTAGTGTTATAGAACATTTGTAATTGCATATAATAATTGAATTTTGCCATGAGTTACTTATTGCAAAAGTGATTTATAATTTTTTTCTATGTTAGATGTATGGCCATTTTACAAGACAAAAATAAATGCATTTAATTCATTTATAATATTTTATTCGTGTATCTGGTATGAGTATTGATTGTGCTTTTGATATTTTTTACTATTATTGTGCCATTAATTGTAGTTTTGTCATTCTTTCCTGTGGAGTTTCCTATAACTCTTTAGTTGTGTGAATATTTTTGTTGACAGCCCATCTTGCATTACTTTCCTCTGAAGAGTGTAATGACTTTTCAGCCATATATAAGCATTTCTGTCTGCCATCAGTATTATCTTTCCTTTAAGGTTTTGAAGCTGTAGCAGTGGCTATGCTGCATTACTGATGTCTTGTCATCTTCTATGGGACATTTTTTTTTTTTTTTTTTTTTTTTTGGCAGTGAAATAATCAAGTCTTTTTGACTTTCCAGCCACATAAGCAATGCTCTGCCATCAGTCCTTTTTCCCTCTTTTGTGGTTCCAGGACTCTAACAGCAGCAATTGTTACACTATTGACTTCCTGTCATCTTCTCCTGAATGGTGCCATTCAGGAGATGACTGTCCCACAGAAGATGACAGGAAGTCAATAGTTGTTTCACGCGCTTGAAAGAAATGTCATGTCATGAGTTGTTTCATGCGCTTGAAAGAAATGGAGTCGGCGTCATGTCGTTAACAAGCCATGAAAATTTCCGGTATACGTGAAAAGCTTCTAATATATTAAGCGTGATAGTCGAATCAGGTTTATCAATAAGTGTATCGTTTCCAAGCAAAAGTTTATGGTTATTTTTGTGACAATGTTGGGCTATAGACGACTTCTTCAATTCACAGTTCTGTACATAGGTCTTGTGTTAAAAAAACACAGAGTGGTATTATGTATGTCAGCGCAGTGCTGGTGCCTGTTTTTTGTTGTGATTTACAATCTGTGTTGATGAAATTCTCGTAAATTTGGCTTTCCATTTTTTATTAATGAAGTTTCAAAGTTCTTCAAGCTATTATAATCACTTGTAATGATGAAAGAAACTTTTAGAGCTGAAAAGTAAGATATATAATCTGAAAAAAAAAAAAACAAAAAAAAAAAAGAAAGAAAGAAACTGGTGCATAACTCAAAAGGAAATGTGGGTACTATTTTTGGTTGGCATACAGACATTTTGCATTCCTTCTTAAGACTTAATCAAATTGTCAAAATAATATAAAACATTCATGTGGGATTGTTGTTGTCGTCTGACTCCTTTTAGAAAAAAAAATGACAACATTTTTTTTTGTCTCATTGATACAAAGTCAAAAACACCTAAACATGCTTTTTTTTTTTTTTTTTTTAGATAAATTTAACGTGCTTATAAAATTTAATAATATTTTGTAAGCATAAGAATATATGATAAACGTACTCTTACTGTACTTTCTTTGCAGGAAGACCACTATATGCAACACATTGTTGCAAACTCACAATATGCACATCATGTACATATATATTCTTTAGAGGGATCATTATTTAACAAGTTATTATATTGTAATTAAATAATTTAGATGCTTAAGGAAATGAATTCTATTGGGTTGAGGAATAAGTAGTGTCAAAGAAAGGTGACTTGATCACGCTAGTTACGTTAACTAAAACTTTTACAAAAAGTTCGTAAGTTGGAAGCTTTCGACCTTATCTTAGGTCTTCATCACGCCAATGGAGGACTAAGATTGTTGCCAGATTCTACATTTGAATTTTTCCTATTTTTGTTGCCAAAACTTAGAATTGATCTCCAGATCAACGGAATGTAGAGAGGAGATTCGGAGTTGCAAGTCATTGAGTTGAAAATAATTTCTATGCTTTCACGGTAACGGAGGGCAAAACGATTGTCAAACGAAGCAATTCGTTTTGCTTCGTTCCAGTGGGGAACTGCAGATGTGTCTTCCATTGTCAAAATAGACAAGGCAGTGTTGGGATTGCCTTTCGAAACATCTTTTCTATGTTCTAAAATTCTATGGCTAATGCTCCTGTATGTGCTTCCAATGTATAAGTTATCCCCAGTAGAAGAAGAGATAGGAATGCAGTAAACTCCTGGGAGGTTCAGGCTTTCAACTTTGTCCCTATCCCTTTGTAGAAGTTTCAAGATGTTTGGGGTAGATTTAATGGCAAGATGGTAACCAAAACTTCTAAAAAGAATCTGTAACTTATAAGCATAGGAAGGATGGTAAGGAACAGAACCACAGAATTTCAGGTCTTCTTTCTTGTGAGGAAGGAGGCATTCGATTTTCGAATGGTTTTCATATTTCTTTATGAGGGAGTTGACTGTAACAGCAGGGAAACCATGAGAGAGGGCTATTGTAGAAATTTTGGAGAGTTCTTCTTGAAGAGAGAGTTGGCTGTTGCAAATGATATGAGCCCTGTGGATGTAGGACTTCAATGCTGCAAGCTTGTAGAGATGCAGGGTGCAAGATTTGTAGGGAATGATGTTAGTGGCTGCAGAAGGTTTTCGATAGACGGAACGAGTAATGGAGAGATCAGCGTTTCTGCAGATAGATACATCCAGGAAATCAATTTTGTGATTTACTTCCTTAGATATAGTGAGCTTAATGGAAGGAAATTTTTCTGTAATGGAGTTGATCAGTATCTGTAGCTCAGACTCGGAATGTGGCCAGCTAATGAAAATGTCGTCTACATATCTTAACCATAGGGAAGGTTGAAAAGGGTGTAGAGGAATTATGGAAACTTCAATATGTTGCATGTAGATTTCAGCAAGCAGAGGGGAAAGAGGTGAGCCCATGGGGAGACCAGATTGTTGCCTATACATAATTTTGTTGAAAACAAAACAACTATGTTGATGAATAGTGTGGAAACAATCATAAAGATCTTTGATAAGAGGACCGGGGTTTAAAATGAAGAATCAATTTCTTCATGAGGAGCATGTAGGAATCAAAATATGGTACAGAGGGAAACAAAGATTCTACATCAAGAGTATACAGATTATCACAAGGAGGAAAGGAATTAGGAAGGTTGTGGATGAAGTTTGAAGTAGAGACAACTGTATGAGGATGGTTGGCTGCCAGGGATTTGCATTTGAGGACCAATCTCTTTTCAAGGTTTACTGCTGGAGAAAAAGAATATTCCACTAAAGGTCTGATGGGGTTACCAGCTTTATGCAGTTTCACTTGCAGGAAGAGCCTGGGAGTTCTAAAGTAAGGAGGGGGTGATATATCACCAAGGAAGGATTGAAGAGTTTCTTTCTTAGCTAATCTGTCAACTGAGTTTTTGAGTGAGTTGGTGGTGTCTGACTGTAAAGGGATGCAGTTAGCAGATGTAAGAAAAGAAAGCACTTTTTGGTTTAGAGTTTCTTTACCAATGATGACTGGGCAACCAACTTTATCTGCTTTGCATATGGCTAGGTCATTTTCTTGAATAAATGACCTGAATTCTTTTAAACAAGAAGAAGAGTACTTGGTTGGCACAGAATTTTGCTTGGATAAGATAACAGCAGCGTTGGCACGAAGGATAGGCTGCTGAACAGTCTCAGTTCTGTGGATGGCTGATTCTATAACAGAAACAGTTTGTGGAAGATTGATAGGAAGAGCAGGTGAAAATTTTGGGCCTAATGATAAGAATTTATCCAAGCTAGGAGGAATAGTGACAGAAGAAAGATTTACATACTTTGGCTTGTCGGTTGAGGCTGATGACGGAGATGTTGCTTGACTTTTTTGCTTGGAGAGTAGAAAATTGAATTTCTTTGTATGGCGAGCATATTCATTTACTTCAATTGTTGAGAGGGTTTGGTTGATGCGAACCATGAAAATATCAAGCAAAGCAGGATGAGTGGTAGCAGCCAGTGATTGGTAGCTAATAAGTAGTGTCGGTTTTTTCCACAGTTTCATTTGTGTGCCAAAATAAAATATTGTGGCAACATGTGATATACTATGCGATAAATACGTGTTCGCTCTACATGCCAGTGTGTGTGATTTGATTTAATTTTATTTGGTTTTCAGGTCATTAAAATGGAATGTCAAGTGGACAAAAAGGAGCATTACCAACATCTGCTGCTCTTTGTGTTTAATCGAGGGACCAAAGCCACAAAAGCTACTCGCGAGATTTGTGCTTTCTACGGTGAAGATGCTGTGACTGAAAGGATGGCTCAGCGGTGGTTTTCGCGCTTTAAATCAGGCAATGAACCAGATGCTGCATGAAAACCCGCTTCAATCGACCAGAGATTTGGCTGAGCAAATGAACTGTGATCAGAAGACAGTCGTAAATCACCTTTGTGCAATAAAAAAAAGTTCAAAAGCTCGGCGCTTGGGTTCCGCACGTTTTGAACGACAACAACAGAAATCAAAGTTCCACAATTGCTGCCGGTTTGCTTGCTTGTCACAGGGCTACTCGTGGTCACAAGGAAAGATTTCTGCACCGCATTGTTACCGGCGACGAAAAATGGTGTCTGTATGTCAACACGAAGCAGCGAAAATGATGGCTCAGTCCCACAAAACACGGAACGCAGCGAGGAAAACAAGAGTTGCATCCTCGGAAGACGATGTTGTGTGTCTGATGGGATTGGCAGAGTATCATCCACTACGAACTTCTTCGGAACAATGAGACGGACAACACGGACCTTTATGTTCAACTGCATCGACTCCACGACACAATGCAACAAAAGCGACCCGATCGGCGATACGGTGTTCTACTGCAACACGACAACGCTAGGCCCCACATCGCCAATATGACCAAAACCACCATTCAGGCGCTCAATTGGGAAGTTCTGCCACACCCGCCCTATTCTCCGGACTTGGCTCCATCCGATTTTCATCTGTTTCGATCGCTTTCCAACAATTTGTGTGGCGTGTCGTTCAATAACGACGTGGAATTGCGGACGTGGTTGGACAACTTCTTCGGATCACAACCAGCAGATTTCTATCACCAAGGCATCGAACAACTTGTTGAACAATGGGAAGCAGTTGTAAATACTAGTGGCGAATACATTATTGATTAAATTGTTATTTTTTGTTGTTGCAAAATAAAGTTTTTCAACATTTGAAAAAATTGACATTGCTTATTCCTCAACCCAATATTTTGAAATTCTTTTATCATACCTTGAAACCACATGGCCAGGTTATATAAGTACATTGATCTGATACTCAGTTGCCAAATATTTTAACACTTAGAATTTTTAAATTTTTGTCTTTATCATCATCATCATCATTGTCAACCATTATCAATCCACTGCTGGACGAAGGTCTCCCCAAGTTTCCTCCACAACGGTCTGTCTTGTGCCAGTCTCCTCCATGTCACCCCTGCATACTTTCGAATTTCATCCACCCATCTCCCATGTGGTCTTCTTCTGGGTCTTTTCCTGTCCCTTGGAATCCAATCTAAAATTTCGGCTGTCCATCGATGATCTGTCCTTCTGGCAGTATGTCCAGCCCATTGCCATTTCAGGGATTTAACTCTGATCATGATGTCTTCCACTCTTGTCATTTTTCGGATCCACGAGTTCCTCTTCTTATCTCTCCTGGTTATACCAAGCATGCACCTCTCCATGCTGCTTTGAGTTGTCTGCAGCCTTTGTATGTCTCTTTTAGTTAAGGTCCACGTCTCTGCACCATACGTAAGCACTGGAAGGATGCATTGATCAAACACTTTTCTTTTAAGACATAATGGCATATTGCTCTTGAAAATTATGCTGTTTCTTCCAAAAGCTCTCCAGGCAAGTTTTGTACGCCGATTAATTTCTTCATCAATGTGACCCTCACTTGATATCTGCTGTCCAAGATAAACGTACGTGTCTGTTATCTCCAGCTTTTCTCCATCAATCGATAAATCTTCATTTCTTGTAAAAGCATTGAACATCACTTTTGTCTTCTGAAAGTTCATTTTTATTCCCACTTCTTTACTCTTGTCAGCAAGTTCCTGGATCATACTCTGCAGCTCTGATGGGGTAGTTGCAAAAATGACTACGTCATCAGCAAAACGAAGGTGGGTTAGATAATCTCCATTAATCTTTATCCCCTTGTTTTCCCAGCTCAGCGACTGAAAAACACCCTCCAATGTGGCATTAAAGAGCTTCGGAGATATGGTGTCACCTTGTCTCACTCCCCTTTCCAATTTTTACGTGTGTTGTATTTTCAAACAGCCTAATCTTTGCACTTGCATTTTCATAGATGTTATTAATAATATTAATGTATGCATCTTCAATACCGCAGGTTTTCAGAGCCATTGTAACTGCTGACGGTTTCACCGAATCAAAGGCTTTTTCATAATCGATAAAAGCCATGCACAATGGAAGTTCATATTCCCTCGCTCTTTCAATTAGTTCTCTCAGCACGTGGATATGATCTATTGTGCTGTAGCCACTCCTGAATCCAGCTTGTTCTCTCGGTTGAGCCATGTCTAGTGCTACCTTCAAGCGGTGTGAAAGAACTTTAGTGAAGATGTTATAAACTACTGATAGGAGGCTGATAGGTCTGTAGTTTCCGAGATCCTCAATGTCACCTTTCTTATGTAGCAGGATCATTGTAGCGGTGTTCGAATCCTCAGGAATCTTTCCTTCATTAAGGCATCGAGTGAAAATTTGGGCGAGTACTGTTTCGATTTCTCCACTTGCTTCTTGTATGATGTCTACAGTAATTCCATCTTCTCCTGGAGCTTTTCCTCGCTTCATGTTCTTGATTGCATGTGCAACTTCTGCTGGAAGGACTGGAGGAACTCTGGTACTGGTATCTTTCATGATGTCTGGAGTGCATATATCATCCCTTTCATATAATTTGGAGTAGAAATCTTTCACTCTTGTCAAAATTTCGCCTCTATTTCTTGTTACAGAACCATCTTCTTTTCTCAGTGCCATAATCTGTTTTCTTCCCTTACTGAGATGTCCCTTTGCTATCTTTAGGCTTTGGTTGTTTTCAATTGCTTTCCTCACTAGTTCACAGTTGAATTTCCTTACGTCTTCAGTGATACTTTTTCTTACTGTCTTGCATAGCTCTATATATTCCACTTTGGAAGTCACATCTTCTTTAGTTGTCCTCATCTCTCTTCTTTTTTGCATCAACATTTTGGTTTTTCCTGATAATTTGTTCACATGCAACTTGTTCTTAGACCCAGCTAATTTTGTTGCTGTTTCCATAAGAGCTTTGGTTACTTTTCTGTTAACTTCAGAGATGTCCACTTCTTCCGATGTTAGGCCTTCTAAAGCAGAGAACCTGTTCTTCAGTTCTAACTTGAAGGTATTATGGTGTTTTTTAAGGTTGGTTATGTCAATAGATTTTGTTTGTCTTATGAGCTTGCCACGTTCAAGTTTAGTGTTGAGGTGCATCTTACATCTCACCAATCTATGGTCACTACCTGTGTTGAACTTGTTTAGCACACTGCAGTCTTCTATGACGAATTTTTGTTACACATAATAAAATCAATTTCACTTGTCGTCCCAATTGGATGTCTCCATGTCCATTTCCTGTGTGGCTTTTTCTTGAAGAAGGAGTTCAAGATGAAAAACCCTTCTGCCTCTGCAAACTCAACGAGAGTATTTCCACGCTGGTTTCTGTTGCCATGACCGAATTTACCTACTGAAGTTTCATTCTGTTGCCGTTGCCCTATTTTTGCATTGAAATCTCCCATAATTATTTTCAAGTGCTGCTTACCTTTATTATTTAGATGACAAATTTCCTCATAAAATTCTTCAATTTCTTCTTCATTATGACTTGTGGTGGGTGCATAAGTTTGAATAATCTGAGCCTGGTATCTTTTCGAGAGTTGGATAACAAGTCGTGCAGCTCTGTCAGAGGAACTTTCAACTTCTACAACTTTATCCTTCAGTTTCTTGTTTATTATAAATCCAACACCACTAGTTCTGCCCGTATCTGTTTCACGATAGTAGAAGAGATGTCCACTTTTCAGTTCGATGAGATCTTCTCCTTTTCTCCTTACCTCACTTAGCCCCACGATGTCCCACTTGATCCTTTGTAGTTCCTCTTCCAATTCAAGAAGCCTTGAATCAGAAGATAGGGAGCGTCCATTGTAAGTAGCCAAGGTCAGCATCAGATGGCAGCCTAGTCCGGTCCTCCGGGGATTCTTAGCACCCTCTGCCTTCATGTCGCACTGGCCGCTGCCTTGGCCAGGTACATTCCAGCTGCAGGAGACTGAGGGCCAAGATTTAAGTTGTGGAATCATTTTGGAGGGGTTTGGCCATAACTCACCACGCTGGCCAAGCGGGTTGGTGAGTGTGGGATAGAATTTCCTCTGATCCCGATGGTATAGTTATACCGCTATGGGCGGTCGTCAGAGCCCCTTTAGTGGGAACAGGATGCACCACGAGAAGGCGGGGTTGACATTTGTCAAGGAGAGGCTGTGATGTTACGCATCACCTGACCTTGCATCTATTTTAACAAAGCTTTGTCTTTATATGCTGTACTAATTAAAAACACAAAGATGGGTAGAAGAGGTACTGAAGTTCCATGGCAAATTTAAGACTTATTGTTAGAAGTCTTAAATTTGCCATGGAACTTCACTTCCTCTTTCTTTGTGTTTTTAATTAGTATAGCATATAAATACGTTAATTAAGATTTTTTTTATAAGTGTTAAAAAATATTGGCAACCTGAATAACAGGAGAACAATGTACTTATATCCTGACCACGTGGTTTTAAGGTAAGATGAACATTTTTAACTAATAGTATTAATTTCCTTAAGCATATAAATTATTTAATTACGTTATTATAACTTGTTAAATAATGTAATCCCTCTAAAGAAGAATATATATATAAAAAAAAAAAATGAGGTACACTTCATTCATATCGTGAGTTGACAACACCGTGCTGCATATAGTGGTCTTCCTACAAAAAAAAGTAAGGTAAGTGTATGTTTATTATATAAACTTATGCACACAAAATATTAAATACAGCCATTGCAGTTTAACTTGTGTAACATAATTTACAACTGTACTTTGAATTCAAAAAGTTTAATTTTGTTGTTATTATAGTTACTTTTAAGATGATTTGCCAATTTATATTGTTTAGGATGTTGTTGTGGTTGCATGAGATAATTTTCCAATTTTATATCTTTATGCCATTATAGATTTCACTGTTTTATGTATAATTATGAATGTGTATGTATGAACAGTTGATTTTAAATAAAAAATTCTTGTTTTTAATTCTAAGGTTGTGAACCTCATAGTTTTATTAAAAGTATTTGATATTTAGTATTTCATATTACAAAGTCAGTTTTCTTTCTGTCTCCACAAAGGACTGACACATCCAAGGAAGCCTTACTAACTTCTTTCCTTGTTTTGCAAATGAAAATGTTTATAACATGGTAGATCAAAATTCAGGATCTTATGATACTTTTCATGCTCTGAACCCTTATTACTCTGTTTGAGAAGTAGCAATACCATATTGTTTTTATAAAAATCCTTTTTAACACTGAACATTATATGAATTTCTAAGTCTGTTAAAAAATTCTTTACATTTAAGAATGTTTGTTTGCCAAAAATAAGTGAAATAAAATATAAAGCATTTCTATACAATTTAGGAGTTTATTAAATAATTTCCAAAACATCCTTATTTTGTATTTCTTTATTTTTTTTCTTCTCTATGTTTTTGACCCCCACCCACCCTTCGCCCCAAAATAATATAATTGTTTGCTTCATAAGGAACCAGAGCTTTATAGACTTTTGGGTTAATGCATTTTTGGGCAGATAGGTGGATTTTAGTACTTGATGTTACAATATTTTTTTAGCATTATTGCTTAAAATTGCATGTGTGATGCATTTTCTTTTGTTCCATAAATCTGAATTAGAATTCCCATTTCTTGAACAAACACACACATGCGCGCGCACACACACACACACGTCTATTCTATGTGCATACTATGTGAAAATTTAGAAAAGTGGCATGAAGGAAGCCTGCATGATATTGTTAGCAATAAACAATATTTAAATATTTCAAATATAGGATGTAAGTCAAAAAAGCTTTAAATATATTTTGTATTTATTGTGCCATATTTGTTAATTGTGTTTTCATTCTATCTGACACAGCAGGCATTCTTTGTGTACCACCTTTCTAATTGCAACACTGTCAGAATTTCTTTTTCCTGTCTACTATTTTCCTGAGAGTTAAGTAGAAACACACTGATTTACATATAGTAATTAAATTCATATAGGCTTAAGAAACTTTCAACCATGCTATGTTTTTCATCACCCGTGATCAAATGAATTAGAGGACTGGTTGCCAGAATTACAACTTGAATTGAAGATGCAGGAACTGTTGCCAGATTTTAGTAGGAAGATCCATATAAATGGGATTTGATGAGCGATATCTGAATTGCAGTTATTGGTTGGCAGTATTTCATTACTTTCTTGAAAATGTAGAGATGCCTTGTTTATAAATGAGAAAAGTTTTTTTTTCCATAAGGGAGCTACGGAAGTGTCTTCAAGGGTTAGTGTTAATAATGATGTTTTTGGAAGACCATTTGACACATCCTGTTTGTGTTCACCTAGTCTTGTGTTGATGCTTCTGTATGTGCTTCCAGTGTATACTGAGAGTCCCTGAGGAGATTATACCAAAGGATCAGCTCAAGACTATGTGAACATAAACAGGATGTGTCAAATGGTCTTCCAAAAACAGCATTATCAGCACTAACCCTTGAAGATGTGGTCGGATACTGTTTCATCAGACCTCATATTTACGGGGAGGGCTAGCTGAAACCTTGTTTTGCAGGGGTCCTAAAATGTCTTAAACTGTTACTGATTGAACGCTTTGAAATCACAAAGATTCTTCCATGTGTTGTTTCATGTAAGGATATGTAACCTCTATCTTGTCCTCACTGATGAATGTGATGGCATCCATGTTGTGCAAATTTTCCAGAATTCCCCTATCCCTGTCATTTTATCATATTCAGTAATGCTTCAATGATAGTCTTCACAGGCATATCAGTTGTTTTACAGAGATATAAACATTGTAAGCATTACAGTAATGCTCTAATCCATTGGCTCCATAAGAGGCATAGTATGAATGAGAAACATATTTTTATGCTCACTTAATTCCTAAATGGATTATCTAAGATGTTACCAATGAAACTTAGTATTTTAAATTCAGGTTCTCTGTAGTGAAGTATTGTCACAACTCTGCAGAAATACTCCCTTGGTATTAGAGCAGAAACGAACTGGAGTTTACTGAATTATACATAAGTATTTGTCTAAATTACAGCTGAATTATATGCTAATACTGACAACTAGTACATATGCATAATTCTCTGAATCATGCATAAGTACTAATTGCCAGTATTACTGCCCACCAACAGCATGGTCTCATACTTAGCAGTCTTAAAATTGGCTGCAGTGTTTTTGCTCTCCCCAAGAAATATATCATTCTTTTTCAGCCACCTTGTTCAAAGATTTGTTTGGAAGAACAACCATCTTTCTCAGCGATGAATTGCCTGGAAGGTTTTTAAATGGCTATTTTAACAAAGCTTGCAACATTGATATGCGCAGTAGCAGTATCTCCAGTTGTTATAATGGAAATCACCTTATTTTTTGGAATATACATGACACACTTTTTTTACCAAAAAAATTGGTTTCAAAATCCCTCTGTGTCTTATATGCCGAAGGTTACTAGGTATCTCTGTAAATGTATATGCATGTATGCTGCTATAAAGACTGCTAAATGAGTTTAAAATGTTAAAGGTTTATCTTAGGTGCAGTAATTAAATTCTGAACTTTTTTATAATGCAATTGTATCATGAATGCTTGTATATACTATACTTTTATGTTTATCCATTAACTACGTATGTGTTTTTTTAATGAGCCAATCGTGCTAGATGTGTATTTGTGCCTGTGTGCATAACCATGTGTTCGTGAGTTAATGTTGTAAAATACAGTTCAAGCACTTACCTCATATGTTGTACATAGATATCTTAAATGATCATAAAAGGGCTACCATAATTCTTTTAAAAAGCAAAGCGATAGAAAAAAAGAAAGGAAAAAAAAATGCATCTCAGGACGAAACATCAGAACAGATGCTTAAGACATTCAACAGCAAACTGAGAGTGCAAGCGCATTAGTGCCAGTTTCATTATTTCTGCTGCAAATTCTTCAGTTTAGGTAGAGTTTAGTGGACAAATTGCCAAAATCTTATTCATTCATAGTAACACAAATACTGTGGAGTTATTAATAACCAGGAACTTGTACGCCAACTATACTCAAAATAGTATAACTATACAAGTAATCTGAATTTATTGGCATAGAATAGAAATCAAAGTCTACCTTCCATTAAAAAGCCATCTGGTTGATGTGCAAAAGCTAAGAAACTTGGATTTCTATTGTATGCTAATAAATTCAGATTACTAGAGACATAAGATCCAGAACAAAATTTTTAGACATAGGTGAAAAGATACTCAATTTAAAATGGAAATGGGCTGGTCATATAGCAAGAATGGAAAATAATCGATGGGATTAAAATAGTAACAGAACAGAAGCCATACAAAGGAAAGAGAAGAATAGAAAGACCAGAAAACTGCAGGAAAGCTGTGGAATAGACAAGCCCAAGATAGGAGCATTTGGAAAGAGATGAGGGAAACCTGAAGCCTCAATTGGGTATACAAAAGGGTTGGAAGAAGAAGTATAGTTATACTATTTTGAGTACTGTGGAGTTGTAATTTTGAAGTATGAAAAACTCATTCGTGAAACTTACAAAGTTTGCTTGAACTTTAACGGGGAGAACATACTTTTATTTGCAGTTTACAATGGAAGATGTCACCGTATTTGAAAATCAAGCTTTTTTGTTTGCCAACAACAGGCAGAGGTTAGCCCACTCACTTCTTCGACGATAATTGTTTTCATTTCGAATGGTTCTTGGCAAGCTTTAGATTAAAAAGAAAAAAAAAATCCCTGTTTCCAGAAATTGTATGCTACAGAATGATGATAGATTTTGACCAAGGCCATCTTATATTGGCACACCAGCCATGCATGAAGGATGGCCATCCAAACCAATGGTGAAGGCCATTGGCTGTATGAAAGTGTGAAATCATGGGCAAATCCTGCAGTGCATGCACTCCTTGGCTGATGGAGTGAGTGACATTTCTCTGTATAGTTTTCAACGGCAGTATCGCACATTGCTAATTTTGCAAATCACAATGATTGACGATCCATAAACTGCTGCTTTTGCACATAGAGTTTATAATTTTTTCTTAATAAAAATCTTTAAAATGCCATTCCATTTTTTTTCTTAAAATTTTTCAAAAAAAAAAAGGGTGCGTTTTATTCACCAGTGTGTCTTGTATTCCGAAAATTACAGTATATCATTTTTGGAAGTTTGTTGAATACTGGGCTTGTTCTGTCTGTACTAACATTGCTGCGAATGGAATCAGCCAAAGCACATTCTATTTAAGCTTGCTCATCTATCTGCATACTCACCCAGCAGTTTCTCCATCTGCTCTGTGATCAAAGTCCATGCATGTTTTGACTGCAGTCACTAAGTGCACAAAAAGTTGTGCATGTCTGCTCTTGTGCCATTTTTATTTATTGTTTATTTATTTGTTTTGAGGTTTGACGACTATGTGCTCATCCAAGGCTAAAAGAGTCGTCCATTCTGAATTTCCAAGAAAGGGGAAATTTGATTTGATTTAAAAACTAATGCAACATTCATGACAGAAAACATATCAGTATAGCAAACCAACAGGTGGTGTTCTGTACCACTCGGTAAGTGGACAATTATGCATTTTTTGGACACTGCTTTCATGAAAGCCAAGCAACATTTTTCCTCTTTCAAGAGAGATAATTGTGTTCACTTTCTTGTCATTAGCAATGCTTGCAGGATGTATCGGGTGTTTCACTGGGTAATGACAAAGAAAGAGACAATAAAGTTAACTTACTTTATTGGAAGAGGAAAAAGACGTGTAAAGGAGTAGGAGTAGGCAAAAGGTTATCAATGGATGACATGTTCCACATGATGACCATACGCTGTCGCGACATGGCGGATACGTGCTTCGAAGTGCTACAATACCGACGGGATCTGTGCAATTTCCTGTTGGAAGGCACGTCAGAGGTCAGGCAGTGTTCACGGGTTGTCCTGGTGCACCCGATCTTTCAGATATCCCCACAAGAAGAAGTTGAGTGGCATTAAATCGGGGCTGTATGGAGGCCAAAAGAGACCGGCTGAAAAACGTTGGGGGAATCGTCTGGCGATGACCTGTGGGCCATACTGCTGGTGAAGCAAATCAAGAACAGCATTTGTGGAGTGTGGCGGTGCTTCGTCCTGTTGAAATGTGTGGTTGTGAATCCAGTTTTTCTGGACTGCAGCGGGGAAAAAACGATTCTTCAAAAGGTCACTGTAGGCAGCAGCAGTAACTGTGGACTCCTGGAAAAATGGCCCAGTGAGGCCATCCCCACTCATTACACACCAAATGGTTAGCTTCAGCAGATGGAGAGGCTTCACAACACAGACCACCAGGGTCTCGCTTCCCTAGATGCGGTAATTTTGCCGGTTAATGTAGCCATCCAACCAGAAGTGCACCTTATTGCTGAAGACAGTGCTCTTCACATCAAAGTTGTGCTCATCAATCAGTGAATACATGTCATTTGCAAACTCATGACTTTGCTGGATGGCTGTTGTTCTCAAAGGCTGATGCACCTTGATTTTGTAGGAAAACATGTCCAAATCCGACTCCACAATGCGCCATGCGGACGCTGGGCTAACATCTAGTTGCTGCACAAGTCTTCGTGTTGACGTACCGGCTTCTTCGTGCAGAAGTTCTCGTGCAGCTTCAATGTTTTCCGCTATCCACACTGTTCTTCTCTTTGTCACCAGGCTTGCCACGCCATCTGTGACATTGCCGGTTCGTTCAAATTTCGCTACCAATTTCGTCAGGTACTCACTGGATGGCTTAAGACGATTCTTAAACGCTGTACCCCACTTTCGTAACACCTTTGTAGGGTTTCTGCCCTCTGCATACCAATTTTTCACCAAGAAAACTCTTTCTTCTGTGGTATATCGCTGCATGTCCGAAATCGCGTATCCACTGTTCCACTACTTCCTCATGACTGCCTGTCACCTGCTGATCGACGTCTCGGACTTAGAGCACCACCCCGTTATTCTTTAATGGTTTATTCCACAGGAAAGTTGTCACTACCCAGTGAAACACCGGGTAGATGGTTGTTTGCTAGTCATGAGACGAGGGCAGAGATTTATGTAAAAATGAAACAGGAACTTGGATGTTTGCATGAGAAAAATGGCTCTCACTCATGCGAAAGTTGTATAGGAACGAATACATGGTGTACAACAGACAGTATTGAACATTCTCTTTTAGCCATTCAAAAACAAAAGCAAGTACCTAGGTTACCCTGATGCAATCAGCAGTTAGATGGATGCTTCAAGGTGGAGTTAAACTGCTTTTGAGGATTGTTATACCATTTGCAACGATTTGCATGGACATTACAACAAAATGCACACACAATTAACTCTTAAGTGCAGTTATAGCATTATATTGAAAAATGCATGAATTATCCTATACACTGAAAGTGTGTTTCTGTTTCTGAAATACTTAATGAATATCTATTGTGGTCTATTTTCTGAACTGCATTCAAATTATGACTTTCTCGAAATTTAACTTTCTATGCCTGAATAGAATGCTTACATATATTTAAAAATTTGCTTATTTAAATTTTAAGACATGTCGTTGAATTTGTCAGAACATAATTTTTTAGTCTTTTCTTCTGTTCTTTTTAGTAGCAAAAATGATAAAACAGTAGAGACTCAGATTTGATTCATAGATTCCTTTTTCTTATTAGATTAAGAAATGTAAAAATTCTTTATAAGAATTGTTGCACAGTGAAATATTTCCATTGATACTTTTGAAGTAATGAAGGAAAGATGCTGTTTTGAAATTTGCTGTTGCGTTAATATAAAGGGAATTCTTGTAGGGTATCCTAAAGCGATATACTTTTTTTAAAAATAATCTTATACATAATATTAAGCCCTCTACATGGCTGAAGTATTGGGTTGTATATTCATTGATATGTATGTACAAGCTATGCACAACACCCCCCCCCCCCAAAAAAAACAGTAATTAATGAACAGCTGTGTTTACTGGACCTGGACAAAATAATGGAAACGTCTGCTGTAAAACTACTACTTTTTGTAATGGCTGACGTGCTCATTTATGAACATTTTGATGTGATGTGATGTGATGCCATGCGATGTAGTGCTACGTGTGCGATGCGATGTAGTTCTACGTGTGTGTTCCATTTTAGAGTGGATCCCGAGGACTTTTTTAGAGTGGATTCCAAGGACTAAGGATACAAGCAGTAGTTCCCTTAGACATGATATGAAATCCATGCCTCCCAAGTTTTATGGTTTACTTGTAAAATTTGCAGAAATTCTATTTGTCTTACGGTTATTTTAGGGAACAACATATTTCACAGGTTTTCCGAGAGAGAGAGAGAGAGAGAGAGAGAGAAATTAAAAATATTGTCCTCATGTAATACTTAAAATCTCGTTTTTTAAAGGTATTCTAACATGTTGGCACAAAAATGTAAAGCCAAAACCTCACCAGTCAAAAAGTTACTGCAACGTATTGCAATAATTTTGCAATTATGAGTGAAATTTTTATCTTTATATGTAGCCTAAAGATAGCATACTTGTGATATGATTATACTTGTATATCAATTGCATTTTAATTGCTGCAAATGTGAATTAGTGTCAGACATCTTAATTGTGACATGAAATCAAGTAAAATTAATTGTGACGTGAAATCAAGTAAAATAAACAATCTGCTTAATGAATCAATTTTTAATCTATATGCTCGAAACACTTAATCAATGCAATCGATATATCAGTCAGTTGAACATCTCGATTAAACATTCACCGAATTTCTTTTTTTTACAGATTTCAATTCTTAGAATTTGACTGGTCTGATAATCGTGCACGAGATAAAATGTCTGATCTGTCTGAATTACATAGAAGAAAAAATGTTGGAACCTGTTTAATAGGGACATTAGTAACTGAAACTATATATTTGTTGAATGTATCTAGTGAAACTGTATCAAAAGTTATGACGGCAATCGTAATTAAAGTCCTAGAAAAACAGTAGCCAATAGGATTTAATTGTGGCAGAAAATTGAAGCTATATGAAAGAAACTGCCAGGCAATGAAATAGATTGTAGCCCAAACACAAAATGGCGTACTGAATGGGATCTTTTATCCAGAACACTTGGGACTTGGGGTTTTCGAGATAAAGGACTTTTATGTAATTTGGAGCAACATCATACCTGCCAACTACTACGGAATGTCCATAGTTTCTACTGATTTTGGTGTCTGACTACGGAGCTACAGAACTCGCTGTCGAAACTACGGATTCTACGAATTTTCATTTTATTTAATTTTTTTTTATTTTTCTATTATTTTATGATATACATGAGATTCTTAAGAGGATTCACAGAATTACGCGTTTTGTCGTCATTTAGATCATTGTCAAGATTGATGCAAAACTGAAGAGAATTTTGAGGGGGTGGGTTGACTGGAAGACAATATTTCGTGTTTCAAAACTTACGGAAACAGCAGTTAGATGGAGTAAAAAAATTTGCTGTAATCGTAATTTTTTTCTCCCGATGTTGCCTGTGTATCCAATAGTGTTGTTATATTTAATTTTATTGCATAAATGTTTGTATTTCAGCTTGAAACTGTAGGCAACAATTTGTAAAAATGGAAGTTATTAGGCGCCCGAAAATTTCTCCGTAATCTTCAGGCATAAGATTCTTCCGCGAATTCAAAGAATTCCGCCAGTTTCTTTATTATTTTGACCTTCAAAAAAAGATCGATGCACAACATGTGAACAGAAATTGAGCGACGGGGGTGGGGGGGGGGGGGGTGCGTCGGAGGACGGAATTCCGTCTTCACGGAACTTTCTAAAACGGAAGGTCGACGGATTTTTTCTGTAATCATAATTTCTTTCTCTGATTTTTTTTGCGATGTTGCCTCTGTTCAGTATTATTGTTAAATAACATTTTACTGTATAAATATTTTTATTTCAGCTTGAAAATAGAGTGAAATTTTCTAAAACTGGAAGTCTGACGAAGCAAAGATTTCTCCCGTAACAGCGCCCCTCCCCGCGCAATGTTTTCACTCTCCTGCGTTGTTAAATATCCCCTGTCTCACAAGTTTTTGCATTTAAGCTTGATAAGTGAGGGAGGAAATTCCCAAAAATATGAGTGACGAAGTTGGAAAATTATTAAAATTTATGCTTTTTTTACAAATATTAGATTTCTTGTTTGTCAACTGTTGTGGAATCCTGAACACATCTGACTGATTTTTACTGGTGGGAGTTTTGAACTTAAATCTCACAATGTTACCTATCGTGTTCTTTCTAGGGGAATTAACTTTGTGTTTTACACGTGTTAAGTTTATTTCATTAGTGTCCTTGTTTGTTGTAATGTTTTGTTGTGGAGCATATTTCTTTTTCTCAAAGAGATGGATCATTTTGTAAGAAAGCGTCTGTGTGCCGTGTATTAATGCTAGATCCTAGTTACTACTGGCAAGGTTCTTGCCAATGTCGTCTGGTATGCAACACGTCTAACATTAAAATAAGAATTACTAAAACTTGGGTTGTCAAAATCACCCAAGTTTCAGTGGTTCTTATTGTGTTACTATCCTAAATTACAGAAAGCAGTATCTGTCATATGATTATTTTAATTGCAAAAGAAAACAAAATTAGGACAATATGTCTTTTGAAAATTTTTATTAAAATTTCCTGCAGTTTTGATGGCATTGTCCCCAGATGCTGGGTCTCAGTGCTTCTGATGTGCTGAAAAGCGGTGAATGTTTTTGCTCTTCTGAGTAAAGCTTAAGTTGGACCCATTGCTTATGAGGTCAGTCATTGACACCAAGCTTTTGTGAAGCTCAGAGACAAGTTTAGTGTTCATTGTTTAGCTGTATCTTATTTTTTAATGTAAGTGACTAGGTCCAACAAAATGGCAAACAATAATTAAATAAAATGACTATTGAAAAAACTATCTTTCTGTAGAACATCCAAAACCAGGGTACTGATCCTTACCAGAAATGCTCCGCTAATGAAGACAGTGGAGAGAGGCCTTAGTGTTCCTACCTTTTTTTAAAGGACGATTGTTTTTCACAATAAAAATATTTTAAAATCGTATTATAACCCTTTTTTTTTCCTTTTCAGGAAGTTCTCATTTGAAACTGTCTGAATGATTCAGCACTAAAGATTTGGTTTCATAGTTTAAGGCATCAAAGCCAAGGATTTCCAACCCTTGCATTACTCTGCTGTAATTTTTAATTTATTTATTCTGTAATATTGCTAGTTTTTGGAGCATTCTGGATATTGGGATACTGGATAAAAGGTTTCATGCACTATATATGAAAGTCACAGATTATGATTAGAATAGAAGCAACTCAAATGATCTAATCCTTCAGTTTATGGTACATCTTTTGATGTACACTAGTCAAAAAAATGCCATGCTTATGGTATTGTTTTTTTGGCTGTGTTCTAGTACTGTATGAAAATTCATATTGGAAAAACTCATTATGTATCAATAAGATGTGCAGGTTGTAAGTGAAACTGAGATTTTCTGCATGCATTCTGCTTTTTATGAAGCAATTTTTTTCTTCTGGTGGTATAAATTTATATTTGCATTTCCTGTGCTCAGTGTTTACATGGAAAATTTTTTGAATCAAGTAGAAGTAAAGTTTTTTTTTTTTTTTTTTTTTTTTTGAAATTTTGAAATATTTTTTCTGTAGATGGCAGTAGCATAAAGTAACTGAAAACTGTGGAATATTAATGTAATGTTCAGATCTGTTGCTTGTAAGCATAATGTAAGCAGTTATTGTTTTGGAATTTTTAGAAGGTTCTTTGTGAATCTGTAGTGTATGGAACATTTTCAGTTTAGACTCCTTTTTGTTAGAAGATGCCTGTTACACCAGAGGCTTCTTTGATGGCATATCTCTTTTTTTTATCTATGAGTTTTTGCATTTTTTGCTGATGTCTGAAAAAAAAAATTAAACAGAAAAGGAGTACTTAGTAAATTATATTCATGTATGTTGTGCAACTTATGCAATTTGTGTTACAAACTGTTTAAAATATTTAAAAGTTTACTTAGAAGTATTTTTCCCTTTTTTTTTTTTATCCACAAGTAGCCATCATTATAAGAGTTGATGTCTTTTAGATTTTTTGTAATCCCAGACTCTATTAAGCAAGCATTCTGTGCAGCTTATTTCTTCCATGTGGCTTTTGTACTACACCTTTAGCTAACACAAGATTTATACTTTCAAATTTGAACATGTTGCTCAAGCTGTCACCTTGTTCTCGCATTAGGTTCTACACTGAGATAGCTTTGCATTAGAAACACCTACCTAATATTGTGTTGGTCCACTTTTCTGTGCAATAACGGCTTGCAGGCTCCTAAGAACAGATTCTACAAGGTATCAAACATCCATGCGTAACTTCACCCATGTCCACTACAGCAGCTCTCTCAGTTCATGCTCATTCCATGGAGGAGGAGGAGGAGGATCAGCAGTTCTCACACCCGATTCCAACATGTCCCACAAATGTTCAATTGGGTTATTGTCAGGAAGTTTTGGAGGCCAAAGCAGTGTGGCAAATTCGTTGTCGTGTTCCTCCAACCACTCAATAGTTATACGAGCCTTATGACATGGTGCGTTTTACCTGTTAAAAGATGGCATTATGGTCCAGGTAAACTTCCTGTGGATATGGATGGAGATTGTCTGCTAACAGGTCCCAGTAGTATCCGCCATTCAGTGTTTGTAGGATGATAGCCAACAGATCTAGGACTTATATATAATTTAAGACTACACACTTGTGATGTTGAGTTAGAATAAATATCAATGTTTATTCACAATTAAATGTTTTATTAACATTGACTATAGTTTCACATAGTGTTTGGTTCGGCTTCATCAGGACGAATGGAGCGTAAACATCCAAATCATTCTAACGTCATCAGAGTTCTGACTGTCACGGATTTTTATTAGTTGTTTCCACGTGCTTGAAAGAAATGGTGGCCGCCCAGGTGGCGTAGTGGTCTAAGCGATGGCCTCTGATCATTCGTCCGAAAGGGGTCCGGGTTCGAATCCCTGTGAGGCATGGATGTTGTGTTTGTCTTACGGCACTGGCTCTCTCCCTTCCCAGTGACTTTAAATTAGGGACGGGCGAGTGCTTATAGCTCATTGAGTTGCTCACGGTGGTCGTTAAACTTCCAAACAAAAAAAAAATAAAATAAAAAAAATGGTGTGGACGTCATGTTGTTGGCAAGTCATGAAGAGCTTCTGTATATGGGGAAAACTTCTAATATATTAAGCTTGATGATTGAATCAGGTTTATCAATAAGTGTAGCATTGTAACAATGTTGGGTTATAGACTACTTCTTCAGTTCATAGTTCCATACATAGGTCTTATGTTCCTTCACCTAGACCTAGAGCTTGCCAGGGAAAAGCTCCCCAGAACAGAACACCACCACCACCTGCCGGTTGAACCCCAACTGTGCAACCAGCGGATACAGCTTCATGCTGTTTACGCCATATGCAAACCTGGCCATCACCATGGTGCAGCAAGATACTGGACTCATAGCTCCAGAAGACCTTCTTCCATCTGTTGAAGATCCATTGCTGAAGTTCCGAGGCATTGTTTGGAATGACTGGCTATCATGATGGGTACCCCCTCATTAGTCTCTGGCTATGGAACCCCAGGCAAAAAAAAGTTATGCCGCTTGATGTATGTGGGAATGTGTCGAACTGTACCGCTGTTGTACTGGTGCGTGATCTTGGTGATTGTTGCACGTCACTGCTCAGACACCAGTCCTGACACTCGACGCTTACCTTTAGGATTAACCGCTCATGGCTGACCCATGTGAGCCCTTCTGCTGGACATCTGTGCATGGTTAATCCAGTCCTGGTACAGTAGTACAGGAGCAGCCAACAAGCATGGCTGACCAATGTGAGCCCTTCTGCTGAATATTTGTGCATGGTTAATCCAGTCCTGGTACATCCTTGATACAGCAGTACGGGAACACCCAACAAGTGTGGCTGACCAATATGAGCCCTTCTGCTGAATGTCTGTGCATGGTTAATCCAGTCCTGGTACACCTTTGATACAGTAGTACGGGAACAGTTAGCAAGTGCGACTGTTTCTGAAATACTGGCTCCTGCCCTCCAGGCCCCAACTATCTGGCTGTGGTTAAATTGGCTGACGTCGCCACATTTCCCCATTACTGGCAAATGTTTACTGATATGTACAGAGGATAGGTGTGCACAGTTTATAGTAGCCGCACGTGACATTGATATAACATGGTTCTTCGTTATCGCACTGAATATGTAAAACGGGAGGTGTTCTTAATGCAAAGCTAACAACTCAGTGTATCGTAATGTACTCCTGAACTGGTACCAGTGTTTTGTTTTCGCCAGGGTACCTCTTCTTACTCTTTGTGCATTTATTGTTTAAGTTTTTTGCCCTTTGAATTTCCAAAACTGCGCAGTATTTTATGTTACCTAGTCATGGGATTTTATGTGTTTTTTTTTTTTTTTGTCTTACGAATTTTTTCATTTTTATTATTCTTTGTAAAAAAACTACCATGAACATGACAGGTTAATTGGGTTACACTAATGTCAATTATTTTCTCTTTTTCCTTTAATTTTAACTGTGCTGCCCCGGTGGCGCAGTGGTCTAAGGCGCTGGCCTCTGATCATTCGTCCGTAAGGGGTCCGGGTTCGAATCCCGGTCAGGCATGGATGTTGTGTTTGTCTTACGGCACTGGCCCTCTCCCTTCCCTGGAACCAGTGACCCTAAATTAGGGACGGGCGACTGCTTATAGCCCATTGAGTTGCTCACGGTGGTCGTTAAAC
Source organism: Macrothele yani (assembly GCA_039090855.1). Taxonomy (NCBI): domain Eukaryota; kingdom Metazoa; phylum Arthropoda; class Arachnida; order Araneae; family Macrothelidae; genus Macrothele; species Macrothele yani. Next base: position 118,491,475 of record CM077005.1, on the reverse strand, counting down.
CTCCAACCAAAAAAAAAAAAAAATTTTTTTTTAACTGTATCTACAAGCATATTTATTTTTTGGTTAATGTTAGCAGATGTGCATTATATTAGGTGTATAAATAAGTTTTAAAGTGTTTTAAGACAATGCAACATGTAATTTGAGGGAAAACAACAATACCTGTACGAATCAAATTATGCGCCATCATTATCTATCACCTTCCGCCATCGGTCAGGTAGCTGACGGATTCCAGCCATGAAGAATACTTCGTCGTGTGACGCAATGAAGTTGTCAATCCATTTTTACTCTGCACCACATGTCCGGAACCATACAGCAGACAAACCATGTTGCATCGATTGGAACAAATGATAGTCTGAAAGGGCTATGTCGGGACTATACGCCGGGTGCTCCAAAACTTCCCAGCGAAGCGTCAATAACGTTTTCTCGACCGATTTCACGACATGCGGCCTAGCGTTGTCATGCAGTAATTTCACGGGACGCAATCCTTTGCCTGTGAATGGACGTTTCTGACAGATTTCTTGGTTCAGTCGCAGCAATTGTTGCTTGTAGCAATCAGCAGTAATAGTTTGACTCTGTTCCAATAGTTCATAATAGAGCACACCCTTCATATCCCACCAGATGCACAGCAGAACTTTCTTGGAGTGAATATTGCGTTTCGATGTCGAAGTCGTTGCTTCACCGGGGTCAACCCAGTGTTTTGTTCATTTGGGATTGTCATACCATATCCACTTTTCATCACCCCTAACGCTTTTCTACAGGAAATATTTTCTGTGTTGTTTATTCAACAGATTCAAACGTTTCATGACATACTGATCCTTGTTCCTCTGGCTCAGGTCATGTGGCACCCATTTTCCTTCCTTCTGAATCTTTCCTAGTGCACGTAAGCGATTGGAAATGGTTTGTTGAGTTACCCCCAGTTCTTCAGCTAGTTCTTTTTGCGTTTGAGAGAATCTTCATCCAGCAATGCTTGTAGCTTCTCTTGTGCAAACTTCTGCAGGGCGCTGCTACATTCTCGATCGCTAACATCAAAATCACCTGCTTTAAACCGTCTAAACCAAAACTCACACGTACTTTTCGATACAATATTCTCCCCCAGAACAGAACAGATCGACGCACATGCTTTTGCAGCACTTTTTCCTTGATGAAATTCGTAACGAATGCAGTGTCGAATAAATGCAGTATCGCCTGCTATCTTTCATCTACTGATGTGCCAGTGCTTTTGACTATTCGGCAAACTTCTGTGTCACATTTTATACTCAGGACCAGTTACGGTCACATGATAACAATGTGGAAGAATGTCGGATGTGTAAATTAGCAGTATCATCATCATCATCATCATCATCATTGTCAACCATTATCAATCCACTGCTGGACAAAGGTCTCCCCAAGTTTCCTCCACAACGGTCTGTCGTGTGCCAGTCTCCTCCATGTCACTCCCGCATACTTTCAAATTTCATCCACCCATCTCCCATGTGGTCTTCTTCTGGGTCTTTTCCTGTCCCTCGGAATCCAATCTAAAATTTCGGCTGTCCATCGATGGTCTGTTCTTCTGGCAGTATGTCCAGCCCATTGCCATTTCAGGGATTTAACTCTGATCATGATGTCTTCCACTCTTGTCATTTTTCGGATCCATGAGTTCCTCTTCTTATCTCTCCTGGTTACACCAAGCATGCACTTCATGCTACTTTGAGTTGTCTGCAGCCTTTGTATGTCTCTTTTAGTTAAGGTCCATGTCTCTGCACCATATGTAAGCACCGGAAGGATGCATTGATCAAACACTTTTCTTTTAAGACATAATGGCATATTGCTCTAGAAAATTATGCTATTTCTTCCAAAAGCTCTCCAGGTAAGTTTTGTACGCCGATTAATTTCTTCATCAATGTGACCCTCACTTGATATCTGCTGTCCAAGATAAACATACGTTTCTATTATCTCCAGCTTTTCTCCATCAATCGATAAATCTTCATTTCTTGTAAAAACATTGAACATCACTTTTGTCAAGTTCATTTTTAATCCCACTTCTTTACTCTTGTCAGCAAGTTCCTGGATCATACTCTGCAGCTCTGATGGGGTAGTTGCAAAAATGACTGTGTCATCAGCAAAACGAAGGTGGGTTAGACAATCTCCATTAATCTTTATCCCTTTGTTTTCCCAGTTCAGTGATTGAAAGACATTTTCCATTGTGGCATTAAAGAGCTTCGGAGATATGGTGTAACCTTGTCTCACTCCCTTTCCAATTTTTATGTGTTGTATTTTCAAACAGCCGAATCTTTGCACTTGCATTTTCATAGATGTTATTAATAATATTAATGTATGCATCTTCAATACCGCAGGATTTCAGAGCCATTGCAACTGCTGATGGTTTCACCGAATCAAAGGCTTTTTCATAATCGATAAAAGCCATGCACAATGGAAGTTCATATTCCCTCGCTCTTTCAATTAGTTTTCTCAGTACGTGGATAAGATCTATTGTGCTGTAGCCACTCCTGAATCCAGCTTGTTCTCTCGGTTGAGCCATGTCCAGTGTTACCTTCAAGCGGTGTGAAAGGACTTTAGTGAAGATTTTATAAACCACTGAGAAGAGGCTGATAGGTCTGTAGTTTCTGAGATCCTCAATGCCACCTTTTTTATGTAGCAAGATCATTGTAGCGTTGTTCCAATCCTCAGGAATCTTCCCTTCATTAAGGCATCGAGTGAAAATTTGGGCGAGTACTGTTTCGATTTCTCCACTTGCTTCTTGTATGATGTCTACAGTAATTCCATCTTCTCCTGGAGCTTTTCCCCGCTTCATGTTCTTGATTGCATGTGCAACTTCTGCTGGGAGTACTGGAAGAACTCTGGTACTGGTACCTTTCATGATGTCTGGAGTACATGTATCATCCCTTTCATATAATTTGGAGTAGAAATCTTTCACTCTTGTCAAAATTTCGCCTCTATTTCTTGTTACAGAACCATCTTCTTTTCTCAGTGCCATAATCTGTTTTCTTCCCTTACTGAGATGTCCCTTTGCTATCTTTAGGCTTTGGTTGTTTTCAATTGCTTTCCTCACTAGTTCACAGTTGAATTTCCTTACGTCATTTCCTTACGTCTTCAGTGATACTTTTTCGTACTGTCTTGCATAGCTCTATATATTCCACTTTGGAAGTCACATCTTCTTTAGTTGTCCTCATCTCTTCTTTTTTGCATCAGCAGTATATGCATTAGCAATTAGCAGTATATGTCACACAAAAAATCCTTAAAACTTATTTGTACACCTAATATAAATAAAACCTTTTTTTGGGGGGGGGGGATAAGAACTGTTTCTTTGTGTTCATCTCATTTTTTTCACTTCTTATGCGTATAATTCCTCTTTATTTCTTTTAAAAGGTATGGTATGAACAATCTGTTGAGAAGTTTCATTTTGTCTCTAATTTAAATTTGTTTGTAAAATTTTTATAATCCTTCACTGTAATACAAAAATTTAAATTATGAGTTGCATAATTTATTTATTCTCCACAATGAGGAATGTCCTAGGTTCTTACTAAAGAAATGGTAGTGAAAAGGTAGTGTAATGCGTAGTTCAGATTGTTCTGAAACTGTATAATTGACTGTCTATGTTATTTCAAATTCTGCTGACCCTTCAGATTCTTTAATTGTGTGTTAGAGTTTGTTTTCAAATCACCACACTCACAATAGCATCCACAGGAATGATGAAACAAGTGTAATACATCAAGGTGCTGGATTCTAATAGTAAAAACATTTTTGAATTTTGTGCCAGGTATCACTTTTCATTCAGTAGCCTGTTAAAAAGGTGGCAGGATTTATTTTAAAGTTCATTAATGGCTTCTAGCTATTTAATATACATTTTTAATGAACTATTTGCTGACAGTTGGTTCATTACGTAGTACCTGAACTATATTACACAAATGTTTATAAGCCCTCAAACGATTTACAGTATCACTACTCTTGGTAATAATTGATGACATGGCTATTCCTAGACTTATTAACAAACAAACATCACAATTTTTTTTTTTTTTTTAATAAGGAAATAACCTTTAAGTCAAATTTTCATGTTGTACTCCTACTGTTCCTGAAGACTACAGTAGGTGTTGCCATTCATGAGATAAATTCCAACCTTTGAAATCATTTAATGTTGTATCTCTTCTATCTATCTATTTCCAGTCCTGCTAATTTTTTTTGAAATTTTTTTTCACTGTTCTGTAATATACTGCAATATCGTTATTGTCTGGACACCTTACATATTTACAAATAATCTTCATTTACAGAAAATTTCATATTGTGTGCTGAAACCATTGGCCCTTATGATGGCCTCTACTCTTCATGGAATACTTACTCCCCACTAATTTTTTTATAATGTCCTCCAATGGGTTTCGCGATTTGGTCTTCAAAGAAGTGCCTGGTTCAGCTTTGCTTGTTGGGTGATCTCTTCTTCCACTAATCCAATGATCCAATTTGTTCCAGCGATTCCTTGGAGAGTTTGTCAGGATTCAGGGCAGGCCAGTCCAACTTTTCAACACTCATGTCCTCAAACCAATCCATAACAACACAAGCAGTGTGATATGGTGCATCGTCCTGCTGATAGAGGTATGGGCTTTCAACCAAAAAACTGTCATAATGTTGGTAGTTCATAATTGTCCAGGACATCTATGTAGAGCTCAACATTTGTGGGTTTTTGTCCAAAGCAACTAATAGGCCCAAGCTGATCCACGAAAAACAGCTCCATACCATCACAGCACCTTCACTGAATTTCATTGTTGAGATGACACAGTCCATAAGGTACCTTTTTTTCCAGCATCAGCCATTCACAGGAAAGCCCAGCAGACTGATAGACTATGATGTAAGTTCAAAGCACAGTTTTGCATTAGCCTATCCAATGTTTATGTTCCTTACACCATGCTAATCAGCATATGGCATTGGTCAAAGTGGTTAGCAGGATTTGAATGGTTGTTCCACCACAGTAACCCATGTTGTGCAGTGTCCTGTGCACTGTACTGGTGCTAACACAAGTCCCAATAATCTCACATAGGGTTAACATAATTTAAGACAATGCTGATTTGTTTTCTGAGTGGACTGTCATTTTCAGAGCTCTCCTGTCTCGTTCCGTTTACTTGGGATCTTTTGTGGGTCATTTCTTAGAAGATTCAGCGCTAGTGCTCTTCCATTGCATATAACAATAAAAAAAAAAAAGATATATATGTCGACCTTGGGATTTTCAGTTCCACCAAAATGGCACATATAGAACGATTCCGTATTCCGTATTCGGGACCTGATTATCAGCTCTGGAAATCAGTGGACTCTGTTGATCAAGGCATCTTGCATTTACAGTTGTGCCATTATCTCATCATAGCCTTATGAACATATTTATAGCTGGGTCTATGACATGGTGCTTATGCAGGACTGAATTCACTCTCAGTAGAGAGGTGTCTGGATATTAATGGTAGGGCTGTGTGTGTTCTTTAAGTTTGGTAGCCTAAATAATGGTATCTGATAGCAGGGACAACATCAAGGGGGTGCAAAAGCCCACCCTGAAAGCTTTCTTGCCCACTCTGCTGCCCACCCAGTTTGACATATGCCATTTTTAATTTTTCTTAACTATAAAATATAATCTGGACTTTGCTAAGGAATAATGAATCTCTTGTTTTTCCTAGGAAGTTCCTTATTTGCTAGAAAGGATATCAGAATAGCATTCATAGGGTCATGGAAATTCAATTGTTTTCCATTCTTCCAAATCGTTAGTTCAAGTCTTTTTCATGTTAGTGTGGTGCCAGGGGCGAATGGAGAAGGTGGATAAGAATTCACTGAGGGAGATTATTACTAATTGATCGACTGTTTGTTCTACTAAGTAGAGAATTCCAACAGGAAAGTGGAGTCTAAAGTGATTCCAGCACTTTGAAGTATGCCCCAGGACAGTGAGGGAGCAGGACATGGCTGACGACTGCTTTGGGGAAGAGGAGTGAAAGGCAAGGTCACTAGCTTGAACGAAGGGAGTTAAGGAGAGAAGGTATTGTGTCTGCGTGTCACAACGTTCAAATTTGAATATGGAATTTTGAAAAGCAATTAAGACAATGCATTCACAGCAAGAATTAAGTTGAAGACTACATTCTACCAACACTTATATACTACACCACTAACCCACTAGTCATTGTCATCTTATCTTGTTGGTTGACCAGTTGCATAACTAGTCAGATCCAGGTGTGTGTATCCAAAGGGAGATGGGGAGTTGCACGAATTCCTTTGTAGCCGGTAGTAAAAGCCACTAAAAATGATTTTTTTCAGTGTTTCGCAAATAAAGTTAGTATCATACTTGCCCCAGCAAAAATAATACTTGTCCACCCGTCGCCCACCCTGATTTCGAAGTGTAGCGATGCTCCTGTCTGATAGACAGATGAGAAATTTGAAGTGCCAGCAGAATATTAAATAATTCAAAAAGTTAAATGTCTTGGATAAGTTTCAACTGTGATTTTCAGAAACCTGCCGTAGCAAAGATGACTAACTAAAGCTTAGTAGTGCTTTAGTTAGATGACTAACTAAAGCACTAAAATTCTTTTGAAGTTGTGGATACTGCAAGCTGCTCTCAATAAACGTTAGTTTTTATTGCCTTTACTCAAGAAACTTTTGAGCAACCACCTCAAACTTTTTCTTTTGCATGCATGTGTGTAATTTTTTATAAAACAGTCATCTGACATATGCATCTGTTCACTGTTTTTGGTTTAGCATGTTTATGTATCGTGGTCATTCTAAATTATCTACATAAACATAGAAATTAAGTGAAAAACACAGAGAGTCATGTATAGTAATAAAGTTTGTTAAGCTGTAGCTTTCAGCCATTCTATGGCCTTGATAACCTGTGATCAACTGAATGACTGGACTGGTTGGCAAACCTATAATGTGAATTTGAGGTGCAGGAACTGTTGCCAGAATATAGTATAGAGTATAGCAACAGTTCCTGATCTCAAACTCAGATTATAATTCTGGCAACCAGTCTTCAGATTAGTTGATCATGGGTGACCAAGGCCGTAGAACGGCCAAAAGCTACAGCTTAGCAAACTTTATTACTATACACGACTCCTGTGTTTCCACCTCAATTTCTATGTTTATGTTGCATGAAACCTGAGTTTTCAACCTAAAATTATCCACATTCTGTGTGACAAAACTAAAGGTGGAAAACACATATAATAATACACATGGTCATATTGCAGATTATTGAGATCTGTCATTCCTTTTGTACTCAATAATGAGTTTTACTATTGTTTGTTTTTCAGGTTTCTTTGATTGTCGCCTTGCAATCAAAGTTCCTTTGCTGCCCCTTGATACAGCATCATCATTGGAAATGGCAGAAGTGGAAAATCACTTCCCTGCAAGATATAAGGAAAATGAAAAAGGGAAAACTATGCGCAAGCGATGTAGAGTTTGTTACAGTGCTGGTAAACGCAGGGACACAATTTATTACTGTTCACAGTGCCCAGAAAAACCTGGGCTATGTATACAGCCCTGTTTTCAGGAATTTCACAGGTTTTGTAGAAAGAATAATGCTGTTTAAATGATCGCAGTTTTATTATGCTTGTTTTTGACGTGATTGCATAAGTACAGGAACAAGTTGTGCAAAAAGTACTCTTTGTTCATTTTAAACTGCTACCTCAATTTTGGAAGTTTCTGAAATACTAAAAGCTAAGAAGAATTTAAATCACAAAAAAAAAAAAAAAAAAAAAGACATGAAAACTTATAGACAGTATTCGTGTGACCTGTGCTTTTTTAAATAATGGAGGAGGAAACTTTATTGGCGATATGTTCTTTATGCTGCCTATACACAGTTTCATTTATTTCCAGTTCTGAGGAATGTAAACTTTGTTTCAAAATAGAGCTTGAAAGCTTGCTTCATTATGTACAGTAATCACATGTTGTCCAACGTGGACTATATTTGACATTCGTTAACCTTACATACAGTGTTAAATAATATTTGACATATACACTATATTAAAAAAATTATTTGGACACGACAATGTTTTGGGACAAATGGCTTTATTATCACAATTAGTAGATACTCAATCCACCTTTTGCGTGTATGACAACGGAGACATGTCGAGGCATACTATCAACCAATTTCTGGTAGGTATCGACAGGAATGGCTTGCCATTCATCCTCCCAACGCGAACGAACCGTCGCTTAATTTACGCCGTCTTCAGCTGTCTCTTCAATTTTACCTGAAACTTAAATCTCTCTCAGACCATCCTTTATACGATGCAGTTTTTCATCCCCAGCATGCTCGTTTGTTCGAGATCCGTCCCTCGTGCATTCGAACCTTCGGTCTTCGTATGGCGGCCTTAGCTCGTGATGCAGGGCTCGACTTGTCACTCGTTGGTGAGACCAGGGGCTTTGAGGATCCCCCATGGCATCCTCTTGGTGTCATGGTTGATACCAGCTTTACATCTTTTGACAAGTCCTCAACCCCTGCGTCAGTGTACCAGCAGCTCTTCGCTGAACACCGTTACGTCAATGCAGACTTTATTCCTGTTTTCACCGATGGATCTAAGGCGGCTGGTGTTGTTGGATCCGCCGCCGTCTGCGTTGACAAAGTTTCTGTTGCCCGCATTCCTACTGAGGCCACGGTGTTTTCGGCGGAGATGCATGCTGTGTATCTTGCACTTGTTCACGTGCAGTCGAGCTCTCATCAGCGTGCTATTGTGTACACTGATTCGTTGAGTGTTGTGCAATCATTGTCATCTTTGAATTTCAATGGCCACCCACTTCTTTTTACTGTACGGAGACTTCTTCGTTCTTTGCTTGAGGCTGATGTCCAGATTCGGTTCTGCTGGATTCCTTGGCATGTTGGGATCCCAGGGAACGAGTCTGCCTGATGCTGCTGCTAGATCTGCCTCTTCTTTGGTCGTCACACCCTTGCCACTTTTCCACCATGATTTTCGCTTTCTTGTTCACGATCATATCAGACGAACGTGGCGGGGTCTGTGGGACCAACAGGTGGAGAATAAACTGCACCGTGATAAACCTATCCTTGGAGTCTGGAAATCATCATGTCGCCGGAACCGTAGGGAAGAAGTTGTCCTTGCGCGTCTCTGCATTGGGCATTGTCGCTTCACGCATAGCTATTTGCTGTGTGGCGACACTGCCCCAATGTGTGAGGCGTGCGACTGTTTACTCACCATCTCTCATGTTTTATGTAGTTGTGTTCGTTTTCGTAATCATCGGTTTCACTATTTTCAGTCTCATGTGCTGGACGAGGGCGCAGCTACGCTTCAAAAGCTTTTGGGCGACCACTGCGACACTTTCACAGTATTTTCCTTTTTAAAACAGATTAACGTTTTAAAACTTATTTAAAAAAAAAAGTTATATAATAATTATAATAGTAAATTAATAAATTTATATATAAACCTAATTAACTAACTAGTCTTCACAGCTTTCATAATCCTCTTTTCTAACTTTTACTAAGCCTGTCTGCTCTTAATCATTTTCCACGCTTTTAAAAATCTTTAGCTGATAGTTCTGTGTCTGGCGCTCTTTGGCCAAGCCTGGCCCTTGCGCCACTAAAATCAATTAACTAACTAACTAACTAACCATTCGTCCTCAAAGCTGCTGCCAGAGTCTAAGACTGTCGTTGTGGTCGATTTCGTATCCGTCGCTCCAGTTCATCCGTGAAGTGTTCCATGGGGTTAAGATCAGGACTCTGAGCAGGCCAGTCTAACAATTCCACCGCATTTTCAAGAAACTAGTCCTGCATATGCCGTGCTGTGTGGCAGAGAGCTCGATCATGTTGGAAGAAACAATGGCCATTCCCATAATACTGCCACATTGTTGGTAGAGCAGAATTATCCAGAACATCAATGTACACTTCAGAGTTCATAATTTGTGGTATAATAACCAACAGGCCAAGCCCCATACCTGAAAACAACTCCATACCATGATGGAGCCCTGAACTTAACAGTTGGAAGAACAGGGTCCGATGAAAATTGTTCGCTGGGTTGTCGCTAAATCCAAGCACACCCATCAGATTGGAAGAGTAAAAAACATGACTCGTCACTCCAAAGAACAGCTTTCCAGTCACCCATGGTCCAGGCACAACAGGAGACACATCACTCCAAACCGCGTTTTGCATTCACAGTAGTGATGTATGGTTTGTGTGCCACTGCTCTATCATGATAACCCGCACTGTGCAACTCTCTGCATATAGTTATGGTACTAACCAAGCCATTACAAGCATTTCCTATTTCAGCAGCAATGTAAATGGCAGAGGAAGAATAAGATTTCTTACCATAACTCTTCTGCCATGTTCCATCAGTCTGTGTGGCCTTTATGAATATTTTTTTACGCTTTCCAACCGTAGGTTGAAGAAGCATGTATGCTCCAGCTTTGTCCATCTGTCTGTCCATCCATCCATCCGTCCGTCTGCACAATAACTAACGTAAAAATGGTTCAATTTCGATTAAATTTTAGTATGTGGTAGGGGATCACCTGGGGACAAACCCTATTGCAAATGGGTGAAATGGGATTAAAGGTCAGGACATAGGAGTGGGATCCATTCCATTGCCCTTATGCGTCATAACTTGCACAAAAATAGTTCAATTTTGATGAAATTTTAGTATGTGGTGAAGGACCACCTGGGGACAAACCCTATTGAAAACGGACAAAATGTGGTCAAAGATCAAGACATAGGAGTGGGGTCCGTTCCATTGCCCTTATGCGTCATAACTTGCATAAAAAGGGTTCGATTTTTATGAAAATTTTAGTATGTGATAGGGGACCACCTGGGGACGAACCCTGCTGAAAATGGGGTCAAAGATAAGGACATAGGAGTGAGATCCATTACATTGCACTTATGCGTCATAACTTAGGTAAAAATGCTTCGATTGCGACAAAACTTTATCGTGCTGTTCCAGAGGTATACTGAACCAATTCTGTTGAATATCATTGAAATGGAGTCAAAGGTCTGGGCACAGGAGGGAGATTTATTCCACAGCCATTAGCCTCATGACTTGGGTAAATGATTTCTGGTATGTTGGAAAGCATATCATAATCAGTGCATTGCATGATTTTACTAACTTGTTTGCTATAGTTGCACCGTTCTGCTTTCATCTTTTCACAACATCACTTACAGTCAGTTTTGGTACATTTAGTTAGCTGCAATGCTCCGTATATCCACATGGCATATCCACTTCAAAGTTACTGATAACATGACAGAACATCTGAGCTTATGTATGCACTTCCCCGCACACACAGCGCACCTTCCTGCACAACCGTTCTTTGCACTTATACAAATATTTGGTAGTGTCCAAATACTTCTGATAATATAGTGTATGCTACATTATAATTTTCTTTCACAAAAATGTTATAATAGTATGTACCATATTTCTTGGTATTGTATTTTTTCTATTTCTTTGAGTATTATATCTAGAAACAAGGTGTTCTGAATTCTGCATTTCAGATTAAGATGCTTTAGTTCTTTTGTCATTTAATAATAGTCACTGAAAAGTTCAGAAATGGAATTAAAGTCAAGTCAAAGATACATTTGTTTAAAATATTGTTATGTGCTCAGTTTTTCTCTCGTCATTTTGTGTGTTTCCCTAAACTATGTTGTTATATGTAGTTTTAAGCTTTCATTGATTTTTTTTCCTTTTGAGGGGATGGGTAAACACAAATAACAGTAACTTTCTTTTTCTTCATGTGATGTGACATTCCATTTTACTTGTCTCAGTTTTTAGTTCTTATTATTTTCTGACACCACATGCTATGTGTTTCAGATTATTGGTGTAGAATATATATGTTGTTCTTATGCAGTGTTTTTAACAGATTTTCTCAGAATGCTTTTAATTTTGGACAATCCTAAGTGTAATCAACAAAATCCTTGAATTTCCTTACATTTGTAGTGTAAGAAATCTATCACACTAAGTAACTGCTTCACTTTTAATGCACTAGAGTATGGCCACCCTGGTGGCACAGTCTCTTAAGTGTTGGTTTTAACCATTTGTCCGAGATGGATCTGAGTTCAAATCCTGGTGTGGCATGGACATTGTGTTTGTCATATAGTGCTGACTCTCTGTCTTCCCTGAAACCAGTGGCCCTAAATTAGGGATGAATGACTGTTTATAGCCCATTGAGTTGTTCAGAGTAGTCATTAAACCCACAAACAAACAAAAAATAGTCTGCTGAAATTATGCATTCAACACCAAATAGATGAGTTGAAGTGATTCTTATCTATGCAAAAGTTTTTTTTTCACAAAATTTGCTAAACATTTTGACATATGATTCAGTGTGATACTGTGAGGGAAATGCTAGGAATGTTTTCACTCAGATTTGTAGGTGTGTGTTTGTGTGAAACAACTTTTAGTATACAAAAATTAAAATGTTACACCGATTCAAGCAGAGTTTAGGAAAAACGTTATTTCTGCATAGTATATTTCTAGCAGATCCTCTCTGTAATATGGTAACAGTGTTGTACTTAAGTAATACAATGAGAAATGAAGCTTTCTGTCTATAAAGGTAAGAAAATTCAGCATAACTGTTAATTTTTATTATTATTTAAATTATCATTTATTTTACAGTTGCAGTCTTTGAAGTTTCTAAATTTGATGTTGGAATTCTTACAAAATTGTGTTGGATGTGTCTAAAATTCTAACTGTTCTGTAAATTAGTAATTAAATAATAAGAGGCTATTGTACAGTACAATGTCTGTGGAAGTATTTGATTTTCATTCATTGTAGTTTGCTGAAATGAAATTCAGATTATTAGTTAAGACACGACATATGCATTTATAAGAAATTATCAAAGAATCATGTCAAAATGGACAGCTTTATGTTCTTATGCATAGAGCAATACCTGGGTATATGCTCCTGCTTAGCAGCTACACATATGTGCTTATTGTGAGATTACTGCAGTTTTACAGTAGGTCAAGTGTGGTTGCCAGTTTATTTCATATGGTTTTCTTCACATGCACTGTATACATGGCATGCCCGGTGATTTACCTGACCATAGAAGCACATGCAGTTTATGAAGATACATACTCATGATTCATGCAAAGTTTGGGTGCGTATTATCCTGCTGTAAAATGGCATCTAAATTTCTGCTATAATAAAGGCAGAACAGGGTGAAGAATGGTAATGTTGAGAAATATTCAGCTGTTGTAATTGATAGTACCATGTATCATGCTATTTGCCCTTGTAGTTTGTTGCCTGCAGGGTCAATGTACTGAGATGAAGGAAATGCATTCATTCTGCAGTGCTATGCTAAACACATGTGCTTCTGTTGCTAGCAGAATGATCTTTCTTCACTGCATAATGCCATTTATGTTGATGGTGGGTTTATTTGTTGCACATCTCATATACAGGGTTATTCAAAAAGAATAATCTGATTTCAAAAATTTATATTTTGAAAAATTAACAACACAGAGTAATAAGTAATACATCAATGTAAAGGGAAAATGTCTAAGTTTTAGATTATGCACAATAGATGGTGCTAGTGTGTCATTTAGGAAGCTCTTTTGGCAAAGAAGTGAAAACGGCGTCTAGTCAGCAGAAAGCTTTTTGTGTGCTCTTGTTTGCATGATGTCAGTCGGTAATCACCGTTCAGCGTGAATTTCGTAGAAAGTACCAAATTAATCCACTGACGGCCCAGAGTATTTGCAGGTGGTATCATCAGTTTGAGAACACTGGATGTCTTTGTAAAGGAAAAAGTCCAGGGCAACCAGGCGTATCTGCAGAGAATGTTGAAAGAGACTTTTCTACGCAGCCCGAAGAAATCGACCATTCGTGCTAGTCGAGAACTGGGGATTCCTCAGCCTACTGTTTGGCATTTGTTGAGGAAAAATTGTGTTACAAGCCATACAAATTGAATAACTTGCAAGCACTGAAGCCTTGTGATGAGCTACAATGACTGAACTTCTGCCTTTACATGCAAGAGCTACCCCACAGTTGGATTGGTCGGAGTTACACAGCTGGCCTTGTCAGTCACCTGATATGACCCCATTCAACTTCTTCCTTTGGGGATATGTAAATGAGCAGGTGTTTGTGCCTCCTTTGCCCACAACTCTATGCGAACAATTACCAATGACACATTAGACGTATTGGAATTTTCATATTGCATTGACATTATACGTGTGACTAAAGGAAGTCATATCAAACATTTATAAAAAATACTTAGACATTTTTCCTTTACATTGAGGTATTACTTATCATTCTATGTTGTTAATTTTTCGATATATAAATTTCTGAAATCGGATGATTCTTTCTGAATAACCCTGTAATCTTCATATTGCTAAAGATTTGGTGATGTTGCTTAAGAAGCAGACTTGTTCTTAGAGCAACTGACTCAATAGAATCTGGTTGTGAAATTTGTTGTGAATATATTTTCAGTTGGAATGAAGCAGTTTTAAAGACTATAGGCATAGACTGTTAGCATTCCTTGACACAAAACTGAATTTATTCTTTTTCACGCTGGAGGACCTTTGAAAAAATGTTGTACACATTGTTTTTGAGTGTCATGTACACAATGAAGCTAAATCATCCTTATTTTAGAATACCTAATTACCTGGTTTCTGTATGTGGCTTCTACACACCTTTCTGTTACTGTATTTTTAAAAAAAATAAAAAAAAAAAAATAAAAAAAAATAACAGTAAATAGAGACATTTTTCTTTCCATCATTCAGACATTCAACAAAGCCTATTCACTGGTTGCTGCCCAACTGGTTTTAGAATCAAAGCTGAAGTGAACTGTTTATCAGTACATAAGAATTTTCAGGATCTATGGTAATAATTTACATGAGGGAGGGTGTCATGATCAGTATGCAAATCAAATCAAACTGTAGACCTGCACTTGTGTCGAGGTCACTCTTCATGTGTACTGCTGCGAAATATATATATCGTCATCATCATTGTCAACCATTATCAATCCACTGCTGGACGAAGGTCTCCCCAAGTTTCTTCCACAACGGTCTGTCTTGTGCCAGTCTCCTCCATGTTACTCCTGCATACTTTCGAATTTCATCCACCCATCACCCATGTGGTCTTCTTCTGGGTCTGTTCCTGTCCCTTGGAATCCAATCTAAAATTTCGGCTGTCCATCGATGGTCTGTCCTTCTGTCAGTATGTCCAGCCCATTGCCATTTCAGGGATTTAAATCTGATCATGATGCCTTCCACTCTTGTCATTTTTCTGATCCACGAGTTCCTCTTCTTATCTCTCCTGGTTACACCAAGCATGCACTTCTCCATGCTACTTTGAGTTGTCTGCAGCCTTTGTATGTCTCTTTTAGTTAAGGTCCACATCTCTGTACCATACGTAAGCACTGGAAGGATGCATTGATCAAATACTTTTCTTTTAAGACATAATGGCATATTGCTCTTGAAAGTTATGCTGTTTATATATATATATATATTCAAATTGGAACTGATGAACAGATTCTTCCCTCTAGAAGATCTAACATCGGAAAACGTAGACATCTCTGAAGTTAACAGAAAACTAACCAAGGCTCTTGTGGAAACAAACAAAAATAGGTGGTACTAAGTATAAGTTGCATATGAAGAAAATATCAGTAAAAACAAAAATGCTGATGCAAAAGAGAAGGGGATGAGGACAAATAAAGAAGATGCTACTTCCAAAGTGGAATATATAAAGCTATGCAAGATAGTACGAAAAAGTATCACTGAAGACGTAAGAAAATTCAACTGTGAACTAGTGAGAAAAGCAATTGAAAACAAAAAAGCTTGAAAAGAGCAAAGGAAGAAAACTGATTATGGCACTGTAACAAGAAATAGAAGCAAAATTATGACAAGAGTGAAAGATTTCTACTCAAAACTATATGAAAGAGATGATACATCTACTCTAGGCATTACGAAAGGTAACAGAACCAAAGTTTCTCCAGTCTTCCCGGTAGAAGTTACACATGCAATAAAGAACATGAAATGAAGAAAAGCTCCAGGAAAAGGTGGACATTATGCAAGAAGCAAGTGGAGAATTAGAAACTACACTCACCCAAGTTTTCACTAGATTTCTCAATGAAGGGAAGATTCCTGAGAATTAGAACAATGCTACAATGATCTGGCTACATAAAACAAAAGGGTCATTAAGGATCTCAGGAACTACAGGCCCTTCAGCCTCCTATCAGTAGTTTATAAATCTTCACTGAGGTTCTTTCACATCGCTTGAAGGGAACAAAAATTATTATGTGTTTGAGTGCCAACAGTTTTGTGATTTAACAAATAATGCCTACATATAAGACTTTGCCAGTATTCTTACTAGCTATAGAGCTGAGTTACCAGGAACTAACTAACCTCAACATAATGACTCGTATGACTTCACTTCAGCAGAATACTTCATATTATTAGCCCAATGACCATACTTACTCATCTTAGCATAATGTGTCATAATTTTAAGTATTAGAATTTTCATGATTTGTAAATAGCTAGTTTTAAATTTCTGACATACATAGGTAAAACATTTTTGGCTCAGACGACCATGTTATTCGGGTGCTATTCTCATTGTCTTTAGGTAATAAATTAAAAAAAAGTATTTTAGCTGCATAAGGGTTTTTCAATAATTGCATATTTTTAAAGGGAATCTTAAATGTTTTAATTACTATAACTTAGTATGCATAAAGTGCAGTTCATACTGCCTTATATACAATCATTGGGATATACATGCATACATATCTTAATTTGAAATAGTTATGATGCTGAGGTGAGTTAGTTTCTGGTAACTCAACTCTATGGTTATTAATAATGTTTTGCAGCCCATTAATGTGTGATATTTTTGGCTTGCATTAGCCAAAATGTTGAATTTAAAGACTGACTGTCAAGTACATTTTTTCTTCCAGTGGTAACTGTTGCTGTGGACATACACACAAACCAACACAGATGCAACACACAGTTTGTGTAGTACAGGGGCAACTAACATATTCTACCATACACATTGTTCCAAGTGTGCACCATCAGCGACGATGCACATCTGGACTCGCGGACAGAAATGCATTTCGAGCAGCAGCATCGCAGGGGTTACCTAGAATTACAGGCCCTGATGATGCGTTACTTTAAATCTGCCATGCTGGAAGGTTCCGTAGAGTACACTTGATCCTTCAGGTATCCCCCCCCCCCCAAAAAAAAAGAAGTCCATCGGTGTTAAGTTGGGTGACCATGTCGGACATTCCATACAGCCACCATACCCAATAATGTTGCCAAATGTGCAAGATAAGAATGAGCGAACTGGAAAGGTTTTGTGGGAAGGACAGCCGTCATGTTGAAACCATATGCGTGGTAACCTAGTCAAAGGAACATCATCCAACCAATCCCTTACTGAACCACATAACAGCTGCAAGTAACACTGACCTGTTAAATTTCCCTCAGTGACAAGTGACCAGCGTATTTGATGGCGTGCTTGTCTCGTCATGCGTGGTTTTCTTACATCGCAGTAGTGGGAGTTTTGGTGCTTGATGATCCCGCCCCTTGAAAATGTTGGCTCATCAGTCCATAGGATGTTGTCCACAAACCACAGCTTTTCCTGTAAGGTGTTCAAGATGAAGTTACAGAAGTCATATACCGCCTTTGAAGGTCTCCAGGCATCAGGTTTTGTATGACAGCATCACAGTATGTTCGCACACCATGTTCGTTCAAGATTAGCCACACCCGTGATGCTGATAATTCACACGCACGGCTCACTGCCATCATACAACTTTGGGCATTTGCAAGAACATAGCCCAAAATATTCGCAGGATGTACTCGCACACCGGCACCAATGGGACGACCGGAACGATGACGCTCATTAAACCCTTCCCGTTTCTCGCAGGCGCCAGACAACTTTGGCAATTGTCTGTGCTGCTGGATGCTGACGAGTGGGAAACCGTACTCTATACAACCTGGCAGCCATTTTTGCATTCTGCTGACATTCGCCGTACAGCAAGACGATATCACAGTACTTGTCATTCATGAAGATAGCCATCTACCTGCCAACCTCATACTCTGATTCACTCTCAATTTCCACCCATCATTTATAGCCCTTCTGCTGTCTGACGTCATTTTACATCAAACGTGAAATTAACATAACTATCATTATATCTCATGTGATTCTATCATAAAGTTCACATACAATTACGTGACCACAAGGTTCTTCAGGAAGACACTTTAACGTCTGTAAATTCTGTTTTACACGTTCTGTAAACTGGATACAGTCTGTGGTGGTGCATTAACTATTCAATTAAAATATAAATCGGTTAGAAGTCCTAAAGATGTTACGGAAGTGCATGTTCAGTCCAACGTCAGTAGTTACTGAGTTTCTTTGTCCAAAGTTGTATCTTGCTTCAATATGGTCAGTTGTTAGGGTTAGTTTGAGAGCCATTTCGTTATAAGTTGTTCCCTACTTCGGATATGTCCAGATGTTATGGTTAGCTCCG
This sequence comes from Macrothele yani, assembly GCA_039090855.1. Classification (NCBI taxonomy): domain Eukaryota; kingdom Metazoa; phylum Arthropoda; class Arachnida; order Araneae; family Macrothelidae; genus Macrothele; species Macrothele yani. The sequence continues at coordinate 118,473,091 of CM077005.1, read as the reverse complement.
TTCTGGCTGTGTCGACATCATATTGAATCGACACAGCCAGAACGGAGCTAACACTAGTATCTGGACATATTCGAAGTAGGGTACAACTTATAATGAAATGGCTCTCGAACTAACCCTAACAACTGACCGTATTGAAGCAAGATACAATTTTGGACAAAGAAACTCAATAACTACTGACGTTGGACTGAACATGCACTTCCGTAAGTAACATCTTTAGGACTTCTAACCGATTTATATTTTAATTGAATAAGTTAATGCACCACCACAGACTGTATCCACTTTACAGAACATGTAAAACAGAATTCACAGACGTTAAAGCGTCTTCCTGAATAACATAACTATGTGTTACGTCATGTACCCAACTCACGTGCTAGCAGCTGGACATCTGATGCTTTGTTTGCATTTTCTTGTCTTTTCTGCAAGTGTTTCTGTTGAACCAAGTGTCGTTTTGTACTAATTAAACACCGCTCTTTTATTTTGTAATTGGACTTTTTGAGTTAGTTTTGCTAAGATCCGTATTTTGACACTAGGGGCGCTACAAGCACGCCCAATCGATTGTGCATGGTCACTTTCCTGTAGGTACACATTACTTCCACGGTGGTATGCTACACGGTTTAAAAGTTAGAGGGGGATAAATGGACTTTCCTAAGAACCCTGTATATACATGTGTATATGTATTAGCTACTTGCAAAGTATGCTTTTCACTTATGTTTTTAATTACATATTATGGATCAATTCATGTAATTTGTTGGCCTCGTTGGCTCAGCATTTGCTATCGTAATGGATTTTCATGAAAGTAAGCAATTGACATATTTGATTATGCGATAGTTGCATGTTTGAGGCAAATAATATTCCCGAAAATGAAGTTATTTTTTCCCTGTTGGGTTTTTGCTTCCACTAGAGCAGCAGACTCTAATTTTAAAATTTGAATTAACCATCTGTCAGCAAGTGAACTGAAGAGCTGTGGACAATGATAAAAACAGCAACAAAAATTTCTTGAAAATTGGTGACATCGACACCAATTTTCAAGAAATCGACATCCAGCACCTGTCATGAAACACTTAACTTTGTGAAAATTTACTACCAGTGCAAACATTCAGGTCAACAATTTGAACCAGCTCTTTTGCATATTAAGTATGGGAAGTTGATAGTTAGAATACTTTGCTGACAAGTATTTATGTACACAGCCTTTGACTAATTCAGTAATGATTCATTAAGTGTCCTGTGAAAGCTGTAATAAACCAAGTGATGATTTGCCACAGTATGGATGCAGTGTCAAGTGAAAACTGAAATGTAGGCATCACATTATTTGTTTGTATGTTCATGTATAATTGAAGAAACATTTTGTGTGGTAAGATTGTTCAAATAAAATAGTACCACTTACCCAGTTTTTTTCCCATCATTATAGTATAAGGTTTAAGAGAAAAAATAGCTGCAACTCTGCTGTTAAATGCAACAGAACTACCACAGATCATGTCATGGTTATAAATGATCAGTCATATAATGTCTGGAAGCCATGAAAGCTGTAAGACATATAGAAGAGTACTGTAGACATGTTTTTGAAGGTTGAACAATGCAGCTCAATTAAAATACAAGTGACATGTGGTCATTGTCAGTGATGTTATTCTGAGTAAAAAAGTGCCTTAGCAGTAAATGGATATAATCTAAAAATAAAATAAAATAAATAAATAAAGTGCATGTGGAAAAAAGTTTCAAAATTCCAAAAGATATTTGGAATCTTACTTGTCATTTTCATTATTTAGTATCATTTTATTAAATTTGTATTGCCAATTTTTATTAAAAATTTTCAGTTTGAGCAATTTTGAACAAAAAAATGAATGTTATGTGAAAGTCATGTACTAAGGAATGCAATATTTTCTTTAAATACTGCTCTGTCATTCTGCACCATTCCAAATATTCAGTGTGAATGATCAGTCATGCTGATCCAGATGCAACTAATAAAGTCACATTTATTCAGTGTGACCAATATGCTGATTTTCCTAAGATTATAAGGTGGGTTTAGAGAGTTTCTTCTTTGTTATTAATTAGGAATCTGAGAATCAGTTCAGGGATTACTTTTATCAATGTATAATAGGCTTTTAGGAACCATAAAACTTGTGTGCCTCAGCTTTCATGCCTGTGAAATTTTTCTCCACTGTTTTCTTACGGAATAGTGATCTTTAAAAACCCGTTGAAAAGCCACTTTCTATAAATAATTTCCACACTGCCATCTTGACAAAAGAGTTCCCATTCTCTTTGAGTTTCAGCCCTCATGATTTATGGGATTTCCTACTATGCAATTCAAATGTTTAGTCTTATCCCTGAAGTATGAACATTCAGCTAAGATATGAGTATGCTTGCATATAAAACATAGTATTCCTTGTTTTTAAATGCACTCTTAAACAAAAAAAGAAGAAAGTCAAAGCAAGTGTCCTGTCATAATGAAACTTGTGCATGTGCATTTTGGAGGAAGAGATAAAAAAGTGATTGTACAATATCATACTAGTAGGACTCCTTATTTTAAGAGAGTTGTTCAATTTTTTTTAATAGAGTTCTCTTTTACTTTAAAAGGGTTTTTTCAAGTGCTACAGGTGTTTATGGAAAGATGCAACTGAGTATCTGGGGTATAGCCTTTTGAAGGACTAAAGGTCTAACTGACATCTTTGTTGCACTTATCAACAGCTGGTTGCATTTTACCAAGGCAGGGATAGGGCCTGCACGAAGCTGGGCAGTTAACATGCTATTAAACATCACTTTCCATGCTATTATACATCACTTTTCATCTGAATTACAGTGCCAGAACAGTAGGTTATTGTTGGCAATTATGATTGCATGAAGGTGCTGACAGTCATTGTAGAGGAACAGGTATTGTTAGGTGCATGTCAGCATGGGAAATTGGCATATTCATTGCCAGGTGGTTGCAGAGCCACTTGCAGTTGTGGTGAGCACTTGATAAGCTGTAGATGGAGCTGCCACGATCGTGAACGAGATGGTATTGAGGAGATTGACAGAGGCAGACTATTTCCAATGGGTATTGTGCCAACTGCCTTTGACCCAAACCAACACCAGGCTCCGCTGGACTGGTGTCGGAGCAGAGCTGCGTGGCGCCACAAATGGCATCTCATTGTATTTAGTGATGTCTAGATTCTACCTCAGTGCTGACAATTGTTGAGTCTGCATTTGGAGATCATATATATAGGCAAAGGGCAGATCTGGCTGTCATCTGTGAGTGCCCCACTGCTTTTGCATAAGATATTTTCCTGTGGGGTGCTGTTAGTTACGATAGCAGGTCAATTCTGGTGTGCATAACACGAGCTGTGACAACCTGGTAATACATCAACAATGTCTTATTGCTAAAGACATTGCTATTTCTGTAAGGTATCCTGCACAGCATTTTCCAGAATGATAATGGTTATCCATACACTTACTCCTTCAGAGCTTATCTGCATGCTTCCATGGCCAGCAAGATCTCTAGGTCATACATTGTCCATCAAACATACCATCCATGAATATAGCTGTTATAAGACAAAGTGATCCTGGTGTGGCCCGTCATAGCTCTGGACACTGTTGCACCACAAATCCATGTTACAGGGGTATTGCAAATCACAGTGGCCACACCCAAGATTGGCAGTTGTCATTTTTTCTTGTATTTTTGTCTGTAAAACAAGTGTTTTGAAGTTGCAACTTAAATCAATTCTTATCTACCGGATATTTTATGTTTGTGGGGATTTTTGGCAGACTCACTCACTCCTGGGTGAAGCAGTTTCAATGTCAAGTAGTGCATATTATCTCAGAGTACTAAATTTTTCATGATCATAGTATTTTAGACTATGAAACATGATTAATATAAGTTGTAACTAAAATGATTGTTGATTCATAATTTTATTCCCTCAGATAATACTTTTTTTTAAAGTGGTATTCTTTTTCAGCCCTTTAACATTACATTTCATGTATGTCTGTATGTATGAAAGGTAACCAATATTTTATGCTTGTCTAGTAATTTAGAGCTTGACCTTATTGTTCCCAGTTGTTGTTATACTGATCTTTGTAGTTTTTGGACAATGTTAAACTTGAAAGAAAGCAGGCTAGTCCAGAGAAACCAAAGAAGCAGCATTTGCTATCCACATCTAAAGTTTTTGTGTACTTAGTGTGGATTCATTTGAAGCTGGTATGGCTAATAAATGAATCTGCAATTTGATTACTTACTGACTACATAATTTTTGAAGTACCATAGTTTTCTTTGTATAATCCAAATTATCTGTAAGAAAAAAAGTTAAAAATTTAGGTTCTGTAGATAAAACGCTGCATTAAAAAAAGCATTTTTGCAGCACTTTGATGTTTAAAAAATCCCCATGTTATTGCACAGGAGAGGTGTTATACTTGAAAAACTACCAAACAAATGTGTTAACAATAGAAAAACTGTAACACAATGCGAAGACGGATGCCTGGTAAGAGTTGGAAAGATTTTTTTTGCTTACGAATTTTTTGACAGAAAATATAATGTAATGAAGGCATTATTATTTGCGCTTGCAAAACCTTTGTCATTGATAATCACTTCTCAAATCTCATTTGTCAGTTTCTTGCTGTGTTAATCACATTAGTTAAGACTTTTGTTTGTTCTTCAGTTGAAACACTGGATTGTCCACAGTTTCTAAGGGCACAGTTACTGTAATGCTGAAAAAATGAGATATTTGTTCTTTATTCACTTTTTAAAAAACAACTATGGAGTTTTGCTTTTTATTCACTTAAGAAACTGCAGATTATTGCCTACAATACCTATGTTTAATAAGATAATTTTTTTCTTACCTCTTTGGACTTCTGAACCATCCAGTGGATCATGACTTGTCTGTCAGAAATTGTGGTTTGGGATCAGTGTCATACGGATTATACAGAGTAATATTGTTTCCCCCGAATTTCATAGGCTGCAGATTATAAGAAGGAAAATATGGTATTTGAAGTGCAATACAATAATAGATAAGTTGCTTCATTTGCATTCCTGAAATTTAGCAGAACCTGTGTTAAGCTTTGGTTCTGTTTTATATTAGTCTGATAAATGCCTTGTGTGTGTAGAAATGATGCTTTTTGAGCAGGCTACATATGGAAAATGCAGAGTTTATGATGTATTGTCACAAAATGCAACTTATCTTTTTGCCTGTAGTAATATTTGGGTATCTCTGATTAGAATCCTAAATAAAAACTTGAAGTGCTCATGACTATATTTAGATGTTAATAGTAGTGTTAATTTTTAACACTACTTGTAGGGGTGAGACATAGACTTTCGTGCTAAGTCCCGCCTTCTGTTTGATAGGCGTCCGTGAGTTAATTTAACAACTTCCCCCTACAGCAAATAATCTGAGGTTCTCACTCTCGTAATTTATTAATAATAAATTTATCATCCAGGCCCTTCTTCCTCCGCCTTTTTGTGTAATTATCCGCGAATCAAGGAAGGGAGAGAATGGCTACTGTAAGGCACTTTATCAACTTCAATAAATACTTCGTGAATAAGAAAGATAATAAATTTAATGAATCAAAGTACTAGTGAGAGTCTGGTTCCGGTGGCAATGTCTGCGTCGACGAATTTGTGGCATGCGTCGTCCGTCACGAAGTGTTCAATCTCAAATCCGTTGCCCTAACGCCACTCTATATCCGAGTCGTTCCGACTCCACTCTGTAATTCGAAACACTCTGTTTCACGCTAAAAACCAGGAACTGCGTTCCTCGGAGCATAAAATCTCCACCGTCTATCCGTCTTCCAGACACTCGTTGCAAATCCTTTTCACTTTCTCCCGAAGCCTCCAGCTTCACGCAAATAACAGGAACTGCGTTCCTTGGAGCATAGACGCCGCACGTCTATCCATCTTCCAGACGCTCGTTGCAATCTTTTACGCTTTCTCCCGAAGCCTCTAGCTTCACGCAAATAACAGGAACTACGTTCCTCGGAGCATAGACGCTGCACGTCTACCCGCCGTTCAAGCGCACCTCGCAATCCTCCTCCTCTCTCCCGAAGCACACGGCTTCACGCAAAAACCAGGAACCGCATTCCTCGGAGTCAAGCTCCCGACGTCTACTCGCCTTCCAAGCGGCTTCGCAATCCTCCTCCTCTCTCCGAAGCTATCTCTTATCCCCCTCGTTCCAGAAGACCCTTCCTTTCTTTTTTCGGCCCCCCTCTACCACGAGGCACTGACCTACTACCAGGCGCTGACCTTGTCAGGTCCTGGAGCGAACCTGACCTTTGTCCGCAGACACCCTTTCTTCGAATCCGCACCCCAGCCGCTCCTGCTCCTGAGGAAATCGCTCTCCCTCGCTTATTGTCTCCGTGCCCGACGACATACCACACATTCCACCTAACGGACTTCTGTACGTGGAAACCAGACTCTATACAAACAGAACAAAACATACAACAATACTGACATTCTTTTACACAAAGGACGTATTCAGTCTTCCCAGACAGGCTGGCGCCCTTCTAACCTTGGGCATTGTATATGCACACAGTTAATGAAATAAAGTTATTTCCTTGTTTTTATGTACATAAATTAGCACTAGATCATATCTTAAATGATATGCATCTCATTATTACTTTCGCCCTTACAGGCCTTGGCCCCTGAGACGAAACATGCGGGGTCCTTACTTCGCATGGTGAGTCCTGTTCACTTGAGTTTCTTTATATATATTGTTTTTCAGTTTATCACCTCACATACAGACCCAAACAGGCGAAAATAATAATATCACTTCCCCCGTTCCTTTCTCCTTTTTTTTTTTTTTTTTTGTCGTACAACAGTACCACCTTCGAGCCTCACTGAGTCTCTACCCGTGTAGTGATACTCTTGTGTTCATCAGGACGCTGATCACCTGCCTCAAAAGATAACCGAGATAAAGCATCAGCGTGGGGGATTAGCTTGCCTGCTATGTGCGTTATTTTAAGGTTGAATTGTGAGATGGCCAAACTCCATCTCTGTAGTTTAGAGCTCTGGGATGCTGCGCTAGTCAAATAAACTAGCGGGTTGTGATCGGACATTACTTCCACTGGATGCTTGAAAATCCATCCTTCGAACTTCTGGAGTGCTCATACTATGGCGTAGGCCTCCTTGTGACTGGCGGCCCACCTAGCCTGCATGCCGTTTAACTTCCAGCTGGCGTAAGCTACCGGTCGGATTTCTCCCCCGTTACTTCTCTGCGCTAAACAGCAGGCTACGGCAAATGAACTTGCATCCGTGTACCATAAGAACGGACGGTCAAAGCTTGGTGTCGCCAGTACTGGTGCGGAACATAAACATTCCTTTAGCCTTTTGAATGCGATGTCCATCTCTGTCGTCCAACTCACTTTCTCCGTGGCTTTCTTTCTTGTTAAATCGGTTAGCGGTTTCATGATCTCGGCGAACCCCGGTACGTATTCCCGATAATAACTGCAGAGTCCCAAGAAACTACGTACTTCCTTCTTCGTCTTCGGTGGTAACAGGTCCCTGACCGCCTGTAACTTCTCCGGGTCTGGCTGGTGACTCCCAGAACCGACCACGTGCCCTAAGCAATGCACTTTTTCCTTAGCAAAGCAGCACCTCTAAGTTCCCCGTAAACCCCGCTTCCACCAAGCTACCGATTACCTTCTCTAAATGTTGCAAGTGCTCCTCTCAATTCTTGGAGATCACTGCAATGTCATCGAGGTAAGCTACTGCATAATCCAAATGAGGGTTTGACACTTTGTTCATTATCCTCTGGAATGTTGCAGCGGCCCCCGACAATCCAAAAGGCATTACGTTCCACTGGAACAACCCTCGGTGGGTAGCAAACGTAGTGTATTTCTTGCTTCCGGGGTCCATCGGTATTTGATAATACCCCTTCAGCATATCCAAAGTTGTGATGTATTTTGCTGCCCCCACCTTGGCTAAAAGATCCGGGATGTGTGACATGGGAAATGCGTCTGCGACGGTGTGCGCGTTGAGCATTCTAAAGTCACAACACAATCTGACTTCCCCTGTACGTTTAGCAATACAAACAATTGGATGACTATACTCTTCCCCCGACTCTTCTATCATCCCTCTGTCACATAACTCCTGAATCTGATCATCTACCGCCCGCTGCATAGATTGGGGCACTTTGTATCTGTGCTGAGTGCGTAGCACACTCCCGGTTTAACCGTTATCTCGTGGTTACCTAACGTGGTTCTTCCTACTTCCCCCGAAAAAAAAATACTTTCGAGCGATCTACCAACTCCTGTAGCTCCCAAAGTTGTTGTTGCGTGATCTCTGGACTTTCTACTTTCAGCTGCTTGGGATCCTTTCTCTCTCCCGGCTCCATGGGCACCTCCCGAATCTCCCCGAGCTCTCCCTCTGATTCCAAAATTACCGAATCGTGTGCCAGGCTTAGCACTTGTTTTCTCATAATCTCCGGGACTACAAGTTGATTTGTCAATTGCCCTAATACCCTTTCTCTATGGTAGAGCGTCCCTTCCATGTCAACATAACCTCTGGTTTCCTTTCTAGCACATCTACAAGCTTCCGATTAAGTCCTATCTTCCTCCTGTTGGCCTGCAAATACCGCGTAATCGGATCTGCTTACTTGCCAAGAATCTCCAATATCCTCGCCGGAGCCCGAACGAGCTATCTCCGTCTGCTTACTTTCTTCCCGTGCTCCTGCCTCTTCGTCTCCTGATTGGCTGTGCGATTTCGCCTCCTCTTCGACCATGCCCTCCTCAATCGGCGGCAGCTCGCTCTTTGCCTTAGACGCTTCAGGTTCCTCCTCGACCCCTACCTGATTCACCGCGATATTAGCTCGGGGGTACGGCCTTCCGTACTCTCATTCTCCCCTATCGAATCCTCCCTTTCTTCGTACTTTCGCTCTTCCCTCTCCTGTTTAGGTTCTAGCGCTTTCTGTAAATTAATCGCCCACTCGGGACTACAGTCTCTAACCGTTGACATTTTTACGTAATCTTCTGGAGTAATAATAAACTCATTACTCAAATTAGGTACTACGGCACAAACAATTTCACTGATTCCTATCGTTTTACTCCCCGCCTTTTCTAGACCTGCTTCCATAATCCTAATTCCAACCATTTTTATGGGAAAAACGGCTGTTCTTCCATCAAATCCTGTCAGTTTTCCTTCCCAATTTCCTCCAATTTTTCTTCTCCCAATAATCCTCTCTTTAAACAATTGAATTCTGCCCCACTATCTACCAGTATATTGGCTTGGAGCCCTGCCTCTGTAGTTACCATCATTTGTTCTCCTACAGGTATTTCTATCTTTTTAATCTCTGCTTGGTTAGATCCGAAAACTCTTCCCACCGTTGCGCTCATCTTTCTCACATCCTGTTCTACTTTTACTCCGGTCTCCTCTCTAGGTTTCTCTACTTCCTGATTATTCTCCACAGCTACCCTTCCTACTTTTTTCCCCCGTCGTTCCGCCAATAATAGGAATTACTCCTGCCCTCCGGTCTTACACTACCCTTCTGGGGACATAATGATTGCCGATGACCCGACTTCGTACAATTAAAACAGATTATGCCTCGATCTAAACTAGGGTTATCCTGACTTCTCATAGGTCGTTCTCCTTCTACCTTACTCCCGAACTTCCTATCGGGCGCTTGGAATTTCTCCTTCTGAAACTGCCCACTACTATTCCCGCTCTCTCTCTTCACGAATCCGCTTCCCGTAAAAATATACTGACTCCCTTTGGCATTGTAATTCGACAAAAAATTATCCTTCACCTTTCCTATCTCTAGTGCTTCCACATGACTCTCATATGAATCACATAACTCCCCCAATTCTTTAGCCAAGACTAGTTTACCCACTGCACCTCTCTGCAGTAAATAGGTTTTTAAGGATGGGGATAGCAATCCTTTAAACTTATCACACACTAGCAGATTTACTAATTGGTCGAACTCGGTTACTCCGCAGTTGGCTACATAATACCTGAGGAACCTGCCAATCCGTCCCACTAGCTGTTGGAAGCTCTCCCCCTTGTTCCGGCGTATCGCCTCGAACTGCTTCAGATATTCATCTGGAGTTAAATGACATTCACTGAGAATAGCTTCCTTGATGGTATCATAATTATCATATTGCTCTACGATCAGACGTCGGAACAAATGGTTTACGCAATCCGCATTGAATAACGCAATCACTAACTGCCCTTGCATGCTCTCTGGTATGTCATGCAGAATAAACGCTCTCTCTAAGGTGTCAAAAAATCCAATATCTTTTCTGGTTTTGTAGGGCTTTTGGGTAAATTCCCCTCTAGAATTCTGATGTAGTCAGCCAGCTTCGTTAACTGTCTCCTTGATGCTGATGCCACGCCCCGTTCTTGTTCTATCTGTAATTTTTTTAGCTCATAAGCCCTGGCCTCTTTCCTATCGGCTAGCTCCATCTCAATTCGCTGTTGCTCTAAATGTAATTCTAGCTTTTTGTGTTCCATCTCCAATACCCTAAATTTATATTCCCATTCTAGACTTATCGAATTCCCTTCTATTCCTTTGTCATTAATTATTACTTCATTGCTAGAATTCAATCCATTATCCGTTCCTCCCTCATTTTCTCTTTTGCTTCCCTCGGAATTCCGGTCTTCGAGTTCTTCATTAATTTTCCCTTCCAAAAACTGTTCCGCCATTATCATGCAACAATAATATACACTTAATACAAAATTATATATACACTGAAATAAAATAATACAATTCCCCGATGGTTAGCCTTTGCTCTCACACTACTAATTTTTATCTACTTCGCTGAGATACCTAGTTAAATATCATTTTGATCTCTACCTTTTACTTTTTCTTTTTATCTAGGCTAGTACCTATCCTTCTCTGTCCGCTATTTTCTTTCTTCACATAAAAAAATATACTTTCACAATTTATTATCTCAAATTCTTCTTACTATATCCTTGCTAATCTTAAGTTAAATTTATCTTAGAAAGGTTACCTCTAGTACTCCTAGTGTCCTGATAAAACTTATTCAGCTATTTCTAACTTATACACAGGTAATCAAATTGCGGCTTCAAAAGTAGTAGTTACCGGGCTCCTCGGGCCCCCTCAGCTTCTCAGTTGCAGCTAAACTGCAGCCCGCGATGGGACTCCCTAAACAGGGAAAGTCCGGTCTCACTGGTGACGTGAGACGTGGGCTCCCGAAATTCTGCCTTGCACACTGGGTCCGAGCCTCGTCGGCTCTCTCCGTCGTGTATTGGTAACGCGCCTTGCCGGCTCCTCTCGTCCTGAATCCGGTTGCGATCTTCGTAGTTGTCGGTCTCGCCCGTTGATCCTGGTTACGGATCTCCCTGTCACTGCCGTCTGTCGGTCTCGTCCGTAGATTCTGGTTACGGATCTCCCTGTCACTGACGTCTGTCGGTCTCGTCCGTGGATCCTGGTTACGGATCTCCCTGTCACTGCCGTCGATGAAATCACCACTTTTCTTTGTACACAGAGTCCTAGTAGCAGAGGTTGCCTTCCGTTGTTCCTCACAACAAGAATTACTTATTCACTTATTTCTTAGCCTCGCCTTCTCCTCCTCGGGTTTACCTGGTATCAAACATTCATCCTACCGACTGCGCCATTTATTTCTTTGCTGTAGGGGTGAGACATAGACTTTTGTGCTAAGTCCCGCCTTCTGTCCGATAGGCGTCCGTGAGTTAATTTAACAACTTCCCCCTACAGCAAATAATCTGAGGTTCTCACTCTCGTAATTTATTAATAATAAATTTATCATCCAGGCCCTTCTTCCTCCGCCTTTTTGTGCAATTATCCGCGAATCAAGGAAGGGAGAGAATGGCTACTGTAAGGCACTTCATCAACTTCAATAAATACTTCGTGAATAAGAAAGATAATAAATTTAATGAATCAAAGTACTAGTGAGAGTCTGGTTCTGGTGGCAATGTCTGCGTCGACGAATTTGTGGCATACGTCGTCCGTCACGAAGTGTTCAATCTCAAATCCGTTGCCCTAACGCCACTCTATATCCGAGTCGTTCCGACTCCACTCTGTAATTCGAAACACTCTGTTTCACGCTAAAAACCAGGAACTGCATTCCTCGGAGCATAAAATCTCCACCGTCTATCCGTCTTCCAGACACTCGTTGCAAATCCTTTTCACTTTCTCCCGAAGCCTCCAGCTTCACGCAAATAACAGGAACTGCGTTCCTTGGAGCATAGACGCCGCACGTCTATCCGTCTTCCAGACGCTCGTTGCAACCTTTTACGCTTTCTCCCGAAGCCTCTAGCTTCACGCAAATAACAGGAACTACGTTCCTCGGAGCATAGACGCTGCACGTCTACCCGCCGTTCAAGCGCACCTCGCAATCCTCCTTCTCTCTCCCGAAGCACACGGCTTCATGCAAAAACCAGGAACCGCATTCCTCGGAGTCAAGCTCCCGACGTCTACTCGCCTTCCAAGCGGCTTCGCAATCCTCCTCCTCTCTCCGAAGCTATCTCTTATCCCCCTCGTTCCAGAAGACACCTCCTTTCTTTTTTCGGCCCCCCTCTACCACGAGGCACTGACCTACTACCAGGCGCTGACCTTGTCAGGTCCTGGAGCGAACCTGACCTTTGTCCGCAGACACCCTTTCTTCGAATCCGCACCCCAGCCGCTCCTGCTCCTGAGGAAATCGCTCTCCCTCGCTTATTGTCTCCGTGCCCGACGACATACCACACATTCCACCTAACGGACTTCTGTACGTGGAAACCAGACTCTATACAAACAGAACAAAACATACAACAATACTGACATTCTTTTACACAAAGGACGTATTCAGTCTTCCCAGACAATCTGGCGCTCTTCTAACCTTGGGCATTGTATATGCACACAGTTAATGAAATAAAGTTATTTCCTTGTTTTTATGTACATAAATTAGCACTAGATCATATCTTAAATGATATGCATCTCATTATTACTTTTCGCCCTTACACTACTCATTTTGAAATCCTTTAAAAATAAGGCTATATTTTTATTTGCAGTGATGTACAGTAAACCCTTGCTGTTTGTAATGGTGGCATTCTTTTAAAACTTCTGTAAACAGCAAAATGGTTTAGTTATAAAACCTTACTGAATTTGGGACATGGTATCAAGTAATGTATGAAAGCACTTCAAAAAGTAGCATTCCCAATTGTATTCCCACCTGAAGAACTCCTGCATTAATCGTCAGGCATGAGTTGAGTTTGTACATATAATCACAACCAGATGACAGTAGTAGCCTGTATCTCAGATGGCATGAAAGAAGATGATGGTGGCACTGAAACACTGGACAAAAAAGGAAGTTCGTTCTGTAATTTGTTTTCTTTGGGGTGAAAAAGTTCCACCAGTACAAATTTATTGAGAGCTAGTGACAGTGTATAGTGATAATGTTATTAGAGTACAACATATGCATAAATGGTGCAGGGACGTTAACAACACTTGGCCTCACAGTGCTTCAGTAGCCATGAATCTCTTGAAATCTCAGGACTAGAAAATTCTTCCACATGCACTATGCATGCCTGATACTTCCCCTTCCGAAGGTTGAAAAAGCACCTTAGAGGTCCCCACTTCCATTCCAGCGATGTTCAAAATGAAATCAAGAAATGTTTACACACCAGTGATGATTTTTTTTTTCAGGAAGTGCTGAACAGTTTGATTTACTATGATAAATATTTAAACAGACTTAGTGACTATTTGTAAAAATGAAACTATTGTAAAACTATCTCATCATGATGTGTATCTTGGCGTGTCATTTTGTTATTTAAATCAAAATTTGGGGACCTTACTTTTTGAATTACCCTTGTATATTTTCATTTTGAACTCACTTTTTTTTTTAGTCATAAGAAATATTTGTTTGACCATCTGCAAAGAGAAAATAATAATGGATAGGTAATAAATAATAATATTTGACTGTTTTGATTGATTGGATGCTGAACCTAGGTTGCTGGGATCTATTTTGTACCACTTATGTTCAAAATAATGTTTGTTTCTCTAAAGCAATAAAAATAATTTTGAATGACTGTTTTGGGCTTTAAATGTTTTATGGATTCTGTTTGAAAAGTAGAAATGTTATCAAAATTGTGAATTGGATTTTAGTCTGTCATGTGCAGGATCTGTAGTATGTACTTGATGTGGCATAGAGATCACAAATTCTGGAAGTATGAATCAAAATAATAAAATTCAGAATGACATGATTACAGGATATCAGTAAGAAACCAATGCAATTTATGATGATGTCATGCTTGATTCGAATTAGAAACGAATAAATGAAAATTCATTTTGTATAACTCATCCGGTAAAAAAAATTTATCAAATTTTTTTTCAAAAATGTTTTTGAAATAAATAGTGTACTTGCTGTGTTTACCTTTGTATAACCCCTTTTACATATAAGCTGACCATCTAGTTCAACTGCTAAAAATTAGTAAAAATGAACAAAGAAAAAATTGGGCCCATGTGTAAGCCAACCTTAAATCTCTTGAGTTTGGAAAACATAATTTTTATTGAAATAAAATAATGCATACCTACCAAGTTTTATGGTATGCTCATAAAATTTACAAAATTTTACCTTTTTTACAGGTGGCATGTTTTAAATTCTGTTTTTTTTTGTCCCCTCCCAAGTTAGTGTAGCTTAAAAAGAAATGTTCCGAAGTATCACAGCATCTGTATATTTTGATTTACCTGATCACATTTTCTCCCACTTCTACCACCCTTTACCCTGTCTGCTCACAGCCTAGCAGACTTGGCAAAAACACTGTAAGCTTTGGATTGGCAACAACTGCTGAACATGAAAGAGAGAGAGAGAGAGAGAGAGAGAGAGAGATATCAAAAGTAAGAACCTCACATAGACAACTTAAAATTGCATTTTTTAAATGTGTACTAACATATTGGCACAGAAATTTAAGGTCAAAACCTCAGTAAAGTAAAAGGTTACTGCAATATATCGCATTAATTTCGTAGTTACAAATTAAATTTTTATGTGTATGCAACCTAATGATAACGTACTATTGACATAATTATGTATTGATTGCTTTTTAAGTGTTGTTAAGTGTTGAATAGTGCCAAATATCCTAATTATGGCTTGTAAAATCGATTCAAATCCACAAATCATTTTCATAATAATTTGGCCTTAATCGATGCGTTTGATGCATCAGTCAGTCAGATATATCAATTAAACGTCCACTAAATTTTTTTTGCGAATTTTGACTCTTGAAAGTTGGCAGGTCTGATAATGCGAATTTCTAAAATTATCTTCTTTGAAAACTTTCAGTCCAAATCAATATCAGGGTTTCCAGATAGTTCATGTAATTCCATTTCTGTTAAAGTTTCATCATCAATATAAACATTGTCATCAGCAAAGTCATTGTGGCTGTTTTCTCCATTTGAATCAGAAACCAAATCATCTTGTGTACCATCTATGGCATTACTTTTGCAGCATGTTTTTGAAGAGATTGTGACTTTTCACTTCCGTAACAATGACATTGCGAGCTGTCGCAAAAGAGACAGCCACACTTTCTGCAAAAACACAAGAGGTGGCTGATTGATTTATCTGGTGCCTGGATGACTCACTGTGTCCCATACCAAAGATAAGGTGACCTGCTCAAAGTCCCACAGGGGGAGTAACGAGGGGATTACTTCCCTTTTTGAGAGCAAGAAATTCCCTTGTCTCATTTTATCATGTTAGCAACAATTATTTCCACAGAAGTAGAGTGGTTGATTTGTTTCTTGAAATCATATGCTGGGTTAAAAAATATTCAATTATTTATTTATTTATATATTTTAATGGTTCACTTATAAACTGACCCTTACACTTAAAAAAAAAAAAACAGTAAAAAAACTCTCTGAAAAGCTTTCAGCTTATATGTGAGTATATATGATGCATTCATCAAAGTAACAGATATGCATTTGCTGCCTCTGTATATGATGAACTACATCAATCATTACAGGAGTAACATCAAAGTCATTGGTAAAAGGCAGTCTTTACTAGAAGAGAACAATAACTGTTTGTAATTTTCAGTTATCTGAAAACTAAGTTTAGAAACTACAAAATAAAACAGGTGTTTGCATGGCTCCTGGAATCTTGGAAAAGTCCTGGAATTTAGTTTCCCCTTTTTTTCCAGGCCTGGGAAGTCCTTGATTTTTCATATTTTTGTGAAAAATCTAGGAAATAGTCTTGGATTTTTCTTACAATAAAAAAAAAATAAAAAAATAAGAAGAATCAGTCAAACTGTTTGCATTCATTGCGTACTTTGTTCTTGCTCCTTGTGACATCTGCTAATGATTCAATCACTTCCTCCCATGGAGCATGGAGACGATTTAATCTTGTTACACTAGAGTGTAAGATCTTTGAGTGTCATTTTCCATCCACCTTGGTTTGTGGCATAGCAGTTGTGTGCAGTTGGAGTCACAACAGCAAGTGGAAACCTTCCCATGAATACAAGGTGGGAGTTTCTTCTAGCATGTGCTTTTCTCAGTGATGGAGGTTGATATCTGATCTTCCTTCCACCAAGTGTGTTTGGGAATAGATGACTCTAGAATAGGGAGTCTTCAGTGCCATGGCAAAATTGTTTTCTATTATTATTATAGATGAGATTCCACCTCTTCCTGAGGTTTTTGTTCACTTCCTTCTGGGACGAGTGTGATGTACCAAGTCTAGGAAGTGGTATTTCTTTCTCTCAGTTGTCCAGGAACTTCCTTACTATCCTACAAGTGTTTAGGATAGCTGCCTTCTGTAGTCCCATGTAGTTGTTATGTTGAAGGTCTAGTGTTGGTTTAGAGCTGTGAATGGTCTTAGGTAAAACTCCTGTGGCTGATATTACTATGGGGACGATGGTGACATTCTCCCTATGCCACATTTCCTTGACTTCGTATCGTAGGTCGTTATACTTTGACAGCTTCTCTCCGTGCGTCTTCTGGATGTTGCACGTGTTGGGCACAGCTATGTCAATGAGGTATATAGACTTCTTCTCGACCAGGACGATATTGTGCCGATTGTGGGGGATGGTCTTATCTGTTCTGATCGATCTGTCCCAGTACATCTTGTGGGTGTTGTTCTCTAGAAGCGTTGTTGGCTTATACTTGTTGTAGTGGGACAGGCTCAGTTGTAATGAAGTGGTGCTTTCTTGCCAATTTCTGATGGACAATATTGACGACTTGATTGTGCCTTTTCGTGTACTCTGTTTTAGGTGCTTGAATTAATTCCCGCTGTTGCCCAATAATGCACACTCACATACCGTCCATAGTCTAGCCAAAGCAGTGTGTGACACGCGATCGGAGGGCACAGAACACAAGTTTGTATCACATTCACGATGTCGAGTTTCGTACCAAAAAAGGAGCATTTGCGGGAAGCATTACTCTTCTGCTTTCATCTCAAGAAATCTGCAGCGGAAAGTCATCGTTTGCTAGTGCAGGCTTATGGGGAACATGCCCTATCGGAAACAACATGCAGAGAGTGGTTCCGACGCTTCAAAGCCAACGATTATGACGTGAAGGACAAAGAACGCCCTGGGCAGCCGAAAAGTTCGAAGATGGCGCATTGGAGGCCTTATTAGACGAGGATTCATGTCAGACGCTCCACGAGTTGTCTGAAACATTACAGGTTGATGAGTCAACAAACAGTTAGCAAACATTTAAAGGCAATGGGAATAATCCAGAAGCTCGGAAACTGGATCCCACATGACAAGGTTATTCTTCTCCACGACAACGCTAAACTTCATGTCGCCAAATCCGTGAAGGAACTCTCAGAGGCACTTGGCTGGGATTTCTTACCCCAACCGCTTTATTCCCAGGACATTGCTTCTTTGGACTTTGATTTGTTCTGCTCGCTACAACATGGCCTGTCAGAGCAGCACTTCCTTTCTGTCGCGGATATCCAAAAATGGCTCGATGAATGGTTCACCTTGAAAGAACCTGCATTTTTCTACCACGGAATTCATTTGTTACCCCAACGGTGGGAAAGGGTCGTAGCTGCCAACGGACACTACTTTGAACAGACTATCCTGTACCGTTCTGTGGCAACACACAGGTGTTCGTGTGGCAAAAAACAGCGGGAAATAATTCAAGCGCCTAATATGAGGACTCTGCACCCTGCTGTGATATGTTGGATGGTCTCTGGCGCTTGATGGCATTGCCAACATATGTTGCTTTCCATTGACATGTCCTTCAGGATATGCTTCCGGTAGTTTCTGGCATTCACAACTTGATCTTGTATAGCCACCAGGAACCCTTTGGTCTCTGGAAAGAGTGATCCGTTTGTTAGCCATACATTGGATGTAGTCTTATCCACTTGGTCCAATTGCAGATCGTTGTAGTGCCTTCTGTGTAGGACTTGAAGAAGAAGCTTTCGCCAAGCTTCTTCTTTTGGCTCCCTCCTTCCAATCTCGATGTTCTGAGTAGGTAGGTCTAGTGCTGTGTACTTCTTGTCACTCTGGTTTATTGCTTGGTGAAGGGGTCCCTTGCTCTGATGGAAGTATTTTCTGAGGCTGCTGATTTCTTTATCATTATTATTATTGTGTTAGGTTCCAGATTACTTCATATATGTTTTGTACAGAGCAATTTTTGTACGGGGAGATTTTGCCACTTAGGAACCCATAGAACTTCATAAGAGTTCTAAATGTGTAGTAAATTTCAACCCAATTTGCAAAACATAAAATGAAGCACTATGATTCTAGCAAAAATTTAAGCTCCTGGAATTTTTTTAATGAATTCATGGAAAAGTCCTGGAATTTATTTTCTGTAAATGTGTAGAAATCCTGTAAAATAAAAAAGGTACCTACGTATTGCCACATTTGATCCTAGGCAGAGCATAAAAAAGGAAGACAACTTGTACTGATATTGTCTCCAGCATAAGAAAATACTCCATGACATCTAAAAAAATTTGAAGTGCTCAAATAAAACAGGTAAATGCAGGCATAGCATTTTTTTTCATTTCCATGATAATTTTCATCTAAAGAAAGTAGTGTTTAATGTTTACAGATGTTGTATCTTGGTAAGTACACATGGCATACTAATATTGTTCTGAAGGGCTCATTTAAAGAGTGTAATGTGTACCATTCCTGAACGGGATTTTTTTTTTTTTTGTGAAAACCTTGACTTTCAAGGGTTTACTGTATTTGCTCTCAAACAATTATTCTGAAAAACAGTGATGTTAGCACAACTGAAAGAAAAAAATGTCATTCGATTGTTTCAGGTGTGGCTGACATTTGGTCAGAGAGTGTGATTTCACCAGTCAAGTGCTCATCTTTCATTTGTGATATTTGCCAGATGAACTTTTCGTCTTCCGCTTTGTTACTTCAACACAAAAGGAATGATGATGAATGCATCAGGCAAGGTAGAAAGTTTTCTTGCTCCCAGTGCCCGTATTCAACATTCTACAACAGCAGCCTTCAAAAGCATATGAATACACATATGGGGATCAAACCCTTTAAGTGCTCGCAGTGCTCCAGAACTTTTTCTCAGAAAGTTCACTTCAACTCACATCTGCTCACTCATGCTGGCATTCGTCCATATGCTTGTGACACTTGCAGCTATTCATCTACCAGAAGTTATGATCTTAGCAGACACAAACGATCTCACTTCAAAAGAATGTACATGATGAAAACTTAATACATTGATTTGATTGGTGGTAACATTGGTAATGTTTGGTCATGAGTTTGCATATATATTTAAAATGTTATGGCCTGAATTGTTGTATATTTCCTTCACCATTTTATAGCAAGTTATCATTTGTGAAATATCTCAAAGGTGATGACACAAATATAATCACATTGTTCATTTTCAAATTATGTGTATTTTAATGTGTGTTGTGTTCATGTAATCTTAAATAGAAAGATTTTTTAGCCACATTTCATACCAGGTGTGTCAATAAAGCTTGGTGAAGTGGATGCTGTCATAATGCATAAAAGGAAAGGTTGTGAAAGGTGCAGTATTGGTGCATTGTTGCAGTAACTGACATAGGTGCACATTGCTACCAGGCAAAAATGGAGCAGAGAACTAGTATCAAATTCTGCATTAAATTGGGCCGTTGCTGTGTTGAATCACCCACCATATTCACCAGAACTGGCACTGGCTGACTACTTTTTCTTTTTCTGAATAAAATTAGAATTCAAAAGGAAGAGATTTGTGGACATTTCGGATATTCAAGTGAACATGACAACCGAGCTGCAGATGATAAAGAAGGAGGACTTTTCCCATGGTTTCCAACAGTTATATGAATGATGCCCAAAAAATGTATTGCATCTGAGAGAGATTATTTTGAAGGTCAGTAAAGTAGGTTAAATATTACGTATTGTTTATCGTTATACCGTGCACTCACCAAACTTTATTGACGCACTTTGTATTTTCAAGTGTAGTTTACATCTGCTCAATTATAAAAACTGAGAGGAAAGGGAAATAAGGGAATTCTTCTGAATGTAAGCTGTATGTCCTAGTGAAGTCAAAAGTAAATGTTTCTCTAGTAGTTTACACAGAAAGAAAAAAGAAAAAGAAAATATGGCCTCACATAAAACTTAACATTTTAAAATTGTATTTTTAACGGTTCTAAAATATTAGCACAAAAATTTAAGATCAAGACCTCCATGAAGTTTAAAAAAAGAAAAAGTTACTTACCACAATTTCAACAGGAACAGATAAAATATTTGTCGATATAATAAGACATAATGATAGCATTTTGATGAGAAAAAGATAGTTGGCAGTATTTTCACTTTGATTTTTATAAAAGTAAAATATTTTGCCAAATATGTTTACTTGTGGCATATGGTTTTCATTAAAAATCACTGTATCATTTGCATAATATAGTAATATTTAATCAATACTGCTTGATGCATTTCATCACTACATTCATTACACCATTCAATAAACACACGGATTAAACATTCAGTGAAAATTATTTATGGATCTCAATTCTTGAAAGTTGGCAAGTCAGTGCTCCTAAAATTGGCTTATATAATGCAGCAAACACAGTATCACCAGAGCCTATTTAAGAGAGGGGGGGGGGGCAGCAGCCCCAGGCACCACATCTTAAGGGGCCCCAGAAGTATGCAGGATGCTTGAAGAATTGACAGTGTTCTAAAGGAATAAGTGACAACAAAAAGACAGCCTGAAGAAAAAGAGTTTTCTCCAAAAATTTGCAAATTAAATGAAAAAATTTCCTAGTAAAATTCCCATAATAGTTGTTTTAGATTAGTAATTGAATTAAGAAACTAGGAAGCCATTTCTCAACAGGAGCTTTATTCAAAAGTTTTTTTTTTTTTTTTTTTTTTTTTTTTGCAGATAGCACAGCAGAAACTACATATTTTTTAAATTTCTTTCTTCTTTTTTAGGAGGAGTCCGAAAAAAGTATGGTCGCTCCCAGTCCATCCTCAAATTTTTTGAAAGCATGACAAATGTTTTTTTGCATACAACTGTAATTGGGGGAAATTTTCATACATTAAGAAGTCATTTGGATCATGCTATTTTGTCCACTACTTTGATATAATTTCAACAAGCTGAACCCTTGGGAGGATATTAAAGCAGAACTAAACTGGTGTCCATTTTTCAACCCTGCATTTTTATATAATATTTAGAGATTCAGTACCTCTTTTAGAATTGCTATTACGCACGTTAAAAATACAAATATGTGATTATGGTGGTGCAGTTAATTATAACATTTATTATTTAAAAAATAAAGACTAAAAGAAAGCAAGAGCAATTACTCACATATATTTGTCCAGAGGTCGTTTTCATTCGCATACCACTGTAGTTCCGCAAGTTGTTTGGTCTCAGGTGTTCAGCGGCTATGCATTGCAAAAGTCCGATGGTGACTATAATATAGTGTTTAGCAAATGTCAAAGTAGTAGTCGACCCAAAGAACCTTGCTATATATTGTATCGTAAGCTCAAAAGAATAATACAACTGAAAATAAAAACCCTGTAATGACCTATGCCACAGGCAGGTTAAAAGGCTAACAATGAACAATCCAAGAAACTATACTGAACGAATCTAAAAGGCTGATAGTGAACAAATTTAAAAGAACAAAATTATGAATGGCCAGAAGAAACGATGAATGAACTATTTACATAATGCGTGCACCACCTCCTCACGTCCACCAGCGTCCCCGGACGCATTTCGCCCTAGCCTCTTCCTAGGTGTTTTTAACGGGAAATGAAACATCTGTTGGCAAGTGACGTTTCGTACCTCCAGAAGTCATAATGTACATTGCGCATGGGTCAGTTTTCCTCCTATGTGGTGGTGCCATCTGGTGTCATAGTTTGATTTTACTGTATTTGTCGTCTTTTATTTTTGTTTTTATGCTCCTCTTTTAATCTTTTTTTCGGTGTCCACTAAATTCCTCCAGGTATATGAAAGGTGACACCATATCTCCGAAGCTTTTTAATGCCACATTGGAAAATGTCTTTCAATCACTGAACTGGGAAAACAAAGGGATAAAGATTAATGGAGATTATCTAACCCACCTTCGTTTTGCTGATGACGTAGTCATTTTTGCAACTACCCCATCAGAGCTGCAGAGTATGATCCAGGAACTTGCTGACAAGAGTAAAGAAGTGGGATTAAAAATGAACTTTCAGAAGACAAAAGTGATGTTCAATGCTTTTACAAGAAATGAAGATTTATCGATTGATGGAGAAAAACTGGAGATAACAGATACGTACGTTTATCTTGGACAGCAGATATCAAGTGAGGGTCACATTGATGAAGAAATTAATCGGCGTACAAAACTTGCCTGGAGAGCTTTTGGAAGAAACAGCATAATTTTCAAGAGCAATATGCCATTATGTCTTAAAAGAAAAGTGTTTGATCAATGCATCCTTCCAGTGCTTACGTATGGTGCAGAGACGTGGACCTTAACTAAAAGAGACATACAAAGGCTGCAGACAACTCAAAGAAGCATGGAGAGGTGCATGCTTGGTATAACCAGGAGAGATAAGAAGAGGAACTCGTGGATCCGAAAAATGACGAGAGTGGAAGACATCATGATCAGAGTTAAATCCCTGAAATGGCAATGGGCTGGACATACTGCCAGAAGGACAGACCATAGATGGACAGCCGAGATTTTGGATTGGATTCCAAGGGACAGGAAAAGACCCAGAAAAAGACCACATGGGAGATGGGTGGATGAAATTCGTAAATATGCGGGAGTGACATGGAGGAGACTGGCACAAGACAGACCGTTGTGGAGGAAACTTGGGGAGACCTTCGTCCAGCAGTGGATTGATAATGGTTGACAATGATGATGATGATGATGATATGAAAGGTCATATGATGAATTGTTATTGCAATTTGATGATTTAGTCTTCTCTATTAAGATGGATTCAGCAATTTGTATGGTTCTCCAGTTTTTTTGCTGATTTATCAATTTTATTTCCTCCCATAGTGGTATGTATCGATTATTTTGATTATTTATACAGAAGTCGATAAGTGAAATTTTATTTTATTTTCTGAACCAATTGCCGATGTGTTCCGATAATCTTATCCTGATATTTCTTTTGGTGCTTCCTATATATTGACTGATAATTTTGTTTTGGCTGTCCCCTATTGGAATTAAGTAAATGCCCGCTTTCTGCAATATCGGTGTGTTTCCGTGACCAGAAGTTAATGTGTCCTCGATATTTCTGGTCTTTATGCCAAAGCCCAAGTTCAATTTTTTGCATGCTTCTTTCAATATACTATTAATTTCTTGGTTGTAAGATATTTATCCACAATATTTCATTTCCTTTTTATCAGTTGGTATTCTGAAATGATCATTTCTTGTTTTCTCTGTTATCCTGTTTATAAGATTGTTTATTATTCTGATGTCATATCCAAAAGCAGAGGCCGTATTTTTGATCCAATTGAATTCTTTATTTAGCAATTGGTTATTGGAGGTATGGGTTATCGCTCTATTGATGTATGACTTGAAAGCTGAGTACTTATATGATATAGGATGGTGAGAATTAGCTGGAATAACGTTGGCAATATAGTTAGGTTTACGGTATATCTGGAAGTCAATTCTATTATTTTGATTTTTGTGAAATAAAATATCTAAGTAAAATCAATGTATTATTCTGTTCTTTTTCTATTGTCACATTAATTGATGCATGATATGTGTTATATGCCTCCAGAAAGACCTGCAATTCTTGTTCACTACGTTCAGAGATCATAAAGATGTCATCCATGTATCTACAAAAAAATGCTGGTTGTGGAATATTATTATTTTGCATCACAGATTTTTCAATCTGCTGTAAGACTACTTCAGAAAGCAAACCTGAAATTTTTCTGGCCATTCATATTTTATTTTGTTCTTTTAAATCCGTTCACTATCAGCCTTTTAGATTCGTTCAATATAGTTTCTTGGATTGTTCATTTTTAGTCTTTTAACCTGCCTGTGGCATAGGTCATTACAGGGTTCTTATTTTCAGTTGTATTATTCTTTTGAGCTTACGATACAATATATAGCAAGGTTCTTTGGGTCGACTACTACTTTGACCTAGCTAAACACTATATTATAGTCACCATCAGACTTTTTGCAATGCATAGCTGCTGAACACCTGAGACCAAACAACTTGCGGAACTACGGTGGTATGCGAACGAAAACGACTCCTGGACGAATATACACATGTGTATGTGAGTAATTGCTCTTTGTTTCTTTTAGTCTTTATTATTTTTTAAATAATAAACGTCATAATTAACTGCACCACCATAATCACATGTCCATATTTTAACGTGCATAATAGCAATTCTAAAAGAGGTACTGAATCTTTATATATTATGTATTTTAGCCATGCATAACTTGTGACTTCCTTATACGGAAGATATACATGAAGTATGCATTTTTATATTTTCTTGTTAACATTGATTTGTCCATGAATCATGAGATACACAATTCAAAATGGCAGGATATTTTTATGGCTCCCTCATATTTTGAGAATGTTTTTCCCTGAATATTTTTGTTCAGCTACCCATAGTTAAATCTTAGGTGTGCCACTAATACTGGGGCCCCAAAATACTGTCCAGCCCCCGGGGCCCCTGTCTATTTAAAGTGGCTCTGAATAACACAATGTAAAACTCAAACATATGAAAGTCAAACACTAGTCTTAGATTTTGTGTAGGAAGTTCTGTTTCCATTATTTTATATAAAAGTCTCTGTTTATACTGGTAGGTTAGTACTTGGAATCAATCGAAGCTAAATGTTAAAGGTAAATTGAAGGTAATTTCCGAGAAACATGCCTGCAAGTATCCAAAACAATTGAAGTTGGTATAGAGCAATGATAAACAACACGCACACTTTTCAGGACATCAGTAACCTTGAGAGCATTCAAAAACTTAGCTGCTGAAGGTCAGTCATAGTACATTAGCCATATCATTCAGCATACACAGTATCATAGATTAACAGCCACCATCTTGATTTCATTCAACTTTTGTCTACTTGACTGTTTTACCAGGGTTCCCATGCAATCCTGAAAAATATGGAAAACCTGTTATTCTCAGGGAATTTGAAAATGGTTCCAAAAATCAGGGAAAACTGCATTTCCCCCTGAAAATCAGAGATTATTGCTATTTTTTTTTATAAATACAAGGGGATGCTGAAAAGTTCTCGGCCTTAACCCACTTCCTGTAATTGTAGCATTATTTTGTTACTGCAGCTCAAAAGAGTGTTCATTTGTATTGTAAAGTGCCAATTTTCAGACTAATAACTTTTTTTTTTTTTTTTTTTTGCAGTGTTTTACGTCCTGAGCTGAATCACGTCAGTGCAAAGTGTTGAATTTTTGAATGCGGAACTCCGGGCTGTCATGAAATTTCTGTTCCTGCAGAAGAAAACTGCAAAGGAAATCTATGAGTGTATGGTGCAAACATTAAGTGACAAGTGCCCTTCATATTCCACTGTGAAGAAATGGTGTGCCAATTTTCAGCGTGGAGATTTTGTGACCGAAGATGCAACAAGATCTGGGAGGCCTTTAACAATGACAGCACCCGAAATCGTTGACCGTGTTAATGACTTGATTTTGTCAGATTGGCAAATCTCGGCTAAAGCAATAGCAGAAACACTGGAGATATCCAGGGAACGTGTTGGGTTCATAATTCACGAGCACTTGGATATACAGATGTCAGCGAAGTGGGTGCCCAAATGTTTGAACATCGATGAGAAACGAAAATGAGTGGACACTTTCAAATCGGTTTTGCAGCATTTTGAGTGATCTGGTGATTTGTAGCTACTTGTCACTGTTGATGAAACATGGTTACATTACTACTATCCAGAGATGAAACAACAGTACCTGCAGTGGCAGTACTCGGGTTCTCCACTGCCAAAGAAATTCAAGACTCAAAGGTCTGCAGGAAAGGTCATAGCAACAGTTTTTTGGGATTTGGAAGGCATTTTACTGACTAACTATCTCCCAAAGGGCCAAGCAAAGCAATGAATTCTGAATGCTATTCCAACTTGATGTGCCAATTAAAGGAGACGTTGAAGGAAAACCAGGAGGAAAACTGCAGAAAGGTGTTCTCTTTTAGAAGACAATGTGCTAGCTCACGAGGCTGACAAGACAATGGATGTTTTGATATATCTGGGGTTTAAGTGCATATACCATCCACCCTACTCACCAGACCTTGCTCCATCGGACTATTTCCTGTTCCCAAACCTTAATAAAAGTTTGAAAAGGAAGCATTTTTTGAATAATTCGGAGGTGATATCAGCAGCAAAGTAGTATTTGAGTGATCAGACCTCAGAATTTTTTTTTTTTTTTTTGGGAAGAGTTAAAGAAACTCCAGAAATGCTGTGTCAAGTTTGTTGAACTTCGGGGTGAATATGTGGAATAATTTGTAAGTTTCATGGCTCTAGCCCATTTCCTTGGTGAGGCCAAGAATTTAACAGCATCCCCTCTGTAAGGGAATTAAAAAAATTGGGGATTTTTTATTGTGCCAAAAAAACCAAAAAAAAAAAAAACCCCTTTCTTTTTCAGATTCCAGACTTTTGATTGCAGTTACTGCTTGCCAAGAATTTATTAAGTTCTTATTTGGTTTATGTAGACAGTTTGCTTTATCGTATCAAGTATTCAACTCATAAGTTGACAATAATGTTTACTGTTTCACATGTTGTGGAAGATATCGAAGCATCTATGGGAAAATAATGCACTTCTATTATCTAATCTTGAGGTTTGGGTGAATATTTTTATCGACGTTTAACATTTTGATTTCCACCCTTCTTTAGTTGAATTTTTCAGCACATTTTCATTCAATTTTAATTGTATCACATGTTGTCTGAGATTACTCTCCCTTGGATTTAAACTTATGGTTTGATTTTAGCTATCATTCAATACGGCTCATTTTTAGAATTCATGTCTACATTCCGTTGCAACCATTCATTGGTTTTAACCTTTCATCCACTATTTTTCCTCTATCGTTCTTTTTAGTAAAAGCATTTCAGTAATATCCTGTACAACGATTGAAGAAGTACTGAAAGGTGAATAGCCTAACCCAATTAAAGGTAAGTTCATGATAATTATATATATTTTATATATATATCAATGTCATTTTCGTAAATTTCAAGATTAGATAATAGAATTGCATTATTTTCCGTAGATGCTTCAATATCTTCCACAATGTGTGAAACAGTAAACATTATTGTCAACTTATGAGTTTAATACTTGATACGATGTTTTGGCTACATAAATAATGTTCTGCACTGTTGAGTACAATTAGAACCAAGGAAATAGTTTATTTTATTTCTTGTAACATGGAACTAGGCACAATAGCCTGATACACTCCTGCTTGCTGAAACGCATCACAAGCGAACCAATCAACCAATGGATCAAAGTTTTTTGTTGGGTGGTTGTGTGGTGACATGTTTTTCTAAACAGATGCTCATTCAGTCATTAAGCTTAGCTGCATTGTGTTATAGAATATAGAAAAAAGAAAAACTCAAACTAATCAACTGACAGATTTTCCCTTACATATGAACTGTTTCTATGGGAATGTATTAAATTCTGCATTGGTAGTATACCACTGAGGTTCACAAAAGATCATGGAATTATGGTACCAAAAATAATGTGCCTTGTGCATTTAGTTGTCTTTAATAAAGAACAGGTAACTGTGTAAATATCAGTTATCTAAATAATGTACAAATGCAGGAACAACTGATAATCACTAGTCTGCATGAGATCAGATGATTGAAAACTAATATTTCGTGCTTAGCTCAATTTTTTATGCTGATTCCAGAACTGGTCCTAGTTTTCTTCTATCACATTCAGTTTTTGCACAATTAACCCAAGTTGATTTTGAAGATTTATCGCTGATAGCATTACATCTTCCAGTCGGTCGTTTTAGCGGGAGGTATTTCAGCCATCTCTTTTGCCAATTGTCGTCAAAGCAACATAAGGTTACTTTTGGAGTATTGCCAACTAGCCACCTGTAAAAGAAAGACTTAAAAGAGAATTAGCAAGAATCCAATCAGATGCTCACATTTCCAGTTCATTGCTCTTTCTGTTTGGATTTACACAGCTGTTCTAAGTTGCTGTCTCTATTGTGAGTGCCTAGTCTTACAATGTCGAAACGCAAGTGTGTAAATTGTCCTAATGTGTTCTGTTGCATTTGTGGAAATTATGTGGTGCTTAAGCAAAGAACGGATATCACAGACTTAGTGAAGAAAGCTTACTATGCTTATTTTAAAGTGCATCTTGGTGATCAGGATAAAGTATGGGCATCACATAAAGTGTGCTGCTATTGTGTTGAGAGGTTAAGGTTATGGACAAAAGGGAAGCAAACATGCATGCCATTTGCAATACCTATGGCGTGGAGGGAGCCGCCTAAAGACCACCTGAACGACTGTTACTTCTGCTTAGTTAATATTAATGGCTGCAATTCGAAAAATAAGAACAAAATTGTGTATTCAAGCATTGCTTCAGCCATTAGGCCAGTTCCACATGGAAAAGATCTGCCTGCCCCTCTTCTTCCAGCTGTGTTAGAGAACGTGGCAGAAGATGATGAATGTGAACGTGATGCAATCTCTGAAGACGATAGTGATGATGTCTACAAGCCAGAAAACGACTCTAATCCAAAACTGTTCTCCCAGAATGAACTTAATGATCTAGTACGTGATCTGAACTTGCCTAAGGAATCTGCAGAACTATTGGCTCCTGGTTGAAAAGTAAGAATCTTCTGGCTCCAGGAACACAACACATTTTTCATGGTACCGACACAGAGAAAAAGAAGTACTTCCTTTTTTCTCACAGAACAAATTCCTTGGTTTACTGCAATAACATCAACGAGTTAATGCACTTCTATGTCATTGAACATGATCCTACTCAGTGGAGACTTTTTATTGACTCGTCCAAGAGGAGCCTCAAAGGCGTGTTACTACATAATGGGAATGTGTATGGGTCCATTCCTGTGGCCCATTCAGTTAAAATGAAAGAGACATTTGAGAACATGAAGGTACTATTAACAAATATACAGTATGAGGAACACAAATGGCTTATCTGTGGTGATTTCAAAGTAATAGGAATGCTATTAGGACAACAAGCTGGGTACACAAAAATGCCTTGCTTTCTATGTGAATGGGACAGTAAGGCAAAGGAAAGGCATTGGACAATGAGAGTTTGGCCAGAGCGGAGAAATTTTTGTTCCTACTACTAAATACATCCTGCATGACCCACTTGTAGACCCCCAAAAGTATTGCTTCCACCACTACACATCAAATTGGGGTCGATGAAGCAGTTTGTAAGGGTTCAACCACAAGATGGGCCATGCTTCAAGTACCTTTCTATGAAATTTCTCTTCATCACACTAGAAAAATTGAAAGCTGGAATTTTTGTCGGCCCTCAAATAAAAAAAAAAACTGATGGACAAATATTTTGAGAAAATGATGAATGAGAGAGAAAAAACGCATGGACAGCATTCCGATCTGTAACCAAAAACTTTCTAGGGAATCACAAAGATCCTAATTGCAGAAAAATTGTTGAAACAATGTTGGAAAACTTCAAGCAGTTGGGTTGTAACATGAGTGTAAAAGTTCACTTTGCTACACTCCCATATCGACTACTTTCCGGAAAATCTGGGTTATTATAGTGAAGAGCACGGTGAACACTTTCACCAAGATATTGAGGAGATGGAGAAGAGGTGGTACCAAGGGAGATGGAATGGAACTATGATGCCCGACTATTGTTGGATGTTGAAGAGGGACAGTAAAGATAAAGGAGGATCTGCAAGAAAGTAAAAAAAAAAGACATTTTAAAGTATTTTTGTAAAAAAAAATAGTCTTTGTGGAATATTGTGTTTGCATTTTGTGCTTACATTAATTAAAATCTTGAAAACATTACTTCTTATTTTATTTAAAAACCTGACATGATAGAGAAAAATAGAAGTCATTTCTAGAATCGGCATCAAAAATTGATTCAGGAACAGCTATTTTTAAGAAATCATCTGACAAAAAATTTAAATTTGCAGACTGGTGTAATCAATGATACAAAAGACATGCAATTTACAAAAAAAGATATGAAATTTGAAATTTACTGACAATCAGTGCTACAAAGGACATGAAATTTAGTTTAGAGTCTTGGAAGAATTTTCAAGAAGAAATATTTTCATTTTTAGATCCTTTTGAGCTTCTCAGAATAAGAACTGTCATCTGGTGTAATGACTGTTATTTCCTAAAAAGCAAGACAATCAAGAAAGTAAGGAGGAACACAACATGTATGTTTTACCTGAGATTCAAACTCAACCCCAGCAATGCCAGGAGTGCATGCCTTAGATTGACTATTGAGTGATTCTAAGAAAAACAGGAACAACTATCAAACACATCTCCTATGCATACATTCATAAGTAGTGAAAATGATATCTTTGAGAGAGAGAGAAAGAAAGAAATGTAATGTCTAGGAGTGTGCAATGGACTGTAGAAAATCATTCTGGTGATGAGTTAGGAAATGATATTGTGTGCATCATGATTTAAAACCATGTCTGAGAAAAAGCAAAGAACAGGCTGCTCCATGAAGTTATTATTGTGGCCACAATAATTCATAAGTTTTATACACATATGAACTAAAAATATCATCCTTTGTTATACTTCACCTGAGATTATTATACCGTTTTCATATAGTTTTTAAAAATTCACCCCTCATATTTCAGTCTCTGTATTGTATAGAAGGTGTCTAAAATTGTCTTTTTGGCTGTTATCTCTCTTTCTGTCCTTGAAACTTTTTTCTATGTTCATTTTTTATCCCAGAATTACTACTGTCACAAAATCAGCTGACACTGGGAATATTTTCTGTGTGTAAAAGTGGAAAGCAATAAAAACATTTATCTTTTCCTAAATTATAGCCAAGTCTTTTCTTTACAATGCAACATGCCTAGAATTATCTTCATGATGAATGATTTTAGAAATGCTGTCTGTCTCATTGTCTTCCACATATTGAAAAGGGAGAGAGAGAGGGAGAGAGAAATAGGAAGGAAATTTTCATAGAGATGTTGGAACTCATTTGTATGGCCAACACATTGTCAAACTTGAAAATTGTACAATTTCAATGATATCAGGAGATACAGATTCAATTTCTGCTCAAGGATGATGTAGTTTTCATGCATTTCGGATAGTTATCAGCATTGAGAAATGTTGATTCTGCTGTCTCTGTGCCAAAAAATCATAAGTTTCTATGTCTTCGATTGTTTTTCTGGAGTACTTATCAATTCTTTTTATTCTTTCTTTTGAAACCAGTATTGGCCGCCCCGGTGGCGCAGTGGTCTAAGCGATGGCCTCTGATCATTCGTCCGAAAGGGGTCCGGGTTCAAATCCCGGTGAGGCATGGATGTCGTGTTTGTCTTACGGCACTGGCTCTTTCCCTTCCCTGGAACCAGTGACCCTAAATTAGGGACGGGCGACTGCTTATAGCCCATTGAGTTGCTCACGGTGGTCGTTAAACCTCCAATCAAAAAAAAAAAAAAAGAAAAAAAGAAACCAGTATTGAAACATTTTTATTGCAGCACACAAATAAAATTCACTGCCATTGATGAACTTATATAACATACATTTTCCAGTTTCTGTGTATAATGTTAGGATGAGTTTGCAGGTTCATAAGTTACCTTTGTGTCTTGAAGGCAGAGAGAGAGAGAGAGAGAGAGAGAGAGAGAGAGAGGAGAGAGAGAGGAGAGAGAGAGGAGAGAGAGAGAGAGGAGAGAGAGAGAGAGAGAGAGAGAGAGAGAGAGAGAGAGAGAGAGAGAGAGAGGAGAGAGAGAGAGAGAGAGAGAGAGAGAGAGAGAGAGAGAGAGAGAGAGAGAGAGAGAGATTTCTATTTTAAGTTTCTGGTATGTGATTATTTCCTTACCCCTAACCACCGCACATAACAATGAGGATAAATAATTTCAACATTGCACAAATGCCTCTGTGATCCAGAGAATGTGTGATTAAAGAAAAAGAAAAGAGGAAATGGATTCCATTAAATTTGCAGACAACACTGTTAATTCATATTTACTATGAGTGATAAAAAAAAAGTAAGAGCATGTTTTGAAACTGATTACAGGCATGAAGTTTTTTTTGACTTTGTGGCTGAAGAAACTGAAAAAGAAATGCAGTACAGAAAGAAAAATGGTAAAAAAATGTTCAGGCTTTTATGACCAAAATAAAATAAAATTAAGATTAATGGTTAGAACATGCAATTGTGATGCTAAATCAGGGTCAGTGGAATGAACATTCATAGCACCATTGATTAGTAACAATTAAAATACCATGTTTGCTTTATGTAAGAAAGCTCCAGTGCAGATGTTTGCCTAAATTAATCTCATTTCTTAACATCATTAAACAATGTCAAGTGCGGTTGTGATTTCAGATGTGGTGGTCATTTTTTTTTCATGCCTGTATGTAGGTGACTATTAAGTTTTGCGAATTCTAAGAATTAATTTAATCAAAAGCACTGATTTCAATTGTAGTTCCTCATAGAACTGTCCACCTCTGCTTATGGAAAGATGCATGCATCCCCATGAAACCAGTCAATAAAAAATTGGTGCCATGTTTGTTTTGGGATTGTCTGAATTTGTTCTTTGTCGGCAGCAGTAGCCTTTTCTGGACACTCAAAGCAATGTCCACTCAGTTTTTTCTTTACATTTAGGAACAGGAAAATGTCATATGGAGCTTGGTCAAGACTATATATGGTTGGATCAAACTCCAGATCACAGAGCTAGGTCAGGACTATATGGTTGCAACCAGACCCCAGACTCATGCAGAAAGTCTAATGTTTTCTTGCAAGGTGGGTAGAACCATTGTCTTGTGCAACATGATTCTGCAGAGTTCTGCATTTTGCCCTTCTCTCCTTTATCACTTGAAATACTTTAAGCAAACACACGGTAGTACACCATGATACAATAACTGTCATATGATCCCCTAGGGTAATCATTGTAACATGACCACTGGCAGAGAAAAATGAGATCAACAAACACTCCTGAGATGCTTGGTTTAACATAGGATGATCATAATTTGGAAACACCCAGACCTATGACTGACCTTTATCTTAGGGCCATGTTGGCAAATCCTGCTTTAATCATCTGTGATGATATCAGAAACATGGTGAGAGTTCCCATTTACAAAGCTTCATATCATTTCATGACAGTGCTCTGCTGTAACTTCTCGTGTCTTTGTAAATTTTCTGTACACCCAATGACAGTAGTCTCCTGACATGCAAGTACGGTGAAACCTCTGGATAACGATCAATGCTTAGACATGCTTAGACCAGGAGAAAGCGACTGTTGTTGGAAGGTGGCCATTGTTTGGAGGTTAGGCCTAAGTTAACATTGCTAGGACGTTTGTGTAAAAGTAGAATAAATATGTAAAGCTTATGCACAATAAAGAAAATGTTGCAGTGCTTTTTTCAAATGCTGACTCTGAATAAAACTGAATATAATAATTAAATAATTCATGGTGTAGAGGATTTTAAGAAAGCATCTGATTTATGGCGTAGGGGTGTTAAACAGCCCTGAGAAATAGCAAGCTATTAGATTAGGCTTAGGGTACACTACAGGAAAGAAAAAGACATTTTTTAGGTAAAAATGCACAGTTAGCTGGCCGCGCACCGTAAAGTAGGAACAGAGCCAGCGGGGGCCAAACCAAGAAACATCACCCCAACGGGCAAAAATCCAGGCTCTGTCAACTACACTCGTGGCCCCTGGGAGCAACTGAAACAGACTTGGAAGCTGCAGCTCACCTCACATAGAAATAAACTTTCAACTCCTTTTTTTCACTTAAGCATGCCACTGTACCAGACATTATGCCTTTAGCAATAAATATTTTGCTCCCTATCTTATCCCTCTTGCTGAAGTACCAAAGGAACTATGTAAAATCCAAGAGGCATGTCCGTTAGATTTCCTTCGGGGCTGAATGGGGTGCCCGTGGACCGCTGTTAAGAGGTTTCGTTGTTTGGAAGTTATTGTTAATCCTACGGAAGCTGTTCGGTACCAACCAGAACTTGCTGTTGTTCAAAGCTGACCGTTAATGGAGGTTTCAGTGTATTTGTGTAAGATTCCCCAAACATGCAGCAAATGAATGTCCACAATCTGCTCTGTCTTTTTATAAGTTACCCACAGGTCAATATCAAGTTTTTCACACTGAGATTTTTTTCTGTGACTGCTGTAATAAAATGACCCTTATGCTCTCCCTCATCTAGGAATTTTCTGCATTAATGAAATTCCACAAACCACTTGTAAATAGTTTTGTGAGATGGTGAAGACTGGAAAGTCTTTCTGCAATACTTCCAAGTACTCCGTTGAATCGTCCACACTTAAAGTAAAAATAATCATGCTTTAAAAATCCCCATGTGTCACCTCCATGATTGTGTTATGCAATAATGGTATGTAGGTCAACTGAATATGACTGCTGCTCTGACCTGCTGGCATACCATCTGTTGGTCTTCTCAGTTCTTTTGGATGGTGAAGAGAAAATAATATCTGTCATAGTTTCTTTGAAGCCAGAAAATTTAACAGTCACCTTAATAAAAATTTAAAAGGGTTTATTGCAAGCATATTTTGGTTACACCTCAGTACTTTTGGCTTTATGAGTGAGTTGTAATCAAAAGTAAGGTTGTTATAACCAATTTCAAATTATGTGATGTGTTCTAAACTTACATTAAAATCAGTGCAAGTGTGTGTATTTGTAGCAACAAGTTTGGATTACTGTTAGAACTTTTAACTACTTCACTATCTATTTTAAGTGGCATTTGGTAATTTCTTTAGCTGATATGAAAATTAAAATTAATGATGGCAAATTGAAAAACTTCGAAATTTTCTGTGAGCAGATACACTGCTGGACAATTGCTAAGGACGGATCATAAACGGCTATATAGCGCATAAAAAAGTAAGTGTGGTTGGATGCCAAGTGAAATAAAATAATGTCAGAATGCCAGGACATTACAAGAAAGACAATTTATTGTGCTCTGAAATCCAGAAGGCTTTGGAACGTGTTCAAGGGACAAACAAGCCATTTTGGGCAGAATACGTAAACGTGAAAAAATGCAATTACCGTCAGCAGGCGTTCCGGCGTAAGATGTCAATACGGGATTAGCCACCATGGAGGGCGATGCAAGATTCCACACGTCGTGTCATGCTTTGCAAAACATTATCAAGCAGGTGTTCGGGTAATTTATCCCATTCCTCTGTCAGTGCACGGATGAGGGTGTCCTTGTTTATTGGACGGCGTTGGCGACCAGCAAGACTCCTCCCAAAGCATCCCACACATTTTCAATGGGATTCAGATCTGGAGAACGTGCTGGCCATACGAGGTGTTGAATATCCTCGCTCTCAAGACACTCCGGGACAGCGACTGTTTGATGACATGTTGCGTTGTCGTCCATGAAAATGAATCTATCACCGACAGCACCACGGAACATGCAAACATGAGGTAGCAGAACATCATTAATGTATCGTTGGCCAGTCATAGTCCCAGTTGGAAGCACATAGAGTGACGTACGGCCATTGATCATGATGCCAGCCGATACCATGACTTTACATGTCGGATATCGGTCCCTTTCCTCTATGTTTGCTGGACAATATGCAGTACCACTATCACGCCAGATCAGTTGTCTTCGACAATCAGACGATAGACTGTATCTACTCTCATTTGAGAAGAGGACAGCAGACCAGTCGTTATCAGTCCAATTGCGATGTTGATGGCACCATTGCAAACGGGCCGTATGGTGACGTCTGGAC
Organism: Macrothele yani; assembly: GCA_039090855.1. Lineage (NCBI taxonomy): Eukaryota > Metazoa > Arthropoda > Arachnida > Araneae > Macrothelidae > Macrothele > Macrothele yani. The sequence continues at coordinate 118,437,026 of CM077005.1, read as the reverse complement.
AATGGGATGCACACAACAGGGCGGCGGGCGTATAGTCCTCCTTCATGCAAACGTCTGGCGACAGTTTTTCTGGAGATCCGCTTGCTAGTAGCAGCCATAAACTGATTTGCTACCTCACTAGCTGTGCTGCACCGGTGTCTTTTTGTTGATAGCACTATGTACCGATGTTCTGCAGGGGTCGTACTGCGAACATGACCTCCTCTGTGACGTTTGCTACACTCTTCATTTGTTTGAAATGATTTCCAAAGCCTTGAAACAACACTGTGGCTGACGTCGAACTCCCTGGCAACATCTGTTATTTTTCGCCCTTCTTCAATCTTGCCAATAATACGGTCACGCGTAAAATCATCTAGGTGATGTCAGTAAGACATACTGAAAATTGTAAGTTCGTCAATTGATTCTTTCCCTTTCAACTTTGCGTTTGAACAACAACGGTCAACAAGCGTCAAATCCTTTATATCTGTTATCAGCGCTATGACGTCACGAACAAGTTCGGCAATCCAAAATTTGCATACGCACAACACGTCTTACTGTATCCCACACTTATGCTAATTTCCACATTTTCCTGCCTTCCATTTTATGGTTGCTATTGTCATCCGTCCTTAGCAATTGTCCAGCAGTATATTACCCTTAATGGATGACAATTCCTGTTGATTCTTACTTCTAGTCATAGTGTTGAGACATAAAATAATTTTCATCTAAAAATAACCATTAATGTTATTTTCAGATGGGGAAAATTGTTATTGTTATTTTTTAGTTCAAAAGAAGCGCTGAGAACTGGTAATATCATCGAATAATCATTTTTGTAGAGGTTATAAAAAACTTACACAACAGTCTAGTGTATAAATTATTCAAAAAAAAAAAAAAAAAAAAAAAAGACTAGAGAAAAAAAAATATTACATGATCATCTTTTTTTGTTTTTTTCATGCTGTTACTTGTAGGAAAAGCTAAATTGTTCCCATATTTATCTGTTTATTTATTTTTAATTCTCTTCTATCTTGAAGAACTTTTCTTTGTCTTCACTTCCTCTTGAGTTTTCTTTTCACAGACATTTCTGGCCTCTAGATTTTTCTCAAGGCCTGTTCGCGATGTGTAGAAACTGTATATAAAGATTTCTTTACACTATAAGAATTTAAATATGGTTGCCAGTTATTAAATTAAAAACTTTTCATTATGTGTTAAAGCCTTAAGTAAGTAGTTTATTTATTTTTATTGCAACTTAAGGAGAGAAATTGAGCATGCCAGTCTAAAGCCTATTTTGTTGTTGCATAGTATCATGTATTGAAAAACAGTTTGTTAATTTGAATGTGTATACATACATACATACATACATACATACATACATACATATCACTAAGCTGTTCTCTGAGATTCAGAGGTTAGCTCCAAAAAGAAATACAAACTACCCGATGTTTTTACTTCCCGTTGTTGTATCAAACTTCTCCATTTACAGCGATCTTGACATACAACTCGGGCTACACTGACATCCATCACACGCCATAAACAAGATCTTCTATACTTCATACTCATAATCTTTTTCTCATGCAGACACTCCTGAATCTGATACACCCATGTCTTCCTTGGCCTTCCTCTGCCTTTCCTTCCTGCCACTTGGGCTAAAAAGATTTTCTTAGTAAGTATCTCAACACACATTCTTTCAACATGGCCAAACCACCGAAGCATATTGGTCTCTACCTTGCTAACAACATTTTGCTTCACATCACACAACTGCAACACATCTTCATTCCTCACATAATCAGACCGTATCTTACCACAACCCCCCGTAAGTAACGCATTTCTCCAGCACACAAATGACTTCTATGTTTCTTCTGTAGTACCCAGGCTTCACTACCATACATCAGCATAGGAACAATTACACTTTCATACACAGCCATGCAGGACTCTAGAGAACCCATCATTCCTGTGAAAACCTCCCAGAGCAGCTATGTCTTTCAATGAAGAATTCACTCGCCTACTAATTTCGCCATCCAATTTGTTCTCTCTGTCAAACATGCTTCCTAAATACACAAACTCACGCACCTGGTCAATCACAGTGCCATTTCTACTTAAATTAATTTGAATGTGATTTAAATTTGAATGTGTATGCTGTGTTGTATTTCTGTTATTTAACCAAATGGTTTAAGTAGCCTTCTATAAATATAAGCAGCTGATACCAAACATTTGACTTACAATGAGCTAAAAACTGATGTTCTCTTGGGATTAATTTGCAAAACTATAGATTTAAAAAATAAAAACAAACTATAATTAAAAAAGACAAATGATAATAATGGCTAATATCCGGAAAGTTACAGTAAGCTTTGAAATTTTGTAATGGTTTAATGTTTAACATAAAAATATACCGTAATTTCTGTCGTATAATCTATGGATTATATGCTTAAAAAGTTATAAATTTAGGTTCTGCAAATAATAAGTCACTTAAAAAAAAAAGCCTCTTTGCAGCTCTTTGATTTAAAAAATCTTCGTGTAAATTGTGCAAAAAGGGCCAAAAATGCATTAATAGCCAAAAAAAAAAAAAAAAAAAAAAAAAATGTAATGCAATATGAAGAAAGGGGTCTGCAAGGAGTTGGAAGGAACTCTTTTACTTTATTTTTTGTATTCTGAGAGAAAATATGATGCAGTGAAAGTGTTATTATTGCTCTCATGGGAGATTACATGCTGTAAGAAGCTTAGTTGCATCCATGGACATGGGTTCCACAGCTCTGCTATCCTGCAACACATAAATGTTTCTGTTAATAATCAATTTGCAAATCCTATTTGTTGATTTTTGCTTTGCTAATTGCATTATCTAAGGCTTTTGTTCATTCTTCAGTTGAAACATTTTGAGAGATGCTGAAATGTCTTCAGAATACTGCACATTATCCATGGTTTTGGAGCTACGGTAATGCTGAGAAAAAATCAGGGATTTTTATTCTTCTTTTTCTATTTTAAAGAACAATCTGGATCTGCTCTTTATTCACTTTATAAAAGAAACATAACTAAGGTTTTTGTCTGCAGTTAATTTATTTAGTAAGATCATTTTTAGTTTGTACATACTTTTTTGTAGGGTTGGAACATTAATGAATGTTCTTTTACAACAAATGACTCCACCGTGAATGATTTGCTCTCACTTCTATGAATGATAATTCAACACCATTACTGAGACACACACTAAAGTCACAACTTGTTGATTTTCTTCTTCCCGTGTAAGTTTGTAAAAGAATTCCCAATATGAAAAGTAAGCAGAATATAAATTCTAAATTTGCTTGTAACACTTACTGGTCACCATGTAACACCTCTCAGAAAACTTGAACATTTCATCGCCCTGGAGCGGGAATTTATCTTACGATTTCCGTTCGAGAATGCTAACCATTGCACCACACAGGACAGTGAAGTTCCAAGCAACTGAGACTTAAGCAAACTTTGCTTAGGAATCTGAACACCCTCTGATTTTTGCTAGTTTAAGCATCATTGCTTCCTCATAGCGTTTTGATCCGTCTCCCATCCATAAACAGATGCAAGTCAGAAATCACCAGTACCACAGACAAATCAATGAAGGAAGAAATATTCCCCATAATACATTCATACAGATGTATTATGAGAAGTATTTCTTCCTTCATTGATTTATGAAAAGTAATGTCGAGAATTATAAGTGTCAACCATTATGTGAGTGAGAAATCAGCATTCAGCTAGGAAATGTGGTGAAATTTTAAGATTGGGAAAACAATGTGAATGCCATTCATTTGAATGGTGTGCTCACGATGAGCTTCTGTGACTAGTGAATGGATCAACTAAGCTCCTTCTCTTTTGGCCAGATTGTCAATTTTTGCTTTTAACCATGAATGGTGAATGGTTTGCTCTCTTTACTGTGAATGATCATTCAATCCACCATTACTGCGGAGCACACTAAAGTCATAGCATGTTTAATTTTCTTCCATCCCTATTCAGAAACAAATTCCCAATATGAAAAGTTATGTCTAGAATTAATAAGTGTCAACTGTTATATAAGTGAACAATGAGCAGTCAGCTAGGAAATATGTGAAAACTTAAGAATGGGAATATGAATGCCATTCATTTGAGTGGTGTGTTCTCGACGACCTCTTGTGAGTGAGATAGATAAGCTCCTACTCTTTTGGGCAGTTTGCCAATTTTCATTTGGAGCAAAGAATGGTTTGCTCAATGACTGTAGTTAGACAACTGGGAGCAAAAAGTAAATGACCACTCATTTAATGATCATTTATGAATGATTTGCATGAATGAACTCCCAAATAGGAATGACTTATTCCATCACTACTTTGTACTTCTGGGTCATCCTGAAAATTGCAGTGTTTCTGTGAGAATTTACAATTTGGGATCAACAACACAGGTGCGGCCTGTACTGTGATTTCTTTTTCTGAATTTTACAACCTATGGATTATACGAAGGAAAATACGGTAATTTTTTCTAGGTACAGGTCTCCTGTGCCTCAGTTTTGTGTTCATTTACCAAAAAAATTGTACATCAACACTTTATAAGGCAAATAAAGCAGTATTTGATGGTTTTCTGTTATCTTAGGTTTTGCTGATGATTGGTTAGATGATCCTACTGCTTCATCTAAAACTACAGGTCTTGTTTGTGATCACTGTCAGACAAGCTTTACTTCTCTTGCTCTTTTGCTACTCCACAAAAGAATCTTGAAGGAAATGATGAAAAAGTAAAAACATTGTCTTGTATTCGGTGCACTTATTCAACTGATGCTGTCAGCAACCTGGATCGACATATCCCTGCATGCTTGGCCATCAAACCTTATGAGTGCCTTCATTGCTGTAGAACATTTCAGCAGAAAACTCATTTCAAGATGCATTTGTTTATTCATGCTGGCATCCGCCCTTTTGTGTGTGATATTTGTCGTTATTCAACCACCAGAAGTCACGATCTGAAGAGGCACAAGAAATCACATTTGAACCAACCGAAACGCAAAAGTTTTGAATTGTGGTCAGGTGTTTAATAACTTTGGTCAAGTGGTAATTACAAATGTGTAGTAAAAATTAGGAGTAGTATGCTGAAACAGAAGGAAACTGAAATGATATTTCCATGTGTAAGCCATGTACTTCTGTTTTCTGAAACTATGTGCTGTACATGTATTAAGAAAAGTAATAATTAAAGAAACTTAATATTTCTGGAATCATGTTTGTTTAATTAATGAAGTTTGTTTCCATAGGATTGTACATTTTGTCATTATACACTATATTGACAGAAGTCACCGGACACCCCTTCAAAAGCAAATGAATGGATCCACTACGTTGTTAAGATGTGCGGTACAGCTGCAAATGGTATAAAAACAAGTCTGCAGCTGATCGTGATCATGTCACACTGTGAGGTTGAGTGAAAATGTTGCTGCAGGAGAGAACTGACTTTGAGAAAGTAAAGATTGTTGGATGTTATATTAGTGGGTTGTCCATAAGAGAAACCGAGAGGCATTTAAACATACCCAAGTCAACTGTTTTGGATATGCTGAATAAGTAGAAGACACATGGCGTGCCTGAAGCAGCAAAACTTACCAGCAGACCAAAGAAAATCTGTGATGGAGGACGTCGAAGCATCAGGAGACTCATGACAGCTAATTGATGGAGTAAAAATGCTGGAACCTTGGTATGTACACGTACCATTCGTAGAGAACTTCATTCTATTTGTTACTGTGGTAGTGTGACTGTCATAAGCCTTTCGTCTCCACTCGGAATGCTACTCGTCGTTTTGCATGGTGTAAAGAACATTTATTGTGGACTGTGGATCAATGGAAACGGGTCCTATGGTTTGATGAGTCCAAATACACAATCTATCAGTCTGATGATCATGTGTGGGTATGGCGGCAGATGGGGGAACGCTATTTACCACAGCGTACTGTTTCTACGGTCAAGTTTAGAGCTGGCAGTGTAATCGTGTGGGGGTGTTTTTCGTGGTATAGTCCCGGCTCATTGTTTATCATGGACAAACCTGTTAACCAGCACATCTACCTAAATATTCTGGACAATTACGCTCTACCAACTCTGTGGCAATACTATGGAACCGAGCCTTGTTGGTACCAGCAGGATAATGCACCTAGCCATAAATCAAGGACTGTTACGGCATGGTTTGATAATAATTCCGTATCATGTGTGGATTGGCCAACACAGAGCCCTGATCTTAATCCCATAGAGTACCTATGGAATGAATTAGAGCTCCACATAAGAAGTTTGGAACCAAGGCTTACTACTAAGCAACAGTTAATGGCAGCATTATGTACTGAATGGAAGCACATACCCATTGTTGTGATCCAAAACCTTGTCGAAAGCATGTCTCAAAGGGTCAGTGCAGGCATTAAGGCCAAAGGTGGACCGACACCATACTAATGTATGCCAATAAATGCTATGTTGTGTTTCTCTTCTAGGTGTGAGGTAACTTTTGTCAATATAGTGTATATTCTTCTGAGCAGTACCTTGGTTTTCCATGAGATGTTTTACTCATACCACAAATCATGAAGCTGAGCTTTGCTGTCATTTTGCTCTTATGATGTGCTGTGAGCAGTACCATTGTTACTATCACTGTTTTTTACTTGCCCTTCTGATAGCTTCTGAAATACGTTCCCTGAAAAGTAATCCCTATGAATAGTTGCTGTGCTTAGTAATGTGCATCTGCTGTGCCAAATTTAATCAGTGACCAGAGTTTTATACATACACCTCCCCTAACCTCCACTCCACAACTCCCACATAAAACAATCTCAATATGCCTCCATTTGGAGGTGTGCAACACACACACGCATGCACACATGCACATACACTCTCTCTCTCTCTCTCTCTCTCTTATATATACTTTAATTTTCGTCGTATAATCCGCACATAATCTGCTAAAAAAGTTAAAAATACAGGTTCTGCGGAGTGCAGGCCGATGCTGATAATACACCGATTTAAAAGAAAAAAGGTTTTACAGCCCTTTGATTTTTAAAAAATTCTGTAGAGTAATTATGCAGAAGAGGGGGTATAATTGGAAAAGGAACTCCCTCGGGAAACTTTTCCTCAGTTTAGGAGTTTATGTGGAGAGGTGGGAGGGGATCGGCGTCATAATGAAAGATCAGAAAAGTTGTGGGGAGGGATGGTGGGGGTCATTTTGTATTGTTGAGAAAGACAACTCTGACTGTTTTGCCGTCTGCTTTTGTCAACGAGCCAATGAAAACATACGCACAGAGCTTGCTGCATGAACCTATGCATTTCTCCTTTCGGATATCATGTGCACTGTGCCTTGTCTTTAGTTGGCCCTTTGTCGTTTTGACCAACATCTTTGCTGCTGACATTTTCCTGCATTGCTATTCATGATGTCTTTGAAAAGGAAATGTTTCATTTACATTGCAGAATTTAAACTTGAAGTGGTGAGCACAGTTGAGGATATAATCGTGTAACTGCTCGATAGTTTTGAGAAGGTCAGGAAACAATCTTGCAGTAACATGCGGGAAGCCACTGTGTCGCGGTCTAAAACATAAACAAATCTGTCAGTAAATTCTGCGGGAGAATTCACGGAAGTCTAGCCCTATTTTTCTATTGGCTCAAATATAAACCGATCCCCCAATTCTGAAAGCAGGATTTCCCCCAAAAACTTTTTTTTTGACTTCTACACGAGTACATACGGTATTTGTATGATTTGTTCTGTATCAGTGTTTCGTCATTGGCAAGGTATAATGCAATACTCTGGAGCTGCATCGGCGTGATTTATGGATGCCATGCCACTGAGCTTTATCTGTCTGGAAATAAAAATATAAAAACTAACCTTTAAAAATAAATTTCTTCATTTAATAAAATCGTTTTTTTTTACTTCTTCGGACTCCTGGGTCATTCATTATGTGACTGACTTTTCTGTCTGAAATTTCATTAACCGTTCAACATCTATGATGTGCAGATAATACAGCAATTTTTTTTTCTGAATGCCACAATCTGTGGATTATACGCTGATGCAGATTATATGCCTGTGTAGATTATTCAAAGGAAAAAAAAATTATGTGAATTTCGCAGTCTGTGGATTATACGCTGGTGTGGATAATATGGCAAAAATTACGGTACATATACGTATATACACTCGTGTTCATAAAAAACTGAACACCTGAAAGGAGTTGACGTATGACTGATTTTTACATGATATGTTCATTGGGCAATACAGAACAAATAATTAGCATCTCGGTGTAATACGTACTATAACGAAGTAAATTTCTCCGTCATTTTTGGTCTACGCCAGGATTCGAACCCGGATCCCCTCATTCCGGAATAAGTTGCTCTACCAATTGAGCTACGCGGACGTTTTATTCTGATTCCTATCTGCCTTTATGTCGTGGGCGTTTTTCTGGCAGGTACGTCATATCTCCTGGTACGTTACATCATCTCCCCCTTATTTTTATTTATTTATTTTTTTTTATTCGAAGTGCTCGAGAAGGGATTCTCTTAATTTTCCTATCTCGCGGTGTGGAAATAACATCACACCATTGCGAGATTTTGAATGGTCGGGTCATCCAGATAGTTAGGGCGCCATTATAACGAAGTAAATTTCTCCGTCATTTTTTGGTCTACGCCTGGATTCGAACCCGGATCCCCTCATTCCGGAATAAGTTGCTCTACCAATTGAGCTACGCGGACGTTTTATTCTGATTCCTATCTGCCTTTATGTCGTGGGCGTCCTTCTGGCAGGTACGTCACATCTCCTGGTACGTTACAGTACCAGGTGCGTCGTTTGTAACTAACGGTCAGTGTGACCACCTCCTTGTTTATTTGGAGGTTTGACGACCACCGTGAGCAGCTCAATGGGCCATAAGCAGTTGCCTGTCCCTGATTTAGGGCCACTGGTTTCACAGAAGGGAGAGAGCAGCACCTTAAGACAAACATGGCATCCATGCCTCACTGGGATTCAAACCCGGACCCATGACAGACGAATGATCAAAAACCATCACTTGGACCACTGGTGGCCACATGTTGCAGCAACAACATGTGGCCACCTCTGGCTTGTATCACCTACTGTATGTGCTGAGACGTTGAATCAAATAATGTGAGAATAGCCATCCAGAACCATGTTTAAAGTTTATCAAGAGTCGCTGGTGAATGGTCATGTGCATGTCCCAGAAATTTTGCTATGGATGATAAATCCGGCGATCTAGCCAGAAGTGGAATGTTGTTACCGTGAAGAAGCCACATCTTGTTGCTGCAACATGCAGTGCGGCACTGTCATGCTGAAATATAAAGGGCAACTCGCCATAGAATGTCATTGATGTAACAAGCACTCATTATAGTGGTACAAACTCTGAGAGGTGATCTGCTTTTGTACCCCATAGCACCCCAGGCCATAATTCTTCATGCTGGTGTAGTATGCTTGGTGCGAATAGAGATATATGACCATTTTTGCCCAAATGGAAGCATGTTTCGTTCAAGGACACAGTATTGTGCCATTCCCTTCATTCAACGCACCATTGCAGCCTGGCAGTCCGTTGCTGCGGTATCAAAGGTAGTCTGAGGAGAGGCTGACGAGGCTGCAGTCTAAACTTTAATAACTGGTGCCATACTGTTACAGCTGACATGAGAGAATGCATCACAGGTAGCCACTGCTATTCCAGTGCCATTGGTGGTACAAAACAGTCAAAGACATACAATCTGAACAAAACAACTTCTTATATTTGCACTTTTAAGGTATTAACCTCTTGCAAAGTGTGCATACAACTTCTGTTTTTGCACAAAACAACTTCTGTTTTTGCACAATATTCAATAAGATATTATTTAAAACCACTGACTTACTAAAATCTTTAATTTACAATTAAAAGACATAATAATATTGTAGTTTAAAACCATACGACTTTTCAAGCTCCCTATGAGCTCATCCTCAGATGGGGAACTACAAACTAATGGAACAGGTGTTTAAATACCAAATTCTCTGTCACATGATTGAAGGATGCTCGACAAATATGCGTGTAAACAATAAATGAGAACTGCAAAAATGTTCTAGTGTGAGTTGTCACTTGAGTTCAAATGGTCACTCCAGACAGCTGGTATCCACGAGTCTGGGATATAGTAAAGGGTTTCTTCATTACAACAGGACAGTCCATATCCACGGATAAATAAACTTTCCGCAAAGAGTGTGGCGAATTTTGTATTCGCAGTGGTTGAGGACGCAGGAATCCTCCCATTGACTTTGAAAGGAACTCGTGTACCAATTTAGGAGGATTCCTGCGTCCTCACCACTGCGAATACGAAATTCACCACACTCTTTGCGGAAAGTTTATTTATCCGTGGATATGGCCTGTCCTGTTGTAATGAAGAAACCCTTTGCTATATCCCAGACTCGTGGATACCAGCTGTCTGGAGTGACCATTTGAACTCAAGTGACTTCTCACTCTAGAACATTTTTGCAGTTCTCATTTATTGTTTACACGCATATTTGTCGAGCATCCTTCAATCATGTGACAGAGAATTTGATATTTAAACACCTGTTCCATTAGTTTGTAGTCCCCCATCTGAGGATGAGCTCATAGGGAGCTTGAAAGGTCGTATGGTTTTAAACTACAATATTATTATGTCTTTTAATTGTAAATTAAAGATTTTAGTAAGTCAGTGGTTTTAAATAATGTCTTATTGAATATCGTGCAAAAACGGAAGTTGTTTTGTTCAGATTGTACAAATCGGCACAAAAATACAGATTTTCCTGCAGTCAAAGACATCCTTATGGGATGATGGTTGCCCCTCAGTTTTATGTTAGGTGGTTTAAGTTAACTTCCATAGTCTTGCGTGGTTGAGGATAATAAAATAGCTATAAGTAATACTTTTTGCAATCCTTTTAGATCTATTAAAAGCACTTTATTCTTTCCTTTACTTAATCACAGAAAAGGCTATCAATTAGCTCACTAATTCTTCCTGCCTGTTCCTCTGAAACAAAAATTCCCTTCCCTAAATCCTGCTTCGGTCATTTCTGCAGTATCCTTTCTTTCCCTGTGGAGAAAATCTCCATTCCGCCGGTCGACTTAAGACCTGCTTCCTAACCCCTGAGGCCTCTCCTCGCCTCCTGTTTGCCACTGCTCCATTTCAATTCCTCGAGTCGACTGTCTTGACTCCCCCTTTGTTTCCACGCAAACTCACCCCTTTACCATCACAAAGCCCATGGAAAAAAGAATTCCGGTGTTGGCATAACAAAGCTTCAAGGTAGAAGTTAATAAGGCTAGTGCTTTCGATTGGCTGCTTTGAAATAAAGAAGGCAAAGATCAAATGAGCTGGACAATACTAATGTGTCTACTAAATACAAAGGCTGAGACCCTAAAATGCAACGAACTGGCATCTCTGAATAAACCGTGCTTCCGATGTTTCATAACGGGATTACAGCGAAATTCTCTCATGCTTCGTGGAAACAAAGGAAAAGGAGCACAAAAGCGAAATAAAAGTTGCGAAATGAGATTTAATATCTATGCCTAAAATTCTAGTATTAAATCTCCATAACATTTGTCTGTGTATAATGTCCAGAATCTTCTCTTTGTGTCCTGCACCCTACTTTGTATCATTCCCTGCACACTCTTGCCATTATGGACACGCTATGCTCCACACATTCGGCAATCTCTCAGAGGGAAACATTGTACTTTCTCATGCCAATAATGCGATCTCTGTCAAACTTGTTGACGTGACTGTACAACTGTCTTACCTGATGACAACTGACCAAGAAGTGAAATGCTGACTGAGCCATGTTGTGCTTATAACAGAAAAATGGTTGTTTTCTGGTCTGTGATGTTGCTCTATCTGATTTGCCTAGACCTGGTACAGATGCACCAATGATGCTGAAATGCTAATTGTTTCTGTGATATTGCTTGGTTAGCATATCCTGTAAAAATCAAAGCCACAGCATGACTCCTTTATAGAACATATAAATATACACTATATTGACAAAAGTCACCGGACTCTCCTTCAAAAGCAAATGAACAAATCCGCTGTATTGTTATGACGCACAGTACAGCTGCAAACGGTATAAAAACAAGCCTGCAGCTGACTGCGATCATCTGTGAGGTTGAGTGAAAATGTCACTGCGGGAGAGAACTGACTTTGAGAAAGGAAAGATTATTGGGTGTTATATCAGTGCGTTGTACATAAGAGAAACCGAGAGGCATTTAAACGTACCTAAGTCAACTATTTTGGATGTACTAAATAAGTGGAAGACACATGGTGTGCTTGAAGCAGCAAAACGTTCCGGCAGACCAAAGAAAATCAGTGATGGAGGACGTCAAAGCCTTAGGAGAGTAGGAGAGTAGTTACAGCTAATCGACAGAGTACTGCACAAGACCTCAGTGTACAGGTGAGTAAAAATGCTGGAACCTCGTCTTGGTATGTACATGTATAATTCACAGATAACTTCATTCCATGGGTTCCGTGGTCGTGCGGCTGCTCATAAGCCTTTCATCTCCACTCGGAATGGTACTCGTCGTTTAGCATGGTGTAAAGAACATTTATCGTGGACTATAGATCAATGGAAACGGGTCCTACAGACTGATGAATCCAGATACATGATCCATCAGTCTGATGGCCATGTGTGGGTATGGCGGCAGCTGGGGAACACTTTTACCACAGTGTACTTTTCCTATTGTAAAGTTTGGAGCTGGCAGTGTACTCATGTGGGGGTGTTTTTTGTGGTATAATCCTGGCCATTGGCTATCGTGGACAAACCTGTTAACTCGCACGTCTACCTCGATATTCTAGACAATTAGCTCTACCAACTCTGTGGCAATACGATGGAACCGAGCCTTATTGGTACCATCAGGATAATGCACCAAGCCATAAAGCAAGGACTGTTACAGCATGGTTTAATGATAATTCTGTATCGTGTTTAGACTGGCTAGCACAGAGTCCTGATCTTAATCTCACAGGGCACCTATGGGATGAATTAAAGTGCTGCATAAAAAGTTTGGAACCAAGGCTTACTACTAAGCAACAGTTAGTGGCAGCATTATGTACTGAATGGAAGCTCATATACCTACCGCTGTGTTCCAAAACCTTGTTGAAACCATGTCTTGAAGGGTCAGTGCATGCATTAAGGCCAAAGGTGGACTGACACCATACTAATGTATGTCAGTAAATGCTATGTTGTGTTTCTCTTCTAGGTGTCCCATGACTTTTGTCAGTATAGTGTATTTATATGTTCTTAATTGCATGTGTAACTTCTGCTGGGAGGACTGGAAGGACTTTGGTACATATACCTTTCCTAGTGTCTGGAGTAATAGTGTATCATCTCTTTCATATAGCTTTCAGTAGAAATCTTTCACTCTTGTCAAAATTTTGCCTCTATTTCTTGTTGCAGTACCATCTTCTTTTCTCAGTGCCATAATTTGGAAGAAAACAGATTATGACACTGAGAAAAGATGGTGCTGTAACAAGAAATAGAGGTGAAATTTTGACAAGAGTGAAAGATTTCTACTCAAAACTATATGAAAAGATGATACATCTACTCTAGAAATTACAAAAGGTACCAGTACCAAAGTGCCTCCAGTCCTCCCTGCAGAAGTTACGCAGGCAATTGAGAGCATGAAATGGAGAAGATGGGATTACCGTGGACATTATACAAGAAGCAAGTGGAGAAATAGAAACTACGCTCCCCTTGTTTTCACTAGACTTCTCATTGAAGGGATGATTCCTAAGAATTGAAACAGTGCTACAATGATCCTGCTATATAAAGAGGGTGACATTGAGGATCTCAGGAAATACAGACCCATCAGCCTGCTATAAATCAGTGGTTTATAAAATCTCTGCTGAAGTTCTTTCACATTGCTTGAAAGCAACACTGAACATGGCTCAATCAAGAGAACAAGCTGGGTTCAGGAGTGGCTACAACACTCCATGCACTGAGAGAATTAATTGAAAGAATGACTGAATATGGACTCCCATTATATGTGGTTTTTACTGATAATGAAAAGGCCTTTGATTCCGTGAAACCATCAGTAGTTTCAATGGCTTTGAAATCCTGCAGTATTGAAGATGCCTATATTAGCATTATTAATAACATCTATGGAAATGCAAGAGCAAAGGTTTGGCTATTTGAGGATACAGCTCCAATAAAAATTAGAAAGGGTGTGAGACAAGGTGACACCATATCTCCCAAACTCCTTAACGCCACATTGCAAAATGTTTTTCAGTCACCGAACTGGGAAAACAAAGGGTTAAAGATTAATGGAGATTATTTTACTCACCTTCATTTTGTTGGTGACATTTTTGCAACTGCTCCTTCAGAGCGGCAGAGTATGATCCAGGAAAAGAAGTGGGATTAAAAATCAACTTTCAGAAGACAAAACTGGTGTACAATGCTTTTACAAGAAATAAAGATTTATCCATTGATGGGGAAAAGTTGGAAATAGCCAATACCTTGGGCAGTAGATATCAAGCAAGGGTCACATCTCTTTCCTCCCTGGTTATTGGAATCTAAAATTGCTGATTAGGACTTGGTAAACTGCAAAATATGTAGAAATTTGTTTTTATCTTGAGCTATTTTTAAGTATGCATTAATATTTCTCTTCGATGGAGCAAATCCTGTGTACTTCACAATAATTCAGAATTTTTGCAAAAGATCTTATCTATGGTATTTTCCTACCAAGAGAAAAATACTTTTTAGTTATGTATAATGTGCATAGTGCATAATTTGTTTTAAACAACATATGTGTAGAACTAAAGTACTCTGTATGTTTCCCACTTTCTCTGAAGTCGTGCCATATGCCCTGTGAATAATAATTCTACTGAACACTTTTTTTTGGGTTCACTGAATAACTAATTTCATATATATATATATTTTTTTATTCAGTATTTATGCTTTCATGTTAATACAGAGGAACCATCATAGAATGCTTCCAGTTGTAATAAGATCTGCACTTTGTAACATATTTGACAGATTCCAACTAATCAATCTACCATATCATCTGTTGTAACAAAGCTCATGATGACACTTTGTTTAAAATCTTAATTGATTTTATGTTTAAAGGCCAGAAAAAGTACCACCTGGTGCCATGGTTTCAGCGACTTGGGCTGTTGTCAGCCATGAGGATGTATACAGTTTTGTTTGTGAGTCATCTTCTAGTGTCTCTTAATTCAAACACTCGACGTGGATCGGGAACACCAAACAGAAATCATCGTTCTTTCCATGTTAATAAGTGAGTCTCAGAAAAATTCTCATTGGCCGCCACCGGGAATCGAACCCAGGATCTTCTAGTTACACGCTGGACATGCTACCACTGCACCACAGCAGCCTTGAATTCTCCAGACTCACTTGTGATTAACTGCTAAGCAACATGGCAGGTTGCATCATGGAGCCCTGCCCTGCAGAGTGCTGGGGGCTTCACCATAGATGGAAAGCAGCAACTGAACAAATAACTAGGAGGTGAATGGATAATTAATTCAAACACTTCAACGTAGATCAGGAACACCAAACAAATCATTGCTCTTTCCACATTAATAAGTGAGTCTTGGAAAAATTCTCATTTGCAGCCACCGGGAATCGAACCCAGGGTCTTCCAGTTACGCGCCGGACATGCTAACACTGCACCACAGTGGCCTTAAATTCTTCAGATTCACATAGATGTAAAAATTCATCTATGTGAGTCTGGAGAATTTGAGGTCGCTGTGGTGCAGTGGTAGCATGTCCGTCGCATAACTGGAAGACCCTATGTTCGATTCCCGGTGGCGGCCCATGGGAATTTTTCCAAGACTCACTTATTAACGTGGAAAGAGCGATAATTTCTGTTTGGTGTTTTAATGTCTCATCATAGAGTTGTTTCCTTGTGCTGCCATCTTTTGGTCCAATTTCACAGAAATTTCCAAAGATTTGGTGTTTGTGCATTTAGTTTGGTGAATTCTCCCAGATACTGTTATTTTTGGTAGAGGGGTTCTTGTTGCTAGCTTGCTTATTAGTAAAACTTTGAATAGATTCACAGAGCACAGATCATTTCCATCGTATGTATCAAGATATGACTTTGCTTCATTCCAAATAGATCTAAACCCATCATCGATGACTATTTTTGCAAAATAAAGACACCAGCAAAAAAATCAGTCACCTGCAGCATATATGTAATTATTATAGGTTATGATTAAAATTTCATTAAAATATTTCTGGGTTATATAATAATAAAATATGTGTTATTTCTTTCTACGGGCAAAACTTTAAGCTGAAATTTTTGAAACATTAACGTCAGTGGGTCGTAAGACAGATGTAAATGACTGGCGAAAAGGTGTCGTAGCTTTTCGCCACAATTCAGTAACTTCCACGGATACAGCATTAAGGAAGTTGTTGAATTTGCAAGTGTTAGCAAAAGAACAGTTCTACGTGTTTATAAAGATTGGTGTAAGTCAAACTCTACTGAAAATAAAAGGCAAAACTGTAGTTGAAACACCATTTTGACAAGTCGTGACCGGTGCAGAATTTCTCGCCTGGTCAAAGAAGACAGATTTCAAACAAGGCAGGAACTCCCCAATCTGTTACTAATCGACCTCACATGTCTATATCTAAGCAAACATTGTGTAGGGAACTTCATCAAATGTATATCAGGAGTAGAGTTGCAAGAGACTGAAACCAGTGTTAACTTCTGCTTGCAAAAAGCTTGATTAGCTTGTGCCAAAGCTCACAGGACATGGACTGTTGATCAGTGTAGAGGCTATCATATGGTCTGATATATTCAAATTTTGCCTACATTCAAATGATGCAAGGCATAGGGTTAACAGGAGGTCTAAAGAAACATTCAGTCCTGAGTGTGTTCAAAGAGTTCTTGTCCAAGGAGGTGGGTCTGTAATGCTGTGGGGTTGTTTTAATGGTTGTGAATAGGTCCACTAGTAGAGGTGAAGAATATGATGAATCAGAATGCATACAGAGAAATGTTAGACGATCCTCTATTTCCTTTTCTATAACATTTGCAGGAATCTCGTCAAGTAACTAATCCGATTTACCAGGATGACAACTGTAGGATTCATAGAGCTAAAACCATTATGGATTGATCTGAAGAGCATGATGCAACTTTTTTGACTCATGGACTGGCCAACTAAATCTCCAGATTTAAATCCCATCAAGAATTTATGGGGCCACCTTGAACAAAGTGTAAAAAACAAACTTCAGCATCCTAAGAATATCAATGAACTACGAGACAAACTGTTCTTAGAATGATTATAAACTGACTCAAGTTATTTAAATCATCTTGTTGAATATCTTCCAGCAAGAATAAATGCTGTGATTTATGCATGTAGTAATGTAACTAAATATTAAAAGTAAATTTCTGGAGGTGACATTTTTTGTCCAGTGTCTGTATGTAGTTTTTTTTGTGAATATTTAACATTGCATTTGTTCCTGTGAATTAATGAAGTCATGGCAAATCCTAGTGATGAGATATCTTGAAAATATAACTTAGTGTCACAGGGATAACTAGGATGTTACTTTTATTTGTCATTGTCAAATTTTTGGGTTGCACACCAAGCCATTGTCAAGACTGACTCAAGAGAGTAGATGTTGCCACTCAAACGGTAATACCCAGCCTCTCTGTTCATTAATCATGGCACCTCTTGTTCCTTCAATTTGTAGACTTTCTTCCAACTTCCTTTCCACAAAGTGCCGCCATTGATGTGAAAGAATTTTTATAGAATCCCAGTTAATTGAATGCTCAGTTCTTTCAGTGTGTTTGTCAAGTCCTGTTTTGTTGCTCATATTTCTTACTCGGTGGCACAGTGGTCTAAGCGCTGGCTTGTGACCATTCGTCTGAAAAGGGTCCGGGTTCGAATCCCGGTGAGGGATGGATGTTGTGTTTGTCTTATGTCACCGACTCCCTTCCCTGGAACCAGTGGCCCTAAATTAGGGATGGGCAACTGCTTATAGCCCATTGAGTTGCTCACGGTGGTCATTAAACCTCCAAATAAAAAAAGATTCTTCCATTACTTTGTCTTAAAATATAGGCTTCAACATCAAAATCTTCAGTAGAACTTTCTCAATTGCTATTGAAATTTTTTTAGATTATATATCTTTTGTCTCTGCATATATTGCATGAATAGCATTTTATTTGCACAATTTAATGTACGAAACATATTAGTTCTCTCAAGCATTTATCCCAACTAAGTTCGTGTGAAGGTTTGAACAATTTGCAGATTGTTTTAATGCTTAATCCTGGGGGAAGAGTAAAAAGCACTTAATTCACTTTTTTACTGAATGAAATCAAAAAGAGTGGGGTATGTTTCTTTGAGTGAATTCAGGCTCTCTTCAGTAAACTTGATGCTTTTTGTATTACAAGTGTTTGAGCCCATAATCTTTGTATATAGGAAAATTACAGGGGGGATCATGATTTGGAAACCTCGGTGAAGGGGGGTCTACCTTCAATGAAAAAGCCATCTGGTTGATGTGCGAAAGCTTGGAACTTTCAATTTTTGTATTATGCCAGTACATTCTGATTACGCCGCCCCGGTGGCGCAGTGGTCTAAGGCGCTGGCCTCTGATCATTCGTCCGTAAGGGGTCCGGGTTCGAATCCCGGTCTGGCATGGATGTTGTGTTTGTCTTACGGCACTGGCTCTCTCCCTTCCCTGGAACCAGTGACCCTAAATTAGGGACGGGCGACTGCTTATAGCCCATTGAGTTGCTCACGGTGGTCGTTAAACCTCCAATCCAAAAAAAAAAAAAAAAAAAAAAAAAAAAAATTCTGATTACGAGTATAGTTTTACTGTTTTATATCTAAATTTTGGCAATTTTTTGAGTTTTACATATTTTTTTTTCTTTAAGAAAGGGTATGCAGTTTCATTACAAAATAATAAATACTGCCAGAAAAACAACTTTGGAGATTTGAAACACTACAAATCTTGTCTGTTTGGTCGTGTTGAAATATATAATAAGTTTGTATGTTTAACCTTCCTATACGTAACAACAGTGTTAAGTGACTCAGGTTTGAGGTTGGTCTTTCATTTCTTACACGTTCTGATTTTGCTATAAGACTTAGGGAATCAAAAGATTTTAATTTTGCATCATCCGTTTTCTTATTCCCCTTTTGCAATTTGCTTAAATTATCTTGAAGCATTGTAATGCTTCAGAAAGGAAGGCAAGAAATATACAAAAATGTAGCTGTTCAATTTTACAACTAAATAAGAAAGAATTCCTCTGAAATATTGCGCACTAGAAGCAGATACTGACTGTCAAAAGAAAATTAGTTTTCCATTGGTTGACGCAACAGGCTATTTCGCATTTCGACAAGTTGTCCAACATCAGATAACGAAGGCCCCAAACCAAGTAGGAATAAGCAGTGAGGGACAGAGGGGACGGACTCCAGTTCTCTGATTGATCGACTGCCCAAGCCCTGAATACAACATAAATTTCACATACAGTGCTTCTCTTCGTTGCTGTTCTTACTCACGTGGCAAGGGTGGGCTCACCACACGACACAATCTCACATGAGTATAGACTTACTGATATGAAGTTAGGTTCACGTTCTCATTTTCAGTTCAGGCTAAACTAACACAAAATATGTGGATTTGGTTTTAAATAAAACTCTTCTAAAACCAGGCACATAGTTTAAATTTTCCCGTAAAAAAAAAAAAATTGCAGCACAAAGCTTTTCTTTGCATAATTCTTTCTTTTTTCAGAGAGCAAGTTTTTGCACGTAATTAGAGCATGCAATGTATACAATGACTACAAGCTGCTGGTAATGACTTTATAATCTGCTACACGAGTTTGAATGTTCTCCTAGTTCCTCTTACATCAGTGTTCTTTTGGTCATTACTGCATATTTTTTCTTTGTGCAACCACCTGGTGAAAAAGGAGGTATAAGCCCTGTTTTGGACTTCAGGCTTTGATGGTTTTTTATTGCTCCTAAGCTGCTCTGCAGCTGAAGGTTTTATTGCTCCTAGCTGCTCTGCACCTTGTCTGATGCCATTATTGATATTTCCTTTATTAAGCTTCTTTTGTATCCAGTTGGAGATATCTGGTATATATTCAGTAGAACCTACACAGTTGTATCAGAATAATATGACCTCCTACCTAATAATTAGAATAACCACTCTCGGCCCGAATGACACCGGTGAGATGGTGTGGCATGAACGCAATGAGGCCCTGGCAGGTTGCCTGAGGTACATGTGCTCATTCAGACTGCAGTAGAGCACGGAGATGACGTGGTTGTGTGTCGGCACTTCGAACCTGTCAATCCAAATAGTCCCAGCCACCCCGGTGGCGCAGTGGTCTAAGGCGCTGGCTTGTGACCATTCACCCTAGTTGGGTCCCTGTTCGAATCCCGGTGAGGCATGGATGTTTGTGTTTGTCTTTCGGTGCTGGCTCTCAATGTGTTACTTGATCAACACTGGCTCTCTGTGTATATTGGTCATTCAGCATACTGTAAAAACCATGTTTGATATGTACTTGTTGATGTGAAACATCTGTATCCTTTCTATATCTGCCTGTTTGTCATGGCTCTGTACCACCATGGGATCGAGGTCGGGCGATTTTGCAAGCCAAGGGAGAAAGGAGACATCGCTGTCGTGTTCCTGCAACCAGCCACACACTCTTTTAGTGACATGGCATGGCCCGCTGTCCTGTTGGTAGACATCATCACCATGGACATGAAGGGATGCATGTGGGCAGGAAGGATGGACAGGTAGCCATTGGCATTCAGGGACCCATCCAGTGGTCATACCAGGAAAATATCTGCCAGACATGCACACTGCCAGCCCTGTACTTGACCAACAAGCGTGTCTGGGTGTTGGTTCTCATGTGTCTGAAGCCTTATCTGGCACCGCTCATCACTTCTGTGGAGTAGAAACCTCCATTCGTCGGAGAAGGCAATCTTTTCCCACTTTTCCACTCTCCAGTGACTATAGTCCCATGCAAAGTTGTTGCCAATGGACCTGGGTTAATGTGGCCCCTTGACACAGTGTCGACTCCGAAGACTGACCCATGCGTAACAGGGTTCACTCTACTGTTATCAGGGACATGTACCTGGCTGCCCCAGCATTCATTTGCATGGTCAGTTGCTGCACTGTTGTGAGTCAGTTGCCCGTTTACCAGTCAACAGAGGCGACGTTCTCCTCTGGGGTCGATGGCCTTTTGGGCTGCACAGTTATGACATCAGGAGATACTCAGTGTGCCAGCAGTCCATTCTTGGTACACCCTTACTAGAGCACCTTGTGAACAGCCCACAAAGTCTACTGTTTCTGAGATGCTTCCACCCTTCTTGCGGTAGCCGATGATCATTCCTTTTTGAATGTCTATCAAATCACTACCTTTGCCCATTGTGCTCACATAATGCACTATGGCTGATCTGTCCTGGCCTGCCGTTTATATCTCCGTGTGGTCGACCTTGTCACGTGCACTCTGTGAAGAACCTGGGTGGGTACACTGATTCTGCGGATGGTCTAATCATTCTGATATGACTGTGTATATATTTATTATGTTTGGTACAGTCAGGAAAGGATTGGGAGCAGTGGGTAAGTTTGGTAACAATATTGGGGTTATAATCAATGCTTTCATCAATTTCTTTTAATTTTAAAAGTTCATGCTGTTTGAGTTCCAAGTGGTTGAAGAAATTATTTGTGCAGTTTACATATGAATGGAAAGCTGATTCTTTATGTGACCAAGGTGAGTAAGATTTTGCTGGAATAATATTGGAAATTCATCTGTGCCTTCTGAATATTGTGGTACTGATGTTCTGATTATTTTTAGTAATTTGTATGCCAAACTTTCATTTTCCACTGGGAGGCTTTTTCAAGGCAATAAATAGGCATAAAATGTCAGTTATAAATAAAATGTCAGTTATAAATTAGACATAATGCCTATCTATTACCTTGAAGAAGCTTGGTGATTCTATGAACTTTTTTATGCCTGTAAATAAATGAATTTTACTATGCTAATAAGAGTTTGATTGTGCATAGTCTGGTGTACTTTTAACTATTACTTCAAATATAATTTTCAGCATTGAAAATTAAGATGTAATTTTCAACATTGAAATTCCATCTAGGATTTGCAGTGTATTTTTCTGTTGTACATACTGTAACCTCCTCAGAAGTAAAATAAATTTTTAATGCAGTTAAATGAAAATATTTAAGTCACACTATGCATCTAGCACATTCTACATATTCAATCCTGAGATAAGTTCATTAGCTTATTTCTTAGTGACAATGACACTATCATAGCCATGAACTGATTATGTTATTTACAACCCTTCCTGCTGATGTTTTCATTTTTATGACCTGTAATTTGCTACAGATTAAATCTTTTATAAGTGAACTCTTCTAAGTAAGGTGCTTCTTGTTGGTTACCATCCTGCAGATAGAGTAAATTTAACATTGTTTGTTACTTGTTTTTATGTGTTGTGCATTAAAATGTGTGTACCTTATTACTGCAAGTTCAGCATATGCAACTTTGCTAACATGCAAGAGAGAAATTCTCCCAGCTGCGATGAAATTTTCTTTTGAGAGATGTTACACGGATGACCAATATGAGTTACAAGCAAATTCAGAATTTATTATCTGTTTGCTTTATTTCTATCGATTTCCCATGTATTATGAGGAATATTTCTTCCTTCAGTGATCATTGATGACTTTAAAAGTTTCCATAACTTCCAATCAGCAGTACCTAACATTGTGAACACTGGATGAAAGGTTGGGGAGACAGCTTCTCTGATATAGAAGAACTTCATGTGATGAACTTAATGTTGAATGATTCAATGGATATGACCAAAAAGAAGAGGAGGAGAGTGAAGTTCTCCAAGTAAAAGATTAGATATGAAGAGATTGGCATCATTATTTTTATTTATGAAGACCTCTAAGTTTTGAGAGAAGCTTGCAGTTCAAGTGTGTTCTTAACAACATCCTTATGCATCCCAAGGAATGTATACTCTAAAACAAAAACTGACAAGGCAGAGCAGTATGGTGCACTACCTCAGATTGCAGTCTGCTTCTCCTGTTGCACCTATTCTGAACCAGATCCATGAACACCAAACTTCCTTCCTGGAAGTGAATCTGGATCACCTTCAACAACTTCACTTTTGCCACTAATGCCATCTACTGCTAACTTCCCCATAGAAGTTTCTACCGTTGATGTAACCATGCCTTCTTGGGATGATTCTGTATCCACCTGCTGTGACATGTAAACATCTACTTCTACAACCACAACCTCATCTCCAGGAGGCAGACTCATTGCTTATCTTAGGGAGTGTTGATTTATTTTAGTAAAGATAATGTTCCTGCCAACTCTTATGTTCATATTTCTGTTGTTAACATGATTTCAATGTTGTTGAAATCTATTTGGGACATTATATATTATGTGGCATGCAATCCCTTTTCTCTATATGCTAATGCATTTGATATGTAAATAACTAGAAATCCCAGGAATACATTAATTTACCTATGTTTGCTAGTAAGTAATTTGCACGATACATTATGGAGACTGGATATTCTTCATTTCTTGTAAAAGCATTGTACATCACTTTTGTCTTCTGAAAGTTCATTTTTAATCCCACTTCTTTACTCTTGTCAGCAAGTTCCGGGATCATACTCTGCAGCTCTGATGGGGTAGTTGCAAAAATGACTATGTCATCAGCAAAATGAAGGTGGGTTAGATAATCTCCATTAATCTTTATCCCTTTGTTTTCCCAGTTCAGTGATTGAAAGACATTTTCCAATGTGGCGTTAAAGAGCTTGGGAGATATGGTGTCACCTTGTCTCACTCCTTTTCCAATTTTTATGTGTGTTGTATTTTCAAACAGCCGGATATTTGCCCTTGCATTTTCATAGATGTTATTAATAATATGAATGTATGCATCTTCAATACCGCACGATTTCAGAGCCATTGTAACTGCTGATGGTTTCACCGAATCAAAGGCTTTTTCATAATCGATAAAAGCCATGCACAATGGAAGTTCATATTCCCTCGCTCTTTCAATTAGTTCCCTCAGTACGTGGATATGATCTATAGTGCTGTAACCACTCCTGAATCCAGCTTGCTCTCTTGGTTGAGCCATGTCCAGTGTTACCTTCAAGCAGTGTGAAAGAACTTTAGTGAAGATTTTATAAACCACTGATAGGAGGCCTATATATAGGTATGTAGTTTCTGAGATCCTCAATGTCACCTTTTTTATGTAGCAGGATCATTCTAGCGTTGTTCCAATCCTCAGGAATCTTCCTTTCATTAAGGCATCGAGTGAAAATTTGGGAGAGTACTGTTTCAATTTCTCCACTTGCTTCTTGTATGATGTCTACAGTAATTCCATCTTCTCCTGGAGCTTTTCCCTGCTTCATGTTCTTGATTGTATGTGCAACTTTTGCTGGGATGACTGGAAGAACTCTGGTACTGGTATCTTTCCTGGTGTCTGGAGTACATGTATCATCCCTTTCATATAATTTGGAGTAGAAATCTTTCACTCTTGTCAAAATTTTGCCTCTATTTCTTGTTACAGAACCATCTTCTTTTCTCAGTGCCATAATCTGTTTTCTTCCCTTACTGAGATGTCCCTTTGCTATCTTTCTTTAGGCTTTGGTTGTTTTCAATTGCTTTCCTCACTAGTTCACAATTGAATTTCCTTACGTCTTCAGTGATACTTTTTCATACTGTCTTGCATAGCTCTATATATTCCACTTTGGAAGTCACATCTTCTTTAGTTGCCCTCATCTCTCTTCTTTTTTGCATTAACATTTTGGTTTTTCCTGATAATTTGTTTACATGCAACTTGTTCTTAGACCCAGCTAATTTTGTTGCTGTTTCCACAAGAGCTTTGGTTACTTTTCTGTTAACTTCAGAAATATCCACTTCTTTCAATGTTAGGCCTTCTAAAGCAGAGAATCTGTTCTTCAGTTCCAACTTGAAGGTATTATGGTGTTTTTTGAGGTTGGTTATGTCAATACATTTTGTTTGTCTTATGAGCTTGCCACGTTTGAGTTTAGAGTTGAGGTGCATCTTACATCTCATCAATCTATGGTCACTACCTGTGTTAAACTTGTTTAGCACACTGCAGTCTTCTATGATGAATTTTTTGTTACACGTAATAAAATCAATTTCACTTGTCATTCCATTTGGATGTCTCCATGTCCATTTCCTGTGTGGCTTGTGGATTAATTTTGGAGGGGTTTGGCCATAACTCACCACGCTGGCCAAGCGGGTTGGTGAGTGTGGCATAGCATTTCCTCTAATCCCGATGGTATAGTTATATACCGCTATTGGCGGTTGTCAGAGCCCCTTTAGTGGGAACAGGATGCACCACGAGAAGGCAGGGTTGACATTTGTCAAGGAGAGGCTGTGATGTTGCGCTTCACCTGACCTTATATATATATATATATACACACACTGATAGTGGCCACTTTATTATGACCACCCCCTCAGTACTTCGTTGGGCCACCTTTTGCCTTTAATACTGCGTCGATTCTTCGTGGCATGGACTGCACGAGATGTTGATAGGTGGTTTGTGGGATCTGAGACCATGCTTGATCAGGGTTCCCACTCAACCTGGAAAACAGGGAAAACCTGGAATTCTCAGGGAATTTGAAAATGGTTCCAAAAATCAGGGAAAACTCAGGGAAAATTACCCTTTTTGTAAAAATCAGGGAAAACTCTGAGAAATTTACCCTTTTTTCTGTAAAAATCAATGGATACTTTATTTTGCCAAAAAAACCTTTTTTTTTCAAGATTTCAAACTTTGGCTTGCAATCATTGGCGCAGCCACGGGGAGGGACCAAGGGGACTGGTCCCCTCCCCAGAGACCCATTGGTCTTTTTTTCTTTTTTTTTTTTTTCAGCATTAAAATAGAGCAATTTCTGGTGTGATATTTTTAATAAAATAAGAAAGCAGAAAAGTGTAAATTAGTGTTTTTCATTTTCAGTATTGAGTACTGAATCCAGAACGAATTTTTCTTATTTTGTTTTTTTTTGTTCTTTCTGACTGGCACCTCTTGCAAATCTCTCTCTCTCTCTCTCTCTCACACACACACAGAGGAGAGGGGCGATTACCGCTCCCTTTTCATCAGCCCCGCACAGGACAGGAGCTGGTTGTTCTCAAAAAAAAAAAAAAAAAAACAGAAACGAACGTCTATGTGGGTGGTGATTCTCTAGCCCTGGTGATCACCACCCTTACTCTACATTATGCAACTCGTAGAGGAGGGGCAGCACTGCCTGACCTCTTGATTCCAAGGTCAAATGTCCACATACTTAACCGAGGTTGAGTGTGACCGTTTGTTCATAGCTAAATAAAACAACTGTCCCTTCATCGTCTGGCTCTGGGGAGAACCGGGAGCGGTCGAATAGTCCTTTCAAAACTTGTTTTGTTGGCAGAAAATTGAGACATTGTCAGTTTGCCATTACTGTAGGAAGAAGCGTGATTTCACTTTCTCAGGGCTGCTCGACGCAAAATCGCTACTGTGATAAAAGTCACAAAATGAAAAGGAACTTCATTCAGGAAAAATTAGTGTCATTTTTTAAAAAGGCAAAAATTGATGATACCAACAGGAGTGAGAATAGACAGGATGAGAGAGAAGTAGAACAATGTAGAATACCTACTGATAATGAACATAATGATGAGCCTACTAACAACGCAAGGAGCGAAACCGATTCTTTCGTATCTTATCCTGTGCATCCCAATGATATTGGATTGTACATCAAGAAACAAGTAAGTTACACACGTTTTCATATGTTTTTTAAACTTATTACGTATTGTATATTCACCTTAAGCCGTATGAATGTTCACATTCAGTTTATGTATTTTACAACATTAGGGCCAAGAGAAGGCAATTTAATAACTTATCTAAGAATTGCACTATCGACTGCTCCAGGGTCCGAGTAATTGGGGAAGGGGGGATATATAACAACGAATGTGAGGAGAACTTGATAAATTGGGGCCGCGGGTGGCCTAGTGGGCAACGTTCATGACTGCCATGGAAAGGACCTCAGGTTCGATCCCAGCAGGTACGAACACTCGATCCACTAAATATCCGCCGTGTGTCGGATGGGCACGTTAAGCCGTCGGACCCCGAGTACTGCCCCCCCCCGGCAATAAATAAGGGCGTCTTCCTCCCCCTTTCTACTTTGCTCCCGTGTCACTTTCCTATCTGGCACTCTAGCCCAAATCTCCTAGCTTCCTATTTCTAAGGGTTGTTTAAGACCTGGGGTCAGACACTCACTTCCTAAAATCCTCTACATATGATCTGATCTGAATTTGATAAATTTATTTGTTTATAAAAAGGCAAAGAAACTGGCAAACTTGTATCATCACATCAGGAAGGGGATCACATGAGAGTATATATGTGTCTAAATGAGAACGATTAAGAGAATTCACCAAAATTTCCATAAATAAATAAAAAAAAAATGGTGAAATTTAACAGTATGACGGGGTTTTGTCTTAAAGATGTCGGTTCGCTTCTTTAAGATAAAACCCGCGTCGTACGGCTAAATTTTTTGGAGGAGAAAGCGTCTTCCTACTGTTCATGTTCAATAATAATTTTACCTTTATCACTTCATCTTTTTTTTAAACAAAATAATTTTTTGGTATTCTTTCTGAAATCTCTTTGTCACGCTGTGAAACTCATATACAAGTACGGAGTATATATACATTTCAAATAATGTTTCATGAATAAAATCACAATTTTGAAGAATTAAAGGTAAGTTAATTCTGCAAAATTTTATTTACATCGTAAAATGCATTGTCCTGGTACGAAGGTCATGTAGATGTAGTCTGAAAGTGTACAATTAACGAAATTTGGGAAAATTCCAGTAAATATATTATAGAAAGATGTAAAATCATTTATTATTACATCATATACTAATAAATGAAATAAAAAAGAACTGAACGTCAAAGCGTTTAAGATGTTTGGCATCGACAATTGTAAGAGAAAAATACTTATTATTGTTCGATAATAAATTTATCTTTATCCTTAAATGTTTGTTTTTTTAAAACCGAACAGGCGTTAGGTTAAAGAAAAATTCCTTGTAACACTTATGCTGTGGGAAATCGGGTATATGTATATATGTGTGTGTGTCGTGTGTGTGATTTTTAAATAATATTTCAGCACTCCCCTTGACTAAACGACTTACGTGTCATGAAAAAAATTATTTTTCTGAATCTCTTTAAAAGTTTTTTTTTCATAGAAAATTCATTATTAGTTAATACAATCACGTTGAGCCCTGTTTCTGTCTCGGTAATTCTTTTCGATGGACGTCTCTGTAGGGAGGGAGAGGAATCTAGGGAAAAAAAATCCAAGGAAAAAAGATCCACGGAAAAAAAAATCCAGGAAAAAAAAAGCCACCAGAAAAAAAAATCCAACGAAAAAAAAAAAGCCAGGGAAATAAAATCCAACTCCAACAAAACAGTCATTCATTTACATAATCGACACAGGGCCGGATTAGGGGGGGGTTCTAGCCACATGGTTTTCATTAAGGGGCTGGGCTCCAATTGCTGTTCCTCCGAAGAACACTTTGAATGTGACAATTTTTCCAGTAGGGCAGTTTCCAAGGTGCCTAACGAGGGGAAAGAACTCTTTTTGTTTGTCTGAATTTTCATGCCGGTTAATTTGAGTTTAGGGCAACTGGCAACAAAAGTTCAAGGGATTGTGGGGGGAGGGCTATAAAGATTGCCGTTTCTGGGTCTATATTGAGAGAACTGAATTGGGAACTCCAAACAAACGAATTTCGAGAAAACGTTCCATGTAAGCTAAGAAAGAATTGTACTTTAATTTGAAGAAATAAATTGACGAGAATCCAAGGTACACTTGGTTGGCGGGGGAGGGGGGGGGGTGCTCTACCTCCAACTTCCGTAATATTATATTCTGGGCCGCTGGAGTCTGTCAGTGTATCCAGGATGTTCCCCTTGAAGCGTCCGCGAAGTCCGTGAGCTTGGGAGGGGATTTCTCCCAAAATGTTAAAATGGACGTAGAGCTGTAAACATTAGTACTATGCCTTATATAATGATTCTGTACACAACCACGAATCTTCAGGTGTGTGGAGTGAATTCGCCCCCCAACCCATGTTTCTAAGAGCTCTTCAGGGGTAACATCGATAGGTTACACTGGCCGACTCTAGAGGTCCAGATATTCTGGACTCCAGAATATAAAATTACGGAAGTTGGGGGTAGAGTCCTTGAAACCAAACACCTCGTATCCCTTTTACAGACTTCACCAAATTTCTGGGGGACGGGGGAAGAGCATGCATAGTCTGTCACTAAACACAACATGAAGCACAGAAATTGTGAGCAAATCTCTTACCTTGAGCACTTATCTGCGCTCTTAGAAACTTGGGGGAGGTTGAATTCATCCCACCCTCCTGAAAATTCGTGGTCGTGTACAGAATCATTATATAAAGCATGGTTCTAATGTTTACAGCTCTACGTCCATTTTAACATTTTGGGGAAACCCCCCCCCCCCAAGCTCACAAACCTTGAGGACGCTTCAAGGGGAACATCACTGACAGACTCCAGCGGCCCAGAATATAATATTACGGAAGTTGGAGGTAGAGCCCCCCCCCCCCTCCCCCGCCAACGAAGTGTACCACGGATCCTCGTCAATTTATTTCTTCAAATTAAAGTACAATTCTCTCTTAGCTTACATGGAACGTTTTCTCGAAATTCGTTTGTTTGGAGTTCCCAATTCAGTTCTCAATATAGACCCAGAAACGGCAATCTTTATAGCCACCCCCCCCCGAACTTTTGTGGCCAGTTGCCCTAAACTTAAATGAACCGGCATGAAAATTTAGACAAACAAGAGAGTTCCTTCCCTCGTTAGGCATTTTGGAAAATTGCCATACATAATTCGGTAAACTGCTCCACTGGAAAAATTGTCACACATTCAAAGTGTTCTTCGGAGGAACAGCAATTTGTGCCAGACCCCTTAATGAAAAGTGTGTGGCAACTTTCCGGCAACCACAGGGCCCGTGCCTCCTTTTTTGAATTTTTTTTTTTTAGAAATGACCTCATCATTATTGAAATTATTTTCATTATTATTATTACTGTGAAGGTATTAATTTATGTTGGGTTTTATTGCACCCTTCTTATTGGCCAATCTGCAATGCATTCATAAAAGGAGCAGTTTCCATATTCACAAAACCCTGTGTTAATCTTCTGTTAAATTGCTACCAAACTTCAAAATCGCAATCAGTTTTGCTTTACCAATTGTAAGATTATAAATATTTATTATTATTAATTCGTAGGTTATTAATTAATCAAACTCTGCTGCCCATGTGGCGTCAATCTAGGAAAAAAGATCCACGGGGAAAAACAGAGAACCAGGGAAAAAAATCCAATGACAATTTTTATACGACCCTCTAGGCTTCTTACACAGAAGTGACGCAAAGAAATCAGAAAAGAAATTTTTATACGATCCCTTAAACTTCCTACATAGAAGTGACACAAAGAAATCAGAAATGCAATTTTTATACGCCCCTCAATTGCTCGAACCCCCATGGAAACATTGACTTAATGACTGCCGTTGAACATGCAGAAGATACTGCTCATATTATTCAAGAAATCAGAGACCATGCTGAAGAGGAATTTAACATTCTGTACTTAGAAGCTGAAAAAACCTGTGATAGAGTAGGCATACCAGTTACTGTTCCTCGAGTATTAAATCGCCAAACACACCGCAGCAATATTGAACACGATTCGGCTGAAAGTTATTACAGAAGAACGACCTTTATTCCTTTCCTTGATGCGTTTTTAAATGAGATGAAGGAAAGATTTATTGCACATAAGGATACTCTGAGATCGTTCCAAGTGCTTTTGCCTCAACAAGGAGTGGAAACTAGTTCTCCAAAAGATGAAGAATTTGTAAAGTCACTATGCGAACAGTACGCATCTGACATTGCATACGCTTCACCTTCTGCAGTATGCGGGGAACTTAGAGTCTGGTACAGAAAAATAGCCAGGATGGAAAAAAAGCCAAAAAACGCCCTTGATGGATTAGCGGAATGTGATGAACTTATGTATCCATCCATTCGAAAACTTTTGCAAATAATGGCGACATTGCCAGTAACAACATGTTCTGCAGAACGTTCCTTCTCCACCCTGAGGTACT
Source organism: Macrothele yani (assembly GCA_039090855.1). Lineage (NCBI taxonomy): Eukaryota > Metazoa > Arthropoda > Arachnida > Araneae > Macrothelidae > Macrothele > Macrothele yani. The sequence continues at coordinate 118,406,043 of CM077005.1, read as the reverse complement.
TAAAACATTATTTGCGCAGTACAACAGGAGAAACCAGACTGAATGGTTTAGCTTTATTGTACATTCATAAGGATATTTCTGTCTCTCCTGAGGAAGTACTAGATGACTTGGCTAAGAAACCTAGGCGCCTAAATTTCAAACTGTAAATAATTTAAATTAGTAATAGATATATACACTATCTACCAACAAGTAATTGGACACCCCTTCAATCGACGATATCTGCGGTCCTGATACACGTCACGGCTGCCGCCGTTAAATATCGTGTGGGAAACAACAACGCAACCAGTCGCATGCAAGATGCCACGCAGTTCGGAGCTCTCTGATTTCAAGAAAGGTGTAATCGTCGGGTATCGCAGAAATGGCTGATCCATACGTGAGATATCCAGCGAGTTGAAGTACCCAAAATCGACAGTGGCCTACGTGATTGGCAAGTGGAAGATGAGAGGCCGGCAGACCCACAAAACTGGGAGTTAGAGACCGCAGAGTGCTGGCCAGAGAAATTCGAAAGCACCGCACCAAATCGATGGGCCACATCCGCGAGGAGTTTCAACAGGCATCCGGCAGTGTTCTTTCAATGAATACCATCCGTAAGGAAGCCCATCTGCTCGGTTATCATAGACGTGCTGCCGCCCACAAGCCTTTGATCACCAAGTCCAATAGCGCTGCTCGGCTAACGTGGTGCAAAGAACGTCGACAGCGGACCGTTGAACAGTGGAAACAGGTTCTCTGGAGCAACGAATCATGGTTCATCCTCTACCGTTCAGATGGCAGGGTTTGGGTTTGGCGTCTGCTTGGAGAACGCCTCCTGCCGGAATGTATTGTGCCAACTGTGAAGTTCGGCGGCGGTGGAATTATGCTATGGGAGTGATTCTCCTGGTATGGCACGGGACCCTTGGTCGCAGTTCCTATTAGACTCAACGCCGAGACCTACTACACCATTTTGGATGACCATGCGCTTCCTACGTTGTGGCAGTTTTACTGGGTGGACTCATGTTACTTTCAGGATGACAATGCCACCTGTCATGTTGCGAGGTCCAACACGGCTTGGTATGGTGACAATGGGGTTAATCGAATGGACTGGCCTGCGCAGAGCCCGGACCATAACCCTATCGAGCACCTCTGGGACGAGTTGGAGCGTCGACTTAAGGGGTGCCCCCACCGTCCGAAATCGGTGAAGGAACTGACCTGTCTTCTCCAAGCCGAGTGGAAGAAAATACCGCTAGCCGTCGTGCAACGCCTGGTTGAGAGTATGCCCCGGAGGGTCGCAGCTCTAATCGCAGCTCGTGGAGGCTCCACCAACTATCGAAGGTGAATAAACTTCGTTTTCCTTTGCTATCACAGGTGTCCAATTACTTGTTGGTAGATAGTGTGTATATATATATTTTAATTTTTTGTATTGTCAATGCAAATGTCTCTTTCACTTTTGTAGACGATTTAACTTTAGTACATGATTTTAAGGTTTCTAATGATAAGTTGAGTATATTTCGGAATAATTACTGTACAGAACTAATGATAAAATATTGATCGAAGTCATTAAAGGCACTTTTTTATTCAAGGGGACTGTTTTCTGAAAATGGTAAGAATAAAGGTTTTATTTTTGTGAATAAGAGGCAACACATTCTTTCTTGCTGGAAAAAGAAAGCTGAATTAAATTTAAATTGTACATAGGTGAAGCATTCTATTTGAAGTCACAAAACTCACTACTACTAGGAAGGCAATAACATGGATTTGACAAAGTTGAATTTCACATGAAAGTTAACTTAAATTTCTTTATATATGGAAATATGAAAATTATTAGAAATTAATCCAAAACTCGTAATGAGATTTATACATTGCATTCATACTGTCTGCTCATCTCTTTCTAGGTAGTCAAAGAAATATTTATAAATAAATTTATTATTTGTTATAATTTTCAACTCTATGATTCCATATGTATGTATGTGGGGACATATAGTTGTTTGTGTTAAATATATATATATTCTATTCAATTTATTCATATATATATATATATTGTATTCAATATGGCCGGTTGGTGATCCCCCCCAAAGCTAAATCCTGGCTGCGCTACTGCTTGCAATTACTGCCTGCCTAGAATTTGGTAGACCTTACTTTCAGTTATATTAAGTATTTCCTTTATTCTCTAAAAAAAGATGCAAAATTGAATTTTTAAAATTGCCAGTTAATTAAGCCTTTGTTCAATTTCTGCAGGCAGTTATTATAACATGGAACAAGTAGGCACAATGGCTCCTGTTTGAAGAAACTCTTCACAAGAGAACCAACCAAATGATGGATCAAAGTACTTTGTCTGTTGGTTCTCTTGAAACTTGTTTTTTTGAACAGAGCCATTCCATCATTAAGCTTAGCTGCATTGTGTTATAGAAAAACTGAAACTATTCAACTGACAAGATTTTTTTCTTACATATGACCTGTTTCTATGGCAATGTATTTACAAATTCTGTGTGTGTAGTATTCACAAAAGTTCATGGAACTTTGGTACAGAAAATAATATGCACAGTTAGTTGTTATTAATGAAAAGCAGGTAATTTTATAAAGATAAATTACTTACAGAATTTACAAGTGTGCGCTTTGGCGAGAAAATGAATGAAATGGAATGAAATGTAACAATTCTTTGCAACATGCCACTCTGGAAAACTTTAAAAACCACCTATAGAACCTGGAAAAATCAGGGAATTTTTTTATTACTTTTGAGTGGGAACCCTGTTGATGAATTGCACTTTCCAGGAGTGTGAGATTGCAGGGTTGTGGATCCAGTTGTCTGATGGCTCGTTCAACTTCATCCCACAAATTCTCAATGGGGTTGAGATCTGAAGATTGTGGGGGCCACCTAAGCAAAGTAAACTCACCGGCATGTTCCTGAAACCAATCCTGTACAATACGAGCACTATGGCAGGATGCATTATCTTGTTGAAAGTAGTCATCGCCATTGGGATAAACCATTCACATGACAGGATGCACTTGGTCCGCAACGATGTTTAAGATATGATGTGCCAGTCAGACGTTGATCAACACGAATTAAAGGGCCCAAAGCATGCCAGGAAAACATTCCCCACGCCATAACGTTGCCTCCACCAGCTTGAAGGGTTGTAGCAAAGCATTTGAGATCCATGCTTGCGTGCTGTTTCTGCCAAATTCTCACTCGGCCATCGGCATGATGCAACTGAAAACGTGGTTCATCGGACCACATAATTTGTTTCCAGTTATCGACTGTCCAATTCTTGTGCTCCTGTGCGAACTGGAGACGGTTTTCTCTTGTTAACTGCAAACATCAAAGGTGTTCGAACAGGCCTTCGGCTGCCATATCCCATCCGATGCAGTGTGCGTCGAACAGTGCGTGCAGAGATCATTTGAGGGGATCCTTGATTACGATGGTCTGTAATTTGCTGCATTGTTGCCCTTCTGTTGTCTGTTACCAGTCTGGACACTCTCCGTTCCGCCCGAGCAGTCACTAGTCGATAACGACCACACGCTACACATAGATACCCAGTTTTTTGGCTGACAGTCCAGTCTTTAAACACTTTAACAACAGCTGCTCTGGAACATTTCACATATGTGGCAGTTTTGGTGATAATCGCTCGATGGCTCCAAGCTCCTACAGTCATCCCACGTTGAAGGTCCGTCAAATCGCATTTTTTACCCATCTCGTCACCAAAAAATCACTTCTACTACTGTCGCAAACACTAAGCTTTCCCTTTTTATACTAGCCTCTCCCTCTGGCAGCAACAGTGTGCAGCCATAGCTCATTTGCTTAAAACTGTCAGGTGGTCATAATAAAGTGTCCACTCAGTGTATATATTAATGTTACGCATCACCTGACCTTGCATCCTCAGTCATTTTTGCAACTACCTCTTCAGAGCTGCAGAATATGATTCAGGAACTTGCTGACAAGAGTAAAAAAGTGGGACTAAAAATTAACTTTCAGAAGACAAAACTGTTGTACAATGCTTTTACAAGAAAAGAAGATTTATCAATAGATGGGGAAAAGCTGGAGATAACCAGTACCTACATTTACCTTGGACACCAGATATCAAGTGAGAGTCACATTAATGAGGAAATTAATCGGCATATAAAACTTGGTTGGAGAGATTTTGGAAGAAACAGTACAATTTTCAAGAGCAGTATGCCTTTATGTGTTTAATCAATGCATTCTTCTAGTTCTTACTATAGAGCAGAGACATGGACTTTAACTAAAAAAAACATACAACTGAAAGAAGCATACTTGATGTAACCAGGAAAGATAAGAAGAGGAACTCGTCGATAAAGAAAATGACAAGAGTGGAAGACATCTTGATGAGAGTAAAATCCAAAAATAGCAATGGGCGGGACATGTTGCCGGAAGAATGGACCACAGATGGACAAGTGAAATTTTAGAATGGATTCCAAGGGACAGAAAAAGACCCAGAAGAAGACCACATGGGAGATGGATGAAATTCAAAAGCATGCCGGAGTTACATGGATGAGGAGCATGGCTCAAGACAGACAGTTGTGGAAGAAACTTGGGGAAACCTTCATTCAGCAGTGGAATGATGATATATATTAATAGCTTTCAATTATATGTAGGTATATATACACTGCTGGCCACCCAAAATGCAACACCAAGAAGGACACGAGATAGCAAAGCCAGATTTACTGGACACATAACAACAGATACAAAGATGAAACAATTGAGCTTACAGGCACGTGCGACTTGTGGAACACGCAGACATCAATAGTTTGTGTGGCCTCCATGGCTGGAAATAACGACTGCTACACGCCGCAGCATCGAACGAAAGAGTCTTTGGATGTGGGCTTGATGTACGTCGGTCCAGGCTGCTTCCACACGTTGCCACAGTTTATCAGGCATAGCCGCGGGTGGTGCTTGCCGGGCCACTCGGTTGCCAATCAGCGACCAGACGTGTTCGATGGGCGACATATCGGGAGAACAGGTGGGGCAGCAGTGACACCTGGTGGGCCGTGAAGAATTGTTGCACGATGCGTGCGGGCGCGCATTGTCCTGTTGAAATGTGGCCACTGGCAGGTCCTGCAGCTAAGGGAGGACTACAGGCTCCAAAACGTCGGAGATGTAGCGGTGGCTGTTGAGTGTACCGATGATGCGTACCAGAGGAGTGCAGGTGTCATATCCAATTGCACCCCAAACCATAACGCCAGGAGACAGACGGGTATGGCGATGCATAATGCAGGCGTCATACAGTCTCTCGTCGTGGTGCCGCCACACGCGGATCTGACCATCGTGGTGTTGCAGGCAGAAGCGGGATTCGCGTGAGAAGACAAAGTCATGCTATTCCGTAGTCCAGGTGCAGTGTTCAACGGCCCACTGCCGCCGCACTCGCCGGTGGTGTAACGTCAATGGTATGCAACAAGTCCCTGCTCCTGCAGACGACGTCGAACAATACGTGCTGACACAGGTTGTTGCGCAACACACCCTAATTCCTGCGCTAACGTTTGTGATGTGGTGGTGCTGTGGCAATCGCTCACGTCGGTCCGTCCATCCCTTCTGCACCCACCGAATCCATACTCGCCTCACTGTGGCTGGATGTCATCCCACATGAGCGCTGATGTCTCGGTACGATAAACCGCTGTCTCCATAAGCCACTATTCGTCCTCTGTCGAACTCTGAAACGTGCTGGAATGACTGCCGTATTTTGCGATGAGGCATCAGGAAGCTTCCCCTCGCACAAGTCCTGCAGCACAACACACTTACACCCCGCCTTATGTGCACTTTTCTAATAGTGCTTCTCGGTGGCATGCTGGGCGCACATGATTTGCGTATGCCCTGCAATGCTCTCACGGGCAACGCATGCTGCAAATTTCAGGCCAATCGGATGCTTCCTTCTTGGTGTTGCATTTTGGGCGGCCAGCACTGTATTAACAGTGTAATACTGTACACACACACACACACACACACACTCTTTCAATAAAACCCAGACAAAGAAAAAAACAAAGTACAAGAACTCTAAAGAAAGCAAAACTCAAATAGGAAAAGCAGGTAGATATAATAAAAGGGTCTATTATACAAATAAATAGATAACATGAAAAAAAAAACAACAGAAGATCACAGACCTACAACTCCAAGTAATGAGATAGAACACCAGAAACTATGACAAAAGACATGAATGTCGCCTTCATCAGGAAAACATCGATGTGTTGGTCTTCTGTTGTTTCTTTTCTGTCTTTAATGTCATTATATATTTATTTGTATAATAGACTCCTTTATTATATCTACCTGCTTTTGCTATTTTAGTTCATAATTGAGTTCTTGCACTTCGTTTTCTTCTTTGTCTGGGTTTTATTGAAAGTGTACTTGATGTGGTTATTGGTTAGTTGCATCTTATTTTACTTTTTGTATTCTTGTTATTGCTTCTGTGTTGTAACTTATTTTATATATATGACCTCATTATCCATATCTGAACATTTTTGCTAATATTGCCTTAGCATAAATAGTACATGTCTGGTGCAAGATGCTGCCCGCAGTAGCCTCTGAAAGGCCCAAGACGTGATCTCATTATTCATATCTGAACGTTTAAACATTTTATTTCAATTATGCAAGGTTTTTACAGAATGTAATCCTTTTTAAAAATTAAGTATTTACTGTATTAACACTGCATGCCTGTTTTATGTTTTGTGCATGAAATCTTGTATGCTTGTTTATATTAGGCATTTATTAGTTAAAATGCTTTGTAAGTTTTAATAAACCAGTGCTTGATGATTTTTTGTTTTCCAGATGACTGGTTAGAAGATTTCATTGCTCCATCAAAAAGCACCGATCTTGTTTGTGATCACTGCCATGTAAATTTTATTTCCCTAGCTTTGTTTCTGCAGCATAAAAAGGATGTGGAAGGAAATGATAAAAAAGAGACGATGTTACCCTGCATTCGATGCCGCTTTTCTACAAGGGATGTTAACGAACTGGACGAACACCTTGCTATGTGCTTGGCAGTCAAACCTTATGAGTGCCTTCATTGCTGTAGGGTATTTAAACAGAAAATTCATTTGAAGATGCATTTGTATATTCATGCTGGAATCCGACCTTTTGTGTGTGATATTTGTAATTATTCAACTATCAGGAACCATGACTTGAAGAGACATAAAAATTTGCATATTATCCAGCTGACACAAAAGAATTTAGAGTTGGAGTCTGACATGCAGTAGTCATTATGAGGTCAGGTACATTAATTTTTAACATGCAAATTATAGGCTGATTTTACTGTACTCTAAAAGTCCCATGCTTATTATGTGTAAAAGAGTGATTAAAGTAACGATGTTTTAATAACTATGAACTGCATAATAAAATATGCTATAATTTCTATTGAACTCTCATAATTTTGTTTTAACACTATAGTTGTTTGTGAAAAAGTTTGTGGATTTTGTAGAGGTAATTTTTAATACATTTGGTTGTCAATATTTCGAACTAGAACCTAGTTCATCATCAGGATCATGTCACTGGAGTAGTTGTTGCCATTCAGTCAAAAGTGCTCAGCCTCAATGAACTAGGTTTTAGTTTGAAAATTTGGCCACCAAATGTATTAAAATTTACTTCTATTGGGTTGTCGGAAAAGTCATGACGTATTTTAGCCATGTTTTGCAAAGGTAATTTATTGATAGAAAGAACAAAGATCAATCAATGATATTATGCCCGTTTTGTTCGATAACCTTTTGCCATCTTTCAGTGAGCTGCAGAATGCCTCGTTCATAGAAAGACCTGTCTTTCATGGCGAAAAACTGTGCAAGGTTCTGAATTGAATGTTATACCACACAAGGACTGTTGAAGAGAGCGAAACAAGTGGAAGTCTGACGGCGCAAGGTCAGGCGAGTATGCTGGGTGTGGCAACACATCCCACCCCAGCTCCAATAATGTTTGGCGGGTGATCAAACTTTGTGTGTAGTCTCGCGTTGTCGTGATGGAACACAACACCTTTACGATGAAAGAGCTCTGGACATTTCTGGACGATGGATTTGTTCAAACTGTCCAATTGCCGACAGTACACATTCAAATTGATTGTTTGGTTCCGTGGTAGGAGCTCGAAAAACACGACACCTTTGAAATCCCACCACACTGAGACCAGAACCTTCCGCTGATCAATGTCTTCTTTGGATGTTGTTTGAAGCGAAGCAGCAAGTCAGGACATATTTTGACCGTTTGTGCAGCACATTGTTGTACACAATCCACTTTTCGTCAGCAGTTATCAGTCGCTTGAAAAAAGGATTGTTTTCCTCACGTTGAATGAGCATATCGCAGATGTTTATACGTGCCGTCAATTGAGCTTCTTTGAGATCATGAGGAACCCACACGTCGAGCTTGCTTACATATCCCAGCTTCTTTTTTTTTTTTTTTTTTTTTTTTAATTGGAGGTTTAACGACCACCGTGAGCAACTCAATGGGCTATAAGCAGTCGCCCGTCCCTAATTTAGGGTCACTGGTTCCAGGGAAGGGAGAGAACCAGTGCCGTAAGACAAACACAACATCCATGCCTCACCGGGATTCGAACCCGGACCCCTTTCGGGCGAATGATCAGAGGCCAGCGCCTTAGACCACTGCGCCACCGGGGCGGCTATCCCAGCTTCTTCAGGTGGTCGTGAACACTTGAATGATGGATGTGCAATGTTGTCTGCAATCTCTCGTGTTGTGTAACGTGGGTTTGACTTGATCAGTGCCTTGATTTGGTAGTCATCAACCTCGATGGGCCTTCCGGACCGAGGAGCATTGTTGAGGTCAAAATTACCAGTACAGAATTTTACGAACCAGTGCTGGCACCGACGTTCTTGTAGAGCATTATCACTGTACACGTTACGCAACTTTTCACAAGCTTGATGCGTATTCGTCCCTTTACAGAAGTTAAAAAGTAAAATATGGCGAAAATTGACAGTTTGGTCTTCCATCTTCAACTTGATGTCAAATCTCTGCAAATCAACCAAATCGCTCACTATTCCTTTTAGACTGCAGCTAGAACTAGCACCTGTTGAATGCCATAGCGATAACAGAGCTGCGCATGCCTCTAGGTGCCAAAATAAGTCGTGACTTTTCCGCGAACCCAATATATAACCAGAGATGCCGTTTATTATGGATTTTCTACAGTTCACAACCACATACTATGAATTACGCATTTAATTAATTTTTCTATAATACGATTTTTTTTCATTGCCGATTACTACTATTAAAACGGCTGCAATCAAAGCTTTGAGGCTGGGTTCAGAGCAGACGCTTCCACAAGGCTTAGTGCGCCTGCAGTGTCATGGACCCCCACCTACCTGTTCAGATAACTGAGCCACCATCTATGTGCTGCAAAAGTACCCTGACTATGGCATTCCTGGCTACTAATGTCACAGTCAAACTTGCTCTTCACTTATTGCATCTGCACACAAAAATACAATAACTTTCAAATCAGGAAACTGGGTAAACGAGTTAGTGGTTAATGTCACGTGCAGTGCATAGTCACATCTCAGCTGGGTTGGAATTTTGTTGCTTGGACGTGAACAGATATAATTATTAATTATGGATCACTGTAATTTAGAGCCACAAGCTAAAAAGACGGAGAATTGCCAAAGATTCAAGGATTCTTATTCAAACGAATTTCCATGCCTGAAGCAGTAGAAACTATCCCTTAATGTGGCTCTTTGTAGCACATGCTCAAAAGATTTCAATATGGCTCACAGAGGTCGAGATAATTGTAGTCATGCTTCATCTAAAAAGTATAAGAAATGTGATGCTGTTGAACACTGATAAATTATCTGTTTTTTTTTTTTTTTCAAAAGTGAAGATCTTTCTAGCAGTGTAAAGGCTGAAACTTTGTTCGTAAGATTTCCGATAGAACACAATCTCGACTGCAGATCACACTAAATCTTTCTTCTCCACGTCATTTCCAGACTCAGATTGCCAAGAATTTCAGCAATGATTGTACAAAAACTACTTGGATATTTCCAGGGAAGGAAGAGAGCCAGTGCCGTAAGACAAACACAACCTCCATGCCTCGCTGGGATTCGAATCCGGACCCTTCACGGACGAATGATCACCAGCTAGCACTTAGACCACTGCTCCGCCGGGGCGGCAATGATTTTTCTGAAAATCTAGTGTATAGGCCGACCCACCAATATTTATATGAATATCTGTGGTTTTTGTATATCTTGTGTATAAGTCGATCCCCCGTGTTTTGTGAATTTCCGTTTTTTTCGTACATGTGAATAAATAGACCTTCCTACTATGTTTTTTTTTTTTTTTTTTTGCACAGGTGTATTTGAAGTTTAAAACTTTTTTTATTGTGTGTTTAAGAGTGGGAAGTTATGTGGTCACTATGTTTTGAGAACACCCAATTATACTCTGGGAAACTTAACCTGGTTATGGATTGAAGATTATGGATAATTTTTTTATTCCGTAATTAAAAGGTATGCCGTAAAAAACCAAATGCTAAGTTCAAAAGTTTTTTTTCAAGCATAGTCAAATATAGTGGTTCTTGTGGTAATGTCGCAAAGCATCGCACGGCAAGAATGGTTGGCTGGCTGACCAGCAAGCTGGAATGTTGCAGCGGAGATCATGCTGTATGATCACGTGACTTGGCTTGGCTTGCCGTGGGATGGCATTTGCAATGTATAACGTCTGTTAACTTTAGGGAAAACCTTAACAGAGTCCTGAACCAATGTAAACTGTTGGAGGTAGACTCGATTCCAAGTGTTTTTTTTTTTTTTTGTTCATTAGCTGTGGCGTGACTTAAATTGCTGTAGTTATGAAGCATGCTTCAGTGGCTTCCAGTGGTGTGAAAAAAAAATACATTTACAGGAGCACAAGGAATGTTAATTGGAATTTCCATGTTTACAGTGGTCGCAAGTTTCCGTGAATGTGTTGTAGAGTGTGCAATTGTGATTTTTCTGTGGCTAACGGTGGATGCAACTATTGCTGGAGGCATGCAATTTCGAAAAAACACAAACAATATGGTTTATTGAAAGAAAATAATAAGTATGTATGCAGTTACTTCATAAAAAGTGATGAGACCGCTGTTATTCAAGCTGAAAGTTATTTTGCTCGATTTCTAATCGAACATAATTTGCCAATTTCTGCTACCGATCATGTTATTACAAGTATATTATCTGCGATCCTCCCCCCCCCCGTTTACACGGCCACTACTGATACCATCAATTTGAGTTGGCATCTCTGGATTAAAATGTTGCTAAAACTGTAGCAGTGTATTCTGGGAAATAGGCATGCTACCTTGCGAATTTTAATGCGGGAACTTGACTGCGGAGAAACTACTGGTGCCATACATGTGGACTACTGATTACTTCCTTCAGATGTTGGCATCTCTGTTTAACCCATAATTAAACATTTTTTACTTCAGATTAATAATGGACGTGCCATGATGTTGTTAATTACAAACATTTTGTATTTTAAATAATTCATGTGTAAGTTGTGCAATTATTGGGGATATTCTGAAGTTTTGTTTTTCATCTCAAAATTCTGCTATTAGGGGGAGAATATCAAGTGAACCGCACAATATCTTCCCTTTGATTAGTGATTTTGCACAAATACAAATGCTACATGCTGTTCGGTTGGTGAAAAAGGATCTGTTGATGCTTTTAAACAAAAGGACAAAAAATATACCTGTGTTTCTAAACATTATTAAGTGCAAGTGATCTGGTTTCCATATTACTGTTTTGTACTGTATTGTGCATTGGCAATATTACACAAACTTTATTATTCTGCAATGATCACCAAATAATACATAAAATATTTTCACAATATTTTCTTATATTTGTGAAATGTGAAATCTGCTAATTTTATTATTCTATGATTTGTATCTTATCACTTACTCAGGAGTTGCTTCTAACCTCCTAAAGGATGCTTTTCTTTTCACCCAACACTTACTGCCATAAAAGAGAATAGCTCCAAGTAAGCCAATGAATTTTTTTTTTTTTTGTCTAACTGATAACAGAAATTTCCTCCTTTGACTATTCTGTTGCCTAATTCCTTATCTAATTCGTTTCACCAGTAATCAAACTCAAATATTTAAATTACTGTATTTGTATGTTAAGTATCTTCTCATGTATTGCAAAGTTGAGATACTTTAAGGTCCTCTTTATATATCAATGATCCTCAGCAAAGAAGAGGAGATTCTTGGTTCAACTTTGTCTTTACATTCAGTTAAGTAATGTTTTACATTTGGAAAAAAGTTCTTCAAAGATACTGACATTGTGATTAACACAGCAATCTGGCATCGCTGAATTGACTGTAATTACTGTTTCACATGTGAATTCAGTCACATCTGAATACTTGAAAATTTCATTGCTGTGGAACGGGAATTGAACCTGCATCTCCCGATTACCGTTTGAGCATGCTATCCTTTGCACCATCCACGACGGCGAATTTGCAAGTATCCAAGTGTTAAGAGCATCAGAATATTCTCTGACCGCGTTCTCATGACGCATTTGCCACATATTATGAAAATAATATTTCTTCCACTCTTTGTACTGACATTGTGTCTGCTTTTTTATGTCCTACTTGAATGTCATCCTCATCTTGCTTGACTCAAACTGTACAGCTCCCAAGACTTTGTGTTGTTTTGGTAACATAGATAATAGCATTGTGTTTGTGTTGGAAGAAGAAGACTACATTTATATGCAGTTGTTGTTTTATAATTGTCAGAGAATTAGACCATGATTCTTTTGTTCACTGTTATAAGGAAAATTTGAATGTGATGCACCGTTTCAAAATTTAAAAATAAAAGCATTCTCTTTATTTTCTCTCCAATTTCAGCATTAGACATGAAACTATCAGTTCTAAGCATTTTACAACACTCATTTCCACAGTGCTGTATTTCAACTTTCCGCACATTATACGTGGAGTACCTGGGATATGTGAGACATTAAAAAAAACAAAAAACATTGCAAATCCAGAACAGAAAAATTAAAAAGTATATAATTACCATGGAGATTAAAAATTGCTAGGTCTCATCCATTCTTGTTAACAGTTCTTCCAAATGGTGAAAAATGCTTAAAGTTTAATAGTTGATAGAACACAACACGAGGGATATCGGTCCATGAACAAATTTTTTCAATCAAGATTTTAGAACCTCTGATTTTTCTGCAAATACATCAGAAGCAGAAATTAAAATTTACCTGCCCTGGTGGCCAAACCATTCTTTGCCAAATATAAAAAAATTATACGGGGTGATTCATAAAGAAGTATACAGTTTCCAGATGCTGTAAAATAGTAACAGTTGAAGACACAGACCACAGCTGTGAACCGTTAGGTGGATGTACTCGTAAAGTTTGTGTCCCGCTACTAAGGGAAGTGACATAGGCGATAGCGCGTGTCAAGTGACTAGTCAGTCAAAATGGCAGCGTGCAGTGGAGAAGGCGTTTTGCGTTCTTCAATTGAGCAAAATAGAATTTGTGACTGTTGCGCAAAGGCATTTTCGATCCCGATTCGGAAAAGAACCTCCAACCAGAAAATCTATCTACAATTGGCATAAAAAATTTGAAACTACGGGCTATTTGTGCAGACTTAAAAGTCCTGGACGACCATGTATCGGAAGAAGTCATCGATAGTGTTTGCACCGCCATTCAACGAAGCCCGGGAAAATCAACGCGGAGGGTGAGTCGTGAAGTGCAGATTTCACAGCCCACTGTCTGGAGAATTTTAAGAAAGAAGCTGAAAATGATTCCATACAAAGTGCAGTTGTTGCAAAATCTCACTGACCTTGACAAAACAAAGTGCTTTGAATTTTGTGCCGAAACGCGGCACTGTTTTGAAAATGACGATTTTGCCGATCACTTAGTTTTTATCGATAAAGCTACATTTCACGTGAGTGGTCAGGTAAACAAGCACAATGTTTGCTTTTGGGGAACGGAGAATCCCAGATTTACAGTGCAACACGTGCAAGATTCTCCTAAGGTAGATGTGTTCTGCACTGTGTCCAAAAAGAAACTGTACGGCCCCTTCTTTTTTCAGGAGAAAACTGTCACGGGAGGCTCTTTTCCGGATATGTTAAGTCTTTGGTTGATGCCACAGTTGCAGGACGGCGGTGACAACTTTATTCTCCAATTGGATGGTGCACCACTGCACTGGTTAGGCGACGTACGAGATTATCTCGACGAACATCTTCCTCACCAATGGATTGGACGAGCCACGAACTACAACATTCCACTGACCACCCAGAAGAGACTTAACACCTTGTGACTTTTTTCCTGTGGGGGGTACGTAAAGGACAAGGTATTCGCCCATCCCCTTCCTGTTGATCTAGTGGAGCTGAAGCAGCGTATCACAGCCACTATCACTGCACTTGATTCATATATCTTACCTCGCGTTTGGGCAGAAATGGATTACTGGCTCGATGTGTGTCGTGTGACTAAGGGTGCACACATAGAACATCTATGACTGTCTCTAAAAAAAAAAAAAAAACTCTAAGCATTCCCCTACAATTCTGTTACAGGTAACATAAAATATCTTACATTGTTCTTGTTTTATAGTGCGTTGAAACTGTATATTTTATTATGAATCGCCCTGTATATAAAGCATTTCCCATCTGGAGCAGAAATAATTTTTCAAATCGGAGTTTTAGAAGCAGAGATATTGGGAGAAAATGCAATTTACTGTTATGCTTCCTAGCGGAAGTCTGAATTACTTGAAAATTTTGAAATTGTATCGGAAACTATCCAACAAAGAAGGAATTTTTCAAATCGGACAATTAGAAGTAGTGATGTTGACAAATTTAAGTTATACATCTATTCCCCTAGCAGATATATGATGCATTATTTTAATTAGAAAATGTTCCAAAAAGGTTCATCAACGCAAGTGGTGTGGGTCTATGAATGAATTTTTTCAATTAAGATTTTAGAAGTTCAGATTTTGCTGCAAAAACATCAGAAGGAGAAATTGACACTTACGCCCCTGGTGGCCAAACCATTTTTTACCAAAAATTCGAATGATATGCAAAAGATTTCCAACAGGAGCTATATCTGCTGCAGAAATAATTTTTCAAATCGGAGGTTTAGAAACGGAGATATCGGGAGGGGTGGGGACTCAATTTACTTTACGCTCCTAGCGGAAAATCTATGCGTAATTTGAAAAAATTACTAGATCTAAAATAGTCTTCGATGTAAAATAATTTTTTTCAATCTGGTGTTTAGAAACAAATATATGAAAAAAAAAGACATTCTAAATTCAATATCATCTATCTGCATTTACCCTGTTGCGGCAAAATTGTGCATCGTAAAAAAAAATATTCACACATTTCAGGCTTTCCAATGCAAAGAGGATTTAACTCTGAATGATAGTTGCAGAGGTATGGTGTCCACAGACAGACAAACCGGTAACATAAGCACGATATTTTTTTACAAATATATGCTAAAAAAGAATAGTTGTCGATATTGAGATCATCTTCAGCAAGACAGAAGATCAATTAGCTGCTAACAGTTGAGGAAAGAATTCTCAGAATGTGTTTTTGAAATTTGTAAGAAAGCCAGTGATGAATAGGAACATCCTTAATACCATTAAAGAATTTGAAGTCAGTGATAAAATCGTGGCACTAAAAGCAGATAAAAGAAAAGCTTTGGCACTAATAGAAAAAGAAAAATACTTTACTGAAGCCAGTTTCATGAAGAACTCACTGATAACCCTATAGAACAAAATCTGAAGAAATTAATAAATTCTTTAATAAGAAAGAATCAACTCGGCAAAAACTTCAAAGGCTTCTCTAAAATTCCAGAAATATATGGCACCATAAAACTAAGTCAAACCATTGAGGCTCATAATTGACACAAAAACTCCACTCACCAACCTAAATTATTACCTTCTTTTTTACCTCGCTGCTGTACCTTCCGAGAAATGCCATGAATCTGAAAGAGAAACTAAATAACTTAACAAATTTACATCATCTAGTCTTAGCAAACCTTGATAGGATGAGCCAGGTTTTGACCTGTAGCATTCCACATTAGTGACCTGGATATGTGAAATACGTACTGAAATGATTGAAACAACACTGACACAACTGCAGATACTAAAGGATGTAGTGGAACTTTATTCAGAATTGGCAACATAACACTAGGCGCCATGATACAGATGTATCACTGCCAGAAATTGTATAAAAGGAAGAGGAGTAGTAGGAACTATGATCACCCCTAATACACTGCTGGACAATTGCTAAGGATGGATCATAAACGGCTATATAGCGCATAAAAAAGTAAGTGTGGTTGGATGCCAAGTGAAATAAAATAATGTCAGAATGCCAGGACATTACAAGAAAGACAATTTATTGTGCTCTGAAATCCAGAAGGCTTTGGAACGTGTTCAAGGGACAAACAGGCCATTTTGTGCAGAATACGTAACCGTGAAAAAAAATGCAATTACCGTCCGCAGGCGTTCCGGCGTAAGATGTCAATACGGGATATGGCCACCATGGAAGGCGATGCAAGATTCCACACGTCGTGTCATGCTTTGCACAACATTATCAAGCAGCTATTGGGGTAATTTATCCCATTCCTCTGTCAGTGCACGGATGAGAGAGTCCTTGTTTATTGGAGGGCATTGGCGACCAGCAAGACTCCTTCCCAAAGCATCCCACACATTTTCAATGGGATTCAGATCTGGAGAACGTGCTGGCCATACAAGGCGTTGAATATCCTCGCTCTCAAGACACTCCTGGACAGCGACTGTTCGAAGACATGTTGCGTTGTCGTCCATGAAAATGAATCTATCACTGACAGCACCACGAAACATACGAACGTGAGGTAGCAGAATATCATTAATGTATCGTTGGCCAGTCATAGTCCCAGTTGGAAGCACATAGAGGGACGTGCGGCCATTGATCATGATGCCAGCCCATACCATGACACTACATGTCGGATATCGGTCCCTTTCCTGTATGTTTGCTGGACAATATGCAGTACCACTATCACGCCAGATCAGTTGTCGTCAACAATCAGACGATAGACTGTATCTACTCTCCTCTGAGAAGAGGACAGCCGACCAGTCGTTATCAGTCCAATTGCGATGTTGATGGCACCATTGCAAACGGGCGGTACGGTGACGTCTGGACAATGGGATGCACACAACAGGACGGCGGGCGTATAGTCCTCCTTCATGCAAACGTCTGGCGACAGTTTTTCTGGAGATCCGCTTGCCAGTAGCAGCCATAAACTGATTTGCTACCTCACTAGCTGTGCTGCGCCGGTGTCTTTTTGTTGATAGCACTATGTACCGATCTTCTGCAGGTGTCGTACTGCGAACACTACCTCCCCCGTGACGTTTGCTACACTCTCCATTTGTTTGAAATGATTTCCAAAGCCTTGAAACAACACTGTGGCTGACGTCGAACTCCCTGGCAACATCTGTTATTTTTCGCCCTTCTTCAATCTTGCCAATAATACGGCCACGCATAAAATCATCTAGGTGATGTCGGGAAGACATACTGAAACTTGCAAGTTCATCAATTGATTTTTTCCCTTTCAACTTTGCGTTTGAACAACAACGGTCAATACAGGTCAAATCCTTTATATCTCTTATCAGCGCTATGACGTCACGAACAAGTTCGGCAATCCAAAATTTGCATACGCACAACACGTCTTACTGTATCCCGCACTTATGCTAATTTCCACATTTTCCTGCCTTCCATTTTATGGTTGCTATCGTTGCTATTGTCATCCATCCTTAGCAATTGTTTGGCAGTGTATGTTGATGCATGATTTGCACTGTCCATATTTCTCACTTGGTTGTTGAAGAGTTCTTGTGGTAATATCGCCCATTCTTCTGTCAGCACCATCTTCAGCCGTTGGACAGTTTCCAGTGGATATTAACGTGCTGCAACGTGTCTCCCCAGAGCATCTCACACGTGTTCTATGGGATTTAGGTCAGGGGAATGTGCTGGCCAGCCCAACTGCTGAATGTCCTCACTTTCTAATAGCTTATTAACGGCCATTGTACAGTACAATGGGGTGTGGCATTATTGTCCATTAACATGAACTATGAGCCAATGGCACCTCAGAACAGATGAACATGGGGGAAATTTTCCTCGTTACAGTACTGCACACGTGTTACAATACTTCCTTCCAATATCTGTAGCTCCGCATATCTATCAATCAGAATGCCTCCCCACAGGAGAACACTATGGCCACCATGTCTATCACTTTCATTGATGTTTTCAGGGCGCTACTATGTGTCTACCTCACACCAGATGTCTAGAATTGTTAGAGAGACTAAATTGACTCATCAGTAAAGAGTACCGTACCCCACTGTTCTGCTATCCAGTGAAAATCCTCCAAATACGTGGCATAAGTGAATAAACAACAATATTTCCATGTTTTATCAACACATAGCTACCGAAAAATTGTTATCCGGTCACCGCTAGGGATCCGAATCTCGGATCTCTCGATTATTTAGCCGAGGGCATTAGCCTATGCTACAGTGGCCAACGATCAACGTCGCTATGTGTGTTGTTCTGTCGGCTTCTGACATCATAAATCCGTAAGATGGGCTCAGCTACTGAGATGTCCCCATGTGGTGTGCATTAATGGCACTGGCTATACATTAATTATAGCAGTTAAATCCAAAGTGAAAATCCTCCAAGTACGTGGTGCAAGTGAATAAACAAAGACACTCTTTCCACATTTTTTTTTTTATTTGAGGTTTAACGACCGCCATGAGCAACTCGGTGGGCTATTATAAGCAGTCGCCTGTCCCTAATTTAGGGCCACTAGTTCTAGTGAAGGGGAGAGAGCCAGTGCCGTAAGACAAACACAACATCCCCGCCTCACCGGGATTCGAACCCGGACCCATCTCGGACGAATGATCAGAAGCCATCACTTAGACCACTGCACCACCAGGGCTGTCCATGTTTTATCAACACATAGCAACCAAAAATTGTTATCCTGTCATCGCTGGGGATCCAAATCCCAGATCTATTATCTAACGCACTTGGCTAGATAATCGAGAGATCTGCGGTTTGGATCCCCAGCGATGACCGGATAACAATTTTTTGGTTGCTATGTGTTGATAAAAACATGGAAAAAGTTGATGTCCTTACGTTCTCTGCCCCACTGTAAACAGTGTCTCTAGTGAGCAGTTGTTAATGGAACACAGTATACTGGTTTTCAGACAAACAGTCCACCTTTGTATAGTCACCTAGCCACTGTAAACAATGATAGTGTATGTCCCGTGCTTATGCTCAGTTGTTCTGCAAGGTGGTTGCCCACCTGAAATCACCCGCAGTGAGGATTGCTCTTTGTTCCTACAGGCCAAGAGGTATCGATACCAGATAGCATTGGTGTTTGGTGGACAACCATCTTTCATACCATTTTTGGCAGTGATGCATCTGTACATGGCACCCAGTGCTGTCTGGCATCGATACCTCTTGACCTGTAGGAACAAACAGCAATCTTCACTGCGGGTGGTTTTTGGTGGACAACCACCTCTATTCTTTTGCACTGCTGTACCTGCAATTCTGAAGGTCGAACACAGATGCAATATAATGCTACGAGCAATACAGAACTCTTGGGCCCCACTCGCAGTTCGTCCCTCTTTGAGCCTCCCAGTTATTTGACCACAAGTAAAATCATCAAGACGTTCTTGATGGGCCATTTCATTGCCTCTAGCACACAAAACAATCGAACATCAGCAACACTTATGCACACCCTCCGGTGACTTCCATTCAACTGATGCTATTGGACTGTGCAAGTGCATTTTATTTTCATGTCATGCAAACCACACACTATGTTTCATATTACACATGTGGTGTTGCTCCTATTCCCAGACATGGTCCCGAGTTCTGCTGCTATTTATGGCATTATTTTACTTTTTCTCTTTGTTCTTAAGTTTTGCTCACCAGTGTAGCATCAATGTGTAACTAATATTGGGTGTGTGCAAAAGTTCTACCCGTTATGTTAATTGATGCAAATTGCAATCGAAGTAGTTATGTCACAGATGACGCTGCAATGCCGAATTTTCGGCCAATAAAGCGTAGAGCATATAGAGGCACTAGGTTTGTCCGAGTAAGTCATTCGCAACGGAAATCACGGACGGTGTAACATGGCATGCGATAAGGAGCGTGTTAGACATTGTTTACTGTACGAGTTCAATAAAGGCAATGTTGCAGCCGCATCTTGCTGCAACATCTGTCAAGTGTATGAGGGGGAACACAGTTGACGATAGCACATGTCGTCATCGATTTAGGAAATTCCGGGATGGAGACAGAAGCTGTAAAAATCAACCACGTCCTGGACGTATATCCTTGGTTTACGACAAGGATGTGGACCAAGCCATAACAAATGACCCACATCGAACCGTTCAGGAATTAGTGGAAGCGTCGTCGGTACACAGAACAACAGTCGAAAGACAGATGCATGCGCTTGGGTTCATCACCAAGTTCGATAATTGGGTTCTGCACCAGTGTTTCTTTGCTTTCTCACCACAGAAATGAATCGTTTTTGGTATGAATTGTAATGGGTGATGAGAAATGGGTACTGTACTGTACTGTAATGTAAAGCGTCAACGGACTGTGTCTGCTCCACCAACCTCAAAAGGAGGACTTTATCCCAAAAAGGTTTTGTTGAGTGTTTGGTGGGATGTCCAGGGAATAATATACTGGGAGGTGTTTGCCCCTAACCAAACTATAAATGCTGACCTCTACAGATTGTGAGGTCAACTGACATTGAAGCAGCCAGCACTTGTCAATCGCAAAGGCGTGATCATTCATCATGATAACGCCAGACCTCGTGCTGCTTTAATCACTCAGCAAAAATTACTGGACTTTGATTGGGAAGTGCTACCTCACCAGCATATTTCCTTGATCTGGCACCTACGGACTAGCACCTTTTTCGATTGTTATAGAATGCATTCGCTCTCCAAACCTTCGATGATGTGGACAATGTGAAAACGGAAACACACTATTTTTTTGACTCTAAAACACAGGACTTTTTCCGTCATGGGATTCACCTACTCAGACAGATTGCAAGAGGTCATACAGAATTATGACAATTATGTGAAATCCTAGGTACGTTATTTGTTGTCTTCTTTCTTTGTAACCTACAAAAATGGATAGAATGCACACACCCAATATCAACCTAAATCTCCTGTTCGAATTTGTAGCAGATGATTTTGCAGAGAAAAGTTTAACATAACCACAATAGAGTATTTACTAATAGGTCTATATGAGCTGCTCTGTTTTCATTCAATAATATTTTCTTCCAATTCAGAAAAAAAAAAAATTATAAACAAATGTCAGGACTTTCAGTGAGATGACCACTAACGCCTCTGCTGGCAAACTTCTTTGTGAGTAAACTAGAAGCAAAGATCCTGATATAGCCCTCAATATTTGATCTATGTATCAGATACATGGATGACATTTAATAAAGAAAATCTCTACCTGCTCACATTCTCACACAATTTAATTCATTGGAAAATTCTCTGAAAAGGATCATAGCCTCAAATACCTGGATTTAATCCTGACCTCAAAAGAAGGAAAGATCTTAACACAAATCTATAAAAAAAAAAAAAAAAAAAAAAAAACCACAAACAGCAGCCAAGATATTAAACTACAACTCATGCTATCCAGACTACATAAAGTCTAATACTGTGAGACAGTTTTGTGAGAAAGACAACTTCCTAGTTTCTACAGAAGCCCAAAAAAGTCATCCACAGAGAACTGAAAAGGATTTTGTTGGAAAACAATTTTCCCTCCTCATTTATAAAGAATAGTTGTAGCAATAAGTAAAAAAAAGAAACAAAAATAATTTCAAATTCACCAGCAAAATTGCTTTACCACAAAGGACTTTTGAAAAACTGAAAAATATGAAATTGCCCCAGATCTGAATAACAAAATTTAAGAAAATCCTTCCATCCCTAAAACATTAAGAAGGCATCCAATTGCAAGAAGGGGTAGTCTAGCATCGACTGCATCTGTGGACTAAACTATATTGGTGAAACTGTTGGAACCATAAGGCATGCTTCACAGCAGTAGCAAGGGTAAAAGTCTGCATGTATGAGGGAGGAAAAAGTTTAGAAATTCTCCTTGGTGTTGAGTGTGGGGCACATCACATGAACTCACACACATGAAGTGGCGACTGTGCAGAGGTGGTGTTATTTTATCAGCTGCATTGTTAAGCAAGCTGTGAGTGAAACATCCAAAAATCAATGTGAATCTTCATTTATTCAACATGTTATGTATATAGTGCTCATTTTATATTTTAATTAAATTTCTTCAATAGATATCCTTCTTCAAGGAGAGTTTATTCGCATGCATGCATGCATGCATGCAATAATTCTTCTTTACTGAAGTTTTTAAGTCCTCCAATGGAGCATTGCGCTTCTAGCATTCCAAAGGCATCCACAACAAAGCGTGGATAGATAAACATTATACAGTTTTTATATATCACATATAATAAAACTTACAACCAATAAAAACGAGAAGTGTAAAAGTCCAATGGCAGAACATAAAGCAGTTATTAGAAACATTGCAAACAAGATAGGGTTAGACAGACATATACAAGCAAGTGGACTCTCCATAAAATGGAACTCAATAAAATTACTCCCACGAGTAAGGGGGAAAACTTGAAGGGATGAAAATAGCGAGAAGTACTGCGCTTAACAATAATTGTGGTTGGGTAACTCCTGACGGAATGGCAACAACTACTCCAGTGATGTGGTCCTGATGATGAGCCAGGTTCTAATTCAAAAATTTGACCATAAATATATAAAAATAGCCTCTATAAAACTTGTAATTAAATTTTTTTTTCACTGTAAGGTAAATAATTGGAGGTGCCATGATGTAATTTTTTTCCCTCCTAGAATTGGTGAGTAATTGAAATTTTTTAGAGATCAAGTATTGTACCATCATTGGTGTAATAAAAGTTCTGTTTTAATTACATCGTATGATTTCTTGTAACTTTTGCAGATAAATGAATGGAAACTTTAGAGGACTTTTCTTCAACTGAGCTCCATTAATCAAAATGTTACAATTTTGATGTAATATGTAGAATAAGTTTGTTAAGATAGCAAAAACTAGGAATGCCAAATAGCACAAGGAATATATGTCTTTTTTTAATGTTGTTCCTTTATCATATGGGCCTCAGACATTTCCTTCTTTTGGTTTACTTACAACTGAGATAATTTTTCTTCTGTAATACAATGGTAGAGGTAGATTTTCAAAGTGGTGTAGAATTCTTGAATGCATGTTTTGTTTCCTCTTTGCAGTGTCATCTGGCTACCGATGTTTTCGATGCTCGACAGATTTTCCGTCGACTGATGTCTTGCTGCTCCACGTGAATGCTTGTAGGAAAAGGGCTAAAAGTCGCAGAGGAAGATTCCATTGCCCATACTGTCCGTATTCATCTGACAAGAACTGGAATTTACAAAACCACACTTATGTTCACATGGGGGTCAGGCCTTTCAAATGCCCGCATTGTCCAAAAACTTTCATACAGAGGCGCCATTTAGATTCTCATTTGCTCATACATAAAGGCATTCGACCTCACATGTGTGACATGAGCCATTACTCTGCAACACGAATTTCGGATCTAAACAAACATAAGAGAACCCATTGTGGAGAGCGCCCATACAAGTGTAGGTACAATCCTGGAACATTTACAGCAACAGAAAGCTGAAAAGTTCACAAAATAGACATACTTCAAAAAGGAGCTTGTTATTGAAAAATAGTCTTGTATCAACTAACTTGTAAAGGGCAAAAATAAAAATTTTAGTGTATTTTCGTTACTGCTCTGTTGTATTCTTTGATAAACTTTGAATTGTGATTATAAAAGAGATGACACTAAAATCTGAGGTGTAATGAACAAGAATTTTGACAAAAGCCTCAGCTTACAGCATTAACTCCCAAAGTTATTTTTCTTTAACTATACTATCAGGAATATTATATATATATATATATACTGAAGAGCAAAGCTGAAAACAAAGGAAAAACTTTTGAATTTAAAACGAAAGTTGTAAAATAACCTGAAGATCAAAACACGCAATGCAGCAGTTATGAAAATTCAGAATTCTCATTCTATTAAGAAGAGACCGAAGCAAAAAAATTTTTTTGACTCATACCAAGTACAACAAAATAAAATAAAACAACTCAGTTGTTTTATTTTATTTTTTTCTCTTTTTACTCACACCGGTAGATACATAACTTTTTCTATGTTGTACTTGGTATGAGTCAAAAAAATTTTTTTGCTTCGGTCTCTTCTTAATAGAATATATATATAATGAAATTTGCAAAATAAGAATGGATAACTAAATGAACTTTAAATTTTCTTTTAAATTTTATTAATTCTTAATAATTCACTCTATATATAAAGGATTATGTCCTGCTTTCTACAAAAATTTCTCATCAGGAAGCCTGAAAATGCACGAGGAATCATGTTAATGCTAACAGCAATTGGGTACTAAAAGGATTTTTTAATGGGCAGATATAGTGACAGATGGAATTACATTTTCTGATGTTGCACTCACGAACTTACTATAGTTGCAAGCAATGCTGTATTGCAGCAGATAAACCAACTTTACCATGAAATATTGTAGCAATTATCAGCATCCACTTGAAATCCATGTGAGATTTAGCTGCTCACAATGATGTATGACACTGAGTATGCATCCATATGCTTTCAATATTTTCAGTGTGGATTTCTTGATCTTTGGCACTAATTAAATACTTTTGTGATTTACAGCAAACTACCTCAAATTAGCATAACAAATTAGCATAACAAGTGGGATTTATTCGAGTTGCCCCTTCTGTGTACAGGAGTGATGCTTACTGATCTGGTATACCAAAGGATTACCAGTACCCATATGACAACATTAATAGAAAAATAGGTTATATATTATTTACATACATTAAAAAAAAAAAAGATTCTGCTGTAGAAAAAAAAAAAAGAAGCTTAAAACAGTATCTGTAACTACAGAATACCAGTTTGTGTATAGCTTTTTTTTCATTATCTTTTCTGCAGTGTAGTTAAAATTATCTTTCTATATTTCTTTTGTTGATATGATGAATGAATAAACACAAAGCTGTATGTAGGGATTAGCCTGGATTGTCAGGGACTTCCCTTCACAGAGAGGTTGTGGTTGATTTTAGTAAAACCTCTACTCTGCAAAATGTTATGTTTCGAAAATACCCTATGTCAAAATTGAACTGCGTTATCCTTTCTTTAATAATTATAGCCAGGGCTTGAAAATTTTTATGCTGGTCTACCAGTCAGGAAAATATCTCACTCACCAGCTGAAAATTGACATCCTTGCAGGGCTGTTTTGTGTTTTAAAGTTTGATTTGTTAAAAATTTATACATACTCTCGAATAGAATTTGATCGCTAACCTAATTTAAATTATTTCGTAACCAGAAAGACTAAACTTACCTCTAAGGACTTGACTTCTTTCCTTTAATACACTTCATGCACATTATCCAGAATAGTTATGGATAACGTGCATGAAGTGTATTAAAGGAAAGAAGCCAAGACCTTAGAGGTAAGTTTGGCCTTTCTGGTTACAAAGTCGTTACAGACTTGCATGTAAGATAGTGCACTTAATTGGTAATTATTGCCAAAAAAGATGCAAATAATGTGACTAATTTAAATGATTAACCATTATGTAATAACCAAACTCAGTTTTCTCCTTCTAGAGCAGATGAGCAAGAATCCTTCAATGTTTAAAACTTTCCTAACAGCTCCACAGAAAGATGGATTCCCCTTTTTACTCTTTGACATACAACAGCAATTAGCTAAGCAGCCGCTCACGAGGTATATGCGACTCTTGCACTGCCTATCTTTTCACACAGTGTTAGGGGAATCATTCTATTAGGCTTGCGGCTTCATGCCCAGTGTTCTTTGTTAAGCGCACCATTCTCGAATGTTTCGACTTGCAGTATTTGCTGTCCAATTGCTTTTGTGGAGAAACCGGTTTCCCATTCTGGTGCACAATCACACATCACTTCTGTGAATTAAAATAAGCTTTATTAAGAAACTAATAGTTTTGCATTTCTGACAATAAGCATTATAACGAATAAATAATTACGAATTGATTTTGATATAGCTCAAGCTGTTAAGCCAGTTGCTGGACTATGTGGTAAAAATTTTTAATAGCCATTTTGAAGAATATATTTCGTTTTTCTTATATTTTCTATTTCACACATTAAAATTCTTCGTTTGTGACTATGGAGGGCAGTGTGCACAATCATGTAAGAGTTTCTTAAAAAATTACTTATGTCAATAATGCGAAAATGTTAACACCTTCGTTCTGTGTGAACTTCGTGCTACCTGCTTGATTGATGTTCATGCAATATGTATTGCCTATTAGATAATATGGGCATAAGCTAGACGAACCTATATTCCATATTCAACGAATTAGTACGAACCAGAATGAAGTAAAGACCCTTAAAATTCAAATAAAAATCAGAATAAAATTCAAACATAATTGGAATAAAATCTGAATAAGATTACGAAAAATAACCAAACCAAAAAATACGGCAATGACAAATCCTCCAAAAAACTCAGCATATCTGAAAGTTTTTTTGGAGTATTAGTCATTGCAGTTTTTTTTGGTTCGGTTTTTTATCATAATCTTATTCAGATTTTATTCCAATTATGTTCGAATTTTAATCCGATTTTTATTTGAATTTTAAGGGTTTTTACTTCATTCTGGTTTGTGCTAATTCACTGAAAAAGGAAGATAGGTTCGTCTAGCTTATGCCCATATCATCTAATAGGCAATATATATTGCGTGAACATCAAGCAGCTAGCACAAAGTCCACGAAGAGGAGCTAACATTTTCGCATTATTGGCGCAAGGGATTTTTTAAGAAACTCCCTTACATGATTGTGCACACTACCTTCCATAGTCACAAACTAAGAATTTTAACTTGTGAAACAGAAAATATAAGAAGAACGAAATATATTCTTCAAAATTACTATTACCAATTGAATTTAAACTCCTTTACTGAATGTTTTTACTGGTCAGCTAAAACTTTCCACTCATCACAGACTAGCAGACGACCACATTTTTTCAAGCCCTGATTATAGTTCTGTGTTAATTCAACTACAAAATTGGGGGACAACAAACTCCTAATATGGTCCTGGGTAAACATTTGTGTAAGGATCCAAAACTGATTACTATTACCGATTTAAGTGTATTGTTTAGGGCAAATGTGAGCAGTAACGGAACCAACAGGGACAACTGGAGGCAATTGCCTTCCCTAAAGCAGGTTCTTTTGTTTTTAAATGGCCAATATGTAAATAATTAATGTATTTTTTTGGTAAAATTACAGTAATTAATCCACGGGTTTTTGTAAAAATGTTTATAACTGACATTTATTTGCTATGAATTTGGAGATAAAATATTCTGTTGTAGCTTCAACAGAAAGATGAGAGCGGAAGTGAAAAGAGATTTTGACTGATTATGAAAAGTTATGGGTGAGCTGAGTTCTGATATTTTAGTATTGTCTGACATTAGTAATTGGGAGCAGGGAAAGTCATTGTGTGGGTAGACTTTGAAGGGCAAAGTACGTACCTCGAATGGGTCATAAACAAAGATTAGTAATGAATTTCCAAGTTGGAAATTTTTCTGTTGAATTAACACATCTGAATAAGAGGAATCAAATTTATTTTGAAAGATTTTATCCTGCCTTGTGGTTCAGATAGCATCAAGTTGGCTTCCTTGAAAATTTATTTTGAAAGATTTTATCCTGCCTTGTGGTTCAGATAGCATCAAGTTGGCTTCCTTGAAAATTTATTTTGAAAGATTTTATCCTGCCTTGTGGTTCGGATAGCATCAAGTTGGCTTCCTTGAAAAGTAGGTACACCATGGAAATAGTGTTCATTTTTCATTTGCAGTTTGTGATTTAAAAATTTAGAATTTTTTTTTTTTTTAATGGAAAATTTTGAAAAGCCTTGTGATGCCAGAAAAGATCAGTGCTGCAAGTTTATAGCGTGTGTGTGCCTACAACAAAGTCTTTTTAGACCAGAGCAACCTCCCCCTAAAATGAGCTTCTAGATCTGCTACTCAATGGGAGTTCCTTGTAAACTGATTATTCTGTTCTAATTCAGTGATTACATTGCTTTTGTATGTATCCCAGAACGTTTTTGTAAAATTAAAAATAGGTAATTATTTTTAATGTCAAAAATTAAAACGACATAAGTGTATATCTTATAAAAATGGCACAGATTACCAGACCTATGGAAGTAGTAAGATACAAGAACTCCTGACGATCTAGCGTATAGATCGAAAATTTGAGAGGTAATGTACCTTAAAAAAAGTTATCCTCTATAATTCCCGTTAAGTATTTATGGTACTGAAAAAATTCACTTTCTGTGTCTTGATATATGATTTCTGCTATGATATCAGACAGGCAAGGGAATCCATTGGTGTGCACTTCCAATTGTCGCTAATTATTTTCATGAAGTGGGTAAAATACATTTTCTGATATTTTGGAAAAGAGTAATACCTTTCCTATAGTCCCATCATTCTTGCAATTGAAGATAGTTTGCATTTTAAATAGGTCTACTGATAAAATTTAAAGTCTAAGTTACACATTGTGACATGTTCAAATGTCACTGTTTGAAGAACGTGCTGCTCGTGTGCCACAGTCAATGAGCACATACGGATAAATACAGGTTGCTCGATAAAATCTTTTTGAGCTATTTTGTATGCATCTTCATGTTTTAACAACCATTTGATATATTTTCACCTGTTATGTACGTCTGTCTGTCTCAATTCGAGTCGTGCAACATAGTTCACCCTGCATAAAATGCCTAAACTTACTTAAAACTTGACTGCACGGATGTATTTAACTACTGAAAAGTCATTCAACACCCTCCTCCCCCCACATATTCAATGAACAATATACCAACAGACAGGTGCAGCTGTGGCAGCTAAACCTGAGATTTGGACTGTGAATAATACCGGAAGGATATACTGTATAGACATAATATCAATTTCAAGGACTATCACAGTACAAAACGGCCAATGTGAGTAAACTACACCCTTCGTCCTCTAATTACTGTTGTAAATTTTGTCAATTAGTAAAATGTTGAATAATATATACTGATGTAAATCCATAACAGTTGTATATAAGTCACCTCATATGATAGCAAGTCCCCCTTCCTCCCCTTTGTTAATATGATATAATGTTTGGAAAATGACAGCCAGTGTGTGGAATATATCGTTATGTGAACTTTACAGCACTCTGAGATGATGCGGGATAGACTCGCCCATATGCCAATTGTGTAAATATACTCCAGATGTAAACGTGCATAGTTTGTTTTTCAGCAATACAGTCTAGTAAATGCTGACAGCAAGTAAAACTTTGAAGTGCATTGGTAGAACTTCTTTTTGACAATTCAGATATTTACTTGTTGAACTGTCAAACACTGGTATCAATTTGCATTACACATGTGCATAAAAAATTTAAAAAAATATAGATTGATTTAAACATACAGCAGTAATATTGGTGAAAAATCAAAGTAAAAGCATGAATAAAAATTACTGTCATTTTATTTACAATATCACACAGAAATGTTTTTTTTTTTTTTAATGGATATGCATCATGAAGATATAAAAATAAGTAATTATAGTTCCATGGAAATTATTGATGTTAGTTGAAAAATACTTGTTCTTGGCTCTAAGTTAATATGGATTATGCACCAACTATTTTACATGACCACGTTCTTGGTATGAAAAAATCACTAAGTCCATCCTGCAAAATGAAAGAGTTTTTATAATGATGAAATAGCATATAATAAAAAATTTTTATTGCATAAAACTTAATTGTCTGCAATTCGATGTATTTTGGTATAAGGTTTATATGGAGTCATAATTATGGGTTTGTGACAGCTGACAGAGAAAAAGTTTAACCACTAGTAATGCAAAAGGGAGGGAGTCTCCTGTACAAAATGCATAAGGCTGCGAGATGCAGTCATCTCTTACTGAAGATACAAGAACTGCTAAACAAATAAGGAGCTCTTGTCTCAAAAATGGCCCAAATCCAGGTATACATCACCAACAACTCTCGAACTAGTAGCTCTTGACACAATTTAAACATGTTCCTTAATCGAATTTGGAGAGTGTCATATCTTATTCAAGGACTTTGCAAGCAGCCAATTCCTTAATGCTCCAGACATCTCATTACTGTAAGGTCTGGCAATTTAGGGCACATTAGAACCTCAAGTGCAGCAATGTGCTAATAGTTATTATGGAATTTGGAAGTAGTGAAGAGCTGCTGCAACTTTATGCAAGACTCACCACGAGATTTTTTTTTTTTTTTAATTGGGTGTTTATAGACCACTGTGAGCAACTCTCTATGAGCAATCACCTGCAGTAACATTTTATCAGATGGGCAAACCTGTCATTTGCCAGGACCTTCATCAAACACAGTTTTGACTGAGACACAAGATACCTAAGTACCCTATTCCCCCCCCCCCCCCACAATGCCAACACAGAGCATGGAACAAACATAGTGCTTGAGTTTTTTTTTTGCCTATTGGAGATTTCTTTTCTGTAAAAATTGATACAGTGCAACCAAGCTTATAGCTCCATGAGCAGTTGTGGAAAACAAGCAAGAAAAGTTTAAAACCATTCTGCCCAACCTTACATTATTTTCTTCCCTCAAAACTTTGTGGTTTTAGTCTAGATCATTTAATTAATTGTATCACCAATGTGCTACATATTTAAGGACGTTCAAATACTTTTGTTGACAACTATTTTGTATTTTTGCTACCCAGGTGGCCCAGTGGTCTAAGGCACTGGCTTCTGAACATTCTTCTGACATGCGCCTGGATTTTTAGGTTCCTGAATGAGGCACTCCTGTTGTACCATAGTGTCTCTCTTCCATTCCTTAAACCAGTGGTCCTAAGTTAGGGATGGGTAACTAACTGCCTGTATCTGTAGGAGTTGCTTGCGGTGGTCATTAAACCACGAATCAAAGAAAAATTAGAAATTCTATTATCTATTTATTGCTTACAATAAGTATTTTTATTGATTTTTTTCCATTGTGGATCTACATAAATATCTGAAAAATGCACCCTTCTCTTACATCAACCACATGCTTCTACTTACTTTTCACTGTTTCTAGGTGGACTAATGTTGATTATTTTTTATTTTCTTGTTTTATTTATATGGCAGACTTTTTACGCAGTAATATCCGTCAATCGTGTATGAGAAATTGTTACGTAAACAACATTGCAAGAAATTTTTATCACAAGAAATGCTACACCAAGCAATAATTATACATTTCAGACGATAAAATAGATTCTGACATGTGTGCACACCTCGGAGTGAGTGTTGTGCCATGGCGTGATGGGGACCATAGATGTTATTAAAATGTCACTGGTCACCAGCCTATAATTTAGAGCCACTGGTTCCAGGAAACTGATAGAGCCAGTGCTGTAAAACAAATACACTGCTCATGCTTCATCCATAACTTGAATCCAGCTCCACTGTGCCACTAGGGCGGTATCGGCAGTTCAAGATACCATAATTGAACATCACAAGTGGACTGATGCTATAGCTAATAAAAACGAATTGCCCCTCTCTGCCCCACAGGCCTCAACTCGGAAGACTAGCCACAAACTTACACCTCTGATCACTCGACTTCCAATGTTTTCTACGGTTGTAGACAACACGTACACTGTAGATTGAGCGTAAATTTGAATGAATATCTACTTTGTGGTGATATTATATTTCTCTCAAAAAAACTTCTTGGGGGGGGGGGGGGTATTTTAAGAATGTGTTATAAACAGCCCTTTAAAATTCTCAATATGATACTTAAATTGTACTTCAAAGAGGAAACGGCCAGATTTTTAATACTAAGTGGCTATTTAGTGCCCGTGGCATGGTATGAAATGATTTCATTTTCAGAAAAATCAGGTAATGAGGATTGCTGTCATACAGTAAGACATAGCCACCTAAAGACATAGCCACCTATACTACTAGCTCCTTAAGTTCAGGGCCAGCAGAAACATGAGTGATCCATGAAATTGAACCAAAATGAAGAGCATCAGGACAAAGCATATGTCAGCTATTTTGCAAGCTTACTGCTTTTAAAAAATGACATCAAATTCCTTGAAGGCTGGTCAAGTCATTTGGTGCTCTCTGGAAGAGAACATACTGAGGGAGAATGGATTGACTTTCCTGGAGGTATCGCTGCTGAATGTGTGTGTGTGTGTAATGCAAGTCATTTTCCAACTATGTGCAGAGAAAAGTTGTATGCATGGTCGCTTACCACTGACCACTAAGCATTGACGATAGCTTGTGGAGTGATGCCAATCTCTAACAACTTGGGATGTAGAGTAGAATGGCATCATGTCATCTTTGACAATTGCTATTGATTTTGTCAATGGGTAGATTGTTTTCTTATACATGTGTGGTTAACATTTTGAGTCCATGGCTGGTGTCGAATGATGCATTGCCCTGGCAGCACACGTTGTCTGCTCTTGTTTATGATAGCTGGTTATCTGTAGAGTACTTTATCCATGCAATCCTATATCAGTGACGTCCTGAAACCCGTGAGAAATAAGCACTTCAATAAAGCTTACGGATTTGCTGTTGCTTTTGTGAATTAAGAGCTTCAATTTCAAAGTCCTATTGTGTGTGCTGTGAGCTTTTTACTAAATACAAATCTCACTCTTATGAATTATACGCTGACTATCTGCAACTCTGGCTCCAAGTGCCATTCAAGTGAACAAAAGCTCAACTATTGTTAGTAATACTGTTTCACACATATTTCTCAATGCAAGCTGCATGGGCCATACGTACTTAAATATTATAAGCCACACATAAAAACCACAATAAAGATTGGATAATATTTAGGTATAATATTAACTTATGAAAATATAGCTTAGTTCCAAATCCATTTCGAATAGTAATGTAGGTCTGCTGCTGTATTGATATGTTGGCAAAGTAGTTCCAGGTAAAAGTTGTACGTTATGGAAAAAGTCGTACACCGGCAAGGGCAGAAGGTCGGTTCTGTTGCTTCAGGATAACGCGTGGCCTCACACCATGAAAACATCTTTAAACACGATCACCGACCTGGGATGGGAGATTACTTTAATGATAACTTTATCTGGAACTACTTTGCCAACATATCAATACAATAGGCGTATGTTACTATTCGAAATGGATTTGGAACTAATCTATATTTTTGTAAGTTAATATTGTACCTAAATATTATCCAATCTTCATTATGGTTTTTATGTGTTGTTTATAATATTTAAGTACGCATGGTCCATGCAGCTTGCATTGAGAAATATAACATGTGATACAGTATTACTAACAATAGTTGAGCTATTGTTCACTTGAATCTAATAGCCACAATTCTTTTGGCTACATCTCA
Organism: Macrothele yani; assembly: GCA_039090855.1. Classification (NCBI taxonomy): domain Eukaryota; kingdom Metazoa; phylum Arthropoda; class Arachnida; order Araneae; family Macrothelidae; genus Macrothele; species Macrothele yani. The sequence goes on along the minus strand of CM077005.1, from coordinate 118,372,738 downwards.
ATAACTAAGATATTGATATCCAAGTGCCATGTTGGTATTTTTGTACTTCCAGGGCAAAGAATTTGTTTTAAAACAATAAGAATGAGCAAAAAACATCTCAGTTTTATAGTTAAGAGTTCATATCCTTACAGTTGGTGTGTAAGTGTGACAGTGAACCATCAGAATGGTGCCAGTAAAAATTCACTTTAGGTCTCTTTAATCCACACTTAAAGAGACCTGAAGTGAAATTTTTCCAGTAAAAGCTCTTATGCCTACACTGGGAAGGAGAGAATGAGCTACAGTAAATCACCACATCATTTATGAGGCAAAACCAGAAAATGGCAAATTACTCTGTTACCCAAAAATGGACTCTTCAACATCGATTGTGATACAGTTACTGGACTCCAGATACTGACCTCATTCAGTTTAGAAGACATAAGTCACAAAGTTGTCATTATTGCTCTCTTCACTATTCAAAACTCATGGCCTACGAAACCAGATTTTGCCATTTACAGCCAAACCTAGAAACAACTCAAAAGGGACAACCAGTAGTTGGGAAATTGTACCTGTTCATCTTGAGTTTGGCTTTTTTTATGCATTTCTGTTTTCCACCACCATTGTGTGCTTGAAGAATAATTTTACCTAAGTTGTGATCATTTCTTCCCATTTGTATGTCGAAAATACACGGATTTTTTTTCCATTTGCATTGGAGATTCTTACTTTCATGTTAATTGTTCTTTTACACTCTTGTTAGTTATCTTTTCCACCTAAGAAAACTGACATTCCCCTCCATCATGAGTTTTCAAATTTGTTTAGTCCATTTCGTCATTTGACTTGAGAATCCAGGTATAATTTTAATTGTCTGCGAGATGTTAATGTCTTTCTAAATTTTCTGCCATTGTATTATCAATGTTTTAACTATGGCTATTGACTTTACTTCATCACTACGCTCTCCGGCATTCCTGATCTACGATTCCAGATAGCAGAAATGGCCAATTTTCACATCTTTTTAGTGTTCTGTGAATAAAACTTGTTTCTAAATACTGGCTTCATACACAACTCATATGAGCATAAAATCTTCCTTAATGGTGTAAAATACAAACATTCAATATTTGCCGAGCTTTCACGCTGCTTTGTGCTAGATTATCAGAGCCATAGAATAATAACAGATAATTCTGAAACAGTTCAAAAATTTTTGTTTTAGCATTGTCTGTTACTGTTTTAAGCCTCTGATAATGTAGCCGAGATGTAGCCTCCCAGAGAGGCCCGAAAGCTCATAAAATATCAGTTTGTATTTTTGCCATTAAAGGAGATTTTAGGCTCATATGAGTCGTCTGTTAATGTTACATAGATGGTGTGGTGTATTCGATAGCACTTGCTTCTCAGTTCATTAAATTAAATACTAAATTATAGTTCTTTATGGGTTTTTCCTAGGAAAAGTTTTGAATTTTAATTGCAAATTTTCAGAGAAAACTCTTCCTCTTCATCAGGCTGTTGCTTGTCACTCTTCTTCTCACCTTTACTATCACAGATACTGTTAACCTTGACAGCTTATTTTCACAATGTCTTGCCATATTATAGGCAGTGACAAACCTCTGCAATCATTGATGAAATTCTGATTTTCCTCAATTTCAAGACACTCTTGTAATTTTCTTTTTATGAAGTTGTTTTGTGATGACTCTTAGGGAATCCCCATCCACGTTGTGACTAGTTTCTCTAACTTGCCTACCTAAGCCTGTCTTACTGGAGTATTTTTTTTATAGCTGCTTTATGTTCTGCTATTTAGGTTTCTAGTCTGCAACCTGTCTCTCCTATGCAAGATAATCCACAACAACATTTTACTTCATAGATTACTCCTTGCATTTTTATAATAGTATCTTTTTACTTATGTTTTATTTATTTGTAAGCACACCCCTACAGGAAGTAGATCTGTTGGTTTGATGCATAAGTTTTTTTTTTTTTATTGGAGGTTTAACGACCACCGTGAGCAACTCAATGGGCTATAAGCAGTCGCCCGTTCCTAATTTAGGGTCACTGGTTCCAGGGAAGGGAGAGAGCCAGTGCCGTAAGACAAACACAACATCCATGCCTGACCGGGATTCGAAATCGGACCCCTTACGGACGAATGATCAGAGGCCAATGCATAAGTTCATGCTGTTTCATTTCACGAGTGTTTCCCAAGTCAGTAGTGATGGTGCAGATGGCCTCTTGCATATAGTCATACATCTAAATCATATTGCGTTGTGCGATTGTGGCCGATGGTTTTTTGGTTTTCAGGTCCGGAAGTATGGAGTGTCAAGTAGAGAGGATCTAACATTTCTAACATCTGCTCCTCTACGAGTTTAACGAGGGATCCTCAGCCATCGAGGCTACTCGAAAAATTTGTGCTGTGAACAGCCCACAAATGGTTTGAGCGGTTTCGAGGTGGCAATTTTGACCTCAACGACTCTTCACGCTCAGATCGTCCATCTCACTTTGATGAGGATAGCTTGAACCATCTCTTCCACTTAGATCTGTGTCAACCACACGTGAATTGGCCACTGAGATGGACTGTGATCAGACCACAGTTGTGCGACACCTGAATCGTATGAGGAAAGGTCCAAAAACTGCGGTCTTGGGTGCCTCACATTCTCACCAAGGACAACAAGAATCAGTGTGTTGCCATATGTGGTTCCTTGCTCGCCCGTTATCGCGAATGTTCTCAGCAACACAACACAAACTCTTTCTGTCACGTATCGTTACTGGAGATGAAAAGTGGTGCGCCTGTTATTTCAGGCATCGTAGGAAATGGTTAAGCCCAGACAAGATGCCCGCATCACGCCCAAAACATGACCATTCTGCGAAGATCATGTGTGTCTGGTGGGACATGGGAGGCATTATTCACTGGAAAATGCTGTCGAGGAATCGGACCATCAACGCTGCACTCTATTGTGAGTAACTCTGTCGTGTGAAGGGATCAATTCAGCAGAAATGGCCACATCTGCGCCATGGTGTCCTCCAACATGATAACGGACGCCCTCACAGTGCAAACATGACCAAAATGGCCATTCAGGACATGAAATGGGAGATCTTTCCACATCTGGCCTCTTCCCCAGATGTTGCTCCTTCAGACTATCACCTGTTCTGATCGCTGTCGAATGCACTTCATGGGAGAACGTTCAACAATGATGTTGGTTGGTTAATTTTTATGGCGCAAAAGGGCCATCAACAATGATGTTGATCTCCAGAATTTGCTTGATGATTTCTTCGCAGCAAAACCTGCACATTTTTTCAAGAATGGCATTGCAGATGTTGGGACATCATCATAAACAAAGGGGGGACATAGTTGATTGATTTTGTTTTCCCTTCGGATGCAATACATTCATGTAGTGCAGTGAAAAAAAGTCATCAACCCAATAATTACAGGAATTGCTATAACATCACTGTGCCTTAACATCATAGTGCATTAAAAGTTATAAATACAATTTTGAAAACCATGCTTTAAGAAACCACAACTTACATTAAAAAATGGGGAAAAGATTAACCTTTATTTTCCTTTTCTATTCAAATTTATGGTAGTTATTTCCCTCAAGAATGTCAAAGTTCTTTGTGTGCTTTTTTTTTTTTTTTTTTTTTTTTTTTGGCTATGGAGGCTATTTTTTTAGTTTTATATGGAGGTTATTTGTTTAGTTTTTATCATGGAGATTGTAGAAGAAATATTTTTCGCAAATACATGGAACTACAGGATTTTTAAGGCGGCAAACAAAATAGCCATTTGCCTTGCTTGCTGTCCAACATGCAACTTTAACAGAAAACTTGAAAATTATATCGCTCCTCAGTGGTAACAGAACCCGCGTCTCCCGATTTTCGTTCGAGTATGCTACCCGTTACACCACAGAGGACGACAAAGATCCAAGTGTCTGAGTGTTAAAAATCAGAACATTCTCTGATTTTCGGTAGTTGAAGCAAATTCTGCTTTTTTAAATCACCAGTATTTCAAACATGGAGATTGTTTGAGAAATATTCTTCGCAAATACATGGAACAACTACAGGAAATCAGGAGATGCGGGTGGGATCCCCGTTCCAGAGCGATGTAATTTTCAAGTTTTCTGATGTTAAAGTTACATGTTGAATAGCAGGCAAGACAATGCACTATTCTGTTTGCCGCCTGAAAGATCCTGCAGTTTTATCATTTTCATGAATTGAGATTAATTTGAACACTACATTTTAGTTATTCCAGAATTGTTCCTTTTAGGAGGAACTTCCTTTCCTTTCCAGTGCTGGTTAGTCACTGAATCATGACTGATTGGTTGTTATTAAACTTTTAAAATTAAAGCCACCAACAGTCTTTATGGAATTTTTCGCTATAGAGACTGAAGAAATTTATCGAGCGAATGCATTGTCCTACTGTAAAAGCTATCAAGGAAAGGGATTGATTACTGCATATGAAAAGTTTTCGAGCAAAATTCTGTTCATTCAGATTCGCTAAATATGAATGCCGTTGTTTCGACTGGCACTTCGTGTGATGTGTTAAATTCAATTTACTGTGAAATTTGAGACTTGGTCGTTTTGGGTGGTGTAGTGGTAGCATACTCGGGCGCAAACTGGGAGACGTGGTTTCGATTCCCGCTGCAGGACGATGAAGTTTTTGAGTTTTCAGATATTATTTGACTTGCCATTCTTGTCATAATTTACACCTGTAGATGGAATCTTAACTTCAAAATTTGTACATTTACTTTTTTTTTCTAATAAGAAAATACTTTTGAAAAATATTCTACCATATATATACATGGAAACAATACTTACAAATTTTGTCGGTGTGTTAGCGCGAGCATACCATTCAAATGAATACAGAAACTCCAATACACCCCATCCGGAAAACAGCATGAACCACATAAAAATATTCCAGTGTTGAGAGCTTTTTTTATTTGTCACGAAGAGGAGAAGCACTGAAAAATGCGAAAATACATCAGTGCACTGCACCTAATTTCTGTCAAGTTCTTGAAAATAAAGTGACATTTATGATAAGATTTATCCTCACCTCCAACTGATAAGTAAACCATGCATAGTACTGGGAAGAAAAATCTTAGGCCCATTGCCATCACATATTCATGGAAAATGGCTGAGGTGATAAAAACTGTCAACCTGGATAACCCTCTGTTCCCAGTCAGCTGAAAAGAGCCAAAATATTCATTTTCAGGTGAGAAAACATTTTTAGCACATACGATGTAAACTAATAGGGTTTATTACAGGACATCTACTGGTCAGGAAAGTCATGATTTTTTTGGGGGGTCAGGAATTTCTTTTTCTTTTTAGTAATTGTTCTTTTTCTGGTGTTCGTTTATCGACCACATATTAGATGCACATGTGGTTTCCATCTAACGATCCTAAGTGTCCGAAAAAAAAAAAAAGGAAAGAAAGTACTTTTGCCCTCTGCCACAAAGCAAATAATGTTTTATCATAGAAATATATGTACAAAATATTGTTTACAAAATTTTGAGATCAATTTAACAAATTTAAATTATGCTACTTATGAATCCATTACATTTTGTCAAGGATAAATTTTAAAGAAAGGTGTATAATGAAATCATGTAGCACAATGGTCAGCATCTCAACTTACTAGGTGAGTCAAAGTATCATGAGTCAGACTTTTGTTACAGAAGGCACTTTTTTCCATGGAAAAAAAGTGGGAGGCAAAGTGTACCCTCTTTAATATATACATTCAGTATACAAAACATTAGAGATATGGGTGATGAGCAGTTGACATGGTCGTCCCCTGCACACAGTGGAAAAGACACAAACCGAACGCAGGCGATCAATAAGTGTACAGCAGGGCTTCACAATCGACAAACAAGGTGATCTGAGCGACTTTGATCTTGGACGCATTGGTGGCACAAGACAGATGGGTAATTCTGTCGCCCAAGTGGTAAGGACGTACCGACGCCCAGAGAGCATACGATATCCGACCGCACGCCATTGATGACCGAGGTTAGCGTAAACTATATCCGGAATCTTATAAAATGACCGCTTGGCGGCACCAATTAAATCTAAGTTAAATGGGGACCCAAGCAGCGAGTGAACGGTACAGCATACCCTGCATACTGTGGCTTACAGGAGCCGACCCCCCCGTACTCATGTGCTACTGTTGACTGCTCCGTCGTCGGGAATTACGTCTCGCCTGGTACATCAAAATGACCTCTGCAGAGTGGCGCCCCGTCGTGTGCTAAGATGAATCCCGTTTTGAGCTGACGAGTGGGTGTGGCGTCAACAGCATGAGGCCATGGCCCCGACGTGCCAGGTCTGCTTTGTCCAAGGCGGTGGTGGCTCTATGATGGCTTGGGAAGCCCGATGGGAAACATTAAATCCCTTGGTGTGTCTGAAGAGGGCTTTAACCGCTGCGCACTACCAGCATGCAATGACATCACCTACACGCTTTCACGGCGGCGCATCCTGCGGTCGATGGTCTGTTTCAGTAGAACAATGCGCTGCATCCACTAGGGCATGGCTCGAGGAACACTCATATGAGTTTCGAACTATCCCAAACTTAGATAAGTGTTCCTCGAACAATGCGCTGCATCCACTAGGGCATGGCTCCAGGAACACTTATATGAGTTTGGAACTATCCCAAACTTAGATGAGTGTTCCTCGAACAATGCGCTGCATCCACTAGGGCATGGCTCGAGGAACACTCATATGAGTTTCGAACTCTCCCAAACTTAGATAAGTGTTCCTCAAACAATGCGCTGCATCCACTAGGGCATGGCTCCAGGAACACTTATATGAGTTTGGAACTATCCCAAACTTAGATGAGTGTTCCTCGAACAATGCGCTGCATCCACTAGGGCATGGCTCGAGGAACACTCATATGAGTTTCGAACTCTCCCAAACTTAGATAAATGTTCATCGAACAATGCGCTGCATCCACTAGGGCATGGCTCGAGGAACACTCATATGAGTTTCGAACTCTCCCAAACTTAGATAAATGTTCCTCGAACAATGCGCTGCATCCACTAGGGCATGGCTCGAGGAACACTCATATGAGTTTCGAACTCTCCCAAACTTAGATAAATGTTCCTCGAACAATGCGCTGCATCCACTAGGGCATGGCTCGAGGAACACTCATATGAGTTTCGAACTCTCCCAAACTTAGATAAGTGTTCCTCGAACAATGCGCTGCATCCACTAGGGCATGGCTCGAGGAACACTCATATGAGTTTCGAACTCTCCCAAACTTAGATAAGTGTTCCTCGAACAATGCGCTGCATCCACTAGGGCATGGCTCGAGGAACACTCATATGAGTTTCGAACTCTCCCAAACTTAGATAAGTGTTCCTCGAACAATGCGCTGCATCCACTAGGGCATGGCTCGAGGAACACTTATATGAGTTTGGAACTATCCCAAACTTAGATAAGTGTTTTTCGAGCCATGCCCGAGTGGATGCCCCCCCCTCAAGTTCTCAGGATTTAAACCCTGTGATTGAAGCTCTCTTGGATGCCGTGGAGCAGAACATCAGTTCCATGGATCCTGGACAGACGTTTCGGGAGTTGTGGACAATGCTGCGACGCAAAGCTAGCATTCCCTCAGTCATCAGGTGAATTGATGCCTCGGCATGTATACCGGCTGTTATTCGCGCTAGAGGAAGACCAACACGCTGCTAGGTAGATCTCAAACAGGGGCGGATTGGGACGACCAAACCAGGCCGGGAATTTTAGCTTTCCCGGTCCAGTACAAAAGCACACCTTCTTTCAGTGGAACACCTGATAAATCCCTTGTGACGTACCAATGAGATGACGCACGAGTCAAACCGGCAAGTTGCAGCGATAAGACTTGCTGGCGTAGTTCAGTCGGGAGAACATCTCGCCCCGGAGTAGAAAGACGCGAGTTCGAATAGCACCAGCAGCAAAAAAGTTTCACACTATACCCTCATGACAAAAGTATCAGATTCTGGGTGAAAGAGAACTGCTGAAAATGCATTGTAAGACGAGTGCAGTTGCGGATAAATTTTAACAATTTAGCAGTGAGAGAATTTTGAAAATCCTCTCAAGATTGAATCTAAAATCAAAGCATGCTTTGAAAACGGGTTGTTTTACCGGATAACTGTTTTCCTTTAAAACATTTGTTTTAGACGAAAGAAAAATCACGTGTCTCTTGAAGGCCCCATTTCCAAATAAATCATTCTGAAAGTTGAAATGTGGATATGCCACATAGCAGTTTTCCTACGCAAATAATTTTTATACTTATTTGGTTATTGATCGCATGCTTCGTAATGGTATCTCGTCCTTGAGTAGACTCTTAAGTCTACCCATTATTTTTGATCCATGATTCACCAATTTGATCGATGAACCAGTACCGATAAATTGTTGTTTCTTTCAAGATAAATTTGGACGAGAACGGGTCTCGAAATACCCTTGCCGAAGGATTGCTTTGGCTCTGTGCTGGCCTGTGGGTATGGGGTCTAACTGTTGTTAGTTAGCTGTAGTTAAATTAATTTATAACGGCGTGCTTGTTCCGGCGGCTCTCTCTCTCTCTCTCTCTCTCTCTCTCTCTCTCTCTCATAGGAGCTAACTTTTTGTGATAGGGGTACGTATAAAAGCTTAAATGAAGTTAACGATTATTATCCATAAATTCCAAATATTTTTTTCTCCCTTCAAAAAATTCGAGACAAAAAGAATACTAGAAACTGGGCCACTTCTCGAATCGTCCACCGGGAAATGTTCCTGTAACCCGGTGGGCCAATCCGCCTCTGATCTCTAATGTTTTTCCCACTGAGTGCGTATGTACCGCAACCTTGGATATTGGATAGGGATATATATACACACACACACCAGTGGAGTATCTTGGGTCCGAGACCTGGGCTATCTCCTCCCCCAGTAGTTTTTTAAAAATTGCGATTTATTTTTTAATTGTTAAATAATAGAAGTAGCATTTTTTTCTAAATTTTAGGTACATGCTATAACATGATACCAAATAATTATGAAGATTAGGATTTGAACACTTATTTGTGCACAAACTCCAATTCTTCTTTCCTTTTGTGTGAACTTGAGTGTTACGTTTTCACAAAAATGTTTCTTCCGAGTACTTTTTCACATTTAAAAATAATGTTTTTCTGCTCTGTTAACAAACCAGCCAAGTTGCTCGAATGTGCTTGTCCTTGTGTGGCTCTAAGATATATCTTGATTCTTTTTAATACGGAAGAACTTCTTTCGGCAGTTGCAGTTGTTGATGAACAGTTTAATATTGATCTGCTAATTTGTACACCTCAATAAACACTATGTTCAATTATTCAACTTTATGTAACAAGTAATGTTTCTTACTGATTTGTTTTGTATTCATCAAGGGAATTAAACACCTTCAATTCATTTTTTAATCGAGCTGTATCAAAATTTGAAGCATAGAGTTATTTAAGCTCTGACAGTAGATGTTCAGGGAAGCTTTCACAAAATTTACCAAAACAGTTCGAATCCAACAAAGCCACAATTTTTTTTTTTATTGGAGGTTTAACGACCACCGTGAGCAACTCAATGGGCTATAAGCAGTCGCCCGTCCCTAATTTAGGGTCACTGGTTCCAGGGAAGGGAGAGAGCCAGTGCCGTAAGACAAACACAACATCCATGCCTCACCGGGATTCGAACCCGGACCACTGTCGGACGAATGATCAGAGGCCATCGCTTAGACCACTGCGCCACCGGGGCGGCAGCCACAAATTTAAGATATAATATCACTGATTTTAATCATTGCCACTTCACACAAACTGAAACAATTCTCGCGAAACACGCGCTGGAAGCATGGAGGGACTGAGGCAAGGGCGCCCATGGGGAGGGGCGTCGAGCCCCCCAGCTGTTGGTACAGCTAAATTTTTGATAAATTTAAAAAACTAAAATAGACGAAACCTTTTTTTAAAGCATTTTTAAAAATAATAAGACATTAACGAATGATTGTAATTATCAAACTTTTTATTTTTGTTGTATTTTAGAATCTTGTACATTTAGTAAAATGTTTGACAGCCTTGAAGGAGGTAAGGATTTTTCTTGCCCACCCCCACCCCCTAAAATTACTCATATGGGCGCCACTGGACTGAGGTAGTCCGAAGTCTTCGTTTTTTTCTCAGCGAAACCTTGGCCAAAGCAATGGCCACTCACGAGCTTCGTAGCTCATTCATGTTGTCATGGAAATACTAGCAGGAGATAGTATTGAAGCTCTTCGCATCAGCCGTTGATCATCGCTCGCCAGACTGATTCTCATAATCGAAAAAAGCGAATCGCTCGTTTTTTTTTTCGCACTGAAAGCATTGACATATCTTAATACCGTTGATAATTGACTTATTTGTGTATATTTAATTAACTTTTATTTGTGCATTCTCTGGGCTTCGCAGCTGGCCTCAAATATACGCCACTGATACACACAGGTCTTAAAAATGGTCATGAAAACCGTTAATTTGTCATGAAATTTCATTTCTCAAAATTTTTAGTCACCCTGTTATAATAAGTATAAACCTGAAGCGATGGATACGTGCGAAAACCCCACGTATCCATCTCTTTAGAAAATTTGAAAATTGTAACGCCCTGGTGGGAATTGAACCCCATCTCCCGTTACTCTTAATTGCTTTTGTCTTAAGGTGTCCACAGATTTGATACATAGACATCATACAATCACATGTACAATAATTTAAGCACCAGGTTCGTTAGGGTAACAAAATGTACAATAACTGGTGCACAAAATGGTTGGGGGGGGGGGAAGGATTGTTCTGTTGCCACAATAACCAAAATTTCATGCGATTTGCCACAATAACCAAAATTTCATGCGATATGCTATCCACAATATCCGTTCTCGCTACAGAACTTCAAAATCGGATCCGCCGGCAGACGATGACATTTAATAGTTAAACTTCAAGTATTCCCCCGAATCGCCCCTATAACCGGAAAAAGTGAGAACAGAATTTTTTTGTTACTATGCGAAAGAAATTGTGGAAAGGTTTCTGAAAATTCAGAACTTCCATGGCGTACGAAAACACAGTGAAATTCGGTTTTTGTTTTTCCGTTACTTCACGGAAAAGGTATCGGAAATATGCTTCGTTAATTCGCGAAAGAAATCACGGAAAATGACTAGTGAGTATTAGAAAATTTTCACCGTGTGTGACAATTGCAGACTTTCGCAAGTTTTAGGGCATGCTCGACAAAAAAAGAAAAAATTCTATGGTGCTTATAGAAAAACTTTCTTTAAAATAAAAAAAAAAAAAAATGTTATATAAATCACTATTCAGTAGTAAACTTTTAAACATGCTTAAAATAGTTTCCTTTTTTCATTTCAGTTCTAATGTTCGTGAGCAGTGGTGAAAGTAGACTTTGTTTTGGGGGAACACAATGTTTAGTGTTTAAAGACTGCGGATTCTCTCTTACACACACACTTTATACGTCTGTGTTCTTTTATATGCACATAAATAAAAATATTACGGTTTCATCATATAATATTAAATTTTCCTTAAAGGGATATTTGTAACCACGTAGAGATGTTAGAGAATTAATGGTTGGGCACCAGAGGCGTAACCGGAAAAGCTCCCCCCCCCACCCCTCTCCCCGGCAAAAAGTATCTTGGAGTATTCTCTTCTGACTACGTAACTGCACTTTGACTTCTGCCAGGGTTTCCAAAACAGAAATTCGCCGAGAGAGAATGTAGCTTACAGGCTGTGAAAAATACTTTACGCGAATATACCAAAATTTCTATAAAAAGACAGGAACTAAAAAGAAAGGTTAGATTAGGGTATACACTACAGTGAATAAGACAAAGCCGTCAATAACTTTAACATTTAGATTCCTTACCTTGTAGATTTCTGTGTGGATATAAGCGTGGAGCCAGTCATAGACAACTCCATTCCACCTCCGGTAATACTGCGAAAATGAGGTACTATTCCACCAATCCTAAAAAAAGACAGTTTAGGAAGATCAATGAAATAACTATTTACTATATCTTCATAGTAGCATGAAATTTTTTAGTTATCTTAATATCTGGAATCAAAAATATTTTATGTAAATTTACACACCTGTGATACAAGCATGCTGGCATTCCTCCATAAGTACTGAGTAATCAGTCTAGTCTGTCTGTTCTAAGTACACTATCTACCAACAAGTAATTGGACACCTGTGATAGCAAAGGAAAACGAAGTTTATTCACCTTCAATAGTTGGTGGAGCCTCCACAAGCGGCGATTACAGCTGCGACCCTCCGGGGCATACTCTCAACCAGGCGTTGTACGACGGCTAGCGGCATTTCCTTCCACTCGGCTTTGAGAAGACGAGTCAGTTCCTTCACCGATTTCGGACGGTGGGGGGCACCCCTTAAGTCGACGCTCCAACTCGTCCCAGAGGTGCTCGATAGGGTTAAGGTCCGGGCTCTGAGCAGGCCAGTCCATTCGATTAACCCCATTGTCACCATACCAAGCCATGGTGGACCTCGCAACATGAGAGGTGGCATTGTCATCCTGAAAGTAACATGGGTCCACCCCGTAAAACTGCCACAACGTAGGAAGCGCATGGTCATCCAAAATGGTGCAGCAGGTCTCGGCGTTGAGTCTAACAGGAATTGCGACTAAGGGTCCCGTGCCATACCAGGAGAAACACCCCCATAGCATAATTCCACCGCCGCCGAACTTCACAGTTGGCACAATACATTCCGGCAGGAGGCGTTCTCCAGGCAGATACCAAACCCAGACCCTGCCATCCGAACGGTAGAGAGTGAACCTTGATTCGTCGCTCCAGAGAACCTGTTTCCACTGTTCAACGGTCCACTGTCGACGTTCTTTGCACCACGTTAGCCGAGCAGCGCTATTGGACTTGGTGATCAAAGGCTTGTGGGCGGCAGTACGTCCATGATAACCGAGCAGATGGGCTTCCTTACGGATGGTATTCATCAAAAGAACACTCCCGGATGCCTGATGAAACTTCTCGCGGAAGTGGCCCATCGATTTGGTGCGGTTCTTCCGAATTTCTCTGGCCAGCACCCGTCGGTCTCTAACTCCCAGTTTTGTGGGTCTGCCGGATCGGGGCACATTCCGACAGTCACCTCTCATCTTCCACTTGCCAATCACGTAGGCCACTGTCGATTTTGGGTACTTCAACTCACTGGATATGTCACGTGTGGATCGGCCATTTCTGTGATACCCGACGATTACACCTTTCTCGAAATCAGAGAGCTCCGAACTGCGTGGCATCTTGCATGCGACTGGTTGCGTTGTTATTTCCCACACGATATTTAACGGCGGCGGCCGTGTATCAGGACCGCAGATATCGTCGATTGCAGTGGTGTCCAATTACTTGTTGGTAGATAGTGAATCAATCAAATGAGTTTTTTTTTTCGATCTAGTCATGGTCGTAACACCTGGTAGTCCTTGATTGTGTATCTCGGTTCTACACCTTACAGATTTGCACAGAAATATGCTTGTTTTATGCTGTCAGAGCAAATTGTTCTGCATTCTGCCGCACGCGTTCAAAGTTGTGAAATGAATGGTAGATGGTATAGGGAGAAGACGACAGACTAGTAACACAGACTGAACATAACTTATCCAAAATTCTTTGGGCCGGAAGTGTCTGGGATTTTTACGGTTTTCTGAAACCAAAATTGCTTACGGTATATCTAAGGTGATCAGACATCGAAGAGTCATTTGAGGGCAAAATAGCGCGGCACCCTCAAATCGGCAGCTCATTTGGGGACACATATACACCAATACCGAAAAGAGAAAAAAAATCCAAAATTGTAAAGTTTCTGTAAGTGATATATTACATCAGAAAATTAAAAATAACAAAATAATATATCTTGTGCACGTGAGAAATATTGGTAACTTATACCGAAAAAGCACAGCTGTGATGGGGAAACATTTTCTGCGTAAGCTGCACAAATATATTTTTCTGAAGAACGAAATGCATGGAGAATATTATTATTTTACAAAAGTAAAAATTTGGCCAGTGAAGTGATCTAAGCCTTGGTTCCAGACAGTTCGGCCCAGCGGGTTCGGGTTCAAGTACCGGATGAGGCATAGGTGGTGTGTTTGCTTTACAGCACCGACTCTCTCTTCTTTCCCTAGAACTAGTGGCACTGAATTAGGGACAGGTGAGTATTGTGGCCATTTTTTCGGGTTTAACGACACTGAGCTAATCATAGTGGTCATTAAACGCTAAAAAAAAAAAAAAAAAAGATAGAAATTGTTCCTTTTTTCTTTACTGGAGGTTTAACGACTACCGTGAGCAACACGATGGGCAATAAATGCAGTCGTCCGTCCCTAATTAGAGCCACTGGTTCCAGAGAAGAGAGAGAGAGAGAGAGAGAGCCAGTGCCATAAGGCAAACGCGACATCCATGCCTCAACGATATTGGAAACTATGTCGGACGAAAGACCGGAGGCCAGCGCGTAGACCACTGCGCCACCGGACCGGCAGAAACTGATACAACGAAATCTAATTTTAAGGGCATAATTCATTACGAGTGCAACGAGCTGGTGGGGAAGTCTAAATTTGTGGGCATTTGAGGACAAAAAAAAAAAAAAAAAAAAAAAAAAAAAAAAAAAAAAATTCGAGGATAACTTGCGTCCCGAAAGGCATCAGACCTTTTTGGAGACTGTAAACTACACTATCTACCAACAAGTAATTGGACACCCCTGCAATCGACGATATCTGCGGTCCTGATACACGTCACGGCCGCCGCCGTTAAATATCGTGTGGGAAACAACAACGCAACCAGTCGCATGCAAGATGCCACGCAGTTCGGAGCTCTCTGATTTCAAGAAAGGTATAATCGTCGGGTATCACAGAAATGGCTGATCCATACGTGCCATATCCAGCTAGTTGAATTACCCAAAATCGACGGTGGTCTACGTGATTGGCAAGTGGAAGATGATAGGTGACTGTCGGAATGTGCCCCGACCCGGCAGACCCACAAAACGGGGAGTTAGAGACCGACGGGTGCTGGCCAGAGAAATTCGGAAGAACCGCACCAAATCGATGGGCCACTTCCGCGAGAAGTTTCATCAGGCATCCGGGAGTGTTCTTTTGATGAATACCATCCGTAAGGAAGCCCATCTGCTCGGTTATCATGGACGTGCTGCCGCCCACAAGCCTTTGATCACCAAGTCCAATAGCGCTGCTCGGCTAACGTGGTGCAAAGAACGTCGACAGTGGACCGTTGAACAGTGGAAACAGGTTCTCTGGAGCGACAACTCAAGGTTCACCCTCTACCGTTCGGATGGCAGGGTCTCGGTTTGGTGTCTGCCTGGAGAACGCCTTCTGCCGGAATGTATTGTGCCAACTGTGAAGTTCGGCGGCGGTGGAATTATGCTATGGGGGTGTTTCTCCTGGTATGGCACGGGACCCTTGGTCGCAATTCCTGGTACACTCAACGGCGAGACCTACTGCACCATTTTGGATGACCATGCGCTTCCTACGTTGTGGCAGTTTTACGGGGTGGACCCATGTTACTTTCAGGATGACAATGCCACCTATCATGTTGCGAGGTCCACCATGGCTTGGTATGGTGACAATGGGGTTAATCGAATGGACTGGCCTGCTCAGAGCCCGGACCTTAACCCTATCGAGCACCTCTGGGACGAGTTGGAGCGTCGACTTAAGGGGTGCCTCCACCGTCCGAAATCGGTGGAGGAACTGACCTGTCTTCTCCAAGCCTAGTGGAAGAAAATACCGCTAGCAGTCATTTAACGCCTGGTTGAGAGTATGCCCCGGAGGGTCGCAGCTGCAATCGCCGCTCGTGGAGGCTCCACCAACTATTGAAGGTGAATAAACTTAGTTTTCCTTTGCTATCACAGGAGTCCAATTACTTGTTGGTAGATAATGTACATGTTTATACAATAAAATCTTGAAATTCAGCTGATGAACTTGTATTGTGAGTAATTCTTACTTTTGACTATTTTTTTTTCAGTTCCATGTTTTTTTCATTTGCAGTGCACCTATCTGAACAAGAAGGAATACCTCAAATGACATTACACCATACTCTCACGAGAAAAATACCTTACGGGACGCGTCCTCCGTGATTTTCAAGCATAATAGAGTGCAAAGTGAGGGGGTAAAAATAAATTTAATGTTATATGGTTTGGTATATCTAAAATGAAATATGAAATATTTCAAGATCTTTAAGATTTAATGTTCGCTTCCAGTTTTAGTCATAAATTTTCTCTTAGTAATATAACAATAATGTGCTGTTTTGTTTTCTGCTTTGATTGTGATCGAGCACCCCAACGCACCTTGTAACTGTAAGCCTAACTTGTTTATGACGTCAGCATAGGTGGACCACATTCTCGTTTCCCGTGTTCGTCTGTTGACGAGAATCGCCAGAATTTAAACAGATGGAACAGCAAATGTTTGCATATATATTAGTTGTTTACGGATGTTTAACCTATTCGGATGTTTAAGATAGCAGTTTTGTATTCTGCGGGACAGAATGAGCTACGAGCATCAGATTGGGGACGGAGGTGGATTTAGACTTTTGTACAAAGACTGTTGTCAGGAGATTTGCGTAGTGAAACTTCCAGATAAGGTAAGGCACTATTGTGTTCAAGCTCCATAGTAAAATTGATCGCAGGATATTACGTATGTAATTGATTTTATCGAGGAAAATCAGAAGAGTAACCTTTTCGTGAGGTTATACGATAAATATGTCGTCCGCATAACGCAGTAGGGTGATGCTGGTGAATATATTCTGCTTAATTGGGTGAAGAACTACTTCTGCAAGGACGGCTGAAAGTTAGGATCCCATCGGAGCGCCATTGGTCTGCTTATAGACTTGGTCTCAAATACTAGCTTTTACAGTTTCCAAGGACAAGTTCATTTATTAACTTGAAGATGCTGTGTATAAAAGTATGAATTAGATATGGCTTCCTTTAATGTTCTGAAAGGTCAAGGGAAACCATGTCGAAGCTGCCGATAATGTGGCCTGGTAGGAAAGTGAGTTGCTTGGCTTTTGTGATAAATTTATTACAAAGTCTGGATTAAGTAAGGGAACTACACATGCATCTGGATAGTGCTTCTCTAAATGGTACTTCCGTTCCCGAACTAGAACAGCCTTCGCAGGGTCATCCTACGCTCATTCTAGACAACACGATATTGAAAGCGTCATCGAATTGGCCACTGGTAGGGGATATTCATTGTATCAGATACATAACTTTATCAAAAAAGCCAAGGTCAAACGTTCTAGTCTTCCTGTGCCGCAGCTTCATCACCTGGACACAATTCCCTACGTACCAATTGAGTCTTACAAACTGAAGATCGCCCTCAAGAAGATGAATTACGCTGCTGGCATGAGGTCTCCTGCATCTTTATATAATATGCAAAAGAGAAATGCTGATAAAACCCCTTTTACCAGGGAGGCAGGTGTTTATGCAATCTCCCTGCAATATCCGGACGGCTCCAGACGGTACTACATTGGAATGACCAAGCGTTCGTTTAGAATCGGAGTTAACGAGCATAAAAGGGACCCAAAATACGGTAAAGTAATCATGACCCAATCCAAAGAAGGCAAATTCAAGTCCGCAAACCCTATGTGGAAGATATAAAGAAATTAGTTACCTACTCTACCAGTAAATCTACTGCCATTCGAGAAACCTTGGAGATCATTACAACAGTGACGCTTGCAGTGATAGCCCCTTCCTGGAGTCGCCACGAATTTGGAACCAATTCCTCAAATAACTCCTTTTTCTTCCCAGGATGCCGCGTACACAACCAACGTGATGCCGCGTGTCTTTAAAGGATTATCCCGTCGTATCTATGTATTAAGTCATCGCGTTCAAATTGTTGAAGCGTTCGATTATTCAGATTGCAGTTTCTGTCTACCTTTCTTGAAAAAGCCATATGATTGATGTGAAAGCTTGGAAATGTTTGTTTATATGCCCATACGCCAATAAATCTGATAACTAGTACAGTTTTACTATTTTTTTCAGTTGGTGTATAGTTTCTCGTCATTAATTTGGCACCAGTTGTTGCAATCTGTCGCCAGCGTGTTTATCGTTGAAATATCTACACAGAACAAGAACACAGCTAAATATCAAAGATCCCATAGAAGAGTGATCGGGATACTTTAAATAGAGTGACATTGTCACCTGTATCTCCGGTGCTGTTCAGGCTATCGCGCCGGGTTTATATTATATATACACACACATGTGTATATATGCACATGGGAGATGGGTGGATGAAATTCGAAAGTATGCAGGGGTGACATGGAGGAGACTGGCACAAGACAGACCGTTGTGGAGGAAACTTGGGGAGACCTTCGTCCAGCAGTGGATTGATAATGGTTGACAATGATGATGATGATGATATATATATATACACACATGTGTATATATGCATATATATATATCATCATCATCATCATTGTCAACCATTATCAATCCACTGCTGGACGAAGGTCTCCCCAAGTTTCCTCCACAACGGTCTGTCTTGTGCCAGTCTCCTCCATGTCACTCCCTCATACTTTCGAATTTCATCCACCCATCTTCCATGTGGTCTTCTTCTGGGTCTTTTCCTGTCCCTTGGAATCCAATCTAAAATTTCGGCTGTCCATCGATGGTCTGTTCTTCGGGCAGTATGTCCAGCCCATTGCCATTTCAGGGATTTAACTCTGATCATGATGTCTTCCACTCTTGTCATTTTTCGGATCCACGAGTTCCTCTTCTTATCTCTCCTGGTTACACCAAGCATGCACCTCTCCATGCTACTTTGAGTTGTCTGCAGCCTTTGTATGTCTCTTTTAGCTAAGGTCCACGTCTCTGCACCATACGAAAGCACTGGAAGGATGCATTGATCAAACACTTTTCTTTTAAGACATAATGGCATATAAAAGCTCCAGGAGAAGATGGAATTACTGTAGACATCATACAAGAAGCAAGTGGAGAAATCGAAACAGTACTCGCCCAAATTTTCACTCGATGCCTTAATGAAGGAAAGATTCCTGAGGATTGGAACACCGCTACAATGATCCTGCTACATAAGAAAGGTGACATTGAGGATCTCGGAAACTACAGACCTATCAGCCTCCTATCAGTAGTTTATAAAATCTTCACTAAAGTTCTTTCACACCGCTTGAAGGTAACACTGGACATGGCTCAACCGAGAGAACAAGCTGGATTCAGGAGTGGCTACAGCACAATAGATCATATCCACGTACTGAGAGAACTAATTGAAAGAGCGAGGGAATATGAACTTCCATTGTGCATGGCTTTTATCGATTATGAAAAAGCCTTTGATTCGGTTAAACCATCAGCAGTTACAATGGCTCTGAAAACCTGCGGTATTGAAGATGCATACATTAATATTATTAATAACATCTATGAAAATGCAAGTGCAAAGATTCGGCTGTTTGAAAATACAACACACGTAAAAATTGGAAAGGGAGTGAGACAAGGTGACACCATATCTCCGAAGCTCTTTAATGCCACATTGGAGGGTGTTTTTCAGTCGCTGAGCTGGGAAAACAAGGGGATAAAGATTAATGGAGATTATCTAACCCACCTTCGTTTTGCTGATGACGTAGTCATTTTTGCAACTACCCCATCAGAGCTGCAGAGTATGATCCAGGAACTTGCTGACAAGAGTAAAGAAGTGGGATTAAAAATGAACTTTCAGAAGACAAAAGTGATGTTCAATGCTTTTACAAGAAATGAAGATTTATCGATTGATGGAGAAAAGCTGGAGATAACAGACATGTACGTTTATCTTGGACAGCAGATATCAAGTGAGGGTCACATTGATGAAGAAATTAATCGGCGTACAAAACTTGCCTGGAGAGCTTTTGGAAGAAACAGCATAATTTTCAAGAGCAATATGAGATTATGTCTTAAAAGAAAAGTGTTTGATCAATGCATCCTTCCAGTGCTTACGTATGGTGCAGAGACGTGGACCTTAACTAAAAGAGACATACAAAGGCTGCAGACAACTCAAAGAAGCATGGAGAGGTGCATACTTGGTGTAACCAGGAGAGATAAGAAGAGGAACTCGTGGATCCGAAAAATGACGAGAGTGGAAGACATCATGATCAGAGTTAAATCCCTGAAATGGCAATGGGCTGGACATACTGCCAGAAGGACAGACCATAGATGGACAGCCGAAATTTTAGATTGGATTCAAAGGGACAGGAAAAGACCCAGAAGAAGACCACATGGGAGATGGGTGGATGAAATTCGAAAGTATGCAGGGGTGACATGGAGGAGACTGGCACAAGACAGACCGTTGTGGAGGAAACTTGGCGAGACCTTCGTCCAGCAGTGGATTGATAATGGTTGACAATGATGATGATGATGATGATGATATATACACTCATGCAAATCATTAGAGATAGAGGTGATGGGCCGCTGCGCAGAGTGGCAGACCTAAACCGAACGTAGGTGATAAATAGGCGGACAGCAGGGCTGCCCAACAGTATGTAACAATCGACGAAAATGGGTAAACGTGGTGATCTCAGCTACTTTGGTCGTGGATGCACTGTCGGCGCAAGACAGATGAGGTCAATCTATCGCCCAAGTGAAAAGAATCGTAGGGTTCCCGAGAGCAATCATATCAAAGGTGTATCAATGGCGTGTGGCCGACCACACGCCATTGATGCCGGGGTTTAGCGTAGACTATCTAGCAGTGGCGTCGCGTGCCCATTTAGGTTGGGTGTGCACTGTTATGGGAAATACATGCAAACATTTTATTACGTATCCCGAACTGCAAAATTCGCGCATTGATTTTGAACATTATAACGAAGTAAATTTCTCCGTCATTTTTGGTCCATGCCGGGAATCGAACCCGAGTCCACTTATTCCGGAACAAGTCGCTTTACCAACTGAGCTACGCAGACGTTCGTTCTCGCTGCTATCTGCCTTTATGTCGTGTGCGTTTTGCAGGGCAGGCACGTCACATCTCCCCCCGAAAGAGGGCCGGAGGCATGACCCACGGGTCAGCCGTGACCATGAATCGTTGCAAGCAGCTACCGCTGTAGAACGTGCACTTGAGAACTCCCAGTCAATCTGGTGTGTGGAATGCAACGTCACACATATTTATTTTTCTAAGCGCTGGAGAAGGGATTCTTTTATTTTTCCTATCTTGCGGTGTTTAAAGAACATCTCACCATTGCGAGATCTTTAACGGCCGGGTCATCCGGAAAGTTCGGGCGCCATTATGACGAAGTAAATTTCTCCGTCACCTTTGGTCCACGCCGGGAATCGAACCCGAGTCCACTTATTCCGTAACAAGTCGCTCTACCAACTGAGCTACGCAGACGGTCGTTCTCGCTGCTATCTGCCTTTATGTCGTGGGCGTCCTGCGGGGCAGGCACGTCACAACATACGAAAGCATTTTCTTTATTTAGCCGTCGTCTAATTACTTACGGTAAAGATCTTTACATACCCTCCATTGTAAGAAAAATCTGAATTTTCTGTGCAAATACTAGTGTGATGAACGAATTTTTGGTATTTTTTTTTTTTTTTTTTTTTGTGTAAATTTTAAATACAGCACGAGGCTTACTTTCTCTAACTCGCTTTACACAATCTGCAAAATCTCTGGCAGAAAATGGGACACTTAGTACATCGTCAACCTAAATGGATGTCAAAATTCAAATTGCATATTTAAATCTGTGCTCAAACACACCGAGTCACACAACGACGAAAAGACAGAAAAATAGTAACTCGTAGCAGAACGTTGAATTGTATTTATGATTCCATGCTATTCTAAACGCAAACAAGTATGACCAGTGCTCTTTTTTTAAGCGCGCATACCCTGGGAATTTAAATCTCAGTTGAAACCACAAGGAAATAAAAACATGACCTGTAGCGCCACCTGGAGAGGCGCTTTGAATTACATTTGACGACTTGGAGGTATCCGCTGGTAAAATAGCACTTCTGCAGCTGCAAATATTACTACGTTTTGTTTACTGTACGAAGCAACGAACCTTCTCTGTACGAAAATATTGTACAAGGGAATTAAATATAGCGGACAAACTTCAGCTAGTCGTATTGGAAATACATAAAAAAGAAAAACACAACAACAATATAACAGCAACTCGTACACATCACTGAATTGCACTGCTCTGTGGAACTCAAGCGGTGCTCATTTTTGGTAGCACACCCTGAGAGTTTCGCTGTTACGTTTGAAATCACAGGGAAATAAGAACGTGACCTGCAGCGCCATTTGGGGAGCGCTTGTACCACAGCTACTTTAAGGTCGTCGGATGTGCGCACGCGAAACAACACACCTCAGGATTCTAGTGCGAATGTGATATGCTTACTGAACGAACCTTTTCTTTCTAATGGAAACATGTGGGGAAATTAATTTTTACCACCACTCGAAACCTTAGGACGAACTGTGGCTAGATTTATTAGAAGCAAATCCCAAAAAATAATATCGGTAATATAGGTTAAATTGCGACTCTACGTGGGTGCGCGCCCCACACCAAACACACCCCGAATATTCGTTCCTGCTATCTAGGCTCGTACTGACCGACCGCTTGGCAACGGCGGCGCAAATCATACCCAGGTTAAATGTTGGAGGCCCAAGCAGCGTCAGCAAGCAAACTGTACCGTGCACGTTGCATACCCTGGGCTACGGGAACCGACGCCCTACTCGTGAGTCACTGTTGACTGCTCGTCATCGGGAATTATTCCTCGCCCAGTGCCTGGAATATCAAAACTGAACATCTGCAAAGTGGCGCTGCGTCGTGTGGGCAGATGAATCCCGTTTCAGCTGTATCGAGCTGACTAGAAGGTGCCGGTGTGTTCCAGGTCGGCTCTGTTCAAAGTGCTGGTGGCTCTGATGGTTTGGAAAGATTTCTAGTGGGACACATTAGGTGCCTTAGTGTGTCTGGAGAAATCCTTAACCGCTGCTAGCATTTGCTGGCGGATCATCTACACGCTTTCATGGCCTTCGCTCATCCTGCGGCCGATGGTCAGTTTCAACAGAACAATGCGCCACCTAACCGGGCCGCAAAATCCCAGGCATGGCTCGAAGAATACTCATCTACGTTTAAAACCATCTTGTGGCCTCCAAGGTTCTCCGATTTGAACCCTGTGGAAGCTCTCTGGATTGCCGTGGAGCAGAACATCTGGTCCATGTATGTATCCTGCACCGACGTCCCGGGCGGAGTTGTGGACAATACTGCAACCTGCATTACCTCTGGAAACGGTCCGGCATGTCTCGGCTTGTACAGGCTGTTATTCGCGCTAGAGGAAGGACCACCACTCTATTAGGTACATTTTATCCATCAAGTGTATATATCTGCTTCCTGGTATCGAATGATGCACCTAACTTTCTTCTCCCATGACAATAAATACATTTCAGGGTGTTCTCACCTTTGTGACGATAGCATATCAAATATGTGACTGAGAAAACCATTCGTCTTATGTTCTGTCAGATTCAACATTCTTACATCTCCACCTTGCACAAACTTTTCGATAATGCAGTTGGTCATGAACACTAGCTACTAAAATTTACAGCCTGCGGGAGATTTCTCTAAATGTAATGCATCTTGTCATGAATGAGAGCATCCCTGTACACAGTGACCAGGCGAATGGCGGTCATTGGGTACACATTTCAAGGTTTCTCTCACTGTAATGCGTTTGTTGTGACGAATGAGAGCATCACTGAGCACAATGACCTCGCGAATGGCGGTTATTCGGCTTCCACGTCAAGGTTTCTCTCACTGTAATGCGTTTGTTGTCACGAATGAGAGCATCACTGAGCACAATGACCTTGCGAATGGCGGTCATTCGGCACCCATGTCAAGGTTTCTCTCACTGTAATGCGTTTGTTGTGACGAATGAGAGCATCACTGAGCACAATGACTTCGCGAATGGCGGTCATTGGGCACCCATGTCAAGGTGTCTCTCACTGTAATGCGTTTGTTGTGACGAATGAGAGCATCACTGAGCACAATGAACTCGCGAATGGCGGTCATTGGGCACCCATGTCAAGGTTCCTCTCACTGTAATGCTTTTGTTGTCACGAATGGGAGCATCACTGAGCACAATGACTTCGTGAATGGCGGTCATTCGGCACCCATGTCGAGGTGTCTCTCACTGTAATGCGTTTGTTGTCACGAATGAGAGCCTCACTGAGCACAATGACCTCGCGAATGGCGGTCATTGGGCACCCATGTCAAGGTTTCTCTCACTTAATGCGTTTGTTGTCACGAATGAGAGCATCAATGAGCACAATGACCTCGCGAATGGCGGTTATTAGGCACCCATGTCAAGGTTTCTCTCACTGTAATGAGTTTGTTGTCACGAATGAGAGCATCACTGAGCACAATGACCTCGCGAATGGCGGTCATTGGGCACCCATGTCAAGGTTTCTCTCACTGTAATGCGTTTGTTGTCACGAATGAGGGCATCACTGAGTACAATGACCTCGCGAATGGCGGTCATTGAGCACCTATGTCAAGGTTTCTCTCACTGTAATGCATTTGTTGTCATGTATGAGAGCATTCACCTGCAGCAGAATGTCCTCTCAAATGGCGGTCATTGGGGGCATAAATATATAAAGGTCTCTCTCAAAATGAGTATTTTCACGAATGTAAGCATCCCTGTAACACAATTTCGTCTTGAATGGTTCCCTCACTGTAATGAGTCTGTTGTCAAGAATGAGAGCGTCATTGTAGCACAGTGTCCTCGCGAATGGCTGTGGTTGGGTGTCCATATCAATGTTTGTCACGAATATCTGTCATGCACTTTGCAAAGTACTTCAACCACTTGCACATGTTTCTGCAACACAATATTTTCACAGTATACTTCTACCAAATAGGAGAGGGTTACCACTGGAGCAATACGCTTTGCATGAAGAAGCCACGTCCATCCGTTTATAGTAAACGAATGTGAGCAACTGCTTCCGGTGGCGAAATGATGCTCCTGGCTCTGGGAGCTCGCAGGCACTCTAACTCTTCATTGACACATTAACAATTTTGATGCCGGACGTTTTGTTACCTTATTTATTAGAAGACTTAAGTAAAAATGTGGTGTTAACGATACCAACACGAAGTCGCCAAATTTATCCGTAATGGGTGTTGTGATTTTTGTGTCCATCAGTGTAATATCAAGAGAAAGTTGAAGAATCTTAAAGCTGAAAATAACAGCAAGATAATTGTAGATTACCTGATAAAATTGTCTGTCACCAAAACGCAACATTTCTGCGAATGCATTCATCCAGCAATGCAGAAGCAAGTAAAAGCCCACGAAAAGTTTCAGGGATCCAGCAAGTATGCATCCAGCGTAAATAAGGACCATTTCAGAAGGCCGGAATTCTTTCAAACACGCCTGTCCAAATGCCGTCACGGTAAACCTCGTGGAAGTGGAAAATACTATAAAAATGCAGCAGAAGACCTGGAGAAGGTGGGACAACACAAAATCCCATCGAACTGTCTTCTCTGTCCTGGAGTACAAATAATAAAACATTTCACAAATGATTTTCAAAGTATATTAGGTTACCGTACGTAAATTAACGAACTTAGCAACATCCATGCAAAGAAATTTAAATTGCATGCAAAACTGGGAGCTACTGGTTAGTTTTCTCAAAGTTGGAAGTGAACTTAGTATAAGTATAGAAATGTGAAGATTAACTGTATTAGATAAAAAAATGTCATTGGTATATTTTTGGTACTTCGGAGTGCTTACAATTCATTCCATTTTTTTCAGTTCTTCATCTCATTAATTTTTTGATTGTTCTTGACCTGATTCATTTTTCAGTTGTCCTTGACCTCAATTTTTTTTCTAGAGGTTCTTGACAAGATCAATTTTTCCAGTTGTTCTTGACCTGATCAATCTTTTTTCCAGTTGCTTTTGACCAGATGCATTTTTCCAGTTGTTCTAGATCTCAATTTTTTCAGTTGTTCTTGACAAGATACATGTTTTCAGTTGTTCTTGCCCTGACTTTACTTCCAGCGGTTTCCTGACGCATTGTATTAAGTCATGTCTAAAAGTGCAGCATGACGTACTGCGCATAAAATCATCAAAACGTCGGTTATCTTAATGTTATCAGTTAATGCAAACATTTACCGCTTAGAAACGTGCTGTGGCTATTCTTCTTCAATTTCTTTATTTTTAATATGGAAGGTAACGAAAATTCTTGACGGCCGTCAAGTCTGGAAACGATATACAGAAGGTCTGTTCAAAAAATAAGGTAAAAGACCGTTCAGAAGCATTTATGAGTTTTACGGAGAATCCAGCGCACAAGTATTTTTGATCTTCAATCTTCCACAAAGTCCCTATATTGATTTTAAAAAATGTCTCATCGTGATGGTAATTCTTATACAATAGAGTATGCCAGAAGAGAAGACGTCCTATTGGTGCATCAATGTTGTTACGACGCATCTAACATCTGTCTCTATAGCAAAATACTCCAGGGATAGGTGTTTCTTGAGAGATCCAAACAGATCAAAATTACAGGGTGCGAGATTAAAGCTGTAGATATGATGTTTCAACACTTCTCAACTATATCATCGAAAACTTCTCAGCTGTGTGTTGTTCCGTAGTTGGCCTAGTGCTTTGTCATGCAACATTCCACCACCTTTGTTAAGAAGCCCAATTTTTTTGCGGAAAATGGCATGGCACAAGATGTGAAGTGTCTGAAAATATCGCTCGGTAGTTACACTTGCACCACAGTCCAGGTAATCTATCAGAAGCACACCCTGACCGTCCCAAGAGTTGCCGTGACTTTTCGCCTGGATGACAAAATCATGACATTTTTAGCAGGTGGGGATTACAGATGCTTTCGCATCATCGATGCCAGTTTGCTTTCTGGTGGAATGACACTCAAATATCGCCTTCCCAGACGATGACGTTTAAGAAGTCATCGCCTAGCTGGTGATAGTGAATCAGCTGTGTGAAAGATAGACCCATTCGTCTTGTGCGAGATTTTTTTTTTTTTTTTTTTTGATTGGAGGTTTAACGACCACCGTGAGCAACTCAATGGGCTATAAGCAGTCGCCCGTCCCTAATTTAGGGTCACTGGTTCCAGGGAAGGGAGAGAGCCAGTGCCGTAAGACAAACACAACATCCATGCCTCACCGGGATTCGAACCCGGACCCCTTTCGGACGAATGAGCAGAGGCCAACGCCTTAGACCACTGCGCCACCGGGGCGGCATTGCGAGATTATTAGACAGCCATCTCGCAAACTTTCTGATAATACATTTGTTCATGCACAACACTGAGGGTAGCACCCCACTGAAAATTGTAATCCGCGGGAGTTAAACTGTAATGCGTTTGTTTTAAAGGAGAAAATCAGTCTACAGCATAATGTTCTTTAGAACGATATTCGTTGAGTGTCCATGTAGAGGTTTGTCGTCAACGTGGGTATTGCCCTTTGCAAATTCCTTCAACCATTTCCACAACTGTTTCCGTGACATAACTCCTTCGCCGTACACTTCCACAAACTGGCAAAAGACTTTCATTAGAGAAACACCTTTTGCAAAAAACAAAAACAAACTGCCCTTTGCACTTCATTGTGTGAACATGCAGACAATAACGCAGCCATGCTGTATCTTCAACAGCCGTTCCTGGTAAACGAATAGGCGCAGAATTCTGTGGTGGCAAAGCGATGTTTCAAGCTTTGAGTATGCGTTCACCCCCTTCAATTCTTCATTGTCACGTTAAGGAATTTTGATAGCAGACGCATTATTACTTATTTATTGAACGCCTCGTGTATATATAGTAATATGAAGTCACAAAATTCACCCGTAATGCGTGTTGCAATTTTTGAGTCCATGAGTGAAATATTAAGACAAAGCTTGTGTATCTGAAAGCCGACAAATAAACAATCAAGATAACTGCGCAGATTACCTGATAAAATTGTCTGTCACCGAAACGCAACATTTCTGCGAAAGCATTGAACCAGCAATGCAGAAATCCATAAAACATCAAGAAAAGTTTCAGGAATCCAGCAAGCATGCATCCAGCGTAAATAAGGACCATTTCGGAAGGCCGGAATTCTCTCAAACACGCATGTCCGAAGACTGGCATCGAAAATCTCGTGACGGCACAAAAAATTATAAAAACGCAGCAGAACATCTGGAGAGTATGGGAGAACGCAAAACCCCATCGAACTGTCTTCTCTGTCCTGGAGTACAAATGATAAAGAATATTAGCGTACTGTAAGTAAATTAAAAAAAAAAAATTAACATCTACACTACTGTTTGTGAAATTTGCAACGACAAGGAAGAATCACGTTATTCAAATGAAATATATATCACAGATTCCTCGGGAGATAACTGATTATAAGAAGACTTTTTCGCTTCAAAACTCAGTATCGTGTTAAGCCACCTCGAGCAACAATAACAACCTATACACGGCGTGGCATTGAATG
Source organism: Macrothele yani (assembly GCA_039090855.1). Taxonomy (NCBI): domain Eukaryota; kingdom Metazoa; phylum Arthropoda; class Arachnida; order Araneae; family Macrothelidae; genus Macrothele; species Macrothele yani. The sequence goes on along the minus strand of CM077005.1, from coordinate 118,344,464 downwards.
CAAGGGGTTTTTGATATCATCCTGGGGAATGTCCTCCCAGGTTGCTTCTGTGTGAGACCAGAGTTCATTTGTGGTGACCGACGGAGCCTATTGACGGGCCTGTCGCTTAGCTACCATGTCCCAGATATATTCGATCGAGGACATATCCTGCGAACGTACAGGCCAGGAAAGAAGCGGTATCTGCAGTGATTGGAAGAAGTCTTAGACATACCGGGCCACATGTGGCCAAGCATTATCATGCTGGAACATCAGGACAGCTCTGAAGGAAGGGTATCACCTCTGCCTCTAAAACATCCCTGCTGTATCGCTGGCTGTGAACGGTTTCCTCAATTCGTATCACGTGAGACCGCGAATTGAATCCAATGGTACCACCACAAGCTGTGACGTTTGGAGTTGGGCCGGTATGACGCTGCGAAATGCACGCTGCAATTTCCGTTCATCAAGATGTCTTCGAACACGTATGCGACCATCGTGATGAACCGTGACTCATCAGAAAACACGACGTGTTGCCAATCAGCGGGCCAAAGTCTGTTCGAGACCCAACTGCAACCAGAGGAGTCTGTGGTTGAGGATTAAAGGAATGGGCTGCTAGCGACCAGGCTTCTGTCAAGCAGATGACGTCAACTTGTGCTAGAGGACAAAGCCTGACCTTTGATAGTGCTCCACTGCTGCTCCAATACCGTGGATGCCACGATCGGTCACTACCATGCGGTAGAGGAGTATAGTCGTCCCTTGCAGTCGTCGATTTTCCGGTCCCTTTCCCGGATTTTAGTGCGTTCGAGCCTCATCTGTTCTCTGACTCCACGTTTTTTTTTTTTTTTTTTTTTTTTGGTTGGATTTTTAACGACCACCGTGAGCAACTCAATGGGCTATAAGCAGTCGCCCGTCCCTAATTTAGGGTCACTGGTTCCAGGGAAGGGAGAGAGCCAGTGCCGTAAGACAAACACAACATCCATGCCTCACCGGGATTCGAACCCGGACCCCTTACGGACGAACGATCAGAGGCCAGCGCCTTAGACCACTGCGCCACTGGGGCGGCGACTCCACGTTTGGATCACTGTACTGGCGTGACGGCACGTACGAGTGACAATTTCGCGGTAAAAAAATCGAGCTTCTCTTCTCCCAACAATCCTTCCTCGCTCAAAGTCCTCCAGGTGTTCACGATGCGACCATCTTCGACGACGGGGCATAGTGAGACAAAAGAAACACCCTTTCGACTGATTGCAGTATTTCATTTGAGCCAGCTTTTTATACCCAAGACCGGACAGCTCAGCTCAGCTCAGGGCGTTGCTCCGAAGTCACACGCATTTTAACTGCCATTTTAGTCATTTGCATGTCCCAACCTAATACCAACAGTCCTTCATGGTGTTGGAATTTTCACAAACAGTAGTGAATATATTTCTGTAAAGAAATCTAAATCGCATCTGAAACGAGGTGAGATGGGATGATTTTCTCAAAGTTGGGTGCCTGAAAATGAACTCGCAATAAATATGTACAGAAATGTGAAGTTAACTACACTTGGAAAAAAAAGTTTTTACATTGGACGAGTGCAAAAGTTCTCGCCTTTTGTAAACCCTGGTGATCACAAATGAAAATTAATAAATTCGCTCATAACTCCAAGTATTTATGAGGCCAATGAAATTCGGTAAAAAAAAGTTTATTATCACGCACTTACGTAACTCCAGAAGAAAATCATAATCTTATACACAGTCGAGTAACATTCTGACCACCTCCTACTTTTGACGTCAACAGCGCGTAGCCAATGAAAGAAGACGTGTCGTGAGCTGGTTTGGAGGGTATATAAGGTGTGCTGTAGCCATTCTGAAAATATATATCACTCGTTGCCGTCATGGATAAAATGAGCAATTTATCAGATTTGCAAAAAAGGACGATTTTCGGCTTTCGGACCAAATGTGGCAGTATTTCTGAAACAGCACAGTTTGAGAACTGCTCGCGTGCTGCTGTGGTTAAAGTGTATCGCGATTGGAGAAATGGCACCATTGCGAATAAGCGACGTGAAAACTGCCGAGCACCACGTGCCATTGATGTGAGAGGTGAAAGTCTGCTTCGAAGGTGCGTGAGGGCAGATCGACACGCTACAATGGAGCAACTCACTTCCCGAATGAACCAGGGGGCTACCGGAAGTGTGTCTAAAACGACAGTTCAGCGAACCCTGCTGCATATGGTGCTGACGAATGGTCACTGCACCTATCATAACAAAGGTGTATCATCAGAAAAGGCTTGCATTTGCATGACAGTATCGGAATTAGACCTTTGCTGATTGGCAAAGGATTGCTTTCTCCAATGAGCCGCGTTTTCTGCTTCATCGAACGGATGGAGTTTGGCGTATAAGGCGAGAAACACATCGGAAAACAAACACTCTTTAACCATTGCTGGAAGAACATAAACTGATGGAGACAGTGTTACTGTGGTCCGGGGAGTGTTTGCATGCCATTCTCTGGGTCCACTCATACCTGTGGAAAGCACTACGGACCGAATTCAGTATGAATCAATCCTTGCAGAGCATGTGCACCCATACATGCAGATTGTCTTCCCTGGGGCGGATGGGATCTTCCAGAACGATAATGCGACGTGTCTCACAGCTAGAAATGTCTGAGGGTAGTTGGAAGAGCACGATGAAGGCTTCAAAGTACTTTTCCTGGCCGCCTAATTCCAGAGACCTAAACCTGATTGAACATCTGCGGGTACAGCCTCGATCGTGTTGTTCGCCCCTATGGATCCTCCACAACGCACTCTGCTGCAGCTGTCCGATGCATTGCAGTCAACATGACTTCACATACCTGTGAATACAACTTCCCCCACCTTATTGAGTCACTTCCAGCCCGTCTTTCGCTGACCGCTCTACACACGGCGGCTACCCTGGATATTAGCCGGGGGCTAAAATAATGTGATTCGACCGTGTAACTTGCAGGTGTTAATATCACAACTTTGTAATTTTTAAGAAAGCGGTCCATGATGGAACAATATTTAAAGTCTTGCTTAAGACATGTGGTATTTTAATGTTAAGTACGAACACCTTTGATAGCCATGCAGCTCAACCAATGACTCGTCACGTTGTTTATGAGGGCATTCATGAGGGATTAGTGGCCACTCCTTAACAAGAGCTGTTCTGAGTCCTTGGAGTGGGGTAGAGGGCTGGCAAGCTCTGCAATGAGTCTTTCTATAGAATTCCATAATGCTCAATGAGATTGAGATCGGGGGATCTGGATGACCACTATTTGGCGAATACTTCCCATTTGAGAAAATCGTCGATCAAACGGTCGGGCATTATCATCCATAAGAAAATTCTTGGACCAATTACTCTCCTGAATGGCCTTACACATGATTTTAGGATTTCTTCTCTGTACCTCAGAGCAGTAACACAGCGATTCTAAAAGATGTGAAGGTATATCTGTCCGTTAGTCGTGATTTCTGCCCAGATCATTACGCTACCTCCAACCAGAGTAGTCCCTTTCTCTGATGTTAGAAGTACTGTTTTAAGTCACTGGTTCTTTCTCCAGGAGAGAACACGTCGCTAATTAGTTGAGCTGAACAGCGATCATGGGCGTACTGATAGCCCCGCGCAACCCCCACAGTGCTACGGAGAAGGAGGGGGGGGGGGGTCATGACTAAGAGAGCCTCTAGCCTCAGAAGTAGGATTTTTCAAAATTTTTGCTGAAACTTCATATGAAACTGCTTAAACAAATAGCCAAGAGGCTTTGACTACATATTTGAATGATGTATTAAAAAGAAAAGCGACTTCTTTTAGTAATAAGCAAGATCTCCAAGAAGACATTTTCGTTGAGGTTACGGGAAAGCAGATATTCCAGGACTTGAAGCCCCTTTTCACAGCCATAGTAATAGTTCCATATATACACTATATTGAAAAAAGTCACCGGACACCTAGAAGAGAAACACAACATAGCATTTATTGACATACATTAGTACGGTGTCGGTCTACCTTTGGCCTTAATGCACGCACTGACCCTTCGAGACATGCTTTCGACAAGGTTTTGGAACACAGCGATAAGTATGCGCTTCCATTGAGTACATAATGCTGCCGCTAACTGTTGATTAGTAGTAGGCCTTGAATCCAAACTTCTTATGCGGCGCTCTAATTCATTTCAAAATATACTTTATTGGCAAAAAATAGGGAATACAGACGTACCACATATGGCAAAATAAACAACAAAACAATGAGCGATACTGATGAAAAATTACAGGTGAATGTGATACGACAGTCAACTAAGGATGACAAAATGTTAAAATCGTTAATAAGGAACAATATATGCTTGAGGAAGATGATGCACAAGCAAAAGTAATGATTAATTAATAAAGCATGTGATGACGTGCAGAGTAAAAGCAGAGTACAAAACAACAAATAAATATATTTACAAGAACATGGCTGTACAACGCTGTGTACAAAAAGAAGGGAACATGTAAAACACAACAAAAGCATATACTACGATAAAGGTACAGAAGTTCCCACAATCCAGGAAACCACACGATATGTGACAAAAACATAAGTATTACAGAACATAGTGGAAACTTGGGCGAATTCCCCAAGTGAAACACAAGGATACACAAAATACAAACAGCACCCACTAGTGCTATATGGGATTAAGATCAGGGCTCTGTGCTGGCCAATCCACACACGATACGGAATTACACGCAGTAACAGTTCTTGCTTTATGGCTCGGCGCATTATCCTGCTGGTACCAACAAGGCTAGGTTTCATAGTATTGCCACAGAGTTAGTAGGACATTATTGTGCAGAATATTGAGGTAGATGCGCTGGTTAATAGGTTTGTCCACGATAACCAATGGGCCGAGATCACACCACGAAAACACCGCCACACGAGTACACTGCGAGCTCCAAACTTGACCGTAGGAACAGTACACTGTGGTTTACCACAGTGTACTGTTCCTACGGTGGTTGTCGTGTGTGGGTATGGTCTGGTTGTCTGGTTGCCGTGTGTGGGTATGCCGCCATACCCACACACGGCAACCAGACTGATGGATCATGTATCTGGATTCACCAGTCCATAGGACCCGTTCCCATCGATCTACGGTCCACGATAAATGTTCTTTACACCATGCTAAACGAACAGCAGCATTCAGAGTGGAGATGAAAGGCTTCTGAGCACTCGCACGACCACGGTAACCCATTGAATGAAGTTCTCTATGAATGGCACGTGTACATACCGATGTTCCAGCATTTTTACTCACCTGTACACTGAGGTCTTGTGCAGTACTCCGTCGATTAGCTGTAACGACTCTCCTGAGGCTTCGACGTCCTCTATCACCTATTTTCTTTGGTCTGCCGGTACGTTTTGCCGCGTCAAGCACGCCATGTGTCTTCCACTTATTCAGTACATCAAAACAGTTAACTTGGGTATGCTTAAACGCCTCTCGTTTTCTCTTATGGACAACCCTCTAATATAGTACCAAACAATCTTTCCTTTCTCAAAGTCAGTTCAGCGACATTTTCACACAACCTCACAGTGCGATATGATCGCGGTCAGCTGCAAGCTTGTTTTTATACCGTTTGCAGCTGTACCGCGCATCTTAACAACGCAGAGGATCCGTTCATGTGCTTTTGAAGGCGTGTCCGGGGACTTTTGTCAATATAGTGTATGCACAGCATATTAAGAGAATGGATGAATATCAAAATATATGAAATTTTTATAAGGCGTGTTATACACGGCCGTATCACAATGACAGAATCACAGTGTATCCGCCCATGCGCGTCCCAGAGTGCACGTGACAAAGTCGACCACACTGAGATATAAGCGGAAGGCCAGGAAATATGAGCCTTAGTACGTTAGGTGAGCACATAGGGCAGAGGCAGTGATTTGACGGACGTTCAAAAAGGAATGATCATCGGCTACCGCGCCAAGTGTGGAAGTATCTCAGAAACAGCAGACTTCATGGGCTGTTCACCAGGTGCTGTAGTAATTAGGTACTTGGTGGTACTGGCACACTAAGTACCTCCCGACGCCATAACTGTGGAGCTCCAAAGACTCCAGAGGAGAACGTTGCCTCATCCACTGATAAAGGGCAATCGATGCGCAGCAGTGCAGCAATTGACCACGCAAATGAACTCTGGCGCACCCAGGTACATGTCCCCGATAACAGTATAGCGAACCGTGCTACGCATGTGTCTCTCCTGCGTCAAGGTGCTCATGTTAACCCAGGTTCATCTGCAACGACGCCTGCAGTTCGCATGGGACTACAGTCATTGGACAGTGGAAGAGTGGGTAAAGGCTGCCTTCTCCGACATATCGATGATTCCACTGCAAGGAAGTGACGGGCGGTGGCGGATATGACGTGAGACACACGAGAACCAACACCTGGACACGCTTGTCGGTCAAGTACAGGCCGGCGGTGCCAGTGCGCATGTCTGGAGGATGTTTTCCTGTTATGACCTGGGACCGCTGGATAGGCCCCTGAACGCCAATGGCTACCTGTCCATCCTCGCTAACCACATGCATCCCTTTATGTCGGACATTTACCCTTATGGTGTCTACCAACAGAACAATACGCCGTGCCATGTGGCTACGTGACTGGTTTCAGGACCACGATGTGATGTCTCCGCTCTCCCTTGGACGACGAAATCGCCCGTCCTCAATCTCATGGAGCGTTTGTAGGACTATTTAGATCGACAGGTTCGATGCACCCTCCTACAGTCACGTCATCTTGCGGACGTTGCTCTTCTGCATGTCCGAATGGGCACGTGTACTTCGGGCAACCTTCTAGGGCCTCATTGCATCCAAGCCACGCCACCTCGGTGCTGTCATCCGGGCCAAGGGTAGTTATTCGCATTATTTGGTAGGTGGTCATATTATTCTTATAAGACTGTGTATTGCCTGCACATAACTGCGTATCCTTCAGAATATAATGAGCTGAAAGGTGTACTTCGCGGGAACGAGAGAACAGTGTCATTCTTTTTATAACAGAGTCAAAAGAAAAATACTTTTACTATATGTGCAAAACATTGTGTTGTTTTTCTATTCAAGAGCAAATAATTTAAACAATTTTACCCCTTTTATGCTACAATTCTCAGTTTTATTTTTTTTTATTTTGCATATGTTCTGTATTTTCGTATAAATCGGAAGGTCATTAGACACTGTCACACGGACGTTTCTGTTTTGTGTGTGTGATCGTTAAGTCTAGACTTCGTTCCCTAAAAGAATAGAATTTTCATGATATGATTAGGTTTGGTGTAAGTGCTTTGTAATACTTTTTTTTTCTTTTTTTTTTTTTTTTTAATTGGAGGTTTAACGACCACCGTGAGCAACTCAATGGGCTATAAGAAGTCGCCCGTCCCTAATTTTGGGTCACTGGTTCCAGGGAAGGGAGAGAGCCAGTGCCGTAAGACAAACACAACATCCATGCCTCACCGGGATTTGAACCCGGACCCCGTTCGGACGAATGATCAGAGGCCATCGCTTAGATCACTGCGCCACCAGGGCGGCATAATACTTTGTTTGGTATGGAACTAGGACAATCATTTTAATTACAACGTGTACATTTGTGTTACACGCAATAAAATGAAACAATTTTTGTTTTTCGAAAAAATGTCTATAGGTTCCAAATAATTTGAACTATTAAAAACTCCCGTACAACCTAGTAAATACAGAGGGTGAGCAGAAAGTTTTGCAATATTTGGATCACTTTACGTACCTTTACAACAAAAGCTGACTGGCATTCAAAGTATAGGCCATCATATGTTGCACCGTCTATAGCCATCTGTTTGCCAGTTCCGCAGCGGTACCAGTTCTTGTCCTTCGAGGCGAAGAACTCCTTCGCCACAGCTGCCACCTCCTCCTGGTTGTTGAAGTGCCACCTACGAAGAAAGTGGACCATGGGCCGGAACAAGTAATAATCCGACGAGGTAAGGTCCGGACTATATGCTGGGTGTGACATCAGTTCGATGTCCTCTAGTTCCTGGAGTTTTACCCGGGTCGTTCGGACGATATGGGGGCCTAGTGTTGGCCTGCTGTAGGAGAAAGCGTTTTCTGTTCACCAATGCCGGGTACTTCTCCAAAACGGCATCCAGCTGTTCAGAGTAGAGTTTGATTTTGATGGTCTGACCGTCTGGAACAAATTCGTAATGGATTATCCCCTCGAAATTACACCAAACGCAGAGCGTCACCTTATGCTCGAAGCACCCACGATTGGCAACAGGTTCAGGAAGCTTGCCCGGGCTCAACCACTTGTGTGTTAGGATTATCGAAATAGACCCACTTTTCATCGCATGTAACAGTTCTGTTGATGAAACGTGCATGGCGCGGGTTTCCTAGGAGTTTCGTGCACACTTCCAATCGGCGGTTTGCTTCAAATGGAGTCAATTCCTAAGGGATAATGCGGCAGCTCCTGTAGACCTTGCCAAAGTTCTGAAGGATGTGAACCAAGGTGGTCTGGGATATGCCCAGCTCTCCTGATAATCTCAGAGTGCTGGTTGTCGGATTTGCCTCTACGGCCTCGCAAAGGGCTTCCGAATCCACGGTTCGCGGCCTACCTGACCTTGGCTGATCGTCGAGGTTTCTGTCACCTGAGCGAAATTTCTTGAACCATCTGGTTGATGTGCTGTGGTCCACAGAACCTTCCCCTTTCGCATGACAAATCTTTCGTGTTGCTTGAGCAGCGTTATTGCAGAGTTTAAACTCGTAAAGCAAAAGTTCCCTAATTAGCCGGTTGTGGCTATTCATCTTTTAGGCGCCCCAACCACAGACAGAACGACGACATGCAATGCTCTTCACAGCAACGTCTACCACTTTATATCCCTTTCGACTGACTGCAGTGAGCGACTTGAACTAGTTTAAACACGTGACATACCCGACGAAGTACATACGTTTATGCAAATATTGCAAAACTTTCGATTCACCCTCTGTAATATGGAATTTAAAAATTCTTGTAATTGAAGGCAAATAGATTTTCACAAAAGGGGCTCGAAGATGTTTTTTGCGGGAAGCGGGGTAGGAGTTTTTCATGTGCGCCGCTGATCGCGATTATCTATGAAAAGGACATTTATTCGCCCACTAGCGGATGTTCGCTGACATCGGCAGCATATACTGTACGTTTTTGTACACATACCGGCCACTACATTAGAAACTTTTATTCAGTACCGGGTTGGACCTCCTTTAACCCCAGTTATAGCACGGATGCGGTTTGGCATAGATTCGACAAGCTGTTGGTGTACATCTACGTCTACAGCATACCTGGAGTTCTACAGATAATCCTTCAACTGGCTCAGATTTGACGGAAGAGGTCTCTCCTCCAGGATCTGTTTTTCTAACATATGCCATATATTTTCCATTGGGTTTAGATCAGGGCTTTTTGGTGGCCAGTGAACGTCTCTGTCATGCTCGCTGAACCACGGTTGAACACATCTTGAGCGATGAAAAGTAGCACTGTCGTTCATGAAACAGCTGTCATCTGCTGGATAAGAAGTGAACATTTCAGGATAGACTTGATTGGCAACAATGTTCAAGTAATCCTTGGAGGACACTCTACCTTCCTGCGATATCAGGGAACGAGTTCCGTACCAACAAAACGTGCCATCCACCATAACACCATCTCTACAAACCTTATTTGTTTTTATAAGGCAAGCTAGATACATTGCTTCATGGGGATCCGGCCAAACTCTGCCTACCGTCGGTGCAGAACAGGGCGTACAACGACTTGTTGGACCACGTGACCTTTTTCCAGTGTCCAGCCACGGTGTTCCTGACACCACTGTACACGACGAACTTCCCGGTTCTTCGCAGAAATAAGTGGTTTCAATATATGAGACTGCCAGCACCCATTCTCTTTAATTTCCTGCTTATAGTTTGCTGAGATATGGATCGGCAACAACCTTCATTGCAAGCTTCTTGTCAATTGCTGCACCCAGAAAGTCCACGTTTTCCGTGTCAGCCTTCCGAGACGATGGCGATCTTGTTTCTGAAAGATTGTCGTCGCGCCACAGTTTCACCTCTTAGACAAGCAATGTGGGTTATTTTTCAACTGATTAAAGACCCGGGATATATCACCTTTTGCGAAACCAATCAGCTTTGCTGTTTCCAAAATAGTTGCTTCAGCCAAAACAGCACCCACATAAGGCCTTTATGAAACTCCGAAACTTTATATTTTCCATTGTGATAAATACTACTGGCGATTATTGAAAAGCAGTGGTCTTAAATAGTTGTGTGGTTAACGTGATGACGCACGTGATCCCGTACTTTGCATACACGATGAGTAAGTGACGTTTACATACATCTGCATAAAGGTTTTTAATTCAGTGGCCGGTGTGTGAAGGTTGTCCTGAGAATTGGTGTGCATGAAAAACAAAGCTGTTTCTTTTCATACACTCTGGTTTATTTCAATCTGTTGCATAGTCTATATTAGCGATGACCTGCTCCCATGGTTCAATTACTCTTCAATCCGCTCTCTGCCTTCTTCCCTTCGCTCGTTGGCTCTTCCGAGCCTTCTCTTTGTTCTTTCTGCTGCACTTCTTTTCCGCTTCACGCGGCGATACCTTCCCACTTCTTTCACTTTCTGTCCATACCTTCAATCGTCTTCTCCACCTACTCACTGTCCCTTTCCCTTCCTCCCTCTGCCCTCGTCCCCTATCTGGTCAGCTGCCCTCCATCCGCTTTCCCATACTCAGGAACCTTCATCGTCGTCTGCTAGTCCCCCATCTCCTTTCACCGAATGAAACTTGCTTTCTACACTCTTTGCCCTTTCTGTTCCTCCCATGGTGATGTACTCCATGTTTACCTCTTCAGCTTATATTCTCCACCCACTCTTTCATACCATGTTCACCCTTGCCCATAAAATCAACACAACAGACGCTTCCTTTGCTGAATTATCAATACCTGCTTTGCCCGTTCGCACCGACTTCCACCTGCCAGAACGTATCCCTTTATTCTTGCAAAACGCATCATTTGTTTCACCTTCATCTACCGCTCTTCCGCTTACCCCCTTCAAGCGAAGAATTACTTTCGTTGACATTTTCGTAATAGAGTGCTCGTCTGACCACTGATTTATACCGAAACTCCCCGCACCTCTACGGTTTAGAAGTTTTACGCTACTTGGTCGTTTGTCAATCAGAGGTTCCGGGTTGACCGAGACAGGATTCATCTCCTACTGTTATCTGGTTCTCTGTCTCATCGGCGGTGCCTCTCCTACCTTCTAGTCCATGCTTAGACTACGGGATTATCAGCATGATATTCATCATGTTTTTACGTATAGAGTCTGCTCTTTTCCACGTCTGTTTTCTTATATTGTCATTGCACGCCTTTCATTATTTTCAGTACATCACTGCTGTGCTACGTTGTCATTAAACACACTCCGTTGCATTTATCTCCCCAAGATTGTTGTGTCATCTTGTTATTTAACACTCTTCCGTGCACTTAATGCTTACCCGCTGATAGCTCCGTTGTGAGCTCTCAATTTCGCTCACAGCGCCTTCTTCCAATTATCATTCTCCATTCATTGTACACACTACATCACCTTTTTACAAAGACATGTTGTACCCTTATTTTCTACTACATCACCTTTTTACAAAGGCACGTTCTTACTCTTATTCCCCTTTTCCCGTGTTTTGGTTAATAAAGCAATGTTGAACCCTCATGGTTCAGTTAGCTGTTTATTTTTTTTTTTTTTTTGATTGGATGTTTAACGACCACCGTGAGCAACTCAACGGGCTATAAGCAGTCGCCCGTCCCTTATTTAGGGTCCCTGGCTCCAGGGAAGGGAGAGAGCCAGTGCCGTAAGACAAACACAACATCCATGCCTCACCGGGATTCGAACCCGGACCCCTTTTGGACGAATGATCAGAGGCCATCGCTTAGACCACTGCGCCACCGGTTCGGCTGTTAGCTGTTTAATCGACCTGCCAAAGAAAGTAACGTCCTGGGAGTCAAAAAACGTTTGGATCGCCGTCGTTCCGACATCTATATGATCTGTCATGGTTTTATCAGCTATATGATTGTGAAACGTCAGGAAGAAGTGAAAATCTGTTGGTGCTAAGTCCGGTGAACACGGTGGAGGAGCTAACAGCTACCCGCAAAGTTCCTGCAATTTATGCTGTGTTGCCATATCCACATAGTTTTTCCGGAGGGTTAACGAACACCGTGAGCAACTGTAAGGGTTGTAAACAGTAGCACATTCTTAATTTAGGGTCGATGGTTCCAGGGAAGGAAGAGATACACTGCCGTAAGACAAACCCAACATCCATGCCGCCCCCGGAATATGAACCCGAACCCAACTCGAACGAATCGACAGAAGCCAGCGCTTAGACCACTGTGCCACTGGGACGACAAACGAGATTTCAAGATTGAACTGTAGTGCAATAGGGAGAAAAATACTTATTATTTCGCCGAAGATGCTGGAATTTCTTGTCATTACGACGGAGAATTTTACTGCGGGTTTGGAAAGAAATGTGCTTTAAGGTGGATCCACCTAAAAACTCTGCCCTAGGTTTCCAATGATAAACACTTCTGTATATACACTGACGGAAAAAAATTCCAACACCACCAAAAAATAGTTGTAGAGGAATGAAATGGCGGCAATACATTTGTATAGGTAACATATTTAATCGATTAAGATTTCAAGATCACAGCTTATTGTAAGCGCGAGAAGAGCCATTTTAAATGTGAAATGCTGGTACATTAATAACCGGTGTAACCGCCAGAATGTTGAATGCAAGCATGCAAATGTTCATGCATTGTGTCGTACAGGTGCTGGATGTCAATTTGTGGGATGGAGTTCCATGCCTGTTGCACTTGGTCGGTCAATACAGGGACGGTTAATGCTGGTTGGGGGTGACGCTGGAGTTGTCGTCCAATGATGTCCCATACGTGCTCGATTGGTGAAAGATCTGGTGATCTAGCAGTCCACAGCAACATGTCGACACTCTGTAGAGCATGTTGGGTTACAACAGCGGTACGCGGGCGTGCGTTATCCTGTTGGAAAACACCCCCTCGAATGCTGTTCATGAATGGCAGCACAACAGGTTGAATCACCAGACCGACGTACAACTGTGCCGTCAGGGTGCGTGGGATAACCACGAGAGTGCTCCTGCTGTCATAGGAAATTGCACTCCAGACCGTAACTCCAGGTGTAGCTCCAGTGTGTCTCGGCCGCAGACAGGTTGCTTGCAAACGCTCACCTGGCCTCCTTCTAACCAACACGTGGCCATCACTGGCACCCAGGCAGAACCGGCTTTCATCAGAAAACACAACAGATCTCCACTCCGTCCTCCAGTGAGCTCTAGCTTGACACCACTGACGTCGCAAACGGCAGTAGTTAGGAGTAAGTGGAATGCACGCTACAGGGCGTCTGGCTCGGAGCTGTCTTTCAAGTAACCGATTGGTAACAGTTCGTGGTGTCACTGTGGTGGCAACTGCAGCTCGAATTGCTGCCGCAGACGCGGTACGATGCGCCACGGCCATACGCCGTACACGGCGGTCTTCCCTCTCAGTAGTGCCACGTGCCCGGCTGGAACCCGGTCTTCTTGAGGCAGTACCTTCCCTTGACCACCGCTGCCAACAATCATGCACAGTGGCTACATTCCAGCCAAGTCGTTCTGCAATATTGCGGAAAGAAAATCCACCTTCTCGTAGCCCTATTACACGACCTCGTTCAAACTCCGTGAGCTGTTGATAATGGCTTCTTCGTCTTCTTAAAGGCATTCTTGACTAACATCAACACAATACGTCGAATCTCAACGATAACTAATGCTCACGAACGTTACAGCGCGTATTTACAGTAAACCTGCTTTGCATGTTCGTTCCGAGGGGCGCTACTAGCGCCACACGTATGCACCGAGCGCGAAATTTACATAGACGTCATCTTATAGATGTACTCTCACCGCCTACCAACTGTCGTTTATCTAACACAATCCCTTCTTGGTGTTGGGATTTTTTTTTCCGTCAGTGTATTTTCTTCGCAATTAATGTATTCTCAAGGATGAAAATTTGCACATTCATAAAAGTAGTTTTATATTATAGCCTAGTATACTTTATATTTGCTAAAACTTACCCATGATTATATTAAAAATCAATAAATTTTCCTTTGGTAGCGTTGAGATCTGCTAATAGATGGCGCCACATATACACGTTACTTGTTAAATCCAATCACGTTGCATTTTTTTTTTCAATAATTTTCGGAATGGAAACAACACTTGAATCTATTCATGCGATAGTCTGGAACGTTTACAATTATTTGAGCCACTTAAGATTAAATTTTCGGACACCCGTTTAGCTGAAAATGTTAACAGAACTGCAGATATTTCTCAATTTTAATTCCAAAATAAACCAGCGAGCTCACTCTGGGCGGATTTTCAGCTAAATTATTGTTAGAAAATTTGATTTAAGTAGCTCAAATCATTCTAAATATTCCAGACTATCGCGTGGTTAGACTCAAGTGTTGATTCCATTCCAAAAATTAATAAAATTATTGAAACAATAAGTTAAATGCATCTTACGTATACACTAGTTTTATTCTTTAATTAAAACTGAATATTTATTGCAGAAATTTGCTAATTTTTGGTACTTTTATCTGGGAAATTTAGAAGGAATTCAATTAGACAGTCGAAATAAATCTTATCTGTTTTTAAATTTCAACCGACTTACCTTACTGGGTAAGAATCCCTGTAAACAAGTGTTGGGGCAAACAAGAAATAAATAAAGTGCCTGAGGTTTGGACGGAAATGTTTTTCTTTTTCGTCATCTGAAAAGAAAAATATCCAGGATAATTTTAGCTATTGAAATATAAAGTGTGTTTTTACTGCTAATATAATAGCAATATTTGAAGCCGTTAACCTTATATATATACACCCACTATCTACCAACAAGTAATTGGACACCTGTGATAGCAAAGGAAAACGAAGTTTATTCGCCTTCAATAGTTGGTGGAGCCTCCACGAGCGGCGATTACAGCTGCGACCCTCCGCGGCATACTCCCAACCAGGCGTTGTACAAAGGCTAGCGGTATTTTCTTCCACTCGGCTTGGAGAAGACAAGTCAGTTCCTTCACCGATTTCGGACGGTGGGGTTACCCCTTAAGTCGACGCTCCAATTCGTTCCAGAGGTGCTTGATAGGGTTAAGGTCCGGGCTCTTCCCAGGCCGGTCCATTCGATTAACCCCATTGTCACCATACCAAGCCATGGTGGACCTCGCAACATGATAGGTGGCATTGTCATCCTGAAAGTAACATGGGTCCACCCCGTAAAACTGCCACAACGTAGGAAGTGCATGGTCATCCAAAATGGTGCAGTAGGTCTCGGCGTTGAGTCTACCAGGAATTGCGACCAAGGGTCCCGTGCCATACCAGGAGAAACACCCCCATAGCATAATCCCACCGCCGCCGAACTTCACAGTTGGGCACAATACATTCCGGCCGGAGGCGTTCTCCAGGCAGACGCCAAACCCAGACCCTACCATCCAAACGGTAGAGGGTGAACCTTGATTCGTCGCTCCAGAGAACCTGTTTCCACTGTTCAACGGTCCACTGTCGACGTCTTTGCACCACGTTAGCCGAGCAGCGCCATTGGACTTGGTGATCAAAGGCTTGTGGGCGGCAGGACGTCCATGATAAACGAACAGATGGGCTTCCTTAAGGAGGGTATTCATCGAAAGAACACTCCCGGATGCCTGTTGAAACTCTTCGCGGATGTGGCCCATCGATTTGGTGCGGTTCTTCCGAATTTCTCTGGCCAGCACCCGTCGGTTTCTAACTCCCAGTTTTGTGGGTCTGCCTGGTCGGGGCACATTCCGATAGTCACCTCTCATCTTCCACTTGCCAATCACGTAGGCCACTGTCGATTTTGGGTACTTCCACTCGCTGGATATGTCACGTATGGATCGGCCATTTCTGTGATACCCGACGATTACACCTTTCTCGAAGTCAGAGAGCTCCGAACTGCGTGGCATCTTGCATGCGACTGGTTGCGTTGTTGTTTCCCTCACAATATTTAACGGCGGCGGCCGTGACGTGTATCAGGACCGCAGATATCGTCGATTGCAGGGGTGTCCAATTACTTGTTGGTAGATAGTGTATCATCATCATCATTGTCAACCATTATCAATCCACTGCTGGACGAAGGTCTCCCCAAGTTTCCTCCACAACGGTCTGTCTTGTGCCAGTCTCCTCCATGTCACCCCTGCATACTTTCGAATTTCATCCACCCATCTCCCATGTGGTCTTCTTCTGGGCCTTTTCCTGTCCCTTGGAATCCAATCTAAAATTTCGGCTGTCCATCGATGATCTGTCCTTCTGGCAGTATGTCCAGCCCATTGCCATTTCAGGGATTTAACTCTGATCATGATGTCTTCCACTCTTGTCATTTTTCGGATCCACGAGTTCCTCTTCTTATCTCTCCTGGTTACACCAAGCATGCACCTCTCCATGCTGCTTTGAGTTGTCTGCAGCCTTTGTATGTCTCTTTTAGTTAAGGTCCACGTCTCCGCACCACACGTAAGCACTGGAAGGATGCATTGATCAAACACTTTTCTTTTAAGACATAATGGCATATTGCTCTTGAAAATTATGCTGTTTCTTCCAAAAGCTCTCCAGGCAAGTTTTGTACGCCGATTAATTTCTTCATCAATGTGACCCTCACTTGATATCTGCTGTCCAAGATAAACGTACGTGTCTGTTATCTCCAGCTTTTCTCCATCAATCGATAAATCTTCATTTCTTGTAAAAGCATTGAACATCACTTTTGTCTTCTGAAAGTTCATTTTTAATCCCACTTCTTTACTCTTGTCAGCAAGTTCCTGGATCATACTCTGCAGCTCTGATGGGGTAGTTGCAAAAATGACTACGTCATCAGCAAAACGAAGGTGGGTTAGATAATCTCCATTAATCTTTATCCCCTTGTTTTCCCAGCTCAGTGACTGAAAAACAGTCACTGAGCTGGGAAAACAAGGGGATAAAGATAGTGTATATATATATATATATATATACGAAATTGAATCTTTTTTCATATGTGCAGTTAACAGGAAAGACTATTCCAAATAGTTTTAGAAAAAAAAAAAAAAGTACGCGAAATTCACCGCTGATAGAAGTTTTAGAACTAACGCGGAGCTAAATCACTCGAATTAGAAGATGTCAATAAATTAGTGCACGCGCGCGCTCATCAGATATACAACGGATTCCGGTTAATTGCACCATCGGTTAATCGGGGCAGCTGTTTATTTATGACAATTCTTGAACATCCCAAATTAGCTCTTTGGGATAACGCTTCGCATAACTGGGGCAATGGATAAATTGGGCCATGTATTCTAGACCCGATGTGCTCCAATTAAAAGCGGAATCTAATGCACATACACGGTCGAGTCACATCATTGCGACCACTAGCTAATATCCAGAGTAACCTGCAGTGCGTACTGCAGGTAGATGGGCTGGTAGTGACTCAATAAGGTGCTACAAGGTGTTTACAGGTATGTGGAGCCATGCTGACTACTGTGCATTTGACAGCTGCTGGAGGGTGCGTGGTGGAGGATTCATAGGGCGAAAAACACAACAGAGTTGGTCCCACAGATGCTCAATTGGGTTTAAGTCTGGGGAATTAGGGGGCAGGGAAGTACTTTGAAGTCTTCATCGTGCTCTTCCAACAACTCTCTGACATTTCTAGCGGTGTGGCAGGTCGCATTGTTGTTCTGGAAGATCCCATTCACACCAGGGAAAACAATCAGCATGTATGGGTGTACGTGGTCTGCAAGGATGGATTCATAACGAATTCGGTCTGTTCCACAGGTATGAGTGTACCCAGAGAATACCACGAAAACATTCCCCAGACCATAACGCTGCCCCCACCAGCTGGTGTTCTGCCAGAAATAGTTGGAGTGTTTGTTTATTCTCCGACGTTTCTCGCCTTATACGTCAAAGTCAACCAGTTCGATGAAGCAGAAAACGCGACTCATCGGAGAAGACAATCTTTTGCCAATCAGCCGATGTCCAATTCCGAAACTGCCGTACAAATGTAAGCCTTTTCTGCAGATGCATCTTTGTTAGCATAGGTGCAATGAATATCCGTCTACATCGGAGCACATACACAGCAGGGTTTGCTGAACTGTGGTTTTAGACACACTTCCGGTAGCCCCCTCGTTCATTCGGCCAGTAAGTTGCTCCACTGTATCGTGTCGATCGGCCCTCACGCACCTTCGAAGCCGACGTTCATCTCTCACATCAATGGTACGCGGTGCTCCGCAGTTTGCACGTCGCTTTTTCGCAGATGTGCCATTTCTCCAGTCACGAAACAGTTTAACCACGGCAGCACGCGAACAGTTCACAAACTGCGCTGTTCCAGAAATACTGCCACTCTTGGCTCGAAAGCCGATAACCATCCCTTTTTGCAAATCTGATAAATTGCTCATTTTATCCATGACGGCAACGAGTGATATGTTTTCAGAATAGCTACGGCACACCTTATATACCCTCCAAGCCAGCTCACGACACGTGTCTTCTTTCATTGGCTACGCACTGTTGACGTCAAAAGTAGGAGGTGGTCACAATGTGACTAGACTGTGTGTATGTATGTACACTGGCGGAAAGTGAAAAAAGAACACCAAGAAGGAGACGTCTGGTACCAACGAAATTTATACAGCATAATAACGGAATACAGAGGATAACGCGATCAAAACATTGTGGCAAAATACAGCTGTATTTGCTGGTCAACTGAAAAATAAAATTTCCATGTAACATGGTTAGTACGAGGTTGAACTACCATGAACTGCGCTACACCGTGCAATTCTGGCATGGAGTCTGTCGTTAAGATGTTGGATGTAAGTTTGGGGAATTGAGTTCCAAGCATCCTCAACTTGGACGCGTAAATCGGGGATGGTCGTGGCTGGCCGTGGAGACCGGATAAGTCGTTGTCCCATAAAATCCCACACTTGCTCAATGAGGGACAAATCCGGTGAATGTGCAGGCCATGGAAGTTGTCTCACACCCTGAAGTGCATGTTACGTTGCACGTGCCGTGTGTGGGCGTGCGTTATCTTGCTGAAAACACCACGATGGACCGACCTAACAAATGGCACAACAACGGGCTGAATGATGTTGATGCAGGAGGTGATGTTTAACGTACCTGGTACAAACACTAGTTGTGTACGGGAGTGATAGCTGATCGCTCCCCACACCAGGAGACCAGGTGTAGGCCCTGTGTGTAGCTGACGGATGCAAGAAGGGTGGAGATGCTCCCCTGTGCGTCTGCAAACACGCATACAGCCATCGGAGGCTCCCAAGCAGAATCTGCTTTCATCGCTGAACACGACAGATCGCCATTGCGTTCTCCAGTGCAAACGTTGGCGACATCACTTCAGCCGTTCCTGACGGTGGGCTGGAGTCAGAGGTACACATGCCAGAGGCACACGTGCACGTAGTCCTGCATTCAGTAGACGGTTGCAAATTGTTCGCACAGTCACCTCAGGTGCAACGGCAGCTGGGATTTGCGTCGCAATGGATGTTCTGCTTGACAACGCCGCTCTTCTTATGCGTCAATCGGTCCGCTAATCAGTCCGTCTGTGACTCCCGGTCCCACGTCCTCTCGTGTGGGAATGCTCCTCGGACCATCCACGCCACCATCGCACCACCACCGAAACTTCCCGTCCAATTTTCTCCGCAATACGACGATACGACCACCCGGCCTCGCGGAGTCCGACTAGACTACCTCGCTCAAAGTCCGATAACTGCTGAAATCGTACACTTCTTCCATGTCCAGGCATTGCAGCTTCTTCAGGGTCTTCGCACGTGTTCGTACGCCGACGACTGATTACATTTACTTCGCCGTACTCTTTAAATACCACCGACGATAATCTGCATATTATGCCGTGCTGAAATTAACATCACACCTACATAAACTCGACCCTCTTAACATATGTAAATTTCATGATCGTCCGCCAATTCCTTCTTGGTGTTCTTTTTTCACTTTCTGGCAGAGTGTGTGTGTGTGTGTATATATATATCTCGATGTGCGTCACTAAGAATGATGGAAGAGTCTTTAAACATCAACAAAGAAACTATTCGAACCATCCTGCATGAAGATTTGGGCAAAACAAAAGTCTGTGCTAAATTTGTTCCACCCACGTTAACCAATCAACAAAAATTAAGGAGAAGTGCACATTGCAGAGACATCATTTCAGCCGCTGAAAATGATCCAAACTTCTTAATTTTTTTTTTTTTTTTGATTGGAGGTTTAACGACCACCGTGAGCAACTCAATGGGCTAAAAGCAGTCGCCCGTCCCTAATTTAGGGTCACTGGTTCCAGTGAAGGGAGAGAGCCAGTGCCGTAAGACAAACACAACATCCATGCCTCACCGGGATTCGAACCCAGACCCCTTTCGGACGAATGATCAGAAGCCATCGCTTAGACCACTGCGCCACCGGGGCGGCCCAAACTTCTTCAAATTGATTGCTACTGGTGATGAAACATGGTGTTTTCAATATGATCCTAAAACAACAAGGTGACAAAGTGCGGAATGGAAGTCAAAAAACTCACCACAGGCCAAAAAAAAAAAAAAAGAAAAAAAGAAAAGAAAAGTTCCATCGAAAATCAAAACAATGCTCATTACAAGTGGACAAACAATTACTGGGCTCATACAAGTGGACAAACAATTACTGGGCTCATACAAGTGGACAAACATTACAAGTGGACAAACATTACAAGTGGACAAACATTACAAGTGGACAAACAATTACCGGTGAGTTTTATTTAAATGTTTTGAGGCGTTTGATGGGCAGAATTAGTCGCATTCGTCCAGAATATCGAGATGTAAACAGTTGGTATTTCTTGCACGATAATGCACCCAGTCACACCTCACTTCTTGTTCGTAGATTTTTGGCGAAAAACAACGTCTGTGTGTTGAATCATCCACCGTATTCGTAATGATTTAGCACCCTGCAACTTTTCTTTGTTTCCAAAACTTAAAATGACGTTAAAAGGGTGTTATTTTGATGATATTTCGACCATAGAAACAGCTTCGACGCGAGCTTTGGAGGCAATTCCGCTAAGTGAACTGGAACAGGCATTCGAATCATTATTAAATCGCTGTAACAAGTGTATTGAAGCCGGAGGGACTTATTTTGAATAACAAACCAAAACAAATTATAATTTCTTGTTTCTATTTCGTTTTGCAGACCCAGTCTTAAAAATTCTTTGAAGCACTGCGTATGTACATATCTAAAAAATAATATTTTTCTGTACGTAGTGTATATTCATTAAATTAAGTAAACAGAATTAATTTTACATTACCTTAATTAACATGAAAATAGCCTTATGTGCCGTTGCTTGCTGAAAACAGTTATAATAAATATTTTCTCTATGTGCTTTTCTAGAGTCTGTGCTTTTGCTATACTCAATTTTACATTTTCTATACATGCTAGGAACTATAGCACAGTCCTGATACCGCCTCTTTCACTGTTGAAACACGTTCTTCATTATCGTTCTCGTCATCTTCAGCCTCGTTTTCTTCCGTGCTGGAACCGCCTTTCACAGCCTCGACAATAGCTTCATTCCACGGGATTTCATTCGTTATAACTTCACAATCAGCATCGATAGAATCTTCAGCTCCAGTGGTATTCGCACCGATATGCTGAAGTATGTCCTTGAGATGCACATCATCCTTTTCTTCGAATGCCACTCTTCCAGTAGCCAAACCAGACCGTCAGAAACAGTTCTCTATAGTGACAGTTGACACTTCTCCACGCGTTGTTTCCAAAACGTACTGCATTCAGAATATTTATTGATGTGTTCTGCTTTGATTCCAAGGCTTGGATTAAATGAAACATTACTTCCCTTCTGTAATAGGTTTTAAAGCTGAGAATTACACCCTGATCCACGAGTTGAGGACTGACTGGTGTTGGCAGGCAAGAATACCAGCTTCATGTTGCTGAGGTTTTTGTCCTTCAATGCACTTAAGGAGTAGTAGGCCTACAATACTGTTCTTAACACATTCTTTGAAGTTTTTACAAGAAGGTTTGTTTGGAACAAGTTAAAATTTCACGTTACAAGTACATTCTTTTCTTTGAAGATTTATTTTTTAG
Organism: Macrothele yani; assembly: GCA_039090855.1. Classification (NCBI taxonomy): domain Eukaryota; kingdom Metazoa; phylum Arthropoda; class Arachnida; order Araneae; family Macrothelidae; genus Macrothele; species Macrothele yani. The sequence continues at coordinate 118,322,426 of CM077005.1, read as the reverse complement.
GTTCACTATAAACGAAAATTTTAATGCACATTTCCGATGTAGCGGGTCGGGACGAATGATTTAGGTTCACTACAACTGAATGTTCACTATAACAGAGTTCACTATATCCAGAGTTGAGTGTGTGTGTATATATATATATATATATATATATATCATCATCATCATTTCAACCATTATCAATCCACTGCTGGACGAAGGTCTCCCCAAGTTTCCTCCACAACGATCTGTCTTGTGCCAGTCTCCTCCATGTCACTCCCACATATTTACGAATTTCATCCACCCATCTCCCATGTGGTCTTTTTCTGGGTCTTTTCCTGTCCCTTGGAATCCAATCTAAAATTTCGGCTGTCCATCTATGGTCTGTCCTTCTGGCAGTATGTCCAGCCCATTGCCATTTCAGGGATTTAACTCTGATCATGATGTCTTCCACTCTCGTCATTTTTCGGATCCACGAGTTTCTCTTCTTATCTCTCCTGGTTATACCAAGCATGCACCTCTCCATGCTTCTTTGAGTTGTCTGCAGCCTTTGTATGTCTCTTTTAGTTAAGGTCCACGTCTCTGCACCATACGTAAGCACTGGAAGGATGCATTGATCAAACACTTTTCTTTTAAGACACAATGGCATATTGCTCTTGAAAATTATGCTGTTTCTTCCAAAAGCTCTCCAGGCAAGTTTTGTACGCCTATTAATTTCTTCATCAATGTGACCCTCACTTGATATCTGCTGTCCAAGATAAACATACGTATCTGTTATCTCCAGTTTTTCTCCATCAATCGATAAATCTTCATTTCTTGTAAAAGCATTGAACATCACTTTTGTCTTCTGAAAGTTCATTTTTAATCCCACTTCTTTACTCTTGTCAGCAAGTTCCTGGATCATACTCTGCAGCTCTGATGGGGTAGTTGCAAAAATGACTACGTCATCAGCAAAACGAAGGTGGGTTAGATAATCTCCATTAATCTTTATCCCTTTGTTTTCCCAGTTCAGTGATTGAAAGACATTTTCCAATGTGGCATTAAAGAGCTTCGGAGATATGGTGTCACCTTGTCTCACTCCCTTTCCAATTTTTATGTGTGTTGTATTTTCAAACAGCCGAATCTTTGCATTTGCATTTTCATAGATGTTATTAATAATATTAATGTATGCATCTTCAATACCGCAGGATTTCAGAGCCGTGGTAACTGCTGATGGTTTCACCGAATCAAAGGCTTTTTCATAATCGATAAAAGCTATGCACAATGGAAGTTCATATTCCCTCGCTCTTTCAATTAGTTCTCTCAGTACGTGGATATGATCTATTGTGCTGTAGCCACTCCTGAATCCAGCTTGTTCTCTCGGTTGAGCCATGTCCAGTGTTACCTTCAAGCGGTGTGAAAGAACTTTAGTGAAGATTTTATAAACCACTGATAGGAGGCTGATAGGTCTGTAGTTCCTGAGATCCTCAATGTCACCTTTTTTTATGTAGCAGGATCATTGTAGCATTGTTCCAATCCTCAGGAATCTTCCCTTCATTAAGGCATCGAGTGAAAATTTGGGCGAGTACTGTTTCAATTTCTCCACTTGCTTCTTGTATGATGTCTATAGTAATTCCATCTTCTCCTGGAGCTTTCCCCCGCTTCATGTTCTTGATTGCATGAGCAACTTCTGCTGGGAGTACTGGAAGAACTCTGGTACCTTTCATGATGTCTGGAGTACATGTATCATCCCTTTCATATAATTTGGAGTAGAAATCTTTCACTCTTGTCAAAATTTCGCCTCTATTTCTTGTTATAGAACCATCTTCTTTTCTCAGAGCCATAATCTGTTTTCTTCCCTTACTGAGATGTCCCTTTGCTATCTTAAGGCTTTGGTTGTTTTCAATTGCTTTCCTCACTAGCTCACAGTTGAATTTCCTTACGTCTTCAGTGATACTTTTTCGTGCTGTCTTGCATAGCTCTATATATTCCACTTTGGAAGTCACATCTTCTTTAGTTGTCCTCATCTCTCTTCTTTTTTGCTTCAACATTTTGGTTTTTCCTGATAATTTGTTCACATGCAACTTGTTCTTAGACCCAGCTAATTTTGTTGCGGTTTCCATAAGAGCTTTGGTTACTTTTCTGTTAACTTCCGAAATATCCACTTCTTCCGATGTTAGGCCTTCTAAAGCAGAGAATCTGTTCTTCAGTTCCAACTTGAAAGTATTATGGTGTTTTTAAGGTTGGTTATGTCAATACATTTTGTTTGTCTTATGAGCTTGCCACGTTCCAGTTTAGTGTTGAGGTGCATCTTACATCTCACCAATCTATGGTCACTACCTGTGTTGAACTTGTTCAGCACACTGCAGTCTTCGACGACGAATTTTTTGTTACACATAATAAAATCAATTTCACTTGTCGTCCCAATTGGATGTCTCCATGTCCATTTCCTATGTGGCTTTTTCTTGAAAAAGGAGTTCAAGATGAAAAATCCTTCTGCCTCTGCAAACTCAACGAGAGTATTTCCACGCTGGTTTCTGTTGCCGTGACCGAATTTACCTACTGAAGTTTCATTCTGTTGCCGGTGCCCTATTTTTGCATTGAAATCTCCCATAATTATCTTCAAGTGCTGCTTACCTTTATTATTTAGATGACGAATTTCCTCATAAAATTCTTCAATTTCTTCTTCAGGATGACTTGTGGTGGGTGCATAAGTTTGAATAATCTGAGCCTGGTATCTTCTCGATAGTTGGTTAACGAGTCGTGCAGCTCTGTCAGAGGAACTTTCAACTTCTACCACTTTATCCTTCAGTTTCTTGTTTATTATAAATCCAACACCACTAGTCCTGCCAGTATCTGTCCCACGATAATAGAAGAGATGTCCACTTTTCAGTTCAATGAGATCTTCTCCTTTTCTCCTTACCTCACTTAGCCCCACGATGTCCCACTTGATCCTTTGTAGTTCCTCTTCCAATTCAAGAAGCCTTGAATCAGAAGATAGGGAGCGTCCGTTATAGGTAGCCAAGGTCAGCATCAAATGGCAGCCTAGTCCGGTCCTCCGGGGATTCTTAGCACCCTCTGCCTTCATGTCACATTGGCCGCAGCCTTGGCCAGGTACATTCCAGCTGCCGGAGACTGAGGGCCAAGATTTAAGTTGTAGAGTCATTTTGGAGGTGTTTGGCCATAACTCACCACGCTGGCCAAGCGGGTTGGTGAGTGTGGGATAGCATTTCCTCTGATCCCGATGGTATAGTTATACCGCTATTGGCAGTCGTCAGAGCCCCTTTAGTGGGAACAGGATGCACCACGAGAAGGCGGGGTTGACATTTGTCAAGGAGAGGCTGTGATGTTACGCATCACCTGACCTTACATCCCTATATATATATATATATATATATCAAAATTTTCTATTGCTATTGAAATTTGTAAAACTCAACAATAAAAATTGTAAATGTATATGAACCAATATAGAGAGAAAAAAAAAAAAAAGGATTTTCAATATTATATGCATATTATTTGGAATGCACCTTTGGAGTCAGATAATTTTGGGAAGGAGAAGGAGAGGAATGGCATTCTGACATGTGAAAAAGGTGCATGGGGCAAAAAAGGTTGAGGACCACTGGTTTAGGCGAAAACGATGGCCGCATTTGTGTCCCCTGATGACAGGGTAAGAGGCGTCCGGAAGAGTATTTGCACCAGGCTTACCACACCATAGCCTAAACCAATGGTTCTCAACCTTTTTTGCCCCATGCACCCTTTTCGCCATATATCAACATGTCATTCTTTCTTTCCAAAATTGTCGGACTCTAAAGGGGCATTCCAAATAATATGTATTGTGAAAACAGGAATTTGTCAGTGACGAGGATCGAACCCGCGTCTCCCCGCCTCAAAGTGAGTTGCTCTAACTGACTAAGTTACACCGACGGAATGAATCGCGCTGCAGATTTGTCGTCTTGACACGTGTTTCACCTCTGTAGTAAGTCACAGCATATAATATTGGGCATTACGAGGCATTATGGCCTGGAGTGCTATTGGGTACGAAAGCAGATCATCTCTCGCGAGAGTACGTGTGGCGAAGTGGAATGCAATCCGCGTCTAATAGTTTGAGGTCAGTTTCGAAAAAAGACAGGAGTGAGACGCCATGTTGAATAATGTGAAGCAAGGAACCGCTTTTGGGGAGTCAGGAGAGAGAAAGAGAGGCGTGTCCACTAAGCATCCTTCTTGACTGGGAACGGGACGTCCGAGACGTGAACAGAGTGACAGTTTTGGCGAGTTATGAGACCTTCGGAGTATGTATCCTGCAGAAAATGCAGTGACGGGATTGGCTGAAGGCGAGAGAGCTGGGTTAAATCGCATTTCGCCCAGAAATTTGGCCGGCACACTCTTGGTTTTGCTGCAAAGGGAAGGATGCAGAAGGAATTTCCCTGATGGCTGCGGTCATCAGGCTATATTTTTAGAGTGGCTGAGATCATTCATAAAATATCTACGTACATAGCTGAGATCACCCTGTATAAATACCAGATAAATTGGTCTGTGAAGTTACTTCAAAACGGCGCCTGGCACATTAATGCTCTAAATCTTGCTTTAGAGGAACGTTACCTCATTCTGTGGACTCACTGAAGAACTGGCCATCCGATGTACTCAACTCAATATCACTCACTGAAATACACTGGCGGAAAGTGAAAAAAGAAAACCAAGACGGAATTGGCTGACGATCATGAAATTTACATATGTTAATGGGTCGAGTTTACGTAGGTGTTATGTTAATTTCGAGATCAACCGGTGAGCGCTTACCACACAGCACGGCACAATATGCAAATTATCGTCGGTGGTATTTAAGGAGTACGGCGAAGTGAATGTACTCAGTCGTCGGCGTACGGACACGTGCAAAGGCCCTGAAGAAGCTGCAATGCCTGGACATGGAAGACGTGTACGATTTCAGCAGTTATCAGACTTTGAGCGAGGTCGTCTAGTCTGACTCCGCGAGGCCGAGTGGTCGCATCGTCTTATTGCGGAGCAAATTGGACGGGAAGTATCGGTGGTGGTACGATGGTGGCGTAGATGGCCCGAGGAACATTCCCACACGAGAAGACGTGGAACCGGGAGTCACAGACGGACTGATGAGTGGACCGATCGACGCATAAGAAGAGCGGCGTTGTCAAGCAGAACATCCACTGCGACGCAAATCCGAGCTGCCGTTGCACCTGAGGTGACTGTGCAAACAATCCACAACCGTCTACTGGATGCAGGACTACGTGCACGTGTGCCTCTGGCATGTGTACCTCTGACCCCAGCCCACCGTCAGGAACGGCTGCAGTGGTGTCGCCAACGTCTGCACTGGGGAACGCAATGGCGATCTGTCGAGATCAGCGATGAAGGCAGATTCTGCTTGTGAGCCTCCGATGGCCGTATGCGTGTTCGCAGACGCACAGGGGAGGAAGCGTCTCCACCCTTCTTGCATCCGCCAGCGACACACAGGGCCTACACCTGGTCTCCTGGTGTGGGGAGCGATCAGCTATCACTCCCGTACACAACTAGTGTTTGTACCAGGTACGTTAAACAGCACCTCCTACATCAACAACATCATTCAGCTTGTTGTGCCATTTGTAAGGTCGGTCCATCGTGGTGTTTTCCAGCAAGATAACGCACGCCCACACACGGCACGTGCAACGCAACATGCACTTCAGGGTGTGAGACAACTTCCATGGGCTGCACGTTCACCGGATTTGTCCCCCATTGAGCACGTGTGGGATTTTAAGGGACAGCGATTTATCCGGTCTCCACTGCCAGCCACGACCATCCCCGATTTACGCGTCCAGGTTGAGGATGCTTGGAACTCAATGCCCCAAACTTACATCCAACATCTGTACGACAGACTCCATGCCAGAATTGCACAGTGTGACGCCGTTCATGGCGGTTCAACCTCGTATTAACCATGTTACATGGAAATGTTATTTTTCAGTTTACCAGCAAATACAACTGTATTCTGCCATAATGTTTTGATCACGTTATCCTCTGTATTCCGTTATTATTCTGTATAAATTTCGTTGGTATCAGAAGTCTCCTTCTTGGTGGTCTTTTTTTAACTTTCCGCCAGTGTATATTGAATGACTTATATGATTCATTGTGGAACAACCGAAGTAGATAAAGTTTTGTGTACATATTCTGCATCCCTCTGCTTGTAGGGGCTGTAAATAATCATCTGTAAATATAGCCGGTGAGTCTTGCTTTCGTGGATCTAGCCTGAACACTTAAAAGTGTACGTAAAAGATAAGTATTGTCAAACTGAGAAAGGTTTGTCTGGTGGCAGCAATCTGAAATTCCTGTATTGCCTGTTCGCAAAGCTGAGCACCAAGGCGATACCAATACAAATAAATAGCCACACCACATAAAATAGAAAGTGGTGGTCCAGAAATGCGATTTTATCCAGCTCCCTCGCCTTCAGCCAATCCCGTCAGGGCATTCTCTGTAGGATGCATACTGAGGGGGGTCTCATAATTCACCAAAATTGTCACCCCATTCACGTCTCGGACGTCCTGTTCCAAGGCAAGAAGGATGCTTAGTGGACACGCCTCTCTCTCATGCCTCCCCAAAAGCGATTCCTTGCTCCAATTATTCAACATGGCCTCTCATCCCTGTCTTTTTTTGAAACTGACCTCTCAAACTAACTTTTAGACGCGGGTTGCATTCCACTTCGCCACAGTCCGTATCATCAAAACGAGTGCCCTTTACATCAATGACATTCTATGGCCGGTTGCCCATCCGTACCTGCAGGACGTTCCCGGGGCCATATTTTAGCAGGACAATGTTGCAGCGAGAGCATGTGTTTCAGGGATAATAACGTTCCATTTATGCCGTGGCCGGCTAGATCACCGGATTTATCACCCGTAGAAAATATCTGGGACATGCTCGAACGACAGGTGAAGCGGTACTACCGTCCGTCAGCAATACAGTCTGGATGGCTATTCTACAGAACACCATTTACACATAATTTGATTCATGCCTCATAATTTGATTCATGAGTACAGCAGGGTATAAAAGCAAGAGGTGGCCACACGACTATTATCTACATCGACGCACCTGGTACGTGTGACACCGACGTGCTAATCATTTGTTCTATATTGCCTAATGAACGTATCCTGTTAAAAATCAAAGAGCTCGACTCCTTTCAGGTGTTCTGTTTTTAATGGAACACGAGTTTATTTCTCCCAAACATAGAAATCTCTCACATATACGCAGTGCAATCAAAAAGTTCCGAGACTAGGTACCTAGCGCGCCAACAGATGGCAGTACGCGAATGAGCAAGCAGCGGTCGAGAGCAGTGACCTTCATGAGTCATTGTGCCGAGTAGCGTCATTCTGTGAACATCTGGAGCTTGTGCTACACGATATTATAGGTGACCACGTGCAGAACTCAGCTGCGATTCCGGTATGGATTGCAAACTAGATCAGCGAGCGAACATCAAATTCTGCGTCAAACTCAGGAATTCGGGAACGGAGACGCATGAAATGTTACGGCAGGCTTATGACAATGAGTCGTGTCAGGTGTTTTGAGTGGCACTCGCGTTTGAAGAGCAGCAGAACGGCACTGGAAGAAGATGAGAGGTCAGGGCGACCGTCCACGAGCAAAACATTCCAAAATTGTGGACAAAATTAGGGAACTGCTGCATGAGGATCGTCGGAGAACCATTCAAGACATTGCTAACATCGTCAATGTGTCATACCGATCAGTGCAAAAAATTCTGACATCTGTTTTGAACATGCAGGGAAGACATTCGCCGTAAGCGACATGAAATGTGGCGCAGGGGCGATTTCCTGCTTCATCACGACAACGTTGGGTGCTTGCTATGAACGGCGAAGGGGCCTATAGCATATACTCTGACAGCCAAGCGCCCCTGAAAGCGCTTGGCCAGTTCGGGAGTAAGACTCCCCTTGTCAAAGAGATAAAAGTGCTATTCAAGTCAATGGAGAGTAGGAGGGTTACCTTCCACTGGATCCGAAGTCATGTCGGTACAGTTGGAAATGAACGTGCAGACCAGCTAGCGAAGGAAGCTACTGGTAAAGATGACATAGATTTTCAGATGCGAACGCCGCTGCAAAGCGTGCGGACGCAACTGAAGTCAGCCACATTGGTGGAGTGGCAGCAGAGATGGGATGAAGGGGAAACGGGCAGAAGGACATACCGTATCTTCCCCCGAACCTTGATAAGGCGCATTGAGAGTAATGGCTTCCTCAACCAAGTACTAACCGGGCACGGAGTGTCGCCGGAGTACTTCCGCAGATTTGCGGTTAGGGAGCGAGTGTGCATGTGTGGTGCCCAGACTGCAGATGTCGCACACATGATTCTAGAATGTGCTTCTCTGGCAGGGAAGAGAGCAACATTAGTGCTAGAATTGGCAAAGACTAGGGACCTCTCGATCCTGCTCGCGTACCCAAGAGCACGACAGGGGCTCATCGAGATGGTCAAGTACCTCAAAGAGGAACAGGCGGTCTACCAAATAGAGGGTGACCGAAGAAGAAAGAAGAGGGATGAAGAAAGAAGAAAAGAAGAGGGAGGAAGAATTGAAGAAGAGAAACCGATGACTCGAGCCCAGAGTCAACACCACAGAACCGACCCTAGTCCTGTGGCAATGTAAATAACAATGTAAATATTTTAATATTTCTTAGTGTGAGAGGGCCCATTGAGCAAAGGACTTGTTTCCTACGCGGAGATGGGTTCCTCAGTGTAAATAAATGTGTATGTACTCTGTTTAAATAAAGGGCAGACGCCCTAAACAGTTCGCGCCAGCAATTATTCTCCCAGTCAGGGGTAGAGAAATTTCTTTTCTAGCCCCTGCCCAAATGGCACGCACACCCGGGTCATGATGGAGAGGTGGGAAGTACAGGCAAACAAACGGGGGTAGCAGCGCGCTGCAGGTCTACGGACCGATTCTGTCCGGATGGGGAAATGTCGGATCCTGGCAGGATTACTCGCAACGCCGTCACTAAAAATCTTTTTAGATAGTTCTTTTAACCCTGTGGAGTCCGCAATTGGACGGTACAGGTTAATGGTCATCAGCTAGTCTTCATCACGACAATGCAGCAGCTCATAGAGCAGTTAGCAACACGCTAGTTTTGCAGCCGCAACAGCTTGACTACCCTTCCCCACTCGCCGTATTTGGCCCCCTGCGACTTCTTTCTGCTCCCGAAGATGAAGCTTAAGCTCAAAGGGTCGCAGTTTTGAAACCATGGACGAGATCCAGCGCGATCGCCGACGCTGCTTGACACGATTCGCGAACAGGACTTCCAGGGAGCGTTCCAACAGTGGTAAAAACGCTGGTAGCGGTATATCGCTGCCCAAGGAGACAACTTTGAGGGAGATCATAGCCAGACTTAAGTAACGTAAGTACTTTGTTGTGTATCGGCCTAGTCTTGGAACTTTTTGATCAGACCTCGTATTTACTCCCACCTTTCTTCTCTCCATGTCTTCAACATGCTTCTCATCTTTCCAGCATGAACACAGTCTTAGCTTTTTATTTCGGATTTAATTCACTGTCATCCTTACCGAAACGAACAAGTTGCTCCGGGAAATATGTGCCATTTCGTAAGAAAATCTATAACCGAGAAGTAATGAAATTCACATAAGAGACAGAAATTCCAAACGAAGGTTAAACGAGAGGCATGATTCACGCATGTTCAGTTGGTGAGGCACATTCATTCGCGGTATGCCTTTCGTTCTTCTGTCAAGATTAGCGGAATCAATCGCGCTCTGACCTTTTTCATTTTTTAGAGACTGCGCCAGGACTGAATCGACGCTGTGAATTAAATTGCCTACAGACTCAGCTGCCTACCAAATTGAGATTCGCCTGTCTTGCTTCATGAAGTCATGTATGCGGATGCTGTTTTCCTCTGAGGAGGATAGGGAAAGAAGTCTATAACCATCTGCATCATCGCAAGGTTCTCTGCCACAACTAATGTTTCTGTGCCATTTGTGGTATATGCTGGGACCTTACACCCCCCAATGTCTGCAATATATTATTATTACACTACTGTTGTGAAAACTGCAACACCATGAAGGACTGCTGGTATTAGATTGAAACTTACAGGATATGTACAACAGGTTGGTACATGCAAATGGTTAAAATGGCAGTGAAAATGCGCATGCGGTTTCGGAGTGGCTTCCTCTGAACTGTCCGGTCTTGGATTTAAAGAGCTGGCTTAAATGAGATGTTGCAATCAGTGAAGAACCGACATTGAGTCGAAAGGGTGTTTCTTGTGTCTCCCTACGCCCCGTCGCCGAAGAAGGTTGCGTTATGAACACCTGACGGACTTTGAGCGAGGAAGAATTGTTGGGATGAGAGAAGCTGGATTTTCCTACCGCTAAATTGCCACATTACTGTACAGGGGATGAAACCCCAGTACAGTACTGCGAATGTGGCGTCAGTGGACAGATGAGGCTCGGACGCACAGAAATCCGGGAAATTGACCTCAAAATCGGACGGCTGTACGGGATGACAGACACCTCTACCGCATGGCAGTGACCGATCGCACAGAGACATCCACGGTGCTAGCGCAGCATTGTCGCACTATCACAGTCAGGCTTTAACCCCCAGCACAGTTCGACGTAGTCTGCTTAACAGAGGACTGGTCGCTAGCAGCAGATTGCTGTGGAAACTCAATCATAGACGCCTCAGGCTGCTCTCAAACACAGACTCTGGCGCACTGATTGGCAACAGGCCGTGTTTTCTGACGAATCACGATGGTCGCATCCGTGTTCAAGACATCGTGAATGGCACCACGCTGCATTTTGCAGCCTCATACCAGCGCAATGCCCAGCGTCATGGTTTGGCGTGCTATTGCGTTCAATTCGCGATCTCGCATGATACGAATTGAAGGAAACCCTCAACAGCTAGCGATACATCAGGGATGTTTCAAAAGCAGAGGTGGTACCCTTCCTTCAGAGTTGTCCTGGCGTTGTATTCTAGCAGGACAATGCTCGGCCACATGTGGCCCGGAATGTCCAAGACCTCATCCGTGAGCGGCAGATACCGCTTCTTCCCTGGCCTGCACGTTCGCAGGATATGTACCCGATCGAACATGTGTGGGACATGGTAGCTTTGCGACTGGCCCGTCAAGCGCCTTCGCAAGTCACCACAGATGAACTTTGGTCTAGCATAGAAGACGCCTGGCAGACTATTCCCCAAGGTGATATCAAAAACCTCCTCCATGGGGGAAAAATAGAAGAGGAACAGACATCCGTCCAACATGCAGAGTCTGTTATTGTTGCTGGAGGTGGCTTCACACGATACTGTGTTTTAAAGCGAAAAAATCTTGTATAGCTCGACAAATGCATCCAGTTACGGTATCTAATATACGGGGTGATTCATAAAGTATACAGTTTCCAGTAACAGTTGAAGACACGAACCACAACTGCGAACCGTTAGGTAGAAGTACTCAAAGTTTTGTGTCCCGCTACTGAGGGAAATGACGTAGGCGATAGCGCGCGTGTCACGTGACTAGTCAGTCAAAATGGCAGCGTCTTAAGTAGAGAAGGAGTTTTGTGTTCTTGAATTGAGCAAAACTGAATCTAACTGTTGTGCAAGGGAATTTTCGATCACAATTCGGAAAAGAACCTCCAACCAGAAAATCTATCCACGATTGGCATAAAAAATTTGAAACTACGGGATGTTTGTGCAAACTTAAAAGTCCTGGACGACCGCGTGTATCGGAAGAAGTCGTCGATAGTGTTTGAACCGTCATTCAACGAAGCCCGGGAAAATCAACGCGGAGGGTGAATCGTGAAGTGCAGATTTCACGGTCCACTGTCTGGAGAATTTTGAGAAAGAAGCTGAAAATGATTCCATACAAAGTGCAAATGTTGCAAAATCTCACCGACCTTGACAAGACAAAGCGCTTTGAATTTTGTGTCGAAATGCAGCACCGTTTTGAAAATGACTATTTTCAAAACGGTGCTGCATGACTTTTAAAGTCACCTTGTGACTTTTTCCCGTGGGGGTACGTAAAGGACAAGGTATTCGCCCCTACCCTTCCTGTTAATCTAGCGGAGCTGAAACAGCGTATCACAGCCACTATCACTGCACTTGATTCAGATATCTTACCTCGCGTTTGGGCGGAAATGGATTACAGACTCGATGTGTGTCGTGTGACTAAGGGTGCACACATAGAACATCTGTGACTGTCTTTAAAAAAACTTGAAACATTCCCCTACAATTCTGTTACAGGTAACATAAAATATCTTACATTGTTCTTGTTTTATAGTGCGTTGAAACTGTATACTTTATGAATCACCCTGTATAATTTGCTAGAGTCCTCCTCCTCCGTGCCTCTTTTTAAGTCGTCATAGCAACAACCGAGAAACAAATGTTTGTGACGTCAAAAATAATAATTTCCAATCGAGAAATGCATTGGACACGAAAGAAAGGTAACATGTAAAAAGTTGCAGCAGCTAAACCATTACATTAAATGGATATTAACTAAAGACTAATACTGTGATTATAAATTTCATTTGAATAGCGCGATTCTTTCTTGGGGTTGCAATTTTCACAAACAATGTAATATGAACCTCGTGTGGGTACTTTTTTTTTCAAAGACGGGCATTTTAACACCGACCGTAGTTCCTTTTTCTCCATTTCGCAAAGTTTCTACGACTAGTTCACGAAATCACGAAAAATAAGAAAAATAAAAAAAAAATAAAAAAACGAATGGACTTACAACATTGGAAACTGGCACACTGCCATACAAGAAAGAATATGTACTATCTGACGCAAAAAGTTCCACATATACAATATACATATTCATTAGGAGGCAAGTGCAAGAATTTTTTAAAAGCCTCCTCATAGTCTTGGATGCTCACTGTAGTTGTTAAAAAATAGAGCTTGCACTGACATCAGGGAGATACTGTATAAAGTATTTAGCATAAAATATTTTTCAAATATGTTTGAAGTTGCTTGTAATTTCGTCATTAATAAATGCGACTTTTCTCTCACCTTTTCTAAGATCTTGATTTAATACTTTTGGTGCGTTTTCTCTCACAAAAGAATATGTCTTCATCCATAGTCGCAACTGAAATGAAAATTATATCAACTGGTTTAATGAAAAAAATTATTCCTCTTAATATCTGCTCTACTACACTGATCGCATAGAATTTGAAAATTACTTTTAATTATCCGTGTTTTCACTCATGCTCATTTACCACACGCCATTTTTATTGTAAACAGTATTTGTTTTAAAAGGAAATAATTAAAAACAAATAATTCGAGGAAGGTAGTTTGAAACTTTTCTTGAAGAATGTTTCACCATTCTTGTTCCAGATCATGGTACAAGAACTTTATTTCTGGGATAAGAAGGAAACATTGAAAGGTTTTAATAGTCAAAGGAGAGGTAGAAAGGTTTTTTGGTCAAAGGAGACGTAGAAAGGTTTTTAGTCAAAGTAGCCGTAGAAAGGTTTTTAGTCAAAGGAGGCATAGAAAGGTTTTTAGTCAAAGGAGGCAAAGAAAGGTTTTTAGTCAAAGGAGACGTAGAAAGGTTTTTAGTCAAAGGAGACGTAGAAAGGTTTTTGATACTATGCATCTTTCCCGACCGTAAGAAAGTAAAATCCCAAGTGAAAAAATTTCGATGTAACGAAGACGGGTAATGAAGGGAATTTTGCAAAACAGTGAATGGAGGCACAGAAAACAATATGCTTATATGGCCTAACTTTCATCACCTTTCCGAACATGTCGTTGGGATGAAGAGCTAAGTAATCATCTGTGCTCTGTTGCAGAAAGTTCGCTGAACGTTTAACCTTGAACGGAATTTTTCCAAGCCCTACGCCTATAGCTTGTTACGTTTACTATCCGATACTCATTCATTCTGCGTTGGTTTGTTTTTCGTTCTGCATTTCTGTGGAGTGTTGTGTTGTCGGCTTTAACATAACGTTTACCACTTTACATTTATAACCTGTGGTTTTTGGGTATTTGCCCAGTTTTCACATTTTTAATAAAAATATGTCAAAAACATGAAGTGTAATTTTTTTAACGCTCTTAATACTTTCCTGTAACGGTGGTGTGTGAGAAAGTAAAAACCACGTATTATTTGAGTGGAGCTGAAAGAGGCGTAATTTTGAAATTTAAGGGGTGTAATTTCAAGTCTCGCTCCTCCCAGATAAGAAAAGCGTTCTACGGTCCTTACTATGTATATAGCTAATTGTTTTTAAAACTGTTTAATTATAAAAAGAGCTTGCTTTCCTTTTTAGAATAACAAAGCCACCACGGTAAAGACACCACCCGTAAGGGGTCCGGGTTCGAATCCCGGTCAGGCATGGATGTTGTGTTTGTCTTACGGCACTGGCTCTCTCCCTTCCCTGGAACTAGTGACCCTAAATTAGGGACGGGCGACTGCTTATAGCCCATTGAGTTGCTCACGGTGGTCGTTAAACCTCCAATCAAAAAAAAAAAAAAAAAAAAAAAAAAAAAAGACACCACTTCGGTTATTCACAGATGATTACGTAACGAAATTTCCACTGCGTATTTTGTTCGCAAATTTTATCAGGCAAGCGTGGGTGTTTGTTTCGCTCGAAATAAAAAAGATATCATTTATAGAGAATCAGGTTTTCAGTTCATTCCATTTGTTCATTTTTGCTACTTTATCAAATTAAACTGCCTTCAAAATTGTCAGCTCTCATCTGGTTTATGTCACGACATTGATTAACTGATTTCCAGTTTGCGTTTTTAGAAAATGTTATCGAATCTTTTTGTTTTCCCGCATTTCCATTGTAACAATTATCTTATCACTAAAATTTCAATTTTTCAGATTTTTTCTTGCGAATGTACATAGTAAAACTAAGTGAGAACAGCTGGAGTGATTAAACAATTGGTTAATTCTTCCTAGAGATAAATGTTAATAATAGGAATGATTGGCTAACACTTATCTCTATTGTTTGCTTGTTTCAAGAAAGGAAATATCTCCCTCTCTCTTAAACACACATTGAATCGCTCACAGTACACCCTATAAGATAAGTAGATAAGCCTCACGGTTGGCCTTATTCATTGCTTCTCTCACACAACTCGTGAAAGAAAATCTTTCATTACAATTTAGAGGTAAGCTTTACTGTAAAAAAGTTGTGTGAATTCACGAAAAATTCCTGGAAATAACGTGCAGCAAATTTACCGATAGGTCTCAGATTTTTAATGAAATTTCCATTTTGAAAGTTTCTCTTTCTAATAACGGAAATTTTAGCATTTTGATAGACCTTCCATTGTAATTAATTCCGTTCTTTTACAGAAATGCTCACATTTTTCAGCATAAAATTTCTGCTCTGCACTTCCTATTTAGAAGAGCATATTCTCATTCTTCTAGTCATTTTGCTAGAGCTCAAGAACTACAATGGATATCATCCCTAGCTAAAAACCATGGTTACCCGGACAACGTTGTTAAGGGGTGCACAATAAAGTACGGTTTTCTATGTCAACTGCTTTAATTAGTGAACAAGTGCCTAAAAAGTATGTTGGATCTGTTGATTTTAATCCACATATTGTAAACCTTCTTACCAACATATGTTCTCGTCATAAAATACAATTTGGAATACGATCATGCAATCTATATACCATTATCCGCAACGATCGTGACAAAATTAACAAAGGGAAAAAATGGGGTGTGTATGTTATTCCTATGCTCGACACTATCTCTGGTGAACTAAATAATCATTATGTGGGTTCTACTAAAAGAAATTTGGATTTGAGAATAAATGAACATAGATATGATCTAAAAATGAATCACCAAAGCACCTCCTTTGCAAGAACCATAAGTGCTGGAAATTCCATCCCAGACTGGGACAACGCTAAGATTATAAACACACCTAACTCTGTTTATTCCTTGTTATTTACAGAAAGCCTCTATATTTCGGCTTATAATACACGTTGCTGTAATGATTATTATCCTTGTGTTTTACCTGAACCTTGGAGCAATCTTGTTGGGAAGGACAGCACAATAACAATTGTTTCTGTTAAGTAATTTTTATTGGCTAATTATGCTTTTTTTGACTGTCTTGTTATCTGGTATATCATGTGACATTGACATTACCTTTCCCATGATGCATCTACTCCACGTACTTAAGACCAGCATGTAACCACATGGTGAAATCACATCTGATGAAGGTGTCAATGTGATACCGAAAGTGCTCATGTTTTTTAAACTGTACATAGATTTCGTTTTTTAGCTGAATAAATATCGTGCAACAAGACGGATTTATTTTAATATAGAAATGTCAGTTTCAGGATTTTCCGCTTTTGTACGGAAAGTTTAGTGCAAGTGTTTCCTGAATTCCCCAAAATTTTGATTTTGGCTCTCTCCATCTATACAGACTTCCGACGACGTCACTTGAAAAGAGAGGGTGGTTATTACAACGACGGTTGTGAATGCCCCTTATGTGTTCTTGCTGGAGATTTTTCTTACGAGATGAAAGAAATCCTTCCTCGGTGGAGTTGAATGCGTGACGATTTGCATGCGAGTACGAATCGCTGACGACTCAACCAGAAAGACGCTACCCATCCGTTAAGGCACAAAAGCATGGGGATATAATCCCTAGAATGATGCAAAGCTTTTCGCTGTGAATGAGGTTTCAATTAGTCATTCTATCTTCTGCAGGAGCTTATTTTTCTGAATAAAATTATATTTTAATGTTTTTTTCTGCAAAAGGACTTATCACAAATTACATTTTCTTTCATCACGACTTTTCAAAGAAATAGGATGTTTTGGAATTGGAGATCTTTCTTAAACTAACATGTTTAAGAAAAGGTGAAATGTACTGATTCATAGTGTTACTTCACAAAATCCACAGATATAATATTTGGACCTGATAGCTATAAATAGCCTTTGAGTAAAGAGGTCCACAGACTATCACACAGATGTTATACACTCAGTCATCTTACGATACTTCTGTTGGACGATAATGATACCGACAGTGAATGAAGGCTGTGAAAAACGCAGAGGAACGATGAAGCGTAAAATTTGTCATAACGATATCGCAGCATGCAAAAGAATAAAGAAATGAAACTGAACTGAACGTAACGTACCTTGATTGAAGTATCCACTTAAGATTAAATTCTTTTGATTTGAAGAAAAACTGGCACAAATTAAAAAAGTATATATAAACGTATGTGTGGCACAAATGGAGATATCTGAACATTGTGTTCATTAGGAGTAGTGCTCTCTAAAAGGCTTCTTTACTGGATAAGAACATTTGGCAGACTGAATAGCAAAGAACTTTGTTTTAAAACATTCGAAAATGTTGCATTTTGAACAATCTCTTTTAAAAAGGGACCACTTGTCAATTGATTTATAACAAACAATGCTCCCACTCCGTAAAAAAAGTAAGGTGAATGACCCCTTTTAACGCACCATCATGTACAGCTGCAACCACGAGTGTTTCGCGATTCGAAGCATCATGGCTAACAATTTCACAAGTACCCAAGTTTTCCAGCAAATTGCCCTTTTAAACCGGTAATTTTCCGTCATATGGAAATGGAAAAAGTGAACATAATTTTCCAGTTAATATACGAACGGAATCACGGAAAGGTTCTCTGAAAATTCAGGATTTTCCAATACACCTGTTGAAATCAGAAATTTCTTGTTATTAACCATAGAAAGATGAACAAGAGTATTTACATTAATTCACATGTAAAAAATCCGTGAATTTCGGGGGTTTCCCCCCGGCCATTTCGCGGAAAAGGTTGAGTCAGAAATATGTTTCGTTATTTCACGAAATTCCTTTCACAGAAAACGACTTGTGAGTTTCAGAAACTTTTTTTTTATATTTTACATCAACAAAATTAGATGACAACATCTGAAAATAAACAGCCCGAAATTTTTTATACGACGCGGAAAATTTCGCTTCAAATAACAAAAGTATATTAAAAACTAACTGAATTTATCGAACAGGAAGACTGTAATGCAAAATAAATGTGTATCGAAGTATAGATTTAAGAAGCTGATACTGATTTCTAAAATAAAAACTGTTTACGCAGGCCTTGCGATTGCTGCAATGCATAACACATTTGGATTTTTTTTCGCAACAAATTACTTAGTTTTATATTGAAATAATTCAACTTAATTGAAATAGTTGTTTAGTGAAACCCCTTACCTGTTCTCCTAAAACTGAAAAAGCCGTAACTGGAGGTACGTGTTTGACGTATAAAAAATATGCTGGAATGACTATCGTCAGGATGAGATAGTTGATGTAGAGGAAGAGAAAAGTAATGTCCGTTAACTGGAAAATATAAAGAAACATTAGAAATTATTGCATCTTTTTCTTATGTGCTTGTACTTTATTAATATTCCAATACAACTGCAAAATCACTTACATCTTAACACATTTCTTGTACATATATTTAAGTTTATTTTATTCCTTTACAAGAAAAAAAATAGGAGTAATCGGATTTCATTTCAATTATTTGTCGCTTGAAATGCTTGATTACTTTCCGGAAGTAATAGCGCCTGTCATTTATAATGGCAGCTACAGTTAAAACGTCAGCAAGAGAGAGAGAGAGAGAGAGAGAGAGAGAGAGAGAGAGAGAGAGAGAGAGAGAGAGAGAGAGAGAGAGAGAGAGAGTAGGTACAAGGGAAAATGAAAATCAATGCGAGAGAGAGTGGAAGAGAGAGAGAGAGAGAGAGAGAGAGAGGAAGAGAGAAATAAGCGAGAAATCTCAACAGAAAGGGAAAGAGAAAAACCGATATTTAAAGCCACCAAGGGGTAGACAAGGGAGAAACAGCACAAATGAGAGGGAAATAATGTGAAAGCAGAATAAAAAGTGGAAGGGGAAGAGAGAGAAGGGAAGAATGAACGCA
Organism: Macrothele yani; assembly: GCA_039090855.1. Classification (NCBI taxonomy): domain Eukaryota; kingdom Metazoa; phylum Arthropoda; class Arachnida; order Araneae; family Macrothelidae; genus Macrothele; species Macrothele yani. The sequence goes on along the minus strand of CM077005.1, from coordinate 118,303,650 downwards.
AGTGAGAAAGAGACTAAGCAGAAGAAAAAAACGATAAAAGGAGAGATAGAGGGGGGCAAGAAGAAAAAGAGGAAGGGAGAGACAAAGGCATCGAGAAAAGGAGAGAAAAGGGAAGAACGAAAGCAGTGAAAGAGACAGAGCGAGAAAAGGAGAGAAAGGAAAAGAACGAATGCAAGTGACAGACTAAGGCGAAGAACAGAAAGAATGATCGAGAGAGAGAGAGAGCCAGGCAACTAGATGAATGAATGAGAGAGAGAGAGAGAGAGAGAGATCAGGCAACTAGATGAAAGAGAGGTGGGTGGAGGGAGATATATATATATATATATATCATCATCATCATCATTGTCAACCATTATCAATCCACTGCTGGACGAAGGTCTCCCCAAGTTTCCTCCACAACGGTCTGTCTTGTGCCAGTCTCCTCCATGTCACTCCCGCATACTTTCGAATTTCATCCACCCATCTTCCATGTGGTCTTCTTCTGGGTCTTTTCCTGTCCCTTGGAATCCAATCTAAAATTTCGGCTGTCCATCGATGGTCTGTTCTTCTGGCAGTATGTCCAGCCCATTGCCATTTCAGGGATTTAACTCTGATCATGATGTCTTCCACTCTTGTCATTTTTCGGATCCACGTGTTCCTCTTCTTATCTCTCCTGGTTACACCAAGCATGCACCTCTCCATGCTACTTTGAGTTGTCTGCAGCCTTTGTATGTCTCTTTTAGTTAAGGTCCACGTCTCTGCACCATACGTAAGCACTGGAAGGATGCATTGATCAAACACTTTTCTTTTAAGACATAATGGCATATTGCTCTTGAAAATTATGCTGTTTCTTCCAAAAGCTCTCCAGGCAAGTTTTGTACACCGATTAATTTCTTCAGAAATGTGACCCTCACTTGATATCTGCTGTCCAAGATAAACGTACGTGTCTGTTATCTCCAGCTTTTCTCCATCAATCGATAAACCTTCATTTCTTGTAAAAGCATTGTACATCACTTTTGTCTTCTGAAAGTTCATTTTTAATCCCACTTCTTTACTCTTGCCAGCAAGTTCCTGGATCATACTCTGTAGCTCTGATGGGGTAGTTGCAAAAATGACTATGTCATCAGCAAAACGAAGGTGGGTTAGATAATCTCCATTAATCTTTATCCCTTTGTTTTCCCAGTTCAGTGATTGAAAGACATTTTCCAATGTGGCATTAAAGAGCTTCGGAGATATGGTGTCACCTTGTCTCACTCTTTTTCCAATTTTTATGTGTGTTGTATTTTCAAACAGCCGAATCTTTGCACTTGCATTTTCATAGATGTTATTAATAATATTAATGTATGCATCTTCAATACCGCAGGATTTCAGAGCCATTGTAACTGCTGATGGTTTCACCGAATCAAAGGCTTTTTCATAATCGATAAAAGCCACGCACAATGGAAGTTCATATTCCCTCGCTCTTTCAATTAGTTATCTCAGTACGTGGATATGATCTATTGTGCTGTAGCCACTCCTGAATCCAGCTTGTTCTCTCGGTTGAGCCATGTCCAGTGTCCCCTTCAAGCGGTGTGAAAGAACTTTAGTGAAGATTTTATAAACCACTGATAGGAGGCTGATAGGTAGGTAGTTCCTGAGATCCTGAATGTCACCTTTTTTATGTAGCAAGATCATTGTAGCGTTGTTCCAATCTTCAGGAATTTTCCCTTCATTAAGGCATCGAGTGAAAATTTGGGCGAGTACTGTTTCGATTTCTCCACTTGCTTCTTGTATGATGTCTATAGTAATTCCATCTTCTCCTGGAGCTTTTCCCCGCTTCATGTTCTTGATTGCAGGTGCAACTTCTGCTGGAAGGACTCTGGTACCTTTCATGATGTCTGGAGTACATGTATCATCCCTTTCATATAATTTGGAGTAGAAATCTTTCACTCTTGTCAAAATTTCGCCTCTATTTCTTGTTACAGAACCATCTTCTTTTCTCAGTGCCATAATCTGTTTTTCCCCTTACTGAGATGTCCCTTTGCTATCTTTAGGCTTTGGTTGTTTTCAATTGCTTTCCTTACTAGTTCACAGTTGAATTTCCTTACGTCTTCAGTGATACTTTTTCGTACTGTCTTGCATAGCTCTATATATTCCACTTTGGAAGTCACATCTTCTTTAGTTGTCCTCATCCCTCTTCTTTTTTGCATCAACATTTTGGTTTTTCCTGATAATTTGTTCATATGCAATTTGTTCTTAGACCCAGCTAATTTTGTTGCTGTTTCCATAAGAGCTTTGGTTACTTTTCTGTTAACTTCAGAAATATCCACTTCTTCCGATGTTAGGCCTTCTAAAGCAGAGAATGTTCTTCAGTTCCAATTTGAAGGTATTATGGTGTTTTTTAAGGTTGGTTATGTCGATACATTTTGTTAGTCTTATGAGCTTGCTACGTTCGAGTTTAGTGTTGAGGTGCATCTTACATCTCACCAATCTATGGTCACTGCCTGTGTTGAACTTGTTTAGCACACTGCAGTCTTCGATGACGAATTTTTTGTTACACATAATAAAATCAATTTCACTTGTCGTCCCATTTGGATGTCTCCATGTCCATTTCCTGTGTGGCTTTTTCTTGAAAAAGGAGTTCAAGATGAAAAACCCTTCTGCTTCTGCAAACTCAACGAGAGTATTTCCACGCTGGTTTCTGTTGCCGTGACCGAATTTACCTACTGAAGTTTCATTCTGTTGCCGTTGCCCTATTTTTGCATTGAAATCTCCCATAATTATCTTCAAGTGCTGCTTACCTTTATTATTTAGATGACAAATTTCCTCATAAAATTCTTCAATTTCTTCTTCAGCATGACTTGTGGTGGGTGCGTAAGTTTGAATAATCTGAGCCTGGTATCTTCTCGAGAGTTGGATAACGAGTCGTGCAGCTCTGTCAGAGGAACTTTCAACTTCTACCACTTTATCCTTCAGTTTCTTGTTTATTATAAATCCAACACCACTAGTTCTGCCAGTATCTGTCCCACGATAGTAGAAGAGATGTCCACTTTTCAGTTCAATGAGATCTTCTCCTTTTCTCCTTACCTCACTTAGCCCGACGATGTCCCACTTGATCCTTTGTAGTTCCTCTTCCAATTCAAGAAGCCTTGAATCAGAAGATAGGGAGCGTCCGTTGTACGTAGCCAAGGTCAGCATCAGATGGCAGCCTAGTCCGGTCCTCCGGCGATTCTTAGCACCCTCTGCCTTCATGTCGCACTGGCCGCTGCCTTGGCCAGGTACATTCCAGCTGCCGGAGACTGAGGGCCAAGATTTAAGTTGTGGAGTCATTTTGGAGGGGTTTGGCCATAACTCACCACGCTGGCCAAGCGGGTTGGTGAGTGTGGGATAGCATTTCCTCTAATCCCGATGGTATAGTTATACCGCTATTGGCGGTCGTCAGAGCCCCTTTAGTGGGAACAGGATGTACCACGAGAAGGCGGGGTTGACATTTGTCAAGGAGAGGCTGTGATGTTACGCATCACCTGACCTTACATCCCATATATACAAAGAGAGGGAAAATAAATATCGTGATGCTTTTACCCAGAGTTAAATGAACGTACTGTTCTCTAAAGCTTCGCAATGTAAGTGTTCGTAAAATTAGAGAACTGCTGTCTGCCTATTTATCGCCTGCGTTCGGTTTGGGTCTGTTACACTCTGCGCGGGGGACTCCCATGCCAACTGCCCATCACCCTTAATGTTTTGTCTGCTAAGTGTGCATAAACCAAACACAAGTGTTGCTAAACATAAGAGCAGCATCCTAAGGTTGCTTTTGAAACACTTGCACAACCAGGTTGCCAACTGATCCCCATTTTGCGGAATTTCTCTACAAAATGGGGAATTTTTTGGCGGAATTTGGCTGCAAAAAATAGAGTGAATTCGCATACTCCGAGTAATTAATGCTATCCTTAGGATATATGAAAAATTTCCGCAACTTGCAAATTTTTCCTAAATGCGGCATAGCTGTCATGTGTTACGATTTAATAGAACCATGCCAGGATTTCGTACTTACTGTTTGGGAATCCAGTTTTTTGAGGAAATGCCCCGTTTCAGTGGAATATTTGTAATTACTCGTTGTAATGTGCTTCCCATTTATTACCATTACATACACCCTAAGTTCTACGATTTCTGCGTAGTAACTACGAGGTGAAGGGGATGTAATAAGTTGAAGGAATGTGACAAATGGTTAAGGGAATGTAATAAATTCAGTCGAAATTCCTTCCCCCTCTCCCTATTCCGCTCTATCTCCCCGTAGGATCTTAAGTTTGTCTACAAGGCAAGCTCTACCACTTTCTTGAACCCAGTAATTAGGAACACATTGGACTCCCTATATCGTCAGATGCTCTTGGGAGTCCTCAACCTCCCCTCTCTCTCCCCAAACAAAGCAAAGAAAATCATGTGAAATTACTTGCTATTTTATTTCATACCTGCTATTTCATTTTATTAAATGCGATTATGTTATAAAATAACTTCTTATATATTTTGTCTTCTTTCTTTGTTTTATTCCATTACCTACTCTTTTGTTTTAGTACAGGTGCAAGAAAGAGATGGTTGAGGGAACGTAATAAGTTAAGTAGTGACTTCTTTCCCCTCTCCATATTTTCTCCCCGTAGGATCTTCAGTTTGTGTACAAGGCTAGCTTTACCCCTTGCTGGAGCTAGCGGTTCGAAATTATGGACCTTGGGTTCCTTGTTGCTTTAGATGCTCCTGGGACCGTGCGTCGGATGGGCACGTTAAGCCGTCGGACCCCGGGTACTGGCCCCCGGTAATAAAATAAGGGCGTCTTCCTCTCCCTTTCTACTTTGCTTCCGTGTGACTTTCCTATCGGGCACTCTAGCCTAAATCTCCTAGCTTCCTATTTCTAAGGGTTGTTTAAGACCTAGGGTCAGACACTCCCTTCCTAAAATCCTCTACATATGATCATGCTCATGGGAGCAGTTAACCTCAGTCTTCCACCCCCTCTTTCAAATAAAAATGAAAGGAAAGGAAGTTAGGATTCCCGCTCATGCATATTTCGTTGAATCTACGCAGTAATTATTTTAACATTTTTGCGTTGGTATGCTAATTTTTTTCTATAAGAAAGAGAAAATGTACATAGTTAACTATATATGAAGTGCATATTGCAAAGGATAATAATAAAACTGGTTGTCACAAAAAAAGAAAACTTTTTTGTCCCACAAGAAATATGTAATTTTAACATCAAATAGAAGTCATCGCTCTTTCCACGTTTATATGTGAGTCACGGAAAAATTTCTCATCGGCCGCCACCGGGAATCGAACCCAGGGTTTTCCAGTTACGCGCTGGATATGCTTCCATTGCATCACAGCGGACTCGAAATTCTGCAGACTCACAAACGACAAACTACCAAACCACCTAGAAGGTTGCTTCTTTGGAGCCCCGCACAATGCTGGGGATTCACCAAAGATGAACAGTAGCAACTGAACAAATAACTAGAAGGCGAATGAATGATACACAGTTGACGTGGACCAGGAACATCAAATACACTGCTGGCCACCCAAAATGCAACACCAAGAAGGAAGCATCAGATTGGCCTGAAATTCGCAGCATGCGTCGCCCGCGAGAGGACATGCAAACGGTTAGCATTGCAGGGCATACGCAAATCATGTGCGCCCGGCACGCCACCGAGAAGCACCATATAAGAAGGGTGCACAGAAGGCGGGGTGTAAGTAGTGGAAGTGTGTTGTGCTGCCGGAACTGTGCGTGGGAAGCTTCCTGATGCCTCGTCGCAGAATACGGCAGTCATTCCAGCACGTTTCGGGGTTTGACAGAGGACGAATAGTGGCTTATCTCGACAGCAGTTTATCGTACCGAGACATCGGCGCCCGTGTGGGACGACATCCAGCCACAGTGAGGCGAGTATGAATTCGGTGGGTGCAGGAGGGACGGACAGACCGACGTGAGCGATTGCCGTAGCCGCGGCACACCACCGAACGAGAGGACCGGCATGTTGTGCGGCGGGCATTCACGGCTCGCACCGCCACATCACGAACGTTAGCGCAGGAATTAGGGTGTGTCGCGCAACAACTCTGTGTCAGCACGTACCGGTAGACGTCGTCTGCAGGAGCGGGGACTTGTCGCACGGCGCCCATTGCTCCGATTGCCATTGACGTTACACCACCGGCGAATGAGGCAGCAGTGGGCCGTTAAACGCCGCACCTGGACTACTGAATGGCACGACATTGTCTTCTCCGATTAATCCCGCTTCAGCCTGCAACACCCCGTTGGTCGGATCCGCGTGTGGTGGCACCGCGGCGAGAGACTGTATGACGCCTGCATTATGCATCGCCATACCGGTCCGTCGCCTGGCGTTATGGTTTGGGCCGCAATTGGATATGACACCCGCACCCCTCTGGTACGAATCGCCGGTACACTCAACAGCCACAACACCATCTCCAACGCTTTTGGAGCCCGTTGTCCTCCCGGCCACGTTTCAACAGGACAATGCGCGCCTGCACGTGGCACGCATCGTGCAACAATTCTTAACGGCCTACCAGGTGTCACTGCTGCCGTGGCCTGGTTGTTCTCCCGATATGTCGCCCATCGAACACGTCTGGTCGCTGATCATCAACCGAATGATCCGGCAAGCATCACCCGCGGCTACGCCTGATGAACTGTGGCAACCTGTGGAAGCAGCCTGGACCGACATACCCCAAGCCCACATCCAAAGCCTCTTTCGTTCGATGCCGCGGCTTGTAGCGGCCGTTATTGCCAGCCATGGGGGTCACACGAACTATTGATGTCTGCGTGTTCCGCAAGTCGCACGGGCCTGTAAGCTCAATCGTTTCATCTTTGCATCTGTTGTTATGTGTCCAGTAAATCTGGCTTTGCCGTCTCGTGTTCTTTGTGTTGCATGTTAGGTGGCCAGCAGTGTGGAAGTCATCGCTCTTTCCACGTTTATAAGTGTCACGGAAAAATTTCTCATCGGCCGCCACCGGGAATCGAACCCAGGGTCTCCCAATGAGAAAGTTTTTCGTGACTCACTTATAAACGTGGAAAGAGCGATGACTTCTATTTGATGTTCCTGGTCCACGTCAACTGTGTGTAATTTTAAGTTTTTTTTAGGCTGAATTCAAATATGGTGTAACTTTTTTTTCTTTTTTACTATCACGCAAAGCTTTTAGTGACGCGCGGTATAAGTCTGAATAGATAGTATATTTATATACACTTATGAACTATCAATAAAATTCTCGTTATCAAAACAAAAATTCATTTCGAGCGTGGACTCTAGCAGCTCAGTGAATGAGCTGCTTGAGTTTGCTTCTCGCGTCACAACGCATCAAGTATGCACCCCGTGCTGACATTAATTCAGGGTATCCTTCTTTAAGATGGGTGGGGGGCATACATGGTGAACCATCTTTTAAGGATGGGTAACGTCGGTCCCGGACAATTCGTCCAATGACGATTGGTCCAATGCCGATTCGTCCAATGTGACGATTGGTCCAATGGTATCATCCAACCAAATGCCATGTTTTATTTTTAAGAAAGGAACAGAATAAAGGCTTCTCAGATTTTATGAATCACCCCTGACTGTGGCTAAGCAGATGCACTAAAGCCTTTTAAATGACGGATTGTCTTTTACGTACACCATATTTGAAATACAATACAAAAAACAGTTAAAAAGCCGGTTTTATGTACTGTATATCATTTCTGTCGATACAATACTTAAAAATTCAATAACCGATACTGATAAAAACGTTGTCACACAAAAGACTGGGTGCTAAGCGAAGAAAAATCCTGATCATATTTTCAAATTCAGCGCAAAAAAGTTCCGTTAGAAACAATATCCTGTGGGACAAAAACTTAACTTATACAATAGTAATAATAACAATATGTTTGTTATTAGACGTAGAGTCCTTGAGACCAAAGCCTGCAAACTTCTGTTTTCATTATATAAAAACGTAAAAAAAGTGTAAAGACGTAAAAAAAAAATATGTAAAAACGTAAAAAAATTATGTAAAAAGGTAAAAAAAAAAAATTATGTAAAAACGTAAAAAACAACAACAAAAAAAAAAACCCCTTTGGTCTCAAGAAGTTGAACTTCATTTGTTGAACCTAATAGTATTACTCTAACTTGGCATACAATTTACAATATTACCTTTTTAGGGAATTTATTCCTGATTCTACTCCAAAGCGAAAACGTCGGGAACATCACATAAATACAAGAAATGTGAAGGCTGGTCCAGATAATGAAGAACCATTTCATTTGACTTGTGGCCCACGACAGCAAAACCATGTCGCGCGCAAATCTAAGGAATACAGAAAGACAGCTATAACACTCCACACATTGTTAATGCACTTTAATAAAGCTATTTCGTGATAATTTCACGCGCAGGGTGATTACAGGATCAATTAAAAGTTTGGAATGACTAAACATACAGTGTGTACCATTGAAAACCCAAAAAGCGGAGGGGAAAATTCAACTGGTGTTCGCAGATAGAACAGTTAGTCTTCCTTTGACGACAGTGGGATTTGAACCCACACAGTGTAAACAAATTTCTGAAATTCACGAGCCAATTTCCGCGATTCCTTTTGTGAATTAAAGCATATTTCTGACACAATCTTTTCCGTGAAATGACGGAACGAAATCTGAATTTCACGGATGTTTCGTTACGCCAGGAAAATTCTGAATTTTCTGGAACTTTTACGCAATTCCCTTCTTATAGTGACGGTAAATTGCCGTTTTTAAGGTGTGCTAAGGGAAAAATTCTGAAATTTCATAAACCTTTCCGTAATTCCTTTCATATATTAACGGAAAAAAAATCTGTTCTCACATTTCCATATCGGGAAAAATTTACGGTTATAGGAGCGATTCACGGGAATACTTTAGGTTTTCTTAACTGTTCAATTTCAGTTGTCTGTCGGAGGATCTAATTTTGAAGTTCTGTAGCGAGATCGGGTATTGTGGATAGAATTGCTCATGAAATTTTGGTTATTGTGGCACCGGATATTCCTTCCACTCTCCCCTATTTTGTGCTCCAGCCTTTGTCTATTGTGTTACCGTTAGAAACAGGGTACTTAAATTATTGCACAGGTGATTGTATGATGTCTATGTATAAATATTTTGAGTCCCTAAGACCAAAGCTATTATTGCTATCAAAAGTAAATATTATATTTAGTAGTTTTGTCAAATAATACTAAAAAACAGTACATTTCCCATTTTCTTAAAGATCACAACCCCCCCCCCCAAAAAAAAAATCTGGTGCCTCGGAAGTTAGACCTATTCTTGGGTGTATTTGGGGCGCTGATTCTAAAAATGATATCAGTTTTGCCCTATCAGCTCTAGTTTAGGAGATAGGACATACCCGCCCTATATGCTGATGTGCAGAAATATTGCTATTTTATGTACGTAAAGTCAGTGTATATTGTTATTTTAGGAGTGCAAAGCCAGTGTCTGTTAATCTAATTGGGAGATTGTGAACAACTATATAACCAGATAATCTAATGTGATCTAATTTTGTTTGCAGATTGAATAGACGATATCCAGATAATCTAATGTGATCTAATTTTGTTTGCAGATTGAATAGACGATATCCAGATAATCTAATGTGCTCTAATTTTGTTTGCAGATTGAATAGACGATATCCAGATAATCTAATGTGCTCTAATTTTGTTTGCAGATTGAATAGACGATATCCAGATAATCTAATGTGCTCTAATTTTGTTTGCAGATTGAATAGACGATATCCAGATAATCTAATGTGCTCTAATTTTGTTTGCAGATAACTTCCCCACGAAGAAGTTGCTTGAATCATCCAGATGTCTTTTGCTACATTTGTGGCGAGTACATCCTTAAAGAAAGTAGGAAACCTATTTCTGAGTTTGTGCAAAGGGCATATCTTTGTTATCTTGGTGTTAAGCTTGGAGACCAAAAAAAAAAAAAAAAAAAAGTCGTGGGCTCCCCATATTGTACGCAAAATTTGCACGGAGCATTTACGGCAGTGGACAAATGAAAAAAGGAGCTCTCTGAAATTTGGAATACCTATGGTGTGGAGGGAACCTAAAAAACCACAAACCACCATGACGACTGTTATTTTTGTCTTGTCAACATCAAGGGCATCAATCGAAACAATCGAAGCAATTAGACATATCCTGACCTCGATTCAGCAAGACGACCGCATCCACACTCAAATGAGGTACCCATTCCATCTTTCATCCACCTACCAGAGGATGAGGAATCAAGCATGTCTGCTCACATACAAGATAACAGCAGTGGGGAAAGTGACAGCGATGTCGTAGGAACTTCATCAAGGACTTAACCTTTTAACCAACATGAACCGAATGACCTCATCAGGGATCTGAACCTCTCAAAGGAGTCTTCAAAATTGCTGGCCTCCAGGTTGAATGGAAGAATTTACTTCAATCTGGAGCCAACATTACGTGTTACCATAGCAGAGAAAAGGATTTGCTGCCCTTTTCTCTAAGGACAACAACCTAGTGTTTTTTAATGATGTCAGTGGCTTTCTCAGGAAAATGGGTCTATATCATACATGCCGAATGAATGGCGCCTTTTCATTGACAGCTCCAAGCGGAGTTTAAAATGTGTTCTTTTACACAACGGCAACAGCTATGGCTGAATTCCAATTGGTCACTCAGCCAGTATGACAAATACGTACGACACAATCTCTCTAGTCTTGGAAAACCTGAAGTATCAAGAACATCAATGGATGATTTGTGTAGCCATAAAGATGGTGAACTTTCTCCTTGGTTAGCAAAGTGGCTACGCAAAATATACGTGCTTTATATGTCTTTGGAACAGAAGAGCCAAACACGACCACTGGACAAGAAAAGCGTGGCCTCTAAGAAAAGATATGGTAGTTGGAAAATAAAATGTCATTAAGGAACTTTGGTAAGCAGAGATAAAATCATCCTGCCACCTTTACATATGAAGCTAGGCCTAATGAAACAATTTCTAAAGGCGTTGAACGCAGAAGGTTTGTGCTTTGACTATTCATCACGTGCATTCCCTGGACTGAGCACGGAAAAACTGAAAGCAGGGATTTTTGATGGTCCCCAGATAAGGCAACTTATAAACGATCCATATTTCATAGATTCAATGGATAACATTGAGTCTTGTACAGCACACTATGCACTGAATACCATGGAAAAACATTTCTCTATAGAAATGTTATAACTCACGCATTTCGAGAACGACGCACACACAAATTTATTTAAATTAAACAGGACCAAAAATATTGGGTGCGCACTGCCCCCTCAGTAAAATTATTGGGGGCGCGGGCAAGACTAATCTTGCCCTACTATATTCGGCGCCTATGCCCTAATGGGTTCCGAACCAGTAACCGAAGCAGTGTGTGACACGCGATAGGAGGGCGTACCAAAAAAGGAGCACTTGTGGGAAGCATTACTCTTCTGCTTTCATCTCAAGAAATCTGCAGCGCAAAGTCATCTTTTGCTAGTGCAGACCTCTGGGGAACATACCCTATCGTAAACAACGTCCAGAGAGTGGTTCCGACGCTTCAAAGCGAACGAATACGACGTGAAGGACAAAGAGCGCACTGGGCAGCAGAAAAAGTTCGAAGATGGCGCATTGGAGGCTTTATTGAACGAGGATTAATGTCAGACGCTCCACGAGTTATCTGAAACAATACGGGGCGATGAGTCAACGGTTAGCGAACGTTTAAAGGCAATGGGAATGATCCAGAAGCTCGGAAACTGGATCCCACATGACAAGGTTATTCTCCTCCACGACAGCGCTAGACCTCATGTCGCCAAATCCGTGAAGTAACTCTTGGAGGCACTTGGCTGGGGCTTCTTACCCCACGCGCCTCATTCCACAGACATTGCTCCCTCAGACTTCCATTTGTTCCGGTCGCTACAACATGGCCTGTCAGAGCAGCACTTCCTTTCTGTCGCGGATATCAAAAAATGGCTCTATGAATGGTTCGCCTCGAAAGAACCTGCATTTTTCTACCGCGGAATCCATTTGTTACCAACGGTGGGAAAGGGTCGTAGCTGCAGCAGAAGGTGCGGGTTGGTGTTCGCCACAGGTAGTTTTCACACAAGGTGTTGCATTTTCATTGTTGCAGAGCATTTTTCGAAGAGTATAAAACAATTTTATTCAAATGTTTTTATTTAAAGTGCTCTGGTTTCCAGAACCAAAGAATGATTCCATATTTTGTCTGTGAAATGCACATTCAGATAGAGTATGTTTTTTTTTATTTATACTGGTTTGCTAGCCATTTATAGTTGCAAGCTACAATCGGTTATTCAAACGAACGACTGAATTTAAGAGTTGAGTTTAAAGTCATATATGTGCTGTATATTTAAACGTACAAGTACATGGGCGCTCATAGCGTAGTTTTCAGGAGAGGGGCAAACAGTTCATTTCCTTGTTCCACCGATCTGAAATACCTCATGTCGATAGAAGTCTGGCGAGCGGGAGTTGAAGTCATCAATGCAACGTTTCACATCATAGTCATTAGCAAATTTTTTTCTCAGCGAGAAAATTCAACAAAGACAAGACATGAAAATCGGACGGGACAAGGCCCGGGAAATAAGGGGGTGGGGGGTGGGGTGATAATATTTCCCATTCCAGGCCGTGAAAGTTTTGCTGGGTCTATAAAGCGACATGTGGACGAGCCTTATCCTAGTGAAAAACAATGACATTGTTCCGCCGAAAGAGTTCATAGTAAATTCCACAGCGATAATCACACCAGCAACTCAGCATCACCTTCCTTCCACGAAGGGGTGGCTTAGCGACCTTTTTTGGGGAAGGAGGGGTTCCTGCTTGACCCATTCTCTTTGTCTTGTAACATTCACGTATGTGACCCACTTTTCGTTAACCGTGAATAACCGACTCAAAGGATCCCTCTCGTTTTGCTCTTCCACGCAGAGCAACAGCAATGGGGTAGCGTTGCCTCCGATTCTGGTCAGACAACGCATGGGGCACCCATTTACACAGTTTACACGAATATCCCAACTTCCGAAGTCGGGGGTTGGTGGTCGTATGGGAAGTCTTCAGTTACTCTGTCAGTTACCGTACTGTTGCATCATTCTTGGTAGATAGCACGTGTTGCAGTGTATCATCTTCAACCTCACTGGGTCTGCCATTTCTGGGCGTATGAGACAGGTTCCGTACACCAGTGTCGAATTTCCTGTACCAGTCATAGCACGTACTGTGTTCGATAATATAGTCACCAAACGCGTTTTGTAATTTTCCAAGTGCTTCCGTAACTTTCACGCCATTCAAATATTCATAGCTATATTGCACGCACACCTTCCTGCGATATCGTCGCCACGTGCAACTAATCTCCACCACAACAGCGATCACTCTGTCCTTAGAATCTATTCTTTCGCGCACAGCACTCTGGAATGTTTGCATCACTTTGGGATGTTAATTTTTTTTGCTGTACTAATTTTGTTTGGCGTCGAAAGGGTAGAGTTTAAAATATTAACATCTGGTCATTTTTATGCTTCAAATCACAAATTTTTGAGGGAGAGGCGCACGGTGGAGAGTTTGAGTTGAATATTTATGAAACAAGAATAGACACATACACAGTCCTGTCAAAAATTATGACCACCTAGTATTAGGTATGACCTCGTACCGCCAATACCACAGATATACGGCGTGCATTGATGGATTCACTGAGACCTCTTTTGTAGGGATGCTATACCACGCAGACACCAGAGCTTCTAGCAGATCATCAAAAGTAATCGGTTGTGGATCCATACGTTGAACATGTTGGTCAAAATATACGGCGTGGCATCGATTCAATGACGCCCCTGAGTGTTTCTGTAGGGAAGCTATACCATGCAGACACCAGAGCTTCTCGCAGATCATCAAGAGTCATCGGTGGTAGATCCATACGTCGAACCTGTTGGTCAAGATATACGGCGTGGCATCGATTCAATGACGCACCTGAGTGTTTCTGTAGGGAGGCTATACCATGCAGACACCAGAGCTTCTCGCAGATCATCAAGAGTTATCGGTGGCACCTAGATGCACTGTTGGGCGGAAATAGGCCGACGGGAGTGGCGTTACGCTGTGGGCGATGTTTTCTTGGGATACTTTATGCTTATTATCCCAATAGAAAGGTGTCCTGGTCTGACGAATCAAGATTCTTAGTGCATCACGTAGACGGCCGATTTCCAACAAAGCCTATGGCACTTAGATGCACTGTTGGGCGGAAATAGGCCGGCGGGAGTAGTGTTACGCTGTGGGCGTTGTCTTCTCGGGACACTTTAGGCTCCATTATCCCAATAGAAAGTGTCCTGGTCTGACAAATCAAGATTCCTAGTGCATCACGTAGACATCTGAGCGAGGATACGCCGATTTCCAACAAAGCCTATGGCACCTAGATGCACTGTTGGGCGGAAATAGGCCGACGGGAGTGGCGTTACGCTGTGGGCGATGTTTTCTTGGGACACTTTATGCTTATTATCCCAATAGAAAGTGTCCTGGTCGGACGAATCAAGATTCCTAGTGCATCACGTAGACGGCCGATTTCCAACAAAGCCTATGGCACTTAGATGCACTGTTGGGCGGAAATAAGCCAGCGGGAGTAGTGTTACGCTGTGGGCGTTGTCTTCTCGGGACACTTTAGGCTCCATTATCCCAATAGAAAGTGTCCTGGTCTGACGAATCAAGATTCCTAGTGCATCACGTAGACATCTGAGCGAGGATACGCCGATTTCCAACATAGCCTATGGCACCTAGATGCACTGTTGGGCGGAAATAGGCCGGCGGGAGTGGTGTTATGCTGTAGGAGATGTTTTCTTGGGACACTTTAGGCTCCATTATCCCAATAGCACAATCCCTGACAGCTCTGAGGTATCTGAACATCGTTAAGGACCACGTTCACCCATTTATGGCAACTGTGTTCCCTGCGCTGGAGATGACCATTACAAGCACGATAATGCTCCATGCAACACTGCCAGCATCGTCAAGGAGTGGTTCCAGGAACATGCTGGTGACTTTCTGTTAATACCCTGGCCTCCAAATTCACCTGATATGAACCCAATCGAACATTTGCTGTTCGACTTGGAAAAGCGGGTTCTTGCTAAGTCACACATACCTCGAAATGTACGGGAACTGGAGGACCTGCTGTTGATGCTATGGTACCAGATACCCCAGGATACCTATCGTCACCTCATCGAATCGATGCCTCGCAGAGTGGCAGCTGTTTTGCGGGCTAAAGGGGGTCTTATAGATTATTAGGTATGTGGTCATAACTTAATGTCTCTTCGGTGCAATTAAGAATAAGAGGCCAATAACAAAGAACGAAAGACCAAGTGATACCTCATGGGAAGGGTTAAACCCCTGGGCAATCTCCACTGAGTGTGCCATTGGCCAGATAACAGTCTGCTTTTTTACCCTTTAAGCGACCGATGTTCTTGAACCAAAATGTGTCAAAACTTTCTGCGCTCCCTTAACAGAAAAGTTCACATAACGGCCTAGTATTACGAAAGTTACATCAAAGACATTTTTTCGAACCTCGTATCACCGCAGTATGGACCATACGAATGTTAAGTGATAAATGATCCCATCCAGTTATTTATTCTCTTCTCCATGACCCAAGGCACGATGCAAAACTGCTAGTCGCCCTGACACAAACATCATGCCACTGGTTAGAAACAAGTCACTCAAACATCTTTCCTTTCTTAGGTTCGTCGCCATTGTTATAGCCACTTTTAGTGAGTAATTAATCAGAAAGGATTATTGTCAATCATCCCCTGAACGATCACTTTGAACCGCAAGGCTTAGACGACACCATGCTTTCTGATGCGCAGATTCATTCGTTCCAGTTGCGTTCACTTCTTGAATAGCTAAGACATCCGTTCGAGCTGTTTTCAGCTCACTTCCCTAATTCATTCCAGCAGGTTAAAGGGTTAAATCAATTAAAGAAAAAAAAAGAAAGCCTTGCCCGTGCAGATCGCTTCTGTTTGTTCGCTACAGACATTAGAAACTGGAGTTTCACCGTAAATGTTTTACTCCTGAGAGAGTGTCAAGTTCGATATAGTCTTCTAGAATAACCTGAATATGAAGACTGTCACATTAGGGAATCAGTGTGTCCTACCGGATTTCCTGGAACTAAAGGAAGTACTGACCGGTTCAAGGATCCTCTCCATCATTCAGAAATAACTGAAAAAAAAGAAAGGCTTCAACTAGGTCCGAAGAAGAGAAGTGCACATTTCGTTCGCTTGTGAAAAAGCCCTTCCTTCCACACTTAACTTTAATGCAAATTAAGTTCGAAATTTTGATATATCCATATTACATCGTGTCACTTTAGATACTGAATAAATAAAATCTTATCACATAGTTAAATTCAGAATGAAATAATTCATACTTTAGTTAGAAATTCATACTTACTCATCAGGAGCTAAAATGTAAAAGGCTGTTGTGAGTAATACAAGTAAAAGAAAAATTGCGATGACGATGTTGTGAACAGTTCGTAAATGGTTCAGATCCATGAGATCCCTATGGAATGATAAAAAAAAATTTCTAACATTACTTTCTATGCAAGATATTGATAACAGATGATCAAATGAAATATCAAACCGTGGAAATGCCAATCTCTGTCTTACGGGACACTTTCTCCCTTGACAATCGTATAGCATCATTATCAAATTTTGTTGAATAGCTGCTAATCGTATGTGAATACATTTCCATGGCCTTCCATCTTGGGCAATTCATTTCTAAGTGGTTCAAGAATATTTTTTAAAGTTTATCTGTCCGTCTTGGATAGTTTCTTTGGGGTTGAGATTCAGATGTCCAGCGACCAAACTTTAATGCCCTACACCATTAATATTCGGAAACCAGCATGTCTACAAATAATCATTATTTACAGAAAACTTAATATTTTGTGCTGAAGCGATTAAAGACAACATAAATGTAGGATACCCGTCTAACTTCGAGTCCTCTAGTTTGGTTCGGTGGTACGTCTTTCCTTACCACATGTCATTAGTCCATTGAGACTCTTGTACCACCATAATTTTCGAGTCGTAAATACTCTCATATATATACTGAAGAGCAATTGAAATAGAGACAGCTAGCGTTATGCAAATGTGGCTCTGTGGGCGGCCCTGTAAACAAAAACGACATGACGTATGCAGCGATCCGACAATATAAGCACTGATGCGACGGAAATCAGTAAGAGTCGGACGCAGTACGTGTAAGACCAAGGATCTAAGCGCATTTGATCGTGGGCCAATCGTCGGGGCCCGACGAGTGGGTCACTCCATCTCAGAAGTCGTGCAGGCACTGGGATTTTCACGAGCAACTGTGTCACGAGTGCACCGTGAGTACATTGAATCCGGTAAAACCATTCCTGCAAGGGCCAACTGCCATGGATAACAGCTTGTGGATGAGTGGGGTCATCGTCGGCTAGCTCGAATTGTAACAGCGGATAGACGGGCTACAGTGCAAGAAATCACTCTGAAATTTAACGCTGGTGCACAAAAACGTGTAAGCAGCCACACCATCCAGAACCATTTCCTCGCTATGGGGTTGAGAAGCCATCGTCCCACGAGGGTACCGCTGCTGACCGCACATTACAGGGTGCAAAGATTAGCATGGACGCTGGAACATCGCCACTGGACCCTAGACATGTGGAAAAATGTTGCCTGGACGGATGACTCGAGATTCACGTTGGTGCATGCGGAAGGCAGGATATGAGTACGGCGCAAACCACATGAAGCGATAGATCCTTCTTGCCAGCAGGGTACTCTTCAAGATGTTGGGGGTGGCAATCTCGTCTGGGGACTGTTTAACGTGAAATGAAATGGGACCCCTGGTACGTGTGACATCCTCCCTCACAGGTCAACGTTACCGGGATATCCTGGACAACCATTTGCTTCCGTTTGTGCGTCTTCAACATCCCACTGGGGACCTTATCCTGCAACAAGACAATGCACCGTACTATCGCTCCCGAATTGTATCCGAATGGTTGGATGAGCACTCCACCGACGTGACCTCGCTTCCTTGGCCAGCTAGGTCACCTGACCTCAATCACATCGAGCACATCTGTGATGCCATCGGGAGAGATGACCCCACCCCCTCCATCAAATCTTCGTGAACTGTGGGAGCTTGTTTAGGGGTCGTGGATCCGTATGGTTTCCCAACGCTTCCGGTGTCTTGTCGAGTCCATGCAGAGACGAATCGCTGCCGTCATTAGGGCGAAAGGTGGCGCTACACGTTACTAGACAGGTATCTCTAATTCAATTGCTCTTCAGTGTATAACAATACAGGATTGATGTCCTGATGGAATTACATCGACATACACTGGCGGAAAGGGAAAAAGAACACCAAGAAGGAATTGGCGGACGATCATGAAATTTACATATGTTAATGGGGTCGAGTTTACGTAGGTGTGATGTTAATTTCGGGACCAACCGGTGAGCACTTGCGCCACAGCACGGCATAATATGCAAATTATTGTCGGTGGTATTTAAGGAGTACGGCGAAGTGAATGTAATCAGTTGTCGGCGTACGGACACGTGCGAAGACCCTGAAGAAGCTGCAATGCCTGGACATGGAAGATGTGTACGATTTCAGCAGTTATCGGACTTTGAGCGAGGTCGTCTAGTCGGACTCTGCGAGGCCGGGTGGTCGTATCGTCGTATTGCGGAGCGAATTGGACGGGAAGTATCGGTGGTGGTACGATGGTGGCATTCACACACGAGAAGACGTGGAACCGGGAGTCACAGACGGGCTGATGAGCGGACCGATCGACGCGTAAGAAGAGCGGCGATGTCAAACAGAACATCCACTGCGACGCAAATCCGAGCTGTCGTTGCACCTGAGGTGACTGTGCGAACAATACGCAACCGTCTACTGGATGCAAGACTACGTGCACGTGTGCCTCTGGCATGTGTACCTCTGACTCCAGCCCACCGTCAGGAACGGTTGCAGTGGTGTCGCCAACGTCTGCACTGGATAACGCAATGGTGATCTGTCGTGTTCAGCGATGAAAGCAGATTCTGCTTGGGAGCCTCCGATGGCCGTATGCGTGTTCGCAGACGCACAGGGGAGCGTCTCCACCCTTCTTGCATCCGCCAGCGACACACAGGGCCTACACCTGGTCTCCTGGTGTGGGGAGCGATCAGCTGACGCTCCCGTACACAACTAGTGTCTGTACCGGGTACGTTAAACAGCACCTCCTACATCAACAATATCATTCAGCCCGTTGTTGTGCCATTTGTAAGGTCGGTCCATCGTGGTGTTTTCCAGCAAGATAGCGCACGCCCACACACGGCATGTGCTACGCAACATGCACTTCAGGGTGTGAGGCAACTTACAAGGCCTGCACGTTCACCGGATTTGTCCCCCATTAAGCACGTGTGGGATTTTATGGGACAATGACTTATCCGGTGTCCACGGCCAGCCACGACCATCCTCAATTTACGCGTCCAGGTTGAGGATGCTTGGAACTCAATACCCCAAACTTACATCCAACATCTGTACGACAGACTCCATGCCAGAATTGCAGTGTGACGCAGTTCATGGCGGTTCAACCTCGTACTAACCATGTTACATGGAAATGTTATTTTTCAGTTTACCAGCAAATACAGCTGTATTTTGCCATAATGTTTTGATCACGTTATCCTCTGTATTCCGTTATTATGCTGTATAAATTTCGTTGGTATCAGACGTCCCCTTCTTGGTGTTCTTTTTTCACTTTCCGCCAGTGTATATATTTATCACACGCCAGCACTTCGGTTGCACATGCACCGTAACTCCCGCGTCCACCAGCACTCTCCTCTTGCCACGTCTTTCCGGGACGGCCTCCTTCACTAATCTCCTCCACACCAAAACTTTCCTATCTGAGAGAGTGTCACTAAATCCCTCAGGCGTAGGAAACACGTGACTTAGCGCTGACGTCAGTAAGACTTCGGGAATGTGCCCAGTCGTTACCTCCGAGACCATATATATATATATACAAAAGAAATCTCCATCTTATAGTACGAGTATTTACAATAAACCTTCTTGCAATATATGGATATCTGAATTTTCTTCACATGCTTGTTCACCTGAATTTTCTGATTTTCCTATTGACACATCTTTTTGCAATTCTGTGAGGTTTATGAAGGATATTCTTACGTTTCACTCATCTAAAACAAGACCCACGTTTGTGATCTGTCAATGACAACTAGTAGGATGTTTTTGATTAAATCAAACTGAGTTGAATGTTCCGGTTAAAACCACAAAATAAGTTCTGCAGCTCAGAAATTTACACCTACAGTTTAAAAGTAAAATGTAGTTAATTATTTTAAAATGTTTTAAAAAATAAAATTTACCTCCCTATGTATGTCAACGAGAAAAATGCGCAATAAATCATTTTTTTATCAAGATTTTCTGCCGTGTATCTTGCAAGTATTGTAACTTTATTGCATATTGCATTTGTGGCACTGTTTTATAAATCACCATCATGGGCGAAGCGTGCTGGTAACCACCGTCAACTACTGGAAACAGTTCAAAATAAATAAATAATTTAAAGAGAAAAACATTAATGCGATTCAAATTCCCTGTGAAGTCGCTTGTTCCGTACCGGCCATATAGAATGCTATTGCACGACGTCCTGCCTTGTGAATGGGCAGACAGTGGACCCATTTGACAATGTGAGTTTCCACTTCCGATAGTGGTTACAAACCACTAAATTCTGTCGACTGCGCTTGCGCACAGAGGATGCATGCGCTTATGCAGTCTAACACACAGAACATATGCTATCGCTTGTTACTATTCCCTGTTTTGGTTATATGGCCTCTTGAGTTGTGAATCTTCTTTCCACATTTGATTTCAGAGCTTTTTCTCCAGTTCGTTTTACGAGGTCCTACTGCATGTTGACAACTGTTTTTATTATTTAGAGGGTTCTTTTTATTTATTTCTATCTTTGAAAGCTGGAACAACTAAAATGAACGGTAATTTTTCATCTTCATTGGACCCTTTGTATATGTTACAGCCTCGAGTTAAAATGCTTGCTTGGTTGTGTTTTGTATTTTTCTAGGAAAAAATAGTTTCTGGAAATAAAATCATGGAGATTTGTACTTAAAGATGCCCCCTTACAAAAACAAAAAGACACTGCGAAAGAAACTACATAAAAAGACATTCTGCAGACGCGAAAGAAACTCAACATTAGGGACTAATAATTCTTTTTATGATAAAAAAGGACAGCTTAAAGCATTGTATTCCCCATTGTCTGGTAACACAATTGAAAAGGTTATGACTGACCACTGATAACCAAATAATGTATTAATCATCGTATACAATGAGAAAAGACTTATGGTTTTGAGAACTCTTAGAACCAAGATAAACAAAAACAGATTAAATAGATGTGTTCATAAAATCGAACTTTTAACAAACAATTTTATACAAAAAGAAAATCTTCTGCTTTATGTATTAATCAAATATTGTGTCTTCCACGACGCAGAAATGACGTTTCTTGTGAAGGATTTAAGCGAAAATGTTTCTTTTCACAAGATTTCGCTTTCTTCCGCATTAGCTGAAATTCGACATAGTGTTTCTTGAAGCCGTGAACGATACCTTACGGTGGTGGAATTCAGTTCTAAGTTTGAGTCATCCAAGGAAAAAATAAAGCCTGTTCACTGAAGGCTTTTTGTAGTCTTGTCTGAACATGTCCCACAAGAAGCCACTCTAAGCAGCGCATCCGTGAACAGCCTTCGAATGGGTTATTTTTCAGCACCCTCACAAAAGAAGGGCGATATGATATCAATCTGGAAAAAAATACAGGTCATTCAGGATACATGGTAACGATCCGTACGCGCGCGTATGTCATGGCTAGTTAGCAAATCAAACTGTAGGCCACAGCACATTCGTCTTTTAGTGCGGAATGCCGTAAGCCATAATATAGTCTGCTCCAGACGATGCCACCAAAAATACCCAGCTTCTGGAAGTGGTACATCACAGTCCTGTCCGATGTGAACAATTGTTATTCGGAAATACACGGTCCTATCAGAATAATATGACCACCCTCGTCACAGAGTGCACGTGACAAGGTCGACAACACGGGGATATAAGCGACTGGCCTGGACAGATGAGCCATAGTACGTCACTTGAGCACAATGTGCAGAGGTAGTGATATGACGGACGTTCGAAAAGGAATGACCATCGGCTACAGCCCCAAGGGTGGAAACATTGCAGAACCAGCAGACTTCGTGGGCTGTTCGCAAGGTGCTGTAGTAATGGTGTATCAAGAACGGACCGCTGGCACACCGAGTACCTCATGACGTCATAACTGTGGAGCCTCAAAAGCCATCGACCCCAGAGGAGAACAGTTTCCGTTGATTGGCGAACGGCAATCGACCATGCAAATGAAAGCTGGGGCTCCAGGTACGTGATCCCAATAACAGCAGAGCGAATCCTTTGACACAGCTTTGACTCTGGGTCTCCGGAGTCAAAGCACCCGCATTAACCCAGGTCCGTCGACAACGATGCCTTCAGTTCGCATGGGACGTACAACGCCTGCAGTTCATTGGAAGAGTGGGAAAAGGTTGCCTTCTCCGACGAATCGAGGTTTCTAATCCACAGAAGTGACGGGCGGTGGCGGATATGACGTCAGACACACGAGAACCAACACCGGGAGACACTTGTTGGTCAGGTAAAGCCGCAGGTGGCAGTGTGCATGCCTGGGGGATGTTTTCCTGGTATGACCTAGACTGCTGGCCATACCAGGTTGGTACCACTGGATGAATTCCTGAACGCTAATGGTTACCTGTACATCCTTGCTGACCAAATGCATCCCTTCATGTTGGACGTTTACCCTGGTAGTGATGATGTCTACACGAACACGACGTCTCCGTTCTCCCTTAGCCGACAAAATCGCCCGATTTCAATCCCATAGAGCACTTGTGGGACTATTTGGATCGACAGGTTTGACATGCTGACCTCCGTGCTCTGCTGCAGTCCGAATGGGCACGTATGTCTCGGGCCAACCTTTAAGGGCCTCATGGCGTCCATGCGACGCCGTCTCGCCACTCTCATCTGGGCCAAGGGTGGTTATTCCCATTATTAGGTAGGTGGTCATATAATTCTGATATGACTGTGTATTAAAAGCATGCAAGGCTCGTAGTTTCAAGAGTTCGAAGAAAGGTGTTAATGCGTTATTACATAGTAAAGAAATTTTGCGGCGTAGAAACCTTCCTCTTGGTACAAAACAGCTAAATTCCAGTCTCAGAGCAAGTCGTTCTGCGTCTGGTATCCAAAAAGGTAAAGAGGCTGGCGTCAGAAACAAACCCAGCGACACAAGGTGTCATTGCAGCGATGATGAAAGTGTCCGTGGGAATCGTTAACACTTTAAGGAGAAAAGGGGAAAATCTATCCTACACCTGCAATGATATATAATTATTTCTATAGACATTTTCTCAAAAACTACTGCGTTCTTGTCTTCAAAGTTCTGAGCGCAAATAAAGTTCTTAGCTAATATACACAGTGCGTAAAAGAATATTTAAGACAGGCGCTAGATTTCAGCCTACGGTGGCGCCACCAGTGTAATCGCGAATGCGTAATAAACCGTGACCATCTGCTTGCTTTCTGCCAAAAGTACTGCGCAGTTGTTAAAGTAACTCAAACGAAACGGCCGTTCATTAGAGAAGTAAAATTTTTTTCATGTTGAATTATTAAGATGGAACAAAGGGCTGTTATTAAATTTAACGCAAAACTTGGAAAAAAGTGCCTCGGAAACGTACCAAATGATAAACAAAACTCACCGTAAACTTTTTTTCAAGTAGATCAAACGTTTTCCAGTGGCACAAACGTTTTTTGGACGGAAGAGAGACGCTAGAAGATAAGCATACCGGAAGACCAAGTTCATCTAGGACACCTGAGATTATTGAAGAAGTGCGTGATTTCGTGGCAAACAATCGATGTGCGTCACTAAGAATGATGGAAGAGTCTTTAAACATCAACAAAGAAACGATTCGAACCATCCTGCATGAAGATTTGGGCAAAACAAAAGTCTGCGCTAAATTTGTTCCACACACGTTAACCAATGAACAAAAATCAAGGAGAAGTGCACATTGCAGAGACATCATTTCAGCCGCTGAAAATGATCCAAACTTCTTAAAATCGATTGTTACAGGTGATAAAACATAGTGTTTTCAATATGATCCTAAAACAAAGCGACAAAGTGCGGAATGGAAGTTAAAAAACTCACCACAAGCCAAAAAACCAAGAACAGTTCCATCGAAAATCAAAACAATGCTCATTACATTCTTCGATAGTAAGGGTAATATCCACAAAGAATTTGTTCCAAGTGGACAAACAATTACTGGCGAGTTTTGTTTAAATGTTTTGAGGCGTTTGATGGACAGAATTCGTCGCATTCGTCCAGAATATCAAGATGAAAACAGTTGGTGTTTGTTGCACGATAATGCACCCAGTCACACCTCACTTCTTGTTCGTAGATTTTTGGCGAAAAATAACGTCTGTGGGTTAAATCATCCACCGTATTTGCCTGATTTAGCACCCTGCGACTTTTCCTTTATTCCCAAAACTTAAAATGACGTTAAAAGGGTGTTATTTTGGTGATATTTCGACCATACAAACAGCTTCGACGCGTGCTTTGGAGGCAATTCCGCAAAGTGAGCTGGAACAGACATTCGAATCATTATTAAATCGCTGTAACAAGTGTATTGGAGCCGGAGGGACTTATTTTGAATAACAAACCAAAACAAATTATAATTTCTTGTTTCTATTTCATTTTACAGACCCAGTCTTAAAAATTCTTGGCCACACTGTGTATAATTATTTCTATAGACATTTTCTCAAAAACTATTGCGTTCTGGTCTTTAAAGTTCTGAGAGCAAATAAAGTTCTTAGATAATATATGATCCAGATGGGGTCTTGAAATCATTTGTCACGATTTTTTAAAATTCTGTTTATCTCAGTCGGTGCTTAACCTGAATACTTTCCGACTGAGATAATTGAATCTCCAAAAATTACTGAAAAATTTTAGTTTTCGAAATTACAGCCGGGGCATATTAATTAAGGGCTTTATTTGCCCCAAGAATTTTGAAGACCAGAACGCAAGTCTGTGAGAAACTGTGCATAGAATGAATTAACATTGCAGGTATAGGACAGATTTTCCTTGAGGTCTGTACTTATTCCACCTAGAGTTACGTAGATTTACAGCTAAGCGTCACAAGAGGCTAATACACGAACTTCTCCCAAGCCGCATTTCGGACACAAGGACCACTTGAAGAAAAAGTTCTACAAAAAATACTTAGTCGGCCCAAGGTGGAAGAAAAATGTGGTTACCTTGGACGACGCCTACGTTCATCTATGAGATTGCAACAAACCCAGTGCAATTTACTATCGGCTGGACTATGCCACTGGCTTTCCGAAATGGTATTGAAAATGCAACGAAATTTGCCCACAACTGCCACTGCAATGGCGTACCGGGGCAAACTGCAGATTCTTCGGATGGCTGAAAATGCCAAAGTAAATTCTACATTACAATAGACAGAAATTAGGACACAAATTTATACGATCAGAAAGCAGCTATTCGGACATCAATTTACGAGCAGAAGGCAGAAAGATTCTAATACCAATTTACGAGCAGAAGACAGACAGATATTCAGACACCAATTTAAGAGCAGTAAGCAGGAAGATTCAGATAATTTATTAGAAGGCAGAAAGAGATTCGGACACCAATTTACGAGCAGAAAGCAGACAGAGATTCGGACACCAATTTACGAGCAGAAAGCAGACAGAGATTCGGACCCCAATTTACGAGCAGAAGGCAGAAAGATTCGGACACAAATTTATGAGCAGAAGGCAGACAGATTCGGACACAAATATACGAGAAGGCAGAGATTCGGACACCAATTTACGAGGACACAGGGTCGGTGCTCATGGTGTGACAAAACTCCTGGTACGCATCCACCAAGATAAAGCGTCAAATCCCAGTTCAATATCCATCCAAAATTTCATGCGTCAGATGGAGCAAAAGACCGCGATTCAAGCAATACCATATACAGCGACTTCCCTGTCAAATCTTCTGAATTCTCTTAGATGGAATTTTGCTCATTTGAGTGATTGTTGAAACTGGACCTTCGGAAGATACGACCACGTACAACAGTGGTCTGTGGAAAGCTTGTAAGGAGTAAAACAATACCAGCATGATTACACTTCAAAATAACACCTTTTACATTGGAAATTGCCGTGTATGGCTATAGCAGCAGTAAGGGCTTTTAGATCGAACACCGGTGGTAGAGGTTTTTCGACTTCCCCAGTCATCTGAAAATAGTTACAATAGATCCTGACCGCCCATCTTAACAGAGCTATATGATCTATATGATCATATGTAAAGGATTTTAGGAAGGGAGTGTCGGATCCCAGGTCTTAAACAACCCTTAGAAATAGAAAGCTAGGAGATTTGGGCTAGAGTGCCCGATAGGAAAGTGACACGGAAGCGAAGTAGAAAGAGGAGGAAGACGCCCTTATTTATTACCGGGGTGCCAGTACCCGGGGTCCGACGGCTTAACGTGCCCATCCGACGCACGGCGGATATTTAGTGGATCGAGCGTTCGTACCTGCCTGGGATCGAACCCGAGGTCCTTTCCGTGGCAGTCACGAACGTTGTCTACTAGGCCACCCGCGACCCATCTTAACAGAGCCACATCCTTTCCAAGTTTTATTCGATCCTAAATTAAGTCTTTATAGTTTATATAAATATTTTATGTTTATTTCAATTACTTACGTCAGAACGGAGTTCCTATTCATGTGTATCTTAGCACTGAACTGTTCCTTCATTTTCTCCTCACTAGAAAAGAAACAGCAGTCATGGAAAAAATATGCTTTTTACATACCATAAAGGAGATAAGAAATATACTGTATGTTGCACATACCATAAAGAAAATAGTGCAAAAAATTATAAAAGTTGTGAGTGGTCAGATGCCAGCACCTCTGAGCACTGGGTCACCGAGGCGGCTTTCTGTCATTTCTACCTATGCTTCCTTTGAGTCCTATAAACGAATCTTTCACTTTTTCTTAATATTCTATAAATTTTCTAATGATAACATAATGAATTTGCATTTCAAGGGCTGTAATTTACTGGCAGAATTTAAAGGAAGACACATTCTGCAAACCAGGCGTGCGTGTAGTAAACATCCCGCTTTTCAGTACTTAAAAACGTCATTCTTATTCTTCAAGAGATTTTAAGAAAACATTCCTGTTAACAGAAAGTGTGACGAGCAGTATTTTAGGATTTCCAGAGTTTACACTACAGATAAGAACGGTGACGAATGAGAGGTAAAATAACAGTTGACGATACAGTTGTAGGGCAAACTTGATAAGTCTTACGTCTAAGAGCGGTATCTCAGACCGCAAAATGGGTGACTAGCTCATAGCCTGTGACATGCACGGGCGAAATAGATGTGACTGAAATTTTCACAACAGTAATCGTAACGCTGATTCCTTTCTGTGAAATAAAATAACACTGATTCCTTTTTATGAAATTACTCTGCAATGCCAAGAAAATGAAATAAAACAACATAACACCTACATAGCAGAACAAACGTCGCAGACAGTTGTTTGAGCACGTGCGTGTTGCCACAGATAAAATCGTTTGTCTTACTAACTGTATTTTATTTTCTGGCATTTCTCCTTGATTTTACGTATCGTGCGATAGCGGTGAGCTTAGTCCCGATTTCAGCCACCAGATAAAAGCAGATGGCGCTACAAGTACTGAATGACGTCAGAGTTCGTTAGGGACAGACGTAGCCTTAGTTCAAATTTCGGCCACCTGATAAAAGCGAATGAATAGTTAATACACACAATTGACGTGGATTAGGAACATTAAACAGAAGTCATCGCTCTTTCCACGTTTATTAGTGAGTCACGGAAAAATTCTCATCGTCCGCCACCGGGCCAGGAGAATTTCGAACCCAGTCTTCCAGTTATACACCGGACATGCAACCACTGCGGCCTCGAATTCTCCAGACTCACAAACCGCTAACTGCCGAACCACATGGTAGGTCGCTTCTTGGAGCCCCGCACAATGCTGGGGATTCACAAAAGATGGTAAGCAGCAACTGGACAAATAACTAGGAGGCGAATGAATAATTAACCCACACAATTGACGTGCATTACGAACATCAAACAGAAATCATCGCTCTTTCCACGTTTATAAATGAGTCACGGAAAAATTCTCATCGGCCGCCACTGGGTATTAATTATTCATTCGCCTCCTAGTTATTTGCTCAGTTGCTGCTTACCATCTTCGGTGAATCCCCAGCACTGTGCTGGGCTCCATGAAGCAACCTGCCATGTGGTTTGGCAGTTACTCGTATGTGAGTCTGGAGCATTAGAGGCCGCTGTGGTGCAGTGGTAGCATGTCCGACGCATAAGTCAGTCTGAATCCCGGTGGCGGCCGATGAGAATTTTTCCGGGATTCACTTATAAACGTGGAGAGAGCGGTGACTTCTGTTTGACGGATAAAAGCAGATGGCGCTGCAGGTACTGAATGACGTCAGAGCGTTAGGGACAGTTGTAGTACAGTGCCTAGAAGAATTAGTGTGTCGTGCTCGCAGAAAAACTTGCTGCCCGCAATCATGAAAGCGGTAGATGGCGCTGCGATCGGATGTCACGTCGCTTTACGGGAGGAAGGACGACGAAAATGCACATCTTTCTGTGACACACACTCAGCTCGTCAGCATTATGTGTACTCCTGGAACGATATTTTATAAGCAGATAACTTAAGTATATACGAAATAATCGACACACCTCTTTCATCCCCCCCCCAAAAAAAAGAACGAACGGGGTGCTCAAGATTCATTAATAAGGGTATCGTAGTTTAAGTTAAGCTTTGCATTGTGCTAACATCAACATTAATGTTCGATATTTCGGAAGATTTTGACTCGTACACGGGTTACATTATGCAAAAACACTGGAGACCAATATGCAGTTTACAATCACTGAAACATCAACTTACAGTATAAAGTAAAAATTAAAAAAAAAAAAATGTTTTGCACCTCAAAACCTTACCGGAAAAAAAGGCGGAAATATTTTCTCAATGAGACCGACTTTATAATTTGCATTCCAATAATCCAATTAGGTCTTTAAATTCAGTAACCTAAAAACTTTAAAAATTATTTAATAATGTACTTCATTTTTCAGCAATGAGCGACTAAATTTCTTGGTAAGAACATGGGATCAAAATAAATATTGAAACTTAATGCTTTCCATTTAGTTGGCTTTGAAAAGAAGCCTTTTAATGAGTTGAAAATAGAATACAACAAATGCGATTACTATTTTAAAAATTGGTCTATTTTCTAATAATATACCAACTGTAATCCATTTATAAAATCATTCCTAAAAAACTTTGCCTGTGATACGATAAACAAAAACTGAATGTATATGATGACATTCTTTTAAAGAAAAATAATTATAACATTTTTCTTTACTTTTCTTCACCTTAAAATAATTATGTGATTAAATTTGCTATTCAAATGTGTTTGCAGTGAAGAGAGGAAAATTCTTTTGCACCTTAAGTAAAAAGTTGAATAAGGTAAAAATTAAGAATTGGGTGTTCATGGAGTCTGTCTAAATGGGATAATTCTATGCAGTTCCTGTAAACTATTTTTACCCTTAAAAAAAAAGGAAATTATTAATGTAGCATACACACAGTCGTAGCGTGGGGAAGGCACAGTAGGGCATGTGCCCCCCCCCTTTAAAAATTTGAAAAACTAATTAGTCGTTCGCCTTTTTAAATGTCTTTTATATTTGGGAAAATAGTAGGTATGGCGTCAGGCTTGAGTAATGGTTTGTCTCGGTATGTTAGAACTTCCTTACCTTGAATAGTGGAACGATAATGCATCGCCATGAATTTAGATTCAAAGTGCAAGGCACATACAACACAACTTTCATCAAGTTTCTTATCAGCTCTGGGAATCGCCTTATCCCATTTGCTCAACATATCAGGAATTTTGGGGACAGCAAAGAGTGATATTTTATTTTTGCAGGATTTATAACCAGTATTACATCCTGGCACAAAACAGCTGTTTTGTGCTGTTAATGTGCCAGAAAACACAAAACAGCTGTTTTGTGTTTTCTATGTTTTTTATTATTTGCTAATGCAGAATTTCCCAGTCCTTTCATAGCCGACATTATTTCCCTATGATCTTATAACTGTTGCAGTCGATTTCAGTACTGCACTTAAGTTTAAACACACAGTAGGTTTAACGCTTGACCAGTGTTTCTTTTAGGACTTTTTGGCCGGGGGGGCAAATGGAACCTTAGAGGGGGCAAGTTTTCCATTTGCAATATAATCTTAACTACTATATTTACATAAATAGAAGTAATTACTATATATCTAGCACAGGGCCGCATTTAGAGGGGGCATTGCCCCCCCGGAAAATGTTTCATTTTTTTTTGTTTTTTGGTTAAAATGCAACTTTAGAAAAAAATGCCTTAATTTTATAAAAATGTATCAACTTAAAAAATGCTTTAACTTTTCTTCAATTTTTTATTAACTTTAATTTTTTCCAGATGGTGGATTTCAACAACTTCCTTCCCCCCTCTTCCCCCGAAGAAAAATTCTATATACATACATACATCCCTGATATAGTAATTACTTCTTCAAACATTTCAGGAATAACAAGCTTTTTTCTGCTAAAGGAGGGAGGGGGGTCCGCAGTCTTGAAATTTTTATCAAAATGCATTCAACGCACTCTTGATCCTGAATCACGATTTCCAGACAATTAGATATGATTAGTCTACTTAATATATTTTGAAGAATATCATGCGTCGTAATACACTTTTTAATAAAATAAACTATAACTAGTACCATTTTAATAAATATTTAAAAAAAGTATAATTGGAGAAATATTTGTAGCATAAAAAGAAACGAAACTTCCTTTTTCATCCTAGCCTGAATTTATTAAAATTTGGTTTGGTAACCTAAAATGTCTGGGGGGGGTCGTTTCCGGGAGGGCTTCGCCCCCTGGATGTATGCCTGAAAGAAACACTGCGCGAGACAGCCAATACTTGATGAACTTCTACATCTTTCCGAAAAAAATATTACTAATTTCGGAAATAAATTTCGTTTTAAACAATCCACAGTTGAATAAAACTAGCACATTAATACCCGAATAAGCCTATTGCGCGTTTTAGTGATCAACTGTTGAATTACCTAGTGTATTACTGTTATGATCGAGCTGCAACGAATTAGCAAAGATACTGCCAAAAAGATTTCCCTCCACTAACCTTTGTTTTGTGAAAATTTGAAGTTTCGTAAGGCAGCAAATCCTTGGCAAACAAACTTCCCAGCATTGAATAGCATGAAGCCGATGAAGCATCCTAACGTAACTTCCGATGCCAGCTCCCTCTGTCATTTCATGACGATTGGTCACAAAACCGTGAGTGACATCTTAGGGAGCACGTCACACTAATTCTTCTAAGCACTGTAGTTGTTTCTTTCTTTCTTTCTTTGATTGGAGGTTTAACGACCACCGTGAGCAACTCAATGGGCTATAAGCAGTCGCCCGTCCCTAATTTAGGGTCACTGGTTCCAGGGAAGGGAGAGAGCCAGTGCCGTAAGACAAACACAACATCCATGCCTCACCGGGATTCGAACCCGGACCCCTTACGGACGAATGATCAGAGACCAGCGCCTTAGACCACTGCGCCACCGGGGCGGCACACTGTAGTTGTAGCCTATTATATAGGTTTTATTTTCGGTGTAACATGCGATATTTTATTTAAAGCGATGACGTTTGTAGGCAGCACACAAAGAGTGGTCTCCGGTTGGCTCAACATAATGCAAGAAGATTGGTAATTGAGGAATTTTTTTTTTTTTTTTATTCGAAGGTTTAACGACTACGCTGATCCACTCGATGGGCCATAAGCAGTCTTGCCCGTCCCTAATTTAGGGCCACTCGTTCCAAGGAAGGAAGCAAGTCAGTGCGGTAACACAACATCTATACCTCACTGGGATTCGAACCCGGACTCATCTCGGACGGATAGTCAGAAGCCAGCTCTTAGACTAATGCGCCACAGGGGCAGCTCAAGGAATTCATTGGCTGAAGGTAAGCGAAGTTCTTTCACTTAGCAAACCTCTGTCCAAAGATTTTTTTTTTTTATTGGAGGTTTAACGACCACCGTGAGCAACTCAATGGGCTATAAGCAGTCGCCCGTCCCTAATTTAGGGTCACTGGTTCCAGGGAAGGGAGAGAGCCAGTGCCGTAAGACAAACAACATCCATGCCTCACCGGGATTCGAACCCGGACCTCTTACGGACAAATGATCAGAGGCCAACGCCTTAGAGCACTGCGCCACCGGGGCGGCGTCCAAAGATTTAGCAACTATGATTAGCCTCAGATGAGATTTATTATTGCACTCATATTATTGGCAACTGAGCTGCGATAAGACGTCCAAACGCGCGCGTGGGCCAGATGCGCGGCCTTCTATCTAATCTTCCGAGTTGTAGTGTGTTTATCCTACGTCACAGCTTCTGTTTCATCCCTGAAAACAGTAATCTTAAGTTAAGGACAGGCCAGTCCATTGTCTTATAAGCTCAGGATGGGGGTGGATGGGAGGGAGGGGTGCGGAGGGTATGAAGTTTTACCCACCTGTTTGCCATATTTTAAGTTTACGATAGATAACTTGCTTACCTCAGTTCGTAGCTAAAAATTCTTAGAGATCTTGTGACGTGCCTGTCAAGACGGCAAAGTTGCAGCATTAAACTTTGTCGGTGCAGCTTAAATGGGAAAGTCTTCGGCTCCGGATCTGAAGGATGCGGATTCGATTCCGATAACCGGCAAAAAGCTTTTACGATATATTGGCTCCCAAGTTTAAAATTAATCTCCTGGGTTCTGCGAAAAATGTGGAATGTTCGTTCCACACATCGCGTGAAAGTAGTCAGAATTCATTCCACAGTGAGCTCCTCTTGAAGCATGGTTTGCCGGCTGAACCGAAAACCTACGATTCCGTCCCAGCCATTTCTCAAGAGAGGATATACACTATATTGAAAAAAGTCACCGGACACCCCTTCAAAAACAAATGAACGGATCAGCTGCGTTTTTAAGATGCGCGGTATAAAAACAAGCCTGCAGCTGACCGCGATCATATCGCACTGTGAGGTTGAGTGAAAATGTCGCGGCGGGAGAGAACTGAATTTGAGAAAGAAAAGATTGTTGGGTGTTATATTAGTGGGTTGTCCGTAAGAGAAACCGAGAGGCGTTTAAACATATCCAAGTCAACTGTTTTGGATGTACTAAATAAGTGGAAGACACCTGGCGTGCTTGAAGCAGCAAAACGTGCCGGCAGACCAAAG
Organism: Macrothele yani; assembly: GCA_039090855.1. NCBI lineage: Eukaryota > Metazoa > Arthropoda > Arachnida > Araneae > Macrothelidae > Macrothele > Macrothele yani. The sequence continues at coordinate 118,270,386 of CM077005.1, read as the reverse complement.
AAAATCAGTGATACAGGACGTCGAAGCCTCAGGAGAGTCGTTACAGATAATCGACGGAGTACTGCACAAGACCTCAGTGTACAGGTGAGTAAAAATGTTGGAACCTCGTTATGTACATGTGCCATTCGCAGAGAACTTCATTCCATGGATTACCGTGGTTGTGAGGCTGCTCATAAGCCTTTTATCTCCACTCGTAATGATACTCGGCGTTTAGCATTGTGTAAAGAACATTTATCGTTGACCATAGATCAATGGAAACTGGTTCTATGGGCCGATGAATCCAGATACACGATCCATCAGTCTGATGGCCGTGTGTGGGTATGGCGACAGCCAGGGGAACGTTATTTGCCACAGTGTACTGTTCCTACGGTCAAGTTTGGAGCTGGCAGTGTACTAGTGTGGGGTGTTTTTCGTGGTATGGTCCTGGTCTATTGGTTATCGTTGACAAATCTGCTCACCAGCAAGTCTACCCGATGTTCTGGACAAATATGCCCTACCAATTCTGTGGCAATTCTATGGAACCAAGCCTTGTTGGTACCAGCAGGATAATGCACCGAGCCATAAAGCAAGGTTTCAAAATCGCTTTATTATTATTTATCATAAGAAAACATAAGAGGGAGACGTACAGTATTGGGTGTCTCACTGAGAAATAATACAAAACTGTTAAAACATGATGGTATATACACTGCAATGACAAAGGGGATGAATAACAAATGCTGCAAGCAAAGCTTATTGAATAAAATTTGCAGAAGAAACAGAGATAAACACATCGTGTCACATGACATTGGCTGGGAATGATTTACAGGATAACACAGGCGAAACAATAGTACACAATTAGAAAAAGAACAGCACAAACACCGCCGTGAAGGTAAAACATTACAAACATGAGATAAAAACACAGCGTGCACAATTGTGCAAGTTATTGAACGAGGGCACCAAAGCAACATAATACAGGCGGGGTGAAAGTAAGTAATGTACACGAGTAAGCATGAAAATACACTAAGATGGCATTAGCATTCACAATTCAACGGTAGCGTGGATTGCACGAGTCGTAGAGTGGAGGAGGGGCACCAGGGTGCCACGGAACTCAGCAAAGGAGGTGTAGAATGTCCTAGGGTACTGATAGGTGTAGCAGTCCAGAATCAACCGCAAACCATGGAGCGGCCGGCGCCCAGGTAGCATAGAAGGTGGCTTCTCGACGACTGGAAGAAGCCGACTGGTACTCCAGGCGGAGTCGAGAAAACAATCGATCTTGAAAATGGCATAAAAGTGCTGCGCTGGCCTGGTGTAAAGAGACCGGCGAGGAAACGCTGTGGAGTTGTTGAAGGTATACGTAAATAACGTGTTTAACCAGCACGAAAAGATAGGCACATACTGACGGAAGAGGCGTAGGTGGATGAGCCCGCAGAAGAAGATGTCTGTAGGCAGTGAACGGAAGATCTTGAGAACAAGAGCGACTGGCAATCCGGAAAGTCTGGTGGAGGAGAGGCATCAGGATGGGACAGTAAAGGTAGACGTGAGAAACGTCTGCCTCCTGTGCGCAGAAGGAGCAGAGAGGGGAGGAGAGAAGAGACATGCAAAAGAGAAAATACGGAACAGGGAGGCGATTATGCAAAAAGAGCCAGTGGGTATTAATTTCAAGAGGGGCAGATAAGGGTGAGCGGGCAGCGGCCCAGACAAGAGGAAGAGAAGCAGGGGGAACCTCCAGAATAGAAAGCGGTGAAGGGGTGGCAAGGTGCACTAGAAAACGATAAAGAGATTTAGAGGAGAGAGAGGAAGAACCGAGTTTGTGAGTCGGAGGAAAAACGGCAGCGGAAGAGGGGCAGAAAAGACAGAGACGAGACCGGTGGGGGAGACAAGATCAGGGAAAAGCGAAAGAAGTGCAGTTAGCAGAGAGTCATAGACCAAACGGGCGGATGGGGACGAGAGAATAGCAGGGGGAGGCCAGAGAAAGGGCGCCAGGATAGATCCGAGTTAGTGAGGTCTTGTACAGTTACTACACTGCTCGGAGCCAAGAGGGGAATGAAAAACAGGGGAGATGGGGGGGATGAACAAGGGAGTTGAAGAAGAGGGGTTCAGAAAGAAGCTCTAGAGTTGAAGAGGGAGGGGAGCGAATGAGGGGGAGAGAGCGAAGGTGAGTGAGGGCTTCAGAATATGCAGGTGGGAGTTTGGAGGGGTGAAAGGGCAGCAATCCATGAGAACTAAAGAAAGAAAGGAAAAATGTGGGTTACGCAAGGAGGCAAGAACGTCACGTACCTGAACTGCGGAAGCCACTGGAGCCGTGAAAAGGTGAATGAAGTTGATCACTCGGCTTGCTTTGTAGCACAGCGGGACATCAGGTAGGCCAGCACCACCATAGGAGGGAGGAGCACAGAGCTTGTGGACGTTAATCCAGTGATGACCCGCCCACATTACTCGAGTAAGGCAGCGTGTAACCTCCTGGAGACAGAAAAGCGGGGTCGTAGATACCTTCTGTTCATCTGCAAGCATTCTTGGATTGCATGTCCTGGTGAGATTTGCACGCTCGTAGTAGGACATACAGAACTGCGCACGACACCAGAATGCAGCTGTGCGGAGGAGGCGAGGATGGAGTTCCGAGCGAGTTGCACTGGATGTAGCTTGTGGTGCGCCTAAGTGCACACCCAGGAAGCGTTGGGTAGTGGATGACCATGTGGCCCCCCATGGAGCATCCAAGCGATTGGACCACGACCCGCACCACAATCCAGTGCTCTTAGACGTATTCAGTTCAGCTGCAGAACATGAAGCAAGGACCGTTACGGCGTAGTTTGACTATGATTCCGTATCGCGTGTGGACTGGCCAGCACAGATCCCTGATCTTAATTCCATAGAGCACCTTTGGGGTGAATGGGAGTACCTCATAAGAAGTTTGGAACCAAGGCCTACTACTACTAAGCAACAGTTAGCGGCAGCATTATGTACTGAATGGGAGCGCATACCTATTGCTGTGTTCCAAAACCTTGTCGGAAGCATGTCTCTAAGGTACAGTGCATGCATTAAGGCCAAAGGTGGACCATCACCGTACTAATGCATGTCAATAAATGTTATGTTGTATTTCTCTTTTAGGTGTCCGGTGACTTTTGTCAATATACTGTATATGACGTATCTACTTTAGAGGTGACGCACATGTCCAGATGACAAAGCTTCAGCGAGAAACGTTGTCGGTATAGCTTAATTTGGAAAGAATTCGGCTCCGGAGCAGAAGAATGAGTTCGATTTTCTGCACCTTCAATTAGCTTTTCGCTATAAACCTTATAGAATATATTTAGATTTTAATTATTAAATAACTGCAAACGATTAGTGATCCAACTTGCATGATCTTTGCACCAGGAGAGTCTTTTGCGCCGATGAACAGTGGTTAGGAGAGGATGTCAGCGGGATCGTCTGCTGTTATAGTCCATACGTGAGACTCGTGGTCAAGACAGACACTGTTCCGGGTTGACCTCTGTTGTATTGGGTAGTCAACTGTGTAACAGTGCTGCGTCTGTTGGCCTGTTTGAGTCGTCGGACGCGGCGGCCTCCTTGCACCTTGACCTTTCGCTACCATGTGCAGTTTTGCCTCCGGGTTGTTGTTTGATACACTTTAACTACTGCGGCTCATGGACAACCCACCAACTCAGCCGTTTGGGAAATCGAGACACCAGTTCTCCGAGCTCTCGCGATCTGTCCGTTCTCAAAGTCCGATAATCCTTTCATTCATCCATAACGCTCCGAATTTTAGTACCTACTACCTCACTTGCACCTTACAGTATACGTGCTCCAATCACACTTTACGGTATATGTGCTGCACTCACATCTTACGGTATATGTGCTGCACTCGCACTTTACGGTATATGTGCTGCACTCGCACTTTACGGTATATGTGCTGCACTCGCACTTTACAGTATATGTGCTGCACTCGCACTTTACAGTATATGTGCTGCACTCGCACTTTACAGTATATGTGCTGCACTCGCACTTTACAGTATATGTGCTGCACTCGCACTTTACAGTATATGTGCTGCACTCGCACTTTACAGTATATGTGCTGCACTCGCACTTTACAGTATATGTGCTGCACTCGTACTTTACAGTATATGTGCTGCACTCGCACTTTACAGTATATGTGCTGCACTCGCACTTTACAGTATATGTGCTGCACTCGCACTTTACAGTATATGTGCTGCACTCGCACTTTACAGTATATGTGCTGCACTCGCACTTTACAGTATATGTGCTGCACTCACACCTTACAGTATATGTGCCGCATTCACACCTTACAGTATATGTGCTGCATTCACACCTTACAGTATATGTGCTGCACTCTCACCTTCAGTATGAGCTACGTCAGTCGACTAATCGCGTCCCCTAAGAAATCACGTGATCAACGGACCTCATCCACTTTCCACAGGGGTGGTTATAATACAGTGATCCCCCGGTATACGTGTGTGGACATGGCATCGTCTCCATTTCTTTGAAGCGCATGGAAACAACTCAGAACACTGATCATGTCACAATGGTTTAAATATTTACGATCCATTTGTCGTGATGAAGCAGAGCCAAACGCTCAGCAAATATACGACGTTGCTCATTTTCTCAGCTAATATTTTCTGAATACACATTGTTCATTTCCTATATTTTAGCTGAATACACTGATAACACAAGTGAGTAAACAGTTGGCTACATCAATACTAGAAGAATGCATATTCAGTAAGTACTTACTATTTGCTATCTAAGTCCGGTGTGGTTGGTTTTTTAAGGCTATAAGCGGCAGCTGAACCATTCATTTCTTCACGTTTATCCAGTGTGGCCCCTTTCATTTTTATACCACTGCTATTCCAAGCACTTGATACTTCAAATAAAACTGAAAGAGAGAGAGAGAAAAAAAAAGGAACAATTTAATATTTGAAACATTCTCAATGTTATTCTGTATGTACATAAAAATGTGATTATAACAAAATGTTTAATATCTATATCTAAACGCACCTATGACAAATATCTTTCGTTGAATAATTTAAGAAAAGATGAATTAATGAGCAAGATTTTTTTTTCACTCTTTCGTGTTTGAGGAAAATTCGTTGAACCACGGTGAATTATGTAAAAGTACAATTATTACGGGTATCATCATCATCAACCATTGTCAATCCACTGCTGGATGAAGGTCTCCCCAAGTTTCTTCCAAAATTGTCTGTCTTGAGCTTGTCTCTTCCATGTCACTCCAGCATACTTTGGAATTTCATCCATCCATCTCCCATTTCATCCATCCTATCCCTCGGAATCTAGTCTAAAATTTCGGTTGTTCATCGGTGGTCCGTTCTTCTTGTAACATGTCCAGCCCACTGCCATTTCAGCGATTTTACTCTGGTCATGATGAGCGTGCTGAGTTATGGCCAAACTCCCCAAATATGCTTACACAATTATGGGTATACACTGATATTAATATTGTAATTGCATCGTTTTAATCATAACTTCTTTCTGAAGAGCTATCTCTATACAATTTGCTCACAGCCATAACAGCCAAATAGTACGTTAAAACATCACGGTACAGTATGAAACTTACCAGAAGAGAAAGGTTAGCAAGAACTCTTTTGAAAATCAAAAATCTCAGTTTGCCCGCGAAAGGTGTGTTTTTGTAAGAATAACAATTGCATCCTAGACTGCAGTGCCAGACTGAAAATAAGAATCTAGCTCACACTAAAAGGTCGCATATCAGTGGCGTTCCTGGCGAAGTGCAAGGGGGGAGGAGTAGAATTCAGAAGTATGAGAGTTTTCTCCTAGATGTTGAAGATCTCGGGCTTCTAATACAAAATGTCGCACATTTATCTTTTATGCACTCATTGTCATAAAATCCGGGCACCAAGGAGGAGGCGTTGGATTGAAATGAGATTTTAGTCGTGAGATGATACATACTAAGAACAGAAGTGATTACAATATCACAGCAGCAGGACGATTTGTCGCGGATTTACGGTACACATTCCGGTCAGCGTTAGTACCGCGTCGAACTGCCCCGTACTCGGATATATGCGGTCGTACGGTCCGGCATGGAGTCAAAGAGACGCCGTATTTTATCCTGGGACAGATTGGCCCACACTTCCTGCAACTGATGCTCTAAATCACAAAAACTGCGACATGGAGAAAGCTGGCGTCCCATCTAGTCCTACATGTGTTCGATGGGCGAGAGATTAGGCGATTTGGCAGGCCACGGAAGCGTCGAAGCATGACGTACACAGTCCTGGAAAATCCGACCAGGTGTGGACGGGCGTCATTTTGTTGGAAAAATGGCTCCGGGCTGCCCTACCAGGAAAGGCAGGACACGGGGCCACAGGATCACCTGTACGTATCGTTGGGCTGCTGACGTCCATTGGATCACTGCGAGGGAAGTCCGGCTGTCATACGCGATGGCTTTCCAGACCATGCTTGCAGTTCGGGACGTGAGGCGCTGTACATGAGGTGAGGATTATAGCGTTTACCTGCGGTCCTCCACACTTTGACACGGTGGTCGTCAATTCCCATACAGAAGTGGGATTAGCCGCTGAACAGAATACGTCGTCGGTCCTAGCATTCTACGTTGCTCGCTGCTGACACCACTGCAATCAACGCCGACGATGGCCCGGTGTTAATGGCAGGAAGCTTAAGAGCCGTCGATAGTGCAGTTTAGTCTCTGCCAGGAAATGGTTCTGGCGGATACAGGAGCCCCTTGTACAGACGCTACATGTCTCTGGATATTGAACAAGGACGTCGTTGCATTTGTGCGTGCCGCTCTTACGACCCCACAAGTCTTCTCTGCTGGTGGTGTGTCTGGGTCATCCAGAGCCAGTCCGCTGTGGCCGGGTGCCCTCTCGTGTCCATCGCTCCCAACACAATCGCACCGTACTGTCAGAACGGCCCAAATGGCTGCCGATTTGGCGGGCCGGCCGGTCGGCCTGCCTCTCTCATCACGACGATACGACCTCGTTCAAACTCAGTCAGTTGCCCGCACGCACATCTACGGCGGCTCCTTGCCATGTCTATCACTCAGGGTTCTCACCTGACTCGTACTGTGCACTTCGGCAAGCATGTGGAGTTCCCTGCGCGGCACCTTATAAGCCCCAAGGATTGCGATTGCAGTGCTGGTCTTGGACGCGCGGGCATGCGGAATCGTACAAAACTTTAATCATTTGCATGTCTGCCCTCCCCGTAGCTATTCGCACAGTTTCGCGTTAATCGCTCGGTTTTTTTTCTTGATGCGCGGATTTTTATGATAATGAGTGTATATCAGGTAACTACGAAAGTATTTGCCGTTTTCGGAGACTGAAAGAAAGTGTAACCCATACCTAGTAGAAAAGCAATTTATTCATTAAAATAATTACCATGGGCATCAAAAACGTTCTACCAACGTGTTATATATACCCCTCTGACAAAATGCCGGGGTATGGGTGAAGAAAAAGTTGTGGAGGGCAGCGTGCAACTCAAAGTCGGAGAAGTCGCATCCACGCAAATGATTGTCGAGTGAAAGGAACAAGTGATAATCTGAAGGAGAAATATCTGACGGGTAAGTTGGATTACATAAAAGCTCCCACTCAAGTTCTTCGGTAGTGTTTCTGGTTAATGAAACGGAGTGGGCACGAGCGTTACCTTGCAGGAGCAGAACTCCTGTTCTGTTGACCAGTTCTGCTTCCTTCTTTTTCAAGTCCTGATGCACACGTTTCAGTTGTTTACGGTACATTGCTGCGGTGATCGTTTGGTCGCGTTGCAAGAGTTCATAAGGAATAACTTTACGTGGATACAGCGTTGGTACTGGTGGACTACCAATGTCTGGAACTCTTTGGGAGGCTGTACTGGACCCAGTTCTCATCACATGTGAGTAAAGTATCCAAAAATGGTTCCTAGTCACAGCAATACATGACAAGCTGAAACACGCTGCTGTTTCTTCACTGAGGACAATTCGTGGGGACCCACTTAGACAATTCGTATGCCTTACTTCGTTTGGAGAAAGCCTAAGACAAAGCTGTAAGAGTAGAATGTCTAATCCACAGTAAAGCATGGCAGTCGTGGGATAATCGTGTGTGGTTGAGTGTTGGCTGCTGGTGTGGGGAAACTTGTATTCATAGATCGTATTTAAATATTCTGCAGGAAAATCTGCTGCAAAGTGTGGGTAAACTAAATTTGGGTAGTGACTTACTTCCAACAGGACAATGACCCTAAACATACGGCTCATATTGTCCACCAATGACTACTTTATTGTACGCCCCACACTCAAAAATCCCCCACAATACCCTGATTTGAATCCAATCGATCATTTATGAAAAGAAATTGACGACAGAATGCGAAAACTTGAAACTTGAGATACTGAACTTAAAGCATTTGAAAAGACATTTCCTTGTAGAATGGGAAAAAATTCCTCTGAAACACCGCAAAAATTAGTGCAGTCAATGCCAAAAAGATTAACAGCTGTTATTGCGACACAGGGGTTCACTAAAAAATATTAATTGTAATATTTTTGCTGTTTTATGTTCCACTGGGTAATACTGTTGCGTTTTGTTTTGAGGCGTAGGAAACTTCAGCTTTCTCAGAATACATTCATTTGAAACTTCTATTTAAATTTTGTTCTGATATACTTTATATATTATGCGTACGTGATTTTTGTTTTGAGAAGAATTTTTTTTCTAATTATTTCTCACTATTTTTTTTAAACATACCGAGTGTGTCTATACTTTTGTCCACCACTGTAGATCTCTCACGAAAAAGTTCATTCGACACTCTTAACTATTGTGTCAGCAAACAGAGATCGGAAATCCTGTGTATGAAGAAGTTTGGTATTTAGCAACAAAACTTGACTAGCGCACAGATTCGCTCCGTGGGTGACATCAGTAATTATACATATCATTAAGCATTCGCAATTCCTTGCTGGATGAATGTCTCCCAAACACTCTTGAGCAATTCTGCTTTACCTCACTCCAAATATTTGACCAACTCATCTCCAACATGGTCTGTGTTTTCCTGTTCCTTGGCATCCAACCTAATGTTTCAGTTGTCCAGGTTTTCCAGCAATATGTCCAGTCCATGGTCACTTGAGGGTCTTTACTCTGATCATGATGTCATCAACCCTTGCCATTTTTCTGACCATGAGCTCTTTTTTATTTGATCCATAAGTCAGAACTAGAAAGATGAGTATTATTTAATTTTCTTATAAGACACAATAGTAAATTTCTCTTAAAAACTGCATCGTTTCTTCCGCACGCGCTCCAGCCGATTTTGTTATACGCCTGTCAGTACTGAGTTCTGGCTCAATTTTAAAAGCCCGAGCCTGAAGTATGTCACCCCAAGCCAGAAGTATGTCACCCCAAGCCAGAAGTATGTCACCCCGAGCCAGAAGTATGTCACCCCGAGCCAGAAGTATGTCACCCCGAGCCAGAAGTATGTCACCCCGAGCCAGAAGTATGTCACCTCGAGCCAGAAGTATGTCACCCTGAGCCAGAAGTATGTCACCCTGAGCCAGAAGTATGTCACCCTGAGTCAGAGGTGTGGCATCCCGAGTCAGAGGTGTGTCATCCCGAGTCGGAGGTGTGTCATCCCGAGCCCACCCGAGCCAGAAATTTGTCACCCCGAGCCAGAAGTTTGTCACCTCGAGCCAGAAGTATGTCACCTCGAGCCAGAAGTATGTCACCCCGAGCCAGAAGTATGTCACCCCGAGCCAGAAGTATGTCACCCCGAGCCCACCAGAGACAGAAATTTTTCATCCCGAGCCCACCCGAGCCAGAAGTATGCCATCCCCGAGCCCGAGGTATGTTAGGCCGAGCCCACCAGAGCCAGAAGTATGCCATCCCCGAGCCATGTTAGGCCGAGCCCACCCGAGCCCCCAATTTTATATTTCCAGATAGAGCCCGGGTCCGAACGAGCTCGAAATGTGACTAATCTGTTTAGGCATTAATTAAAAATTCTCTTTCAGACTTCCCCCTGCAATTAACCGACGTTTTTTCTCAACTGGGGAGCAGGGAAGGGATATCCATCTGCTTCTATAGCATAGTCGTTCATTTTCTTTGACAAGTTTGTTTCCTCCTGAAATGGTTCGGGCATCCACAAACTCGGGTTACCGGCCATCAGGAAAGATCAGGCGGCTCTACAATCTGCGCACATTGCTTAACAGATAGAATTAGCAGAGAGCTACCGCGTGGAGGCAGAAAGCAAAATTTCATCAGGGTGCTTGCTATCTGTAGGCTAGTAATTGTTTCGCGGCGCGAATTTCTGTGATGATTTTTTTTTCTCGGATTTTAGATTTTCTGTAATTTCGCGAATATCAAATATATCCGCGAATTTCAGATTTTTGCCGAATTTCTATTATAATTTTTAGATTATTTTTCACATTTAAATTTTATTACAGCCTTCATTAGAATTTAGGCGGAAAATATACCGCAAAGTAATCTTACTCCAAAGATCAAACCCTTTTTAAAGATTAATTTTGAGAATGAGTTATCTTTTAAAATTATCTTGGTTATCTTTTTAAAGATAATTTTGAGAATGAGTCACGTGAATAAATTGAGTGCATCTGAAAGATGCTAGCAGTACAGCAAGGAAACCTTTCATGTGAACAAAAATCTATTATTCTGTTTGCGTTGCAACATACCAGTGAATTTAAGAAAGGGCAGTTGTGAAAAGCATTTAGCAAGCAAACTGCATTAAAAAATGTGCCCAAACAGTCAATTGAAAATAGTGCAGAAATGTCTTGATGAATTAATTGAGAAAAGAACTAAACAACAACAGCATCGCTCAACTAAACTTAACGAAATTAGCTGCTGGTGCCTTTTGTGCAGCTAACATCCCACTTCCCAAACTGGATAACCTTCCACTAAAAAATTACTTAAGAAAATTCCTTGAAAGATACACTATCTACCAACAAGTAATTGGACACCCCTGCAATCGACGATATCTGCGGTCCTGATTACACGTCACCGCCGCCGCCTTTAAATATCGTGTGGGAAACAACAACGCAACCAGTCGCATGCAAGATGCGACGCAGTTCAGAGCTCTCCCATTTCGAGAAAGGTGTAATCGTCGGGTATCACAGAAATGGCCGATCCATACGTGACATATCCAGCGAGTTGAAGTACCTAAAATCGACAGTGGCCTACGTGATTGGCAAGTGGAAGATGAGAGGTGACTGTCGGAATGTGCCCCGACCCGGCAGACCCACAAAACTGGGAGTTAGAGACCGACGGGTGCTGGCCAGAGAAATTCGGAAGAACCGCACCAAAAAATCGATGGAGCACATCCGCGAGGAGTTTCAACAGGCATCCGGGAGTGTTCTTTCGATGCATACCATCCGTAAGGAAGCCCAATCTGCTTCGTTTATCATGGATGTGCTGCCGCCCACAAGCCTTTGATCACCAAGTCCAATAGCGCTGCTCGGCTAACGTGATGCAAAGAACGTCGACAGTGGACCGTTGAACAGTGGAAACAGGTTCTCTGGAGCGACGAATCAAGGTTCACCCTCTACCGTTCGAATGGCAGGGTCTGGGTTTGGCGTCGGCCTGGAGAACGCCTCCTGCCAGAATGTATTGTGCCAACTGTGAAGTTCGGCAGCGGTGAAATTATGCTATGGGGGTGTTTCTCCTGGTATGGTACTGGACACTTGGTCGCAATTCCTGGTAGACTCAACGCCGAGACCTACTGCACCATTTTGGATGACCATGCGCTTCCTACGTTGTGACAGTTTTACGGGGTGGACCTATGTTACTTTCAGGATGACAATGCCACCTATTATGTTGCGAGGTCCACCATGGCTTGGTATGGTGACAATGGGGTTAATCGAATGGACTGGCCTGCGCAGAGCCTCTGGGACGAGTTGGAGCGTCGACTTAAGGGGTGCCCCCACCGTCTGAAATCGGTGAAGGAACTGACCTGTCTTCTCCAAGCAGAGTGGAAGAAAATACCGCTAGCCATCGTACAACGCCTGGTTGAGAGCATGCCCCGGAGGGTCGCAGCTGTAATCGTCGCTCGTGGAGACTCCATCAACTATTGAAGGTGAATAAACTTCGTTTTCCCTTTGCTATCACAAGTGTCCAATTACTTGTTGGTAGATAGTGTATAAGTGTTATTCCAAATGCAAACGGATGCGGAAATGTTATTCGCCAAAAATACAGTATATGATATTCACAAGCAACAAGTGAAATACTGTATTTTTAAAATCAGTATCAGGCATAAGCATCGTAGCAGACGAAACAACTAATTGAGATAAGATAAGTACATATTGAATATTCTTGGTGTTCCATCAGCTGAAACGAATGTCGAAAGCTGTAATGCTGAAACTTCCTTGAATGCAATCTTCCTAGAGTGCATCACTTTGGAATCCGTACATTTTAAAGCAGACACAGTGAAACAATATTTCAATACGTTAATAAGAATTAAATACCTTTCGCGAATACAATCACTTTTGTGACACACAACGCATCTTACATGTCCAAAGCGTGAGGAAAGAGCCTGGCAGCCGAATTTTTCAGGAAATACAGAATTTTGCAAAATTTCGGGGCAAATCGCAAAATTTCCCAATTTACAACGCAACCGCAGCGCGAATCCTGCCTTTCTTTTTCCGGTGATAAAATTACTACCCTAACTATCTGCTGTCTAGTGTCTATAGTTCTTTGAAGTTTTTCCTAGGCCGCGGAAATCCACTAATGCGTATCCTATGGCGTTTGCTATCCAAATTCAGGTAGTCCATCCGAGTCCCCTTATCTCACCCAGATTCCAGTATAGCCAAGGAACTCTACTAAATTGAAAGTGCAAAAATATGTTAAATCACTCGAAATTACGTTTAAAAAGAAAAGAATAAAATTCTCTCTCTCCCTCCCTCCCCTTACTCACAGCCCGAGCCATCCTGAGATCGAACCGCAGTAAATATTAAGCAGCCCGAGTTCGACTTCGGGTTCCGCCTGTCTCAGTACTGGCAGCTATTAATATCTTCGAGAGTATACAGTACATGTGATAATCGTTGACCATTATCAATCCACTGATGAACGAAGGTCTAACAGTTTCTTTCACATCTGTCTTGAGCCAATATCCACCATGTCACTTCGACAGGCTTTCGAATTTCATCCACCATTCTCGCACGTGGTCTTCTGTGAGTCTGTTTCTGTTCCTCGGTATTCAGTCTAATATTTCAGTTGTTTATCGGTGGTCCTTTCTTTTAGCAATGTGTACAAGCCCGTTGCCATTTCAGCGATAATACTTTGATCATGATGTCTTCCACTCTCTTCATTTTTCTGATCCACGAGTTCCTCTTATCTTTCCTGTTGGTTACACCAAGCATGCATGAATCCAAGCTTCATTTAGTTGTTTGCAGTCTCTGTATGTCTGATCCATAAGTAGGAATGAAACAATACATTGATTGAACACTTTTATTTTTAAACAAGAAATTGCTCTTGGACACCCACACTCTCTCTCTACGTCACTGTCTAATTTTTTTCAAAAATATTTAGCTTAGGAATTTATGAAATTTAAAATGTTATATGATCACAAGAATGTGGGTGCAGAATATTTATGTTGCCTCATTCATTGCCTTTTGCTTTGTAGAGCAGTGAAGTTAGTTTTTCACCCCCTTAACATTTCAGAATTAGAATATTTATTGTTGTATGTTGCATAATTCAAAGTTAATTCAATTTATAGAAACATTTAAAATAAAAGTTCTTAAATGGCACTAAAACTGTTACGCCCGTAACTCCAAAACTGAGTTTTCCGCCTGCACCAAAATCTGCTCCGAAACGTGCCTATCTACTAATATACATTCACAGTACAATACGTTGGTTAAGATACCTTGTATCTGAATGCAATTATTTATGTTGACATCTTCTATTAGTGTATGCGATCAATGTTTTCGGTAGGGAAATCATAGTAGTTGAAAGTCTACAAGGGATAATGGTATGAGCAGTTGTTCGATATCTTGGTAACTTATCAGCGATGTCATCAAACTTCAAAGCAACTGATAACGCAAAAAAGCAGCGCACTTTGCGATACCACGTGACTGGACGAACAATAAGTGAATGTAATACACTGAAACGAAGAGAAAATATCTGAAACTCCATCAAAAAGCAAAAGTGCTTCCTCACTGATGAAGCTTCTGATAAGGAAGATAAACAGTTCACTTTGTTTCGGTGAAAGCGATTTGTCCTGAACTGAAAAAAAGACTTTTCCGTAGAATACGAATTCGCTCATCTCAAAAGAAAAAAATAAATCCTCTCAGAAAAATAAATTCGTTTTGTACGAAGATTTAATGAAGGCCAAATACAACTGCACTAATTTTTGCTGGAACGAAATCTGCGGAATGTATTAAATAAATCTACAGTTCCTGGGAATCTACTTAATAGTGTAAAAGCCATGTAAGCTGGCAGTAGAGCTTGTGTACGAGTGAATGGTGTTTTATCAAAATTGTTCTCTATTGGTGCAGGAGTCAGGCAAGGTTGTGTGTAATGTCCCCATGAGTGTTTAATATATTTATGGATACACGCATGCGTGATGCCAAAATAGATAATACTTACAAATTTTGAAGATGACAATCCGATTTTTGGCGTAAATGTGACAAGGATGGTAAGTCAGATAATATCCGAAAACTTGAAAATTTTCATCGTCCTGGAGCGGGACTCGAACCCGCGTCTCCCAGAAAACGCCCTGGTATGCTAACCACTACACCACCCAGAACGACCAAGTTTCAAGTTTCCGATCAATTTGAATTTAACCATCACAGGATTCGCTAGTCGAAGCAACCGGCATTCATGTTTAGCGAATCTGGAGGTTAAGAATCTTATCCTGTGTTTGCCCGGACAAGCAGATAAATCATGAAAGAAATACGGGATTACGCCATATAATAAAATTTTTCCCTAAACATGAATGCCGGTAGCTTCGACTAGCGAATCCTGTGATGGTTAAATTCAAATTGATCGGAAACTTGAAACTTGGTCGCTCTGGGTGGTGTAGCGGTTAGCATACCCGGGCGTTTTCTGGGAGACGCGGATTCCAGTCCCGCTCCAGGAAGATGAAAATTTTCAAGTTTTCGGATATTATCTGACTTACCATCCTTGTCACATTTACGCCAAAAATCGGATTGTCATCTTCAAAATTTGTATTATATGGCGTAATCCCGTATTTCTTTCATAGATAATACTTGTTTATGTCTTGATGATATCCGTGTGCGTGCAGATTTGCTGTATTCTGATGACACTGTCCCATTGGCAGAGAGCAAAAGTGAGTTGCAGGATATGTTGTTCCGGATGTACGAAGTTTGCATGGAATTCAAACTGAGTATAAATAAGGAAAATACCAAATTTATGGTTTTCGAGCGAGTGACTGTTAACACTGAATGTAATACAAGTCTAAATGGTACAGTGATTGACCAGGTGAATGAGTTTGTGAATTTAGGAAGCATGTTTGACAGAGAGAACCAGTTAGATGGTGAAATTAGTAGGCGAGTGAATTCTTCATTGAAAGTCATAGCTGCTTTAGGAGGATTTCACAGGAATGGATTGGTTCTCAAGATAATCCCGCATGCCTGTGTATGAAAGTGTAATTGTTCCTACTCTAATGCATGGCAGTGAAACCTGGGTACTACAAAAGAAACATAGAAGTCGTTTGTGTGCTGGAGAAACCCGTTACTTACGGAGAGTTTGTGGCAAAATACGTTCTGATCGTGTGAGGAATGAAGATGCGTTGCAGTTGTGCGACGTGAAGCAAAATGTTGTTAGCAAGGTGGAGACTAATATTCTTAGATGGTATGGCCATGTTGAAAGAATGAGTGATGAGATTCTTACTAAGAAATTTTTTTAGACCAAGTGGCAGGGAAAGACCAAGTGAGTCATAGGAGGATCAGATTCAGGAGTGTCTGCATGAGAAAAAGATTATGAGTATGAAGTATAGAAGGTCTTGTGTACGTCGTGTGATGGATGTCAGTGAAGTCGGAATTGTGTGCCAAGATCGCTGTAACATTGAGAAGTTTGATATGGCAACAGTAAGTAAATAATCAGTTAAAAATTTATCTTGTAGTTAGTATTTCTTTGTGGAGCTAACCTCTGAATCTCAGAGAACAGCTTAGTGATATGATGAACGGAATCATCCCTATATCAAACTTAGTACGGAAAATAATAAAACTATAGTTTTACTCGTACTATTTTCTACATAATTGGTGTACAGTTCCTCTTTATTAACTAGTTTTTAATTTAAACTGAATTTCAGTCGGAAGAAAGTTTTAGGCAATATCTCATTAAGCCAAATAAGACCGAATAAGTTTGAAGAACTTGAGTTTCTTCAGTTGAGCGTAGACTTGTGTACACACTTTCAAACAAGCACACAATATTCACACACAAAAATGGACAACCTCCAATTGCAAGAAGGTCGAAAAAAAAAAAATTGTAGCATTCAATCTTACTCGCGACACAGGACCTTGTAGTGAAGGCTTAGTGATCTTTCAGTCACCTGATACCAAGATGTTATTTTAAAACCCTGCAGTTGCATATGGAGGTAATGATTGAACCACAGGTGGAATAGGGCCAAAATATTGCGACTCGAAGTCGTATGCAATTTATCTAGAATTGTTTTCAGCTGGGCTGCAGTAAATCATGAAACTACAAAAGTGTATTTTTTTTTATAAGTTTGATTACTAAAGGGAAGGGGTTTTAAAACCTTTTTTCTTCTGTGCTGTATTTTTTTATTATTAGAGGTTGACCGACAACCATGAGCAACTCAGTGGACACACCCTTAATCAGGGCCGCTGGTTCCAGGACAGGGAGAGAGTCAGCGCCGTAAGACAACATCCATGCCTCACAGAGATTTAAACCGGGACCCACCTTGGACGAATAAACTTTATTTTTACATTGCACCTACGACAGTCTTGTCTACTAAGAGATGTAACCCAGAATTTTCTGTCTTCCACTGCTTCTCTTTCCTGCTCTACTTTTTCTTCTAGAAAGCAGAGGTGGATTGGCCCTCTGGAACATTTCCCAGTGGACTACTAGAGAAATGGCCCACTTACTCGCATTCTTTTTATTTGGATTTTCTGGAACGAACGAATAATTGCTTCGGTATTTATGAATAACTAGCGGAGATACCCGGCGTTGCCCGGAATAGACAAAGTTTGTTTTCAAGTAACAATATAAATCGCACTATAAAAAATATCCTACCATGATGAACAACGCTCAAGTCGGGCCTCACGCTGTTCCAAAGTCTCTGCCGCCCTAGATACAATGGCTCCTTCCCGCTGATCCATAAGTCTTCGATCACGTTGTTCGGTTGTCTCACTCTCTCAAAGTAATTTCACTTTCTTTGCTTTCAGCTGGACTTGTCCGATGGGTTCGCGTTTTTTTTGGAGGCATTTCAACACACTTTATGAAAATGTTATTAAAAAAATCACAATTTATAATGGCCGTTCTGAGTCCTAAAAACTCGAAATAGCAAACATGAACAACAATGCGCTTCCTGCACTCCGCATTCAGCTTTCTAGAGTGTGGATATAAAACCCGATCACACCCAACGTGAAAGAAAGTTCACGATAATATACGGAATGTTTTTTACTAATCTGGAAAACTAAACCAATTCGGGATAATTCTTTCACCGTTGGGAAGCTTTCCCTAGGACATAGGCTATTTCGTTTATTTATTTTTATTATTTTTTATTATTTTTGGCTGTACTACCGAATAACATCGCTTTCAAGTAATTTCCAATTTCCCATGTATCGTTCCGCTTTGTTTACATACAACCTGATCACACCCAAAGTGAAAGAAAGTAGTTCATGATAATATATGGAATGTTTTTTACTAATCTCGAAAACTAAAACCATTCCGTTACTTCTTTCACCGTTGGGAATCTTACTTTTTCCGGTGGACATAGGCTATTTCTTTTATCTATACTAATACCAATACTAATCTTGTATTTAAATTTTATGTATGAAGAAGACAGTCTATTTTAACTTTCAACTTAACCTTGATGCTATTTGAGAGGGCCACGCCTATTGGTAGGAATCTGTAGCTCCACCCATATTTGAGACTCCTGCGCCAGTACAGGTTCACCCCCCCCCCACACACACACACGGGTTACCGATTTATAAACGATTTACCAGTACAGGTTCTCTCTCTCTCTCACTCACTCTCACACACGCGTTGCCGATTTATAAACGATTTACCAGTACAGGTTTCTTCTCTCTCTCTCACACACACACTCACGGTTACCGATTTATAAACGATTTACCTGTACAGGTTCTCTCTCACACACGCGTTGCCGATTTATAAACTATTTACCAGTACAGGTTCTCTCTCTCTCTCTCTCTCTCTCTCACACACACACACACACACACACACACACACACGGTTACTGATTTATAAACGATTTACCAGTACAGGTTCTCCCTCTCTCTCACACACACACACGCGTTGCCGATTTATAAACGATTTACCAGTACAGGTTCTCTCTCTCACTCTCACACACGCGTTGCCGATTTATAAATGATTTACCAGTACAGGTTTTCTCTCTCTCACTCCCACACACACACACACGGTTACCGATTTATAAACGATTTACCAGTACAGGCTCTCTCTCTCTCTCTCTCTCTCACACACACACACACACACACACACACGCGTTGCCGATTTATAAACGATTTACTAGTACAGGTTCTCTCTCTCTCTCTCTCACACACACACACACACACACACACACACACACACACGCGTTGCCGATTTATAAACGATTTACCAGTACAGGTTTTCTCTCTCTCACACACACGGTTACAGATTTATAAACGATTTATCAGTACAGGTTCTCTCTCACACACCCGTTGCCGATTTATAAACGATTTACCAGTACAGGTTTTTCTCTCTCTCTCTCTCTCACTCACACACACACACACAGACAGACACACACACACACACACACACACACACACGGTTACTGATTTATAAACGATTTACCAGTACAGGTTCTCTCTCTCTCTCTCTCACACACACACACACACACACACACACACACACACACACACACACACACACACGCGTTGCCGATTTATAAACGATTTACCAGTACAGGTTCTCACTCTCACACACGCGTTGCCGATTTATAAATGATTTACCAGTACAGGTTTTCTCTCTCTCACTCCCACACACACACACACGGTTACCGATTTATAAACGATTTGCCAGTACAGGCACACACACACACACACACACACACACGCGCGCGCGTTGCCGATTTATAAACGATTTACTAGTACAGGTTCTCTCTCTCTCTCTCTCACACACACACGCGTTGCCGATTTATAAACGATTTACCAGTACAGGTTTTCTCTCTCTCTCACACACGGTTACCGATTTATAAACGATTTACCAGTACAGGCTCTCTCTCACACACGGTTACCGATTTATTAACGATTTACCAGTACAGGTTCTCTCTCACACACGCGTTGCCGATTTATAAACGATTTACCAGTACAGGTTTTCTCTCTCTCTCTCTCTCTCTCTCTCTCTCTCTCTCTCTCTCTCACTCACACACACACAGTTACCGATTTATAAATGATTTACCAGTACAGGTTCACACACACATGGGTTACCGATTTGTAAACGATTTATTGGTACAGGCTCATACACCCATATGTCAAATTAATGGTTAGACTTAAGAGTTGGCTTCAAGGAGGAGATACAAATACCATTGCGAAGCAGGTGACCAGTGACCAAATGTAAAACTTTTGCAGGAAATTAAGTTTTACAATCATTTATAAGAGACAGAGCCAGTGACCTAAGGCAAATACACCATTCATCCGTGCCTAGGATTCGAACCCGGACCCATCTTGGATGAATTATTAGAAGCCAGTGCTTCGTATACCACTAGACCAGCAGGGCGGAAACCGTCCTTTAATTAAAGTTTGCTTGATGGGAATACATTTTCATCTTAAAACAGCGTGAAAAGTGCAGTTTCTTTGGGGGATTGAGAGCCTAACCGTTGTGAGTGACGTTCAGTTCTAAACTTACTTTCAAAGCGTGAAAGAAACAGCTCTCCGAGATTAAATTTTATTCTCCTTGTTTTTCCAAGGTAAACATGAAATGATTTCTGATACAATTTCTAATCAGCAGCAGTAGCGAAAAGTTCAAAGTTTGATATCGTATTGATTGATATCCAAATATCAACACCCAAATTTTTTTGAGTGACCAGGGCATCTTCGGGCAGACAGACTGAAAGAATCAGAGTGTATAGCATTCCGATCTAATCAAGGTTTCCTTATAAAGAAAGATCCACGTTCGCGTGCGGTAGCTATATTAAGTAAGAAGGACAAAGGCGCTTAAAAGAATGCGCACTCAGCAGTTTCTTATCTCAATGGTAAATAACAAGATTTGATCAAAGATCTGTATTGCTTAAGACCAGTGTTTAGTTTTACTTGCCGTCTGGCCGTTGGTATTGTGTCAATGGTCATGCGTTCTGTTGTAGGATAGATGAGCTCGCGATAAAACTACGATGGACGAGATTTTTTTTTGTATGGAGGTTTAACGAGAGACCATCATGAACAACTCGCAGGGTGATAAAATTGCCACAGACAAACGTATTAACCACGACTCATCTAGGACCCGAACCCGGGCCCATCTCGGACAAATGGCCAGAAGGCAGGACATCAGACCACTCGGCTGAAGGAATTTTTGCCCATTTTTACACAAAACTGGGTAGCAGATATTTTTTCTCATTACAAATTCATCCTTTGTAAACCTTTTACCTATGCATACTTTTCTTTCTCTCACTTTTACTATGTCGCTTGAAAAGCCGAAAAATATTACGTACCTATGGCGCCTTCCTCTCCTCCTGCGCACACGAATCTCCTTTTCTTTAACCCGGATTATCATTTTTTTTTATTGGGAGTTTAACGAATACCTCGGGCAACTCAATGGGCTATAAGCTTCCCCCGAATTTAAGGGACACCAGGAAGAGGAGAGAGCCAGTGCCGTAAAACAAGCAAAATATCGATACCTTACCGGGATTCGATGGGATATAAGCACTCGCCCGTCCCTAATTTAGGATCCCTGGTTCCAAGGAAAAAGAGAGAGAGAGCCAGTGCAGTAAAACAAACAGAGCATCCATGCCTTAATGAGATTTTTTTATTGGAGGTTTAACGACCACCTTGAGCAACTCAATAGGCTATAAGCAGTCTCTTTCCCTAATTTGAGTCACTGGTTCCAGGGAAGGGAGAGAGCCAGTGCCGTAAGACAAACACAACATCCATGCCACACCGGGATTTGAATCCGGACCCCTTTCGGACGAATGATCAGAAACCATCGCTTAGACCACTGAGCCATTGGGGCGGCCCTTAATGGGATTAAATGAGTTATAAAGCAGTCGGCCGTTCCTAATTTAGGGACACCGATTCCAGGAAAGGGAGAGAGCCAGTGCCGTGAGACAAACACACAACATTCATGCCTTAACGGGATCCGAACCCGGGCGAATGATCATAACGCAAGTGCTTAGACCACTGCGCCAGGGCGGCGTACCCGGATTAGAAAAATTCCTTTAGCAGCGGTTAGTCTGCTCTTCAGAAGGATATAACTTCTCCTGTACGCATTTTTTTTGTTGTGTGTGGGTGTCGGTGGAAGTAAAGGATCTTAAACGTTTTATGAGTTATAGTCTGAACATCTAGCTGCTTCTAAAAGTCAGATTGAAAAAAATATTTTCTTAACAGAAAGAAGATTATGCTGAATATGCATTGACGTCTACTGCGTCTTCCATGTTTTAGTGCGTATCTCTTCTTTTTCTATTTCGTCTGGAATTTCTTCCTGGGTATGAGGTTACGCCCATCATGAGCAAGTCTTAGGGGATATAAGCAGTCGCTCAACCCTAATCTAGGGCAACTGCTTTCAAGGAAGGGACAGCCACAGGGCGGGCACATCACACATGTCTCGTGCTGGACCAAACTCTTCGTAGTACTATTCAGAAACCAGCGCCTTTAAACACGTGGTCAATGAGGCAGTTTTACAGTTTAGTGACACTCTGTTAATATCTAATGAGATAGAGAATAGCCCATCCCTAATTTAGGGTCACTCGGTTTCGTGAAGAAAAAGAACCATTGCCGTATAAGGCAAACACACTAAGCATGCCTCATCGAGTATTGGAACCCAACTCGGAAGATTAACCTAAAAAGCCCGCGCCTCTGAACACTCTGGTACCTGAGGGTGGCCACAATCTATAATTTTGATAAGAAACAATTTCTCTCGTCTGATGGAGCATGCTGAAGGGTTTCCACGCATTTCACATCGTTTTTCGCCCGCCTCAGTGGCCAGAAGCGCTGACTTTTGATCGTTCTTTCCAGATGAGCCCGGTTTCAAGATCAGGATGAGGCATGTGCAGTGTGTTCGTCCGATGACTCTTCAGAACATCTGTTGCTATTAGGTGATAGCTACTGTATGTACTGGTGTCTGAATTTCTCATACAATTTCTATTTCAATGCGATCCACAGAAATCGTTTTGTGGATTGATGAAAAACAACCACACGCTTTTTTTCTCACTTTGGTCATGCTACTTACCATCTATAAACACAATATCTTCATCATTATGGAATTTTCTAAGAAGTTTAATGCTTGTAAAATATTTTTGAATTCTTATTTGTACCAAAAAGTGGCAGCATCTACTTTTTTCTCCCATTGTTTAGAGATTTAACGACCACCGGGAGCAATTCAATGGGTTAAAAGCTGTCGCTCGTCCCTAATGTAGGGCCTCTTGTTCCAGGAAAAGGAGAGAGCCAGTGCCGTAAGAAAAACACAATATTCATGCCTCACCGGGATTCGAACCAGGACCCATCTCGGATGAATGATAAGAGAAGAGAGCATTTAGACCACTGCGCCACCGGGCCCGGGCAGTCTACTTTCGTGCTAGACAATGACGGCGATTATGTACACTAAAAATAATAGTCTTCCGTAAAAAAAAAGAAGTAGCGTGAGACTGACAGGTTTATGCTGATATGAGAGGGAAGGAAAGGAATTTTTTTGCCGTTGCTTTTGTAAACCCCGGCCGCTATGTGAACATTCTGTTTGGGGAGCACGCAAAATTTTGGGTCACTGTTTGATTCAGGTACATAGGTCGTTTAAAGGGTTAAAGTTATTAAATAACCCCAGAACTGAAACCGTGCCTTAGTATCTAACGAATTAATTATTCATGATAGGGTGACTAGGCTGTTCATCAAGGCAAGAGTTGCTGATTGCAATTTTAGAATGAGTAGAGTCAGAGGAGAGTAAGAACCACAACTTAGGAAATAAATGTTCGTTTTACCCGCGATCAATACCAAAGCTCTCTGTGCCAAAGAACTGTTGTAAAATTCCTTTGACTGGCGGGAAATTTATTAAATACTAAGTTTATGTTTCTTACCGAGGAAAATATTCAAGATCAGTTCGGCACTGAACCTACGCTTTAATGACAGATTTCATCTATGTTACGAAAATTACCATGTCTGTCTGTCACCTACAAATGAAACTATTGAACCTAGAGACTTGAAACTTTGTATGCACGTAGAGGTTAAAAGGAATAATCCACCTCCGGGCCTTTTTTTCTCATATTCCAGTTTGCCGATTTTTAATTAATTTATTGATTTTTAAAGCAGTTAACCATTGTTGAAATCTGTTCATACAGCATGTTGTCGAAGCGCAAATAAGTTTATCCTCGTAAATGCATCTTTAATTTTTCGATCACGTGCAATCAGGATAATGAATTTTCCAAAATTTAAGGAGTAAATGGCAAATATAAAACTTGGTAAACAAAACCCCTCTTCATCTTGGCGCCAAATAAAAGAACACTCGACGTCGTTGACACAGACTTTTCAAGGATAAACTTACTTGCGTTTTGAATTAACTACACATTACATTTTTTAATCGTGTCATGATCAGCGTAATGTTTCAGGTATTTCAAACTTCCTATATTTAGTCAATAAAGGCTGCTGGTTTAGGGCGAATTGTGCCTGCACAAGTACAGATTTTCCACTTTTTGAATCATTATTTTCTTTTCATTATAGGAATACATTTCAGTTAAATGTTTCCATGCCCTATAACAAATTATCCAGGAGATCTCAGGAAACGTTGGCACAGGTGATTTTAAACCTGGGCAATGCCGGGCACTTCCGTTAGTTTTCAAATAAATATATTGAACTCAGGTGATGATCTCAGTGAGGGATTCTATAATTAAATGAGAACAAATGTTTTATAACAGAGATTTCGTAATCAAATTCTGAAACTGTACCCCTTATAGTAGACTTAGTCGATGACGAATTGTTTTACTTAATGACCAACATCTTTACCGGATGGCCCAGCTTCTTAACGTCAGGAACTATCACGACCTTTGACACCATATTGTTATCGAATATAAATCCAGGTGGAGGAACGAATCACTCCCTATTTCAAGCCAACTCTACACATGCAGAAAAGAATGCCAATTCTATATCATCATCATCAGCATCAACCATTATCAATCCACTGCTGGATGAAGATCTCCCCAAATTTCTTCCACAATTGTCTGTCTTGGGCCTGTTTCCTCCATGTCACTCCAGCATACTTTCGAATTTCATCCTTCCATCTCCCATGGGTTCTTCTTCTGGGTCTATTCCTGTCCCGCGGAATACAGTCTAAAAATTCGGTTGTCCATCGGTGGTCCGTTCTTCTCGCAACACACGTTTGAATGACACTTTTGAGTGTCACACCATCAAACAGGGAAGTTTTGTACCCGCGGCAGCATGTAGCGTGGAGTTACCCAAGAATGAAATTCTTCAACGCCTGCGTGAAATCCTCTTCACTCCACGCTACATGCCACCTCAGGCACAAACCACCTCCGTTTATTGGCGTGACATTCAAAACTGTCATTCAAACGTGTGTCTATGGCCGCCTTTAAGAGTGCCAGAGAAATAAGCGTTTGGCTTCAATTTTTGCACTCCAAAAACCCGCAACATTATAATTTTATCAACATGAACAACACAGGCTTCCACACCAGCATGTTTTCATAATTAAGGAATTTATATTTTGCAATGGAGATATCGTGACCGAAAGTTGAAACTAAGCTCAAAGCAAAAACACATGAACTTCGAATTCTTTTTAAATCTGTAGCATCATCAACCATTATTTGACCCTTGCAGGATGAAAGTCTCCCTAAGGTTCTTCTACAACAGTTTGTCTTGAGCCAGTCTTCTCCATGTCACTCCAGCATGCATCGAATTTCGTCCACCCATTTCCCACGTAGTCTTTTGGGTCTTTTCCTGTCCCTTGAAATCCGGTGAAGTACATTGTATTTCAGTTCCGCAAAAGGAGTCAGTTCTGGCAGTATGCCCAACCTATTGCTACTATAGAGTTCTCACCTTGATCATGAAGTCGTGAACTCTTTTCATTTTCCGGACCAAATAGTTCCATAAAATACAATGGTAAATTGCTCTTGAAAACTTTAATCTTTCTCCCAAATGCTCTCCAACTAAATTGTGTACGCCTCGATGTTGACTTCACTTGATATTTGTTGTTCAGGGCAAATGTAGGAAACGGTTACTTCTAGAATTGCACCATCAATCGCTAAACCTTTAGTTTTTGTGAAAGCAATTTACATCAATTTTTTTACGTGCATTTTAAAGCCCACTTCTTTACTCTTAGAGCAAGTTACAGAATCCGACCTCGCAGGCCTTGACGGAGGGAGCAAAAATGACTTTTCTCAGAAAAAACAAAAAAGCGTTTAGTAATCTCCACTTATTTTTATCCCCATGGCTTCCCAGTTGAACCATTTAAAGACATTCTGCAATGTTGCATTGAAAAGCTTAATAGATATAGCGTCACCTTGTCTCACCTCCTTTCCAATATTTTTTATTGTGGGTTTGACGACCACGCTCAGGAACTCAATGGGCTATAAGCATTTGCCCGTCCCTAGGGTCACTTGCTCCAGGAAAGGGAGATAATCAGTGCCGTAGGACAAACAACCATGCTTCACCAGGATTCGAACACGGACCTATCTCTGACGAATGGTCTGAAGTTAGCGCTTACACCATTGCACCACCTGGGCGGCTTCCATTTTTTTTATAAGTGCTATTATCTTCATGAAAAATGCAATTTATCAATATTAAAACACAGAAATGATATTTTTTTCGGTTGCAATATGCATATCCTTTAATCATCAGGTTGGCGAAAACGGTAGTTGTGCAGAAGAGCCTTAAGGCCCTAAAAGAACGTTTTGCCTCTAGGCTTAGCTGCACTAAAACACTTTTTGTGGATAGATAGTAAGATAAGCTTAGAATTTTTTTTTTAAATTATCATGCATGCAAATATAGGGAATACTATGTTTTATGTGCAACAGTATTTGCATCTCAAACTAATGTTCGTGCTGCAGGAATTGGACCAAAGCATAGAATCGTGAATATTACTAGGCATCTCACGAATCAAAAGAGTTCTAGTGTAAATAAATCTTTTTTCCAAGTTTAGGGGTACAGTGACCTCCACGAGAAACCCTAATTTAGGGTCACCGGCTCCAAGGCAAGGATAGAACTAGCGTCAACGGACAAACACGAACCATGCTTCCCCCGAAACTAGAGCCTATCTTAGACGAGTAAGAAACCCACGTCTCTGACTACACGTCCAACGTGGCGGCGTAAAGATAATTTAAACTCATTTGTCAAGATGGCAGTCCTCAAAATAATGATCGGAGGTGGATTTTCTAAGGGATAAGGCAGCATTTCTGGGAGTAGAAACGCAGAAAACATTTAAAAAGTGTAAACGCTAAGAGAAAAGGGTTTTATAGTTTCGATGGATATTTCCAGAAAGCAACGCGTCACCGGCGACAAATAGCATTACTACTATGCCACTTGCACTTGTGTTTTACTATTCGGGAGCATATCAAATACGTGGGATCAACCGGTGGGGAACAAACTGAATCATATAAAGCCAATTCTTGTAGTCTGAACTTGATGCTTTTGCCCGAACCTTAGGGAGAAAGTTGTACCAGAGCTTCTCCGTTTTGGGCATTGTTTCACTCACTGTTATTTGTTGTGTGGCGACACCGCACTTGTTTGGGTGACGGATAATTACGTCTTTTTTGTATGTGGGTCGTCGTTTTCTTCGTGAAGGTGCACATTTCCTTCTTTTACCTACTCAAGAAGACAAACTGAAAGCTCTGGGTCTCTTTTTAGTCTGATATGTCGCCTGTGCTCTCTTATACGTTGTGCCGGTGATTTTCAAATAGTGTGGTCCTTTGTCTTTGTGTGTCATGTGACGTACATGTTCTGTTTTAATGTGTTTTTAGTTCTGCTTCCGTTCGGAACAGCGGCGCTTGGCGATCTCTGGCCTGCTGAGGACCTTGGGTAAGAAAATTCTCGTCAGCCAAACAACAGAACACCGACGACAAAAGAAGTAATACCCTGAGCTCTCTGTACCAGCGGCGTATATTCTAGGCTAGCTGCGAAGCCCAGAGAAGGCACAAATAAAAGTCAATTGAATGTACTCAAATGAAATACAGTTATCAACTGTATTAAGATATGTCGATGCTTTCGCTGAGAAAAAAACACGTGCGGATCCGCTTCTTTTGTCTAAGAGGGAAGACTAGCTGGGCTTCTTCTAGTAGAGGGATGGTGTTATCGTAACGCAAACAGCTCTACAAGAGCCTTCGCTGTTTTGATTCGAAAACCATACAAGGGATCGCCTGCCAGCGTTTCCATGACAACATGAATGAGCTGCTGAAGAAATGGAGCATTGCTTTGGGCAACGGTTCGCTCAGAAAAGAGAAGACTTAGACTACCTAAATCACTCGCATGTTCTGGCCGAAAACAGCACGCGTTTTGCGAGGGTTGTTTCAGTTTGTATGAAGTGTCAATGAATTAAAATCGGTGATATTATATCTTAAATTTGGGGCCTTGTTGGATTTGAACTGTTTTGATAAATGTTGTGAACACCTGTCAGAACTTAAAGAACTCTATGCTTCAAATTTTGATACAACTGGACAAAAAATGATCTGAAAGTGCTTTGTTCCCTTGATGAATACAAAAAGAAATAAGTAAAAAGACATTACTTGTCACATAAAGTTGAATAAACTGGACATAGTGTTTTGTGAAGTGTTCAAATTACCAGACCTAATATTAAAGTTTCCATCAAGAACTGCAACCGCCGAAAGAAGTTTTTCTGTGCATTAAAAAGAATCAAGAAATATCTTAGAGCCACACAAGGACATGTACATTCGAGCAACTAGGCTGTTTTGTCAGAGAAAAACATCCTTTTTAATTATGAAAAAGTACTCGGAAGAAACTTTTCATGAAAACGTAACACTCAAGTTCACACAAAAGGAAAGAAGAATGGAATCCATTTACAAATGAAGTATTCAGAAGAATGGAGTTCATGTACAAATAAGTGTTCAAATCTTAATTTTTTTTTTTTTTTGGAGGTTTAACGACCACCGTGAGCAACTCAATGGGCTATAAGCAGTCGCCAGTCCCTAATTTAGGGTCACTGGCTCCAGGGAAGGGAGAGAGCCAGTGCCGTAAGACAAACAACATCCATGCCTGACCGGGATTCGAACCCGGACCCCTTACGGGCGAACGATCAGAGGCCAGCGCCTTAGACCACTGCGCCACCGGGGCGGCTCAAATCTTAATCCTCACAGTTACTTGATATCATATTAGCAATAGTATGTACCTAAAATTTAGAAAAAAAAGTTACTTCTATTGCTTAACAATTAAAAATTAAACTTCGCAATTTAAAATAAAATAGCACGGTGGGGTGGGAGACGCGTAAGGTAGTCTAGGTCTCGGACCCAAGATACGTCAATGCTCTCAACGATTCCTAATTTTTTTTTTTTTTGATTGGAGGTTTAACGACCACCGTGAGCAACTCAATGAGCTATAAGTAGTCGCCCGTCCCTAATTTAGGGTCACTGGTTCCAGGGAAGGGAGAGAGCCAGTGCCGTAAGACAAACACAACATCCATGCCTCACCGGCATTCGAACCCGGACCCCTTACGGGCGAATGATCAGAGGCCATCGCTTAGACCACTGCGCCACCGGGGCGGCGATTCCTAATTGGGAAGGTGAAAAAATATTTCCTTTGCCAGGCACATATGCAGGATTTGGTTAGGAAGGAATTTCCGCAATCAGAAACTGCTACATACAAAACTGCGAATGCCGTGAAGGTGGCTCAGGGGTCTAAGCGATGGCCTCTGATCATTCGTCCGAAAGGAGTCCGGGTTCGAATCCCGGTGAGGCATGGATGTTGTGTTTGTCTTACGGCACTGGCTCTCTCCCTTCCCTGGAACCAGTGACCCTAAAAATTAGGGACGGGCGACTGCTTATAGCCCATTGAGTTGCTCACGGTGGTCGTTAAAATCCAATTAAAAAAAACAAACCTTGCGTGTCATATAAACCCTTTAAGCGGCCGATGTGCTGTGCTTGAACTAAACGGTGCCCAAAACTTTTGCTCCCTCCAAACAGAAATGTTCACATAGCGACGGTGTTTTACGAAAGCTACGGTGGAATGGTTTATCTTTAACCTCTCTCATCCCAGCAGCCACGAAAATAAACATGTCATAAGTAATAAGCTCACCCTTTTAGTCCTATATTCCCTGTTTCATGACCTAAAACATGGAGAAGGGCCAGTCTCCTTGAAACGAACATCATGCAACTGGATAAAAAGAGTTAGATGTCTTTTGTCTCCTTCCTTAAATTCGTTTTCACTGCTATAGACCTTTATCAGTTAATTTTTCAGAAGAGATCGGTGTCAATCATTCGCCTGAATGGCCAGTCTGTATAACAAAATCTAAGGAAGAAAGTAACTTTTTCCGATGCTCTAATCTTAAAGATAACTCGTACGAGCAGCTTTGGGATCACTAAGCATACCTCGAACGAATTTGTTCCTATAGCGTTCCGTCCACTTCTTAGACAGTGAATATATTCTTTGGAGTTAAGTTCAGCCCATTTTGTTAACCCCGAGTTAATTCGTTCCTGCCGATTAAAACAGAGTTGTTTTTCACATCGCATCTTTTTGCACTGAGCATTCAGAGGTTTTCGTTTGACGTGCTAACATTCCGTTCCCATTGCATGTCGTGTCGGAATTAATGCCTTGTTTGTTGATATGGATGAATTTAAACATTAAGGAGATTGAAAAAGGCGTCGAGGCCAACATATACGTACTTGTTGAAAACAAAAAGGGGAATATAGTGAATGCTGAAAGTTGTTTCGTCTTATTAAGAAACCAGGATATGTTTCACAGCAAAACCAATTTTTACAAGCGTGTGATGAGCTGAAAGTTTCCAAAATGTGAATTTTGATCTCATGAGTGCTCCTTCCCTCTGAGGAGCAATTATGAAATCGATACATCCACATTTTGAAAACTCTCAACTTATTAGAAGCTGGTGAAAATTGGTGTTGCTGTGAAACATATTCTGAAGGTTGATATGTTATCCAGAAAACAGCCAAAACTGAAATTTGTGACTGTAGCACCATCAAAATTAAGTGGAACAACCTTATCACTGCCGAGGGAATTTTTGACCCTCACAGATGTGTTTGAAAACACTTTCTGTGAGTAAGTGAGTAAATTATACGTTCCCGTACTTCATACACTATATAAACTTACACAGAATCACACACACGTATATGTATACATTTATTTATACAGTATATACAGTAGCGAACAAAAGTATTTGGCGAAATACTTTTTCGACCATAATTTTTTTCTGCTGTACCTAATCGGCCCATTTTGGGATATGATATGTGTTTATTCGTGAGTTACAATGCCGCGTAGTTTGTAATTCGCTCAGAGCGAATTTGTCGTTCAAAATGGGCCATATTCAAGAGTCGCCAATTATTACCCATTTGTTTGCTGAATGTATTAATGTTTTCCTTATGATTTTTGTGGGTTTTGTGATGTGTAGTGTGATAATAAGTCAATCTTAGGTTTTCAGATATGGGTAAAAAGGCGGAGATCCCTGTTGGAGCTCGCCAGGCGGCCGTGAACATGATGGAATCCAGAATACGCGTCACCGACATTGCGAGGGCACTGAAGATCCGACACCAGTCCATGCCAGCTATCCTGCAACGTTATAAGAAGACTGGGACCGTCGAAAACAGTCCGCGATGTGGTAGGCCTCGTTCCACTACGTAGCGTTAGGATAGACGCATCCTCCGTCAATCTCGTGCTGATCAAACCTTGACTGCTGTGGACATCGCCACCGAATTAGGCGACAGCGACGACCTGAACGTCAGCCGAATGACCATCTTCCGTAGTCTCATTGCTGGTGGATTGAATGGAAGACGCCCCCGCCAAGAAACCACTCACCGGAGTAAATAATCGACGAGCCAGAGTCACATTCGCGCGCCGTCATCGACACTGGACCGCGGCGGACTGGAGTAAGGTGATTTTCACCAACGAGAGCAAGTTAAACTTGTTCGGAAGTGATGGCATCCGATATATACGACGTCCGTATGGCCAGAGATTCAACCCCCAGTTCATTCAGCCGACTGTCAAGCACGGAGGAGGATCGCTCATGGCTTACGGCGCCTTCTTGCGCTATGGAATGGGCCACATCATCAAGATTGACGGAATAATGACCGGCCAGAGCTACACGAACATGCTCATCAACGATGTCTTCCCATGGGCAAACCAGAACATGCCACCCGGATGGATCATGCAGCAAGACAATGACCCGAAGCACACCTCCAGAGTAGCGAAGGCAGCCTTCCAGCAGCAACAGGTCACACTTCTAGACTGGCCAAGCCAATCTCCAGACCTCAACCCCATCGAGCACATATGGGAGTAGCTGGAGAGACGATGTGAGAAGAAAACCTGCCGGAATAGGGCCCAGAAGTTCGACCAGCTGTCTGCAGAATGGGCGCGAATTCCGCAAGTCACCGTCGAGAAGCTAGTGGACTCGATGCCGGCCCGTTGTGCAGCTGTTATTAAGTCTCGTGGTTATCCCACTAAGTATTAGTTATTGTTTTGTCGTTTTCTCGTACTTGTTTTCTGTTATCGTTGCATTAAATGAATGTGATATACACCTACTTTGTTGGTCAATTTGTATGATCTTTGCGATTGAGCTCGGTACCTGATCTGTGTTAAGGTTTCTGATCCATCTGCATATGGGTCATATTGACAACTGAATAACACGTCATATCCCAAAATGACCCGATTTGGTCCAGCAGAAAAAATATTATGGTCGAAAAAGTGTTTCGCCAAATACTTTTGTTTGCTACTGTATATACAGTGTGATTCAGAACTCATGGGACAAACTTTAAGGGGTCGCAGAGCACACTGCAACAAACATTTTTTGTATAGGAATGTGTAATAGGCGCAAGTGACGCGTTGAGGCACAAACACAAGAAATAGACTTGAAAGGAAACAAACTGGGTACTTACAGCATCCTTGACAAGTGTTTCTTTACAGCAATGTTTACAATAATTGCTGAAAATTGCGTCCACCAAGAGTAATACATACGTGGCAGCGTCGACGTACCAAGAGCGATTCTCTGTGAATGTGTGAGCGGGTATTGTAAAACATTTTCTGCTTGGCCCATATCTACTACCGACGCGACTCGATGGCAGATGTTATCTTATTTTTCTGGAAGATGTTTTACCAGAATTGCTTTGATGTACCACTGGTCGTCCGACAAGAACTGTGGTTTTAGCATGATGGGGCGCCAGCCCATTTCAGCATTAATGTGCGCATTTACCTGGATGCCACTTTTGGGGCGCGATGGATTGGTCGTGGTCCAGTCCGTTGGCCACCCCGATCGCCCGATTTATCGAGCTTAGATTACTTTTTATGGGGATATCTGAAGGCCCTCGTTTACGAGACTCCAGTTGACTTTGTTGAGGACCTCGTCGCTCGAATATCCGTTGCGGCTGCACGTGTGCGAGAAATATCTGGCATCTTTGAAACTGTACGCCAATCACCCCGTCGACGCTGCCACGCACGTATTACTGTTGGTGGACGCAATTTTGAGCAATTATTGTAAACATTGCTGTAAAGAAGCACTTGTCAACGATGCTGTAAGTAAACAATTTATGTTTCCTTTCTTGTCTATTTCTTGTGTTTGTGCCTCAACGCGTCACTTGCGCCTATATATTCCTATACAAAAAATGTTTGTTGCAGTGTGCTCTACCACTCTTTAAAGTTTGTCCCATGAGTCCTGAATCACCCTGTATATATCATGTATACTTACAAATTGAGTTACGAATTTATACTTCAAAGCAGATTTCTCCGGGTCGGGTCCGATTATCTGATGTTCGGGTCCAAAACCTTTGAACCGTTTCCAACTCTAGTATGCCTGTGTAATGTGAAATGTAAATATATATATTTTTGATTGGAGGTTTAACGAGCACCGTGAGCAACTCAATGGGCTATAAGCAGTCACCCGTTCCTAATTTAGGGCCACTGGTTCTAGGGAAGGGAGAGAGCCAATGCCGTAAGACAAAAAACATCCATGCCTCACCGGGATTCGAACCCGGACCGCTTTCAGATGAATGATCAGAGGCCATCGCTTAGACCACTTTTTTTATGGGAGGTTTAACGACCACGGTGAGCAACTCAATGGGGTATAAGCAGTCGCCCGTCCCTAATTTAGGGCCACTGGTTCTAGGTAGGGGAGAGAGCCAGTGCCGTAAGACAAACAAAATCCATGCCTCACCGGGATTCGAACCCGGACCCGTTTCGGACGAATGATCAGAGGTCATCACTTAGACCACTGCGCCACCGGGGCGGCTATATTGCTTTAAATTCCATGAACACAGAGGAAAAAGTGCTATTTTTTTACGCCTTTTAAGAGTCGTTTAAAATTTTACAAAATGACTTCTTGGTTTTAATAGTAATCAATCATAACGTATACGTTTTGCATTTACATGTAATCAACGTAATTTTTTTTCAAGACTATTTTATGCAAAAAACCACAAATTTAGAGCAAAGGTATACAAAATGATTATCCAACATGTTCAACTTTTTACAAAATGTTAAGCCGTCTTGATGTTCTTGACATTTCGTTTACCACATCTGCTGCGGTAAATGATACATTCCACCTGGTCCAGAAATTACTTTTTATCTTCCACCCAGATTTATTATGCTTCGCCTTCTTCGTAACCGAACCAGCTGGATCAGTGCAGACCTCTGTACCAAACCATAATTATTTGAATCTATTTAATAATTTGCGATTCAAGATTAATGTTTGTGTGTTTGTGCTACTGCAAAAAAACCCTATAAGATGCATATTTGAACATTTCGCGAGGTCTAGAACCCAGGTCCCCGATACGTGCCTGTCCTACACCCAAACCTCTCAATCTTAGGGAAAACTTCGCATTAGTCACACTTTATGTTTAGCATTGAATGGAATGACAACAGTATTTAAAAGTTCAGCTTAATAACCTTAGCACGCGATTCCCACGTAAGTTATTTAAAATTTGCTCAAATGAAACAACACAAGATTTTTTTTTAATTGGAGGTTTAACGACCACCGTGAGCAACTCAATGGGTTAAAGCAATCACCTGTCCCTAATTTAGGGTCACTGGTTCCAGGGAAGGGAGAGAGCCAGTGCCGTAAGACAAACACAACAGCCATGCCTCACCGGGATTCGAACGCGGACCCCTTTCGGACGAATGATCAGAGGCCATCTCTTAGACCACTGCGCACCGGGCGGCCAAAACATGATTAAAGCAATCAATAAATTTAACCAAAACTTGGCAATGATACAAATTAATTTAGAAAATTTTCACGGTGTTTTTTTTAGATAATCCGTTTACCTCTAAGGCTCTGTATAATTTACATTACTAGATAACACAGAGGGTCGTTCGGGGCACTGGCTAACCGTACGCGGTGCTTCATATTTTTAATAGTGAAACCTCCATTAACGGACACGGACAAACAACGGCAAGTTTTGAATGGTACAGAACAGTTGTCGGAGGATTAACATCAACAATAACCTCCAAACAGGGAAACATCTTAACAGGATCCAACGGACACCCTAGCTAGCCTCCAAAAATATCTAATGGACACCTTGTCCTTTAGGATTTCACTCAGCTACTTCAATGAAAGGGATTATTTAGGAATAAAGAATGCTACTAAGAATTAAGAATGCTGCAGTGCTTGGAGCTCGATGGGTTGGAATATGGCCAGTACAATGGTGTGCTTAAGTGAAAAGAAAGGAGTTCAAGTGTAGTTCTACGTGAGGCGAACTCCAGCTTCTGCGTATGTTTTCTGTTTCAGTCCAAACCTGGTGTGAGGTTGCTGGTGCTGACTGATAAACCACGAATAGAGTTGTTAATTGTTGGCACCGTAGCGTAAAGCGAACGCACTCGGCTAGTTATCGAGAGATCTGGGATTCGATCCCAACGGTGTCGGATGTACAATATTTCAGTTGCTATTCGTTGCTTATAAAATAACGTGAACAGAGCGATGACATCGTATATTTACAGTACATCGGCCGCTTAAAGGGTTAAAATAGGACACGCAAGGTTTGAGAGTGAATCACCAGAGAAGCAGGCGACAAACGTTTGCCTGTATCTTGCGCCGGACAATGGCTCTGAAAACAAATGCGAAGTAAGTACCATTTTACGCAGTAGTTATTGGTGAGTCAAGCGTCTGCGCCGTATCGTTGGTCCACGGAAATCTTTGCTTTAAGAAAAAGACAGCAATATTTTTGTACGCCAAATAATTTCTCACTCCGCTGGCACCAGGATCAGCACAAAATTCCACATTACGCATTTTTCTTTGAAATATTTTTTCTTTTCAAAAATAAAACTGAAATAAAACAGGGTCGAAATCAGGTCAGGGACATCTTGACCCGACCCGTTTCACCCGCGAGAAATTGTTGACCCGTTTCCATTTCTGAGGCATACATATGTTTGTGTGTGTGCGTGTACAGTACATGCAATTTTCTGGATAACCCCCTCCCCCAACAAATCCTGCATATGTGACTGGCAAATGAAATATTTTTTCACCTTCCCAATTAGGAATCGTTAAGAGCATTGACGTATCTTGGGTCCAAGACCTGGACTGCCTTACGCGTCTCCCACCCCACCGTACTATTTTTTTTTAATTGCGAAGTTTAATTTTTAGTTGTTAAGCAATAGAAGTAACTTTTTCTAAATTTTAGGTACATACTATTGTTAACATGATATCAAGTAATTGTGAGGATTAAGATTTGAACACTTATTTGTACATGAACTCCATTCTTCTGAATACTTTATTTGTAAATGGATTCCATTCTTCTTTCCTTTTGTGTTGAACTTGAGTGTTACGTTTTCACGAAAATGTTTCTTCAGAGTACTTTTTCATATTTAAAAAATGTTTTTCTCTATTGACAAGTCTGCCAAGTTGGTCGAATGTACATGTCCTTGTGTGGCTCTAAGACGTATCTCGATTCTTTTTAATGCAGAAAAACTTCTTACGGCAGTTGTCGATAGAGACTTTAATATTAAGTCTGCTACTTTGTACACCTCACTAAACACAATGTCCAATTTGTTCAACTTTATGTAAAAAGTAATGTCTTACTGATTTGTTTTTGTATTCACCAAGGGAATAAAACACCTTCAGTTCATTTTTTAGTCGAGTTACATCAAAATTTGAAGCATGGTTTTTTAAGTTCTGACAGTAGATGTTCAGGGAAGCTTTCACAAAATTTATCAAAACAGTTCGAATCCAACAAGGCCACGAATTTAAGATATAATATCTCTGATTTTAATTCATTGACACTTCACAAAAACAAACAACTCTCGCCAAACACTCTTATGGGCGGGAGTATGCGAGTGACAGATTGTCTTTTTCCGGAGCGAACCGTTTCCCAAAGCAATGGGCCAATCCTCTATACCAGCTAATTCATGTTGTCATGGAAACGCTAGCAGGCGATTGTACGGAAGGTTTTCGCATCAGAATTGCGGAGAATCTGGAAGAGCTGCTTGCGTTATGCCGTTGGTTTTCGTTCGCCAGACTGAGTCAAAGAAGCGAATCCGCTTTTTTTCGCAGCGAAAGCATAGACATATTTTAATACCGTTGATAATTGACTTTTATTTGTGTATATTTAATTCACTTTTATTTGTGCGTTCTCTGGGCTTCGCGGCTAGATTAGCTAGCCTCGAATATACGCCACTGCTGTGCAGTTCCACTTCACTTTTCTTCTTTCTCTCAACATACCCAAAACTTAACCTCCTAGCTTGATATTTCTAAAGGGAAGTTTGAGACAACGGGTCAGACACCACTTTCTTAAAATCGTCTACACCATTTTATTTTAATTTATTATATTGGGTTTTATTCAGCATTCTAAATTTGGAGAAAGCTCTGAAGCAGTTTTCTTTGGACGTAAGCTTTTGTTCAATTGTTCTGTACCAAAGCAACGGACTAGAAATGTTAACCTACGCCTAACCTCCAAACAAGGGTCACTGTTTTCCGGTCCGAGTAGCGACAGTTATTTGTAGGTTTCACTGTACAACTTTCCCACTGAAATGAACGATTTGCCATTTCTAATAGCCCCATCCTGTCTTTTTGGGGGGACGGGGTGATTTTTTTTTTTGATTGGAGGTTTAACGACCACCGTGAGCAACTCAATGGGCTATAAGCAGTCGCCCGTCCCTAATTTAGGGTCACTGGTTCCAGGGAAGAGAGAGAGCCAGTGCCTTAAGACAAACAACATCCATGCCTCACCGGGATTCGAACCCGGACCCCTCTCGAACGAATGATCAGAGGCCATCGCTTTGACCACTGCGCCACCGGGGCGGCGGACGGGGTGATGAGCAACTCAGTGTACTATAAGCAGTCGCCCGTTCCTAATTTAGGGCAACTGGCCACAGTGAAGGGTGAGATCCAGTGCCACAGACATTCATATCACACCGGGATTCGAACTCTGACCAATGGACAGAAGCTATCGGGGCGGTTTAACTGTTTATGCTCTACAGGTTAGAAAAGCTAGCAGAAAGTTCATAATTGGTATGATTTTTGTTTGTCTCGAGTTTAGCTACCCGCCACGAGCATCTATGGGTATAAATATCCCTCCGTTCTTAACTGCGGGACACTGGTGCAGCAGAAAGTACCTAACTACTACTGTAGGACAAGCACACTCACCTACGCTTCATCTCAGACTCGAAACGGGGCGCCTTCGGCCGTTCCGCAAACGGAACGGCCTAATTGGTACTTATACCTATCAGTGGTAGAACTACATTACTGCGATTATATAAACGCTTTTACAAGTAAAAAAAATAATAACTTCGAGGTGTAAAGATGGCAATAAATACCATTTTTGATCGATGAACAGATGCAAAAATATATCCAATTTGTTCCTGCTTCCCGAGTGGTCTGAGGCACGGGTTTCTGACCATTCGTCCCAGATGAGTCTGGCTTCGAGCCTAGGATGAGGCATGAGTGGTCCATCTGTCTGTCCTTTTCCCAAAACCAGTAGCCCTAAATTGTAGCCTTAAGATTTTCTCATTGTGGTCAGTAACCGTCGAAACACACAACCTAAATCAGCCGCCCCGGAGCGAAGTGGTCTAAGCGCTGGCTTCTGACCATTCGTTCGAGATGGATTAGGGTTCGAGTTCCGGATCAGACTTTTTTTTTTTTTTTATGATTGGAGGTTTAAATGACCACCGTGAACAACTCAATGAGCTATAAGCAGTCGCCCGTCCCTAATTTAAGGTCACTAGTTTCAGGGTAGTAAGAGAGCCAGGGCCGTAAAACAAACAACATCCATGACTCACCGGGATTCGAACCGGACCCATCACGGACGTATGGCCAGAAGCCATCGCTTAAACCACTGCGCCACCGGGACGGTAGGTCCTTGATGTAAATGAATTCAGTCAGGGCCCGGGCCCAAGGCTTCGCATTTTAGGGGACTCCAGAATCGCCGTGCAAAAAAAAAAAAAAGAAATGCTTTTTTTTTTATTAACTATTATGAATGAAAAAAAACGTTTGGGGGGGGGGGGAGAGGGTTCTGAAATGAAGACTGGTATTTTTACTATACTCAGGGTAAAGCTAACCTGACTACACTGCTAATGCTGTGAAACCGGTTTACCGACAAGATATGGACAAGGGCGCCCATAAGGAGGGGCAGGAGCCCCTCCCCTAGCAGTTAGCATAGCCAAATTTTTGATAAATTTAAAACACTAAAATAGACGAAACCTTTTTTTTAAAAGCATTTTTAAAAATAATAAGATATTAATGATTGATTGTATCAATTATTTTTTTTGTTGTATTTTAGTATCTCGTACATTTACTAAAATGTTTGACAACCTTGAAGGAGGTAAGAATTTTTCTTAGCCATAAAAAAGTACTCATATGGGCGGCACTGGTCACGGATCCTTCCCCTGAAGGGTGACTTAAGGCAAGACAAAGGAAACACTTCTCGCATTCCATCACGATGTCCCCCTTCAAACCCCACACCTTCCAGTGCTTTACACCTTTTCAGCCTTGCCGACCACCAAACGCTTTCTGAATGAATATTTTAAAACAGCAACCACGAAGAAAGGAGTAAGATTTTTTTTTGGTTGGAGGTTTAACGACCACCGTGAGCAATTCAATGGGCTATAAGCAGTAGCCCGTCCCTAATTTAGGGTCACTGGTTCCAGGGAAGGGAGAGAGCCAGTGCCGTAAGACAAACACAACATCCATGCCTCACGGGGATACGAACCCGGACCCCTTTCGGACGAATGATCAGAGGCTATCGCTTAGACCACTGCGCCACCGGGGCGGCAAGGAGTAAGATCAGAGAACAATTAAGGACACAGGGGGCCGCCGGGCTGGACAGTATTTTGAGGCTCCAGTATTAGTGGAGCAGCAAGGATTTTATAATGGGTGGAAATAAAAATATCGAGGAGAAAACTTTCCCAAAAGAAAGCCATAAAAATATTCCCTCCGTATTGAAGTGTGTATGCCTCGATTAATCAGTGTTAGCAAGAAAAATGTAAAAATGCGTCGTTGAAAAAGGGATACCAGTTCAGTTCTGCTTTACCCCCCCCCCCCCCCCCCACCCCACAGGGCTCAGCTTGTTGAAATTATATCGAAGTAGTGGGCAAAACAATATGATCCAAATATAATGATTCAAGCGAATTCTTAATATATGAAAATTTCCCCCAATTACAGATGTGTACAAAAGAACATCTGTAATGCTTTAGAAAGATTTCAGGATAGACCGGGGGCGACTATACTTTTTGCGGACTCCTAAAAATGCGGAAAGAAATAGAAAAAAAGTTATCAAGGCAGTTTTAGTTTTTTTTCTGTGCTATCTGCAAAAAAAGTGAAACTCATTTGTTCAAGCATCCTGCATAGTTCTGGCGCCCCTTGAAAAAGCGGGGCCCGGGGCTGAAGCCCCTCCCTGTCGAAGTCAATGTCCTCGTGTTAACTGTATAACCTGTCTGAAGCACAACAAAAGTCATAATAGCGCAGCTAAAATGCGAATAATTGTATTTTTCAGAAACGCGACCGAAACCGGGTTCTTTACTTTTTTTAATGTTCTTACGTACGACACTGAGAACATCTGTATATCGGTGTGCTTTCTTAGGTCTCAGTTCAAGCTCGAACACTACTTTTAAACTGGAACTACATT
Organism: Macrothele yani; assembly: GCA_039090855.1. Lineage (NCBI taxonomy): Eukaryota > Metazoa > Arthropoda > Arachnida > Araneae > Macrothelidae > Macrothele > Macrothele yani. The sequence goes on along the minus strand of CM077005.1, from coordinate 118,229,904 downwards.
ATGCAGTGGAAGTACACACTCCATAACGTAAACTCCACAGTCAGGTTAGCCTTGCCCCGAGTATAAGCTTTTTCACTATCACCAACTGCAGCTCAGTGACGTCATGTCGTGTCGCTTTCATCTGAAACTTGCAGATGAAATATACACTGAAGTGCCAGAAAAACTGGTACACCAGTCTAATACTTGGTAGGTCCCCCACGGGAGCGCAGGACTGCAGAAATACGACGGGGCAGGGTCTCCGCTTGCTTCTGGAAATATGTTGTAGGCAATGCACACTATACTTCCTGCAGAGCGATCCACAATTCGGGTGTATTCCGAGGTCTCCGATTCCTGTGTTCGATAGCGCGTTGCATGGCATCCCAAATGTGTACTATTACGTACAGATCTCGGGACTTGGGTGGAAATGGCAACACCCCAAACTCAGATGAATGCTCCTCTAACCATAGTGTGGCCTCCCGACACTTGCATTGTCCTGTTGGAACAGGCCCAACCATCAGCATGAATGCAGGACATGAACGGGTGTACCTCGTCAGAAAGGATGCACACATAGCGTTGGCCGGTCGCAGATGTTTGTTGACATACCAGGGGCCCCAGTGAAGTCCAGCTAAACACGCTCCATACCATTACGGACCCCCTCCCCCCAGCCGGTACAGTGCCCTGTTGACAGGCGGGATCCATGGCTTCATTGGGTTTGCGCCACACACGAATCCTTCCATCTGCCAGACACAGTTGGAAACGCGACTCGTCAGACCAGGCTACTTGTTTCCAGTCATCAAGTGTCCAGTGGCGGTGTTGCAGTGCCCAAGCGAGGCGCATAGCTCTGTGTCGTGCACCCATCAAGGGGACTCGAGTTGGGCGTCGGCTCCCAAAGCCCATATCGTGCAGGGTACGTTGCACAGTCCGGACGCTGATTCTTGTTGAGGCTCTAGCATTGAAATCCGATGATACCTGCAAGAGTGTTGTACGCCTATCACGTGAAACTATTCTTGACAGCCAACGATGATCACGCTCACCCAATGTCTTTTTACGGCCACACTGGTATCGTAGGTTGGAGGTTTTTACCGGAATTCTTGTAGTCACGGTACACCCTTGCAATGGTCGTCCGTGAAAATCCGAACTTCGTTTCTACCTCCAAAATACTGTGGCCCATCTCACGAGCTATGACACCGCGTTGAAAATCGCTTAAATCGTTAATACTTGTCATTCTCATGCCGAAAACAGCTCTGACAGCTGGCAAGGATGTCTATCGCTTTATATACGCACTAGCGGACGCAACCGAGTAAACGCATAGGTGACGTTGCTACGTATTTTGCATAAGCTTGTCTGTACCAGTTTTTCCGGCACTTCAGTGTATATGTGCTATGTTCCTATATATACTATGTACCTTTTGAGAGAGATTTTGCATTGCTAAAACACTTTGCAGAAGCTTTGAGTATTTCATATTGTAAAGTATCAGATTTTAAAATTGCTTGGGGTCTAAATTAAGGGAATTAATGAGATGAATAATGTGATTACACAAGTAAGAATTACCCTGTTATGCATGTTTGTTCAAATCTAAGAATCAGTTCTCTGTTAATAGAACTATTCCATAATACTGAACACATCACAGGTGATTTATCAGCTACATGGAAGTTCACCTTGCTCCTAAAAAACAGTGTACCAAGTCTAAATAATGTTCACCGATTAGAAATAAAATTAAAAGGGGATGGATAACTTAACATCTGTGGATATTGGAATTATTACATAATTAAATGCGAAAATAGCAATACTAAACCATTAGTGTGTTACTTTCCAGTCTATATTTTTAAATGCAAATTTTCTTGCTAATATTAAGATTTAATAAAAGATATTTTCTATTTTTCCCTGCACAGTGTCCCTTTTATTAAATCAACTTTTAAATAAATTGATATTTAGTGGTGACAAATGTACTTTCTCTTTCAAGAATGGGTGGGGGCTCTCATCTTGTGCTATGCTTAGGGCCCGATTCTGTGCAGTCGGGCCCTGAATTCGGTACCAGCAGTTATTTTAGGGCCCCATTTGTCCAGGTACATAGACGACCTCTTGCGGAACGGAAAAGAATGCAGCCGACATATCATCCTTTGTAATGTAAACTTAGCAAGTATATTGGATATGCTTGTCTTGAATAACGTGAAGAGAACATAGATTTAGGAATTATCGTGTAGAAATATTAAAGTATGAGCATTAAACTTATCTTGGGGAATTATTAGAAAGAAATAAAATGTTGTAGGCAGTGGCGTAAATAGAAAAGTTTACCCCCCAAGTTTTACTTCGGCGCACCTAGCACAGTAATTTCCCCAGGATTTCGAACACGAGGGAGGATATGTTTTTTTCGGGGGGGGGGGGTGATGGATGGGGAGGAGGAAGTCAGGGAGAATGTCTGAAAAAGTGGGATTGGGGTCCTAGAGCCCTGTATTTTTAACTTTTTTTAGTAATTTTTGGAAAACATAAAATGCTAGGTTATAAATCAGCCAAGCAGGATTAACACGGATGCGATTCATGAACATGAATATACATTTCACCGCAAGAAACGAATTCGGAAAAACAAATTTCAATGGTTAAGGTTAATAACTAAGAATTTAGTGATCGTTACTGGCCATAGTTTCATACAAACGGATAACTCAGTGTTCTAAATGCAATAGGACTGCCATAACCCCAGGTATTTATTTGCATACACGACAAAACTTCAACAGTGCAGACCAGGAAAAGTGGTGGGTGTGGAAATACAATGTGCATATATTTGATGCGTACAAATGTACTATACGATGCAATTTTTTTTTAATTGGAGGTTTAACGATAACCGTGAGCAACTCAATGGACTATAAGCAGTCGCCCGTCCCTAATTTAGGGTCACTGGTTCCAGGGAAGGGAGAGAGCCAGTGCCGTAAGACAAACACAACATCCATGCCTCACCGGGATTCCAACCCGGACCCCTTACGGACGAATGATCATAGGCCAGCGCCTTAGACCACTGCGCCACCGGGGCGGCATACGATGCAATTAACTATAAGCTATAATTACATGATTATAATACAAATAGAAGAGAATATTCAATCACCTCAAGAAATCACCCTCTTATACAGATGTGAATAAACATTGGTGCCTGTCGTCGTGTCATGTACGTAATCCTAAGTCACTCACTGGTTTCCCAGATCCTTGACCGGGAAACTCCATGTAGCCTCGCACATTTCTTCAGCAGCGTACAGTGAGAGCCAGTGGTAAGCGATCGTATTATTTACAATCCATTGCAGAGCGATTCTATTGCGAGCCGACGACAAAAGGCCGATAGTTTGAATCTGTAACACATCCAGTGATTTAAAAAATGAAACTACACTTTTTTTTTTAGACAAAACTAAATATATTTTAAAGCAAAACATAAATCTTTGAGTTAATGATTTGTTTGATTGCTACTGTGCGTGTTCGAATTTTTTCAATTTTTTCATAAAAATACAACTGGTAGCTGTAGTATCCCCCCTTTGTTGTTGCGTCCCCCGCGTCTGCGGGGGGGGGGGGTAGTTACTCCACTGATTGTTGGCAATCTTGGGTTTAAAATATCCACCCGGCAGTAAGATCACTTCTTTCGCTGCTTGTATGTATGTATTGAAATAACATGCTTAGTGACCCTAGCTAGTTGTGGACATTAGCTTGAATTTAGCTTCCACCATTACAAATCTGACTTCCGTTATATGGCAAAACCATGTAATGAGCAAATTCAACGAACCTTTTCTGTTTTGTACTGATATCCTACCAGTCGTTGAAATTATTTTTTCTTTTCTTGACGACTGGTTGGTGTACAAATTCATATTGGTACACTTTCTTATTAAAGGCCTAAAAATTATTTATTGGACTTGTTTGACAGGTACAGTTACATATATATTGAACATATATTAGACTCGGTTGACAGACATACAGTAGAGAAATTCTGTGTTTCAACGACAGCAATGTACATAGGTGAACAAGAAACTCAGCGAATAAACCCCCGAAAGACAAACAGCCATGCCTTACTCGGGATTCGAACCCAGACCCCACCGTTGGGTGAATGATCAGAAGCCATCGCTTAGATCATTGCGCCACAGGGGCGGCCGTAAGACAAACACAACATCCATGCCTTAACCGGGATTCGAACCCAGACCCTTCTGTTGGGCGAATGATCAGAAGCCGTTGCTTAGCCCACTGCGCCACCGGGGTGACATACTTTTTTTTTTTTTTAAATAAACCTGTCCTACACGAACGTCTTTATGTCAGTTGTCTCCTCAGATAACATTCTCAGCTGTCAAAAAGACTGTTAATTGCTCTCAACAGTCCTTAACTTATATAAAAAAACGTGCATCAGTGCAGGGCCTTTGAGATTTATTTCCAAATTTATAAAAACTAACTTTTTTTTTTTTTTTTTTTTTTGTTTGGATGTTTAAACGACCACCATGACCAACTCAATGGGCTATAAACAGACGGCCGACCCTAATTTAGGGCCACTGGTTTTAGGGATGGGAGACAGCCAGCGACGTAAGACAAACACAACATCCATGTCTCACCGAGATTCGAACCCGGACCCTACTCGGACGAATGATCAGAAGCCATCGCTTAAACCACTGTGCCAACGGGGAGGAAAAAAAAAACTAACTTCAATAAAGAAAAATAGATATGGGAAGAAAAACTGGTGTGAAATCCGGAATTTCATATGAAATGATTAAATTGCTTGCCCGACCCAAAGAAGCAACTCTATGTTAATTGGCCCGGGTAACCCAAGATCAGCTAGAGTTTATTCCTCACGGCTTGAACCGTGCAGGTCTTTGTCACTTAACGGGGATTCCACACTACTCCAGAAACCGCGATGGTTAAAAATGTGTATGTCCTTACAAGAAAAAAAATTTCCTTTTCACTCTCATATTTTAAAATTGACTGCAATGGAATTTCTCAACGCTTTGCACATTTCAAAAAGATCGAATTTCATTTGCCTTACGCTTTCACGCCTACTAAATTTTAGTAATGAGTTCTTTTTATTTATTTTTTATTGAAAGTTGAACGACCACCATGAGCAACTCAAAAGGCTATCAGTAATCTCCCGTCCCTAATTTAGGACCTCTGGTTCGAAGGAAAGAAGAGAGCCACTGCTTTAAGACAAACACAACGTCCATGCCTCACCGGGATCCGAAACCGGACACCTCTCGAACGAATGGTCATAAGCCAGCGCTTAGACGACTGCGAAACCGGGGCGGAATTATTAATCTATAAACAATATAAATAATAAACAATAAAGTAGTATCAGAGTTCATTTTGTTATCTTCCCGAAGCGTGTATCTTGCGGAAGTGTTATCTTGAGAAAATGTTGAGCTGAAAAAAAAAAAGTCACCCTATATCGCTACGCGAAAACCAATTATTTCAAAATTTCCTTGTTTTCGAAAACAAATGAGTTACAACCAAAGAATCTGAACGTCTGCTTACCTCAGTTTTCTTAACAGGAAATATTCATGGTCAATAATCATTTAAAAATACTTCATGGCAAACGTAAACTAACCTGTGCGCTCCTCAGACAATGCAACACAAGCTTGACTGGCTGATCAGACGAACGATCATCAACTCCAGCTCCGTTCCGAGGAAGAACATTCGTACTCGGAGTTGTCTGAAGTGCGAAGCAGACTTTGATTACACTGATAATGTGTGAGCACAGCGATTACGGAGTGACATTCTGTTTACGTCATTTTATCAAAAGAGTCAGAGAGCAAAAAGAAAGCTTCACTTTCACATCGGGTTACTATCTACAGAAAAGTTGCTGAGTTTGCACGAGAAAATCTACCTTTAGAGGAAGGAAAGTATGTTTAATCTGTTGCTTGTCTCAGTCTTCGCGACTAGATTGGCGCCGAACCAGATCTAGTTATCGACACAACTCTTTTTATCTCAGTTATATATCACAAGGTTTTTTTATTTATTTGTTTCGGGGTTTGACAATCACCGTGAGCAACTCAATGGGTTATAAGCAGTAGCCCATGCCCAATTTGAGGTTACTGGTTCCAGGGAAGGGAGATAACCAGTGCCGTAAGACAAATACACCATCCATGTCTCACGTGGGGTTCGAGCCCGAATCCATTTCGAACGAATGATTTGAAGCCAGTGACCAATACCATTCGACCGCAGCGGTGGCCCTCACAAGGTCTAAGTACGAGGTGAGATCAAAAGTATTCAGACTGGTTGTATAAGTTCAGAACAGCGCGAGCGGCCCCAGTGGCGTAGTGGTCTAAGCGATGGCTTCTGACAATTCGTCCGAGATGGGTCCGGGTTCGAATCCCGGTGAGGCATGAATGTTGTATTTGTCTTACGGCGCTGGCTCTCTCCCTTTCCTGGTACCAGTGGCCCTAAATTAGGGACAGGCGACTGCTTATTGCCTACTGGGTTGTTCACGGGGGTCGTTAAACCTTCAATAAATAAATAAAAAAATCGCGCAACGCAGCATGAAGCGGTTTAGCACTGGTAGACTTTCAAACCTACTACGCATGTGCCGTGAGTCACATCTCCCCTACTCGTCCGTTTTTTCAGCATGTCTTTTGAAAAAAAATGGTGCTTATGCTACCGATTTTTTTTTGATTGGAGGTTTAACGACCACCGTGAGCAACTGAATGGGCTATAAGCAGTCGCCCGTCTCTAACTTAGGGTCACTGGCTCCAGGGAAGGGAGAGAGCCAGTGCCGTAAGACAAACACAACATCCATGCCTGACCGGGATTCGAACCCGGACCCCTTACGGACGAATGATCAGAGGCCAGCGCCTTAGACCATTACGCCACCGGGGCGGCCTACCGATTTGTTCGTCCGTCCGTCTGTGGACACCATATCTCTGCAACTATTTGTCCGATTATCTTTCTTACATGGGTTAATCTCTGGATCTCAGAGGACAGCTAAGTGGTGTGTATGTTATATGATATATACTTATTGTTTTAATGAATTATTGCATACATAACTTTAGTTGGAGAATTACAAATATGAAAAAAGGCGTACACACATTGTGTCCCGTAAGTCCGGACCCATAAGTTTCTTACATTTGTGTTTCTTCTTTTACAGGTAAACCATGCCGCTGAGTACGGAGGAACGAATTGATGTTGGTTGGCACCCGAAGTCACAAGGAAGTGGCCAAGAATTCAACAAGGAACATCCAGACAGCGCACCAATCACACACAGATGCGTTGGCAAGCTGATATCCAAATTTAAAGAACCTGGGTCCATAAACGACAGGGCGTAACTAGCACGACGTGCGCCGCACCCCAGCAATATTTACTTCAGCACCCCTAAGCACAGTCATTTCCCCAGGATTTCGAACACGAGGGAGGATGTGTTTTTTGCTTGGGGGGTGAGAGAATGTCTGGTAAAGTAAGTGAGATACATATAGTCCTGCAGTTTTGACTTTTAAATGATTTTTGGAACACAAGTACATAATGTAAGGTTATCAATCAGCCAATCAGGATTAACACCGCGCGCTGACTGATGCATGAGCATGAATATGCATTTTATCGCAAGAAACGAATTTGGTAAAATGTACTTTAAATGGTTAAGGGCAATAACTATAAGACTTCATAATCACCCATTTTATTAATACTTTCACTGATTTCTGAAGTACTTAGTTTGTGTGAAATGTCTGCCTCTAAAGTTCGAACAGTTGACATGCTAAATAAATCATCATTCTTTTAATCATAAACGGCACTTGGGTTTAATTGATTCTGCGCACAAAAAGCTGGTCGAGCTTTTGAAGTTTCTTCCCGCGCACGTTTTTCTTTCGCCGATATACTATGCTCTACTTATTGGATTGTCGGAAAAGTCATGACACATTTTGGTACCCGATGGCGGTTGGGCGGTTTTGGAAGTACTAGAGGCATGCGCAGCTCTGTTATCGCTATGGCATTAGACAGGTGCCAGTTCTAGCTGCTGTCTAAAAGGAATAGTGAGTGATTTGGTTGATTTGCGGAGATTTGACATCAAGTTGAAGATCGAAGACCAAACTGTGCATTTTCGCCATATTTTACTGTTTTACTTCCGTAAAGGAAAAATGCGCGTCAAGCTTGTTTAAAGTTTCGTAAAGTGTACGGTGATAATGCTCTACAAGAACGTCACTGCCAGCGGTGGTTCGCAAAATTCCGTGCTGGTGATTTTGACCTCAACGATACTCCTCGGTCCAGGAGGCCCACCGAGGCTGATGACTACCAAATCAAGGCATTGATCGAGTCAAACCCACGTTACACGACACGAGAGATTGCAGACACATTGCGCATCCATCATTCAAGCGTTCACGACCACCTGAAGAAGCTGGGATACGTAAGCAAGTTCGATGTGTGGGTTCCTCATGAACTCAAAGAAGCTCAATTGACGGCGCGTATAAACATCTGCGATACGCTCATTAAACGTGAGGAAAACGATACTTTTTTGAAGCGACTGATAACTGGTGACGAAAAGTGGATTGTGCACAACCATGTGCTGCGCAAACGGTCTTGGTCCCGACGTTCTGCTTCGCCTCAAACGACATCCAAAGCAGACATTCATCAACGGAAGGTCCTGGTCTCAGTGTGGTAGGAGTTTAAAGGTGTCATGTTTTTCGAGCTCCTACCACGGAACAAAACAATCAATTCGAATGTGTACTGTCGGCAATTGGACAGTTTGAACGAATCCATCATCCACAAACGTCCAGAGCTCGTTCATCGTAAAGGTGTTGTGTTCCATCACGACAACGCGAGACCACACACAAGTTTGATCACCCGCCAAAAATTATTGGAGCTTGGTTGGGATGTGTTGCCACACCCAGCATACTCGCCTGACCTTGCGCCGTCAGACTTCCACTTGTTGTGCTCTCTTCAACAGTCCTTGCGTGGTATAACGTTCAATTCAGATGAGGCTGTAAATCAGCACCTTGTACAGTTTTTCGCCACGAAAGACAGGTCCTTCTATGAACGAGGCATTCTGCAGCTCAGTGACAGATGGCAAAAGGTTATCAAACAAAACGGGCATTATATCATTGATTGATCTTCGTTCTTTCTATCAATAAATGACCTCTGCAAAACATGGCTAAAATACATCATGACTTTTCCGACAACCCAATAGACGCTTTTGTGACATTTTGCAAATGGATGCCGTTCGCTTGTATGTTAAAGTTTCCACTTAGTAAAGGAGATAGCATACTTACTATAAAGAACTAAGAGCAAGCAATGTGTAATTATTTTGTCGAAAACTGAAATACTGTAAATCACTTGAAGAAATCACACTCTTTTACATACAGATCTGCGGCTACTGTTAATTGTTGGTGCCTGTCGTATACGTAATCCTAGGAGACCGACTCTTTTCTCGATCCTCCACGGGGAACCCCAACGTGGTCTTATACTTTTCCAGAGAGGGCGATTGGAGAGTGTCCGCATTGCTTACAACCCATTGGAAAACGATAGTATTACAGCCCATTGCAGAGCGATCGTATTACAACCCGGAGTCCAAAGACCAAATAGCTTCAGTCTGGAGGGCATCCAGTGTTTTAAAAGTGAAACTTGGCATTTATTTAGGCAAAGCTATATATGTATTAAAGGAAAATATGAATTTTTGGATTGATTATTTGTTTGTTTGTTTTCGTATGCGTTCGGATTTTTACATAAAACCATTACTGGCAGCTGCAGTACGCCTCTTCGTTACATGCGGGGGTGGTAGTTATACTACTGCTCGCAGCGGACAGCCAAGGACTGTTACGGACGACGAAACCAATACCAATGTGATGGCTCGCTTCGTTTCCAGCCCCCAAGAAGTCGCTTCGGCGCATGCGCACTGAAACTGGGATCCCCAAGGGCAGCATCCACCGCATCTTGAAACTTAATCACTGGCATCCATACAAACTGAAACTTCATCAGTTTGTATGGATGCCAGTGATTAAGTTTTGGAGTGATGAGTCACGCTTTTCACTCTTCCAATCTGATGGACGTCTCCCGTCGTTCCTGGACTGTGGGCGACTGGAAAGCTGTTCTTTGGAGTGATGAGACACGCTTTTCACTCTTCCAATCTGATGGACGTCGCCCGTCGTTCCTGGACTGTGGGCGACTGGAAAGCTGTTCTTTGGAGTGATGAGACACGCTTTTCACTCTTCCAATCTGATGGACGTCGCCCGTCGTTCCTGGACTGTGGGCGACTGGAAAGCTGTTCTTTGGAGTGATGAGTCACGCTTTTCACTCTTCCAATCTGATGGGCGTCTCTCGTTGATCCTGAACTGTGGGTGACTGGAAAGCTGTTCTTTGGAGTGATGAGTCACGCTTTTCACTCTTCCAATCTGATGGGCGTCTCTCGTTGATCCTGAACTGAGGGTGACTGGAAAGCTGTTCCTTGGAGTGATGAGTCACGCTTTTCACTCTTCCAATCTGATGGGCATCTCTCGTTGATCCTGAACTGTGGGTGACTGGAAAGCTGTTCTTTGGAGTGATGAGTCACGCTTTTCACTCTTCCAATCTGATGGGCGTCTCTCGTTGATCCTGAACTGTATGTGACTGGAAAGCTGTTCTTTGGAGTGATGAGTCACGCTTTTCACTCTTCCAATCTGATGAGTGTCTCTCGTTGATCCTGAACTGTGCGTGACTGGAAAGCTGTTCTTTGGAGTGATGAGTCACGCTTTTCACTCTTCCAATCTGATGGGCGTCTCTCGTTGATCCTGAACTGTGGGTGACTGGAAAGCTGTTCTTTGGAGTGATGAGTCACGCTTTTCACTCTTCCAATCTGATGGGTGTCTCTCGTTGATCCTGAACTGTGCGTGACTGGAAAGCTGTTCTTTGGAGTGATGAGTCACGCTTTTCACTCTTCCAGTCTGATAGGCTTGTTTGGATTTGGCGACAGCACGGCGAACGATCTTCGTCAGACTGTATTCTTCCAACTGTTAAGTTTGACGGAGGCTTCATCATGGTATGGAGTCGTTTTTCGTGGATCGGGCTCAACCCGTCGGTTGTTATACCATAAACTATGAACTCTGAAGTGTACTGGGTAGTTTTGTCTAAACAAAAATTTAAACTTATTATGGAAATGAGCGTTGTCTCTTCCAACACGATGGAGCTCCCTGCCACACTCCACGTCGTGTGCAGGACTCGTTTCTTGAAAATGAGGTGGAATTGTTTAGCAGGCCTGATCAGAGTCCTGATTTACATCCCATAGAACACATCTGGGATGAACTGGAGCGAAATCGAGCACAAAGACCGTTTTCGCTCTCCACTCTGGCAGCAACTTTGCAGGACGAATGACGAGCAATACCTGTCGAGAACTACCGGAAAGTGGTTGATAGTATGCCTCGACGTATTGCCGCTGTCGTACAAGCAAAAACTGGACCGACTAACTTCTAATGGAGATAATAAAGCCATTTGTCCCAAAACATCATGTGATGTCCTAATACGTTTGATAATATAATGTAGGTTGGAGTCAAAAGTACTGATTACCTTCGATTTTGCAGATGCGGTTGATTTTTCAGCTGTCTGAGCCATTACTGCAGTTCAAACGGCTCTCACTCCAACTTAGGAACAACCTGGCAGAGCCGCGTATAGTCTCTGAGTTATGTGGGATACTGTCCTCGCAGCTGAATTTTACGAAACCGGACGTTGAACTGAAGCAAAATCATAACCAGAAGCAGGTTGTTAAAAGTTCCAATAGGCGAGGAATTCCGGTCAAAACTGGCTGCAGAACAGTACCTTGTCGATATAAAGGAAGCAAAAGAAACCCAGTAATTGCAGTAGTTCTGACAGCTGGCTTGAACACTGGCGAATTCTCTTGTTGATATGTCGTAGAAGCTTAGCCTCAAGCGGTGTAATAGCTTTGCTCACCAATCGGAGACGCAGAATGATGGCTTGCAGTTGGTTGATGTTCCTTCTGAAAGTTCGGAAGGTTCTTCTGTGTCATTTTTTGGCATAAGAAACATCAGTTTCGGAAGGGAAAGCAGTGGTATTCATTCTCTTAAAAAAAGAGCGCTGTCCTGACAGAAAATTTTTTAATGTTTGCAAATCGAAGATCAGGCGAAATGGGCTCATTTCTAATTGAATTCATGACGACAGAAGAAGAAGAATCAGTGGCCTCGCGTGCTCGTTTAGGTTGGGTGTGCGCTGTTATGGGAAAAAACACGCAAACATTTTATTATATATTCCGAGCTGCAAAATTCGCGCATTTATTTTGAACATACGAAAGGATTTCTTTTATTTAGCTGTCGTCTAATAGCTTACGGTAAAGATCTCTACATACACTCCTTCGTAAGAAAAATCTGAATTTCCCGTGTAAGTACCTGAGTGATAAACGAATTTTCGTTTCTTTTATAGAAGTTTTAAATACAACACGAGGCTTACTTTCTTTTACCCGCTTTATACAATCTGCAAAATCTCTGGCAGAAAATGGGACACTTAGCACATTGTCAACCTAAATGGATGTCAAAATTCAAGTTGTATATTTAAATCTGTGCTCATAAACACACTGATTCACACAGGGACGAAAGGACAGAAAAACAGTAACTCGTAGCAGAACGTTGAATTGTGTTTATGACTCCACGCTATTCGAAACTCAAGCAAGTATGACCAGTGGTGCTTTTTGAAGCGCGCACACCCTGGGAATTTAAACCTCTGCGTTGAAACCACAAGAAAATAAAAGCATGTCCTGTAGCGCCATCTGGAGAGCTTTGAATTACAGTTGCTTAAACGACTTGGGGTGTTCGTAGGTAAAATAGCACTCCTGAAGTTGCAAATGTTACTTACTACGTTTTGTTTACTGCACGAAGCAACAAATTTCCTCCTCTTCAAGAAAATATTGCACAAGAGAATTAAGTTAGCGGACAAACTTCAGCGATTCTTTTTGGAAATACATAAAAAGGGGAAACAACCCCTCAATATAACAGCAAGTGGTTGCACTGCTCCGCGGGACTCAAGCGGTGCTTATTTTGGGTAGCACACCACGAGAGTTCGGCTGTTACTTTTGAAACCACACGGAAAAAAGAACGTTACCTGCAGCGCCATCTGGGGAGGGCTTGTACCACAGCTGGTTTAAGGTCGTCGGATGTGCGCACGCGAAACAGCACACCCCAGGATTCTAGCGCGAAGGCGATATGCTTACTGAACGAACCTTTTCTTCTTAATGAAAACATTATGCGGGGAAATTAATTTTAACCACCACTCGAAGCCTTAGGGCGAACTCTGGCAAAGGCCTGCGCTCTGCCAAGTATTTGTCATTTTCTTGTAGGACTTCCGTCCACAGTAAGTAGAGTTTAGGTCCCGGCCACCTACAGCGAGATCGCCTTTCGGGCAGGACACAGAAACGGAAGGAATGAGAGCAAATCTAGCGACTTTGACAGAACAGTTTGTAGTGAGATTAGAGTACAGTAGATGGCGCCACCGTACAAGTACGGTATTGCTCTTATTGGGGTGAGAGAAAGTCAGGGGGGGCGTAGGAAAGGATACCCATTTAACCGGTGTGTCCAACCCGGGGGCCGTCATTTAACGTACTCGTCCGATGCACGGCGGATATTCAGCGATCGTTAGTAAATCACACCATCTCTGAAATATCAGCTCAGGATCGAACCTGAGGACCTTGCATTGACAATCTGACTCGCTAACCACTAAGCCATCCGCGGCTCGGCGAATTCTGGCGAGTTTTATTAGAAATAAATCCGAAAAAATAATATCCGTGATATCCACAATATAGCGATTCTGTGTGGGTGTGTGCCGCAAAACTAGCACACCGAGAATATTCGCCTCTGAGAAGAATGGTTAATGTTTGCCATGCGGAAACTGATTCGGAGTTTTTTGACAACAAAATTGACGGTAAAGGAATTAGATAACTGTCTTCCGCCGATGATTTCAGCGCACGAAACGTAAAGAACAGTTGAAACTTGCTGTGTAGCAGAGGGCGTATCGAATGGAGTTTCATTCTTTCACCGTAGCAGGTAATGCAGACATCATATGCGATATTCCCTCAAAGCGGCAAATGGGCAATGCGCGCCTAACTCATTGAGTTGGGCAGGCATCAAAACCACTTGGGCAAAAATATTTATTTTCTCAGCTTTTCTTACTAATGCAGTACAAGTTGGAACTTGGATTGAAGCCCTTGTTTTTTATAATCCCCCATTTTTATCACCGTTCTTTCCGCAATTGATTTTAAATAAAAAAAAATATTTAAAACATTTCATTAAATTAAAATTTTTATTTTATAAAAAACACAAAGCTCAAACGTACTTCTGGAACGCTTACAATTTAACTTACCAGCGGCTTGCAATTTAACTGACCGGAATGCCTTTCTCCCGCAAAACTAGCATGGGTGCATTATGAAGTACAATGAACTTCGGTACAGTTTGCTGTGATTGGCTGGCGCTGATTTGCTGTTTCGAGAAATGATTCAATATTTGGCTATTTCTCGTCATGGGAAAATCACTAATCCGCATTCTTGCGTTCACTATCTGCTCACACGAGGGTACTTTGCAAGAAGCCTTTGAGAATGAAGAGGACAATGAAACGAACTTGAAAGGAAGCAAACGGCATTTAAGAAAAGTGTTGACTTTTGAGAGCCCGAATTTTAATTATTTATTACTATTTTTGCAGGTAATTGATTTTCGATTTATGAAAACTAATTAATAATTTGGAAATTTTAATCTAAAATGCTTACTGCGCGGAGGAAGTTAAGTCGCCGCTCGGCCGCGCACGCGCGAAACTTAGAGGGAACATTGATCATATGGTAATCGGTCGGGACATTAGTTTTGGAAACCACGCCCGTCGTTGTCATGATGAGAAAATGTGAAATAAACTGCGCTCAGAACGAACAGAAAAGTCGTGAATATGCAAAAATACGAATAGATTAGCTTCCATTGACGACAAAAGTTTACAATACTGACCTTTATGGGTCTACACACACCAAAAATTAGCTAGAAACTCTACGTAATTCTAGACAAAACGACGAATACAGAGTAAAACCAGGAACATAACATTCCTTGGGAATAGCGATGAAGCATAGTGCTGCGTTTATACGATGCGCAGAAGAGAATATACAACGCTCCATTTTACAAGCCCTCGAGTGATTGGACATGAAACTACGTTAGCACTTGTCACTTGATACGAAACAACAGGCGCCACCTCGTTGGCGCACTGGTCGAAAAGCTGGCTTCTGACCTTTCGTCCAAAATGGGCACAGGTTTGACTGCGGGGTGAGAAATGGTGGTGCCTTTGTCTTACCGCACTACCTCTCTCCCTTCCCTGGAACCAGTGAGACGGGTGACTACTTATAGCCCGTGCAGTTGCTCACGGTGATCCCTAAATCCCGACTTAAAAAAATATCAAAGGCTATAAAAACAGCATTGTGAAGAGAGTTGTTACACTTGAAAGAACAAAAGAAGCTGGACTTTCACAGCAACGGCGCATTAGTTCTATCTTCGTCCACTGGTGCGCTGTTATATCTTCGGGGTCAATCGATTTCCGCTTTGTTGATCTGTGTGGGAGATTTATCTCTGGGTCTTCTCCTCTGTGTTCCGGTGGCGCTGGGTCTTCTCCTTTGTGGTCCGGTGGCGCTGGCTCTGCTCCTGACCCGATACAAGAAGCTCTAAGTTACAGACATGCGACTACGTATAGTTCTCAGGGTTGCTCATAGAAGACGTTAAACTCAAAACAGAAAATACTACATTATCAACTCCCTCTAGTAGCAATACAATGAATAAACCCAATACTTCAAAACACAATGGCCGCCCCTGTGGCGCAATGGTCTAAGCACTGGCTTATGAGCGTTCGTCCGAGTGAAACAGTCCTCAATTCCCGGATGAGGCCTGGTGGTCTGTTTGTCTTATGGCACTGGGAACGTTCCCTTTCCTTGGAACCAATGGCCATAAATTAAGGACGGGCGAGCCCATGGAGCCCGGATGGCATAGTGGTCAACGTTCGTGACTGTTACGGAAAAGTATCAGGATCGATCCCAGACAGGTACGGAAGCTCTAACCACAAAATATCAGGTGTGCGTCAGATGGGCATATTAAGGAGTCGGACCTCGGGTACTGAGTCCCCGGTTATAAATAAGGGGCGTCTTCTCCCCTTTCTACTTCGCTTCCGTGGGACTTCTAGTCGGGCACTCTAGCCCATATCTTCTAGCTTCCTACTTCTAATGATTGTTTAAGACCTGAGGTCAGACACTTCCTTCTGAAAATCCTCTGCATAAGATCTGATCTGACCTGCTTAGAGCCCATTTAGCAGCTCACAATGGTCGGAAGACCACCCGCCGAAAATACACACACACACAAACACAATGTTCTAACCTCAATCCTCAAACAAAACTCATACGATACAGGATGTCCCTCAAATCCGTATCATGGTGTAATAACAAATTTTACTATAGAAAAGGCAAGACTTGCGACGACTTGTATCACTTTTAAACCATAAAGTAACAACTACGTACGCTGTTTAAATGAAGACGAACATTTATATTCCGGTAACCCACCTTCGTTTTGCTGATGACGTAGTCATTTTTGCAACTAGCCCATCAGAGCTGCAGAGTATGATCCAGGAACTTGCTGACAAGAGTAAGGAAGTGGGATTAAAAATGAACTTTCAGAAGACAAAAGTGATGTTCAATGCTTTTACAAGAAATGAAGATTTATCGATTGATGGAGAAAAGCTGGAGATAACAGACACATACGTTTATCTTGGACAGCAGATATCAAGTGAGGGTCACATTGATGAAGAAATTAATCGGCGTACAAAACTTGCCAGGAGAGCTTTTGGAAGAAACAGCATAATTTTCAAGAGCAATATGCCATTATGTCTTAAAAGAAAAGTGTTTGATCAATGCATCCTTCCAGTGCTTATGTATGGTGCAGAGACGTGGACCTTAACTAAAAGAGACATACAAAGGCTGCAGACAACTCAAAGTAGCATGGAGAGGTGCATACTTGGTGTAACCAGGAGAGATAAGAAGAGGAACTCGTGGATCCGAAAAATGACAAGAGTGGAAGACATCATGATCAGAGTTAAATCCCTGAAATGGCAATGGGCTGGACATACTGCCAGAAGGACAGACCATCGATGGACAGCCGAAATTTTAGATTGGATTCCAAGGGACAGGAAAAGACCCAGAAGAAGACCACATGGTAGATGGGTGGATGAAATTCGAAAGTATGCAGGGGTGACATGGAGGAGACTGGCACAAGACAGACCGTTGTGGAGGAAACTTGGGGAGACCTTCGTTCAGCAGTGGATTGATAATGGTTGACAATGATGATGATGATGATCCACACCATGTTTGCCCGTAACCGTTCCTGTTTAATGTTTTGTTTACATCTTTTTTCTTTGGTTCGAAGTTAGAGATTTTCTTTCGGGTGCAATGGAAGTGGGAGCACATAGTTGTAGGTTCTAAGATATTTTACTTTACTGCCTCTGGGTAAGGCAAGGACGAACGTTTCTGTTTTAAATCTGCTACAAGATCTGATGAGGTTGTCATTAAGACGACTACAATTTTCTGTAGAACTTCGCTTTGCTATGACCAGCAAAGGGAAGTTCTACAGGAAATTGCAGTCGTCTTAATGAGTCTCAAGGTCAAACACTCGGGCAACTTTATGTTGCATTGTCAAGAGTTCGACGGTTTGATGATGTCACAGTTAAAGTAGTCCTTGGGACAGAACAAGGAAAACTACTTCTAGATTCCCAAAAGATATTTACAAAAAATATCGTGTACAAAGATATTTCCCATCGTCGTTGACTTTATAACGAAGTAAATTTCTCCGTCATTTCTGTCCACGCCAGGATTCGAACCCGGATCCCCTCATTCCGGAATAAGTCACTCTACCAATTGAGCTACGCGGACGTTTTGTTCTGACTACTATCTGCCTTTATGTCGTGTGCGTCCTGCTGGCAGGTACGTCACATCTCCCCCCCCGAAATAGGGCCGGGGGCATGGCCCACGGGTCAGCCGTGACCATGAATCGTTGCAGGCAGCCATCCACTGTAGAACGTGCACTTGAGAACTCCCTGTCAATCTGGTGTGTGGAATGCAACGTCACACACATTTATTTTTCGAAGTGCTGGAGAAGGGATTCTCTGATTTTTCCTATCTCGCGGTGTGGAAATAACATCACACCATTGCGAGATTTTGAACGGTCGGGTCATCCGGATAGTTCGGGCGCCATTATAACGAAGTAAATTTCTCCGTCATTTCTGTCCACGCCAGGATTCGAACCCGGATCCCCTCATTCCGGAATAAGTCACTCTACCAATTGAGCTACGCGGACGTTTTGTTCTGACTACTATCTGCCTTTATGTCGTGTGCGTCCTGCTGGCAGGTACGTCACAACTTAATTGTTAAATATTTAAAAAATCACACACAAAAAAATAATAATACATCCGTGCCCCAAACATGGGGTAGCACGCGAAAGGGAGTCCACGTCCCTTACCAAGGGAAGGATTATCATCCGGCAAACGCTTCCGTATTTTGTATTTCTATGCACGAACAATGAAGCACCTCAAGGGTATGTTTCAATGCACATTTATATTTATGATGATTCCACAAAAGATAAAAATAAAAGCTTGAATAGCAATAAGTGATTTCTAGAATCCGTTGTGTTCTTATCTCAACGTATTCTATTTATATATATGTATTCTATTTCATTCTTTTTTTTTTTTGATTGGAGGTTTAACGACCGCCGTGAGCAACTCAATGGGCTATAAGCAGTCGCCCGTCCCTAATTTAGGGTCACTGGTTCCAGGGAAAGGAGAGAGTCAGTGCCGTAAGACAAACACAACATCCATGCCTGACCGAGATTCGAACTTGGACCTCTTACGGACGAATGATCAGAGGCCAACGCCTTAGACCACTGCGCCGCCGGGGCGGCTATTTCATTCTTATCTCGTACTCTCCTCTCAATATTTTTATCTCAACGTTAGTATAAAAATAAAGTAGCAACATACGCATGCTGAGATTTTGCGCATTAAGTGGACGGCTTTTTCAAGGCTGTTAGCAAACTAATTGACTAATTAGGCGATACAGAGAGATATGCAAAACCCGCTGCACATATTCAAAATTGAAAAATTACTTCACTTGCTTTATAATGCTGCATATTGTCACGTTCTTTTAGTTCCGAGGGCCGCAGATGGCCTAGTGGTCAGCGTTCTTGCAAAAAAAAAAAAAAAGATCAGCAAGTCTCAGGATCGATCCTAAAGCAGGTAAGACTGCTCGAAACACTAAATATCTGCCGTGCGTCGGATGGGCACCTTAAACCGTCCCCCCGTTATGAATAAGGGCGTCTTCCTCCCCCTTTCTATCTCGCTTCCGTGTGACTTCCCTATCGGGTACTCTAGTCCAAATCTTCAAATCATGTATTATGAAAAATATTTCTTTCTTCATCGATTTATTGGGTCAAAGCGCTACGAGGAAGCAAGGACGCTTCGACTAGCGAAAATCTGAGGACTTTCAGATTCCCGTGTCTCAGTTCCTTGTAACTTCACTGTCCTGGGTGGTGTAATGGTTAGCATACTCGACCGGCATTCGGGAGATGCGGGGTTCGATTCCCGCTCCAGGACGATGAAATTTTCAAGTTTTCTGAGACGTGTTACATGGATGACCAGTAAGTGGTACAAGCAAATTCAGTTTGCTTTGAATATTCTTTTAGGTTCCTATTTCTAACGTTTGCTTAAAACCTGGGGTAAAACATTCCCTTCCTAAAATCCCCTATATAAATCTCTAAATCACTTTCGGTCTCGTGGAGAGCGATCATACTGAAGAGCATTCTGTTATCTTCTTGAGTTACGCCAAACTGATGGCGAAAAATCGCTCGACACACAGTCATTGCATGCTCTTGGCACCGCCAAGAGCATGTAACGACTGAGCATATAATAAATTTTCTTAGGGCACCTAAGCGCTGGTTTGTTCAAGATGGGTCCAGGTTAGAGTCCTGGTGAGACACAGATGCCGTGTTTGCCTTACGGCACTGGCTCTCTCCCTTCCCTGGAACCAATGGTCCTAAATTAGGAACAGGCGACAGCTTATAGCCCGTCGAGTTGCTCACGGTGGTCCTTAAACCCTCAATCAAAAAAGAAAAAAAAATTCTCACATACTGTTGACCTTTTCAGAAGTCCATAGTTTCTCTAACTATTGTTTCCTTAGAGGTGGTAAATCTCTCTCTACTTCCCTCCATCAAAGGGTGGGTGCATTGGGCAAGATCTCTAGTTGCATTGCTTAAGTTGGTAAGCCCACAGACTTGAAAAAGCCGTCTCTTTCAATCTCAAAAACTCGGTGTTCTTATGTATTTTTTGTTGCTACACCGTTAAACGGATCTGAGAGACTTCTAGTTTCACACGAGTTTTGTTATTCCGTGAATTTTTCTATTCAAGCTCAGTGTTGAACCTTTTTCTCCAGCCAAGCTAATGGCCCAGTGGTCTAAGCACTGACTTCTGCTGTTCGTCCAAATGGACCCGGGTTCGAATCTCCCGGGAAGCATAGGAGGGTGTGTTTGTCTTACGGCACCAACTGGAACCGCTATCCCTAAATAAAGGATAGGCGACTTCTTAAAGTTACTAACGGAGGTCATTAAACACAGAAGCGGCTGCCCGGTAGCGCAGTGGTCTAAGCGATGGCTTCTGATCATTCGTCCGAGTTGGGTCCGGGTTTGAATCCCTGCGAGGCATGAATGCTGTGTTAGTCTTGGTTAGGAAGGAATTTCTGCGATCAAAAACTGCTACATACAAAACTGCGAACGCCGTCCCAGTGGCGCAGTGGTTAAGCGATGGCTTCTGATCATTCGTCCGAGTTGGGTCCGGGTTTGAATCCCGGTGAGGCATGAATGTTGTGTTTGTCTTACGGCACTGGCTCTCTACCTTCCCTGGAACCAGTCGCCTTAAATTTGGGATAGGCGACTGCTTGTTGCCCACGGTGGTCGTTAAACCCTCACTAAAAAAAATTTCAACAAAACGTCCCTGTGAGAGAATCTTAATTCGACATATCACGAACGAGCTTTCACTCGCGCATACATTTTAAGCATAACGGATAAGGAAACCAAAAATTAACTTCAAACTCATGCATAGAAATATCATTATAAGGAAAAAAGAAAAACATCATACGGTATCCCAATTTTCTGTGAAACTTTCCTGCAAACATAAATCCACAGCTGAAAAGTCTCATATACTGAAATTTAAGGGGGCTGCCTCGGTAGGGAAGGCTTCTGACTATTCATCTGGGTTATAATCCCGTGGAGGCATGGATATATTGTGTTTGTTTTGCGGCACTGGTTACCTGCTTCCTGGAATTAGCGACCCTAAATTAGGAACAGGCAAATGCTTATAGCTCACGGTAGTCATTAAAACCCCAAACAAACAAATAGTTATATCAAAAATGAAAGTCCTCTCTCTCCATTAAAAGGGGAAGCTACTTTTTATTTGTTGATAGTGTTTAAACAAACATGATTAACTAACTCAGTGTGACACAGGCAACAGAAATCACGGAAAGATATTGAAAGAAAATGCTTGAAAACCATTATCTTCCAACTTTAAGTATCTGGGCTCTGGATTCAACAATTATGGGTGTTAAATACAAATTAATATTTTCAACGTGGTGAAAATCTTCCAAAATACGCGAAGACAATGTAAATAGACAAAGTCATCGCTCTTTCCACGTTTTCCTTTAATTAACACACATCAACCGAAAAATTATATTTCAACACCGCTGGGATTGAACCCCAGATCTCTCAATAACTAGTCGAATGCGTTCGCATTTACGCTACGGTGCCAACAATCCAACGCGCTACGTGTGTTTATCTGTCAGCATCTGACTTCACAAATCCATAGTGATGAGCTCAGCAACAGAGACGTCTCCATCTGGTGGAGCTTGACGACATAAGCTATTTAATTATAGCTAAAGGGCGAGAGAAATGGTGAAAATCTTCCAAATACGTGGAGACAATGTAGATAGACAAAGTCATCGCTCTTCCCTCGTTTTTCTTTAATTAACATACAGCAACTGAAAAATTGTTAAGCCCCATAAGATAGAGACGTCTGTCTCAGTTGCTGAGCCCATCCCTACGGATTTGTGAAGTTAGACGCTGACTGATAAACACACATAGCGCCGTGGATTGTTTGCCCCGTAGCGTAAAGCGAACGCACTCTGCTAGTTAGCGAGAGATCTGGGGTTCGAGCCCAGCCGTGGGGAAATACAGTTTTTCGGTTGCTTTTTGTGTGTAAATTAAAGAAAAACGTAGGAAGAGCGATGACTTTGTCTCTTTATTTTCTACATTACAGTTCTTCAATCATTTCGTGGAGAAATTTGTTTCATCACTGATGTTGACAGGCACACTGTTAAAAAGAATCTACTTAAAAATGAGAATCTGACCATACTCGTTTTTTAAGCACAATCGTATCGTAAACGAGTACATGACATGCTCAAATATACGTAAGCATACGTACTTACAAATAACTGCGTCAATAAATATAAATGTATTCTCGTATTACTTCATTTTAGATATTATAGATTTCAAGAGAAATTGTTTAATAAATATGTAAAGTGACTTACATAAATAATTAGTACAGCAAAGTCACTGATCACAAGTAATATAATTATGCACAAAGTATCTTTGTACGTTTTTACATTAACTATATTTGTGTCAATCTCATAAATAATATATTGTCGCTTCATCACTATATTTGTTATAAAATTGTGCGGTCAATTTGTCCAGAGTGTTACAACGAGTATATCTATTATCTCAGAGGTGCCATCGAATTATATACTTCCTGTTGATTCTACGAATAAATGAGTATGTATGGAGTGCACGTATTTCAAATTTGAAATCGAGCTGCGGATGGCTTAGTGGTTGGAGATTCAGACTACTGATGGAGGGACCCCAGGTTCAAACCTAGCTGATAGGCTTGAACCTGGGAGCTCTCCGTGGTGGTGGGAATTTCTAACAATAGCTGGATATCGGATGAGCACGTTAAGTGAGGGTCTCCGGGTAGGAATTCCCTGGTTACATATAAAGGTGTTCATTCCTAAGCCCCCGCTAATTTATCTCGGCTTTCTATGAGCAAAATCGCACGCTTCTACGGTGACGGCATCTAGTGTGCTCTCTTACTTAAGAACTATCCTGTCAGATTCGCTCTAACTTCATTCAGTTACTGTGCAAGGGCACAGTAACTGAATGAAGTTAGAGCACATATATTTGAAATATATGGATTTTTTTGAGTACATATATTTCAAATTAGAAATACCAGATGTACTCACAACTGATTTCCTGTATATACTCAAATATTATTACGTGCCTTTTCCAAAAATGAGATACAAATACTCGGAGCTATTATAACCCCAGAATGAACACAAAAAATGAGTACATTTTGCTTATTTCTAAGTACCAATTTTTAACAGTGTATTTTTCATTACCGAGTAAGAGAAAATAAATAAGCTACTGTAAATAAAAACATTTTACATCAGTATAAAACGTGTTGATGAAAACAGACAATTACAATTTAAGCATTATCTTCTGAACTTAAATAAATAAAAGTCTAATTGGTAAATAAATAAATGAACATGAATTTCATATAAAGAAATTGAGATCTACTTTCTTCAATGGTTTACCTGATAAATAAAACGAAAAACTCCAGAGTCAGCTTTCCTAATACTTAACACACTCGGCTTCTTTTCTGTTCAATGTTATATCAGGAGTCGTATACGGTATGAGTAGATTCAAGATCAAATCTTGCCCCTCGCGTACGACATTTTCCAACGTTTCCTGAAACAATAGATACAGAAGCGCCATCTATAAAAAGAAGCTTCTTGAGCCGAATAATGGTTTCTTTTTCGTCAGGAAATACGTGACGACGGAAATATGTGACCTTGAATTAATTGTGTAATATTGAAATTTACTAAACTGTTCTGATCATGAAGGAATAAAACTCGTGCCCGAACCTAAAATGCCGCCCCAGTGGCGCAGTGGTCTAAGGCGTTGGCCTCTGATCATTCGTCCGTAAGGGGTCCGGGTTCGAATCCCGGTCAGGCATGGATGTTGTGTTTGTCTTACGGCACTGGCTCTCTCCCTTCCCTGGAACCAGTGGCCCTAAATTAGGGACGGGCGACTGCTTATAGCCCATTGAGTTGCTCACGGTGGTCGTTAAACCTTCAATCAAGCAAAAAAAAAAAAAAAAAGAACCTAAAATTTCCGCGGTTTAGCAGCAGCTGAAATTGCAACTGCAGAATTACGTTCTTCAAAGAAAAAAAAAAAAAGGGTATTTTTTTTTAATTAGGGAAAAAAATACAATCGACTGCGTATTTTTTTTTTTAGATTGGAGGTTTAACGACCACCGTGAGCAACTCAAAGGGCTATAAGCAGTCGCCCGTCCCTAATTTAGGGTCACTGGTTCCAGGGAAGAGAGAGAGCCAGTGCCGTAAGACAAACACAACATCCATGCCTCACCGGGATTCGAACCCGGACCCCGTACGGACGAATGATCAGAGGCCAGCGCCTTAGACCACTGCGCCACCGGGGCGGCCGACTGCGTATGCGTCAAGCTATCTTTAATTCTGGACAGGTGCACTTACCAAACTAAACATTTCAGCATATTCTTATAACATAATGGCGACAGTAGTCATTTCCGCTGAGTATGCAGTTCGAATTTTTTTTTTTTCATATTTTTGCGTCTCATTATGCTCAAAAACTCTTACCCCGACACAGAAGTTTTTGCCGATTAGAATATCTTTTTTTTTTTGCGACTTTTTATATTTATTTATTCCTTGAAATTCTTACGAGAAAATGGTGTTTGTAATGAATACTCTATCAGTTGGCAATTATTCAGGAATAAAATCAAAATAAACTCACGTAAATTTATAAAATCTGAGTGAAACATCCCACTGACCATTCGTCCGAGATGGGTCCGGGTTCGAATCCTAGTGGAGCATGGATGTTGTCTTTGTCTTACAGCACTGGCTCTCTCCCTTCCCTGGAACCAGTAACCCTAAATTAGGGACGGACGACTGCTTATGGCCCACTGAGGAGGTCATGGCAATCGTTAAAAATTCAAACAAAAGTGCAAAAATCTACAGATAGTAAGTACTTTGTTGCTGTTTGTAGAAAATTTATGCAATACATCTTTCTTATGCCAAGATCTTTGTGGGGGTGAAATAGAAGGAGTTATTCGAGAGTATACATTTATTTAGGTAAAACACATTCCATTTATTTGCGACACTCATACGACCACGCCGAGCCATATTGCGGTACATACTAAGCGGAATTAAATCATAACAACAAACAATAACGTTAACTAATTCCTGACATTGAGTGATACTTAGGTAAGTGGATTAATGAATGCTATTATCGTAAAACCAATTAAAGAAGACATGTGAGTCATAAAAGTAAATACTTACTAAACAGAGGCGGCGACAACAGCACGTATTTAGGTTTTCAAAAACAATATTGATTAATTATTATTACTATTATTATTATTATTACATGATGAGATTCCACCTCTTCCTGAGGGTTTTCTCCTTCTTCCGGGACGGATACGACGTACCAAGTCTGGGAAGTGGTATTTCTTTCTGTCAGTTGTCCGGAAACTTCCTTACTATCCTATAACTGCCTTCTGTAGTTCCATGTAGGTGTTAGGTTGACGGCCTGGTGTCTCTATAGAGCTGTGAATGGTCTTAGGTACAACTCCTGGGGCTGATATTACTATGGGGACGGTGGTGACGTTCTCTATATGCCACATTTTCTTGACTTTGTATCGTAGGTCGTTATACTTTGACAGCTTCTCTCCGTGCGTCTTCTGGATGTTACACGTGTTTGGCACGGCTATGTCAATGAGGTATTTTGACTTCTTCTCCTTGTCGACCAGGACGATGTCAGGCCGATTCTGGGGGATGGTCTTATCTATTCTGATCGATCTGTCTCAGTACATTTTGTGGGTGTTGTTCTCTGGAAGAGTTGTTGGCTCATATTTGTAGTGCCGCCCCGGTGGCGCAGTCGTCTAAGCGATGGCCTCTGATCATTCGTCCGAAAGGGGTCCGGATTCGAATCCCAGTGAGGCATGCATGTTGTGTTTGCCTTACGGCACTGGCTCTCTCCCTTCCCTGGAACCAGTGACCCGAAATTAGGGACGGGCGACTGCTTATAGCCCATTGAGTTGCTCACGGTGGTCGTTAAAATTCCAATCCAAAATCCATTCCAAATATTTGTAGTAGGGAACAGGCTCAGTTGTAAAGAGGTGGCGCTTTCTTGCCAATTTCTGATGGACAATCTTGGCGACTTGATTGTGCCTGTTCGTGTACTCTGTTTGTGTGAGGACTCTGCTCCCTGCTGTGATATGTTGGATGGTCTCTGGCGCTTGATGGCATTGCCGATATGTGTAGCTTTCCACTGACGTGTCTTTCAGGATATACTTCCGGTAGTTCCTGGTGTTTACAACTTGATCTTGTATAGCCATCAGGAACCCTTTGGTCTCGGGGAAAGGTGATCCGTTTGTTAACCATGCATTGGAGGCAGTCATATCCACATGGTCCAGTAGTAATAATAGCCATGGTCATGGTTATAACAGTAATAATAATCATGGTCGTGGTCATTATTACTATTATTATTATTACTACATATTATTCAGATTCAGACGAACGTAAGAAACGACCCAGACACCGAGGGTATGTGATGCACCTACAAAAGTCCATCTGAGCATGATCAAGGTAAAATTTGACCTCATCAACATAAAAAGAAAACCTGAATCGGCAAGTGTGTTATTGAGGAGGATTGGTTACTTTTGGTCTGGAAGATCTACACATTTTATCCCATCGTGTTATGCGTCACTCCCAACGGGGGGGGGGGGGGGGGGGGGGGTTACCACGCATCGTCTTCATAGCATCAAAAATGCATTTTTGTAATGGTTTTTATCACATTCAGCAATAGGAATTCTTCATATCGCTCGCTGAGTATGTTTCTTCCGAAGGGATTTTATCCCGAAGTATTTGCACATACGTTAAGTCAAGAGCATCTGCCTTAAACGATGACTTTATGGGCAGATGTGCAAGCTGTAGCCGCAACCTCATTTGGCTGCGTTGACGGGATTTGTCTTTTGAAAGATATTTTATTGTGGAACTAGGCTTTAGTTCGAAAATTTGACAACCAACTTTCATGAAAAATAACCTCTATAAGACCCGTAAAAAAGTTATTCCACAATCACTATGAATAGAGGTGCCATAAATGCATTTACAACTAAGATATTTTATATTTATTTGATTATTCTTTTGGAAATGTCTCTTCACGAGGAATTTTTTAACACTGTGCAAAAAATTCAGTTTTGTACGACTCTGGTCATAAACATTACGATAGCATGATGAAACACAAAACATGTGGGACGAAATATCAGAAAATCTCGCTAAATCTGTAAAGTAAAGTATTATTCTTTTCTCATTTAATGAAAAATATATTTAATTAAAAATACATACACAAGAAAAATAGCGTCGATAGGTTATTGCATACCACAGCTGTAGATAATCTTATTATCATATATTTTTTGTTGGTTTGTTTAATTACACTGCTGGACAATTGCTAAGGACGGATCATTAACGGCTATATAGCGCATAAAAAAGTTAGTGTGGTTGGATGCCAAGTGAAATAAATAATGTCAGAATGCCAGGACATTACAAGAAAGACAATTTATTGTGTTCTGAAATCCAGAAGGCTTTCGAACGTGTTCAAGGGACAAACGGGCCATTTTGTGCAGAATACGTAAACGTGAAAAAAATGCAATTACCGTCCGCAGGCGTTTCGGCGTAAGATGTCAATACGGGATATGGCCACCATGGAGGGCGATGCAAGATTCCACACGTCGTGTCATGCTTTGCACAACATTATGAAGCCGCTGTTGGGGTAATTTATCCCATTCCTCTGTCAGTGCACGGATGAGGGTGTACTTGTTTATTGGAGGGCATTGGTGACCAGCAAGACTACTCCCCAAAGCATCCCACACATTTTCAATGGGATTCAGATCTGGAGAACGTGCTGGCCATACGAGGCGTTGAATATCCTCGCTCTCAAGACACTCCTGGACAGCGACTGTTCGATGACATGTTGCGTTGTCGTCCATGAAAATGAATCTATCACCGACAGCACCACGGAACATGCGAACATGAGGTAGCAAAACATCATTAATGTATCGTTGGCCAGTCATAGTCTGAGTTGAAAGCACATAGAGGGACGTACGGCCATTGATCATGATGCCAGCCCATACCATGACACTACATGTCGGATATCTGTCCCTTTCCTGTATGTTTGCTGGACAATATGCAGTACCACTATCACGCCAGATCAGTTGTCGTCGACAATCAGACGATAGACTGTATCTACTCTCATCTGAGAAGAGGACAGCAGACCAGTCGTTATCAGTCGAATTGCGATGTTGATGGCACCATTGCAAACGGGCGGTACGGTGACGTCTGGACAATGGGATGCACACAACAGGGCGGCGGGCGTATAGTCTTCCTTCATGCAAACGTCTGGCGACAGTTTTTCGGGAGATCCGCTTGCCAGTAGCAGCCATAAACTGATTTGCTACCTCACTAGCTGTGCTGCGCCGGTGTCTTTTTGTTGATAGTACCGATCTTCTGCAGGTGTCGTACTGCGAACACGACCTCCCTCGTGACGTTTGCTACACTCTCCATTTGTTTAAAATGATTTCCAAAGCCTTGAAACAACACTGTGGCTGACGTCGAATTCGCTGGCAACATCTATTATTTACCGCCTTTCTTCAATCTGGCCAATAATACGGCCACGCGTAAAATCATCTAGGTGATGTCGGGAAGACACACTGAAAATTGCAAGTTCGTCAATTGATTCTTTCCCTTTCAACTTTGCGTTTGAACAACAACGGTCAATACGTGTCAAATCCTTTATATCTCTTATCAGCGCTATGACGTCAGGAACAAGTTTGGCAATCCAAAATTTGCATACGCACAACACGTCTTACTGTATCCCGCACTTATGCTAATTTCCATATTTTCCTGCCTTCCATTTTATGGTTGCTATTTTTTTTTTTTTTCTTTCACTTAGCTAACCTCAGTCCAAAGATTTTTTTTTATTGGAGATTTAACGACCACCGTGAGCAACTCAATGGGCTATAAGCAGTCGCCCGTCCCTAATTTAGGGTCACTGGTTCCAGGGAAGGGAGATAGCCAGTGCCGTAAGACAAACACAACACCCATGCCTGACCGGGATTCGAACCCGGACCCCTTACGGACGAATGATCATAGCCCAACGCCTTAGACCACTGCGCCACCGGGGCGGCTGGTTGCTATCGTTGCTATTGTCATCCGTCCTTAGCAATTGTCCGGCAGTGTATAATTTAATTCACAGTGTAATTTTACTTTGCGTTCATTCGGGTATAATACTATTATTTTCAGTCCAAAGTTTTCCCTGTCAACTAAAAAAAAAAAGAATTTTTTCCATTACATGTCTACATATTTTTGCTTAATTTCGTTTTCCGCCTTGCTCTCGTCATCATCTCATCTCATCTTGCCAGGCTGCAGCCCCGATGTCCGAAAGGTACGGAACACTGTCTTCTAACCATTCGTCCAAAATAGTTGCTCACGCGAATCCCTAGTCAAGCATGAATAGTGACTAGCGTCTCATTGTACAATAGAGTGCTGTCCAAACGTTACCTCATTGGAGGAAGTGAAGCCGAATCCCTCCAATTGGCGTTGTCTTCTAGAACACGATGATAATCGCTAATATTATAGAATCGTTTGCAAATCGCTAATACAATACTGTTTGTGAAAATTGCAACCCCAAGAAGAAACCATGCGATTCGAATGAAATTTATTCCACTCATTACTGATGTGACTGTAAATAAGTGATTTAATTTTCAGAACAATACAACAATTTTTATTCGCAAAAAGCAGTATCTTCTGAAGCCTCCGCGAGCTGCAATAAGAGTTTCTAGACGTCATGGCTGTAGGGCTAGACATATCAATTCTTAGATAATACCTTTGTTTCCCGCCGTATAGCGAGCTACCGCCTCGCCTTAACTATACGATCTGGCTATCAAAGTGGCTGAAGGCGTCCTTGCGTAGAACAATAATTACCTCGACGAAACTCAGTCCAGTACACGGAAATAAAGAATAGCAAGATTTTATTATTCCAATAATATTCGCTTCACGGGTTACCGATGGCTTCCCGCATAGGTTTCCCGTGCTGACCACGTGCTACCTTTTCACAATTCTTTCCGCGATACTCGGTGGACGAAGGAACCTCCTTACCGTTCTCCACGCTGCACTTCTGCGATACCCGCAGCCCTTCCGTCAAAAACCGGCGTCCGAACTAGGACCCTCTCTCCTTCACGACCGAAGCTCAACTGTCCCTAAATTCTCTTGGCCCTTTAGGCACTCCACCACGCATGCGCAAGAAAACGCGTTACTCCTGGTCAGCACGTAGAATACCTGAGCTCAGGAATGTCGTCGGATACCCGCAGGCGATTACAACCTTGGACGTATACAAAAGCGGTATGACAATTTGTTTAACAGAAGCACCGGAGCAGCCGACCCTTCAAGGTCAGGTGCCCCAGGTGTGCATGCACCACTCCCTTAATCCTCACATAGGATTAAAATTGTACTACGTGGCTGGTGAAGAATGTCCGTTCTTAGTAGAAACATCGGTCCGCACGTGTTCATCACAACATTAAAATTAAATAAATTCATAATTGACAGTTTGATTGCGGGCGACCCTTACAATGGCATTGAATCGAAGAGACATAGGATGGTGTCCTGGGTAAATTGCTTGCCAGGCGGCATGTATGCGAGTCCACAGATCATTGGTACTGGCCGCTGGAGGACTTTGATGGGCCAGTTGCATAGTGACTATATCCCAGACATGCTCAACAGGCGATATGTTTGGCGAACGTACAGGCCAGGAAAGAAGCGGCATCGGCTGTGCTGCGAAGAAAGTTTGAACATTCGTGGCAACATGTGGTCGGGCATTGTTCTGCTGGAATATAGCGCCAGTAGTGCTCTGAAGGAAGGGTATGACTTCTGCCTGTACAACGTCCCTGATGTAGCGGTCACTGTTGAGATTGCCCTCAAGTCGTAGCAGCCGAGATCGCGAATGGTACCCAATGGCACCTCACACCGTCACACTTGGCTTTCGGCCAGTATGACGCTCTACAGAAGGCGCTCACCACAATACCGTTTAACGCGTATGTGGCCATCATGGTAGTTCAAGTTGAATCGGGGCTTGTCCGAAAACACATGTTGCCAATCAGGACGACATTTTCTGTATTGAAAACCCCATTCCAGCCTGAAGCGTCCGTGGTTTAAGGTCAAAGGAATCCGCCGCAAAGGGATGCGGGCAACCAGTCTTCTGTGCAGAAGACGCCGTCGAACTGTGAAGGCAGACAATGCCATACCTGTTGCAGTGCTCCACTGTTGTACACTTGCGAAGATGCGGAACGGTTCGTCACGGCCATGCAGATGAGGCGTGAGTCATCCTGCGGTATCGTCGCATTTCTCGGTCCACTGGCGGATTGTCGATGTACTTCGTTCTCCTCGGTCCACTGCCGCCACACCCGCATCACTGCCATGGCGTTATTTACCTTGCGAGCCGCAATGTTTGCAGTACGAAAATGCACCTTCGCGCAGATCAATCATACACCCATGTTCAAACTCTGTCATATGGGGATATTGCGCCCTTCGTCGACGCCGTGTCATTATTGAATCCTGAAAACCCTTTTACAACTTGATGCCCGCGATGCAATACTGGTATGTATCCGAAACAGCCCTCTCTTTATACCCCTTACTCGACGGTCCAGAGGAAGCTGCTGAGCCCAGACATGCGCAATGACGCTGCACTTCTAATCATGTGCATGTCCTACCCTGCTCAGCATATCCTGTAAGTTTCATAAGATTACCATCATTCCTTTATGGTGTTGAAACTTTCATCATCATTGTCAACCATTGTCAATCCACAGCTGGACGAAGGTCTCTCCAAGTTTCATCCATAACGGTCTGTCTTGTGCCAGTCTCCTCCATGTTACTCCCGCATACTTTCGAATTTCATCCACCCATCTCCCATGTGGTCTTCTTCTGGGTCTTTTCATGTCCCTTCGAATCCAGTCTAAAATTTCGGCTGGTTATCAATGCTGTCCTTCTGGCAATATGTCCAGCCCATTTCCATTTCAGGGATTTTACTCTGGTCATGATGTCTTCCACCCTTGTCATTTTTCTGATTAACGAGTTCCTCTTCTTATCCCTCCTGGTTACACCAAGCATGCATCTCTTCATGCTGCTGAGTTGTCTACAGTCTTGGTATATCTCTTTTAGTTAAGGTCCACGTCTTTGCATCATATGTAAGCACTGGAAGGATGCATTGATCAAACACTTTTCTTTTAAGACATAATGGCATATTGCTCTTGAAAATTATGCTGTTTCTTACAAAAGCTCTCCAGGCAAGTTTTATAAGCCGATTAATTTCTTCATCAATCTGACCTTCACTTGATATCTGCCGTCCAAGATAAATGTACGTGTCTGTTATCTCCAGCTTTTCTCCATCAATCGATAAATCTTCATTTCTTGTAAAAGCATTGCACATCACTTTTGTCTTCTGATACTTCATTTTTATCCCACTTATTTACTCTTGTCAGCAACTTCCTGGATCACACTCTACAGATCTGATGGGGTAGTTGTAAAAATGACTACGTCATCAGCAAAACGAAAGTGAGTTAGATAATCTCCATTAATCTTTATCCCTTTGTTTTTCCAGTTTAGTGGTTGAAAGACATTTTCCAATGTGGCATTAGAGAGCTCGGGAGATATGGTGTCACCTTGTCTCACTCCCTTTCCAATTTTTATATGTGCTGTATTCCCAAATAGCCGAATCTTTGCACTTGCATTTTCATAGATGTTATTAATAATATTAATGTATGCATCTTCAATACCTCAGTATTTCAAAGCCATTGTAACTGCTGTTGGTTTCATCGAATCAAAAGCCTTTTTATAATCGATAAAAGCCATGCATAATGGAAGTTCATATTCCCTTGCTCTTTCAATTAGTTGTTTCAGTACGTGGTGTAACGTACCAGGAGATGTGACGTACCTACCAGCAGGACACGCATTACATAAAGGCAGATAGTAGTGAGAACAAACGTCCGCGTAGCTTAATTGGTAGAGTGACTTATTCCGGAATGAGGGGATCCGGGTTCGAATCCTGGCACAGACCAAAAATGACGGAGAAATTTACTTCGTTATAATGGCGCCCGAACTATCCGGATGACCCGACCGTTCAAAATCTCGCAATGGTGTGATGCTATTTCCACACCGCGAGATAGGAAAAATAAGAGAATCCCTTCTCCAGCATTTCAAAAAAAAAAAAAAAAAAAAAATAAGGGGGAGATGATGTAACGTACCAGGAGATGTGACGTACCTACCAGCAGGACACACATGACATAAAGGCAGATAGTAGTCAGAACAAACGTCCGCGTAGCTCAATTGGTAGAGTGACTTATTCCGGAATGAGGGGATCCGGGTTCGAATCCTGGCGTGGACAGAAATGACGGAGAAATTTACTTCGTTATAGTGGATATGATATATAGTGCTGTATGTAGCCACTCCTAAATTCAGCTCGGTTGAGCCATGTCCAGTGTCACCTTCAAGCGGTGTGAAAGAACTTTAGTGAATATTTTATAAATCACTGATAGGAGGCTGATAGGTCTGTAGTTCCTGAGATCCTCAATGTCACCTTTTTATGCAGCAGGATCATTGTAGCATTCTTCCAATCTTCAGGAATCTTTCCTTCATTCAGAAATCGAGTGAAAACTTGGGCGAGTACTGTTTCAATTTCTCCAATTGCTTCTAGTAGGATGTCTACGGTAATTCCATCTTCTCCAGGAGCTTTTCCCCGTTTCATGTTCTTGATTGCATGTGCACCTTCTGCTGGGAGGACTGGAAGAACTCTGATACCTTTTGTAATGTCTGGAGTACATGTATCATCCTTTTCATATATTAACCTCTATTTCTTAAACAGTAATATATACATCGTATATCCCGAATCGTTCGGAACACGTGTGCTTCTGGGTACTTGTTGAGTTTGCCCAGTTTCTCACACAGATTTTTGTACATTGTACACATTTAATACTATTTTGTCATGTTAGCTTGGGTGTAATACCTGAAGAAATGTTCAGTTCACCAGATTTGACAGAAATGTATGCTTTTAACAAGTTTCCCAAAAACTTGTGGTTGGTGCATATGGTGAGCTGTTTCTTCCTTTTTTCTTCTTCTTCTTTAGGTTGAATGTTTTTACGACCACTGTGAGCAACTCGATGAAGCAGCTGAGTTATAACGGCTGCTCGATGGCTATAAGCAGTCACCCGTCCTGTTACATCATATGTTGCCCATGTGAATCTGTATTGGATGAAATTAGCGAGACTTTGTTGAACGTGTTATTGAAATGAGATATTTGACAAGCTCCTGTGAAGTGCGGCGAAAAATTCACGTTTGTCTCAAGCTTCTAAGTAATGCTTTCTAAAATTGTTTATGGATCTTCAAAAATAAGGATGTTTAGGGTAATATTGTTCAAGCAGTGCTCTGAACAGAAGAAAATTTCTCCTTTCCCCCTGCAATTACACCATTTCAATTCTGTTTCTTAAGACACTTTGGAAATTGTGCTACAGGGAAATTATGTAAATCTGAAGCATAATTTCTGTCCGAATTTCTGGTAACTAAAGCTCTAAGAATTAGCACGTGTTACCATAAAGGACGGCGAAAAGCCAATACAAACCGTTTTATTTTTCAGCACGTCTTCTGTAAAACAAGTTAGTAAAATCGTGCAATGCTTTGATTATGATACGCTTTCCAACATACCAGAAACCATGAAAGAAATACGGGATTACGCCATATAATACAAGCTTTGAAGATGACAATCCAATTTTTGGCGTAAATGTGACAAGGATGGTAAGTCAGATAATATCCGAAAACTTGAAAGTTTTCATCGTCCTGGAACGGGACTCGAACCCGCATCTCCCAGATAGCGTCCGATGCCGGTTGCTTCGACTAGGGAATCCTGTGATGGTTATATTCAAATTGATCGGAAACGTGGTCGTTCTGGGTGGTGTAATGGTTAGCGTACCCGGGCGCTATCTGGGAGATGCGGGTTCGAGTCCCGCTCCAGGACGATGAACATTTTCAAGTTTTCGGATATTATCTCACTTACCATCCTTGTCACATTTACGCCAAAAATCGGATTGTCATCTTCAAAATTTGTATGCCAGAAATCATTACTCAAGTTATTACTCACGTTATGAGGATAATGCCGGTGGAATAAATCTCGCTCTTGTGTTCTGACCTTTGACCTCATTTTGATTATATTAGACGGAATTGGGTCAGTATACCTCCGGAACAACATCTAAAGTTTTGTCGCAATAGAAACATTTTTAGTCAAGTTACGAGGATAATGGCTGTAAAATAAATCTGGCTCCTGTGTCCTCACCTTCGACACCATTTCGATGATATTCAGCAGAACCGGTTCAGAATATATCTGGAACAACATACTAAAGTTTTGTCGCAATAGAAGCATTTTTACATACGTTATGACGCATAAGAGCGATGGAATGGATCCCGCTTCTATGTCCTGACCTTTGATTCCATTTCGTCCATTTTCAATAGGGATTGTCCCCATGCTGTCCTTTACCACATACTAAAATTTCATCGAAATCGAACCGTTGTTATGCAACTTATGACGCATAAAGGCAATGTAATGGATCCCGCTCCTATGTCGTGACCTATGACCCCATTTCGTCCATTTTCAACAGGGTTCATCCGCAGGTGGTCACCTACCACATACTAAAATTTCATCGAAATCGAACCATTTTTACGCGAGTTATCGTGCGGACGGCCAGACGAAAAAAGCTGGAGCATATACGCTTCTTTAACCTACGGTTGGCCACCCCGGTGGCGCAGTGGTCTAAGGCGTTGGCCTCTGATCATTCGTCCGAAGGGGTCCGGGTTCGAATCCCGGTGAGGCATGGATGTTGTGTTTGTCTTACGGCACTGGCTCTCTCCCTTCCCTGGAACCAGTGACCCTAAATTAGGGACGGGCGACTGCTTATAGCCCATTGAGTTGCTCACGGTGGTCGTTAAACCTCCAATCAAAAAAAAAAACAAAAAAAAAAAAATAACATACGGTTGGAAAGCGTAGGCTAGTAGACACCATATCTCTGCAACTATTAGTCCGATTTGAAATTTGAAAAATTCTTTTTGCGTTGTGAAGATTGAAATACGCGAACGATGATCTTTTATTTAGTTTTTTTTACGACGTACCATTTCGCCGCTAGAGGGCGTAAATGCAAATGATGTCGAATTCAAAATACATTCTGTTCCATATATTTGCTTCTAAACATCCGACTGAAAAATTTTTTTTATCTTCCGATTCCATTTATGTCGAAGAGTATTTTAGGTTCAATTACTTTTTCAAGTTACGCATAGATTTTCCGCTAAGGGGCGTAAAAGCAAATTACGTTTCCCCCGATATCTCTGCTTCTAAAACTCCGATTTGAAATTTTTTTTTCCAGCGGATACAACTCCTGATGGAAAACATTTTGCATATAATTTCTAGTTTTTGGTAGATAATGGTTTGGCTACCAGGGGGCGTAAGTGTTAATTTCTGCTTCTGATGTATTTGCCATAAAATATGAGCTTCTAAAATTTCGATTGAAAAATTTCTTTCGTGCACCGATGCCACTCACGTCGATAAACCTTTTCGGAATATTTTTTTCTTAAAATATTGCATGGTTTCTCTGCCAGGGGACGTATATGTATATCTTATTTTTGTCAATATCTCTGCTTCTAGGAGTCCGATTAAAAAAAAATGCCTTCTTTGTTGGATAGTGTTTCCGATGCGAAATTTTTTCATAAAAATTCAAAATTTTCAAGTAAATCGTAGACTTTTAGCTAGGGGGCGGAAAGATAAACCGCGTTTTCTGCGTTATTTCTGCTTCTAAAACACCGATTTGAAAAATTCTTCCTGTATCGCATACATCTCCTGATGGGAATCGTTTTTCACACAATTTCTAATATTTGACAAAGAATGGTTTGCCACCAGGGAGCGTAAGCGTCAATATCTGCTTCTGATGTATTTGCAGCACGATCTGAGCTCCTGAAAACTCGGCTAAAATTTTTTTTTCTTGGACCGATACCTCTCACATAGAAAAACCTTTTGATAATACTTTCTTCGAAATGCATGGTTTCCCTGCCAGGTGGCGTAAGTGCTTGTCTTATATTTCTCCATATCTCTGCTTCGATGAGTCCGATTCGAAAATTTCTTTCTCTGTTGGAGAGCGTTTCCACTGCGAAACGCTTCTCATATAAATTCAAATTTGTCCTAACGCACAAGTCTGCAACCAGAGGGCGTAAGTTCAAGATTCCGTTTACGGCAATATCTGCGGGATTAAAAACCCGATTGAGAAACTTCATTCTTTCATCAGATGCTATTGCTTTCCATACCTTTTTCAATGACTTTTGAAAGCTTTGATCATTTAAATTTGCGTCAGAACGGATTCAAAAGACGTGCTCATTACACCCGAAAATTTGGTGTCATCTTTCTTGTTTATTTCTGTCCGAGTAATTAAAACTCTAAACACGTACAGTCGTACACGTCTTAACATAGGTAACGAATAGTCAATACGATGGATTTTATCGATAATATTACATTACCGATTAGGGATTTGATGGAGAATATTAGCGATTCGTATCGTATCCTAGAGGACAACGCCAACTGAAGGGATTGGGATTTACTTCCTCCAATGAGGTAACATTTGGATCGCACTCTCTTGTACAATGAGACTCTAGTTGAATAGTGAGTTTGTCTTACGGCATTAGCTCTCTACCTTCCCTCGTAGCAGTGGCCCCAAATTCAGGTCGGGTTCCTGCATTTGTAGCTCTTTGAGATCCTTTAAGGTGGTTCCACCTAAAAACTCCACCCTATGTTTTTAATGGTAAAAACTTCTGTGAACATTTGTGACGTGCCTGCAGCGCAGGACGCACATGAGGTAAAGGCGTAGCTCAGTTGGGAGAGCGACTTACTCCGGAGTGAAGGGACCCGAGTAGTTTGTGTTGTTACGTTGCACACACCAAATTGTCTGGGATTTCTCAAATGCGTTCATCATCGGATGACTGCTTACAGCGACACATGGTCCTGGCTGACCCCTGGACCATGCCTCCGGCACTCTTTCGGGGGGGGGGGAGGATGTGACGTGTCTATACCGCAGGACGCACACGAGATAAAGGCAGATAGCCGTAAGAGCTCATGTCCGAGTAGCTCAGTTGGGAGAGCGACTTACTCCGGAGTGAGGGGACTCGAATTCGATGACCGGCGCGGACAAACTTGTACCTTATACATTTGCTTCGCAATTAATCAGTGATGTAGTTCCAAGTAAAAAAAGTTCCTTAGCGGTGAATGAGTTAGGTAAAACAAACCCACAAAAAAAAAACTCTTAAAGTTTTCAAAAGCAGTTTAGAATATGATTTGTTGTTTTCAACAGATTTATTTCAAATCATATCAACTTTTATTAAAATTGCTTAATTGGAGTAACTTAAAAATTAAATAAATATATTAGTCAACGTTCGTGACTGCCACGGAGAAGACCTCGGGTTCGATCCCTGGCAGGTACGAACGCTCGAACCGCTAAATATCCTCCGTGCGTAGGATGGGCGCGTTAAGCCGTTGGGTCCCAGGTACTGGCCCCCATGTAATAAATAAGGACGTCTTCCTTCCCCTTTCTACCTCGCTTCCGTGTCTCTTTCCGATTGGGCACTCTAGCCCAAATCTCCTAGCTTCCTATTTCTAAGGGTTGTTTAAGACCTGGGGTCAGGGACTCCTTCCTAAAATCCTCTGCATATGATCTGATCTGAAAAAAAAAATATGAAGTTTCCCTTTAAATACTATTTTGTCATTCTGCACGGTTCCAAATATACAGTGCCGCCCCGGTGGCGCAGTGGTACAAGGCGCTGGCCTCTGATCATTCGTCCGTAAGGGGTCCGGGTTCGAATCCCGGTCAGGCATGGATGTTGTGTTTGTCTTACGGCACTGGCTCTCTCCCTTTCCTCTAACCAGTGACCCTAAATTAGGGATGGGCGACTGCTTATAGCCCATTGAATTGCTCACGGTGGTCGTTAAACCTCGAATCAAAAAAAAAAAAAAAAAATATACAGTGTGAATAATGTCAGACATAAATGTGCAAATTGTAGACTTCAAATGAAGGTGTCAGATAGGGGTAGGCGAAGGTTGGAACGGACTGTGCAACAGAAGAACAAGACAACGGCGCGGCAAATAGCAGTACAAGTTGAGATGATCTCGTCTGTGTCACAACAGTTCGTCGGGAACTCCGTCGTGTCGGTATTTATGTCCGTGCCGCAATCAACGAAGCCCTGATTACCAACATCAATGCAGCAAAACGTGTAACGTGGCGCAAAGTACATAAAATACTCCAGGATTCTGAACACTGGCAATGTGTAATCTGGTGTGATGAATCGTGCTTTGCGTTGTTTTCCACCAGTGGTAGACTGTACGCCTGGCGAAAAGCTGCAGAACCTCGACTGTTTGGCACCGACTGTAAAGCACGGGTGTGAATCGCTGATTTTATGAGGTGCCATATAATGCATTCCTTCGCGCCATTGGTTATTCTGCAGGGTTGTGTGACATCTGCAACGCACGAACCCATTCGCTGCACCCAGTGTTACAGGCATTGTTTCCTAAAGCTCGTCTTGAGTTTCAAGAAGTAAGGCACCTGTGCATTGGGAGAATGTGTCAAGTTGTGGTTCTCAGAGCATGAAGATAAGGTACAGCAGCCACTGTGGCCACTTCAATCTTCAGATCTCAATGCTATTGAATATTTGTTGGAATATCTGGAACGGAAGGTCTGATCACACCTTGCAGCTTCAACATCATTGGCACAGTTGGGACATATTTCACAGGAAGAAAGGTCTCAAATTTCAGTATTTTATGTGCATGGCTTCTATGTCCGTTTCAAATCGATTTGCTTCTGTTCTGAAAGCCCGAAGTGGGCATATGGCTTATTAATAAATATTTCTCCGCAAACAGTAAGTGTTTCCATTTTTCTTTATTTTTTTTTATTTGAGGTTTAACGACCACCGTGAGCAACTAAATGGGCTATAAGCAGTTGCCCGTCCCTAATTTAGGGTCACTGGTTCCAGGGAAGGGAGAGAGCCAGTGCCGTAAGACAAACACAACATCCATGCCTCACCGGGATTCGAACCCGGACCCCGTTCGGACGAATGATCAGAGGCCATCGCTTAGACCACTGCGCCACCGGGGGCGGCTTCCATTATTTTGATAAGCTCCTGTAGTATTACACTGCATAATGCCTTCTTTAATTTCATTTTTTTGGTAATAAAGTTGCATTATAAAATGCTTGTAAATTTCCAAAATCGACACTGGGCTGGATTGCTGAATTTTGGAAGCGCTTCTACGTAACTCTACTTTGTAGAAGGCACTTTATGTAGCGCGAATTTAAATATATTCGAGAGAAACCAAAGACTGAACAAAACACCAAGAACGAAACGAAGACAAAATAAAAAATAAAAACTTTAGAAAATTGCGCAACATTCAATACGCACATGTTATTAAGAAGAAGGAAACTTATTATGGTTCAGTGCAAAGAATAAGGAAATTGCTACGAAACACCAAAAATGTCACTTTCTTCCTCATGTTTTGAATTATGTATTGTTTTCTCGTATTATGCGGTAAGCATTGCATCCAAAGTTTTGTGACCTAAAAAAATCACAGGAGTTTTTGGTTTTACTCAACAATGCTGTTTCCTCCATTGACAATCGCCAACCATACAAAACAAGGGTCTTATACAGAAGAAGACTCATTAAATCGAAATAAAAGAGTCTCACGATCACTGTTGAAAATAGACGACCTCTTCCGTCCTCCTGTCCCGGGAAATTAGTATAATTTCCAAACAACATGTAGCGACAGAATAGTATTTGAAATTATTTTATTATTTGCCTTATGAAGGCAAGAAACTGGACATGGAGTCAAAATGGTCGAACCAATGTTTATGTTGTTTCTAATGGTGGACATAACAGAGATTTCCCTGTTATACTGACGACGGTGTGATAGTTGAATGAAAGTAACGGTTAGGGGTCATGCACAAACCTTGTTTGGTGAGCCCGGCCCGGACCGGCACAGTCCGACAGTTGCAGCTATTATTTAGGCCCGACCCAGTCCGTCAGTTGCAGCTATTATTTAGGCCCAACCCGGTCCGTCAGTTGCAGCTATTATTATTTAAGGCCGGCTCGGTACGTCAATTGCAGCTAATATTTAGGCCCGGCCCAGTCCGTCAGTAGCAGCTATTATTTAGACACGACCCATGACGTGCCGTTTGGTATTATTTTGTCTTTCCATCGTATTTAATTAAATTGTGAAAATTAAATAATAACATGAGATATTATTGAAAATATTTAGTTCAAAATATTTAATAAACTTTGGCAATTATCGAAGAATATAAACTTTAAAGAGAGAGAGAGAGAGAGAGAGAGAGAGAGAAAGAGAGAGAAAGAAAGAGAGAGATAGAGAAAGAGAGACAAAGAAAGAGAGAGACAGAGAATGAGAAAGAGAGAGACAGAGAAAGAGAGGGAGAGAGAGAGAGATAGAGAAAAAGAGAGAGAGAGAGAGAGAGAGAGAGAGAGAGAGAGAGAGAAAGAAAGAGAGAGATAGAGAAAGAGAGAGAGAATGAGAAAGACACAGACAGAGAAAGAGAGGGAGACTAAGCGCGCTCAAAATGTCCCTTTCTCTGAACCAGTAAGCGGTAACACCACAAAAGTCAATACCTATATGCATTTGGGATAGGAGAAACAATCGATATCGTCCCACTCTCTCATACAAACACACATCACACCCCATAGCAGTCACTCCTGCCCCCTCCTCCAAACAACATACACAGTCGATAATTTCTGGAAGTTTTCGTGAATGTAGTAGAGCTTGAGAGTACTGGAGCAACACTAGGTCATTTGGCCCTGCGATCGGTAAGATGCCCAGGCTTTCGTGGTGCTCGTGCGAGCTAAATACCCATGGAAAGGTTCCACGCACAGTGGGGTATCAGGCAGCACTAACAGAATTTCCAGAAATCAGCAGTGTAACATACACAGTCGCTTGTGATCGAATCTTTTTGTGGTCAACAAGCCCCCCCCCCATTTGTTTTCCATCTTAATAACTATGAAATACCTAAATAAATATCTATATACGTATGAAATATCTAAATTGTTTTGGCTCCCGCTACTAGAAAGCTTTGCCCTGTTATAAAGACTGACGAAGAGGCTTGAATCTTCTCCAAAAAAAGCATTGGCATATTTAAAGGATAGCCGGTAGTATTCCGTAACATTAATTACAGGAATTTTTCTTTGTTAAATGCTATATCAATGCAGAAGCCGTAAGGTACAAAGAAAACGCTGTATCAACCATTCTTAAACCAAAGTCTACCTTTCGGAGTTACTTTAAATACGTTAGAAAACAGCTTTTCAACATTTCGTAAAAGTTAAAAATGGGTTTTTCGAATGGTTGATATCGCCGTTTATCAACCAGACATCCTGGTGTTTTTAAACGTATTCTTTCTAACGTTTCTGCAACCAACACATTAACCATTTCTGAACGTTGAAACAACATATTT
This sequence comes from Macrothele yani, assembly GCA_039090855.1. NCBI lineage: Eukaryota > Metazoa > Arthropoda > Arachnida > Araneae > Macrothelidae > Macrothele > Macrothele yani. The sequence goes on along the minus strand of CM077005.1, from coordinate 118,187,277 downwards.
GTGCTACATAGGGTGGGGAGGGCCTAGGTATGATTGTGCTCGAAACATTGAAAATGCTCAACCCTGAGTTGAATTATTGCCATCATCATGATAATTAACACGGCAATCGGACATCGCCTGTTTCACACGTGAATTAAATCACATCAGAAAACCTGAAAATCAGGTTTTCTGGTGTGATTTAATTCACGTGTAAAACAGTAATTACAGTCAATTTGGCGATGTCCGATTGCTGTGTTAATTCATCATCATCATCATCATCATTGTCAACCATTGTCAATCCACTGCTGGACGAAGGTCTCCACAAGTTTCCTCCACAACGGTCTGTCTTGTGCCAGTCTCTTCCATCTCACTCCTGCATACTTTCGAATTTCATTCACCCATCTCATATGCGGTCTTCTTCTGGGTCTTTTCCTGTCCCTTGGAATCCAATCTAAAATTTCGACTGTCCATCGATGGTCTGTCCTTCTGGCAGTATGTCCAGCCCATTGCCATTTCAGGGATTTAACTCTGATCATGATGTCTTCCACTCTTGTCATTTTTTGGATCCACGAGTTCCTCTTCTTATCTCTCCTGGTTACACCAAGCATGCACCTCTCCATGCTACTTTGGGTTGTCTGCAGCCTTTGTATGTCTCTTTTAGTTAAGGTCCACGTCTCTGCACCATACGTAAGCACTGTAATAATGCATTGATCAAACACTTTTCTTTTAAGACATAATGGCATATTGCTCTTGAAAATTATGCTGTTTCTTCCAAAAGCTCTCCTGGCAAGTTTTGTTCGCCGATTAAATTCTTCATCAATGTAACCCTCACTTGATATCTGCTGTCCAAGATAAACGTACGCATCTGTTATCTCCAGCTTTTCTCCATCAATTGATAAATCTTCATTTCTTGAAAAAGCATTGAATATCACTTTTATCTTCTGAAGTTCATTTTTAATCTCACTTCTTTACTCTTGTCAGCAAATTCCTGAATCATACCCTGCAGCTATGATTATTTAGTTGCAAAAATGATTATGTCATCAGCAAAACAAAGGTGGGTTAAATAATCTCCATTAATCTTTATCCCCTTGTTTTCCTAGCTCAGCGACTGAAAGACACCGTCCAATGGGCATTAAAGAGCTTCGGAGATATGGTGTCACCTTGTCTGACTCCCTTTCCAATTTTTATGTGTGTTGTATTCTCAAACAGCCGAATCTTTGCGCTTGCATTTTCATAGATGTTATTAATAATATTAATGTATGCATCTTCAATACCGCAGGATTTCAGAGCCATTGTAACTGCTGATGGTTTCACGGAATAAAAGACTTTTTCATAATCGATAAAAGCCATGCACAATGGAAGTTCATATTCCCTTGCTCTTTCAATTAGTTCTCGCAGTACGTGGATATGATCTATTGTGCTGTAGCCACTCCTGAATCCAGCTTGGTCTCTCGGTTGAGCCGTGTCCAGTGTTACCTTCAAACGGTGTGAAAGAACTTTAGTGAAGATTTTATAAACCACTGATAGGAGGCTGATAGGTCTGTAGTTCCTGAGATCCTCAATGTCACCTTTTTTATGTAGCAGGATCATTATAGCGTTGTTGCAATCCTCAGGAATCTTCCCTTCATTAAGACATCGAGTGAAAATTTGTGCGAGTACTGTTTCGATTTCTCCACTTGCTTCTTGTATGATGTCTATAGTAATTCCATCTTCTCCTGGAGCTTTTCCCCGCTTCATGTTCTTGATTGCATGTGCAACTTCTGATGGGAGTACTGGAAGAACACTGGTACTGATACCTTTCACGATGTCTGGAGTACATGTATCATCCCTTTCATATAATTTGGAGTAGAAACCTTTCACTCTTGTCAAAATTTCGCCTCTATTTCTTGTTACAGAACCATCTTCTTTTCTCAGTGCCATAATCTGTTTTCTTCCCTTACTGAGATGTCCCTTTGCTATCTTTAGGCTTTGGTTGTTTTCAATTGCTTTCCTTACTAGTTCACAGTTGAATTTCCTTACGTCTTCAGTGATAGTTTTTCGTACTGTCTTGCACAGCTCTATATATTCCACTTTGGAAATCCCATCTTCATTAGTTGTCCTCATCTTTCTTCTTTTTTGCATCAACATTTTGGTTTTTCCTGATAATTTGTTCACATGCAACTTGTTCTTAGACCCAGCTAATTTTGTTGCTGTTTCCATAAGAGCTTTGGTTACTTTTCTGTTAGTTTAAGAAATATCCACTTCTTCCGATGTTAGGCCTTCTAAAGCAGAGAATCTGTTCTTCAGTTCCAACTTGAAGGTATTATGGTGTTTTTTAAGGTTGGTTATGTCAAAACATTTTGTTTGTCTTATGAGCTTGCCACGTTCGAGTTTAGTGTTGAGATGCATCTTACATCTCACCAATCTATGGACACTACCTGTGTTGAACTTGTTTAGCACACTGCAGTCTTCTATGACGAATTTTTTGTTACACATAATAAAATCAATTTCACTTGTCGTTCCATTTGGATGTCTCCATGTCCATTTCCTGTGCGGCTTTTTCTTGAAAAAGGAGTTCAAAATGAAAAACCCTTCTGCCTCTGCAAACTCAACGAGAGTATTTTCACGCTGGTTTCTGTTGCCGTGACCGAATTTACCTACTGAAGTTTCATTCTGTTGCCATTGCCTATTTATCATGACGTATTTACCACGTATTGTGAGAAGGATATTTCTTCAACTCTGAATATTGCCATCATTATTAATATTTTATATTATCATCATCATTGTCAACCATTATCAATCCACTGCTGGACGAAGGACTCCCCAAGTTTCCTCCACAACGATCTGTCTTGTGCCAGTCTCCTCCATGTCACTCCCGCATACTTTCGAATTTCATCCACTCATCTCCCATGCGGTCTTCTTCTGGGTCTTTTCCTGTCCCTTGGAATCCAATCTAAAATTTCGGCTGTCCATCGATGGTCTGTCCTTCTGGCAGTATGTCCAGCCCATTGCCATTTCAGGGATTTAACTCTGATCATGATGCCTTCCACTTTTTTCGGATCCACGAGATCCTCTTCTTATCATTTTTCGGATCCACGAGATCCTCTTCTTATCTATCCTGGTTATACCAAGCATGCACCTCTCCATGCTGCTTTGAGTTGTCTGCAGCCTTTGTATGTCTCTTTTAGTTAAGGTCCACGTCTCTGCACCATACGTAAGCACTGGAAGGATGCATTGATCCAACACTTTTCTTTTAAGACATAATGGCATATTGCTCTTGAAAATTATGCTGTTTCTTCCAAAAGCTCTCCTGGCAAGTTTTGTACGCCGATTAATTTCTTCATTAATGTGACAATCACTTGATATCTGCTGTCCAAGATAAACGTATGTGTCTGTTATCTCCAGCTTTTCTCTATCAATCGATAAATCTTCATTTCTTGTAAAAGCATTGAACATCACTTTTGTCTTCTGAAAGTTCATTTTTAATCTCACTTCTTTACTCTTGTCAGCAACTTCCTGGATCATACTCTGCAGCTCTGATGGGATAGTTCGAAAAATTACTATGTCTTCAGCAAAACGAAGGTGTGTTAGATAATCTCTATTAATCTTTATTCCTTTGTTTTCCCAGTTCAGTGATTGAAAGACATTTTCCAATGTGGCGTTAAAGAGCTTCGGAGATATGGTGTCACCTTCTCTGACTCCCTTTAAAATTTTTATGCGTGTTGTATTTTCAAACAGCCGAATCTTTGCACTTGCATTTTCATAGATGTTATTAATAATATTAATGTATGCATCTTCAATACCGCAGGATTTCAGAGCCATTGTAACTGCTGATGGTTTTACTAAATCAAAGGCTTTTTCATAATCGATAAAAGCCATGCATAATGGAAGTTCATATTCCCTCGCTCTTTCAATTAGTTCTATCAGTACGTGGATATGATCTATTGTGCTGTAGCCACTCCTGAATCCATCTTGTTCTCTCGGTTGAGCCCTGTCCAGTTTTACCTTCAAACGGTGTGAAAGAACATTAGTGAAGATTTTATAAACCACTGATAGGAGGCTGATAGGTCTGTAGTTCCTGAGATCCTCAATGTCACCTTTTTTATGTAGCAGGATCTTTATAGCGTTGTTCCAATCCTCAGGAATCTTTCCTTCATTAAGGCATCGAGTGAAAGTTTGGGCGAGTACTCTTTCGATTTCTCTACTTGCTTCTTGTATGATGTCCACAGTAATTCCATCTTCTCCTGGAGCTTTTCCCAGCTTCATGTTCTTGATTGCATGTGCAACTTCTACTGGGAGGACTGGGAGAACTCTGGTACCTTCCATGATGTTTGGGGTACATGCATCATCCCTTTCATATAACTTGGAGCAGAAATCTTTCATTCTTGTCAAAATTTCGCCTGTATTTCTTGTTACAGAACCATCTTCTTTTCTGAGTGCCATAATCTGTTTTCTTCCCTTACTGAGATGTCCCTTTGCTATCTTTAGGCTTTGGTTGTTTTCAATTGCTTTCCTCACTAGTTCACAGTTGAATTTCCTTACGTCTTCAGTGATACTTTTTCGTACTGTCTTGCATAGCTCTATGTATTCCACTTTGGAAGTCACATCTTCTTTAGTTGTCCTCATGTCTTTTCTTTTTTGCATCGACATTTTGGTTTTTCCTGATAATTTGTTCATATGCAACTTGTTCTTAGACCCAGCTAATTTTGTTGCTGTTTCCATAAGAGCTTTGGTTACTTTTCTGTTAACTTCAGAAATATCCACTTCTTCTGATGTTAGGCATTCTAAAGCAGAGAATCTGTTCTTCAGTTCCAACTTGAAGGTATTATGGTGTTTTTTAAGGTTGGTTATGTCAATACATTTTGTTTGTCTTATGAGCTTGCCACGTTCGAGTTTAGTGTTGAGATGCATCTTACATCTCACCAATCTATGGTCACTACCTGTGCTAAACTTATTTAGCACACTGCAGTCTTCTATGACGAATCTTTTGTTATACATAATAAAATCAATTTGCAATGGCCAGGATTGAACAAAAAAAAAATGTTAGCAAAATACAAAAATTTGTGTTTTCCAACTATAGCTGGGAAAGTGCTCTAAAGATGGCAGCACGACAGTCCTCACTTCTTTCCTCTCATCCTGCTTAGTACCTGTTGACAACGTGTGTTTTGTAGAGAAAACGCATGAACTGTTCTGACGCATTCTTTTACTGTAAAATGTGGAGTTGGAAGAGGTTTTAAATGAAATTCTTAGGGAAAAGGGTATGTGGATTTCGTGGTGGGAAACTTTATGAAATATGAACACGGCCGATTAAAAATTGTTGAGAATGCACAGACCTTATAACACCGAGAAAAACATATGTGATATGATTTACATTTTTGACTTTTTAACCTTAAAAAAGGTTAAAAATATAAATTATAAAATATTAATATATCATTACATTATTAGAATATGACATTACAAACTTTGAAGATGACAATACATTATATTATTACGTTTTATCACTGGAAACCATTTCCTTCATTGATTTATTCTGCTACATAGATACATTCACGAGGAAACAAAATATTTCCATCAGAATGTCAGAGACAATTAATATTTACAAATGCCTTTTAAATGCTAGCCAATATCATAAGAACAAAATGCGATTGATAGAGAACTGACTTACGTGCTGCCATCTGTCGGCCTCTTTTCAATCATTATATCGTTGAACGAAATAATATTTTTTTTTTTTTTGATTGGAGATTTAACGACCACCGTGAGCAACTCAATGGGCTATAAGCAGTCGCCCGTCCCTAATTTAGGGTCACTGGTTCCAGGGAAGGGAGAGAGCCAGTGCCGTAAGACAAACACAACATCCATGCCTGACCGGGATTCGAACCCGGACCCCTTACGGACGAATTATCAGAGGCCAGCGCCTTAGACCACTGCGCCACCGGGGCGGCCGAAATAATATTTGGAACTAGAAAGTAAGGTATATATTCTTACTATTGTGATAGGAGCCAGGTGAGCGATTTCAGAAAGAGCTGAAAAACATCTTAAAAATTTGGATTTCTTGCTGTTTCATCTGTTGCATCTTTTGACTTAGAGAGAGCGGCGTTACTCGGAAGGCATACCTTTTAGTAAGATGCGAGGACATTGACAATTTTGTGGTGAACTTTGAGTCGTAACCAGTGCTTAATTTGCGCCGGTAACAGAGCTCAGGTACGGCACTTCTTCTTTTTTTTTTTTTTTTTTTTGATTGGAGGTTTAACGACCACCGTGAGCAACTCAATGGGCTATAAGCAGTCGCCCGTCCCTAATTTAGGGTCATTGGTTCCAGGGAAGGGAGAGAGCCAGTGCCGTAAGACAAATACAACATCCATGCCTCACCGGGATTCGAACCCGGACCCCTTTCGGACGAATGATCAGAGGCCATCGCTTAGACCACTGCGCCACCGGGGCGGCGTACGGCACTTCTTCATTTTTGGCGAATTTTTCAATATCAGCTGGAGGGCTCAGAAAGAAGCGTTTTTTTTTTTTTTTTTTTTGACACTCCCGAACGCTGTAGGGAGACCATACGTCAAAACCAATCCTCCTGTTTCGATAAAGTCTAGGAATGCACGAGCAATAACTCACCGTTCGCCGATACATTGTGAACACTTCGACCTCTGTTGTGACGTCACGTGCGACGTGCCACACACAGTTCTTCTGTAGCAGTCTTTGGCAACGAGGAAAAAGTTCTTTTTTTTTTTTTTTTTTTTTTATTGGATGTTTAACGACTACCGTGAGCAACTCAATGGGCTATAAGTAGTTGCTCGTTCCTGATTTAGGGTAACTGGTTCCAGGGAAGGGAGACAGCCAGTGCCATAAGACAAACACAGCATCCATGGCTCACGGGATTCGAACCCGGACTCCTTTCGGACGAATGATCAGAAGCCATCGCTTAGACCAGGGAAAAGTATATGAGGATTAACCGTAACTGCTGTTGCCTGTTGGTTATCGTTGATGTTGTTGTTCCACACTTAAATTTTCACGTACGTTTGTATTAACATATGAGTGCCGCCCCGGTGGCGCAGTGGTCTAAGGCGTTGGCCTCTGATCATTCGTCCGTAAGGGGTTCCGGGTTCGAATCCCGGTCAGGCATGGATGTTGTGTTTGTCTTACGGCACTGGCTCTCTCCCTTCCCTGGAACCAGTGACTCTAAATTAGGGACGGGCGACTGCTTATAGCCCATTGAGTTGCTCACGGTGGTCGTTAAACCTCCAATCAAAAAAAAAAAAAATTAACATATGAGTAAGAGAAAAATTAATGTTTATTTTGGTTGTACCAGCAGTAAAAAAAACAGCTTTGACTGAACCGTCCAGCGTGACTCCGAGGGATAACGAACTGCAGACGACGACGATAAACCATCCATGTGTTTCAAAAATGTGAAATTTACATCGTTTGTAGCGAATTGTTCGGATAACACGCTGAAATAAACCATTTTTCGATTCTGGCGACACTTCAAGAGCTATTGTATTTCAAAGTTAAGGTCAGCAAAAAAGTGCTATCAGTTCGCGTTTCGGACACACTAACAGCAACAGAACCACGTGACTTTGTAGGTACATAGGGGCATGACAGGATTTTTGCACCTCGTCGCACTTTTTTTAAATTTCGATTTAGTTTAATAGAAATTAAATTTCCAAATTTCACAAAATTCTCTATTTCGCGATGGGATCCATGAAAAAAAAAACGATTATATGGAAAACTATGAATCATAATGCATTGTAATTTTTACAGCATAAATTCCCAACTATCATCCCTCTTTTTGATAAAAAAAAATTAAGAAAAAGTCATTTTGTGATTTTTAAACATTTTTTAAAGGCGCAAAGGAAACGAACGAGCGGCTTATTCTGTCTTCAACGTTAACCACACAGGAAAGTTCTGGCCCCGTGACCTGCTGCCATAGTGACGCAGCTATTTTTAGCACTTTCTTCTCGTTGGGTGAAAGGACAGTCTACAATCAGACTGGTAATGACTCAATGCTTAATGGCCGCCCCGGTGGCGCAGTGGTCTAAGGCGTTGGCCTCTGATCATTCGTCCGAAGGGTTCCGGGTTCGAATCCCGGTGAGGCATGGATGTTGTGTTTGTCTTACGGCACTGGCTCTCTCCCTTCCCTGGAACCAGTGACCCTAAATTAGGGACGGGCGACTGCTTATAGCCCATTGAGTTGCTCACGGTGGTCGTTAAACCTCCAATCAAAAAAAAAAAAAAAAAATGCTTAATGACGTAGTTTGAATGGGGGCTCTGGTACTTTTTTTTTTTTTTTTTTAGAAATTCAGCCCTGGGCGCAACTAGTATGAGGCTTAGGAGTCATCTGCCTTCAGGTCCCGGAAACTCAGTTTTTCGACGACGTCTTGTATAATTGCGTTTTAGTTATACAGTGAAACTTCCATTAACGAACGGACTAACGGACATCTCCGAGAAACGGCAGGTTTCGGTTGGTACAGAACAGCTGCGTACGATTAACATTAGCGATAACTTCCAAACAACGAAACCGCTTAACAGAGGTCAACGGCACACCATTCATACCTGAAGAAGACCTAAAGGAGACCCCCTGTCCCTTAGGAGTTTACTTAGCTTCTCTTGTACTTCGGTGAAGAAGATACGATAGCGACAAAGCATATTGCTAAAGGCACAATGGGTTGAATTATGGTGAGTACAGTGTATGCTTAAGTGAAAAGAAAAGAGTTAAAAGTCTGTAATTTTACGTGAGGCAGACAGCAGCTCCCGCGTATGTTTCAGTTGGTCCCTCCCCCAGGGCTGCGGGGGTGGTTGACGGGGCCTAGAATATTGCCCGTTGGAGGCAGTATTACTTGGTTTGGTCCCTATGGGTGTTGTTCCTGATTTCTGGCACGGGGATCAGCAAACTGTGCAGTTTTGCTTTACTGCCCAACATTTTTCTTTTTTTTCTTTCCTATGGCATGCCCTACCACTAAACTCCTAGCTTGTCATTTCTAAGGACTGTTTAAGATCAAACGTCAGACACTGCTTTACCAAAATCCTCTACACCATAAATTACTTATTTAATTATTATATTGAGTTCTATTCAGCAGTCAGCATTTATAAAAAGCACTGCTACGTTTTCTTTGTTTTGCAAGAGCTTCTTATATTTATTCTGCTTATGCACAAACGCAAAGGATTAGCAGTTTAACCGAGGCCTAACCTGCGAACAAAGTTACCTCCCAACAACGGTCACTTTTTCCAGTCCCAGCAGTAACAGGTTTCACACTATAACATTCTGTCTTTTTAACCTCGATTTGACGATTTCTAAAAATTAGGCAGAGGGCAACTTTGCCTGCTTCAGGGGTTTCAATGCTACGAAACAAGGGTAAAACACTACCAGTAGCATTTGACCTTACACTCCGATTCAGTATTCTGAGATCTGTAGAATATACAGTGGCAAAGCTAGTATAGTGTAAAGCTAGTACAATATACAGTGGTAAAGCTAGTAGTGTAAATAGCTAGTACAATATACAGTGGTAAAGCTAGTAGTGTAAATCTAGTACAATATACAGTGGTAAAGCTAGTACAGTGAAAAGCTATATACTGGTAAAGCTAGTATAGTGTAAAGCTAGAAGAATATATAGGGGCAAAACTAGTATTCCGAAATCTGTAGAATATATACCTATAGTGGTAAAGATAGTATAGTGTACAGCTAGTATTCCAAGATCTGTAGAATCAGGGGCGTAAGTAAGTATTTCTGCGTCCGCGGGGCAAACCATAAAGTATTGCGCGCCAATCTGCCTCTCTCTCTCTCTCTCTCTATGCTTATCTGTCTTTCCCTTTATCTCTCTCTTTATATCTCTCTATCTTTCTTTCCATCTCTCTCTCCCTCCCACTCTCCTCCCCTCTCTCTCACACACACCAAAAGAACAAAAATACAGCATTGAAAATCTAAGCGTGAACAAGTTACAGAGAAGAATTTTCAAGAGAAGTAGCTTTAAATTAAAGACAGCACAGGGGTATGGAACGTGGTTATCCAGACGTCTCTGTACACAATCCCGAATATTCTCAATAGGAATAAGATCAGGAGACCTGGAAGGTAGCTGTAACGATTCAATTCCACGATTTTCTAGCTCCTGAAGCAAGCTCCATGCACGGTGACAGGTTGCATTGTCATCCACTAAACGGAATGCATGTCCAATAGTAGGGTGGAAACACTGTCACAATGATCTCGTTTCTGTACACAGAGGCATTTATGTTGCCATGACAAAACATACATGGAAATATGGCCATTAAAACACTTTTCTGTCTAAACCAGAACTGAATGCCGCTAGTAAAAGTAGACGGATTGCACATAGTGTGGTTCCATTCGTGTGCCGGATCTCCTCAGCACGCATCATCGTCGAGTATCAGGATAAAGAGTGAAAGGGGATTCGTCTGTGAATACACTCTGTACTCCATGACATGTATTGTTGGATCAAGGTACATCTTTGAGGACAAGGAGTTGATGTCAATGCCATACATGTTAGCCCTCCTTGCTCGGAGTCCAACCTCGTGAAGACGGTTTTGTACAGTTTGAGTACATACTATGACTCAAGAAGCAGCTTGAAGTGATTCCCGAAGTTGGCTACTGGTGATACTATGCTTTCTCCGAGCACTTACTATCAGGTAGCGATCTTGTCTCCTGGTAGTTATCCTTGGGGGACCAGACTTGGGTTGATATGCAACATTTCCATGCCGTAGAGATCTTATGTGCAGTGGACTCTCTACATTTTGCGAACTCCTAAAGCAGCAGCCACATTGATCTGCCATGCACCTACATGCCAAGAGAACTATTTCTGTTGACAATGCTTAAACCTCGTCTGGATCATTTCAGGTTAATCCCACACTGAAGACAATGCATTCAGCAAACTTCTACCCCAAGCGGTGAAACGACCTTTTCCCCACTTCTCGCAGGCTATTTTTTTATCGAAGCTCGCACGTCACGTGCGGTGATTTCATGACGCTAATTTACATAGGACGTACTACCTACGATGACAACCGATCTGCAGTAATCGCTAAATTTGCATATTACCACGTGTTCCATTCAAAACCGGGTGGCCAAGGACAGGTGTAAAAAAGTAAAATGACACAACTTAGTTATTACTGGATCACATTTTCTGAAAATTTCAGAGAAACTCAAGCAATACGTGAAATTAATAGAACATATTTTCAAAATGGCCACCGTCTCCACAAACCCTCGCATAGAGACGGGATTGGAAACCTGAGGTCCTCCAGTGCCTTGGGGCCAGTCCTGAAGACTCGGTCCTTCAAATAACCCCACAGGAAAAAAATCACATGGGTTCAGGTCAGGGCTATAGGGTGGCCATTCAATGACCTGTCCAATGAACCTTGCAGTGTCCAAAGCGATGATACGATCCTGAAAGGTGTCCTGTAGCCAGGAAAACACATCAGCAACTATATGTGTGGACGTGCACCATCCTGCATGAACCAGTAGGTGTTGACCATCCAATGACGTCTTGCTCGGGGTGCGAACTCCTCGGCCAGAAGCTACCTGTAACTTCAAACACTTCTCAAACACTTACCCTTTTATTGTCATCTCTGATGGGGCAGACATGGCACCATATTCTTTGTTGAATTCGCGTCGAACCATGGCGTTACTGCGGCCTAAACCGTAATATTTTTGCACTATAAATAGTCGCTGTTCCATGCTGAGGAACTCCATTTTGAAAAGGCGTTTTCCGGAAATGGTGAGGCGTTTTCAAATTTCATTCTCTATACTGTCCTGCGAAAAAAACATACCACAATTATAGAGCTCAGTGACCTGATGAGAGCACTTTACTTTGTAACACCTTTTTTTGGCCACCCTGTATACAGCGTAATAGTAAAGTGAGGAATACATATTTCATGCATCATTTTAAAGGATATTTTATGCTAAATTCAAATATTTTTACAGAATGTTATTACCTGTAATAGAAATGAAGATACAAGCAAAAGTACAGTATCTAGTCATAAAAAGCAAAAAATAGTGGAATTGTGAAATTAGTGTACAGTGCATTTAACGTAAAATTACTGTACAGTAAATTATTGAAGCTTACAGGACACTTGAAATAACTTACCAACAAGCAAAATACGCTTTAGTATTTAATTGGATAACCATGGTTTCTTAGTAACAGAGTGCACCTTCTTGGCATGGAACTAATGAGCTTCTCTATAGTGCTCCATTGGTGATAACACGGTGCCAAAATTGCTGTTAAATGTGGCTGTGATCATTCCACTGCCTTGTGCACCATTAAGAGAGTTGCAGAAACTGGATGTGCGGGAAACAGAAAAAGAACAGGTCGACCAAGACTGTGTACGGAACGTGTCAATCGCATGTTGATCCGTCGTTCCTTAAAATCAAGGTTTAAAACAACCACTGATTTAAGAAATGAGTGGGAGAATGAAGTAGACATTATTGTATCTGCACATACAGTTCGTCGTAGGCTACAAGAAAATGGACTGACTGCACGAAAACCTTTCCTTACTGAACAACAACCGCTCAAAAGAATTGCTTGGGCCAAGGCACACACGAATTAGACTGTTGATGAATGGAAAAATGTTATTTTCAATGATGAAACAACTGTTACTATTTCCGCTAATAACGGAATTAATTATGTACGTCGTCGCGCTGGTGAAAGATATTAGGCATGCTGCACGCAGCCGACAATCAAGCACCCACATTCAGCGATGTTAGAGTCCTGTATTTCAGCCAGTGGTGTTGGCTGTCTGTACATGATTGATGGCACATTGAATGGATCGAAATATGTGGATCCATCTTCACGAGACATGGGTTAGCGTAATTTTATCTTTCAGGACAATAACGCGCCGTGTGTCTGTCAAAATTGGTTAACGAGTGGTTTAATCGAAAAGTTATCAGAAAAGTTTAGAGGCCGACACAGTCACCGGATCTTAATCTCTTAGAGAATCTGTGGGTGAGAGTGAAGCCAAAGATCTGTCAACAAGGACCGACAACTAAAACAGCATTAATTGAGTCTGTAAGGGCGGTATGGCATCGTGTTATTACCAATGGACAACTAGAGAAGCTCATTAGTTCCAATCCAAGAAAGTGCGCTTTGTTACTAAGAAACCGTGGTTATCTAGTGCATATATTAATTCTATAAGATTTTTTACTGTAAGACCAGTTGTGAGAGAACGGCTGAAAGGTATGGTTGAGGAATCAAAATAAATGTCTTACCACAATACTTTAGTATGTTGTTCCGGAGGTATACTGAACCAGTTCTGTTTACTATTATCGGAATGGGGTCAAAGGTCAGGGCACAGAAGCGAGATTTATTCCACATCCATTATCCTCATAACTTGACTAAAACTTTTTCTATTGCGACTAAACCGTAGTACGTTGTTCCGGAGATATACTGACTAATTCTGTTTAATATCATCGAAATAGGGTCAAAGGTCACGGCACAGGTGCCAGATTTATTCCACAGCCATTATCCTCATAATTTGAGTAATAACTTGAGTAATGATTTCTGGTATGTTGGAAAGCGTATCATAATCAATGCATTATGCATGATTTTACTAACTTGCTATTCGAAGACGTGTCCCATTGTGCCTGACGAATTTCTTATATGTTTGATCGCCACTACATTTTTGTTACGAGGGCCGGATTAAGTGAGGGGATGATAGCTAATGAAGCTATAACCTAGCGGCGCACCATTAACAAAAGCCCAGGAAGCACGCCGCTACACAAATAATATACAATATCTCTATCTCTCTCTCTCAATATTGGGTTGGAAAGAAAGTAATGTCTGATGTCAGGTACCCGAAGATTGACCACTGGAAAGAAATGGGTTGGAAAGAAAGTAATGTCTGATGTCAGGTACGACGCACATTGACCACTGAGATGTGCGCAGCACACTGGCATGACACCAGCAGGCAGGTGGCTTAGGTCAGTGGCAGTTAGCCGTCAGAAGGCGAAGAGTGTCTTAGGTCAGACGCAGTTAGCCGTCAGAAGGCGAAGAGTGTCTTAGGTCAGATGCAGTTAGCCATCAGAAGGCAAAGAGTGTCTTAGGTCAGACGCAGTTAGCCGTCAGAAGGCAAAGAGTGTCTTAGGTCAGACGCAGTTAGCCGTCTGGAAGCGAAGAGTGTCTTAGGTCAGACGCAGTTAGCCGTCAGAAGGCAAAGAGTGTCTTAGGTCAGACGCAGTTAGCCGTCTGGAAGCGAAGAGTGTCTTAGGTCAGACGCAGTTAGCCGTCAGAAGGCGAAGAGTGTCTTAGGTCAGATGCAGTTAGCCGTCAGAAGGAGAAGAGTGTCTTAGGTCAGATGCAGTTAGCCGTCAGAAGGCAAAGAGTGTCTTAGGTCAGACGCAGTTAGCCGTCAGAAGGCAAAGAGTGTCTTAGGTCAGACGCAGTTAGCCGTCTGGAAGCGAAGAGTGTCTTAGATCAGACGCAGTTAGCCGTCAGAAGGCAAAGAGTGTCTTAGGTCAGACGCAGTTAGCCGTCTGGAAGCGAAGAGTGTCTTAGGTCAGACGCAGTTAGCCGTCAGAAGGCGAAGAGTGTCTTAGGTCAGATGCAGTTAGCCGTCAGAAGGCGAAGAGTGTATGCGCCAGCCAGCATGGAAGTAGACAAAGAGCACATCCGCTATTGCATGCTGCATGAGTTTCTTCGTGGTAGCACCCCCGCAAGTGCTGTAAGGAAATTATCAGTGTGTACCCCAGTGCCATATCACATCGTCAGTGCTGTCGTTGGTTCGAACGATTTCGAGAGGGAAAGTTTGACCTGTCAGACCATCTTAAAGCCAGAAGACCCACAACAGTGGATATGAACATGCTGAAGACCTTAGTGGAGGCCAACCCACGTGTGACCACGCGGGTGTTGACCAAACAGCTGGGAACTACCCACACGAGCATTATCACACTTCGGCGTCAACTTGGGAATGTGCACGAGAGGAGAGTTTGGGTGCTTCATCAACTCACAGTTGAGCAGCAAGCAAATTGCTTGAGTTCATGCGTTTCCCTGCTTGCATGTGATCACGTTGAACCGTTCTCGGACAGCATTGTGACAAGTGACAAGAAACGGGTTCTGTTTGACGACGTCAGCCCCGGGAAGCAGTGGTTGGACCCGAATCAGAAGTCGGTGCCGACCCCCAAAATCCGCTTACACCCGCGTTAGCTCCAGCTTTCTGTTTGGTGAGATATGCGGGGTTTGGAGTTGTTTGAGCTGCTGCCGGACACCAGCACTATCACCCCCGATGTATACCCCCGTCAGCTCGACGAGTTGCAGGCATCGCTCACGTCGAGCACTAGTGAACCGCAAGGGTGTCCTCTTACAGCAGGATGGAGCTACACCTCACACAGCACGGGTGACTTGACACAAGATCAGGGACGTGGGCTGGAAGCTGCTGCAACTCCGAGCCTATTCCTTGGACATTACCCCAAGCGACCACCACTTTTTCCGGTAGTTGCAGAATTTCTTGGACGGACAGCGATTTCATGTAAAACGTGCACCTACTCACTTTTTTGCATCCAAGCTGCCAGAATTCTACGGGGAAGTCTGTCCAACAGCTGCCAGAATTCTACGGGGAAGTCTATCCAACAGCTTCCAGAATTCTACGGGGAAGTCTATCCAACAGCTGTTAGAATTCTACGGGGAAGTCTATCCAACAGCTGCCAGAATTCTACGGGGAAGTCTATCCAACAGCTGCCAGAATTCTACGGGGAAGTCTATCCAACAGCTGCCAGAATTCTACGGGGACGTCTATCCAACAGCTGCCAGAATTCTACGGGGAAGTCTATCCAACAGCTGCCCAGACGACGGGAGCAGTTCTTGGCAAACGATGACGACTTTATTTTGGACTGATTTGTACTTGTATGTGCGGTAGTTAACATTTTTCTGCTACCTTGCATTTGAAGACATGACTATTTTCCAACCCAATACGTTCTGTTTGTCTTAAACCTGGTAGCTGGGGTGGGAAACTAGCGTCATAGCCACCAAGAAAATATCTACGTCAACTTTGGAAATTGCTAATACTGGGTAATTAATTTAATGGAATCCTTGGAGCATAGCAGAGTCAACAATTTCCTTGAATTTTCTTACCCAACAGTGACTCATTTAGAAGTGTACTTTATGCTTTGTCGACATCGTATAGTGCGTGCCTAGCTATCTATGGTTTTCCTCATTGTTATTGTGTTTTAAACGCTTCTCGAATGACATGACAGTGAAAAGACGTTTTAGGATTTCTTTCGTTTCTTTGCAAGTGGATCAATTTGCAGCTTTTTCCTTCTAAATTTTGAAATTAATGCACTTTTAATTTTGAGCGTTCCTTTTCTTGCGTTAATTGACTGGTGATTGTTTCCTTGCTGGTGACGCATGTGAAATATTGGGCGAAAACGTTCAGGGATATTTTGCTCCTTTCAATTTGCTCGCGGACATGCTTGACAACTGAAGGTGAAATCAGTTGTATTTGTACGGCGAGCTTCATTAAGAAATATCGCGTTTATACCAGTGTATTAAAAATGCCACACGAATAACCGTCAAATTGCGGAACGAATTCTTAAACAAACGGTGGTATTCAGTAAATTTTGGAGCTTAAAATATTAAAGCACAGATGCCGACAGTGCTTCTCATTTTCGTGTGATCCTTTGTACGATAACAAGAACGAGACAGCTACTAGATAACACTTGTTGGTGTTCAGTAAATTCATTTGTATCTGTTAGCAAAAGCTAGAATCTTATTTTTTGATTGAATGTTTAACGACCACCGTGAGCAACTCAATGGGCTATAAGCAGTCGTCCGTCCCTAATTTAGAGGCCGCCCCGGTGGCGCAGTGGTCTAAGCGATGGCCTCTGATCATTCGTCCGAACGGGGTCCGGGTTCGAATCCCGGTGAGGCATGGATGTTGTGTTTATCTTATGGCACTGGCTCTCTCCCTTCCCTGGAACCAGTGACCCTAAATTAGGGACGGGAGACTGCTTATAGCCCATTGAGTTGCTCATGGTGGTCGTTAAACCTCCAATAAAAAAAAATTGGGGTCACTGGTTCCAGGGAATTGAGAGAGCCAGCGCCGTAAGACAAACACAACATCCATGCCTCACCGGGATTCGAACCCGGACCCCATTCGGACGAATGATCAGAGGCCATCGCCTTAGACCACTGCGCCACCGGGGCGACCTAGAAAAATTGGAAATGTGAAACTCGGCAATACGGAAGATGTTCACATACTTTTAGAACGATTTTCCATTAACAATTAACTAATGTTTAAAATAAAATTATTTCTTTCTCAAATTTTCTACCTGATAGCACTTTCTTTGGATATGAACTACATCTAGATTTCCAAGATAGCAGCACGTTTCTTAAAATTGGCAGTAGTATTTTATTCCACTCCCCTTCCACTGCTTTCCATAGCCCAATAATTGTTTCAGGTGTAGGAGGACATACAGCCTCAGTGAGGCGAGTATGGATTCTGTGGGTGCAGGAGGGACGGACGGACCGACGTGAGTGATTGCCGCAGCCACCACACACCACCGATCGAGAGGACCGACATGTTTTGGGGCGGGCATTGATGGCTCGCACCCCCACATCAAGAACGTTAGCGCAGGAATTAGGGTGTGTTGCGCAACAACATGTGTCAGCACGTACCGTTCGACGTCGTCTGCAGGAGCAGGGACTTGTCGCACGGCGCCCATTGGTCCGATTAACATTGATGTTACACCACCGGCGAGTGCGGTGGCAGTGGGCCGTTGAACACCACACCTGGACTACGGAATGGCACGAAATTGTCTTCTCCGACGAATCCCGCTTCTGCCTGCAACACCACGATGGTCGGATCCGCGTGTGACGGTACCGTGGCGAGATACTGTATGACGCCTGCATTATGCATCGCCATAGCGGATCCGACGCCTGGCGTTATGGTTTGGGGCGCTATTGGATATGACACACGCACCCTCTGGTACGCATCGCCGGTACACTCAACAGCCACTGCACCATCTCCGACGTTATGGAGCCTGTAGTCCCCCCTTAGCTTCAGGACCGGCCAGCGGCCACGTTTCAACAGGACAATGCGCGCCCGCACGTGGCACGCATTGTGTAACAATTCTTCACTACCAACCAGGTGTCACTGCTGTAGTGGCCCGCCTGTTCTCCCTATATGTCGCCCATCAGACAGGTCTGGTCGCTGATTGGCAACATAGAGGCCCGCCAAGCACCACCCGCGGCTACGCCTGATGAACTGTGGCAACGTGTGGAAGCAGCCTGGACCGACATACCCCAAGCCCATATCCAAAGCCTATTTCGTTCGATGCCGCGGCGTGTAGCGGCCGTTATTGCCAGCCATGGGGGCCACACGAACTATTGATGTCTGCGTGTTCCGCAAGTCGCGCGAGCCTGTGAGCTCAATCGTTTCATCTTTGTATCTGTTGTTATGTGTCTCGTAAATCTGGCTTTGCTATCTCGTGTCCTTCTTGTTGTTGCATTTTGGGTGGCCAGCAGTGTAATAGAGTCGTTTAGGTAGATCCATCCATGCTTTATCAATAGTCACAAAAAATTTCCATCTGTCCCCGGCTAAGTGATTTTCATAAAGAAGTATACATCGTGTTCTGCGCTAAGCCACGAGCCTAAGCAAAAGGCGGTGAACATTGTATTTTTTTTTTCCGATTCAATTCTTTGTTTATTACCTTGTTTACAGTTGAAACAGAGATTTTTAACGACTAAGTGGGTGCTCTTTCGGTCGGTGGATTTCCTTTAAAGATCAGAGAGCTTATTTTTGAAATAGCTGTGTAAGGCGACGGAGTCAAGCTCCCAATAATTATTTTCATGCAGCAGCCTTTTCTGTATCAATTTATTATTTCAAGCGTAATGTAATGCAAATTCCAACGCACGTGGAAGACACGTGGCGCATTTCTTTTGTACGCCGTATTAGGGAGTGCCGAGTCAGGCATGTGCCTAGCGGCATTCGTTGACCTTGACCTGGACGACTGAGTATGATGTATCGGTGTAAGCATAAAGTAAGGATAGATAGAGAAAATAGTAGCTGTATTAAGCTGAAACTCATGACGTCATGAAGTGGACTGCAGCGCACCATCGACCTATAACAGAACTACCACTGATTGACTGCTGGGCTTCCTAGGAATCACCACGAACCACATGATTTTGTCCATTTGAGCTTTGACCTCCCAGCAGAGTGGAAGACGACGTGTACGACATATACCTATTATTTCCCGGATTCTTTTTGGTTTGCATCTTTCAATTTCTTATAGCATTCTAATTAAGTGGCGTTATTCTTGCTTATTCCTCACTGATCGTTAACTTTTCCTTTGTAAATTCCATAACTTAGGTTTCTACGTGTTTTTGTTGTAAATTTCATTCACGCATATTTTGCCATTGTTTTCTTCACAATATAGGCTGTGACTTGGCTTTACTTTCAATTCTGATTGTATTCCATCGTCATCTATTTCGAAATCTACGTTTTTGGCTTCGATATCTATGGATATTACGTTATTGTCTCATCTTTCCGTTGCCTCACTTGGCTTAGATTAGGACAGGAGTTAAGGACAAAGGTCGGGGGGGGGGGGGAGGACAACGAAATAGTGGCACGGAGCAGCTGCTTCTCACCACCCCAGCACTTGGTTGGGGTTGCCATAGCAACCACTGCCGACGGGATGGGGCACGTCACATTTTGCTTCTGTTGTAGGTCGATGAGGGCGGCACGTTCTATGGGAGTAGTTTCCACAGGCTCTATGTCTGTTTCCACCCTATATATCCTTGATAAGGTCACCGCTCCCAGAGAGAGGCGAACTCCACGGAAACGGGAATCCAGAAGCGGGGAGGCGGGGGGGGAGAAGGATAAGGCTATAAAAAGGGAGCGACACGTTCGTTCAGGAGGCTTCGGGCCGCGGGTGGCCTAGTGGTAAGCGTTGGTGTCTGCCACGGAGAAGACCTAGGTTTCGATCCCAGGCAGGTACGAACGCTCGAACCACTAAATATTCGCCGTGCGTCGGATGGGTACGTTAAGCCGTCGGACCCCGGGTACTGCCCCCACCCGGTAGTAAATAAGGGCGTCTTCTACCTCGCTTCCCTGTCACTTTCCTATGGGGCACTCTAGCCCAAATCTCCTAGCTTCCTATTTCTAAGGGTTGTTTAAGACACTCCCTTCCTAAAATCCTCTACATATGATCTGATCTGATCTGTTCAGGACGCTTCTGGGGTTTCGCCTTCGATGTAGTCGGATGGTGAGTAGTCCGACATATACGAGGACCAGGATTTTTCCTGGCGAACGGCGGCTGTGAGCCGGGAGTGTCGGTTAGGCCTCTCGGGGATTTGCGTTTTGGCTGAAGGAATAGTCAGGGTTTTTCGGCGATCATAGATCGACCGGTATTAGACGGGAAGACTCAAGGTAAACGTGGCGGAGAGTTTTCCGAGATATTTCCGAGATAGTAAAGTGTTCGCCATCTGGAAACCTGTTGGCACATGGAGATAGCCAATCGAACGGAATTATTTCTCATCAATTAAATTTTGTTACCTTTAACAAAGGAACTATTTAATGAAGTCACTCGTTGTCTTAGATATTAAGTAATTGCAAACTACACGTTTCAGTATTTCAGCGATCGAGTTCAACTGAACTGGATTCAAAAGAACCTACGTCGGGCCCGTTTGGGAGATTCGGAATCAGTAAGGCCTAGTGGCGGATTAAACTCAGCGGTGCCCGACAGTTGTAAATGTACATACCTTCTTTGGATATTCGTTTGGTATTTTTTTCCTGTTAAAAGCAATACTTGACGATTCCCCCTCTATTCTTAATAATATTGCTTAAAACACATTTAGAAATGCTAATCCCATGATCCTCACAGAGTTTTTTAATTACATAATACGAACATTTCTCTTCATAAAGAGCAGAAACATAACCTTCTATCCGCAGCTTGTTTACGTTCGCTATTTTCTTAGCAAACGATATTTAACTGCAGCAGGTGTTTTTTCCGTGTTCATCTAACACACTGATTCCAGTTTCTTTGAACTTTTTTATTTTCTGTAATTTATTATCAAATATGTTTTAAAAATGTGTGCACATTTTGTGTATTTAAGGAAGGAAAGAAATGTGCTGGCAAATAATCACGATTTTTTGGATAAGCAAACTGACGAATGGATAGATCGGAATTCCTTAGACAAGTCTGAATTCTTATGCACTAGTTTTTATCATCTAATAAAGAAATAATTTTAGCAATCCGATATAAGTTCTGTTGACGGAGGTATAAGCGGAGATATAAGTTCTGTGGACGGACGAAGAAAAATTCCGAAAAATTATGAAAATTTGATGCTGATGTTTTCCTCCGTACGATAAAGAAAGAAGTTTAACATTCCAACATATATATCATCTCTGCTGACAAATAAAGAGAAGAATAGACAAGTAATTTAACTATGCATAAAGTATGCATAGTTAAAAATAAAGAGCACACTAGATGGCACCACCGTACAATCTTGTGAGCATGCGCTGTTAAACATTGGTACTTAGCAATCATCGAAATGCACTCGTTTTTGAGTACATTCTGGGCTTATAATAGCTCCGAGTACTTGGGTCTCATTTTTGGAAAAGACACGTACTCATTTTTGAGTACATACAGAGAACCAATTGTTACTATATCTGGTATTTCTAATTTGAAATATATGTACTGATTTTTGAGTGTGCTAAAAATCCATATACACTGCTGGACACCCAAAATGCAACACTACGAAGGAAGCATCCGATTGCCCTGAAATTCGCAGCATGCGTCGCACGCGAGAGGACATGCAAACGATTAGCATTGCAAGGCATATGCAAATCATGTGTGCCCGGTACGCCACCGAGAAGCACTATAAGAATGGTGCACAGAAGGCGGGGTGTAAGTAGTGGAAGTGTGTTGTGCTGCCGGACCTGTGCGTGGGAAGCTTCCTGATGCCTCGTCGCAGAATACGGCAGTAATTCCAGCAAGTTTCGGAGTTCGACAGAAGAATGGTGGTTTATCGCGACAGCGGTTTATCGTACCGAGACATCGGCGCCAGTGTGGGACGACATCCAGCCACAGTGAGGCGAGTATGGATTCCGTGGGTGCAGGAGGGACGGACAGACCGACGTGAGTGATTGCCGCAACCGCTGCACACCACAGAACTAGAAGCCCGGCATGTTGTGCGGCGGGCATTGATGGCTCGCACCGCCACATCACGAACGTTAGCGCAGGAATTAGGGTGTGCTGCGCAACAACCTGTGTCAGCACGTAACGTTCGACGTCGTCTGCAGGAGCGGGGACTTGTCGCACGGCGCCCATTGCTCCGATTACCATTGACGTTACACCACTGGCGAGTGCGGCGGTAGTGGGCCGTTGAACGCCGCGCCTTGTCTACGGAATGGCACGACATCGTCTTCTCCGATGAATCCCGCTTCTGCCTGCAACACCACGATGGTCGGATCCGCGCATGGCGGCACCGCGGCGATAGACTGTATGACGCCTGCATTATGCATCGCCATACCGGTCCGTCGCATGGCATTATGGTTTAGGGCACAATTGGATATTACACCCGCACCCCTCTAGTACGCATCGCCGGTACACTCAACAGCCACCACACCATCTCCGACGTTTTGGAGCCCGTTGTCCTCCCTTACCGGCAGGACCGGCCAGCGGCCACGTTTCAACAGGACAATGCGCGCCCGCACGTGGCACACATCGTGCAACAATTCTTCACGACCCACCAGGTGTCACTGCTGCCGTGGCCGGCCTGTTTTCCCGATATGTCGCCCACTGAACACGTCTGGTCACTGATCGGCAACCGAGTGGCCCAGCAAGCACCACCCGCGGCTACGCCTGATGAACTGTGGCAACGTGTGGAAGCAGCCTGGACCGACATACCTCAAGCCCACATCCAAAGCCTCTTTCTTTCGATGTCGCGGCGTGTAGCGGCAGTTATTACCAGCCATGAAGGCCACACGAACTATTGATGTCTGCGTGTTCCGCAAGTTGCACAAGCCTGTAAGCTCAATCGCTTCATCTTTGTATCTGTTGTTATGCGTCCAGTAAATCTGGCTTTGCTATCTCGTGTCCTTCTCGTTGTTGCATTTTGGGTGGCCAGCAGTGTATTTCAAAATTAATATATGTGCATTAGCTTAATTCAATTTCTATGCCCTTACGGGCAGGGCATGGAAAATGAAGGAAGTCAGAGAGAATCTAGCGATTCTGACATGATATTTTGTAAGAGAGAGAGAGAGAGAGAGAGAGAGAGAGAGAGAGAGAGAGAGAGAGAGAGAGAGAGAGAGAGAGAGAGAGAGAGAGAAAGAGAGAGAGAGAGAGAGAGAGAGAGAGAGAGAGAGAGAGACCACTAGATGCCGCCACCGTACGATTTTGCACATAGAACGCATATGGAAATTGCGGGGGGGGGGGCTTAGGATCCTTAACCGGGGGATCCTACCCGGGGGCCGTCACTTGACGTGCTCGTCCGATTCACGGCGGATATTCAGCGATTGTTAGAAATTATTACTACCAGGCTACCTGGGGCCCCTCCATCAGTAGTCTGAATCTCTAACCACTAAGCCATACGCGGCTCTGTTCTAAGTTTGGAAAAGGTGTACTCCATATATACTCATTTATTCATAGAATCAACTGGAAGTGTATTATTCGATGCCACATCCGGGATAATAGATATACTCGTTGTCACATGCTGGGCAAATGGACCGCACAATTTTATGACAAATATAGTGATGAAGCGACAATACATTATTTATGTGACTGACAGAAATATAGTTAATGTAAAAACGTACAAAAAGGTACTTTATGCATAATTAAATTACTTGTGATCAGTGACTTTGTTGTACTAATTATTTATGTGTGTCACTTTACACATTTATTAAACAATTTCTCTTGAAATCTATAATATCTAAAATGAAGTAATACGAGATTATATTTCTATTTATTGACGCAGTTATTTGTAAGTAAGTATGGTTACTTATATTTGAGCATGTCATGTACTCGTTTACGATACGATTGTGCTTAAAAAACGAGTATGGTCAGATTCTCATTTTTAAGTAGATTCTTTTAACAGTGTGCCTGTCAACATCAGTGATGAAACAAATTTCTTCAATATGGCCGTTAGAAGCGGAGATACATGGGTATATAAATTAGTTTTGAGGGATTTGAGGTGAACAAAACACCTTGTTGGAGAACAGAAACAATATTTTAATATTAATCGAAGTATGATGCTCCATCTGAAGCTACAACTTTACCATATCTTTCGGGCAGTGAACGTATGCCCCGAAGGAAGAATTCTGTCTATTCTCCCATTCCGGCCGTTTTTGCGTGAGAGCTCGTTTTAAACGCATTAAGTGGGTTCCATACCGATCACCAGTAATAGTTTCTGACGGTTTCAGCAGTTCATAGTGGATCACACCCTTCTGGTCCCACCAGATACACAGCATTACCTTTGAACCATGGATATTGCGTTTTGGCGTTGAAGGACCTGGTTTACCTGGCTTCACCCATGCTTTCTGCCGTTTAGGGTTATCGTATCATATCCATTTTTCGTCGGCAGTAATAATACGATGCAAAAAAACCTTTCTGTTTTGCCTTTGAAGCAGCAATTCGCAAATGGTTTTTCGACGTTCAAAGTCTCTTTCCCGCAAAGCATGTGGAACCCAATTTCCTCCTTTTTGCACCATTCCCATGGCAGCTAAACGTTGTGAAATGCATGGTTGACTAACATTTAATGCTTCTGCAAGTTCGTTTTGGGTCTGGCACGGATTCTCGTCGAGTAAGGCTTCCGATTCGGCATCAGCAATTTTTTTGGGTGGTCTAGAACGTTCTTTATCACTGGCATCGAAATCGTTTCCTTTTGAATCCTCTAAACCAATACTTACATGTTTTTATGGATGGGGAATGTTCACCATAGATTTCTGACATTAAGCGATAGCTGTCGGCAGCACGTTTCTTGACAATAAAGTAATGCACTAACACTTCCCTCAAATGCTGTTTTGTTGGGACGAAAGTTGCCTTTTCCATCCAGTACAACAAATACGTCTTCGCACCTCAATCGAACGTCATATACTGACTCTGACAGCTGGCGTCTCATACTGCGATATTGCAGTGTTGCCACCTTAAAATACATGCGAGCAGTAATAAGTACGACACCGAACGGAAATCCCTCAAAACGTATTTACATACCCAATAATTTCTGAGGATAGGACGGACGGTTAGACTGACAAATGAATATCTGAATTTCTATGCACAGGTTTTCTTCATCGAATAGGAAAAGAAGTTTAGCAATCCCACTTTTTGAAACGGAGATGTAAGTTATGCGGAAGGACGGACAGACAAACTGACGAATGGATGGTCAGGCAAAGATATGTTTCAAAATTTATGCTCATGTTTACCCTATGCGGCATAGAAAGAATTTGAAAAGTCCGACATTTTGAAGTTCAAGTGTCGTCTCTGTAGACGGACAGACAGGGAGATGAACGGAAGAACAGACATCGATCTAACAGTTATGGAAACAATTTCTTCCATATGGCACTTTAAGCGTGAAAACACTTTCGGCGGACAAACAGACAGACCGACTGACGATCGTCGAAGGAGGGAAGGAGTGATGTCTGAAATCTTACACAGTTCTTTCCGTCCACCCACAGGAACGAAGAAAATTTTAGCATATCAACATTTCGAAGCAGAGGTACAGTTCTTGCAGTAGAGAGAAAGAGAGAGACATACAGAGAGACAGAGGCGGACGGTCAGACGTCTCGAACCCATTGTTTTTTTGTATAAGACTTCCATGTAACTAAAAGTCAGGAACGCGATAAATAGACGTGCAATTGGAAGGGTTGAAACCTGCGTGTTTTTTAGTTTCCCCTCAAACATTGTACAGTGAAACTGGACAGTTTTCGTTTCTAGTTCACGTGAAACTCGTGGTCGACCGTCAATTGTAAAAATGTTTTACAATATTATTAAATCCATAGGCGTAGCGTTGGAAGTGGACGATGGAGGGGCACGTACCCCTCAACTTTAGATAATTAAAATCATAGGCGTAACTACTGGGGTTCGGGGAGGTCAGGACACCCTGATATTCAGAGTCGGGGATCCCCAATGTAAATGACCCTCCAAATGGTTCGGGAATATAATGATATAATGTGCACTTTTTTTATGATGTGAATCAACTAAATTTAATAATATAAGATTGTAAGTTCTCGTAGAATGCAAACACGTGTATAATGTGTACTTAATAAAAGAATGATATCGATTCCTAATAAGCAAAGTCAGTTCTACAACCTTATAATTTACATTTGTGCCCTATCTACCACAGTTTTACAGTTATGTTCGTTAAGTTCCGCAATTCGCCAACAGAGGCGCCTATGTCAGGGATCCCAAACTATATCTCATACAGTATGCATATACATGTAATATTGTACATATATGTAATATGTATGCATACAATTAGTGTGTGTGTGATCGGACCCACCAGTGTTTGCAACATGGCTACGCCACTGATTAAAATGCCAGGACAAGCTTATGATGGGGCAGTAAATATAAGTGGAAGGTTTAATGGAGTCGCTACGAAGCTGAAAGACGAAGAATCAGGAGCTTTATATACGGTAACTGTTATGCGCATCTTTTAAAATTAGCTGTGATTCGTTTTTTTAGGAAGTAAACCACGGATGAATGCTATTTATGTAGAGAACTCATTATGCAAATTTATGTATCAGTTAAAAAAATTGTAGTATTTTAAAGAATGTGTAAAAAAAAACAGAGAGGGTACTATTTTCAGAAAACTTGGCATCTTGTCGAAAATGCGCTGGACTGTTCGTCATCGTTCATTATGAACAATGGTTGAAGAATAATGCATAACAAAAAATGTTTTTGTTCTGCTCTCAAGAGACCCAAATGTTATGACATTTTTGGAGAAACGGTTTGTAGGAATGGGTCTTACCCAAAAGGAAGACACCAATGAAATAGGAAATATTTTCGCATGGAATGGTATATGTGCAAAATAAGATGTCTATACATGCGATAAAATCAAACCACGTCTTCGTTAAAATCTTGAACTCCAATGTCAACAAAAATACTGTTTTCTTTTCAGAAAGTTTATATATTATTGCATACGGAGACAACTGTTGTAATTTAGATCTCCCCACATTTGTACCAAGACCTTGGCGAAAAATGGTTGCTCCACAAGAGACTTTGACACATGAGGAATTTTAAAACATCTGAACCGTACATTTTTGTAAATATTTTGTATTCTTATATTTATGTTATATTGATTTGG
The DNA here is from genome assembly GCA_039090855.1 of Macrothele yani. Taxonomy (NCBI): domain Eukaryota; kingdom Metazoa; phylum Arthropoda; class Arachnida; order Araneae; family Macrothelidae; genus Macrothele; species Macrothele yani. The sequence continues at coordinate 118,160,095 of CM077005.1, read as the reverse complement.
AATTGAAATTTTATAATTTGTGCTTATACTGCGACATCATGGTCTATTGGTGACGTGGTGCATGATCGGTCATGTTATCAAGTATATAAGGTTTGACTCTGTTGGATCCCGTGGCGTATTGACCAGTAGATGGGGGACGGGAAATCCCCGAAAGCGCTAGTCTGCTTTTAACCCGTTTTTAATTTGTAAATAAATTGATTTTAATTTGCTTATTGAAGACGTGGTTTGCTTTTATCGCATGTATAGACAGCTAATTTTGTACATATAGGAAGACACCAGTTTGCACTTTTTTCGTGCTCCCCCCAAAGGAAAATATTGGTTTACACTTATTCGTACTCCTCACCAAAGGGAAATATCAGTTTCCATTTATTCGTGCCCCCTTCGAAGAAAAATAAGAGTTTACACTTATTCGTGCCCCTACCAAAGGAACATATCAGTTTATATTTATTCGCGCCCTGACCAAAGCTAAATACCAGTTTACACTTTTTCGTGCCCCTTGCTAAAGGAAAATATAAGTTTACACGTTTTCGCGCCCCCGCCAAAGGAAAATATCAGTTTACACTTAGTCATGTTCCTAACCAAAGGGAAATGCCAATTTACAAATTTTCATGCCCCTTCAAAAGAAAATTATCAGTTTACACTTTTTCGTGCCCCTCACCAAAGGAAAAATATTAGTTTACACCACTTTGTGCCCCTACAAAATGCACCATTTACGCTTATTATATCATTTACACTTATTATATCATTTACACTTATTCGTGAGCCCACCAAAGGAAAATATCAGTTTACACTTTTTCGTGGCCTCCGCCAAAGGAAAATATAAGTTAACATTTATTCGTGCCCCCCACCAAGGAAAAATACCAGTTTACACTTATTCGTGAGCCCATCAAAGGAAACATATCAGTTTACACTTTTTTGTGTCCCCGCCAAAGGGAAATATCAGTTTACACCATTTTGTGCCCGTCACAAAATGCACCATTTACACTCATTATATCATTTACACTTATTCGTGCTCCCACCAAAGGAAAATATCAGTTTACACGTTTTCATGTCCCCGCCAAAATAAAATATCAGTTTACACCATTTTGTGCCCCTTACAAAATGCACCATTTACGCTTATTATATGATTTACACTTATTCGTGAGCCCACCAAAAGGAAAATATCAGTTTACACTTATTCGTGGCCCCACCAAAGGAAAATATCAGTTAACATTTATTCGTGCCCCCACCAAAGAAAAATATTAGTTAAAACTTATTTGTGGCCCTAGCAAAGGAAAATATCAGTTAACATTTATTCGTACCCCCACCAAGGAAAAATATCAATTTACACATATTCGTGAGCCCACCAAAGGAAAATATCAGTTTACACTTTTTTCGTGTCCTCGCCAAAAGGAAAATATCAGTTTACACCATTTTGCGCCCTTTACAAAATGCACCATTTACGCTTATTATATCATTTACATTTATTCGTGAGCACACCTATGGAAAATATCAGTTTTCACTTATTCGTGTCTCGCACCAATGGAAAATATCAGTTTACACCATTTTGTGCCCCTTACAAAATGCACCATTTACGATTATTATATCATTTACACTTATTCGTGGCCCCACCAAAGGAAAATATCAGTTTACACCATTTTGTGCCCCTTACAAAATGCACCATTTACGATTATTATATCATTTACATTTATTCGTGAGCACACCTATGGAAAATATCAGTTTTCACTTATTCGTGTCTCGCACCAATGGAAAATATCAGTTTACATTTATTCGTTCCCCCACCAAAGGAAAATATCAGTTAACCCTTATTCGTCACCCTACAAAAGTAAAATATCAGTTTACACTTTTTCGTGCCCCCACCAAAGGAAAATATCAGTTTACACCATTTTGTGCCCCTTACAAAATGCACCATTTACGATTATTATATCATTTACATTTATTCGTGAGCACACCTATGGAAAATATCAGTTTTCACTTATTCGTGTCTCGCACCAATGGAAAATATCAGTTTACATTTATTCGTTCCCCCACCAAAGGAAAATATCAGTTAACCCTTATTCGTCACCCTACAAAAGTAAAATATCAGTTTACACTTTTTCGTGCCCCCACCAAAGGAAAATATCAGTTTACACCATTTTGTGCCCCTTACAAAATGCACCATTTACGATTATTATATCATTTACACTTATTCGTGGCCCCACCAAAGGAAAATATCAGTTTACACCATTTTGTGTCCCTTACAAAATGCACCATTTACGATTATTATATCATTTACACTTATTCGTGGCCCCACCAAAGGAAAATATCAGTTTACACCATTTTGTGCCCCTTACAAAATGCACCATTTACGATTATTATATCATTTACATTTATTCGTGAGCACACCTATGGAAAATATCAGTTTTCACTTATTCGTGTCTCGCACCAATGGAAAATATCAGTTTACATTTATTCGTTCCCCCACCAAAGGAAAATATCAGTTAACCCTTATTCGTCACCCTACAAAAGTAAAATATCAGTTTACACTTTTTCGTGCCCCCACCAAAGGAAAATATCAGTTTACACCATTTTGTGCCCCTTACAAAATGCACCATTTACGATTATTATATCATTTACACTTATTCGTGGCCCCACCAAAGGAAAATATCAGTTTACACCATTTTGTGCCCCTTACAAAATGCACCATTTACGATTATTATATCATTTACATTTATTCGTGAGCACACCTATGGAAAATATCAGTTTTCACTTATTCGTGTCTCGCACCAATGGAAAATATCAGTTTACATTTATTCGTTCCCCCACCAAAGGAAAATATCAGTTAACCCTTATTCGTCACCCTACAAAAGTAAAATATCAGTTTACACTTTTTCGTGCCCCCACCAAAGGAAAATATCAGTTTACACCATTTTGTGCCCCTTACAAAATGCACCATTTACGATTATTATATCATTTACACTTATTCGTGGCCCCACCAAAGGAAAATATCAGTTTACACCATTTTGTGCCCCTTACAAAATGCACCATTTACGATTATTATATCATTTACATTTATTCGTGAGCACACCTATGGAAAATATCAGTTTTCACTTATTCGTGTCTCGCACCAATGGAAAATATCAGTTTACATTTATTCGTTCCCCCACCAAAGGAAAATATCAGTTAACCCTTATTCGTCACCCTACAAAAGTAAAATATCAGTTTACACTTTTTCGTGCCCCCACCAAAGGAAAATATCAGTTTACACCATTTTGTGCCCCTTACAAAATGCACCATTTACGATTATTATATCATTTACACTTATTCGTGGCCCCACCAAAGGAAAATATCAGTTTACACCATTTTGTGCCCCTTACAAAATGCACCATTTTACGATTATTATATCATTTACATTTATTCGTGAGCACACCTATGGAAAATATCAGTTTTCACTTATTCGTGTCTCGCACCAATGGAAAATATCAGTTTACATTTATTCGTTCCCCCACCAAAGGAAAATATCAGTTAACCCTTATTCGTCACCCTACAAAAGTAAAATATCAGTTTACACTTTTTCGGGCCCCCACCAAAGGAAAATATCAGTTTACACCATTTTGTGCCCCTTACAAAATGCACCATTTACGATTATTATATCATTTACACTTATTCGTGGCCCCACCAAAGGAAAATATCAGTTTACACCATTTTGTGTCCCTTACAAAATGCACCATTTACGATTATTATATCATTTACACTTATTCGTGGCCCCACCAAAGGAAAATATCAGGTTACACCATTTTGTGCCCCTTACAAAATGCACCATTTACGATTATTATATCATTTACATTTATTCGTGAGCACACCTATGGAAAATATCAGTTTTCACTTATTCGTGTCTCGCACCAATGGAAAATATCAGTTTACATTTATTCGTTCCCCCACCAAAGGAAAATATCAGTTAACCCTTATTCGTCACCCTACAAAAGTAAAATATCAGTTTACACTTTTTCGTGCCCCCACCAAAGGAAAATATCAGTTTACACCATTTTGTGCCCCTTACAAAATGCACCATTTACGATTATTATATCATTTACATTTATTCGTGAGCACACCTATGGAAAATATCAGTTTTCACTTATTCGTGTCTCGCACCAATGGAAAATATCAGTTTACATTTATTCGTTCCCCCACCAAAGGAAAATATCAGTTAACCCTTATTCGTCACCCTACAAAAGTAAAATATCAGTTTACACTTTTTCGTGCCCCCACCAAAGGAAAATATCAGTTTACACCATTTGTGCCCCTTACAAAATGCACCATTTACGATTATTATATCATTTACACTTATTCGTGGCCCCACCAAAGGAAAATATCAGTCTACACCATTTTGTGTCCCTTACAAAATGCACCATTTACGATTATTATATCATTTACACTTATTCGTGGCCCCACCAAAGGAAAATATCAGTTTACACCATTTTGTGCCCCTTACAAAATGCACCATTTACGATTATTATATCATTTACATTTATTCGTGAGCACACCTATGGAAAATATCAGTTTTCACTTATTCGTGTCTCGCACCAATGGAAAATATCAGTTTACATTTATTCGTTCCCCCACCAAAGGAAAATATCAGTTAACCCTTATTCGTCACCCTACAAAAGTAAAATATCAGTTTACACTTTTTCGTGCCCCCACCAAAGGAAAATATCAGTTTACACCATTTTGTGCCCCTTACAAAATGCACCATTTACGATTATTATATCATTTACACTTATTCGTGGCCCCACCAAAGGAAAATATCAGTTTACACCATTTTGTGCCCCTTACAAAATGCACCATTTACGATTATTATATCATTTACATTTATTCGTGAGCACACCTATGGAAAATATCAGTTTTCACTTATTCGTGTCTCGCACCAATGGAAAATATCAGTTTACATTTATTCGTTCCCCCACCAAAGGAAAATATCAGTTAACCCTTATTCGTCACCCTACAAAAGTAAAATATCAGTTTACACTTTTTCGTGCAACTACCCCACCAAAGAAAAATATCAGTTTACACCATTTTGTGCCCCTTACAAAATGCACCATTTACGATTATTATATCATTTACACTTATTCGTGGCCCCACCAAAGGAAAATATCAGTTTACACCATTTTGTGCCCTTACAAAATGCACCATTTACGATTATTATATCATTTACATTTATTCGTGAGCACACCTATGGAAAATATCAGTTTTCACTTATTCGTGTCTCGCACCAATGGAAAATATCAGTTTACATTTATTCGTTCCCCCACCAAAGGAAAATATCAGTTAACCCTTATTCGTCACCCTACAAAAGTAAAATATCAGTTTACACTTTTTCGTGCCCCCACCAAAGGAAAATATCAGTTTACACCATTTTGTGCCCCTTACAAAATGCACCATTTACGATTATTATATCATTTACACTTATTCGTGGCCCCACCAAAGGAAAATATCAGTTTACACCATTTTGTGCCCCTTACAAAATGCACCATTTACGATTATTATATCATTTACATTTATTCGTGAGCACACCTATGGAAAATATCAGTTTTCACTTATTCGTGTCTCGCACCAATGGAAAATATCAGTTTACATTTATTCGTTCCCCCACCAAAGGAAAATATCAGTTAACCCTTATTCGTCACCCTACAAAAGTAAAATATCAGTTTACACTTTTTCGTGCCCCCACCAAAGGAAAATATCAGTTTACACCATTTTGTGCCCCTTACAAAATGCACCATTTACGATTATTATATCATTTACACTTATTCGTGGCCCCACCAAAGGAAAATATCAGTTTACACCATTTTGTGCCCCTTACAAAATGCACCATTTACGATTATTATATCATTTACATTTATTCGTGAGCACACCTATGGAAAATATCAGTTTTCACTTATTCGTGTCTCGCACCAATGGAAAATATCAGTTTACATTTATTCGTTCCCCCACCAAAGGAAAATATCAGTTAACCCTTATTCGTCACCCTACAAAAGTAAAATATCAGTTTACACTTTTTCGTGCCCCCACCAAAGGAAAATATCAGTTTACACCATTTTGTGCCCCTTACAAAATGCACCATTTACGATTATTATATCATTTACACTTATTCGTGGCCCCACCAAAGGAAAAGATTCAAGGGACAGAAAAAGACCACATGGGAGATGGGTGGATGAAATTCGTAAATATGCGGGAGTGACATGGAGGAGACTGGCACAAGACAGACCGTTGTGGAGGAAACTTGGGGAGACCTTCGTCCAGCAGTGGATTGATAATGGTTGACAATGATGATGATGATGATGATATCATTTACACTTATTCGTGGCCCCACCAAAGGAAAATATCAGTTTACACCATTTTGTGCCCCTTACAAAATGCACCATTTACGATTATTATATCATTTACATTTATTCGTGAGCACACCTATGGAAAATATCAGTTTTCACTTATTCGTGTCTCGCACCAATGGAAAATATCAGTTTACATTTATTCGTTCCCCCACCAAAGGAAAATATCAGTTAACCCTTATTCGTCACCCTACAAAAGTAAAATATCAGTTTACACTTTTTCGTGCCCCCACCAAAGGAAAATATCAGTTTAGACCATTTTGTGCCCCTTACAAAATGCACCATTTACGATTATTATATTATTTACACTTATTCGTGGCCCCACCAAAAGAAAATATCAGTCTACACTTATTCGTTCCCCCACCAAAGGAAAATATCAGTTAACACTTATTCGTGGCCCCACAAAAGTAAAATATCAGTTTACACTTTTTCGTGCCCTCGTCAACGGAAAATATTAGTTACCATTTATTCGTGCTCCCACCAAAGGAAAATATTAGTTCACACTTATTTGTGTCCCCCGACAAAGGAAAATATCAGTTAACATTTATTCGTGCCCCCACAAAAGCAAAACAACAGTTTACCCTTATTCGTTCTCCTTTACCTTAAAATTTCTGATCGTTCTGCTACGCCTGTGCTCATGTCTTTTACTACTTTATCAGTATTTATCTCCGAGTATTTTGGCTCATTTTCAATTTGCTCTCATTCACTGTCGGACATTATTTTCATACACATTAACATTTTTCAGTCTTCACCTGGCAGCCCCTGTGGCTCAGTGCTGGCTTCTGACCACTCGTCCGAGATGGGTCCCAGTTCGAATCCCGTGAGGCATGGATGTTGTGTTTGTCTTACGGCACTGGCTTTCTCCCTTCATTGGAGACAGTGGCCCTTAATTAGGGACGGGCGACTGCTTATAGTTTATTGAGTTGCTCACGATGGTCGTTAAACATCCAGACGAACAATCAAACAAAAATCTTCAACAGTCGCATGAAAATACTGTTACCGGAGAGATTTTAGGTGCACGAAAACAATTACGGTTTCTGTAAAGGTGCTCATTATTCAAAAATACAGAAGTCAATCAACGAATTAGTTAACGACAGTAACGCGCAATCAACGCCATTTGTAAAATCACTCTCATTTAATTTAAAAGATTGTCGGAACACTTTATATCTCAGTTACCAGTGAGTTGCAATTTCTCACCATGGTTTACGTGTTACGCGTAGAAATCGGTGAAAGTAACAGCTACCCCTTTCACAATGATCTTCCTTTATGCAGCTGTTAATGGTCACGGTGTAATGGAGATGTGTGTTTGTAAGACAGAAAACATCAACCACAACGGCCTTTAAAGCTGCTCAGAATAAAAACGCAAAAGACAAAATCACAGCAGGAAGTCGGAACTACCTACGAATTGTCGTCGCGAGCTTCTCTGGAGATGAGGTAGGAACAGATAAGAATATGTTTTGATGGTTGCGCGTCGTGCAATTCAATACAGGTCTGTCTCAACGTAATTAAGGAATAACGACGAAGTGCGTTTCCTCTTGCAAGAAGTTAACCCCTTTTCGTCAGTAAAACACAGAAGTAAAAAATGGAAAAGGCAGGGATATCCGATTATATGGGAAAAAACGCGCATATCTGACCTCAGTTGTAGCCTGTAGAAAACAATAGGCTCGGACAGTGAAAAAACGGGACAAAACGCTGGGAACTTTTCCTCAAGAAGTTAAGACAAAATTGTTGTCCTCAAGGTCAAACAAAAGTGTATTGTTAGGAAGTTGGAAAAAAAATAATTCCTCACGGCATTTAAAAATTCAGGAAACTTGCTGATTCGTCGTTCTTTCGATGTGTAATACCACTAAACAAAGAGGAAACTAGCTTATCCGTCATGCAAGCGAATGAATGGCTTTCGAAACAAAACAACGAATTTTTCTCGGATTTATATTGGGGTCTCAAAGCTTAATCGGGTTTATTTCGCCAAACTTACGAACTGATTCGCGTATTTCTGTGCCAGTGGGTTCGCGGTGCGGTTGGCCTTTCATTTCGTCCGAAACATTCAGCACTTTTGGTGCTTCGGCGTTGGCATTTTCCAAATGATATTTATTGGCGCTAGCTTCGGTTTTAGCCAGATTTGACCTACCTATCAGAGCTGAAACTCCTTATCCAATCAGCTTCCTGCGGAAAAGTTCTCTGGTTTGAAAAGTGAGGTTTTCTCGACGGATTTCAATAAATAGAAAATTTTACGGGAAATGTTTCAGAGAGCAAAGATGGGGACTGTCTAACGCGATCAGAGAAGCCTGAAAAATAATTTGAGAGTTTTTAGCATCATCTTCTCGAACTGTTTTTCAAATACCTAAAATATTTCTGTCGACTTTTGGAGCAATTTACAGCGGAAAAGAATGTTGAAGGAATATACAACAATGGCATTCGTTGTGCTACTGTGGCTTGTGATCGGAACTATTAACCTACAAGTGCATGGCGCTCCCATGACTGGAAATGAAACAGATGTATCAACGACAAAACCACCAGAAACTTTGAAGGATTTGGAGAAACAAATTGACCAGCTTATGGGAGGCATCATCAAAATGGTTTTACCTTACTTTCTAGAAAATGCTGACGTTGGCATATCGACGTCATGTTCAGGAACTATTATTAAAATCGTCTCGGATTTAAGAAGACTGAAGTTCATGCCATTGAAACGTAAGCATTTTTTTTTATTTCATTTCATTTTATGAGCTAAATGATTTATAATGTTTTAAGCAAGAGTATAAGCTCTCTCTAATATTTATGGACGCATATGATTTTATGATTTTGCATATTTTTTTGGTAATACTCAAACGTTCTTCAAGTGTATACAGATATGTTTCATACAAAACTAAGGTGATTTGAGTAATTTTTTAAGGCATTTTTTTCGTGATTTTTACACGATATGGCATTTTTCAGGGGTTTCGGTCATGTTCAGGTATTTTTTTTATTATTTGTGAATCATAATTTTGCATTTTTTGGTATTTTCAATAAAAAGAAAGAGCATTTTCTATAAATTTTTCTTGGATGAAGAAGCGACTCGTTTGACAGCAATGAGCAATCTCAATTAAAGTTGCCTAGAGATTACTTTCTGATCCTGAAATTGCAGGTAAATTTTCCTACATGAAGTTGAATTTCGGATTTCTTCCTAGCGCCATTACTTCCTTGGAGAAATCAGCAGTAATATTAGTGCATCAAATAGATTAGTGCATAACTTGCGTAAATATGGTTCGATTTCGACGAAATTTTAGTATGTGATAGGGGACCACCTCGGGACAAACTATCAAAAATGGGTGAAGTGGGGTCAAAGGTCAGGAGATAGGAGCTGGTTCCATTCCATTGCTCTTATGCGTCATAACATGCGTAAAAATGGTTCGATTTCGATGAAATTTTAGTATGTGGCAGGAGACTACGAACCCTGTTGAAAATGGGTGAAATGGATTGAAAAGTCAGGACATAGGAGTGGGATCCATTCCATCGCTCTTATGCGTCATAACTTACGTAAAAATGCTTCGATTGGGACAAAACTTTAGTATGTTGTTCCGGAGGTATACTGAACCGGTCCTGTTGAATATCATTGAAATGGGGTCAAAGGTCAGGGTACAGGAGCGAGATTTATTCCACAGCCATTATCTTTATAACTTGAGTAATAACTTGAGTAATGATTTTTGATATGTTGGAAAGCGTATCATAATCAATGCATTACATGATTTTATTAACATGTTTTTATCCAGTAATATAAGGACACAGTTACAACACATCCGTCATCTGGGTGTGTCTGTCATAGCTGCAAAAAAAAAAAAAAAAATGCCTGACATGAACTCTGAATTGTTATTTCATTCTCAGTGTTGTTAGAAATGGCATCTTACTAGAAGTCTTATTTTGTTTCTGTAATTTACAAAAAGAAACTTGTGTAAGAATAAAATTTGCCAATTTTTTATTTATCAATCAGAAATCTTTTCTGGCGGTATGTATTTGTGTATTCATAAGTTTTACTACCGTTGTATGTATGAAAGTGTGCACATTAATTCATTATGCATCTATCACATTTTTTGAAACGGAAACGTTATACGTCATTTTGTGTAATTCTACTGTTACTTAATTTCAACCTTTTTAATTGACTTTAGATGAAAATTCTCGGCGTGCTCGCCAAGCTTTAGCATTTTAATTAGTTGACTGAATCATGAATTTTATTAGAATCACTATTAAAGAATAATATTGTGCGCAAGATAGTGCAGGCATAACGAAGAATGTGCATTTTTGCAGAAATCATATAATTGCGATAATTTTAACTGTATGGTCATAATTATTTTTAATTTATTATTATAATTATTTTTGGATATCTTATCAGTCACGTAAAATATGCTTTCTACGATTTCATTGTTTTATTCGAAAAAGAGGAGTAGCGCAAAACTTTATAATGTGTGTGAGAAGACACTGTTTTTGCATTAATTTGACGTGCGGTGGATGTCATTGAAGCTAGAGCCGTATGCCAAGACCGTTGTAAATGGAGACGTTTAATACACCAACAGTAGGTAAAATCTAGGCCCATCAGTTAAATGTTTATCTGGCAGATTTTTTCGTTGAGGAGCTAACATCTGAATCTCAGAGAACAGTTTAATGATATTTATGTATGAACGTAATAATGACCGAGAACAGTTTGTGTAACTTTTGGACAAAATTCTATAGCAAAGGTTATTTTGAAAAACGTTTAGCAAAGTGTTTGCTTGGGATCAGGTGCTTCTAAAGAGCTTTTTTCAGAAACAGTTATCGTGGTTTTCAGCCATGTCAGTATTTTATTTACTTGATTGAAGGCCGGGATAAATTGAAGATTCCTTTTTAGAAAAATCATTCCGGTCAGTCATTGCTGCTGACTAGAAAACGAAATGATTTTTCATGTCCGTAGTACGTACGGAAAACCAGCTTTTATGATTTGTCAGATTTATTCGGCTTGTTCTGTTTTTTAAAGAAATGCTTATTTTTAATAATTTCATTTCTAACATAAAAGGTGAATTCCAATGTCGTTTATATGTAGGCTTATACTAAAAATTCAACTTCCGTTCAACGAACAAAATATTTTTTTATACTAATCTCGTCCAGTAATAAAATATTTCACAATCATCTTCATTTAATTTTGAGAAAACTTAGAATAAGTCAATTAGAAGACACAGAAAGCATCTGGAAGCGGTGTACATTCAGCTTTAAAGTAAGTACGCTTTCTCGGTGGCCGAGTTGAGGTACTGGCTTCAGGGCAATTGTCCGGGATGGTTCCGGGCTCGAGCCCCAGATGAACCGTGGGTGATATGTTTGTCAGATGGCACTGTATGTGTCCCTTCTCTAGAAAAAGTGTCCCTAAATTAGGGACGGGCTACTACTTATAGCCCTAACAGTTATTCATAGTGGTTGTAAAATAACGTAAAAGAGAGAGCTTTTATAAACTCCGCCTGATTTGCTTCAGAAAGTCGTTATCTGGGAAATATCTCAAAAACAAAATTGTTAAAGGCATCTAAACTTTTTGATAAACCTGAGCGCATACCAAATAATCATGAAAGTACTTAATAATATGAAGTAAGAAATGCATAGCTTTTTTATTCACAGAACAATTCCTCAAAAATTTCATTCCGCTAAAACGTAAGTCCAAATAGTGAGTTTTAAAGAACACAGTATACATCAATTTTGTTATTGCGTGCTGTCCTTTCACAGATTTTCGGTGTTGTTCGCCTACATGTAATTACGTACGGCTTTCTTGATGGATTATGGTGTTGTAAGAGTATATGTAGTTTTCGGCCTTTTTCAAAGTAATGCAGCTACCTCAGTTACGCAACATCTCTAAAGTTTCTTGGCTGATTCTCAGGCTCTGTTTTGGAAGGTAAACAACCCGCAGTGATTCCGGTGAATATCTAAGGCTGCCATATATAAAGTCTTCTGTTTCTAATTTAGGAACTCCAAGGAATTTACAGAATCAGCACTGTAGGAAGAACAAAAACTCGGGCTGAACCTTGGAATCTTCACCCAAAACTGGCGCATGTGACCAATCGGTCATCAGAGCGGGGTCTACTTTTTGACGTAGATCTACGACCTTCTCCGCGCTGGTTAAGCAGTAACTTCGGGAGTACTGATGCAACGAAAACATATCACACTTTGAACGCTTATATCTTCGATACTAATAATCGCAGAATAATAAATAATACATCATTGGAAAGTTTATAGAATCACATTTATAACAAAATAAGTTTCAGCCCTCCACCCTTAGATACAGTAGCGTTAGAAAGTTAAGCTAAATTTCGCGTGATTTTGATTCGTTGCACGCTGTTTTAAGATTGATAACTAGTGAGTAGATAATGATAGCTATTACCTCAGCCCCGCATTCCGTAGCTGACGATCAAAGCTAACGGACAGACATGGTAAACCGAAATAAAGTGGATTTAAAATTTATTTATTTTTTAGATATAAAAAACAACAACATTGGTGACGAAAGTTTAGAAATACCGCGAAAATCCAGGGAAAATTACTATAAAAACCGACGAAAGTTGAAGAAACAGTTAGAGGTTCTCGAGAGGAATCGGAAAAGGCCCGCTAAGTCATCAATCAAAAGGTCACGGAAATGTACGGAGCGTCAAAAGACCCGCGCGCCAGGATTCGTTTCACCCGAGTTCGTCTCTAAAGCCAGAACCTTCCACTTCAACTGCACGAATTGAGCCTGAACAGCAAGAACAGATGGAGGTTAACGTCATCAATCCAAATTTTCACACCCAGCGTGGAATACCAATGTACATCGCCAGTCTTCCCAACTTCACTGGATAATGAATGCATTACTTTTCAAACCTTTACACAGCCGAGGCATTCTGAATCTAGACAAAAACAAGAGCAACAACAAGAATAGTGCGTTAGGCCCGAGACGTATCGCTGAATTTATAACAAGGCAACTAAGAAATTTGAAAAATTGTTTCTGAAGAACGATTTCTTCAGAAACAGTTTTAGCAATAGCTAATGACAAACAACAACGATATTACCCTTTCTACTTCTAACATTAATTTATAATCAGCATAAGTTACTATAAATTGTTTATACAGGGTGATTGTAAACTCATTCAACAAAACAAGAAGGGTGATAGTACACAACAAGACGAACAATATTTTAAAGGGAACCTGGAGTCGCATTCCAGTCCTAGTGCCAGAAAAGAGTAAAGTTACATATCCACGTTGATCCTTCAACAGTGAAAACAAAGAGACATACCTAATTTATGAGTTGCACAATTCCAATCGCATCAGAGAAAGACTCAAAGGAGTTGCTCAAACTGGCGTACAAGGGCGTCGTTGCACAGTCCACACCGGCGAATGGAGGACTGTCGCACCCTCTCGTAGACTCCCGGTGTGGTGTTGATCTTGTGCGCAGCAACAGCTATTCACGCGACAAGATCTTCCAGAAAGTCCACAGGTGCCTCGTACACCAATGTTTTCATGTGCTCCCAGAAGACGAAGTCCGGTAGATTAAGGTCCGGGGAGCGTGGAGGCAAAGCCACTGCTCCACCACGTCCAATCCACCGCCCGGGATATGTCGCATTTAGGAAGTATCGGACCTCGGTGGCAAATTGTGCTGGGGGCCCCATCATGCCTAAACCGCATGTCGCTCCGTGTGGTGAGCGGAGCATCCTTCAACAAACCGGGAAGCTCTTGCTCCACAAACACACGGTACGCTGCGCTGGTCAGACGTATACGTTAATTCTCATGTGATGTTCGCACGGTAATATCGATGAAATGGTTCGGCTGCGTTTTAAATGCCTGGTCCTCATCGTCTACGCACGTATCCAGCGCACCTGATTTGCATCTTGTGCTTCTCACGCACTGGTTGGAACTCTGTGTGTCTGCCGGACGTTTTTCGAACGTGCTCCATTCTGGCATTCAGAGGAGAATGCGGCCCTAGGTTCCATTGCAAATATTGTTCGTCTTGATGTGTACTATCACCCTTCTTGTTTTGTTGAAGGAGTTTACAATCACCCTGCAGTATAAGTTGCTTTTAAGTAAATAAAATAAATCATTTCTTTCGTTTCATTTCTTAAAAATTGCGGGTAAAATTATGCAGCTCCATTAATAAGTATCCCCTAGTATTCTTTTCTTTTTACCCTAGCTATCCTTTCATAAGCTCTTTTCTTATAGCTATCCTTTCATAAGCTTTTTTCTTATGTCTATCCTTTCATAAACGCTTCTTGTATGTCTAACTTTTCATAAGCTCTTTTTGGCAACCCTAGCAATCATTTGATAAGCTCTTACTCCGTAACCCAGCCAGGTATTTTTCATGTAGTACTTTCGTCCACAGAGAAGGTTTAGGCCCACACCACCTACAGCCGGTCCGCCTTTTGGGCAGGGCACAGAAACAGTGAGAGTAAGTCTAGCGACTTTGACAGAACAGTTTGTAAGTGAGAGAGAGCACAGTAGATTGCGCCACCGTACAAGTACGATGTCACTCATAGAGGGGTGAGAGAAAGTCTGGGGGAGTAGGAATGGACACCCAATGTAACCTGGGGATCCAACCCGGGGCCGTCATTTAACGTACTCGTCCGATGAACGGCGCATATTCAGCAAATCACGCCATCTCTGGAAGATCAGCATTTGATTGAACCTGGGGACGCTCCACTGACAGTCTGCCTTGCTAACCACTAAGACATCCGCGGCTCTATTCATAAACTCTTCTCTTATGTCTATCCTTTTATAAACGCTTCTTGTATGTCTAACCTTTCATAAGCGCTTTTTGCAACCCTAGCAATCATTTCATAAGCTCTTTTTTATGTCTATCCTTTCATAAATCTTTCATAAGCAATTTTTGCAACCCTAGCAATAATTTCATAAGCTCTTCTCTTATATCTATCCTTTCATAAACGCTTCTTGTATGTCTAACCTTTCGTAAGCGCTTTTTGTAACCTTAGCAATCATTTCATAAGTTCTTCTCTTATGTCTATCCTTTCATAAACCCTTCTTCTATGTCTAACCTTTCATAAGCGCTTTTTTCAACCCTAGCAATCATTTCATAAGCTCTTCTCTTATGTCTATCCTTTCATAAACGTTTCTTGTATGTCTAACCTTTCGTAAGCGCTTTTTGCAACCGTAGCAATCATTTCATAAGCTCTTCTCTTATGTCTATCCTTTCATAAACGCTTCTTGTATGTCTAACCTTTCATAAGCGCTTGTTTGCAACCCTAGCAATCATTTCATAATCTCCTCTCTTATGTCTATTCTTTCATAAACGCTTACACAAACTCAGGGTAAACATACAAAGTACTAGAGCGGTGTGGCCGTAGAAAAGCTCTAGATGAACACGGAAAGTGACGTCCGTCACGCATCATAACATGCGCCCTACGTGCAACATTGCCATAAATCACAGCGGAATTCAATGCTGGAGCCAGCAGTAGCATCAGCTTTCGGACAGTACAGTGTGCTCTGTGTTCTATGGGGGTTCTGTAGCCGACGGTCCAAATGGGTGTCATTGCTGACCCAACGACACAAGACTGTGCGCCTCGACTGGGCTCGAGAACACCGGCATTGGACGCAAGATGACTGGAAACGTGTAGCCTGGTCCGACAAATCGCGGTACCAGCTATTTAGGGCAGATGGACGACTCCGGGTGTGGCAACAACCCCACGAGGCAATGGATCCCGTATGCCTACAAGGAACAGCGCAAGCCGGCGGTGGTTCTGTTATGGTGTGGGGTGTTTTCAGCTGGCACGCATTAGGACCTCTCATACGTCTGCAAACCGCTCTGAGCGATGGAGGCTGCATAACCATCCTCGGGGATCATTTTCACCCGTACACGTCATGCAACCACTCCGACGGGTGTGACGCCTTTTAAGACGACAATGCTCCACCACACACGTCCACAGTCGCCCGGTTATGGCTGGAGGAACATGCCACGGAGTTTAGCATCCTGACTTATCCTCCTCATTCTCCGCTTTTAAACGTCATCGAACACATTTGGAATGCTGTTCAACGTGTCATCAATGCCAGGATTCGCCGGTTGAGGATTCCTCAACCGGCGAATGGTACGGAATCGTGAGACGCCCTCCAGGAAGTGTAGTGTGCACTGTCTCCACAGTACTACAGAGAGATCGTGGAGTCCCTGCCCCGTCACGTTGCTGCCGTTATCCGATCGCGAGGAGGACCAACGCAGTATTAGAAAGGTATCCCAGTTTTTTTTGGCGCTTCAGTGTATATCTAGCTACCAAAACCCAGTTGCACAAGGCGGTCTGTCCTCACCAAAGTCTGATTTAAGACATTGTCTGCATTCAATATCATTCAAATAAATTTTAAAATTGCTAAAAATATGCTAACTCCTCTTGATACCTAACTCCACTGCCCACGTCACTAGTATCAACTCTGTATCTTCGCTGCTAAATATCTGATTGAAAAAACTGCCTCTTACCACGTTTCTACCTATGATAAAGATTTGAAAATTATCCACTCTCAATAACGCACAATTTTCCCGCTAATGGTGTACATGTGCAAACTTTTCTTGATATGTCAGCTTAATTTAACAGAAATTTAAAACAAGTTGGTAAAATCATGCAATGCAGTGATTATGATAAGCTTTCCAACATACCAGAAATCATTACTCAAGTTATGAGGATAATGGCTGTGGAATTAAGTTTGCTCCTGTGCCCTGACCTTTGACCCCCAGAATTGGTATTAAACAGAATTGGTTCAGTATACCTTCGAAACAACATACTAAAGTTTTGTCGCAATAGAAGCATTTTTAGTCAAGTTATGAGGATAATTGCTGTGGAATAAACCTCGCTCCCGTGTCCTGACCTATGACCCCCATTTCGATTATATTAAACAGAATTGGTTCAACATACCTCCGGAACAACATATTAAAGTTTTGTCGCAATAGAAGCATTTTTACTCAAGTTATGAGGATAACGGCTGTGGAATAAATCTCGCTCCTGCGCCCTGACCTTTGATCCCATTTCGATGATATTCAAAAGAACCGGTTCGGTATACCTCCGGAACAACATAATAAAGTTTTGTCGCAATCAAAGCATTTTTACGTAAGTTATGGCGCATAAGGGCGATGGAACGGATCCCGCTCCTATGTCCTGACTTTTGACCCCATTTCGTCTATTTTCAATAGGTTTTGCCCTCAGGTGGTCCCCTACCACATAATAAAATTTCATCGAAATCGAATCATTTCTACGCGAGTTATCGTATGGATGGGCAGAGAGACAGACAGACGGACGGACAAAGCTGGAGCATATACGATTCTTCAACCTACGGTTGGAAAACATAAAAAATTCTTACCTTACATGTGGTTCTCCCAATTTGATAAATTCCTTCAGAATACTTCAAGCACTCACAATATCACGGCTGCGAGCCTGATTGTTGGTATGTTTTTTCGAATTTATTCTTTTCTTCCCCCAGCTAAATGGGGATGCTGCTAAAATCCTGCCTTGTTTTCTTTCTTTAACATATATATTGTCAAATCGCCTGTGTTACTGTTATTTAATCACATTCTTTCCGCTAGTCCTGTACCGTTTACAAGAACGAATCTCGTCTAAATCATTGCAGTAAGTCTTTTGTCCTTTCGTTCTGACTACAGGTATCAGTGCGTTCGTCTGTTTGTGAACACTACACTTTTGCACATGTTTAGAGGGGTCACGATGTTTCTTATCGTTTCAAAACTTGAAATATGGAAACGATAATCCATGCCCCCTTTTCTTCCGATAGGAAATGATGTCGCTGGGGATCGAAAACGAAGTGGCTATTCATTACTGTGGCTTTTTCATTCCGTATCAGTGTTTCGAAAAGTAAACTGCACGTTATAGAAAATGTTATATCAGTAAAGAATGCAGGAAAAGAAACGAAACTTACAACGCATGTAGACAAGTAAGTGGGAAACACGTGATTTGATTTTTGAGGGACTGCATGAAAGCGATAGGCAAGCATACAGTATAATGTGGTCTGAGTTAGTAAGTCGCATGATCTCCATGCCAGTCTATACATTCGGCAATACGGCGTGTCGTCGCGGGGAGAAGTTCCCGGATCGTGTCTTAAGGTATCGCTGAGCATGCGTCGTTGACCCGTGTCTACAATTAATCGACACTGAGAGGGAGTCGTGCAGTATGAGCGGTGAATGGCTATTGAAACTGCGTATGACGTCACACACGTTCTATATTGGGTAGAAGTATGGGGATTGCGCTGGCCATGACAACGCCTGGACACCTTCTACGTACTCTCTGCTGGTGTTGGCAGAGTGCGGACTGGCGTTATCTTGTTGAAACTGGACATCAGGGATACCACGGAGATATGGCAACAAAACGAGCTGAAACCCTTCATCGACGTATCGTCGTGTTGTCATTGTACCCATTATCCATATGAGCTTTGAAAGGTTATTGCAACGTACAGCGCCCCAAGCTGTGATACTGGTTCAGGAGACGTATGGCGCTCACGGATGGCTGCAAGATCTTCTCGGTGACCAAATCATCTCCAGATTATCAATCGGTGATCATCGGCCGTGAGACAAAAGCGAGATTCGAAGCTGAATACATCATCATGATTCAACTCGTTTCGCCGTGCTTGTCTGGTACGAAATTACAGTAATCTTTGCGCGACGATGTGCTGCGGTCGGTAGAAGTTGTTGAAATAGCTGGCGAGAGAACTAACCATCCTAAGCCAATGTGTGTGACTCACAGTGCGTGCCGATGCGTGAATGTCCATAGCGACCTTCACACCTTGCCGAACGTTGTCCGCCATCGAATGCGGCAATTGAGACGTTCCGACGTCCGCCTACGTACACGACTCCCACTTCGGCGACGCATGCTTCCTTCCTCCAACCATTATTGCTACATTCGGCCGATATTTGCTGCATCCCGGTGCCCTTCCGTCGCGATGCGACACATGGATCAACCTGTCGTGCATAGCATGTGATGAAGCTTGTGATGAAGGTACCCAAGTGATGGTAGGATTCCCGACGACGTCGTCTAAGCATTCTCCTTCCTGTTTTCGCTTCCGAGATCACTCCGATGCAGTGGTCCACCCACACAGGTGAGGGCGACCAAACTCAGCTATGCCGAACCGTTTTGCCCTTTTATCTCCCTCACATATCACGTGATTAGCTCGCAACTGCAATCATTTACATAACCCAACTGTCTGTCCACACACACACACACACACACACACACACACACACACACACACACACACACACACACACACACACACACACACATTAATTTACATAGCGCAAACCCTTTACGCAGTTGCATTTTCTTTGTCGAACAGCTTATGATTTAAACACAATATATTTATATATTCTTTTCGGATACTTTTCACTATGACTAACATTTTGCGCACATTTTCTACTTCAAGTGATGCATAGTTTTTCCGCCATGGATCATGAACATCTCTATTCTCAATCATATCTCCTCTTCCAAAAGCCCAACTAAAAACATTCTTCTTGCGTCGAAAGGCTTTTATGTGGTGAACACTACACTTGCATTTTCTACTCCCTAGGGGGCTCTGAATAAATTTTTGTTTTTTGTTTGTGGTTTTATGACTCCTATAATCAACTCTGTGGGCTGTATAATCAATAAATCGTCGGTTTCTAATTGGAGATCGGTCCCTAATTTGGGGCTGCTGTTTCCAGGGAAGGGAAAGAGCAAGCGGTGTGGGGAAAGCGCACCACCCATGCCTCATCTAGGATTTGAACCCGCGTCTGTCTCGGAGTACTAAATAGAAACCTGCGAATCTGACCACTCGGATACCGGGATAGACACCTACGCTGCTAAGTAAAAAGATTTCTGTTGGCATCGGACACTAACTTCGAGGACAAATATTTTGTTGGTTATAATAAACGTTTGAGTACAAGATTTCACATGTGAAATAGTACTTGATGAAGATTATATATGATGTCTTTCAAACAAGGAGATAAAGATTAATGGAAATTATTTTACTCACTTTCCTTTTGCTGATGACGTAGTCATTTTTGCAACTACCCCTACAGAGCTACAGAGCATGATCCAGGAATTTTCTGACAAGAGTAAAGAAGTGGGATTAAAACGAACTTTCAGATAAAAAAAGATGTACAATACTTTCACAAGAAATGAAGATTTATCTATTAATTGAGAAAAGCTGGACATAACCGATACGTACATTTACTTAGAGAACAGATATCAAGCGAATGTGAAAATCCTCCAAATACTTATCGTCAGTGAATAAACAAAGAAATCGCTCTTTCCACGTTTAGCAACGCACAGCAACCGAAAAACTGTTATTTGACCGCCGCCGGGAATTGAATCCCGAATACTTCGATATCTAGCCGAGCGCGTTAGCCTTACAATACGGTGGCCAACAATTCACGGTGCTATGTACGTTTTTCTGTCAGCATCTGACATAAAAACATACAAAGCGCCGAGAATTGTTAGCCACCGTGGTGTAAGGTTAACGCGCTCGGCTAGATATCGAGAGATTCGGGATTCAATTCCCCGGCGGCGGCCAAATAACATCTTTTCGGTTGGTGTGCATTGCTAAACGTGGAAAGAGCGATATCTTTGTTTAAGTGAGGGTCAGATTGATGAAGAAATTAATCGGCGAAAAAACTTGGCTGGAGACCTTTTAAAAGAAACAGTTCGAAAGCAATAGGCCATTATGTCTTAAAAGAAAAGTGCTTAATCAGTGCATGCATCCTATTCTTACGTACGCATCAGAGACATGTACGTTAACTAAAAAAGATATACAAAGGCAGCAGACCCATGAAAGAAGCATGGCATGCTTGGTGTAACCAGGTATGATAAGAAGAGGAACTCGTGGATCAGGAAAACTACAAGAGTGGAAGACATCATGTTCAGAGTGAAATCCTTGAAATGACAATGGGCTGGAAATATTGACAGAAGAGCGGACCACCGATGCACTGGATACCAAATGACAGGCAAAACCTGAAAGGAAACGTGGGAAATGCATGGATGGAATTCAAAAGCATGCGGGAGTGACATAGAGGAGACTGGCTGAAGACAGACCATTCTGGAAGTGTTAGATGCCATGGGTAAGCCTTTGACTGGATTCTTGGAGGGATCATTTGCAGCAATGGGAGATGACGAATAATGTCTGAAAGTATTATGTTCTTACTATTTCTAGTCTGTATTTTGTTTGATTTCTATAATGTTAGATTCCATGGGTAAATTCATGTGTGGATCCCTGGAGGGATCATTTGCGGCAATGGTAGATTACGAAGAATGTCTGAATGTATTATATTCTTATTATATCTAGCCTGTCTTTTGTTTGGTTTCTGTAGTGTTAGATGCCATGGCTAAGCCTATGAGTGGATCCATGGAGGGATCATTTGCATCGATGGGAGATTATGAAGAATGTCTGAATGTTCAAGTGAGTAAGAAAAAAGGACCTTTGATAGATCCAAAGGACGAACTGTACCATGGCCAGTACTGCACAATCCGTGCTCGTATGCCACCAGCGTTAACAAATGCTTTGGAAGATTACGCTCATGGGACCATCAATGCTTCTCATCTGGGAAAACTCTATGACGTAAGTAACGGTTTATTTATTTATTGGCATTAAAATTCTATCGATAGATTCAAATCTGATCCCTTTTATTTTATAAAATTGCTTTTTCGTTTTGAGGATTTTTCGTCAAGGATCAGTACTGAACTCATTCTTATTTAATATTGTTTTAGAAGTATCAACAGGAAGTATCAGTGTGAGGAAATGCGGGAAGTAGTACTGTGGGCTTTGTTGTTTTCAGATAATTTGGTGTCATGTTCCAAGAGTAAAACAGGATGATACAGGATTTTGAAGAGAAGCAGAGCCAAAACAGAATAGACTTACAGCAACGAGAAAACAGAAAACAAAATTGAGGGTGACTGAAAAAAATATAGATAGCATCCTGGTACATTTTGTACACAGTTTATGCTATGTGTCTTTCGTATGCCAAGATCTTTGTGGATGTGAAATAAAACGGGTGATTCGAGAGTGTTCATTTACTTACACGTTGCATTTATTTGCGTCATTCACGACCACACCGCGAGCTACAGTCCCGTACATAATAAGTGGAATTAAATCATAAAAAACAAACATTAAGGTTTGCTAATTCCTGACACTGAGTCGTACTTAGGTAAATGAATTAATAAATATGTGGAAATCTTTCTCAAAGGGAGAATATTTTTTGTTTCATAGGGTGCCAGTGTGTCCCCTTAATTAGTTTGATGTCTTTTGGTGGTCGGCTTTGAGAGCACCCTAAGCGCTGAAGTTTATGGCACAATTGGATTTTCATGGTCGGTGTCTATGCTCGAGGTAGAAAATGTCCCAACGGATATAAAGTTTATGGTGGTAGGACGTTGCTTATTCACAGGGGTTTTGACTTTCGCACTGGGTTTTGCGCTTGAGGCTAAGAAAAAGAGGGCGGTCGAAGAGCAAGCAGTTCATAAGTTGTTTTAACTGGACAGTAAGGGTCGGCGAGGGATGAGGGAGATGTCCGTCGAACGAAGTAATTTTTATTCTGGTGAAACTTACTATCACGTAGCATTGCTGCTCAAATTAACTAATAATAGATAGAAAAAACCTTCCGAGTAAATGAAGATATAAAATTGAACCGTCAGCACTGTTAAAATTAAGGGTTACTGTCTCCAGAGAAGGGAAGAAACCAGAACCGTGCATTTTTCAAACCATGTATTCTCAAAGCCCAAAGAGCATAATCTAAATTCATTGGCTCAACGCAGAAAGAAAATATTGCAATATTGAAAGTTCTTATTTTATTCACGTACATCAAACAATTTTCTTGAATACAATAACAAATTCAATAAGTAATAAACTCTTACACTTCCCTATGTAAAAATAATTACAAAAAAGTAAAATATCTTTTAGCAAAGCGAGGGTATGCTGCAAGGGTTCTGCTTACCAGACCGGCGTGTCTGGTGCTCATGTGCCAGCGACTTGCTAGCCGCGACAGGCTAAGTAGAAACTTTCTTCTACTGCCACCATAGAAAATGAAGAGAAGCATATTGTGGTACGCATGCGCGAGGAGGAAGCATTGTGTCTCCTGCTACAGAGATAGAAGATAGTGACAGTGATATGAGAAAAAATGCAAGAGGATGCGCTCCATACTAAGCAAAAATTGTGCTTAAGGAATCAAAATTATGCTACTTGTAGTATAAATTTGATATCAGTAAGACTATAATGCACATTAACTAAGTATAGAAGTAGAGAAAGAAATTTCAAAAACTGCAATACTGACGCCTCAACTTTATTGGGTAAGCTTTGCTGTTTCGGCATATCCGCTGCTTCTCATTCTTAACAATCTTAAACATAGGATATTCAAGCAAAGCAAACTGAATTTTTTTGTACCATTTACTGGTCATCCATGTGAGACTTCTCAGAAAACTTGAAAATTCCAATCGTCCTGGAGCGGGAATCGAACCCGGCATTTCTCAATTACAGGTCGAGTATGCTAGATATTACACCACCCAGGACAGTGAAGTTTTAAGCATGGGTTCTGCGGGCTTCCTTCTTTTCTCAAAAAGGGCGTGGCCTTTTTTCTGCAATAAATAGTTTACCGTAACAGCAACTGTTTTTGCATATCACAATATTATTCATGCATGTGAACCTAGACCAGATTACAGCAGGAACCTGCGATCTCTGCTTAAGGTTGTTTCATCTAAAAACTCTGCCCTAATGATTGGTGAAAATTTCTGTAGATATTTTCTTCGCAATTAATGTATTCCCAAGGACGAAAATTTGCATACCGAAAAACAACAACAACTTTAATTGTAACCTAGCTTGGCATACTTCATGTTTACTAAAACTTAACCATAATTATACAGTGAAAATCCTCCAAATACGTGGAGTCAGTTAATAAGCAAAGACATCGCTCCCTTCCACGTTTTTTAGGAACACACAACAAACGAAAAAATGTTATTCGGTCACCGCCGGGGAATTGAATCCCGGATCTCCCGATATCTAGTCGGCTAACGCTCTCGGCTAGAAATGAATCTACCCCGGATCACTCGATATCTAGCCGGCTAACGTGCTCGGCTAGATATCGAGAGATCCGGGCTTCAATTCCCCGGCGGTGACGAAATAAAAAATTTTCGGTTGCTGTATGTTGCTAAAAAGAGTGGAGGGAGCGATATATGTGTTTATATAATTATGCAGGGTACTTCAAAATGGTTCATCTGATTTCAAATGACTGTATCTCATGTGTTTCTAAATATACAGCGATTAAATGCACATAGGATAAAGAAAAAACTGTCCAAATTTTGTTTTTATACCTTATAAATGTTCTACGTGATTTCCTTTGGTCACGCGAACTACACTGTTAAAAATGTTGTGATAGGTTGCTCCAAAAAGTGGTGCTGTACCACTTTCTGAAAAAAGATACACCACCGTATTTTGCAAATAAAACCCAATAACGTGGTTCAACTTTTCGCTACGTTATGGTATAAGGTTGCACCACAGAATGGTGTGTCTTTTCTGAGAAAGTGGTGCAGCTGGAGTTGCACCACTTTTTGGTACAACCTACCACAGAATATTTAACAGTGTACGTCGAGGCGATAATCGAATTCCTGCCGTACGTGATCAGGCATATCTGTGCCGCCCCGGTGGCGCAGTGGTCTAAGCGATGGCCTCTGATCGTTCGTCCGAACGGGGTCCGGGTTGGAATCCCGGCGAGGCATGGATGTTGTGCTTGTCTTACGGCACTGGCTCTTTCCCTTCCCTGGAACCAGTGACCCTAAATTAGGGACGGGCGACTGCTTATAGCCCATTGAGTTGCTCACGGTGGTCGTTAAACCTCCTATCAAAAAAAAAAAAAAAAAAAAAAGGCATATCTGTTATCAACGACTGAAGACCACTATGAATGCGAACTTTGAGTTCATCTAGCGTTGCGGGCAATGGTGGCATATGCACATTATCCTTAACATACCCTCTATAACGAAGTGAATTTCTCCGTCATTTTTATCCTACGCCGGGATTCGAACCCGGGTCCACTCATTCCGGAATAAGTTGCTCTACCAATTAAGCTACGCGGACATTGATTCTAATTGCTATCTGCCTTTATGTCGCGTGCGTCCTTCTGGCAGGTACGTCACATCTCCTGGTACGTTACACCTCATAAGAAAAAGTCGGAAGGGGTCAGGTCCGGAGACCCGGCGGGCTACCTGTACAACGCCTTGTTATTGTGTCCACAGCGACCACTCCAGTGGTTTGAAAACTGTTCCTTAAGGTAACGGCAAACATCCAGATGGCAATGCAGCGGCGCTCCATCGAACTGAAAGATGTTGTCGCGTGTATCTTCATTTAAATATGGAAATAGCCATATCTCCAACATATCTAAATACGAGTGTCCTGTTATTGTTTGATTCCTGGGAAAAGCATTCTAACCGTTGGATTGGTCGCTGTGGGCACGATGACAAGGCGCTCTACAGGTGGCATGCCATGTCTCCTGACCTGATTCCTTGCGACTTTTTCTTTTGGGGTATGTTAAGAATAATGTGTGTGTGCCACTATTGCTCACAACGCTAGATGAACTCAAAGTTCGCATTCATAGTGCTCTGCAGTCGTTGACAATAGACATGCTTGATTACGAACAGCAGGAATTTGATTATTACCTCGACTTAGTTCGCGTGACCAGCGGAAGCCACATAGAACATATTTGTAAGGTACGAAAACAAAATTGGGACAGTTTTTCTTATCCGATGTACATTTAATCGCTGTACATTTAGAAACACATAAAATACATTCATTTGAAATAGGATGAATCATTTTGAATTACCCTGTAT
This sequence comes from Macrothele yani, assembly GCA_039090855.1. NCBI lineage: Eukaryota > Metazoa > Arthropoda > Arachnida > Araneae > Macrothelidae > Macrothele > Macrothele yani. The sequence continues at coordinate 118,133,947 of CM077005.1, read as the reverse complement.
TAAAAATCAATAATATTTTCTTGCGTTATGTTGCGACCTGCTAATAGATGGCGTGACCTGTACATTGATGACGTCAGTGGACAAATAAATGTCTGATGGCTCATTTCGGAATTAAAAATCAGCAGCATCTACAGTTCTGCTGACATTCTCAGCAAAATTATTGTTTTTTTGATTTGTTTTTGTTTTAATTGGGGGTTTAACGACGGGGTATAGCAGTCGCCCGTCCCTAATTTAGGATTTCTGATTCCAGGGAAGGGAGAGAACCAGTACCGCAAGACAAACAATACATCCATGCTTCACGGGGATTCGAATCCGGACCCATCTCGGAGGAATGACCATAGCTATCGCTTAAATCATTGCCCCACCGGGGTGAACTAAATTATTGTTAGAACATTTAATTTCAGTGGTTTAAATCATTCTAAGCATTCCTGACTATCTCATGGAAAGTCACAAATTTTGATTACATTCTGAAAATCCATAAAGTTATTTAAAAAAAAATCAGCAGTGCTGCTGATTTCTAATTACGAAATAAGCCATCAAACATTTGTTTGCCACCTGACGTCATCAATGTACAGGTCGCGCCATCTATTAGCAGTTAGTCTCAATATAACTAAAGGAAATAGTTTTGATTTTTAATATAATTATGGTTAAGTTTTAGCAAATATTAAGCATGCTTTGCTCTAATTTAAAGCTATTTTTTATCGATGTGTAAATTTTCATCCTTGGGAATATATTAATTGCAAAGAAAATGTCAACAGAAATTTTTACCATTGGAACCATAGGACAGAGTTGTTCAGTGGAACCACTTTAAGCCAATATTTATTTCTGAGATGACACATAATTCAGCCAACAGCCTGTTGATTACTCCAAGTTATTTTCTTTCTCTACACCCAGAGAGAAGGATACTTGCTTTTGAGAGAAAGTATTATCGTAAAATCCTACGAATCGGATGAACCCAGAGGATAAGAAATGAAGCGTGCAGAAAAATACAACTAAAAGAGACCCTATTCCAAAAAATCATACAGAGAAAACTAAGAATCTTTGCACACATCTGTAGAATGAAAAATGGCAGAAAGATAAAGACGTTGGTATTTGACTTAATGAACGGAAGAAATGCAAGAGGACACTTTCAACGTGTGTAGGGTGACGATATTAAAGACTGGTGCGGCGGAACTGTTCAAAAACTGTGCCACGCTGCAACGACCAGACAATATAGTTAAAATGACAACAGACACCTACGGGAATTGTACCCATGGTTGTTGATGATGATACTCAGAGACCCTGAATTAGGGTGAATCAGGTGCCGTCGGAATACCTCGAGATAAGGGCATGTGTCACCTTATACCCTTGCATCTCCTAGTGGGCCGCCCCAGTAGCGCAGTGGAGCAAACGATCGCTTATGACCATTCGTCCGAAAAGGGTCCGGGTTCGAATCCCGGTGAGTCATGGATGTTGTGTTTGTTTTACGGCACTGGCTCCCTCCCTTCCCTGGAAAGTGACCCTAAATTAGGGATGGGCGACTACTTATAGCTCACGGTGGTCGTTTAACCTCCAAAAAAAGAAAACGTTCTCCTAGTAGTTCTTTACTCAATTTGCAGAAAAAAAGCATAACAATAGTGTTTTTAGTCATGAATTAAGTGGTTTTCTCATTGAAAAGCATTAGTTGATCTTGCCGGTTGTGGTCAATATCTTTCCGACTGCACTTGAATATACGAGCCTTATACGTAGGTATCCTGAAGATTGCAATTCCTTTTCGTCTGTAGACAGACGAATAAAGAAACAAAATGTGGCATAGAAGTATTTATTGACCTTTCATGTCTTATTCCGTCTCGTAGTTTTTGTCATTTACGAGAAATCTCTGTTTTGAATTAATATTTTGCATACGGGTCATGTTCCATATCCTTCACAGAGATCGTAAATATATTCACGGGATGGATCTCAGTCGGAACCTGTTTGTTTGCCTCGAGCAATTCCAACAAGTGATCTCGTTCACGCATCAGCGGCTTCGATGTTAATCTTCTCTCAGTCTCACATTTTTGTCATTCTCATTTCCGATATTTCTGTCTTTCACTGCATTATTAATAAGTATTCTGAACAGAAAAAAACTAACGAAGGTCAAGTTTTTTTTGACGTAAGTAGGATACATCACGACAGTTTTTTTAAGGATACTCCCTCTGAGAATTTTCAGCAAACTGTTCTGAAACACAAGTTATAACGTAATTTTCTTTCGCTGTAACTTAGTACTTACGTCAGTAATTAGGTTATGTGTGCTAAAGTCAATGCAATTTTAGCAAGTACCCATACGCATTACAAGAAAGAAGTCAATTATAGTATTTACAAATACATTTATTTTGCTTGCATGATTTGTACTCCACACTCACATCCGGTTTATTGGCGTACTCAATACAGTATCAGTGATTTAACATCCAATCGCAGTATAACAGCACGTCAGTGATCAATAACATCAATGCCCTTAAACATAAATCATATATTGTATGTTGAGGATTTTAGGAAGGGAATGTCTGACCCCAGGTCTTAAACATCCCTTAGAAATAGGAAGCTAGGAGATTTGGGCTAGAGTGCCCGATAGGAAAATCACACGGAAGCGAGGGAGAAAGGGGGAGGAAGACGCATTTATTTATTACCGGGGGGCCAGTAGCCGGGGCCTGACGGCTTACTATGCCCATTCGGCGCACGGAGGATATTTAGTGGTTCGAGCGTTCGTACCTGCCTGGGATCGAACCCGAGTCCTTTCCGTGGCAGTCACGAATGTTGACCACTAGGCCACCCGCGGCCCCCATCCCCTTAAACAACCGCTGCATTGCCTTTTTTACGCTTTCCAACCGTAGGTTGAAGAAGCGCATACCCTCTAGATTTGTCCGTCTGACCGTCCTCACGATTTCTCCCGTAAAAATGGTTCGATTTCGATGAAATTTTAGTATGTGGTAGGGGACCACCCGGAGACGAACCCTATTGAAAATGGACGAAATGGGGTCAAAGGCCAGGACATAGGAGCGGGATCCATTCCATCGCCCTTATACGTTATAACTTACGTAAAAATGTTTTGAGACAAAACTTTAGTATGATGTTCCGGAGGTATACTGAACCGGTTCTGTTGAATATAATCAAAATGGCGTCAAAGGTCAGGACACAGGAGCCAGATTTATTCCACAGCCATTATCCTCATAACTTGACTGGAAATGTTTCTATTGCGACAAAACTTTAGTATGTTGTTCCGGAGGTATACTGAACCAATTCTGTTGAATATCATCGAAATGGGGTCAAAGGTCAGGACACAGCAGCGAGATTTATTCCACAGCTATTACTATCATAACTAGAGTAATGATTTCTGGTATGTTGGAAAGCGTATCATAATCAATGCATTGCATGATTTTGCTAACTTGTTATCTATCGTTCTCATCCGGCCACATATACGTCACTTGTTTCCGACCTCAGTGTGTTGCCAACCTCATTCTGGTTTGAGGGAAAATACATAACGTTAAGGTTTGAAAATGTCTAAGAGAACGAACTCAAATTTGCATAGAAAAAGAAACTCAAAAGGAAAGTTAAAATAGAACATACGTTACAAAGTGTTTTGTGAAGACATACTTATAACGGGACGTTATCTGCATAGTAATCAGTACATAGGATTAATGAAAATATATTTATAGAAAAATGTTAGTTTGCTGCAGTTGAAACGCATGAATCTACAGACTCATGCATTTCGCAGGTAAATAAGAAATTAACACAAAATAAATTTAAATCGTGAGAGCTTAAAGCGCTGACCATTTTTCAGTGGTATCAGTTTCAAGGGGATTTCGCCACAGTGAAAAAAACGATGATCAAACCCAAATACTACTCATTTCCTTACATGAGTTTAAACTTGAAGAATGTGCAACTAAAACCTTCTAGAAAATACAAGTCCATTATATTACATAGATAGACGAGTTCCCTCTTTTAGGGACGTTACGCGCAGGGCCGGATCAAGGAGGGGTCTAACGGGGCAATAGCCTAGGTACCCCAACATCACCAAGGGCCAAAGAGGCCCACCTTTAAAGTATGGTAATCTGGATCTGTTCTAGTGAATCAAAAGCAGTAAATTGAAAAAACGCACGATAAAAACATATGCAATAACATCACATAGGTGAAAACACAGATGATGAACATAGGCAGCGTAGCATATGATAAACATTGCAGTTTTTCCAAAATATGTTCATTCGGCTATGGCCACTCACACAATCCTCTTTTGTCCAAATTTGTATGACTACACTACTTTGTTATTGCTGATGTGGCTTACATACTAACACATTAAATATATTTCTCAGGTAACTGAAACATTTTAGTGTTTTTTTTTCTATCATTTTAGACTTTATTCATCCTGTAAATGAACCAGAAAGTTTGCAGCAAAATTTTTTTTTATTTGTGTCAAAAGAGATGCACCAGAAAAACAAACAGTGCTAAATTAATAAAAAAATCAAAGACAAAATCAAGGAATGTTTAACTTTTAACTCACGCTCTCATTATAACAATGGAAAATGCAGCAACTTGTTATGAAAACGGTGAATAATTTGTTTGTTTCAAGAATGCGCCAAGTATTAATTATCACAAATTCCAGGTATATTTATTGCTAGAGTTTCGTGTTTTAATGGATTTTGCAACGATGTTTTGCCATCAGTCTTTTCGGCGGAGCCCACTCAGACATCTTAGCCTAGGGGCCCACTCTGGCTTTATTCTGGCCCTTGTCACACCAAAATTTTTTTTTTTTTTTTTTTTTTTTTTGATGGGAGGTTTAACGACCACCGTGAGCAACTCAATGGGCTATAAGCAGTCGCCCGTCCCTAATTTAGGGTCACTGGTTCCAGGGAAGGAGAGAGCCAGTGCCGTAAGACAAAGACAACATCCATGCCTGACCGGGATTCGAACCCGGACCCCTTACGGACGAATGATCATAGGCCAACGCCTTAGACCACTGCGCCACCGGGGCGGCCACACGGAAATCAAGACTTTCAATTGTCTTCCAACGCTGCCGTATATGACGTCAGGCACAACACCGACGCATCACATCATGTAGCATGAAGGTGATGTCACAAAAGGAGGGAACTCATCTCTCTAATATCATGGCCTTGTAATTTCTAGTGGAGGTCCGCTAGGGCATTGATTTGTGAAACCTCGCGCGACTCGATTCACACTATTATTAAGAGTTCCCCCGAAGACGTGACTTTAGATCTTTTGGAGCCCTAGGCGCTAAAATATTCAGTAAATCGGACTCTTATAAACAAAGATATCGACAAAAATAAGATGTGACTTTACATTCTCTGGTGGGAAAACCATGCATTATTTTAGGAAGAAAGTATTCTCAAAAGGTTTTTCCATATGAGCGGTATCGGTCCAAGAAAAAAAAAAAAAAAATTGGTCGAGTTTTCGGGAGCACAGATTTTGCTACAAATATATCAGAAGCAGAAATTAACACTTATGTCCCCTGGTGGCCAAACCATTCTTTACCAAACATTAGAAATCATATGAAAAATGTTTTCCATCAGGTGTTGTATGCCATACAGGAAGAATTTTTCAAATCGGAGTTTTAGGAGCAGAAATAACGCAGGAAACGCAATATACCTTTGCGCCCCCTAACGAAAAGTCTATGATTTACTTGAAAATTTTGAATTTATTTGAAAAACATGTCACACTAAAAACACTATCGAACAAAAATTGAATTTTTCAAATCGGAGTTTTAGAAGCAGAAATAACGCAGACAACGCAATATACCTTTGCGCCCCCTAGCGAAAAGTCTATGATTTACTTGAAAATTTTGAATTTATTTGAAAAACATGTCACACTGAAAACACTATCCAACAAAAATTGAATTTTTCAAATCGGAGTTTTAGAAGCAGAAATAACGCAGACAACGCAATATACCTTTGCGCCCCCTAGCGAAAAGTCTCTGATTTACTTGAAAATTTTGAATTTATTTGAAAAACATGTCACACTGAAAACACTATCCAACAAAAATTGAATTTTTCAAATCGGACTCCTAGAAGCAGAGATATTGACAAAAATAAGATATACATCTACGCCTCCTGGCGGGGAAACTGTAGAATATTTTAAGAAGAAAATATTCCGAAAAGGTTTATCGATGTGAGTGGCATCAGTCCACGTAAGAATTTTTTCAATCGATATTTTAGAAGCTCAGATTTTATGGCAAATACATCAGAAGCAAAAATTAACACTTACGCCCCTGGTGGCCAAAGTATTTATTACTAAAAATTAGAAATTATATGCAAAAGATTTTCTGTCAGGAGGTATATCCACTGAAGAAAAAATGTTTCAAATCGGAGCTTTAGAAGAAGAGTTATCGGGAAAAATGTAATTTACTTTTACGTCCCTTAGCGGAAAATCTGTGCGTAATTTGAAAAAGTAACTATATCTAAAATACTCTTCGACATAAATGGAATCGAAAGACAAAATATTTTTTTCAATCGCATGTTTAAAAGCAAATATGTGGAAACAAACGTATTTTTGAATTCGACAGCATCTGCATTTACGCCTTCTAGCGGCGAAATTGTACATCGTAAAAAAAAAAATATCGTGGGTACAGGCGGACGGAAGGACGGACAAACCGGTAACATAAGCACGATCTTTTTTTACAAAAGACGTGCTAAAAATATTAGCTGACATTATAAATAAAGTGGCCGCTTTAAGGGTTTATTTATTTCAATCCGTGAAATCCAAAGCAGAATTGGCAATCCAATTATACATTTTCGGGGCCCCTCAAGCTCCGGGGCCCTAAGCGGGCGCCTAGTGCGCCTAGTTAGAAATCAGCCCTTCTCTTGCAAACTACGCAAGACCAACTTAAGAGCAGAGGTCTTCAAACCGTGACCCTCAAAGAACATTTTCATGGCCCGCGCGATGTCCCAGAAAGAAATTTTAAAATGGGGGAAAAAAACCCATTACGAAATAGAAAAATGAATATTCTGGTACCTTGGGCACATGAACTTTGAATTCCCAAATCTTCTACGAGCTGAAATTTCTAAAGAATATAAGAAAATGTAAGCATATCAGGTACCTAGTTCGGACTTCTTTGCTACATAGATATCATGTTTACCGCGTCGTTTCTTTTTCCGAAAGTTAAGTTTTAGGATTCAAACATCTCTGAAATAATCTATGTTCATAACAAACAAATGCAATTTTATTCTTCTTTCTCATGTTGTCCGAGAGTCTTATGTTATCTTCCCATGTTATTCGCGATTCAGAAAAGGCTGAAGACACCCTCTCAAGAGAAACGAAACTACTCCATTGAACTGACTTAACTTAGTAGTGAAAGGAATATAACACAGGTAGACGCGCCATTTATCGTAGGAATTCCTATCACACATGAGTTTTAGACGTGTCTACATTCGATTGTTAAATATACGGTCGAGTCACATTATTGTGACCACCAGCAAATATCTAGAGTAACCGCCGTGTGCAGCGCGGACAGCAGCTAGACGGGCTGGAAGTGACTCAATAAGATGCTGGAAGATCTTCACAGGTATGTGGAGCCATGCTGACTGCAGTGCATATGATAGCCGCTGGAGGGTGCGTGGTGGAAGATTCATAGAGCGAACAACACGATCGATGTGGTCCACAGATGCTCAATTTAGTTTAAGTCTGGGAAATTAGGGGGCCAGGGAAGAACGTACTTTGAAGTCTTCGTCTTGCTCTTCCAACCACTCTCGGGGAATTGTAGCTATGCGACACGTCGCATTGTTGTTCTGGAATATCCCATCCGTTCCAGGGAAGACAATCAGCATGTCTGAGTGTACGTGCTCTGCAAGGATGGATTCATAACGAATTCGGCCCATAGTGCCTTCCACAGGTATGAGTGGACACAGAAAGTGCCACGAAAACATTCCCCAGACCATAACGCTACCCCCACCAGCTTGTGTTATTCCAGCAATGATTGATGAGTGTTTGTTCTCCGATGTTTTTCGCCTTATACGCCAACGTCCATCCGTTCGACAAAGCAGAAAACATTACTAATCGGAGAAGGCAACCCTTTGCCAATCAGCGGAGGTCCAACACCGATATTGCCGTGCAAATGTAAGCCTTTTCTAAGGACGCACCTTCGTTAGCATAGGTGCAGTGACCATCATTCTGCATCGGAGCCCCATACGCAGCAGGGTTCGCTGAACTGTCGTTATAGACATACTTCCGGTAGCCCCCTGGTACATTCGGCCAGTGAGTTGCTCTGCTGTAACGTGTCGATCGGCCCTCACGCACCTGCAAAGCCGACGTTCACTTCTCTTATCAATGGAACGTGGTGCTCCTCAGTTTCCACTTCGCTTTTTCTGAATGGTGCCATTTCTGCAATCACGATACGCTTTAACCACAACAGCACGCAAACAGTCCACAAATTGCGCTGTTCCAAAAACACTGTCACCCTTGCCCAGAAAGCCGATAATAATCCCTTTTTGCAAATCTGATAAATCGCCCCTTTTATCCATGACAGCAACGAGTGATATGTTTTCAGATTGACTACAGAACACCTTATATACCATCCAAGCCAGCTCACGACACGTGGCTTCTTTCATTGGCTACTCGCTGTTGACGTCAAAAGTAGGAGGTGGTCACAATAATGTGATTCAAATGTGTATATACACTGAGTTACCATCGAATTATGACCACCTATATAATACTTAGTAGGTCCTCCTTTCGCCCTCAGTGCAACAGCATTCCGACCCGACGTGGCATTAATTCAATAAGATGCCGGAAGCAGGTGAGAGGTATGGCCAACCAAACTGTGTGTAACGCGGGTTTCAATGCAGCACGATAGTGATTGGTATATCTAAACGCCTGATATACCGTTCCATATAACGCGGGCTTCAATGCAGAATGAAAGTGATTGGTGCATCTAAACGCCTGATATACCGTTCCATGTAACGCGGGCGGGCTTCAATGCAGCATGAAAGTGATTGGTGTATGTAAACGCCTGATATGCCGTTCCATGTAGCGTGGGCCTTTAATGCAGCATGAAAGTGATTGGTGTATCTAAACGCCTGATATGTCGTTCCATGTAACGCTGCCTTCAATGCAGCATGAAAGTGATTGGTGCATGTAAAAGCCTGATATGCCGTTCCATGTAACGCGGGCTTTAATGCAGCATGAAAGTGATTGGTGTATATAAACGCCTGATATGCCGTTCCATGTAACGTGGGCTTTAATGCAGCATGAAAGTGATTGTTGTATGTAAACGCCTGATATGCCGTTCCATGTAACGAGGGCTTCAATGCAGAATGAAAGTGATTGGTGCATCTACACGCCTGATATGCCGTTCCATGTAACGTGGGCTTTAATGCAGCATGAAAGTGATTGTTGTATCTAAACGCCTGATATGCCGTTCCATGTAACGTGGGCTTCAATGCAGCATGAAAGTGATTGGTGTATGTAAATGCCTGATATGCCGTTCCATGTACTGCGGGCTTCAATGCAGAATGAAAGTGATTGGCGTATCTAAACGCCTGATATGCCGTGAAACGCGGGCTTCAATGCAGAATGAAAGTGATTAGCGTATCTAAACGCCTGATATGCCGTTCCATGTAACGCGGGCTTCAATGCAGCATAAAAGTGATTGGCGTATCTAAACGCCTGATATGCCATTCCATGTAACGCGGGCTTCAATGCAGCATGAAAGTGATTGGTGTATCTAAACGCCTGATATGCCGTTCCATGTAACGCGGGCTTCAATGCAGCATGAAAGTGATTGGTGTATCTAAATGCCTGATATGCCGTTTCTTGGAACGCGGGCTTCAATGCAGCATGAAAGTGATTGGTGTATCTAAAGCCTGATATGCCGTTCCATGTAACGCGGGCTTCAATGCAGCATGAAAGTGATTGGTGTATGTAAACGCCTGATATGCCCTTCCATGTAGCGCGGGCTTCAATGCAGCGTGAAAGTGATTGGTCTATCTAAACGCCTGATATACCGTTCCGTGTAACGCGGGCTTCAATGCAGCATGAAAGTGATTGGTGTATGTAAACGCCTGATATGCCGTTCCATGTACTGCGGGCTTCAATGCAGAATGAAAGTGATTGGCGTATCTAAACGCCTGATATGCTATGTAACGCGGGCTTCAATGCGCATGAAAGTGATTGGCGTACCTAAACGCCTGATATGCCGTTCCATGCAACGCGGGCTTCAATGCAACATGAAAGGGATTGGTGCATCTAAACGCCTGATATGCCGTTCCATGTAACGCGGGCTTCAATGCAGCATGAAAGTGATTGGTGTATCTAAACGCCTGATATGCCGTTCCATGTAACGCGGGCTTCAATGCAGCATGAAAGTGATTGGTCTATCTAAACGCCTGATATGCCGTTCCATAGTGCCGCACAGCTGCTCTATGAGACTGATATCGGGGAGTTAGGAAGTCAATCGATTTTCAACAAGTCTCAACTGTGTTCCTGAAACCATTCCTGCACAACATTGGACCCGTGGTTTGGCGCATAGTCATCTTGGAAGACACCGTCGCTATTCAGGAAAAACTGCAACATTGCTGGGTGCGCAAAGTCAGCAAACAATTCACGATGATGAGTATTAGTCATACGTTGTTCCCTATGCATGCACCAGGGATCCAAGTTCCTGCCAGGTAAACTTGCACCACACCATACAACCGCCTCTTCTAGCTTGCACTGAGGAGATTATTCAGGACGGATCGAGTGCCTCATGTTGTTTGCACCAAATACGTACACGATCATCCACGGAATGGAGTAAAAAACATGACTTTTGAGACCAGCATACTTTTTCCCAGTCATCCGACGTCCAACTTCCATGATGTTTGTACCAGGCGAGTCTCTTGCGCCGATGAACAGTGGTTATACGAGGATGTCGTCGGGGTAGTTTGCTGATATAGCTAATTACGCGCGTGCGTGCTACAGTAGCATGATAGATACTGTTCCGGGGTGACCTCTGTTGCATGGGATAATCAACTCTTGATTATCCCATGCAACAGAAGTCACCCGGAACAGTATGCGCCTGTTGTCCTGTAAAAGTCGTCGGACCCCGCACTCACCTCTTACATCAACCTTGCGCGCTCTTCTTTGCAGTTTTTCCCCCGGGTCGTTGTTTAACCGTTTTCACGCCAGAGTGATACACTTTAACTACGCTGGCTCGCGAACAACCCACAAGTTCAGCCATTTGGGAAATCGAGGAACCGAACTCCCACAATCTGACCTATACGTTACGTTTGCCCATCACGCTCCGAATTTTACTGCCTACTTCTCCACTCACACCTTATACACTATATTGACAAAAGTCGCCAGACATCTAGAAGAAAAACACAACGTAGCAATTATTGACATACATTAGTATGGTGTCGGTCCACCTTTGGCCTTAATGCATGCACTGACCCTTCGAGACATGCCTTCGACAAGGTTTTGAAACACATCGATAGGTATGCGTTTCCATTTAATACATAATGCTGCCGCTAACTGTTGCTTAGTAGTAGGCCTTGCCTCCAAACTTCTTATGCGGCGCTCTAATTCATCCCATAGGTGCTCTATGGGATTGACATCAGAGATCTGTGCTGGCCAGTCCACACACAATACGGAATTATCGTCAAACCACACCACAACAGTCCTTGCTTTATGGCTCGGTGCATTATCCTGCTGATACCAACAAGCCTCGGTTCCATAATATTGCCATAGAGTTGGTAAGGCATAATTGTACAGAACATCGAGGTAGATGTGCTGGTTAACAGGTTTGTTCACGATAACCAATGGGCCAGAATCATACCACGGAAAACACCCCCACACGAGTACACTGCCAGCTCCAAACTTGACCGTAGGAACAGTACACTGTGGTAAATAGCGTTCCCCCGGCTGCCGCCATACCCACACACGGCCATCAGACTGATGGATTGTGTATCTGGATTCATCAGTCTATAGGATCCGTTTCCATTGATCTACGGTCCACGACAAATGTTCTTTATACCATGCTAAACGACGAGTAGCATTCCGAGTGGAGATGAAAGGCTTAACCCATGGAGATGACAACGGTAACCCATGAAATGAGGTTCTCTGCGAATGGTGCGTGTACATTTTTTTTTTTTTTTTGATTGGAGGTTTAACGACCACCGTGAGCAACTCAATGGGCTATAAGCAGTCGCCCGTCCCTAATTTAGGGTCACTGGTTCCAGGGAAGGGAGAGAGCCAGCGCCGTAAGACAAACACAACATCCATGCCTCGCCGGGATTCAAACCCGGACCCCTTCCGGACGAATGATCAGAGGCCAGCGCCTTAGAACACTGCGCCACCTGGGCGGCAAGGTGCGTGTACATACCGAGGTTCTAGCATTTTTACTCACCTGTACACTGAGGTCTTGTGCAGTACTCCGTCGATTAGCTGTAACGACTCTCCTGAGGCTTCGACGTTCTCTATCACTGATTTTCTTTGGTCTGCCGGTACGTTTTGGTGCTTCAGGCACGCCATGTGTCTTCCATTTATTCAGTACGTCCAAAACAATTGACTTGGATATGTTAAAACACCTCTCGGTTTCTCTTATGGACAACCTACTGATATAACACCAAGCAACCTTTCCTTTCTAAAATTCAGTTCTCTCCCGCCGCGACATTTTCTGTCCACTTCACAGCGCGATATGATAGCGGTCAGCTGCAGGCTTGTTTCTATACTATTTGCAGCTGTTTTTTTTTTTTTGATTGGAGGTTTAACGACCACCGTGAGCAACTCAATGGGCTATAAGCAGTCGCTCGTCCCTAATTTAGGGTCACTGGTTCCAGGGAAGGAAGAGAGCCAGTGCCGTAAGACAAACACAACATCCATGCCTGACCGGGATTCGAACCCGGACCCCTTACGGACGAATGATCAGAGGCCAGCGCCTTAGACCACTGCGCCACCGGGGCGGCATATTTGCAGCTGTACCGCGTATCGTAACAATACAGGGATCCGTTCATTTGCTATTCAAGGGGTGTCCGGTGGCTTTTCTCAATATAGTGTATATGCTACTTCGAACGACCATTCGTGTCCTCATGGAAATCACATGGCCAATGGGCTGTATCCACTTTTGGCAGAGGTGGTCATAATTCTGTGATCACTCGGTGTATATACTGTATGTCTTATATAGCAAATGTAATTTCGTACTAGTCGAAAAGCCGTAGAATTTGATTAACAATAGATGAATTTGCAATGTTAATTCTGAATTTGCAGTAAATCCTAAAATGAAATTGTTAGTAATCTTAAAGTGAGGCCGCATTCTCAGGGAAGGGTAACTAAGGGTTTTGTGGGAATTGAAGCTGCACCTTTAATGGAAGCATTGGTGATTGGATGATATGATAATACAACAAAACCCTACATAAAATTCTACTTTCACGATAATGATAATGAAAAGAAATTGAATAATGATTTGGTTTTGGTAATTTCTAGAAATAATTAAAAAAATGGACATCGCCCCTTCTGGCCCCTGTGGTAATCGCAGAATCAGGTATTGTGTTTCTTTAAAATGAAGATTTGAATATCTTTCTGTCACGTTGCTCGAATACAAGGAAAAATCGTGACGTCGGAATAAATTTTCTTAGGATCAGTTTTTCCCGTTTTCAATCGATATGCTGAGAGCAGTTGTAGGGGAGACAGAAACAAAATTGGCCTTGCGTGAACACTCTCGGCATCAATTTAGGAGTAGCCAAGGTCTTTCACTTTTCTCATTATTATGTCGCCTAGGTATGCAACTAACTGTCACAGCAGCAAACCAGAAGGAAACTCGTAACGAGTTTTTGCCCCCAGTTATCTGTGCAACACGTGTTCGGTCATCTAAGAGTGCAAAGGAAGGAATCATTTAAGTCATCGCGTGAAGGAAAGTTTGACCTTGAGGCGTTGAGTAGCACGTCAAAGATCGAAAAGAAAAACAAAAACAATTCGTTTTATGGAACGCCCCTCTCTCTCTCTCTCTCTCTGAAAGCACGAAAAAACTAAATCATTTGGACAGTTTCCTCCGTTTTGTGGTTAGTTGAAGAGTAAAACTGGAAAAAGTAGAAAAAACCCCAGCAAATTTGATTAGTGAGGGACTTATAAATGACGAGCTAGGAATAAGTGAGGAATCAGTATCGTTAAATGATTAATAAAACCGATATAAAATTAAATAGATATGATGATTTTGTGATGACTAAAATGATAACGGAAAAGCTGCAGTTAATCGGTTGGTGAATATTGAACAATTATGAAAAGGTGATGGGCCTTAACTAAAGAGGGTGTAACGACGGCCGAAATGCCGTGTGTGTCATATAAAATAGGCCCGAGTATAATGAACGACAATAGTCAGGCAATGTTACTATACATGGTAAAGAATAGTTGAAGTGACAGAAAACAGGAGTAATTCACCTGCGTTTACAAGAATTGCTGAAAGTGCTGTCCTCCGATATCAAGACACAGCTGCACACGACGGAACATGTTGTTCGTAACGGGCCACAACTCATCGCCAGTAAACTGGGCTATGGCATCCGTAATGTTCACTTTTGATTCATCAAGGGTGTGCCGATTAGTTGCGTACACTTTCCCTTTCAATGTTCCACACAGATGAAAGTCATAGGTGCAGAGATCGGGTGATCTGGGTGGCTATGGTCCCTTCGATACAGTTCTGTCCTCCCCAAAGACTTCATGCACAGCACGTAGACTGTTCCGCGCAGTATACGCCGTTGCACCATCCTTCCGAAAGAAAGCATATGATCGCTCTTCTTCTGTAAGTGCAGCAACAAATGGGTTGAACAGTTGCTGAACATAGCGCTCCAAGTTGATGGTGTCAGTGTAAAAGAATGGGCCGACTGTCCTCTTCGCAGACATAGCACACCAAGCGCCTATCTTTTGGTCGTACAGAGGAGTCTCCATTGTCCGTCTAGGATTCGTGTCGGTCCAAATCCTGCTGTTTTGCGCATTGACATACCCGGACAGATGAAACCATGCTTCATCTGTCATGTAATAAAGTGTTGGGTCCATTTCACCGCTGACAATTGTCTCCTGAAACCACTTACAATATTGCATCCGTTTTGCATAATCAGGAGTTTTAAGTTCTTGGAGTGCCATAACTTTGTACTACCGAAAATGCAAATCCACCTTAAGTATACGTCGGCATGACGTGGCAGATATACCCGTTGCAGACGATAATCGGCGAATCGACTTTCGAGAGCTTTGTAACATCATTGTGCACACATCCTTGATATTGTCTTTAGTACGGATTGTCTTGGGTTTGTTACTTTTCCTGTTGCACACCGTGCCGGTTTCACGAAATCTCCGCACTAACTTCTGTACCACTGATTTCGCCGGTGGGTGCTGCACAATGTGGAAAGTATTTCTGTAAAGGACTCCTTTAAAACCTTGTAGGAATTATTTCTGAATTACTGTCCCACAATGAAAATGCGCTGTTCCGTACTTAAAACGATTTCCGTTGCCTTTGTTCTCTCTTCACTTACACTTATGACCGCGTACCTACACTGCTCTGGCTGTGACTAACCACTCCGGAGAATTCTTTTGCAGCTGTGCACTCAGAAACTAGTTAGAAGTGGAACAAAGCGGTTTTAACTGGAAACCCGCCAAATAACATTAACCCGCCAAACAACGTCTGGCCACGAGTCCTCTTTATTATGTAATTGGTTGACGACTTTAGACTACATAATGTAATTGGTTGACGACTTTAGACTACATAATGTAATTGGCTGACGACTTTAGACTACGTAATGTAATTGGTTGACGACTTTAGACTACGTAATTTATTGGTTGACGACTTTAGACTACATAATGCAATTGGCTGACGACTTTAGACTACATAATGTAATTGGCTGACGACTTTAGACTACATAGTGTAATTGGTTGACGACTTTAGACTACATAATGTAATTGGTTGACGACTTTAGACTAACATAATGTAATTGGTTGACGACTTTAGCTAACATAATGTAATTGGTTGACGACTTTAGCTAACATAATGTAATTGGTTGATGACTTCAGACTACATAATGTATTTGGTTGACGACTTTAGCTAATATAATGTAATTGGTTGACGACTTTAGCTAACATAATATAATTCGTTGACGACTTTAGACTACGGTATTATGTAATTGGTTGACGACTTTAGCTAACATAATATAATTCGTTGACGACTTTAGACTACGGTATTATGTAATTGGTTGACGACTTTAGACTACATAATGAAAATCAGCGGTTAACTTTGGTTGAAGATTCCGAATGAAAGAGAGAGAATTGACATTAATGGGAGTACAGATTTTGGATGAAGACAAAGTCATTATTGAGAAAATATGACAGTTTTTTGGATGGAGGTTTTACTTTTATTGATGATCAGCAGAAAGAGAAATACTTCACAATCAGGGAATAATGTCAATTGCAGATGATACAGTATTCATTCAGAACCAGTGGCGTAACTTCAGATTTTGGGCCCCGAGGGAAGAGCTTGAATCGGGGCCCTGCTTCTTAAAAGACGGGAAAACTAAAACATGAAGACTTAGTAGTAAACTGTAAACTACTGGGTACCAATTTTACAACTATTGTAAAATTAGTTGAACTGTTTTAATGCCAAAAATTTGAGAAAAAATTCGCCGAAACTGTAAAAGCCAGAAAACCTTTCCCAATTGCTTAAACTGCTACATTCGTTTTCTAATATCTATTAAGGTGGTTGGGACCAGACAAAAATGCCAATAACCGCTTAATTCTTGTACACGGTCGAGTCACATTACTGTGACCACCAGCTAATATCCACAGAAACCGCCTGTGCAGCGCAGACAGCAACTAGACGGGCTGGAAGTGACTCAATAAGGTGCTGGAAGGTGTTCACAGGTATGTGGAGCCATGCTGACTGCAGTGCATCTCACAGATGCGTGGTGGAGGATCCATAGAGCGAACAACACGATCAAGGTGGTCCGACAGATGCTCAATTGGGTTAAAGTCTGGAAAATTAGGGGGCCAGGGAAGTACCTTGAAGTCTTCATACTGCTCTTCCAACCACTCTCGGATATATCTAGCTGTGTGACACGTCGTATTGTCGTTCTGGAAGATTCCATCCTCCCCAGGGAAGACAATCAGCATATATCGGTATACATGGTCTTCAAGGACGAATTAATAACGAACTCGGTCCATAGTGCCTTCCACAGGTATGAGTGGACCCAGGAAATGCAACAAAAACATTCTCCAGATCATAACGCTGCCCCTACCAGCTTGTGTTCTTCCAGCAATGGTTGAAGAGTGTTTGTTCTCCGATCATTCTCGCCTTATACGCCAATGTCCATCCGTTGGACGAAGCAGAAAACATGACTCATCGGAGAAGGCAACATTTGCTAATCAGCGGAGGCCCAATTCCGATACTGCCGTGCAAATGTAAGCCTTTTCTGCCGTCGCACCTTCGTTAGCATAGCTAACCCTATCCATCTGCATGGGAGCCCCATACGCAGCAGGGTTCGCTGAACTGTCATTTTAGACACACTTCCGGTGGCCCCCTGGTTCGACACGCTACAGTGAGTTACTCCACTGTAGCGTGTCGATCAGCCCTCACGTACCTTCACAGCCAATGTTCACCTCTCACATCAATGGCACGTGGTGCTCCGCAGTTTCCACTCGCTTGTTCGCAATGGTGCCATTTCTCCAATCACGATACACTTTAACCACAGCATCACGCGAACGGTTTTTACAAACTGCGCTGTTTCAGAAATACTGCCACCCTTGACCCGAAAGCCGATAATCATCCCTTTTTGCAAACCTGATAAATCGTTCCTTTTATCCATAACAGCAACGAGTGATACGTTTTCAGATTGCCTACAGCACACCTTATACAGTATACCCTCAAAGTCAGCTCTTGCCGCCCCGGTGGCGCAGTGGTCTAAGGCGCTGGCCTATGATCATTCGTCCGTAAGGGGTCCGGGTTCGAATCCCGATGAGGCATGGATGTTGTGTTTGTCTTACGGCACTGGCTCTCTCGCTTCCCTGGAACCAGTGACCCTAAATTAGGGATGGGCGACTGCTTATAGCCCATTGAGGTGCTCACGGGTGGTCGTTAAACCTCCAATCAAAAAAAAAAAAAAAAAAAAAAACAAAGTCAGCTCACGATACGTGCCTTCCTTCATTGGCTACGTGGTGTTGACGTCAAAAGTAGGTGGTCACAGTAATGTTACTCGTCTCTGTATATAGATAGTTACATACTTGTACTTAAAATATACTTAGTGAATATCATCAACCATTCTCAATCCACTGCTGGATGAAGGTCTACGCAAGTATTCTCCACATTTCTCTGTTTTAAATTATAGTTAGTTAATATCATGAACCATTCTCAGTCCACTGCTGGATGATGGTCAGGTTAGCTGAAGGGAGTTATGCAACAGATGTTTTATTCCTAATTCTGCAAGATTGAATATTGTTTTCCGAAAGTCATTGCTATCACATTTTTAGGTATGCTATTTTCAGTGAAATATGAAAGTATTTGAAATTAAATGTACATGTAGGTGATTTTATTAATTTTTTTTTGAATTTTTTTCCTGTAGATAGTTCATAACATACCTTTGAAGAATTTTGCGAGGACTTACTTCGAATATAACATAGGACTCTGTATTCCATCAACGTGTTCCATGGAAGATTTAGAAACGCTTGTAAGATCTGGTAAGTTTTCTTAAAGAACAGCAGTCGATATGATGCACGCAGCTTCTATTAACTTGGAGAAGTATCTATTAAGATGAATTGTGTTTGGGGTAACTAAGCAGTGTGATGAACAAATTTGGATTAAGTGATTTTGCAGAAAATTGTTGAACAATTGTCAACATTAAATACAAAAAAAAAACAAAAACAAAAAACAGCGGAGACAGGGGATTTTCTGAAGGTGAAACGTTTGACTTTGGATTGCACTGGACTGCAGTGGAACTCATAAGAGACGTTGAACTCATGTCATTATGGCCAGAACGTCATGCACATGCCCATCTTTTTTTTTTCAATTTCTGAAAGAATGCATCATATTGGGTTGATGCATAAGTCTATGCAGTTTTTCACCGAACTACAGGAATGCATTACGGGAAACGGAATCAATCACATTGTATTCCCCCCATATCTTATAGTGGTGTCCCAGCGTCTGAATAGGTCTGCAATGCCATTTTTGAAAAAAACGTGCAGATTTGCTGCGAAGAAATCATCAAGGATATTTTGGAGATCAACATCATTGTTGAAGGTTCTGTCACGGAGTGCATTCGGCAGAGATTGGAACAGGTGATAGTCTGAAGGGCCGACATCTGGGGAATTGGCCGGATGTGGAAGAATCTCCCGTTTCATGTCCTAAATGGCCGTTTTGGACATGTTTGCAATGTGAGTGCGTGCATTATCATGTTGGAAAAGGACACCATGGCACCGATGTGGCCGTTTCTGTTTAATTGCTCCCTCTACATGGCGGAGTTGCTCACAATGGAATTCAACGTTGATGGTCCGATTCTTCGGCAGCATTTCCCAGTGAATAATACCTTCCATGTCATACTAGACACACAAAATGATCTTCGCAGCATGAAGGTCATGTTTCGGACGTGGTGTGGGCGTCTTGTTTGCTCTTAACCATTCTCTCTCATGACTGAAATTCACGTACAGGGACCACTTTTTATCTCCAGTAACAATGCGGGACAGAAAGGGTTTGTGCTGCTGAGAACATTCGCGATAACGGGAGAGAAAGGAACCACATGTGACAACACGCTGATTCTTGTTGTCATAGGTGAGAGTGTGAGGCACACAAGACCTCGATTTCTGGACCTTTCCCGTACGTTCCGGGTATCGCACCACTGTGTCCTGATCACAGTCCATCTTAGTGGTCAACTCGCGTGTGGTTTGATGCAGACCAAGTGGATGAAATGATTCGAACGATCCTCATCAAAGTGAATTGGACGATCTGAGCGTGGAGAGCCGCTGAGGTCAAAATTGCCACCTCGGAACCGTTCAAACCATTTACGGGCTGTCCTCGGAGCAATAGCATCCTCTCCATACGCAGCAAAAATTTGTCGAGTAGCCTCAGCGGTTGTGGTTCCCTTGTTAAACTTGTAGAGGGGCAGATGTCGGAAATGTTCATTCCTCTCTACTTGACACTCCGTACTTCCGGACCTGAAAAACTAAACACCAATTGCCATAATCACACAACGCAATATGATTTGGATACACAATATTACTGGCTACGTTTTGAAACACACTGGCCATCTGAACCGTCAATACTGACCTGGGAAAACACTCCTGAAATAAAACGGAATGAACTGATGCATCAACCCAACATAAAGCTAACTAATATTTATTTGTACTTTGTTGGGAAAGTAAGGGGGAAATTTTTAAATCTGAGTGGAACCGGGAGTTTCCTCTTGGGATTAAGGAAAACATCCACTATTTATCAGTTGCTTCTTTATTATCACAACATTCAATATTCATATAAAAGAAGCAATCCCTCTTTAAAAAAAATCGACACATCAGGCTATTCGTAATCAAACTTTGCAGATGGAATTGGGCTGAAAGGATAATGAAATGATTCCGTTGCAAATGCAAAAGGACGTTTTATTTAAGAGCTGTTTCAATACGAACTTTAAACGCTTGGTGATGGGATTAAATCCATACCAGGCGATAATGCATGCATACGTTGCTTGGTGATGGGATTAAATCCACACCAGGCGATAATGCATGCATACATTGCTTGGTGATGGGATTAAATCCACACCAGGCGATAATGCATGCATACATTGCTTGGTGATGGGATTAAATCCACACCAGGCGATAATGCATGCATACATTGCTTGGTGATGGGATTAAATCCACACCAGGCGATAATGCATGCATATATTGCTTGGTGATGGAATTGAATCCACATCAGGCGATAATGCCTGCATATATCCGCCGCGGTACTGATTATCGAGACATCGTATCATATCTTGTGGTAATTTGTTCCAAGCATGTTGCATTGCCTTTGCAGGTTCATGATATTCCAGGGCGGTGCCTAACTCACGTCGAAAAAGTTCCGTACATGTTCAGTTGAAGATAGGTCAAATGACCTGGTGGGCCATGGGCGTGTGTCGACGCCAAGGGGACATTGCTGAGAGATATCAGCTGTGTGTGGGTAGGCATTTTCTTGCTGAAATTTGGTCTTTTGAAGACGTTCCGTTTTATGGAGTTTTATGGGTCACACTATATCTCCTCGTCACCACTATTAACTGCGATTGGTTGCCGCAGGAAGTGGCTTTCAACACCGTAACACCAGTTATTCTAGTGGTGTGACATTCAGTGACTCTGCGAGATTTGTGCCGTTGCCCATCCAATCTTCATATAGCGAATACGGCAATCATCAGCTCCAAGACAAAAACCGAGACTCATCACTGAATATGATACAATGCCAGTGGTGTCCTGTCAGCGATGCTAGAAGAGGACTCCACTGTAGACTGAGTTGACGCTGGTGGTTGGATAAAGGAAGACGTCTTAAGGGATGATGGGAGTAGAGTCGTGCTTCTGTAAGTCGTTGAGAAATGGTACGTGATAGTACGGGATGATTCAAGTACGACGCTACATATCTGCGGATGATGGAGGAAAATGCTGTTGGATCTCTTCGGGATGCTCGAATGTGTTGGATGATGACAATACCAACAGGGAATGAAGGTGGAACAAACACGCAGAGGAAAGGCGAAGCGTAAAAGTTGTCGTAACGACATCGCCGCATGCTAAAGGAGAAAGAAATTAAACTTAACGTATATATATACAGGATGCATAGGAAAGTCCCTTTAGCCTGAAATAACTTGCGAACGGAGAGAGGTACAGTTATGCAAGTGAGATAACGGTATAGTAAAGCGACTACGCCCGATCGAATGCAACCGATAGCAGCGTCCCTAGTGGCGAAATGCGGAAGTTAGCCATCGCAAATCAGAAACGAAAAGAGATAGAGCACAATTTCCAATTCCAAAGTTGTACGGCATCAATTAATTAATACAAAAGGACATTTGTTTCACACGGATATGATAAATTGTCGCCTGAATACCCTAAAATGTCCGAAATCGATGCGCGATGATTCGAATCTGCATACTCACATTTCGCAAATGTAGCCGTATGCAAATGCAGATTGTGACGTTGTACCGTACCTACGATATAAAAACCAGTAGCAGGATGCACCCTGATCAGAAGTGTAGGTCTACGTACGGTGTGTGAGAATGGCGAGCTTCACTCACTCCCAATATTACGAGATGGTGCTTATTTACGGCAAATACCAACGGACAGAGATACCTCTAACTACTACAGGATATCATACCTGACGTTTTAGATGACACTCCCTTGTCCGCATTCGTTCCTTGTGGTTCCAACATGACGGTGCCCCTGCACACCAGCCAGTAGCAGTGCGACGCTTTCTCACAGAATATTTTGGGCAACGAATCATCGGGTATGGTGGTGCTGTTGAATGGCCTGCACGATCGCCGGACCTCACTCCATTGGATTTTTTCCTCTGGGGTTACATAAAAAATCAGGTGTATGCAACAGCGCCTACAAGTCTGCTGGATCTACGTCGTCGTGTTATAGATGCTTGCAATAGTGTGACACCTTCCATGCTGAGGAATGTGCATACAGAGTTACTTTTACGAATACAAATCTGTATCGTGGGCAATGGCGAACTCTTCCAACATACAAAATATTAACCCTTTATCACTGTGCGCCAGTTTGCCTTTTATGCTTATGTTTTGTCTGACGTCATCAAACTGTATTGACATAAGTACGCATTTATGCAATAAATTGTGTGCATGAACGTTCACACAAATAGGCAGGCATCAATTTCGGACATTTTAGGGTATTCAGGCAACAATTTATCTTATTCGTGTGAAACAAATGTCGTTTTGTACTAATTAATTAATGCTCTACAACTGTGGAAATGGAAATTTTGTTCTATCTCTTTTCGTTTTCGATTTGCAATGGCTAACTTCCGCATTTCGCCACTAGGGGCGCTGCTATTGGCTGTATTCGATCTGGCGTAGTCACTTATGTCACTTGCATAACTGTATCTCTCTTCGTTCGCAAGTTATTTCAGGCTAAAGGGAATTTCCTATGCACCCTGTATAAATAAACATATATGGGACCCAAATGAAGATATTTGAACATTTTATTCATTAGGAATGGCTCTCTTAAAAGGCTTCTTTACTGGATAAGAGCATTTGACAGACTGAATAGAAAAGGTTTTTTCTAAAACATCCGAAAGTGTTGTGTTTTGAACAATCCCTTTTAAAAGGATACCACTTGTCAGCTGATTTATAAGATAAACGATGCGCCCGCTCCGCCGAACAGAGTAAGGTCAATGAACCCTTTTAAATGCCGCCCCGGTGGCGCAGTGGTCTAAGGCACTGGCCTCTGATCATTCCCCCGGTAAGGGGTCCGGGTTCGAATCCCGGTGAGGCATAGATGTTGTGTTTGTCTTACGGCACTGGCTCTCTCCCTTCCCTGGAACCAGTGACCCTAAATTAGGGATGGGCGACTGCTTATAGCCCATTGAGTTGCTCACGGTGGTCGTTAAACATCCAAAAAAAAAAGAACCCGTTTAACGCATCAATTTTTAACACCTACAACCGCCAATGTTTTGCAATTCTAAGCATCACGGCTAACACAACGATCATACGATTCTTTCTTGCTGTTCGACCAGAGCCTTCTGGACGTGAATGAATGCGTGCCCTCGTGTAACCATTGTTGCCCACTGTCGCATCGAAACGGCCAAGATGTCGAGCAGTTAATTCGTCGACACGACCAGCTCGCTTTAAGCAGTCCAATAATACGGACCCTCTCAAATTCACCGTACTGTTCGTAAGATCTGAGAGTTCGTTCTCGGTGCATTCTGGAGATCCGCTGAACTCACCACAACCATGAAAACGGTTGCAGCATTCACATAAGGCTACACCTGTCCTCCAGGATTTTCATTCTCCAGCACTCAACCAACAGGTTTGATTGTGAAGGAGCAAGTCACCAAATTTGCCATCATCTAAAAATGTTTTGAACTTTCTATGCGTATGAGCACGGTTTCACCCACTAATTAAATTCATTAGTTTCCACTACCTTGTCCACTGTATTTGATAGTCCTTCACATAATGCTTTTTGGTGTACAGTGCAATGTAGCAGTTCAAATTTGATCGCATCACTTTTCAGTCAAAAATGAAATTTGGTTTACACTTCATTTCAGCATAATTTCGTTCCGCTTGCCACATGCGGCCTTGAGGCAATCAGTTTGACAGCACTGTGTTAGCCTATCAAATTGCAATGATCTTGTGGAATTACTAAAGCGTATGGTACTAAATTCATATTTTTCTTACTAGAGTAATTGGTGGAGTTAAATACGGAAAAAGGGCTGAAAAAGTCAAAATAGAATATTTAGCAAAATCTATATATTTAAAACACAAGGTCGTTTCTTTCTACGATTTTATTTTAAATGAAAGCTACTGAACCACAGATTTGTCATCGCTAATTTTTATTGTTGTAAGTAATTTTTTTATGCAACCACGGCATTTTCTATGTACAATCCGCCGTAAGAGGAATAAAGCACGGGAAACAGGGAACTACGTGAAATTGTTCTGATTCGGTAGTACAGCCAACAATAATAAAAAAATAAATGAAATAGCCTATGTCCACATGAAAAAAGTAAGCTTCCCAACGGTGAAAGAATTATCTAAATCGGTTCAGTGGATTTAGAGATTAGAAAAAAAATCCGTATATTATGGTGAACTACTTTCTTTTACGTTGGGTGTGATCAGCTCGTATGTAAACAAAAGCGGAACGATACACGGAAATCGGGAACTACTTGAAAGCGATCTGATTCAGTAGTACAGCCAAAAATGATTAAAAAATAATAAAAAATAAACAAAATAGCCTATGACTACCGGAAAGAAATTAGCTTCCCAACGGTGACAGAATTAACCAAATCGGTTCAGTAGTTTTCGTGATTACCTCAAACACATACAAAGTTTCTGTCTTTATAAATGTTATTAATATTAGTACAGATAAACGAAATAGGCTATGTCCACCGGAAAGAAGTAAAACGGTGAAATAATTATTCGAATCTGTTCAGTAGTTTTCGAGATTAGTAAAAAAAAATCCATATGTTGAACGACTTTCTTTCACGTTGGGTGTGATCAGGGTGTATGCAAACAAAGTGGAACAATACACGGGAAGTTATGAACTTCTTCAAAGCGATCTGATCCGGTGGTACAGCCAAAAATAATAAAAAATAATAAAAAAAAAAAGAAATAGCCCATAGCCACTGTAAAGACATAAGTTTACCAACTGTAGAAAGAATTATCCAAATCGGTTCAGTAGTTTTCGAGAATACCTCAAACACACAAACAAAGTTTCTCTCTTTATATATTAGTGTAGATCATATAATGATACAAACAAAACTGTTGAAACCAAACTGGCAAAATAAAACACATTTTTAACCCTATTGTGTAGTTATCTAGACACGATACCATTTCGGGTCACTGAAAGAATACCTCAATACTTCAATGTAAGCCCGTCAACGATGGGTAGGCTCAAGTTTATACAATAATGAGGAACGCCATCGTTAAATTCGTATACGAGTAGTTGGAAAAATTAAAAATTAATGGGAATATTACAAAAATTTTGTTGTTGGTGACCCATCTTACGCACTGCCCATTTATTATTATATTCAACCGTTTATTATTATAGTTATGCATTTTATTACAATTCGTGTTATATGACAAGAAAAAATTTCAGTCATAGCTTTTTCAACCGTGAATGGCACGGATTACGGACAAATTTCTGTATTCATATGGAAAATCTCGAATCCGAATTTTCTCAAAACGGAATTACTGACTACAGAAATTCTGTCAGAAGAAATGGAAATTTTTAAAACGGAAATTTCGTTAAAAGACGTCAACTTCATTGCACGTTATTTTCAAGAATTTCCCGATAATTCACACCATTTATTTTTTAATGTGTAGTGAGAGATTACCACGTTGGACGCCCCGGGGGCGCAATGGTCTAACGCTAGCCTCTGACCAGTCGCCGAAAAAGGGTCCGATTTCCCCGTATGTTGTGTTTGTCTTAAAACACTGGCTCTCTCCGATCACTGGAATCAACGACCATAAATTTGCGACAAGCGAATGTCTTTAACCCCCCTCCCCGAGTTGCTCACGATAGTCGTTAACGCCCACATCCGAGTTGCTCACGATAGTCGTTAACGCCCACATCCGAGTTGCTCACGATAGTCGTGACCCCCCCCCCCAAGTTGTTCATGATAGTCGTTAACCTCCCCCCCGAGTTGCTCACGATAGTCGCTAACCCCCCCCCCCCCCGAGTTGCTCACGATAGTCGCTAACCCCCCTCCCGAATTGCTCACGATAGTCGTGACCCCCCTCCCCAATTTGCTCATGATAGTCGTTAACCACCCCGAATTGCTCACGATAGTTGTTACCCCCCATACCGAGTTGCTCACGATAGGAGTTACCCCCCTCCCCACCGAGTTGCTCACGATAGTCGTTAACCACCACCCCCGAGTTGCTCACGATAGTCGTTAACCCCCCCCTAACCATTTAGCCACCCGCGGCAAATTGTTCTGTGTAACATAGTTCTGTGTGACAATTGTCCTGCACTGAAAAAAACGTTTTGTTAATTCAACAAATATTTTGTTGAATCAAAAAAATATTTTGTCGATATACAGTCAACAAATTTTTTTGTTGAATTTGCTAAATTATTTTGTTGAAAATTATTGTTGGTTTAACAAAATTTATTGTTATTACGACAAAACGTTTTGTTGCTGCAACAAAACATATTGTGTCACGATAACAATATGTTTTGTTGGATCAAACAAATTCCCCAAAATCGACAAATCATTTTGTTAAATGAACAAAACGTTTTGTGGTGATAACAATAAATTTTGTTAAACCAACAATAATTTTCAACAAAATAATTTTACAAATTCAACAAAAAATTTTGTTGAATTAACAAAAGGTTTTTCTCAGTGTGTGTGCTACGAATGTTGACTAAAACAAAATTGGAAATAATTTCATATAATCTGCGGCATATGTGATTTGCGATTTTCTTTTTCATTTTCGGCAGTTACAGTGTGGACTGGAATTACAAACTGAATTTGTGAAGCCAATGGGAAATATTGCCCCCTCCCCCCCTTTTTTTCTGTATCGTGAAAAGGAGGTTTCTAATGCTCAACATTTTCTTGACCGCGGATTTTAGGCAGTTACGCCGTTTCATAAAACAACGCGCGAAACATGCGACTTAGAATGAATTATTTCGAGCTGCATTGTGTCCGTGAATGTTTTCTTCTTGCTTGAGTTTAGTCAGGATTTGGTTCAGTAGTTTATTTGTATCGCGCTGCCGCCCTACGACGTGCAGTCACGAGGAAAATTTGTCTGCTGCAAACTACAGCGGTGAAATTGCGCAATTTAAAAGGACATTACGATTCACAAAACCACTTTAAATAGCGGAATTATTTACTGTTATGCAATATTAAAGCAAGCGGAAAACAATTTCCCCTTAAACAATGCGTGGGATATATTTGACCAGTTGCGTTTTAGGTTTTTACTTGCCCAGAATGGGCAGTCTTTGTTTTGCGAGGGAGAAAATTACGCATTAGCAAAATTTGTTCACTGACGTGGTATGTACAAACCAAATGATAATTTATTCGGAATTAAAGAATTGCTTCCAAAAGCATTAAGGCCGTCTTGGAATGCTTCACGAAGTTTTAAATAATGATTCGAGATTCGAATAGAGTAGAGCGTCGAAAATCCGAACTAATTGGGACCGGATTTCCGATGTGTTCGGATTATTATCCAACATGTTAAATAATACAAATACGCTAACATTTCTACATCATATTATCCAAATATTGGGTTAATGCATAAGTTCGTGCCGTTTTATTTCATGAGCGTTTCCCAAGCCAGTAGTGACAGGCCATCTCACTTCGATGAGGATCGTTTGAACCATCTCATCCACTTGGATCCGCGTCAAACCACACGCGAATTGGTCACTGGGATGGACTGTGATTAGGCCACAGTGGTGCGATACCTAGAACCTATGGGAAAGGTCCAGAAACTGGGGTCTTATGTGCCTCACACTCTCATCTAGGACAACAAGAATCAGCGTGTTGCCATATGTGGTTCCTCGCTCGCCCAGAATCGCGAATGTTCTCAGCAACGCAAACCCTTTCTGTCACGTATTGTTACTGGAGATGAAAAGTGGTACCTGTACGTGAATTTCAGGCATCGGATGGAATGGTTAAGCCCAAACAAGACGCCCACACCACGTCCAAAACATTGTTGCGTGCATGATGGAACATGGAAGGTATTATTCACTTGGAAATGCTGCCAAGGAATCGGACCATCAACGCTGCACTCCATTGTGAGCAACCCTGCCGTGTGGAGGGAGAAATTCAGCAGAAACAGCTACATCGGCGCTATGGTGTCCTTCTCCAACATGATAAAGCACGCCTTCAAAGTGGAAACATGACCAAAACGGCCATTCAGGTCATGAAATGGGAGATCCTTCTACAACTAGCCTATTTTCCAGATGTCGCCCCTTCAGACTATCATCTGTTCCGATCCCTGTCGAATGCACTTCGTGGCAGAACGTTCAACAATGTTTTTGATCTCCAAAATATCCTTGATGATTTCTTCGCAGTAAAACCTGCACGTTTTTTCAAGAATGGCATTGCAGACCTATGCAGACGTTGGGACATCATCGTAAACAATAGGAAGAGAGGGAAACATAGTTGATTGATTTCATTTTCCCTTCTGATATAATACATTCCTGTAGTGCGGTGAAAAAACCGTCATGAACTTACGCATCAACCCAATATATGTACCAAAAATAAGCAACTGTACACACAAAAATATTACATAAGACAAACTTTTCTTTGGTTATGCAATAGGGAGCAAGTTTTCGGTTTTTTCACTGCTGCAAAATTTTTAAACATACTAGGGGCTGCGCTTATAGGCTTGCTACGCTCGTTTCCAGAGTAGCCCTCGGGCCCTGCAGCCCGATCTTCAAGTACACTGGCGTGCAGAAATTAAGGACGAGACGGTTTTTCGAATGTAACGTCGATGGAGAAATGCTCCACATCGACTCAAACCATACCATAAGATCTCCAAGATGTAAGAATATGGGACAAGTGAGCAAAACCGTCCAAACAAGGAATCCAAAGGATACAAAGGCACTTTATTGAAAAGGTAGCTTCGAACAATGGACAGAAGACAGAAACGTCCATGTGACAGGCGGCGCTCAAGAAAAATCCAGTCTTTAGTAGTGGATATGAGCACCCCTGACTGCGTTGCAGGATTTACAACGTCTCTCCAGGCTGAGGACGAGGTTATCAAGGAGCTGTTGAGGCATCGCGACCCATTTCTCTTGTAGCGCCAATCGCAGCTGCGGAATCGTTGCTGGCGGCCGGTGACGTGCTGCCAAGCGTCTCCCGAGAAGGTCCTACACCTGTTCGATTGGATTTAGGTCCAGGGACCTTGCGGGCAAATCCATGCGTTGAATATCTTCACTCTCCAACAGCTCAGCGACAGCCGCTGTACGATGAGGCGTAGTGTTGTCGTCCATGAAGAGAAATTCAGGACCCACAGCATCCCTAAACAGACGCACGTGAGGCAGTGAGGCAGGAGAATCTCGGTACAATAGCGGGCACCAGTGACTGAACCTGCTTGGAAGATGTGGATGTCAGTACGGCTACCAAGCATGATACCTCCCCAAACGAGAATTTCGCCACCTCGAAACCGGTCCCTTTCGATGATGTTGGAGGTGTGATTGCGTGTTCCCTGCTCTTTCCAGATGTTTATACTTAAAGAATCGCTCGTCAGACTAAATCGACTCTCATCCGTAAAGAAAACTCGACCCCATTGCTGATGTGTCCAGTTCTTGTGTTCCTGGCACCACAGAAACCGCCGTCTCCGATGAGCAGGCGTTAATGGCACACACCACCGTACTGGTCGTCGTGCAAATAGACCACCTTTGTGCAGCCACCTGGCCACAGTAAAACGCGATAACGAACGTCCAGTTGTCTGTTGCATGTGCCTTGCGATTTCTCCCGCTGTCTGCCGTCTGTCTCTTCTCGCCTGTAGGACAATATACCGGTCGTCCGCCGCCGTGGTTGCTCGTGGACGACCACTGCTAAACTCTCGGACAGCTGTTCCCGTCGTTTGAAATGCTCTCCAAGCTCGTGAAACGATGCTGTGAGCGATCCCGAACTCCTCGGCCACACTAGTCACACTTCGACCTTCTTCCAACTTCCCAATGACGCGACCTCGGGTAAAGTCATCCAGATGTCGTCTACTGGATTGCCTGTTGGCCACATCACACGGTGGTAGCAACTCGACGTCGTTCAAACCGATGTACACCGTGCAATAGCTTTCACCGAATTGCTGAGCGTACACCGCGTGTGTGCTTTATATCCTTCCGACACTCCCCCCACGTCATGCTGCATATATGCGCATGCTCTGCCTTACCGGACCCTAGTCCATCACTTGAGTGGTCTTTCAGTCCGTTCTGCCTACTCGTTCCGCTGTTATGCTAATTTCTCCTCTTAGTCCTTAATTTTTGCACACCAGAGTATTTCACATGAAATAAAAACTGGAAAATTCAGATAAATTTCAATTTTAATTGCAAGCATAAGCAAATAAAGCTTGTTGTTCCGAAGTTTCAGGTTTTTTTACTGTTGTTATTTTTTGAAAGGGCGGGCTTTTGTTGTTTGTACTTATAGCACTTACTAAATTTACCACTAAGGAAAACAAAAGCGGTCCAAAAAGCATTTCCGTAAACCGTAAACCGTTATACTAAACCATTAAACAACTGAGATAGCTTCACCAACAAAACATATGCATAACAAATTCTCTATGTCACCATGGCAGCAGGTCACGGGACCAGAACGTTCTTTTGTGGTTATCGTGAAGGCAGACAAGCCGTTCGTTTCTTTCCTTTGGGTCTTTAAAAAATGCTTAAAAATCAGGAAATGACTTTTTTGACTTTTTTTTTTTGTATAAAAATGATGATATTTGTAAGTTTATGCTGTAAACATTGCAATGCGTTATGAGATATAGTTTGCCATATATCCGTTTTTTAAATGGATCCCATCACGAAATAGAGAATTTTGTGAAATTTAAAAATTTAATTTCTCGTAACATAAATCGAAATTCAAAAAAGAGCGACGAGGTGCAAAAATTCGGTCATGGCACTACATGCCTACAAAGTTTCGTGGTTCTGTTGCTGTTAGTGTGTCCGGAACGCGACCTGAGAGCACTTTTTTGTTTAGCTTAAGTTTGAAAGACAATAGCACTTGAAGTATTGCTAAAATAAAAAAAACCGGTTTATTTCAGTGTGTTTTCCAAACAATTCTCTACAAACGATGTAAATTTCATATTTTTGTGTTTAATACGTTTTGCGCTGCGAGCTAGGAATGCAAGAGTGTATCGAAATTTCTAAAACAGCGACAGCAGTTACTTTTTTATGGAATAGAAAGAAAGTACAAATTCCAAAGCTTCCCAATCATTACAAGATAGTTCCGATTGCAAAAGGGTGCGCTTTATGCTGAGTGGAGGGGTAATAACGTACTCCCCGGCTCACAGTGTACAATGGAGCTCAGGGATGAAACAAGGGGTGGTACTGCCGGTCGTGAAATCGTAGCCCCGCAGTGAGCGAGTGACTGGGGAAGTTTTCACCTTTTGATTCTGAGTATCAGAAGTCACCCCCACCTTCGACACGTCGCACCCACCCCCAAAATTAGGCGATTCCATTATCATCAAGAGCCAAGTTAAACTGAACGGACTATACGTAAACGGGATTAATGCTTGTATATTTATGATTATAATACTAGATATATTTAAGGTGGTTGAGCTCTTGTTTTCTCTTGGATTTAATAATTAGTACTAAATGCTCTTAATTTATATTGAACTTTGTAATATTACTGTGACTTCATGTTTTTATTCCATTGTGTTAATATTGTGTTAATATTTAAATTAAGTTTACTACATATGACAATTTTGGATGTTTGTGTTTTGTTAGATATAAATGTACTGTGTTGTGTGGGAATTTTCATTAAATTCAAATTCAAATTCTACCCTCCCCCCAAAGTAGAGGGGAGCTTTTTCGGATTTTCGACGTACAAC
Organism: Macrothele yani; assembly: GCA_039090855.1. Taxonomy (NCBI): domain Eukaryota; kingdom Metazoa; phylum Arthropoda; class Arachnida; order Araneae; family Macrothelidae; genus Macrothele; species Macrothele yani. The sequence goes on along the minus strand of CM077005.1, from coordinate 118,101,815 downwards.
TGTGTTTCTGTGTTTGTGTTTCTTAGAAACTACCTGAAATATTTTTTTTTTTTGATTGGAGGTTTAACGACCACCGTGAGCAACTCAATGGGCTATAAGCAGTCGCCCGTCCCTAATTTAGGGTCACTGGTTCCAGGGAAGGGAAAGAGCCAGTGCCGTAAGACAAACACAACATCCATGCCTCACCGGGATTCGAACCCGGACCCCGTTCAGACGAATGATCAGAGGCCATCGCTTAGACCACTGCGCCACCGGGGCGGCTACTTGAAATAACGTGAGACATTAATTTTGAGAAATACCATGTTGTATATGGCGTAAATCTTGTACCAAATTTCTGAGACAGAACGAAAAATTTGTCTGTTAGTAAATTTCTCCAAAAATCAAAGGAGAATTCAATTTTTTACGTTTAGCTGTATTTTTACCAAGTCTTTTTAAACACTAGGACACTGAAAATCACCGAGGATTACGCGAAAGTCTTGTGTGTAATGTGAACGACTTTTGACAAAAATCCCAAATCAACTTAAATACACAAATAATTATTTTTATTTTAAATTAGAAAATGTCTTTCAATCACTGAACTGGGAAAACAAAGGAATACAGATTAATAGAGATTATCTAACACACCTTCGTTTTGCTGATGACATAGTAATTTTTGGTACTACCCCATCACAGCTGCAGAGTATGATCCAGGAACTTGCTGACAAGAGTAAAGAAGTGGGATTAAAAATGAACTTTCAGAAGACAAAAGTGATGTTCAATGCTTTTACAAGAAATGAAGATTTATAGATTGATGGAGAAAAGCTGGAGATAACAGATACGTACGTTTATCTTGGACAGCAGATATCAAGTGAGGGTCACATTGATGAAGAAATTAATCGGCGTATGAAATTTGCCTGGAGAGCTTTTGGAAGAAACAGCATAATTTTCAAGAGCAATATGCCATTATGTCTTTAAAGAAAAGTTTTTGGTCAATGCATCTTTCCAGTGCTTACGTATGGTGCAGAGACGTGGATCTTAACTAAAAGAGACATACAAAGGCTGCAGACAACTCAAAGTAGCATGGAGAGGTGCATGCTTGGTGTAACCAGGAGAGATAAGAAGAGGAACTCGTGGATCCGAAAAATGACAAGACTGGAAGACATCATGATCAGAGTTAAATCCCTGAAATGGCAATGGTATTGGTATTGGTAACTGTGGGTAACATAGTAGTACCCAGTTTATTGCTATAACGAAATACAGACATAGGAGATTCATTAAAAGCTGCAGTACAGAAAACAACAGTGCGGAAAATCAGTATATCCACGATGCAGCACAACTTTACACAGAAAGGAAATGAATATGCACTCGAACAATGAATGGCCTAACGGCATGTCAAACGCTATAACACATGTGCACAAATGCATGAAATGTACTATGCTATGATAAAACAACCGAACGGAACTGAAATGTGGTCAGAGCTCAAAACAACATTGAGTACCTCAGCAACTTTATAAAAATAACAAAGGTAACAAACGTACCACTATAATAATCCGCGATAGAGGAAAGCACTAACACAGCAAACACTCACAATTATAGGTAATTTAAAAAACAGGCACAAATTCAGGAAACAACAGATAAGATAATGATACTGAGATAATGAGGAGATCATACAAGTAACGAGACCGATTAGTTGTGAAAACACAGCAAAAACACACAATTATCGCAACTTTAAAATAAAGCAAATTTACAATACATTAAATAAAGCAAATAAAGCAAATTTACACACAAATGAAGCAAATTCACAATACATTACTTGTGAATCACAGTAAAAACACACAATGAAAACATCAGAATCAACATGCACTAAGTCTGCAAAACCAGGACATCTGCGAACGGGTTCGCAAATCCCTAGCATTGAGAGAACAAAAAACAATCGGTGTGAGGAAGAAAACTAAAGGTCATCGCTAAAAGGATAGAAGGTATCACATATATGCTTCTCAACGAGCTCCTTCAAGGAGGCGAGACGGTGCGTGTAACGTCTCAAAAAAGGCTGATACCGAGGATCGGTGGCACACAGAGATTCAAAAAGTGACAAATAAGCTTCGAATTGCGTTACCGCTGCATACAGGTCCAGATCAGGTGAGTGAAGGAATTCTTAAGAACCAACAATCGTACGTGCAGGTTGAAAAAGACGTAAAAGTTGCTGTCTTGACAGTGGTCCAGGAACTGGAGGAAACGTATCAACTGCCTGCAGAACCTCAGCATCAGAGAGAGGATTGAAGGACCTGAGCGGAGAAGCATACTGTTTGAAGAATCATCAGGTGGAGAAACACCGGAACCGGAAACCTCGGGAACACTAGATGAATCCTCAGAATGTGGCACAGAAAGTTGTTTTAACTTTTTCTGTTTCACAGCGCCTTTGGAAGTTCCAATCCGCTTCGAAGAAGAAGCTGAGGCGGATATATCCATTAGTGGATCAGGCTCACCTCCCAGGTCAGGAGACTAGGAAACAACCGTCGCCGAAGAAGCAGTACGTAGCTGAGCTGCCTTAGTGGAGACTGGTACAACAACCGAGGCTTCAGGAAGATGTTGCAACAAGGGTATGGTAGACAAGGTTGTAAATGGAGATCCGATATCCGAGAGGCTAGGAGAAGAGCCAGACGGCCGATCTGCCAAACCACCACTCAACACACCCGGATCGGAACACTCCGCTGTAGACACATCTGTAGTCGAAGACAACTCTGTAAATCTTGAAGGTGGATGCCCAATCGTACGGGTCGGGAGAGGAGGAAAGGCAGCATTGTCCGTGACGGAACTGTTCGTCTGACGGAGAAACGAAGAATTCGCGTCAAGCAAACTACCGGTAGTGGGGATAGTAGAAAGACCAATGTGGCCAGCAGTGGGATGCAAACTTGATGAACGTCCTCGTTGAACTCGGTCACAGGAGGAAGTGGTGTGATTCTGTGTTAAACAGTGTGTACAATAGTGAGCAGTGAAAATCTTGAAACTGTACGTTCGTGCGCCAATTTCAACAGTAGCTTCTGTAGGGCAATCCGCCAAGGCTTTGTCGGTGGGAAAGACGACCAATAACTGACGGCGAGGTCCGGTAGCATGTGCAAATCGAGTTCCGCGGGGAGCGTCAGAGCGGCGACGGACCTTGCCAACAATTTTACAAACATGACTGACAAGGAGAGGAAGTGCAGTATCAGGCACTTCCTGTGGAACAGGATAGAACGTGATGTTCACCGGTCGCTTGGAAAGAGGCGACGGGATGAGATGGTTTGTCCCAATCGAAAGTCCGTTTGCAAGAAAAAGTCAGCATCCTCCTTGTGATTGAACTGTACCGAAATACCCCGAGGAGTACGGGAAATTCCTGCAATGGACGGAGACGACACATGTCCAGAGAGGGCTTCCATGTAGCGTGGCAATGGAGTATTTGGTAAAGCATGAAAGAGCACACCTCTATCCAGGAGGTTATGGAACTCACGGCCAATCTGCGAATTGTCATCTATCGTTACCTTCACCTTGTGGTTGGATACCTGAATAATAGGTGTTGCTTGCAAAAGACCATCTGGTGGAGAGGAATCGGACGTAGAAGTAGCACCTCGTTGCACTTTAGAGGCAAATGACATCCTCGGAAGAGAAGTCTGTCCTGATCCGGCAAGCACAGAAGGCTGTGAGGGAAGAGAAGCACAGGCCGAAGGCAAGGCAGTAGAATCAGTAGTACCCAGGGAGGGCACCGAGGCAAATGCAGGAGCTGAAGAAGAAAGCGCAGCCAAGTCCAGTGAAGGCACCGGTGCAGGAGTACTAGAAAGCTGGGAAGGCATCTGAGCAGACAGATCTGAGGACGAGAGTATGTTAACTTCCATGGACGTGGGAAGTGTGACGTGACGTGTATCCGCCACGCCCATAGATGATAACGAAATACCGGAAGCCGACATGTTGGCAGCTTCCAAACGTAAACAAACGAGCAAACGATAAGAAAACGGATGAATATGAACTAATATGAGGATGAGAACGCTAGAAAAGTAGCTCAAAACGTACACAGTACCTTTAGATAGCCGGGCCACGCAACAGGTGAGTGAGGGACGAGGTATTCCACACTAAAATGCATAAAATATTGGAACCACCAACACTACGTCTGTCACGAACGAGCAATGTGCTGGACATACTGCCAGAAGGACAGACCATCGATGGACAGCCGAAATTTTAGATTGGATTCCAAGGGACAGGAAAAGACCCAGAAGAAGACCACATGGGAGATGGGTGAATGAAATTCGAAAGTATGCGGGAGTGACATTGAGGAGACTGGCACAAGACAGACCGTTGTGGAGGAAACTTGGGGAGACCTTCGTCCAGCAGTGGATTGATAATGGTTGACAATGATGATGATAATGGTGATGATTTTAAATTGTAGAGTAATATTTGCAACACAATATGAAATTCTGTCTGACATAGCGGAAACTATTTGCGTCAGAAAGCGAGAAAATGCAGCTATAGAATGAAAGAAATGATTTAGAAACCGAACTGTAGAAAGTTGTACATACTGTATATTGCTCAATACAATTACATTTTTCTTATCTCATCTCAAAAATAGTAGATCTGGAAAATTAAAGGTCATTTTACAGATATTGTTCACTCATTTTAAGATCAATTTTACAGCAATATAATTAATGTTTAAAATAAAATTATATCTCTCTTAAATGTTCTGTCTGATAACCATTTTTTCTGGAATATGAAGCGACATCTAGATTTCCAAGATAACAGGGCATTTCTTAAAACTGGTAGTGGTATTTTATTCCACTCCTCTTCCACTGCTTTCCATAGTCCAAATCATTGTTTTAGCTCTGCATTTAGAAAACTCTCCTTTTGGCATTCCTACGGCACAATAAGTCCATTGGTGACACATCAAGGGACTTTGAAGGAGTATAAGCAAAAGAACCTGTCTCTTTTTTAGATTTGGATGTGTGATTGGTAGCCTTACCCTGATGAAGTTCTACTCTTTGAAGGATATGTGCATAAAGCAATGGTGTTTCCTCTTTATTGTTTCAAGTTTGAAATAATGTTTGAACATTATTATGGTCAAATGTAGAATTGATTTTAACACTCTTTTCAACTTTTCTTAACTTTAATTTTCAATTGTATGTGAAACCAGCAACAATCACGAATCCTTTGCTGAATCTTTCTTTGGATTCTTAGAACCAAGTGTGTAAGCCTTTTTTCTGCTTTTTTGCGATATTAAATCGACTTTTTTTTTTGTTACAGTCTGTGACGTATATTCTAAATTAACTTTCATTTTTAGTTTCTTTCCCTATGTAAATTTTGAGTTTGTTCTACTTATATTTCCAAACTTAACGTGACATCTTTTCCCTCATACGAGAATACGGTTGGCAACACACTTGAGGTCAGAGTGAACGTGACGTATGAATGTATAAGATAAGAACGATAGATAAAAACAACGAGATTTTTTTTTTTTTTTTTGGTTGGAGGTTTAACGACCACCGTGAGCAACTCAATGGGCTATAAGCAGTCGCCCGTCCCTAATTTAGGGTCACTGGTTCCAGGGAAGGGAGAGAGCCAGTGCCGTAAGACAAACACAGCATCCATGCCTGACCGGGATTCGAACCTGGACCCCTTACGGACGAATGATCAGAGGCCAACGCCTTAGACCACTGCCCCACCGGGGCGGCAAAACAACGAGATAACAGTTGCTGGGTGGTATGTAGTGATGTGAATTACGTTATTTTCGAAGTGCGATCTATGCTATTGATATACTGGTGGATATGTGGTGGATATTGATTTGTAGTGCGATGTTGTGCTGATGATACAGTGGTGGAATAAATCAATTACTGTAAGTTGATTTCTGTCTTATGTTTCGTCTGGCCGTAAAGATTTAAATTAGGAATTAATGCATCGTATTCTTGTCTAAGGATTTAGACATAACGTAAGAACGACAATATTCCAGCACGAAAAGAAATTACGTTATAAGTCGTTTGGGTAAATCCATGCTTCATCAATAGCCAATAAATTTCCATCTGTCTCCGGCTAAGTAATTTTCGTAAAGAAGTCAATACCGTGTTTCGCGCTCAGTCACGTGCCTAAGCGAAAAGCGATGAACATAATTTTTTTCTCAAATTCAAATCGTTGTTTAATATCTTGTTTGTAGTTGATAGAGTTTTCTACGACTTCGATGGGTTTTCTTTTAAAACCAGAGACTTTACTTTTGAAACAGTCGTAAAAATACTAATTTCCTTTGGAAATTCGTTTGGTGTTCTTTTTCCTGTTAAAAACAATTTTCCACAAATGTTTCCTCTATTACTAATCACCATCATCATCATCATCATTGTCAACCATTATCAATCCACTGCTGGACGAAGGTCTCTCCAAGCCTCTTCCACAACGGTCTGTCTTGTGCCAGTCTCCTCCATGTTACTCCCGCATACTTTCGAATTTCATCCACCCATCTCCCATGTGGTCTTCTTCTAGATGTTTTCCTGTTCCTTGGAATCCAATCTAAAATTTTGACTGTCCATCGATGGTCTGTCCTTCTGGCAGTATGTCCAGCCCATTGCCATTTCAGGGATTTAACTCTGATCATGATGTCTTCTACTCTTGTCATTTTTCGGATCCACGAGTTCTTCTTCTTATCTCTCCTGGTTACACCAAGCATGCACCTCTCCATGCTTCTTTGAGTTGACTGTAGCCTTTGTATGTCTCTTTTAGTTAAGGTCCACGTCTCTGCACCATACGTAAGCACTGGAAGGATGCATTGATCAAACACTTTTCTTTTAAGACATAATGGCATATTGCTCTTGAAAATTATGCTGTTTCTTCCAAAAGCTCTCCAGGCAAATTTTATACGCCGATTAATTTCTTCATCAATGTGACCCTCACTTGATATCTGCTGTCCAAGATAAACGTACGTATCTGTTATCTCCAGCTTTTCTCCATCAATCGATAAATCTTCATTTCTTGTAAAAGCATTGTACATCACTTGTGTCTTCTGAAAGTTAAGTTTTTATCCCACTTCTTTACTCTTGTCAGCAAGTTCCTGGATCATACTCTGCAGCTCTCATGGGATAGTAATATTACTAATAATACTGCTTATTGTACATTTAGAGATGCTAATTGGATGATTTTCACAGCGTTTTTAAATTACAGAATACTAGTATTTCTCTTTAAAAGAGCAAAAACATAACCTTCTACTCATGGCTTGTTTACGTGCGCCATTTTCTTAGCTGACGATATTTAACTGCAGAAGATGCTTTTTTTTTCGTGTTAATCTGATATGCTGTTGCCAGTTTCAATTCTTCGAACTTTTATTTCTTGTAATTTCTTATCCAAAACGTTCTGAAAGGTGTGGCAATTCTGTAGAATTAGAAATGATGAAAGGCATTTTTCTAGCCCCATCAGATACGATATCTAATGAAAATTTAAATTTTCTTCTTCCTAGATGAATCGAATGTTAATCCTAGCATGGCCAGGCCTCGACTGCACCCTTGCTTGGAAGGAACATTCGATTCAAACTTGGACTTAAAAGTTATATCCAAATAATTGTATGTTTTTCCCGCACAACACGTAGGTGTATCATGTGTCTTTCTAGATTTTTCTAAAACAGTTATTCCCATTTCTGAGACTGGTCAGATCCTTCGTTAGAGTATGCTGCTATCATTTGGAGCTCTAGTCTCAATTCACAAATAAATGATATTGAGAAAGTTCAAAAATGATTTCTACCGCAACTTCTTCACATACCTACTGCTGGAGTATATACATTGCGGATATTCCGAATGCTGACTTTCTGTCTTTTTCCAAAAGGACATCACTACAGCTCCCAAACTCATGTTTCTGAACGATATCGTAAACGGTGAAATTGATCACATTCTAATATTAAACCAAATAAATTATTTAGTTCCACGTTCACCAAGGTCAAAATGTGAAACATTTGCTATGACGTTCACCAGATATGAAACTGAAAAATAAAATTCTCCGTTGTGTAAAGTGTACAGATATTGTTAGTTACTTGAGGACTGTCCGGATATACAGAAGTGGCCAAAATTGTGGAAACCTTTTGGAAAAAGTGTATTTTTGAGGTTTGATGGCTCATGACACCACTATTTTTAGAGTAATACCGTAAGCTTATATACTGAGTGGCCACTTTATTATGACCACCCCCTCAGTACTTCGTTGGGCAACCTTTTGCCTTTAATACTGCGTCGATTCTTCGTGGCATGGACTCCACGAGATGTTGATAGGTGGTTTGTGGAATCTGAGACCATGCTTGATGAATAGCACTTTCCAGGAGAGTGATATTGCAGGGTTGTGGATCCAGCTGTCTGATGGCTCGTTCAACTTCATCCCACAAATTCTCAATGGGGTTGAGATCTGGAGATTGTGGGGGGCCACCTAAGCAAAGTAAGCTCACCGACATGTTCCTGAAACCAATCCGGTACAATACAAGCACTATGGCAGGGCGCATGATCTTGTTGAAAATAGCCATCGCCATTGGGATAAACCATCCACATGACAGGATGCACTTGGTCCGCAACTATGTTTAGATATGATGTGCCAGTCAAACGTTGATCAACACGAATTAAAGGGCCCAAAGCATGCCAAGAAGACACTCCCCAAACCATAACGTTGCCTCCACCAGCTTGAAGAGTAGCAGCAGTGCATTTGGGGACCATGCTTTCGTGTTGTTTCCGCCAAATTCTCACTCGGCCATCGGCATGGTGCAACTACAAATGTGATTCATCGGACCACATAATTTGTTTCCAATTATCGACTGTCCAGTCCTTGCACTCCTGTGCGAACTGGAGACGTTTTCTTTTGTTAACTGCCGACAGCAAAGGTGTTCGAACAGGTCTTCGGATGCCATATCCTATCCGATGCAGTGTACGGCGAACAGTGCGTGCAGAGATCCTTTGAGGGGATCCTTGATTAAGATGTTCGGTAATTTGCTGCACTGTTGTCCTTCTGTTGTCTGTTACCAGTCTAGACACTCTCCGTTCCGCCCGAGCAGTCACTAGTCGATGACGACCACGCGTTGAACGTAGAGACCCAGTTTTTTGGCTGACAGTCCAGTCTTTAAACACTTTAACAACAGCTGCTCTGGAACATTTCACGAATGCGGCGGTTTCGGTGATACTCGCTCAGTGGCTCCGAGCTCCTACAGTCATCCCACGTTGAAAGTCCGTCAAATCTCATTTTTTACCCATCTCGTCACCAAAAAATCACTCTACTACTGTCGCAAGCACCAAGCTTTCCCTTTGTATACTAGCCTCGTCCTCTGGCGGCCACAGCGTGCAGTCATAGCTTACTTACTTAAAACTGTCAGGTGGTCATAATAAAGTGGCCACTCAGTGTATATCAATGTAAAGATAATTTCATCGGAAATGTAATGCAACAAAGCTTGTTCAATTATCTGTATTCTATGAAAAGTTATAGCCAAGTAACTAGAAAAAGGAAGCACAACTTGCTTAGGTCGATAGCTTCGCTTCATTTGAATGTAGCCAATGAGCATGAGTGTTTAGAGAGCCAATCATGTGTCATCTTATTTTGGCAATGAGCCAATCATGTCAGAGTAGGATTCAGCTACTGATGTCATGCATTGAAGCTGAGAGGAGGACATTTGTCAGTGTGTCACGTGATTGCTATCAAGTTGGTTGGTTTATTTTGCGTGTTGTTTCATTTAGTGAGCTTCTAAAACGTAATAAAATAAAAGAAATGGCGCAAACAGTGGACTGGTCACCCAGAAAGCAATGTAAGATAGTATTATTATGTGAACAAGGCTTCAGTTAGGAAGAAATTAGAAGAAAAATTGGTGGAAACGTAACCAAAGGTTGCATTTTAAAATTTTTGAAGAGGTATAAGGAGACTCAGTCACTACAAAACCAGACTGGTAAAGGCAGGAAAATGTGCTCAACAGCAAGTGATGATAGTAGAATTCAGAGACTGTGCCTAGGTGACAGAAGAAAATCATCTGGATGTATACAAGGTGAAATGGCGCAATGCAATGTGAAGTTGAGTGCAAGGACTGTTCGGCGGAGACTGCAGAAATGTGGTCTAAAAGCAAGAATTCCACGAAAAAAAGCCATTTTTATCTCTCAAACAAAGATTGAAAAGATTAAACTGGGCTAAAACCCATGTTAACTGGACAGCGGAACAATGGGACAGTGTTATTTGGAGTGATGAGACCAAAGTCTCCCTGTTTGGTAGTGATGGCGTAAAATACGTAAGGAGAAGAATCGGAGATGGTTTGCATCCTGATTGCATTACATGTACCGTGAAACACCCAGTTAGTGTTATGATCTGGGGTTGTATGACATCAAAAGGTGTGGGCAGAATTTACGTGACTAATATGAATATAAATGGCCAAAAATACAATAATGAAATACTTGAGCCCAAACTGAAGCCTTCCGCACGTGATCTTTTCTGAGATAATGAAGCATTTATAATTCATCAGGATTCAGCTCCATGTCATGTTGCTGCTGTGTGTAAGAAGTGGTTTCGAGGTAATCATATTCCACTTCTGGAATGGCCTGGGAATAGCCCAGACCGTAACCCCATCGAAAATATATGGATCCGACTAAAGAAACTTGTTAGTCAGAAGCAACCCAGTAATAACCCCCATTTGATAGAAGCAATAATTCAATCTTAGTTTCACATTATAACAGCTGCGGAACTAAAAAACTTGGTTCACTCCATGGGAAGGCGTTGTAAGGCCGTAATTAACGTTAAATGTTTCCCAGTTAAGTATTAACTGACATGGTGAGAATTTTTGTATATCTCATTTTTCCTATGTGTTTCACTTTTCTTCTTTATAACTGCTGTTCTAACACAAAATCCTTCATAAAAGTTATTGCATTACATTCTTGATTAAATTATCTTTTCATTGATATATAATTTTATGGTATTACTCCAAAAAAAAAAAAAAAAAAAAAGTGGTGTTATGAGCCATCAAACCTGAAAAATTCACTTTTTCCAAAAGGTTTCCACAATTTAGGCCACTACTGTACGTATTCAATTCAAGCTCTGACTTCTTTCCTGAACCATATTTTGACAGGGTGTAATAATTATTTTTAATACTGAAACTGGGAAATAGTCTTCCAGCACGCAATATTATAACAATCTGAAGTGAAAATCCTCCAAATACGTGGCGTCAGTGAATAAACAAAGACATCGCGCTTTCCACGTTTTCTCAACACATAGCAACCGAAAAATTGTTATTCGTTTTCATTTTGGATCTCGCCCTTTGGATTTAAGTGCTGTAATTAATATATAGCCAGTGCCGTTAATGCCCACCAGATGGAGACGTCTCAGTAGTTGAGCACATCATACGGATTTATGATGTCAGAAGCTGACAGAAAAAAAACAAACCACATAGCGCCGTTGATTGTTCGCCAAGGTAGCGTAAGGCTAACGCGCTAGGCTAGATATCGAGAGATCTGGGATTCCGGTCCCCAGCGATGACAGAATAACAGTTTCTCGGTTGCTATGTGTTGATAAAACGTGAAAAGAGCGATGTCTTTGTTTATTATAACAATTTCTGTAATTCGCTCCACTATCTGTAGAGGAATGTGCTTATAAATAAATTAAACAGAGTCGAATGAAACTGAAAAGCGATAAACTATTCTTTGCATATGGTAGAAAAAAACTGAGTGCAGAAGCGAGGAAACATAAGGATATTTTCTGACAAACATCTAATTATTTCTCATGCGAAATATAGTGCACTCTCGTTTAAAAAAATAGGAAATAAGGATTTGTATTCCTACATTTGTATACATTTGTATAATCATGTGAGGAATGAAGATCTGTGGCAGATGTACACTGAAGAGCAATTGAATTAGAGATACCTGTCTAGTAACGTGTAGCACCACCTTTCGCCCTGATGACGGCGGCGATTCGTCTCGGCATGGACTCGAGAAGACACCGGAAGCGTTGGAAAGCCATACGGATCCACGACCACTCAACAAGCTCCCACAGTTCACGAAGATTTGATGGAGGGGGGGGGGTCAGAGCCTCGAACATATCTCTCGATGGAATCCCAGATGTGCTCCATGGGATTAAGGTCAGGTGACTTAGCTGGCAAACGAAGCGAGGGAAGAGTACCCTGCTGGTAAGAAGGATCCATAGCTTTATGTGGTTTGCGCAGTACTCGTATCCTGCCATCCGCATGTACCAACGTGAATCACGACTCATCAGTCCAGGCAACATTTTTCCACATGTCTAGGGTCCAGTGGCGATGTTCCCGCGCCCTTGCTAATCTTTGTACCCTGTGATGTGCGGTCAGCAGAGGTTCCCTCGTGGGACGATGGCTTCTGTACCCCATAGCGAGGAGATGGTTCTGGGTGGTGTGGTTGCTTACATGTTTTTGTGCACCAACGTTAAATTGCCGAGTGATTTCTTGCACTGTGGCCCGTCTATCCGCTGTTACAATTCGAACTAGCCGACGATGACCCCGATCATCCACACGCTGTTGTCCACGGCAGTTGGCCCTTGCAAGGATGGTTTCTCCGGATTCGATGTACTCACGGTGCACCCGTGACACAGTAGCTCGTGAAAATCACAGTTCCTGCACGACTTCCGAGATGGAGTGACCCATTCGCCGGGCCCGACAATTTGCCCACGATCAAATGCGCTTAGATCCTTTGTCTTACACATACTGCGTACGACTCTTACTGATTCCCGTCACATCACTTCTTATATTGTCGGATCGCTGCATACGTCATGTTCCACTGCGCCACATTTGCGTAACGCCAGCTGTCTCTAATTCAACTGCTCTTCAGTGTATAATGTAAGGTAAAATGTTGTTAGTAAGGTGGAAACTAATATCCTTAGGTGGTTTGGCCATGTTGAAAGAATGAGTGTTGAGGTGCTAAGAGAATTTTTTCAGCCCAAGTGGCAGGAAAGAAAGGTAGAGGAAGGCCAAGGGAATCATGGGAGGGCCAAAATCAGTAATGTGTGCTTGAGGAAAATATTATGAAGTACAAAAGGTCTTGTGCGCAGCGTGTGATAGATCTTAATGAAGTTCGAGCTGTGTGCCAAGATCGCTGTAAATGGAGACATTTGATGCACCAACAGTAAGTAAAATATAGTTCCATCAGTTTGTTGTGTACTTGACACATGGTCTTTCTTTGAGGAGCTAAACTCTGAATCTCAGAGAACAGTTTAATGATATGTATGTATGTATGTATTTATATCCCAAATACACCGTAAATAAAACTTACATGTTACTAAGAATATGTGAATTTATTTCTTTTCTAGCTCAACTACCATTACCTGTAGAGGTAAAAAGATGTGAAAGCAAAGACCAACCGTCCATTACACCTGATCAGATCGTGATTCTGTGAGTTTTTGCACTTCAGTTTGTTCACTCTTTTCTTCACAGCAGTTTTGATATTTATTTATATCTGTTTTTGTAACGTACCAACTGAGAAACTTGTTTGTGAGTCATAGAAGCAACTGATAATTGCCAATAGTAACGACAGAGATGCTCCCGAACTTTCGAGTATAACAAGCACGTTTTTGATCCCAAAATAAAGTGTAATATCTTCAAGTAAAACAGTTATCAAATATTTATTTGTATATTATGTCTGGGAATCAATAGGTAAGTTATACTTAGCTTCGTCTGGAGTGGGATTGCAGTCAGGCCGTGTGTGCTTGGGTGCGAAGTAGACAGTACGTCATAGCTGCCGACGGGGGGTGTTTTAGTTCAGTAACTGCGTAAGGCGTGTGCACGAGGCAGTTCGTAATGGTGAAGTAGACGTTACGTCATAGCTGCCGAGGGGAGGTGTTTTAGTTCAGTAACTGCGCAAGGCGTGTGCACGAGGCAGTTCGTAATGGCGAAGTAGACGTTACGTCATAGCTGCCGACGGGAGGTGTTTTAGTTCAGTAACTTCGTAAGTCGTGTGCGCGAGGCAGTTCGTAGTGGCGAAGTAGACATTACGTCATAGCTGCCGACGGGAGGTGTTTTAGTTCAGTAACTGCGTAAGGCGTGTGCAGGAGGCAGTTCGTAGTGGCAAAGTAGACAGTACGTCATAGCTGCCGACGAGAGGTGTTTTAGTTCAGTAACTGCGTAAGGCGTGTGCACGAGGCAGTTCATAATGGTGAAGCAGACATTACGTCATAGCTGCCGACGGGAGGTTGTTTTAGTTCAGTAACTGCGCAAGGCGTGTGCACGAGGCAGTTCATAATGGTGAAGCAGACATTACGTCATAGCTGCCGACGGGAGGTGTTTTAGTTCAGTAACTGCGTAAGGCGTGTGCACGAGGCAGTTCGTAGTGGCAAAGTAGACATTACGTCATAGCTGCCGACGGGAGGTGTTTTAGTTCAGTAACTGCGTAAGGCGTGTGCAGGAGGCAGTACGTAATGGTGAAGTAGACATTACGTCATAGCTGCCGACGGGAGGTTTTTTAGTTCAGTAACTGCGCAAGGCGTGTGCACGAGGCAGTACGTAATGGTGAAGTAGACAGTACGTCATAGCTGCCGACGGGAGGTGTTTTAGTTCAGTAACTGCGCAAGGCGTGTGCACGAGGCAGTTCGTAATGGCGAAGTAGACATTACGTCATAGCTGCCGACGGGAGGTGTTTTAGTTCAGTAACTTCGTAAGTCGTGTGCACGAGGCAGTTCGTAGTGGCGAAGTAGACATTACGTCATAGCTGCCGACGGGAGGTCTTTTAGTTCAGTAACTGCGTAAGGCGTGTGCACGAGGCAGTTTGTAATGGCGCGTCAACTGGATTCTTACTCGAGATTGGAAGTGCGAGGAACCATTCGATTTGTGTGGGCTAAGCGCCTAAATTGCACTGACATCCATCGTGAAATATGTGCTGTGTACGGGGTAAATGTCATGTCTAGCCCAGCCATTGTAAAGTGGTTCCAACAATTTGAAAAGGGTCGCACAAATTTGTCGGACGAATACTGCGAAGGCAGACCATTTATACCCAGCACGCCGGAGTAATATGCCGCCGTTGACGATATGATATGGGATGATAGGTGTATCAAAATTAAGGAAATTACAAGAACGTTAGACATTTCGTTCGGGACTGTGCACTCCATCATTCACGAGCAGCTGGGATTTCGGAAATTGTGTGCGAGATGGGCGCCACGTTTACTCACAGACCAGCACAGAAACCAACGTTTTCTGTCGCCTTTGGCTCTTCTGAAACGATATTCTGCTGAGATTGACAATTTTTTACGTCGAAGCATCACAGGTGACGAAAAGTGGTTTCACCATTTCACCCCTGAAACCAAACGATCGCCCATGGAATGGAAGCATATCACCTCTTCAACAAGGAAGATGTGCAAAGTCCAAACGTCAGCGGGAAAGTGTCATGGCGACTGTTTTCTTTAAGACTGAAGGCGTTGTTTAATCAGAATTTCTGCCAAAAGGGACGATTATCAATGCTGACTCATATTGTCAAACACTACGAAATTTGCGAAAGGCAATTAAGGACAGACGACGGGATTAGTTGAGTAAAGGTGTCATTCTGCGACAGACATAATTTTGAATCAGCATATTGACAGGTTTTTCCTCTATGTCAGATCGATGTACATACGTGGACAAAAGTAATTGGACACTTCCATGCAGGCGCAATGGTGTGCTCCAGCACCAGACATGTGGTCGATAAGGTATAAAAACAGCAACGGGAATACGCTCAGATCAATCCGGGCCGCAGGTTGCCTAGTGGGCAACGTTCGTGACTGCCACGGAAAGGACCTCAGGTTCGATCCCAGGCAGGTACGAACGCTCGATCCACTAAATATCCGCCGTGCGCCGGATGCGCACGTTAAGCCGTTGGACCCCGGGTACTGCCCCCCTCGGGTAGTAAATAAGGGCGTCTTTCTCCCCCTTTTCTACTTCGCTTCCGTGTCACTTTGGTATCGGGCTCTCTAGCCCAAATCTCCTAGCTTCCTTTTTGTAAGGGTTGTTTAAGACCTGGGGTCAGACACTCGCTTCTTAAAATCCTCTACATCTGATCTGATCTGTTCAGATCAATCGTTAATAAAATAGCTCAGAGGAGAGAGAGCTCTCTGATTTTGAAAAGGGCGTTATAATAGGTTGCTCAGTTGGAGGTATAAGCATAAGGAGCATTGCTGCTGTGAGACAGGTTGCTAAATCTACTGTGGTCTTTGTCATCAACAAGTGGAAGAAGGTGGGACATTGCAGGAGTTCACCTCACCCTGGAAGACCCACGAAAATGCAACCCAGGTACCGGAAGACGCTGTCAGTGAAATTTGAAAAACCAGGTCTCGACCAATGCACGCTATAGCTCATGAGTTCCGCATGGCCATAGTTTTTATGGTCTCCACCAAAGCACCTTGAAGAGAGTCCCGATGCACTGTGGTATCATGGCCGAGCAACCGCCCATAAACCTCTCATCACAAAGACCAATAAAGCCACGCGGCTACGAGGTGTCAACAACACAAACATTGGAGCAATGGCGGCAGGTGTTATGGAACGACGAATCCCACTTCATATTATTCCGATCGGATGAACGTGTGTGGTTTTATCCAGAGAACGTCTGCTTCCGGAGTGTAGAGTTGCGACTGTGAGGAACAGAGGTGCTGGAGTTATGGTATGGGGCTGTTTTAGATGGTACGGTGTGGGTCCACTGGTTGTTGTTATGGCAACATGAACTCTGTTCTGTATAGAGATATCCTGGGTAACTCAATGCTCCCAACATTGTGGCAGTTCTACGGACAGGACGATTGTTTCTTCCAGGACAACAATGGAGTGTTATGAGGAAAATCAGGCTCACGGATGGACTGGCCTGCTCAGAGCCCAGACCTCAATTACATTGAACACCTATGGGATGAACTAAAACGACGGGATAGGTCTAGACCAATACTACCTTCTTTACTGACAGAGTTGGTCGATGTACTCCAGGAGGAATGGACGAACATCCCGCTCTTCCTGTAATTCATGGACTTGTGGACAATTTATATCGACGGGCGGTTGCTATAATCTCTGCAAATGAACCTACCCGCTACTAATGTAAACACAATCTGTTTTTCTATTTACTTACAGTGTCCGCCAGGGGAAGCTGAGCCTCCCCTGGCGGCACATAAGTTAAAGCCCTGCCTTCCAGTTTTTTGACGCTTGCTTTCATTTTCTGCTCGTGCGTAGAAGGGTCTCTTATGTTCAAACAAATCTCTCTATTCTAAAAAAAGTAACTGCCGCTGCCGCCGCCACCGCTGTTTTAAAAATTTCGCGACACTCGCGCTTTCCTAGCTCGCAGCGCATAAGGTATTGAACACAAAAATACGAAATTTACATCGTTTGTAGAGAATGGTTTGAAAAACACGCTGAAATAAACCGTTTTTCGATTCTGGCGATGCTTCAAGAGCTATTGTATTTCAAAGTTGAGGTAAGCAAAAAAAGTGCTATCAGTTCGCGTTCCGGACATATTAACAGCAAAGGACCACGAAACGTTTTAGGCATGTAGGACCAAGGCCGAATTTTTGCACCTCGTTGCCCTTTTTTTTTTGAATTTCAATTTAGTTTACGAGAAATGAAATTTTTAAATTTCACGAAATTCTCTACTGCGCGATGGGACTCATTTTAAAAACCGGATATATGGCAAAGTATAAAGCATAACATATTATTACAGGTTTTACAGCATGAACTCACAGCTATCATTCATTTTTTTTACAAAATTTCTGATTTTTAAACATTTTTTAGAAACGCAAAGGAAAGGAACGAACGGCTTCCTCTGTCTTCAACGGTAATCATACAGGAAAGTTCGTGCCCTGCTGCCATGGTGGCGCCGATATTTGTTAGGGCTCTCTTCTCACTGAGTGAAAGAACAGACTACAATCAAACTGGTAATGACGCAATGCCTAATGATGAAGCGACGCTTCTAAAGTTTGGCGTTTTTCACTGGCATACGTGAATACTTATAAGCTTTCGCCTCGCCCTTTCCTAGCTAGCAGCGCAAAAAGTATTGAACAGTTGAGTTAACATTTTCATTTCGTCAGATGGCATCACCGGAAAGAGACAGTCGAACGCATTGGTCAACAATTCTGACCAAATGGCGTTTGCAAAGTTGTGACATTTTTGCTGTGTTTGTTTAACCATGCCACTTCGAAGGAAAAAACAATCGGTACGTAAAAAAAAAAAAAAAAAAAAAAATGAAGTGAATAAAATTTCTATACAAAACAGGATTTGCAAACGTGAAGAAGATAAGTTAGAACAGACACGTACTGCTAATAGGACAGAAAATATGTCAGAACATAGATTAATGATTTAAAAAAATACTCTACATATTTTATATTCTCCTGTCATTATTACGGGCTTTCACCTAGTGAAAAAATATGGCATTGTTCTTATCAGAATGTTATATCAGGTTCAACGCGCATTTTTAGCATGTAGTTTTCTTCTCTCATTTCTATTGGAATGAAACCTACGCAGCTCACCGATTTCAACCGTAGATAAAACCATACCTAATGCTGAGATAAGAAGCTAACATATACTTAATCCTTCTTACATAGCGCTTAACCTCTGTAGAGCATAGGTGCTCTTACTAAACTTTCTTCGATTTAGGCAATATTTTCCTGCTGGATTTTGTACATTGAAATGTCATTTCGAAATTGCGGCGTTGTGAATTTCGTGCCGTCTCATTCTCCTGTTTTTTACAAATTTTCTCCAGAAGGAAGTCACTATGTTTTACACGAGTTGAAA
The DNA here is from genome assembly GCA_039090855.1 of Macrothele yani. Taxonomy (NCBI): domain Eukaryota; kingdom Metazoa; phylum Arthropoda; class Arachnida; order Araneae; family Macrothelidae; genus Macrothele; species Macrothele yani. The sequence continues at coordinate 118,083,157 of CM077005.1, read as the reverse complement.
AAAAAAATGAATTGCAAAACGTTTGTCTCCGAATATTTTACGAAACCCACAAAGCACTTTCCTTGTTTTAGATGCCGAAACGTTTTAGCGTTGTGAAAGGAGCCCTATTTACTTTGTTATTCATGTGTGTGAAAGAAGAGGAATTGTTGTTCTCGGTCCACTGACTACATAACGCGACTAATGATATCAATTCAGCGTCATTGTAATGTCTTTTGTTGGCATGGGACTCCGTGACTCGAGTTTACATGGGTGAAGATATTCCGAAATTTAATAAGCCGTATCCAGTCTCTTTGTTTCGAGCAAACGACAGTCCATGTGAGGTCACGATAACTAAACTTCACTATTTAGATGGTGTAGAGTTTAAATAAAAATTGTGAATGGGTTTCCACATGGTTCACGCATTTCTTGGAGGATGCCGCAGTTTGATCCTTTTGGGGTTAGTGTGTAGGCATGACTTAGTAAGGCTGTGAAAGGAGCCGTTTCGTAACGCAACTTAGGGTAACACAGTTTCAATTCAACGAACTACCCAATGTTTTAAGCAAATGACTTGTGGTAGATAATTGTGTGCGACATACAAAGCGTTTGGATGCTGTCGAGAAATCGCCAGAAAGTACCTGTCTTTTTTTTCTTTGAAGCTGATAGACTGAGTAATCACATGAAATAAAAACAACAAACCCAAACACCTATTCAAGTTTCGAACCATTCAACATTCGGAGTGTAATGGTTTGATTTTAGGGTTCGATTGTTTAAAGCTTAATGACCTCTATAAACATTTTTTTGGATTGTTATATAAGCAGAATGTTACTGACCTATTCTTAATGTCTCCCTTAATTCTGAACAGAATAGAAACAGTTTCTTGGCATGAAAAGAGAAGGACAGCAGGTCCGAAGGAGACAATTAACTGCTTAAAAAAATGATGCAGTTGTGAACCGAAAAAGTTATCCACCTTCTCAGTTGCTGACTTCCTCACAGTATTTTCAAACACAATTACGAATAGGAAAAATAAGATTAGTAATAAAGATTTTTGCCGAAGTTGACGTTAATTGATTGTTTCTCATATAATTTAATTTTAGAATTTAAATGGTATTTTCATCGAATGACATAACTCATAACCTTTATAAATTCCCTGTCGAGTCACATTATTGTAACCACCTCCTACTTTTGACGTCAACAGCGCGTAGCCAATAAAAGAAGGCACGTGTCGTGAGCTGGCTTTGAGGGCATACTGTATAAGGTGTGCTGTAGGCAATCTCACTCGTTCCTGTCATGGATAAAAGGAGCGATTTATCAGGTTTGCAAAAAGGGATGATTATCGGCTTTCGGGCCAAGGGTGGCAGTATTTCTGAAACAGCGCAGTTTGTGAACCGTTCGCGTGCTGCTGAGGTTAAAGTGTATCGTGATTGGAGAAATGGTACCATTGCGAATACGCGATGTGGAAACTGCTGAGCACTACGTGCCATTAAGGTGAGAGATGAACGTTGGCTGAGGAGGTGCGTGAGGGCCGATCGACACGCTACAGTGGAGTAACTCACTGGCCGAATGAACCAGGGGGAGACGGGAAGTGTATATAAAACGACAGTTTAGCGAACCCTGCTGCGTATGGGGCTCCCATGCAGATGGATGGTCACTGCACCTATGCTAACGTAGGTGCATCGGCTGAAAAGGCTTACATTTGCACGGCAGTATCGGAATCGGACCTCCGCTGATTAGCAAAGGTTGCCTTCTCCGATGAGTCATGTTTTCTGCTTCATGGAGCGGATGGACGTTGGCGTATAAGGCGAAAAACATCGGATAACAAAATAAACACTCTTCAACCATTGCTGGAAGAACAGAAGCTTCTGAGGGCAGTATTATGACCTGGGGAATGTTTTCGTGACATTGTCTGGGTCCACTCATACCTGTGGAAGGCACTATGGACAGAATTCGTTATGAATCCACCCTTGCAGACCACGTACACTCATACATGCTGATTGTCTTCCTTGGTACGTATGGGATCTTCCAGAACAACAATGCGACGTGTCACATAGCTAGAAATCCCCGAGAGTGGTTGGAAGAGCACGACGAAGACTTTAAAGTACGTACTTACCTGGCCCCTTAATTTCCCAGACTTAACCCCAATTGAGCATTTGTAGGCCCACATCGATCGTGTTGTTCGCTCTATGGATCCACCACCACGCACCCTCCAGCAGCTGTGATATGCACTGCAGTCAGCATGGCTCCACATACCTGTGATCTTCCAGCACCTTATTGAGTCACTCCCAGCCCGTCTAGCTGCTGTCCGCGCTGCACACGGCGGGTACTCTGGATATCAGCTAGTGGTCACAGTAATGTGACTCGTTGAAACAGAACTTATGCTAAATATTGTTGCGCTTATTATTTACATACAATTATTGCTGTAATATCGATAAAAAATCTAAACACCCCTCGAACGACCCCTTACGATTTACAGCCACCATGAAAATCAAAAACGCCTCATGATGGACACCTAGGTTGGGATACACTGTTATAAACGATGTTACATTTTCCTTATCATTTTTTATTGAAGGTTTAATTATATTCCATGCGCACTAAAAACTAGGACGTGTCGCTCGTCCTTGATTTTAGAGAAGAGGACGGGAACCAGAACTGAACAGCAAATACAACAAACATGTTTCGCCCCAGAAAGGAAGCTAAGGACAGTGTAATTTCCTTAAGGATTCACATTTTTATAATATGCACAAGACCACTTAATATTCTCTTGAAACACTCACGATGGAGTCACATTATTGTGACATTGTGACCACCAGCTAAAATCCAGAGTAAACGTCGTGTGCAGCGCCGACAGCAGCTAGACGGGCTGGGAGTGACTCAATAAGGTGCTGGAAGGTGTTCACAGGTATGTGGAGTCATGCTGGCTGCAGTGCATCTGACAGTTACTGCAGGGTGCATAGTGGAGGATCCATAGAGCTGACAACACGATCGAGGTGGTCCCATAGACGCTCAATTGGGTTTAAGTCTGGAGAATTAGGGGGCGGGGAAGTATATTGAAGCCTTCATCGTGCTATTCCAAACACTCTCTGACATTTCTAGCTGTGTGACACGTCGCATTGTCGTTCTGGAAGATCCCATCAGCCATTGGAAGACAATCAGCATGTATGGGTGTACTTGGTCTTCAAAAATGGATTCATGACAAATTCGGTCCATAGTGCCTTCCATAGGTAAGAGTGGCCCCAGAGAATGCCACAAAAACGTTTCCCAGACCATAACGCTGCCCCCACCAGCTTGTGTTCTTCCAGCAATGGTTGAAGTGTGTTTGTTCTCCGATGTTACACGTCAATATACGCAAATGTCCATCCGTTCGATGAAGCACAAAACGTTACACATCGGAGAAGGCAAATCTTGGCCAAACAGCGGAGGTAAAACTACGATACTGCCGTGCAAATATAAGCCTTTTCTGCCGATGCACCTTCGTTTGCATAGGTGCAGTGACCATCCGTCTGCATCGGAGCCCCATACGCAGCAGGGTTCGCCGAACTGTCGTTTTAGACACACTTCCTGTAGCCCCCTTGTACATTCGACCAGGGATTTGCTGCACTATAGCGAGTCAATCGGCCCTCACGCATCTTCGAAGCCGACGTTCACCTCTCACATCAATGGCACGTGGTGCTCCGCACTTTCCACGTCGCGTATTCGCAATGGTGCCATTTCTCCAATCACGATACACTTTAACCACAGCAGCACGCGAATTGTTCACAAACTCCGCTGTTTCAGAAACACTGCCACCATTGGCCCGAAAGCCGATAATCATGCCTTTTTGAAAATCTGTTAAATTGCTCTTTTTATCCATGACAGCAACGAGTGATATGTTTTCAGATGATCATGATCATATACAGAGGATTTTAGGAAGGGAGTGTCTGACCCCAGGTCTTAAACAACCCTTAGAAATAGGAAGCTAGGAGATTTGGGCTAGAGTGCCCGATAGGAAAGTGACAGGGAAGCGAGGTAGAAAGGGGGTGGAAGGCGCCCTTATTTATTACCGGGGGTCCAGTACCCGGGGTCCGACGGCGTAACGTGCCCATCCGACGTACGGCGGATGTTTAGTGGATCGAGCGTTTGTACCTGCATGGGATCGAACCTGAGGTCTTCTCTATGGCAGTCACGAACGTTGCCCACTAGGCAAACCCGCTGCCCGTGTTTTCAGAATGCCTACAGCACACCTTATATACCCTCCAAGCCATCTCATGACACATGCCTTCTTTCATTAGCTACGTTGTTTTATCGTCTAGAGTAGGAGGTGTTCACAGTAATGTGACTTGACTGTGTAATGGCAGTGTTCTTTTGAAAGTCCCACTGTTTCTTCAAAACACAGTGAAATAAAGATTTACGAGGATATATTTTATATCTTTTAGCCAAAAGTTTATATATAAATAAACGTTTTTCAGTTTAGGTAAATACAGGGTATTCCAAAATTATCTTTACAACTTTGACCGTCAATAAAACAAAAACGGAATAAGAGAAAAACCGGTTTACTGCTTATTGAACAGCTCGTTCCAATGGTTGTTGGGATGCCAGTAAAGCTTCAAATGCGCACCGTTGGTTGCACGAATAACATCGAGACGGTATTCGACCTCCTGCCATGTTCTACAGAGTATGTCCTCAAGAACTGTTGTGATGGCAGCTGTAATCTTGCGCTTCAGCTCATCCGTATCAGGAACTTTTGTGCGATACGCAATATCCTTCACACAGCCCCGTAGAATAAAAAGTCTAAGTCCCGTCCAATCCATCGCTCCGGAAAGGTTTCATGAAGAAACTCACGAACACGAAGTGCCGAGGGAGGGGGGGGCACCGTTCTGTTGGAAGATGGCAGCCGGTTGCAGGCCCTCCAATTGGGTGGGGTGGGGTGGGGTGGGGGGACAACCTCACTCAGCACGTCCAAATAAACATGGGATGTGACTGTGTTTTGGGGAAAAAAGAATGTGCAGATGATGCGGTTGTGCATGAGACCGCACCAGATGTTAGCCTTAGGGATGTCACGTTCAGTCTCACGGACGGAATGTGAGTGGGTTTTCAGACGCCCCCCCGAAATTCTGCAGTTATGCCTTTTGGTAACACCACACAAATGAAACGTTGCCTCTTCGCTGAATAAAGCACGTTTCAGGAAGTCTTCCTTATTATCAATCATGTGTAGCATATCAACAGCAAAAGCGAAACGTTTCGATTTATCCCTTGGGTGCAATGCCTATCTGAAATGCATTTTGTAGGCAACTGCTAAGTCCATGTTTTTGCGTACCAATAAAACTCTATGCGTTGCTATTGCGCACGATTGGACTTCCCTCGACTTGGTAGGAAACTGTCAAATACGTTTCTTATCCTTTCTCCTGTGCTTGGCCGGCCAGCGCCGTTTTTCTGAAGCACACTCACAGTCTCCATAAACTTCTTGTACCACTCGCGTATTGAGGGTCTGGATGGGGGATTACGTCGGTATTTGGTACGGAAATTCCTTTGGATTTGTGTATCTGACTTCGCCTCTATGAACCATGGCACACAATGGGCCTTTTCCTATGGAGCAGCCATCATAAATTCACGGTCGTACTTGAAAGTAAACAAAAGCGTTTTGCGCACCAATAAAACTTTATGTGTTGTTATTATATGTACAAAAAAGTGAACTGCACTATCTTATTTCGTTTAGGTTTTATTGAGGGTCAAAGTTAACTTTGGAATACCCTGTATAAACAAGTGAAAAATACCAGGACACGATTTTGAGAAAGTCTGCTGATGAAAGAACAAGTTAGTAAAATCATGCAATGCATTGATTATAATACGCTTTCCAACATACCAGAAATGATTACTCAAGTTATGAGGATAATGGCTGTGGAATAAATCTCGGTCTTACCTTTGATCCCATTTCGATGATATTTTACAGAACCGGTTCAGTATACCTCCGAAATAACATGATCACGTTTTGTCGCAATGAAAGCCTTTTTACGTAAGTTATGATGCATAAGGGCTATGCAATAGATCCCGCTCCTGTGTCCTAACCTTTGACCCCATTTTGCCCATTTTCAATGCGATTCGTTGACCCTATTTCGCCCATTTTAAAGGCAGGCCCCTACAACATACTAACATTTCATCCAAATCAAATAATGTTTACGTACGTTATGACGCATAATGACGATGGAAGTGATTCCGCTCCTATGTCCTGACCTTTGACCCCATTTCGCCCATTTTCAATAGGGTTTGTCCCCAAGTGGTCTCCTACCAGATACTAAAATGTCATCGAAATCGAACCTTTTTTACGTTAGTTATGACGCATAAGAACAGTGGAATAGATCCCACTCCTATGTCCTAACCTTTGACCCCATTTCGTTCACTTTCAACAGGGTTCCTTTCCAGATGATCCCCTTCCACATCCTAAAAGTTCATCGAAATCGAACGATTTTTACGTGGGTTATCGTACGGACGGACATACGCACACAGCGCGTGACGTAATGAGGCAGATGGGAATCGCGACCATCTGCTCGCAAGAGTGTGACTTCATAAAACTTTAATAGGATCCACACACAACGCGTGACGTAATGAGACAGATAGCGTGACCGCGCGCCAACATCTCAAGCGCAAGATTGTGACATCATAAGATCGTCCCCAGGTGGTCCCCTACCACATAATAAAATTTCATCGAAATCGAACCATTTTTACGCACGTTATGACGCATAAAGGCAATGAAATGCATCCCGCTCCTATGTCCTGATCTTTGACCCCACTTCACCCATTTTCAATAGGGTTCATCCCCAGGTGGTCCCCTGCAATATGCTAAACTATCATCGACATCGAACCATATTTACGCAAGGTATGACTCATAAGGGCAATGGAATGGATCCCGCTCCTGTAACGTTATCTTTGACCCCACATCACCCATTTTCAATAGGGTTCATCCCCAGGTGGTCCCCTGCGATATGCTAAAATGTCATCGACATCGAACTATATTTACGCAAGGTATGACTCATAAGGGCAATGGAATGAATCCCGCTCCTGTGACGTTATCTTGGACCTCATTTCGTCCATTTTCGACAGGATTCGTCCCCAGGTGGTCCCCTACCACATACTAAAATTTCATCGAAATCGAACCATTTTTACGCGAGTTATCGTGCCGACAGACGGACGGTCGAAGCTGGAGCATATATGCTTCTTCAACCTACGGTTGGAAATCGTAAAAAAGCTGTGTTTTGATGCAGTAAGTGGTTGTCCAATGCTTCATTAAAATCTAGTACGTGCTCTGAGGAATAGCATGTATTTACTATTTGATAATTAATTTTTTCGATGTGAGATATTCTTACGTGTATTGTTTCAATCCATTTTTAACTTCGTTTTTGCAGGATCCTACTGGGAATGTTAATCGTACTTGTTGTTACTGGTACGGCTCTGGACGGCATACTTTATCTCAAGGACGACACCTATAAAGGACATCACGAAGGTAATCTCCCGATTTGTAAATTATAAAATACAATGTAAAACTCCAGAGAGCTTTACGTCATAGTGCTTATTAATGATAATAATAATACATTGTCGAGTCACATTATTATGACCACCTCCTACTTTTGACGTCAACAGTGCTTCGCCAATGAAAGAAGACACCTGTTGTGAGCTGGTTTGTGGGGTATATTAGGTGCGCTGTAGGCATTCTGAAAACATGGACCGCGGGTGGCCTAGTGGGCAACGTTCGTGATTGCCACGGAAAGGACCTCAGGTTCGACCCCAGGCTGGTACGAACGCTCGATCCACGAAATATCTGCCATGCGTCGGATGGGCACGTTAAGCCGTCGGACACCGGGTACTGCCCCCTCCCCGGTAATAAATAAGGGCGTCCTCCTTCCCATTTCTACCTCGCTTCCGTGTCTCTTTCCGATTGGGCACTGTAGCCCAAATCTCCTAGCGTCCTATTTCTAAGGGTTGTTTAAGGCTTGGGGTCAGACACTCCCTTCCTAAAATCTTCTACATATGATCTGATCTGTTCTGAAAATATATCACTCGTTGCTGTCATGGATAAAAGGAGCGACTTATCAGATTTGCAAAAAGGGATGATTATCGGCTTTCGGGCCAAGGGTGGCAGTATTTCTGAAACAGTGCAGTTTGTGAACTGTTCGCATACTGCTGTGATGAAAGTGTATCGTGATTGGAGAAATGGCACCATTGCAAATAAGCGACGTGGAAACTGCGGCACACCACGTGCCATTGATGTGAGAGGTGAACGTCGGCTTCGAAGGTGCGTGATGTCCGATCGACAAGCTGCAGTGGCGCAACTCACTGGCAGAATGAACAAGGGGGCTACTGGGAATGTATCTAAAACGACAGTTTAGCGAACCCTGTTGCGTATAGGGTTCCGATGAAGACGGAATGTCACTGCAGCTATGCTGACAAAGGTGCATCGGCAGAAAAGGCTTATATTTGCACGTCAGTATCATAATAGGACCTCCGCTGATTGGCAAAGAATTGCCTTCTCCGATGAGTCACGTTTTCTGCTTCATCGAACGGATGGACATTGGCGTATAAGACGAGCAACATCGGAGAGAAAGAGCTCTTCAACCACTTCTCGCAGAACACAAGCTGGTGGGGGCAGCGTAATGGGTTGGGGAAAGTTTTCGTGATATTCTCTGGTCCACTCATACCTGTAAAAGGTACTGTAGACCGAATTCGTTATGAATCCATCCTTGCAGATCAAGTACATTCATACATGCTGATCGTCTTCCCTTGGGCGGATGGGATCATCCAGCACGACAATGCGACGTGTCACGCAGCTAGAAATGTCCGAGAGTGGTTGGTAGAGCACGATGAAGACTTCGAAGTACTTTCCTGGCCCCCTAATTCCCCAGACACAAACCCAATTGAGTATCTGTGGGACAACTTCGATCGTGTTGTTCGCTCTATGGGATCCTGCACCACACACCCTCCAGCAGCTCTCAGATGCACTCTAATCAGCATGGCTCCACATACCTGTGAACACCTTCCAGTACCTTATTGAGTCACTACCAACCCGTCTAGATGCTGTCCGCGCTGCACATGGCGGTTACTCTGGATATTAACTGGTTGTCACAATAATGTGACTCTACCGTGTATTTAGAAAATATAATACAGCGCGCAAACCGGAATGAAAATGTAAATGAACTTTCTCTTCGTCATTTTGTGGGGATTCACTCGCTTCACTACATTCCAAGTAATTCGACCTTGAGGTCTGCAGTGTCCTGTACTGCAGGTTGCTCCTGGGCTTAAGAAAAACGTTTCGACTCACAAAACCAAAACCGACTTGTTAAATAATCAGATGGTGAAGGTCATTGAGTGAAACAAAAGACGTTAGCCGCTGATGGATGCATTGATTAATAACAGCTACCGTGTTCGTACTTACGCGTAGGAGAAGAAAAACCTTTACATTTGTAACAGAATTCTGCAGTTAGGTCTAAATCTCGTCTATGAGAGGATCTCCTACGATAAATGACATGTCTCTCTATGTTACATTCCGTTTACTACCAAGGTATAGTGCGATTCAGTAGACCACCTTTGTTTCTTTAGTACCGGGAGTCTTCAAACTTTTCTGAATCAGAGACAACATGACAAAATAGAATAGAACCGGCGAGTAACATGAAAACGAAGAGTAAAAATGCATCTGTATTACTTATGAATATCAAATAATTATTCCAAAGAGGTTTTGAATCCTAAAACTTAAGTTTCGGAAAGAGAAACGACGCAGTAAAAATAAAACCGATGTTTCAAAGAATTCGAAAGTAGGTGCCTGATATGTTTATATTTTTAGTACAGTTTAAAAATTTCAATTCTAAAATTTATCGTAGCATAGCTCATAGCAGACTGCGGCATTCAAAGCCCATGTACGCTGTCGCGGTGGTGGAGTGGCCTAAGAGATGGCCTCTGATCATTCGTCTGAAAGGGGTCCGGGTTCGAATCCCGTGAGGCATGGATGTTGTGTTTGTCTTACGGCACTGGCTCTCTCCCTTCCCTGGAACCAGTGACCCTAAATTAGGGACGGGCGACTGCTTATAGCCCATTGAGTTGCTTACGGTGGTCGTTAAACCTCCAATAAAAAAAAATTCAAAACTGTATTTTTTTTTCATTTTAGAATTTCCTTTGTGGATTATCTGTTGAGCTATTAGAAAGTGGTCCGCAGATCACGGGTTTTTTTTTTATTTGATTGGAGGTTTAACGACCACCGTGAGCAACTCAATGGGCTATAAGCAGTCGCCCGTCCCTAATTTAGGGTCACTGGTTCCAGGGAAGGGAGAGAGCCAGTGCCGTAAGACAAACACACCATCCATGCCTCACCGGGATTCGAATCCGGACCCCTTTCGGACGAATGATCAGAGGCCATCGCTTAGACCACTGCGCCCCCGGGCGGCAGGTCACGGGTTGAAGACCCTTTCGAAATTAAGACCCATGCACTCTAACTCGACGTACAGTTCTTTGATACATGATTGCAGTGAGCTATGCGATTTTCATTTTCAATACTGCAGTGCTAAAAGTCATGAGATACATACCTAGTAGTATCGTGTAGGACCTCCTGTAGCTCGGCGAAGTGCAGCAACTCGGCGTCGCATCGATTGCACAAGTGGCCGGAAGACTTCAGGAGAGATGTTGAGCCATGCCGTCTGAACAGGACCGAAACCGTGCCGCCACGTAAAGACAACCCACACATGTATGGAACCACCACCAGCTTGGAGAGAACCTTGTTGACAGCTTGGGTTTATGCCTCATGGGGTCTGCGTCATATGCGAACCCTACCATCGTCTCGTAACAACTGATAGCGTGACTCATGGGACGACACTACATATTGCCAGTCTTCCAGGGTCTAATTATCGTGTTCATGAGCGCAAGTGAGGCGCTGTGTACGATGTCGTGGCGTTAACAAAGGCACTCTGGAGGGTCTTTTTGTCCATATACCCCATGGACACTAAATTACGCTGCACTGACCTCATGGATATGTCTCTGGTACCTTCTGCATTGAACATGGATGCTATTTGAGCCAGTGTCGCTGTGCTGTTGTTCACAGTGGGTGGTAATGCCCTTTTTTTTTAACCGAAGGTTTAATCATCATGAGCAACTCAATGGGCTATAAGCAGTTGCCCATCCCTAATTTAGGGTCACTGGTTCCAGGGAAGGGAGAGATCCAGTGCCGTAAGACAAACACAACATCCATGCCTCACCGGGATTCGAACCCGCACCCTTCTCGGACGAATGGTAATTAGCCAGCGCTTAGACCACTGCGCCACGAGGGCGGCGTAATGCCTGCCATGAGGTATTCTCTCTATACACCTGACACCGTAGATTGAGCAATGTTTGCACAGCCTCGGAAATTAAATGTCCCAACCGTTTGGATCCCAATACCGTGCCTCGTTCAAACTCCAATAATTCACGTCGGCTTGCCATAATCCTACTGGCGGTTGTTCAACTTGACTCACGAGATTACACCTCGCAACTGATAAAAAATGGTGGCTTGCGTCAAGGCCTTAATAGACGGTAGTGCCATTTAAAGTTTTCATACTGCTATCTCATGAGTTTTGGCTCTTCAATGTAGAGTGAGCATCATACTTACATGATCTTTGTACACTCCATCTTTTTCTCTTTGGTTTACGATCCGGAGGAGCATCTGATACGATCAGAAGTCACCCATTCCTAATTTCGGAGCACTAGTTCTAAGGTTGGGAGGGAAAACACACTACCCTTGTCTTTTTCCAGATCTGAACTCAGAAGTATCGAAACTTAGAAACAGGAATCCAGAACTGTTCGTCCACTTACCAAAGCTATAGCCACCGTACTTACCATAATGCTTCTTTTAGCTAGGATATTAGTGATTAGTCTATTCGGTACAAGAGTTATCCCCAAACAACTGAGAATGTTTTATAAAAAAAAATGCGTACCTTAATTATCAACGAAGCAGTGGAGTATCTTAGGTTCAACACCTGGACTATCTCACCCCCCCCCCTGTGCCGCACAGTACTGTTTTTTTATTGCGAAGTTTAATACTTAATTGTTAAGTAGTAGAAGTAACTTTGTTTCTAAATTTTAGGTACATGCCATTGCTAACATGATACCAAATAATTATGAGGATTAGGATTTGAACACTTATTTGTAAATAAACTCCATTCTTCTTCTGAATACTTAATTTATACATGAACTCCATTCTTCTTTCCTTTTGTAGGAACTTGTGTTACGTTTTCACAAAAATGTTTCTTCCAAGTACTTTTTCATATTTAAAAAGAATGTTTTTCTCTATTGACAAGTCAGCCAAGTTGCTCGAATGTGCATGTCCTTGTGTGGCTCTAAGATATATCTTGATTCTTTTTAATGCAGAAAAACTTCTTTCGGCAGTTGCAGTTCTTGATGAACAGTTTAATATTAGATCTGTTAATTTGTACACCTCAATAAACACTATGTCCAATTATTCAAATTTATGTAACAAGTAATGTCTCTTACTGATTTGTTTTGTATTCATCAAGGGAATAATACACGTTCAGTTCATTTTTTAGTCGAGTTGCATCAAAATTTTGAAGCATGGGTTTTTAAGTTCTGACAGTAGATATTCAGAAGAGCTTTCACAAAATTTATTGAAACATCCAACAAAGCCACGAATTTAAGATATAATATCACTGATTTTAATTCGTTGATACTTCACGCAAACTGAAACAAGCGCTGTCACACGCGTGAGCATGCGAGTTACTGAGATAGTCCAAGCCTTCTCTTTTTCTGAGCGAATCGTTGCGCAAAACAATGGTCCATTCACTTCCTTTCGCGCATTCATGTTGTCATAGAAACACTAGCAGGCGATTGCCTCGAAATCCTTCGCATCAGAACAGCGAAGACTCTCGAAGACCTGCTTGCGTTATGCAGTTGGACATCGCTCGCCAGACTGATTCTCATAATCGAAAGAAGCGAATCCACTCGTGTTTTGTTTCGCACCGAAAGCATTGACATATCTTAATACCGTTGATAGTTGACTTTTATTTGTGTATATTTAATTGACTTTTATTTGTGCATTCTCTGGGCTAGCTAGCCTAGAATTTACGCCACTGCAAGGAAGTATTCATCTTTTTCGAAATACTGTCCGTTGCATTGAATACAGGTGTCTCAACGTTCCTCCCACTTTTGGAATGTCTTCTGGAATTCTTCTGAAATGCTGTTGATGCTCCCCTGCGCAGCTGTACTGAGTTGTTGATTAGTCTCAAATTATCGTCCCCGTAATGTCTAGTTTCAAATGCGGGAACAACTAGAAGTCACATGGTGACAAGTCCGGACAACGTGCAGGCTGGGACATCAACTTAATATACATTTTCTCCAAATAAGAAACTACAGAGCTAGCGATGTGCAGCCATGCACCGAAAAGAAATGGAGAAACCAACTTGAACAAATTCGTTTCACCCCAAATGCTAGGTTAAAATTCTGTGAATGGATGATTTTGAAAAGTGAACCATCTTATATCTTAAGGCTGTTATATTTTCGATATCTCTAATTGGCAGGTGTCTGTCTTCCCTTATAATAACACCTATTGTATTGATGCTTACCTCTATGACACTCGTTGAAGGTCTTCCTCCATGCGCGAATAAAGCCACCGACTCACGACCATCCATAAATTCTTTATGCCATCTGTAAATTGTTGATTTTCCTAGACATTCATCTTTATAAGCCTCTTACATAAGACGGAAAATCTCTTCGGCAGACTTCTTAAATCGACAGCAAAATTTAATGGCATACTTTGTTCCTCTTTCACATCCATTTTAAAATCACAGCGCGATAACACTTGTTAGGGGTTCATGAAACGGCGCTTATTAAACTGCGCACTACCGACGACACATGCCTGATAAACAGGTTCAGCCTGTTGCTATGGTTACTACAACGACTACCATTTTTTCGAGACTTGTGCCGAGGTCGAACGCAGTGTTGTACATTAATAATATAAACACCCATATCCGACTCTCTGGAACGCTTGACGTCCCACCAACGTCTGCATTGTTGGGTCATCCCTTATAGATCAATTCGTGTGCGCTCTCGCGATGTCAAAATGATTGACTGCTATATAAAACACGAGATCACTTTCAGATGTCAAGGTGATCGCGTGCTAATTAAAAAAACATTGGATTATCAATGACTCGAGTTCTATTTATCCGATCTACAAAATTCGAATTAAAATCTTAATATCACGGCAAGTTGGGTTTGTATATTAATTTAATTTAGCACAATTCGAATATTAATTTGTACGCTTTAATTATTTTTTGCTTTTTAATTTAACTATTTTCCCGAATTTAGTGCTGATTATATTATACATTTGAGAAATAGCGATTTATTTAAACCCTCTAACCTACAATAAAAACTGAAATCTCGCGATGTATAAATGAGCAAGATTGCATCTAAAAGTAGATGCCACCCCAATAGCACATTGTCGAGAGTTTACATATTTCCAATTTGTAATACCAGATATCGCATTATTTTGTAGAAAAAGCTTCGGTATGAAGCTTCAAAACTAAACTTCGGATAGGATAGTCTAAAACAAGCCGTGAGGGGAATAAAACGTGTGCCGGAGAAAAATCCATGGCTTCGAGAAAAATCAAAGCAAAAGTTATTAATGTAAGTTTACACGAAAACAACTGGACTACAAGGAAAATTGTTGAACAACAGCAAATATTTCGCGCAGAATATTTATCGCGAGGTCTTTTGAAAAACGGAAATAAATAGCATATAATTTTCAGTTCTAACATGAATGAGTTTTTACTATACAAGTTTTTACTGTATTTCTTTACAAAAAAGCCGGCGTCTATTTGATTTGTTTTCAATCCACTACAATTAAAAATTTCACTCCGTCTTAGGACGGGCAACATCCCCTATATATTAATATTTATTTAAAGCTGAAAAAAAAACAGTTCTTGGACGGGCTACACACTAGTTTTTTTTTATAAAAACGTTCTGAGTTGTTTTGGGAAAAGCTATATATTTGAAAACGTCGACATATGTGCTTAAATAATTTTTTACGCATTTCAACATAACTGAGCCGTCAGTTTTAGAAACGGAAGTGTGTTGTTCCAAGCACAAAAGAAGCATTAGTTTTGGATAGTTTAATTTTGTTTCAGTCTCCTTTCCCTCACAGGATAAAAATACTGATAAAAAAATAAGGTGTTTTTAAAATCATGGAAAAATTACAAATCTGAACACTACGATATTGCATTTTGCTTTCTTACCCATTTCACTTGCTAAAGGTAAACTCTTCCTTTCCCAAGTAGAGGATCAAAGTTTCTTTTCTTTGCAGGAATTCCATAAGAGAAAACAAGTCAAAATGTTGATAATAAGCTATGTGTTTTGTATGAAAACAAATATTAGGATCGTTTCGTAAGTGTTCAAGGAAGTAGGTTGGAAATTTGTGTACTCTGACTTGTTGGATTAGCTGTGTTACCTTAACCTCACTAACTACTCATTTATTTGGTTACTGCCATACGACACTTCAATATACAGTCTTTTCGTTTCCGATGTCTTTCTCTCTTTTTCAGTGTAACTAAAATCTAGCTCCATCAGTTTTAAACGTCAGTATGGAAGATGGACTTTCTTTGAAAAGCTAACCTCTGAATCTCATAGAAGAGTTTAATGATATGTATGTATGTAATTTACTAATATGTCTTATACCGCTCTGAAATGGGAATCGAACTCGCATCTTTCGACTTACGTTCTAGCTTGCTACCCTTACACCACCCAGGACAACACAGTTTCAAGCAGCTGAATCTATTCAGATATATTGCTGTGTAAGTTAATTCTCGGCCCCTATCCGCAAGCGATCCCAGTACGTCGGCAAATGCAAATAGCTGTGTGCGATAATGGCTGATTGCAGCGCCATCCAACAGCTTTCCAGGCAACCCTAACCGCTCACAGCTGTAGTGACAGAAGGGACGAAAGTTGACGGTGAAAGCAATGTCGTTCGGGAAGCAACATTTGAGGCACTGCCTCTTGTTCGCGTTTCAGCTGAAAAAAAGTGCGGCGGAAGCCCAGAAAAGAAACTATGCTGCTTTGTGTGAGGCTGTTGTATCCTACAGTACCTGTAAGAAGTGGTTCCAGCGGTTTAAGCAGGAAAATCTCTATCTCCGTGATGCAGAACGTCCGGGACAGCCACAGAAATTTGACGATGAGGAACTGGAAGAACTGTTGGATGC
This sequence comes from Macrothele yani, assembly GCA_039090855.1. NCBI lineage: Eukaryota > Metazoa > Arthropoda > Arachnida > Araneae > Macrothelidae > Macrothele > Macrothele yani. The sequence goes on along the minus strand of CM077005.1, from coordinate 118,066,991 downwards.
GGATCCCTGTCGCACACAGTCAGAGCTCGCCCTGGAACTTGAAGTAACACGGCAAGCCATTGCAAAGCGCCTGCACAAGCTTGGACGGATTCACAAGGAGGGTCGTTGAGTGCCCCACCAACTGACAGCTGCGAACAAGTCTACGCGCTACGATGTCACTGTGCCCTGGCTCTCCAGATTCAAGAAGAATTTTCTCCACAAGACTTTGACCTGTGATGAGAAGTAGATCCTCTACGATAATCCTAAGCGGCGCAAAAAGTGGGTTTATCCAGGTCAGCCTACCACCAGTACCGCCAAACCGAATATCCATGCCAGGAAGTTGTTGCGCACTATGAGTTGCTCAAACCTGGTGAAAGGGTCAATGCCGAGCGTAATTGTCAGCAACTCATTCGTGTGGGTGACGCAGTAGAGGCGAAAAGGCCATACCCCGGCAAGGGCAGAAGGTCGGCCCTGTTGCTTCAGGATAACGCGCGTCCTCACACCGCGAAAACGACTTTAAACACGATCACCGACCTGGTATGGGAGATTTTGTCCCATGCGGCGTATTCTCCAGACTTCGCCCCATCGGATTATCACCTCTTTCACTCCCTGCAACATCACCTGAGTGATACGCACTTCACTTCTGTCGAGGAGGTCCACACAAGTATTGATGACTTTATCAACGCGAAACGGCCTTCGTTTTTCCGCAGTGGCATTCGGCAGCTCCCTGACCGATGGCTCCAATGTATCCAACACGACGGGGATTATTTTCCTGATTAGGTACGTATTTGATTTCCTATCAATTGCTCTCAACATGTCGTGCTTGTGGCCGAGAATTAAGATGCACACCTAATAGCTCAAGAATTCCAACAACTTTCCTGATGTACGTTAGTCGAAGCAATCTGGCTTCATTGTGGTGTCAACGACCGTCGTTTCCCATCCGTGTACATGTGAAGGTATTTCTATGGTCTACAACGCAGGAGACATACATGGATGAGAAATGGTCTTATTCGCTAGGATGAAGGGTAACAAAGTATATCTAAAGTAGTTTAATAAGTTAAGATTTAATTCGTTTTAGAATAACTAATTATTTGATGAAAAAAAAGTGCAGTTCGTTTAATCAACACTAAATAAATAAGTACGACTTGAAGTAATTAATAAATTTTGTTCGTTAATATAAGATAAATCAAATAATAAATATATTAAAAAAGATGGAGTTCATTACTGGTCGACTGTTATACCAACTCTTGCGTTGCTGAGATTTGTTAATTCGATTTTCCCAACATAAATGTTTTTTCCATCATTGTTGTTTCATCTCATTTTGCAAAGTTTTGTTTCTGTTTACAGGAAAGCTTGTCAACTTTTTCTTGTCCTTTTCCCTGTACAACAACACAAAGAAGTTTCTGAAGACGGAAAAAGACGCCTCTGCAGAAGTGACTTGTATCAACGGAATGTATGTCAACGGCACTTTCCTCGTCATTGTATATCACACCTACTTTGTCCCTTTCTTGCACTATGCTTACCGTAAGTACCATGCATTCTCCTGTTAAAACATTTCATCACAGGGTTAGGACTGAGAGTTCCGCAGTTTCTATATTTCTGCGCTGAAATTCATGATCATGACTGATGATTCTCGAAAGAAGGTTTCTAATTTCTGGAACTTCCCATTAATTTCATTATTTTTTTTTCAAGAAACGCTGAGAGGTAATAAATTTATAAATCGCATGTAGTGAGGTAAAATTAACGACAACAACACAAAGAAAGAAACAGCTCTAATGGCATGTAACGTACCAGGAGATGTGACGTACCTGCCAGAAGGACGCACACGACATAAAGGCAGATAGCAATCAGAATGAACGTCCGCGTAGCTCAATTGGTAGAGTGACTTATTCCGGAATGAGGGGATCCGGGTTCGAATCCTCCTGGCGTGGACAAAAATGACGGAGAAATTTACTTCGTTATAATGGCGCCCGAACTATCCGGATGACCCGACCGTTCAAAATCTCGCAATGGTGTGATGTTCTTTCCACACCGCGAGATAGGAAAACTCAGAGAATCCCTTCTCCAGCACTTCGAAAAAAAAAAAAAAAATAAAAAAAAAAAAATAAGGGGAGATGATGTAACGTACCAGGAGATGTGACGTACCTGCCAGAAGGACGCACACGACATAAAGGCAGATAGGAATCAGAATAAAACGTCCGCGTAGCTCAATTGGTAGAGCAACTTATTCCGGAATGAGGGGACCCGGGTTCGAATCCTGGCGCGGATAAAAATGACGGAGAAATTTACTTCGTTATAGGCAACAGAAATGAAGTTCGCATGATAATTGTTTTATCTAGACTCTTGAAACTAAGACACTACTTCATTGGGCCATCTTGTGCCGAAGAAAAAGAAAAAAAGAAAGAAAAACGAAAATTCTCCTATAAAAACGAAAGCATGATTTTAAACATTTTTAATAAGTCAGTTTCCTATTTAAATTAAAAATTTAATTAAACGTAACAGCTGAAGTTTTTAAAATGTGGAATTGCTTTGAAGAGAAATCACCTAAAAGTCGAGTATAAATTATGAAACCATGGCGTAATTAAAATATCACAGGATTTCTGGCTGATGTATTAAAATAAAAGAAATGGTTGTCTCATGCGAAATAAAATTTATGTGATAGACGAAGCCTTTAGGAAACTGCAGTTTTTTTTATGTTAATTCCTATTTATCGAGGAGACCGGAAATTAATGTCGTTTTTCAAAAAGAAGAGAAACATTGTTTGTAACAGAAGACATTTATTTCTTAATCAGTTATATAACCGTCATCATTATCGATCACACTTTCCCATCGTGAAACCAAACTTTCAATGCCGTATTTACAAAAAGACGTTGGCTGTGATGCAAAGAACTCCGAGAGCCTCGTTTTGACGTCACCTATATTGTGGAATCTTTTCACATTAAGAAAGTGCTGCAAAGATAAAAAAAAATGGTAATCAGATGGTGCAATATCAGGGGAATACGGGGGACGGGGCAGAACTTCCCAGCCAAAATCTCTGTTAGTCTTCTGGGTCCGTCTCGCCGTATGATGTCTCACGTTGTCATGCTGATGATGTATGACACTTTTTCTGTTGACCAGGGCTGAATGTTTTACAGTAAGAGCTTGCTTCAACGGTCCAGTTGTTGACAATAAAGATCTGCCGTTATGGTTTGTCCAGGTTCCAAGAGCTCAAAGTGAGCTATGCCAGAGGTAGTCCATCAAACACAGAGCAAAACCTTTATGGGGTGTAGGCTTAGTTTTGGCGTAGAAACTGCTGTCTGACCTGAAGAAAGTCACTAGTTTTTACGTTTGTTGCTTACATAAAACCCCCACTTTTCGTACAGACATTTAACGTGGACCAGGAACATCAAATAAAGGTCTTCGCTCTTTCCACGTTTATAAGTGAGTCACGGAAAAATTCTCATTGGCCGCCACCGGGAATCGAACCCCGGGTCTTCCAGTTACCTGCCGGATATGCTTCCACTACACCACAGCGGCCTCGAATTCCTCCAGATACACACACGCTAACTTAGCGCTTAGAGACCGAACGGTGGGGCAGTGAAGTTCACAGAGCAGTATATAAACACTGAAAACCAACTAAAATAGAGATACCTGTCTAGTAACGTGTAGCGCCACCTTTCGCCCTGATGACGGCGGCGATTCGTCTCGGCATGAACTCGACAAGACACCAGAAGCGTTGGGAAGACATACGGATCCACGACCTCTGAACAAGCTCCCGAAGATTTGATGGAGGGGGTCAGAGCCTCGTACATCTCCCTCGACGGCATCCCAGATGTGCTCGGTCAGGTGACCTAGCTGACCAAGGAAGCGAGGTCACGTCGGTGGAGTTTTCATTCAACCATTCGGATACAATTCGGGAGCAACGGAACGGTGCATTGTCTTGTTACAGGATGAGGTCCCCAGTAGGATGTTGAAGACGCACAAACGAGAGCAAATGGTCGTCCAGGATATCCCGTTAACGCTGACCTGTTAGGGACGATGTCACACGTACCAGGGGTCCCATTTCAGTCCACGTAAACAGTCCCCAGACGAGAATGCCACCCCCACCAGCTTGAAGAGTACCCTGCTAGCGAGAAGAATCCATCGCTTCATATGGTTTGCGCCGTACTCGTATCCTGCCATCCGCATGCACCAACGTGGATCTTGATTCATCAGTCCAGGCAACATTTTCCCACATGTCTAGGGACCAGTGGCGATATTCCCGCGCCCATGCTAATATTTGCACCCTGTGATGTGCTGTCAGCAGCTGTACCCTCGTGGGACGAAGGCTTCTGTACCCCATAGCGAGGAAATGGTTCTGGATGGTGTGGCTGCTTACACGTTTTTGTGCACCAACGTTAAATTGCCGAGTGATTTCTTGCACCGCGGCCCGTCTATCCGCTGTTACAATGCGAGCTAGCCGACGATGACCCCGATCATCCACACGCTGTTGTCCACGGCAGTTGGCCCTTGTAGCGATGGGTTTACCGGATTCAATGTACTCACGGTGCACCCGTGACACAGTGGCTCGTGAAAATCCCAGGGCCTGTACGATTTCCGAGATGGAATGACCCATTCGTCGGGCCCCGACAATTTGCCCACGATCCAACGCGCTTAAATCCTTCGTCTTACTCATAATGTGTCCGACTCTTACTGATTCTCGTCGCATCACTCCTTATATTGTCGGATCGCTGCATACGTCATGTCGTTTCCGTTTACAGGGCCGCCCACAGCGCCACATTTGTATAACGCCAGCTGTCTTTAATTCTATTGCTCTTCAGTGTAACTTTATGTTTTATTTTGGGGAATGTGATAAAACGGAATGCAGTTGTTAATTGACAGAACTACTCACTAACGCATAAGCGTAACTTGTGCCTTTGTTTCTCGGGAATGTGCTATAGATCTACACAAGCCTCAATTTGAAAAGTCTAGTCCGATATAAACCAGAGTATTCGAATCCCAGTCCTAACGTGAATGTCTGGTTTCAGACAATCAAATTAATGGCTCGAACAAGACTGGTCCGAATTTAAACTTTCAAGGCTTAGTACGTTCCCAGACAGTGTCAGAGTTTCATCTTATAGTATTGACCTTTGACATCAGTTGTAATTCAGATTTGTGTTGCAGTTCCATGTCTTCTGTTTCACCCTGAAGTGAAAGAGAACCCAGAGCGGAAATGTTTTCTCGTTTTATTCGTACACTACTGTTGGAGTTGAGACGTTCAGATGGATGGATAGAGAGAGAGAGAGTGGTCTAGTGATTAGAGCAACCGCCTACCGACCAGATGGTCGTAAGATAGAACCCTGGCAGGCCGAGATGTTCTGAACACCTGCCTCGCAGTGTGCACGCCAAATCATCGACTCCAGGATATTAGGGGTATAAAACTAAACATTACTACGTTCAAAAAGTTCCGAAACTTTTTATATTAAAAATGAATGAGTATAGATAATACCTGTTTATGCGATGTTTCCTTCGAAGTAGTTACCCTGTGCAACTATGCATTTCCACCAGCGCTCATACAAAGATTTAAATGCAGATTGCAAGCCTTCCTTTGCCATATCCTCCATCGCCTCCATCGCAGCTCGTTGCACTTCTTCGAAACTTGAGAAGCATCGCCCTTTAAGCAAATTCTTCATCCGGGGAAAAAGGAAAAAGTCACACAGGGCGAGATCAGGGGAATAAGCTGGTTGTGGAAGAACGGAAATGTGATATTTGGACAGGTAATCAGACACCAGGAGGGATCTGTGAGCCGGCGTATTATCGTGATGGGCACCCACGAGTTGGTCTTCTAAAGATCAGGTCGCTTGCATCTCATTGATTCTCGGAGACGTTTGAGGATGTTGACGTACTCTTTTTTAGTGACTGTACGACCATGTTGAAGGAATTCCTTGTGTACGACCCCCTTGCAATCGAAGAAAACTGTTAACAAGACCTTTCCTTTGGAGCGGTCAGCCTTGAACGTTTTTGGTCGTGGTGACGACGGTGGTTTCCACACTTTTGACTGTCGGTTGGATTGGGGTCGTACAGAAAGCATCAAGTCTCATCGCCAGTATTCAATCGATTCAAGAGATCGGGATCTGAATCCACTGCATCGATGTTATCCCCGCAAACTTGCATGCGCTCATCCATTTTTCTTGTGTGAGGTTTTTGGGAACAATTTGTTGGCACACGTGATGCATGCCCAGTTTCTCTGTTAAAATGGCATGGCAAGTTCCAACTGAGATGCCGGCAACTTCTGCAATCGCTGGAACAGTTTTCCGCAGGTCATTTTTCACAATTTATTTCACAATGGCGATTTGTTCATCCTTTGTGGATGTTGAAGGTCGTCCTGACCTCTCATCATCCTCGATACTCTGTTGCCCGTTTTCGAATCGTCGATGCCTCTCCTAAATTCTAGTTCGACTCACTGCACTCTAACCGTACGCTGACTTGATCATTTGAAAAGTCTCAGCGAAAGATTTTCCGAGCAGAACACAAAATTTTACACTTGAACGCTGTTCAAAATTCGACATCGTTGTCCTCGCGACGTAGGGCCTCGAATGCCTGTAACCACGAACTACGCACATACGCTGTACGTGTTGGATCTGGATTAAACCGGTTCTGGCTGGTCGGTCACATGATTCTCTTCGCTGGCTCAGCGGGGAATGACGTAATTCACTGACATTTGGCAAATATTCAGAAAGTTCCAGAACTTTTTGAACGTACTAAGTATTTCGACAGTTTAGTTTCAAAAACAATATTTCGTTTTGTTATTATATATCATTCAGATTTAGAGGGACGGACGAAAGAAACGGCCTGACATCGATGAAGTGCCACGTAGCTACGGAATTCCATCTGGGCATGCGCAAATTAAAATCTGACCTCAAGGTAGAAAAGAAAAGCTGAATCGTAAGTGTGTTGGTTAAAGGGATTGGTAACTTTTGGTTTACGATACCTAGATGTTACACCCCATCGTGTTATAACATCATTTTAAAGCTCTCGTCAAACCATCCCTTGGGGGAGTTAAGAGGAAGCTGAATTTCGCAACGACGCACCGTTTTCATAGCACCAAAAATACATTTTTGTAACGGCTTGTATTACATTTAGCATGAGGTTCTCGTAATTTACGCAGATTGCAATGAGATATTGTTACGTTTATGTAAAAGGTGATGAAATACTGTTCGGCGATAGTTTAGTAAAATATACTATTGCGTAACAACGAAATTAACTATTGTAGAGTCCCTTCATGGGACAATATTCAAAAATCAGATTTAAACAATGGTGTTGGACTACTTCCATTACATATTTCCGTTCAATCGAAATTTAGTGTGTGGGACTTCCTTACTTTACTGCTGTCGGGTAAGATGCATAGCATCAAAAAATCTTGAATATAGAGTTCCGGAAATATTTTCTCACCCTGTATTTATATTAATTTGTTGCTCCATTTGTAAAAAAGGAGGATTTAAGTAAATATAATACCCCCTCCCCCCTGTAATTTTTGAATCGTGTTGTTCATAAAGCTGTTCGGGAACATCGGACATGAGTTACAAAATCTCTTCAATCAAGTGTACACACACACACACACCACTGTATTTTTAACATGTCTCTATAAATGCGTTTTTCCCGATAAACTTTCTAGTGCTATTTATATATGTGTTAGATAAGTAAAACGATCAATCACGTTTGTAAATTAAGTTCTTTCTATGTGCATCTTTATGATAATATCAAAATGACAACCTCAATTTCTTCTTTGATTAGGGCATGCTTCGCATCTGGACGGTTATTTCAAGGACTTAGCCTTCACTTTGATTTCAACTATGGCCATCAGTATTGAAGCTTATTTTCTTTTTTCGTAAGTTTTCATTTTATGTTGAGAGAGAGAGAGAGAGAGAGAGAGAGAGAGAGAGAGAGAGAGAAAGACAATCAAACGAGAAACATGCTCAAATTAACATATTTATTAGGTATCGCGGAATGCAATCATCGGTCATCGCTCAACGCTGAAACATTACATTTCTCTGAACTCCCAAAATTATATGTAAAACCTTAGCAGAAATAACTTGTAACAAAGCGTCGATTCCATATTTTCGCATTTGATGTCATACTGAATTCTAAACGAATTTCTTAAAACATGATTTGCTCTCTATAAATTTTTATGTAAACTTTACCAAATTAAATGCTCCCCGATTTCGTGTTCTTCATTGCAAACCGTTATCTCAAGAATACATCAGGAATTATTACCAGCCCAATTATGTGCTCATATTTATTTTAAAACTTCAGCTATTCGACGAATTATTTATAACAGAAACTAACCGTTTCAAAGTGTACTTGAAAAAAGTGAAGTTTTCTGAGTGAAGTTAACTGCTCCGTTCGAAGCACAGCTAAGAAGAAAATATTATGTTCTGTGAACTGCAACTAATTGCCAGAAATTATTCCTTTTTAAGTCAACTTAAGAAAAAATCCTCTCTTTGAAGGGTTAATGAAAATTTAAGTTATTTTGTGAGAAATGCAATTGATGAAAAATTACGCTCTTTGACGCGTACCTGAAAGGTAGAAATTGTCTTTGCCGTGTAATTAAGTTGTATAGGAATTTTACAGTGTAAAGGGAAAATAATAAAGATAAAGTAACGACGGTTAATCAATTTGATCAATAACTAACTTCCGATGATCTCTGGAAACGGATTAGAGATATGTAAGTCGGTGTCTTACAAGATTAAATTCAATGCTGAAATATTTAATTTCTCAGAAATGGATAAAGAGAAAATTTTCCTCATATTTGTAAATAAACTAGTGTCTGTGAAAATTGCAACACCATGAAGGAATAATGGTAATCACATGAAACTTACAGGATATGCAGAGCAGGGTAGGACATGCAAATGATTAGAAGTGCAGAGTCATTGCGCATGTCTGGACCCGGCAGAGCCCTCTGGACAGTCGAGTGAGGGGTATAAAGAGAGGGCTGTTTAGGATATACACCAGTAGGGCATCGCGGACAGCGAGTTGTAAAAGGGTCTGCAGGATTCAATAATGTCTCGGCGAAGACGAAGGTCGCAATGTCACCATACGACAGAGTTTGAACTCGGACGAATGATTGGTCTGCTTGAAGGTGCATTTTCGTACCGCGACATTGCTGTTCTGACGGGACATAACACGAAATGTGACGACACGGCGGGATGACCCACACTTCGTCCTCATGGCAGGGAAGAACCGTTCCGCAACTTCGCAAGTGTTAGAACAACAGTGGAGCACTGCATCAGGTGTGGTATTTTCTGCCTCCACAGCTCGACGCCGTCTGCTGCACAGAGAACTGGTTGCACGCATCCCTTTGCGGCGGATTCCTTTGATCCTGAACCATGGACGTCTCAAGCTGCAATGGAGTTTTCAATACAGACAATGGCGTGCTCATTGGCAGCATAGCGTGTTTCCGGACGAGTCCCGATTCAACTTGGACTAGCATGATGGCCTCATACTTATTAGACAGTATTGTGGTGAGCGCCTCTTTCCAGAATGCGTTGTGAAGCGTCATACGGGCCGAATGCCAAGTGTAATGGTGTACGGTGCCGTTGGGTATCATTCGCGTTCTTGGCTGCTACGACTTGAGGGAAATCTCAACAGCGACCACTACATCAGGGAAGTTGTATCAGCAGAAGTCTTTCCTCAGAGGTATCCTGGCGCTATATTTCAGCAGGACAATGCTCGACCACATGTTGCCAGGAATGTTCAAGCCCTCTTCGCAGCACAGCAGATACCGCTTCTTCCCTGACCTGCACGTTCGCTAGACATGTCGTCTGTTGAACATGTCTGGGATATGGTTACTCGGCAACTGGCCCATCAAAGTTATCCAGCGGTTAGTACCAGTGATCTGTGGAATCGCATGCCTGCCGCCTGGCAAGCAATTGGCCAGGACACCATCCAACGCCTTTTCGATTCAATGCCACGCCATCTAGAAGCTTTTATTGCAGCTCGCGGAATCTTCACAAGATACTGATCTTTGCAGGTAAAAATTATTGTACTGTTCTGAAAATTAAATCTCTTATGTACAATCATATCAGTAATCTGTATTATAATTTCATTCGAATCGCATAGTTCCTTCTTGGTGTTGCAATTTTCACAAACAGTAGTGTATTTTTTTAATATTATGCCCTAAAATAAAGTAAAATATGGTTTTGAGTTAATAAATTAGGTAATAAACAAGGTTAATAAATTATTATCATCACGTTAATGACTAGGAGGCGCAATTTTGCCCAGGAATTTGAATAAAAATGCTGGATAACAGATTTCAATTAAAATTACGACCCGCCGAGAAATATGGCCTGACTCGGAAGCGAAATTTAACTATTATTACATGAAAATAATGGTTGAAAGGGAAGTCAGCGATTGTCTGACGGGTTTTATCTAGGCTATTTAGTGCTCCATTCGAAGTCAATCTGGGAACGACCTAGAGACGTTCATTAGTGATGAAACTTTAGTTATTTGCATACCCGGCCTAGAGGTATTTTCGTTCTAGCCTTCGCAGTTCGCGGAGTTTTTCTTTATCTGGGTCTGTCGACGTTTTTGGGTAATAGTGTGATTCGTAAAAATAAAACCGCATGCTTGTAGAATTGATTTAACATATTTTGTTTGAACTTCATTTTGTGTATTTCATAATACGTTGACTTCGAGAAGTTATTGAACCTCTTCCGTTGGAGTCTTGATTAATTACGTTCCATATTTACAACAAGAAACTCTTCTAGAATTGATTGTACGGTTAGAACCGTATATGACAGTTGTCTCAAACTCGCGGCCCTGCGCCAAATGTTTGGCGGTCCGTATGAATGATTACAAAATAAAAATAAATCACCCGTTTTTCTAGTACATGCCTGTGGTAAAAATCATAAACTACATTTACTCCAGAAGCTTAAAGCACAGACAGTTTGTAACGTACCAGGAGATGTGACATACCTGCCAGAAGGACGCACACGACATAAAAGCAGATAGGAATCAGAATAAAACGTCCGCGTAGCTCAATTGGTAGAGTGACTTATTCCGGAATGAGGATATCCGGGTTCGAATCCCGGCGTAGACCAAAAATGACGGAGAAATTAACTTCGTTATAATGGCGCCCGAACTATCCGGATGACCCGACCGTTCAAAATCTCGCATTGGTGTGATGTTCTTTCACACCGCGAGATAGGAAAAATAAGAGAATCCCTTCTCCAGCCCTTCGAAAAAAAAAAAAAATAAGGGGGAGATGATGTAACGTACCAGGAGATGTGACGTACCTGCCAGAAGGACGCACACGACATAAAGGCAGATAGGAATCAGAATAAAACGTCCGCGTAGCTCAATTGGTAGAGTGACTTATTCCGGAATGAGGGGATCCGGGTTCGAATCCCGGCGTAGACTACAAATGACGGAGAAATTAACTTCGTTATAAGTTTACTGGTTTTATGAAATAAATTGGCTGTGAGCATAGTGATATTTTGTGTCACTCTCATGTAAGGTGACTTAGCTGTGGACGAGTGTTAAAACAACTTCGGGATTTGAGAGATGAAATAAAGATGTTCCTTGAATGTACAGACCAAAAAGTCTCCCTTTTTGATGATCCAAAATTGTTACGTGATCTGGCATTCAGCACAGATATACGTAACTGGATTCTTAACCGAATTGAATATCACACTACAAGGCCAAAATAAGCTAGTCACTGAAATTATTGATAATGTTAACGCATTTCAGAGGAAACTTCAGCTTTGGGAAGCTCATCCCAGTGCAGGAAATCTTATATATATATATCATATCCTATTATATCATATGTAGAGGATTTTAGGAACGGAGTATCTGACCCCAGGTTTTAAACAACCCTTAGAAATAGGATACTAGGAGATTTGGGCTAGAGTACCCGATAGGAAAGTGACACAGAAACGAAGTAGAAATGGGGAGGAAGACGCCCTTATTTATTACCGGGGGGGGGGGCAGTACCCGGGGTCCGACGGCTTAACGCGCCCTTCCGACGCACGGCGGATATTTAGTGGATCGAGCGTTTGTACCTGCCTGGGATCGAACCTGAGGTCCTTTTCGTGGCAGTCATGAACGTTGCGTAGGAAATCTTGCTCACTTCCCCCTTTAAAAGCTTCAGCTGAAGAAGAAGAAGAAATAAACTTTGGTGAATTTTCTACGAAGATAGCTATGTTAAAAAAATATTTCAACAGGCGGTTTGAATGTTTCAAAGACATGGAAATTTGTTTCAATATATTCAAGTCTCCATTTTCTTATAATGCTGACCACGCACCTGAAGAACTTTAGCATGAATTAATAGACTTTCAGTGTGATTCTTTCCTAAAAGAAAAATTCAGCAACTTTAATCTAACAGAGTTTTACTAGTTAGTTTCGAAGGACAAGTACATAAACATTCATACCCTAGCTGCACGGGTTCTGCCTATGCTCGGAACAACATACTCATGTGAAGAGTTGTTTTCCAGAACGAATCAAGTGAAATGCCTTAAAAGGAATAGGCTGAGTGACAGTCACTTACGCTCACATTCTTAAAAGTAGCATGTTCAAAGGACACTATTCCAAATATCGATAAGTTAGTGACAGAAAAGCGAGCCCAAATTTCTGGTCAGAAGATGTAATATTTTCTGTACCGTGTATCGTGTTCAGTTGGTAAAATGTGATAGTTTTAAGATTTAAGTGAAAATAATTGTTACGCAGAGGTGATTGTTTTCAGTGATTGATAAAGCATTTGTTATTACTATCCATCGATAATTAGAAATGACATTCCACTCTAGTGCCAAGCCATTGGTGTGTTTTCGTAAAGTTGATATTCATTCGTGATAAATTTATTAATATTCATGCGGCCCCCTAAGTTACTTCAAAACTGGAAAGTGGCCCTTCCAAGGGTCTGAGTTTGAGACCACTGGTATATAACGAACCCGTATTTAGCGAGATCCCGGATTTAACGAGCAATACAGAAAATTTTGTTTGGCGTAATATTACACGAGAGATGATCTACTTTAGTACTCGATAGCACCTCAAGCGATAATGTCTCGTATGTGCAGTATGCCTGGTGCGAATACGCACTTCCTGATGCCTCTAGCACTGTCGTCAGTGGTCACATACGCGGCCATTATTTTCGCCTAAACAGATGCGCGTTTCGTCAGAAAACACGATATTGTGCTACTCGTAACGCCATTTCTTTCGTTTGTTACACCATTGCAGCCTGGAAGTCCATTGCTGCGGTGCCTGACGAAGGGTCGGCGAGCCTGCAGTCCGAGCTGTAATAACAGGCGATGTACTGTTACACCAGACATGGAAGAATGGGTCATAGTTCGCCACTGCTGCACCAATGGCGCTGATGACGCAGAACGGCCACTGGAAGACATACTCATGACATGATGGTTACCTTCTATTCATGTGCTACGCCCTTCTCCGCTGCACACTCTTACCACGACCGGCAATCTATCGAAGGGAAACAATGGTCTTTCACGCCGATAATGCGGTCTCTGTCGAACCCGCAGATGTAGCTATACGACTATCTTACACGACGACGAGGCATCCTTACTCACTGCTGACCAAGCACTGACATGTTGATGAAACTTTGCGGCGCTTATAAGACAGAAAAATGCCAGTTTCTGGCCTGCGACATTGCGCGATCTGATTTGCTTAGACGCGGTATGCAAGTAGCTATGACACCGAAAGGCTAATCATTTCCTGATTAATATATCCTGTAGAAATCAAAATCGTAGCTCAACTTCTTTCTGTTTTTTCATGAATACGAGTGTATAATATGACCACGCATACCTCCAGAATTAATCGTTCTACAGGTTTTTGATATCTGTGGCAAGAATTGTATTCAACAGTACGCTGTTTACCGAGGACCTAATGTGCTGGACAACGTGGTTACGGAGAATGTTGTCTTTCAGTGTAGTCTTGAATGCATAGACATTTGCAAAAGTTTAAGACCACCTGTCAATTTATTGAAAATTAAGATTTTCAAAGAAACAACTAATTACTAGTCAGAGATATTTGAAACAAGTTAGTAAAATCATGCAATGCATTGATTATGATACGCTTTCCCACATACCAGAAATCATTACTCAAGTTATGAGGATAATGGCTGTGGAATAAATCTCGCTCCTGTGTCCTGACCTTTGACCCCATTTCGATGATATTCAACAGAACTGGTTCCGTATACCTCCGAAATAACATGATAAAGTTTTGTCGCAATCGAAGCAATTTTAAGTAAGTTATGATGCATAAGGGCTATAGAATAGATCCCGCTCCTGTGTCCTAACCTTTGACCCCATTTCGCCCATTTTCAATAGGATTCGTCCCCAGGCAGGTCCCTACAACATACTAACATTTCATCCAAATCGAAGCATTTGTACGAACGTAAGTTATGACGCATAATGTCGATGGAAGTTATTCCGCTCCTATGTCCAGACCTTTGACCCCATTTCGCCCATTTTCAATAGGGTTTGTCCCCAGTGGTCCCCTACCACATACTAAAATTTCATCGAAATCGAACCATTTTTACGCCAGGTATCGTGCTGACAGACTGACGGAAAAAGTTGGAGCATATACGCTTCTTCAACCTACGGTTGGAAAGGGTAAAAAATGACACCACAGATGAATACTTACATTACTTAGAACACAAAAAGACCAAAATCAGTATTTTGTGTGGCCACTTTTTTTTTAACGGACGGAATACAATGTGGCATACTCTCAACGAGAGATTTACTGTAGTCACTCGAAATGTTTTTGCACCACACGTACTTTATGGCGTCAATCAAAGCCTGGGAATTTGATGGCTGTTTTCCTGCTACCTTGTCTTTTAAAATGGTCCACAAATTTTTGATGGGGTGAAGGTCGGGACTATCACCGACCGGGCCAGTCAAGCACAGTTATGTTTTACCTCTGTAGGTAGTCCTTTACTGTCTTTGATCTGTGGCATCATGCATAAAGATTGTGCTTCTGTGAACTTGCTGTTATGCATCATCATGGATAAAGATTGAGCATCTGTGCACTTGCATATGATTTAACAGATTCTCATGTAACAATTCCACATAAAAAGGACCAGTCATGTAGTGCAAAGGATAATGAAGCAGCGCCGGATGCTAACACAGCACCACATATCATTTAACTTCCCAGGCAGCACAGCCTCGCAATTTAATGTAGGCCCAACACCGAGCCAACGTATTCTGTTTCTAACAGACGGTGACTCAGTGTTTGGACCTACGTTAAATTGCAAGGCTGTGCTACCTGGGTAGGCGGATGTCCCACGATGCTAACCGTGTATTTTGCATCAAACCTTTTGCTTTTTGGTCAGCGAACATGTGCTTCACGTGATTCAAATTGACGCACAGTAGATTCATCGGAAAAAAGAACTGAGCTCCAATTTTCAGCAGTCCACGATTGATGACGCTTCACAAACTGCTGTCTCTTTTACATGACAGAGGTTAGTCTGGGTTTATGTGAAGTTTTATAAAACTTTAATCCAAAATATTTTCTAAGACGTCGGGAAACAGTGTTGATATTAATGGCAGACCTTTTTAAATGTAGGAAGGCCTTGGGTTTCTTTCACGAACTCCTCTGAGAGCGCATAACTATTCGCCTTATGGTATTGTTATCACGTGGGGTTGTTTTCCTTGAACGTCCACTTCTCTTTCGGTCGTTAAATTCACCTGTATCTCAATGTTTCATGACCGCATTATGAATAACAGTCTTGCTGACATTCACCTTTCTGCTTACGTCACGTTCTGAGAATCATTTATGATATAAAGTCACTATTGTGCCATCTGAGTAACACTTAATGACGCCTTTTTTATGCCCATTTTTCGCTACATAGAAAATACGCACACTACCGCTCAGCATGAAAACCAGAAGCAAACTGATGCTCGCACGCTTTCACCAACTCTATCAACAACTGCCGCTGTAGGATGATGCAACACCGACAGGAAGTTGAGTAATACAGACAGTAGCTGACGCAATCGGCAGAAATCTCCCAGTAAAAGATACGAAGAGGATGTAAATTAAAACTAACGCTCATTTGTGTATGTGTCTGAAGTTTGCTATCTTAACCATTTGTGTTCGTTTAAATTATATGCCCAGTTTTGTTATCTCTATTTTCAGGGGTTTCTTCCTGGTTTATGCAAGATGGAGCTACGCAGCTGGGAGAGATGTGAAGATTAACATTCCACGTCTAATATTTAGGAGATATATGAGGTAAGACGTCTTCCAACAGTATTAAAAATAAGAAGTTATCATTGGTAGTAGTTTAAAAACCAAGAAATGTACCATATATACCAGAAGTATCCTCGTATATTTTTTAAACGTACACGCATTATACGACAGTTGTTAAGAAAGTAATGCAAATGTGCGCATAACGTTGTTATTAAATGACAGAGGTCGTTCAAATTGCACATATTGGTAGAGTAACTCTTCTTCTATATAAAGGTACTTACTACTCAACATAGTCTCCATCACAAGCGATGCATTTGCGCCATCACTGAACCCAACTCTTGAATCCTCTTTGAAAAAAATCCGGTGTGGACTGTTGTACCAACTTTTTCACAGCCACTTTCACCTCGTCTGTGTCATCAAATCATTGTCCCCGGAGACTGTCCCTCATTGGACCCAACAGGTGGAAGTCGGAGGGTGCCAGATCTTGGCTGTACGGTGGACGTGGGACCACCGACCACAATAATTTGCTGATCGCCTGGCTTGTTGCCAAAGATGTGTGTGGTCTCTCATTGTTATAGTGAATGTGGATCCTATTCAGATTCTTGTTCGGTTTCTTCCTCCTAATGACTCCTTTACTCTTCCTGAGTGACTGTGTTCCGCTTGGTGGTCACGGTACGGCCAGTTTCCAGAAAATCAAGGGGAATGACAGCCCTGTCATACCAAAAAACAGTAACCATGACCTTCTGTGTTGATAGCTAGCTCTTGAAATTCTTAGGCCTTGGTGAAGAGGTGTGAAGTCATTCCATGAACTGATTCTTCGTTTCCGGATCATAAAGATAGGCCCACGTTTCATTCCCAGTCACCAGATCGAAACAAAACTTGTCTTCATTGGCTTCAAACGCTTCCAGCAGATCAGAGCAGAATTCCACCCTTCTCTCCGTCAAATCGGGTGTCAGCTGCCGTGGTACCCACTTTGCACACACTTTCCGATACTCTAAGTCTCCCACTATCTTCTGTATGGCATTGTGACCACAGCCGAGTTGTACTACAAGCTCACGGATTGTGACTCTCCGCAGGAATCAATTCATCCACTCGCTGATGATTCGTACCAGCGGTCGCAGATGATGGTCTACCACTACGGGGTTTGTCTTCAATTCTGGTTTCGCCTTCTTTAAACTTCTTCATCAATCTGTGAACATTGCTCTTGTCAATGCTGTCATCAGCGTAAACATTCTGTAGCCTTCTGTGGATGTCTGACAGATTTCACCCTTCCTTCTTCAAGAACTGAATGACGGCACGTTGCTTCTGCTTGGAATCCATTGTTTACCTGCAATGAAGAAGAAGGGTTACTATAGAAGAAGAGTTAGTCTGCCAACATGTGCAATTTAAAACACCTCTATCAGTTATTAAAAAAGTAATGCCCACTTTTGCATTACTTCCGGTACAACCCTCGCATAAGGTCTCCATTAATGTGCTGCAAAGTACGGAATTAACACTATCCGCATTGCGAAGCGTTTCCTATTATACATCGAAGTAACAAATTATAAGAAACACCTACCAAATAATCTGTTGGGCAACCTTTGACTTTCAAAGCAGCCTCGATTCTATGTGGCATGGATTCAGCGAAATGCTGTTATCGTTCTACAGGTATGTTTAGACTAGTGCTGTCAAAAACCGATATTTTGAAATCCTGATTTCGGATTTCAAAATATCCGAAATATCGTAAATCCGAAATCTGGATTTGAAATCCGAATTTCAATTTCCGGATATTCGGATATCCGGCTAGTGCTGTCAAAAACAGGATATTTGAAATTCGGATTTCGGATTTCAAAATATCCGAAATATCATAAATCCGAAATCCGGATTGCCGCATGAAATCTGAAATCTGGATTTGAAATCCGAATTTCAAAATCCGGATATGACTTTCCATCTTTTCTTTCTTTCTTTTTTTCTTTCTTTACTGCCCTAGTGGCTTAGTGAATTAATCCCAAACACTATAAGTGCTAGTGATCGGGAGATACCTGGTTCACTGGTTCAGCAATAATAACCAGCCATCGTTCCTTTTGTTTGTTCTTTGTACATTTTTGTTTGCGTCTTCTCAAGCAGAAAATGTTTTCCCCTTCCAAAAGTGAAAAAAAAAAATATGCTTGGCGTATTATTGTGAAATTCAACTTTCTATAGTAATAAATACATTCGAAATCTAAATATCCGGATTTCGAACTATTCGAATCCGGAAATCCGAAACCCGTGAACAGCACTTCCGAAGTTCGAATGCTAAAAATCCGGTTCTCGGATACTAAAATATCCGGATATCCCAAAATCCGAAATCCGTGAACAGCACTAGTTCAGGCAAGCGGGAAGTGACGTCATCCGTCAATTGCCGAACGTTCCCTGGATCTGTGTTAGAAATGGATTTCACATTCACAATATAATCTTACAGATGCTCAAACGGGTTCAGATCTGGCAATTGAGAGGGCCGGAGGAGGGGGTGGGGGTGGGGGTGGCGACTTGAAGTCACTGTCGTGCTCCTGGAACCACTCTGTGACGATCCAAACCTTGTGGCATGACTCATTATCCTGCTCGAAGTATCTCTCTCTGCCGGTCAGGAAACACCTAGTCTGCAATATTAAGGCATGTCGTGCCATCCAAATGCTGTTTCAGAGGTATTAAGGAACTTGATGTCTGCTATGAAACACACCCCAGGTCATTACACCGCCTCCACTAGCTCGCACAGTTAACGTTTGGTATCTGGGCATCTTGACCTCTGCTCCTGACGTCATATTCAGGCCCGTTCGTCGGCGTGTGTTAACTGGAAACGTGGTTTATTGTACTAGGCGACATTTTTACCTTCTCAAGGGTTCAGCTTTGGAGGCTCCGCACCACATGCAGACAAAAACGAGTGAAATTCGTTAAGTTGAAATGGTAAGTCAGGTCATTGCTGCTTAATGCACGATCAAAGAACGAGGTGCATAAAACCTCGTAACACAGAATGACGATACACTTTAATTTAAAACACGTTAAAACTGTGTACGCAAGCTTAAAAATCACATGAGATCTTTCGAAATCCCTAGGAGTTCATCTTCAGGTGACAATGGCCGCAGTGAAGGTTATGTGGCGGTTGTATATACGGTGTGTTGCCAAGGAACACTTTACAACATGAGAATAATAATATAAATAATTATATGCAAAAGCACTATCAAAAGTACAAAATTATTTTTCAATGTCCTCAGGGGGTGAGCCAGCTGGTGAAGCTCTGGTATTATTAATAAATAATAATTTCCAAGCCTGAGAAATATTTTTAGGCATATCATCATTGCAGCAGTAATTGGCAAGATGGTGAATGTCTATTTATTCACCATCTTGCCAATTACTGCTGTAATGGTGATATTCCTAAGAATATTTCCCAGGCTAACCAATGAATAGACTTTCACCGAAAGTCTATTTATTCACCTTCTTGCCAATTACTGCTGTAATGGTGATATTTTTAAGAATATTTCCCAGGCTAACCAATGAATAGACTTTCACCGAAAGTCTATTCTTTCAAAATCTTGCCAATTACTGCTGCAATGATGATATGCCTAAGAATATTTCTCAAGCAAACCAGTGAATAGACTTTCACCAAAAGTCTATTCTTTCAACATCTTGCCAATTACTGCTGTAATGATGATATGCCTAATAATATTTCTCAGGCTAACCAATGAATAGGCTTTCACCGAAAATCTATTCCTTCACCATCTTGCGAATTACGCTCTAATAATGATATGCCTAAGAATATTTATCAGGCTAACCAATGAATAGGCTTTCACCGAAAGTCTATTCTTTTACCATCTTGCCAATTACTGCTGTAATATTGATATGCCTAAGAATATTTCTCAGGCTAACCAATGAATAGACTTTCATCGAAAGTCTATTCTTTCACCATCTTGCCAATTACTGATGTAATAATGATGTGCTTAAGAATATTTCTTAGGCTACCGAATGAAAAGACTTTCACCGAAAGTCTATTGTTTCACCATCTTGCCAATTACTGCTGTAATAATGATATGATTAAGAATATTTCTCAGGCTTGGAAATTATTATTTACTCATAATACCAGGACTTCATCACCTGGCTCACTCCCTGAGGACTTTGAACAATAATTTTGTACTTTTGGTAGTGCTTTTACAATAATTATTTATATTATTCTTTGCAGAGTGTTTCTATGGCAACTCTCCGTATATATAAATGCCACATAACCTTCACTGCGGTCACTGTTATCTGAAGATGAACTCCTAGGGAGTTCATCTTCATCTGAAGATGAACAGTTCATCTGAAGATGAAGGAGTTCATCTGAAGATGAACTCCTAGGGAGTTCATCTGAAGATGACAGTGACCTCTCTATTCGCAGTGACCTCTCTATTTCAGTTCTACTCTATTCACTGACAGTGACCTCTCTATTTCAGTTCTACTCTATTCACTGCGGTCACTGTCATCTGAAGATGAACAGTTCATCTGAAGATGAAGGAGTTCATCTGAAGATGACAGTGACCGCAGTGAAGGTTGTGTTTCGTAAGTTACTATCTAACGATACGCAAGTGTTAATTAATTAAGCTCGAAATATTGCCTCTACGAAAATTTAAAGCAACGAATGAAATAAAGAATAAGGGTTTATAGAATTAAATTTTAGTCAAGGGACATTTAAGTTAAAATTAAAGTAACATTCCACCGATAAATCTACAACCATCCAGTTATTCTATAGATCTCTAGGGAGATATGACGATAAGTAATAAGAAGTAATGAGAAGTGACTAAATTTAAATAATAACAGACAACTAAAATTGAAAGTTAGATTAGATCATGTACGTTACAAGCCAGCCACTTTATCCAGTTTTGAAGTTTTACTTAAAAGACAAATGAGCTACACGATTTTTTTAAGGCGTCCCAAATGTGTATTTCAAATAGTAATTGATTTTGAATAGCGGGTTATGTGTAAAGCGTCTCTGGAGATTCGATGAAAACGTCATGCTTAATTGAAGATTCTTTATTTCTTTGCAGGTTGACTCCTTCTATGCTTTTAATCTTAGCATTTATTGTTATACTCCCGCTGTTTGGAAGTGGACCCATCTGGGCTGATATTTTTGGCGTTGCTGCTGTAAATACGAGGAAGTTTTGGTGGAAATATGTGATCATGATAAACAACTTTTTGCTTCCTAAAGACCAGGTAAGCGCCTTTTTTTTGTAATAGATTTCAAATACATAAGTTAGCGGAAGAAGTAAATATACACAATGTAGACCAAAGCCGAAAGGAAACAAAGGCTTTTAGTAGCCGTAATCAGTAAGAGTCGGCCCACATTTGACCGACATGATTGCAGTGACCCTTCTATGCATGCTTTCCACAAGATGCAGGTAAGTCTGTACTAGAATCTTTCTCCATTCCTCCAGGTAATCTCCTTCCACTGTTCCCAAAGAGGAAGGTCTTACCGGCCTAAATCGGAAACAGCGTTCCATCTCATCACACAGATGTTCTATTGGATTCAGATCGGGACATTCGGCTGGTTAATCCAACACTTGGACATCCTGCTCTTGAAACCAGTCCTGACAGACCTTGTAGTGTAGTAAGGCGCTGGATCTTTCCGAAACAGGTAGATATCTGCACCGACGTTCTTCCACGGCTTTAGATAGTGCAGAATTGTTCGGAATGCCTTCGTTCCTAGAGGCCGTTATCCTGGAGTCCTTCTGAGATCATCTCGGTTGGACACTCGAAGTGAACGCTTGTTGACACGTGCTGTCCGGGACAACTAGACGGCGCACACGATCCCTCAACTAATGTCAGACTGCAACTAGGGAGTGCAGAGAAACGTTTTCGAATAGGCGATCCAGCCAACGATCATGCAAAAGACCGAGCCGCAGATTCTGTACGGGACTAAAACATCTGCTACTCGATCTTTCATATGGGACTAAAGAATCTGCGACTGGATGTTGCGAATGGGATTAAAAAAATCTGCGATCCAATCTTGCGCGTGGGACTAAAGAATCTGAGACTCGATCTTGCGCATGGGACTAGAAGATCTTCTAATAGATCTTGCGGATGGAACTATACTGTATAATCTTCTACTCGATATTGTTCACGGGACTAGAAGATCTTCTAATAGATCTCGCGGATGGGACTATACTGTATAATCTTCTACTCGATGTTGTGCACGGGACTAGAAGATCTTCTAATAGATCTTGCGGATGGGACTATACTGTATAATCTTCTACTCGATGTTGTGCACGGGACTAGAAGATCTTCTAATAGATCTTGCGGATGGGACTATACTGTATAATCTTCTACTCGATGTTGTGCACGGGACTAGAAGATCTTCTAATAGATCTTGCGGATGGGACTATACTGTATAATCTTCTACTCGATGTTGTGCATGGGACTAGAAGATATTCCACTAGATCTTGCGGATGGGACTAAAGAATCTGCGACACAATTTTGCGCGTGGGACTTCCTAGTAGAAACAGCCATCCCCTGTCACAGATTACTCTTCAAACATTACTGTAGGGACATAACTTTTCCACGGAGAACGCAACGCCAAAATAATACGTCCCTCTAAACGAAAGAGTCAGTAGCGTTTCTCACCTCTCTATAAGACTATATTCAACTCTTCTGTTGTGCACAAATGGTGAGCGAGGCAGCACCTCAGTCGTTGTCTGGCATTGCCTAGAGTAATACAGGGTCTATGCGCTTCTAACGTAGCATGGTAACCGTGGCTATGCAGTTCCAGTCGGATTATTCCAGTGTAAATAGCTATTCCAGCGGTTTGCGCGACGTGGTTGTCCAGTTAGGTGGCAGAGGACGTGCGTGTCTTGACACTCCGCAGTAAGCTACGTTTAGCACTATGATTCAGTTTGTGCGGCCTCGCAGACAGGGACGTCCCCAAGGGGATGCGAGGGTGGGCTGGAGCCAACCCTGAAAATTATCATGCCCACCCTGATGCCCACCCAGTTCAAGATGTGCAACATTTTATTAAAATATTTGTTTTTAATTTTAAAATATAATCTGGAATTTTCCAAGGAATAATGACTCCCGTGTTTTTTGTCGTGTATCCCTACGTATTCCCCCACTACAAAGTTGCGTTTTTCCTTCTCCGTAGAAAGGTTATCAATACAGCTTCAGCAGGGCCATGGAAATACAGTTATTCTCCACTCGTCAAAATCCTCAATTTAAGCCCTTTTTCAAATTAGTATGACCAGGAGAAAATGAAGAGGGTGAATAAGAATTCTCTGAGGTCATTAGTAATCGCTCTGCTGTTTGTTTGTGCTACTAAGCAGGGGATTCCAACACGGAAAGTGGAAGCTAAAGCTATACCAGCGCTCTTAAGCCAGCCTTAGGGTAATGAGGAAGCAGGTTGCAGTTGACAACTACTTTGGAAGAGATGAGTGCAAGACAAGGAAAGGAGTTAGCCGCCCCGGTGGCGCAGTGGTCTAAGGCGCTGGCCTCTGATCATTCGTTCGTAAGGGGTCCGGGTTTGAATCCCGGTCAGGCATGGATGTTGTGTTTGTCTCACGGCACTGGCTCTCTCCCTTCCCTGGAACCAGTGACCCTAAATTAGGGACGGGCGACTGCTTATAGCCCATTGAGTAGCTCACGGTGGTCATTAAACCTCCAATCAAAAAAAAAAAAAAGGAGTTAAGGAGGAGAAAGGTGCTTGTTGGAAATGCACTAACTTGAACACTTGAGAGAAAATGTGCAAGTCAATAATATTAACTTGAACGTTTCCCCTCAATCCTAATCCACGCAAACATTTGTTTTTCCACAGCGGCAATTCCAGAGCGGCGGCTGAAAAACAATTTTTTGGTTGCTGTGTGTTTCTGGAACGTGGAAAGAGCGATGTATTTATTTATTTACTGTCGCCACGTATTTGGAGGATTTTCACCTTGGATCTCGCCCTTTGGATTTAACTGCTATAATATATATATATATATATATATAGCCAGTGCCGTTAATGCCCACCAGATGGAGACGTCTCAGTAGCTGAGTCCATCTTACGAATTTATGATGTCAGAAGCTGACCTAAAAATACACATAGCACCGTGGATTGTTGGCCACCGTGGTGCAAATGTAACGCCCTCGGCTAGATATCGAGAGTTCTGTGGTTCAATTCCACAGCGGCGGCTGAAAAACAATTTTTCGGTTGCTGTGTGTTTCTGGTACGTGGGAAGAGCGATGTATTTATTTATTTATGGTCGCCACGTATTTGGAAGATTTTCACATTTGCTTTAAGTCTTTTCTTCTAGGCATGAAATTTTCTTTTAATCAAGGCGTGTTACTGATACCGGTGAAAGTGTGTTATGTCTATTATACGGGTATGCAACTCGTTATGTTTTACTAATTATACACTGCTGGACAATTGCTAAGGACGGATCATAAACGGCTATATAGCGCATAAAAAAGTATGTGTGGTTGGATGCCAAGTGAAATAAAATAATGTCAGAATGCCAGGATATTACAAGAAAGACAATTTATTGTGCTCTGAAATCCAAAAGGCTTTGGAACGTGCTCAAGAGACAAACAGGCCATTTTGTGCAGAATACGTAAACGTGAAAAAAATGCAATTGCCGTCCGCAGGCGTTCCGGCGTAAGATGTCAATACGGGATATGACCACAATGGAGGGCGATGCAAGATTCCAAACGTCGTGTCATGCTTTGCACAACATTATCAAGCAGCTGTTGGGGTAATTTGTCCCATTATTCTGTCAGTGCACGGATGAGGGTGTACTTGTTTATTGGAGGGCATTGGCGACCAGCAAGACTCCTCCCCAAAGCATCCCACACATTTTCAGTGGGATTCAGATCTGGAGAAAGTGCTGGCCGTACGAGGCGTTGAATATCCTCGCTCTCAAGACACTCCTGCACAGCGACTGTTCGATGACATGTTGCGTTGTCGTCCATGAAAATGAATATATCACCGACAGCACCACGGAATATGCGAACATGAAGTAGCAGAACATCATTAATGTATCGTTGGCCAGTCATAGTCCCAGTTGGAAGCACATAGAGGGACGTATGGCCATTGATCATGATGCCAGCCCATACCATGACACAACATGTCGGATATCGGTCCCTTTCCTGTATGTTTGCTGGACAATATGCAGTACCACTATCACGCCAGATCAGTTGTCGTCGACAATCAGACGATAGACTGTATCTACTCTCATGTGAGAAGAGGACAGCAGACCAGTCGTTATCAGTCCAATTGCGATGTTGATGGCACCATTGCAAACGGGCGGTACGGTGACGTCTGGACAATGGGATGCACACAACAGGACGGCGGGCGTATAGTCCTCCTTAATGCAAATGTCTGGCGACAGTTTTTCGGGAGATCCGCTTGCCAGTAGCAGCCATAAACTGATTTGCTAAATCACTAGCTGTGCTGCGCCGATGTCTTTTTGTTGATAGCACTATGTACCGATCTTCTGCAGGTGTCGTACTGCGAACACGACCTCCCCGTGAAGTTTGCTACACTCTCCATTTGTTTGAAATGATTTCCAAAGCCTTGAAACAACACTGTGGCTGACGTCGAACTTCCTGGCAACATCTGTTATTATTCGCCCTTCTTCAATATTGCCAATAAATAACGGCCACGCGTAAAATCATCTAGGTGATGTCGGGAAGACATACTGAAAATTGCAAGTTCGTCAATTGATTCTTTCCCTTTCAACTTTGCGACGGTCAATACGCGTCAAATCCTTTATATCTCTTATCAGCGCTATGACGTCACGAACAAGTACGGCAATCCAAAATTTGCATACGCACAACACGTCTTACTGTATCTCGCACTAATGCTAATTTCCACATTTTTCTGCCTTCCATTTTATGGTTGCTATCGTTGCTATTGTCATCCGTCCTTAACAATTGTCCGGCAGTGTATTAAAAATGAATGGACGGAGCATTTGCAAAAAATGACACCAAACTTTAGATTCTTTTGTATTATAAAAAGGGCAAAAACTTCAAGACTGTTCCAAAATTAATGAGTGTATATCCAAGACGAAAGGTGGGGGGAAAAGGAAAACAAATTCTATACTCGCCCACCCGTCGCCCATCCTGATTTCGAAGTCTAGCGACGTCCCTGCTCACAGAGCACGGATTTTCTGTAGTGCCACCATCTTCTTTCCATCGATATAGAACAACACCGACTGTGAATTTTGGGAATCACGGAAGAGCGGCAATGCTACGTTCTGTCTGCATACTCAGGTGGCATCCAATTATTATACCCCTTTCAATGGGGCCAATTCTGATCTGCAGTGCTATATACTTCCAACGCTGTCTGAAAGGCCAAGTCAAGTCAAGTAGGCAACCATTTCTCGTAGGATTTCGATCCAAGGAAGGTTCAGAAGTCGGCCAGCTGGCCTCAGGGGCTATACATAGTTTACTAGAAAAGGCAGTGAGGGAGGGCGGGTTTGTAGGTCCCATTAGGAAAGTGGATATACAATAATGGTAGAAGATACCAGAGCAGAGGATGCACATCGTGAGGGAAGGGACAGATGACCTGATCCTTAACTGGGGGTCCAACGCCAGCTTAACGTGCTCTCCGAAGCACGGCGAGTCTTCAGTGATTGGAACTGTCAGGCTGGAATTGAGCTCGGAACAGCAGTCGACTGCTTTTACCACTGGAGTATCGCGTTCCCCAGTCTGACAAGTGTGTCAACGCTCCCTCTTTATATACAGCACCAAACAAACACGGTGCGTGCACGTCTGTTTCGAAAAATGCACTTTTATATTTGTTACATACGTGGAGGTGTCCAAATATTTTTGTCTGTGTACTGTATACGGAGTTACAGAACAATACAAATTATATGAGTTTTGCTTTGCTTGTTTAAAGCGACAGGCAGGAGTAAAAAGGCAACGTGATCTATGCATATGCAAAATATGTAAAATCAAAGAGTGTCTACCAAGTTTGCATTTGCGTCACAACAGGCAACTCAGTTGTGCATAAGTTGTGCATGGGGTCATAAATTTAACGGCATGGAAAGTACATTTAAATCACAGCAGAGATAGCAAAGAGGAAAACAGACTAAATACTGAAATATCCAGTGTTAATAATCCAGAAACATGCCTAGAAGTAATTATAATAATGTTAGTCCCTGAAGTGAATGTATATTTTTTTAAATGAAAAATACTCTCATGGGTCAGATCAGTATGGTAATCCCTGTCTCCACGAGTGGAAGCGTCCCACCTTAGGTAGCAGTGACGTCACCGACGCGCGCGCAATATATACAGACGGCTCTGGCAGGGGGCATTAATTCGCCATAACGAAGCCTGTGCAACGGAGAAAGAGAAGACTAGCGCACATTTTAACGGCGAATGAGTATCGACTTGAGAAAGGCGTTAAAGCTGCAACGGGTATTATTGGCTGTCTTAGGACTGCCGTAGTGAAGGTTTTTTTTTTTTTTTTTTTTTTTTTTCGATTGGAGGTTTATCGATTACCGTGAGCAACTCAATGGGCTATAAGCAGTCGCCCGTCCCTAATTTAGGGTCATTGGTTATAGGGAAGGGAGAGAGCCAGTGCCGTAAGACAAACACAACATCCGTGCCTCATCGAGATTCGAACCCGGACCCCTTTCGGACGAATGATCAGAAGTAGTGAAGGTGTGGAGATTATCGTTCTAAGAGGCAAAATATTTCGGTGGGGAATACATGGTCGCTAAAATACTAAAAGCTCATAAGACTAACATTTAACATCTAAGATTTGCTGTGATCAGTATAGCAAGAAACGAATTTATGAAATACCCAAATAACTTTGTTCATTCGGTTGGTTGATATCTTACAACTCAACTTTGCATAAACACAACGCAGTTTAAATATAAACAGAATTCATCCTTGAACAATCATACACAGTGTGGCAAAGAATTTTTAAGACTGGGTCTGTAAAATGAAATAGAAACAAGAAATTATAATTTGTTTTGGTTTGTTATTCAAAATAAGTCCCTCCGGCTTCAATACACTTGTTACAGCGACTTAATAAGGATTCGAATTCCTGTTTCAGTTGACTTTGCGGAATTGCCTCCAAAGCTCGCGTCGAAGCTGTTTGTATGGTCGAAATATCATGAAAATAACACCTTTTTAACGTCATTTTAAGTTTTAAGAATAAAGAAAAGTCGCAGGGTGCTAAATCAGGCGAATACGGTGGATGATTCAAGACACAGACGTTATTTTTCGCCAAACATCTACGAACAAGAAGTGAGGTGTGACTGGGTGCATTATCGTGCAACAAACACCAACTGTTTTCATCCAGATATTCTGTACGAATGCGACGAATGCTGCCCATCAAACGCCTCAAAACATTTAAACGAAACTCACCAGTAATTGTTTGTCCACTTAGAAAAAATTCTTTGTGGACAATACCCGTACTATTGAAGAATGTATTGAGCATTGTTTTGATTTTCGATGGAACTTTTCTTGTTTTTTTGGCTTGTGTGAGTTTTTTGACTTCCATTCTGCACTTTGTTGCTTTGTTTTAGAATCATATTGAAAACACCATGTTTCATCACCTGTAACAATCGATTTTAAGAAGTTTCGATAATTTTCAGCGGCTGAAGTGATGTCTCTGCAATGTGCACATATCCTTGATTTTTGTTCATTGGTTAACGTGTGTGGAACAAATTTAGCATAGACTTTTGTTTTGCCCAAATCTTCATGCAGGATGGTTCGAATCGTTTCTTTGTTGATATTTAACGACTCTTCCATCATTCTTAGTGACGCACATCGATTGTTTGCCACGAAATCACGCACTTTTTCAATAATCTCAGGTGTCCTAGATGAACTTGGTCTTCCGGTTTGCTTATCATCTTCTAGCGTCTCTCTTCCGTCCAAAAAACGTTTGTGCCACAGGAAAACATTTGATCTACTTAAACAAAACTCACCGTAAACTTGTTTCATCATTTGGTACGTTTCCGAGGCACTTTTACCAAGTTTTGCGTTAAATTTAATAACAGCCCTTTGTTCCATCTTAATAATTCAACATTAAAAATTTATACTTCTCTAATGAACGGCCGTTTCGTTTGAGTTACTTTAACAACTGCGCAGTACTTTTGGCAGAAAGCAAGCAGATGGTTACAGTTTATAACGCATTCGCGATTACACTGGTGGCGCCACCGTAGGCTGAAATCTAGCGCCAGTCTTAAAAATTCTTTGACGCACTGTGTACAACGTTGTATTAATAGAATGAATCAGATTATCAACTCGTAGACAACACTTCTAACACTCATTCGACGTACAGATAAATCTTGAATCTCCTAGTATCATGACACTATGCTATCCTAATTGGAGCTGTACATCGTGATATGTGTATTTTTACATCGGAAGTGACCTTTATATTTACCTTTGATCCGTTGGCAGCAGTTGCCATAATGTGGTTTAAACCGTGCGGTTCAAAAAGAAATCTAACAAAAAAATTTTATTTACATAAAAATTGAAACAAAAAAAGAAGGGTAATTTAGAGAGGGATACAAGCCCACTGAGCGTACCAGAAAGTGAAGATTCCCACGGTTTGACATTCGAAGTGAACACTTGTTGGCACGCGCTGTCCGGTACAACCTGACAGCTTACACGATCCCTAAACTATAACTAACCTCGGATTACAACTAGGGCGTGAAGAGAAACGTTTCAGAGCACGTGATCGAGCAGACTATGATGCGAAAATCGGGTCGCAGATTTTTTATGTGTCTAAAAGATCTACGATTTGATCTTTCACGTAGGGTTAGAGTATATGCGACCCTATCTTTGCGCATGGAACTAAAGAATCATGGGACTAAAACAATCTGCTACCTGATGTTACTCATACGGCAAAGGAATCTATAACTTGATCTTGTGCATGGGATTAAAAAAAATCTGCGACTCGATCTTCTGCATGGGATTAATGTATCTGCGACCCAATGTTGCGCATGGGAATAAAGAATCTGCTACTCGATTAGTGAATCTGCTACTCTGTGACATACCTGCCCAGCAGGACGTACACGACATAAAGGCAGATAGCAGTCATAACGAACGTCCGCGTAGCTCAATTGGTAGAGCGACTTATTCCGGAATGAGGGGACCCGGGTTCGAGCCCCGGCGTGGACAAAATGACGGAGAAATTTACTTCGCTATAATGGCGCCCGAACTTTCCGGTTGACCTGGCCATTCAAAATCTCGCAATGGTGTGATGTTATTTCCACACCGCGAGATAGGAAAAATAAGAGAATCCCTTCTCCAGCGCTTCAAAAAATAAATGTGTGTGACGCTGCATTCCACACACCAGGTTGACTGGGAGTTCTCAAGTGCACATTCTACAGCGGATGGCTGCCTGCGACGATTTATGGTCACGGCTGACCCGTGGGCCATGCCCCCGACCCTCTTTCGGGGTGGGGGTGGGGTGGGGGGAGATGTGACGTACCTGCCCAGCAGGACGCACACGACATAATTGCCGATAGCAGTCATAACGAACGTCCGCGTAGCTCAATTGGTAGAGCGACTTATTCCGGAATGAGGGGACCCGGTTCGAGCCCCGTCGTGGACAAAAATGACGGGGAAATTTACTTCGTTATAACTCACATAGACTCTGACTCTGACAGCAGACGTTGTGTACCACACGCCTCTGGGAAAATCCGACAAATTCGTCTGCGGTAAGCACGAGAACACCGAAAGCGGACCCTTGAGGTCGGGTAAGAAGATCGTCTAGTGCGATGAATTACGTTTTCAGCTAATATACGCTATTGGGCGTGCCAGAATATGGCGTCAATAGCACGAATCGGTAGATCCCAGATACCTAACGTTACCTGTGCAATCTAGTGTACGTGGTGTAATGGTCTGGGGTGTGTTTTCATGGCAGGCATTAGGTTCCTTAATATCTCTGGAACAGCATTTGGATGCCACAACTTATCTTAACAACATTGCGCATCAGGCACATCCCTACATGTGCATGGTGTTT
This sequence comes from Macrothele yani, assembly GCA_039090855.1. NCBI lineage: Eukaryota > Metazoa > Arthropoda > Arachnida > Araneae > Macrothelidae > Macrothele > Macrothele yani. Next base: position 118,035,925 of record CM077005.1, on the reverse strand, counting down.
TTTACGCCCTCCAGCCGTAGGTAGAAGCGTATATGCTCCAGCTTTGCCCGTCTGTCTGCGCATCCGCACGATAACTCGCTTAAAAATGGTTCGATATCGATGAAATTTTAGTATATGTGGTAGGGGACCACCTGGGGACGAACCCTATAGAAAATGGGCGAAATCGGGTCAAAGGTCAGGACATAAAAGCGGGATCCATTCCATCGCTCTTATGCGTCATAACTTACGTAGGAATGCTGATTCGATTAAGACAAACCTTTATCATGTTGTCCCGGAAGTATACTTAACCGGTTCTGTTGAATATAATCGAAATAGGGTCAAAGGTCAGGGCATAGGAGCGAGATTTATCCTAGAGCCGTTATCTTCATAACTTGAGTAATGATTTATGGTGTGTTGGAAAGCGTATCATAATCAATGCGTGCATCATTTCACTAACTTGTTGATGTGTTGAGCTACTTCCAGCAGGATAATGAGCCATGCCACAATGATTGGATTATCATACAGTGGCTTCAGGAGCGTGAGAGTGTGACTTGAAAGTGTGAAAATGATCCCCACAAAGTTTTTCGATCTTAATCCAATTAAACAGCTATGCAATGAGATTAAGAGAGCCATTCGTATCACAGATTCCGCTGAGATTCGGCAATTGGCGGACACCACCACATTCTCTGGGCTGAACGCACCTGTAGAACGGTATTTTCACCTCCTTGAATCCATACCACATCGAATCTAGCTGTTTTGAAAGCCAAGGGTGGATAGCACGTTATTGATAGGTGTTCTTAATAACTTACTGCTTTAGTGTTTATGTCTGACGCCAGCCAGCCTCTCGTCACGTAAATGCACGCCTGCTCACTGATTCCAGGGAGAAACGTGACTCGTCCGTAAACAAGACATACCGCAACTATCCTAAAGTCTTGTCGAAATGATTGTGATATCAATTTAGGCGCAAAGAGCGCCTAAGAAAGACACACACACAAGAGGTGCACGGGCATAAAGCCCACAGTTGTGAAGCCTATGTTTGCACAATAGACGGATAATTTGCTTTCCGCTACAACAATGAGCTCAGAACGCTGACGGATAGCTTCTTCTCTCCATCTTGTACTGTCCAGTTTTGCATTGCAGTGATCATCTTTAGGGTGTTGTCACTCTGATACGGATTGCAGTAGGTCCTCATATGCCTGTTCTTCTTGTTCGAATTCGTTTCCAGATCTTTAAAAATCAAAGAGTGGTTGACACTAAACAATCGACCTGATCTCATGACTGATTTGTCCGCCTCAGATTTCCCAGTGCTCTTCATCTTTGCAAATCGCCTATGCGTCTTTTTTGCACGTCCTTTGTAAAAAAAATTAAAAAGTGCGTGCTTATACACTGCCGGACAATTGCTAAGAACGGATGGCAATGGCAACGATAGCAACCATAAAATGGAAGGCAGGAAAATGTGGAAATTAGCATAAGTGCGGGATACAGTAAGACGTGTTGTGCGTATGCAAATTTTGGATTGCCGAACTTGTTCGTGACATCATAGCGCTGATAAGAGATATAAAGGATTTGACGCGTATTGACCGTTGTTGTTCAAACGCAAAGTTGAAAGGGAAAGAATCAATTGACGAACTTGCAATTTTCAGTATGTCTTCCCGACATCACCTATATAGATGATTTTACGCGTGGCCGTATTATTGGCAAGATTAAAGAAGGGCGAAAAATAACAGATGTTGCCAGGGAGTTCGATGTCAGCCACAGTGTTGTTTCAAGGCTTTGGAAATCATTTCAAACAAATGGAGAGTGTAGCAAACGTCACGGGGGATGTCGTGTTCGCAGTACGACACCTGCAGAAGATCGGTACATAGTGCTATCAACAAAAAAAACCCGGCGCAGCACAGCTAGTGAGGTAGCAAATCAGTTTATGGCTGCTACTGGCAAGCAGATCACCCGAAAAACTGACGCCAGACGTTTGCATTAAGGAGGACTATACGCCCGCCGTCCTGTTGTGTGCATCCCATTGTCCAGACGTCACCGTACCGCCCGTTTGCAATGGTGACATCAACATCGCAATTGGACTGATAACGACTGGTCTTCTGTCCTCTTCTCAGATGAGAGTTGATGCAGTCTATTGTCTGATTGTCGACGACAACTGATCTGGCGTGATAGCATATTGTCCAGCAAATATACAGGAAAGGGACCGATATCCGACATGTAGTGTCATGGTATGGGCTGGCATCATGATCAATGGCCGTACGTCCCGCTATGTGCTTCCAACTGGGACTATGACTGGCCAAAGATATATTAATGATGTTCTGCTACCTCATGTTCGCATGTTCCGTGGTGCTGTCGGTGATAGATTCATTTTCATGGACGACAATGCAACATGTCATCGAATAGTCGCTGTCCAGGAGTGTCTTGAGAGCGAGGATATTCAACGCCTCGTATGGCTAGCACGTTCTCCAGATCTGAATCCCATTGAAAATGTGTGGGGTGCTTTGGGGAGGAGTCTTGCTGGTCGCCAATGCCCTTCAATAAACAAGGACACCCTCATCCGTGCACTGACAGAGGAATGGGATAAATTACCCCAACAGCTGCTTGATAATATTGTGCAAAGCATGACACGACGTGTGGAATCTTGCATCGCCCTCCATGGTAGCCATATCCCGTATTGACATCTTACGCCGGAACGCCTGCGGACGGTAATTGCATTTTTTTCACGTTTACGTATTCTGCACAAAATGGCCTGTTTGTCCCTTGAACACGTTCCAAAGCCTTCTGGATTTCAGAGCACAATAAAGTGTCTTTTTTGTAATGTCCTGGAATTCTGACATTATTTTATTTCACTTGGCATCCAACCACACTTACTTTTTTATGCGCTATATAGCCGTTTATGATCCAACCTTAGCAATTGTCCAGCAGTGTAGTATCACTTTGTCTGCTCGTCCGTCCGTCAGTCTGTGGGTATCATATCTCTGCAACTATTAGTCCGATTAAAAAAAATATTTTTACGTTGGCGCGACTGAAATGTGAAAATGAGTATCATTGCTTTCGGGGTTGTTTTTTCTTGATGCAGAACTTCGCCGCTGGAGGACGCAAATGATGATGCCATCGTCGCTCCTGTGGCGCAGTTGTCTAAGCGATGACCTCTGATCATTCGTCCGAAAGGGGTCCGGGTTCGAATCCCGGTGAGGCATGGATGTTGTGTTTGTCTTACGGCACTGGCTCTCTCCCTTCCCTGGAGCCAGTGACCCTAAATTAGGGACGGGAGACTGCTTATAGCTCATTGAGTTGCTTACGGTGGTCGTTAAACCTCCAAAAAAAAAAAAAAAAAAGGAGATGCCATCGAATTTAAAATATACTTTATCCCACATTATTGCTCCTAAATATCCGACTGAAAAAAATTATTTCTTGCTTTCGATACCATTTATAACGAAGACTATTATGGGTTGAGTTTCTTTTTCAAGAAATGCATAGTTTTCTGTTTGCTAGGGGGCGTAAAGGTAAATTGAGATTTCTCCTATATTTCTGTTTCTAAATGATCGATTTGGGAAATTACCTTTGAATCGGATAGATCTCAGAGTGTGAAATGTTTTGAGTGTAATTTTTAATTTTGGGTAAAGAGCGGCTTGGCCACCAGGAGGCGTAAGTATGTATTCCTCTTTCTGATGTATTTGCAGCAATATCTGCGCTCGTGAATATTCGACTGAAAAAAAATATTTTCTGTTCTGATACCCATCACTACGAATAATCCTTCCGAAATTTACTCTGCTTAAAATAATGCATAGTTTTTCGTCCAGGGGCGTAGATGTATATCTTATTTTTCTCAATATCCCTGCTTCTAACAGTCCAATTTGAAAAACTCTTTCTTTGTCGGAGAGCGTTTCTAGTGTCAAATGTTTCGCATGTAATTTAAAAATTTTCTTAAACTTTCTAATTCATGCTCTCTAACCACCATATAGGGCATAAATTTACGTTTGCGTTTACAGCATATTTGCGGCAACATCCGTGCGTCTAAAAGTTTGACTGAAAAATCCTTTCTCAGTCAGATACTATTAACTACGAAATGTATTTGTGAGCATTTTCTTTCCAAATAGTGCACAATTTCCCCGCCAGTGGAAGCAAATACTTAATCTATTTTTTCTCGATATCGCTTCTTCTAAAGGTCCGATAAAAAAAAATTATCACCGGATGCCATTTACCTTGTGGCAGACTTTGCCTGTACTCGTGTTTTTTTTTTTTTTTTTTTATAGTTTTGGCGCTAGGTGGTGTTAACGTCCATCTCTCTTTGCAGCAATATGTTCGCGTCTAAACATTCTATTGAGAAATTCGATTTTTTTACGCTTTCCAACCCTAAGTTGAAGATGCTTATATGCTCCAGTTTTGTCCGTCTGTCTGTCCGCACGATAACTCGCGAAAACATATTTTGATTTCAATGAAATTTTAGTATGGGGTAAGGGATAACCTGGGGACAAACCCTATGGAAAATGGGCAAAATCGGGTCAAAGGTCAGAACATAAGAGTGGGATCCATTCTATTGACCTTATGCATCATAACTTACGTAAAAATGCTTCTATTGCGACAAAACTTTATCATGTTGTTCCGGAGGTATACTGAACCAATTCTGTTTAATATAATCGAAATGGGGTCAAAGATAATGGCACAGGAGCGAGATTTATTCCACAGCCATTATTCTCATAATTTGACTAAAAATGCTTCTATTGCGACAAAAATTTAGTATGTTGTTCCAGAGATGGAAACGTGTCACAGGTCAACGGGTCGACAATTTCTTGCGGGTCCAACGGGTCGGATCAAGGTGTTCCTGACCTGATTTTGACCCGGTTTTATTCCCGTTTTATTTTTGAAAAGAGAAAAATATATTCGAAAGATAAATGCGCGTTGTGGAATTCTGTAGTCGATACTGATGCCCACGGAGTGATTAATGATTTGCCATGCGAAAATATTGCCGTCTCTTTCTTAAAGCAACAAAGATTTCCACCGACCGACGTCAAACGCACCGACACCATATCGTAAAAAGATACTTCCTTTGCGTTCTTTTACAGTGCGATTGTCCAGGGTAAGGTACAGGCAAACGTCATTCGCCTGCTTCTCAGCTGATTCACTCTTTCCGTGCGAAGTTCACTGTATGACTAAGAGTTACTTTTCACATCGCATCTTTTACATTGAGCATTCAGAGGTTTTCGATTGATGTGCTAACATCCCGCTCCCATGACATGTCATGTCGAAATTAACTCCTTATTTGTTAATATGGATGGATTTAATATTTAGGAGGTTGAGAAAGGCGTCGATGCCAACAAATACGTGCTTGTTGAAAACCACAAGAGGAAGAGTGAATGCTGGAAATTGTTTCGTCTCATTAAGGGGCCGGTGAATAATTCTGTGTTGTTTGGTCTTGCTTGTTGTTCAAAATGTGGAAAGTGTATGATTACAAAGAAAGATGTCGACGGTGTAATAAGAGATTATGGAACCAAAAATCTAATGGACCATATGAAAGTATGCGCACCTCCATCAAAGCGTGGAGAGAGTGAACAATCGAAATACATTTAAAAAAATACATTTGTGTAATCGTAAATAATGATTCCCATTTGTAATATACTCACGGTCACGGTCATAGTCAGCCATTACTTCTGGATTACGCAAAATAGTGGCACTGAAATTTAGCAAGTAACCAAATTTTCTTATTAAGAAAGGATTTCAGTTATTAAATATCAAGAGTTATTAGGATGAATATATATATTACGTTTATATGTATGTATATATATATATATAAATTTAGTTTCGAATTTATAGTTCAAAGCTGTTTTGTCGCGGTCCGAAATCTTTGACCCGTTTCGAACTCTGTGTTGTTCCGGAGTTTGAGCGAGATTTATTCCACATTCATTATCCTCATAACTTGATTAAAATGCTTCTATTGCGACAAAACTTTAGCATGTTGTTCCGGAGGTAAACTGAACCAATTCTGTTTAAGATAATCGAAATGGCCGCCCCGGTGGCGCAGTGGTCTAAGCGATGGCCTCTGATCATTCGTCCAGAAGGGGTCCGGGTTCGAATCCCGGTGAGGCATGGATGTTGTGTTTGTCTTACGGCACTGGCTCTATCTCTTCCCTGGAACCAGTGACCCTAAATTAGGGACGGGCGACTGCTTATAGCGCATTGAGTTGCTCACGGTGGTCGTTAAACCTCCAACCAAAAAAAAAAATCGAAATGGGGTCAAAGGTCAGGGCACAGGAGCAAGATTTATTCCACAGCCATTATCCTCATAACTTGAGTAATAACTTGAGTAATAATTTCTGGTATGTTGGAAAGCTTATCATAACCAATGCATTGCATAATTTTACTAACTTGTTTACTGTAGACCATTCGCTACAGTAAAAATGGCGAACACATTATCCTCTTTAAATATTACAAAGTTTTCCCGCTAGGGCGCATAAATTGCCAGACTTTTTTTCTCGCTGTCTCTGCTTCCAGGAGACGTATCTGAAAAATTGTTTTTCCTTTGCATAATTTTTGCTATGAAGAATACTTTTTTGCATATTTTCTGCTTGATGGCGTAAAATTATCATGCTTTCCTGTATATCTCGTGTTCTATAACCGTGCGATTTGGAAATTCTTTTGTCTCTGATATCTCCCTTCATATACGAGAAACGTTTTATGCATAGTTTGTTAATTTTTGTAACATAGTTTTCAGCCGTTAGTGGTTGGTTGGTTGGTTGTTTGTTTGATTTTTATGGCGCAAGGGCCATGATTGGCCAAAGAGCGCCAGAGACAAGACAGCGGCGGCCGAAAAACAATTTTTCGGTTGCTGTGTGTTTTTGGAACGTGGAAAGAGCGATGTATTTATTTATTATTAGACAGACAAACAAACAGTATTAAAAATGTGGTAAAAAGCTTCAAATCTGACTGATCATGTAAAACTGAAAAATGAGAACGATGGAAGGGCTAAAAAAGATAATGAAACAAACAGTATTAAAAACATGGAACAATGATTAAAATCTAGCTGATTCAGTAAAACTGAGAAATGAGTAAGATGTTAGGGGTAAAATCTAGATAAGTTTAAAATAGTCAATTTGTTTAAAAATGAAAAAACAGCAACAGTATTGCAGTGGTCATTGAGGAGCCGCTGCAGTGTAGCAGCGTCCTCGTTCAACAAATGAGAATGAAAGAAATGAAAACGTACATCACGAAAACGAACATAGGTACACAGAAGATGAGTGACGGTGAGTCGGCAATTGCACGTCTCATACATCGGCGCAGTGTCGCCACACAGCAAAAAGCGGTGAGTGAAGCCGTTAGTGGATGAATGTAGCTATTTCTATTTCTAGATGTTTTATCGATTATAGAAAACCTGCTGATTTTTTTCTTTAAAGTTTTTTTTTTGTTTATTGGAGGTTTAACGACCACCTTGAGCAACTCAATGGGCTATAAGAAGTTGCCCGTCCCTAATTTAATGTCACTAGTTCTAGGGAAGAGAGAGAGAGAGAGCCAGTGCCGTAAGACAAACACAACATCCATGACGCACCGGGTTTCGAACCCGGACCAGTTCCGGACGAATGATCAGAGGCCATCGCTTAGACCACTGCGCCACCATTAAAAGGTTCAAATGACTAGGAATGACTTCTAAATACTTTATTCGTGCAGGAAATAATTCAAGAGACGTGCTCATTACAACCGAAATTTGGGTGACTTCTTGTTTTTCTTTTTTCTTTCCTCTTTTTTTTTTTTTTTTTTTTTGTTACATGACAAGAATTATGACTTTTCCCTCTATTTTCGAGAGTAGGGGTCATCAAACGATGGCCCACGGTAGCGGCATCTGGTTGTGGGACCTTGCATTTTCAACAGACATTACTTACCGTATCAATCAACTCAATTTGAATTTGCAATTTGAAGTCTTTAATCAATATTTGAAGTCTTTAATCAATCTTTGAAGTCTTTTATTTGAAATCTTTCCAATCGAAGTTGAAACTGTTTAAGCGACAGTTAGCAGAGCAAAATTTTTTGCTCTTTCCATCTTGTAAACCTACACAGTCGGATCAGAATAATATGACCACCTACCTAATAATGGAAATAACTACCTTTAGCCCCGATGACAGTGGCGAGACGGCGTTGCATGGACGCAATGAGGCCCTGGAAGGTTGCCCGAGAGACACGTGCCAATTCAGACTGCATCAGAGCACGGAGGTCCCGGATATGACGTCGTTACGGATCGGCACGTCGAGCCTGTCGATCCGAATAGTCCCGCAAGTGCTCAATGGGATTGAGGTCGGGCGATTTCGTCGGCTAAGAGAGAACGAAGACATCGTTGTCGTGTTCCTGGAACCAGTCACGCATCCCCTTAGCGACGTGGCACGGCGCATTGTTCTGTCGGTACCCACCATCACCACCAGGGTAAACGTCCAACATGAAGGGAGGCATGTGGTCACCGAGGATGTAAAGGTAGCCATTGGTGTTCAGGGACCCATCCGGTGGCACCAGATGTTTCAGGCAATACCAGAAAAACATCCCCAGACATGCACGCTGCCACCGCCGGCCTGTACGTGACCGACAAGCGTGTCCAGGTGATGGTTCTTGTGTGTCTGACGTCATTTCCGCCGCCGCCCGTAACTTCCGTGAAGTAGTAAACTGGATTCGTCGGAGAAGGCAACCTTTTCCCACTCTTCCACTGCCCAATAACGGTAATCCCATACGAACTGCATGCGTCGTTGCCGCTGGACCTGAGTTAGAATGGGCACCTTGACGCAGCGTCGATTCCAGAGACACATGCATAACACGGTTCGCTCTACTATTATCGGGGACACGTACCCGAATGCCCGAGTGTTCCTTTCCGTGCTCAATTGCTGCACTGTTGCCCGTCGTTCTCCCTTTACCAGTTTATGGAGGCGACGTTCTCCTCTGGGGTGCATGGCCTTTGGAGCTCCTAAGTTATGATGTCGGGAGGTACTCGGTCCATTCTTGGTACGCCCTTGCTACAGCACCTGGCGAACAGCCTACGGAGTCTGCTGTTTCTGAGATGATTCCACCCTTGGAGCGGTAGCCGATGATCATTCCTTTTTGAACGTCCGTCAAATCCCTACCTCTGCCCATTGTGTTCACGTCACGCACTGTGGCTCATCTGTCCTGACCGACCGCAGCTTATATCTCCGAGTGGTCGACCTTATCACGTGTACTCTGTGACGCGCCTGGGGGGGTACATTGTGTTTCCGGGGGTGGTCATATTATTCTGATACGACCGTGTATGTGGGAAATGTCTGATAAGTTTGTTTTTTGGTGTTGAGCACTGTGTCCCAAATATAAATTTGTTGAAAACTGAGATATCGAAAGATGTTTTGGTGATTTTTACAAGCATGAAAAACCATTCCATCTATTGCAGGACCAATTTAATTTTATGGGTGATGATGCCGAGGAGAATTTACAGTTGGAAAAATTAGATTTGCAATCCAATAATAATTTGAAATAATTCTTTAAGAGTGAAAGTTTGATTAGCTTTTATTCTGCACTGAGAAAAAAGTTTTGTTAATTCAACAAAAAAATTTGTCTATATACAGTCAACAAAATTTCTTGTTGAATTTGCAAAATTATTTTGTTGAAAATTATTGTTGATTTAACAAAATTTATTGTTATCACGACAAAAGGTTTTGTTCATTTAACAAAATGATTAGGCCGATTTTTGAGAATTTGTTTGATCCAACAAAAGGTATTGTTATCATGACAAAATGTTTTGTTGCTGCAACAAAACATATTGCTATAGCAACAAAACTTATTTTCACGATAACAATATGTTTTGTTGCAGCAACAAAACATTTTGTCATGATAGCAATATGTTTTGTTGCAGCGACAAAACATTTTGTCATGGTAACAATACGTTTTGTTGGATGAAACAAATTCTCAAAAATCGGCCTAATCATTTTGTTAAATTAACAAAACCTTTTGTCGTGATAACAATAAATTTTATTAAATCAACAATAATTTTGCAAATTCAACAACATTTTTTGTTGATTGTATATCGACAAAAACTTTTGTTGAATTAACAAAACGTTTTTCTCAGTGTGTTTTGCCTAGAAATACTTTTATAAATCTGAAAAGTTTTGCCAGGAAAATGTTTTCAGCGTTTGGTAGCACATATGTTTGTGAACAAGCTTTCTCCAAAATTAAATATGTGAAATCCACGGTTCATGACTGATCAACAAACACTTGCCAGACTTTTTTAAAAATTGGGTTGCCGAACCTGAAACCAAATATCGAAAATGTAACTGAATCATTCCAGAAACAATACCATTCTTCGTACTGATTTTTTTTCCAGTTTTAGATGTCATGAATATAATTAGTTTATGTCATGAAGTCAACTTACTAAAGACTAAACTTTAGTCTTTAATAAATTTAGTTTTATATTTGTTTTAGACGTGTATAAATATATTTAAATATTTATTTGAAAACTTTCATGTTAAATTACAGACTTTACAAAATTAGTTAGAACTTGACAAATATCAGTTGATTGAAAATTTACAATATTTGCCCTGACTGATCTTTGGTTTACCAATTTTATTTAATCCAGCCTCCGGAGCTTTAGCCAATTTCCCATTTGGACCTTCTCTGCAAAAGTTTGATGACGTTTGCTCTAGAGCATTGCGCGTTGTAATGATAGTTTTCAATAGCAAGAATTACCGGCTGGTTGACTTGCTCGTTATTAATAGTGTTAATCGCTGTTCGAAATGGGTTTGGATATTTACATATTTTTATGCAAAACCACGGCGAAAAATCTTGTGTAAGTCTCTGCTGCTTTTGTCGTTCTTAACTTTTGGCGGAGAGTGTACCACTGCAAGATTTCATTTGACGTCTCTAAAATAAAAACTCTTAAGTCCTACTTCTAGGCGTCATTCACCCGTTTACAGCAATGTCAAACATACACGTCAAGCAAGAGCGCTCTCGATAGTGAAATCTACTGTTTATATTTATATTTCTTTTTTTTTTAGTTAGTGTGTCCTACATTTTGAATAAATCCCCTTAGGTTATCATCTTGGTGACGCAAGTTCTTTCTTTTTCTGGCATTTCAACTACAGTTTTTTAAAGCGCATAGTGATAGGAACTTGTTATCCCCAGATTACAGATCAGGGTTTATCGTATCTGAGGGAACTTGTTGCAGATGCGATGTTGCTTAGGATGATAGCATTGTTTCCCACAAAGATCCTTTGAAATCGGTCAAGCATGGATCATGTACGGCAGTCGTCTAGTGAGGTGCAAGTTAATAATTTCTTGGTTGGAATCTAAGATATTCTGTCACATAAAGAAACGAGAGTTTTAACATTCAACGGAAACGATGGGCACGGTTTCTTTGTGGAAGGTATTATTCATTTAGTTCATAAGCTATTAGAGCGAAACATGCACATAACTTTCATCAGTGTCGAAACAGTGTTTTCAATGGGATCACTTTTTTTGTATCTCCAGGAAAAGAAACCACCGCAGTTGTTGTTCATGTTTTCTAAAACAAATTAAAAAAATAAATAAAAGACTGGTACTCTTTGTAGATAATTTATGCTATACATTTTTCGCATGCCAAGGATTCTGTTGGTGTGACACATTGGCGCACATACGGAGGGGGCTTTGAGGGCTTAAACCCCCTCCAAGGTGTGACGTACCTGCCAGCAGGACGCACACGACATAAAGGCAGATAGGAATCAGAATAAAACGTCTGCGTAGCTCAGTTGGTAGAGCGACTTGTTCCGGAATAAGCGGCCTCGGGTTCGAATCCCGGCGTAGACCAAAAATGACGGAGAAATTTACTTCGTTATAATGGCGCCCGAACTATCCGGATGACCCAGCCGTTCAAAATCTCGCATTGGTGTGATGTTATTTCCACACCGCGAGACAGGAAAAATCAGAGAATTCCTTCTCCAGCGCTTCGAAAAATAAAAATGTGTGATGTTGCATTCCACACAGCAGATTGACTGGGAGTTCTCAAGTGCACGTTCTACAGTGGATGGCTGCCTGCAACGATTCATGGTCACGGCTGACCCGTGGGCCATGTCCCCGGCCCTCTTTCGGGGGGAGATGTGACGTACCTGCCAGCAGGACGCACACGACATAAAGGCAGATAGGAATCAGAATAAAACGTCTGCGTAGCTCAGTTGGTAGAGCGACTTGTTCCGAAATAAGCGGCCTCGGGTCCGAATCCCGGCGTAGACCAAAAATGACGGAGAAATTTACTTCGTTATAAAGGAGATTAAGAGCGACGTACGTCAAAAATTAAACATTCAAACATATTATTTTACATGTTCAAAAAATTACATAGGGTTTTCTATTACATGGTGTCTTCTTCCCAAAGCCCCAAAGAGATTAAAAGGGACGTAGGTCACAAATTAAACTTTCCCATAGACACAAAGAAATTAAGAGCGACGTACGTCACAAATTAAACATTATTTTACATGTTCAAAATATTACATAGTATCTGACATAGATAGTGTCTTCCATTACATGCTGTCTTCTTCCCAAAGCCCCAAAGAGATTCAGAGCCATGTTCGTCACAACCGTATATAAACTATACGCGTACACTATATATGTACACACATTGTATACATCATCATCATCATCATCATTGTCAACCATTATCAATCCACTGCTGGACGAAGGTCTCCCCAAGTTTCCTCCACAACGGTCTGTCTTGTGCCAGTCTCCTCCATGTCACCCCTGCATACTTTCGAATTTCATCCACCCATCTCCCATGTGGTCTTCTTCTGGGTCTTTTCCTGTCCCTTGGAATCCAATCTAAAATTTCGGCTGTCCATCGATGATCTGTCCTTCTGGCAGTATGTCCAGCCCATTGCCATTTCAGGGATTTAACTCTGATCATGATGTCTTCCACTCTTGTCATTTTTCGGATCCACGAGTTCCTCTTCTTATCTCTCCTGGTTACACCAAGCATGCACCTCTCCATGCCACTTTGAGTTGTCTGCAGCCTTTGTATGTCTCTTTTAGTTAAGGTCCACGTCTCTGCACCATACGTAAGCACTGGAAGGATGCATTGATCAAACACTTTTCTTTTAAGACATAATGGCATATTGCTCTTGAAAATTATGCTGTTTCTTCCAAAAGCTCTCCAGGCAAGTTTTGTACGCCGATTAATTTCTTCATCAATGTGACCCTCACTTGATATCTGCTGTCCAAGATAAACGTACGTGTCTGTTATCTCCAGCTTTTCTCCATCAATCGATAAATCTTCATTTCTTGTAAAAGCATTGAACATCACTTTTGTCTTCTGAAAGTTCATTTTTAATCCCACTTCTTTACTCTTGTCAGCAAGTTCCTGGATCATACTCTGCAGCTCTGATGGGGTAGTTGCAAAAATGACTACGTCATCAGCAAAACGAAGGTGGGTTAGATAATCTCCATTAATCTTTATCCCCTTGTTTTCCCAGCTCAGTGACTGAAAAACACCCTCCAATGTGGCATTAAAGAGCTTCGGAGATATGGTGTCACCTTGTCTCACTCCCTTTCCAATTTTTACGTGTGTTGTATTTTCAAACAGCCTAATCTTTGCACTTGCATTTTCATAGATGTTATTAATAATATTAATGTATGCATCTTCAATACCGCAGGTTTTCAGAGCCATTGTAACTGCTGATGGTTTCACCGAATCAAAGGCTTTTTCATAATCGATAAAAGCCATGCACAATGGAAGTTCATATTCCCTTGCTCTTTCAATTAGTTCTCTCAGCACGTGGATATGATCTATTGTGCTGTAGCCACTCCTGAATCCAGCTTGTTCTCTCGGTTGAGCCATGTCCAGTGTTACCTTCAAGCGGTGTGAAAGAACTTTAGTGAAGATTTTATAAACCTACTGATAGGAGGCTGATAGGTCTGTAGTTTCCGAGATCCTCAATGTCACCTTTCTTATGTAGCAGGATCATTGTAGCGGTGTTCCAATCCTCAGGAATCTTTCCTTCATTAAGGCATCGAGTGAAAATTTGGGCGAGTACTGTTTCGATTTCTCCACTTGCTTCTTGTATGATGTCTACAGTAATTCCATCTTCTCCTGGAGCTTTTCCTCGCTTCATGTTCTTGATTGCATGTGCAACTTCTGCTGGAAGGACTGGAGGAACTCTGGTACTGGTATCTTTCATGATGTCTGGAGTGCATATATCATCCCTTTCATATAGTTTGGAGTAGAAATCTTTCACTCTTGTCAAAATTTCGCCTCTATTTCTTGTTACAGAACCATCTTCTTTTCTCAGTGCCATAATCTGTTTTCTTTCCCCTACTGAGATGTCCCTTTGCTATCTTTAGGCTTTGGTTGTTTTCAATTGCTTTCCTCACTAGTTCAGAGTTGAATTTCCTTACGTCTTCAGTGATACTTTTTCTTACTGTCTTGCATAGCTCTATATATTCCACTTTGGAAGTCACATCTTCTTTAGTTGTCCTCATCTCTCTTCTTTTTGCATCAACATTTTGGTTTTTCCTGATAATTTGTTCACATGCAACTTGTTCTTAGACCCAGCTAATTTTGTTGCTGTTTCCATAAGAGCTTTGGTTACTTTTCTGTTAACTTCAGAAATATCCACTTCTTCCGATGTTAGGCCTTCTAAAGCAGAGAACCTGTTCTTCAGTTCCAACGTGAAGGTATTATGGTGTTTTTTAAGGTTGGTTATGTCAATAGATTTTGTTTGTCTTATGAGCTTGCCACGTTCAAGTTTAGTGTTGAGGTGCATCTTACATCTCACCAATCTATGGTCACTACCTGTGTTGAACTTGTTTAGCACACTGCAGTCTTCTATGACGAATTTTTTGTTACACATAATAAAATCAATTTCACTTGTCGTCCCATTTGGATGTCTCCATGTCCATTTCCTGTGTGGCTTTTTCTTGAAGAAGGAGTTCAAGATGAAAAACCCTTCTGCCTCTGCAAACTCAACGAGAGTATTTCCACGCTGGTTTCTGTTGCCGTGACCGAATTTACCTACTGAAGTTTCATTCTGTTGCCGTTGCCCTATTTTTGCATTGAAATCTCCCATAATTATTTTCAAGTGCTGCTTACCTTTATTATTTAGATGACAAATTTCCTCATAAAATTCTTCAATTTCTTCTTCAGGATGACTTGTGGTGGGTGCATAAGTTTGAATAATCTGAGCCTGGTATCTTTTCGAGAGTTGGATAACAAGTCGTGCAGCTCTGTCAGAGGAACTTTCAACTTCTACAACTTTATCCTTCAGTTTCTTGTTTATTATAAATCCAACACCACTAGTTCTGCCAGTATCTGTCCCACGATAGTAGAAGAGATGTCCACTTTTCAGTTCGATGAGATCTTCTCCTTTTCTCCTTACCTCACTTAGCCCCACGATGTCCCACTTGATCCTTTGTAGTTCCTCTTCCAATTCAAGAAGCCGTTGAATCAGAAGATAGGGAGCGTCCATTGTAAGTAGCCAAGGTCAGCATCAGATGGCAGCCTAGTCCGGTCCTCCGGGGATTCTTAGCACCCTCTGCCTTCATGTCGCACTGGCCGCTGCCTTGGCCAGGTACATTCCAGCGGCCGGAGACTGAGGGCCAAGATTTAAGTTGTGGAATCATTTTGGAGGGGTTTGGCCATAACTCACCACGCTGGCCAAGCGGGTTGGTGAGTGTGGGATAGAATTTCCTCTAATCCCGATGGTATAGTTATACCGCTATGGGCGGTCGTTAGAGCCCCTTTAGTGGGAACAGGATGCACCACGAGAAGGCGGGGTTGACATTTGTCAAGGAGAGGCTGTGACGTTACGCATCACCTGACCTTACATCCCATTGTATACATATACTACTGTATATATATATATTCTATTAAGAAGAGACCTAAGCAAAAAAAAACATTTTTGACTTATACCAAGTACAACATAGAAAAGGTTATGTATCTACCGGTGTGAGTAAAAAGAGAAAAAATAAAAAATAAAATAAAACAACTAAATGTAGAAAGTGTCGAGAATACTGAGCCTTGGCTATATCAAGGACCAGCAAAAACTCTGCATTTTCTCACTTCCACAAAGACCTAGTTGGAAATGGGTTTCTGCAAAACCATAGATGCAAGTAATAAGCCCACCAAAATTAAAAAAAAATAAAATATATATATGTCATGACCTCCGCAGAGTTGCATGACCTAGCCCTAGTTAACAATTTAGCTTGCATCCATAACTTTCATGGCCCGACCCATGCTCTTCATCTATTACTATTAAACAGAAAGAAGAAGATTAAAGAAAACTCAAGTTGTGAGAGTGACATAATAATTAGAAATAATGTTCAGCAATAACGAAATGCCAAATATATATCATCATCATCATCATCATTGTCAACCATTATCAATCCACTGCTGGACGAAGGTCTCCCCAAGTTTCCTCCACAACGGTCTGTCTTGTGCCAGTCTCCTCCATGTCACCCCTGCACACTTTCGAATTTCATCCACCCATCTCTCATGTGGTCTTCTTCTGGGTCTTTTCCTGTCCCTTGGAATCCAATCTAAAATTTCGGCTGTCCATCGATGATCTGTCCTTCTGGCGGTATGTCCAGCCCATTGCCATTTCAGGGATTTAACTCTGATCATGATGTCTTCCACTCTTGTCATTTTTCGGATCCACGAGTTCCTCTTCTTATCTCTCCTGGTTACACCAAGCATGCACCTCTCCATGCTGCTTTTAGTTGTCTGCAGCCTTTGTATGTCTCTTTTAGTTAAGGTCCACGTCTCTGCACCATACGTAAGCACTGGAAGGATGCATTGATCAAACACTTTTCTTTTAAGACATAATGGCATATTGCTCTTGAAAATTATGCTGTTTCTTCCAAAAGCTCTCCAGGCAAGTTTTGTACGCCGATTAATTTCTTCATCAATGTGACCCTCTCTTGATATCTGCTGTCCAAGATAAACGTACGTGTCTGTTATCTCCAGCTTTTCTCCATCAATCGATAAATCTTCATTTCTTGTAAAAGCATTGAACATCACTTTTGTCTTCTGAAAGTTCATTTTTAATCCCACTTCTTTACTCTTGTCAGCAAGTTCCTGGATCATACTCTGCAGCTCTGATGGGGTAGTTGCAAAAATGACTACGTCATCAGCAAAACGAAGGTGGGTTAGATAATCTCCATTAATCTTTATCCCCTTGTTTTCCCAGCTCAGCGACTGAAAAACACCCTCCAATGTGGCATTAAAGAGCTTCGGAGATATGGTGTCACCTTGTCTCACTCCCTTTCCAATTTTTACGTGTGTTGTATTTTCAAACAGCCTAATCTTTGCACTTGCATTTTCATAGATGTTATTAATAATATTAATGTATGCATCTTCAATACCGCAGGTTTTCAGCTCTGAAAACCTGAAAACCAAATATAAATATATATATATATATATACTCAGCTGGCCACCCAAAATGCAACACCAAGAAGGACACGAGATAGAAAAGCCAGATTTACTGGACACATAACCACAGATACAAAGATGAAACGATTGAGCTTACAGGCCCGTGTGACTTGCGGAACACGCAGACATCAATCGTTCGTGTGGCTCTTATGGCTGGCAATAACGGCCGCTACACGCCGCGGCATCGAACGAAAGAGTCTTTGGATGTGGGCTTGGGGTTTGTCGGTCCAGGCTGCTTCCACACGTTGCCACAGTTCATCAGGCGTAGCCGCGGGTGGTGCTTGCTGGGCCACTCTGTTGCCGATCAGCGACCAGACGTGTTCGATGGGCGACATATCGGGAGAACAGACGGACCACGGCAGCAGTGACACCTGGTAGGCCGTGAAGAATTGTTGCACGATGCGTGCCACGCGCGGGCGCGCATTGTCCCGTTGAAACGTGGCCGCTGGCAGGTCCTGCAGATAAGGGAGGACTACAGGCTCCAAAACGTCGGAGATGGTGCAGTGGCTGTTGAGTGTACCGGCGATGCGTACCAGAGGAGTGCGTGTGTCATATCCAATTTTTGTCATATCCAACATTAGGACCTCCGCATTCTGAATGACGAAGGGTTTCCCTTTGCCCTATATCTGCAGGAGCAGCATCACATTGCCACTCCTGCCTTCCAAGACAGCAATTGCCGTACGCGCAAGGCTAAAACTGTGTCTGAGTGGCACGACGAACAATCAGCAGCACCGTCTCATCTCGACTGTCCAGCCAGATCCCCAGATTTAAATCCTATTGAAAATCTGTTGGATCATTTGGAACAGAAGGTGAAACGCAGGAATAGACACCCACGTACTCTGGCGGAACTTTGGGACTAATTGACGCAAGAATGACTGAAAATCGATGTTCAATGCATCCACAACCTCGTGGAGTCTCTGCCACACCGGATTCATGCTGTTGTCAAGAAAAGCCAGGGGTGACTAATTTTTGTCCGCTGTGCTTAACAATTTCTGCCAGGGGTGACTAATTTTTTCTCCGGTGTGCTTAACAAGTTCTGCCAGGGGTGCTTAATTTTTTGTCCGGTGTGCTTAAAAAGTTCTGCCAGGGGTGACTAATTTTTTGTCCAGTGTGCTTAACTAGTTCTGCCAGGGGTGCTTAATTTTTTGCCCGGTGTGATTAACTAGTTCTGCCAGGGGTGACTAATTTTTTGTCCGGTGTGATTAACTAGTTCTGCCAGGGGTGACTAATTTTTTGTGCGGTGTGATTAACTAGTTCTGCCAGGGGTGACTAATTTTTTGTCCGGTGTGCGTAACTAGTTCTGCCAGGGGTGACTAATTTTTTGTCCGGTGTGCTTAACAAGTTCTGCCAAGAGTGACTAATTTTTTGTCCGGTGTGCTTAACAAGTTCTGCCAGGGGTGACTAATTTTTGTCCGGTGTGCTTAACAAGTTCTGCCAGGGATGACTAATTATTTGTCCGGTGTGCTTAACAATAAAATTAACTATTACTGCTTGACTTCATGGGGCAGCATGCTGCACGATCAAATTTCAACTGTGGTTTTGACAATGACGCACCGTTACCCATTTTCGTTACATCGAATTCTTGGGATTTGCATTACTACTGCCGGGAAGGATGCAAAGCATCAAAATAGTTACTGTATGGATTTACTCATTGCTTAAGCATCCATGGATAAGGTGACCTTCCGATTTCTAATAGAAATCTTTGATACAAATATCATTTCATTTTCTCTCTTGCATAATTTAACAACAAAGATGACACCGAATTTTCGGTTGTAATTAGCACGTCTTTTGAATCCGTTCTGACGCGAATTAAATTTATCAGAGCTATTCAAAGTCAATGAAACCGGTTATAAAAACGATTAGCCGGTTTTTACAATTCGATAAAACATCCATAAATAGAAACATCAACTTAGTTCCAACATCAGCTTTCTAAAAAGCATATTACGAAAATTAACAAATGGAGCACAAAATGTTTCTCATAGCATAAAGAAGGTATCAAAGACAAAGAGATTTTCAAACCGAAGAGTTAAAAGAAGAGATATAGAAATGGAAACATGATAGAATTCTACGTATGCTAGCGGAAGAATTTTGCATAACAGAAAAAGCTGAAAATAGGCGAAAAATATTTTTCATGGAAAAAGCTATGCTAAGGAAAAATAGCTTTTCAAATACGTTTCCCGGAAGCAGAGATAGAGAAAAAGAGTTTCGATTTTTAAGCAACTACCGAAGATAATGCTCCACGTCTCTGTTGTAGCGAATGGCATACAGTAAAAAAGAAATTTCTCAATAGTGCTTTTGAAGCTGCTAACCGAAGTACACAAACATTACCTGCCGACACAAAATGTGAACTACAAAATTCCTCATATACTAGTCTAAAGTGTTCTACAAGGTAAATATCATCCGGTGTTGAAAATGTTTCTCAAATCAAATGTGTAGAAGCAGTGATATTGAGAAAAATAGATTAAGCATTCCCACCTAGCAGTGAAATTATGCATTATTTTGGGAAGAACACACACACACAGAGGGAGTGAGAGAGAGAGAGAGAGAGAGAGAGAGAGAGAGAGAGAGAGAGAGAGTTTGCATAGTTAGTAGTATTGACCGACGAAAGAAGTTTTTCAATCGGGTATTTACTCCTGCAGATGCTACTATAAACGGAAACGTAAGCTTACGCCCTCTGATGGCAGACTTGTGCGCTAAGAAAAATTTGAAATTATATGAGAAACATTTCTCAGCGGAAACTATCTCCACAAAAGAAGGAATTTTTGAAACCGAACTCTTAGAAGCAAGATATCGACAAAAAATAAGATATAATTCTACTACCCCTGGCGGAAAAACCGTGCATTATTTTAAAAAGAAAGTATTTTCAAAAGTTCTTTCGATGTGAAAGGTATCCGTCCACGAAAGAATTTTATCAATCGAGTTTTCAAGATCCCGGATTTTGCTGCAAATAAATCAGACGCAGAAATTAACACTTATGCTCACTGGTGGCTAAACCATTCTTTACCAATTATTAAGAATTATATGCACGGCATTTCCCCTCAGGAGCTGTATCCGGTGCAGAAAGAATTTTTCAAATCGGAGTTTCAGAAGCAGAGATATCGGGGGAAACGCAATTTACCTTTTCGTCACAGAGCGGAAAGTCTATGAATTGTTTAAAATTTTTGAAATTATATGAACAACATGTCGCACCGGAAACTCTATCCAACAAAGAAATAATTTTTCAAATCGGACTATTAGAAGCAGAGATAAGGACAAAAATAAGACGAATATCTACGCTCCCTGGCGGAGAAACCATGCATTATTTTAAGAAAATATTCCGAAAAGGTTTATCGACGTGAGTGTTATCGGTCTGCGAACGAATTTTTTCAATCGATATTTTAGAAGCTCAGATTTTACTGCAAATATATCAGAAGCAGAAATTAAAGCTTACGCCCCCTGGTGGCCAAACCAATTTATGCCAAAAATTAGAAATTATATAGAAAAAATTTTTCCATCAGGAGCTGTATCCGCTGCAGAATTTTTTCAAATCGGAGCTTTAGAAGCAGAGATATCGAGGTAAACGCAACGTATCTCTACGCCCCGTAGCGGAGAATCTCTGCGTCACTTGAAAAAGTGACCACACCTAAAATAGTATTCTACATAAATGGAATCGAAAGATAAAAGATTTTTTTGAATCGGACGTTTAAATGCAAAAATATGGAATAAAATGTATTTTGAATTGGATATCATCTGCATTTACGCTATCTAGCGGCGAAATTGTGCATCGTAAAATAAACGAAATGAAGGGTCATCATTCGCACGTTTTAAGCTTTCCAATGCAAAAAGGAATTTTTCGAATCGAACTAATAGTTGCAGAGATATGGTGTAAACAGCAGGCCGGACGAACTGACAACATAAACACGATCTTTTTTTACGAAAAACGTGCTAAAAATATGAATGAAGCTTGCTTTTGGGTGCATCAAACAAATTTGCCGAAGCTTATAAAGTATCAACCCCTTATTTCTATGAAAATGCTACTTCAATTGTAATATACTAATTATGACATAATTATAAATCAATTTTCGTAAAGCAATATAGTATTTTATGGAAACTGGAATATCTCTTTCATTATTAAAATGTCCTTGTTTGATTTTCTTTGTTTTTTAGAATTTTCTATATTTGTGGTTCATTCCGTGCCTGATGCAAGCGACAATCGTTGGTGTTTTCTTGTGTTGGATATTGTCAAAGTAAGGATGCTTCTGCATTTTACAAGCGAGATTTAAATGCAAACAGAAATTCAAATTATATTTATTCACAAGAAAGATAAATTTTTACGTTTATTTGGATTATGTAAATAGCCACTTCAAATTACCGAATATAATCCAGCAAAAGAAGACTTACGGAACTTTTTGGTTTTTCTTATCCGTTCTGTATGCGATAGCATAAAAAGTTACCAGAAAAAGTAAGACATCTAGCTGTTTTAAAGTTGCTCATTGATGTTCAAGATAAGCAGAACATTTCCTCTTGAAAAGTACAAAGGAAAAGTAACAAGCATTTTCCTTTTTAAAAACCTGGGTGCAAATACGTAGGGAAATTAAAAAGTAAAGGCAATATAAACATAAATCAAGCTGTTCTTTATATTCTTGTTCTCAAGGACTACAGTCTTGTGACGATTATATATACACTGAAGTGCCAGAAAAACTGGCACAGACGGGCTTATGCAAAATACATAGCAACGTCACCTATGCGCGTACTCGATTCCGTCCGCCAGTGCGTATATAAAGCGATAGACATCCTTACCAGCTGTCAGACGAGCCGCGGATGGCTTAGTGGTTAGTGTTTCAGATTATCGATACTGGGTCCCCAGGTTCTAGCCTGGGCTGATCTTTCAGAGATGGTGTGATTTACTAACAATCGCTGAATATCCGCCGTGCATCGGACGAGCACGTAAAGTGACGGCCCCCAGGCTGGACCCACTGGTTAAATGGGTATCCTTTCCTATGTCTTCCCTGAAATTCTCTCACCCATCTATGTGCAATGTCGTACTTGTACGGTGGCGCCATCTACTGTACTCTAATCTCACTACAAACTGTTCTGTCAAAAGTCGTTAGACTTGCTCTCATTCCTTCCGTTTCTGTGTCCTGCCCAAAAGGCGATCTCGCTGTAGGTGGCTGGGACCTAAACTCTACTCCCTGTGGACGGAAGTCCTACATGAAAATGACAAATGCTCTCTACCAGCTGTCAGAGCTGTTTTCGGCATGAGAATGACAAGCATAACGATTTAAGCGATTTTCAACGCGGTGTCATAGTTGGCGCTCGTGAGATAAGCCATAGTATTTCGGAGGTAGAAACGAAGTTCGGATTTTCACGGACGACCATTGCAAGGGTGTGCCGTGACTACAAGAGTTCCGGCAAAACCTCCAACCTACGATACCAATGTAGCCGTAAAAAGACATTGGGTGAACGTGACCATCGTCGGCTGTCAAGGATCGTTTCACGAGATAGGCGTGCAACACTCTCGCAGGTATAATTGGAATTCAAAGCTGGAGTTTCAACAAGCATCAGCGTCCGGACTGTGCAACGTACTCTGCACGATATGGGCTTTGTAAGCCGACAGCCAATTCGAGTCCCATTGATGGGTGCACGACACGAGCTATGCGCCTCGCTTGGGCACGGCAACACTGCCACTGGACAATTGATGACTGGAAACAAGTAGCCTGGTCTGACGAGTCGCTTTTCCAACTGTATCGGTCAGAGGGAAGGATTTGTGTGTGGCGCAAACCCCATGTAGCCATGGATCCCGCCTGTCAACAGGGAATTGTACCGGCTGGTGGAAGGTCCGTAATGATATGAGGAGTGTTTAGCTGGGCTTCACTGGGGCTTCTGGTACGTGTACCAACGTATGTGACCGTCCAACGCTATGTGCGCATCTTTTCTGACGAGGTACACCCGTTCATGTCCTGCATTCATGCTGATGGGTTGGGCCTGTTCCAACAGAACAATGCACCTCCACACAAGCGTCGGGACGCAACATTATGGTTAGAGGAGCATTCATCTGAGTTTGGGGTGTTGCCATTTCCACCCTAGTTCACAGATCTGAATGTGATAGAACACATTTGGGGTGCCATGCAACGCCCTATCGAACACAGGAATCCGAGACCTCGGAATGCACCCGAATTGTGGAACGCTCTGAAGAAAGTATGGGTGCATTGTCTACAGCATATTTCCAGAAGCTAGTGGAGTGCATGCCCCGTCATATTTCTGCAGTCCTGCGCTCCCGTGGGGGACCTACCAAGTATTAGACGGGTGTACCAGTTTTCTGGCACTTCAGTGTATATTAAGAGAATACAACGTAGTTGTCACAAATATCATTTATTCAAGCTGACCATGGTTTCGTTGGGTATTCACCTAGCTTCATCAGAACGTATGGCACGTAAATATTCAAATTGTATATGACATCATAAATGGTGTTTACATTCACGTGTTTTGGTTAGATGCTTCCACTCGCTTGATAGAAATGGGGTGGATGCCATGTCATTAACGAGTTGCGAAGACTTCTGATATACAGGGTCTTTATAATTAAAGTTCCACTTTGAAATGGCCATAAAAGGAAAACTACTGTACAAAATGTTACCAAACTTGGTAATAGTTAACAGGAGGTCATGCGATTTTATTTTCCGCAAAACAAAAAAATTAGTTCCAAAACTCACCACCAGCGTGGAATGGCGCTGTACGCAATATTGGAAAACGAAAGAAAACATGACGACATCAGTTGCAAATGTGTGTAATCGTGTCGAACACGAAACAGTGTGGCGGTGTTATGCAAATACGCAAAGCCTCGTCAACGGCTGATGGCAGGAGGAATGCAAATCAGAAGTACGCAAATGCGTTGTACACGTCATTGGATTTTCCACCCAAAAAGGGAGCCTCCCCGTCGGAGCTGTCATTGTTAAGAGTCGACGATGTCGGTAACCATGCTAGATCGTGCTTTTCTCGTGAAGTGCTATTATGAATGCGATAGCAATGCGCGGCGTGCTTTGCAGAAGTATCGTACCGTCAGACGACTACGCCGATGCCCAATGACACCGCGGGGTTTGAGGAAACTGATGGCAAAGTTTGAAGCCACAGGTTTGTTAACTGTTGCACCTGGGCGGGGACGAAAGACTGTTGCTGTGGAAACCGAGGAGGCTGTTGCACGTCGCATGGACT
The DNA here is from genome assembly GCA_039090855.1 of Macrothele yani. Taxonomy (NCBI): domain Eukaryota; kingdom Metazoa; phylum Arthropoda; class Arachnida; order Araneae; family Macrothelidae; genus Macrothele; species Macrothele yani. The sequence continues at coordinate 118,011,381 of CM077005.1, read as the reverse complement.
TACCATTGAGTACGGTGTACAAAATCGTCCGTAAAGTGCTGCTGTACTACCCATACAAAATCAAACGTTTTCAACAACTGGAACAGAACGATCCTCCAGTAAGAGAATCTTTCGCTTTGGAATTCCTTGTACGGATGGCGGTGGATGAACAGTGGCCATGGAACATTTTGTGGACGGATGAGGCCCATTTTTACCTCAATGGGGATGTGAACACCCATAATTGCAGGATTTGGGCCAAACAAATCCCTCATGCTATCCACCCAGTTCCATTGCATTCTCTGAAAGTCACCGTTTGGTGTGGTATGACACCTCGTGTCATAATTGGACTGTTCTTCTTTGAAGAGCAATCGCCAGCTGGGCCCGTGACTACCACTGTGACTGCTATTCGCTTAGAGTAGATGTTACGACGTTTCGTGATACCTGAACTTCAGGAACGTGGCATTTTAGACACACTAGTTACTTCAGCAACATTTCACGGATGACCGGATTATCAGCCGCCACTTCCCCATGGCTTGGCCACCCCGGTCACCAGATCTCAACTCCTGTGACTTCTGGCTATGGGGTTACCTCAAAGCCACTGTTTATGGTGATAACATCCAGAATTTGGCGGAATTGAAAATTGCCATACACCGACATGTCCGTAACATTCCTCCTGATATGCTACGAGCTACTGTTGAGAACGCAGTACTGCGATTTCACTTGCTTTCTGAAAATGGTGGCAGCCACATTGAACATGAGTTGTAACACGCGTTCGACAAGATTACACACATTTGCAACTGATGTCGTCATGTCTTCTGTCGTTTCCCAATATTGCATACAGCGCCATTCCACGCTGGTGGTGAGTTTTGGAACTAATATTTTTGTTTTGCGCAAAATAAAATCCCATGACCTCCTGTTAACTATTATCAAGTTTGGTAGCATTTCGTCCAGTAGTTTTCATTTTATGGCCATTTCAAAGTGGAACTTTAATTATAAAGACCCTGTATATCGAAAGCTTCCAAAATATCAAGTTTGGTGGTTGAATCTGGCTTGCCAATTAGTTTTGCTTCTTCAAAGAGAAATTTATGGTACTTTTAGTACCAGTGTTTAGACATTGATGACTTCTTTAGGTCACAATTTCGAATGTAGGTCTTGTGCTCCTTCAAACGAAAACGCAAGGCTCTACGGGTCTGTCGTATATACGAACCGCCACATTCACATGGAATTTGATAAATACCCCAGGAGGTTTTGTCTTCAACATAGTCTTTTGAGCCCAAAAATCTCCTTTTGTTTATGGATTTAAAATCACCTTAAAATCAAAGGTTTTGAGAATTTTTGAAATTTGAAGGCTGTGTCACGGGAAAATGGAACACTGGCAAAATTATCTCGCAATGGGCGTATCACAGGAATTAATGTGGAGATAGGCTTCGGTTTCCGGAATTCTGGTAGAGCCTTGTCTTTAATAGAAGGGTTGCATCCTCGCTGTACTGCAACAATATTTGTGACAACTACATTGTATTATCTTAATATACTGTATATGTTCTTTCCATGTATGAAAAGAAATATTTTTAGAAATTTAGCATACTATGAGCACAAATCGGGAGATGCGGATTCTATTTCCGTTCCAGGACAATCAAATTTTCAAATTTCTGTGGTTATGTTACATGGAAAGCACAGTTGGATTTATGTCTATATTAACTACTAGCTTTACTACCCAGCTTTTCCCGGTATGGAATCTGATCTGTAGAATCAAACGGAATCTGATCTGTAGAATTACGAATTACACTGACTGAACAAAATTCGTTACCAATTTGTTATCGGCGATCAAGTGCATCATGTGATTTCAGTTTCAGACGTCTTTGAGGGGCGAATCTCTGGGATAAAAAAAATTAAAAACTTATCTTTGCAAATATTTTATGAAACTGGCTGAAATTTTAATGAACATCATACATCCTCCAAATTTCGCCTGAGTCCGTAAATAACTTTCTAAATTAGCCGTCAAAATTTTATTAACCGCGTATATATTTCTGTTTATCAAAGAATTAAAAATTCCATGCCTATTTAAAAAGTTTTGACCGGATTGCGGTGAAATTTTGAGGACTCCTCTTATTACCAATTCATGGTGTTGATAAAAAATTCAGACCTTTTCGTTAAGATTTCGCAAAGTTCGTTTTTGCATTTTTTTATGCGCAGTTCTCAAAGAATAGAAACACCTGTGGGTGGGCCGGGCGATGAATGCAGTCACGTGCTTTCAGATTTGGAACAGGATGACGTAGCAAACGACCCTGACTTTATTGATTAGCTTATTAATTAATTCATAACTCGCGAACGAAACAACGTAGACATCTTAAAATAGTTGTGTTGACCTAGAAATTCCAGTATTAATAAGCTATGCAAATTTCACGATGTCACAGTTCGGCGTTCGAGAGTTTTTGCTGCTTCAGACAAACCGACATTTTGTGTTTTATATGCACTGAGTGGCCACTTTATTATGACCACCTGACAGTCTTAAGCAAGCTATAGCTGCACGCTGCTGCCGCCATAGGGCTAGGCTAGTATAAAAAGGGAAAGTTTAGCGCTTGCGACAGTAGTGAAAGTGATTTTTGGGAGACGAGATGGGTAAAAAATGCGATTTGACGGACTTTCAACGTGGGATGATTGTAGGAGCTCGGAGCCATGGAGCGAGTATCACCGAAACCGCCGCATTTGTGAAATGTTCCAGGGCAGCTGTTGTTAAAGTGTTTAAAGACTGGACTGTCAGCCAAAAAACTGGGTCTCTGCGTGTAACGTGTGGTCGTCATCGACTAGTGACTGCTCGGGCGGAACGGAGAGTGTCCAGACTGGTAACAGACAACAAAAGGGCAACAGTGCAGTAAATTACAGACCATCTTAATCAAGGATCCCCTTAAATGATCTCTGTAGGTCGCCGTACACTGCATCGGATAATTTGGGTATAATTTGCTGTCGACATGTCGTGCCTGTGCCCGAGAACTAAGTTGCATACCTAATACACTGGCGTGCAAAAATTAAGGACGAGACGGTTTTTCGAATGTAACGTCGTGCAGAAGTGCTCCACATCGACCAAAATCATACCAAAAGATCCCCAAGATGTAACAATATGGGACAAGTGAGCAAAACCGTCCAAACAAGGAATCCAAAGGATACAAAGGCACTTTATTGAAAAGGTAGCTTCGAGCACAAAAAGACAGGAGACAGAAACGTCCATGTGACAGGCGGCTGCCAAGAAAAATCCAGTCTTTAGTAGGGGAAATGATCACCCCTGGCTGCGTTGCAGGATTTGCAACTTCTGTCCATGCTGAGGACGAGGTTGTCAAGGAGCTGTTGAGGCATCGCGGCCCATTCCTCTTGTAGCGCCAATCGCAGCTGCGGAATCGTTGCTGGCGGCTGGTGACGTGCTGCCAAGCGTCTCCAGAGAAGGTCCTACACGTGCTCGATTGGATTTAGGTCCGGGGACTTTGCGGGCCAATCCATGCGTTGAATATCTTTACTCTCCAACAGCTCTGCGACAGCCACTGTACGATGAGGTGTAGCGTTGTCCTCTATGAAGAGGAACTCAGGACTCACAGCGCCTTTAAACAGACGCACTTGAGGCAGGAGAACATCAGTACAATAGCGAACACCAGTGACTGAACCTCCTTTTAAGATGTGGAGGTCAGTACGGCTACCAAGCATGATACCGCCCTAAACGAGAACTCCGCCACCTCCAAACCGGTCCTTTTCGATGATGTTGGAGGTGTGATTGCGTGTTCCCTGCTCTCTCCAGATGTGTATACGTCCAGAATAGCACGTCAGACTAAATCGGCTCTCAGTCGTAAAGAGAACTCGACCCCATTGCTGATGTGTCCAGTTCTTGTGTTCCGGGCACCACAGAAGCCGCCGTCTCCGATGAGCAGACGTAATGGCACACACCGTACTGGTCGTCGTGCAAATATACCACCTTTGTGCAGCCTCCTGGCCACGGTAAAACGCGATAACGGACGTCCAGTTGTCTGTTGCATGTACCTTGCGGTTTCTCCCGCTGTCTGCCGTCTGTCTCTTCTCGCCTGTAGGACAATATACCGGTCGTCCGCCACAGTGGTTGCTCGTGGAAGACCACTGCTAAACTCTCGGACAGCTGATCCTGTCGTTTAAAATGCTCTCCAAGCTCGTGAAACGATGCTGTGAGCGATCCCGAACTCCTCGGCCACACTAGTCACACTTCGACCTTCTTCCAACTTCCCATTGACGCGACCTTGGGTAAAGTAATCCAGAAGTCGTCTACTGGATTGTCTGTTGGCCATATCATACGGTGGAAGCAACTCGACGTCGTTCAAACCGATGTACATCGTGCAATAGCTTTTACCGAATTGCTGAGCGTACACCGCCCGTGTGCTTTATACCCTTCCGACACTCCCCACTCCCTACGTCATTCTGCATACATGCGCCTGCCCTACCGTACCGGACCCTAGTCTATCTCCTGAGTTTTCTTTCGGTCCGTTCTGCCTGCTCGTTTCGCTGTTATGCTAATTTCTCCTCTTCGTCCTTAATTTTTGCACACCAGTGTAGTAAAATTAAGCGTATGTGGAATGTCTCCATGGTCCACTTTGATCGAAACCTGTGCACTTGCGGTAGAATTTTAACACAAAATAAGGAACACAAAGCGTACACCAGATGCACAACGAACTTATGATGTATGTCACGTGACGTTTTTGGGCGACATTATTCAGCTGGAAGGGTAGAACATGATCACCCGGTGAAAAGGGAATTTCATTTGTACAGACTCTGATGTGCTATCGGGGTGACGCACACGTCAATTCGGCAAATAGCAGTGATAAGCCCTTGTTGGTGTAGCTTAATTGAGAAAGCATTCGGCTCCGGAGCCGAAGGATGCTACTTCGAGTTCCGCCATCGGCAAATTTGTGTTTTCACACAGCTCAATACATAGTTTTAAGAATAAGGCAAGCAAATCATAGATTGTTTCTGGGGGAAAACTCCATACGATCCTGGCGCGAAGGCTGCAGAAGCTTCATCAAAGCCACTCGTTCTTCTATTATGTTATTTTGTTATAAGTGATCTACAATGAATCTGTTTTATGTCTTACTGATACCATATGTTCTTGTGCTTTTCCATCTTAGGAAACCAAAACTCGGAATAGCAGCGATTGCGTTAACAGGCATAACATGCAATGTGGTTCTGGGAGTCATAACTTATCAGAATGAATATCCCCCATCCTACGCCATATACTTTCAACCAGCAAGAGAGTAAGTCAAAACTGTCTTCTTTTGACAAAAATGTATTTTTGGTGTTCAATTGCTTACAGAAAGTTCAATATGTCGGTGGGAGACAGTTGATAACAGAACATTCAATATCGGAGTGGAAGACAATTCGCAACAGAATGTCCAGTATGCGGATTGGAGATCAGGCTTTGTTTTCAGTAAAGAGGGAATAATTAATAAAAGATAATACTCACGGCGAAAACTGCGAACTAATTATTATTAAATATAAATCTACTGCCGTAAGAGAATTATCCCAATTCTCTTCGGCAGCACTTCTGTCTTGAACAATTCTCTCGCACGTCGCTCTCGCATGCTTTCGAATTTTATACATGCATCTCTCACATGGTTTTCTCCTGTGTCTCTTCCTGTCTCTTGGAAACCGATCTTGTGTTTCAGTTGCCCAACGATGGTCAGTTCTAGAAATATGTCCGACCCCTTGCCACTTGAGTGTTTTTACTCTGATCACAATGTCATTCACAGTTGTCATTTTCCTGATTCAACCGTTCTTTTTTCCGCTATCCAACCGTAGGTTGAAGAAACTTATGTGCTCCAGCTTTGTCCGCTTGTCTGTTTGTCTGTCCGTCCGCACGATTACTCGCGTAAAAATGGTTCTGTTTCGATGAAATTTTAGTATGTTTTAGGGGACAACCTGGGGACGAATCCTATTGAAAACGGAAGAAATGGGGTCAAAGGTCAGTACATAGGAGAGGGATCCCTTCCGTCTCCCTTATGCGTCATAACGTACGTAAAAAATGCTCCGATTGCGACAAAACTTTATCATGTTGTTCCGGGGGTATACTGAACCGGTTCTGTTGAATATCATCGAAAGGGCACAGGAGGAAGATTTATTCCACAGCCATTATCCTCATAACTTGAGTAATAACTTGCGTAAAAATATCTTCGATTGCGACGAAATACAATAAGTTATTCCGTAACGACTTTGGAAGCATTTTTAAACGTTATACCATAGTTTAACCCTATCAAAATCAAGAGATTTTCCTATGATTTCTGGTATGTTGGAAAGTGTATCATAATCAATTCATTGAGTGATTCTACTAACTTGTTCATACATTTCTTGGTTACATAAAGGAAAATCTGTTGACGCTTCTTTGAGTTATCCGGTGCGTCTGTATGTCTTTTTTACACACACCGACCACTGAATTGCAAACTTTTATGCAAATGTACGTAAACGTCATTTACGCAGCTTATATGCAAAATACGTTGGTACGTTGGTCACCACGTGATCTAGGCCACTATTAAAGACTGCTATTAGTCAGTAATCGTCAGTGTTGTTGACCACAATAAGAAAAACAAGGGATCATTCAGAGTTCGATATAGGTCTTATTGTTAGTGCCCGTCTGGCTGGAGAGACAATTTTGAAAACAGCAAAGCTAAACGTTTCTCAAAAGGTGAGATTTTCCGGGTCTCTACTCAGCGGGAAAGTAACCCACATGGCTTGTCTCCTCCTCCTTCTCCTCCTCCTCCTTCTCGTCAGACTTGGAAACGGGTCAAAGATTTTGGACCCACACCCAACCCGGACAAATTGGCTTTGAACTATAAATTCGAATATATCATCATTGTCAATCATTATCAATCCACTGCTGGATGAAGGTCTTCCCTAGTTTTTCAACAACTCACTGTCTTGGGCTAGTCTCTTCCATCCACCCATCTCCCACGTGGTCCTTTTTTCTGGGTCTTTTCCTGTCCCTTGGAATCCAATCTAGAATTTCGGTGGTCCGTTCTCCTGGTGATATGTCCCGCCCATTGCAATTTCAGACATTTTACTCTGATCATGATGTCTTCCACTCTTGTCATTTTTTCCTTATCATTAGTTCTTCTTCATATCTCTTCTGGTTACAGCAAGCATGCACCTCTCCAGGCTTCTTATCACCCACAACGTGACTTCTATGCTAGGTAATCCCAGGAAATTAAAATGGTGTGATCCCGTTGCCTTTCGCTTCGCAGTACGAGGATCAGGGACACAGTGCGTTCGTGACCGACTTTACAAGGAACCATCAACGCATTTGCGTCCCCAACGACGGGAAGGTTGCCGAAAACCCCGGAAAAACCGCAGGCAGGAACGGGATTCAAACACCCGTCAGAAACGTGCGCCTCCCACACAGTGCATAGCGACTTAACCCTCCAGGTGCTTGAAAGAGACAATGCAAAATTCTGTAGACATGTATAACAGGAGACTCCCCTAAAATCGTCTTGTCTTTCTGTAGTATTCGTGGTATATAAGATGCGCATATATGCGTTTTCGCCAATATGAGCCGGAAATGTTTTCGACGCAATATTGCGTTATCCCCCTTTTGAACAGGTTTTCGATGAACGTATTATTGCATCGCCGCCGCTAAGGGCACAGAAATCTCCGAACGTGTACATGCGTGCTTGTCACCCGGAGGGTTAAGCTAAATGTGCCATGCCTGTGGTATGGCTTGTCTAATAGGAGTAAAACGCTGGAGTGATGACGGTGTGTCACGAACGAGATCGCCGGTCGTCTGAGAATGCTTGTACGGAGAAACAGGACCTTCTGTGTTTAGCATTTGACCGAAGCATCCAATGAAGGCTGTTCTCGACCCATATCTCAACGAACTATGCACAGGGAATTAAAGAGCATCAGTATTGGCAGTCGCCTGCCTATACAGAAACCACTGCTTTCTGCGAAGAACCGGAACGTCAGTCAACGGCGGCGTCAGGAACACTGTGACTGGACACTGAAAGACTGGAAGAAAGTAATGTGGTCCGACGATTCGCGGTACGGCATGTTCTGTTCCGACGGTAGGCCGAGAGTTTGGCGGGATCTCCGTGAACAATGGGCCCAGCTTGTCCTGTAAACACAACTTAAGGTTTTGGAGGTTGTGTGGGACACATTCTGCTAGCACGAAACGAGTCCTCTGATATTGCTGGAAGATCAGTTGTACTCCAAGGATTATTTGAACATTGCTACCGATCAATTCCATCTTACTGTGTTGACTTTCTACCCGGCAGGTGACGGCTGGTTCATGGATGAAAATGCAGAACACATCAACAAACCGCAAAACACATTTACAAATTGCAGAACATGTGACGTATATTCTAACTCAACTTTAAAAACTTTATCATGTTATTTCGGAGGTATACTGAACCGGTTCTGTTGAATATAATCGAAATGGGATGAAAGGTCAGGGTACAGGAGCGAGATTAATTCCACAGCCATTATCCTCATAACTTGAGTAATGATTTCTGGTATGTTTGAAAGCGTATCATAATCAATGCATTGCATGGTTTTACTAACTTGTTGATATTCTGGGTAATAGCCTGCCAGGCTGCTTCTATGCGAGACCAGAGTTAATTTGAGGTGACTTGGCGGCGGCGCTTGACGGGGCAGTCGCTTAGCTACAATGTACCTGACATGTTCGATCCGGGACATATCTGGGGAACGTGCAGGCCTGGAAAGAAGCGGTGTATATCGTGTATAGAGGTATCGGACATTCTGGACATGTATGGTTTAGCAGTATCCGGCTGGAATATAGAGCAAAGGCAACTCCGAAGGAAGGATATCACACTGCGTCTAAAACGTCACGGATGTACAGCTGGCTGTTGAGGTTTCCCTGAATTCGTAGCAGGCGAGATCGCAAATGGAACCCAATGGTGTTCTGAACAATGACGCCGCAAGGCCCCATTCACCCCAAAGTCTTCGAACACGTATGAAAACATGATGGTGCATCAAGTTGAATCGCGACTGGTCAGAAAATACGATCCGTAGCCAATTAGAGCGCCAGTGTCTGTATTCGAGGCTCCATTGCAGTCTGTGGCGTCTGTGGCTAAGGTTCAAAGGAATGCTGTGCAATGGGCTGCTAGAGACCAATCCTCTGTAAAGCAGGCGACGTCGAAATGCTAGAGGACAAAGCTTGACTTATGATCTTGCGGCACTGCTGCTCTAATACCGTGGACGTCGCTGTGCCGTCGGCCGCTGCCACGCAAAGTCTGCGATCCTGTGCAGTAGTGCGATTTCTCTGTCCATTTACCGGATTTCTGTGTGTCCGAGAAACGTCTGTCCACTGATGCCACATTTGCACCACTGAACTCGCGCTTTGTGAGAGGCAATTTGCGGTTGGAAAATTCGGCTTCTCTCATCCCAACAATCCTTCCTCGCTCAAAGTCCGTCAGGTGCACCCCATGCGACCATCTTCGGAGACGGGGCTTAGTGAGACATAAGAGACACACTTTCGAATCAATATCTGCTCTTCACTGATTGCAACATCTCGTTTGAGCCATCTCTTTATACCCAAGACAGGACAGTTCGGAAGGCGCTGCTCTGAAACCTCATGAGCAATTTCACTAATAGTTTAATTATTTGCATGTCCCAATCTGTTGTAAATTATCCCGTAAGCTAATACCAGCAGTCCATGGTGTTGAAATTTTCACAAACTGTAGTGTATCTTTAATTAGATCAACGCAGAGATTTATGATGTTGTCTCAGAGTAAGTGGAGATGAACACAATGCGCGAGTCAATTTGTCCCCGAGTCCGTGGCATGGATTTGTCGTTCCTCTTCTTCATTGTCTCTGGTTCGAGTCGCTGCTGAAGCATGAATGCTGCGCATGTCCTGAAGGCTGGTTATGGTTCTTCCCAGGAAACAGTGGTTCTAAAGTAGGAATGGGAGAATTTTTACAGTCTTTGATACCCCAGGGCCGCCGTTAAGGGTGTGCGGCTCGTGCGACTGCACAGGGCCTCGCGCTTTGAGGGGCCTCGCGTTGGTGAATAAATAAGATAAAATAAAGCAAAAGAGAGAAAGAAATAAAGTATAACATTAATACACAGACTTAAAAAAATCCGACATTTCAAAACATATGAATTACCATCCCAGTTCTCAGAGAGTCCGTATACACAAACATCACAGTGATCTCATACATACGCTCCCCTTCTTGATTCAAAGCGCAGCGCGCTAAGATAGATGCTTCTATATCCCTGAGTCTGGTGGGAGGGGCCATATGGTGTTACCTTGACAAATCCTTCACACGCCGCAGCGCCGACAGCAGTATATTTTCGTCTCGCTGCTGAAAACTCTGTGGTTGACGGGTGCGAGTGGACATCACGTCGCGACATTCTTTGAGTTTTACCGCCTATCTTGGGATCCACTTTTTGTGGATTTTTCCCAAGCTGTTTTTTCCAAAGTAAAAACAGTTGTGTGTGTGTGTGTGTGTGTGTGTGTGTGTGTGTGTGTGTGTGTGTGTGTGTGTGTGTGTGTGTGTGTGTGTGTGTGTGTGAGTGAGTGAGTGTGTGTGTGTGTGTGTCAAGTCAACTGGCCGCTGTGTTTGGCGATCTATTAAATTTATTCGCTTGCTCATTCGTGCTTGTTTTAACAAGGTTCACTTTTCTACTTCGAATGTAACTAATTAACTTTTTGAAAACAGAGTTTGCGTTAAGTGAGTTGAGTTGAGATGTCTAGAGAACGGGATAAGCTCCGTAAATTCGAAACAGGTTATCAAAAAGCAAAGAAAAAGGACAAAAGAGAAATGTTTTTACGAAGTCAGGAAGGTGCCTTCGATAAATGTTTACTACCTTCAGCTTCAGTTCCTGTGGCCAGCAGTTCATCGTTTTGCTTCAAATTGCATCGAAGATAAAGGAATCCAGTGATAATAACGTTTACCTTCTTTTTTTATTTTGCAAAGGAGAACGGCGGTTGTGCTTAATAATAATAGCAGTTACAGTAACAAGTTTAAGAAAAATATCAGTTTCTTCTATAACAAATTAATGAGTTAAAAACTTATCATCACCTTATCAGAAAATAAAAACATTCTATTGCGTACGTGCGCAAAATACCGTTAGCCAGGTTGATTTAGCAAAAATTATTAGTTAGCCAGGTTGATTTAGCAGAAATTATTAGTTAGCCAGGTTGATTTAGCAAAAATTATTAGTTAGCCAGGTTGATTTAGCAGAAATTATTAGTTAGTCAGGTTGATTTAGCAAAAATTATTAGTTAGCCAGAGGGCCTCGCAGGGAGAGTTCGCACATGGCCTCGCGTAAGCTTGCGGCGACACTGTGATACCCATCAAAGATGTCAAGCCAAGCCCCTTCCACAAAATCCTCAGTTTTTCCAGTGTTCTCATAAAAGAATCTTCCAAAACTTTTGTATGACATTAGTGATATAAGTTTTACACTGATGAACTTAGAATTGATAGTTTTTTTTGTTTTTTTTATTTCAGAAAGTACGAAATACCAATATACACCTCTCCACTCAGTCATGTCAGCTCTTTCTGCATTGGGATGATTCTAGGATACTACATGTCTAGAAATAAGGACATCACCTGGAGACCTGTAAGTATTAGTAACAGATAATATGAAAAATATCCTAGTTTATATCTGAGTGCCTCATATTTAAAAAACTGTGAAGTTCCAGCTGCTTTCTTCGTTCGAATCAACTGAAAAAAGTCGACATTATGCCATCTACCCTTTTTAGCATGACTTTTGTGAAAAAAGCAAGTTATCACTTTGTTCTTCAGTCTGCCTGTCTGTTCGTTCGTCCGCCTGTAGACACCACATCTCTGCAACTAATAATCCGATTTGATTTTTTCTTTTTTTTTTGCGTCCGGAAGCCTGAAACATGAGAATGATGATCCTCACTTTCTGTTTTTCTTTTACGATGCATAACTTTGCTGCTAAAGAGCGCAAACGCAATACTGTCGAATTTAAAGTTATATTTTATTTTTGAACATCCGATTGAAAACTTTCTTCGTTTCGTAAGATAATTTTGAGTACAGTTTCTTTTTTAAGTAATGCATTGTTTTTTCGCTAACGTTAAATTGCGTTTCGCCGATATCTCTGCTTCTAAAAACCCGATTTAAAAGTCCCTTTCCATCGGATGGAGCTGGTGGAAAATGTTCTGCACGTACAATCAAGTTTTTGGTAAAGAACGGTTTGGCCACTAGTCAATGTATATTTTTGTTTTCGCTATATTTGTAGCAATGTGTGCGCTTCTGTTAACTCAATTAAAAAAATTCTTAGAATAAAGCTAAAAAGAAAACATATACAGGTGTTTTCGTTTTAACCAAATTTGCAGAGCAATTTTTTTTCGCAGAATTAATGATAGTAGCAGTGATGGTGGCAGAGCCGTCTCTAGTAGGGAGCTAGAGAGGGCTCAGCGCCCCTTATGGACAAGCCCCCGCCCCCTGGAAAATCGAAGTTGTAAATTCTCTGAACTTTTATTTCCGATGGTTATTCGCATACTACAGGTTTTTAATAAAAGCAAAATTGAAATGATTCAGCATGAACGATGGGTAACTCATAAGAAATTACTTATCGAAGCAGGAACAGGAGCACCAATGATTCACTGCCATACTGGCAACGAGCATGTTGCCGGCTAAAGGTCAGGAAAAAAAGATATTCATTTTTTCTTTCTTTTTCTTTTTTTTTTTTTTTTTTTTTGGTGAAATGTAAATTGTAAAAGAATATTAAAAAAAAAAAGAAAAAAGAAAAAACGTAGAGAGAGAGAAACAGAGACGGAGGTGGAAGCGATTTTGCGAGTACGGGCGAAACACTATTCGTCATTTGATTCGTCATTTTATGAGATGCCAAGTTGCTGTTAAAAAACTTATAGGTGGCTAATTGCCTACAAAGAAGTGATGTCGTGGGAATATTTCAGCTAAACGTAAACCTCTGGGCGATGTAAAACAGTGTTACAAATATAGATCTTTGTGCGAGCGAGCGAGAGATAGATAGATAGATAGAAAAAAAGGTAGATAGATTGAGAGAGAGAGAGAGAGAGTGCTTTCAACTTCTTTTTCATAGTTTTGCTGTCAATCGGTGTGGTTTTGCGATACAGATCAGATCAGATCATATGTAGAGGATTTTAAGAATGGTCTGTCTGACCCTAGGCCTTAAACAACCCTTAGAAATAAGAAGCTAGGAGATTTGGGCTAGAGTGCCAGATAGGAAAGTGACACGGAAGCGAGGCAGAAAGGTGGATGAAGATGCCCTTATTTATTACCGGGGGGCCAGTACCCGGGATACGAAGGCTTAACGTGCCCATCCGACGCACGGCGGATATTTAGTGGTTCAAGCGTTCGCACCTGCCTGGGATCGAACCTGAGGTTTCTCCGTGGCAGTCACGAACGTTGACCACTAGGCCACCCGCGGCGAGAGAGAGAGAGAGAGAGTGCCTTTAAATTCTTCCTGTTCATTGTTTTGCTTCCAGTCGGGGTGGTTTTGCGACGCGTTGGTAGGAAAAAAATGTATATTGGCTTTTTTGTGTGGAAGTGTGGTTTGGATGTTAATCACGGTAAGAAGAGACTAGCTCTGAGCACCAGCGAAGAAGAATGCGAGATGAAAGATGGATAAGAAAGATTAGAAATTCGGCATACGATGGGTAACTCAAAAGAAATGACTTCTCGAAGTGAATTAGGAGGAACAGGTGAGCCAATGATTCTGTGCCACAGTGGTACCAAACTTGTTGTCACTAAAGGTCAGAGAAAAGAGAAATACTTATTTTTTTTTTTTTTTTTTTTTTTTTGGAGAAACATAAAATGTGAGGGAATATTAAAAAAAGAAAAAGAAAAGCACAGAGAGAGATGGATGTGGAAGCCTATTTGCCCGTACGGATGAAATACTATTCGTCACATGATAAGTGGCTGTGGGATGCCGAACTGCTGTTGAAAAACTTCTAGGTGACTAATTGCCTACAAAGAAGTGATGTTGTGAGAATATTTTAGTTAAATGTAAACCTCTAGGCGATGTGAAACAAAGCTATAAAGATAAATCTCTGTGCGAGCGAAAGATAGATAGATAGATAGATTGAGAAAGAGAGACAGAGAAAGAGAGAGAGAGAGAGACAGAGGGGGAGGGGAGGGAGGGGTATTTTCAATTTATTCCTGTTCGTTATTTTGCTATCAGTTGGAGTTTTACGATGCATGTATAGAAGAAGAAATGTTTATTGGCCGGAATCTGAGGGCTTTTAGTTTTTTAGCGACGAAGTGTGGTTTGGATGTAGGCCACGGTAAGAAGAGACTACCTCCGAGCACCAACAAAGGAGAATGCGCGATTAAAATGGATAAGAAAGAATCGAAATTCGGCATGAGTAACTCCTCGAGGCCTTTGCGTGGAACCACGGAAAGGACCAGAATAAAAAACTAAAAAATAAGTAGTTAGTCTTTTTCATGCTAGATTGGGGATTATATTTCGTCCAGCGATAATGACCCTACGACTCAACCACTGTAAAACAAATTCTGATAATGCGATTTATTTTTTATATTTCAAGAGTGCTCAGTCCTCCCTCTTTTCATATTTCAAATTTCATTTTTTTTTACTTATCGCCGTGGAAAATTGTTTTCCCGTGAAGTAAATTAAAAAAAAAAAAGGAATCAAAATACGAAGCAAAAATTTTCACCTGTATTCTTGAATGAATATAGCTTGTTGTTGAACACAGACCCCCCACCCCAGATGAGTCTTCAGCCCTCCTCACCCCTTTTTCTGAGACCTAGTCACTGCCCTCGATGGTGTAAGCAATGATGGTATCGGCTGGAGGAGTAAGACCCAACTTCGCCCCAAATACTGTTGATCCATGGCATAAATGCAACAAGAGAATTTGCGGAAGGGTATCATACAATTCCTCGTAATTTCAAAAGTCCAATCACCATCATCATCATTGTCAACCATTATCAATCCACTGCTGGACGCAGGTCTCCCCAAGTTTCCTCCACAACGGTCTGTCTTGTGCCAGTCTCCTCCATGTCACTCCCGCATACTTTCGAATTTCATCCACCCATCTCCCATGTGGTCTTCTTCTGGGTCTTTTCCTGTCCCTTGGAATTCAATCTAAAATTTCGACTGTCCAACGATGGTCTGTCCTTCTGGCCGTATGTCCAGCCCATTGCCATTTCAGGGATTTAACTCTGATCATGATGTCTTCCACTCTTGTCATTTTTTGGATCCACGAGTTCCTCTTCTTATCTCTCCTGGTTACACCAAGCCTGCACCTCTCCGTGCCGCTTTGAGTTGTCTGCAGCCTTTGTATGTCTCTTTTAGTTAAGGTCCACGTCTCTGCACCATACGTAAGCACTGGAAGGATGCATTGATCAAACACTTTTCTTTTAAGACATAATGGCATATTGCTCTTGAAAATTATGCTGTTTCTTCCAAAAGCTCTCCAGGCAAGTTTTGTACGCCGATTAATTTCTTCATCAATGTGACTCTCACTTGATATCTGCCGTCCAAGATAAACGTACGTGTTTGTTATCTCCAGTTTTTCTCCATCAATCGATAAAACTTCATTTCTTGTAAAAGCATTGTACATCACTTTTGTCTTCTGAAAGTTCATTTTTTACCCCACTTCTTTACTCTTGTCAGTAAGTTCCTGGATCATACTCTGCAGCTCTGATGGGGTAGTTGCCAAAATGAGTACGTCATCAGCAAAACGAAGGTGGGTTAGATAATCTCCATTAATCTTTATCCCTTTGTTTTCCCAGTTCAGTGATTGAAAGACATTTTCCAATGTGGCATTAAAGAGCTTCGGAGATATGGTGTCACCTTGCCTAACTCTCTTTCCAATTTTTGTGTGAAAATATTTTTTCAATGTTATCCTGTGAGCTAAGAAAAATTTAGTGAATTGTTTGTAGTGTAAGAATCAGATATAACGAAGCACGAGGAAAAGCTTCGGAAATATTGTTCTCCTAAGGAATCATTAAAAAAATAGAATAAAATGGCGCAGAAAACTAAATGAAATAAATGGACATACCATAAAATCCGATTGCCTTATAACAGCGATATTAACAACTTGTCGGGTATATCTTTTTTTCTTTATTGAGCATGTGTTTTTAAGAATAAAAATAACTTTAAAAGTGAAAGAAGTCCTATATTTCACTTATCAGATTTATGCAAGTTTCCTAATATTTCTATTAATGCATTGTCTTTTATCACAGTAATGTGGCTAAATTTAATCAAAATACGATCTTCGCTCAGCGTTAAATTCCTTTAGTATCAGACATTTCATGCACAAGAACAATTTCAAAACAGAAACAGTAAAGACCAACACACTCAGGTCGCACCAAGAACGTTCTGATTGATGATGCAATACTGTAAACGTCTGAAGCAGGAGGCCTTAACTGCTTAAGCGGAACGCCCCCGAACGCTTCGGAATCCCTCATAAAGGTCGTCATGCACTACGTGTTAGGAGAGGCTGCGGAACAGAAACGAAACTTTTCGAATCGGAACAGTTCAGAACGGAAACGAAGTTGTTACACACATTTGGTCAAAACTACGCGGACGAAGAAACAGAAATAATCATTTAGGAGATGTCGACTGCGTTGGAAGTAGTGTTGCGCATCATGGTGTAATCATACAAGTGTTATCAAATTATTTTATTAAATTAATTGGTGTATTTTTTCCTTCACATATACTTGGGTAAATCGTACTCTCTGGCTAAAGAGTGTTAAAGATTTTGTTGTTTACGATCAGCGTCTGAAACACTTAGTTGTTGACACTCGTGTGATGAGAGGTGCGTATGTTGGCTCTGATCATTACTTGGTAGTGTCACGAGTGAAACTGAATGTTGGTTGGAGGAAAAGGAATAGGAAGAGGCCTAGGATGGAAAGAATAAAGGTTGAAAGGCTCTTTGAATATTATCAGCGTTACTCTAACTTACTCAGAGAACGACTGAAGGAGTTGAAGTCATGTGAGAGGGATGTAGAAAAGAAGTGAGAATATTTTAAGAACTGTGTTGTCACTGCTGTTAGAGAGGTTTGTGGTACCGCAATAGTAGGTAACAATAGAGGTGATGCTTGGTGGAATAGTGAGATTGAAAAGGCAGTAAAGAGAAAGAAGGAAACATATTTGGAGATGCTGATAGGTAGAGTTCTGAAGAAGAATATCGCTGTAAAAAGCGTGAGGCAACTAAGCTGGTTCGCCAGTGTAAGGCAAAAGATAGGAAGGAAAAGGTGGAAAGTCATGAATCGGTTTTTGGAAAGATAGAAAAACTTTCTGGAAGTACATGAGACTCAAGAAAAATAGGAGAAACAAAGTTGTAAGTTGTGTGAAAAATAGGATCGGGGAAATGATATGGGGGCCCAATGCGTTAAGTGAAAGATGGGGTGAATACCTCAGTGAGTAATTAGATCAAGAAAGTAAAGGTAATTCTGAGGCAGAAGCAGATGATGTCACAGTGAAAGATGGAAGGACAGAAGGGAACCTCAAGAGAAGAGGTGTGTGTAGCTCTGAAATCTCTTTATAATGGTAAGGCTCCAGGAGTTTGTGGCATAACTTCTGAGATGTTGAAATATGGTGGTGACTGTAATTGACTGGGTAACTGAAATTTGTCAGTTGTACTGAGAGTTAGGAATGGTCTCTCGAGATTGGCAGGATGCTATGATTGTTCCCTTGTATAAGCGAAAAGGTGATCAGACTGACTGCAAGAAGTATCGTGGTACTAGCTTACTGAGTGTGCCAGGGAAAGTGATTGGTAAGGTCATTATTGGAAAAGTACGAGGTCTTCCATTAGAGAAAGTGTGGGATGTTCAGAGTGGTTTTATGCCTGGTAAAGGCTGCACAAATCAAATTTTTGTATTACGCATGATGATTGAAAAGTATTCGGCTGTTGGTAAGAAAACTTTTTCTGCCTTCATAGATTTAGAGAAAGCTTACGACCTAGTATACTTTTGTGGAAGGTATTTAATGAATATGGTGTTACTGGGAATCTACTTAATAGTGTAAAAGCCATGTATGCTGGTAGTAGAGCTTGTGTACGAGTGAATAGTGTTTTATCAGAATTATTTCCTATTGGGGCAGGAGACAGACAAGGTTGTGTAATGTCACCATGGCTGTTTAATATATTTCTGGATGCGTGCATGGGTGATGCCAAGATGGTCAATACTGGTTCATGTTTTGGTAATGTCCGTATGTATGTAGATTGCTATATGCTGATGACACAGTCTTGTTGGCAGAGAGCAAAAATGAGTTGCAGATTATGTTGTCACAGATGTACAAAGTTTGCATGAAATTCAAACTGAGTATAAATAAGGGAAAAACCAAAGTTATGGTTTTTGAGAGAGGAACTGTCAGTACTGAATGTAATGTAAGTCTAAATGGCACAGTGATTGACCAGGTGAAATAGTTTGTGTATTTAGGAAGCATGTTCGACAGAGAGAACAAATTAAATGGTGAAATTAATAGGCGAGTGAATACTTCATTGAAAGTCATAGCTGCTTTAGGAGGTTTTCACAGGAATGACGGATTCTCAAGAGAGTCCCACATGGCTGTGTATGAAAGTGATATTGTTCCTACTCTGATGTATGGCTTTGAAACCTGGGCACTACAGAAGAAACATAGGAGTCGCTTGTGTGCTGGAGAGATGCGTTACGTACGAGGGGTTTGTGGCAAGACACGTTCTGATCGTGTGAGGAATGCGATGTGTTGTAGTTGTGTAATGTGAAGCAAAATGTTGTAAGCAAGGTGCAGACTAATATTCTTCGGTGGTTTGGCCATGTTGTATGAATGAGAGAGGAGTGTTTTTTAGCCCAAGAAATGTTTTTAGCCCTCATTCTATTCCGACATTTCGGAAGTAATGTTTGGCAAGCTTAATGTCTCAGCGCGGTATCTAGTTCCATTGCGTTCCCAAAGAATGAGCGGAATCTTATTTAAATCAGTTATCAATTTGTTTCGTTTTTTCCCTTTCCGAGATAAAGTGTGGCAAACTTAACACGCATTTTAGTCTCATGTCTTGTGACATTTAATAATTTTTAGTGTTTCTTAGTCATGTTTCGATTGTATGCCAAATTAATGGACTGAATTTGCAAATTTTTCTACTTCTCAGTTAATTTTACTTTCCCCATCTGCATTCTAGGTAACAGTAGTAATAGGATGGATCCTGTGCATTTCATGTACTGTAGGAATACAATTCGTTTTGTATTTGTACCACGACGGATCGGACCCCAATCCAGTATTCTCGGCTGTGTACGCTGCATTCCACAGGGGGATATTTTCTCTAGGAATGGCCTGGGTCATCTTGGCATGTACACATGGATATGGAGGTAAAGCACGCGCTCTTCCAACAATTTTTTGCACGTTTGTGTGTGTTGTTATTGTTAATCTCTATGTGTATACATTTTCTTGAGCTATTTGTCATTATTGTTCAGATGTACTAAAGCGGTAATGTAACGTACAAATCCCAGTAAAAAAGCATTCAAATCTCTTTTCTTCGCAATAAAGCCAAAGAAGGTGAAGTAGGAAGGAGCATGTATTGCGTTCAACTTTCTGAGAACAATAGAATACTATCGTAAAAATTTACATACGGTTTTTAGGAGAACCAGCAAAATAAGGTATCAGTGAAATCGGACTGTGCACTGGGTACTCACCTGATTGGTTAATGAAATTTCACCGAAAGCAATAAATGCACCTGGTTCTTTTTCTTTTCTACTCCTCTGACTCTGACACTGTAGGAGGTCAGAGGATAATGAAAAACGACACTTCTCTTCTTAACCCCTCGTTCTATAATAATACCTGTGGAGAAGTTGCACTTCGTCAGAAACTCTTAACCAACTTTTATGGAAATAGCGAGATATTCGACTTGTAAGGAGCTATTATGTGCATATTCGACTTGTACTCTTATGACTATTCGACTTGTACGGAGCTCTTATGTGATATTCGACTTGTACGGAGCTCTTATGTGCATATTCGACTTATACGGAGCTCTTATGTGCATATTTGACTTGTACTCTTATGACTATTCGACTTGTACGGAGCTCTTATGTGAATATTCGACTTGTACTCTTATGACTGTTCGACTTGCACTGAGCTCTTATGTGATATTCGACTTGTACGGAGCTCATACGTGATATTCGACTTGTACGGAGCTCTTATGTGCATATTCGACTTGTACTCTTATGACTATTCGACTTGTACTCTTATGACTATTCGACTTGTACTCTTATGACTATTCGACTTGTACGGAGCTCTTATGTGCATATTCGACTTGTACTCTTATGACTGTTCGACTTGCACTGAGCTCTTATGTGATATTCGACTTGTACGGAGCTCATACGTGATATTCGACTTGTACGGAGCTCTTATGTGCATATTCGACTTGTACTCTTATGACTATTCGACTTGTACTCTTATGACTATTCGACTTGTACTCTTTTGACTATTCGACTTGTACGGAGCTCTTATGTGATATTCGACTTGTACGGAGCTCTTATGTGATATTCGACTTGTACGGAGCTCTTATGTGATATTCGACTTGTACGGAGCTCTTATGTGATATTCGACTTGTACGGAGCTCTTATGTGATATTCGACTTGTACGGAGCTTTTATGTGCTGGATCCGTACGTTATGTTTTCTTCTCCTCAGTTAATTTTACTTTGCCCATCTGCATTATAGGCAAAAGTAATTGGATGGACCCTGTGCATTTCATGTACGGTAGGAATACAATTTGTTTACAATTATATTCCATATGTAAGAATACAATTTGTTTACCATTATATTTCATACGTACGGATCCAGCACATAACCCAATTCACTGCCCGATAGACGAACTCGTACGTACACTGCTAAAATTTTTGTGGTAGGTCGCACCAAAAAGTGGTGCTACACTAGCCTAGCTGCACCATTTTCTGGGAAAAGATACGTTATTGTGTGGTGCAAACAAAATCAACAATTGCAACTTTTGCCCCACTATATAGTACAAGGTTGTCACACATTATGGTGCAATGTTTCACCATATTGTTGGATTTTGTTTGCACCACACATTGGTGTATATGTTCTCAGAAAGTGGTGCAGCTGGTGTAGTACCACTTTTCGGTGCAACCTATCACAAAACTTGAATAGCGTAGTGTTAACAGACAGCAAATTTCACTGAAAGTGTAGTCTTACCTGCTAAATGGCATCGAGGATTCGATGAGAGACCAGAATAGATCCCAAGGCTCCAGTCTGTGGAAAATCCATTATGTTTAATTAGCATTTATGCAATATGTTGATATGGACGAGGAAGCATACGAATGCAAATAAATTCATCGCCGAAACAAAATGGTCAGTGCAAGATTTTATTAAATAAACTGTATTAATATTTTATCATTATATCGTTTAATTAATCAAAACAGAATACTTCGCAATCGCTATTTTGCAGGGAACAGCAACAACAGACTAAGTATTGATATTTAAACATTTAAAATTTTGATAATGGAAACGATACCGCCATTTTGAATTCCCCTCCCCCTTCAAAATGTTCAGTAGTCGGTTCCTATGCGCACAACACGACTAAACAAATGCTTAGTAGAAAATCGTTGTTCTCTACACGTGAATCCGCTACTTATACATGCTTTTCACAAAAAGGTGCAAATAGATATGCCACATGAAAAACAATGATCTTTCGTGATTAGCTAAAATTGAACATCTAACGCTTGATTGAAGGAGATCTACAGCATACACCATTTCTATCCAGGTTCCCGATGACGACGAGTTTCGCTAGCTTCATTAGTTAACAAACTTCGGTCACATCTGTCTGTCTTCGGCGAAAAAAATTATATTAGTGGGATTTAAATACACTATATTGACTAAAGTCACCGGACACCCCTTGAAAAGCAAATGAACGGATCCTCTGCGTTGTTAAGATGTGCGGTACAGCTGCAAATGGTATAAAATCAAGCTTGCAGCTGGCCGCGATCTTATCGCACTCTGAGGTTGAGTGAAAATGTCGCGGCGGGAGAGAACTGACTTTGAGAAAGGAAAAATTGTTGGGTGTTATATTAGTGGGTTGTCTATAAGAAAAAGCGAGAGGCGGTTAAAGATATCCAAATCAACTGTTTTGGATGTACTGAATGAGTGGAAGACACATGGCGTGCCCGAAACAGCAAAACCTACTGACAGACCAAAGAAAATCAGTGATAGAGGACGTCGAAGCCTCAGGAGAGTCGCTACAGCTAATCGACAAAGTACTGTCCAAGACCTCGCGCACAGGTTGGCACAAATGCTGGAACCTCTGTATGTACGCGCACCATTCACGGAGAACTTCATTCCATGGGTTACCATGGTCATGCGGCTGCTCATAAGGCTTTCATCTCCACTCGGAATGCTACTCGTCGTTTAGCATGGTGTGAAGGACATTTATCGTGTACCGTAAATCAATGAAAACGGGTCCTATGGACTGATGAATCCAGATACACAATCCATCAGTCTGACGGCCGTTTGTGGGTATAGCGGAAGCCGGGGAAACCTATTTACCACATTGTACTACGGTCAAGTTTGGAGATGGCAGTGTACTCGTGTGGGGGTGTTTTTCTCAGTATACTGCCGGCCCATTGGTTATCGTGGACAAACCTGTTGACCAGCACGTATACCTCGATGTTATGGGCAATTATGCCCTACCAACTCTGTGGCAATGCTGTGGAACCGAGCCTTGTTGGTACCAGCAGGATAATGCACCGACAGATATGCGACGCTCTAATTCATCCCATACAGCACCTATGGGATGAATAAGAGCGCCGCATAAGAAATTCGGAACCAAGGCCTACTACTAAGCAACAATTTGCGGCAGCATTGTGTACTGAATGGAAGCGCATACCTATCGCTGTGTTCCAAAACCTTTTTGAAAGCACGTCTCGAAGTGTCAGTGCATGCATGAAGTGTGAGTGATTACATCGTCCATTTGCATGCATTAAGGCCAAAGGTGGGCAGACAGCGTACTATTGTATGTCAATAAAAGCTATGTTGTGTTTCTCTTCTAGGTGTCCGGTGACTTTTGTCGTTCTAGTGTATGTTGTATGGATGGGTACAATTTCTTAATTGCACTCAGTAATTAACGGGACATATCAGTACTGACCACAAAATGAGATCAGTGGAAGAACAGAAATGCTTAATTCGCTCCGTCCGTTATTCATTCAAATATCGATTATTTAGGATTGACACGAAAGATAATCCTTATTTATGATGCATTTCATTTTTTGTTGTTACTGGCAGTTTATTATTATTTTCGATGATTTTATTTCTAAATGAATTAGAAACTAACGAATATTTTGGTTATCTCTTTCAGGTATCTTGGGGAAATTACTTTGCTGGAAAGGATTTGGTCCTCTGAGCAAGCTAGGCTATTCCAGCTATTTAATTCACTATCTGGTGCTCGGCTACCATATGTCAGTAGCGCAGACCCCAATGACGTATTCCCATTTCGAAATCGTAAGTAACCGATATTAGCAAACGGCATTAGTTCATTATTTTTTCCTAATTTTAAAAAGTTCCTTTTCCACAACACGTTTGCTTTCACCAGTATTAACGAACTGAGTCATAGGAAGGAAACTCTATTGCTGCCCATTAGTTGCATATATCATTCCTGGTATTTTACGATATTATGTCCATCGGTATGAAGATATCCATGTTCTGAATAAAGTCAAAGATTCACTAATGGTATAGCTTCAAAATCTAGAACTGAAACACTTTTCACATGTATCCCCACCACTAGACGTACAGTTTTTATGTTTATGAAAGTGAAAATTAATTTTAATTACCACAATACGTGCTAATTAAACCTGAGACGCTACTCGCGAAGGGAAGCTAAACATTGAAGTGGTTAGGCAAGAGAATTCCCTCTCTCACAGACGGTGGCAAATACACCCGTGACATCTAGTGGCAGAAAGTAGAACTGAGCTCTCCTTGGTTCACTTCCTGTGACCCATCTCGTTTGACGTTAAATAGTAATTTAAGATGGGATCAGTAAAATAATCCACGAAAACGTAACACACGACTGATCGAAGATTTCGGGAAATGCAGTTCACCAACGCTGTTTCGTGTAACTGGTGAACGGGTCTTTTCGTTCTCTTTGTCGATCAGGTATTTTCGAACGAATCGGTCATGAATGCATTGCGCCGACTGCCCTCTCCAAGACGATGAACCCATTTTTCATTTCTGGAATCCATCTTTCGTCACCCTTAGCTGATGTGTTTCCGGTTGGTTTTTTCGTCATTTTGGAACCACTCCTGGTGTAATTTAACCACAGATGTCCTCGGACAGCCTACAAACGTCACCGTTTCCAAAATGGACGAACCAACTCTTCGTCCGCCTAGAATTTGACCTTTCGTGAACTTCGATGAATTTTCGGATTTAGACATCACGTCCGTAACTTCGCGCTCAACTGAACCACAACCTCTTATATGAACATCTTTAGCCTACAGGACACGCTCTCCTTTTAGTTACGCCAGAATCGGATGTAAATCACTAGGTGTGGTCGTAATTCAGTAAGCACGCAGTGTGCAACACTACCCAACAAAATACTAGGTATGCCAAGCTCTTAAGTTGCAGAACTTAAGACCTTGGCATCTTTCTCTGCAAGAAAGATATTTTTTCACTAAACGGCTAAGATGAAACTACGCCCACATTGTTGCAAAAGAGGAAGTAATACATATAGTTTTAAAAAATATTAAGCAATACGTATAGTGTTAAAAAAATCATGAAATACACACATAATGTTGAAAAATATTAAGCAATACGAATATTGTTGAAAAACATAAAGCAGTACGTAGATTATTGAAAAAATCATGGAATACACATAATGTTGAAAGAGATTAAACAATACGTGTAGTGTTGAAAATATTAAGCAGTACGCATAGTGTTGAAAAGTCGTGTATTACACATAATGTTGAAAAAGATTAAGCAATACGTATAGTACTGAAAAAGATCTAGCAATACACATAGTGTTGAAAGGCATTCAGCAATACGTATAGTGTTGAAAAAGATCAAGCAATACATATAATGCTGAAAAAGATTAAACAATACGTACCGCGTTGAAAAAATATCAAGCAATACACATAGTATTGAAAAAGATTAAACAATACGTACAGAGTTGAAAAAGATCAAGTAATACACATAGTGTTGAAACAGATTAAGCAACACGCATAGTTGTAAAAAATATTAAGCAGTACGTATAGTGTTGAAAAAATCATGTATTACATATAATGTTGAAAAAGATTAAGCAATACGTATAGTACTGAAAAAGATCTAGCAGTACACATAGTGTTGAAAGGCATTAAGCACTACGTATAGTGTTGAAAGGAATTAAGCAAGGCGTATGGTGTTGAAAAAGATCAAGCATTACATATAGTGTTGAAAAAGATTAAGCAATGCATATAATGGTGAAAAATATTAAGCAATACGTATGGTGTTAAAAAAGATCAGGCACTACACATAGTGTTGTAAAAGATTAAGCAGTACGTATAGTGTTGAAAGAGATCAAGCAATACATATAGTGTTGAAAGGTTTTAAGTAATACATACAGTGTCGAAAAAGATCAAGCTTTACTTACATTCGTTAAAAAAAGATGAGGCAACACACATAATGCTGAAAAAGATTAAACAATACGTATCGTGTTGAAAAAAGATCAAGCAATCGTATAGAGTTGAAAAAGATCAAGCAATACACATAGTGTTGAAACAGCTTAAGCAATACGTATACTGTTGAAAAAATCAAGCAATAGAAACGGTGTGTTGAGAGGTTGCTAAGAGTTTTTTGACCCTTTGCTTATTGTTAAAAGGCTCCTAATTGGCTTTGCATCTTTTAGTGTGGTTAAAACTCTGAAAATGTTGAACAAGCATTGAACTTGAACGTTCTCTTCCAGTGCATAGCTAGAAGATAATTGATATGTTTGGCTGCTGATATGAGGAATCGTTCACTTCTGCGCAATTTCGGATGTAATAAGCACGTCTTTTAAATCCGTTCTGACGCAAATTAAATTTATCAAAGCTATTCAAAGTCAATGGAACCGGTATGGAAAACAATAGTATCTGACGGAAGAAAGAAGTTTTTTAATGGAGTCTTTAGTCCCTCAGATATTGCTGTAAACGGAATCGTGAGCTTACGAACTCTTAGAAACAGAGTTATCGACAAAAATAAGATGTGATTTTACGTCCCTTGGAGGGAAAACCATGCATAATTTTACGAAGAAAGTATTCACAAAAGGTTTATCCAAATGAGCGGTATCGGTCCAAGAAGAAAAATTTTAGTCGAGTTTTCAGGAGCCCAGATTTTGCTACAAATACATCAGAAGTAGAAATTAACACTTATGACCCCTGGTGGCCAAACCATTCTTTACCAAACATTAGAAATTACGTGAAAAATATTTTCCGTCAGGTCTTGTATGCGATACAGGAAGAATTTTTCTAATCGGAGTTTTAGGAGCAGAAAACGCAATTTACCATTGTGCACCCTAGCGGAAAGTCTATGATTTACTTGAAATTTTTGAATTTATAGGAAAAACATTTCGCATCGGAAACACTATTCAACAATGAAGAAAGTTTGTCTTTTAGAAGTAGAGATATTGACAAAAATAAGATATACATCTACGCCCCTGGCGTAGAAACCATGCATTATTTCAAGAAGAAAATGTTCCTAAAATGTTTGTCGACATGAGTAGTATCGGTCCACAAAAGACTTTTTTAATCGAGATTTTAGAATCTCATATTTTGCTGCAAATACATCACAAGCTGAAATTAAGACTTACGCCACCTGGTGGCCAAACAATTTTTTACAAAAATTTGAAATTACGTGCAAACGATTTCCCATCAGGAACTGTATCCGGTGAAGAAACAATTTTTCAGATCAGAGATTTAGAAGCAGAGATATAGGGGAAAACGCAATTTAGCTTTACGCCCCTAGCGGGAAGTCTATGAATTACTTGAACATTTTTAATTTATAGGAAAAACATGTCACACTAGAAACACTATCCAACAAAGAAGGAATTTTTTAAATCGGACTCTTGGAAGTCGAGATATTGACAAAAATAAGATATATATCTACGCCCCCTGGCGTAGAAACCGTACACTGTTTTAAGAAGAAAATGTTTCTAAAAGATTTGCCGACATAAGTAGTATCGCTCTACAAACAATGTTATTTTCAATCGAGAATTTAGAAGTTCATATTTTGCTGCAAATACATCAGAAGCAGAAATTAAGGTTTACGCCCTCTGGTGGCCAAACCATTTTTTTACAAATATTAGAAATTATGTGCAAACGATTTCCCATCAGGATAGGTATCCGGTGCAGAAAGAATTTTTCAGATCGGAGATTTAGAAGCAGAGATATAGGGGAAAACGCAATTTACCTTTACGCCCCCTAGCGGAAAGTCTATGAATTACGTGAAAATTTTGAAGTTATATGAAAAACATGCGACACGGAAAACACTATCCAACAAAGAAGGAATTTTTCAAATCGGACTCCTGGAAGTCGAGATATTGACAAAAATAAGATATACATCTACGCCCCCTGGCGGAGAAACTGTGAAATATTTTAGGAAGAAAATATTCCGTAAAGGTTTATCAATGTGAGTGGCATCAGTCCACGAAAGAATTTTTGCAATCGATATTTTAGAAGCTCAGATTGTATGGCAAATACATCAGAAGCGAAAATTAACACTTGCGCCGCCTGGTGGCCAAAGTATTCTTTACCAAAAATTTGAAATTATATGCAAAAGATTGTGCATCAGGAGATGAATCCGCTGAAAAATAAAATTCAAATCGGAGTTTTAGAAGAAGAGTTATGGGAAAAAATTCAACTTACTTTTACGCCCCCTAGCGGAAAATCTATGCGTAATTTGAAAATGAAACTATATCCAAAATACTATTCGACATAAATGGAATCGAAAGATAAAAGTTTTTTTTCAATCGGATGTTTAGAAGCAAATATGTGGAATAAAA
The DNA here is from genome assembly GCA_039090855.1 of Macrothele yani. NCBI lineage: Eukaryota > Metazoa > Arthropoda > Arachnida > Araneae > Macrothelidae > Macrothele > Macrothele yani. The sequence continues at coordinate 117,983,484 of CM077005.1, read as the reverse complement.
CGTATTTTTGAATTCGACATCATCTGTATTTACGCCCTCTAGCGGCGAAATTGTAAGGGGATGCTGATAAGTCTTTGGTTGCTTTGTAAAGAAAACAACAAACTACGGGATTGAAGAAACTTATTTACTCTACATATTCTCCTCTGACCTCCACACACTGTAATGACTTAGTTATTTTTACTTTTTCAACCCATCAGAAAAAAATCTTTCGGTTGTGCTGCAACCACATGTCCGCAGCTGCTGTGGCCTCCTCGGTGCTTGACATTTTTTTCCCCTTGAGGTGTTTTTCGGGTTATGAAAGAGGTAGTAGTCCAAAGGAGCCAAATCAGGAGAGCAGGCCTGATGTTTCAGTATTTCAAAGTAAATATCAGTCAATTTATGCTCCGTAATGACCGCTTTAGGAGGAAAGGCTTTGTCTTGGAGAAACAAGGTCCCTTCCGAAAGCGTACCCTGACGTTGGGAGACAGTTGCTGTTTCAGTTTGTCGAGAAGTGCAACGTAGCACTTTACCGTGATGGTTGCACCCTTTTCCAGATAATATACAAGCAAAATTCCATCTTTGTCCCAGAAGACAGACGCCAACACCTTGCTTGATGACTTCTGTGTCTTGAACTTCTTGGACGCGGGGAACCACAGTGACTCCATTCTTTGGATTGCTCTTTGATCTCTGGACCATATACACTATGTTGACAAAACTCACCGGACACTCCTTGAAAGCAAATAAACGGATCTGCTGCGTTGTTAAGACGCGCGGTACAGCGGCAAATGGTATAAAATCAAGCTTGCAGCTGACCGCGATCTTATCGCACTCTGAGGTTGAGTGAAAATTTTGCGGCGGGAGACAACTGACTTTGAGAAAGGAAAAATTGTTGAGTGTTATACTTAGTGGGTTGTCCATAAGAAGAACGGTGAGGCGTTTAAACATACCCAAATCAACTGTTTTGGATGTACTGTAGTCACGGTTTGGGTCTTCTGAGGTCAGGGGTATGGAGTAGACACCCGGTTTGTTAAACATATCGACTTTATTGTAGTCGTTACAGCTAATCGATGGAGTACTGCACAAAACCTCAGTGTACAGGTGAGTAAAAATGCCGGAACCTCGGTATGTACATGTACCATTCGCAGAGAACTTCATTCCATGGGTTACCGTGGTCGTGCGGCTGCTCATAAGCCTTTCATCTCTACTCAGAATGCTACTCATCGTTTAGCATGGTGTAAAGAACATTTATCGTGTACCGTAGATCAATGGAAACGGGTCCTGTGGACTGATGAATCCAGATACACGATCCATCAGTCTGATGGCCGTTTGAGGGTATGGCGGCAGCCGGGAGAACGCTATTTACCACAGTGTACTGTTCCTACGGTCAAGTTTGGAGCTGGCAGTGTGCTCGTGTGGGGGTGTGTTTCGTGGTATGATCCCGGCCCATTGGTTATCGTGGGCAAACCTGTTAACCAGCACGTCTACCTTGATATTCTGTACAATTATTCCCTACCAACTCTGTAGCAATACTATGGAACCAAGCCTTGTTGGTACCAGCAGGATAATGCACCGAGCCATAAAGCAAGGACTGTTACAGCGTGGTTTGACGATAAGTACGTATCATATGCGGACTGGCCAGCACAGAGCGCTGATCTTAATCCCATAGAGTATCTATGGGATGAATTAGAGCGCCGCATAAGAAGTTTGGAAGCAAGGACTACTACTAAGGAACAGTTATCGGCAGCATTAGTACTGAATGGAAGAGCATACCTATCGCTGTGTTCCAAAGCCTTGTCGAAAGCATGTTTCGGAGGGTCAGTGCATGCATTTAGGCCAAAGGTGTACCGACAGCGTACTATTGTATGTCAATAAATGCTATGTTGTGTTTTTCTTCTAGGTGCCCGGTGACTTTTTTCAATACAGTGCATATGGATCCATTTCACCCATAGTTACGAGAGGATTCAAAAATCCCACGGGAGCTCGCTGAAATCGGTCTAAAATAGCTTCTGAAGCAATCACGTGATCACGCTTCTGGTCAACATTGAGACATTTGGGAACCCATTTAGCTGAGAGCTTTCTCATGTCTAAAATATCGTGAATAATATTGCCTACTCGTTCTAGGGATATCGCCAGGGTCTCTGCTATCTTTTTAGTGGATGTTCGTCGATCATCCAAGATTATGGAATGAATGGCATTTGCCTTTTCTGGAATTATCACTTGAGCTGGTCTCCCAGAACGTTCTTAGTCTTTGGTGCTCAAATGTCATGTTCTAAAACTAGCAGCCCAGTTCTTGACTCTGAAATAGGAAGGGAACTTATCAGCTTATGTAACCGACATTTCATCATAAATTTGTTTGACCAAGTTCCCTTTGAAGAAAACATTCGAGGTGGGATCCAAAAGTTTGGGGGCTTGGAGTATAGTTCTTTACCTTGAATACTTCAAAACTCCGCTACACAACCATCTTCAAAATAATGCCCTTGAGCGACGATGCACTTTTGTCAGCGCTCGTAAAGCTTCTGGAAGCTTCGCATGTTTTGCAACCCCTCGTAATGCCTCCTGCGTCGCTGTTCTTACCTCATTTGTTGACACAAAACAAAGTCCCTTCAGATTTTGTTTCATCAGTAGAAAGATTTAAAAATCGCAGGGGACTAAATCAGGTGAATAGGCGAGATGTGGAAGCACATTAGTACGATTTTTAGTAAGAAACTTCTTGACCAGCAGGGACCTATGCGCAGGTGCGTTGTCATGGAGAAAGTACCATTATCCACTTCGCCACATCTCCGGTTGTTCACGACGGATTGACTCTCGTAAGCGACATAAGCCGCCCCGGTGGCGCAGTGGTCTAAGCGATGGCCTCTGATCAATCTTCCGAACGGGGTCCGGGTTCGAATCCCGGTGAGGCATGGATGTTGTGTTTGTCTTACGGCACTGGCTATCTTCCTTCCCTGTAACCAGTGACGCTAAATTAGGGACGGGCGACTGCTTATAGCCCATTGAGTTGCTCACGGTGGTCGTTAAACCTCCAATCAAAAAAATAAAAATTAAGAAAAATAAGCGACATAAAATGTCCAAATAACGTTCCTTGTAAACTGTTGTGCCCTCTGGAATAAATTCGGAATGGACAATGCCGCGAGAATAAAAAAAAAAAAAAAACACCTCCAGCATGATTTTCCCTTTTCTGCGATCCTGCCTGAATTTCTTTGATCGCGGTGAATACGGTGATTTCCATGTTGAAGAAGCACTCTTTGGCTGAATATCAAACAACTAGCACCACTGTGACGTATATTCTAGATTAACTTTCCTTTTTTAGTTTCTTTCCCTATGTAAATCTTGAGTTTATTCTCAGTATTCTTCACGCTTAACGAAATATCTTTTCTCTCAAATGAATACGTTTGGCAACACAACTGAGGTTGAATGCACGTGACGTATGCCTGTAATAAGATAAGAACAAGAGATAAAAGCGACGACTGATCTATTGCAAGAGAGCGATTATAGAGAGGTGTTATTGAGAGCGATTATTGAGAGCGAGTATTACGAGCGTTGTACCGTCGAGAGAGTTGTATGAGAACGTTGTATTATAAATTGATATTGAAAAGAGTGGTGTGATAAATGTGTGGAGAGTGTAGTGCATTCCATCGTGAATAAAGGACATTTTCCGTAAGTTGACTTCTGTTTACATGTTTCGTCTGGCCGTTAAGGTTTATTTTATTTATGGAACTATTTCCTAGTGTATTGACGTGTTAAAACAGCGTAGAAGTCGAAAAGACTTTTACGCTATACCACGTTTCATCACCTGTGATGATGTTTTCCAAAAATGTTGGATTGCTATTTGCTTTGACGATTAATATCCGCATGCGTTCATCCTTTTGTTCGGAGGCCAAAAAGCGAGGGATAATGTGTTGACACACGCGGTGTATGTAAAAATGTGCTGGCATGTGATCTCCGATAAGTTAGCTGCGTTAGCGACTTCTTCAATGGTTCAGCGACGATCCTGACGAAAACGCAGCGCCAATATAGTAATGTTTTCCCCACTCCGTGCAGTCACAAGTCTACCGCAGCGCTCATTATCTGCCATGGATTCTCGGCCCTCTTTGAAACGCATGATTTGTACTCCTTCATCTTTTGAAACACCCTCGTACACCTTCGATCTCGCCATTGTAGACTGACGGTACATCTTTGAAATCATTTCTGTTTTGCCGAAACGCTGACAAAATTTAATGCTACAACGTTGCTCTTCAAAATCCATGTTACTCACATCGCAGAAGACAGACGACTAACCACAGCAGCAAACGTCTGCGTGCGCATTCTAACCACTTTCCATGGGCCAAACCACTCTGACTACGGAGGGGAGGGATGGCGGTATGTACTTCAGACGCCGTAACTTTAACTACATGCTTGTGTTGTCACGGGTAGGCGCTGTCCCCGCGAACTTTTGAATCCTACTCCGTATTTCATCACTACTCGGCACTCTTTTGCGGTGAAATCTGCGCCGCTTTTTTTCATCATTCTCACTAGAGACCTGCAGAAACAAAATGAAATAATCAGGCTACAATTATGACATTTGGTTATAGACACATACATAAAAATCAATTTTGTTATGAAAAAAGTATTACTATTTGTTAATCGTGTGCTCAGTTGAAATTGATTTTTTGTATTTCTCTTTGCAGTGGATAAGGGTGTTTTCGTATAATTCACTGACCTTCGCACTGGCTTACCTAATGTATATTACTTTCGAACTTCCTCTGAAGTACTTGGAAAATTACCTTTTCGCAAGAAAGCCTAATCCAAAGGTAAACCCGACTGTCAACGGTGTGGATAAAATTCAGGGGAAAATTAACGGCACGGATTTCAACGGCACAGAGAGGATAGTGATAAAAGGAAAGATCTGCGACATATCCGGTTCATGTGTACCTGTGGAGAACGTGTGGGCTCAGAATGGGGTCTTTAAAGAATATCGCCCGGAAAACTCGAAACTCTGAGTGCATTATACTTTCACAGACTAAACTAGCCATCTTCTTCGGCAGAAGTCTTAAAAAACAACAACAAATAAGCGACGTGTTACGCACTAGAGAATTCAGTGTTTAAGATTATTGAAGACGTAATCTCGATCTGTAAATCCACCTCAGATTTTATCATTCGGTTGTAAAAAGTGAGTTGTTCTATGTATTTCAACACGCAACGAAGCATTTTGAACCAAGAAAATATAAAATAATCCAAAAAAGAATGGGACACTCTTCACGATTTTCAAAAACAAATCTACTTCATGTTAGACAAGTAAGCCAGTACAACGTGATTGTGTGATATTTTTATGTTGATATGATGAATTAGTAATCTATGTAAAATATCTTTACCGATGTATGTTTAGTTTACAATAAAAATGTTACAAATGTCATCTTCTATGAGTTTTTATATTGTTGGTTGGTCGATTGTTATGGCACAAATCCATGTTTGGCCAAAAAGCGCAATTTTTATATGGTATCTATAACACAATTCTAACCAAATGCAGGAAAGTCAGCTTTACAAATTTGGGAGATTTTAATCCGTTTATTGGTGTAAATATGACAAGGATATTAAGTCAGATAATATTCGAAAACTTGAAAATTTCGTCGTCCTGGTGCGGAAATCGAATCCGCGTCTCCCGGATAGCACCCGAGTGTGCTAAACGGATTCACATCTCCAAATTTCTATTGTACAATGGTGTAAGTCCGTATTTCATTCACCGAGTCAGCTTTAGTTGATCACCTAATGCCCAAAAAACACATTTTTGAGGGATGAAAATGATTTCCCTTTTAATAAATGTGGATATAAGGAAGAATAACGCAGCAAGATTGTCTGTAAGAGACACACGATATTGAATATCTCCATACCTCTAAAACACATACGTAGGACGTTCAATAAAGTCTAAATCTAACATAGAAAGGCAAAAATTTCCCCAATGACGCATCTTTATTTTCCCACATAGTCTCCTTGTTGTACCGATCACAAAGTTGGCGAATCCCCGCTGCGAAAAACGTTTCTTCTTTCTTCTCTAACGAACACTTCGTTGCCTCCTTCAGTTCAGACTGCACCTTTATTTTTCTACATAGTCTCCCCTGATTTGGATACATTTGTTGTACCGATCATAGAGTTGGCGAATCCCCGCTGCGAAAAACGTTTTATTTTTCTCCTCTTACCAACACTTTATTACCTCCTTCAGTTCAGAATTCTCCTTTATTTTTCCACATTGTCTCCCCTGACTTGGGTACACTTGTACCGATCATAGATTTGGCGAATCCCCGCTGCGAAATACGTTTTATCTTTCTCCTCTAACCAACACTTCATTGCCTCCTTCAGTTCAGAATGCACCTTTATTTTTCCACACAGTCTCCCCTGTTTTGGATACGCTTGTTGTACCGATCATAGAGTTGGCGAATCCCTGCTACGAAAAACGTTTTTTCTTTCTCCTCTAACCAACACTTCATTGCCTCCATCAGTTCAGAATACCTCTTTATTTTTCCACATAGCTCCCCCACCCCCTGACTCGGATACATTTGTTGTACCCATAATAGAACTGGCGAATCCCCGAGAAAAACGTTTATCCAACCAACACTTCATTGCCTCCATCAGTTCAGAATGCCCCTTTGTTTTTCCACATTGTCTCCCCTGACTTGGATACATTTGTTGTACCGATCATAGAGTTTTCGAATCCCCGCTGCGAAATACGTCTCTTCTTTCTCCTCAAACGAACACTTCGTTGCCTCCTTTAGTTTGGAATCATCCGCAAACGCCTACATCGCAGGCATTTTTTCAGACCTTTGAAGAATAAGAAGTCACTTGGGGACCAGATCTGGTGAGTACGGTGGATAGGAAAGCAGTTGGAAGCCACATTCTGTCATAGCTTGGGAACACCAGCAGCGGTGTGGATTGGAGCATTGTCCGGGAGAAGAAAACGCCCCATCGCAATTTTCCTCGTCGTTTATTCTTGATGGCTTAACGCAATTGTGGCAATAGCACAGCACGATAAACAGCATTCACAGTCATTTTATGAGACAAGTAATCAATTAGCAATATCTCTTCTGACCGATAAAATGGTGGCCATAATATTACCTGCAGATTGTTATGTTTTGATGGTGGTGGTGATCCATGATGTTTCCACTGTATGCTGTCTTGTTTAGCACCAGGTTCCCAGTGGTGAAGCCACGTCCCATCACCAGTCACAATGCAGGATTAGAAGTCATCTTGATCGCGGTTAATGCTGTCAAGCTGAACCTGACTCCTTTAAACACGATTATTCTTCATTTCAGGTATCAACATTTGAAGAACACATTTGGCACAGATATTTGACATCCATAACCTCGCACGCAAAATGGTCTAAACACTGACAGTACTTAACTTCAGTTCCTCAGCAATCTGTACCACTCGGATTCGCTGGTTTGACATCAAGAAGTCCTCAATGTTCTGGAACATTTCATCTGTAGTCACCTCCACTGGGTGTTCCTCGTGAGGATCGGCTTCCAAAGAGTGTCTTCAACGTTTAAAGAGGGCAGCTGATCTTTTGACTGTGGCAGATCAAGGTACATCATCGACGTAGATGGGAGTCTTAACGAAAATTCTGCACGCTGTCCATTTTTGAGAAAAGTGCGAAGTAACGGAGCAAACTTACCTTATTGCCGTTCAATGTGCTCCCCTGCGCTACTAATGACAGCTTGCCAGCCGTGAGGTAAGTCCTGGATGCCCCGTAGTACACCATCTTTGTTCAGCTGTCGCACTACTCGAGTCACGTCCAATAACAGTTCGTCCAGCGATTCGTAGCGGATGCCACGGAGCCGATTTTTTAATTTTTGGGGAAAATCAAAGTCGGGTGAACTGAGATCAGGGCTGTATGGTGGGTGGGATAAAGTTTCCCAGCAATATTTCGACAGAAGTCCCCGCACCGACGCTGTACCATGACATGATGCGTTGTCATGTAGCAAGATCACTCAACTTCCAAGAAGTTGGGGTGATTTTGACAAATTTTCGGTCTCAACTTTGCCCTCAGAAAGAAATTGCGCTTCGATCGAGAGTTCCTTCTCCACAAACTTCTTGTAAGGCAGCGTGGTTGTGTGTTGGAGTTTTCCCCGCAGAGTTTCTATTTTCCCGTGCGAGCGCTGGTCTAACGCTGTGACTCGACCTGAAGAGCTGCACGCTTTCATTTCCAAACCCTCCCACATTCGCACAGCAAATGATAGCGCGTCGTTCTGACACCGCTGCGTTGCTGAGAGCCTGACCTTGACATGACGCAATCATTTTCCCGATTTCATCATCCGCTTCCGTTTTAGATTAACTTGTGCGGAACTTTTGTTATGACAATCGTGCATAGACCATCCGTTCATGAATACTGAGTGGTGTTTGACCTTCGTTAAAAATTCAATCACAGATGGGTTCTCCAATTTCATCTGATGCTCATCCACTGTCACCTTATAGACTGCAATACACTGTGGCGCCGTCTCAAATGCCGATAGAGCAACGTGGCGCTGCTGATGTATAACTGAAGGATGCAATACTTGCGTCAGCCTCCAACCACTACTTTCAAGGTCAGGCTTAGAACTTATTGAGCACTCTACGTATGTAACAATCAGGAAATGAGAGCAAATGAAGATCTAAGATTAGATTGAGGAACTCTTTAAACAATGATATGAAGACAAGTTTAAGGTTTAAGGAAACTACGCAGATACATGTGGAGAAGAAGGGTCAGCATCAAGTACTCCATGTAACTATGAATCCAATAATGGTGTAGGAGAGGAAGAAGAAAAGAACGATTAGGAAGTCGACTACGATCATGAAGAATAATAATAAGAAGAGGAAGAAGATGATGAAGACTATGAAGAGGAAAACTAAACAAAGAGTAAAAAATTAACCTGTTTCACTACAAAAAACCTTGTAAAAATGTACAGGGTGTCTATAAATGAAGTATAGAACTTCAGTATGCTATTAAAATACGATAGAAAAAATTACTTTAAAGGTCAAGAGACGTGGCAAGTGTTAAAGCTTGTTAAGTCAGATGATAGATGGCGCCAGGTGTTTCATGTAATGAAAAATCTCGTCAAACACGGAATGTAGCAGGTAGATATGCTTAATCGCATTGACGAAAACCTCACACTCCTTTCACGGAACTGTTTCAGCGATGAGTCAACATTTCCTGTTTATGGTAGAGTGAATAAATATAACTGCCAAATCTGGGGCACGAAAAATCTCCATGTAGTCGTAGCACACGAGAGAAAGTGCCCGAAGGTTAATGTCTGGGCTGGCTTGATGGAAGACTGAGTGACAGGGCTCTTTTTCCTCGCTGAACCAACCGTTACTGGCATAACGTACCTGGAAGTGGTAAAACAATTCTCAATTCCACAACTCCAGGATATTCAAAACATCATTTTCCAGCAAGATGGAGCACCTCCGCACTGGTCGTTGGATGCACGCAGATCTTTAGACAAACCGTTTTCCAGGGCGTTGGATGCACGCAGATCTTTAGACAAACCGTTTTCCAGGGCGTTGGATTCGACGTAGGGGTCAGACGGCATGGCCACGCCGTTCTCCTGATATTACCCCATGCGATTGTTTTCTTTGGGGCTTTATTAAAGGCATTGTGTACAAGAAAAATGTTACATCTATCACTGAGCTCAAAGAACGCATTATTGCAGCCTTCCTCCTTGTTACACCTGACATTCTGCAACGTATGTGTGTGAAGCTGGACTATCGTTTAGACATCCTGCGAGCAACCAACGGAGCACACGTGGAGACCTACTGACATTTAAAAAAAGCTTTCACAGTTACCATGTGTTCTGACATTAAAAGCAAGTTTTTATTTATTGTAGGTTTTTTTTCAATAGCATATTAAAGTTGTATGCTTCATTTATGGACACGCTTATATATTGGCATATAATAATTAACAGCTGGCATATCTACAGATAATACGTCATTGGTTCTGTCTCTGCTGAGATGTTAAACAAAATATGGCGTAAACTCGAAGAGTGTTTAGATGTCTTCCGGGCCACACATGGCCCGGAAGACATCTAAACGCTATTCGAGTGATAAAAACTTGCTTATGTACTCATCTAAACGCTATTCGAGAGATAAAAACTTGCTTATGTACTCATCTAAACGCTATTCGAGAGATAAAAACTTGCTTATGTACTCATCTAAACGCTATTCGAGAGATAAAAACTTGCTTATGTACTCATCTAAACGCAATTCGAGAGATAAAAACTTGCTTATGTACTCATCTAAACGCTATTCGAGAGATAAAAACTTGCTTATATGTACTCATCTAAACGCTATTCGAGTGATAAAAACTTGCTTATGTACTCATCTAAACGCTATTCGAGAGATAAAAACTTGCTTTTGTACTCATCTAAACGCTATTCGAGTGATAAAAACTTGCTTATGTACTCATCTAAACGCTATTCGAGAGATAAAAACTTGCTTATGTACTCATCTAAGCGCTATTTGAGAGATAAAAACTTGCTTATGTACTCATCTAAACGCTATTCGAGAGATAAAAACTTGCTTATGTGCTGACCACTGGGTCAGGATCCTTAAGATTTTCGGAGTCGGGGATCCCCATTGTAAAGGACCCGACTAAATTTTAATAATACAGTGTAACTTGGATAATTCGAAGCTGATGGGACCGCAAAAATAATTCGAATTAGGCAAGTTTGAATACGGGAATATTCAAGTACTGTAAGAAAACACATATTTATTCATAACATACAAAAAAGTACAGTATGGTAAATTTACAAATTTTTCCTAAAAAAAATCGTTAAATTTTGACCTGCTTCTTAGAATTTATGTTATGGGTAAGTGTAAATTCCTCAAGATGAATCAAGACCTCTACTGAATTTGGAAGGCGCTCTTCAGGAAATTCTGGCCGTTCTAGTTCTTCATCTGAAGATACACAGCAGGGCTTCTTATTCATAACATCAGCCAAGATCTCATCATCGGTGAGCTCACCACAAACAGCTAACTTGTCATCAATTCTCACGAAAGCCTCATACGGTACATCACGGCCTATTACTTCCCAGTACTCCACAGTGAGTATGATCTCCTCGCCACCATTACATCGATGTAGTTGAGACTCATCATCGGGGTGCTGAAAGCCTGCTTTTCCGAAGCATTTGGCTGTAGTTTCAGGTTTAACTTGTTGCTTCATCCAGAACGGTACGTACCCATTTTAAAAGGTGATTGTTGAAAATACGAAAATGGAGTTTTCTTCGAATTAAACAAAAAAAGTTCGACTTAAAGGGGTTTTTTTAAAACATTATTTATACAGAAATATCAAGGGACCAAATGAAAAATTCGAATTAACCAAGAATTCGAATTAAAAACATTCGAATTAGACTAGTTACACTGCATAAGATTGCGATTATTCGTAGAATGCAAACACATGTATAATCTAGACCCAGCCGCTCCGTTGGCGCAGTGGTCTAAGCGATGGCCTCTGATCATTCGTCTGTAAGGGGTCCGGGTTCGAATCCCGGTGAGGCATGGATGTTGTGTTTGTCTTACGGCACTGGCTGTCTCCCTTTCCTGTAATGAGTGACCCCAAATTAGGGACGGGCGACAGCTTATAGCCCATTGATTAGCTCACGGTGGTCGTTAAACCTCCAACAAAAAAAAAAAAAAAAAAAAAAAATCTATACCCACATGTGATTAGAGGTACGACGTGCTCAAAAGGCGAAATTACCCCGAAACAGCATCCCGTTTTTCTGTTTCAGTTACGACAGAAGTGACCGTATGGTGGCTGTAGTTACACGCACAAACCTCACAATTCACACCATCACCGTATTGAGGTTTGTTTAGAATTTGGCGTTGAAACTTACCTTTCTGAAGTCTAAAATGATGCACTAAGTAATGCATAAGTAATATTTTCATTGAAATAAGTTAGCGTCATCTTTTGAACTGCTTTTTATTGTATGAATGACGTGGAAAATAATTTATTCTTGTTGGGGATGCCTAGAAGTTCATTCTATCAACTTTCCGTATTTACAGATTGTCTAGTTTCAATATCGAAGTATTTAATAAGGACATTACGTAGAATTTAAAATAAATAGCTAAACTGACTATCAGTCAGTTTGAAGAATTGTACTCGTGAAAAAATGATCGTAATATGAATATCATCATCATCATCATTGTCAACCATTATCAATCCACTGCTGGACGAAGGTCTCCTCAAGTTTCCTCCACAACGGTCTGTCTTGTGCCAGTCTCCTCCTTATCATTCCCGCATACTTTCGAATTTCATCCACCCATCTCCCATGTGGTTTTCTTCTGTGTCTTTTCCTGTCCCTTGGAATCCAATCTAAAATTTTGGCTGTCCATCGATGGTCTGTCCTTCTGGCAGTATGTCCATCCCATTGCCATTTCAGGGATTTAACTCTGATCATGATGTCTTCCACTCTTGTCATTTTTCGGATCCACGAGTTCCTTTTCTTCTATTTCCTAGTTACACCAAGCATGCACCTCTCCATGCCACTTTGAGTTGTCTGCAGCCTTTGTATGTCTCTTTTAGTTAAGGTCCACGTCTCTGCACCATACGTAAGCACTGGAAGGATGCATTGATCAAAAACTTTTCTTTTAAGACACAATAGCATATTGCTCTTGAAAATTATGCTGTTTCTTCGAAAAGCTCTCTAGGCAAGTTTTGTACGCCGATTAATTTCTTCATCAATGTGACCCTTACTTGATATCTGCTGTCCAAGATAAACGTACGTGTCTGTTATCTCCAGCTTTTCTCCATCAATCGATAAATCTTCATTTTTTGTAAAAGCATTGAACATCACTTTTGTCTTCTGAAAGTTCATTTTTAATCCCACTTCTTTACTCTTGTCAGCAAGTTCTTGGATCATACTCTGCAGCTCTGATGGGGTAGTTGCAAAAATGACTAAATCATCAGCAAAACGAAGGTGGGTTAGATAATCTCCATTAATCTTTATCCCTTTGTTTTTCCCAGTTCAGTGATTGAAAGACATTTTCCAATGTGGCATTAAAGAGATTGGGAGATATGGTTTCACCTTGTCTCACTCCCTTTCCAAGTTTTATGTGTGTTGTATTTTAAAACAGCCGAATCTTTGCACTTGCATTTTCATAGATGTTATTAATAATATTAATGTATGCATCTTCAATACCACAGGATTTCAGAGCCTATGTAACTGCTGATGGTTTCACCGAATCAAAGGCTTTTTCATAATCGATAAAAGCCATGCACAATGGAAGTTCATATTCCCTCGCTCTTTCAATTAGTTCTCTCAGTACGTGAATATGATCTATTTATATGAATATATGCTGTACGAACATAAATACAGTGTATTTAAATCTTAGTGGAATATATGAAGACATAAAATATGTAGCTAATAGAATAACAGGAGTGCTTAACACATGAGAATGAAACACAGAATGGTAAACAGCATAGTATGATGCAAGCGCAAAAAACAAAACAAAAAACCCCACTAATTTAGATTTTTAAGTTGCAGAGATATTCACACTTAAGAACACACAACAGCAATGCAAAATTCATCTAGGCAAACCGCGAGAGTTGTGCGTTGTGCAGGTAATAAGAGACCCCTGGTGAGACGCTTGTGTGTAAACATTTGAAATAATGAGAGGTCATTTGGCTATGTCTTTCCTCTAATCATATGTGGGTCTAGGTACAATGTGTACTTAATAAAACAGCCATATCGATTCCTAATAAGCAAAGTCAGCTCTACAACTTTTTAAGTTACATTTCTGCCCTATCTATCATAGTTTTACAGTTGTGTTCCCTAAGTTCCACAATTCGCCAACAGAGGCGCCTATGTCGTGCCCGTTAGATCGCGCCTCAGTAACTGCTTTGCTCTTGCGTGTGTTTGCAGGGGGAAGGGGTGTCCCAAACTAATTTATACAGTATGTATATATTATTGTATATATACACTAACGGAAAAAAAAATCCCAACACCACGAAAAAATAGCTGTAGAGGAATGAGATGGCGGCAATACATTTGTATAGGAAACATATTTAATCGATTAAGGTTTCAAGATCACAGCTTATTGTAAGCGCGAGAAGAGCCATTTTAAATGTGAAATGCTGGTACATTAATAACCGGTGTAACCACCAGAATGTTGAATGCAAACACGCAAACGTTCATGCATTGCGTCGTACAGGTGCTGGATGTCAGTTTGTGGGATGGAGTTCCATGCCTGTTGCACTTGGTCGGTCAATACAGGGACGGTTAATGCTGGTTGGGGGTGACGCTGGAGTTGTCGTCCAATGATGTCCCATACGTGCTCGATTGGTGAAAGATCTGGTGATCTAGCAGGCCACGGCAACATGTCGACACTCTGTAGAGCATGTTGGGTTACAACAGCGGTATGCGAGCGAGCGTTATCCTGTTGGGAAAAACACCCCCTGGAATGCTGTTCATGAATGGCAGCACAACAGGTTGAATCACCAGACCGACGTACAACTGTGCCGTCAGGGTGCGTGGGATAAACACGAGAGTGCTCCTGCTGTCATAGGAAATTGCTCCCCAGACCATAACTCCAGGTGCAGGTCCAGTGTGTCTCGGCCGCAGACAGGTTGGTTGCAAGCGCTCACCTGGCCTCCTTGTAACCAACACACTGCCATCACTGGCACCCAGGCAGAATCGGCTTTCATCAGAAAACACAACAGATCTCCACTCCGTCCTCCAATGAGCTCTAGCTTGACACCACTGACTTCGCAAATGGCAGTGGTTTGGAGTAAGTGGAATGCACGCTACAGGGAGTCTGGCTCGGAGCTGTCCTTCAAGTAACCGATTTGTAACAGTTCGTTGTGTCACTGTGGTGGCAACTGCAGCTCGAATTGCTGCCGCAGACGCGGTACGATGCGCCACGGCCATACGCCGTACACGGCGGTCTTCCCTCTCAGTAGTGCCACGTGGCCGGCCGGAACCCGGTCTTCTTGAGGCAGTACCTTCCCTTGACCACCGCTGCCAACAATCATGCACAGTGGCTACATTCCTGCCAAGTCGTTCTGCAATATTGCGGAAAGAAAATCCACCTTCTCGTAGCCCTATTACACGACCTCGTTCAAACTCCGTGAGCTGTTGATAATGGCTTCTTCGTCTTCTTAAAGGCAATCTTGACTAACATCAACACCCTACGTCGAATCTCAACGATAACTAACGCTCACGAACGTTACAGCGCGTATTTACAGCAAACCTGCTTTGCATGTTCCGAGGGACGCTACTAGCGCCACACGTATGCGCCGAGCGCGAAATTTGCAAAGACGTCATCTTGCAGATGTACTCTCACCGCCTACCAACTGTCGTTTATCTGACACAACCCCTTCTTGGTGTTGGGATTTTTTTTCCGTGAGTGTATGTATACATATAATTGGGTGGGGGTCCGATCACTGCGGATGTGTGATCGGATCCCCCCTTCATATTTTGAAACATGGTTACGCCACTGGTACTGACAGAGGAAAAAAAAACTTTACTTGTGAACCATCATTGTCGTGCAATTCCTTTCTCGTACCTGTAATACATTTTTTTATATTAATTTTTGTAATGTGGGAAAGAATTTATGGACATCCTGTATTATAAATAGTTTCTCTTCTAGTTCTGTAACAGTTTCTGTTTCAATGTATTCCCCTTCGACACGCCTACTTAATACTGCGTTCTGATATTTCAGAACCCATTTGTTGCTCACTCTATGTGTTTGCTATTCCGAAAGATGGCGCCACTTAATTCAGACAAGCAGAATCACTTTTGAGTTTTGGTCACCGTCAGGCGCGCCGATTTCATTAAATTACTGGGGGAGGGGGGGGCCGTGAAGAGCGTGGGACTGTGGGAGGGGCACGTCTCTTCCATTGTCAGGAGGAAAATAATAGAAATCGGGAAAAAAGATTAACAACGAGGTCCACGTATGTTTTAAGGCATAACTGTAATTGCTGATTAGCAAACGAACACGGAAATAGAAATATTCTTTTGCTGAATGTTATTACTCTTAAAAATGAAATTCAGCATGTGATTTTTTAAAAAAAATATGCAGACAGATTTTATTTCCAACGTTTATAAAGGAAAAAGGAGAAATTAGCTCGGAAAGAGAGCAAAAGAATTTCTTTAGATGATCATGTAAAAGGTAAATCGATTTATGTGAAAGCAAACTCGTATCTGAAGAGAACGTTCGTATTGCAAAACTGAGACTAAAATGTTGGATTACGCAGTAATGCGTGTGATCCCTTTGCTAGGAGAAAAAGCAACCCAGAAATCCTAAACGTGCCTGTTAGACAAAGTGGCAAGTTAACGCTATGGTGGTGTAGATTTCCCACCGTTTGTCTGCGTGGGTGTGAGTTCGAGTCCCATCGAGGCATGGGGTAGTGGGCTTCTCTGACAGCACCGTTTTTTTCTCTTTAATGAAGCCAGTGTCCCTAAAATAAGGAACAAACGACTGCTTATAGCTCTTCGGGTACCTGATAGTGGCCAAAAAGCACTCCACTTCCTCCCACAGAAAGCGGGGAGGGCAAGTGTTTTAAGGTTGAGAAAGTCATTTCAGCTAAACTCGCCACCGGGTTCTAACAAAAGTAATCCCCTGAGCCCATTCTGGGATTCCTTATGAGTAACGCAAAAGGATGCTCCGGGATCCGAGTGGTCAGAGGCTCTGGCTTCTGACCAATCGCTGGAAACGGGCGCAAGATCCTGGCGAGGTATAAACGATGCTCTCGCTCCACGGCGCTGGCCATTCCCGGAACCAATGACTCCAAATCAGGGTTCAGAGACTATGGCTCTAGATGATCGCAGTAGTCATTATATCCGGAAAAAAAAAAACCAACGCACAAAATATCCACCACTTCCACCACATAATCTTAACAAGAGCGGTATATAAGTTGCATGCATTCAGTGTGACTGATACATACACTATATTGACAAAAGTCACCGGACACCTAGAAAAGAAACACAACATAGCATTTATTGACATACATCAGTACGGTGTCGGTCCACCTTTGTCCTTAATGCATGCACTGAAACCTTCGAGACATTCTTTCGACAAAGTTTTGGAACACAGCGATAGGTATGCGCTTCCATCCAGTACATAATGCTGCCGCTAACTGTTGCTTAGTAGTATGCCTTGCCTCCAAACTTCTTATGAGGAGCTCTAATTCATCCCATAGGTGCTCTAGGGGATTATGATCAGGGCTCTGTGTTGGCCAATCCACACACGATACGGGATTATCGTCAAACCACGCCGTAACAGTCCTTGCGTTATGGCTCGGTGCATTATCCTGCTGATACCGACAAGGCTCGGCTCCATAGTATTGCCACAGAGTTGGTAGGGCATAATTGTTCAGAGTATCGATATAGACGTCCTGGTTAACAGATTTGTCCACGATTACCAATAGGCCGGGACCATACCACGAAAAACACCCCCACACGAGTACACTGCCAGCTCCAAACTTGACCGCAGTACAGTGTGGTAAATAGCTTTCCTCCGGCTTCCGCCATGCCCACAAACGGCCATCAAACTGATGGATCGTGTATCTGGATTCATCAGTCCATAGGATCCGTTTCCATTGAACTACGGTCCAGGATAAATGTTCTTTAGACCATGCTGAACGACGGGTAGCATTCCGAGTGGAGATGAAATTCTTAAGAGCAGCTGCACGACCACGGTTACCCGTGAAATGAAGTTCTCTGCGAATGGTACTTGTACATACCGAAGTTACAGCATTTTTACTCATCTGTACATTGAGGTCTTGTGAAATACTCCGTCGATTAGCTGTAACGACTCTCCTGAGGCTTCGAAGTCCTCTATCTCTGAATTTCTTTGATCTTCCGGTAAGTTTTGCTGCTTCAGGCACGCCATGTGTCTTCCACTTATTCAGTACATCCAAAACAGTTGATTTGGGTGTGTTTAAACACCTCTCGGTTTCTTATTTGGACAACCCACTAATATAACACCCAACAATGTTTCCTTTCTCAAAGTCAATTCTATCCCGCAGCGACATTTGCACTCAACTTCACAGTGCAATATGATCGCGGTCAGCTGCGGGCTTGCTTTTATACTGTTTGCAGCTTTTTCGCGCATCTTAACAACGCAGCGGATCTATTCATTTCTTTTGAAAGGGTGTCCGGTGACTTTTGTCAATATAGTGTACGTATTATTTACACTGAATACTTGGAACCGTACAGAATAACAGAACAATATTTAAAGGGAAACGTAAGGTCAGGTGATGCGTAACATCACAGCCTCTCTTTGACAAATGTAAACCCCGCATTCTCGCGGTACATCCTGTTTCCACTAAAGGGGCTCTGACGACCGCCAATAGCGGTACAACTTTACCATCGGGATTAGAGGAAATGCTATCCCACACTCACCAACCCGCTTGGCCAGCGTGGTGAGTTATGGCCAAACCCCTCCAAAATGACTCCAAAACCTAAATTTTGGCCCTCAGTCTTTGGCAGCTGGAATGTACCTGGCCAAGGCAGCGGCCAGTGCGACTTGAAGGCAGAGGGTGCTAAGAATCACCGGAGGACCGGACTAGGCTGCCATCTGATGCTGATCTTGGCTACGTATAACGGACGCTCCCTATTTTCTGATTCAAGGCTTCTTGAATTGGAAGAGGAACTACAAAGGATCAAGTGGGACATCGTCGGGCTAAGTGAGGTAAGGAGAAAATCTCATTCAACTGAAATATGGACATCTCTTCTACTATCGTGGGACTGATACTGGCAGAACTAGTGGTGTTGGATTTATAATAAACAAGAATCTGAAGGATAAAGTTGTAGAAGTTGAAAGTTCTGACAGACCTGCATGACTCGTTATCCAACTCTCGAGAAGATGCCAGGCTCAGATTATTCAAACTTATGCACCCACCACAAGTCATCCTGAAGAACAGAATTTTAGGAGGAAATTTGTCATCTAAATAATAAAGGTAAGCAGCACTTAAAGAAAATTATGGGAGATTTCAATGGAAAAATAGGGCAACGGCAACAGAATGAAACTTCAGTAGGTAAATTCGGTCACGGCAACAGAAACCAGCATGGAAATACTCTCGTAGAGTTTGCAGAGACAGAAGTGTTTTTCATCTTGAACTCCTTTTTCAAGAAAAAGCCACACAGCAAATGGACATGGAGACATCTAAATGGGACGACAAGCGAAATTGATTTTATTATGTGTAACAAAAAATTCATCATAGTAGACTGCAGTGTGCTAAACAAGTTCAACACTGATTGTGACCATAGATTGGTGAGATGTAAGATGCACTTCAACACTAAACTCGAACTTGGGAAGCTCATAAGACAAACAAAATGTATTGACATAACCAACCATAAAAAACACCATAAGGCCTTCAAGTTGGAACTGAAGAACAGATTCTCTGCTTTAGAAGGCCTAACATCGGAAGAAGTGGATATTTCTGAAGTTAACAGAAAAGTAACCAAAGCTCTTATGGAAACAGCAACAAAATTAGCTGGGTCTAAGAACAAATTGCATGTGAACAAATTATCAGGAAAAACCAAAATGTTGATGCAAAAAAAGAGAGATGAGGACAACTAATGAAGATATGACTTCCAAAGTGGAATATATAGAGCTATGCAAGACAGTACGAAAAAGTATCACTGAAGACTAAAAGGAATTTCAACTGTGAACTAGTAAGGAAAGCGATTGAGAACAACCAAAGCCTAAAGATAGCAAAGGGACATCTCAGTAACGGAAGAAAACAGATTATGGCAATGAGAAAAGAAGATGGTTCTGTAACAAGAAATAGAGGCGAAATTTTGACAAGAGTGAAAGATTTCTACTCCAAACTATATGAAAGGGATGATACATGTACTCCAGACATCGTGAAAGGTACCAGTACCAGAGTTCTTCCAGTCCTCCCAGCAGAAGTTGCACATGCAATCAAGAACATGAAGCGGGGAAAAGCTCCAGGAGAAGATGGAATTACTGTAGACATCATACAAGAAGCAAGTGGAGAAATCGAAACAGTACTCGCCCAAATTTCCACTCGATGCCTTAATGAAGAGAAGATTCCTGAGGATTGGAACAATGCTACAATGATCCTGCTACATAAGAAAGGTGACATTGAGGATCTCAGGAACTACAGACCTATCAGCCTCCTATCAGTGGTTTATAAAATCTTCACTAAAGTTCTTTCACACCGCTTGAAGGTGACACTGGACATGGCTCAACCGAGAGAACAAGCTGGATTCAGGAGTGGCTACAGTACAATAAATCATATCCACGTACTGAGAGAACTAACTGAAAGAGCGAGAGAATATGAACTTCCATTGTACATGGCTTTTATCGATCATGAAAAAAGCCTTTGATTCGGTGAAACCATCAGCAGTTACAATGTCTCTGAAATCCTGAGGTATTGAAGATGCGTACATTAATCATTAATAATATTAATAACATCTATGAAAATGCAAGTGCAAAGTTTCGGCTGTTTAAAAATACAACACACATAAAAATTGGAAAAGGAGTGAGACAAGGTGGCACCATATCTCCGAAGCTCTTTAATGCCACACTGGAAAATGTCTTTCAATCACTGAACTGGGAAAACAAAAGGATAAAGATTAATGGAGATTATCTAACCCACCTTCGTTTTGCCGATGACGTGGTCATTTTTGCAATTATCCCATCAGAGCTGCAAAGTATGATCCAGGAACTTGCTGACAAGAGTAAAGAAGTTGGATTAAAAATGAACTTTCGGAAGACAAAAGTGATGTTCAATGCTTTTACAATAAATGAAGATTTATCGATTGATGGAGAAAAGCTGGAGATAACAGACACGTACGTTTATCTTGGACAGCAGATATCAAGTGAGGGTCACTTTGATGAAGAAATTAATCGGCGTACAAAACTTGCCTGGTGAGCTTTTGGAAGAAACAGCATAATTTTCAAGAGCAATATGCCATTATATCTCAAAAGAAAAGTGTTTGAACAATGCATTCTTCCAGTGCTTACGTATGGTGCAGAGACGTGGGCCTTAACTAAAAGAGACATACAAAGGCTGCAGACAACTCAAAGCGGCATGGAGAGGTGCATGCTTGGTGTAACCAGGAGAGATAAGAAGAGGAACTCGTGGATCCGAAAAATGACAAGAGTGGAAGTCATCATGATCAGAGTTAAATCCCTAAAATGGCAATGTGCTCGACATACTGCCAGAAGGACAGACCATCGATGGACGGCTGAAATTTTAGATTGAATTCCAAGGGACAGAAACAGACCCAGAAGAAGACCACATGGAAGATGGGTGGATGAAATTCGAAAGTATGCGGGAAGTGACATGGAGGAGACTAGCACAAGATAGACCGTTGTGGAGGACTGTTTGGGAGACCTTCGTCCAGCAGTAAATTGATAATTGTTGACAATGAGGATGATCATCACTCCTGAATACTTTCGAATTTCATCCACCCATCTCCCATGTGGTCTTTTTCTGAGTCTTTTCCTGTCCCTTGGAATCCAATCTAAAATTTCAGCTGTCCATCGATGGTCTGTCCTTCTGGCAGTATGTCCAGCCCATTGCCATTTCAGGGATTTAACTCTGATCATGATGTCTTCCACTCTTACCATTTTTTGGATCCACGAGTTTATCTTCTTATCTCTCCTGGTTACACCAAGCATGCACCTCTCCATGCTACTTTGAGTTGTCTGCAGCCTTTGTATGTCTCCTTTAGTTAAGGTCCACGTCTCTGCACCATACGTAAGCACTGGAAGGATGCATTGACCAATCACTTTTCTTTTAAGACATAATGGCATATTGATGTCGAAAATTATGCTGTTTCTTCCAAAAGCTCTCTAGGCAAGTTTTGTACGCCGATGAATTTCTTCATCAATGTGACCCTTACATGATATCTGCTGTCCAAGATAAACGTACGTGTCTGTTATCTCCAGCTTTTCTCCATCAATCGATAAATCTTCATTTCTTGTAAAAGCATTGAACATCACTTTTGTCTTCTGAAAGTTCATTTTTATTCCCACTTCTTTACTCTTGTTAGCAAGTTCCTGGATCACACTCTTCAGCTCTGATGGGGTAGTTGCCAAAATGACTATGTCATCAGCAAAACGAAGGTGGGTTAGATAATCTCCATTAATCTTTATCCCCTTGTTTTCCCAGTTCAGTGATTGAAAGACATTTTCCAATGTGGCATTACAGAGCTTCGGAGATATGGTGTCACCTTGTCTCACTCCTTTTCCAATTTTTATGTGTGTTGAATTTTTAAACACCCGAATTTTTGCACTTGCATTTTCATAGATGTTATTAATAATATTAATGTATGCATCTTCAATACCGCAGGATTTCAGAGCCATTGTAACTGCTGATAGTTTCACCGTATCAAGGACTTTTTCATAATCGATAAAAGCCATGCACAATGGCAGTTCATATTCCCTCGCACTTTCAATTAGTCCTCTCAGTACGTGGATATGATCTATTGAGCTGTAGCCACTCCTGAATCCAGCTTGTTCTCTCGGTTGAGCCATGTCCAGTGTTACCTTCAAGCGGTGTGAAAGAACTTTAGTGAAGATTTTATGAACCACTGATAGGAGGCTGATAGGTCTGTATAGTTCCTGAGATCCTCAATGTCACCTTTCTTATGTAGCAGGATCATTATAGCGTTGTTGCAATCCTCAGGAATCTTCCCTTCATTAAGGCATCGAGTGAAAATTTGGGCGAGTACTGTTTCGATTTCTCCACTTGCTTCTTGTATGATGTCTACAGTAATTCCATCTTCTCCTGGAGCTTTCCTCCGCTTCATGTTCTTGATTGCATGTGCATCATCTGCTGGGAGGACTGGAAGAACTCTGGTACTGGTACCTTTCATGATGGCTGGGGTACATGTATCATCCCTTATATATAATTTGAAGTAGAAATCTTTCACTCTTGTCAAAATTTCGCCTCTATTTCTTGTTACAGAACCATCTTCTTTTCTCAGTGCCATAATCTGTTTTCTTCCCTTACTGAGATGTCCCTTTGCTATCTTTAGGCTTTGGTTGTTTTCAATTGTTTTCCTCACTAGTTCACATTTTAAATTTCCTTTCGTCTTCAGTGATACGTTTTTGTACTGTCTTGCATAGCTCTATATATTCCACTTTGGAAGTCATATCTTCTTTAGTTGTCCTCATCTCTCTTCTTTTTGCATCAACATTTTGGTTTTTCCTGATAATTTGTTCACATGCAACTTGTTCTTAGACCCAGCTAATTTTGTTGCTGTTTCCATAAGAGCTTTGGTTACTTTTCTGTTAACTTCAGAAATATCCACTTCTTCCAATGTTAGTCCTTCTAAAGCAGAGAATCTGTTCTTCAGTTCCAACTTGAAGGCATTATGGTGTTTTGTATTGGCTTATGAGCTTGCCACGTTCGAGTTTAGTGTTGAAGTGCATCTTACATCTCACTAATCTATGGTCACTACCTGTGTTGAACTTGTTTAGCACACTGCAGTCTTCTATGATGAATTTTTTGTTACACATAATAAAATCAATTTCACTTGTCGTCCCATTTGGATGTCTCCAAGTCCATTTCCTGTGTGGCTTTTTCTTGAAAAAGGAGTTTAAGAGAAATTCATTCGCATTGTGGCTTATTAAAAATTCGGTGTTATCAGAGCGTTGAAATTAATTTTCTGTAAAAATAGTCCGCATTTATTTATGCGGAGCTCTTTCCTTAGCCCTGTCATATTGGAAGCCTGCTGTTCGTAACCACGGCGGAGAAAAACTGCTTGAAAGTGTGCATAATCGGAAGTTCATCCAAAATGAAAAGGAAGAAATAAAGAAATGAAAAACAAAGAAACAAAACGAAAAACAACGCATTGTTTGACTCACTAACGAGCTGAACTGACCAGGTGCAAAACTGACACGTGTGGTCAACATTTCTGGACTTGTGTCTCCATCTAGAGGGTAAAAACATACTAAAATCAAAATATAAAGAACTTGAATTTGAAAAAGTGCGACATTTCTTCATTTTATTGAAAATTGATTTATAAAACCTAAAAGAAGGGTTCCAATAAGATGGTTCTGGAAAGATTAACACAAGAAATTTCTCCATCTCGCAAGAGGTAGAGGCAGTAAAGAAACACATTAAACATATGCTTGTACCAGGCGCAGATACCCAAGGTCTCCCCCGGGGGCCAAAGCACCTCTGTCATTTTTTACGCTTTCCAACTGTAGGTTGAAGAAGCGTATTTGCTCCAGCTTTGTCCGTCTGTCCGCATGAAAACTGGCGTAAAAATGGTTCGATTTCGGTGGAATTTTAGTATGTGGTAGGGAACTACCTGGAGACGAACCCTATTGAAAATGAGACAAATGGGGTTAAAGGTCACGACGTAGGTGCGGGATCCATTTCATCGCACTTATGCGTCATAACTTGCGTAAATATGGTTCGATTTCAATGAAATTTTACTATGTGGTAGGGAACCGCCTGGGGACGAAACCTGTTCAAAATGGGTGAATTGGGGTCAAAGGTCAGGACATAAGAGCGGGATGCATTCCATTGCCCTTATGCGTCATAACGTACGTAAAAATGGTTCGATTTCGATGAAATTTTAATATGTGGTAGGGGAAAACCTGAGAAGGAACCCTATTGAAATCGAACGAATAGGGGTCAAAGATCAGGACATAGGAGCGGGATCCATTCCACTGCTCTTATGCGTCATAACTAAAGTAAAAAAATCGATTTCGATTAAATTTTAGTATGTGATAGGGGACCACTCGGGGACAAACCCTATTGAAAATTGGCTAAATGGCGGTCACAGGTCAGGACATAGGAGCGGAATCACTTCCATCGCCATTATGCATCATAACTTACGTAAAAATGTTTCAATTTGAATGAAATGCTGGTATGTTGTAGAGACCCGCCTGGGGACGAATCCTATTGAAAATGGGCGAAATGGGGTCAAAGGTACACAGAAGCGGGATCTATTCCATATCCCTTATGCATCATAACTTATGTAAAATTGCTTCGATTGCAACAAAACTTTATCATGTTATTTCGGAGGTATACTGAACCAGTTCTGTTGAATATTATCGAAATGGGATCAAAGGTTCGGGAACAGGAGGGAGATTTATTCCACAGCCATTTTCCTCATAACTTGAGTGATAACTTGAGTAATGATTTCTAGTATGTTGGAAAGCGTATCATAATCAATGCATAGCATTGATTATGCTTTAGTTAATAAAAATTGAATGACGGGAAAGCAGCTGTTCCAGAGGACTTGCGCTGGGTCTGATTTACGTGAGGACATTCGGGGAACATGCCTTGTGCCCCCATCTTTGAGTACCCCCAAAATATAGTTTTATATTACTTGCTTTGCATCTAACTAATTCACAATGTTCATCCACTGTAAAAAGTTAAAATGGTAATTCCATGGCTGTACGTTGAAACGCATGGAAATGACAATTATAATTTTTAGAAATAAATAAAACACTATATTGCTGGCAAATTAATGTCTTAATCTGTAAATAATAATTATGCGCCCGGTCCCAGCATAAGAATGTATAGGGTGCAACCAGTTAGTGTGGCTTTGTAATGGAAGGAGGCATGGCCTAATGCGTTTTGGGGGAGCAGAGGGGCCTGAAAACAGGGCCCCGAACTGTCTAAGTCGGCCCCCGGACTTGGGGGCCCTTTTTACGATCATAGCAAAAATTCCTATGCATATTTATTAACAACAGAATATGTGCAAGAAATATCAGCTCAATGAGCAGAATTTTTATACCAATGACGATAAAGTGCATACATTTGCACATAACTACTCATCCTTCAGAATATAATGAACTAAAAGATGTTCTTGCACATAACTACTCATCCTTCAGAATATAATGAAGTAAAAGATGTTCTTCGCTGGAACGAGGAAGCAGAATCATCTTTTTTATGAGAGAGTCAAGGGAAATTTTTTTTACTCTATGGAAAAGATTGTGACATAATGTTAAATGTGGTTTTTTGATATTCAAGAGAAAATAATTTAAGTAGTTTTGCGTGTTTTGTGCCACAATTTTTAATTGTTTCTTATTCATTTGCTTACTTATATCCTGTATTTTAGTATAAACCGGAAAAGGTCATTAGGCACTGTCACACGGCAGTTATATGTTTTGTGTGTGCGATCGTGAGGCATTTAAAAGAGGCTACCCTTTTACATAGTTCTCTAAAAGAATAAAATTTGCATAATATAATTAACTTTGACGTAAGTGCTTTGGAGGACTTTTTGTGAAAGTACGGCAAACATTTTAATCACGAAGTGTACATTTGTATTTCACGCAATACAGTAATTATTTTGGTTTTATGAAAAATACTTGCAGGTTCCGAAGAATTTAATTTATTAAAACACCCTTGCAAATAATACGGAAGTTAAAACAGTTCAGTAATTGAAAGCTAATAAATTTCGCAAAAGGGCCTCAAAAATTACACAGGCCTGCAAAATTTGAGTCATTAAAAAGTGTTTGCAATGTAATGACTGATTTTTATATTGTTTGGTGCGCTGATTTTAAATATGGCATCCATTTTTCTCAATCACGTAAGGATTTTTCACAAAATGGGCTTGAATATATGGGGAAGAAAGCCTATTTTATTCTGGCGAAAAGTAGGTCTTTTCAAAATATTTTTAAGTGTTTTATTTACAAATTTATTATATATCAAACTATTGGAAATGATTTGCTAAATTATATTAATAAGAACAGTTACCATTGTTAATACATCCTGGTATTCCTTTTCCCTGAAAGCTCCTTTTGGCACATTGTCTCTTGTAGGCAGTATGCGGGTCTTCTCTGTGCAGCATCCAACAATAGTCCGCTATCATATTGACGTTCTATAACGAAGTGAATTTCTCCGTCATTTTTGTCCACGCCAGGATTCGAACCCGGATCCCTTCATTCCGGAATAAGTCACTCTACCAATTGAGCTACGCGGACGTTTGTTCTGACTACTATCTGCCTTTATGTCGTGTGCGTCCTGCTGGCAGGTACGTCACATCTCCCCCCAAAGAGGGCCGGGGCATGGCCCACGGGTCAGCCGTGACCATGAATCGTTGCAGGCAGCCATCCAATGTAGAACGTGCACTTGAGAACTCCCAGTCAATTTTTTTCGAAGCGCTGGAGAAGGGATTCTCTGATTTTTCCTATTTCGCGGTGTGGAAAGAACATCGCACCATTGCGAGATTTTGAACGGTCAGGTCATCCGGATAGTTCGGGTGCCATTATAACGAAGTAAATTTCTCCGTCATTTTTGTCCACGCCAGGATTCGAACCCGGATCCCCTCATTCCGGAATAAGTCACTCTACCAATTGAGCTACGTGGACGTTCATTCTGATTCCTATCTGCCTTTATGTCGTGTGCGTCCTGCTGGCAGGTACGTCACAGTTCCACCTACCTTGGTTTCTACGCTCCATCTTCTTGATATCTTGGTGAAATTTTTCTCCCTGTTCTTCACTAACAGCACCAAAATTTTGGGGAAAGTAGTCCAAATGCGATTTTAAAAAATGCACTTTCAAACTCATCGAACAACCCAAGTCCTTGAATTTCTTTAACATGTTTTCCACGATACATTTAAAGTTGTGGTCCTTAAAGTTCCCGAGGAATTTTTTGACGACTTCCTTAAAAACTCCCCAGGCCTCTTTTTCACTCAAAACCATTTTACTTTCAAACACTTCATCTGTAAAAAGTTTCCGAATATCTGGACCTACGAAAACACCTTCCTTTAGTTTTGCTTCCGACAGTCCTGGAAACTTGTTGCCAAGGTATTTAAAGCGCTCTCCTTCTTTTGATAGAGCCTTAACAAATTGTTTCATCAAGCCAAGCTTGATGTGAAGGGAAGGCAAGAGGACTTTACTGGGATCAAACAAACTTTCCTTTACTACATTTTTGTTTCCAGGTTTTAATGCTTTCCTATGCGGCCACTCCTTTTTGATCCAGTGATTGCCCTTATCCCGACTGTCCCATTCACACAAGAAGCAAGGGTACTTAGTGTATCCTGCTTGTTGTCCAAGAAGCATGGAAAGCATTTCTAGATCACCGCATATCGTCCATCCAATATCTTTATATTTCAATTTGGTGAGAATCAAGGCTAAATTCTCGTAACATTCTTTCAGGTACACAGAATGCCCTAATGGCACTGAAGCATATTTGCTGCCATTATGCAGTAGCACTGCTTTTGAGGCTTCTTTTTGACGAGTCAATAAAGAGCCTCCACTAGTTCACGTCATACTGTATATTAAACATCTCCATCAATCCAGGGACATTGCTACAGTAAACCAAGCCACTATCTTGAGAAAAGTATGGAACGAAATCTGTTTCTCTCTTTCTGAACCATGAGAAAGAGGTACCAGGAGCCAATAAATTCTTTTCCTTTAGCCTAGAGCCTAAGAGTTCTGCAGATTTTTTAGAAAGGCCCAAATCTCTGACTAAATCATTCAATTCCAGCTGGGAAAAAGGTTGGGGCTCGCTGCTATCTGAAACACCATGAAAGTCCTCGTCATAAGCCTAACTTTCGTCTTCAGGAATGTCTTCTAGTTTCTCAGTAGGTTTAGGTACAGGTATTTCGGAGCTATGAGGAACAGGGCGTATTGCCGACGGGAGTTTTGGATAAAATATTTCTCTCTTATTAATTAAATTGTACCCCTGCACGTTACATGAACAGAAGTAGCAGTCATCACTATGATTTTTAGGTTCCCTCCAGATCATAGGGATTCCAAAACGGAAAGACTTTTTCGTGCCTCTTGACCACTTTCGCAATTCTTCTACACAAGGGTAACACACTTTATGTGGGGCCCATGACTTATTCTGGTCACCAAGTTTTACACCTAAATATGCATAATATAATTTCTTCACAAAATCTGTTATATTTCTTTGATGTTTCTTCACTACAAACTCCCCACAAATATAACAAAAGGAATCAGGTGAATTAAGACAAGCTTGCTGCCATTTAGTACATTTTATAGGTTAAAACTTTAAATATGAAAACTATAAATATGAGAATATTCATCCGCTGCTGGAAAAATGAAAAACAATTTTAACCTCTACAGATATAACACCTTGAGAAAAATTGCGCTGCTCAGCACACAACCGTTTCACTCAAAGATCAAAGTACAACTGAGCAGAGAGCGGGAAGCGTGGAATAGAGGAAAGGAACGAAAGGGAGTGAGTCATCAACTAACTCATTTCCGGTCACACTTGATGTTCCTGGAATTCTCCTCATGATAACGACTGGTGAATCATGATGATTTTTAACGTCGGTTCTGGACGAATAAGAGCCATTTTGAACTAAAATCTGTCCAAACAAAACTTGTTTTTGGACATATTATTACTTGAAAAAAAAATTTTTTTTTCGCACCAGAGACTGCCCTAAAAATCTCCAGTTTTCGCCAGTAATGACGACTTATGACACTAAATGCTCATCCCCTTCCTTAGTAGATTATAACACAATGGATTGGTGGCTACGAAAATCAAAATTTTCAATTTGTGAAAAAATGGTACGTGATGGAATTTTTTGACTATTTTTCCTGAAATCAGCATCCAAAAATCTAGCAGAATCAGCTATTGATTTCTAAACACTTTTTTGGTTGCAGGCCTGTGTTATTTGCGGGGGGCATATATAATTATCATCATCATCAATCCACTGCTGGACGAAGGTCTCCCCAAGTTTCTTCAACAACAGATTGTCTTGCGCCGGTCTCCTCTATTTCACTCCCTCATGCTTTCGAATTTCATCTATCCATTTCCCATGTGGTCTTCTTGGTGTTTTTCTGTCTCCTGGAATCCAGTCCAAAATTTTGGTTATCCTTCGGTGGTTCGTTCTTCTGGCAACATGTCCAGCCCATTTCCATTTCACGAATTTTACTCTGATTATAATGATTTCAACTCTTGTCATTTTCCCTACCCACGAGTTCCTCTTCTTATCTTTCGTGGTTACACCAAGCCTGCATCTTTCCTTGTTTCTTTCCGTTGTTTGCAGCCTTTGAATGCTTTTTTTATGTTTCCCAACA